>OX424517.1:924501-3584439 GCA_949152395.1 Agrochola litura
AATCCCATTGTCATTTGGTCACGATCTGATTAGGTTCGATTCTGATTCGATTCCCGATCAGGCAAAGTGTGATTGGATTTTAGCATCAAGAATTTCTCAGTAGCAGCACGGAGTCTGGATTTGTGCCCGGTTGATGGCAATAGGCTCGCCTCCTATTACATGGGTATATGTCAGTGATCTTGAGTGGTTAGCTTGCGTGTTCTGTACTGAGCTCACGCAACGTGTCGTACGTCCAGCCAGTAATAGGACTCGCCCAGCATTATTTGTTTATTATATATCAAACAAAAAGTATACGTGTTTTTAATAAAACACGTATACTAAAAGATCAATCATTAAATTATCTTAAAATGGTGAACGTTTCAGAAAAATACGCTTGATAAATTTTGCGTCATTCTCTGTGTTTTATCCGCGTTAGACATAACTTTACAAATTAATTTCACTATGTAATATAAACATAATCTAAAATATTCCTATATTAAGTTACTAAAAAAATGCTCTAATTTAACATATATTTTTTCCAAATAATTAACACTACTCGTTTAGACGTGATATTCACTATAAAATCATTAAAAGTCGGTTATCGTCGCCTAAACATAACTGACGAAATGTGGGTGTACTTTAGGTACACCTCTACCTAGCCCTTTGGGATTAAAAGCGTGATATTATGTTATAATTTAAACTACAAATGATACCACTGCACTATGTACTACACGAATACTATTCCTTATCAACCACAGCGTCACTGGTCGATTCCTCGTCGAGTTATCAGTCGCTCGTCAGCCAATAGACGCTAGTTCTATTATCTATGTTTAAATAGTAAATAGTCAACTGATAACCAATCTATTAGAGTGCAGTTACTTATTTACTTAACTATAGATCGACCGGTTAAAATGTAACGGTTAGCGGTCACTTTTAAAATATTGTATAATCTGTTCTTAAAAAGTGGTAGCCGAATGTTAACGGCCCCGACTTACGAGTTGTAAGGTCGTGGGTTCCAACACAGGCAGGCGCTTTACTTTGTGTAAATAATTTCATCAGCACTGCTCTCAAAACGGTGAAGGAAAACATCGTGAGGAAACCGGCATGTCCTAGAATCAAAAATTCCCGCGTGGTGGATTACAGCCCACTGTTTCTCGAAGAGAGGAGACCATCGTTTCTTTGGTCTTCCACTACTAATACCACACCATGCTGTTCCCAGTCCCCTCTTTTCCATTGGGCACTCTGGGCAAGTGCACAGGGCCCCGTGATCGACGACCGCCCCAGAGCCTGCCCTCAAAAAAATCACTTTTTGCAGTACGATTTACAATAAGTTTCTAGCCCCATACTTATGAAATATTAGTATTACATAAATGTTTCTGTAATGATTTTTTATTTCTGTAAGTAGGTTTGTACAAACACTTTTACACGTCAATCATATTTTAAAAACTAGATGAGGTCGGCGTTTCCTATCTGACTACTCTGAGAAGAAAGGCCGAAAAAACCTCAGAGGTCACAGTCTCTTTTAAAGTCCAGACATAATCTTGGTCAGATCATGTGAAGGCCTTGTAGATTGGTGTCTGAAGTGGTCTTTTGAGGAAAGCACCACACAGATTGAGAGGGCCTGTCCAATCAGTGCACGCATTTGTCAGTTATCGTGCAGCTCAAGCTTGTAGCTTTCAGCTCAGCTTTTATTGATTTTATATAATTTTTGTTCAATTAAATATTGAAAGAAATTGATTCATTTGCCAACTATCAAAATACGTTAAATGGGACCAAATGCGGCATTGACATTGAATAATTATCTAATTACCATACTAATTAAGTCTAAAAACTTATCCAGGGTAAACTAAATTCTAATATTTTGTATTTCGTGACAGAATTTTTTTATTAATTTTCTTACACCCTCTGGGGCCCCCTGATCTTTATGTACCCAGAATAGTTTAAAGACGGCCCTGGCTGTTCCATATTCTAGCAAATTAATACCTACTTTGATTTAATTTGAACATAATTTGACATTATTGACACAGTGACTCATAAAGGCACAATCCCAAACTTCCTCCTAATAATAAATACAGACATATTATTAACAGCGACGTAGACATAATAATAATAGCGGCCGAAATAACCGGAAACGAAGTAGACACGACAGATATGGCTACTATTAGCTATTATTATTTCTTAGGAAAATATGTTGGTTCCGCGAATTGGTGGCAAATGTTTGGGGGAATTTATCATAGTGGGCTGAAATGCGAGAATCTAGCAACATGAAGAAGGTATCAAAACTAATAATAATAATAATATGGTCGTGGTGGGGCTTGCGCACTCTGAACTCTAGGTCTGTACAGGTAGAGTTTACTTTGCCGGAACAGGTCTGTGATGAGGAGATACAAAAACCCGCAGGGCAGCATGTGGCGAGCTGTTGGGCAGTAGCGACCCAACGGACCCTATCTCCCGGGAGAAGTCATGTTCCTCACCTCTGGCTTGCCTTTATTGGCCGGCTTGAGTGAACACTGACGAGGAACGGAGCTCCCACCTCATTCTTGCCTTAATTGGGCGGCTTGAGTGGAGATTCGCAAGAGCAAACGTGCTCGGAGGAAGGAAGTATTCCAGTAAGATGCTGGTAGGGATCTTGACCGTACTTCCGGGATTGTCCTGATAACCGTGGAATACCTTTCCACTCCTCAAGCACCTCAGGACATGTTGCCCCCTTGTCGCTACGACACTTTGTGCTAGCGACCGTTTTCGGGGGCTCATTATTGAGTGTGCAAGTCACCCCCTGCCATTTTATCCGTGTGCATATAAGACATTAATCAGGCAGGGGCCATAGTCCTTCCATAGTTCCAGGTGACCAGTCCATTTTAGCCACCCAAACCCATAGTCCAATATTATTTTTGGTTTGTCGGTTGGTGCCTTAACACTTAAAAATGTCTAAGGGGTCTCTGCGAGTTGGCTTCGGCCCCTCGTACGCCTTCCAAAGGTCCGGGACCTCAGGTTCCCGAGATATTTCAAAGACGTTTAAAAATATAATATTATAAAGAGAAAAGATTTAATTTTTTGTAAGTTTGTATGTTTGTTTGTTACGCTTTCACGCTAAAATGGCTGAACGGATTTAAATGAAATTCTGCACATGGGTAGACCATGACGTAGGTTAGGATATAGAGTACTTTAATCACGATATTTTCACGGGATCGAGACTTTTGCGGGTGAAACCGCGGGAAGCTCCTAGTAGATAGATATTGTTAGACAATATTTCATAGGAATTTTAGAAACGCCAATCTCTTGTCGTCGTGGTGCTAACAGTTGACGTGCATTTTCATGAAACCTTCATTACTGGCAAATTAGACATGAGACTTTTCAGCTTTGTCTCTGGAATGGCATTGCGTCTGCAATGCCTCTGGTATTGAAGATGTCCATAGGCAGTGATAACCCACTGGTGTGACCGTCGGACTGTCAAGTCATAGGTCTCCAGTTCGAACCCAAAGCACGCACCTCTGACTTTTCGGATTCATGTGCGTATTGTATAATTATCACTTGCTTCAAAAACGGTGAAGGAAAACATCGTGAGGAAACTATGTCTGGGGATATTTTTCGATGGCATGTGAAGCCAAGTCAGAGGCTCATGGGCGGCATAAAAACTCTGATACCAGGTTAGTCACAAAGAAAGATAGACGTTACTAAGTCTGAGCACATACCCATCAGGTTGGTTGCTTACTTGATTACCAAACAATAACATAGGTATCTAAGAGTTTTTGAAACCCCCATTTTGGTATTTTTTTTTATTTTATTACTTTACTAACTTTTTTTGTTATTTCTCATTTCAGGATTTTCGAAGACTGGACAAGGCTGCAGTCTCCCTAACTGAAAACCGATGACATCATGGCCACTTCATGAAGAATTTGGAAAATAATAACTTTACAATTTCTAGGTAAATATTTCATTGATTTTTTTCCTACCAATAGTGAATAATAAGGATAAATATCAGGTTTTTTTAATTATGACTGCTACGAATATTATAAACTCAAACCATTTATTTCAATTAAACCATTTACAGGCAATTTTGAATTGTCAAGGAATCGGTCAGTCAGAAATGTGAAGCTAGTTGCCCATTCCATAGCGTAGTAGGTACCTATGGAGAAGAACGGCCAAGAAACTCCACGGACACTCTTTTAAATTATATTTTTTACAAAATATTGGTTACATCATTCATGTTGAAATTATACATGTGAGAACAATGTAGAAAGACGTGCACGTTAGAAGCGTCCGTAATAAAAAGATAAAACAAAGAACAATTCCAAAATTAAAATAAATTTAAAATAAGCCGTGGCAGCCAAGAGATGACCAATCCCAACTAACGGTGCCCGTTCACGAACATGACGCATGGATTAGCACCATTCAGCTCAACCATTTTGATGGGAGCTAAATGATCCAACACACGCATATTATATTTTATAAAACTTGCTTCGGTCTGTGATTTCCGTCCTCGTGGAAGTCAAAATACCATAGGTTCAACATATCCTACCTATGGCACTCTCCATTAGAGTAGCTTCCCATCAGATATTTTTTTTTGTAATCTGATGAATAGTTTTGGAGATTTACTCTTCCAATCAAACTAAAAATTTCACCTCTTTATAATATTAATTTGGATCAATTATCAGAAAATTAAGGCGACGATAACCGACTTTAATGATTTTATACCTTAAGATCACGTCTAAACGAGTAGTGTTAAAGATTAGGAAAAAAATATACGTTAAATTAGAGCATTTTCTTAATAACTTAATATAGGAATATTTTAGATTATGTTTATATTACACAGTGTAATTAATTTGTAAAGTTATGTCTAACGCGGATAAAAAACTGAGAATCACGCAAAATCTATCAAGCGAATTTTTCTGAAACCTTCTCCAGTTTAAAGATAATTTAATTATCGATCTTTTAGAATACGTGTTTTATTAAAATACTTTGTTTTATATATAATAAATTAATAATGCGTCTAATGTGGGACAGCGCTCCTTGATGGGCGAGTCTATACTGGCTGGAGATACGACACGTTGCGTGAGCTCAGTACAGAACACACAAGTTAACCACTCAAGGTCACTGGCATATATCTGCGTCTTAACGAATGTAACGTCAGCTAGGAGCCACCTTATCGTTATCTATTAGTGGTCGTAGCAGCACGGCTTCTTCTTCCATAGATATTCTTCTATCAGTCGTCATCTTGATAGTTACCCCCCTTTCTATCCATATCATTTTTCACAGACTCCATCCTTTTTCTTCCTCTACTCATAGCCATCCACATTCATACTCAAACCTTTCCTCACGACATTTAAATACATAACATAACATAACATCACGCCTTGTTTCCCCGAAGGGTTGGGCAGAGGTGTCCCTGTAGCAGGTACACCCACATTTCGCCAGTTATGTTAAAGTCCCATGTAATAGGGGGCGAGCCTATTGCCATCAACCGGGCACAAATCCAGACTCCGAGCTGCTACTGAGAAATTTCTGATAGAAAAACCCAATCACACTTTGCCCGACCCGGGAATCGAACCCAGAACCTCATGCTCAGCAGTAGCGCTTGCGACCACTTTATTTAATTATTTCTATAGGTACTCATGAATTTAATAATATCTTGCTAGCACTAATCTCCTCCCTAATTCCTAAGTAAATTATCTAAAAACAATTAATTAACTACCCCAATTAACTCCTAAAACTGATCCATAAATCCACCTCCAATTGCAAAAGTACCAGGCTCCCATAGTTCGGAGGAGCTAGCAAGTTGAGCGTAGCAACCAGGCGAGTCGATGAGGCCATGTCTAGACGAACCCCCGCGCCCGCTGCCTCCATCCCCCGCTGTCTAGACGCTTGCTAGACACCCCCCCTCCTCCACATACCCACACTTACACCTGGCGGTTATTTTGGGCATAATTTTTTAGCACTAAATCAGTGTTTGGGTAAACAAAACCTGTTTAGAGAATCAACCTTCAGAATCGTAGAATAAATTTTTGGTTAGCTTCCTACTCCGGCCAATTTTCATTTATATTTAAAACGTTCAAAATGTAGTCGCAATCTCATCTCAGCGACAATATATCATCCACATACTTATTGAGAAAAATACGTATTATTGAAGCTAACTCAAAAACTACCCCAGTAAAGTTAATACAATTTATATGGGACCATCTCTAGAGTATGACCTACCAAACCAAATAAGATTTAAAAAAAAAACCTTCGAATTGAAAACCTCCTTTTTGAAGTCGGTAAAAAATGCACGAAAAGAGGTATTTTAGAATGCAAACGTTATTAAAAATACGGGAATTGCCCCTCAGTCCCTCAGATCAAAAGCATAAGCATACTCAGCCTTTAACTGTTCCCACTGCTGGGACTGCGGCCTCCTCTCAGTGAGAGGGAGTGGCCCGTACTCCACCACGCGGGCCCAGTGCGGGGCGGTAGATGTCACATGTCTTCGAATTTTTGTTTCTAGGACATGCCGGTTTCCTCATGACGTTTTCCTTCACCGTTTTGAGAGCAGTGGTGATGAAATAATTTACACAAAGTAAAGCGCCTGTCTGGGTTCAAACCTACGACCTACAACTTGTAAATCGCCGCCGTTACCACTGGGCCACCACTGCTCAGATCAATAATTATTTCATTATTTGAAATGGGTTTCTTCAATTACTTTAAAAAAGCTAACAATTTAAGTGAAACATCAGTTAACCTAAAATTACTGTAAGTAATTTACTAGGTACAGTTATCAAAAAGCTTTTTAAATTATCGAAAAATTGCAAAATACAACATGGCATCCCCTTACACATAACAGGTGGCGAGGGCTTCTTTACGTCAACAATTTTATAAAAATAATAAAAAATCAAAAAGCGGCCAAGTCTGAGTCGGACTCGCACATAAAGGGGTTCCGAACCATCGTACAATATTGAACACTACATCTCTTTTTGAAATAAGAATAAGAAAGAAGAAGAAATAAATAAAGAAAGAAAATATTTAAATACTTTAGATTACGATCCTTTAATTTTTAACTTTGTTTTATTTTTTGTTATAGCGACCATAGTAAAACACACTCTCTAAAAATTTTAAGCCTATAACTGTTCAAAATATACACCCTTGTGACAGACGGACGGACAACGGAGCCTTAGTTACCCTACGGAGCCCTAAAAACGTTCGAACCGTGAGAAAACAAGACAGATGTTTCGCACCGCGCAAATAAAGTAGAAAAGCAAAAAACCGGTGACTTTTTTCGGTAAAAGACGTAAAAAAGTTTTATAATTTTTTTGTAAGATTAGTTCCGTTTTATTTGTGAAGGATAATTTAAGAATTAACGGTAAATGTAGGAACTTCATGTTTTGAATTCGAAGCTTGTTGCTTCTCGCTTGTTTTTTTTTTCTTTTCTTCGATTGTCGTTGTTGGTTTATAGTTTATGGTCAACTGATATTATTATCTTTTTTTTCGGTATTGTCTAAGGACACCTCGATTTGTTGAGAATTCTATTTAAGAGTTTTTTTTTATTTATTTATTTATCGTCAACCAACGTGACTTTTTCAATTCATGTACCTACTTTCTAAGTTTATTTGAGATATTACTGACATCGGTGAAGGAAAATACTGTAAGGAAACCAGTACCCTAATTGCGTAATACAACACAATCACAATTTGTTTCGATTTGAAACTGATTGCTAAACCATTGCTTCATAAGTTGGAAAAAAAATCTGCTCAACAACGTAAATAACGCAATTAATATTGTTGAACTGTCAAAATGAAACAAATTAGGCAAAATCGTTTACGAAAATAAGTTACGCAATTAGGGTACAGTACCCTAATTACGTAATACACGATCAATCACAATCTGTTTCGATTTGTAACAGATTGCTAATCCATTGCTCCATAAGTTGGAAAAAAATATCTGCTCAACAACTCAACAACGTAAATAACGCAATGAATATTGTTGAACTGTCAAAATGAAACAAATTAGTCATAATCGTTTATTCTAGACTATAAAGTCTAGACTAATTAAGTCTGAAATCGCCAATCCGTCTTAAGCAAGCGTCTGATCAATGCTCGTGCCCTTTCTGTACGTATGAGTGCCCCTCTCTGTACCCCTTCGCCGTGCAGTGGGACATTAATAAGCTGGTATCATTTTAATATTTTTTATAAAAAAAAATAAAGGAGAGTGCTTTTTACGCTTACACGCTAAAACGGCAGAACGGATTTGGGTATACAGGGTGGCAGGACGCGAAAACTGTTACCATGGATTCAGTACATGATTCTGAACCCCCCTCCGTTGAAATTTATCGTCGGTTATTAAAAAAAAATCTGCTGTCCCATACATTTTGACCGCGATATTGGACTTTTTTATGAAACAGCAGATATTTTTTTTAATAACCGGACCGGTTCAGAATCATGTACTGAATCCATGGTAACAGTTTTCGCGTCGATGTCCCTGTCACCATGTATACAACATGTAAAAAAAACCCTGTCCGATCCGTGAGGGTGTTGTTAAAAGTATCGTACTGAGAATATATTTATGAGGAAACATTCCGAAAAAAGAAAAAAAAATCGCCTCATTTTTTTTATATGGGGATTTTTACCGGGTTATTACATGAGGCGCGGGCGAGTGTCGGCGTCGTTTAGCGCTACAATTCATAATATAAGTTATCTACTCCTGTTGAAAATTTGCAATTTTTTAATGGATTTGGGGTAATTTTGGTACAAAAATGTGAATTTTAAATAACAATAACTTTTATTTTCAATATTAATAAGTTTTTTTAAATTACTTTTTGGTAATGTTATTGCTGTACTTATGTATCTCTGTCGGATCGGGCAGGGTTTTTTTACATATTGTAGCTATATATTCGATATTTTTTTATAATTATTTTGTAATGACTTTGTAGTCAAAAAGATTTTGTAGTCAAAATTATAACTCTTTATCACTACCGGATATGAAACGTCAAAGTTATCACTATCAGTTTGACATTAACAATAAAATGTATTGTTTCACTCAAATGATAATTTTGACAAATTATAACATTGTACAGAAGTTCATGTTTTATATTGTGTAATTATGAAATGATTAACTTTTTTTAGACAATATTCTTTATTAAACATAAATCATAAACTCACGCCTACCAGTAGGCAGAAACTACAGAACGCCACCTGCTACGATCCTTACATACTCTTTTTGCCTCGTCTACGTTCATACATCTGGTCATACACGCACGCCGGTTGCGAGTACTACGCACCTGACCTTTCTGAAGAACATCACCAATAAGGTCACTGTATGTCCTCCTAGGACGTCCCCCCCGGCGTTTCGTGACTCTAGTTGTTTTTAGCGTGACTGCCAAGATGACTCCTGGGTCCAATCCCCAGGTTGACCAAAGTGATAATGAGTTATTCCATTAGTAATTTCAGCAGCACGTAGTCTGAATTTGTGCCTTGTTTAAGTCCCATGTAACAGTAAGGCAAGCTTATTGCCATCAACCGGGCACAAACTCCGGCCGCTCCGAATACTGATTACGGTCGCAATGTTACTTTTTTATTTTATTTGATCGAGTAGGTATGAATTCGTGTGTTAAACTACGCTTGCCGGGGTTGGTCCGTGGATGACCTTCTTTACATACCGAGACTCCTCCGTGCCTCGGAAACCACGTTAAGCCGTTGGTCCCGGCTGTCATTCGTGGATCTTTGACATTAGTTACGGGTCGTCAGAAGCCCGAAAGTCTAACAACCAGTCTTACCATGAGGGGGCCTAAAACGGCCGCTTTTGCAGAATCATATTATGATAATATTATGAATCACACAAACTGTCAGAAACTGACAATTCATAATATTATCTGCGTTCAATTCATATTACACAATTCATCTATGTGACAGTTTTGTGATTTAATGAAATAACATTTAAACCACAGAAATAAAAAATAAAAATCTCATTTGATTAATAAAAACTGTAAAGAAAAATTATCCGGTTAAATTACGGTCTTAATTTTTTCATGCGGCAATATTTACACCAAATATGATTCTGATATGAATTGAATTAAATATGATTCAGCTAAAATATTTGTGTCACCATAGAGGAATTGCTGGGGATTCAGAAAATGAATTGCTTTTAGAGGAATTGCTAATGTGGCCGTTTTAGACCCGCAGGTATCGTATTACCCAGTTACTGAGTTGTGGAGGTCAGATAAGCAGTCGCTCTGTGGAAAATACTTGTATTTGGCTGTTTGAAAAATTAATGTGCTATTTTTATCATTTCCAGGTCCTGTGATGGAAGACAGCTGACTGGACTGGATGCTCCATGCTGAAGGCCACAACGTGGTTTTATGATGAGGGCAGAAGCAGAAGTCAGCTGCCAGACCAACCTTTCCCTTTCCCTTTAAATTCCTTTGTCCGGCAAAGGGTTTTTTAAGGTTTTTCCATGGACAAAATCCTCAATAGCTGCCCAGTCTGTGCCCATTCAACGGAGAAATGGGTCTTAGAACATAACATCACGACTGTATCCCTCGAAGGCACGCAGAGATGTGTAGTAGGTATGTGGCGGCATCTACATTGCCACAAGCGAACTACGCAAAATCCTGCATCGCGCAAGTGAAGTTTACCGCGCGACTAGCATATCGTTGGCGTAGGTGGAGAACTAAATAACAAAAAAATCTTGTTTGGAGAAAATTGCGATTTATTTATGCGGCATGATTTGGGTGTTACGAAAATGGTGAAAAGTCAATTTGACCAAAATCGCAGTTATTTAGTTCTCCACCTACTTAAATTCAATTTTTCGCCGTAATCTTTTGTTAACGTAAAAAAAGAAATATAATCACCTTATAATGTCTCCACTGCTGGGACTGCGGCCCAGATTACGGCCCACTCGCTCTCTGGGGGAGAGGGAGCGGGCCGTAATCCACCACGCGGGCCCAGTGCGGGTTGGTAGATGTCACATGTCTTCGAAGTTTTGGTTCTGGGACATGCCGGTTTTCTCACGTTTTCCTTCACCGTTTTGAGAGCAGTGGTGATGAAATAATTTACACAAAGTAAAGCACCTGTCTAGGTTCGAACCTACGACCTACAACTTGTAAGTCGCAGCAATTACTACTGGGCCACCACTACCCTAAACTAGCCATAAAGGGAAAAACCCATTTATAAAATAACTGGTGAAATATGGGTCCTTCTCTGCTCACCCCTCGGATCATACTGGCACGGTGGAGTCTATTGTCTCTATTGGCTTGCAGAAAAAATATCGATATATTTATATTTTTTGTACGATATACCGATATTTTTAGGCGTCGCTTATTATTTCGATATATCGATATAAAATATCAAGTGTCGAAAATGTATCAAATTCGATATATTTCCAATAGCAACATCCTTGTCGCCACTAACAAACCACTGTGAATCAGAGCCGTAAAAAAAGTACCTAGACTTTTTTATTATCTGTGGCATGACTGCATGCTTTTCTCGGAAAAAAAAATATCAGCAAGTGAGCGGGCATACATAAATAAATAAGCTAATATAGTAAAAACAAACAAAATAGACGTTCATAAAGAAAGAAAAGATTTTTTTTTTCATTTTCTATTTTCAAGGTGATTTTAAGCTAGGAATGAAAAAAGTGCCAAAAAATTTCGATACTTATATCGAAATCGATATTGATATTTTTATATATATATCGATACTTTTTGGCACTTCGTGCATCCCTATACTGTGGACGGAAGAGTTGTATAAGAAATTAAGAAGTTTTTTAAAGTAAAAAACCATTTTGCGCGCTTACTTTGTACCTAATTAGATAATTATTTGTGAAAGTGGAAAGGAAACTAAAAAATAACAATCGATGGTCTGTGTGAAAGGTAGTGACTCCTGAGGTGACGACTGACAGAGATGTTTTTTTTTTTTTTTAATAATGCTTGAGTATAGTTCTCGATGTTTTTGGTTGGTATATTGGCGTGTGCTAGCTGACATATGGCCAGTAATTTATCATTTGAATTATGTTTTGTGTTGCATAATGTAAGTTATTTTGCATACTATTGTATAGAATTATTTTCTAACTTGAACAGACAGCTGTGCTGCTGGGGAGTTTGTTGCGCCACTTCTTCTTCCCAGCTAAAGGCACTAGGAAGTGGTGAAGGGTGGGCGTTTTTGGGGGACTGTCTTATGTAATTTTGACGTTCGAAAAGTGCTGATTGTCAGCCTAATTTGAATAAATGACTTTTGAATTTAGATTTTTTTGAATTTTGAATGTATGGATGAACAGTCATGTTATTTTTTTACACTGTCCAATTTTATTTTGTCTAATTTAATTTTAAACTAACATGATTTTTTATTCGATCTGAAGGCCAATTTTCTCTATTCTATTCTATTTTTTGTTATGGCAAGCAAAGCCTATGTCGACCATTCCGCCAATGTCCAAGTGAATTGGAAAATCAAGTGAGTATTGCTGAAAACTAAAAAATAAATAATAAAAATCTTCGATGATACAATTGAACTGTAGATCTAGTGGGGTTATTCTGGACTGAAACAAATAAAAAGATAAAATTAACATAAATATTATAATTACTGTTAGACACTCGCGGTCTGAAAAGGTTAAACACTTTTACGTTAGCTTTTATTGCATCGTGGATTAGACTTAATGGTGCCGATTCCCTTGTTCACAAACTAAACTAAATTTAAGTTCAGTGCATATTTTTCTTTCTATTTCATTAAGAAAAGGACAGAAGATACATTTTAGTTTAGTCCTGTCAAATTAATCATCTTGACGTAAATTGACGTAATTTTAGTAGGCAAGTTTTTAATCACGTCTAAACTTGTATGGAGTAGTGACAGGCGCTGATTAATTTGACAGGACTAAACTAAAATTTATCTTCTGTCCTTTTCTTAATGAAATAGAAAGAAAAATATGCACTGAACTTAAATTTAGTTTAGTTTGTGAACAAGGGAATCGGCACCATTATTTTTCCAATTTCTTACGTACACTTCGTTGGTTTAGATAGTTAACTAAAGGTAAACAAAAAAACCACGTGACGAGACAGCTGTCAAGTAACCTACTAAACGTAATACCTGTCACTTATTCTATGTCTACGCTGTCACTTCAGTTGTCATGCTACGTTACAGTTGTACTCTTCAATTTAGCAGCGTTATAATTCGTTGACGTTTAGAGGACCAGTCTTTTTGGGCTCTGTACAATAGACAGATTACAAAATATTATAATATTATTATTATAAAACTCACAAAAAAATTGTGCTCGAGCAATACAGGTATAATGTTGCTTATGCCATTCGTAATAATTGTTATGTTATTGAACAGTAATGAACTCAAACTCAAACTCAAAGCATTTATTTCAAATAAACCAATTACAGGCACTTTTGAATTGTCAAGTGGTCGGTCAGTCAGAAAGATGAAGCTAGTTGCCCATTCCAAAGCATAGTAGGGTCCTATGGAGAAGAACGGGCAAGAAACTCCACGGACACTCTTTTTAAATCAGAATATGGTTACAAAATATTGGTTACATCATTCATGTTGAAGTAATACATGCGAGAACGATGCAGAACGTTAAATGCGTCCGTAATAGAAAATAAAACAAATAACACCATTCAAAAATTAATTAAAATAAGCCATGGCAGGTAAGAGATGACCAGTCCCTACTGACAGTAATGAATAAATGACAACCGATTTGTGCGGAAATTAGTTGTCATGGCAGGGCATGTGATGCGGAGGAATGAGGAACATGTCGTGAGGAAAGTTTTGAGAATGAATGTCGATGGCTATAAAAGTAGGGGAAGACCAAAGAAACGATGGATGGACGGTGTGGGAGATGATATGGATAGAAAGGGGGGGAGTACCGACATGACGACTGATAGAGAAGTATGGAAGGAAGGGATATATTGCGACGACCACAAATAAATTGGTTTAAGGGCAGGAGAATGATGAAGGAATGAGAGTTTTCTAAAATGACGTTCACTAAGTGGCAACACTGAGACGTCAGGTCCGGGCACCTGTCAAAAGTGTCAAAGCGCCTAAATTTTATTTAGTCGTGACTGAGTAATAAACGAATGAAATGAATGATGAACGTCATCATATATTTGTTGATACAGTGTGGGTCTTTATAATGTGCACATATCGAAATGAGGGAATCCGTGCTCAATTTTATCGACGGAAAAAATATTTAAAAACATCTAAATTATTATTTTTTAATAAAAAAAAAAAATTGTAACAAGACGGTGTAACTTTTAAACTAAATGATCTATCGCGATGAAACAAACTCCGTAATTATCGGAAGTAATTAGGCGTCCTCTAAAATGAAAATTGTGGGAAAAAACTAGGTACCTTCAATTAAAAATAAACATAGTTTTTTAGCAAAATCAGATTTTTTTGTCATCAATTTTTACAATAATAGTAAAATTTCTCTTTATGACGTCAAATAGAACAAAAAAAAATTGATTTTTAAAATATTGTTTCCGACGATAAAATTAAGCAATTCAATATGTGCACATTACAAAAACTCACTGTATTAATTGTCGAATTGGAAACGCCAACTGGAGGCGTTAATTTTCATGAAAACTTTCATTGAAGAGAGTCCTCTTCAAACTAGGTAGACAACGCGCTTGTGGCATCTCTCGTATTGCGAATGCCCATGGACCATGGAAGGAGGCGGTGACCAGTTACGCCAGTACAGCGTCAGGGTAGTCCGCGAAATTTAAATTTTCTTACGTTTTTTGCAATTTACATGTCAGTATCAGGTAGTATGTTGATCTAAATATGATTCGTGACCGTATCAAATATGTCTTTACAAAATTATACTCATTAATTAATAGGGTAATATAGTAATAGTAATTTATTTCTCTTAAAAAGGTACTAATTTGATACATGGTATTTAGGTTACAGGCAGATTCAGACCTTTGTGAGAGCTGGAGTCTATACTGGGTTCGGGACCTGTATTACAGATCTTCAGGCTCACACCCTTAAAATTATAACATTAAATTGCACTTACGTACTACATACAACATTGTAAAAGCTCCAAGTACTGAGAGGAAGGGAAATTAATTTACAAAACAAAAGGAGATGTGCTGTGTGTCTTTGGAGAGGGTTTTGTGTCCGTGAGTGCAATGTAAGTTCTCGCGCCCAGCACCCACGAAGGGCACTGGGCGCGAGCACCTACTTGCCCGAGAGTGTATATGAACTTAGAGAGTTGTATTAATGATTCTAACGATTATAATTCTGTAAATATATATTTGTATATTTTAATCAACAACCTGACACTGACCTGCAAATTGCAAAAAACGTAAGAAAATTTGAATTTCGCGTGCTACCCTAAAGGCTTGTGCAGACCAGCGCGACACGCGACGCGACACAAAGACAAAGGTCTGCACAAGCCTTAACGCATCCTAAGGCATAACAAAGAAGTTCACTGTCTTAGTTCAGTATCTTTCACTACTATTTTCTTTAATTTTTACTTTACTTTTTTCTAGCACATCTTTTTGTACCGTTTTTTTTTTTTGTTTTTTTTTTTGTAATCCTGTTTTAAAAGCACACATTACAACTTTCAATAGCTACAGATGTAATTTTCATTGCTTAACAAGACAATCATCGTTCCCACTGCTGGGACTGCGGCCTCCTCTCAGTGAGAGGTAGTGGGCCGTACTCCACCACGCGGGCCCAGTGCGGGTTGGTAGATGTCACATGTCTGAGAATTTTTGGTTCTAGGACATGTCGGTTTCGTCACGATGTGTATTCCTTCACCGTTTTGAGAGCAGATAATATATTAATTTATTTTGCTTGTATTTTTTTTTATTGGTTTTTTATTAAATTTTTTAATAGTTGTAATGTGTGCTAAACACTATTATTTATTTTAATTTCCATGTATTTTTAGCTCAAAGGCCCCCTCAACTGGAACCCGTAGATCCGAACTTGTGCGTTTAACCGTTGGGGAGACGCGACTGCGCGACTTTTCAGTCGCACGCAGACCAGACTTTTGTCGTATTTTGGCGACTTTTGTCGTATTTCAAGCTTTTTGACGTTAATCCACTCCTATCACTAGCATTTGGAGGAGTTACAAAAGAATACAAGTAATATACAACAAATTGCTAGTATCACGCCCGTAATCCACGAAGGGTTAGGCAGAGGTGTTCCTTCGGGGAATCCGGGTGTTATGTTGTGTGTGTGTGTATTGTTAGTATTCTTAGTAAAAGTTATTATTAGCGACATAATAGTCGTGTTTCTATCGTGCGATCGTTGAGTCGTGAGTGTGTGCGTCCCCCACACAAGTTTGGTGATACGCGGGCGCAGTTTTGGCGGGAATTCGTCGCTCTACGCCATTTTGTTTTTCTTCCATTATTTTTTCTTTACTCCTTTTGCTGTGTAGTGTAATTTGTCATTAAAAAAAAAAAAAAATAAGTACCTTGAATTTTATCGTACTAAATTCACATACTAATTGCGTTACACACGGTCAATCACAATTTGTTTCATTTTGACAGTCCAACAACATTCATTGCGTTATTTACATTGTTGAGCAGACAAATTTTTCGAACATTATGAAACAATGGATTAGCAATATCCTTCAAAATTATTCAGATTATGATTGATTGTGTGTTACGCAATTTGGGACTGTACACGTTTTTCATCTTTTTATTAATTTCAGTACTTTTAATAGAATTAATTATTACATAATATAGTTGGCACATATCTTGTAGTGTCTGTTGTAGTTCACCTTAATTGATTTCATTTAGTAAAACCCTCGATTTTTTTTGTTTATTTTGTATTTAATTGCGTAATTATTTAATTTTTAAGTTGATTTAACTATGTTATTATTATTTAGCCATGTTTTGCTAGATTGGTTACTGAATAATCAACAACATAAATTTGTAACACACGATCAATCACAATCTGAATCATTTTAAAGAAGCTAATCCATTGCTTCATATGTTCGAAAAATCTGCTCAACAACGTAAATAACGCAATGAATGTTGTTGAACTGTCAAAATGAAAGCTATTGTGTGTTACGCAATTATCCTGCAGGTGAAAACAACACTCACAATTTTCTTTTTGTGTACCAGCACCCTAATTGCGTAACACACGATCAAGCACAATAGTCACAATTTGTTTCTTTTTGACAGTTCAACAACATTCATTGCGTTATTTACGTTATCGAGCAGACAAAGTTTTAGAACATATGAAACAATGGATTAGCAATATCCTTCAGATTGTGATTGATAGTGCAGTACCCAATAAGGGTGCTGTAACAACAATTTTATTTTTTTTCCAATTAGTAATGAGTATTTGGACAAAAGTGTATTTCTTATTGATAAACATGTTGTATATTATTACTTTTTGTATCAAAATTGTGTATTTTTGTGCCTAGTATAGTTTATTACATTTCTATGTCTAATAATAGGTAGTACCGTGTTTTCTTAATAATATTGTTTTAAGGCTCCCGCAGATAGCCGCGACGCGACGGCTCGACATGACTCTCTGGTGGAATTTCTATGAAAACGACGCGGAAATTGTTCTTCCGGCGTCGCGTCGCGTCTGTCTACAGGTGCCTTTACTTGCAGAAAATGTTTAACTAACTAAAATTCATATTTTTGCTGTTTAATTGTGTATCTATATTTATTATATTACAAGATTTGTAAGTGTTATGTGACATCTATGTAAGATGTATCAAAATTGTGATCTTTTGTAAATTGTGCTTCACCTATTTAAATTAGTATATTTTTTATTGCAATTGTGTATTTTTAAATCATTATCATAATCTTTGTACAGTCGAGGAATGAAAAAGCTAATCACCATCATAATTTTTTTCATTTTTCTCGTTGTGCATGAGACTATTTAAATTTTTTTTCCGACTTCTTAAGCGACGTGTTTCTGGTTGAACAACTTCCATGAAGTTTCATAGAAATTGTTCTAAATAGATTAAAAAGTGAAATAATAACAATTTGTGTCGCTAAGGCAAGGAATCTATTTTAAATCGTTTGATGTCACTTCAGTTACGTGACATTAAGAAAACTAATCTTCCACAAAAATCTGTCATCAGAAGTTATATTTGAAAATGGCTGTCCCTTTTCATTCCACGACTATACACTCCCACTGTAGATGCTTACCCTTAAGTTGCACAGAAGAAGAGGAAGACTGAGAAGAGAAGATTATAACGCCGTGGATTGGGTGAGGTAGTAGGTTGTATAGTACTGCATTACAACTTTGGGAGAGACTGTACGGCCTACTAACTTTCCTGGTTCACGGACCATACAACATTGAACATCCTGGAAATGAAGAGAACGGAGAAGAATGGAGAAATATTTTTTAGGTTATATTTTTGTGGATATATACTTTTCTGTCCTGTGTGTTTTATGTGGTGTACAATAAAGTGTATCTTTTATATCTACATAATTATATTATTAATTTTAAGTCGCCTTTCGTGTCTGTTTCTGTAACCGCGTTTTCTTCTAAATTACGCAGCGGATTTTTGTGAGGTTTTCAACATCATTTAGAACAATTATTCCGAAAGAACATTCTTAAAAAATTAACGACATAACATAAAATTAAATTTAAAAAATATTGTTCTTTTCGTCGTGTGAATTTATATGTATTTGTATCTGTCAAGGAATAAATTAGTTAAATACCTCGAAAGACCCACCACCAGAACAATTTCCGTGAAAATTTCATAGAAATTGTTCCACCAGAGTCGCGACGCGCCTGTCTGTGGGAGCTTTAAAGCGTGTACAAACTTGTGTAATGTAATTTATCTTGTAATGTATCACGAATTCTGCGTGTGGCCGCGCTACGAGCATTATCTACATGTAACTCAGGCTGGTGCTTGTGCTGATCCATCGGCTGTCTGTTTTTAGCGCAAACACAGCGTTCGTTTGTGTGCCGTCCACACTACTCGCGTTACATCAGTGGTTCCCAAACTAGGGGTCGCGACCCACTAGTAGGTCGTGAGCGAATGGGTGGGCCTTGAAAAAAATATTTTCAGCTACGGTTACTCGTAATATTAAAACTGAATAAAGAAATAAATTGGAACGATCAAACTCATGACGATTAAGAGTAACTAAAATTGAAGTTGATGCTGAAGCCATAATAACAAAAACAAATACATCCTTCTCATTGAAGTAGCGCTCTTTGTACCTATTTTTAAAATATTTTTAATGTTTTTCTTATTTTAATAGTCCTTCATTAATTTAGAAAAGCATGCCCCTTTTTCACCATGATAGGCAAAAGGTGAGTCCCGAATTTGGAAGTTTTTGTTAGGTGGGTCGCGGTTAGGGTTGCCAACCGTACATAGTATTGTATATAGTATTATTATTTCGAGTCTGCGCACTATATACTGTTGAAGAAATATACTTATAGTACGCAAAAATACTATATTTTCAACACTGAAATCTAACTAACAAATCTTTCATTAAAAAAAGTGAACGCCACTCTAGTACTCTGAAATAACAATGTTAAAAGAAATCTTTGGAAAAGTAAAACAATATAGTGAGTTTACTGACAAAATTACAGGTTAAAAATGGCGGCATATTTGAAAAACATACTGAAAATAAGTTATCATGTTTATCCCGCCACTTCGGCATTCACAGAAAGGATATTTTCGGTTATGAATTCGAAATGGCGAGAAGAAAGAAATTGAAGCGTATCTCATTAATAAAAAAATGAGCTTTTGATTTACATTAATTTAAACATTTAATGTGTAATAAAGCATTACGACACTTCAATTTTAGACATTTTTTTTTTTAATGCAAGTTTAGGGGCATGAGGAACAGGGTGTAAAGTTCACTCATCCACCATAGAAAAGGGAGGATCCTCCGACCAGACGGGTGTTGTGTCTGGCGGGCAACTGCCCATCGGTTGGAAGTTGAAATCTTGTATGTATGTCGATCGCTCGGTAAACTCTAACTGCGCGATGCAGGATTTGTGTGACGTCATGTCTTTGATGCGTAGTTTGTATGTGGCGGTGTAACCGCTACATCACTCCCCTCCGGAGACCGGAGGTCGATAGTGGGCTGAATCTTGCGATGCTTCACACAGTGCCAGCTGTGGTTCCAGTGAGTCGGAACCGGGTGCCGCATAGTTCGCGGTGAGTCGGAACTTTCTGTGGTGATTGCGGCGATTGTGGTAATTGTGGTGATTCCCCAGTGAGTCGGGGTGATTGAGGTGATTGCTGTGATTCCCCAGTGAGTCGGGGTGATTGAGGTGATTGCGTTGATTCCCCAGTGAGTCGGGGTGATGAGGCTGCTTGCGTTGATTTCCCAGTGAGTTGGGGTGATGAGGCTGAGGGTGATGACCAGGAATGCGCGTTCGCTGCATGCTGGTGGTCAGGATACCCGTTGAAGTCGTGGGTGCTGGCTGGCTGTGTGACTCGCCTCACGAAAGCTTGCGGGAGTGATGATGCTGATGACGTCACGCCGAAGTAATTGCACGAAGGCTGCGTTGACGTATCACGTCGGGGTCACCAATTTAGGGGCATGAGGAACAGGGTGTAAAGTTCACTCATCCACCATAGAAAAGGGAGGATCCTCCGACCAGACGGGTGTTGTGTCTGGCGGGCAACTGCCCATCGGTTGGAAGTTGAAATCTTGTATGTATGTCGATCGCTCGGTAAACTCTAACTGCGCGATGCAGGATTTGTGTGACGTCATGTCTTTGATGCGTAGTTTGTATGTGGCGGTGTAACCGCTACACAAGTAGTGCAAAAAAATAAAGTTTTTATAAAAATAAATAAGTACGAAATATATTTTTGTCTATTTTTAGGTTTTTCCATAAAATACTGTATTTTTTTGAAGTGTACTATTTTTTTTAGCTTATTTTGAAAAATACTATATTTCGCCGAAGAAATGTTGGCAACCCTAGTCGCGGTCCAGTCGACTATGGGAACCACTGCGTTACATTACACGATACACATACACAACTCTGTACACGCCTTAATAGAGGATTTATTACATGGTAAAGGTTAATTTCTACTTGTACCTTATTATTGTTCCTACCACGTCGCTGTCCGCGGCGAATAAAATGGTAATGTGCTATTAAGATAGTTTTAACTTTATTGCATAGTCTATTTTTTTCATTCATTTCCTTCGGTTATTTCAGAAGTTTCGAGATGTTAAGGTGTATTGTAATGAATGTAAAAAATCACTTTTCTTTGGTATTTGAACAATTCCGCTATGTATATTAGTTAATAAGATATTCACAAAAACAGTTTCTTATTTTTCCTGTAAAATTTGGTTTTTACAATTACGATTTTATTCGCCGGGGACAGCGACGTCATCGTCAACATTTTGAATGAAAATGACAGTTTGAAAAGGTGACTGCCCCGCTATGCGGGAATTTGGGAACAGAATTTAAAAATTGCTTAACATTATTTATACAGGGTCAAATTAAAATAGCTATCGAAACTTCACAAACATTGTGGGTATCGATTATCTAAACAAGATAAAAAAAAACAAAAAAAAAAGATTTGTGTTTTCGAAGTGAAAACTTCATTAGGCGCGTTGAGCGATTTTAGGCAGGGGATAAACTTATAGATTCGCGTCACCGAGTGTCACCGACATGCAAGCACCGTAGTGCTTTGCTATAGAATGTAGATGGCGCTTACACCAGTTTTAAATTTTTACTTCTGTCGGCTGTCCCCATGACTGCCTTTTTTTTTGGTAGTGGTGTTACTTGAAATATCGAATATAAAAAATCAGTTTTTAGTGTGTAAAGTTTCACAGACGTATCGATATCCGAACTTGATGAAACAAAATTTACAAAAAAAAAATTATTTTATACTTCGAGTACCGCACACAAGCTGCAGTCATTGACCCCAAAAAAATCAACTGTTTATCTTAGTTTTATTTTATCACGTCACCCGTCACGTGTGTGGAGTTTGGCTAGCGAATTTTATTTGACCCTGTAGCTCCTTGACAGTAGATACCTTGTGCCTTGAGCCCTAATAGTTCCTATTGACGAAAATAAATTAGTGTTTTTGAAAACTCTTAAATATGTGATTCTCTTAAAACTGACGCCAATAATCGCTTGACATCAATATTTCTGCAAAAAGTATTAAATCATTAAATAAATGTTATTTGTACAGTATTCCTGGTTTTATTTTAACTATGCCTTTGATTGTATACAATGGTTATAAACTTTCAATGCCTTCTTCTGTAGCTCAGCAGTTAGTTGGTGCGCTACATTTAGCGGGTTCGATTCCCGGACTGAAAATACCTAATGGTTCTATGAAATCAATTTTATACATTCTGGGGTTTGTAAACGCAACCACGTCACAAGAAAAAAATCCCAGTGTCAACTAGGTAACTATTGTAAATACTTAGCTAAATAAAATTAAATAGAAAATGATCCTGAGCCTGGTATAGACGTAACACTGAAATACTACATACGACACTAATCTCAATTAGGTGTATTACCAACCCATGCATTCAATTTCAAATAGCATCATCAAACTTGGACGCTCCAAGAGTGTCCGTGGAGTTTCTCGCTCCTCGGCTTCTCCATAGGAACCTACTACTTTGGAATGGGCAACTAGCGTTTCATCTTTCTGACTGACCAATTCAAAAGCGCCTGTAAATGAATTAATCGAAATAAAATGCTTTGAGTTTGCGAACCCTTGCCAAAGAAATTCGTCGACAGACATCCTCGGCAGTCAGCCCCGCTATCAACCTTAGCCAACTGTAGGTACCTACTCTAATACTGCCCTCCTAACCAGGCGCGGCCCGAGGGGGGGGGGGTCCTGGGGGTCATGACCCCCCCCAAAATCTATCACGCTGTCGGTAGCCTTAATGAGAATTCTTGAGCTTTTCTTCATAAGTCGACATAGCAACTAATTCCTAGTTCTTTTTGAATAATCAAAAGAAAATCTAACCTCCGAGTGTGTGCAAAATTTTCGAGCTCACTTCGCTCGCTTTTGCATTCTGCATTCAGTTCAAAAGTTCTTAGAATTGAAAATATCTAACACAACCTAACCTAACCAAGGCTGGTTGATCAAAAAGTGCTGCTACTGCGGCTAATTTGCCCGCAACTACAGCCCCCCCCCCCCTTCCCCACCCCGCATGTAAAAACTGCGTCCCTGAATAGCATAAGTAATGTGGACCTGGAGATATTATTATATGCACAAAAATATTCCTCGGCACCCATGGTGACCCCTCCCCAAAATCTTTGGCTGCGACCGCGCCTGTCCTAACTTAGATAACCGTAATAAGTACAGTTTCGAGATAATCGCGCGTAAAGTTAAATTAGTGGTGTCGCAGTTTTAGAAAATCTTCACCTTGAATAATCTTAATTGAAATTAGCAATCGTTCCCTTGAAATGAGTGTATAATATGTGGTGATAACCTTGATGCTTTAATTTTAATTGAACAAATAATCTTTACATAATTATTTAACGAACTAACATAAATATTTAACGAAGTAAAACAATTATTTAACGAAGTAACATAATTATTTAACGAAGTAACATAATTATTTAACGAACTAACATAATTATTTAACGAACTAACATAATTATTTAACGAACTAACCGTAAGCATGAGCGCCGTATGTCACATAGTTACGGTTTTTATGTCTAGGAATTTCGTTTACTAGCCATAAAAGCGGTAAAATTACAAACGTAGTTTAGGTTTTATGTCTAGGAAGTTTAAAAGATCTATCTAGGCTGGTTAAACTCAGTGCAATTTTTTTAGTAAAAGTAAGCATGCTGTAAGCATATACCTACATAGGTACTTCACATCGCGCACGACTGTATTTGGTTTTCTGATCTTTCTTCCTATCACTCTGCATCTTGTTTTGAATCTTGACATTTTTAATTTTTTCTGATGATTCAGGAGGTGTTTCACGGAGCAAGTCATGTAAGCGCGTACGAGAATTTTTCGGAATCCGTGGAGTTGTCTTTGCGGTTTCTCAAAGTTCGTCCATTAAAGCTATCCCCAAATTACGAATGAAGTTTCTTTTATGATTAGATTTCCCTACTTCGATATGCCATTATTCAATATCTGTAAAAACAAAATTTTTGAAGAAGGTAATCCTTTTCTTGTTTTGTTCGCTTAAGGGATGTATTATACTTAATAAAAACAATACCTGTACCCTAATTGCGTAACTTATTTTCGTAAACAATTTTGCCTAATTTGTTTCATTTTGACAGTTCAACAACATTCATTGCGTTATTTACGTTGTTGAGCAGATATTTTTTGCAACTAATGAAGCAATGGATTAGCAATCTGTTTCAAATCGAAACAGATTGTAATTGTGTATTACGCAATTAGGATACAGGTTTAATTGAAAATAATATACCTACGTTCTGGCGAGTTTGTCAACTACTGTTATTTCAAAAACACGTTAAAGAGAACATTGTAGATCTCATCACGCTGATTCCGAATCAAGTAATAACTCATTTTTCATAAAAATGCTAGTTATGATTATCTTAGTTATGAGGGCAGAATTGGTATAGAGTATTGTACTCTGTTTCGCGTAGGCGTACTTTATAATCTTCAAAAGCTATTTGTATTATTTACACACACGTATTTACATTATTTAAAAACTATCAGACTTAAAATAATAATAAGTATGCACAAGTATATAAAAGGGGGGGGGGGGGGGGGGGAAATAATCATAGGGCATCAAAAAATTCGTTCGCATCGCTGTCAATAGGAAAAGTGCCCACGTTGTATGGCAATGCAGATTCTTTGACCAAAGAATAGGCCAGCCCTCTGGTCACGTGAAGAGTCGACCAGCCGCTTGGCGATGTCTTGAAAAACAAGGTGGGCTGGTGGCCCTAGTGTTTCAACCCCAAACGGCTCAAACATATAAGTCCTAATAAGATTGGAGTATTTGCGCCGTTTGAGGTTTTCCGCACCTGCAGCAGCAGTCCCAGCACAGCCCACCGTGTTAGGAAGATGGGATGGCGCAAGGGTGTCGACACACGTTGCATCCCACACCAAAGGCCTACCACCTTCCAAGGCATTATGGTCATTCCGTCTGGTCTCTTCCCATCGTCGCGTGCCAAGCCATTGGGTTGACAAGTTGTGGTGACAAGAGCACGACGGATGATGTCATTGATGCTGGCGTGCCGTGCTATCCGGCCTGCGCTCTTACTGCAGGATAGGCCATGGTGTCGAGACAGTCGACACCTTCACCGCATTGGCAGCGATGCGGAGCCACACAAGGAGTACCCAGACGCAGACAGGTAGCGAGCCGGAAGGTGGTATCACCCAGCATAGTAGGTGCCTATGTTGGGTGACGGTAGCGCCTGGCTTTGTATTGTATTGAATGAGTTCCTGACACTTCAGTGACGTAGCTAGAGGCTGCCAAAAGAAAACCGCTTCGCTCGCTCATACATCCTACATTTTCTCAGTTCTCAAACTTTTCTGCATAGGTACTCGTAAGTCCTACCTAATACCTATTTATGTATCAATCGGTCAAAAGTAAACCTAACATTTCCGAGCCAGCTATAAATTTCCGAGCCAGCTATAAATTTCCGAGCCAGCTATAAATTTCGAACTCGCTATGCTGCTCGCTCTTGTATCTTGCATTGCCCGTATGATTGATTATATTATTCTAACATTGAATTAAAATTAGAATGTTTAAGAGTCGTACCTACAATTACTATAAAAACAAGTAAAAAATATATACTTGCAGAAAAAGTAGAAAAAAATATAAAAATAATATTCAGTAATACTCTTTTTATAACTCTTTAATTACCTACCCTTTCTAAAATCAGAAAAACTTTATTTCTTCTAAAAAAACTTGGCAACCCTACAAACAAACTAATCGTCAGACAGCTAAACTTATCTTACTTCTGAGACATGAGTTCAATTTTATTATGTGTACAGGTCCTCTCCTCTCAACTTCTAACATACATAGCACGATTCCTACATACACTTCACACTACGCACGGCAATGGGTGGGACCCAAGCAACTGTTCGCTAACGTATAGTGACATCTTGTGTTGAATGAAATTAGTAATAGTAAGTAGCGCCATCTATTGATGACTAGCTGAAGCACTAAAAGCGAAAACGTTAAGTGAATAAATAAAATATATTTTCTAAAACGTGAAGATTACTTGGAATAATTTTATAATTAAACAAACATTAATTTATTGTTAAACATAAAATAAAATAAATCAATAATCAATTAATAAAAATATTCACTGAAAACAATCAGCTGGTGTTGAGTCACGCATAAAAAAGTAAAATATATATTTTTTTTTGTAATGGCAGCACTGAAATTCTCCATCACAGGTTTATAATCCTTGAAGTAAATCTAAAGTATGCTTTATTTCATTGGGGAAAGGATTAAAATTGCACGAAAAATAAAGTTAGTAAGACATTTTATCGTTTGAGTAGGAAGTGGCATAAAAATAGGATTGCCAACAATCTGAGTGACGTCAGGCCATTGGAGTCATGGAGCCTTCTAAAATTACATAGGAGCACAAGAAAATATATTTTCCCGACGTATACGCTCCATTTTAATACAATTAAATATACAAAAGTGTCGATAAAAGTGTACGACGCGAGTGTTAAATGAAATAATTGTTGTAAACACGACAGTCGAAGTTATAACCGTGTGATTCTGTTACCAAGTTACCGGAGATTTTTTTCATATTTTGTGAGTATCTAATGTATTTTCCACACGAAAACTGGTTATTAACGATCGATATTTACGTTGTGCCGTACCAAACACGTGATGTAACGTGAATAAACGGATTAGTTTTGTGTTTATAAGAACTTAGGCTGTGTCATGCTATGTCGCTAAATATAACACTGGAATGTATTTTTGGAATTATATTTGGTGATTTTGCGAGTGCGAAGCGGTGAAGACGTGTGAAAGTTGCAATAACGCTTCAAAAATGCTTTATAACGTGTGGCCTTGACGAATAATATCAATTTTATATTAGTGGTATCAGGTTACGCATTTTTTAAACGGTAAAGTATCTTCTTATTCTGCCTAAAACTGTTTGGTTTTGTTAAGTGGACTCTTTTGTACGCGGAATGTCCGTGGTGGTTTTAATTGGATCAATTCTTAATGCATGACCTTGGTTAATAGAATACGCATCGCGGTAACTGTGTTTTATTTGCGACGAACACGGTAATATTTTTTACGAATGAGAGTTACCAGTTGCGAAATTTTCGTTCTCCTAGTAAGGCAATTGTTGACAATCTAAGAAAAAGTCTGCTTGTAAAAAAATTGCAGTATACTGTTGACTTTGCCTTTCACTTTTCAAGAAACCATGCTTGCAAAAACTAGTACAAGAATGTCGCAATATTTTTATTATAACTTATTCGGCTTTTCTCACAACATCGCAAAAATAATCACTCAATATCCTTAATAAAACAACCCTCCTCATTTTTATAATTTACCTACAAAAAAGGGTAAAATAAATCTGGCAACATTCACCAATGTTATTGTAATTTGTACCTTTACATGTTATCAAGAATCCAGTATTTGTTAAACATTCTTTTGTACTTATTGACAATAAAGCTCATTTTCTAGGTCATTTGAGATTAACAAATGTGGTTTGTAAACATACTTACATAGATAATAATCACACATACATAACTTACTTAACTCTCGCCTTCTTCCCATGGGGGTAGACAGAAACTATAGAACGCCACTTGCTACGATCCTTACATACTCTTGCTTCGTTTACGTTCACACATCTGGTCATACATGTACACCGGTTGTGAGTACTATTACCTTGGTAAAAATAATAACCAGTTGGCAAGGTAGTAGCGGGACTGACTGTCCAGGGTACATTTTAAAATAATAATAATAATATCAGCCTATTATTGTCCCAATGCTGGGCAAACGCCTCTTCTTATACAGAGAAGGCACGAGCATTGATCACCACACTTGCTCAAGACGGGTTGGCGATTTCATATTTATCTATATCTGTGGTGTCTGGGAGAAACCTGTTAAGTCCAAATAAGTTTGATAATATCATGACTAGTTTAGTTATCGAATTTGTAGCAAACCATTAATAAAAAATCATGAATAGTCACATTTTTACCGCTACGATTCTCCCACTCCTATGATAGTTACACTTATCAGCAATAGGCCAAAATAAAATTGATTTTTTTAATAACAATATAGTACCAAACTATAAAATGACGAAAATGGAGTTATCAGGTTTATCCCAGACACCACAGATATCTATTAAAATAAGAAAAAACTGAAGTGTCTCTTTGTAATCTCATAATGACAGCTTTGCATATGAAAGTACTTACTTTCATATACCTATGAAAGGTACTAATAACAAAAAAAAAAAAAAAAATTTGTCTGTTATGGTTACGGCAGATCTGTGAAACGGCTGGGCCGATTTTAATAGGACTTTGACTGGCAGGTAGCTGATGTTTTAAGGTTTAAATTAAGCTACGAATTAGGGTCCATACGGGGCTTGCACTGGCAAAATATGAGTGTACCTACTATAAACGTCTACCTGTCGTTTCAGGAAATACGGGATATTGGTATTTGTATAACAAATCATACTGAAAAGTGGAGCTAAAAGAAAACATGTGTTACTATAAAATAGTGTGTTGTAACTTGTGTGTAAAATTGTGTTGTTATCAGAAATACTATAAAACAGCTGATACAATATTATTATTGTTTTGTCATTGAGGCCATTCAACCTACTCGTTAATTTTATTGGGGACAGATTACTTGAATATAAACTAAATTACCTAAAGTGCTATCTAAAATCTGTATCATTCATTTAATTAAATATTATAAATAGGTAAAATTTGTTTGTTTGTGAGTTTGTATGTAGCGGATAATCTTCGGAACTGCTGATCCGATTCCGAAAATTCTTTCAGTAATGTGAAGCTACAGTATTGCCGAGTGTCATAGGATATATTTTATGTTAAAACAAGACATTTCACTCACACGAAATTGCGTTATTTATGTAGTTGAGCAGATTTTTTTTCTAACTTATGATTCAATGGATTAGCAATCTATTTCAAATCGAAACAAATTGTGATTGATCGTGTATTACGCAATAAGGGTACAGTTTTTATGTGATCCTGATTACATAATCAATACAGACTTATGAACTTATTCTGAAAAGTCAGTTGTATCTTTGTATGGAAGTGAATGTTGGGTGTGGCAAAAACAACATGAAAGTAGAATAAATGCTGTGGAAATGCGTTCCTTGCGAAGCATGTGTGGTCTGACTATGAATGATAGGCTGAGGAATTATGTGATAAGACAGCGGTGTGATTTAAAAGAAGATGTAGTGACAAAAATTGAAAAGGGTATGCTGAGATGGTTTGGGCATGTTGAGAGGATGAATGAAAGGCGACTAACAAAATGTATTTACGAGGCTGATGTGAAGGGAAAGGCCGGGCGGGGACGTCCTAGGAGGACATATACTGACCTTATTGGTGATGTTCCTCAGAAAGGCCAGGTGAGTAGTACTCGCACCCGGCGTGCGTGTATGAGCAGATGTATGAACGTAAACGAGGCAAAAGGAGTATGTAAGGATCGTAGCAGGTGGCGTTCTGTAGTTTCTGCCTACCCCCATGGGAAGAAGGCGTGAGTTTATGTATGTATGTATGTCAGTTGTATCCTTTTGCTGAAGTAGTCGAATTGAGGAATTGATTAATTGGTTTCTCCATACTGGCTTTAATTGAAATAAATGGTTTGAGTTTTAAGTGCAACCAATTTCTAATAGGTACTGTATTATCAACTTAGACTGTGCCACTGCAGGCAAAAAAAAAACTTGTCAAGAGAAGGAAAAAGCATTAGGAAAGTTATAATCTATTACAAAGACCAAATTATGAAAAAAAAAAAAGGTTTTTCTAATTTCTAAATTAACATAATATTGGTGCCGATTCTCTTGTACACCGAACTAAACTAACTAAACTATCACTAAAATTCCTTACTTTTGACTATGAGAATCTTATAGCTATTCTGCAAAATAAATTCTCTAAATTTAAAAATAATTTTGACACATCTAAATCGAATTTGACAATCGCGACTCCACACGTGATACCTAACCACGTGATCTTTTTAGAGCCGGAGGCGCGCAGGGGGGGCAGCCTCGTCGTGTTTTATATGGAATTTTTCACTTTTTGTATGGAAAATAAGAAAAATTATTACCTACATGTAGAGTGTCAGGGGTTTAAGGGTTTTATAAAGGGGGTCGAAATTTTCATTATTTTTGCGATTGGACACACCGTTTTCGAGATATAAGCAAAAGAAAAAAAAAAGATTCAGTACTGTTTTTGCATTTGAAGTCGAGGTGTTGGTGTGAATTTATAGTTCATGACAACCAATTTTATTCCACACGTTTTTAGTCGCGATTAAAAATAGTCAGATTTAGTTAGAAAATCTAAATTTTAGGTGAAAAACGTCAAATTCAGAATAGCAAAATTGCTATTTTCACTAAACTAATATCTCGTTGCCATCTTAGTGCTGTCAAACTAAAATATAGTTAAGTTGTGTCACTTTAGTCTATTTCAGAATGGGAAATCGTCGTTTGACAGGAATAAACTAAATTTTGGTGATTTTTAGTTTAGTTTAGAGGCATTTGTGACAAGAGAATCGGCACCATTGTGTCATTATTATGTAATAAGTACTTATCATAAAAAATTAAAACATTTATTTTACTTATAAAAATTAAAACATTTATTTTACTTATTAAAAATTAAAACATTTATTTTACATATAAAAATTGAAATGAATTGAATTGAATTGTCTAGTGGTCGCAAGCGCTACTGCTGAGCATGAGGTCCTGGGTTCGATCCCCGGGTCGGGCAGTGTTATTGGATTTATCTATCTGGAATTTCTCAGTAGCAGCCCGGAGTCTGGATTTGTGCCCGGTTGATGGCAATAGGCTCGCCCCCTATTACATGGGACTTAAACATAACTGGCGAAATGCGGGTGTACCTACTACAGGTACACCTCTGCCCAACCCTTCGGGGAAACAAGGCGTGATGTTATGTTATGTTTATAAAAATTGAAAATATTTATTTCATATTATTGTGTCATTTTTGACTTATTTATTAAAACCCAAGTGTATTTCACAATATTACCGTAGGTTATCTAACTTCTGACCTGGTTTTTCAAGCCATATTAAGTCAGTCAGTCAGAACGGTTGTGAGTGGAACCAAACTAGTGATAGTCATTCAAGGAATCTTTTTAAAAATCCTTAATATGGTTCTGTTATTTGGTACTTACATAAATTACTCAGTAATTAACCAACGTTAAGGATAATACGTATTCAAATTGTCTATTGTGTCCTAATTGACATCACATGGGTATTTAAATAACGTCATAACACCAATAAGGTAAAATTGTTAAATAATTTCACATTTTTACCCTATAGGTACGTCATGTATTCTGGGTTCGCAATTTCTATTCCAAATATGTAAACGAATTTGTGCTTTTGGAAAAATAACTTTAAAACCCACAAATAAAGTCGAGTTTTTTCTACAACTTAAATATAGAATATACCTATTAATTCATGATTTATTATTTATTTTCGCAAATTAATTCAAAAATCACTTTAACACGTCAAAATTAAATTACATTTGAAAACTAGATGAATTTGGTGTTTCCTATCTGAATACTCTGAGAAGAAAGATCAAAAAACAAAGTCAGAGGTCACAGTCTAAAGTGCAGACTTAATCTTAGTCAGATTTATTTACAGTGTTAATTAATTTATTTATTTAGCGACAACGGTTGTGTTAGAACCAATTACAGTAACTAAAATTATTAAACAGACAATTATACATATAACACAGATTAAAATATACAAAATAAAAACATGAAAACTTAAATAAAATAAAAGCAGGTAACAACAACACATTCACAAATTCATCTCACAGTACTGACATATCAATAAAAACTTCGTCCATCCATCCATCAGATCATATGAGGTCCGTGCAGATTAGTGAATAGTCTTTTGAGGAAAGAACAACATAGATTTGAGAGAACCTTCAGTGCAAGCATTTGTAAGTAATTTTGTAAACTTAAGGAGCTCAACGACTTATCAATTTGTGTGACATCCAATCGTTGGAAATACTTATCATAATTTATTAAACATGTACTTACTATCTTTGATTTAACAAAGAAATTGATAAAGAGAACTTACCTGGTTGCTATGGAAACCAATATAAACAATATGAGTATTGTCAACTACAAAGTGCTCTGATGGTGATTATTAGTGATTCTTTTTTAAATTCTGAATTTGGCTGCTCTCCCAAGAGGTACCAACTACCAACGGGACTCTAGTACGTATACAGTCTGTCACAGGGCTCTGTATGTTTTATTTAAATCATTTATTCAACAGAAACTCTGTAAAAAAAGGTTTCCATAATATTGGGAGTAAGCTACTCCCAATGTACCTCAAGCAAAGAACTCATCATCTTAACTCAGTATCAAAATATGTCGCATAAATGGCCGTATTTTTTTATTTCGTTGACTTAGAAGCTTAATTTTTTTAGAACTGCAAGAGACCATAGACCATTGACCATTTGATATTAATTTAAACTTGATACCTCCACGCGTTCCTGAGAAAAAGAGTCTTGACAGACTGACGGACGGACAACGAAGTGATCCTTTAAGGGTTCCGTTTTTTCCTTCTAATGATAAATGATTTTATATCTGTAAGTAGGTTTGTACAAACACTTTTACACGTCATTCATATTTTAAAAACTAGATGAGGTTGGCGTTTCCTATCTGACTACTCTGAGAAGAAAGGCCGAAACAAACTCAGAGGTCACAGTCTCTTTTAAAGTCCAGACATAATCTTCGTCAGATCATGTGAAGGCCATGTGGATTGGTGTCTGAAGTGGTCTTTAGAGGAAAGTACCACACAGATTGAGAGGGCCTGTCCAATCAGAGCACGCATTTGTCAGTTATCGTGCAGCTCAACTCAGAATTTAAGGAGCTCACCGATTCTTTTGAGGTGCGGAACCCTAAAAAATACAATTTTTGGAATTTACAAGAGACCATGACGTCTGAATTTGTTCCTGCATTCCTTCTCAGGGATCAGTCAGTTAGTAAAACCCGGCATCGTCTAGTTTAGAATATTGATCAAATTGACTTGTAATGTAACAGTGTCTTAGAAGATCTATTTACAGAAATAAAAATTTAATTTATCTTATTAAATTAATAACCACATACAGGAAACCTATTATTATTAGCCATACAATACTGTAATACACAATCATCTTAATATATATAAATCTCGTGTCACAATGTTTGTCCTCAATGGACTCCTAAACCACTTAACCGATTATAATAAAATTTGCACACCATGTGCAGTTCGATCCAACTTGAGAGATAGGATAGGTAGGGTAGGTAGGGTAGGTAGTTAAGAAAAGTACTAAGTGCTACCCGTGTGAAACCGGGGCGGGCAGCTAGTATTGTAATATGTATGGCTGTTGGTTACGTAAATAAAGAAAATAAATTAAATAAAAATAGCCAACCAGTTGAAATTTTCACACTTATGTAAAAATATTTTACTAAGTTAGATTAGTTGGGCCCAGTAGATGGCCACGCCAAACGGGGCATCAGTGTCATTTTTTAGGTCCTCAGAATATCCTCAGGTATCCAAACAACATAGATTGCGGAAAAGTCCGAAACGGATACCGCGTGGCCCCCGGCAATATGGCAGCCGAAGGAACATGGGTGGGTTTTGGTCAGTAAGAGTCTGACACGCGCTTCCACTCCACTCAGAGCGGTAGATGTTATTTGATAATTTCCCATCCAAAAACTGTAATTTATGACGAAAAACTTAATATATTCTTATTTGTTTTTTAATTTTAATTTGAGTTTTAATTTTGATTTTAATCTTATTTTATTGAATTTTACATTATTTTATTTCTATTCTATTTAAATTTTATTTGTAAATGTGTATGCCTACTCTAATAATAATGAGTCTATGTTACTCGAAATAAATGATTTGAATTTGAAAAAAAAGGTGTCCAAACGATTTATTGTATTTTGATCTTTATTCCAATTGTTGTAACATTCATTCTTAATACAAAACTGACATCTTTTAAAGTCAGTTTTTGTATTAAGAATTTGACGTTCGTCAGAATAAAGTTCAAGATGCAATAACTGCCTCGTTGGTCTAGTGGTCGCAAGCGCTACTGCTGAGCATGAGGTCCTGGGTTCGATCCCCGGGTCGGGCAAAGTGTTATTGGATTTTTCTATCTGGAATTTCTCAGTAGCAGCCCGGAGTCTGGATTTGTGCCCGGTTGATGGCAATAGGCTCGCCCCCTATTACATGGGACTTAAACATAACTGGCGAAATGCGGGTGTACCTACTACAGGTACACCTCTGCCCAACCCTTCGGGGAAACAAGGCGTGATGTTATGCAATAACTGACTTGAAGGTTTGGAATGGATTAAACTTAGAACTCATTCTGTAACAAGACGGTTTTGGTCTTACGGAACCCTAACTACGCTAGTCCAACTCCCACTTGGCAGGTATTTCTCAGCCACACAATGCTTGTAAACTATGCCCTAAATGCGTGTTTCTGTAAATATTAATATTATTATTAAATATAATTCCTCAAGGCAAAAGTTAATGACTATTTCTTGGCAAACCAACTCTATTGTACTTCGAAGCTTTGCTTGGATTATGACCTGATTTTGTAGGAATATTGACTGAAACTAGATTGAAACTAAAACTAGAAGGGCTTGTGGCTAAGTAATAACAGCCGCACGGGTCGATCGATCAGGTTAAGCTACGCTTGCCGCGGTTGGTCCGTGGATGGGTGACCATCTTTACATACCGAGACACCTCCGTGCCTCGGAAAGCACGTTAAGCTGTTGTTCCCGACAACCAGTCTTACCAAGGGGTATCGTGTGACCTAGTAACTAGGTTGTGGAGGTCAGATAGGCAGTCGCTCCATGTAAAATACTGGTATTCAGCTGTATCCGGTTAGAATGGAAGCTGACCCCAACATAGTTGGGCTAGGCAGATGATTGACTGAAACTAGATTAAAAATATGACAACATTACGCCTGCTACTGAGAAATTCTTGCTGGAAAATCTCAATAACACTTTGCCTGACCTCACTTCGAGACCCCCCCCCCCCCCCCCCCCCCCCGCTTATAAAAACTGCGTCCCTGAATAGCATATGTAATGTGGACCTAGATATATTATTATATGCACAAAAATAATCCTCGGCACCCATGGTGACCCCCCCCCAAAATCTTTGGCTGCGACCGCGCCTGCCTAAGAGGCAGTTAGTTAATTTCGTCAATTTTTTATTATTTTTTATTGTTCATCAGTTCAATTATTCAGCAGCATCTGGTTAGACTGGAAGCTGACTCCAACATAGTTGGCTAGAGCTAAGCAGAAGATAATCAGTTCAACTGTTATCATCATCTGCCGAGCCTTATCCAACTATGTTAGGGTCGGCTTCTAGTCTAACCGGATGCAGCTGAATACCACTATTTTACATGGAGCGACTGCCTATCTGACCTCCACAACACAGTTATTAGGTAACACGATTAGTACTAGTAAGCCGACGTTCTCACGAACGTAATAAAATCGCGGCGATTTTTTTCGTGCACTTATTTTTCAACGCTGTACTTCGCGCCGAGAGTTGAAAATCCAACAGTGTGTTTTTTCAACGCGCTGGGACGAGAGTGCGTCCTAGCGCGTTGGATTCTCAACGCTCGGCTTAACACCGAGAGTTGAACATCCAGTGCGCAATAAAATCTCGCCGTGATTTTATTACGTCCGTGCGGACGTCGGCTAAGACGATATTGTCCGCTGCTTCACGTCAAATCACGTACACTATAGATCAATTGTAATTAAAAACTAACCAATATCTATCTTTTGTTCCAGAAAACAAACCCAAAAATTCTACAGAAAAGTAAATAAAACAAAACAATGCAAAGAAAACGACCGCCGTCCAGAATTAAAATTAACTTAGACTAGGATAGCATAAGCCAAGAGTATATTAAGGATATGTGTCAAACACACTAGGGAAAGAACTATAAAAATCTGCGAAAATGCCTGTCGTATCGCCTTCCCGGTACAGCACCACCTCCTCAAGCCTTTCAGGGTCTTACAGATCTACCCTGACATCATCCTCAGCCGAGAAACCATACTACAGATCCACAAGTGGTAACTATGATACCCTACGTACTTACGAACGGTCTGAGTACCGCTCGAGATTCTCTGATATTGATGGAAATAGAGAAAGGAAAACTTTGGCCGAGAGACAGAGGAGTTCTCGAGCCCCGAGCATTGCTGATTCTGACAGCGGTGTCTCTAGCAGCAGGTATAGGTCTGATAGAAGTGAGTCCAGGTCAAGAGATATTTCGACAACTCGAAGTGAGAGCGGCAAGACCTCAAGTGACCCCTTACCGAGGAATCGGAGACCTGTGCCAACGTCTGCTGATTTAGCAATGTCACATGCGGAGTGGTATAACAAATATTCTCCAGCGAATTACATACCGTTGACGCAGAGGATTCAGCAACAGCAGAATCAGAATTATGGGGAGATTTCAAGGTCGAAATCTATATCAAATGATATTGGGAGACCACCAGCAGCTGATCCGTCAAGATTTGCAAGGAAAGCAAGAAATTCTGCGGCGACGATTTCAGAGGTAATTTTTTCTTTGTTTTTCTATCAATGTATTATATTTCCTTTTTTTATTCATAAGTACTTTTATTTTGAGTGTCTGCGAAATTTAATTTTTTTTGGTAGATTTTGGTTTTCTTATTTTTTTTTAGTGGACATATTCTGATGATCGTATAATTTAGGGTCGATAAAAATTAAATAGTTTTAAAAATGGACTCGGAACGTCTTCATTGCGATTTAGTTAAAGAAATGTTAAACAACAATTATTAGTGTTTGTTCAATTTATACACAAAAGAATACAGTAGGTAACATTAAAAAAATATTTTAATATTTTCCATATCTACGGTATTTCCATCAAAATATAAGATGAAGAACGGAAAGAGTTATCTTAGGTTTAAAAGAAAACATTTAAAAAATAAAATAAGAAATTTTATTTAAAATGTTGTCTAGGAATCTGAAAATTCTGATTTAAAGAGGCGAAATCTCTCGAATGTAAAAATAACTTTGTATAATTCTCAAACAGTTGAATAATATTATTGGCCTTAACCTGAAAAGTATTTGAGAACGAGTCACGAATTCTTTAATACAAATCATTGTATAATTATGCAACAAGGTTAGTAGAGATATTTACTTACTTGACGATACAAGAAAAAAACGAACGTCGTTGCAAAAAAGTAAAATAAATATTATATTATAAAGAAAATAATAGTTTTTTAGTTAAAAAACCAAATCTAATGAAAAATATTTCAAAGTTTATAAATGGTTTATATCTAAGACAATACACGAATCCGTTATGTTACTAAAATATATTAATAAGTTCTAATTATAAAATAGTTCTTAAAAAAACGGTTCCGCATAAAAGTTTCAGGCTTAGACATTTAGCTGCCTAAATTGTCACATACATTCATAGAAAAAGGTAAACTAAGTAATAAATATTAATATTTCCGTTGTACACTGAAATATTGTTTGTTTTTTTACACCTAGGGAGAAAAAGAGCAAATATAGGCTTTAAACGAAATAAAACACGATAAATCGATTAGAGGATACAAAATTTCGTGTATTTCTTGCTGTATTGAGCTCTACGAAGTAGGCCGAATGACGCGCGATAATTCACGAACTTCAGATTTTCGGCTTAACCGTAGCTTCGGCTGGTTTATGGCCGAATCATGATTTTTTGGACGAAAATGGCCGAAAACGATGCTTCGGTTGGTCACTAAAAAACAATACACACTACATAAAATACTACAACTACAAAACACTACAATTACACGACACTACACAAGACACATTTAACTAAAAGAATCTGTAGGGTGGGGGAGTGACAATTTTATCATTTTTGACGACTTTCTGTAATTATAAATATAAAACACAGCACCCTGGTGGTCTTATACCAGTATTATTTTAATCTTACTTCAGTGAGGGAAAGAGATGGAGATAGACGTCCTGTAGAGCTTCATCTCTTTCTTACACTGAAGTAATATTAAAATAATACAGGGTACTGCTATCAGAGCTGGTGGTAGGCTCCCCGATTTGGGTTCAGTCCAGAATGTCAGAATATTACGAAAAAAAGGTAGTATTTTTTTACAAAAGCTGACTACCCCAAAGTTGTGGTCAGATAGACAGTTGATCCATGTAAAATACTGGTATTCAGCTGCATCCGGTTAGACTGGAAGCCGACCCCGACATAGTTGAGAAAAGGCTATCTGTATTTACAATCTCATAACTAGCCTATATTGTTCCCACTGCTGGGACTGCGGCCTTCTCTCTGTGAGAGGGAGTGGGCTGTAATTAGGGTTACCATTTAGAAATATGAAAAGTCCTGACAAAAAGCCTGACATTTCAATAAAAATCTGGACAATTTAGTCACAAAATCCAATTATTGTTTGATCTCGTTAAGTTGATTGTTAAAGAAGACTTATATTTTGTTTTTAGATGAATGAGAAGATAATAAATATTAAAGACTTATTTGGTGTTACTTAAATAAGTTTTATTATTCGTATTCCATCTAAGCCAAAAAATCCGGACAAATTAAAAAGCCGGACAAAAGTCTAGAAGTCCGGACAAATCCGGACGAATGGTAACCCTAGCCGTAATCCACCACGCGGGCCCAGTGCGGGTTGGTAGATGTCACATGTCTCCGAATTTTTGGTTCTAGGACATTTTTCACGAACAGGCACGACAGGTTTTCTCACGAACTCTTTGACCTCTGACCTAGCCGATAATAAAATAAGTGGCCAGAGCAGTGGTGGCCCAGTGGTAACAGCCGCGACATACGAGTCGTAGGTTCTTATCTAGACAGGCGCTTTACTTTCTGTAAATAATTTCATCACCACTGCTCTCAAAACGGTGAAGGAAAACATCGTGAGGAAACCGGCATGTCCTAGAACTAAAAATTCGAAGATATGTGACATCTACCAACCCGCACTGGGCCCGCGTGGTGGATTACGGCCCACTCCCTCTCACAGAGAGGAGGCCGCAGTCCCAGCAGTGGGAACATTATGGGCTGATTATATAAAAGGCCAGTTTTGTTACCACTATCGTACGACCTAACGTACCTATCCTTGGAAAGTGTTAACTATTTAAAATAACAGTTGAAACGAATGTCTGATCGTGAATATTTTTAGAATTATTTATTTTTCTCAATGTGGTGGTCAGAGGTTATTCATTGGAGTTTCCAAAGGGGATTCTCATTTTTTGGGGCGATCCTATGTCAAGCATTGGTAAGTGAAATTAAAAAATCAACTCAACTTTTTCTTCATATAAATTGCATAAAGTCCTGGGTTCGATTCCCGGGTCGGGAAAAGTGTTATTTGTTTTTTCCATCAGGAAATTTCAGTAGCATACCGAAGTCTCGATTGATGGCAATAGGCTCGCCCCCTATTACATGGGACTTCAACATAACTGGCGAAATGTGGGTGTACTATGGGTACACCTCTGCCCAACCCTACGGGAAATATGTTATGTTATGGAACTTTTTTTTATTCCGAAGTGTAAAAGAGTTAGATATAATGTTGTCACTCTCTCACTCAACAGATTATTTATGTTTGTGTGGTTTTCCGTCACTGTCAGTTGTCACAATGACAGCATGCAAAAAGTGTTTTTTCATTAAGCCTTCCAGTAACCCGATTGGCTGTTTTTCTCTTGGATTTTGGTAGGTAAAAAAACATAATAAAGTGAACGTAATTCATTTAAATTAAAAAAAAGATAAATTACTGAAGACTTCATCCATCTGTCGACTTATTTTAAATCATTTTTACTTTGTGTCTAAATTATTTCTTGTTTTCAAATTCATTCGTTAAAACTCCAAAAATTCTTCGTGTCTGTTTTTTTCTACATACATCTTCAATCATATTAATCGTCATATCACTTCGACAATGTTCGTTTCAACGAACTGCCCCGAAGACCATCTCATCATCATCAGCTACGTTCTTTTTTCAAAATTACCAAAACCACAAACAACTGGTTCCTTTTCAAAAATTTCGCAGGCACACAAACATAATGTGTGCGCGTGTGAGTGTGTGTGTACGTTCTTTAACATCGCACTTAATAAAGAGCCAAACATTAAATTGACAGCTTCCAAAAAGTAGTACTTGCACCGATTGAAAGGCTCTAACTGCCAGAAAACGTTATACAATAATAACCTTTCAAAACGTGTCACCGTAGTAACATAGATGCGATATTTGCTTGTAATACCACTCACGTGTAACATTGATGCTACATCCTGCTACTTTATAACATCCTAGTACTCACGATTGATCAGTAATCCAGCCAGTACCATGAATGATACACCAGGTATTACAGCAAAGCATGATATAAATGTTGAACTAACACACACTGTTCACATGTCGCATTTTACGTCACAAGAACCAAAAATAAGCGTAATATTTGAAAACCAGAGACCGGAACGAAGATCGTATAAGGAAACCTCGCCGGCTTACAAGAGAGGGATGCTTAACGGTATCAAAGATACGAATGGGAACGAAGTACCCTCAGTGTCCGAGATCAGAAAGAGATTCGACCAAAAAATGACGGTAACGAAACTACCAGCAAACGATTCGCGGTACACCGAACAGTATCTAAATCAGCTAAAGGATTGCGAAAATGGTACAGTAGGGTATACGAAAATCGTCCCTAAAGACGAGAAACCAGTACCGGTCCATCTACCGTACGAAAAAAATGGTTTGCGATGGGAGGTTGGGTCGTCTAGCTCCCGATCGAACTCCAACTCAGATTTATCACTAAGTAAGACTATATCCGAGCCAGTGTGTCTAGCGAAACCAATTCACGATAGAAATAGTTCCATGTCCACTTCTCTAACTTCAAAACTGCCTTCCGAACGTTTAGCCAGCATTAAAAGCCAGCTAGACCCAAATAATCCTATTGGGAAGATATTAGAAAAATCCACTGTCATCCATGTAGAAAATGGCGATTTAGATTACAAGAAACATAATTCTGAAGGACATAAAATCAAAGATATAAAAAGTGATATAGAAAAGCAATCGAAAGCGCCAAAGCATACATCTAACTTCGCTTCCTACATACAGATTTCGCAGCCTGTCTCCTCAGGGACAACGCCGAAAAAACAAATAGAATTAAATCATACAATTAACGAAGAAGCTCCTAAGAATGATATTAAAGCTGAACCTAGAAAAGCTAGAGCTAATTTGAAATATATAGACTCAGAAGATGAAAGAATACTTCTCGATAATGATATAGAATCTCCTTGTGGTACTGGTTTTGAGAATAAAACTTTTGAACATGAGAATTATTTGAAAAAGAGAACAGAAAAGAGTGAAGAAGGTACGAATCATTTGGAAGATGTTAAGTCTATGGAGACTAGTACTGAGAGCACGATCAGTGAGCCGACTGATGACCTGAGCCCTGAGACTCCATCTGCGAGGCGAAGAGTAATATTGGATTCGAAAGATTTTGAAGAAATTAAAGGGGTAAGTATTCATTTTGTTTTGTAATATTTCGTGGTTGCTTCGATGGCAGGTATTATTGTTCTATTTTTAATCTTCGATTTCTTACGGAATTCTTGGGAAGTTGTTTGCAGTGGATTGACCTTGACGAAAGATAAGATTATATAAAATCAGGCTTTGATTTTAGCTGTTCAAGTTTTGATATAGTTATCAATCGACCTCAAATTATCTAAAATTCAGATTAAATTCAAAACTACCTTCATTTAAACTTAAGTTAGATTTACTCTTTTGGTTGCATATTGCTTACTAGCTTTTGATCGCGGCCTCTCCGCGTAGAGGTTGCATATTATCCTAAGAGAACGTACTACCTGGATGAAATGTCCTAGCCCAAGTAATGGTCTACCTGTGTGCTAAATTTCATCCAAATCCGTTCAGCCGTTTAGGTGTAAAAAGGTAACAGACAGACAGAGTAACTTTTGCATTTACAATATTAGTATAGATTTTTCTTTTATGAAGACTTCAATCCATTGCTGGATATGCTTGTCTTAAATTATCTCAATAGACAGATTAATATTCTATTATTTTGCCGCCAATATCGAAGGAGCCATGAAATTCAGCACCTCATTTATATTGGCTCTTTTATCTGCACGTTTTTGGTTTTGTTTTCGTCAATTATTTTTAAAATTAGTGTGTGTTAGTTTTAGAATTTTATGTCCTTTTCAGCTACCATAGACAGTGATGTTTCGTTTTTATGTGTATAAGGTTTTGCGTCTCAAATTCGTTGTAGAATTTTTTGAAATAGGTTGTGTCTATTATTTGATGTAGCAGTTTCTCTTCAAGATATACTCTTCAACATTTTAGCATTTGTAAGGTTTTAGAGCTCTTCTTCCGAAATAACTAAAAAGATGTGTCAACATATCATATTATTTGATAGTTATCATATTACTTTCTTCATCGATTTCTCTCACAGTTGGTCTCTACATCTCAAACATTATTAACAGTTATTAAAAACAACTCGAGAAAGTTTTTAACAACTTTTCCTTGAGCGACATTTAAGTTTAGCATAGCATATATCTAGCTCCAGCAGTGGTAACATTATAAGCTATAATATTCCCACTGCTGGGACACTAATCAGGCCTCCTCTCTGTGAGAGGGAGTGGGCCGTTATCAACCACGATGGCTCAGTGCCGGTTGGTGGATGTCACATGTCTTTGAATTAAAAAAAAAAAAAAAAAAAAGTTTAGACTAGCATTTTTTGAGGATATAACTTAACAAGTTGTTACTTACTGCCCTTTTCCACTATCTAGATACTATTTACATCTTCCCTGATATCAGGGATAATCCAACTATATATTTGACCGTTGCGTGTGTTGAATAACACAACAGTTAAATGACGCAACATGTTCAGTGTTGTTGGTTTTACTCCTGCGTTTAAACGAATATTGGGTTTATTGACACATTGTGTAGGGATTTTTGTGTTGTGTAAAAGTACTCTCGAAGCGGTTAATTTTAGGAGCTTCGGCAATGTTGATAATAAACGACAACTTCTTTGATGCAACGTGTTCAACGTCCCCATTGCTGGGACTGCGGGGTCCGCTCTATGAGAGGGATAGGCCATAATCCACGCGAGCACAGTGCTGGTTGATATGTCTTTTTGTTTTTGGAGGATGCCGTGCAACTTATATTACTGGCCTTTAAGTTTCTACCAATCTACGTTATTACTAATAAGTAATTACATCTTCACATGTCAGGGACAATACAACTAAATAATTGACGGTTGCGTGTTTTCATACTTCGATTCACACCGCGAACTATGAACCGAAGTATGAAAAGACACGATAGCTACATGAGCGATGTTATACGAACTTAGCTTCGTTCCCAGTGTGGCCTGCGCTTAAGACTGGTTTCACAGCTGTCTGGGAGACCCGTGCGGACCGCCCGTACGGGCTCTCGGAACGGAGACACACGTGAGGCGCTAGAACATTGTTTCACAGCGACCCGGATTGGTCCGTACGCGAACCGCTCCGGGTAGAGCCCGTACAACGCTAGCAACCGTATCGTACTAACTCCCTCGTTTCAGAGCACTGCGGGCGCTACCCGTACGGGTCTCCCGTGTGCGGGCGGTCCGTGCAGGTCTCCCGGACAGCTGTGAAACCAGCCTAAGGACAAATCAGTTGAATGACGCAGTATGCTCAGGGTTGTTGGTTTTACTCCTGCATTTCAACGAATATTGGACTTACGTTCTATAGTTTTATTTAGTCTTCTGCAAAAATCTCACCGTGAACACTTAGGTGAGCTTGAAGTGAACTATCAATCCCTAGCATAGATAGGATGACAGTTCATGCTAGTTCCCTAGTGACAAGGGAACTAGTTTTTTGTTTGTGTAAATGTACTCACGAAACGTTTCATTTTAGGTGCTTCTGTAAAGTTGGTAAGAACGACTTTTTGATAAAAAGTATGCAAATGAGGAGTTTACTTTCAAGTGTGTAGGATAGGGAATTGGATTTTTGTTGTATATAAGTACACCGTTTTATAAAAAAGTTTGTTCCAATGTTTTATACCTGAAAATTCTACTATTATTTGATTGTTTATTATGGAAAAGAAACTGCCGTACCGTAGCATATACAAAAAAAAAAACGTCTTGTTTAATCGTTCAGGATTTAAATGACATTTAAAGTAACTGTCTATCTTACTTGACCATTAAAACCATACATTCCACCTCTTCTGCTGTCACGCTAGCGAGTACCAGGAAGTCATGAACGCAAGCAGATAGAGTCCATTTAAAAACTCACACATACACACGCCGCAACATGTAGGCGTCACGCACACAAATACATGACCTCAATACAAATGCCAATGAACTGCTGAGACTATTACACACCTGTAGGGATACTTTTATTTGCGGCAAAACATGACGCAAAGAAAAAACTCAAACACAAATGAACAAGTTGGAAGAAAATATGCGTCACATCCACGCAAAACGGCCATCACTCAGCATAATGCTGTGACCCTATGCGAGACAGAATGCGTACCCCTCATTAGATCTCTAGGACCTGCTTCTACTTTGTCTAAATCTTCCTTTTCCTAGGCTCATGTGAAATCACATTACCGTAAAGGTTCAGAATGCACTTTTACATCATATTTAAGGCTCCCAAAAACAGCTTTGCTCAGTGCCATGTCCTAGTTTCATGGACACAATTTCTTGCTCGGTTTTCTGTCAAGCCAGACGTAAAACAAATTAGTTTATTCAGCCTGTGTGGGCAGCAGTAGGTTACCTGCAGGGCAAAAGCCTCCCTTCCTTTCCTTTTCTATTCAGCTCATTCCTGAGCTACCTTGAGACTTATATCACAAGAAAAAGTAAATTCAACCATTATCATATTAGCCCGTATGTGCTGAACTTGGGTGAATGCTCTCCTAGTCCTGACAAGCGTAATCCTCAACCCAGGTTCAATGAGAGACTTTCCTTTGATCCCAAAATCTTTTGGTGTATAGTTTTAACCTTTCGCCATAGTTTTACAATCATAAATATGCACTCTACCCGAATCACCGCTTATTCAGTCTCTCTCAAAATTCTAACACATCAAGATTTAAGAATCGTTGGCTAATCCAATAATTGTGCTCGTAAATCGTACATTCCTAGAGCCAAATCATTGAACTTCGATATACTAAAAATATCGAGTGAGTTGAGATGTTTAAAATGTCATCTCAGTCTAGCAGCGAGATATTTCACAAGTATGGTCTCATTTTGTATGACTTTTGACGAAAACTGACAAATATCTTACTGTTCCTCTGGTTCTCCTCCTTTTGGGCTTTGCCGGAGTTAACCAAGAAAAAAAGTGTTCATTCTATCTAGTATTCTTATATATATAATCGGTGACTTAAAGTAGAGCCTGTTGATTGAGCTCCAAAGACAGTATAATCCTCGATGAAGCCTCGAGGGCATAGAATAATCAGCCTATGACGTTCCAACGACTGGGACACAGACCTCCTCTCTGTGAGAGGGATTGAGTGCATGCTTACCTTTATATTACAAGAATGATTTCTACCGAGCAATTTTCTCAATCAGACTCATCGCTGAAGTATCTACTAACACTACATACTTATTGCCTCCTGCCAGAAAACATTTCGCATCAATATAACGAAGCGACAATATCTAGTGAACGACCCGACGTCCCCTTTCCGATAGAAATTCGTGGCTAAAAATAAACAGCGCGAAATGTAACGTCTAGAAATAAAATAACGCGGGAAATTATCTCAGCAGACGACTGCCACGCTTTTAAAACGCCACGTGTCACGGAGCCATCTTGAGAAAAAGCGCGCTAAAATTTTGACGTTTGCGAACCTAACCTCTTTTGTGTTGAAACTTTTTTCGTGTCTATGGTCCATAACTGGCCGTTTGTATTTTTTGACGGAGCGTTCCAAAAGCCAAAAATCTGTCAAGTTTAGCATTTATGTCATTTGAGATTTTCGATACAACATTTTTTGCAATCTATTTTTTCTTTGTAATTGTGATATTTTTTAAATGTTAAATGTGATTTCTTCGTTTTATCCGGTAAGAGGAGTTGGTTGTTCATTATGATTGTTTTGCACGCGGAATTTCACGGAAAAATGGCGATTTCATAATCTTTTCGTAGTTATAAGAATAGATTTGTTTTACTAAGTGTTACGGCTAGGATCTTCACTTCAAACGCGGTATTCCAACGTTTGGTATGCCATGTACACTATGGTGTATACTGGCTTGTCTGTGACGTCGCCGGGGGTAGTGAATATGGCATTGTGCCCAAGATCGTTATTCCTTGCGGTGTTCAATAAAACCCACGTTTACATTTCAAATCTACTGAGATTAAGATAGATTATACTATTGGGGGTATACCTACTAATGATTAGGTTTCTGGGTTTTATCATTACTTCAAACATGCCTTTCTTCTCTTAGCTACTAGATAATATACTCGGAGGTAGATCGAAAAACCCGGACACTAGCTAGCCCAAAATAAGAATCGACTTATTTGAACATGAATAATTTAACCAATATTTTGTTAAAATATTTGATAGAAGAACGAGCAAGAAACTTCACATACACTCGTTAATCCATGGAGTTTTTTGCACGTTATTATTATTAAGATTGTCTGCTGCTATTTTGGTGAACCAATCGCAACAGATAACATGATATTAATTTGATAGCAGATTACCTGATCTTACCTATTTTGATCACGCTTTTATAATATACCATTCGGATCACTATCAGAATCTTTTTTTTTTCAACTTGAACAGACAGCTGTGCTGCTGGGGAGTTTGTTGCGCCACTTCTTCCCAGCTGAAGGCACTAGGAAGTGGTGAAGGGTGGGCGTTTTTGGGGGACTGTCTTATGTAATTTTGACGTTTGAAAAGTGCTGATTCTCAGCCTAGTTTGAATAAATGACTTGAATTTTGAATTTGAATCTTGGTTCCAACTTTTTTTTTACTACGACGGGGATGCTCTTGGCCGAAGGTGGAACCCTTCACCCGGAATCCTCAACCACAGAGGAACTGGCTATCTTACCTCTAACTGCCGAAACACAACAATGCTGTTAACATTGCTGTTATGGCGACAGACTTAGATAAGATGGTGGTAGCTAGCCAGGCGGACTTAGAATAGGCCCTACCACCAAACAAACCGAGCAGAAAATTATGAAACAGAGAATCGAAACCGGGACCTCTGAGTCTGAGACAGGTGGTCTAACCACTAAACCACAGAAGCGGTTAGGTAATTGATGTTATTTCCACTTTACCAGATAACTGGCGGGTTTTTTGGGGACTGTCTTACGTTATGACGCACAAAAGGTGATTTTCCGCCTAATTTGAATAAATGATTTTTGATTATGATATCTTCCGAATTTGACGTTCCTAGCTTCAGTGTTTTTGACCTTGCGTTGTGTCAGCCAGACTGTCCTTAACCCAATTTATTTGCAGTCGGCGCAAGCTTCACTATACTTCTCAATCAGTCGTCATCTCGATAGTCTTCCTCTTTCAAGCCACATCATCTTGCACACCGTCCATCCATCGTTTCTTTGGTCATGCTCTACTCTTATAGCCATCGACATTCAAATCTTTTCTGTATTTTATTTTTCTCTTTTCGATATTTTTCTCACACACACCTGACCAAAGAACCAAGAACCCGATTCCCGACATCCTCCCACGACTACACGAGTACTCCGGGTAGGATAAAAAGTCGCAAGAGCTTCTTCCTCTCGACGCAGGCAATTAAAGTCACAGACCACCTTAAAAGCGAAGTAAATTGTGGTAGGAAAGGTATCCACCACCCCAAAACTTTGTAAAACCCCAAGAACACTTTCCTCCCGGTCGCTAACTGCAGTGGCCTATTTGAAAAGCACTGAATCGATTATGGACCCAAGTAGGCCGCTGCAAACATATTGTGACGAAATGGGGTATTACCGATCCATCTATCCATCATCATCCAGCCGTCCGATACATTTTGTATGGGCCGGCTGATTATTTTTTCGCGACTATGATGGTGGTCCCATGAAGAAAGTGGTTCAGTTTGGTGGTCAGTACCACATCCTTAAAGACCACACCTTTCTGATACTATGCTGTTTAAAATGGCCAAGACTTTGTTTAAAAAGAATCATAATCTCTAAACGTCTTTGTGAAACTCCAGGTGATTTCCATTGATGTGTACAGTGTGACGTCAAACGCGGTTAGCTGACCTTGGTAGCCTAACGACTGACGTGCAGTGACGTCACCGAACCGGTCATGGGGAACGCAACAACATGCACGATCGTGTTAGCTACTTACAATTCGCTATTTAACTTCCAAACAAGTAAACAAATATGTGTTTTTGGAATAAAATACTTTAACACCGGGACATAAAGTCCAGTTTGCGCTACGACGAATATTTTTTATGAGTCTTTCAATTGTACTGGTCAGTCTGAAATCAACTTAATTTATTCTAAGATAAAGTTGATATTTGTGGAAATAACATCAATTGTAAAGATTTGAATGTGGCCATAAGTTAACGTTTGTGTATGTTATGTTGTATCTGGGATAAAAGAGAAATCTGCATCTCTTTCCTCAAAAGGCGATTTCTAACTTTAGAAGCCGTGTGCTCGATGAGATTTGCCATTGAGGTTTCGAAAACTACGAACTTCCATACAAACTTTTATCTCCTATTTAACCCCCTTCAGGGGACGCATTTTCAAAAATCCTTCCGTATAAAAGGAACTCTTGTGCATCATTTCATGCTTCTACCGGCTCAGGCTGTGCGTTGTCTGTCAGAGTATCTAAGAATTTTAAGTCCCGCAGACAGGCGCGACGTTACTCTGGTCTGACAATTTCTATGAAAACTTCTCGGAAATTGTTCTTGCGTCGTGCCTGTTTGCAGGAGCGTTAAAATTCTTAGATTCTCTGCCATTATGATTATTAATTAGATTCTCATTTACTTCTATTCTTCTTTCTTTCTTTCTTGAAAGCTTCATTAGTTTAGTGTACTGCAGAGCATGAGGTCCTGGTATTGATCTCCAGATTGGGCAAATCATTATTGGGTTTTCTCTTGGGAATTTCTCAGTAGCAGCCCGGAGTCTGAATATCTGTCCGGTTAATGGGCATAGGTTCGCTCCCTGTTCCATGGGTCTTAAACATGTGATGACTGATGATATATCCCATAGATATTGCCCAATCTGGAGATCAATACCAGGACCTCATGCTCTGCAGTACACTAAACTAGTGATATATTCACACTTAAAAGGGGTTTATCCTAAAAGTTGGCAACGTCGTAAGTAGCTGTTTTGATTAATTTGGCAATATTACTGTATGGAATTAAGTAATGTGGCTAACTAGGAAACTAAAATATTGATTACGAAATGCAATAATTAATGTCGTAACACCGAATATTTAGTTTTAGATGTAAAAAACGTATTTGGAAACTTTACAAATGCCTTTTTTGCACCCAAAAACGATTACAACATCAAATTCAGTGTTATAATTGCAATTCATTATTAATATTCTAGTTCGCTAGTTAGCCACATTTCTTATTTCCATACAGTAATATTGCCAAATTAATCAAAACAGCGAAATATTTGACATATATTTGCGACGTTGCCCATTTTCAGAATAAACGCTATTAATTGGATCTTTAAAGACCTGGCCTTGACATTCAATTTTGCTTGTTTGTCCAGATGCAAAGCAGACGCAAATTTGCATTGGTTTTCCTCAATAAGCCATTCCAATCACATAACATCATACCTTGTTTCCCCGAAGAGTTGGGCAGGGGCGAGCCTCTTGCTATCAACTGGGCTCAAATCCAGACTCCAGACCAATTCCAAATTAGTTATATTTGGTTTTTGTCCTTCCCAAGACATTCATAGTTTTTCGGCTGCACCTAGTCATACGACGAGCCGATCCCCCGTTGGGAAAAGGTGGAAGATGATTTAAGGAATTCCTGTATTAATCATGCTCCCAAAATGGGGCCGCATCATAGGTAAACGATGATCGCCTCACATACACACACGTGTGCTCTTGGCAGAATCGCGAATTTACGAGTAGACTTCCAGTGCAACCAGATGCGGCTGAATACCAATATTTTACATGGAGTGACTGTCTATCTGACCTCCACAACCTAGTTACTGGGAAACTATTCTTTCCTTCTGAATGTCCTGATCTAATGTCAAGATCACAAAATGGACACCCTTTAAATGTGTTCCTTCAGTTGCCTGTATGTTGCCAGGGGCCACGGTATCCCTTTTGGAATTTCCCGCGACCCCGGCAGGCATCGGCCCTAGTGGACCCCGCCAGTTGTGCTGACATCTCTCTTTTTAAGGCGCGCGTGGAACACAACGCGCCGTCGACCCGGGTCTGGTCCTTATCGGACGGCGGGCTACCCATTGCTAACCGTCCGTGCCTAATGGTGGCCGGGAATCAGCCTGGGATTCCTGACGCTAAGGGCGTCTCCTGCGGCTAGGGACGCGAAGGCGCGGAATTTGCCTCCCCTCACGCGTTCCGCCTCCTCCTTCGCGATCATTACTGCTTCGCAGAAGGAGGTGACGGCTTCGCATGCCCTCTCACTCCGTGCTGGGCACATTTCACCCAAAAAAGCTTCTATTCTTTTTCGTCTTCCGAACAAATTCTCAGCATTTCTCGTCAGGATTACGTTGACACAATCTGTGAAAAATAATGCTAACTAAATTACATAACATATGTGACGCGGATAACAAAGATGTAAGATAAATATTGATATGATATTATGATAAATGACATTGTATTTTTAGTATAGCACCTTTTGCGGAAACAAGCAGACGTCGCGCTGCCAATAAATTACTGTCATTATTTAGTGTTAGTGAGACGTTTTGGTTGAAAAATTACGGGACTTTTTTAGTGTGATATGTTTGGATTTGAACGGTTAACAATTTGAGGAAGAAATTGCACTTATTCTGTACTACAATTTGACTACAACCAGTTTTACCAAAAGTGTGTGCAGTCGCTCCTTGTAAAATTCTGGTATTCAGCTGCATCCGGTTAGACTGGAAACCGACCCCAACATAGTTGGAAAAAAGCTAGGCAGATTTTGACTACCTCAAAAATTAGTTATTTGCCAAATTATACTTACTAGGAAATAACGCCAAGCTGATTCAAAATCCAATGTCAAAAGTGAGAAATTGGCATAAAAACAGCTGCCATGTTTGGAAGTATTGAAACTTTTTGCCGACGCTGAGTTCAAGGTCGCAAAAAGAAGACGACTTTGAAGATTCTCTGTCTAGTGTTGTAAGACATAATAATGAAAGAAGATGACTGTATTATTCAAGTAAAGTACTGAAAGAGCTATAATAAGAATGCTTCTTGGTTAACCAAAAAATCGACCTGTAAATTGCATTGGCATCTCCCCTGGACCCGTGAAAAAAATACAGAAATTAGAAAGCCCTATAAAATTATTTTGGCACCTTGGGTGACACCCAATGTGTTTATAATAATTTATTTATTTGCTCAGACAACTTTAGTCCTGTTACTGTTAGTGAGTAGTTCAAAATACATAATCGGGTCTGTTATTTATTTTTTTAAAACAACAAAAAAAAGTGTCAGTGTCATAAAATGTAGCAACTCCCGCCAAAAATGACAGTTCGACAGAGCTAATGAAACTAGAGCAAAAGTCGATTTTCTCAGACATAATTGGAAGGTCAGTGAACTTTGATGACGTCAGAGAGACGCATGACGTAATAGAAGTAACAATGAGTGCTGTGTTAGTGGTACTAAGGAATGTGGTGATGAAGTGGGATTATATGCCGCTTATCTGGGTGCAAATTGTTTTGGTATGTTGTTTTGTAATAAAACTATTTTTTTCTCATCAAATTATTAAGTCTAGTCTACCATCCGGGTTCGTTTCCATTAAAGCGGAGACGAGCAGAGACGTGCAGGAATCGTCCAATTACAGACGAGACGAGAGACGCGATGAGGGTTTCAACCATTGTGATTGGTCGATCCCTGCAAGTCTCCGCTCACCTCCGCTCGTCTTTCCGCTTCATTGGAAACTCTTCCTAGGGTTTGAATGTCATTTTCAAGTCATAAAACGACAAGGTCTATAAATTGTCTATGTGACGATTGGATATTTTCAACGATTGTGAAATTTCAATTTACTGGACATTGTTGTCAAAATATGACCGTACAGTCTGGCCACGCTAAGTCTGCAATGGGCAACCCCAAAAAGTTTTATATATGGTATACTTTTACATCAGTCGGTTATGTCAGTTTCGGGGTTGTAAATAGATCTAATGATTTTGATATTTTGCCTTTTGATTTTTGCATAATAGATTATGTGTAATAGACTATGTCATACCTGTGCTCTACCTCCATACGATGACAAAACTGTATAAAATCCACACTGCATCGTGCTAAAGTGACTATTCTTTACCAGGAATAAATAAGAATATAAACAAAATAACCTATCAAAAATAAAGACAAAGTATCGAAATCTTTTTCCGTAGGACAGATGGTGTTGCCGTCTATAGATTTTCAAATTCCACCGTTTTTTTATTACTTATGCAGACTTAGCGTGGCCAGACTCTAAAGCCATTATGAATTCGATTCTATATAATCGGTGAATGCCTGTTTAACCTAGTGGTTGCAAGTGCAGCTGCCGAGTCTGGGGGCTCCAGCTTCGATACCCAGATCGGGTAGAGTTGGTTTTTCGTAAGCAATTCTCATTTTCTCTCTCTCGGAGTCTTGATTTTGCTCGGTTGATGGTAATAGGCTAACTAGGTATAACTCCTCCGTGCCTCAGAAAGCACGTTAAGCCGTTGGTCCCGGCTGTCATTCGTGAATCTTTGACAGTCGTTACGGGTCGTCAGAAGCCAGAAAGTCTGACAAACAGTCTTACCGAGGGTTATCGTACTTATTACCCGGTCACTGGCTTGTGGAGATCAGATAGGCAGTCGCTCCATGTAAAATACTGGTATTCAGCTGCATCCGGTTAGACTGGAAGCCGACCCCAATAAAGTTGGGAAAAGGCAGATTGATTGAGTTAGATTATATCCTAACCAATTATCAGGAAATCAGACATAACCCTTCAAAACTTGCTAGGTACTACTACTCTCACAAGTCGCCAATCATTATAACATCAAAATCAAGTCATTTATTCAAACTAAGCTGTGAATCAGCACTTTTTGAACGTCAAAATGACATAAGACAGTCCCCCAAAACGCCCACCCTTCACCACTTCCTAGTGCCTTTAGCTGGGAAGAAGAGGCGCAACAAACTCCCCAGCAGCACAGCTGTCTGTTCAGTTAGAAGGTTAAAACACATTACAAGCTATGGAAAACTAACCTACTAAACTTGACTGTATTATCCTTGACACAGTTGAGTCATCCACAATGATATTACGTAATGATTGAAATGGGTCAGCTCCGTAATTGGATGATACACTCGAAATTGCAATTTGGCTTTTGTTTTCATCATGAATTGATCTACAGAGAGGACGAATTACATACAAGGATCTTTTAGCGCCTGAATGACATTGATGAACATAATTGGTAAACATTTGTGAAATTCAATTGAAAGACCTAGGTGGCCGTGTTAGTTCCGATTATGGCCACGCGCCAAAAGATCCTTGTAGTGTTGTTCACTTACATATATAAACTCACGCCTTTTTCCAATGCAGGTAGGCAGAATCTATAGTGCAACCTGCTACGATCCGTTTAGTTAAAATTAAAAAGTTTGTTTAAAATTAATAATATTCTTCGTTTATTTATTTTAGTTCTTATTCTATTACATTTTTAAATATTTCTTAAAAAAAAAGGATAAAAAAACATTTAAAAATATAAAAAAATAGAGTTCCGCCGGTGTCGGGAGCAGGGTCCAAGCTACCGGTGGTTAGGGCTGCAGAGACAGGAACCTCCTCACAATGCGAGCCGTATCGAGGAGTACTGCCTTCTGAATCAGGCGCTTGATCCAACCGCCTAACGAGAGCCTCGAGAGATGTTGGTCGAGGCTTTCGGCCATCAGGCCATTAGCCGTTACGACAATCGGCACAATGATAGCCGAGCTCACATTCCACATGTCAACCACCTCGTGTGCTAAGTCGAGATATTTTATTTGTTTCTCTTTCTCAGCTTTCACGAGGTTCTCGTCATGTGGAATGGTAACATCGACTATCATTGCGCGGCGCGCTAATCGATCTATCACTACTATATCAGGCTTATTTGCTACAATAGTCCTGTCAGTAATGATAGACCGATCCCAGTACAACGTGACATGGTCATTTTCGAGAACTGGGTCGGGCACATACTTGTAATACGGTACCTCAGAGTCCACAAGTTTATATTTCAAAGCAAGTTGCTGGTGAATAATCCTAGCCACTTGGTTATGTCTGTGCAAGTACTCGCCGTTAGCTAGACGCGAGCAACCAGAGATAATATGTCTGATGGACTCACCCGGACGATGGCATGCCCGACACACGTCAACCGTACCGTCCTTCATAATATGTCTCCGGTAGTTATTCGTCAAGATAACTTCGTCCATAATTGCACAGACGAAACCTTCGGTTTCCCCGAAAAGGTCACCGAAACGTAGCCAGGATACGGACGCTAGGAAATCTACACCGGGCTCATGGAGAGCTCGATAGAAGCGCCCGTGAAGCGCCTTGCTTTGCCATATCTCCTTGCGGTCATCTGTAGTAAGTACTACAGGTTTGCGCCAGTTCTCTTTAGCCATGGAAAGCGGGGTGAGCCCGTTGTCCACTGCGACCACATCACGGTGCATACCCACATCGGCTTTAAGAAAGTAGTCCCTGAGGCTGCACACCTCGCGGTTGTGGAGGGTCTTCGCATTTAAAAAGCCTCGACCCCCGCACTTCCGCGGGATGTACAGTCTCATCACCGATGAACGTGGGTGATGCATCCGGTTTGCGGTCAGGAGTGTACGGACCCTCCTGTCCAGGGCGTCGAGTTCAGTCTGAGTCCATTTGAGTATGCCGAAAGAGTACATCAAAACCGGCATGACCCAACCGTTGAAGGCGCGCACCTTGTTTCCGCCTGAAAGAAGACTAGTTAATACCTTTTTCAGGCGACCAAAGAAGCGCTCCTTCAACGATTGCTTCATGTCAGCAACGTTGATGCCTAACGCTTCCGACATACCCAAATACATATAGCTTTCGGTTGAGGAGAGGGATCTAAGGTGTATGGAGTCCGAGAGTTGGGTCCCCTCGGATTCCATAATCTCCCCTCGCTTTACATGCATGACTGCACATTTGTCCACACCAAATTCCATACTAATGGCGCTACTGAATGTTTCAGTTACCTTCAGTAGCTCCATCAGTCGCAATTTGTTGGGGGCAAAGAGTTTCAAGTCATCCATGTATAGGAGGTGAGATATGACCTGACCTCCTCTCCTCAATCTATAGCCCAGACCTGAATCCTCCAGCAGTGTGCTTAGAGGGTTCAGGGCTAAGCAGAACCAAAGTGGACTTAAACTGTCGCCCTGGAATATTTCCCGTTTAATCCATACAGGCTCGTCATTCTTCTGGATCTGTCGACATCCTGGGTAGCGAAGGACCGTCCTCCATTGCCCCATACACGACATCAGGAAGGTGCGCAGAGTTGCATCTATCTTGTACAGCTCCAGCACCCTCATGAGCCATGTATGTGGCACCGAGTCGTAGGCCTTCTTATAGTCTATCCAGCATGTCGACAGATCCTTGCGGGATCGACGAACCTGTTGGCTTATGGCCATGTCGATGAGGAGAAGCTCCTTAGTACCGCGGGACCCGTTCCTACATCCATTTTGAGAGGCTGACATGATTGAATTACTGTCAATGTGTGTGTTAATTTTCGTTCTCAAAATGGATGTAAGAAGTTTATAGACCGTCGACAAACATGTGATCGGTCTATAATTCTTGGGTTCCGCGGGACTACCTGACTTATAGAGCAGGTGAGTAACGCCTGTTGTTAGGAACTGCGGTAGCGACCCAGTCTCTAGGGATGACTGAAATTGAGATGCCAGGCGAGTGTGCGAACTACTCAGCCATTTTAACCAAAAGTTGTGCAGTCCGTCCGGTCCCGGTGATTTCCAATTCGGTAACGGACGGACTGCTCTGGCTACGTCTAATGGTGTGATTAGTATAGCGTCCATTTCTGGAATAGTTTCACACACTCGCTCGACATCCTGCATCCAGCCAGCCTCAATGTGACAGACGGGCACCGACCAGATGCTGCGCCAGAATGTACTCGTGGCAGCATCATCCGGGCGGCATACGTCTGTCATATTTTGTTCAGGTCGCTCCCAAGCTCTATATACCCACCTCTCATCGCTCTGGAACATGCGATTCTGCGTGTATCGGTCAACGCGCCGCTTATACCGCCGAATACGGCTCGCCCATGCACAAACTTTCTGCTTCATAATATCATTTTTATGACAATACATGCTGGGATATTTTCTATTAAAAGTTGTTGAGTCGGCCGCAGTGTAACTCAGAGACATATAATCGGTCTCACTTAAAAACTCGATACTAATTAATTTATTACTCATTAGAAGTATAGCGAAGCGAGTATAGCTTGAAATGAGTTCAAGGACTTATTATAAAAATTTTGTGTATTTAATTATATTGATTACTTCAATAATTATTTATGAATACTCGTAGTTTTCTAGCGATGATTAGTTGTATAATTCGATGTTGATTTCATTTGGATCCTTCTTCCTGTTACCGTCTTTCTCTTAGCCATCTCATCGACTTGTATTTTTAACACGCTTTTATTAGGTCGACCTGTATGTAACTATGTAATGGAATCTAAAGTAACTAATTTAACCATCTTCCAAGGGTCGTAGCGTAATGAAAATTGGCAGCTGTATGTAGTTCTGATGACAATACAATAATATGAATATGGTACTGTCGAACTGATCTGATGATGGAGTCGGAAGATATGAAATGGAACTTCATGATGGAAAATCGTATCATATCTGTTTTGGATTTCTTAGAAAAGTCTTGTAATGAACTTTGACCACGATTAGGTTTCAAGGTCTGATGATGAAGCCGGAAGATAGGCATTTTTGTTTTTACGTGCATTTATAAAAGCGTGTTTTTCTAGTGTTTTTAAACTATTAATTTATTTTAAACATACCTAATGCTTCTGCAGTATTGACATGTCATCACCCCCAGGCCCCCAATATTACATGGGACAAAAGGGTCTCCCAAACGATTAATTTCAATTGTAAATTTTTACGTGATTGATGCGCAAATTAATAGTCTACCAAATGCTATTGAAGCGATTAATGGTGGCGTGTGTGTTGGATAATTAAGTTCCCTTCAAAATAGTTGATCTGAATGGTGCTGATCCATGCGTCATGTTGGCGCCGTCAATAGGGACTGGTCATCTCTTTGCTGCCATGGCTTATTTTAATTTTGAATTGTTTTTATCTTTTTTTTATGGAAGTTTTTAACGTGCACGTCTTTCTACATTGTTCTCACATGTTTAATTTAAACATGAATGATGTAACCAATATTTTGATTTTAAAAGAGTGTCCGTGGAGTTTCTTTCCCGTTCTTCTCCATAGGAACCTACTACGCTTTGGAATGGGCAACTAGCTTCGTCTTTCTGACTGAACGATCCCTTGACAATTCAAAAGTGCCTGTAATTGGTTTATTTGAAATATATGGTTTGAGTTTTGAGTTTAATAAACAATATTGACAAAATTACTACAATACAAATTGATGGCAATTTATCAACAACAATTGATCGTTTCGGGGACCCTTTAAACATAACGGCGAAATGTGGGTTACTAAACACCTCTCCCTTATCCTTTGATCATAATTAATGTAGAATACATTAATTATGTTATGTGTTTATTGGCTTGTCAAACTACTTAGCAAAAGAAAATGGCCAGAATTCAATGCAGTCGAAATTCTTTTCACCATAGCGTTCACATGTCTCGGTCGTGACCCAGAACCGGCTTTAACAAACTCACCCTAAAGAGTTCCCGCCGGTCAGTCTGGAGGTACACACCCTCCCATACCACAACCTTGCCACGTGAGTCGTAACAACATATATTTATTATCACCAATCGTTACGTAGCTACTGCCGATTGTGAAATTTGGCATCAGTTTTTGGCTTACACCCTCCTCACGGCGCCTGAGCAGTCACCGTCGCGCCATCATAGCGAAAGTCACACGGAATAATGTGTGATCAAACGTAAATAAATTGTTAAAATGCAATTTCCCGCTGGTATAACCTAAACGCCATTTTTCCCGCGCATTCCGCTGTCAAATCTGACAGCGACCAACTCCTCGCCGAGCAAAGACAATGAAGTGTTGATTTTTTATATGTGACCTCTTTTAGGGCTTTGCCCTTTGAAAATTGAAAATTATACGATGCGTGTTTAAAAGACAGTTTTTTACAGTGTGTGAGAACTTTTTGTAAGATCGAAGGCCGCCGTTTGAGATGTAAACTGTTTGTGCATAGACAATTATTGTGCCGTCCAAAGTTTGTGGTCAACAGATAAACTATTAAAAAAACTTTTTATAACAACTAACTCTACAACTGGACTATAACTCGATAAATAATACATAAATCAACATTTAATTTTAAAGTAATATAAACTTGTAATTTTTCCTTTTTAAAACTTTTATTTAAACTTTTAAGTGGTGTTTTAGCGAAGTTTCCATCTTTAAAATTTTTAGTATTGACAAGGACACCCCACTTTTGGTTCCTTTGTATTCCTACCTTCCATTCCACAATATATCTTGATCTATTCTAAGAAATTCAAAATTGAAAACTGCTCCCTCCTAACAACCACACTCCGCCACATCTACATTCAAATTTATCTTACCCTACACACATTGAGAACGTTATAAAAAAAAATTTAAATCTGAAAAACAAATCTAAAATCCGACCAAGGAGCTTGTCATCTTGCCGTCAGTTACTCTATGCTAACGTACTACGAAGCCCTGGTGATATTAGCATGCTTGACAACAGGCCTGATCGCTCTTGGACATGAGGTAAGTAATAAATACTGTTCTGATACTTGGACTTGACATTCGTTGACACACGCATACATACGCAACGCTCGTGACTTCCGTGTCCTGAGATTTTGTCGCGTAAGAACAGTTTTTCTGAGGTAAATGAAACAATATGTGATTATTTGTGACGAACAGTAGCTTGAGAAAGGGAAATATTTAATTGATCCTCTAAATAAACTACCCGCTTTTAAACTGTCGCAGGAACTAAGCTAGAGGATCCCACCCGACCATAATTGTCTGCTGAAAAGCTTCATTACAAGACCCGTGTAGTTGGTATGAAGAAGCATTTATAAACCAGTATTTGTACTAAAAACGCATTCCTTTCTTCGTCCATTTAACCCAGTTAAAGAAGCATAAATAGCTCGTATTCAAAATTTGTCTGCCTGAAAGCTTCTTTAGCACAACCCCGTACAAGTGTTGGCATGAAGAAGCATTTGTCAACACGCGTCTAGGGGGCGGCGCACGAAACTGCCATAAACATGGGTAGTCTCAACCGAAACAATATCATATTCAAACAGACCCGAGCGTTCCGTATCTATCGTTGCCTCAAAGACTGCCATGATCCAAGTGCCTGAACACGTCCTACCACCCAAGGTGTGGATGTCGACGGTGCTTCGAGCCGCGGCCACGCAGCGTCGCGCCGCAGCCGAGCCGACCGCACCCGCGACCCTCGCAGCCTCGCCTGCCCCTCGTCGGGGGTCGGACCTATGGGGTCAATACATACCAGGTGGCTAGTTATATTTTATGGTTGAAATAGAGAGTAGATTTGAGAAACGCCCTTTACGTGTTGAAATGGAGTAGATATTTTGAGACAAGTTCTCTAAGGATCACTTTATAAACTGTATTATTATGGGGTCAATACATACCAGTTGGATAATTGCGTAGCACACAAAAAATTGATGTCTTTTATTTTGACAATTCAACAACATTCATTGCGTTATTTACGTTGTCGAGCAGACGAATTTTTCAAACTTATCAAGCAATGGATTAGGAATTTCTTTCAAAATCTTTCGGAGTGTGTTACTCAATTGGGGTGCTGGTGGCTACTTACGAGTATGTTTAATGGTCGAAATAGAGTAGAAATCTTGAGAAAAGTTCTCTTCACAATGTGCTTATAAGGCGCTGACAAGAGGCAAAACGTTAAAAGTAGGCTAATTAAAAAAAAAAAATTGTTCAATCTGCATGTGGTAGCGGAAAAAATATATGTTAATCTTGAACATATTTCTCAGAACTTTGTTGTTACCAAAACAGGTTTTGAAATACAAATTAACGGTAAACTAACCTTTGACATGTTGAGTTCCAATCCAAAATATCTAAATTAAATATCAACGTTTTATTAACAACAAGAACGTGTTATTTGAATTCAGAACTTGGATGTTTTTTTTTTATTTTAGATTACTCATCTCATTTTTGAATAAATAGATAATTGCTTCATATTTTGCAATAAATTACAAACTTCATCGCGCTTCTCTTTCTGTTCTATGCAGTCAAAGAGTGACCGCGCTTCAGCCCTTGTCAGCGCCCTAAACTGTACACTTACTTACGGGGTCAATAAATAGAAGATGGCTACTTATTTTTTATGGTCAAAATAGAGTTAGACATTTTGAGAAAAGCCCTTTACGCATTCAATCAACTCAGCCTTCTGGACACTGCTGGACATATAGAGGCTAGGTAATAAATGAAGCGATTCTATTGGTTCTTAATCCCTCGCTACGCATCCTCGCACATCTCTGGTGGAAACACAGTCTTATCCCCCTGTAGTTTAAAAGTCATACAAAATTGTTATGATGAAATCATTTTGTTTATTCCATATTGCTAGTGTTACAAATACATTTAAATTTCGCGATCGACATAAAATAAGCTCAAACCTCAACAAGCCATAACGTATCTCCGATGACTTTCTTCCTAAGAGCGGCCTCAGACACGTCCCCTCGCTAACGGTCGCATGTCGCGGCGGGTGGTGTTCAGCGGTCGCGAGCACAGCCGCTACGCGGTGCGGCTCGCGGCGGTGACCTTCGCGCGGATGGTACGCCACTGCGGGGGTAAACGAGTGTAAACGCAGCGTAATTTGCGTTACTCAAAAATATATTCTAACGTATTCAAGGTATTCCAAAAGACTGGGCACTGGACTTTCAACCCACTGCTTAAAGCCGAAAGTTGAAAATCCAACAGTGTATTTTTTGACGCGCTGGGATGCTCTCCGTTCGATTCTCAATGCTCGGCTTAACACCGAGAGTTGCAATTGGTTATTATTATTTTTTAGCCTGTGTTGGTTGTCCCACTGCAGGGCAAAGACCTCCCTTTCTCCTTTGCACTCCTCCCTGTCTTGAGCTAATGTGGACCAATCGTGTCTGTAGGAGTCAAGCTCGTCTCACCATCTCCTGGGTCTGCCTCGATGTCGACGGACGTTTTCTGGGACCCACATGGTGGTATATTTGGCCCATGACTCGTTCGGCATGCGGCTGCTTTTTGGGTGACGTCAGCGATTTGTGTTTTGGAGCGCAGCACTGCAAAATGCAATGCACCATAAAAATCGTTGCGTTAAAAAATCGTCCGTGTAGACCTGGGAAATCGTCTAAAATTAAAATTGCGCGCCCCTCCAATGGTAATGGTAACCCATTTGTGTATATTGCGGGGCTATACACATAAATTACATATTGTGTCTACACGCAATGGACGGGAGCGGATATTTTCAAACGGACTCTTTTTACTATGATTATTTATTTATTTCCTTTGGAAGACTTACAGCTAAACAAAACAGACTAAGAGCTTGAAAATGTGACTGACAGCCAATTACAAGAGTCTTCACATATAATTAACAGAATAATAATAAAAGAAATCTGTGAACAACACATTACTGCCAACAAAAACAATAAACCGCCAAAGCTATACAAAACCATACATAAGAATACTAATACAATACTACAATATTTGTGGTAAAATTAGGCTACTGAGGCTAACATAATATGAATATCACGCATCAGGTGAAAAAGTTAAGGCTCAAGCTCTTTTTCTTTCTTTTTTTTATGGCGCAATGAAACCAAATGCATCGCTGAAAATATTCAGCAACTTATTTTGAAAAATGCAAATTACGCTGCGTGTCAGTCTCGACGGGTCTTACCTTGTCTCATCGATTTTCAGTACCGTTTGTGGTGTTGAAATAGATTTTCAAAGATTTTTGGCAAATAACTAAAATTTTGAATTTTGCGTGCACTAACATTATAGTGTGTGGATTTAGAATAACCTATTCATTCAGGCAACCTCGAAAAGATGTTTACAACAACAAGAATTCGTTTAATTTTTTACAATCTGTGTCCCATAATATTGTATCAATGTGAAGCTACAATTAAGTATAGTTTTACCGAGAACTCTGTACTGCGCGGCGAGATGGGGGGGCACGCCGCTGATTCGTCAAAGCTCATGTCGCGCGGCGTTCCGCCCGCCACTCATTCGTCAACGCTGCCCCCCCTCCTCAACGTGCATTCTTAGGCGCGGAACGGCGATTTCGGTCAAACTATACCCAATGTGTAATGTTTTGTGGCTACACATTGATACAATATTTTGGAATGAGGCTGAATGTACATTTATAAATAAACTAAACTGTAACCCGGCATTATGTATAGATTTTGTCCTTTTACAACACACAAAAAATCCAGTTCGTCGATATTTTTGCGTTATTGTCTGTGCTGTAAGATTTTTCTAGGACTTTTTCCTAAGAAAAAGGTGCTGTAAGATTTTTCTAGGACTTTTTCCTAGGAAAAAGGTGCTGTAAAATTTATCTTGGATTTTTTCCTAGGAAAAAGGCATTTTAGAGAGTTCTGTCTGAATAGAGATAGGAGTTTTCGATTTTCATAGTCTAATGGGTCTAAAATGTTGTTTGTCTTTTAATCTTTTTTTGTGGAAACAACGGTTAACATAACATCATTGGGTAAGTAATCCAAGAATGTTGGTGAGTTATCTACTTTGCAATCCAAATAAGAATATATAACAACCTGATTACTCGTACAAACTTCACATCGATGTGTCAGCGCATTCTACTCAACTGACGTTACTTTGACAGATGAAACGTCACTGTCAAAAATGACAGTTATGGTGTTATTCTTATTTTGAATGCATAAACCATAAATTGCACTGTTTTTGTGTTTTTCCTTTTAGTTTTTGTTCAGCATGAAGTTTAATCACTTACCCCTTTGTGCTTTTGAATGCCCTTCGTTCCACTCCCCGTTTATTTTTAAATATTCCTTTGCGTTCAATTGTTAACTTGCGTTTGTTTTTTCGTGTATTTAGTGGAACGCATGTGCATAGTGTGTTTGAGAAAGTCGTGTGATTTTTTGTCGCAACTTTTTTTTTATGCTGTCTGTACAGTTTTTTTACTATTTTATTAGGGTCAGTTCAGACAGGGAAGCAAAATGATCGAGCATTTTGCTTCTAATTCTGCGCTGAACCTTTTACCGTTTCTCACTGCTGTAATTTCTGTATTCAATCATTTCACACTGCGACAAAAAATCTTAGCGACTGGGAAGAGTTTGACAAAAAATATTGTCTAACACTTATCTGATTGGCAGGAGTTGGCCGGTGGAAAGAGTGGGCCTAGCGGGCTTCGGCGGAGCAGCGAGCGATCCGAGTCGGTCTCTGAAGGCCGGACAGAGAAGCAATCAAGTCATTCTAGTGGTGAGTAGTATTATACTTCCTGAAAGTATTATAACATGAAGTATTATACCCCTTGAACACGTCCCCTAAGAGTATTATACCCTCTGAAAGTATTACGTCTCCTAAGAGTATTATACCCCCTGAAAGTATTATTACACCCCCTAGGAGTATTATTCCCCCTGAAAGTATTATTACACCCCCTAAGAGTATTATACCCCCTGAAAGTATTATTACGTCCCCTAAGAGTATCATACCCTCTGAAAGTATTACGTCCCCTAAGATTATTATAATCCCTGAAAGTATAATTACACCCCCTAAGAGTATTATACCCCCTGAAAGTATTATTACACCCCCTAAGAGTATTATATCCCCTGAAAGTATTATTACAACCCCTAAAATTATTTTACCCCTTGAAAGTATTATTACATTCCCTAAAATTATTATACCAGTTGAAAGTATTATTACATCCCCTAAGAGTATTAAATCCCCTGAAAGTATTATTACAACCCCTAAAATTATTTTACCCCTTGAAAGTATTATTACATTCCCTAAAATTATTATACCAGTTGAAAGTATTATTACATCCCCTAAGAGTATTAAATCCCCTGAAAGTATTATTACAACCCCTAAAATTATTATACCTCTTTAAAGTATTATTACATTCCCTAAAATTATTTTACCCCTTGAAAGTATTATTACTTCCCCTAAGAGTATTGTACTCCCTGAAGGTATTATTTATTTGTAGTTACAGACTAACCAATGAGTAAATGACCCTGTTAGGGCGCAGCAAATTAACTTATAACTAGGTTAATATTATTATTACACAAAATATTGCTTAGGAACTTTCATTGACAAATATTTACACATGATTACATCCCCTAAAAGTATTACTCTACCGGTCTACACATACACTAACGCCCACCCATCATTTTCCAGGCCTCAACGGTCTCCGCAACATCGGCAACACGTGCTTCATGAACAGCGTCCTACAATGTTTGTCGAACACCAAGCCGCTGCTCGAGTACTTGACTGACGACAAATATACCGATGATATCAATACTACGCTGTCGTGTATGAAGGGGGCGCTTATGAAAGGTAAGATATTTAGTCTGTGTTGATTTGCAGAAAAAAGTAATACACCATTTTACCCTAAATCTCAAGCCCAATTTACCCCATGATTTAGGGAAATATGGTTGACATTCAGGGTAAAATAGGGTTGGCATTTAGGGTAATATATGTCTGAAATTTGAGATAAAATATCGGTTACTGTAAATAATGCCTGTAATGTTCCCACTGCTGGGACACAGGCATCCTCGCTTCGAGAGGGAGTGGGCCGTAATCCACCACGCGGGCCCAGTGCGGGTTGATAGATGACATGTCTTCGAATTTTTGGTTCTAGGACGATGTTTTCCTTCACCGGTTTGAGAGCAGTGGTGATGAAATTATTTACACAAAGTAAACCGTGTGCCTGATTTCGAACCTACAACTTAAAACTCTTAGGCTAAGCGTATGCTGAGACGCAGGGGAAGCAGGTCCACGCAGCGCAGGGCAGAGCAGATTTTGTAATACATGAACGTACTGACAGCTGCATGCGCTGCGGCGCAGGCACGTGCGACGCAGACATGTGTCTGACCTGCTCTGCGTCTCGTTGTAGAGCCGGCACAGATTTCTGCGCGACGCGTGCCGATCGTCACTTGTTCTTACCACTGATTCATAATTTTGCTTCAATGACAGATTGTTTGTACTAGCTAGGACGCGAATGTGTCTGTGTAGCCTACGTCTGCGTCGCCTGCCCTACCCTGCAAAATCTGTACTGTGCTGTGCTGCGTCATCTGCGTCTCAGCATACGTTTAGCCTGAAGTCGGGGTCATTACCACTGGACCACCACTGCTCCTACATCAGCATTAATTTAATAAAACTAATTTCTTGTTCCAGCTTTCGGCATTGTAATAAAAGAACTATGGCTGCGCGGCGAGAAGGACGCGGTAGTCAACACGACGGCTCTCAAGTCGCAGGTGCAGAGGTTCGCGCCCCGGTTCATGGGCTACAGCCAGCAGGACGCGCAGGTAATACTGCTTAATGCCGCACTACGCTCACATCTCTTTTTACACTTACACCCACACACTAGTATTTCCACTTACTCTTTTTGTATTTTTAATTTAAATTTTATTTTATTAATGTTCTTAATTCAACGTTAGTTAAGTATACACTGTCATCGTGGTCCATATCACAGGCATTTAGCCACGGGAGGGCCCTGGTGACCTCTAATACAGGTTTTTAACCGACTTCCAAAAAGGAGGAGGTTATATGTTCGTCGCGTATGTTTGTTTTTTTTTCTTTTTTTTTTATGTATGTCCACCGATTTCTCCGTCAATTGTGGACCGATTTTGAAAAATTCTTTTTTTTGTTTGAAAGGGTATGCTCTCGAGGTGGTCCCATATAAATTTTATTAACTTTGCTATGATAGTTTTTGAGTTAGCTTCAATAATACGTACTTTTTCCCACTTAGTATGTGGATGATATGATAAGTTCCTGTCACTGTTATTTACATAGCAGGTAGTGGTATTCGAATTTGTGTGAGGTAGGTACCACAACTAAAAGTGAAAAATAAAAACTTTTTACAAAAAAAAAACAACCGACTTCCAAAAAACACTACAAAGTGAAAAATAACTTTAATTTCGGAAGTCGGTGACAAAAATCGAAAATTCCAAACCAAAGAAAGACACCGACTTCCGAAATTAAAGTAATTTTTCACTTTGTAGTGTTTTTTGGAAGTTGGTTGTTTTTTTTTTTGTAAAAAGTTTTTTATTTAAACCTACTTCAGCCACCAGTCTCTCACAAAGTTAGCTCCTTGTTCGTGCACTATTGTCAAATACTAGCATTAAGTACATAACTTGTGTAGGGAAAATAAACGTCTTATTGTTAGGGACCTAAACTAAGGACTTTACTAAAAGCAGTGGACTGTATGTTAAGTGGTGTAATCCAAAATAGGTACAATAATAATTATCGATGTTGGTAAACGTATGGAGTGCGCGCGCGTGCCGTCGTCCGAGCTCGGTAGCGAAGTGGTTCGATGGCCGCGTCCCGCACGCCGCACCTCTCGCCGCCTTCCGCTGTCCCCGACAGTAGCCGAAGATCGCCGAGTGGTCGGAGACGCCCGAACATCCTCCCCAGGTTGAAGTATTCAAGTGAGAGGAAGTGGGCAGACGTTGTTGTAAGCCCGCAACACCGTTCCTCTCTTCGTGTTCAGCTCCACTACCCGTGTGGTCCCGTCGCAGCCAGGGAAGACCTTGTTGACACGCCCCAGTGGCCACACCAAGGGCGGTTGGCCTTTCTCTTTGATGAGAACCAGTGCTCCCACTGAAAGTTGGCCTGTTGACGCTGTCCATTTAGTTTGTAAGACTGTGTACTTAATGTAGTATGACTGTTTATACCTGTCCTAGCTTATCACATAGTTATACAGGGTGGCAGGGACATCGACGCGAAAACTGTTACCATGGATTCAGTACATGATTCTGAACCCCCCTGCGTTGAAATTTTTCGTCGGTTATTTTAATAACCCTTCTTTTTGGCTTTGCCGTAGTCGGGTAAAAAAAATCAGCTGTTTCATAGAAAAGTGCAATACCTACGCGGTCAAAATGTATGGAACAGCTGATTTTTTTTTAATAACCGACGAAATATTTCAACGCAGGGAGGTTCAGAATCATGTACTGAATCCATGGTTTCAGTTTTCGTGTCGAAAATGTATGGAACAGCTGATTTTTTTTTAATAACCGACGAAATATTTCAACGCAGGGAGGTTCAGAATCATGTACTGAATCCATGGTTTCAGTTTTCGTGTCGATGTCCCTGCCACCCCGTATTATTTTTAATGTATTATATTATATTAATGTTTTGTTCCCAGGAGTTCCTCCGCTACCTGCTGGAAGGTCTGCACGAGGATGTGAACCGCGTCACCACCAAACCCAAGCCCATACTCACCGAGATTGACGACAATCTGAGGTAAAAATACTATGCTTGACTGACCGCCTTTCCAAAAATCTGCCTAGCCTTTTCTCAACTATGTTGTGGTCGGCTTCCAGTCTAACCGGATGCAGCTGAATACTAGTACTTTACATTGAGCGACTGCCTATCTGACCTTCATAACCCAGTTACTGGGTAACACGATACCCCTTGGTAAGACTGGTCGTCAGACTTTCGGGCTTCTGACGACCTGTAACGACTGTCAAAGATCCACGAATGACAGCCGGGACCAACGTGCTTTCCGTGGCACGGAGAGGTCTCGATATGTAATGGATTGTCACCCATCCACGAAATGACCGCGCCAAGCGTAGCTTAACCTTCGATCGACTCGTGAGGTTGTTATCGCTCGGACTGTTGGTGAAAGATTTTTGTTAAATGAAATCAGTATTTCTAGTTTTTAAATTCCTCTCCGATCCAGATGACCCCATAACATTCCTCCAGGAGTAGAATAGGGCCACCAGTACAGTGCACAAACACAGACGCCTCCCGACATTCCGACCTCGCCGCCGAGGTCCTTTGCGATCGCGACCGCGTCCCCGAGTACATGATACTCCCCCCGAACCTTGCTCGATAACGAGGTGCCAGCAGTTGTTGCAGCTGAGCACGTAGCTTTAAATATCCCGCATAATAATCATGATGAAAATCTAAGTTTGATCCAGCCTGTCCCCTCTTGCTGTGCTCCCCCCAGCGACGCCCTAAGCCGAGGTTCGTACCCGACAGGGGGTGCCCTTAACGAGCGTTCACCTAGTTTTAATTTAGAATAGTTTATGCCCCTGGCTGGAGGCTTTAAGAGTAGTAGCTTAAGGCAGCCACAGGAAAGCCCGGTAAAGCAGCCATGACCTCAGGTCAACAGCGAGACGCACTAGTTAAAAAAAAAAAATGACTTGTTTCTCTAGTGTTTGCAAGCGAAGCTTTGAGGATCTAGATTCGATTCCCAGGTGTAATATACACCTTCTACTGCCTTCCCGTTCAGCCAATACAAGCATGATTCCATGTTATATGTTATTTCTCTTTAGCTGAACATCATAAACTAATATTACAAATGCGAAAGTGAGTTTGTTTGTTTGTTACGCTTTGACGCTAAAACGGCTGAACGGATTAGGATGAAATTTAGCACATGGGTAGACCATGATCTGGGTTAGAACATGGAATACTTTTTATTCCGATATTCCCACGGGATCGAGACTAGACCTATTGGTTAATATTGACATATTTCTCCGCTCTACTGTCTCGCTCCGCTCCAGTGGATAGGCAGCCTTATGCGGGTGAAACCGCGGGGCGCAACTAGTTTTATTTTATAATTGGTCTTTACAATCTTTATTTCTTATCTCTCTCACTTGGTAAAAGACACGATGAGGTTGACATTTATTTAAATAAAAACCCCAAAACAAATAAAGAAAAAAGAACAGTGACACTTGAACAATTAAAAGAAAATACTTCCAAGACCTTTAAAGTAAAAATACTGTCATAGAACATTGATCCGTAACGTAATATAAATAAAGAGCACAATCGCGTTTACAAAAATGAGGTGTCGGTAACGATGTCGCGCAATTGTTTTTTCCCATCTCAAAAATGCCCAACGCGCATAAAGAAGTTTTCACTTAAAAAAAAAAAACTCACTCCTAAGTTTAAAAGAAACATACATATTGCAACTCTTTCTAACTTACCGTTTATTTAATTCCAGCGATTCAGCAAAAGCTTCGGAAGCGTGGAACCGCTACCTGCGCATGGAAGACAGTCGAGTGGGCGACATATTCGTGGGGCAGCTCAAGTCCACGCTGCGCTGTACGCACTGCAACCACGACAGCGTCACCTTCGACCCCTTCTGGGACCTCAGGTAAGACCTCCTAAGACCCAAGTACTACAAACCCAGTTTTCTATGACAGCTACACAGGAAACTTTGAGAATAAGATGCTTTTTCTCACATCTATTAAAAAGAGCTAGTTGATTCTTCGTAATCAGGGACCAAAATTGCTTTTTAATCCCTTGGGACTAAAAATATAAAAAAAGTTCTAATCACCAAAGAGATCAATCGCGAATATTGTACGAAATTTCATGAAAATCGTTGGAGCCGTTTCCGAGATTCAGATTATATGTAAACAAGAATTGCTCTTTTAAAGGTATTAGATAAGTGTGTCTTCCTCAAGTAGTGAGAATGAAATAAATAAATGTAAGTACATACGGCTACACATCAAGCTATACCTAAATCTCAACTTTGTAGTTGAAAAATATGTTCTCCCATACGGAATGTATGGGAAAACATGTTTTTGCAACTGCAAAGTTAAGTTGGTCGATTATTACTCATTTTAACTTGTAAAGCCTACTCAGCTGTGATAGTTTTCCTTTTAAATTCGTTATATAAGCTACTGCTGTGAATTTTTTCACATATCTAAAACTAACCATTTAGCTAGCAGGGGGGGCACTTGACTGTAACAAAAATTAGCACTTTAAAGCTTAATATTTTGCAAACGGATCCTTGAATCCAAAAATGGTTTTACAAACTCGCAATGTTTTTGAAGGACCTTTCCAATGATACCTCACACCAAGGGTTAAAAAAAAAAACACATCACCACTTTACGTGTAGGAGAGGTACCGTAAAAAAAAATGTTTTTCATAATTTTGTTTTATCACTTTGTCGGCGTAATTAATATGTATACCTATGCCAAATTACAGCTTTCTAGTACTAAGGGTTTCGGAGCTAGACCGCGGACAGACAGACAGACGGACATGACGAAACTATAAGGGTTCCTTGTTTACTACGGAACCCTAAAAATGATTTTTTTTTTGACACAACGACTACTGTTAGTGTTTTCACTTGAAGTTTAAGTTGAGAAAGTCTGTTTTATCATGTTTAGATAAATTTAGATATAATTTGACCGAGACCGCTGTACCGCGCCTTAAGTGCGTGCGCGGCGCACGGGGGCAGTGCAGGCCGCTCATTCGTCAACACTTCCCCCACGCCTGCGCATTCCTAACCCGACATTCGCATGGACGTTTTTGTGTACTGGATTTTCAACGCTCTGCTCAGCGCCGGGAGTTCAAAATCCAACAGTGTGTTTTTTCAACGTGCTGGGACGAGAGTGCGTCCCAGCGCGTTGGATTCTCAACGCTTGTCTCAACACCGAGAGTTGAAAATCTAGTGCGCGATAAAATCCCGCCACGATTTTATTACGTTCGTGCGATAGTTGGCTAACGTGCGGAACAGCGGTCCCGGTCAAACTATACATTATTGGTAGGTATAGATGAAATAATAATTATTCTATGTAAAAACAATGTGTCCATTTGTCTCCAGTTTGTCGATCCCGTCTCGCACCGGTAACATGAAGCTACAACAATGTCTGTCGCACTTCACGCGCGAAGAGGAGATGGACGGCGACGAGAAACCGGTCAGTATTCTACAAGACTTGGTTAATTAATTTTTACTGGACTATGGTAGAGAGCAAGGGTATGAAATCTCAAATTATTTCCATTAACGAGAGTTTTACTTTGTGTAAATTATTCCATCACCACTGCTCTCAAAACGGTGAAGGAAACCGGCATGTCCTAGAACCAAATATTGTCAGCCACGTGACATGTACCGGCCGCACTGGGCGCGTGTGGAGTACGGCATGTCCTAGAACCAAATATTGTCAGCCACGTGACATGTACCGGCCGCACTGGGCGCGTGTGGAGTACGGCATGTCCTAGAACCAAATATTGTCAGCCACGTGACATGTACCGGCCGCACTGGGCGCGTGTGGAGTACGGCATGTCCTAGAACCAAATATTGTCAGCCACGTGACATGTACCGGCCGCACTGGGCGCGTGTGGAGTACGGCATGTCCTAGAACCAAATATTGTCAGCCACGTGACATGTACCGGCCGCACTGGGCGCGTGTGGAGTACGGCATGTCCTAGAACCAAATATTGTCAGCCACGTGACATGTACCGGCCGCACTGGGCGCGTGTGGAGTACGGCATGTCCTAGAACCAAATATTGTCAGCCACGTGACATGTACCGGCCGCACTGGGCGCGTGTGGAGTACGGCATGTCCTAGAACCAAATATTGTCAGCCACGTGACATGTACCGGCCGCACTGGGCGCGTGTGGAGTACGGCATGTCCTAGAACCAAATATTGTCAGCCACGTGACATGTACCGGCCGCACTGGGCGCGTGTGGAGTACGGCATGTCCTAGAACCAAATATTGTCAGCCACGTGACATGTACCGGCCGCACTGGGCGCGTGTGGAGTACGGCATGTCCTAGAACCAAATATTGTCAGCCACGTGACATGTACCGGCCGCACTGGGCGCGTGTGGAGTACGGCCCACTGCCTCTCGCTGGGGGGGGCGCAGTCCCAGCTGTGGGGACGTTTCACAAGTGCCCAATCACTTATGAAACGTCAGAAGCTAGGTGCACGATTTAAATTGGTTGTTTCCTATGGAGAAGAACCGGACAGATCAGGACACAACTACATAAAAACAAGTTATAAATCAATAATCCTCCTTGGTCTTGTAAGCAGTACTACTGAGCATGATGTCCTCGGTTCGAATCCCAGGTCAGGTATGTTATTGGGTTTTTCTATCTGGAATTTCTCAGTGGCAGCCCGGAGTCTGGATTTGTGCCCGGTTGATGGCAATAGGCTCGCCCCCTATTACATGGGACTTAAACATAACTGGCGAAATGTGGGTGTAATAAATGTACACATCTGCACAGCCCCGAGGAAATATGGCGTAATGTTATGTTATGTAAATTAATAATATTATATGTGAAATACAATAGGCGAGGATATATTTAGTAACCTGTTCCGCTTAGCTATTTCTAAAGACTTAAAAAAACTCTGAAAAAAATCAACACGTGTTTGCATCCTCAGGATGACGATTGACTTGTCGCGCACCCGAACACGGCGTGTTGCCACACCGAGCGCTGAACGCAGACGCACACGCTCGTTGAGAGGTGAAACACGTGTCGATTTCTTTCAAGGTTTATTATGGCTCTTTAGAAATAGCTAAGCGGAACAGGTTACTAAATAATATCCATGTCTATTGTATTTTATAATGGGTTTCCGCAAGGTCACGCCTGAATCAATTAATATTCTTTTAATATTATATGTTCCAGACATGTTCGAAGTGCGGCGTCCGCAGAAAGTGCCTCAAGTGGCTGACCGTCCAGAAGTTCCCGCAAGTGCTCGTCATACATCTCAAGAGGTAACACAACTCTCGATACTACACCAGCTTGTATTAATTAAAATACTTCTAGGGCTCTATCGCAGTCATTACTATGTAGCGCTGGTCATGGTGTGGTGATAGTATACAGTTGAAATATACATGGTACAAAACTCCTGGACTTTTCAGTAGCTCATGTAGCTACTCGTTTTTTAGGGTTTCGTACCTCAAAAGAAAAAAACGGAACCCTAATAGGATCACTTCGTTGTCCGTCCGTCAGTCTGTCAAAACCCTTTTTCTCAGGAACGCGTGGAGATATCAAGTTGAAATCAATATCAAATACGTGGGTCTATGGTCCCATGGAACTCTAAAAAAATTAAGCTTCTAAGTCAACGTAATAAAAAACATACGACCATTTATGCGACATATTTTGATACTTGCAAATAAAACCTAAGGTGTACTTCCCGCTGACCTAGAATCATGAAATTTGGCAGGAAGCAAGGTCTCACAGCACATGTAAAGGAAAAAGTTCGAAAATAGATAATTTGTAATTATATCGCACATTTTTTTTTTTGGCTTAGTCTTATTTGCTGTTGGAGCATTGAACGTGACGTATATCGATATATGGGAGAACATGTTTTTCAACTATTATGTTAAGTTTGTTTTTGGGATAAATGCATCCCAACTACGGAACCCTTCAATGTGCGTAGTCCGACACGCACTTGGCCAGTTTTTCACACTTCGGAACAGGGTGTAAAGTTCACTCATCCTCCACAGAAAAGGGAGGATCCTCCGACCAGACGGGTGTGTCTGGTGGGCTACTGCTCGACGATTAATGTCGGGACGTTGTATATATACTTGCCGCGCGGTAAACTTAGTTTACGCGATGCAGGATTTTGCGTGACGTCAGTGTGATGCGTAGTAAAGACGCGGTTGCTACATAAGGGAAGCTAAACAAAGTTTTGTTTCGTTTTCAGTGTGGCCTGCGCTTAACAGAAGGTCAAACTTCATTTCTTTCTCCTATATTAAACTGTACCTTATTTTCCTTCCAGGTTCTCCCCAACGGAGCGCTTCCGTGGCAAATTGAACGTGTTGGTCGAGTTCCCTCTGATGAACCTGGACATGTCGCCCTTCGCGGCAACCAGAGGCAACCCGGCCGTCTACAACCTATACGCCGTCAGCAACCATTCAGGTACACGCACACGAGACATTTCAGCTTTGTCTCTGGGATGGAAACGCATCTGCGATGCCTGGTATCGCAGTTTCCCCGGCTTCCTGTTACACACTTCCGTCCCTTTTCACGAAATCACTCCCACAGATTGTAGGAAAGCCAGAGGAAATATCTTACACATCAAAAATAATCTCCAGAGCTAAGATTCCAGGCTGGTCAAAGGACAATGACGAAATAAAAACAAAAACAAAATAAACAATTTTTCTTTCTAAATCACTATGGCAAGTGGCGCATTTGGTTTTATACCGCGGCCATGCCCGAGATGATATCCAGGGTGGCAGGAATATCGACGAGAAAACTGTTGCCATGGATTCAGTACATCATTCTGAACCACCCTGCGTTGAAATTTTCTGTCAGTTATTAAAAAAAAAAACTGCTGTTTCATACATTTTGAACGCGTAGGTATTGCAGTTTTCTATGAAATAGCTGATTTAAAAAAAAATAACCGACGAAAAATTTCAACGCAAATCATGTACTGAATCCATGGTAACAGTTTTCGCGTCGATGTCCCTGCCACCCTGTATTTGAAAAGGTTTTATTTAAACTAAGTGCTAAAGTAGAATTCAGAAACCAGGCATGAATTTAACAACGATAATAATCATCGTCTGGTCTTCATCGTCCATTTAATTTTTTATTAATAAATATAAACGTGTCTGTCCGCAGGTACGACGTACTCTGGTCACTACACGGCGTACTGCAAACATCCCTACAACGGCGACTGGCACGAGTACAACGACTCCAGGTATGTTCTACTTATTAAATATTTATACGATATATCATCATCATTCTCTTGTCCTGATCTTGCCTGTCTAGTGGTTAGACCATCTGTCTCAGACCCTGAGATTCTATTCCCAGTGGGGCAAAATATTCTGCTCGGATTGGTTGGTGGTAGGGCTCATTCTAAGTCTGCCTGGCTAGCTACCACCATCTTATCTAAGTCTGTCGCCATAACAACAATGTTAACAGCATTGTTGTGTTTCGGCAGTTAGAGGTAAGATAGCCAGTTCCTCTGTGGTTTATAATAAAAAACAGAAAGAAACACTCTGAGAGTGCCGACAGAAGTGAAAACTTGAAAAAAAAATTCGGCGCCGCGGTAATCAACGCGTTGATGTCTTTTACTCCACGGTGTCGGTAAATTGCGTCGCAGTGTCGCGAAATCAATGGTTTAGTCCCATCTCAAAAATGCCCAACGCGCCCAATATGACTAAAAATGCAATACTTTTAACTAACATTTCATTTTAATTTTGCCATACTGTTCTCTGCATCCGCGTTGGAAGCATTTTACAGTCACAAGTATCATTTTCGTGAGTACGGCCCTTTGTACACGGCACGGTTTCTTTACGGTACGGCGTATAAATCGCGCTGTAGAAAAAACGTGTCTGTCAACAAGCTTCAATGCTGATCCATAGAACACTAACGACCGTGCCTACACACAGCGAATAAACCGTATTTTTTCACGGCAAGAAAAACGCGCCAAGCAAAGCAAGTCAAAGCGCCAGAACCTCGGTGCGCCCTTAATATGGCAACCCCGTATAAATATTCAAGGCAATGGCACGTAAAATTTTATCGGAGAGGCAACCGGATGGCGAGTGGTAATCGGATATTGAAGTGATACCGAACTCCCCCGTACCGTCCGAATGGACCCCAAATGGACGGGGGCGGAGATATGGGGGATGGGGGCCTAACGTTTATTTTTTTGACGTGGCATTCAATATTTAAGCTCTATTATGTGCAAGGAATTTGTGTGTATCAATGCCCTTTGGTTTTGATAAAGTTAACCCTCATTTTCGGTGATAAATCATCGGTAAGGAGTTTCAATAATTATATACATTATTTAAATTATAACGATGTTGGGGGTGGCAACTGGATGGCATTGGCATACACATAAAATCCTTGCACATAATAGAGCTTACATTTTGAATGCCATGTAAAAAAAAAAATATGTTAGGCCCCTATCCCCCATATCTCCGCCCCCGTCCATTTGGGGACGGTACGGGGCACGGAGTACTGAAAGAAGCGGAGATGCCGCAAGGCAAGTAGGCTTTGCGCCTTCAATTAGGCCCTGACGTCATAGTGGGCGGGGCCGCAAACCTTAGTTGCGAGTGAATCTTCATCGCGTTTGGGTGCGTTGTATTCTAATCGATTTTTAATAGTTAAATTGTTTTAATAATGAAGTGCGCTGTTGTTGGATGCAAAAATTATTCAGGATCAAAATTGAAACATATTGATGGCATAACATTTCATGTGTAAGTCCCTAAAATTTATATTTTCATTTTAAAACACATTTTCTCGTTTGATCGCCAGATTGTAGCTAGAGACATCTGTTGTCGAGGAGGTGCATTCTAACCAATTCTCACCGATTTCGTATTTTTATCATTATCAATGCATTTTATTGTCACTAATTTGCGACTCAAATTACTTGCTTAAGTTTTATTTTGCTCTCTATAAGTTAATTCATAAATAAATACGTTCTTTGATAGATGAAATAAGAAGAATTTAAAATAAGAAAAATGCGCCATCTGTCGGTAAGTTGCCGGTCCTAACTGTTAAATAAAAATGTGTGCATCATGCTAGCAAGATCCTATTTTTTACCCGACTACGGCGAAGCAAAAAGGAGGGTTATGATTTTAACCAGTATGTATGTATGTATGTATGTATGTATGTTCATCTGTTATCTCATAACTTCTAAACTGCCGATCATAATTTGACAAATGAGGTATCATTGGAAGCGTTTTGATTGTCCGCTGGTTGTAGGATATGTGACGTCACATTAAATGTAATATGGCGCCCTCTAGAGGACAAAGTAACGAAATAAAAAATAAAAATAATTGAATTGTGCCATGTTGGGTATCAAATGAAAGGGCTTGACGAGCACATTACAAATATGTATATTATATCATATTGTCCAAGTATTCTATTCTATTCTATTTTTATTAAATGGCAAGCAAAGCCGATGTCGACTATTCTGCCAATGTCTAAAGTGCATTGGAAATTGTCCAAGTAAATAAATATGTTTAAATTGTTAAAAACAAGCAAAAGTGAGACTGCTACGTACGGCGCGGCTGTAAAATTAATACCTATTTTACCATAAATGCCGTGATGGTCCAGTGGTTAAGGCCTCGCCTCTCATGCACGAGGTTCTGGATTCAAATCCGGGCAGGTACTAATGTGACTTTTTCAATTCAAATGTACCTACTTTCTGAGTTTATCTTGGACATTACCAACATCGGTGAAGGAAAAACATCGTGAGGAAACCTGTACCCTAATTGCGTAATACAACACAGCCACAATCTGTTTCGATTTGAAACAGATTGCTAATCCATTGCTTCATAAGTTGGAAAAAAAAATCTGCTCAACAACGTAAATAACGCAATGAATGTTGTTGAACTGTCAAAATGAATCAAATTAGGCAAAATTGTTTACGAAAATAAGTTACGCAATTAACCCTAATTGCGTAACTTATTTTCGTACTGGATATAAGTCTGAAATCGCCAACACACCTTGAGCGCGCGTGGTGATCAATGCTCGTGCCTTCTCTGTATGAGAAGAGGCCTTTTCCCATAATAGACTGGTATTATACCAAATAACCAAAAAAAAAAAATTAAGCTTATATCTTATATACCTATGTCTTGACTTCTGTCTGAAATATTTTCTTGTTTCATACCTTTTAGTCGGGTTTTAGTTTTTGAACTTACTTTTTATTTATCGAATTTGTTATCTTCATTTATTTGTTTTTTAATCCTATTTTGTTATCATTTTAGATTCCCTGTTAATGCAGATATTAGAAATGCCTAAATGACTATAAAAAATGTTAACCCATGTTACCCATCTTTTGGGCTTCGCCCACAGTTGGATATAAATAATGTGTTCCCACCATACTAACGCACTAGAATGTTCTGGAACAAAGTGTCATGCTTTGTTACGCCGTAGTGGCCAGTAGACGAACTAAAATGAAAAATTGTTAGTTCAGTTTCACTGTAATAATTCCTTTCACCGCTAGATGGATTTACAAAAAATGGGCAGGGTTTCCATCGTGGGGTGTGGCCATCGCCGTACCTCGTCCCCCGAACACCCGCATTCAGGCGACGCTTCATTCTTAGGTGATTTTGGCTTGCGGCATCTCCGCTTCTTTCAGTACTCCGTGGTACGGGGGGATTCGGTATCACTTCAAGACCCAGATTACCACTCGTCATCCGGTTGCCTCTCCGATAAAATTTTACGTTACTTTAACTAAAACGAGTTTAGCATAATTTGTAATGTCGTGTTAATAGTAGATTGTATCATAAGGGAGCAAAATAATATTTTTACTGTGAGGGCGCTTTTTGAATCCAGAGCGAAGTGAGGGATTCTAGAGTAGAATCCCTCACTGATAGAATCTTGAACATAGCGAGGGATTCAAAGTACGTCGCCCGATCCAAAAATATATTTTCATCACCCTCTATGAGAAAATAAAAGGCGCCTCATATTTTATTGTAATATTGTTATTTAAAAACAACTAAAAACTTATATTTCTCCCGCGATTTTGCAGGTAATAGATTATCCATCACATTTCTTGCGTCAGTTCTAATACTTTCAGGAGTTAATTTTATACTTACTCTGTCACTTTAAGAATTCATTTTTCAAAACAAAACCGAAAACGCGGGCTTTAGTCCGCGCGTTTTTAATTTTTTTTTTTTTTTTTTTATTCATCCGGCGGCGCGACTTTGGGCCGTCGTACCAGCCAGTCTTTATTCAAACAATAATTGCGTTCGATTTCTTTGGCGCTGAACACTAAGATGTTCCAAATTCAAAAAGTGCGCGGCAAAGATAATTGCGGCGCACTTATAAAGAGGATTAAAAACTCATTACTGCGCGCTAAAAGTTTCTTAGAAAACACCACCTTTGGGTGCACTTAAAGGCGAACCAAGTCGTCCTTTTCGAAAAGATGGAATTAATTTTTTTCTAATCTCAGTATTTCTTCTTCCAGAGTAACTCCAATAAACAGTCGTAACGTGGTCTCCTCGGAAGCCTACGTGTTGTTCTACGAGCTGCAGCGACACACGTAGCATCCCGCACGGTCGCGCTCGCTGTGACGTCACCACGTGCGAGTATTTGTGTGAGGAGGTGGCTCGTGACGTCGGCAGGCCCGCATGGTAGGGTTAAAGGTGCAAGTACATCAAAATCAAAAGTCGTTTATTCTTAAGCTGAGAATCAGCACTTTTTTGATCGTCAAAATTACATAAGACACTTCCTAGTGCCTTTAGCTGGGAAGTGGCGCAACAAACTCCCCAGGAGCACAGCCGTCTGTTAAACTATAGGCTATTCCAAATGTATGTGATGAAAATGTAAACAACCCCTGGTTCAAGTTAAATTCTTACGCAATCACTAACACAATCATCTGCATTTTAACTTTATATCTCACAACATTTTATTGTTCGAATAATATTTTTTTATAAAAATAAACGACGAAAATTGAGATTAACAAGTTTTAAGGTGATTTAAAATTAAAATTTTGCGTTTAATTATTAAAATAAACAAATCGAAGCACTCAGTTTTCTGATCCATTTGTTTACGTTTTCATAAGATACTTTTGGAACACAGAATAATTTTTTCAGGAGATTTAATAAATTCACCCTTGCTATAATGTCCAAAGACGTAGCGTTGGAAGGCCTCCCACAAGATGGACCGATGACCTTGTGAAGGCCGCAGGAATCCGCTGGATGCGGGAAGCACAGAACCGGTCGAAGTGACGGTGCTTGGGGGAGGCCTATGTCCAGCAGTGGACGTCTTTCGGCTGAAATGATGATGATAATGCCTAGTATTTATTTCTTCAAAGTCTTCGTTCTACCATACCGGCCATGTCCTCTGACGTCACAAGCCACGATACGACTGCAAATACTAAAATTGTACAAGTATATGAGAAGTAAGAAGATTACGCAAATTGTACAAGTTAGCAATATTAATACAATATAGAAATTATTACAAAAGTAAGTCGGTTTTGTGTTTGTGGTGATACAAAATGTTTGTAATGACAATACAAAATATGGGTGATGGCAAATAAGGTGGCGATGGCGGTCATTGACCCTTCCTTCTTTTATTTTAAGACTAGCAAACTGCCCTCTGTTACGCACAGGTGCAATTTACTGATATGGCGACATGTCAACAAAAAATTTACGTATGTCACAAACTAGTGCAGATGGGACACTCCGCAAAATCATTTAAATAAAAAGCGACTCTTGCTACGACACAGTAAAGTGCAATTCAGGTCGCACAGCGCTAATTACCTACAGTTATATTCACCTAGAAGTTGCCTCTCTATCGCGTAACTCTTATATCTTCTGTCTACGTTACGCTCACTGAATTCGACAAGCCATAGTCGGTAAAAATGCGGAGTGTCCCATCTGAATTCATCTGTGGTAATAGTACATACACTTAAACCTTCCGGAATAAATTCTCAAAATGGTGAAAACCGTATCATTATCCGTTGTTGTTTTATAGAAGAACTAATCGGTTTTGGACAAGAAAAGTGACTTTGTTTTACACTAAGTATACAGGGTCAAATAAAATTACGTAGCGAAACTGCAGACATGATAAAATAAAAACAAAAAATAATTGGTGTTTTTTTGGGTCAAGATCGCTTGTAGTCTTGTTACTTGAAGTATGAGTTGAGAAAATCTGATTTATTTAATTTTATCGTGTTTAGATAACGATAGCCATCACATCTGTAAAGTTCACACAAAAAAAACTATTTCTAGTGACTACTCTAACTGCGGTCGATGACCCCACAAAAAAACATCATTACAGAGTTTGGCTAGCAAATTTTTTTGACCCTGTACGTATAGATTCTAGCATTCTTCATTTCAATAACAGAAATATATTTTATTGATTCCTAATACCTGTCGTTGTCAAAAAAAATCACGAATAATAAACGATATTATTGAAACAGTTTATAATTCAGATTCCAACAAAGAGACATAAATGCGGAGACTAACTTGTAACATTTGTTTGTAATGTATAATTCGAGGCGAGCTTGGTTACTATACCGACACTGGAAATTTCAAATGTCGTAAAGGACAGGGAATACAATGTCCTTTACGACAATTGAAATTTCCGGTATCGATACGATGATACACAAGACACGGCGAACGCTCGCTTCGAGCACCATGAAATTTTCGTTTCAAAGAATTTCACGAAACAGCCGACAGTCGAGTGGAGAATCCGGCGCTGGATAAATAAAACTCGATACCATTACAAACAAATTTAATGTCAAGTCAGTCTCCGCCTTTAGCGAAAGGTCAATGACCGCTAGTGCCAAGTTACTTGGCACTAACTATAAAGTTATAGGTTTTATAAAACATTATTATATTATTTCTTTTATAATAATCACGAAAATAGATCAAAAGAAAATTGTGGTTATTTTTTTCTACACAATTTTTATACAGGGTCAGATTAGGCTAGCTAGCGGAATTTCATCTGTAGTTTCACTAGCTAATTCAATTTTAACCTGCATTTGTATCACTACAACTACTAAGCCCGTAGCAACAGTACATACATGTATTTATTTTTACACTAAAAAAAATCCGTGATAACAAAATTGTAGCCTTTATACATTTTAAATACTGTCTTCTTACTTCCGTTAGCATTGTGGCGCCATCTAGTGGACAGAAGTTTTAACTAAATTAGTAAAAACTGTAAATAATCTACTTTTATATTGAAAACTTCTTTTTCTGAGTTTTATACGGTGTGTTTCGAGGTAGTCCAATTATAATAACTGGGATAAATCGATAGTTTATTAAACTCATCGATTTCTGTGTTTTGACTTTTCTCGATTCATTTCGGACTCGACCAGAAACCAAATTAACAGGACATCTCGAAAACAATACCCTCCTTCTGGAGCAGTCGAATAAGAATTGCATTCTGTTGAATTGATATTTTCGTATCACACACAGTATTCTTTTGACTACTAGATGGCGCTATAATTAATTGTAATGATTAATCTGGTCGCAAGTTGGCGTTGTTAAAAAAATTGTTGTTTTAAAAACTTGGTCAATGCAATAAACTTGTTTGATAGTATATCTTGGCAAAAAGTAGCTGTTAGAAAAAGGTACATATATACGAAAATAGTTTGGGAGAGAAAAGGACATAGATATTTATTTTTTGTTCTTATTCTTGACCAAAATCTTTCAAATTTAAAATATTTTATTTCACCTGCATGGGCACTTGGAAACGTCAGAAGCTAGCTAAGCTATTAAATATTAATTACAACAACTATAACACTGCGCGCGCTCATTGATCAAATCAAATTAGCGTGCGGTTCCCCGGCTTCCTGTTACAAACTTCCGTCCCTTTTCACGAAATCACTCCCACAGATTGCAGGACAGCGAGAGGAAAGATGTGAAACAACAAAAAAAAAAACTTTTTTCGACTATTTAAGGTGAACAATGCAAGGAAATCCTACTGCAAAGCAAAGTTTCTTCTCATACACAGAAGTAACGAGCATTGATCACCTACGCTTGATCCCTGCGTCTAGGCGATTTCGATTTTATATTTTTTATAAGTTCAGATTTGTCAAGGCTAAGCTCGCTAAACATAACTGGCGAAATGTGGGTGTACTCTACACACTTCTGCCCAATCCCTCGGGGAATAAAAGTGTGATTTTATATTTGTCAAGATGTACTATTCAATCAGTATAAGTTATGGAGCAGATTTGATTAGATAGCTAAAGATATATTTAATTAATTATTTAATAATAATAATTGTATTAATTTATTATTTTTTACAGTGGTGTGTCGTGGATTTGTCTGAAATCTGCTTTTTTTTTGGAAATATACTAAGATTTTCAACCTACTTAGCAATTTACTTGGTGAGGTATACTTATCTCGGAACACCAAATATCCATGTTTTTTAAACGGGATACTTAAAAGTATTTATAACTAGATAAATAAAATAAACCAACATTTTTAGGTTCAACAGCTATTTTTCGTAGTTATTTTGAATAAAGACAAAAACACGACACAACACTTTCATCGTTGCCATTTTTCACAGCCCCTCCCCTCATAATTTATTTACTAAAAAAATACTTATAATTTATTATTGTTACTATGTATAATTGTTTTTTTTTTTCTAATTTTTATAGATAGCGCTTTTTCGAAAGTAATTGTGTGGTTGTAAGATAGATATTATTATGCATTTTTATTATTGAGTTATGTTACGGTTACTGCTTGGTTGCCTGTTAACGGTTTTTCGATTAAAATCGGTTAAAAATTAACCTGTAGCTGCATTTTTATTTAAAATGTTTAATTAGTAAAATGTGTGTTCAGGTTTGCCTTGAACTTAGTCAATTATATTGGCTTTTTTTTATTCAATAATATATTCATTTAATTATTATAATAAAAATAACTGTTATACAGGCAGCTTAGCAACATACAAGTTCCTCAAACATTATCAACCGTTTAAAAAAATCATGTTACATGTCGAACGTATGGCATTTTGTTTCTATTTATAAATACGTGCGTCTTGTTCGACGGCTCAGCGGCGACTGACCGATCCGTCGCGGATGATCCGCGTCCGCGCGTCAATCCGTCGTCAATGTATATGGTATTTACGTTACTAAGTGCTTTAGTAATAACATATTACCATTTGAATGATAATTATGGTACAAAAATAATGTAAAATCAAGTTATTAAGGTCGATATTTGAATGCGATGGGGCGTGAGTTTTGACTGTTGTATTATTTTAATGTTGTTGATACAATACTTATTATGGTAGGAAATTTTGTCAATGTGCTCATTCAGCAGTTATTTCTGCCACCAAGCAGCGTGTGCGATGTATTCCGGTTTGTAGGGTGCCAGTGACCTTACAGACATATTAAACAAAAAAAATCTCTAAGATCGCCTTTTGAAGATGTCTGTAGGCGTCGGTAACCACTTTCCATCAGGTGGACCGTCTACCTATTCAAAAAATTTTTGTTTTCCAGTTAACTCATTTATTAAATAAATATTATATCATAAATATATTATAATTTATAAAATAAAAATAATATGACAGTTTAAACTCCTAAACGGCGGGTTAGAATAGTGTGTTCAAAATATAAAATAAATATATATTATATGAATTGTTAATGCTTGTCTCGATATACGGAACCGCTGACAACTTAGCTTAAAAATAAATAAACGTATTTTGTAATTTGATAGAGATCCTTAAAAACCAGCCTTACATACGTATTCATAGATTTTGTGAAGGCAATAGGTTCGCCTTCTATTACAAGTGAATTTTCTCGCTACAGAGAAAATTAAAATTCTTATTTTTAATTGAAATTATTGTTTTTATGTTTGAACTAATACAATTGTACAAAAATAAAAATAATAACAAAATTTCACCCGTCCATATTAAGGTTAGTGCAAGAAACTCATTTTCTAATAATCAATTGGTCCATATTTTTAATTCATCTCTAGTCAATCATTTACTGTTCTCTCGCCATATTTATTTTCCGTACAAAGTATTTTTTGTAGTAGTATTGTTGAAATTATAGTATTAATAAAATTAGATTCTAAATAGCAAATACACTTTGATTTTTGTACTTTTATGAATTTGTATTATGTACTAGAGCAGTTTTGGCCCAGTGGTAACGGCCGCGACGAGTTGTAGCTCGTGGGCATTTTACTTTGTGTAAAATATTACATCACTACTGCTCTCAAAACGGTGAAGGAAAACATCGTGAGGAAACCGGCATGTCCTAGAACCAAAGATTCGAAGACATGTGACATCTACCGCCCCGCACTGGGCCCGCGTGTGGAGTACGGCCCACTCCCTCTCACAGAGAGGAGGCCGCAGTCCCAGCAGTGGGAACATTATAGGCTGATTATGCTTATGCTACAGTACTTACAAGGCTGTTAATAAAAAAAGTTTGTCTTGTAGAGCGGTGTCTGTCACTCATATCTCTCAACTGGCCCATAATTTTAGAAAATGTCACAGTCTCTCTAAAATTATGGGAGAGTTTCTCGAACGAAAATTATGTCAAAATTAATAAAATAAAATATTGTCGAGAGTGCATTTAAAACCGCTGTGATTGGTTGAATGATTTATCAACAGCCAATGGCAGCAGTTTACGCGCGCTTGACAATTTTCACACATTTTGAGATACGAGTCTAGCCCGATGTGTCATATTAACGCCAATGATATTTCTGGTAAAAAGGTAGGTAGGTCATATACTCGGTTCCTATAAACGAAAATTAATCGTTTTTCTACCAATGGTAGTTATTTTATTGCCAAACTGGGATATAAATAGATTCGTAAGCTAACTTCACCTGTGATAGCTACTTCCATAAGGGAAGGTCACTATGCAAAGCTATGAGGTATAAGGTAGTTGCCTAGGTAAAAAAAAGAAATTCTATTTAGTCCCGTCTTTCAGATAATAAAAAAATATTAGACACGTATTTTTTGCTTTATCATATTAATCAAAAATAACTTAGAAAACACGCATTAAAGTTGGGGAGTGGGGGCTCGCTACGTCACAACGCAGTATTAAATCTAGCAAGGCGTGACGTCATGCCAAATTTTAACTCAATGTATCGCCGTAATCTTTTGATTACGTCAAAAAAGAAAAAATACGTATTCAATATTTTTTAATAATCTACAAAACGGTTTTTTTTTTTATACGCAGTCCTATTCATTATTAGTGAGTCTGAATATTAAACTGGTAACGGTCCGTAAATTATAGGAATCGGCCATTATCCAACATTCGATCTTCAAAAACGACAGAATGTCATAGTATTTGATGACACGTGGAAGTAGGATGGCATGAACATACGCGGAAAAGAAACAAGACGATACGTAACGTACAGTGCGTTCCGCGTGAGGCGTTTGGCAGCATTGAATTTTGCAGTCTTAAGTTTCAAAATGGCGGCTGACAGAACAGTACTACCAATCACATGACTGGAAAGTTCAATGCTACCAACCGTGGTACGGGACAAGTTGTAATGAACGCACGTCGCTTTTTTCGTTGATGTCTATTCCGTTCTAACCTTAACATTTACTCGCTTCTACGCATTTTCTATCCTTTTCTGAAGTAACTGAAACAGCCGCTGAAGAACTAATTTCGTGTACTATAGTATCCGGCCGTCGCTTGTTCGACGGATACTACTGTCCAACGGGTATCTAGAATAAACCACTTGAACAAGCGACCTCCCCGCGCCCCCCGGACGTTACACAAACAAGCGGATATATTTACCTCTTGTTACTTATAATATCATTGCCGAAACTGTAATTTAATTTCTAGCTCGTTCTTTCTAAGGATAGGTCTCGAGAATCTTTGGATACGTATGTAATACTTATGGTATGTGTCGTTTATCTATTTTTACAAAAGTTTCTAACCTAGATATAATGCCGATAGTTAAGAATGCTTTGACGTCGCGCTTACATCAGCCTTAGTCAATGGTTAGTGTAAAAATATAGCTAAATATAGCCCTGTGTCGGCATTCGGCCTCGGATTGCCGAATTCGGACCCGGTTTAAACCGAATTCGGCTTCCGAAACTCGATGTAAACGCGACTAACAGCGTGGTTGTTTTCTTTTTTCTATAATTTTATCATTGTTATATTGTTTTAACTTGAAAAGTTCGCGGGAATCTTAATTTTAACCAAAGAATTGCTAAATCGTAGTGTTTCTGTATTAATGATAAATAAAAATAATTTATTGTAATAATTATTATTTATAAATTGTAAAATCGTCGGCGCTCGTCGACTATTTATGTAAAAATACGTAACAGATTACTATTATATAAATATATATTTAAATGAGTAAATTATTATTGAAGATGGTTTTATTTTTAGCTATATTGTGTCCCATTGTAAAATACTGGTATTTAGCTAGAAGCCGATCACTACATAGCTGGGGAATGGCAGATGATGATAATTATTGAATCTCCACAATCCATTTTGAAAGTGGCGCCAGTGACCGAATAGTTGTGTGGAAATTGGTTGTCATGGTATGGGCATGTGATGCGGAGGAATGAGGAACATGTCGTGAAGAATGTTATTATTAATGATGATAGCTAGTGTAGGAGAAGACGGGAGCGATGGATGGTTTTTGTAAGTCGAGATGAATCGTCGCTATCCACCACTATAAACCGTTCAATATAACTTGTCCCTTGTCGTCATGTTGGCACGATTGCTTGTCAAGCTTAGTTTCAATTGAGTTCAAAATGGCGACTGACAACAGTGCTACCAATCGCGCCACGGAACGAGTTTCTGTAGAACAGTCTTCAATAGAGCCCAAATATCAATACTAAGACTAAGATTTCTTATGAGAGCCAATCTTTTCTGTGTGCCCAAACTATCTCTATACACTTTTCTCAATCCTTAAAACTCCCATCCTCTTTCACTCCACAACGCTTCCTAAAATTAACTTGCTAAGAAGTAGGATGCCTTCATCATCATCATCATCATAATATCGGGTGATAATAATATGATGAAAGCATCTTTCTTCGATGATAAATTTTCGAAGCCAAGTAATTTTTTTGTAAAAATACTTCGATAAAATAAAATTTGATTTTTGCTTAATGGCCGAAACCCCGACCCCCGCGCGTATCTACGCTCGCACTCGACATTTGTACAGAGCCGCACTCTATAGGCCATAGAGCCGCATGCGGCTCGTGAGCCGCGGTTTGCCGACCACTGGTGTAGAATATTAAAACTAGCAAGTCATCTGCCAGAAGTGTCCGATAATTCAAGAGCAATTTATCCAGAGCTGGTGAAACAGGACAAGATCGGTTGTAAGTATGAATTTGGGGTACAAATCGTTACCCGGTGCATCACACCGTACAGTGTAACTTATACACTCTGAAATGACGCTGCGGCGCCGCGCAAGGGCGGATCCAGCCTTCGAGTCAGGGGGGGTCAGATAGTCGGGGTCCAGTCAGAACAGGCTCCAAGCAGTGGTACCGTATCAGTATCAGTGATAACGTGCGTGATTATAATCTACTTACACCTTGGTCCTCGCAACCAGCAGGATTGTATTTTTCAGAGAGGTGCATTTTCATTGAACATTCTTACATAATAGGAGTAGCTTAGTCGACTTAAACAGAAAAGTTAGAGACTCGGAAGAATATATAGAAATGCAAGAGCGTGGGCCCGGGGCAGTTACCTTGACACTATTCTGGGATACTTAATTTCTACGTCTAGTTGCTAGCTTCACGTAATCCTATATAGGCACTTATGAAACGTCAGAAGTTAAGAGCACGGTTCCATATGGTCGTTTCCTATGGAGAAGCGCCGAAACTCTACGGTCCATCATCATCATATAATTATAATAACAGCTCATAGTGTCGTTCGCGCATGTGTGGCAAACACATACATCATACAAAGTATTTATTTGATATAATTTATCAATGCAATTAAAAAAATCATCTGTGGTTGACCTAAACTCAGCCCAGGGGGGGTCACGACCCCCATGACCGCAACCCCCTCTGGATCTGCCATGGCGCCGCGCCATGTACGTAAAATACGGTAGTGGGGCGCGTCATTTCAGAGTGGACAAACTATAGAACAATAGGAGAGAAATCGCCATCAATGGTTTTTGATAATTATTTTGTTCTAACCTTTTATTTTTAACACCGATCGTGGTCATCAATGAACTTGCCTTCCGTAGAAGAGAAGCCAGTCACGTTGTGCCTAACAGTGAGAAACTACACAATAGGCTAGGATCATTAGCACTAGCATGTTGGGCTTGGGCGAGCCCGTCGCTCGGCCAACGTATACTGGGCCTTTTTGCGTGATTTACCGTTTCATTTGCGTGTATTTGCCCGTTGGCCAACGTGTACTGGGGGCTGGACCCTCAATGGTGCAGTTCGTCTTTTCAAATACCTATTATAGATTTATTTTTTTCTAACTTGAACAGACAGCTGTGCTGCTGGGGAGTTTGTTGCGCCACTTCTTCTTCCCAGCTAAAGGCACTAGGAAGTGGTGAAGGGTGGGCGTTTTGGGGGACTGTCTTATGTAATTTAACATAAATTTATACATAAAATAACTTATAATTACAAATACTTATAACTTTATACATATCAACACAATAATAGTATTTTAAGAAAATAGCTACCTACTTACCAAAAATAGAATTATTTATGTTATTGTTATTGACTTTTATGCGAATGTGATAATTCAGTTTTCATGTGTAGTTTTGTTTTAAATTTTAGTTTTCTGCGACTTGTATTTTTAACTTGGAGTATTAGCTATGTATCTAAATCTAATAATAAATTTTGCTGTGCCCTGACAGGGTCTACAACGGCTCTTAGCTTTAAGCCTTTTGTTAACATCTTGTTTTTACCTTGTGGAACGCAAATAAATGAATATGAAAATGAATTTTAACGTTCGAAAATTTCTGATTCTCAGCCTAGTTTGAATAAATGACTTTTGAATTTTGACCCAGGTAATACCTACTTCCGGCTATGATAACATTGCATAGAACAAATTGAACCAAATATATCAATCTATAGGTACCTACATATTTTAAAACGAAGTCGCTTTTCGCGTTTGTCTGTATGTCCGCGTTGTTCTTTTAGACCACGCAACAGATTTTGATGAGGGTTTCACTATTGGTTAGAGAATTTATTCCGGAAGATTTATATAGGTACTTTACTTTTAGAGTTATGTTTACCTAATAAGAAATCTCGATGTTATGTCAAGTCGTAAAAACCGTGCGAAGCAGGAGCGGGTCGCTAGTGATTTATAAAATAAAAGAAACAGCTATTTGATTGGCAGAATGTTACAAAAATCTGTCACAATTAATTGAAATCCGGTCACTATCAAACTTTTGACGTAGGTAATTATTTTAAATAATAATAAGAAAAAGCAAATAGGAGCAAAAAATTACGTAGGATAATAAGTAAATTGCAAAATGTTTAAAAAAATAAGTGGACGTGTTTCTCAGAACCTGGGATTGATAAAACAAAAAAAAAAACTAAAAAGATAAGACGTCATAATGTATCTTATCTAAAAAAAAATACTAATAAAAATAATAAAATATTGCTAAACCCCATAGATACTGTTTTAAATATTATAATCATTTATTTGATTATAATCTCAACCACTATTTGTTGAAAAGGTTGAAAAAATTCAATATGGCTGAAACTGTCCAACTAGAAATGTCAATCTGTGAACAAAAAGTGAATTGAATAATTCGTGATGTAAGATTTTAGTGATAATTGAGTGAAAATTGTAATCGGAAAACCATCTTAGGCAAATTTTAAGTGTTACCTAGTAGTTTTTGTGAAAGTTTGTAAAACAACTTCTTCAAAAAGCTTTCGTAAAATATTGTTCAAACTTCAATCCGTTGAATCCGTTATTATAGTCTTGTTATTATGAAAAATTATAAAATTATTAAGGTAAATTGGCGTGTAACATGCTTTGCTTGCTTGTGTTAGTTTTAATAAGAACGGCTTGCGTAGCGTAGTCACGTCTTTTTGTGACAAGTAGGTTTGTTTTTGGCTTTTAATTTTGCATGCAGCTTTTTTTCTTCTGTACAAAGACTTGTAAACTGCTTCAATGGTAAAAAGAAGAGGAGATTCACCTATAGTCGGTAAGTATTTTTTATGTTATAGGTAAGCTGACAAAAAACATGAAAAGTGCAAAATACCTACTTACTGTGAAACGGCAACTTACAAAAGTTAAAACACACATAACTTAGGTAAGTACCTACACATTACTTGCACATTGCACAATTTCTTCCTTCTATTATGCTTATAATTTTTTCTTTTTACGCTTTACAACGAAATCACAAATCATCAAAAAAAAATTGTGATTTGTGTGACATTCGTTCAAACTTCCCGCCCGCTACTCATGTGACAGTTAAAAATGTTGCCATGCTACAAAAACCATCACTCCAGCTGATCATAAATTTTTGTGAATGAAACAAATAAAATAATATTATTTCAGATAAGAAAAGCTAACCACAAAATACGCTAAAAATTGTTATTAAAACATTTTTGTTTTTAATTATGTCTCAATGGCAAACAAAAAGGTAACCTACAACCTAACAAAAATAAGAACCGAGTCAGATGCACACAAATTGCAAATGGCGGCAGTCCAGTGTTGCCAACCCGTACGATAATTATGGGGGCGTACGATAATTTGGCCTATGGTACGATGTACGATAATGAATGTCTAATGTACGATAATTTTGCGATTTGCTGAAAAAACAAGTTCCATTAACAAAATGTATTTATCAGACAAAATTAAATGCAGAAAAGAAACAAAAAAATGTCAATATCAATTATGTCAACATCAACAAGTATCTCTCTCTCTTTCGCTCTCTAGTTTTTATTTTTATTTTACAGTGAAAACACAAAAATATCAACTAAAAACGATGACAAAACATGTTTACGGTTTGTGCTCCTAGCGCCATTAGTGGTGAAACTTGGCATAATTATATACTTCCCCTTTGACTCTATACTCCATTTGAAATAAGAATAGACTTATAAACAAACCTTTTTAACAGTCCATTCAACCGATTTTGACTTCTATTGTATTGGTGGCATGACAAATGGCAGCTACAGTAAACAGTTGGTATTGTAACCATTTTTTTGCTTTTAATGCCATCCTTATGCCTACATTATAGAAGTCAAATCTGGTTGAAAGAACTGTAAAAAGGTTTGTTTAAATATCTAATTTTATTTAAAATGGAGTATTCATTGTTTTTTGCTGGCCGACTTACGTTTTTTTTTTTATTTGGATTTTTCTTTTGTACAGACGCCAGCACATCAAGCTACTACAATCTGTCAAATTTATTTAATAGATTTTCAACTTTATTACTGAAAGTTAAAGTTGAAATTTGATTGGGAAATTTTGACAGTTTCGGGTAGCTTGATGTGCTGGCGTCTGTACGATAATTTTGCCCAAAAAACGATAATTTCAACGTGGGATCTCGATAATTTGAACTTTTGGAGTTGGCAACACTGCGGCAGTCTGACGGATGATTGCTCGCGTCAAAATGCATTCGCGATGTTACAAAAACGTGTAAAAAGCTATAATTTATCGTTAAAACATCTACAATTAACCTAACAAACGGTGAGTATTGAGATAAATCAATGTTATTATTGTTACGTAACGCATTTTGTTATTGTTAAATGCTTCCATAGTCCATCGACTGTCTCTTTCGTTTGTTATGATTCGTTCCTCATCATTATTTACAATCGCCGACGTATATGCATCTCTTTCGGTACCACAGTTTTCTTGCAATGGGTTTTTCATTTTTAAGTGTCGGAGCGAGACCACGCAAGAGAGCGGGGGCCCGACGGAAAAATATGAACAAAATTTTGTGCTCTTAAAAATTATTGATTTTCCATCGTTAAAAAATAAGGAGACTGAGTCGCTAATTGCATACGTGATGTGAACGACGGTCGGGCTCACAAATGTGAGTATTAAGTCTATTTTCGTAGTTTTCCCTTATATTACACGAAGGTTGTGAAAAGTCACATTTTTTCAGTAAAATGATCATCGACCATATTGTCGTGTGTTGTACTTGTATTGCGTTTCGTGCGTCGCGTTCAGTGAGATTGTTAAATATTGATTTTTTTTATTTGCATGTGTGCGTTGAGAATGTTTATAACTTTAGTTGGGGCCTGCTACATGGTACTATTTTGGGAACGACCAAATGTTGGCTTTGTACTCTCGAACACCATTGTAGCTCGCGCTTTAAGACCGCACGGAAACTGTAATTTGTGTAAAATTCCCGATAATCGGTAAGTGATTTGAAAAAAGAACCTTCTGATTATTTGCGCTTAGTTTTTTATCGGTCATAACTCTGGCTAATGTTTGCCGCACAGTTTAACGTAAAATGCCGATAAGATATATAATAACACAGTTTTGAGGCCTATTTTTTCAATAAAAGAGTACAGGAAAATGTTTTAGATAAGAACTCTGAATATTTGTTCAGTGACAGTGTTGGAAACCGTGAATCATTTAAAACAAGTGTTTTTTTTTTATAGCTGAGTGTTTAGGACCCAAATAAAATAACTTGTCAAAAATCTATGATTGTGCATTGCATTTTTCGGGCCAAGGCAAGTGTACATCCTATGAACATAGATAAGTCAAGAATTTGATAATTTCCGGTTTATGTCTTATCATTTTTCTGTGTAAATAAATAGGTACGTATTTTTGATCTGTCAGGTGCGTGTGAAAACGAGGAAAAATATGAGAATAATTGATAACAAAACGATATGCAGGGAAACTCGTGGTTTTATGTACCTTACAGGTTGTATATCTATTCTGTACAGTAGTTTAGAGTACCATTTCCTCAAACATTGCGGGATATTTAAAATTCCTGGCATAGAATAGCTAATAGGCATTTTTCGTATTTTTTTAATATTTAAAAATGGAATTCCTCTTGAACTCGATCTCGCATGGTGGTTAGCGATGAATGAGGTCTACGATGGAACGAGCTTGCCCCGAAGACGCCTGTTCATTCTTGCTTTGAATATTGACGGGTGAAAATAATTAGGCAACACGGCCACTGCGGATGCTACCCTGCATTTTGTTGCACGATATTTTTTACATTAAATGTCGGGATTTAAAAGAGACCTCGATCCCTGACTTTATTTCTCAATTTTTTCTCCCTATTCAGATAGGAAATGTCGACTCCATCTAGCTTATTTTTTTTTTTTTACATTTTTTAAATGTGATTCCAAATTTCCGATATCTTATTTTACGGAACAAATAATTTCGTGTCGTTTCACGCTGGCAGGGAGTTCCCTACTTTGGCTTCATAAATCGTAAATATTAGTTACCTATTTTAACACTGTCCTCTAAAATTAAGAGCAATCGTTTACCTAGTTTTGCTTGAACTAGTCAGAATCCAATAGGGAAAAAAATCTAGTTTGAAGTTACTACGTTTAAAAGTCATAATTCTCGCAAGACCTCTCTATTCGCCTCACTCCAAGCCGCGAGTAAACTACTTCTTAGATCATTGATCCTATATATTTAGGTCATCCTAGTCTTGCCTGAACCGAGAGACTATTATTATTATCCCTTGATAAACTTACACTGCTTCTCATAGACCGATATCTTGTTAATTTGTCGATGGTAATCTAAATGGAGTCGGAGCAGAATTCGGCTACTAGTCTGGCGCCATCAGTAGCGTTCATGTGACGTGCAGACAACAGGACACGCAAGACACGACATAAAGTGTCCCACAGTTTGTAGAACACCACCTTTTTTATACTCAAAGGCGGAGTCATCTATGAATCTCCATCTGAATAGATTTTCTTTGCTGAGGAGTTTGTTGCGCCACGGAAATGGTGAAGGGCGGGCGTTTTGGGGGACTGTCTTATGTTTGTTTGACGTTCAAAAAGTGCTGATTCTCAGCCTAATTTGAATAAATGACTTTTGATTTTGACTCGACCAACCTGGGTCCGGAGTCTGTTTAAAGACTTCTAGGTTATCCAATAACGCAACTCGTGTCCATAAAGCGTTAAGAATGGTGATTGATGCCAGTAGAAAAGTTGAAAGGAAATCGTTTGGCTTGGTATGGGTATGTGATGAGGAGGGAGGAAACTCAGTTGACTATTTCTAGTCACCTAAGTTTCCTCCCTAGTCACTCCTTAGCGATGAATATAAATATTGATGGATAAAGAGGGAGAAGGCCAAAGAAAAAATGGATGGATTGTGTGAGGAATGATATGAAAGAGAAGGGAGTGAATGATAGCGTGACGGTTGACAGGGGAGAGTGGAAGAAGAAAACGTGGTGCGCCAACCCCACGTAACATAGGACAAGGGCGGGAAGATGATGAGGGTAGGTAAAAGCCACCCTACATCTACATATAGTAAGTGTCTTAAAACGGGACTGGGCTGGGTGTGAACTAAGGTCAGAAGGGGTACCCAGTATCCTAATTGCGTAATACACGATCAATGACAATTTGTTTCGATTTGAAACAGATTGCTAATCCATTGCTTCATAAGTTGGAAAAAAATCTGCTCGACAACGTAAATAACGCAATGAATGTTGAACTTTCAAAATGAAACAAATTTGTCAAAATCGTTTACGAAAATAAGTAACGCAATTAGGGTACAGGAAGCCGTAAGAAATTACACATCGAGTTTAAGAAAAAGTTTGGCTTTGTTTCTCGTCGTCTCTGTCACACATACCTGTTTGACAGTCTCTTTCTAACGCTCGATGTGTTATATTTTATTTTACGTAGTGTGAGGAATGTAATGAAAGAAATAGGAGTGAATGATAGCGGTTGAAAGGAGAGAATGAAAGAAGAAAACGTGATGCGCCAACCCCACGTAACATGGAACAAGGGTATGAAGATGTTGACTGTCATGTTCTGAATTGAGAACACAGGAAATGTGTCATATCTCGCGAACTAAAACTGATTAAAGAATTAAATGAGAATCCTAATGAGCGCAAGAATGGGCTTTAAAAGTATGTGGTCATTGGCTTTTAGCCAGAAAAATACTCGGAGAAATATAATGGTATATTGTCTTGTAACAACTAGAGGTAGGCAACTTTGGTGAGGTCTAAAGTGTATACTTAATTGTACATGGGGCACACCCTGGACACTCAGCTCCACTACCAACTTGCTGATTGGTTAATATATTTACCACAGCATGAGATATCCATACTAGATACTATCAACGCGCAGTCCACTGCTGGACATGGCCTCCGCCTTCCACATCCGGTCTGTCCCGCAAACGTCGTCTGTCCATCTAGCAGAGGAGCGTCCCACACTACGCTTCCCGATACACGGTCTCCACTCCAGGATTCGCTTGCCGATACGCGGTGTCCACTCCAGGACTCGGTTAACTACTATAATTTTATTATAAATGCGCTATGAACTCTGTTTGTTACCTTTTCACGCCTAAACCCCTGAACCGATGGTTATGAAAGACAGATAGTTAGCCTGGGACCTGGAGAAGGACAAAGGCTACTTTTTTTTGTATTTGTTACAAAATACACGCAGAAAAAGTCCTTGGCAACAGCTGGTTCTTATATACAAGATGGAGATGACAATACGACAGTAAATGAAACTTCGTTTAGAAAGAAAAATAAAGTAAAATAAGTTTATTAGTCACAGAAACACGTGCATACAAAAAGATAACTAACTCGAGTAATACAGTAACTCTACATAATAATCACAAGCACAAAACAGAAATAGTCGGCAGCTGCTGGCACGTTATGACTGTGACAAGAAGGCTTCCACTCAGCATGATGCTGTGATATGGCGATCCACAGCACAGCGCTGATTTTCAGTGGTATATCTAATGACGTTCCTGTGTGCATACAACAATTCAATCAAATAAATTCAATATTTTAGTCACTATAGCGTCCATAGCTATTCAAAGATTGGCAAAACCCATAGTCGACTCATCACTACTAGTACCTGGGCGACCGAGCTCTGCTCTGGTGAAAATAGAGAATGCTCATTTAATAGTACAGGATAGTACCTACTAATTCCATGCTGCCATGATAGTAGGTACTTACTAATTCCATGTTGGTTGCCATGTCATACTTCTAAACTTTGGGCGAACGAGCTCTGCTCGGGTGAAAATACAGAGAAAACGAATTTTCCCAGATATGAGACCTAGCTAGATCAATTTTTCGCCACTCGTAAACCCCGTATATTGCTACTTTCATTGAAATTGTTCGAGTCGTTTTCCAGAACGATCATACAAATATATATATACAAATATTGTTCGTTTAATGGTATAGGATATTTGATAGTTCCAAAGTATTCAGTGTTATCATTTACTGTCGTATTTCCGTCTCCGCCTCGTATAGTTCTTGCCAATACAAAAAGAAAAAATATATTATGAACCCTCTAAGCACAAAATACGTTCTCATTTGTTATTGATGCCACATGTTTCTCTAGACATCGTTCTGTCTCTCTCACTACATCCCTGTGCCCTCGTTGGTCTGGGGTCCCAAAGCTATTTCGGCTCGTATTCTTCCGGCTTGCCACAGCCACTGTCCGCCAACATACATTTGAATTGACCGTCTTAAATACGTTGGTTATTTACGTTTCAAAATTAAAAACTAATTACATATAGGCTTCGGGTTCTTGATTTATTCAGCCGGTATATTCTGTAAAAATCTCACTTGAACTGAGCTGTCATCCCACCTTAGTTTTTCGAGGTGATATTCTTACTAAATAGGCCCCGGAGAACTTCCGGCAATTCGACTCAATTCAGGAATGTTTTCGAAAAAATGCCTTTGCCGTTAAGTTTTCTTTTTTTAACATCATCGAATCTCTTGGCCTGCATCTCACCTGATGGTAAGTGATGATCAGGCCGAAGGTGGACGCGAGCTTCACCCGGAATCCTCAACCACAGAGGAACTGATTTTCGTAAACGATTATGATAAATTTGTTACATTTTGACAGTTCAACAACATTCATTGCGCTATTTACGTTGTTGAACAGATTTTTTTCCAACCTAAGAACCAATGGAATTGCAATCTTGTTTCAAATCGAAACAGATTGTGATTGATCGTGCATTACGCAATTAGGGTACTGGCTATCTTACTTTTATGTGAGCACCATGTATGTATCTATCACATAATTAATTTATCGGTTGTTGCTTCATTTTTTAATTCTTTTTACCTATTGTGGTATAGTAATTTTATTCTAGGTGCATCATCTTCATATTTTAAAAGAGTAACGGTTGAGTTTCTTGCCCATTCTTCTCCATACGAAAACTGCCTTTTGGAAGGGGCGACTAGAATCAATTCTATTATTTTGCACGTTCAAAAGTGCCTTTTATGGGCCTATTTGAAATAAATGATTTGACTTTGACTTTTTAACTGACGAAACACAACGATGCTGTTAACATTGTTGTTATGGCGACAGACTTGGATAAGATGGTGGTAGCTAGCCAGAGAACAAGCCCTTCCACCAACCAAAGAGAGCAGAAAATTTTGCTCCCACTAGGCTCCGAATCCGGTAACCTCTGGGGTCTAAATACTAGACCACAGAGGCAGTTAAATGTTACTAGAGCGGTAACATCAGTGTCCCAACATTGTCAAAAGTACTCTGTCTATGCAGAAATGATGACGATTTAGAACATGGTGAAGGGTGGGCGTTTCGGGGGACTGTCTCTTGTGTCATTTTGACGTTCAAAAAGTGCTGATTCTCAGCCAAGTTTAAATTAATCACTTCATTTTGATTTTTGACATTCGATGGCCCACATTATAATATCAATCGGAATCCTATGCCTATTACAAATGTTTGTAGATCACAACGCTTTTGGAAGTGCCATTGTGCCTGTCATCCAAATAATAAAATTATCCTAATGCTTCAAACCGCTGCTTTCCTGCGGAGGTAGACATAGTAATTACCTAGAAAATCATTTCCTGTATATTTTACATGCTCAATATCATCGGTTTTATCTCAAAAAAACTCATCTAAAACCTAAAGATAACCCAGTAATCTTAGCTTATGCATAATCAGCCTATAATGTGCCCACTGCTGGGACTGCGGCCTCCTCTCTGTGAGATGAAGTGGGCCGTAATCCACCACGCGGGCCCAGTGCGGGTTGGTAGATGTCACATGTCTTCGAATTTTTGGTTCTAGGACCTGCCGGTTTCCTCACGATGTTTTCCTTCACCGTTTTGAGAGCAGTGGTGATGATATAATTTACACAAAGTGCCTGGTTGGATTCCTTCAATTCGTAAGTCGCAGCCGTCTGCTTTAGTAATCTTACCAAAACTCAATCTATCTGCGTAGCTTCTTCCCAATTATGTTGGCGTTGGCTTCCAGTCTAACCGGATGCAGCTGAATACCAGTATTTAACATGGAGCGGCTGCCTATCTCCATAACCTAGTTACTTGGTAACACGATACCCTTTGATAAGATTGGTTGTCAGACTTTCGGGCTTCTGACTACCCGCAACGACTGTCAAAGATTTACGAATGACAGCCGGCACCAAGCCGGCTTAACGTGCTTTCCGAGGCAAGGAGGGGTCTCGATATGTCATGTAATGGATGGTCCCATCCATCCACGGATTGACCTCGGCATATTATTAAGCCACAACCCTGATTCCCTAGATTATTTATAGATAATCATTTCCTGTATATTTCACACGCTCAAATCATCGGTTTTATCTCTAAAACTAATCTAAATCCACAGTAATCTTACCAAAACTATTTTCCTAAATTCTGAAGTTTTGATAGTCTTGTACCACAATCTTATGTTACTGTGACGTTGTTCTGACGTCAGAGACTCACAGAGATGTACTGTCTGTTATCTAGTATTTACTGAACTCTATTAGCACTAACGTAGCACCAGGTTTTTCTGTGACTTTGCTTTTAGGCTTATTCCTATACTAGCAATCGGCCCTGTTTCGTACGGTTTTTACGAAGGTATGTAATGGGGGCTTCCTATTGAGAAATTTTACGATTATAGTAAAATATTAGGTATTTAAAAAAAAATTTTTTGCTAAAAAAAACATGTTTATTTTCAATTGAGGGTAGTTTTTTTCCCTCAATTTTCCTTTTATGAAGACGCCTAATTACTTCCAATCATTATGGAGTGTTTCATCGCGATAGATCATTTAGTTTTGAAGTTACACAGTTTTATTTAAAAATAAATAAAAAATAAATAGATTTTTTAAAATATTTTTTCTGTCGGTAAAATTAAGCATAAATTCCCTCATTTCGATGTACGGCACATTTCTCCGCTCCGCTGCCTCGCTCCGCTCTAGTCGACAGGCAGCCTTAGTCTGGTCAAACTGTAGTGTATAAACTATCACGCTATTTGCAATGGGGGATGAGCAATATTACATTAAGTTCGTATTCTTTTTTGCAAATTGTAAAAGGACGCGCCAAAGTCAAAGGAAATTATCGAAACATTTTTATCGTTACTGGGTGCTTTGTTCACCGAAATCATTGTTTTAGTGCACGCAAAAAGTGTTAACTTTTCCTAAAAATCATAAAAACTAAAATCAAGAACTGGATGCTACTAACTCGTAGCCAAATTCTGGGCCGATTCCATCTGGATTGCCATTGACACGCCAAGGAAAGATTAAGAACTTCAGGGATTCCCGACTCGCAATTGTTAGTCATCAAAAAACGCTAATCGGACAGTTTATAATCCTCGTAAGATTAATAATATGTTCGATAATAAAATTAAAGAAAATAATAATTCGTCCAAAAAAAATGGAGGTCACCTAAAACAGTCTATGAGCGTTATCACATGGACGATTTGGCAGTGTGTTTCCAGCGAGGCGATTTGTGAACGTGCTCTCCGCGGGTGCAAAGCGAGCTAACCGCAACTACGCGACGACGTATACGCCGCATTTTCACAATACTGTATACTCGCTTGTCTTGCTCTTTTACACGTCTGTAGTCTGGCCACGCTAAGTCAGCAATGGAATAAATGGGCAACCCCAAAAAGTTTTATATATGGTAAACTTTTACATCAGTCATTTATGTCAGTTTCGGGGTACTTGAAATGTCAGATTGCTGTTGTTTCACAAAATAAAGTAGTAAAATTAAACCTATTAAAATTAGAGTGCGGGAGTTATTATATAATTTATGATACGTAAATTCCAAGATGTAAAGGAACAGCACAATGTTGTCCTTAACAAAAACGACAATGTTTACAAGATATCGAAAAGTTGACGTGTAAGTAGATCTAATGATTTTGATATTTTGCCTTTTGATTTTTGCATAATAGATTATATGTAATAGACTATGTCGTACCTATGCTCTACCTCCATACGATGACAAAACTGTATTAAATTCACACTGCATCGTGCTAAAGTGACTATTCTTTACCAGGAATAAATCAGAATATAAACAAAATAACCTAGCAAAAACAAAGTATCAAATTCTTATTTCGTAGGATAGATGATGTTGCAGACTATAGATTTTCAAATCCACCGTTTTTTTACTTATACAGACTTAACGTGGCCACTGGCCAGACTCGCTCTCGTTACGCAAACGTGACGAACACGTTGCGCACCCGTGGCGTGCTCGCTATGCACACACAGCCAGCGCGTTGAACATTCGCCTCGCTGATAACTCGCTTGCAAATCGCCAGTGTGATCTGATAAGGCCCTAATATGACATTTAAGCCATGTACGGTCAACGATCGATAAATTTTAATAAATTTTCAAACAAGTCCTTTTCCACATAGCGCGCGCTTGTCACCTTTTCGAACTGTTTTTTTTCATTCAAAATCATAGAGTTCAAAACGTTGGCCATGCATGACGTAGTCGGAAAAATAATAGGTGCACGTAAAAACAACCTTAACCGATAGAAGCCCTGCGTGATGTAACGTAACTGTCAAGTCCCGCGGTTTGACATTGACGCGCGCTCCACGTCAATTTCGACATTTTTTTTTAAATTCTTTCTTTTCTTTATCTGGAATTTTTTGAATAATTTTTTTTGTTCTAATTGACGAGAATATGCGTCAGGCCATAGAGTAAAACAGCTCACAGACCATATTAGCCCTTATTTTTAAAGCACAAAAAGAGTTTAAATCCGCGTGAGTCGACTGGTACATACCTAAAGTGTACCGCGCACTGGTACATATATGTATCAGGCGAGGCTTTAACTGTTAAGGTGCTTAACATATCCAAGTGTTACCTACTCTTATGGTAAACATACCTTATAAAAATTGAAAAATAAGTAGTATTTTCTTATCTCTGCGCTAGAATTAACTAGGAAATTATTCATACTGCACGATCGCGTATTTACTATCAACGTCAATGTTTTTATCTCGTATCAAGACGCCACCCGACCTTAACCGAGCGTGGTCTGACTTTTATGACAAAAATCGTCGCAATTCTTGAATTTGTGAATTAATGACTGCCTTATTGGTCTAGCGGTGGCAAGCGCTACTGTTGAGCATGAGGTTCTAGGTCCGATTCTCAGGTCGGATAAAGTGTTATTGGGTTTTTCCATTAGAAATTTCTCTCGCTTCTAAGATTTACACTCAATTTAATATTTTCCCACAAAACTTGATATCTTCTTCGTCTTCCAGTTCTCTTGGCAAGTTGCCAACATTCGTTTAACTTACAGAAACTGGTCATAGGTTCGTTAGTAATACCACAAAATGGGACCTTACTAATAATCTCGTAAAAGTACATTCATTCTACCATTCCTGATATTGAAGTCACTCAATTATTTCATTAAAAGAGTTGACGAAATATTCTGTTTATGTGAAAAGTGCTAGGTACCAAACGAAATTCAAATTTTCTTATGTTTTTTTGCAATTCGCAGGTCAGTGTCAGATTGTATGTTCAAATATGATTCGCGATCGTAAAGAATATTACTCATTACATAATTATTATCATTAGAATCCTATAAAACTTTGAATTAACCTCCAAAGTCATGATTTTAAGAAATAGTAATTAAATTAATGTAAGCTTAGAGAGTTGTATTGATGTTTTAATCCTACTATAATAGGAGTAATATTATAAACGCGAAAGTTTGTGAGGATGTCCGATATTCCCACGGGATCGAAACTTATGCGGGAGAAACCGCGAGGCGCCGCTAGTTATTACATAAACCTTCCGGAATAAATTCTCTAAATAATGCTGAAAAACGGCATCCGAAATCCATCGTGTAATTTAAAAGAAATAAGCGGTCATGCAGACACACGAAAAGCGACTTTGTTTTATACTATTGTAAAGATGATTCAATTCTTACTTACTTTCTTTGGAGCTTTAACCCTTTGTGGATCTTCCTTGATTTTCTCGCCAACATCATCTTCCTGCACGGTTAGCTAGACCACAATAGAAACGGGTTTTGTCGACAGAAGAATAGACAAAATGACAGATTGCAATTGTTTATCTGTCGTATTCTTCCGTCGACAAAACCCGTAGAAAAGCCGTTTCTATGGTTGTCATGCTACACTTGCTGCTCTTGTCCCATGGTACGTGGGGTTGGCGCACCACGTTTTCTTCTTCCATTCTCCCCTGTCAACCGTCACGCTACCATCTTTCATTCACGATTTAAATACTCCTATTCGTTTCTATACTTCACAAATGACATTCAGACATATTTCTGTAAATCGGAAGCTGAATGAATAACACAAACAAACGTAGGTTTGTTACTCATCATACTAAATGTGGTTCTTTACTAATTATAGGTAGGTACTCTATGCCTACTTATTCTTCACACGGACTGAAGGTCAGAAATTGCTGAGCTGTTCTCCATAAGACAGTTTACGTAATACTCTGTGGTTACTTTATTTTTGGCTGAACAATGACGAAGTGTGACGTTTCAGTGGTCTGCGAGTCTTTAAAATGACGTGCTTATTGACAGTTAGCATATTTTATTTCACATAAAACTATAAGGGCACTTATGAAACGTCAGAAGCTAGGTGCATGGTTCCGGTTGGTCGTTTCCTATGGAGAAGAGCCGGCAAGAAACTCCACGGTTACTCTTTGAAAAATAATTGGCTTTTACAATATTTTCAAATAAAAGTGTTAATAGGTATGGGAGGACAGTGTAGGTCTTTCAACAAGTACCAGATACTTAACAAAATAGAAAATGGTCAACAAATCTACAGTTCACTAAGCCTAAAGCGTTCTCACATTCACAGAAAAGAAATATAAGAGACTTTTACTGTTGTATGGTACCACAAATACTAAAACTCATCCACATTTTGATGATGATGATTTCACTTCAAATTCCGAGCTTCTTCCCTCGTCAACATCTGATGGTCGTGGAGGCTTTTTAAACGTTTTAATTCTAGCTTATGGAAATTAAGACGTTTGGCTCCTGAAGGCTTTAAAAAATAATACTTTAGGCTGATGTTAAGTGAGAATTTATTTTGCCATAAAAGAAAGAGAGGCAGACAAGCTAAAAGATGGACAAATGATATCAATATTATTGGAGGGTAAGTAATTCAGGCTTGACCTTGCGGAAATCCATTATAAAATACGATAGACGTTGATATAGTTAGTAACCTGTTCCGCTTAACTATTCCTAAAGAGCTATAAAAAAAACCCTGTAAGAAATCGACACGTGTTTCACCTCTCAACGAAGCATCCTCAGGATAACGATTGACTTGTCGCGAACCCGAACATGGCGTGTTGCCACACCGAGCGCTGGACGCAGAGTAAGCGGAGCTTACGCACTTTCTTTCGCGCTTAGTGATTTTTTACAGAGTTTTTGTAGCTCCATTCATCCATTGCTTCATAAGTTGGAAAAAAATCTGCTCAATGACGTAAATAACGCAATGAATGTTGTTGAACTGTCAAAATGAAACAAATTAGGCAAAATTGTTTTCGAAAATAAATTACGCAATTAGGGTACAGGTTACTAAATATATCAACGTCTATTGTATTTTATTATTGAAGGCACAATATCTAGTCAAGGAAAGCTAAAAATAGAGTAGAATGGAAACAGCTGGAAGAGGCCTATGTGTCACAGGACACGCTGACCACTAAACCGGGAAATCCGATGTGCTAAATTATAAGTTAAAACAGTTTGCTACTGTATATATAACGTACAATGTTTAGTATCAGTAAATTTAAACATCTTGCTTAATAGCCATCTTAAGAATCTAACTTATATCGTCACGTGTCCTGCCTGGCGACACGAAGATTTGTATACCTTTACTCATATCCCATTTATAGTCCCTTGTGGCTTCAGTAGAGGAATCTAGTTCAGGCGAGTATCTTTGCATGGGTCTACCGAGCGAACACTTGGGACTTGTTGGACCCACACTGTGGCTATTTCAGACCACATCTCATTTACATGTGGTGGTCCTTTTGGACTCAAACTGTCATGGTCACTAATATTATTATTAGCAGAATGATTTCCTATTGCTTTTAACTGATTTCCAAAAGGCTGTTCGTAGCGAAAACACGATTTTTTTTTTCTTTTCTATTATGTCCACTGATTTCGTCGGCAATTGTGGACCGTTTTTATAAATTCTTTTTTTTTACAAGGTGTTCTCATGTGTGGTCCCATATAAATATTATTAACTTTGCTTGGAAAGTTTTTGAGTTAGCTTCAATAATACGTATTTTTCTCACTTTGTCTATATGGATGATATGATGATAAGTTTCTGTCACTGTTAATACATAGCAGGTTATGGTACCTACCCCACACAAATTCGAATACCACTATATTCGAATTTGTGTGGGGTAGGTACCACAACTAAAAAGTGAAAAATAAAAACATTTTACAAAAAAAAAACAATCGACTTTAAAAAAAACACTACAGAGTGAAAAATTACTTTCATTTCGGAAGTCGGTGGCAAAAAACGAAAATTCAAAACCCAAGACACCGACTTCCGAAATAAAAGTACTTAATGTTTTTTGAATACCCTTACTTAGTTTTGCCTCCTTATGACCAAAGGTGGTGGGGCTCCTTTACCTTTGGTCATAAGGAGGCAAAACTTTCCCTTTCCGACTCTTGTCATTCGCTCCATGAAACCTTACTTCACGTGTTATTTTATGGCCTGGCTAGGGGTCCTGCCGAGTTCTATTACAGTTTCTTAGGCCTGGATCGCACTGCGATTAAAAATCGCTCGAAATTTGTATTGCCATTCTGTGACACATGGACTCCTATGTATCTACAAGCGATTTAAAATTCGCGCTCGCTGCAATGCCGGACATTGAATATAAATAGCTAGAATAAATTTCGCAGTACGCACAGTTTCAAAATAATACATTTCCTTCTGTCTTAGAATTCTTCGCTGCTGGTAGATTGTGCAAGTCAAGTTGTTGAAGTCAAATTATTTCTTTTTGTAGAACCATTTACAGGTAAGTACCTACATCTCAATAGCTTATTTTGAGCATAGAAATGTAAGAAATAATACCTAATTAATACCTAGTTTTCGAACCCGGAGGAAAGGACCGATAGGAGTTTCGCTTCTCGACGATCATCACCTGCTTATACTTTTCCCTAACTATGTTGGGGTCGGCTTTCAGTCTAACCGGATGCAGCTGAATACGAGTATTTTACATGGACCGACTGCCTATCTGACCTCTACAACCCAGTTACGGGTAAAACGATACCCCGTGGTAACACTGGTTGTCAGACTTTCGAGTTTCTGACAACCCGTAACAAAGATCTACGAATGACAGCCGGAACCAACGGCTTAACGTGCTTTCCGAGGCACGGAGGGGTCTCAATATTAGCATGTAAACATGGTCCACGAACCAACGTTCGCTTCGCAACGATGTTTTTTTTTTTCTGTTTTCTTTATTACAAAAACTAAGCAGTTGCTATTATTATTTTATATCAACAAGACATAACAGCAAAACCTAAATAGTTTACAATAAACAAAGATAATGATATCACTCGTAGTAAGGAAATTGTAAACTATAGTATTTTTACATTTACAAACTGTTGTCAATTGAAGAAACAATAACACTTGCATCATTACTATAATTTGGATAATTGAATAGTGTAAATAAAAAACTAGTGCCGTATGTGTACAAAGAAAACACGAAAACATACGGTTATGTTTTTAGTTAAAGAAAACTTCAATAAAATCAAGTCATTTATTCCAAGCCAAGCCAGAGGCCCATGGGCGGCTTTAAAACTCTGACACCAGGTTAGTCACTAACCACACGAAAAGAAGATTTATTAAAATTTAAATTAGGCTGAGAATCAGCACTTTTTGTACGTCAAATTACATAAGACAGTCTCCCAAAATGCCCGCCCTTCACCACTTCCTAGTGCCTTTAGTTGGGAAGAAGTGGCGCAACAACTCTCCAGCCGAACAGCGTTAGATCAATTAATGTTTACAGTCTGCCTAGCCTTTTCCCAACTATGTTGGGGTCGGCTTCCAGTCTACCCGGATGCAGAGGAATACCAGTAACATGGAGCGACTGCCTATCTGACCTCCACAAACAAAAAAATAAATAAATATGCATAGCGTTATTTTCTAAGCTTGCCCGAATTATGAATCAGTAAAAACTGATGAATCTGATATATTCTTGTATTACACTGCTGGATGTCCTCATTTCATTATAAATTGCGATCAATTTGTCAACGTTTTAATTTGTTAGTTTTGGCATTGATTCTAAACTTCCTTGGTGTTCTGTATCGCTGGTATTTTTAAATTGCATGGTAACACAAGCATGTACCCGATGGAATACAAACTTTCATCTCCTATTTAGGGGATACATTTTCAAAAATCTTTTTTAATGCTCACTTTCGATAAAAAGGAAATATTGTGTAAATTTTCTTGCTTATAGACTTTGCGGTTTAGACTTTGCGTTGTCTGTGCCATCAGGATCGAGTGGCCCAGTGGTAACGGCCGCGACTTACCGAGTTCTAGGTCGTAATATCGAACCCAGACAGGCGCTTTACTTTGTGTAAATTATTTCATCACCTTTGCTCTCAAAACGGTGAAGGAAAACATAGTGAGGAAACCGGCATGTCCTAGAACCGAAAATTCGAAGACATGTGCCATCCCGCACTGGGCCCGCATGGTGGCGCCCACTCTCTCTCATCACGAGGAGGCCTGTGTCCCAGCAGTGGGAACAGTTATGGCTAATTTTGCTAATGCCATCAAGCGGGTAGAAATTTAGAGTCCGAGCTGTTACTGAAAAATTCTTGTGGACAAACCCAATAACACTGCCTGAAGTCAAGGTTTTGGACCCCAGTCCATCATCAGCCTAGCCTTTTCCCAACTATGTTGGGGTCGGCTTCCATTCTAACCGGATGCAGCTGAATACCAGTATTTTACATGGAGCGACCAGCCGGTCCAAAACCTGGACTTAATTATCTAAAATCGTCTTGAGCAAGCGTGGTGATGAATGCTCGTTCCTTCTCTGTATGAGAAGCATCTTTTTCTCAAAGCTGCTTGGAAATTCGAATATTACAACCTTTTTCGAGAGAAATCGAAATTGCTGTACTGGTCAAAAACAAGCGAGCAGGCCGCCGGCAATGTTACTATGAAAACCCTTATTTAAAAATGGAACGAACTTTTTACTTCAACAAATGACAACCAAGGAGGTAACATAACAAAGATTTTAATTTAAATTTCGATTTGGCTTGCAAATAGAGCTGTTTAAACTTAAGAAGAAACAAATAAACATATTGGCGCGTGAAAATTTATCGTTGTTCGTCATTGATTCTGGAATTTATAATTAATTACTCAGTTTGAATTTCTGCGCATTATTTGATAAAAGTACTATAACAAGCCTTGGCCGCAATCAGGCATTGATGGACTCACGTATATGTGCCTCGGCTTCGCCTCGGCCCACATTTTCACGATCGTCCATCAATGCCCTATTTGCTGGCCGCGACAGTAATGTATTCTTCTTCTCTTCTATTTCCCGCAGTAGAATAGGTACAAGTTCAAACCGGAGATATTACTGGAATCGAGTTGTAATTTTTTTCACTTTTCCCCATAAAACACCTTACGATTTTGACAAAAGAGTAACTATTGAGTTTCTCGCCCATTCTTTTTCTTCTTCAGTCTGGATTTGTGCCCGGTTGATGGCAATAGGCTCGCCCCTTATTAAATGGGACTTAAGTGAAATGTGGGTGTGGGTGTTATGTCTTCTCCATACCTACCTTTTGGATGGGGCGTACAATTCTAGTTTCTTGTAAATTTTTCGTTTAAAAGTGCCTTTTAATGGCTTTCTTGAACTAATGATTTGACTTAGACAATGCCATTAGATTTTAAACCATACTTCAATGAATCCAAGGACTAAAATTGAGTTTGTTTGAAAACTGATACCAACCTGCACCCTAAGTCACGATCAATCACAATTTGTTTCGATTTGAAACAGATTGCTAATCCATTGCTTCATAAGTTGGAAAAAAAATCTGCTCAACAACGTAAATAACGCAATGAATGTTGTTGAGCAATCAAAATGAAATAAATTTGTCATAATCGTTTACGAAAATAAGTTACGCAATTAGGGTACTGAATCGTAGGAAAACTTAATGTATTAATGGCGTATCGTAATGAGGAACTTGCATCTCATAAAATTGAATTTGGGAAAATACTATGGTTTATATAAATTTATTATTGAATGGAATTGTTATCTGTCATTTTGATAGTGTGGTACTTTTGGACAATCGCAATGACAAATGGGATTTAATTTTATCCGAGTATATGAATGTTACTAAAAAACCATAAAATAAACAGGCAAAGTCATTAAAAAATAAACAAAATGATTTTGTAATATTATAGCGCGTCAAGAGGGCATTGACCCCGTGATCAGCTGTCTACTTATAAATTACTAGCTTTTTCTTAGGTCGGAAATTATTCGGGTCGACAACGTACTACCGACATAAAAAATCATAACCTAACCCAGGTCATGGTTTTCTACCTGTGAAATTCAAGAAATCATATATTTTTTGTTATACAGGGTCAATTAAAATTAGCTAGCAAAACTCCGCAGACGAGATGATGGATATCGATATCTTAAGTAAACATGATAAGACAAAAAATAAATTATTTGATGTTTTGTTTTTGGGGTCAGCAACCTCCGTATTTTAGTCACTTAAAATATCAGTTTAATTTGTTGTGTAAACTTCACAGAAGTGATGGGTCAACACGATCAATCTGCCTAGCCTTTTCCCAACTATATTGGGGTCGGTTTCCAGTATAACCGGATGCAGCTGAAAACCAGTATTTTACATGGAGCGACTGCTTCTCTGACCTCCACAACCCAGTAACTGGGTAATACGATACCCCTTGGTAAGACTGGTTGTCAGACTTTCGGGCGACCCGTAACGAATGTCAAAGATCCACGAATGACAGCCGGGACCAAGGGCTTAACGTGCTTTCCGAGGTATGGAAGAGTCTCGATATGTAAAGATGGTCACCCATCCACAAACCAACCCCGGCAAGCGGTAGCTTAACCGGATGAATCGACCCGTGCGGCTGTTATTACTTAGCCACGAGCTCTTCTGCCTGTCTGATATCTCAACACGATAAAACAGATTATATCAACTCGCACTTCAAGTAACAACACTACCAGCGGTCATTGACCCCAAAAAAAAACATCATTTTCTTTTTTATTTTATTTTGACGTTTAGAAAATTTATTAAAACAGGCAGTGACTATACACGTTGCTAATAACAAACCTTAATTAAAAATCATAATGATATTTTCGTCTACATAAATACCTAAAGGTCAAGACAGAACCCAAAATAAATCATTCTTCACAATAAATTCTTCCGACTCATAAGAATGACGCTACACTACCAAGCAACAGTCTGGCCTCAAAAGTCGGTCCAAAATTAACCGCGCCTGCCGTGGACCCCCGCAATGTCTATTTTCGGGCGCCCCTAGGGTCGACGCCCGGACCCGTTGCAAGATAACACTCCCTCCCTACTTTTTAGAGCCCTCATACATATTCCAGCCAGCATATTTTGACAGACGGCGGAATACGGAACTAAGTTCTAATTTCAAGTGTTTTTGACGTTTTCTTGACAAGCAGCGCCACCCCTGATTATCAAAATAAAGTGGTCATGGTAATGGTAATGAAGGGCGTTTTTTTCGAGTCTATTTTTGAATTTGGAAGTGTTTTGAGGGTGGCGCGAATCTTTTGTGCTAATGTGAATGGGAAGATTTTTAAGGTTTGGCATGCATTGTTTATTGATTGAATTTACTGTCTGTGGTTTTTAAAATATTGTATAATCGTAAATTTTTGTACAGACGCCAGCACATCAAGCTACCCGAAACTGTCAAATTTTCCCAATCAACTTTGAACCTTAATGTTCAGGGATAAAGTTGAAAATCTATTAAATAAATTTGACAGATTGTAGTAGCTTGAAGTGCTGGCGTCTGTACAAGAATGTTATTAAAAATACATTGCCTGCTTGTCAGATCCACTCAAATCTGCGAGGTTCTTTCCTCATACAACCATTTCAGACACTAATGTACAGACGCCAGCACATCAAGCTACTACAATCTGTCAAATTTATTTAATAGATTTTCAACTTTATCGCTGAAAATTAAGGTTCAAAGTTGATTGGGAAAATTTGACAGTTTCGGGTAGCTTGATGTGCTGGCGTCTGTACATGGCCCTCACATGATCTGACCAAGATTATGTCTGGACTTTTAAAAGATACTGAATTCCAGAGTTCGTTTCGCCATTTCTTCTCAAAGGCAGACAGATAGGAAATGTCGGGTCCATCTAGCTTATTTTTTTTAATGTTTAATACTAGCTTCTGCTCGCGACTTCGTCCGCGTCCCTATAACCTTCCTCAAGAATTAGGCTATACAATGCAAAAAGATTTTTTCAAATCCGACTAGTACAGACGCCAGCACATCAAGCTACCCGAAACTGTCAAATTTTCCCAATCATCTTTGAACCTTACAATTCAGCGATAAAGTTGAAAATCTATTAAATAAATTTGACAGATTGTAGTAGCCTGATGTGCTGGCGTCTGTACCTAGTTCCGGAGATTACCCATACACAAACTTACAAACAAAAAAAAATTACCTCTTTATAATACGATACTGGGTGGCAGGGACATCGACGCGAAAACTGCTACCAGGGATTCAGTACATGATTCAGAACCCACCTGCGATGAAAGTTTTCGTCGTTTATTTAAAAAAAAATCTGTTGTTCCATACATTTTGACCGCGTAAAATTTCAACGCAGGGGGTTTCAGAATCATGTACTGAATCCATGGTAACAGTTTTCGCGTCGATGTCCCTGCCACCCTGTATTATAGTTAAAGTGATTTCGATATCCTATTTACAGAATAAACAACTTCATTTCATTTCATTTGGAGACTCCAAACTCACATGTAAGTTTATTTTTAGCTTTTGTGTAACATCTTGATTTGATTTTTGTTATTAAGAACGCGGCGACGCATGAATTGTCTATATAAACGTAATAACTAAATAATTTGCCATTTGGGCATATTTCCACCATATTATGTTCTTATTCGGATTTAGACAGTGTTTATCTAGGTTCCTATATCTTTTTTTTCCAAAAAACTTTTCTTAAATGAAGTTTAAACGAATTCAATTTCGCACATTTTTACAGCGTAAATGATGTCATTTACGCTGTAAAAATGTGCGAAATTAAATTCGTTCATATTGTTTTTTCTGTATTATAAACAACAGTATTTATAGTATTGTTTCTGCAGAAGCATAGCTTATATAATCAAGTTACAAATTATCGAAAAAAAAAAGAAAAATATTAAGTTTTCATTCATAATTTTCGAAAGCTAGTAGTGCTATCGCGTCAAGCAATAATTGTCAATGTGTGCGTCGTAGTATTGCTCACTGTATCTGCATATCGCTCCGACAGGCACTACACTAGCGCAACGGGCTTGGAATTGAATTTTACAAACATCTCGATTTGTAGTTGCGAGCCGTGTTCGCCGGCCTCTTAAGCGTCATGTTTAGCTAAATAGAAACGAGGAAAGCCATTCTTATTTTTTTTAATATTCTGTTAGAGAACTCGCTTTACGATTATTAAAACTCCATTTTGAAGAGAAAGATGAAACTGCCAACGATTCTATTAGCATAAACAACGTTTAGTGTTTACCTTCAAAATAGTAGACTGAGCATCGAAAAAATACGTTCTATTTAAGAGCTTATTCTTTTTAACCGACTTCAAAAAAGAAGGAGGTTATGCATTCGGCGAGTATCTTTTTTATATAGAAAACAGAATCTATTTTTTTTTTTTGTATGTTTGTTACGCGATTACTCCACCAATTATGAATTGATTTTAATGATTCTTTTTTTGTTTGGTAGGTCATACTTCAGAGGTGGTCCCATATAAATTTTATTAAGTTTGCTTGGGTAGTTTTTGAGTTAGCTTCAATAATACGTATTTTTTCCATTTAGTATGTGGATGATATGATAAATTCCTGTCACTGTTATTTACATAGCAGGTAGTGGTATTCGAACGTGTGTGGGGTAGGTACCACAACTAAAAAGTGAAAAATAAAAACTTTTCCAAAAAAAAATACAACCTACTTCCAAAAAAAAAACACTACAAAGTGAAAAATAATTTCGGAAGTCGGTGGCAAAAAACGAAAATTCTAAACCAAAGACACCGACTTCCGAAATTATTTTTCACTTTGTAGTGTTTTTTTTGAAAGTCGGTTGTATTTTTTTTTGTGTTTGTTGGTTTGTTTGATACGCTTTCACGCTAAAACGGCTGAACGGATTTAAATGAAATTTGGCACATGAGTAGACCATGACCTAGGTAAGGACTGAAGATACTTTTTGTTCCGAAATTCGAAAGAGACTTATGCGGGTGAAACCGCGAAGCAAAGCCAATATTTTTATAAATGGTTTAGATAATAGGCCTGTGTCCAATTTTTTTATTTTTCGGATAATAAAAAAATATTGAACACGTATTTTTTCTTTTTTGACGTAATCAAAAGATTACGGTGATACATTGAGTTAAAATGTGGCATGACGTCACGCCTTGCTAGATTTAATAGTGCGTTGTGACGTAGCGAGCCCCCACTCCCCAACTTTAATGCGTGTTTTCTAAGTTATTTTTGATTAATATGATAAAGCAAAAAATATGTGTCTAATATTTTTTTATTATCTGAAAGACGGACTAAATAGTATTTCTGTTTTTTTACCTAGGCAACTACCCTATTGTATTAAACCATTTACAGGCACTTTTGAATTATCAAGGAATCGGTCAGAAAGATGAAGCTAGTTGCCCTTTCCTTTTATAAGGTTTTTTTTTGTATTACTAACAGTAGGTATATGGACTACGTCTGAAATAAATGTTTTGAATTGAATTGAATTGAAAGCGTAGTAGGTACCTATGGAGAAGAACGGGCAAGAAATTCCACGGCCACTGCCCAAGTTAAACCCTGTAATTCGGATACTCACACAATTTATCGTGCGTCATGAGTTCATGACGGTGTTTCGTTTTCATAATCTACGTCAAAACACTACCATTCTTTGTAAACATTGATAGGAAGGTACGCGATACTCTTTACTATTAGGAACACTAATATTTCGTGTAACTTTAGAATTTCATTTTCGTCGCACGGGTCGATCGATCAGTACCCTAATTGCGTAATACTATTGATAACGTAGGTATTTCATTATAATTGGAGAAATAACCGTTCATATATCATACAATATCAAATAAATACTATTGCTATCTCCCTCGTGCACACTAAACAAGAAAGAGACGGAAAGTAAATGACAGCTGTCAAATTAATACACAACACAATCACAATTTGTTTCGATTTGAAACAGATTGCTAATCCATTGCTTCTTATGTTGGAAAAAAAATCAGCTCAACAACGTAATTAACGCGATGAATGTTGTTGAACTGTCAAAATGAAATAAATTAGGCAAAATTGTTTACGAAAATAAGTTACGCAATTAGGGTACAGGTTAAGCTAAGCTTGCCGCTGTTGGGCTGTGGATGAGTGGCCATCTTTACATACCAAGACCATCCATGCCCCGGTTGGTACCGGCTGTCGTTCGTGGATCTTTGACAGTCGTTACGGGTCGTCAGAAGCCCGAAAGTCTGACAACCGGTCTTACCGAGGGGTATCGTAGTACCTAGTTACTGGGTTGTGGAGGTCAAATAGTCAGTCGCTCCATGTAAAATACTGGTTTTCAGCTGTAAATCAAAGTCAAATCATTTATTTCCAATAGGCCCATGTATGGCACTTTTGAACGTCAAAATTTACAAAATAATAGAATTGATTCTAGTGTCCTTCCAAAAGATAGTTTTCGTATGGAGAAGAATGGGCAATAAACTCCACCGTTACTCTTTTAAAATGTTTTACGATAGTTTGTATAGGGTACCTACATCAGTTAAATAATTATATGTGAAGACGATGCACGTAGAATAAAATTACTATACCACAATAAATAAAAAGAATTAAAAATGAAGCAACAACAGATAATTTAATTATGTGATGGATGCATAGTGCTCACATATTTACAAACATTGTAAAAGTAGACGATTTTCCTACAATTTTATAATTAATAAGTCAGTGTGTGAGGAAGTAATCACAGAATGTAAAATCAATGTCGTATAACACAAAATAATAAATTAAACAATTAAATTAGCAACCAGTTTGATTTTGTCTTGATTCTAAATTGTCCTATGGAGCAGGACCAGCATGTTTCCAACCATTTTATATTGGATATGTCACCGTATAATTATGAACTTCGTTAGTTTATAATCTATCGGTATTATTTCCGTTAAATTATAAACTGTCGAAAAAATGTGAACTGTGACAAATCATTTACAATTTAACGCATAATTTTTCGATAGTTTATAATGTATCCATGAAAAACTGACAAATTGTGAACTGTTATCAAACTTGCTTGCGACGTAACGCACCTTGCGCTAATTTAAATAGTCTGCCTGGCTGCGAGCAACTTGGAAGTAGCGCTCGCCGGCTGCTACCGCGGCACCGCTCGCTTCGCTCGCTCGGCTCGCTTCGCTCGCTCGGCTCGCGTGCGGTTGGTCACAATTCTAACCTAACCTAACCCATTTCACCCAGTTCACAATTTTTCGACAGTTTATAATCTAACGGAAATAATTCCGACAGATTATAAACTAACGGTTCTCACAATCTTACGGTGACAGATATAATCCTCTAATTTGTAATATGCTTGTTTACAAAGTGTACTTTTACAACTATGTTGGGGTCGGCTTCCAGTGTAAACGGGTGCAGCTGAATATCAGTATTTTACATGGAGCGACTGCCTATCTGACCTCCACGACCCAGTAACTGGGTAATACGATACCCTTGAGTAAGACTGGTTGTCAGACTTACGGGCTTCTGACGACCCGTAACGACTTTCAAAGATCCACGAATGACAGCCGGGACCAACGGCTTAACGTGCTTTCCGAGGCACGGAGGAGTCTCGGTATGTAAAGATGGACCGATCCGTGCAGCTGTTATTTTATTACTTAGCCACGAGTTAAAACAGTTAAAAACAGTTTTTTCTTTCATAAACTAATCGTGAAGTAACTACGTATGCCCTAATAGTCCTAAAATGATACCTATCTAGTCTTCAAAATGTTCACATTCCAAATAGCCAGGCCAATGACACCCGCGTTACAACAACACAATATTAAGGTACCCCTCATAGCCATAGGGTCACAGTCGACGGCCCGTATCGATTTTTATGTACTTACCCACATTTTGTTTCAAACTAAAGTCTAGAGGAGACCAGCGAAACGTGTGGCTGTCTCGCTCGCACTTGAGGAAAAACTTCGGCAATTATGCGATGAAAGTTTTGCGCTGCATTCGCGTTTGTTTGCTTTTTTCGGGGGTTGTTAAGGGTAGGTTCTGTGGTGTGCGTTAAGGGTGATGTCTGAGAATTTTTTGTATACTTAGTGTGAAATAATGTTTTGGTTATGTTCTTCTGTTGGGTCATAAAAACAAGGGACTGCTCAAAATGTATTACTTGGTGACTTTGAATTAATGTTTTAGTAGATGGCGGACATGTTTTTGAACCCAAGGACCAATGACAACAAGAGGACCAATAGTTCCTTGTATTCGTGTTATCAATACTTCAATCTTAATATGGATATTAACACAATCTAATAAGTACTACTCATAACTTATCTTCACAGGCCCCAATAAATGACAAATATGTAGTATACCTAACTACATATTTGTAGTACTTACTAGTTTCTGCCCGCGACTTCGCCGCGTGAAATTTCGCCCGCAATCCACCGCATCGCATCCCGCGCTATTAGCCGACGTTCACACGGAAGTAATAAAATCGCGGCGAGATTTTATCGCGCACTGGACTTTCAGCTCTCGGTGTTAAGGCGAGCGTTGAGAATCCAACAGTGTTTTTTCAACTCTCAGCGCTAAGTAGAACGTTGAAAATCAAGTCCACGAAAAAAAATCGCCGCGATTTTATTTTCGCTAAGCGAAATTTGAATATTACTTCGTTTTCGCTAAGCGTTCTTTCTACCTTTTTTTTCTTGTTGCTCGGCTCCTAAGGGTCGTAGCGTGATGTTACATAGCCTATAACCTTCCTCAAGAATTAGTCTATCCAATGCAAAAAGAATTTTTCAAATCCGTCTGGTATTTCCGGAGATTACCCCCTACAGACAGACAAATAAAAAATCCGGAGTCACGAAACCTGTTCGATTTATGTCCTAACACGTGTGACTCCGGATTTTTTTATTTTTAACCGAATGCCAAAAAGGAGGAGGTTATAATTATGTTCGTAGCGTTTTTTTTTTTAATGTATGTCCCCCGATTTCTCCGTCAATTATGGACCGATTTTGAAAATGCTTTTTTTGTTTGTTTGAAAAAATATATATGGGACCATCTTGAAAGCATACGCTTTCAATGTGGTCCTATGTAATTTTTTTTAACTTTTGTTTTTGAGTTGGGTTCAATAATACGTATTTTTTTCCTATATATTAAATATGGATGATATATCGTCGACCGTAGGTTCAATTGAGGTAAGGGACAAAATAAGATTTTTTTTTTCATATTCACCATTCGATAGAGCGAAAAATTCTGAACAAAACTGTATACTCAACTCATTTTGGGTAATTTTGTCCCTTACCTCAATTGAACCTACGGTCGACGATATTATGTTAATTTCCTGTCACTGTTATTTACATAGTGGTATTCGAATTTGTTAAAAACTGAAAAATATAAACTTTTGACAAAAAACTCAACTACAAAGGTATAAACGAAACATCACAGATAGAAAAAAATCAACCGACTTCCAACAAAAACACTACAAAGCAAAAAATAACTCTAATTTCGGAAGTCGGTGTCTTTGGTTTTGAATTTTCGTTTTTTGCCACCTACTTCCGTAATTAAAAATATTTTTCGCTTTGTAGTGTTTTTTTTTGGAAGTCGGTTGATTTTATTTCTGTTGGCTTAGTAGTTGGGTTTTATTAATTACCTAAATTAGTTATACTGATTGTGGGAGAAAATTGAGGTAACATATTACCACATTTAATAGACTCAGTACTCAACAACACTCACCGATCGAACAGGGTTTTTATTAAGTACATGTTGCTGTGAAAGTGAGCACTACGGAGGATTTTTGAAAATTCTTCCCCTAAAGGGGTTAAAATATAATTCTAAAACCAATATGAGTGTTTTGTTTGCATATTTACTAATCATTATTTTCTCTCTCTTTCCAGGTATATAAATACAGTTCCAGTATTCAAACCTTAAAATATACAGTCTAGTCTAAAAAGTTTCTACTTAAAATATATAAAAAAAAAACGAAGTATTCGTCGTACTTAATAAATTAGCAAAAAAAAGAAAGAATATTTTTTACTTGTTAGCATTAGAATTTATACACTGTGATAACGATTTTGGTGGGAAAATTTTTGAACTGTGCAATTTTTTAAATAAGGAATAGTAACGGTTTTGTGCAATTTTTTGGAAAAAGAACGTGAAGTGATTGGCCAAAGATATGTTAAGATAGTTGTGTAATAGTTCGCCTTCTGAACGAAAGATGGCGTTGCCCCCGCAACAGTTTTGTGTGCGGTGGAACTCCTATCACACCAATTTACAGGTTCGTTTTGCTTTGTATTTATTCTGGTAAGTTTTACAATTTTTCTTTCATATTACCAGTGTTTGCTGTGACTTTTGTGCCTCCCGTTTACCAAGGTTGGTTATAAATCATCACATGGTATATATAGATTTAGAGAGGCTAAGAATCGAGCTCCTTATCATCATTACCAGTCCATTGCTGGTGATAGGCCTCTCAAACCACACGCCATTCTTGACTACTCTTATCAAGCTGCTACCAGCCACCCTGCGAAGATCGTAGCTCAAACAAGCTTGAAGGCTTCGGAACCCCAAATTCGAGGAGGCTGGTGGATGAAGACGATAATTTATTTTTATTCCAACTAGTGCTTTAGAGAACACAAGTGTGGGAAGAGACAGTACATCTGACGCCGTATTATAGCCATCAATGTCCCAGCAAGAGAGAGATAGAGCTATACAAGACGAATAGCACCATCTCTTTTTCACAACAGAACAATCAGGGCTTTCGCACTTCATAATAGGGCCACTGTATGACTTTGTGGACACACTTGTGCACTAATATCTCCTGCGTAGTTGTTAATCTTTCTGATATTAGTTAAATGTATTCTTTCTCCATTCCAGGCGGTCTTCCCTCGCCTCCTGCTAACAGAACAGTTCGCCGACGTGACGCTCGCTTGCGAGTCACGTCAGCTGCGATGTCACAAGCTCGTGTTGTCAGCTTGCTCGGCCTACCTCGAGCGACTGCTGCTGCAGAACCCCTGCGACCATCCCATAGTACTGATGAGGGATATGCGGTAAGTCTTCTGTCAACTATGCTGTGTGTCCTTGGAGTTTATTGCCCTTTCTTCTCCATAGGAACTTACTACGCTTTGGAATGGGCAACTAGATTCATCTTTCTGACTGACCGACACCTTGACAATTCAAAAGAACCTGTAATTAAGTTGATTGAAATAAATGCTTTGAATTGGGGTCTCCGGATGCAGCTGAATAATAGTATTTTACATGGAGCGACTGCCTATCTGACCTCCACAACAGTTACTGGTAACACCATAGCTTCTAGTCTAACGGGATGCAGCTGAATACCAGTATTTTATATGGAGCGACTGCCTATCTGACCTCCACAACCCAGGTGCAAGGTAACACGATATCACGATACCTCTTGTTAAGATTGGTTTAACGACTGTCAAAGATCTACGAATGACAGCCGGGGCCGATGATTTAACGTGCTTTCCGGGGCACGGAAGGGTGTCGGTATGAAATGGATGGTCACCTATCTAAGGCCTGACCCTGGCAAGCGTAACTTAGCCTTGATCGATCAGTATAGCTGTTACCTAGCCAACGGTCCCTCTATAAAAAACGTGAGTTTATGTGTACATACATGTATGATATTTATTTTTGCACCATTTTGATATCTCTTGCGTTCATGGGTAGCCTCTGCTAATATTGGTAGTCTTGACTAAAATTTGGTCAGCGGGCTATTATTCATCTTTCCCTCTCTCTCTCTTGCAGGTTCAGCGAGATGCAAGCGCTGGTAGACTTCATGTACAAAGGCGAGGTGAATGTTACTCAGGAAGAGCTTCCCAGTCTACTCAAGTCTGCTGAGGCGCTGCAGATCAGAGGTAGAATATTTAGTAACAGTTTGTCTATTAGCCGGCATCTTATTATATACGCTCTTCATTTAAGCCATACCATATTTTACAACGTCCATAGTTTCCTTGGTGTTATTCCATTCGTAGAGCCCATCACGTTCGTACACAAAACATTTATTATTATTAGATATATTCCAAAAAAAAGATCTACTTCCAGCGTTTTTTCAGGTTCCAATTTACTATCACTGTTTTTCGCTGCTATATGTGGATGAAATCATTATTGTGTAGTATAGTAACTTTTTTTGTAAAAGTTTAGAAAGTCCCACAATCATTCCTACATTCTAGCGCATAGGTGATGCTGTCGCCATTACATTACCTGGCCTCAAATAATACTCATATTCTCCGTCACTCATACCTGTGAGCTGTGTGACATCCTCTTTCTTACGCCTAATATGTCTCTATGACTGTAATAATCTCTTTCCACAGCACAATTTTCTTTAACCATTATTTTTGTTTTCCACATTTTTCCATGTTTTTCTCTTCACAGGTCTATGTTCAAGCGACACGTCGAACTTAACATCGGAGCTCGGCAAGCCTGACAGCAAAGACTTCACGGTCGCCAGCGAAGCACTCGTCGCGAATGCGCAGCGAGAGAATGCTGTTAACGGTGAGTTTCCGATTGTTTAAAACAAACTTTACAAATTACACAACTACACACACACACTAAAACACATGATTACAAGAAGGTTAGATTAGAAAACAAGTAAATATTTTCTTGTTTAATTAGTTTCAGACATTGTTGAAAAGAACTCGCACTTCTTCTTGTTTTCGTTAGTGACTAACCTGGTGTCTAGAGTTTGAAAGCCGCACATGGGCCTGTGACTGGGCTTCACATGCCGTCGAGCAATATCTCTCAGGCATGTCGATTTCCTCACAATGTTTTCGTTCACCGTTTTTGAAGCAAGTGATAATTATACAATACGCACATGAATCCAAAAGGTCAGAGATTGAATTTAATACTAATACAATCGTAATAAGGTATATACAGGGTGATTGGAAGATGGGTGCAAAGCTTTAAGGCGAAGATAGTACAGACAATTTAGAACCATTTAAGCCATGGTTGTCTTAGACGAAGTCTTACCAAATATTTTTAACCAAATTTTTAAGTTTTTTTTCGTAAATTCTCAAAATTTAATGTAAACTGCATAATTATGGCCAAATTGAATGATAAATGAATTCATTTTTTATTTATTTAATTAAAGTAATGTGTAAGCAATCAAGCAAAACATGCTTTAGGCTTCTGTGTCATTAGACATTTTTTTTACAGACATTTAAAGCTCAGAAAAAATAAAAAATTTGTACAATACGTCTTTTAAACCTTATTAAAAATTAAAAAAAATGGTAAGACTTCGTCTAAGACAACCATGGCTTAAATGGTTCTAAATTGTCTATACTATCTTCACCTTAAAGCTTTGCACCCATCTTCCAATCATCCTGTATTTCAATGCTCGGTGATTGACGGAAAACTGTGCTGCGATGCTCCAAGCTCGATCACCGAGCATTGAAATATACCTACCTTATTACGATTGGGTAAGTATTAAATTCAATTGAAAATCCTCTGCCGTCCCGTCCGCCAATCTACGCAGGCCCTAACTCTGCTATCCGCATCTCAATATCTACACGATAATCACAATGAGAATAGATTTATAGTATGATGACGTTCATCATTCATTTCATTCTTTTCTTCATCATTCGGTCACTACTATTTTAAACAAATATAGGCGCTTTGACACTTTTGACAGGTGCCTGGACCTGACGTCTCAGTGCTGCCATCTACTGAACGTCATTTCAGAAAATCGACATTGACACAGGCACTGTCATTTTCGAAAAGAGGGCAAACTCGAATCTGTAATCCGCCGTCTCAAAGGTGCAAACATAATATCATGACTACTTTTGAAGATGGCAACCTCAATCCTTAAATGCGTCATTAGCACGCTTCCACTCAAAATTTGATTAAAATGTCGCTCTCTATTTATTTCCAGCGTAAATGCTATGAGTTCTCAATGTCTCCTACTCAATTCCAGGCCCAACAACACACCAGTCAAAGCAAACAACCAACAACAACAACGCAACAACAACCAACGGCACTAAAAAGAGGAAGTCTGAGGAACGAGCGGACATCAAAGAGGAGACTGTGGAAGAGGACGGACTTTACTATGGAGAGCTGGACAACGATAATATGGAGTTTAATGAGGTGAGGAAAGCTTATGTTCCAGGAACGGGGGAGTTTGGCGGAAAATAAGGGGGAGTTTGAAAGAAAAGTGGGGAATGTGGGGTGTGTGTCTAGGTAAAATATGAGGAATCGGGTGTAGGATGCTACATACATACGATATAAAACTTTGTGGGAACGTAAATGATGTTTGAGAGATTGGATATTAAGGAGGAGACGGTGGAAGAGGACGGACTTTACTATAGTGAGATGGACAACGATAATATGGAGCTTAATCGGGTGTGGTAACTTTATTTCCTATGAAAGGAATATTTTCTTGGAAAAAGTAGGTGTTTAGAAGAAATATTAAAATTACGGGGGTAATAAAAAAAATAGGTGTGCTTGAGGGAAATTTAGTGACAGATTATGACGCTGTCAAAGTCGTGAAAAAATATCAGATTTTTTTTTCGATGTTAATTATTTCTGCTGGTAAAGTAGAAATTGAAAAAAAGGGCGAGAACGAAACATACAAAATTTTCAAACTTAGAAAGGCAAAAATATAAGTTATGTTATAAAATTTTCAGGACGATGAACCAGGGAAGCCAGGCAGTAGTCTTGGACAACCATCTGGTAAGTAAAACAATAACACAAAAAAAAAAAAACAATTTATTATTTAATTTTATTAATTTTTATTATTTAATTAATTAAATAAATCAATGTTTGTTTGCAATGTGACTTCCCTCTCGTCACTTGCTTATTTATTTTTATTTTTATAATACATTTTTTTACTGAATATTTTCAATTTTTTTTACAAAAAATTTATAAATAAAATTGGATTTCTAACGCGGTCAAAACGTCCATAGACAAACGTGTGTGTAGAGCGAAGATCATATTGTGAATGGACATTGTCGAATGAAAACGAAAATTTAAAAAAAAATGTCTGTAAGGTAGGCCAATTTTTTTTACTATAAAATTCGGTAGAAAACTTTTTTGACATATTTTAGCTAAAATAAATTGAACCATGAATGTTGTCTTTTAGGGTTCCGTAGCCAAATGGCAATGGTGGGGCTTGTGACAAAATAAAAACAGCTGCACGGATCGATCGAAGGTTTAGCTACGCTAGAGCTTACATATCGAGACCCCTCTGCGCCTCGGAAAGCACGTTAAACTGTTGGTCCCGGCTGTCATTTGTAGATCTTTGACAGTCGTTACGGGTCGTCAGAAGCCCGAAAGTCTGACAACCAGTCTTCAGTCAAGGGGTATCGTATTACCCTGTAACTGGGCTGTGTGTACCCAACATAGTTGTGAAAGATGATGAGCCAAATGGCATAAACGGAACCCTTATAATTATTTTAATATTGGAATTGGTCTTTTTGACTATCTTACAGACATTTAAGTCGAGTTATTTTAACATTTTTCCTCCCATTCATGGTTCAATAATTATAATTCCATGATTTAATTGTTTTTTTTCTTTTAGGCCGTCGCCCTTACCTCCGTGTGAAGCCAGAAAGTGAGCTATTCTTCCAAACAAAGTTACAGAACCTTGCTAAAGTCAACTCCGAATATATAAACAGACTCTCAAAAATGTCAACCAGTGAAATCAGGAATGAATTTTCGAAATACGGTTTCAATACAAACCCAGCTGACGATGCTTACATACAGAAATCCAACGAAAAATCAGAAAATGATTACTACAAGTCTTGGCTGGAGCAAAATGGAGAGTTAGAAGTCTCCCTCCTAAAAGCTAGCCAAGTAAAAAAATCAAAACCCGATACCAAAAACCAGAAATCCGAAGTAGAGTTGATACCAAAGAGCAAAGACGGTGTTGCCACTAAAGAAGTTTTCCCTAAATTGGGGGAGAAATCTCAGATGAGAAGGCGGGGCAGACCGCCCATATTTAAAGATAGGAATGTAGATATCGGGGAGACTGTGCTGAAGTCTGATTTGGACCAATTTTTGGAGGGGAAAGAGGTTAGTTCCTCAGGGTTGTCGCGTAAGGATTTGGAAAGGGTTATGATGGGAAAGTTCAACCCTAACAGACGGTATTCCAATGAGGCGATGTGGGCTGCCTTAATGGATGTTAAGAAAGGAGGGAGCATATACAGGTGAGTTCTTTAAATTAATTTATATTTTACTGTTCAGGCCCGCTTCCACAACAAATAACTAAATAAATTTAGCGCTAAACGAATTTTAAACATCGAAACAAAATTATTAAAATGTGTTTAATCGCTAAATGGATTTCGTGATCCTTTGTGTAAAGAGGTTTTAGAAATCAAACCTTTCTAAAAATTTAATTAGTATGCCATTTATTACCATGCCCTAACCAAAGAATTACTGATCGTAGTTTGTTGTTGTTATAAAACAAGAGGACGTTGTTGCATATTCTATTTGAGTACAAGGAAAAAAGAGTTCTACTGTTTTTTCTGTAAATCGCAAGGCAGGTTAAGAGGGCGCCCAAGCGCCACTCCTTTAAAAAAATATTATCTCGTGACTGTGAAAGTTTCATATTGAGACACCAAGCGACTAAATACGATTTAGAGGAATGTGGAAACTTTATAAAAGGTATTAGACAATTCTAGACACACTTACCGAGGGTCCTTACTAGCCGTTATTCATAATTCCTTCTCAGTCACGAGATAATTTTTTTTTAAAGGAGTGGCGCTGGTGGACCATTGGACGCCTCCTTAAGGATACCGACTAAGTGCGAGTCGAATTCGCGTATTAAAATTCCGTACCATACACATAAGTTCACAGACACGTGTGGTAGTACGGAACCTTTAATGCGGCATAGCGAATTTTGTTATTTGTTGCTTTCATTATATAGGATGTACCAGAAATGTATGGTCATATTTAAGGTTGTGGTACTAACCATCAAACTGAACAACTTTTTTCATGGGACAACATCGTAGTTGTGAAAAAATTATCAGATTAATTATCAAATTATGAAAAAAATATGTTACGAGAATATCATCCTCAAAAAACGTTTTACGTTTTGTATAGTGGCAACATTTCGACGCGTCCTATTTGACGAATGACGTGCACCCAACATGCACCAAAGAAATTATGATGTAAGAATTACAAAATGGCCAGTGATGTAATGTGTTGTTACTATGCAAAAGTTATTACGATATTTGATGGTTTGTACTGTACCACATCTTTCTGATACATGTAGAGCACTCATTAGAATTAGACGAAGTTTGACAATTTGAGTATTATTGTTTTCTGGCCCAAAAATTAAAAAATGCAGGATTTTTATAGTTACAGCGACTAGCTTCAACTTTCTGATTAACTGACCGACTCCTTGATTTAAATGTTTGAAAAAGTATATTTCTTAGCCATATTAGATTAAATAATGTCCTTTTTGCCTTTCAGAGCGGCACAAACCCACAAAGTGCCGCGCAAATCTCTCCGCAACTGGATGAAGCGATGCCATATAAAGTCCTCCTTCCCAATGCCGCAACAACTAAAACAATTCGTCGAAAACAGCAAAAAACAGAAAGAATATAAAAATTTCGACTTTAACGTCCCCGAAACACAAAATTATGAAAAAAGTGGCACCGAAACTGAGGCTTATGAGGCTGAAATCGATTTCGGAAAACATTTTCTTACTTTTACTAATTCAAATGTTACGAGCGAAGATGAAGGGGTGACGAAATCTGAGGAAAAAGATGGGGAAACGAAAATTGTTGATGGCAACTCTGCGTTGAATATGTCATTGCATGAATGAGCTGGTATACTGCCACAAGGTCTTTTGGCGCTCGAATGACGTCGATAGGGGGCGCTGTCGGTAAACATTAGTGGAATTGTTTTGTGTGAAATGTATTGAAAAACAAAATGTCGGCATTCGTTCCCATTTAGGTCACGCGCCAAAAGAAACTTGTACTGCTATAGAGAGAACGTTAATGTGACACATCAGGTTGAAGAAATTTGTCTTATGGCCGATTCCTATAGTTTACGGACCGTTCTTGATTAAAATTAAAACTCGTATCTTTACCTTTGCATATAGTTTTACCGAGACCGGTATTCCGCACCTTAGGAGGGCGGCTCATTCGTCAACGCTCACGGCGTCCTGCCGCTCATTCGTCAACACTGCCCCCGTCGCGCATTCCTAAGACGCGGAGTAGCGTTCTCGGTCAAACTATAGTAAACCCTTCTCATATGGAAATAGCTATCACAGGTAAAATTAGCTTATGCCAATTTAGGCAATAAAAAATGCTACCATTGGTAAGCAAAACGATTCGTTTTTGTTTATAGGAACCGAGCATTTGTGTCACGTCGTCTCTGTCACTCATAACTGTGTGACAGCCTCTTTCTAACGCTCGATGTGTCATATTTGCGCCTGCGCACTGTACTTATGTTGGTGGGCTCAAAAATTTAAATGTGTGTACTTTACATAACATAAGCATAATCAGTCTATAATGGAGCTGCTGGTACTGCCGCGTCCTCTCAGTGAGAGGGAGTAGCCTGTACTCCACACGCGGGCCCAATGCGGGCCGGTACATGTCACGTGTCTGACAATTTTTGCTCCTAGGACATGCCGGTTTCCTCACGATGTTTTCCTTCACCGTACTTTACATCTCCAACTAAAATATCTGATGATAAAGTTCAGTACAACTTTGTTCTTAATGTTCCTCGGCAAACCTCGTGTTTCGTCAGTCGTCGGATTTCTATCAGTTACCCTTTGCACTTGGCGCAGACCGGACGCTTTCAATCGTCTTGGAAGTATATAGAGTTGTTAATACTCTTTTAACTTAATGTAATTTATTTAAAAAATGGTAGGAAAGCTGCTAAAGTCGCAGACACAACAGATAGGAAAATAGTTTTACAACTTTATATAGTTCACACGGAAATCAAAACAACAATAAAGTACTTAGTTCTAAATTCAAATTATTATACAAGCTAAATCTAATGATTGATGGACATGGAAATTGGCATTCGTTTGTAATCGGAAATGCGATGATTCCCGAGGGACATTAAAAAAATTGAAATACAATACATTCGTCTATATTTAGAAGGTTTCGACTTTATATCTCACAACTTTTTCCAACAATGATTGTTTGAATAACATTTTTAAATTGTAGTTGAAAAATCATCGACGAAAATTGAGGTTGTAAAATTAACCCCAATAGGGGGGGATATGCATGTAATTTATGTTTTCACTAAATCAATAATAGAACATAAACCCAAGAAAAATATTAAAAGTTAAATTCAACTACTGCTTGTTGCTCAAAAAAACTAAACAATTTTCTACTACTGCAGTTCAAACGACCGTTTCTGTCGCGGTCAATATGTGACGTTATTTTGCACGTTACTGCTCTGTTTACATCTGTTTTTCAGCTCCAAACCATATAAATTGATTTGTTTTTGTGCTTATCAAAATAGAAATCGCACTTACAAACTTAATATTTTTTACAAAGTGAAAATTTAAGCAGTTTGCTAAAAAAATATATTTATTCACATAGCTTTTGAGGTCACTTCCAAGATTTTCGAGTTTACGTTCCGTTCCAACAAAAAAACGTAACATAAAATAATTAATTGTAAAATAAGTAATACATTAAAAAATGTAACAAAAATAGGAATTTGTTTCTTGACTCCTAGAAAATGTATATTTAAATAATGAATACGTTTTGAATTACGTGCATATTCCAAATCTGTTTAAGGTGATTTAAAATTAGAATTTCGGGTTCAAGTATTCAAATAATCAAATCAAAGTATTCAATTTGTAAGTGGCCCTACAAATTGGCGTCATAACTTCTTCCGGTCTGGGTGGAGCGGGAGGGCGTGTCAGACTCTTACTGACTAAAACCCACCCGTGTTCCTTCGGTTGCCATGTTGCCGGGGGTCCACGATTTCCCTTTCGGCCCTTATTCGCAGCCCCGGCAGGACAAGAACCAACCGTGGATTCTGATTAGCAATTATAATAGCAAAATGTCTGAAAGGAGGTAAAATTCTTAGTCCCACCAACATAAGTCATTATGCCAGCCAGTAGCGTCAATTTTGACAGTCCATTTTGACATAGACAGCTGTCAAAGGTGCTTATATGCAATTTTTCTGTTATATGCAATTCAAAGTTCTAGTAAATAAGGTTTAAATTATGTTTATTTTCTCTGTTGAATAAACGACTTATTGTTATAATTAGGATTGAATGTACTTTAAAAATATATGGCTATTTTTAAGAGCAACTACTAGAAAATGTCGAGCAGTTTTTGAGATTGGAGCTGCAAGACTTTTATAAAGGTAGGCCCAAAACGGCCAGTATACGAAAGAAAGAAAGATAAAAGAAACTGCCAAAGAAAAGCAAAGATAAACGAAAAAATCTAATTTATGAAATTTTCTGAAAAATGTTTTTTAAATTAAGACCTACTATTTTATTTATTTTGTCCAAAGATATGAAATTTTTCTAATTATTTAATATTTTGTGAGTGGTGTGTGAATGTTTGGGTTGTCAATTTACGACAAAATTAAAAATGAATTTTTGATTAAAATCCAAAAAGTGTTCCTAAGTCTGTAAGTCGAATCTGTCCAGCCGTTTCTCAACTATGTTTGAGTCAGCTTCCTTCTGGATGCAGCTGAATACCAGTGAGCACCAGGGAGCGACTGCCTATCTGACCTCCAGAACCTAGTTACTGGGTCACACGATACCCCTTGGTAAGACTGGTGTTCCTAAGTATAATCAATGTATTTGGATGTTCCGAATATAGGTTTTATTTAAATCGACTTCAAAAAGGTGGAGCTTCCTGATTCGACGGGGTTATAATCGGTACTTAAGTACAGAGCGCTATTTCATAATCTTATGAAGTAATATTCAACAAATTAATCAAAACACCGAAATTTTTGACAGATATTTGCGACATTGCCAACTTTGTGAATCTACCCTAAAAAATAAATTATTTATTTCGCCAAAAGCTTGATTTTCTACAATATCCTTATGATTAAAAAAAATAAAAGACTTAAAACAGAGGTCAATATTTAAATACTCTGACTTCTAAAAACTTGGAACATTTTGAACGTAATTCGGTGGACTCCAAAAATACTAAGTTAGAGGTAAGATAGCCAGTTCCTCTGTGGTTGAAGATTCCGGGTGAAGCTCGCTTCCACCTTCGGCCTGATCAGCACTTACCATCAGGAGAGGTGCAGGCCAAGAGCATCCCCGCTGGGTATTAAAAAAAAAAACACTTTAGATTTCTTCTAAATGTTCACATACCACACTCAACATTGACAATGTAATGCAAGCCTTTTACGGCTCCATACAAAAAGTCATACAGTAGCCACACTGAAATACGTCACATCGAGTTTCAGAAAGAGTTCGTCTTTATACAGGCTCAATTTATTAGCTAGCTAAACTTCGCAGGCGTGATTGGCATCGATATCAAAACCTTATAAAAAAAGGTCAACTGCGGAGTTTAGCTAGCTAATTTAATTTGACCGCGTAGAGCGTCGTCTCTGTCACTCATAACAGTGCGGCACTCTCTTTCTAACGCTCGATGTACAATACTAACGTTGGGTTACTGTACAAAGTATTCCTATTATTTGTCCCGCAATATTGTACCCAAAGATAGATGTTTCTTAGGTAATTTGGAGAATGTCTCAAATGTATTGTTTTTGTTCTTCTTTTGTATCGGCACGAGCGATCTCATCGTCATCATTATTGACAGACTCGTTCCGCCCGTTGCTAAGTGTAGGCCTCCTTTTGCGCCATGCTTCCCTGGTCAGTGCGAGTCTGATCAAGGTCTTCCCCTCGATCTTCTATAGGTCGTCCATCCACCTGGCTGTTGGTCTGCTAACGCTCCTTCTACCGTTTCTTGTCAACCATTCCGTTGAACGGTTCCAGGCTCTAAACGAACTATATACAAAATAAAAATCTTAAATTCAAGCAACTCCCAGCGGCAGCGTCTAAAAGCATGAAATTTTTCACAATAGTTCCTTATAATAATGAGGCACTAGAGAAGGATCTTTTTTAACCCCTAAATGGTTTAAAATCGGGGATGAAAAAAGGTGTTACATTTTTTTATAGCCATTTGTCGAGGCTATTAAAATACAGTGTTTATTTTTAAAATAGGGCTGTATAGTACAATTTATAAATACCATTATTGATATAGACAAAAAATTTAAGCGTTCGTTCCAAATATGAACCTTGGCAGAAATTATTTGTTTTTTTTTTTTGCAGTATTTGATTGAGTGTACTTGAATCTTAATTATTTATAAATCAACTTGAAATCGTATAAAAATATTAAGAGTAAAAAATTATTTCACAGTATTATTTAAATTAAATTACAAATTACTTATTAAACAAAAAATGGTGACAATGTTGCCACCTTATTGGGGTAGTGTTGCAAGTATATAAAACATTTGAGACATTCTCCCATTATAATTATTTATTAGTAAGTTTGTCGTTATATGCTTGTGTAATAAATTAATTAGTTATATAAATTAAAATAATTATTATATTTAATTATAAAAATGAAATGATTGGCCTTTTTCAAAAAACTGAGTGCTTGATGGGACTTCGTCCAAATATATATAAAGAAAAGACTTAAAATGAAATTTTTAGTGTTTAATATTAAATTTATATTAAGCTTTTAAATGTTGCAGTGGTTATTGTTAGTAAATACATTAAAAATAATCATTGTTTTGACACGAAGCACGGTAGTTTCGTTAGTGACGGTAATAACCATGTTCTTAATTCTTTATATCAATTTATAAGGACAATTCTTAATTCCGGACCACATACTTGAGCCCTCGAACTATCTTGAGCTTGTTGAAAATTGTACAAAAAAAAAAAAAAAAAATCAGGTCCAATCAATTATGTACAAGTCATAGGTACAAGGTCAAGTCTCCGAATCGTAATTGTCATTTTAAAAGATTTTTTATATCTTTGCTTAGGTTGGAAATACATTAAATTGGATGACAGAAAACACATACGAACGAAGCAAGTTATTGAAAAGCTTGTAAAAATATATGTCTTCTAAAAATAACCACTTTACAACAACTATTAAAAAACGGCTTAACATATTATAAATTATATTTGTATTAATTTATTTATATTATATATTATAGTATTTGATAATTATTATTGTACTTAATTAGGATAAATTATGTTTGGGCATCGATTATATTGAGATTTTTAACTTTTAAAACTATACTTGGTGAGAATTTAAGAGAAAAGATGATCATTAAAATGTCTCAGTCATTATCTGTTTGCCTTTTTCCAACTATGTTGGGGTCGGCTTCCAGTCTAACCGGATGCAGCTGAATACCAGTATGTTACATGGAGCGACTGCCAATCTGACCTCCACAACCCAGTTACTGGGTAAGACGATACCTAAGTAAGATGGTTGTTAAACTTCTGGGCTTCTGACTACCCGAAACGAGTGTCAAAAGATGTACAAATGACAATTATTGTTATGAGTTAATGATCACATTTCCTTTTTCCTACACTAAGTATTTGTTATAGGCCTTAATACTTATACGAAATGAAGTTAAATCAATAATAATTTGCTTTTTATAATTCCGTCATTTTATTCTGATATACAGTTTACTATCTTGACGGTTAACTATCGTGTTAGTTAAAGTAATATTTCTCAACATAAAGTTAGCCTAATATCGTAATGGTTAACTTGTCATGAAGGGATAGTTATTTTAATCTTGTAATTGACTACTATAGTTAAGTCTGCTAAAGGTTTGCTAGCTAGAATTAACTGTCATTTGAAATATACTATGGAATAGTTAACTATTTAAGTAAATAATTACTAGGATAGTCAACTATCACTCTGATTAACTATGCTGGAATATAGTACTTTGTCATTTTAAACAACTTAAAGACTGACCATTTCATAGCTTATCCGATATAGTCGACTATCATAATGATTAATGAACTATCTCTACTCCCGAAGTATCATACTAAATCCGTATCGTATCTCAACTGATCTTATGGTAGACTATCTAAACAATTAACTATCTATAGTATCATTCTCTATGCATACCGTTTGTCAGCTCGTCTGAGAGTTGACTATCGAAACGATTAATTAACTATCCCTACGGTTAACTATCCGAATAGCCACGTTGAATGGCCTAGATATTACCTACGTTCCTATCAATAATACTGTTCTAATGGTTTTAGTTATTATTCTCTTGTAACACCGTGTTTTGTACATTTTTATGGTCTAGAATAAAGTCCTTAAAATCAGCCTATAATGTTCCCACTGCTGGGACTGCGGCCTCCTCTCTTCGAGAGGCAGTGGGCCGTAATCCATCACGCGGGTCCAGTGCGGGTTGGTAGATGTCACATGTCTTCGAATTTTTGGTTCTAGGACATATCACTGATTGTGACAGATTTGAGGGTGCTGGAGTAATTACATGCACATGACATATTTCTGTTTTGTCAACGCATTTGCGATGTCTCTTGTATTACATATATTCATAGGCAGCGGAGAACACTCACCATCAGGTGGACCACCAGTTTGTTTGCCATCCAATAAAACAATCACTAAAATTGACATGATGTTAAACAAATTAAATTAAACAGAGCAGTGGCCCAATGAGCAGTGGTGGCCCAGTGAGCAATGATGGCCCAGTGGTAACGGCCGTGACTTACGAGTGGTCGGTCGTGGGTTCGAACCCAAGCAGGCACTTTATGTTAATTATTTCATCACCACTGCTCTCAAAACGGTGAAGGAAAATATCGTGAGAAAACCGGCATGTCCTAGAGCCAAAAATTCGAAGATATGTGACATTCACCAACCCACACTGGGCCCGCGTGGTGGATTACGGCCCACTCCCTCTCACAGAGAGGAGGCTACAGTTCCAGCTGTGGGAACTTTTTAGGCTCATTATGCTAATTAAATAGGCTTTCAAAAACCTAGATTTACAGTACGCGACCGTTTATATCGCAAATCGAATTTTAGCAAAAATTCAGCCTTGTAGAGCGTTGTCTCTGTCACTCAAACCTGTATGTCTCTTTCTATCGCTCGATTTCCACTATAACGCCCTAATGATAAGTAGCTGATACCAAGCCTTATACTCATTTTTGCGAGTCCTAAATGAAAGCGCTGTTGGTTTTTGAACTTTCTGTACTGAGCCGAGCGCTGAAAATCGAACAGCGTGCTTTTAAATGGGCATTTAATCTCAAACTACCCACATAAATATACAAAACACGCTATAACCCATGAAGTGCCTATTAGTATATAAATATATACATAATAATATAGTTGTAAGTGTCTACTGTAGATATATACATTGTATTAAAATGCTAAGCCTTGTCCTGTTTTTATTGTGAACTGGTTTTAATTCGTGCACAGTCGGGTAAAGTCGGGAAAATTGCGTTCTAAGTTCTGCCTCCAAATCTTTTCATGAAAACGAAATTAATATGTCTGTAACTTGTAATCTGCATGCCTTTTCCCAACTATGTCGGGGTCGGCTTCTAGTCTAACCGGCTGCAGCTGAATTTCACTATTTTACATGGAGCGACTGCCTATCTGACCTCCACAACTCAGTTACTGGGTAACACGATATCGAAGTAATACTGGTTGTCAGACTTTCTGGCTTCTCACTAGTTACGAATGTCTACGATCTACGAATGACAGCCGGGACCAACGGCCTCTTGAAGGAATACAATAAATTGAATTATCTAGCGAAACTTCAGACGTGATGGATATCAATATACAATGACGATAAAACAAAAAAAAACAAAGGTATTCTTAACTCGCAGCGGTCGTTGATTATTTTCAAAACAAAAGGTTATACATTCGACGAGTCATTTTTTTTTGTTTTAAAATCATTCGATTTCTATTATTACATTGCGAAGTTTTGCTAGCTAATTTTATTTGACCCTGTATAAAACCGAGTTCACAATAAAAACTATAAATTCAGCTACATTGTATGTTCATAAACAGTATTATGTTGGTCATTGCGTTCGCGTATTATTATTATTTACCGGTTGTACTTAATATGTATTTCACACCAATTGTAATTATTTATGTTCAATTAAATTGAGGTTTACCGTATGCATTGGTCGTTTTATTCAATTATTTTGAGTAGTTTTTTGTAAAAGATCAATTTATATCTTTCGTCACTAATTTTCCTTTCCAGATTGTTTAAAAGTTTTATTTAATTATATTTTTGAACCAAGAAACTTGAAGTACTAAAATCCTAATTTTTATTAAGTTACATTATGAGAAATTATTTTTTACGAAAATAATATTTGTGACTTTAATTTTAAAACACCTAAAGGAACCTACACACTTGTTCGATTTCGTCGATCGATAAACTTTTACCGTCAGATTTTATTAGTCGATCGACAAAATTGAATGTAAGCATCATAAAATGCTGGTTGAATTTGTTGGCAATATGAAAACGTACATACCATTATCCCGCCCGCAAACATTTTTTAAATCATAATTTATGTTTTCTAAAAGTATTATACCAAACCAGGGACCGAAACCGATATGAGCAAAACGAATATTTTTCGGTTACATTTATATTATTTACAGGTAACCTTAAGCTTACCTTACATTGAATACAAACAGTATTAATACCGGTTACCGAAATAAAAATTACTTCTATCTCACACGTGCCGCCGGCATTAGTCAAAGGTGATGCGCACAATCACTTGTGTGTGTATAACCGGTATTAAAACGGTAACCTAAATAGATGTAACATGTTTCTTCATGGTTACGGTAACCTTAATCGTAGAAGTATCCAAAATTCTTCGATACCTGTACCGTAATTTATAAAGGTTTTCGGTCCCTGTACTAAACCACGCTTTGGATATTTAATCCCAAAAAAAAACACAAGAGCGGCTTTTCCTCGCTTTTTACAAAACGCATGCTTTCCCCGTATTTTAATGAAGATAGTTCACTCTTAGTAAAACTGTAAACCTTTACCTTAGTAAACTTTTTGATCTTTCTGAAGATAATTTTGACAGAGTCGTAGTTTCCTAAAAATATTTATTCTGTAGAAGTAGTAATAATGGTTCACTTATGTGGTCATACATACCTACCACAAAAAACCGTTTTAATTATTTTTTATTAAATTAACTTCCAATTTGTTTTTATTTCTCGTACATATTTGCCGTAAACGTCTGGCAAAGATTTTCTAATTATTTTTATTAATCCATATTAGTTCTTAAAGTAGCATAATTATTTATTTAATAAGCCTTAGATTAATGAGCAAACTAGAGTGAACTATCTTTCAGCTGTACACGTTACATTAAAGGATTTGTACGACTACCTTTTTTCTATGAGACAAAAACGTTAACTGTGACTTTCGAATTGAAACTTGTACTTTCGAACTTTATGTCGTAGTTCGAAATTCGAAAGTTTGAATTCCGAAAGTTAACAGATACATTTTACTATAAGTCGCCGCCTTAAAAACTGAGTCATCGGGCCATTAATCATTGTTATTAGTCTGTTTCGCTCGCACTTATGGAGCAGGTAGCAAACTATCTGACATTTATGGCCCGCCTACTCAGTTCATAACGCGAGTACTATTATATAGTTCTTGCATTTCACTTGCTTGCGTAAAACTGTTGAACCCTATGTCAGTATACATAGAACACACACTACGTGCGCTCGTGAATCGCACGAACTATACCAAAAAGTCTCATAGACAAAGAGTAGCCTTACTAATCCTCGCGAAGAACACAGCTGCCTGTAAGAAGCCAGGAAAGGAAACGCCCATGTTTCTTCACTCCCTCTTATCTATGTTTTTAATTGTAATTCTAAAGGGCGGTTTCTTGACCTTGCTTGTTTCAGGAGTTCGAACTTCAACGGAAATAGTGACGCGCCATTTTATCGATATGGACCACGGCATCCCTTTAAACATCCATGCAAGACCGCGACTAGTTGGCCGACGACCGAACGAGATCGTCAACATAGAAACTGATGTTTTTCAAGAGAAATCTTATAAGCAATACTCGTCGCAGCATCTCAGAGACGCCTTAATCGCCGTGAAAAAAGGTTACAGTGTATATGCAGCGTCAAATAAATACGGAGTACCAAGGAAAACTTTACGGAATTGGATGGAAAAGTATGATATTAAGAGTCAGTTTTCTAAAGGCAGGCGCGGGGCAAGGACGCAGATTCTAGACCCGTTAGATCTCATGGTTGAGTCGAGGTCCGAGAAGTATGATGATACTCTGTAAGTCTTTTTGTAATCTTGCCAAAGTTTTTTGGTAGCTCTGTTCATAGGTACTCTCGTTAAAATGGTAGCCAAGAAGTAAGTGGCTGTCAATATGCATATCGAGTTCACGAGGGTTTGTAGAGCGCCGTCTCTTTCTGGATCTCGATATGTGCGACTGAATTGAACACCATTTTTTAATATATAACATTTTGCTCATTAAATATTATTAATTTTGTTAAAGTAACCTGCAACTTAAGAGTTTGCTTAAGGAACCTACAGACTTGATCGATTTGGTCGATCGAGAAAATTGTTCGATCGCCGCCATTCCATTGAAGGTTCTTGTTTTCTATTAGTAAAACAAAGCCTTATTATAGTTAGGCCTTTGTCCCGGAGTAGGACCGAATTGGCTATCAAGGAAAATACACTTAGATAACTTGTTTTTACTCTTAATTAGGTATTGATCGATGATCTCGATCGACAGAATCAAGTAAGTTTGTAGCTATTGACCGAATTATCCAGTTCGAAAAACTTAAAACGAGAGTACCTTTATTCCTATCGGACTGTATTTAGTCTTACAACTACTATGGTACTACTACTAACCTCTGCCATTTCCACAGATACACAAAACAGATGGTTCACTCCGCAAAATCATTTAAATAAAAGCGACTCTTGCTACGACACAATAAAGTGCAATTCAAGTCGCACAGCGCTAATTACCTACAGTTATATTCACCTAGAAGTTTCCTCTCTTTCTGTTGCGTAACTCTTATATCTTCTGACTACGTTACACTCACTGAATTGGCCCGACAAGACGGGCCCGCCGCGTACTTGTAGCTTCATACCTAAAATGCTGAGTGAACCATTTGTACTCATCTGTGTCATTACATAGTATGTAACCTTGAAGTATTTATGACCGTATTATCCAACGTTACTCAATTTTAAGTCACCGCTAAGTTTGATGCTGTCGTTGTCACTTTAAGAACAACAACTTTTAGAGACAGAAAAACATGAGGTCCTGGGTCCGATTCCTAGATCAAGCAAAGTGGTCAATTTTACATCGGGAATTTCTCAGTAGCAGCCGGAGTCTAGATTGGTCACCGTTTGATGACAATAGGCTAGCCCCTATTACATGGGACTTAAACATAACTGGCGAAATGTGGGTGTACCATAGGTGCACCTCTGCCTAACCCTTCGAGAATTACAGGCGTGATGTTCCAACTATGTTTTGGTCAGCTTCCAGTCTAACCGAATGCAGCTGAAAACCAGCATCTGACCACCACAACTGGGTAACATCATACCCAAGTAAGACTGGTTTTCAGACTTTCGGGCTTCTGACTACCCCTGACCAATCTCAAAGATCAGTTCAAACTTTCGGGCTTAAAATTAAGTGTCGTTTGAGAATACGGGGGTTAGAGTTCTAAGTAAAATAATCTAGATTTTTCTATCAATATACTTAAACTGCTATAAAGTTTAGATAAATGGAGTTTGTGTCTACAGGGAGCTAGCATTAAGAACCAAAGATTGTAAAACGTAGTCAAGGTAATGTAAGTGTAGGGAAGTATTTTGGGCATATCTTTACTTGTCATATTTTGGTAGACGTCCTGCGGGGTGATTGCGTCAAGGCGGGTCCACACCAGCGCACGCGCAAGAACCGTGCATGCTAGGTGTCTCGAATGACTATGGACGCGTCATATTCTACGCGCACACATGTTGCGAACTACTTACTATCAGGTGGGCCATCTGCTTAGTTGCCAAATATCAACCAAAAAGCTAACATTTTTCTTAGTATAAAGGAGTATACAGATTTGTATAACTTCGTCGATCGTCAATGAATTTTGCCTTTGAGAAGCAATAAGTACTATTCGTAAAAGTATGTGCGTGTATGCCGATTACGGCAATTGATACAATGTAAAGATATGTCCTCTTAAGAAATACACTTTGTGTCTAGTCTAATTTATCGTTTAAAAAAATATTATTATTATTTACGTCATCAAAAGTTAAGGTGTTACTAGATTGTCGTCATTCGACGTCGACCGGTCAATTTGATCGCTTTAGAACAATCGATCGATGAATTACGGACCATCGACATTTTGAAAACAATCGACGTCGATTGCATCAAACCTCGATGATCGATCTGAATGGTGAATAGATGATCGATCGAACACAATCTATTGGCACCTGTATTCTATCGAAGCTAAAAGATTTTCGCAGCGCCGGCGCCATTCGTGCAAATCCAAAGAAAAAACTAGCCAATGACTGAATTTAAAAAATCTTGAAATTTTCCCACACGTATCTAGCAAAATCTTTTTTATCCATTTTCCCTGCTAAGGAGAATCATTAAATAAAGAAATAATTAAAAACCTTCAACATTTTCAGTTGTGTGGGTAGATAAGTATCATAAATAATTTTTTATTTTATTTTATTAAAAACTCACACAAGTTGATAAAATGATACTAAGTGCCAATAGTTTTATTACTTGACCAAAAACTATAGACTTATTATGATTACTTGAATAGTCAGATAAATCATCGATAAAAAAATAATTTATGCATACCTAACTCCGTATTTAGATGCATATTATATTAACAACTAAAAAAGGTCTAAAATTAAAAGAAAATTAACAACTTGCTCTTAATTTTATTTAAATCATGATTTTCTGACTATTCGACTAATCTGTCTGCAATGACTGTATGTCAACACTGACTAATATACATAAAACTTTACCCATAGTTAACTATAAGTCAAATAATTATATTTTTAGTTCCTAATTCGCCAAAGTAGTGTTAATCCAACCCAAATATTTAGTAAATTATTACTTTTTTTGTTTGTTAATTATTTATAATTATTGTTGATTTTGTTTTTCACTGGCAACGACTAATAGTAAGTAAATAAGTAAATTAATTATAGGAAAATAATTATCGTACTTAAAATAATTATTGTACTTAATTGTTTAATGTGTGAATAATTATAATATTTTTGTAATTTTATTAAGCTATATTATTATTTAGAGGACGTAGTGATTTTCTTTCCTTACGAGGTGACCGGCTTGAGTAGAATAATTATTTATAATTAAAATAATTAGGAAGCTATATTTTTCCTAATTATAGCGTTACCCCGCCCTATTGGCAGGTTTCGCTTTCGCAAAGAAGTTAGCAATAACACGTAATAAGATTAGACCAGTTATTATTTAGGTAAACAAGTTATTGTATTTGCGCTCATTTATACAATGTGGAGACAGTAATACGACAATCAATGAAAATACTGGCAATACTAATGCATAAGAGTATTTTGAAATTATCAAATAAATCCTAACAACGAAATTAAATTTAAAAAACCGCTATTTTTTTTTTCAAATAAACCAAGTAGTTGATGAGCCCACTATGGGTTTTGCCGATTAGCCGACTAGTAATAGTGACTAAACTATTGGTTATATTTGATTGCAGTGTTGTATGCAGACTGGGAACGTCATTAGATATACGACGTTTATTTTGTTCTCTTATTGTTGTCTCACGCTTGTAGAAAGTTATAGAACCAATAATATTAGCATAGTATCCAGTGAGTTAGCGCAAACTAAGCACGTTCCTGTGCAAAAGATTTGATCCCTGCTCGGAATAATTATTTGCAATGCCTACAGGCAATTATTCCGCAATTATTATAAAAATTAAAAATATTCCTAGATTCAGGATTCGTTCCGAGGAATATAAACCACCTCTTCCACATAATGTAAAAAAAAGAGTGCTAGAAAATCCTTTTTTTGTTTGATCATGATTTATAAATGACCCCTCTTCGATGAGTCTTTGAAAAGCCATGATATAAGAAGCTAGTTAAAACTAATTACCTAAACCACCTTGGTCTGAAGCCTTCCGTACTTAGAGAGGGCAAACTTAACAGGTTAATCTTCGTCAATTTGGCCTAGGGGGCAAGTCTGCTTACGCAATTGTGTCGGAATTGCCGATCTTTGACACCATAATTGTAGATTTTGGCAGTTTTTGTAATCTCCAAATTGAAAGGCGTTATTATGATTTCCCGACGGCGTCTTAGTACACTCTTACACACTTGGAAAAACCTTGCGTATTTGGTTATTTCGTACAAAATGACATGCCATAATCTCCTATTTTTTACATTTCTTTTGACCAATAACACGTCATTATGAAATTTGGAGATTACGGAACTAAATGGTAATGGCGTTGCCTGGGTACGGTTATGGTAGTAATAATTAAAAATCATTGAAAATACTAGACTTGGCCCCCTGAGCGGGGTATACACGGTATGGATTTTATGTCATAAAGATAAGGCAAAACTAAGTTCGTAACTGGTCACGTATGGTAGCTTTAATGACACCTACAGAAAGGTACCGGGTGGCAATTCAGTAGCCGGGACCACGCGGCAATATTGTATACTTAATTAATTATAATTTATTTACACTTTTTTAATCAAGTTTATTACTTATTTTACAATAAGCCAAAATAATTATTAATTAATCTAAAACATATAATTGATGTACTTAACTAAATTGTAAGTAAAATAATTTTAATAAGTGAATTAATTATGTAACGTAATCATGATGACTCTGCGATTTTTTCGTGAATTTAATTCCCATTAAGTACTACAAAATTTCCCATTTGTGTCACACGTATCTTCAGACGTTTTTGACATATCTTTATTCCGGCTGTATTATTATGTGATATGATAACTATAACGTTCCCGACAATGGTAAAAATCACTCCATTCACTTCATTATTAAGGTCGTAAGTCTACGAATTCGACGGCTAACGCCGTTGAAGCGTGCCGCTTGTGTGCACTTTATTACATTTCTACCTTTTACGAATTCGGATGTTCATAGAATTAGACACGGACTTAGTAGTATTGGGATTATAGCACTGCCAAGTTTTTTTTTGTCTCAAAATCTGTCACTAAAATTCCCATCACTGGGAATGCTGTCATACTCAATGGGAATATATCGTGGAGTAATATGCCAGTATCTAGAAACTATGTGTTACGGGTGATTGTATTGTACGGATAATAATTATTAATAATAATGATTTTCGTCGTGTACACTATGTTTTATTATTTTTAACCTTATACTACCTAAAAAAGCATTAAAATAAATCGTTACAGAGAAATGTAGATGATGATTTTAAAGATCACTTTTAAAAGAGGTATTTGCCTACCCACTGCAAGACAAAGCCCCCTTCTCATACAGAGAAGGCACGAGCATTGATCACCCTCCTTCTTCTGTATCAGAAGAGACCTTTGCCCTGCACTGGCTTTATTACAAATGGGGCATTATTTTCAACCAGATCAAACGTTGAAAAGGAATAAGTATGTACATTTTATTTTTTTACTTATGTTTTCTTACTTAACAAAACCTCACTACAACTATCTCTTCCAACAGACTTCCCGATAGCAAACGTGCAGTGTCAATACGATAGTCCATCGGACACGGAACCGGACCGGCCCGGAGCGATCGCACGACCGCCGGACGACCACACGTACGACACGCGGGACGAGCCGCCCGCGTTCATCATACGACATGTTAATAATGTAAGTATGTAATAGGGGGCGAGCCTATTGCCATCAACCGGGGACAAATCCAGACTCCGGGCTGCTACTGAGAAATTCTAGATAGAAAAACACAATAATACTTTGCCCTACCTGGTAATCGAACCTAAGACCTCATGCTCAGCAGTGTATTCATGTATATTCTACATTTTACTGCCTCGTTGGTCCAGTGGTTGCAAGCGCTACTGCTGAGCATGAGGTCCTGGGTTCGATTCTCGGGTCGGGCAAAGTGTTATTGGATTTTTCTATCTGGAATTTCTCAGTAGCAGCTCGGAGTCTGGATTTGTGCCCGGTTGATGGCAATAGGCTCGCCCCCTATTACATGGGACTTTAACATAACTGGCGAAATGTGGGTGTACCTGTTACAGGCACACCTCTGCCCAACCCTTCGGGGAAACAAGGCGTGATGTTATGTTATGTTATGTTATGTCTACATTTTACAGGCCCTACACCTCCAAAGCCCCCCTCAGTTCCGTGAGATCAGGCCTAAGATCATGACGATAGGCCCGGGCTCCTCCGCCTCCGTCAACGTCATACATGTGGGCGACCAGGCGCAGCCGCCTAGTATGGTGAGTAACGGCCCACTCCCTCTCACGAAGAGAAGGCCTGTGTCTAAGCATTGGGAACATTATATTATAGGCTCATTATGCTTATGATAAGTAATAGTCCCATGCCGTTCTTTAACCCCGCCAACATAAGTACAGTACAGGCGTTAATGTGTCACATAGAGCATTAAAAAGAGACTGTTATACACACAAATAAGAGTGACAGAGAGGACGTGAGACAAAGACAAACTTCTTCAACTTGATGTGTCACATTAACGTCCACTCTATAGCTGTACAAGCTGCTAAAATCGGAACTAACGCTGCCATCTTGTTTTTCAATACATTTCACAAAACAGTTGCACTAATGTTTACCAACAGCGCCCCTGTCGACGTCATTCGAGCGCCAAAAGAAACTTGTAGTAGTGTAGATGAATTACTAATGATATTGGTAATAGCGCCATCTAGTGTCGAGTAGATGTTCTAATTTACGAAAGAACATTGTACTGATGCTTCCATAGATAATCGTGGTGTCAAGACAAATCTAATGATACATTATTTCTTTTTATGAATCTTTTTGCTTGTGCTAGAGTAATTGAATAAATAATCATTTTCAGCTATAACAAATAGGACTAAGGTCTATTTATAACCTTGTTTCCAATTGATGTTATTTCCACTTAAACAAACATCAACTTTATGCTAGTGTAAATAAAGCTGATTTTAGACTGACTAGTACTGTTGAAAAGTCATAAAAAATATGAAGTTGTAGCGCAAACTGAACCTTATGTTTAGGCATTACAGTTGTTTTTTCCTAAAACTCGTGTTTGTTTACATGTTTGGCAAATAAATTGCGAACGCAGATTACGAATAAAAAGACACAAATTTAAAAAAAATCGCCACCGTCAAACAAAATAAGTTCCTCTATAACGCAGAACATTAGGACCTTCCCTTACAGCTACTCCCCTCCCAGCCATCAGAGTTTAACATCAACAAGCGGATCCGACGCAGCGAGGTAGTGTTACGTCAGGCCGCGGACTGCGTCAGTCGCGGACTGACGTTCCAGACTGTCTCCGAGCAGTTCAACATACCCATTTCAACCATAAGGTAAGTTATCTCTGCCTTCTTTTTTCCCTATTGTGTTGAGGTCAGCTCCCAAACAAACCGGATGCAGATTGCGGCTGAATACCAGTATTTTACATGGAGCGACTCTACAGGCTGAAATTTAATTCATGGGCAATATTTTATAACCACGTATTCTAACCATGACATTTGGAATACGTGGTTGAATTCTTCTGAAGAAGTATCGTGGTTAAAATACGTGGTTAACTTCTTCTGAAGAAGTATCATGATTATAATTCGTTGTTGACTTCTTCTGAAGAAGTATCATGGTTAGAATACGCGGTTGACTTCTTCAGAAGAAGTATCATGGTTAGAATACGTGGTTGACTTCTTCTGAATAAGTATCATTGTTAGAATACGTGGTTAAAATATTGCACATAAATTAAATTTCAGCCTGTTTATGTCATCTCCACAGCCCAGTTACTGGGTAACAAAATACTTCATAAGACTGGTTTCGGACTTTCGGGCTTCTGAGTACCCGTAACAATTGCCAGAGATCTATAGATCTTGAGATCTCGAAATGTAAACATGTATCATTCATTACATATCGAGACCTCTCCGTGCCTCAGAAAGCACGTTAAGCCGTTGGTCCCGGCTGTCATTCGTGGATCTTTGACAGTTTTTACGGGTCGTCAAAAGCCTGAAAGTCTGACAACCAGTCTTACCAAGGGGTATCGTATTACCCAGTTATTGGGTTATGGAGGGCCTATCTGACCTCCGTCTCCGTGAGTCGCTCTATGTAAAATACTGGTATTCAGCTGCATCCGGTTAGAGTGGAAGCCGACCCCAATATAGTTGGGAAAAGGCTAGGCAGATTGATTGAATTAGATGCAGAATAATATGACGAACACAAGTTAATCGGTAACATTAACATAACATGAGTCTGTACCGAATTATATAGAAGAGTTACCGAGTTACATAAATATTCAAGTTCAAATATCTCGGACTGAATTTGTAGAAAAATCGTTTATCAATTCATTTTTGGGGAGTGCCTACGCTGCCGGCGCCGACTCCCGAATTGGCTGCCGGCGCTAAATTTGAAAAAAAAAGCGGAATTCTGGGTTAGCAGTTGGCATAATAATAAAAATACATGTAAAAAAGCATGATTTTTTCCAGTATTATATTTCTATAAAATCAATGATTTCCATATTCCAGTAATCAAGTACTAAGTACCCAGAATCGAACTAGTTAGATTAGGTTAAATATTTTTACGCGCAAAAAATGGTTTTGTTAGGTTAGAACTGTGACCCTCTACGCCAAAAATGACTAGAATATATAGAAAAAAAATAAACTTTAGTTAGGGTTAGTTAGTTGGAGTTCTGAATACTGGAAGGGTTTCCATAGACGACGTGATCCATTATGGGAGTAATGTGCCGGCAGCCGATGTTTTTAATCTCGGCTGCCGGCAGTAATATCATGCCGGTTCCCAATGGCGTTATTTTTGGGAGCCGGCGCCGACATCGGAGGCACTTCCTAATTTTTGTGATAGTTTTTCCAATACCGACTAAGAGCGCCTTCAAATTTGCCGCAAAGTGCTGCGCGGCGGCAGCGCGGCTGCAGCGCTGCCGCCGCGCTGCTTTATTAATCCATATATTAATTTATATAAATAAAAAACGCGCGACTGCAGCGCTACACCCGCGCTGCGGCCGCGCGTTTTTTATTTATATGGATTAATAAAGCAGCGCGGCGGCAGTGCTGCAGCCGCGCTGCCGCCGCGCAGCACTTTGCGGCAGATTTGAAGGCGCCCTAAGGTTCCAACGATGGCCGCGGTATAAAACCAAATGCGCCACTTCTCATAGTGATTTCGTCATTGTCCTTTTCCAGATTCTTTATGGCGCGGAAAGGTATTTTGCCGCAACGCAGACGAGGACGCAGTACTCAGGTAACTGTCAATCGTAACGTACTTCAATTAAACCATTTAAGGCGCAACTAGCCGATACTTTTTCCATACAAATTTCGGGGGGGTTTTACTCCACTGTTACACATTGTACATCCAAAGTAAAACATGAAATCGTTTTGTCTTATTATTAATTTTGTCTGTACAGAAGCAGAATTGTAAAAAAAAAGAAATAAAAAAACGAATCTTTATGAGCCAACAAAGATTCGTTTTTCCTGCTAATTTTAACGCAACTTTGGGAGGAAGTAAGTAATAAAAGAAGTATAAAATCTCCAAAACAAAGCTCGTTCCGACAAAGCTCAATTGTCGAAGATTATAATAAACTTTATTCGTAATTGATTTATGCAGTAGTTTTTTCATAAAACTCCACCTTCCAAAAGACTTTTCGTAATTTTTTACGCGCTCGTTTTACTAAAATCGTTTGTGTGCGTGCGAACTAGAGTTTGTGCATGTAGACCAGCGTCTAACTGCTCATCACTGATACTATCTCTGTCGAACACGATGCCAGGTGAAATAGCGTGCTTTTTGACCAAGCCCACCAATGAGTTTGAGCCCGCGACTAGTTCAACCTTAAGGTAAATCAGAAGCAGTAGTAGCCCGCGAAATTAAAATTTTCTTACGTTTTTGAAGTAAAAACTTCTTTAGGCGCATTGGCCATTTTTGAGACGGGAAAAAACAATTGAACTCGCGATACCGTTACCGACACCTCATTTTTGTAAACGCGATTGTGCTCTTTATTTATATTATGTTACGGATCAATGTTCTATGCAAGTATTTTTACTTTAAAGGTTCCGGAAGTTTTTTTTTTTTGTAAACGCGATTGTGCTCTTTATTTAGATAAGGTTATGAACTAATGTTCTATACAAGTATTTTCTTCCACCAAGGCGATCTTGTTCAAGTTTTCACTTCTGTCGGCACTCCCGGAGTGCCACTATTTTTTTTTGCAATTTGCATATCAGTGTCAGGTTGTAATGTCAAAATAACAGCTTTTTATTAAATGCGTATGAAAATATATCCGGTACCTACCTACTTATAACAATATTTTATTTGTAATTTTTGCCTGTCTGTCTGTCTGTTTGTTCCGACTAATTTCAGAAACGGCTAGACCGATTTGACGGGACTTCCACTGGCAGATAGCGGATGTTATAAGGAGTCACTTAAGCTACTATTATTTTAGAAAAAGAAATAGAGTCCACGCCTTCAGCTAGTTGTTAATAAATTACAAAATCCTAATGAAAAGACACTGGAATTTTTCAACCAATAAAAGCAATTTATTTCTTACTTTCAGCCAACTCGTCCCTGCAATAGTCCGGAGCCTCCCTTCCACATGCAACACTTCAAACTGCCCGACATGGTAGCTTTAAGAGCTGATGATGAAGACCCGCAGCCACAGTAAGAGATTACTCTTATTTATAACACGAAATAGTGCATTATAGCTTTATACAGCGTGAAGAAAAAGATGAAGCGATTGATTTTTAAAGCTCAGTGTTCAGGCAGCGTTAAGCTGCACACATACGTCAGTCACGTCTACGTCAAGACGATCAGTCACGTCATGTCACTGCCGGCGCGTCTCAGTCGACGTCCTGTCACCGGCATCTCAAAACTTGTATTATTACGAACGAAACGTGGCATTGTGACAAAGACAATTTGTAACCGAGGCGTTGCTATGACTGACTGACTATCTGGTCACACACGTCCCTGAAATTGACGTGACTGATCGGCGACTTAACGGTGACGTAACGTGAATTTGACAATGTTTTGAATGTAAACCGGATATTGTGTGCATTAGCTAGATTCAAAATAGTTTTTTTTTTTTGTTTTTAACCGACTCATGCATATTCGGTATTATTTAGCAGATTAACTCACGATTTACAGCCAACCTCGTAAGGATTACCTTACCCCGTTTCTCGACAATTCAAATTTAATTTTCACTAAGGTTTTATCTGTCATTTCCATTACATTATATCTGTCGAGAAATTGTGAACTGGGTGAAATGGGTTAGGTTAGAACTGTGACCAACCACGCGTGAGCCGAGCGAGTGAAGCGAGTGGTGCCGCTGCAGCAGGCGGCGAGTGCTACTTTCAAGTCGCTCGCGACTAGGCTGCATTTCGAATTACACTGTAATCGATTTGAGCGTGCTTACACCTGTTCCGAATTAGCGTGAGCGCGATATCGATGTCCCGTAAATCGTCATCGATGACGTCATGACATGCGCCATCTTGCGATAACGCCGACCATGCCCTAAATTAATATCATCGTGAGTGCAATTGTGCATTTCTGGCTACCGTCGCCACCTGAAAGAAATATGTTATGTTATAAGTTTTGACGTTGAGCGAGCATTGTGAGCGCGGTCACGAGCGTTCCAAATTGTTGACAGCTATATTGTCAGCGGCATTTATTGATGTGAGTGTTGTGAGCGATTAAGGCGCCTTAGTATTAGTGCAAGCTGCGTTGCGTCGCAAGCAAGTTTGATACCAGTTCACAATTTGTCGGTTTCCCATGGATAGATTATAAACTATCGAAAAATTATGCGTTAAATTGTAAATGGTTTGTTGCAGTTTACAATTTTTCAAGTTCATTATTATACGGTGACATATCTTAAATTGTCAAACAGACAAAAAACACCTTATCATTTTATCACGTGCAAGTGTCATTCAATTTTAGGGTGATAAAACAGTTATGAGGTCGACTATACACAGTTTTTTCCGAACCAGCTATTTCACACAATAACCGGCATAACAAGATATAATATCATGTAACAACAATAATGCGTTTTTCTGATATTGGATAACAAACAGACAGCCCACCTGATGATAAGTTGACATGTGCAATATCAGAGGCATTGCCGTTGCGTTGCCCATCTCTATGACAAACATGGAATGCCTCATGTGTCTGTAATAGGGACAAAGACTAAAAAAAAAATATTTTCCGTCTGGTAGATTGTTAAAAAATATTGAACACGTATTTTTTTTTTTTACTTAATCTAAAGATTTCGGCGGTACAAAGTCGCATGACGTTTTTTTTTGAAGTGAAAACTTCTTTAGGCGCTTTGGGCATTTTTGAGATGGGAAAAAAGAACTTGCGACACCGTTACCGACACCTCATTTTTGTAAACGAGATTGTGCTCTTTATTTATATTACGTTACGGATCAATGTTCTATGCAAGTATTTTTACTTTAAAGATTTTGGAAATATTTTTTTAAATTGTTCAAGTTTTCACTTCTGTCTGCACTCCCGGAGTGCCACTGTTTCTTTTTTTGTAGTGACCTCGGCTCGTAGCTGACCTCTGAGGTCATGACTACTTAAGCTACTAACTTAAAGCCTCCAGCTAGAGGCGTAAACTAAACTTATATACGAGGCGAGCGCTCGCTAAAGGCACCCCCTGTGGGGTACGAACCTCGGCTTAGGGCGTCGCTGGGGGGAGGACAGCAAGGTGGGACAGGCTGGATAAAATATGGACTATTATTATTAATCGGGGAATGTCGTATGACGTCACTGACGCCTATGTAGATTTTATACTGAGTTGTGACGTAGCGAGCCCCTATTCCCCAACTTTAATGCGTTTTATCTTAGTAATTTTTTATTAATATGATAAAGCAAAAAATACGTGTCTAATATTTTTTTATTGTCTACCTAACGGACTAAATACATCTTTTTTTTACCCAGGCATCATCTTATTCCATTTTGTATATGGCACCCAATATTTAACTGAAAATATAACTTTGTGAATATTAGTATTTAGAATCTCAGTAACTTAAAACTGTATAAATATTTACAATATGTATTTAGCTGTAGAATTAGTAATATAACGACTTTGAGAGGAATAAAGTCGTATGTGTAAAAGAGACTGCTGAGCATGAGGTCCTGGGGTTCGGTTCCCAGGTCGAACAAAGTATTATTAGGTTTTTCTATCAGGAATTTCTCAGTAGCAGCCCGGAGTCTAGATTTCTGCCCGGTTGAAGGCAATAGAAGGTCATAGTAATTAGCTAGGAAAACTCCAAAGACTTGATGTTTATCGATATCTAAACTAAAAAAAATTGGGACGAGGTGGTCCCAATTTTTTTTATTAACTTTGCTTGGATGGTTTTTGAGTTAGCTTCAATAATACGTATTTTTTCCCACTTAGTATTTGCATGATATGATAAGTTCCTCTCATTGTTATTTACATAGCAGGTAGTGGTATTCGAATTTGTGTGGGGTAAGTAAAAATTTTTTACAAAAAAAAAAACAACAGACTTCCAAAAAACACTATAAAGTGAAAAATTACTTTAATTTCGGTGACAAAAAACGAAAATGCAAAACCAAAGACACTGACTTCTGAAATTAAAGTTATTTTTCACTTTGTAGTGTTTTTTTTTTGGAAGTCGTTTTTTTTTTTGTAGTTAAAAGTTTCTTGAGCCTTAAGTCTTGCTTCCTATTACATGGGACTCAAACATAATTGGCGAAATGTAGGTGTGCTTACACTTCTGCATAAACTTTATAAAAAAACAACATCACGCCCGTAATTATTTCTCGAAAGGTTAGGCAGAAGTGTACTTTAGCTTGTACACCCACATATCACCAGTTATGATTAAGTCCCATGTAATAGGGGGCGAGCCTATTGCCATCAACCGGGCACAAATCCAGACTCCGGGCTGCTACTGAGAAATTCCTGATAGAAAAACCCAATAACACTTTGCTCGACCGAGCCATCGATCTCAAGACCTCATGCTCAGCAGTAGACTTTATAAATCTCTTGGTGTAATATTTATACAAAATATACCTGTGAATCTAATAGGAAGGAAGATCTCTTATAAATATTATTTTCAATGTATGCCTGTAATATGTTATAAAAGACATGAATTATAAAAAACATCACAATATTGTTATTAGTATTCTCAGTGAATGTTTTAAAATATGTATACTGTATACAAATAATTTGTAGGCCTTACAACATTTTCTCCACTGCAGCAAGTTCAATCAAACTTAATATACAGGACAGTACAGAAGGCGCACTCCGCATTTTAAAGCCTCGGTCACACACAGCGAATACTCGCTGCGAGAATTCGCTGCCTGCCTGTTACACATAGCGAATTCTCGCGGCGAGTGCGCATTCGCAGAGAGTAAAATTCAATATGCTCATTTCAAATCGAGGCGAATTCAACTCGCGGCAAATGGATCTATTCGCAACGAATAGCCTGTCACACACAGCGAGTTGAGTGAGTATTCGCTGTGTGTGACCGAGGCTTTAGGTATGAAGCTACAAGTACGCGGCGGGCTCAACTTGTCGGGCCAATTCAGTGAGCGTAACCTAGTCAGAAGATATAAGAGTTACGCGATAGAAAGAGAGGCAACTTCTAGGTAAATATAGCTGTAGGTAATTAGCACTGTGCGACCTGAATTGCACTTTACTGTGTCGTCGCAAGAGTCGCTTTTTATTTAAATGATTTTGCGGAGAGAACCATCTATACTAATATGTGTATACAGTCAGAGAAAAGTTGTCTAACAGATTCAGACAGAGTCTAACAGATAGACACTCTAGGTAAATCTGCCGGGGTTATAGCCGTTTTATACCACTGTCAAATAATGACAGTTGTAATAAAAAAATACGGACAATTCAAGGACTGGTCAAACTGAGGTGAATCTCGCGCTAGTCGCAAATGATCGCGTAAGTTTTTTACGCGAGTATTAGCCGTAGTTTGAACATCTTCTTTAGAAGTTAGTTGACACAATTGGAATGTGCGAATACAGTCTCGCATCCCGCGCGGGATATAGTTTGACCGGAACCACTGTTACGCGCCTTAGGAATGCGCGACGAGGCGGGAGGCAGCGTTGACGAATAAGCGGCGGAATGCCGTGAACGTTGACGAATGAGCAACCTGCTCTGCTCCCCGTGAGCCGCGCACGTACCTAAGGCGTGTATAGTCAATTTGCTAAGCTCTCATTTCCCAGACAATAAGATGTATATTGTATGGCTATTGATGGCCTCCCAGAAAGACTATTAAATTATTAGTAATATTAAAATGGGCCTAATCACTTTTTGAAAAACATTATAGATTATATAATTTAACACACATTCAAACTGTATTTTACAGACAAATGTCTGCAGAGGCTTGTTGTATAAAATCACCCTAAAAATATAGTATCAGCTGTAAATACGTCACTTCGAGATTTACTAAACGTTCATCGATGTCTCTCGTCGTCTCTGTCACTCATCTATGTGTCTCTTCTTCTGAAGCTCGATGTGTCATGCCAGATACTGCATTGTGTATAACAATGATTGTGAATATATAATTATTATAAAGATAATAGCGGTGGCCTTGTTGTATGGACAATTGTCACTAGACTTACATAATATTACATTTGTAGGAGGCTGCATTAATGCTTTTTGATATTTAGTATGTTTTCTTGAACAAAACGTTGTAATGTATGAATACTGGGTGTCAGGACATCGTCGCTAAAACTGTTACCATGAATAATAAAATAAAAAACTATTGTTTCATACTAAACTGCCTATACCGTCAAAATGTATGGAACATATAACCAGAGATGTTGCGGATATTCGCATCCGCATCCGAAGTTGCGGAGCTTCCGCATTTATTTAGACCTCCGCATCCGCATTAGTCAATGCGGAGCTCATACAGATGCAGATGTGGGTAGAAAAGGGTGAATTTGTGTAAAATCTAAATAATGTAGTTCTAAATTGTCACATTCTCACGAAATAGTCTTATATCCATCAAACATAAGATTTGGAGACCTATATAAATTTTAAATGATTTTAATTTAGTAATTATTAATTATAAAAAAAAAAAAAATTAAGACTATTTTTGTTCATTCTCCTAAAACTGTGTTAGTAATTACGAGATCATTTAATACAATTAGGTAACATAATATAATACTCGAAATAAATAATTGAATGTGAATGAATATAATTGAAATAAATAATTGAAAATAAATTAAATAATGATTGCCGCGAATTGAATTATGATCAAAATACAACGAAACAGCGCTGCAATATGCAAAAAACGTAAGATTTTGAATTTCACCTTACCGCCTTTAGATCCGCATCCGCGGATGTGAGCCACCAAAAATCGTCATCCGTATCCGCGGATATTAAAAATCTGCATCCGCAACATCCCTGCATACAGCCAGTGTTCCATACAATTTTAATTCCATACATTTTCATATATTCTAGACTCTAGAATCAAGTGTTGAATTCATGGTGGTTGGTTTGGGTGTCGATGTCCAATCACTCTGTATATTTTTTGTATGTGGATACTATAAAAGCGTCGAGTTAACATGTATAACAGAATAATAATCCACAAATTAGATAAATATGTCTGTAATATCTTGGAGGTATAGTCAACCGCACGTCTATAACAGCATAATTTTGGCAGCTCCTTTATTTCGTAGCGGGAAGGTAGGTTTTAGTAGTTCAAATTTTTGTACTGTCCTGCGGTTGATTGTACCAACCTACCACAGAGCACGTAAATGCCGATGGATTCGATTTGTATGGAAGTGTTGACAAAGTCGCCTCTAGCAGCGGCTGTCGAGGCGTCTCCGTGTTCTATGATATAATTATACCTACTTTTGACTCTCAGAATGATTGAGCCTATTTCCAGCAGTGAACTGCAATACACTGCATTTATTGATAACATACTAAATGTCAGAAGACCATATGTATCTAAAAGCATCTAGGCTTTACGTAGTTAATGTGACAATGTAGCTGGCACTAAATAGTGCTAAATTAACACTAAATACAGTGTAGCATAGTAGACTAAAAGTACCATTTGAAATTATGATATTCCGAATTACGTCACAAAATAACGCGTCTAATTTTTAAGTGTCACACTAGCGCCATCTCTTATCGAGAAGCTGAACTAACTGTTTTATTTTTGTAATAATAGATGGCGTTGATCGCTGAGAAAATATTTTTACAAGAGTTAATTTTCGGCAGCTATTTGTGAAAACAAAAGTATTTTTTATTGTTAAGATCAGTATTATATTGAACAAATTTGTTTTTTTACTAAGTTATTATTAAAAGTCTGCAATGTCCGTTGTTGGTCAGTGTTCGGGTTGACCGGGTATATAACATTGCACTTGTTTACTAATTCAACTGGTTAATCAGGACACTAGTTTTAGTTATGGTTTTTGTTTGTAACGTCATCTGTCTTTATATTATATGTAACAAGTTCCGTAGTATTAAATAGGTATACTGACAATATTATATACCTTTGCTTGTATAAAATTACCCTTCAGTATCACAGCTCACTGTTTAGTATAGCGTAAACAGATATTTCTCGCCCATTACCCTTTTTTTGCAGTGAATACTAAGCTTTAGGGTCAGCGCACACAGCAGAAAATTGCTTTAGCAATATTCATTGACAAATTGATAATGAACTAAATGGTAATGAGGCGCTTCGACTAAAATTTGCAATGTACAGACGCCAGCACATCAGGCTACTACAATCTGTCAAATTTATTTAATAGATTTTCAACTTTATCACTGAGGTGTAAGGTTCAAAGTTGATTGGGAAAATTTGACAGTTTCGGGTAGCATGATGTGCTGGCGTCTGTACAAATTGTAAAGTAATAGTGTACTCATTGTTGCCTAAAATAGAGTTGATAATAGCATACGCGAACATACGCCCAATGAATGATCCCTTTCAAGCTATTTTCTATTCTATTTCAGATGTGATTTAGTTCAAAATCAATTCTAGAATATAACGTAAAGACAGATGATAATTAAGACATTGTAGCTCAGTGCCATGAAAGTAAAGCGTCTGCATTGTACACGTAGCGTGTGTAGCTAAATATACAATGTCTAATAAAAACGTATTTTGTGTACAAAAAATTATTTTATTTGAGTACGCCCTGAATATTTTCCCGTTCCTTTTGTCTGGGGACAGCTTAATAGCTCGGATAATGCATTATTCTTAGGTCGCCGCAGCATATATTTTTTTTACTATTCATTTAAGTTCCTTTCTAGCCTTAGCAGTCTTCAGTTTCAGTCACAAAAATTACTGCTACACAGACCGCTCGCTGCTCTTGCGCCGCGCTGTCGAACACCAGCCCGTTATAGGTACTATACTAAATACATACACCGTCTCAAGGTGGTTTTATACCGGCGGGCGAGGCGTGGATGGGATGCGCGAGAATTTAAATCACGCTTACTCTTTTAGACCGAAAGATGTACAGCGCTATACCACGCCGTCTCGCGATGGCCAGCGCTGCCTCGCGATGTCACGAGCCAGCCATCGCTACCTAGCTTCGGCTCGCGCTATCACGCGCCGCCCGGCCAGCCGTGTCTGGTGCGCCGACCAGCCGAGAGTATAGTATGCAGCGATGTCTCGCGATGGTCGGAACAAGCCGGCGCGTGCCAGCGCGAGACATCGCGATTCAGCACTTGACGGAGAGAGATCGTGCGGGTTCTCAATGGCCGGTGCGAGATTTGTATATGTGTTGTACAATGTAAATAAATACTGTATTCTTACAGCAATGAAGTTTAATATTGTACTAAAAAATATTTCAATTCTCGCCTCGCACATCCTCGCGCATCTAGACCTTTTAAACCAAAGATGGCAGGGCGTGGATAGGAATTTTGCCATACAAATTTCAATTCTTGCCCATCCCATCCACGCCTTGCCTCGACGGTGTATAACCACCCTTATACCACCACTACCTCAATCATCATTAGGAATTCGTATTTGAAAGAATTTATTTTTCACTACAAATACTCAGTTAGCTTCATTCGGATCGCCGTAGATTTATTACGATAACCTCAAAAACGGACGCCCAATTAAATATTTTGAATTAAAATTCACTACCGCCATCTTGTATCGGATAGCTGAACAAATATTGTTTTATCTTCCTGCAGGCCTAACATGACACATGCGACAATTATCCACTCTCGCGCGACTAATTTTTGTCTATTTCTGTAGTTTTATCGTTTTCTGACAGCTACGCCATACAAAATACTCGACTCGTTCTGTCAAACTTGATGTTTTGTCTACAAACTCTAACATGACACGTTATTTATCTCGATTTTTGACAGTTCAACACGAGATAATCAAGTAATGAGTAAAGGTGCCACTAATTTTAATTTCCGTCATTTTGTATTTTAATTTCAGCATGCCAAAGAAATTTTAAGCGATTGGTCGCTATTTCGGTAGAGTGTGTAGCGCGTAGGCATATTATGTATCTTTAGTCTTAGGCAATGTATGACGTAGCTCGTAAGTTAATTCTAGTCCTCTCAATCTCTGTATACAACATTAGTCGTTCAGTAAACCTTCAACTGAGAACTAGGTATGGGCGTTATTTAACGTCACTAGTTACAATAACTGGCTACGGGGCATGTAACGGAATAACTAGTTTCGAGTCACACACAAACACGTGATTTTTGTAACTAGTTCCATCACAATGCAGTGATCGAATGAAAAGAGTGAAACGAAACAAGCTTGTGTTATGTAACGTATTACGTAGGGAACCATTTACATTTTCGTTTCGCAAATAACAGTAACACTTCAATGAGAATAGAATTTGAAAAATAACTAGATACTAAAATCACTAGTTTTCAAAACCGGTAACGTCCTCGAAGTCACTAGTTACGTTACGTTTCACAAAAATCACGTAACAACCCACCCCTACTGAGAACACGCTCTTTCATTTGCCGAACCTTCTGATAATACATACATATCAACCACCTTAACGGCAAAGTGGTGACCCCTGTACGTGCCCGCGCGCGTATCGTGTTTCAAGTTATCGTAACTAAGAGACTGTTACCATATCGCGCGTAAAAAATTAACGACTCAAGCTACCAGGCCACAGCTTTCCAACAACCCGCAGCCATGTCAACCCCGAACGAGCCACAACCTCAACAAATGACCGCGGTTTCTATCACGCCGAGGATACCGGACTTCTGGCGAGACCGACCAAGACTCTGGTTTCACCAATTTAACGCCATCGTGGATCCCCAAAAGGCAAGTGACCTGCACAAAAGTCAACTTTTAATAGCTAGGCTGAAACCTGACGAGTTACCTGACATTAGTGACATTCTTGAAAACACGGCTGAGGATAATAAATTCGAGACTCTTAAAAATAGATTGATTTCGGTTCACGAAGAGTCCGAAGCAAAACAATTGAACCAACTCTTAAACGAAATCGAACTCGGAGACCAGAAGCCGTCACAATTTATTACGGCGCATGCGAGATTTAGGGAAAAATAAAGTGCCAGACGAGACTCTAAAATTATTGTGGTCAGGTCGTCTTCCACACTCAATTAGGGCCGTCATAGCCGCATGCGACACTGGCGAGATAAAACTCGATAGTTTGGCTAAAATCGCAGATAAAATCATAGAAAATACCAGGCCATCTGAAATAGCCCCAGTTATTAAAACAACTGCGAGTGCCGACCAAACTATTCCCGAAACCATTCTTAGAGGACTAAAGCAAATGAAACTAGAATTTCAGAATTACATAATAAACTAAACGGTTCCAATAATCATCAGAACCGTGAGTCGCGAACCCGAAATCGTTATGGCCCTAGTACATCCCGGGCACGCTCTAAAAGTCGCGAAAACACTCATATAAATAGGGAAAAGTATCTGAGCCAAAAAGCGAAACCAGGTGATGCGGATTACCTGTGTTTCTACCACTTCACTTATGGTACCAACGCGCGTAAATGCGGCCTTCGATATTGTTGATCGAAGGCGGCGACACAATAAACTGCAACAATAAGAACCCGGAAAACTAATGCAGACACCGGGTCAAATACACAATGTCGCCGGTGTCGACAATTCCTATCGTTTATGTGTTACAGATATAATAACTGGTGCACGATTTCTTATCGACACTGGTGCTGATGTGTCGGTTTTAGCCGGTAAAAGGCAAAACGCATCCACGTCAGATTACATATATGCAGCCAACGGAACAAAAATTAAAACTTACGGCGAAAAAAACATTACAATTAACTTAGGTTTCCATTCCAATGGAAGTTCATACTAGCCGACGTTCAACGTTCAATTATAGGGGCTGACTTCCTTGCTAACAAACTAATAGTAGATTTACATGGCAGGAAAGTAATAGACAAACTTACTTTAAGTCGCATGCCACAAAAATTACAAATTGCCACGAATCGAGTATTCGATCAATCGATGTAAACGATGAATACCATCTCATATTGGAAAAATTTCCCGATATCACCAAATTACATCCTAAACATAACGTACAACACCATATTTATACTACCGGACCCCCGGTCCATGAAAAGGTACGACCACTTAATCCGGAGAAATACAAAGTAGCCAAAGCAGAATTCGAGAGGATGATGCAATTAGGCATTTGTAGACCTTCGAATAGCCCGTGGGCTAACCCACTGAAATGAAATGAAATGAAATGAAATGAAATTGTTTATTCTGTAAATAGGATATCGAAATCACTTTTACACGTCATATAAAAAAATATTAAAAATAAGCTAGATGAGTTCGGCGTTTCCTATCTGACTACTCTGAGAAGAAAGGCCGAAACAAACTCAGAGGTCGCAGTCTCTTTTTAAAGTCCAGACATAATCTTGGTCAGGCCATATGAGGACCATGTAGATAAGTGTCTGAAAAGGTCTTTTGAGGAAAGAACCACACAGATTTGAGTGGACCTGTCCAGTCAGTGCAAGCATTTGTCAGTAATCGTGGAGCTCAACTCAGAACTTAAGGAGCTCAACTCGACGAACAATACCAAAGAAAGGACATTTGGGTAGGCCGCATAAACTACTACACTTGTATGTGTTAGTAAAAAAAACGGGGAAATTAGACCATGCGGAGATTATCGTAGACTTAACGCGCAAACTACTCCCGACCGTTACCCATTACCAAGACTACTTGATTTCACTTACATACTGAAAGGGAAAACTATATTTTCAAAAATTGATGTTCGGAAAGCCTACCATTATATACCTATGGTTCCCGAAGACATTCCAAAAACTGCAGTCATAACTCCATTCGGTTTATTCGAGTTTACAATTTGCCGTTAAAGTGGTTGGTTGGTATGTGTGTATTATCAGAAGGTTCGGCAAATGAAAGAGCGTGTTCTCAGTTGAAGGTTTACTGAACGACTAATGTTGTATACAGAGATTGAGAGGACTTAGAATTAACTTACGAGCTACGTCATACATTGCCTAAGACTAAAGATGTTTAATATGCCTACGCGCTACAATCCTCCCTCCTTAGATTAAACAATGGAATTTGTATGTCCCCAAAAGAAAGAATACAAAATTTTAAACTAACTAGGTACCTACTACAAACGTTAACAATAATAACAAATTGAGTTATGGACAACTGTTTTACTTAAACTAGAGAGTTCATATTAGTCCTTCCGTCGCACATTGTTTACACTACACTACCTACACCGTTATTAAGTTTTTTTGAGGTTTGCACTCGCGATATTTGCTTGTAGGTTGGGCATCTCCGGTGGTACGTCGTTAGCACGTTGTGTGATCGCGCGGCTATTTCTTATTTCGATGGCGGCTTCTATGCGGCGCGCGGCGCCTGCAATAGCACCACCCTACGTAGAGTATACATAGGGTTCCCGTTGCGCTGACTAGGATGACTGCGACTAGTGACATGTTGTGAGTGATGTCAAGGGTTTAGTCTTCCACCGAGGTTTTGTTACTGTGGCTGTGGCTGCGCTGTTGGGCGTGACGATGGTCATTTTGCTAGCTGGCTGGCCCATGTTGTCTGACTGGTATAAGTGCGGCCATAGTGAGCGTTTGTTGATGTGTGACGGTTACGAAAGGTAAACAGCTGATAACGTCAATAATCGTGGTTGGCTCACAAGTCGAATCTCACGGTCTTCTTAATGAGCCGGCCCGATTTCGTTATAACCGGCGGTGTTGTCAAAAGTGTCGAATGAAGTTGTAACGTTCGCCGGATGTGGGACAGTGTTGAGTGGCTTTGTTTGGGTCCCGTAAAGTGGGACCGGCACATTATCAAAGTCTAATAGGTAAGCTGGTTTTAGACGATCAAGTGACACTGTGACTTGTTTGCCGTTACAGTCTAAAGTATAAAATTTTGGATGTCGCTTTATTATTTTAAATGGACCTTCGTACGGTGGTACCAAAGATCGCCGTGCTTCATTCCTAACAAACACATGAGTGTTAACAGTTAAATCCTTATGAATGAATACGCTATTGTTGTTGCTATGTAAACTTGAATGTGAGAGGCTGGGAACGGATGATAATGAATTAGTTAATTGTTTGATGTAGTCGCTCTCGTTGATATTGGTTGCAGGCTTTGAATTAAATAGGTCACCTGGGAGTCTGAGACTACAGCCGTATAAAAATTGTGATGGACTGTATCCTAGATCTAATTTAACTGCCGAGCGCAACCCTAGAAGTACTAGAGGTAATTCCCGTAACCATTGTGTGCTATTTGCACATTTTGCCATAATAGCAGCTTTTAAGGTACGGTGCAGTCTTTCGATCATGCCGTTCGCCTTTGGGTTGTATGCAGTTGTTCGAACTCGTTCGATACCGAGTCTTTTTAATAACTGCCGAAATAGGTCTGATTCAAATTGGCGACCTTGGTCTGAGGTTATACGTATTGGACAACCGAAACGAGCTATCCAATGCTCTACGAACACCTTAGCAACCGTTTCAGCTGTTATATCTTTTACGGGTATAACTTCAGGCCATTTCGTCACCCTGTCGATGATGGTAACGCAATATTTGAAATCCTCTGCCTGTGGCAGTGGTCCTATTATATCGATGTGTACGTGTTCAAAACGATTTCCTGTGTTGTCGAATTCGCCTATCGGTGTTACTGTGTGGCGTTGAATTTTACATTTTTGACAGGGAACACACATTTTGACGTAATTTTTTATGTCTGTATTCATGTTGCTCCAAAAATACCTAGATTTAACTAAGCGTTGGGTAGCTGCGACGCCGGGATGACTCACATTGTGTAAAGTTTTGATAGCGAGTTCCCGGAACTGTATAGGTAGATAAGGACGTATGTCAATTGTTGATGTTTGCGTAGATTTTGTAATTCTGAATCGCTTTTTTGTAGTTCGGCTAACTTTTGATAATCGAATAATGGTGGCACGATAATCTCATCGATTCGGGATAACGCGTCGGCGACTGTATTTTTATCACCTTCAATGTACATGATGTTATCACAAAGTCTAATTGTCTTAATCGCCTAGGTGAGTCTGAAGGTGAAACCTTTTTAGATAGGGCGAATGTTAATGGCTTGTGATCTGTTAGGACGGTTAGCTTTCTACCTTCTACCAAATGGCGGAAATGTTTTATTGCCATGTATATTGCTAGAAGTTCCCTATCATAAGTGCTGTATCTTGTTTGGGTGTCAGTGAGTTTCTTTGAGTAAAATCCTAGAGGTTCTAATTTTCCACTAACTCTCTGATTTAAAGCTGCCCCTACGCAAGTACCAGAAGCATCTGTCATCAACACTAGTGGCACGGTTGCGTCTGGGTGTGATAACATTACTGTATTATTGATCATTTGTTTACATCGACTGAATGCTTCTAATGCGCTTTCGGTCCACGTAATTTCAGTTTTGTCGCGTTTTTTGGAATTATGTAAATACGCGTTTAGCGGTGCTTGAATTTCTGCAGCTTTTGGAATGTTTAGTCTGTAGAAATTCATAATTCCGAGGAAACGTCGTAGTTCCTCAATTGTTTTGGGTTGTGGATAGTCATTTATAAGTTGCATTTTTTCTGCGCTCGGTTTTAGGCCCTTTGAATTGATGTGGTAACCGAGGAAGTTTAATTCGGATTGACCAAATTCACATTTATCTGTGTTGATCGTTAAACCGTAGTTATTTAAACGTTCCAAAACTATCTCTAAATGTTTAACATGCATTTCTTTTGATTCAGATGCTATAATTATGTCATCTAAATAAGGAAATGCAAAATCAAGACTTTTTAATGCATTGTTTACTAGTCTTTGAAAATCTTGCGCTGCATTGCGTAACCCAAAATTCATTCTTGTAAACTCGAATAAACCGAATGGAGTTATGACTGCAGTTTTTGGAATGTCTTCGAGAGCCATAGGTATATTATGGTAGGCTTTCCGAACATCGATTTTTGAAAATATAGTTTTCCCTTTGAGTATGTATGTGAAATCAAGTAGTCTTGGTAATGGGTAACGGTCGGGAGTAGTTTGCGCGTTAAGTCTACGATAATCTCCGCATGGTCTAATTTCCCCGTTTTTTTTACTAACACATACAAGTGGGTTAGCCCACGGGCTATTCGAAGGTCTACAAATGCCTAATTGCATCATCCTCTCGAATTCTGCTTTGGCTACTTTGTATTTCTCCGGATTAAGTGGTCGTACCTTTTCATGGACCGGGGGTCCGGTAGTATAAATATGGTGTTGTACGTTATGTTTAGGATGTGTTTTAAAATTTTCCAATTTGGTGATATCGGGAAATTTTTGTAATATGAGATGGTATTCGTCGTTTACATCGATTGATCGAATACTCGATTCGTGGCAATTTGTAATGTTTGTGGCACGCGACATTAAAGTAAGTTTGTCTATTACTTTCCTACCATGTAAATCTACTATTAGTTTGTTAGCAGCAAGGAAGTCAGCCCCTATAATTGAACGTTGAACGTCGGCTAGTATGAACTTCCATTGGAATGGGCGACGCAAACCTAAGTTTATTGTAATGTTTTTTTCGCCGTAAGTTTTAATTTTTGTTCCGTTGGCTGCATATAATAATCTGACGTGGATGCGTTTTGCCTTTTACCGGCTAAAACCGACACATCAGCACCAGTGTCGATTAGAAATCGTGCACCAGTTATTATATCTGTAACACATAAACGATAGGAATTGTCGACACCGGCGACATTGTGTATTTGACCCGGTGTCTGCATTAGTTTTCCGGGTTCTTATTGTTGCAGTTTATTGTGTCGCCGCATTTACGCGCGTTGGTACCATAAGTGAAGTGGTAGAAACACGGGTTATCCGCATCACCTGGTTTCGCTTTTTGGCTCAGATACTTTTCCCTATTTATATGAGTGTTTTCGCGACTTTTAGAGCGTGCCCGGGATGTACTAGGGCCATAACGATTTCGGGTTCGCGACTCACGGTTCTGATGATTATTGGAACCGTTTAGTTTATTACGTAATTCTGAAATTTCTAGTTTCATTTGCTTTAGTTCTCTAAGAATGGTTTCGGGAATAGTTTGGTCTCTGCACTCGGAGTTGTTTTAATAACTGGGGCTATTTCAGATGGCCTGGTATTTTCTATGATTTTATCTGCAATTTTAGCCAAACTGTCGAGTTTTACCTCGCCAGTGTCGCATGCGGCTATGACGGCCCTAATTGAGTGTGGAAGACGACCTGACCACAATAATTTTAGAGTCTCGTCTGGCACTTTATTTTTCCCTAAATCTCGCATGCGCCGTAATAATTGTGACGGCTTCTGGTCTCCGAGTTCGATTTCGTTTAAGAGTTGGTTCAATTGTTTTGCTTCGGACTCTTCGTAAACCGAAATTAACCTATTTTTAAGAGTCTCGAATTTATTATCCTCAGGCATGTTTTCAAGAATGTCACTAATGTCAGGTAACTCGTCAGGTTTCAGCCTAGCTATTAAAAGTTGACTTTTGTGCAGGTCACTTGCCTTTTGGGGATCCACGATGGCGTTGAATTGGTGAAACCAGAGCCTTGGTCGGTCTCGCCAGAAGTCCGGTATCCTCGGCGTGATGGAAACTGCGGTCATTTGTTGAGGTTGTGGCTCGTTCGGGGTTGACATGGCTGCGGGTTGTTGGAGAGCTGTGGCCTGGTAGCTTGAATCGTTTACCTTTTACGCGCGATATGGTAACAGTCTCTTAGTTACGATAACTTAAAACACGATACGCGCGCGGACACGTACAGGGGTCACCACTTTGCCGTTAAAGTGGTTGGTTGGTATGTGTGTATTATCAGAAGGTTCGGCAAATGAAAGAGCGTGTTCTCAGTTGAAGGTTTACTGAACGACTAATGTTGTATACAGAGATTGAGAGGACTTAGAATTAACTTACGAGCTACGTCATACATTGCCTAAGACTAAAGATGTTTAATATGCCTACGCGCTACAACAAGAATGAATTTTGGGTTACGCAATGCAGCGCAAGATTTTCAAAGACTAGTAAACAATGCATTAAAAAATCTTGATTTTGCATTTCCTTATTTAGATGACATAATTATAGCATCTGAATCAAAAGAAATGCATGTAAAACATTTAGAGATAGTTTTGGAACGTTTAAATAACTACGGTTTAACGATCAACACAGATAAATGTGAATTTGGTCAATCCGAATTAAACTTCCTCGGTTACCACATCAATTCAAAGGGCCTAAAACCGAGCGCAGAAAAAATGCAACTTATAAATGACTATCCACAACCCATAACAATTGAGGAACCACGACGTTTCCTCGGAATTATGAATTTCTACAGACTAAACATTCCAAAAGCTGCAGAACTTCAAGCACCACTAAACGCGTATTTACATAATTAAAAAAAAACGCGACAAAACTGAAATTACGTGAACCGAAAGCGCATTAGAAGCATTCAGTCGATGTAAACAAATTATCAATAATACAGCAATGTTATCACACCCAGACGCAACCGTGCCACTAGTGTTGATGACAGATGCTTCTGGTACTTGCGTAGGGGCAGCTTTAAATCAGAGAGTTAGTGGAAAATTAGAACCTCTAGGATTTTACTCAAAGAAACTCACTGACACTCAAACAAGATACCTATCTTGTTTGAGTGTCAGTGAGTTTGATAGCACTTATGATAGGGAACTTCTAGCAATATACATGGCAATAAAACATTTCCGACATTTGGTAGAAGGTAGAAAGCTAACAGTCCTAACAGATCAAAACCCATTAACATTCGCCCTATCTAAAAAGGTTTCACCTTCGGATTCACCTAGGCGATTAACACAATTAGACTTAATTTCTTAACTTTGTGATAACATCATATACCATGATACCATGGTACATTGAAGGTGACAAAAATACAGTCGCCGACGCATTATCCCGAATCGATGAGATTATCGTGCCACCATTATTCGATTATCAAAAGTTAGCCGAACTACAAAAAAGCGATTCAGAATTACAAAATCTACGCAAGCATGGTAAACTCCAATTTAAATTAATCACAATGCCCGATTCGGAGATAAAGTTAGCCTGTGAAACATCAACAAATGACATACGTCCTTATCTACCTATACAGTTCCGGGAACTCGCTATCAAAACTTTACACAATGTGAGTCATCCCGGCGTCGCAGCTACCCAACCACAGACCAAGTAGTACAACGCTTAGTTAAATCAAGGTATTTTTGGAGCAACATGAATACAGACATAAAAAATTACGTCAAAATGTGTGTTCCCTGTCAAAAATGTAAAATTCAACGCCACACAGTAACACCGATAGGCGAATTCGACAACACAGGAAATCGTTTTGAACACGTACACATCGATATAATAGGACCACTGCCACAGGCAGAGGATTTCAAATATTGCGTTACCATCATCGACAGGGTGACGAAATGGCCTGAAGTTATACCCGTAAAAGATATAACAGCTGAAACGGTTGCTAAGGTGTTCGTAGAGCATTGGATAGCTCGTTTCGGTTGTCCAATACGTATAACCTCAGACCAAGGTCACCAATTTGAATCAGACCTATTTCGGCAGTTATTAAAAAGACTCGGTATCGAACGAGTTCGAACAACTGCATACAACCCAAAGGCGAACGGCATGATCGAAAGACTGCACCGTACCTTAAAAGCTGCTATTATGGCAAAATGTGCAAATAGCACACAATGGTTACGGGAATTACCTCTAGTACTTCTAGGGTTGCGCTCGGCAGTTAAATTAGATCTAGGATACAGTCCATCACAATTTTTATACGGCTGTAGTCTCAGACTCCCAGGTGACCTATTTAATTCAAAGCTTGCAACCAATATCAACGAGAGCGACTACATCAAACAATTAACTAATTCATTATCATCCGTTCCCAGCCTCTCACATTCAAGTTTACATAGCAACAACAATAGTGTAACAAAAGGGATAAGAAAGACGTTTTCTTTACAGAATCGTTTTTTACTGATTATAAGTCTAAAGTACAATATTTCACTCACACATAATACACACAAAAAATAAGTCTATTATAAGTTTATAACACTGAAAGCTCACAAATAAAGTAATATCGGAAGGATCGCGTATGGGTAAGTCCCCGGACCGACTGAAAGGGCGCCCACAGCTATTTTTAGAATCGTTGTTTTTAGGGACTTTTTGAAAGGGCTTGGCTTTGGCTTGGCGAATAGGCATTGGCTTTGGCGTTGGCTTGAGTTGTTGGCACGCTGTGATTGGCTGGTAGAGCAGGGCACGCGGTGGCCGATTGGCTGGCTAGTGGCTGGCTGCTTGGCTGGTGTTACAATAGCGTATTCATTCATAAGGATTTAACTGTTAACACTCATGTGTTTGTTAGGAATGAAGCACGGCGATCTTTGGTACCACCGTACGAAGGTCCATTTAAAATAATAAAGCGACATCCAAAATTTTATACTTTAGACTGTAACGGCAAACAAGTCACAGTGTCACTTGATCGTCTAAAACCAGCTTACCTATTAGACTTTGATAATGTGCCGGTCCCACTTTACGGGACCCAAACAAAGCCACTCAACACTGTCCCACATCCGGCGAACGTTACAACTTCATTCGACACTTCAAGTACCGCCGGCACTTCAAATACAACACCGCCGGTTATAACGAAATCGGGCCGGCTCATTAAGAAGACCGTGAGATTCGACTTGTGAGCCAACCACGATTATTGACGTTTTCAGCTGTTTACCTTTCGTAACCGTCACACATCAACAAACGCTCACTATGGCCGCACTTATACCAGTCAGACAACATGGGCCAGCCAGCTAGCAAAATGACCATCGTCATGCCCAACAGCGCAGCCACAGCCACAGTAACAAAACCTCGGTGGAAGACTAAACCCTTGACATCACTCACAACATGTCACTAGTCGCAGTCATCCTAGTCAGCGCAACGGGAACCCTATGTATACTCTACGTAGGGTGGTGCTATTGCAGGCGCCGCGCGCCGCATCGAAGCCGCCATCGAAATAAGAAATAGCCGCGCGATCACACAACGTACTAACGACGTACCACCGGAGATGCCCAACCTACAAGCAAATATCGCGAGTGCAAACCTCAAAAAAACTTAATAACGGTGTAGGTAGTGTAGTGTAAACAATGTGCGACGGAAGGACTAATATGAACTCTCTAGTTTAAGTAAAACAGTTGTCCATAACTCAATTTGTTATTATTGTTAACGTTTGTAGTAGGTACCTAGTTAGTTTATAATTTTGTATTCTTTCTTTTGGGGACATGCAAATTCCATTGTTTAATCTAAGGAGGGAGGATTGTAGCGCGTAGGCATATTAAACATCTTTAGTCTTAGGCAATGTATGACGTAGCTCGTAAGTTAATTCTAAGTCCTCTCAATCTCTGTATACAACATTAGTCGTTCAGTAAACCTTCAACTGAGAACACGCTCTTTCATTTGCCGAACCTTCTGATAATACACACATACCAACCACTTTAACGGCAAAATGTCATTTTCAACGGAAGTTTTTCAATTTGCTCAGTTCGTTGCGTTTGCGTTCTCGAATTTAGTTGAATAATAAACGAGTCAAATTCATAAACGTCGTTGACAAATTCAACTAGTTGATTCATAAACGTCGTTGATGAATTCTATTAGTTGATTCATAAACGTCGTTGACGAATTCTACTAGTTGATTCATAAACGTCGTTGACGAATTCTACTAGTTGATTCATAAACGTCGTTGACGAATTCTACTAGTTGATTCATAAACGTCGTTGACGAATTCTACTAGTTGATTCATAAACGTCGTTGACGAATTCAACTAGTTGATTCATAAACAGTTAACGTTAATACGTTGACAGGAGATCAACGGTTGATTCAACTAGTTCGTTGATTCAACGCCCATCACTAGCTCGGTCCTTTTCGCCGTGAGCCGTCGTCGAGTGAAGATATCCATTTGCGTGGTCTCGAAGCGTGAAGATACGGAGGGTACTGGTGCTTCTGCTTGCTTTGCTTGCGCTTACAAACCGCTTCTTTCGAAGCGAACATTATCTTGTTTCTTTATTACGTACTCGTCTTTATCGTCTTCTCTGTTTCTTGCGGACTGTCAAAAACGTGGTAATGGTTCGGTGGTATATGGTAGTTGGTTCGGTATGAAACGTATATAAACGTGGTAATGGTTCGGTGGTATGTGGTAACTGGTTCTCTGGTGACTGTGTGATAGGTACTGTGTCACTACAAAATCATTTAATTTTAATCAAAAAGTCGGTTTCACAAAAAACTAGTCATAAATAATTAAGAGAGAGAGACGTTTATTCAATAAAGTACAGACGCCAGCACATCAAGCTACCTGAAACTGACAAATTTTCCCAATCAACTTTGAACCTTATGTTTCAGGGATAAAGTTGAAAATCTATTAAATAAATTTGACAGATTGTGGTAGCCTGATATGCTGGCGTCTGTACATAATTCCATGCACAGACCAAGTAGTACTATTCCATGTATAAAATTGATTGAATGAAACACTTCAAGCCGATGTTGCTATCATAAAAATAATGTATTTTTAATAATTTGCAGCATCGGTCTCTCGTCGCGCGATAAAGAAGTGTCAAAGTGCCTTTTTCGAGTTTACTAGTACTACTTGGTCTGCGAGTTGGTCTCTGACTAGTATATAGTTATCTGTGTTTGAGTTTACTCGTCGTTTACGGTCATGTTAGGGATTAGAATGACGTCAGAATCGTAGACAAATTACGATAAAACGGGAAAAAGAGCGTTCTCGCGCTTGTCATGTTAGCCCTGCTGATGAAATCATAGATGGCGTTGATTGTCTTCAAAACTAGCTTCATTTAACGGTATTTAATTAAGGCTTCCGTGTCCTCGTGGAGGCGATCGGCGGCGGTGATCACTCGCGTCCGGCCCTGGTTCAGGCCATGGTACGGAGCGAGAGGAAATGGTAGGCCATCACCTCCTTCTGCGAAGCGGTAATGCTCGCGAAGGAGGAGGCGGAACGCGTGAGGGAGGGGCAAATTTCGCGCCCTCACGCCCCGAACCACCGCAGGAGGAGACGCCCGGGACGGGAATTGCGAGCCGATTTCCGGCCACCGTAGGCGCGGGCTTGCGGACGGTGAGCAATGGGTAGCTCGCCGTCCGATAAGGACCAAGCCTGGGTCGACGGCGCGTTTTGTTCCACGCGCACCTCAAAGAGATGTCAGCAGAATTGACGGGGTCCGTTAGGGCCAATGCCTGCCGGGACTGCGAATAAGGGCCGATAGGGACATCGTGGCCCCCGGCAACAGGGCAACCGAAGGAACACGGGTGGGTTTTAGTCAATAAGAGTCTGACACGCCCTCCCGCTCCGCCCAGAGCGAGCGGGAGAAGTTATTTGATAATTTGCCACCCAAAAAAAAAGTGTGTTTCTTTTATTATTTGTAATAAAGGCCTGGGACTCTAAATTTGTTGCCCGATTGATGGCAATACTCTCGCCTCCTTGAACTTCACCTAACTGGCGAAATGTGGGTGTACAGTCACGAGCACTAATATCAACTTTTTAGTTATTTTCTCCTGCTGTATTGATTGTAATTGTATGTTGTTAGGAATATAGTATTTTGGAACCACACCACATGGGGCTTATGTCAAGTTGCAATAGTTATTCGACGAGAAAATCATTTATGCATATTTTTGCTTTTGACTGTACTAGGTGGAAGTACCAAACACAGCTTCGGGAATTACAGGAGTTATTAAATAAAAGGCGTGTAATAATGTAAACATAATAGTTTTATTAGCTTACGTTAGGGTAAGGCATCGAAGGTAGGACGCGACAATTTGTACTGACAGTACCACTGTTGCTCATAAAATACATCAGATTACAGAAATAAGAAAGATATCACAATATTAGCCGAGGAATAAAGGATACCAAAGGATGTCGTGTTACCCAGTAACTGGATTGTGGAGGTCAGATAGGCATTCGCTCCATGTAAAATACTGACATTTAGCTGCATCCGGTTTGACTGGAAGCCGACCTCAACTTAGTTGGGAAAAGGCTAAGCAGATAGTGAGAAGAATAAAGTCTCGTAATCATGGTGAACAAAAGTTGCAAAACATTGTTTCAGCAACATGTATAAATATATGAAACTGAACTTTATATGGGTTTTAACTGTTTTTCCAAAAAATAATTATTTTTTTTCATGTTTGGAAACTAAATCGCGAACACAATATTACGGGTAGCATGTTGATGGCAACATTTCACTTTGAGTGGCAAATGTTGACAGCAACACAAAAACTTGTTGCCAAAGCAATGTTAAATGTAACTTTTGTTTTACAAATACCAGCGCCTTCTGCCGAAATTCAGCAAGAGGGACTTTATGGTTCTCTTTCTAACTCACAAGATCTTTAGTTAGAAAGTGAGGTACAGTCATGTAGCCTTACAAAGATATATATGTACTACATCAACAAAAAAATAATTAACTGTCTACAAACTTTGTTCTAGAATATTGTATCGATGTGTAGCCACAAAACATATTACACCGTGGGTACGAGCATTTTCTGAAATAACGTTTCACTAGGTGGCAGCACTGAGACGTCAGGTCCGGGCACATGTCAAAAGCCTTTCAATATTTTCTTCAGTTGTGACTGAATGATGAACGAATGAATGAAAGGAATGATGAACGTCATCTTATATTTTATATTCATTGTCGAAATGGAAGACCTCTTGTCAAAGTGGCGCCAGCTGGTGGCGTAAATTTTCATGAAAATCCTCATTGTAGCTACACATTGATCTAATATTATGGAACACAAATTGTATACCTACAATCAAATAAATTTTTGTCTATGTACATGTTCACCTACATGTTCTTGAGGCTGACTTCAACAAACCGCAGTAAATCTGTGCTCATGTGACATCGAATAATGTTACTTTTCTTATTTCTCATAATTGAGATAGTTACATTAATTCTATGTGCTGTTAAGACAACTTATATTATTTTTATTGTAACACAAAAGCATTTAATTAAAAATTTGCTGGCGGGAGTAAACATTTCTATTATGATTAATTTTTAGACAAAATATATTTGTAGATTACGTTATTTTAAATACTTTTATTACATTTTTTTCATGTTAACAGCACAAGGAAAGAGAGAATTTCTTAAAGAATCGTAATAAAATATTTATTGATATGTCATTAATTATTGTTTTCGTGTACATCAACTATAACTAAAGTGTGGCGATTGCAAAAATACAAGATTACACCAAATATTGATGAATTTATATTATATTTTTAGAACCATTCCTAATCTTTGAGTCATTACGGGTAGAAAGAAGCTCGAAAGTCTGACAACCGGTTTTACTTAGGGTATCGTGTTACCCAGCAACTGGGGTTTGGAGGTCAGATAGGCAGTCGCTGCATGTAAAATACTGGTATTCAGGTGCGTCCGGTTAGACTGGAAGCCGACACCAACGGTTGAGATAGAAGGTAGAAGATAATTTTCAGTATCCAACCGTTCAAATACGTCACACTGAGTTTCAGAAAAAAATGAGGTTTTCTCTCGCATCGTCTACGTCACTCAAACATGTGAGACAATCTCTTTGTAAAGGTCTATGTAACATAATAGCATAATTAGGCTATAATGTTCCCACTGCTGGGACACATGCCTCCCCTCTTCGAGAGGGAGTGGGCTATAATAATAATATTATAAAGAGCAAATATTTGATTTTTTGCATGTTTGTTTGTAATGAATAAACTCAAAAACTACTGAACCGATTTTAAAAATTCTTTCACCAGTAGAATGCTATATTATCACTGAGTAACATAGGCTATAATTTATTAAGATATCACGCGGGCGAAGCCGCTGGCGGAAGCTAGTAATATTTTAAGAAGTAAAAATTGTGAGTTTGTATGTAGGGGGTCATCTTCGGAACTCCTGATCCGATTCCGAAAATTCTTTTACTAATATGAAGCTGCCGTATTGCCGAGTGTCATAGGATATATTTCATGTTCAAACAAGATATTTCCCGCGGACAAAGTCGCGTGCTTGCTAGTCCTTTTATATAATTTAAATTCATCAATACTCGAACAGTGATTTAATGCAAAAATAGTTGCAGATCTAGTTCACTAATATTAACTATAAGAATAACATTTATATTTTGATTATTATCAAGTTATATTTTATAGAAACATTACTGCAGCAAAAGAAATTATGAGAATTGTAAATGGTCCAGGGTCTGCATTCTGAAAGTTGGCAACGTCGTAAATAGCTGTCAGATATTTCGCTGTTTTAAATAATTAATCAATATACCTGAATTTAATTAAGAAATATAGCTGTTTTGAACTGAAATATTGATTATGAATTGTAATAACAACAATGAATTAGTTTTGTAACAGTTTTAGGAGTAAACAAGCAATTGGAATGTTTTCAAGTGCTTTCTTACACGTAAAACCATATATTCATCATTGCATTTCATAATAAATGTTTAGAACAACACAGCAATATTTCATATTTTCATCTAATTGATTAATTACTCAAAACAACGAAATATTTGACAGGTATTTGCGACGTTGCCAACTTTCGGCATACACCCTCTTAAATATAACTGACGAAATGTGGGTGTAGTATATACACATCAACCTGCATGTTTGATTCCTATAAAAATATAACTTTACATAACCACATACTAACTAACATACATGTTTATTTACAAATTTACTAAATTGTTACAATTTTTTATTTCATTTTAAGATTTAAGCCGATAATTCCAATATTTTTGTTTATACATTTTAAATTATTTAAACTTACAAACATTTTTTTTTTGTAAACTTATTATCATCTTTTATGACTATCTACCAGATAAGTAAAATAATGGAACATAATATTTATGAAATTATCTTCCAGATATCTCCCTTCTAAAATGTATGTAAGTTTAAGCAATATTGATTACGTAGATATTTCATTATAACTGGAGAAATAACCGTTCATATATCATACAATATCAAATAAATACTATTGCTATCTCCCTCGTGCACATTACACAAGAAAGAGACGGAAAGTAAATGACAGCTGTCAAATTAATACACAATCAATCACAATTTGTTTCGATTTGAAACAAATTGCTAATCCATTGCTTCATAAGTTGGAAAAAAAAATCTGCTCAACAACGTAAATAACGCAATGAATATTGTTGAACTGTCAAAATGAAACAAATTTGTCATAATCGCTTACGAAAATAAGTTACGCAATTAGGGTACTAGTACTGTATCTGAGTATTCCAATTATTATAATTATTTAACATACACTTTTCAAGCTAAATACAGTAGAAAATGAACCTTATCGAATATACGATTAATGTACATATTCCTCTACGAAACTGCGATCAAGCGTTTCATTCGAATATGAACGTTATTTTTATAAACGTAAGGTTTATTTTCGTATCAGCCCAAGTCTCGCCAATCTTGCAGGTTATTTGATATTGTATGATAAAAAAGTCACATGACTATGAGTATATTGTATCATAAAGCATTATTTGGTCGGACTGTAGTATTAACTAATACTAGGGAGGTAGAACATACATTTTCCATACATTTCGAATTACCTACTTCAGTATCGTCTTCGGCTAACTTCGAGTATCATCGGCAAAAAAAAAACCAGTTATTATTATAATAAAAATGACGTGATTTGGGGGAGGTTTATGTCCAGCATATATATTTAAATATTATAAAATAAGCGACCCCCCCCTGCTTCGTAGCTTCTACAACTTGACAATACATCGATATTCTTTATTACTTACACCACGGAACTTGAAGCGGTCTTCACTATTATTCCCTCTCACAGAGGAGGTTTGTGTCCCAGCAGTGGGAACATTATAGGCTGATTATACTTCACTATCATCTAGAGAATTTATTCCTGAAGTAATTATAAATGTGTAAAGAAATCTCCATGTTTTATTTTTATTTATTTTTATCCAACTGGAAAGCTCTTGGCCTGCATCTCACCTGATGGTAAGTGATGATGAGGCCGAAGGTGGAAGCGAGCTTCACACAGAATCCTCAACCACAGAGGAACTGGCTATCTTACCTCTAACTGCCGAAACACAACAATGCTGTTAACCTTGTTGTTATGGTGACAGACTTAGCTAGCCAGGCGGACTTAAAACAAGCCCTACCACCAAACAAACTGAGCAGAAAATTTTACCCCCACTGGGAACTTAACCCCGAGCTCTGGTTCCAAGACAGGTGGTCTAACCACTAGACACTAAGATATCAGTAGATGACACCCGCGCGAAGCAGAGGCGCGTCGCTAGTACCTAACTAATAAAATGACTGATTAGCAAAAAGACGATACTAAACTCACTCATATACATATCATATACACTTAGTAATATTTTTAAGTACTAACATTTGAAACTATAATACACAGATATAGGCAAGCTTGGTGACTATCTTAAAGTTGCTAATATATTGAGTTGTAGGCCGAATAGTGAGTGACGAAGGCCGGATACTGACCTTATTGGTGAAGTTCTTAAGAAAGGTCAGGTGCATAGTAATTGCAACCGGCGTGCGTGTATGACAGTAGTTGGTGGCTTTCTGGAGGCCGGATACTCTATTATGTATGCCGAATATTCGGCAATTTAGCTATTGATGTCATTTGTAGATCTTTGACAGTTGTTATGGGTACTCAGAAGCCCGAAAGTCTGCCAGACAGTTTTACTTAGGTATCGTGTTACCTGCTAATTAAGTTGTGGAGGTCAGATAGGCAGTCGCTCCATGAAACATACTGGTATTAAGCTGCATCTGGTTAGACTGGAAGCCGACCCCCCAACATAGTTCAGAAAAGCTAGGAAGATGATAATGAAGATTCGGCCAAAAACTATATGGCTTTCGTCAATTATTCAAAGCCGAAAAGTAATGTATTAGCAACTTCAACATTAATCAGTTTCCATACAAATATAACATAGAAAGTGTTTTCACTAAAACAACGATTTTGTGCTACATAACAAGATATGTGATACATAAGCGATTTGTCGCACTCACTGTGAAAGCGTGTCGCATTGTTGGCAAAAAAGTCGCGAATGTATCCCCTCCAAGAAAAAGAGGTCTTACTGGCGCACCCAGAGACAATCGTCAACAATAATGAGAATTAACTTGTCTGAAAAGTAAGTATATCTTGGGACGCCGTCGGTCTCAAACATGACAGATTTGATTAATTTAAATTTTGTTCACTATTTTATCATTTTAAATACAAATATCCAGGACGAAAAGTAGATTATGTCCTTCAGATCGCAGACTAGCCATCTGTCAAATTTAATAACGATCGGTCTGTGGTTTCTGGGTGAAAAGGACAGCCAGAGTTAGTTTCGCATGTATAGCTTATTGATATTATTATTAAGTGATATCTCTAAGTGCGTTAGTAACACACAATATTTAACTTTTAAGAAGTTCTTAGATTCATTGTTATTTTTACCAGTTTTGTAAAGGGACGCACACTTGCGACATAATTCTGCGACTAAAACACGTAACAGTGAAGATAAATGTATAATAATAACTAGACAACAATAACAGAATAATGAAATGCCCTCTGAAATACGACCTACTACTATAAGGCAGATAATTTGTAAATTTAGTCGTGTGTGCGATTATTTTGTCGCATAACACTTTTTTTGTACACTAAGGTCGACTAAACGACGAGATAACTGCATTCATTTGCATAAAATTTAAATAATTATATAAGTTTACAGTTGTCGCTTTGTATTTTGCGAAAGTGGATATTAAAATAATCGCATGAAAAAAACAAGGACAGCTAAAACGCAACAACACACGATTATGTCGCACGACAAAAAATCGCAACGACTATAGACCGAAAACGCAACTAAAATTAATATTATTTACAATTACAAATGAGTATCACTAATGTTGCTATACAATAAAAATATTATTATATTATAATTATGGCAACATAAAAACTTAGATAAATTGTTCATTATATTTATAAAACAGTAGATCTCACAAGTTGTCACATTATTTTAAAGAATTACTATATAAAAAAATATATTTTAACACAGTGTATAAAAAATACCATGATTTAATATTTATAAAAAATATTAATACCAAAAAAAACGATATTTGATTTACCATTAATAGCGGTTACCGGTAACCGTTATTATCGGTATCGTTGGCGTTAACGTTGCTGTCAATAGCTAAATGTTTAAAAAATAATTTTAACGAATTTCCTAGAACCAATCATTCGAAGACATGTGACATCTACCAACCCGCACTGGGCCCGCGTGGTGGATTACGGCCCACTCCCTCTCACAGAGAGGAGGCCGCAATCCCAGCTGTGGGGACGTTATAGGCTGATTATGTAAGTTACATATAATCTTCAATTATTATCCGACTGTAGAGCAAACGCCTATTCTCATACTGAGAAGGCACGAGCATTGATCACCACGCTTGCTCAAGACGGATTGACGATTTCAGACTTATATTAACTATAAGTCCAGGTTTCCTCACGATGTTTTTCCTTCACCGATGTCAATAATTTCCAAGACAAACTCAGAAGGTAAAGTAAATCATAGCTGCTATTATGATTCTCTAACGTACAGTCCTCCAGACAAGTAAATCATAGCTCTTCTGTAATTCTTGTCTAATGTAATGTCACAACTTGAGCGGTGTACTGTATATTATTGTGTTACGTTTATAATTCCTACGTGAATCGTATGTTAGTGCAAGATGGCGGAATGAGAACACAGCGAGTAGAAAACGGTAGTTTGAAGAACATTTTCTATAGTATTTTTTTTTTTCTGTAAATTCAGTCAATGGCAAAAATATAAATTCACTTAGCAAAATCAAAAGCGAGTTTATCGTCTACGATACGATACTCTATATTTAATTTTTTATAACATTAAACAAATAACGGTTATCACCCTTTCGTTATTTCGATATAAACGTTTAAAAAACTCCGTTATTTCACGATAAGTACATAGCAATGTAACGTGTATTTACCATTTATATTAAAAAAATAACTAAAGTGCAGTAATTTCTATAAAATGGCACTATAACTGTCGTTATTTAGCCGCTATTTGTGTAATGCTCTAAATAAATGGAGTATAGTATCGTTTCAAATTGTTAAAATGTGATACAATTCACAAAACTTGATGAAAACTTCATGATTTGAATCAATACTTTAGGAGAAAGTCTGAAGAAAAACATGTTTGACAAATTTTCTGTACGAAATCTACCAAATTGAAATATTTATTCTTCAAAAAAGTTATGACTATTGAAAACTCAGCCCTTATAAAATACAATAGACGTGGATATATTTAGTAACTTGTTCCGCTTAGCTATTTCTAAAGAGCCATAAAAAAACTCCTGAAACACACCAAACGCTGAGTGCCAGCGCTCGGTGTGGCAACACGCCGTGTTCGAGTTCGCAACAAGTCCATCGTCATCCTAAGGATGCCTCGTTGAGAGGTGAAACACGTGTCGATTTCTTTCAGGAGTTTTTATGGCTCTTTAGAAATAGCTAAGCGGAACAAGTTATTAAATATATCCACGTCTATTGTATTTTATAATGGATTTCCGCAAGGTCACGCCTGAATCAATTAATTAACTCAGCCCTTAGTCAACTCGTAACTTGTCAATTTTCAAGTGTGTATTACGAAGACACGTAACTTTTGAATTCGCCAATTTCATCGTAAAATTTGACAATGCTCTCAGTATGGTTAAATTAATTAATTTAGTTTCTGCTGTGTGCGTTGATACTTACTGCAGAAAATTACCTTTTTCCTTGACCTGACTGTCATCTCATTCCGCCATTACAAGACAATCTAAGGCACTCTAAACTATATTTACGGTGGTAATGTTAAAACTATACACTTTCAAACTGGTGCACACCCATCCATTTCGCGACCTCATCTATAGCTGCTTAACGGAATAAGGATTACTGGATACAATGGCAAGATTAGGTGACCCATCTTTTTCGCGACCTCATTTTATAGCTGCTTAACTTAGTTATTTTAAACTAATATTGGCTTGAACTGATTTAAAAATATAGAAAAAAAAACATATTTTCGTTTAACTGGCATATTTTTTGACTGGTATAATAATAAAATATTTAATTTATATTTAATAGACAAGAAAATATAAAAAAACATGCTTTTTTGTAACTATAAAGCTGCTCAAAATTTTTTCAGTCAATTTAGTACAAACAACCGCACAATACGGTAGTTGCCTAGGTAAAAAAAAGAAATTCTATTTAGTCCGTCTTTCAGATAATAAAAAAAATATTAGACACGTATTTTTTGCTTTATCATATTAATCAAAAATAACTTAGAAAACACGTATTAAAGTTGGAGAGTGGGGGCTTATTAAATCTAGCATGGCGTGACGTCATGCCACATTTTAAACTCAAATGTATCGCCGTAATCTTTTGATTACGTTAAAAAAGAAAAAAATACGTGTTCAATATTTTTTAATAATCTTCAAGACGGACAAAAAATATTTTTGGACACAGGCCTATTGTGGTAATAATTTGTCATTGACAGCGCCTTCGTGTCGTAGCAATAAGGGCGGTTTTCGTAGTACCGATGTGCGGTTGACTGTCCCTAATATTTTTGTATTTATGATCATCGCGCCTGCGCGTTTAAGTTGCCAATATTTTTTTGAATAAATAATTTTTTGTTTTTGTTAAATATAGCTGCCTAAGTGTATAGGTTTTAACAAAAAAAATCGTGCATTTTTACAAAATAAAGCTTCGTTTTCCTAAGAAAGCGATCAACGGTCACACAAATAACGGCTATTCAATACAGTGTTTTTGACTCCTTAAGGAGACACTAGTCGTCGGCTCGAACTCGTTGATGGGCGTGGTCACAATGTATGCTATTTCACCAACATCGTGTGCGAAAGGGAGAAACACTGTGATGAGCAGTAAGAAGCCAGTGCGCGCACGGATACACACTCGTACAAAACGAGCGCGTAAAATTGTATGAACTGACCTTTGGGAGTATTGATTTAGTTAAAAAAAAAAACTACTTAATATATCTACTCAAAATAAAATTATTTGAACTTTTCAATAAATTATCTATCCCTGTACGGTTTCTATTTTGCCATTTTCGTACTACATAAGTTATTTATTTACGCCCAAAGATGACTTAAAATTAGTGTTGAAATATGGAAGTTTCGACGCTCATAACTTCCAAACCAATATTTTTTTTCCAATTCTACTTCCAAACAGGGCTAGATAATGACAAAACAAATTGTTTAGTTTTGAACGTACACCGCCAACGGGTAATCACCATACCACGTTTGTATGGAAGAATGATCGACTAGCGTAACCTTAATGTCAAAAACTGGTGAAAATTACAAATATTCATGACGGCCGTTATATGACGGCCACCGCTATTAACAGTTAATAGCGGTATCATTAGCGTTCACATCACTATCAATAGCCGGCAAGTTATTCATAATAGAACTAATACTCTGAACGTTATTCATATTCGAGTCGTTGCTAACGGTAACCGTTTCGTTATTAGTAGCCGCTACTGCGTTATTTTGTGGCGTATTATTATTATTGTTATTCGTTACAGACGCGTTATGAATACCGATATTAGCTGCACCGTTATTTCTAGCATTACCGTTATTCAAAATAGCGGCTATTGATCTATCTCTGACACTGGCGCTATTGCTGCTATTTTCAACGTTGCCATTAGAACTAGTTATATTGATACCGGAACTTCCAGCATTAGAGCTTGAAGCCGTACCGGTACGTACCGTCTGCGTACCGGTATTATTGTTACCGGTTCCTGAAGCTAACTCGTCGTAACAAGGCGGCATTTCGACATTATTCCTCGCTTCTTCATCGACCCTCGCATTTAGGCCTTCGCGACTCAAATACTCCGGCGGAGGACCGAAGAACTTACACCTCATAGCCTCATTGTACGGCGGAGGCCTGGTACCGTCTGGCAAAACGGGATAGTTCTCAAAATTCGCCCCTAAGAGGCGTATCGTACGCCCGTTCAGCGTATAAGTGTCATGTGAGGTCATTCGGACAAAATCTAAGTCGTCTATATTAATTTCTGCAACGTTCGGAGTGTCTGGCCGTCTGTCCGTCTCAGCTCTGCGACCGAACCTAGGAATAGTTAACTGAAACCTACCTAACTGTAGAGTTAACCTCTGTCTGTCTAACTGATCTATAACCCTCTCCAAAGTGTTGCTAGAGTTCCTCCTCATATATTCCACCGGTGTTGCCATGTAATTTAAATCTCTAGCGATGTCCCCAGTTTCGGGGTTGGTGAAGTAGAACTCTGAAGCGTTCAGGTCGCAGTAGGTTGGGCTGCGGTAGTTGTCTAGAGTTCGATTCCTGGTTGGGGAATTGTTCAGGGATGTTGAGCGGACGTTTGTTAGTTCGACGTCGCTTTGAGTCGGCACCTGCGGGAGAAATGGTTGTATTAAAATTTGGAATATCACGGCTGTAAACCCCGAAGGGTTGGACAGTGTTGTCGCTAGTTATGTTTAACACGTTCAGTGCCGGGAGCCCTCCTGGAGGGTTCACCTAGTTGCATATGGGATGCCGCAATGCGTTGGTTTTAAAATCCAAGATTTTTTTTTTTGTTCACGGTTACAATTATTCACAAAAAGGTTGGAAACTACTTATAGCGACAAGACCCCCTGAAAACACTAATTTATTTCGTTTTAGTGTTTTATAACACGGTTTTAAACCTAATGCCGTTGACCGTCGGCGATGGTTAACTTTAGCGCAAACGTAATGCCGGAAACCCTCCGAGAGGGTCCACTTGCAAAATACAAAATGGCGGCATGGCGTATGAGCTCTACGAAAATGAGTGGATTCAAAACTGTTCAGTTCCATGTAATAGGGGGCGAGCCTATTGCCATCAACCGGGCACAAATCCAGAGTTCGGAATGTTACTGAAAATTTTCTGTTGAAAAACCTGAAAATATGTTTTCCGACCTGCAGACGTACCATCATAAAATGATATGAATGAATGAGATTCACAATCACAAATTGTCATATTGTCTGTTGGTCATGCTTCGCGTGCTGGGAATCGAATCCAAGACACGCTGGCCACGCTAACTCTGCATAAGAAAAAAAATGGTGGAATTTGAAAATCTATAGACGGCAATACCATCTGTTCTACGAAAAAGAATTTGATACTTTGTTTGTCTTTTTGTTTTTGATAGGTTATTTTGTTTATATTCTGATTTATTCCTGGTAAAGAATAGTCACTTTAGCACGATGCAGTGTGGATTTGATACAGTTTTGTCATCGTATGGAGGTAGAGCATAGGTACGACATAGTCTATTACATATAATCTATTATGCTAAAATTAAATGGCAAAATATCAAAATCATTAGATCTACTTACACGTCAACTTTTCGATATCTTGTAAACATTGTCGTTTTGGTTAAGGACGACATCGTGCAGTTCCTTCACATCTTGGAATTTACATATTATAAATTATAAATAGTAACTCCCGCACTCTACTTTTAATAGGTTTAACCATTTTTCTACTTTATTTTGTGAAAACAACCTACAGCGTAAGCAATCTCACAGCTCAAGTATTACGAAACTGACTGATGTAAAAGTATACAATATATAAAACTTTTTGGGGTTGCCCATTTATTCCATTGCAGAGTTAAGGTGGCCAGACTGTAGCTCTTGAGCTTACTATCACTAGACCAAGCAAGCAAAGTAAAGACAAATAGATTTGCTCTATTAAATTAACTTAAATACTCGAATGTAATTCGGGTTTACAATTTTGGTTGAATTAGTGGTTTACAAAGCCATCTTTTATCTGAGGAATTATTACTCAAACTCAAAGCATTTATTTCAATTAAACTATTTACAGGCACTTTTGAATTGTCAAGGGGTCGGTCAGTCAGAATGATGAAGCTAGTTGCCCATTCCAAAGGGTAGTAGGTTCCTATGGAGAAGAACGGGCAAGAAACTCCACGGACAAGCTTTTTAATAGAAAATAAAATTGTTATAAAATAGTGTCACATCATTCATGTTGAAATTAAACATGTGAGAACAATGTAGAAAGACGTGCACGTTAGAAGCGTCCGTAATAAAAATAACAATTAAAAATAAGCCCTGGCAACAAAGAGATGACCAGTCCCAACTAACGGCGCCCGTTCACGAATATGACGCGTGAATAGTGAATTTTTGACAGTATTTTCCGTACAAAAATTGTCAAACATTAATTTTATACCACATTTGACGTCGGTAACGGCAGCCCTACTGTGAATTTATGCTCACCTGTCGATACCGTGATGAGAAGATAGCAGACAGCCTGGCCAGGCCGAAGCCCGGGCGCTCCGGGGGCGCCGCCTCGGCCTCAGGGGTGCCCCCGGGCTCCGGGGCTGGGCACTCGGTGCTGCACTGTGAATAAAAAATAAATAAAAATATTAATCTCTAATTATAAACATTTCTCAACTTTTGCCATACATTTTGTAGAAAATGAGACTCCGATCTACTTTTTTACGATGGATGGACTGGCCAAAAATAAACACAAAAAAACAGTGGCACTCCGGGAGTGCCGACAGAAGTGAAAACTTGAACAATTTAAAAAAATACTTTCAAAACCTTTAAAGTTAGACCCTTGTTAACTAGGGAAGGGACCCTTGTTAACTAGGGAAGGGACCCTTGTTAACTAGGGAAGGGTCCCTAGTTAACAAGGGTCTAACTTTAAAGGTTAGACTGGTTTGAGTCATATTTATCCCATCGACGGGCTAGGGTGGTAGTTAATGGTTATTCCTCTGACGTTTTTACTCCTACTTCCGGAGTGCCTCAGGGATCGCATGTCGGCCCAGTTCTGTTTATTATGTTCGTTGACGATATTAAATATTCTATACACAATTCTTATTTCGAAATGTATGCTGATGACTTGAAATTATCTAGGATTGTAAACTCGGAAATGGATCAACAGCTTTTGCAAGACGATATTAATAACCTTTGTAACTGGTGTAAAAGTAATGTCATGCAGCTTAATATTAGCAAGTGCTTTCACATTAAGTTCTCCCGTAAAAAATGCAAATTCCCTACAACCTATACGATGGCGGGCACTACATTGAATACCGTGACTGAGATTAAGGACTTGGGAGTCTTGATTGACTCTGAAATGCGATTCAACAAACACATAGACAACACTATAAACAAATGTCTAAGAATGTTATCTTTTATTAATCACAACACAAAGCAGTTTAGGTCTCTGCCCGCATTAAAATCCCTCTATTTTGCATTAGTGCGCAGCCACATTGAATACTGCTCAATCGTTTGGTATCCTACCTACCAAAACAATATTCAACGCCTAGAAAGTATACAAAAGAGGTTTGTTAGGAGGCTCTCGAGAATAGCTGGTGTTCAACGCACAATTAAGCACTATGATGATAGGCTGAGTCACTTCAAAATGAAATCGTTACAATGGCGTAGAGACTTCTTAGGTTTAACTTTCATATTTAAAGTCGTAAATCAAGGCGTAGATTGCCCAGATTTGGTGAGTCAGCTAAGCATGAATGTACCTAGGCCATCCGCCAGAGTTCAAAATTATAGACCTTTCTCAATCAAATCCGGTCGAAACAAATACGGATACAATGCGCCCCTTTCTTATATTCTCAGAAGATGTAATGACTTGTTCCACAGTTGCGACCTTGATGTTTTCGGTGATAAATTGTGTATATTTCAGAAAAATATTTTTGATACAATGTAGTGTTATTATAAAAATCCCAGCTTTTGTAAGTTATACCGTAGTAGTATTCACAGTATTCAACATTATTTTTTAAATTATTTTTGTAATTATTTTATTGTTATTATTTGAATTTGTTTTATTACTATTATATTATTTGATGTTTTTAAACTTATTTAGGCGCGTTTGAGCGGTTTGTGTATTAATGTAGTATGCTAATTGATAGTGTCGTGCTTTCCTGTAATTTAGATACATGCGAGATTTACATTTGACAGAGACTTTGGGATAATGCTGTGTGTGTGTTTAGTTGGTAAGCCTTTAAATAAATAAAATAAAAAAGTAAAAATACTTGCATAGAACATTGATCCGTAACGTAATATATATAAAGAGCACAATCTCGTTTACAAAAATGAGGTGTTGGTAACGGTGTCGCGAGTTCAGTTGTTTAGTCCCATCTCAAAAATACCCAACGCGCCTATAAAAGTTTTCACTTCAAAAAAATATTAATATTTACGCTGTACTCTGAAATCTTGTTTGTTTTTTTTTACACCAAGGGAGAGAAAGAGCACATATAGGCTTTAAAAGAAATAAAACACGATAATTCTATTAGAGGATACAAAATTTCGTGTGTCGTATTGATTTACTTGATATTGCAGAGATTTACGAAGTAGGCCAAATGACGCGCGACATTTCAAGAACTTCTGATTTCGAATGGTTTACGGCCGAAAACGAACATATGACCGAATCATCATTTTAAAGCCGAAAATAACCGAAAACGAAGCTTCGGTCAGTCACTACAGATAAACCATGTTCTTAATGTCCCTCGGCAAACTTCGTGTTTCGTCAGTCGTCGGATGTTTATCAGTTGCCCTTTGCACTTGGTGCAGACCGGACGCTCTCAATCGACTTGGAAGTATTTAGAGTTGTTAATACTCTTTTAACTCAATGTAATTTATTAAAAAAATGGGAGGAAAGCCGCTAAAGTCGCAGCCACGACAGATAGGAAAATAGTTTATACAGCTCTATATAGTAGAGTTGGGTCCGATATGTCACATGTAAAAATCATCGATATTTTAAAATCATTTCATCATGCAATGACAACGACAAAATCATCAATGCTTTTAAATCATTTCATGAATGAACGCGAACTTCGGTGATTCGGATGCTACGTTGCGAGGCTGCGTGATCGGCGATACTTAAGTCACAAAATTCATAGCTTCGATAAAATGCCCGGTGCTGGGCGCACGTCATTGCATCAATGCTGTCACTTGCGTTGTTTAAGCGCGGCAAGTGCTATTTATCTAGCATTTTGTGTTTCGTAAATCATTGTTTTGATTAGACGAGGACGACCACACTTATACAAAAAGCTTGAAGTTAAGATTGGAATATTATGTAGGTACTTGTAGGGAAGGTGCGTATTTACGCGATCAAGTTTTTACACCTGGTATTTACTTACTTGCAAGAACGCAAGATTGCCACATGAAATACAAAAAAAAAACTGCAAATATAGCTAATGAAAACATATTGAAAATTTCCATGATTATTAATCAATACTATTCTAAATACACTGCCATAAATGTCGTAAACAAAGAAAATTTTAATTTCGCAATCTAACTTAGAGGATAAATAACCCTTAAGGTGGATAAGTACGACCAATGCCTACTAAATATATAATGATAATTTCACAAAGCCGTTCCGCAATCATTTCAGCATTCATTTGAAGTGACGTGATCATATTCTCAAATAAAAATCATTGATGATTTTGTCATCGTTCCCGTCATCGATATTTTTTTGTCATTGTCATGCAGTCGTCATGCATGCATGTCGTATACAGAAAAATCATCACACAGCCCATCTCTACTATATAGTTCAAACGGAAATCACAACAAAACAACAATAAAGTACTAAGTTCTGAATTCAAATTATTATACACGATAAATCTAATAATTGATGAACATGGAAATTAGCATTCGTTTGTATTCGGAAATCCGATGATACCCGAGGGACATTAAGAAAATAGAAATACTGTACTTACTTGCAACGCGTGTCTGTCAGGTACATGTGTGGGTGACTGTGTGGGCGAGGCGAGGCGGCCCTCTTGTTCTAACAGGCGAGACGCTTCGTAACATGGCGGGAAGCGATGCGTCTGTAATATAAATAAATAAAACATGTTATTACAGGGTATACAATCCATTTTGTCTGTAGTACAGTCAAATGGACATAGGTGCTATAGTTTGACCGGGACCGCTGTACCGCGTCTTAGGAGTGCACGGCGAGCCAGTGGGCAGCGTTGACGAATGAGCGGCGACTGGGACGCTGCGCACCGTGAGCGTTGACGAATGAGCGGCGACTGGGACGCCGCGCACCGTGAGCGTTGACGAATGAGCAGCGGATAGGACGCAGCGCACCGTGAGCGTTGATGAATGAGCGGCGGGTGGGAAGCGGCGCACCGTGAGCGTTGACGAATGAGCGGCGGGACGCCGAGTGCGTTAACGAATGAGCAGCCTGCACTGCCCCCCGTGAGCCGCGTACATACCTCAAGCGCGGAACGTGGTGAAGGGTGGGCGTTTTGGGGGACTGTCTTATGTAATTTTGACGTTCGAAAAGTGCTGATTCTCAGCCTAGTTTGAATAAATGACTTTTGAATTGAATTTGAACAGCGATCCCGGTCAAACTATAGTACTCGAACTACAAAAACAGCACTTTCTTTTACAAAATAAAAGTGCTCTCAACGTCAAATGTTTACCACGAAGTGCGGTTGATCGTAGATACAAAACTCGATAAATACGTAAAAATTTATTTACGAGAACAAGGATAACAAAAACTAGGCTAGTTGCGTACAAATAAATTTCAGACTTGGTCGTTTATCAAACGATGCTCAGATTTACAGAGGCATAAGGAACAGGCTGTAAAGTTCACTTATCCACCATAGAAAAGGGAGGATCCTCCGAACAGACGGGTGTCGTATCTGGTGGGCAACTGCCCAACGATTGCTGTTGGAAAGTTATATAGAGTGGCAGGGACATCAACCCGAAAACTTTTACCATGGATTCAGTACATGATTCTGAATCCCCGTGTTGAAATTTTTCGTCGGTTGTGGAGGTCAGATAGGCAGTCGCTCCATGTAAAATACTGGTATTCAGCTGCATCCGGTTAGACTGGAAGCCGACCCCAACATAGTTGGAAAAAGGCTGGGCAGATGATGAATTGATTATTTTCAACTTTGAATGAATTAATATTTATTAGTTAAACACAGGTACGGCTACACATCAAGCTATACATTTCCAGTATAAGCTGACCTCGCATTGTACGGAAATCCTATATAATGAGATCAGCGTGCGCAGCGTGCGCGGCAGCCCCAACAGCGTGCTGATGATGCTAGCTGCCAGGCTCGACTGGCCGTACATACGACGCTGCAGTGACTTGCACGTCATCTACAGTCGTCGGGCATTAATGTTGTGTTAGTGTGAGTGTTGTATGTAAGGGGTGGTTTTTGTTTTGTATTTTATTTTAATGAACTCAAACTCAAAGCATTTATTTCAATTAAACCATTTACAGGCACTTTTGAATTGTCAAAGAATCGGTCAGTTAGTCAGAAAGTTGAAGCTAGTTGCCCATTCCAAAATGTAGATCTCTATGGAGAAGAACGGGCAAGAAACTCCAAGGCCACTCTTTTAAATATAGATATTACAAAATTCTGGGTACATTATTCTTGTTGCTTCTATATGTGAGAACAATGTACCAAAAATAATCAAAGCAATTGCAAATATATGATTAAAAATAAGCCCTGGCAGATAAGAGATGACCAGTCTCAACTGACGGCGCCCGTTCACGAACATGACGCGTGGATCAGCACCATCCAGCTCAACCATTTTGTAGGGAACCGAATGATCCAACACACTCGCCACCATCAGCGAGACATTTAAGTGAGCTTGACATTCTCTCAACTGCCATGCTCTTTCAAGTCAACATACATCTTAATAACATAGTAAACGGCTCCATGGTACTCACATTTACAAAAATGCTTCTAAATTATACAAAACTACTGTAATGTTAATGTATTGTTTGATGAAGTTATGTATGATGTATTGTATATTGTGTATGAGTCATTGTAACTCGAAGGAATAAATGAATAATAAGTATTGTGTAAACTGGAAATGTATAGCTTGATGTGTAGCCGTGTGGGCACATTACATTTGACCTTCAGTAAAAATTCAGTTGACTCTCTATTAGAGATGGGTCGAATGTGGTTTGAACCAAATCCGAACTTCGGCCGAACATTCGGTTAAAATGGTTCAATTTCGCGCGATTTCTCGAGAGCGACACGTCATGACTTGTTTACGCATTTACTTCTATTATTGCTAGATGTACCCCGCCCGCACACCGCGCTTCCACCGCGTGGCCTAATAAGAAGAACAGATTTTCAATACTAATAAGAAGAACTGATTTAATTTAAGGTTTACATTTACAATGTTCCTAATTAAAATAAATGACCATGACTTAGTAAAAGACAATTTTATTTTACAGTAATGCTATTCTAATTCTATTAAATTTCAGTCAAAATAGTGCAAGTAGGTATTATTTTTCTTGTGTCGAATGTTCGGCATCTGAACCGAATTCGGTTCAAGCTGCCGAAATTCGCTTGAACCGAATGTGAACCGAATTTCGACCCATTCAAATTTTATAGCTACAGTAGGAAATTAAATGAAATTGTTTATTCTGTAAATAGGATATTGAAATCACTTTTACACGTCATATAAAAAAAATATTAAAAATAAGCTAGATGAGTTCAGCGTTTCCTATCTGACTACTCTGAGAAGAAAGGCCGAAACAAACTCAGAGGTCGCAGTCTCTTTTAAAGTCCAGACATAATCTTGGTCAGGCCATATGAGGACCATGTAGATAAGTGTCTGAAAAGGTCTTTTGAGGAAAGAACCACACAGATTTGAGTGGACCTGTCCAGTCAGTGCAAGCATTTGTCAGTAATCGTGGAGCTCAACTCAGAACAGGTATATATCCTTACCTGTGCATACTGCATGGAGTAATGTTGTCTAGTGGCTCGCTCAGCGTGCGCATAGCTCCTCAAAGCAGCTCTCTTCATATGCATCTTGCAGATCGCGGACACTAGTAGTACTACTGCTATCATGAAGATTAGGGCGCAGGCTGTGGAGGAAAAAAAACTGTTTTAGTACAAGATACCATCAAGCCAATGCAAAAAGTTTGGAAATTTTCACGGTCACAAATATTTAACATTGAAATGACGGAAATTCAGAAAATTTCCCAACTTTTTACGCAAAGCAGAAGTAATTTTATGGGAAACATAAAAATCTGTGGGTTCACTGTTATCTTTATTTAAGTATAATATTAATGAGGTTAAAAACTGAAAGCTCATAACAGGTGGCAGCACAGTTGTACGTCTTTAAAACCGCCATTGTTGTGTTTGTTTACTTTTGTGTCGATCACAAATTATACGAAAACTAGATAAATATGTAGGAGACGTGGAGTGTAGCACTATTAAAAAACGAGCTAAGGACAGGGGAAGCGTCTACCACTGGTAAAAAAGCAGCTTTAGTGGAAAAGTCAATAAATTATGAACGTTTTATATTTTATAGGTTATTTTGTGTTTGTTGACTTTAAGTTTCTGGAGGCGTACGATAGAAATAACCTGATCAGAGTTGAAAACCAATTCGGGCATGATCTTCCTGACTGAAAAACCTCAGAGATAGCACTGATCTAATATGATAATTTAAACACACACATACATTTTACTATAATTTACATAATATCACCTCACAAGTGCCTGTACGTAATGAAAACAGACTTAGTTCTCTTGGGAGCATCACCTATACACCACTTTCTCCCATAAAAGGCTTAAAGGATAGCACATTGTCTCGACGAAATATCGGATTCTTTCTCCCACAGTTTTCTTCGGAGTGCTTTCTCCCACAGTTTTCTTCTTATAACATCATTGGCAAATACATGGGTCCCCGTATTTTTGCAGTAAACAGCTGCGCAACTGCGCTCAATAATCAATTATACGTAAAAGAAGTCGCTTGTTTACAAACAAATTATGGCTATCTGTCAAATTATAAGACGCTGGAGATCAGCGCCATCTGAAGTGAGCAAGTGGCAGTTTTTATGTCCATTGAGTGACTTCTTATTTACGCTAAAGAATTCGCAAATTTCTTTGGTGCTTTCACCAAAGAAATTCTCCACAAAGGGTCGCTCTTGCGAACATTCGATCAACAATTTTTTGCACGGGACTAAACCATAACAAATGTGTGTGTACTACAAGTCAGGGATTCCCAACCGGTAGGGCGCGCCCCCTCGGGGGGCGTCGAGTGACCAGTGTTCTTGATTTAGAAAAGGTTAAGGCTAATTTTCAAACCCCGAACATTTCATAATATTTTTGGTAGGTACTGTAAAATGAGCTTCAGCTTTTCTGCATAAATCGAGCAAATAAGTTTTCCTACGTCTTATGAATAGACTAAATAAAAGCGAACCTATCCGAGGCGGCGTGCTACAACTGTCGAGCTCGCTTTGCTCGCTCTTCCATTCTACATTCTCTTGATTCTTCAACTTTTCTGCATAAGTCGACAAAGTAACTCCATTTTCTGTATGAACGGTCAAAAGAAAAATGTAAAACAGTTTTCGAGCTCGCTCTTAGATTATGCATTCTCATTATTCTTGAGTTTTTCTGCAAAATTCGACAAACTAACTTCTGTTTGAATGATCAAAAGAAAATCTAACCTATCCAAACATTTTCGACCTAACTTCCCCTCCCCTTGCTTTACATTCTTATGCTTTTCGGCTTAAAGTAACTCAGGGGCGTAGTGATTTTAAAAGAAAGTTAGGGGGCGCGTGTGTTAAAAGGTTGCGAACCCCTGCTATAGGCAAAGTCTGACTATTTTCTTAATGTCTCTCGGGAATCATCGCAATTCCGAATACAAACGAATGCAAATTTCCATGTCCATCAATTATTAGATTTATCGTGTATAATAATTTGAATTCAGAACTAAGTACTTTATTGCTATTTTGTTTTGATTTCCGTGTGAACTATATAGAGCTGTAAAACTATTTTCGTGCCCGCGACTTTAGCAGCTTTCCTCCCATTTTTAAAATAAATTCCATTAAGTTAAAAGAGTATTAACAACTCTATATACTTCCAAGTCGATTGAGAGCGTCCAGTCTACACCAAATGCATGGGCAACTGAAAGAAATCCGACGACTGACGAAACACGAAGTTTACCGAGGAACATTGAGTAAATAGTTTTACTGTACCCCTCTGCCAACCCCTTCAGTCAATACAGGCGTGATATTACATATATAATAAATAAAGCTATCCTCACCAGTAACAGTGTATATGGTGGACTGTATGAACCCATAGTCGTCACCCGCGTGCCGGTCTTCAAATAACGGAGGGTACTCCACGTCGACGTAGCCTGAAAAGAAGATGTTATATTTTGAGTACGCGTCATGTTCGTGAACGGGCGCCATCAGTTGAGACTGGTCATCTCTTATGTGCCAGGGCTTATTTTTAATCTTATATTTTCAATTGTACATTGTTCTCACATATAGAAGCAACAAGGATAATGTACCCAGGATTTTGTAATATCATCTGCATAGTTTCTTGCCCGTTCTTCTCCATAGAGATCTACGTTTTGGAATGGGCAACTAGCTTCAACTTTCTAACTGACTGACTCTTTGATAATTCAAAAGTGCCTGTAAATGGTTTAATTGAAATAAATGCTTTGAGTTTGAGTTTATTAGAGCGCGCCTTTCTTCAAAAGGCCATTCTAAACATTGTTAAACATTTGTTGACATTATTCTTGTAAACAAGGCTAATCTCAGAACTGAGTTGTTAAGACATATGGGAATACTTTTTCAACTTTTTTCTGTACCTAGTACCTACCTTCTAATCTCGAGTATCTAGGATGCTCGTCGCAGCACGACGGTTGTTGACACAACGCACTGCTGGTGCGACAACAAGCCGACTCTGATATACAGCGGCCTGTTGAGCAGTTGAGCTTGTCGCTACCTGAAGTTTGGAAAGAAGAAATTAAAAGATAGAATAGTCTTTATCAATCGGCTACACTATGGGTAATTTTTGGGGCCCCAATTCTAGTAATCGTGCGTGTCGGGTTGTTGAGCTCCCTAAGATAATAATAATAACCCCACCGCCATATCTCTACGTTGACATCGTGGTGGGGCTTGCGCGCTCCGAACTTTAGGATTGTGCCGGTAGAGTTTACTTTGCCGGAACGGGTCTAGGATGAGGAGCCAGATCAAGAGAGATTCAGAAACCCGCAGAGCAGCACATGGCGAGCTGTTGGGCAGTAGCGACCCCACGGACCCTATTTCCCGGGAGAAGTCTTGTTCTTCACCTCTGGCTTGCCTTTATTGGCCGGCTGGAGTGAACACTGACGAGGAACAGAGCTCCCACCTCTTTCTTGCCTTTATTGGCTGGCTTGAGTGGAGATTCATAAGAGCAAACGTGCTCGGAGGAAGGAAGTATTCCAGTAAGATGCTGGTAGGGATTTTGACCGTATTTCCGGGATTGTCCTGCTAGCCGTGGAATACCTCTCCACTTCTCATAAGCACCACAGAACATGCTGCCCCCTTGTCGCTACGACACTTTGTGCTAGCGACCGTTTTCGGGGGCCCATTATTGAGTGTGCAAGTCACCCCCTGCCATTTTACCTGTGTATTTTATATAAAATATTGGTCAGGCAGGGGCTAGTCTTTCCATAGCTCTAGACAACCAGTTTACTTAGCCACCCAAACCCATTATCCAATATTTTTGTTTCCATATCCTACAATAGTCCTGCACCAACCGATGGTTGTCCTTGGGTGCACTTGCATAGCGCAGATAGGGATAATCGTCGGTTGGTGCCTCATTTCATTCAAAACGTCTAACAGGCCTCTGCGAGTTGGCTTCGGCCCCTCGTACGCCTTCTAAAGGTCCGGAACCCCAGGGTCCCGAGATGTGTCAAAGACATTTGAACAATATAATAATAAAAATGTTTTTTTTCCAAATAAAAAACAGACACAGTAAAAAAAAGAAGTGGTAGAAATACAATAGCATCAAAATATAGCTTGTGCACAGATTTAGGTGTACAAAAAAAACAAATTATTAAAAAAAACAAAAAACCCGACTGCAAAAACTCAACAGAAAAGAAAAAAACAAGCATTATAATCTAAAGAATTTTGGTATTGCAGGCGGGACAAACAAAAGTTTCACCAAAATTTCAGGTTATTGGTTTGTCCCCGCCTGCAATACCAAAATCCTATAGATTATAATGCTTGTTTTTTTCTTTTCTGTTGAGTTTTTGCAGTCGGGTTTTTTGTTTTTTTTAATAATTTGTTTTATTTCAAACTTTTTAGTTTTATTAATATATAAATAACTAGCTTTTGCCCGCGGCTTCGCCCGCGTGGATGTCGGAAAATAACCCACAGGAACGTGCTACCGGGATTCAGAGTATCCTATGCCCTAACCTATCTAGGTCATGGCCTATCCTATGCCTTTCATTTAGAAATACGTTCAGCCCTTACGGCAGGAAAAGGTAACAGGCACATAATAAATCTATTTTAGGGTTCTGTATCTCAAAATGAAAAATTTTAACCCTTAAATGATGATTTATTTTATTTTTTTTCTACTTCGTTGTCTGTTAAGACCTTTTTTCTCAGGAACGAAGAGGCATCAAGTTGAAATAGATATCAAAAACTTAGATCTACGGTCTCTTGGATCTGTAACGAAATCAAACTTCCAAGTCAACGCAATAAAAAAACGACAATTTATGCCGCATATTTTGACACTCGCAAATAAACCAGTCTATTTGGTAATTTCCGTTGGCCCAGCAGCATGAAGTTTGGCGAGAAGCAAGGTCAAGTAAAGAGGAAAATCCGAAAATTTATGAACTGCAAAGTTAAGTTTGTTCTTCAATCCAGGATCAAAAATTATAGACCGTGTCTTGAAGTAACATTTAGTACGTATTTCATTCAAATCGGTACTCTCCACTCTATTAAAAGTTATTTTTCAATTGAAAAGTTAAGTTTGTCCTTCAATCCTGATTTGCGAATTCAGGCAGCCAATCAAGCACAGCTTTGAGACGGAACCTTTAGGGCGTAAATCCTACTCATATTTGTCCGGCTTTTTAACATAAATAAAACAGGTTTATATGATTCTAAATGCCTTACTTAAAATACTAATTATTATTCATTTTACTATTATCACCACCATTAATTTGTAATATCTACTCTAGTGCCGCCATTGAACCGAAGTAAAACCCACATGTTAGAAAGGTTAGTTTACGACTAATTGTGATAACTTTGACAGAGTGGGCCGATTTTAATTAAATATAGACAAAATTATATAATTCAAGATACAGACTATGGCTATATTTCCAATTTCCTTAAATCTCTTAAAAAGAAGACACAAAAAAAATCAATTTAACATGTGAATTTTAAAATCATCCCCCAAACAGGTAAAATAGGGGGTTTACCTGTTTGGGGGATGATTTAAAAAAAACGCCGAAATGTGTACTTCTTTATTTCTTAACAAAAGCATAAATTTTAATTTTCATATCTCTAACTTAAGAAATGCTGGATTTGCCATACAAACTGTCATCCCCTGTAGGATCTCTCATCTCATGCCCTTTAGGATTATTTTTGAGACAAAAAGTACCCTATATCCATCTCCAGGATGCCATCTATCTCTTTACCAAATTTTATCGAAATCCGTTCAGTGGTTTAGCCGTGAAAAGGTAACAAACATACAGGCACAGTTACTTTCGAATTTATAATATTAGTATGGATGAATTGATGATTGACTGCTTAGCTCTATAAAAGTATAGCATGATGATAATCATTTAAAAGGTTAAATCTTTAACTATCTGCTACATTCGTTCCTTATTCAGCCCAGAGAAGTATTGGAATAATTCAACTGTTGTATAGTGGTATATTGTGTTCATTTAAATAATGGTAACCTCATTAAAATTCATTTTTGTTTGTCTTTTTGTTTTGTTATTTTGTTTATATTCTGATTTATTCCTGGTAAAGAATAGTCACTTTAGCACGATACAGTGTGGATTTGATACAGTTTTGTCATCGTATGGAGGTAGAGCATAGGTACGACATAGTCTATTACACATAATCTAATATTCAAAAATCAAAATGCAAAATATCAAAATCATTAGATCTACTTACAACCCCGAAACTGACATAACCGACTGATGTAAAAGTATACCATATATAAAACTTTTTGGGGTTGCCCATTTATTCCATTGCAGACTTAGCGTGACCAGACTATAAGAGACAATGATCGGCCAAAATTTGAATTTAATAAAACTGAAGTTCACAAACTGAAAGTGTGACGATTTACCATTAGAAATGCATATTAATATTAATCAAATATGTGTGAGTGTTGGGGTATGTATATGCGTGTGTGTGTGAGAAGGGAGAGGGAGATTGTACCAATGTATGTGTGTATGTGTGTGTGTGTGTATGAGGTGTATAAGATAGGTCACTGAGCTCAGGCAGGATGGTTCTCTCCGTATGTTCGGACAGGTTTACCCAAACTGTTTTAGTATTTTTGTTTTCCTCAAAAGGTCAGCGTTGACCTGCATAATAAGAGTGTTATTAATAGCCGCCAAAAAACAGGATGTGGCGTACATATTGGTCGAAACATCGTATATTCTGCAATCACATACCACAGTTTGAACAATTTTTTACCATAGTTCATATATATATATTTTTATAATTGACACCTTGCTTTACTAATTTGCCTGTAATTTCTATAAATATTTTTTTTTTGTTTATGTCTGTTTTTACATGTGCTGTCACAAGCAAATAATTTAGTAAATCGAATTTTAAAAGTATCGAAGTTTTGTATCATACAAAACTTCTATACTTTTAAAATTAGATTAATCGCAGAAAAATAATTTATTCGCGATTACGATGTTGGTCCCATGGAAGAAGTTGTTCAGTTTGAAGGTCTGGACACCCTTAAATATGACAACACCTTTCTGAAACATTTGTAGAGACAAGATGGCAAAATGATCTCGATGACACACTTACGTGCACAAACACTAAGCGGACACATGTGAGGCGCCTCGTCCTCCCCTTGCTCGCAGTCTCGTCGTCCGTCGCACACATACTGCGGCGCCATGCAGCGTTGCCCGCACCAGAACGCGCCGCGCCCGCAGTACTTTGGCCCTGAGGAAGAAATTACAGGTTCAGAAACCTTCCGACGCTCTTAAAAAGTGTGTTTTACATATCAACCAGTCTATTCTGTAAAATCTGACCGTGAAAACTTAGGCGCCGTGAGCTTGGTGTGAGCTGTCTATCCCTAGCAAGAAAATCCTAAGTTTTAGAGATCCTAAGTTTTATCCTAAATATTAGAGTGAATAGGTTAATTCTAAGCAAGCATACACAATTAACATAACATCACGCCTTTTTTCCCCGAAGGGTTGGGCAGAGATGTCCCTATAGCAGGTACACCCACATTTCGCCAGTTACGTTTAAGTCCCATGCAATAGGGGGCGAGCCTATTGCCATCAACCGGGCACAAATCCAGACTCCGAGCTGCTACTGAGAAATTTCAGATAGAAAAACCCAATAACATAACCCGACGCGGGAATCGAACCCAGGACATGCTTAGCAGTAGCACTTGCGACCAATAGACCAACGAGGCAGGCGTACACAATTGTCGTCCGCATTACCGCTTACCAAAGATTACATAGTGGCAAAATGCGAGTCTCTCCATTATAAAAATTGCTGGTGATCTTTAAACGGGCTGAACACATTTTCAATAACAATTACCAAACTAAGCTGAGCTGTAATAAATATCCCTGTCATAAATACTGTCACTAAACTAAGCTTAAACGGGGTGCGTTTAAACCAGCTTCCTAATATGCACATATATATATATGTATTTGTTTCATGGTGCTGCTGACCCCGACTGTAGGCGCAATGAGACAGTTGTTAGCCATATGTGAAACATATAGCCATAAGCATGGTTTATTATATAATTGTAAGAAGAGTGAGTACATGGTCTTCAGGGCCTCTGGTAAGTGTCCGTCAAATGTACCTGCGATTAAGCTGAATGGTACTGAACTGAAGTGGGTACAACAGTTCAAATACCTTGGACATTACGTTACCGAGGGCCTTGACGACCAAGTTGACATAGAAAGGGAACGTAGGGCATTGGTGGTCAGAAGTAATATGCTGGCCCGCAGGTTTGCGCGTTGTAGTGACCAAGTCACACTATTTAGAGCCTACTGTCAGACTTTCTACACGTGCAGCCTGTGGTTTAGGTATCCGCAGAGGCCGCTCAATGCCCTACGTGTCCAATATAACAATGGATTTAGGATGTTGTTAGGGCTGCCCCGCTTTTGTAGTGCCTCTGGTATGTTTGCGGAGGCTAGGGTAGACGGCTTTCATGCAATCGTGCGCAAGCGGCTCGCGTCGTTATTAAGCAGAGTTCGGGGTAGCACTAACAGCATCCTACAGGTCATTGCGGATAAACAGGATTCAAATATCCTGAAAACATTTATTCGTGTTCACATTTTGTAACCTTACTTGTAATTATTATGGACATGGTCTGAAATAAAGGATTTATTATTATTATTAACATAAAATAATCACATTGAAATCAGTTCATCTGTTTGAAAGCTACGATGACAAAGCCTTAACTTAATTATAACAGTCCTCTTTTTGCGTCGACGGATGAGTGGCCAAGGATCGAGTTAAATGTCATAGGAGTGGGTAGCCCAATGTCCAGCATTGGACTGCTACAGCCTGATGATATAAGGACCCACCTCTTGTCTGCACCAGTATGTACTTGGTGACGCTGAATGGCGGCGCAGAGCACATGTACTGTCCACTGTCGGCCGCTTGCAGGTCCTGCTTCGAAAGCGAACTGCTGGATGTAGGGCCTTTCGGCTCGCCCTTTAGGATACTGTAGAACAAGAAAAATAAATTGTAGTATGCTTGCTTAACCATATAAAAGGCCTGTGTCCAAAAAAATACAAGTTTTGTTGTAGTTGTCTGTCTTGTAGATTATTAAAAAATATTGAACACGTATTTTTTCTTTTTTGACGTAATCAAAAGATTACGACGATACATTGAGTTAAAATGTGGCATGACGTCACGCCTTGCTAGATTTAAGACTGCGTTGTGACGTAACGAGCCCCCACTCCCCAACTTTAATGCGTGTTTTCTAAGTTATTTTTGATTAATATGAGATAGCAAAAAATACGTGTCTAATGGTGCTGCTGGGCCCGTCGCTGGGGTCAATCGCCGAGATGCTCAAAGTATGTGAGACCTACGCTGCTGCACATGGACTGGTCTATAATGCCAAAAAATGTGAGTACAGGGTCTTTGGGGTCGCTGGTAAGTGCCGGGAGGATGCCTTCAAACTTGCCATAAACGGTACGACAATTCGAAAAGTCACAAAATTTAAATATCTTGGGCATTTTCTTACCAGTGACCTCAGCGACCATAGTGATATTGAGAGGGAGCGTAGAGCTCTGGCGGTCAGGGGTAATATGTTGGCACGAAGATTTGCTCGGTGTACTGACCAAGTTAAGATTACGCTTTTTAAAGCTTACTGTCAAAGTTTTTACATCTTTGGGTCAACTACTCGAAAAGGTCGCTGGATGTTCTACGCGTCTAATACAACAATGTATTTAGGATGCTGTTGCGACTGCCTCGTTTTTGTAGTGCATCTGAAATGTTCGCGGTAAACCATACCGATGGATTTCATGCCATCATCCGCAAAAAAACGGCCTCACTCCTGAGCAGAATAAGAGGCAGTCATAATAGTATCCTGAAGGCTGTGGCGGCAGATACTTCTTATGCCATAATAAGGCAATTTGTGAGAAGACTCATACCATAGTTAGACTATTTATTATTTTGTTATTTTTATTGTGTCTAGATGTTGGGTGGTCTTCTCACAAATTCGTATTTAGTTTTAAGTTACTAACAATAGTGGTTTAAGTGCATACATGTTACTAACAATTTATGGATATTTTTGTTATCCGAAATAAAATGATTTTATTTTATTTATTTATTTAATATTTTTTTATTATCTGAAAGACAGACTAAATAGTTTTTTTTTTACCTAGGCAACTACCCTAATGTAAAGGCAAATGGTGGCGTGATTTCGACAGATCAGTTGAGTTGAAAATAGTTTTTTTTTTACGTGTAACATCTTTCCTCTTGCTGTCCTGCAATCTGTGGGAGTGATTTCGTGAAAAGGGACGGAAGTGTGTAACAGGAAGTCGGGGAAACGCGCGCTAATTGATTTGACCAATGAGCGCGCGCGTTGCTAGAGTTGGCCGTTAGAAACGACCTTGTCGAGGACCCGCCCCTTTAATGTCGCTTGTTACTTTAATGTTGCTTATTACCGAGGTGAGATGTCAGATGTTACCATATGCATTTTTTAACCTATACTGTCCCACTGCTGGGCAAAGGTCTGCTCCATACTAATCCATTCATCTTTGTGTGTTGCCTTTTCCGGCTAATTAGTCAAAAACGAGTCTAGGTCGTCGCCTCAACGCAACGTTTCAATCTAAGCTAAATAAAACATTACACCTGTAATCCCCGAAGGGTTAGGCCAGAGGTTATAGGACACCCACAATTCGCCAGTTATGTTTAAGTCCCATCTAATAGGGGGCGAGCTAAGCTCACTCTGCGTTCAGCGCTCGGTGTGGCAACACGCCGTGTTTGGGTTCGCGACAAGTGAGGATGCCTCGTTGAGAGGTGAAACACGTGTCGATTTCTTTCAGGAGTTTTTTATGGCTCTTTACAAATAGCTAAGCAGAACAGGTTACTTAATATATCCACGTCTATTGTATTTTTAACCGACTTCAAAAAAAAGGAGGAGGTTCTCAATTCGTCGGGATATTTTGAAAACAGACCGATTTGAAAAATTCTTTTTTGTTTGAAAGGGTATACTTTCAAGTTGGTCCCATTGTCATTTGGTCACGATCTGATGATGGGATCTTGGAGAAATCGAGGGAACTCTTCAAATATTAAAGGCGCATCTATAGCGATTTGGGTATTTTTGATGAGCAGTTGACGATTGTAACTTAGATAAATTACAAATCAACCCATTAAAAAGTGAAAAAAAAACTTTTTTACAAAAAATACAACCGACTTCGTCGGTCTCAAAAAACTAAAATACTGATCCAAAGACACCGACTTCCGAAATTAAAGTTATTTTTCACTTTGTAGTTTGGAAGTCGGTTGTATTTTTTGTAAGAAAGTTTTTATAATGGATTTTCGCAAGGTCCCGCCTGAATCAATTAACTATCTAAGTTTACCCTTTATAATTTTTTACATAATAATAAAATAACAAACTCACACATCAGCGTTACTCCCGTTTTCATTCATATAGTTCCAGACGTAGATCCTTGGCGTCACGTCCCCCCTCAGCTCGCAGACCAGCGTCAGATTGTCATGCACACGCCTCACTAGCACGTCTGTGTACTCTGGCTCTCCAGGCATGTAGAGCACGAGGGAGGGCGACGGGATGTCGCCACAGCCTGCAACAGGGAAGAAATAATTGCGTTTAATGACAGAACAGACAAAAAATAAAAACAAAGGCAGATGGAAACTCTGATTTTCAGCTGCAGTTAAGTTGAAATAGAGTTCTTTGTTCTACCAACATGTCTACTTCTGCCTCCGAGCAGAACTGGGTTTCAGTGTAATAGGGATATGCAACTAATTCAAAACTTATCCATTATTTAAATATACATTGGTGGCGATTCCCTTGTTCACAAACTGTGAACAGTGCCTGTCACTACTCCATACAAGTTTTACGTGATTAATAACTTGCCTACTAAAATTACGTCAATTTAATTTATCTTCTGGTCCTTTTCTTAATGAAATAGAAAGAAAAAGATGCACTGAACTTAAATTTAGTTTAGTTTGTGAACAAGGGAATCGGCACCATTGTGTAGGAGTCAAGAAACAAATTCCTATCTTTTATTTACTTATTTTACAATTCATCATTTTATGTTGCATTTTTTTGGTGGAACGGAACTCAAACTCAAAACGCGCCGTCTGCAACTATGCTGGAAGTGACTTAAACTATGTGAATACAAATCTATTCTTTGCGCAGTAATTAAAATCTTACTAAGGTTAAATAAGTGCGAATTCCGCTTGAATAAAACACCAAAAATAATTAAATTTATATGATTTGGAGCTAATAAAACACATGTAAACAAAGCGGATTCGGGGGAGCGCCAACAGAATCCTAAGGATGATCTCTGAGAGGCCAGGCTGCAGTGCTGGGTAGGTTCATTCAGCTTCACGTGACGAGATGATGATTTTTTTGACATGAGTGATTTTTTATTATTTGTATTTTGAATTTAATTATAAATTATCACTAACATAGTTTTAAAACCTTTGTAACTAACAATTTATGGTTATATCAATTAGTCTGAATTAAATGAATTTATTTTTATTATTATTAAAGCAGTGTCGTGGTAAATGACGTCACGTCCTGACCGCGACAGAAACTGACGTTTGAACTGTAGTAGAAAATTGTTGGAGCTTTTTTTTTCGAGCATCAAACAATAGTTGAATTTAACTTTTTTTGGGTTTATATTAGGTATTACCTTTTATTGATTTAGTGAAAAAAATATTAAATGCATATTCCCTATTAGGTCAGGCAGCAGTAGTGACCATTTACCATGAGATTCTTTGGTATTATTCGTCAAGCCGTTGAGCTCCTTAAGTTCTGAGTTGAGCTATACGATTACTGACAACTGTTTGTCAAATCTGTGTGGTTCTTTTCTCAAAAGATTTTATGATTTGAAGATTATGTCTGGATTTTAAGAGACTGACCCCTAAATTTATTTCGCCATTTCAAAAGGATCTGGTATTCTGTCAATTAATTACTATTAAGTATTTCATACTCTATTCTGTCCAGCCCGTCCCATCCTTGATGTCCTCCCTCCGGTTGACGCCCTAAGCCGAGGTTCGTACCCCACAGGGGGTGCCCTTAGCGAGTGTTCACCTAGTTTTAATTAGCATAGTTGAATAACCCCTGGCTGGAGGTTTTAAGTGTAGTAGCTTAAGGCACCCACAGGAAAGCCCGGTTAAGTAGTCATGATGTCAGACGTCAACTACGAGAGGACCTACAAAAAAAAAACTATTCTGATTGCATACTGTCACCCTTGGTCATGGGAATATTAAATAATATCGCTACAAGGGTCACTAAACGAATATCAACTATTTAATATCTGTTCAAACATTTTCAAATGACGTTATTTTTGCTGTTCGAGGCTATGTGCGTTCCTTACATGGTCCTCAGTTAGCTTGGTAAACAACTGTGCACTCTGTTATTAATGACTAAGCTCTCTAATTAATAATCTATCCTCTCAAACAGTAAACATAAGAGTACTTAGCTTAATTAGTCATGCATAGCACTTATCATAACAAAGTAATTATAATACACCTGGCCTGTACTAATTATTATCTTCCTGTTACTCACAACATAAAGAAAAAAAGACAATACATTTATTTAGAACAGACTAAAAGGCACACAATCTGTATATATTATAAAACAAAGTCGCTTATGTAAAGTCGTCTTTATGTCCGCGTTGTTCTTTTAAAATACGTAACTGATTTTGATGAGATTTTTAACATAATTTAGAGAATGTATTACGGAAGGTTTATATGTATAAAACATTAATATTAACCTTAAAGATAAGTAAGAAATCTCGATGTGGTGTCAAGTCGTAAAATCCTTGCGAAGCAGGGCCGTGTCGCTAGTATAATATACAGCAGATAAAAAAATCAAATAAAGAGCGTAAAGTGCGATGTAAGAAATTATCAGGAAAATGTGCTTCACGGCTGCACCAAAAAGGCCCAGTGCAGCAAAAAATTATAAATACAATAAAGATTCCATATTACACCAATTTACGACATAAGAACACCGAGGGGCTCATGGCTAAATAATAACAGCCACATGGATTGATTGAACCTATGATTGCAGCAGTCGGTTTATGGATGGATCAGAGCCCAAGTCTGACAACCAGTCTTACCAAGGTGTATTGTGTTACCCAGTAACTGGGTTGTGGAGATCAAATACTGGTATTCAGCTGCATCCAGTTAGACTGGAAGCCCCACTCCAGGAAAGTTGGGAAAAGGCTAGGCATATCGTTTTTTTTACGAAATTAGAACACGTTTGGATTTTCCAAATAGAAACTTTGTGATTAAGAATCACATGACCTGATCAAGATTATGTCTGGACTTTAAAAGAGATTGTGACCTCTGAGTTTGTTTTAGTATTTCTTCTGAGAATGATTGGATAGGAAACACTGACCTCATCTAGTTTTAAAACACAATTTATTTTGTGTAAAAGTGTTTTTTAAAACCTATTTACAGAAATAATTCATTTATCATTTAACAAAAATCGGTTGCTTAGGAGCTTAACAATTTGTTGTGTGGTGGATTGTTGAGCTCCCTACAAACTCTACGATCTGTCATAATAATATGGGTTGATGAGCTCTCTTAAATAGGTTTGAGCTAAAGTGTTGAGCTACTTAATATTGTGTTGAGCTACCCAGTTGATTGATTACCCCCAGTAACTCCCGAAAACAAGGAATTGGTAGCTCACTAAGTATAGTGAAACTTAATAGTTTAAATCTAATAGAAGTGATTTAAATGGCTGTATTTAATTAATAACATGAGATTCAAATACAAATTATTTTATTCACATAAACCTACAAGGGCACTTATGAAACGTCAGAAGCTAGGTGCATGGTTCCAATTGGTTGTTTCCTATGGAGAAGAGCCGGCAAGAAACGCCACGGTTACTCTTTTAAAAATAAATGGTTTTTACAATGTTTTCAAATAACAGAGTTAATAGGTATGAGAGGACAGTGTAGGCCTATCAATAAGTAACAGGTACTTAGCAACGTAGAAAATGGTCCACAAGACTATTGCAGCCTACAACATTCTCACATTCAGAAAACCTAAGAGAAAATAATCTAAATGGTAAATAAAATAATAAAAATAAGAACCTATTTAAACCAAATGTGTAATGATGTGACAGTATGTAAGTAATTTTCGAGTTGTACGGCTTTTCAGAAAGAGGGAATAACTGATGCATATTCTTGAGATAGAGCCATGTCATTCATGAATAAACGATTTCATACATAGTGTTATATGCATGCATACATGCTATAGCATGAAAATATAACTATACCCATAGCTTCATCAAATATTTGGTTAAACCAGTTTTGCTCAGAATATCTCCAAGATTAGTAGAATATGTGAACAAAACAAAAAGGATAGTGGAGCAAAAGAGAAAGGATCCAATTCAGTTTTAAAATTCCCGTTAGACACCTCACAAAAAATGTGGAAGTCAAAAGTTTGCAAAATAAAAATATTTTTCCTGTTGCATTCTGAGATACACTTGATGCGATTAGGCACGAACCTTGTCCATAATTGATAAGCTATACTAACAACCACGGTCAAAACAAGCTTCAAGGCTAAAAAACCTGTATTGAACCAAAAAAAATAATTTGGAGGATGCCAAATTTTTCCAAAATAAGGTTCACATTTTTTTAAGGAATAGCCGTTTTACAAACAATACTTACATGTTTTTGAACTATACAGAAGAAGGATAACACATGATAACAAACAATTGGGCAACGAAAACATTTTTATTTACTTTTTACACATTTTCGACTATTGACATTCAACAAATTACGCCATTTTTGTTTCGTTAGGTATTTACGTTCCAATCAACATAAGCTGACATAAATTATTAAAATGAACAACGCTTCATTGTTTTTGAGAAAGAGTTTAGGTCTGATAATAGACAGCTGTTGTAAAGCTAAACGTAAGTTGTAAAGATAAATTGAAATGGCAAAATTTTTAAGAGGTGAACAGAGTTTAAACTTTTTTCTCAATCGAAAATGTCGCGTTTCTTTACTGCGTCTACCGCAACGTTGGATAAAAAGTAAACCCAATTTACGCTTTGTTCGTACATTCCCAGAGATGAACATTTTGACCTAATAGAAGCAAATGTGGCAATTTAGCATTTTTACTCAAAATAAAACAATTTAGCTTTAAATTTGCAGCTCTTCATTAAATGAAACATAACAAAAGAGAAAAATTGTTCTTCAAAAGTTAAAAGGAATACAAAATTTACGCAAAATGGAACGTATAATATTGACATTAATGATGACATTTGATTTTTGTATTCCATATTTCTCTCTTTGGAATCTTTAGCCTTTTGTGCCTGTGTTTTGTGCAGGTTTGAGTAGGACAGCTAAATACATTCGTATTAAGTCAAACCAAGATAGGCTGCATGTTATGCTTAGCTAGCATTTAATCAGTTTTCAAGTGACTAAGGAAATAAAGTTTTTCATATAGGTAGCTCGAAAGCGAAATATTGTTTTTAATCATATTTATCCTTTAAAATGGACTTAACACGTCTTCCTAACGACAAGAAATTGGAACTTTGCAAGTGGTATTTCAAAGGTATCGTATCCATCCAAATTCTTCACAGAATCATTAAAAACGCGACACACTTTTAAAAATACATGCCATTGCCATTATGCTGTATATTTCAACCAGTCTCCACAGTTACCTTCCAAAATACCGCAAACCAGTAATAACTGGCTAAAAGGTTAGATTGGTCAAAATTTCTGTTTGCTGGACATAGTTACTGGTGAACCCAATTTCCTATTCCTATTATTATAAGGCAGCTACGTATTCTTTAGCAATAATCTCTATAAACGACATCCACTGTGATGCTATATTAGGGTCTATTGCACCACTTACTGTGCATCATCCCCCCAATCACACTCCCTACCCAATTCATTAGTGGTTGAAGCAGCTATTCACTTTCTTTCTAACATAGCCACCCCTTTGTGTAGTCATAACTATAATCTTTCAATTTCATACAATTCAACCATCTTTTCTTTGGTTTACCTTACTCTTACAGCCATCCATCCACAGTCATACTCAAAACTAGAGTTGCAACGGATATCCGGTCACTATCCAGTATCTGACCTATCTGGCAATTTTTTTACTATCCGGCACATGGCCGGATTGTCACCTTGTGCTGGATATCTGGCTAGCCAGATACATAGTCTTATTATTATTATTTTTTAACTTTTACCCTAATTGCGTAACTTATTTTCGTAAACAATTATGCCTAATTTGTTTCATTTTGACAGTTCAACAACAATCATTGTGTTATTTATGTTGTTGAGCAGTGTTTTTTAGCAATCTGTTTCTGATTGTGTTGTATTAAGCAATTAGGGTACTGTTTATTTAAAAAGTATAAACATTTTTGGTCTGTAAGCACTTATGGTAGCTAATTATAACCAATATTTGAAATCTACTAAAGGTTGAGCGTGCGAGCAGGCTTTAACATGCATAATGACATTCACTTTGGCGGGATATCTGGCTATCTGGCTTTTGAAATCGCCGGTTATCCGGTATCCGGCCAAATCACTATTCGTTGCAACTCTACCCAAAACTTGCCTCACAATATAGCTTCATTCCTCCTCATCACATGCCCATATCAAGACAAAGGGTTCAGAATTCTACTTATTAATAAATTTATTTGATTTCCAGTGGGATGCCTCCTTCTGCCATTTGTATGGGGTGTGAACGCCATCTGGTTCTTCAAAGAGGCTTTCATGAAGCCCCCTTATGAGGAACAGAAGCAGATTAAGAAATGTAAGTACTTACTCGTATGATACATCTTCTTAGCATGTCAAGCAATCTAAATGTGAACTGAACAAATAAAAAAATAAACCCAGAATACTGTGACAAGTTTGGCACCATCAGATAAATATCATAATAATATCACATACCCAGAAAAGTAGGTTGAGTGGTTTCTCCAATACAAATTTTGCCAGTTATTAATAGAGAGAGGGATTATGTTATGTATGGGGAATACCCAACCACAAATCCTGACTGCAGTACTCATCTCTTGTACCTTACATTCTTTATTTGCATTTTTAACATTTGTTGGTATGAAATGTACCGCCAATAAGTTGCCCATATCTCGCTAAGACCAGTTTTGAAGGCTGTTTGTTATACTTATTTTCAGCTTAATCTAAATAAACATAACATCACGCCTTGTTTCCCGAAGGGTTGGGCAGAGATGTCCCTGTAGCAGGTACACCCACATTTCGCCAGTTGTAATAGGGGGCGAGCCTATTTCCATCAACTGGGCACAAATCCAGACTCCGAGCTGCTACTGAGAAATTTCAGATAGAAAAATCCAATAACACTTTTCCCGACCCGGGAATCGAACCCAGGACCTCATGTTCAGCAGTAGCGCTTGCGACCACTAGACCAACGAGGCAGTCAGTACTCTAAATAAATGACTTTATAATGAGGCCCAATTATGAGATTTATGAGCTTTTGTCCACGGCTTCGCCCGCGTGGATGACGGAAAATATCCCACGTGAACGTACTACTGGGTCAACCATGATTTTTATCGGGGTTTTCATAAAGCTCCCAATCGGCATGATTCTTTCCGACATCTTCAACAATCATCGTCATTTTTTCAGCCAATTTACACAAAACCCTTAATGAATTATGGGCCATAACGACGAATCATTTCAACGCATGGGGTTCAGAATCATGTACGGAATCCATGGTAACCATTTTCGCGTCGATGTTATAGCGCCCCCACCCTGCCCCCCTGCCACCCTGTATAAATAATAAAATGTGGATGTTTGGATGGATGTACCCCTTGATGTTCTGTTCTACCAACTAACCTCACATTCTATCATTACCTTTCCAGATGTACTAATGTCCGCAGCGGGAGCAATAGCATGGATGGCGGTCTTCGCAGTCTGGATCACAATATTCCAACTACAAAGGGTTTCGTGGGGCTCCACCGGTGATGCATTGTCTTTTATTGTACCGCTGGGTCGGGCTTAAGATGAAGAGGCTGTACGAAGATTGTGTTATGTAACGAGAAGGATTTAAATAGGAGTCTAAGAGCATCAGCACTTAAGACCTAGTTATGCCAAAATAAACTAGTTAATTGACTCGGACGTGACCTTGCAGAATCCATAATAAAATACAATAAACGTGGATATATTTAGTAACCTGTTCCGCTTAGCTATTGCGCGTCGGCGTTCAGCGCTCGGTGTGGCAATACGCCGTGCTCGAGTTCGCGACAAGTCAATCGTCATCCTGAGGATGCCTTTTTGAGAGGTGAAACACGTGTCGATTTCTTTCTGGGTTTTTTATGGCTCTTTAGAAATAGCTAAGCGGAACAGGTTACTAAATATATCAACGTCTATTGTATTTTATTATGTTGTTGTTTAACTGTAAAATTAAGTTGATTTCGGAATGACTCGTACTATTGAAAAAGTCAAAAGGTGTAGCGGAAACTGAACTTTATGCGTCGCTTATTTGCTTACATTTTTAAAAAGTGGGTCGCATAGATTTGGAATATTAGATTAGCTAGTACACTGAATTATTGAGAGATATTGTAGACTGGTTCATTTCGGCATAACTGGGACGAGTTATTCTTATGGCAGAGCCGTGGAGTCAATTAGGGCTGTCCTTAAGTTATAATCAAGCTTGCTTATGATCTATTATTTAAAAATGACACTAAAACTGCACTGTGCATGACCTGGGAATCAAACTTGGGATCTCATACCCCTATTACATGGGACTTCAGGTAACTGGCGAAGCTAACATAAGATTTACTGATCAGGGACTTGTTAGGATTACACGAATGTATTTTGAAGTTCTTGTCAAAATCATCTGACATTTCAATCAAAGATTTAAATCATTAGATTTGTCCTGACCGTACTTAGATAGAGCGAAAGTGTCCATAATTAGAAGAGTGAGCTCACAGATCCCGCGTGGAGCGATAGATATGAGTTTTATGTCCGTTTTCACTGATAACTAAGTGACACCTAAATTAATCCCTAAATAAAAGTGCACTTGGATTTTCAATTCTCGGCGCTGCGCCTACCGTTGTAAATCCAACAGTGCACTTTGGCACATTTCTTTTTCGTGTGGTTAGTAGTTAACCTGGTGTAAGAGTTTCATGCCGCCTACGGGCCTCTGATTTGGCTTCACATGCCGTCCAGAAATATTTCTCAGGCATGTCGGTTTCCTCACGATGTTTTCTTCACCGTTTTTGAAGCTATTGATAATTATACAATACGCACATGAATCGGTAAAGTCAGAGGTGCGAGCGTTGGCGTGTTCGAACTCGAGACCTATGACTTGGCAGTTCGACGGTCACACCACTAGGCTTTCACTGACTGTCACGATTTTTAGTAATAATAAATAAAGTAGCGAATCTAACGATTTAAATCTTTGATTTTGATTAAAACCTAGATATTACAGACACTTGTAGTTTTAATTAGCTTGCTTTTGTACTATAAGATTAAATATTAAGTACCTAATTTAATTAAACAATTGATAATGTTAATGATAAATAAAAATGAATTTAAATTTGAAAATTGTATATTTATTTATTTACATAAGACACATTTGTACAATATATACAATACTATTTTGATAATAAATGCTAATTACTATTTTAAATCCAAGTAAAGTACCCGGCCGTTAATATGTCACATATGAATTATAGAAAAAGTTCGTCTGTTTTGTAGAGCGTTGTCTCTGTCGCTCATACAGTTTCTTAAGGCGGATCCACACCTGCGCACGTTCACAAACCGTGCACACTACGCGCCTCGAATGGCTATGGACGTATCACACTGCGCGCGTGCACGGTTACGCACAGTACGCATTGATTTGTGTGAATTCTTTGTGCTTCATAGAAAGATTTAGTATGGACGCTTCGCAAAACCACGTCCTAAATATTACAACTTGCACGCAAACCTCTCGCTGGCCGCTCAAGAACGTGTTAAATATGTCGTTTCTATGTTCCTAAGATGCACGCGACCCGCACGGTTCTTGCACGTACCACAGATTAATACAGATGGCTGGCTTCGTAAAATCATGTAAATAAAAAGCGACTCTTGCTACGACACAATAAACTGCAATTCAGAGCGCAAAGCGCTAATCACTTACAGTTATATTCACCTAGAACTTTCTTTTCTTTCTATGGCTCTTATATCTTCTGATTACGTTACGGTCACTGAATTGGCCCGACTGAATACCTAAAATGCGGAGTGCACTATCTATACTATTCTGTGCACGTGCGGAGGTGTGGATCTGCCTTAAAGCTTGATGTGTTATATTAACGCCCGGGTACTGAATATTGTATTAAACGGGTCGGTTTTAACCATTCAGGGCTGGATGGTCTGAACTATCGAAAATACGGGGCTAAAATTATCCAATTTTATTTTATTTAATAATATTTTTGGAAGCGATATCTTACGGCTCCGCAATTTAATTAAGGCTTCCAGATGATGACATTTGATAATTTGACATTTTATTATTAATAACTTAAGTGCAAACTGGTACAAACAGACACCAAACAGCTCCTCGAACGAGCTCGTTTGTACTTTATGGTATTAGTAATAAGGTTTACAATTCAATATTATAAATGCTTGTTGCGCTGAGCCCAAAAATTGCCTTATTTGCCGTCAATAATTTAATTAACTGTCATCTTAATTTTAATGTCGAGAGTTTATGAATGTCAAAAAACATGAAATGGTTAATAATTACATCGTCATTAGAAACAGTGTAGTTGAAGGTAAAATACATAAATCTAGATATGTTTTTCATTCAAATATATTATTTTATTTCACTACATGTGTGACGTACATTTGGCTTAAATTCAAATAAATAATATTTTGTAGATTTGTGCAATTATGTGTGTGAGAGCGCGAAAGTCTACCCACCAGTCTAACCGCGTGGTATGGAGTTACCCAGTAAGTTGTGGAGGTCAGATAAGCAGTCAGCCTCAGACTGGAAGCCAACCTCAACATAGTTGGGAAAAGACCAACGGCTAGGCAGATGGTGTCTGTTTTAAGCTTGCACAAAAATACAAAAGAAGAAAAAAAGGAATTAATGAACTAAATTATAACACACATAATTGCATAAATCTACAGAAAAAATAATAAAAACTGACAAAATAATAACATACGTTATAATTTACACAAAATACTATCTATTCTCACATTTACAGACACTTTTGTGTCAACTTAGCAATACGTACGGCGGCGGTACACTGGAACCAATATTGGATCCAATTTTTTTTTAATGAAACCGTTCTGTGAAAAATATATGCCCAATATTTGAAAAAATCTTGCAAGGTGAACATAGGAATTAGAGTACTTAGGTAATTATTAAAATTCGACATGTTGTCGATTTAGCTCACAGAATAAGCAAGCTGAAGTGGCAGTGGGCCGGCCATATCAGCCGTAGAACCGATGACCGTTGAGGTACACGTGTTCTTGAGTGGAGACCGCGAATCGGCAAACGTAAGGTAGGACGCCCTCAGGCTAGGTGGAGCGACGATCTACACAGGGTGGCTGGTAGCAGCTGGATGAGAGTTGCCGAGAATCGATCTGAATGGCGTGCAATTGGAGAGTTCTATGTCCAGCAGTGGACTGCTATAGGTAAGCTAATGATAATTATTAATAATGCCTTGACAAATGTAAATGTAGGAAAATAGGTATGTTATCAGGAAAGAAAGTTAATTAAAATGACAAAAATGTTTTAAAATTATTACATCGGCAAGGAGTATATAAGGATCGCAGCCGAATACGGGCCGAAAGGGAAATCGTGGCCCCCCCCGGCAACATGGCAATAGGCTTGTGTCCAATTTTTTTATTTTTAGTCAGTCTTTCATATAGTAAAAAAATATTGAACACGTATTTTTTCTTTTTTGACGTAATCAAAAGATTACGATGATACATTGAGTTAAAATGTGGCATGACGTCACGCCTTGCTAGATTTAATAGTGCGTTGTGACGTACCGAGCCCCCACTCCCCAACTTTAATGCGTGTTTTCTGTTGTTTTTGATTAATATGAGAAAGCAAAAAATACGTGTCCAATATTTTTTATTATCTAAAAGACGGACTAAATAGTATTTCTGTTTTTTAACCTAGGCAACTACCCTATTGAAGGAACACGGGTGGGTTTTAATCAGTAAGAGTCTGACACGCCCTCCCGCTCCACCCAGAGCGGGAGAAGTTATTTGATAATTTCCCAAACAAAAAAAAAAATTTATCGTTCTGCAGTTTCTGCCTACCCCCATAGAAGAGAGTGTGAGTTAATGGTGCCGATTCCCTTGTTCACAAACTAAACTAAATTTAAGTTCACTGCATCTTTTTCTTTCTATTTCATTAAGAAAAGGACAGAAGATAAATTTTAGTTTAGTCCTGTCAAATTAATCATCGCCTGTCACTCTCCGTACAAGTTTAGACGTGATTAAAAACTTGCCGACTAAAATTACGTCAATTTACGTCAAGCGCTGATTAATTTGACAGGACTAAATTAAAATTTATCTTCTGTCCTTTTCTTAATGAAATAGAAAGAAAAAGATGCACTGAACTTAAATTTAGTTTAGTTTGTGAACAAGGGAATCGGCACCATTGTATGTAATTCCATCGCATGTTCAAAATTTGGATCCAACATTGGCGCCAAAAACAAACCATAATTTGCTATAATAAAGTAGCATAGAAAAAAAAACATCACAATTAAAAATTAAAGGAATACATAGGTTTCACTAAATGCTAACATATCTCCACATTGACCGGCTAATGTGGGCTATGACATATGGACAGGTCCATTCAAATCTGTGTGGTTATTTCCTCAAAAGACCATTTCAGACACTAATCTACATGGTCCTCATATGGCCTGACCAAGATTATGTCTGGACTTTAAAAGAGACTGCGACCTCTGAGTTTGTTTCGGCCTTGCTTATCAGGAGTAGTCACATAGGAAATGTCGACTACATCTAGTTTATTTTGATTTTTAATATGCCGTGTATTCGTGATTCCGATATCCTAATTTACAGAATAAACCATAGTTAATTGATTCAGGCGTGACCTTGCGGAAATCCATTATAAAATACAATAGACGTGGATATATTTAGTAACCTGTTCCGCTTAGCTATTTCTAAAGAGCCATAAAAAAACCCCTGAACCCTGCGTTCAGCGCTCGGTGTAGCAACACGCCGTGTTCGCGACAAGTCAATCGTCATCCTGAGGATGCCTCGTTGATGTGAAACACGTGTCGATTTCTTTCAGGGGTTTTTTATGGCTCTTTAAAAATAGCTCAGCGGAACAGGTTACTAAATATATCCACGTCTATTGTATTTTAGAATAAACCAATTCATTGCCCAATTGGCCAGTCAAAGTTGAGGTTATAAGGAATGACTAATACAATACTTAAGGTTTCGTACACAATTGCCCATGAAAAGCTAAAAACAGACTTGCTATAGACACCAGAAAAGCTCATTGTTAACTCACACAGTAGCCTGGGGGTTAATCGTAGGTTTTCTTTGCACGGTAGGCCGCTATGTCAGTGGTAATAAACAAGGAGGCCAAGTCTGCTATTTATAAAAATATATTTATCATTATGACAACCCGCCATTACCGGTCTGTCAAAAGATCGTAATCTCTTAAATTCATAATGGCGTGTTAAGGCTGCCTGTCCATTGACGCGGAGAGAAGCAGCGGAGTGGAGTTGCGGACTGTGTCTGTCTATTGATGCGGAGCGAGGTATTGCGAGCACGGAGTTCACGCGAGTAGTAATTTGAGCGGCCGGCGGCGGGAGATCAGTTCCCCGCTTCGCTTTCAAGCTCCACTTTCCGGTTTTGTAGGAATTTTTAAACTGTCTACTGAAGCGGAGCTGATATTTTATGAAATTCCATTGGTTGGTTCAGTCGGTTATCTTTTAAAGTGAAGGCACGTGAACATATTCATAAGAAGTTGGCAGAATCATCCAAGCGCTGATTTGCTGGATTCGTTTTCTCCTCTACCTATTGTTTTTTCTCCTGACTAAGTTTATTTTGTTTATATGTATGTATCTATGTATTAGTATTTATTATTTTTCGAGTTATCTATCAATTATGTTGAACCTGCTATGTTTTGTCTCTGCATCACCTTAAGAGTGGCCAACCCGTCATACTTTTCATACAAACGCTCGTACGTGATTATGGCGTAGTAACACATCTTTCTTTAATTCTTTTAAACTAATGGGTATCTTGTGCACTATATCTAGGTTTCTATGAATCCAAAAAATTAAAATTTGGCGAAACAAATTCAATATAAGCCTCCAAAAATCTGCTTTTTTGCACAAATTTTACCTCAACTTTAACCGTTCATAATGTACTTATAAATTGTAAAAGTAAAGAAAACATCTTTATAGAAACCTCGCCCATGTAATGGAGATTCTAAATTACAAAAAAATATTTTACAAACTTGTAAGGCGTATTCAAAAACACGTATTTCCTGAAACCAGTTATTTTTCGTACAATGTTATCGCGTTCTCACTTGCTTGTTAGCGGTTCTCACTTGCGCTGGATGAAACAACAAGCTTTTCGACCATGCTCGCGTTGACGATAGACGGATCGGGAAGGGCCCCCTTAAGGTTGACTGGTAGAAAATGCCTCAGGCATTAAGTCCGCCTTTGTACAGTATTTTTTTTTACTTGTGCATAAGATCTGTTTTAGTTATAAGTACTAACATAGGCTAAGTAAGATTGTTACTAACAAAAAAAAATACACTAGGTACAAAGTGAAAAATAACTTTAATTTCGGAAGTCGGTGTCTTTGGTTTTGAATTTTCGTTCTTTGTCACCGACTTCCGAAATTAAAGTTATTTTTCACTTTGTAGTGTTTTTTTTTTTGGAGTCGGTTGTTTTTTTTTTTGTAAAAAGTTTTTATTTTTCACTTTTTAGTTGTGGTACCTACCCCACACAAATTCGAATACCACTACCTGCTATGTAAATAACAGTGACAGGAAGTTATCATATCATCCACATACTAAGTGGGAAAAAATACGTATTATTGAAGCTAACTCAAAAACTACCCAAGCAAAAGTAATAAAATTTATATGGGACCACCTCTGAAGTATGATCTACCAAACAAAAAAAGAATCATCAAAATCTATTCATAATTGGCAGAGTAATCGCGTAACAAATATAAAAAAAATAAAAAAAAAACACCGACGAATTGAGAACCTCCTCCTTTTGGAAGTCGGTTAAAAATGGACCTCATTTGTAGTCTGAATATTTATAAAATAAATAATAATAAAGTTTTAATAAATAAATAACATTGGCACAACTCCGCTCCGCTCCAGTGGACAGTCAGCCTAACGGTCAAAAGAAATGTCAAAATAATAGGAAATTATGCTTATTTTCAATGGAGCGTCAGTGGCACGCCATCGGTAATCCATGACGCTTTTCAATTGGTAGATTACCAAAACTGTCAAAATCAACAATTACGGTGTCAATGATCGGCCATCTTGACACAATAGGTATGATGACTAAAAAAATATTTGTAGACTATTAAAAAATATTGGACACATATTTTTTCTTTTTTTACGTTATCAAAAGATTACGGCGATACATTGAGTTAAAATGTGCCGTGACGTCACTTGTATGTAGATTTAATACTTACTTGTGACGTAGCGACCCCCACTCCCCAACTTTAATGCGTTTTATCTAAGTAATTTTTTATTAATATGATAAAGCAAAAAATACGTGTCTAATATTTTTTTATTAACTGACTGACGGACTAAATAGAATTTCTTTTTCTTGACCCAGGCATCATGTCTGTTGCATTAGCAGACTTGGCCCCCTTGAAAAACGGCACTGATCGTTATTTCCCGTAAGAATTTTGTATTTTTTCTGTTTTTTTTTTTAATAAGCTACCATAGACTTGTGTACTAGAAACCCAAATAAAACATTTGAATGGCAGTGTATCTGATTATCCTATTACTGGGTTCATATATAAAACGAATCGTTTAATGACCAATGGATTCTTTAAAATGGCAAAAGATGAAAAATAATCTATAATAATGGCGGCACACAAGTTAAAAAATCATCTCTGACTTGTATGGACACGCACCCCGCGCCCATTCGTTTCTCAAATGGCACACTACACGCTACATAATAAGTATTGATTTAGTTTGAAGAATTTATTCACATCAATGGGTGATACCAATTGTACTTGACGCATTTTCGACAAAAATGATATCCAATAGTTGTAATTCCGATTCGAAAATCGTTCGATTTGACGCTAAGATTCTAATACCTCAAATTGCTTAGCATGATTCTCTGTTACATCGAAAACACTGCAGCATTCATTTTAAAATAAGTACTATGTTTGACGAAAACACGCTTCCATAAAATTTTCTCTACAGAAAAAAATCCAAAGCTACCTCCAAACCGAACAATAAACCGCTAGTATTAAAAAAATACTTCAAATTAGATCATGAAACCTTGCATAATAACTGAACTAAATATAAACCAGATACTATGTTTTTCTGAAATTACCTAAACTATCGGCACCTTGGAGCCTTCTCCCCGAGTGTCGCTCTCAGTACTCGCCGACTGAGTGAGAGTGTGCGAGCGAGATAAAGAGTAAATTTGAACTGAAGTTATATGGACTATTAAGTTTACTTCGCGCGTTCGTGCTATGCCCACCGGTCGTAAGATTTACGTACAACGTCCGGTAAAATATAGGAACCCAGCATTAGGACGAAATTGGAAAAGAACATTATAGTTATGAAAAAATATTAGAACAGTTACATTCATGTTTGCGAGAGAGTTGTTTATAAATTCGGACTTTATAGATAAATTTGAACTAAAAGTTTGTTGAAAACATAGCTATTATCATAAAGAGACTAAGCAGCAAATAATTTGTACTAAAATAAAAGCATTCGATAAATATACATATTTGTAATTAATACTTTTAAGTAGAATCACTGAGAAGCAACTAGATTGCGGTTGATCGACTGTTCTGATCGATCCAGTGTGGTGCATGGCAGCCGGAGTACGGTCATCGATTATGTTTTGAGGCGATCTTTTTCTTTTTGCTCGGCTCCTAAGTGTTGTAGCGTGATGTTAGATACCCTATAACCTTCCTCAAGAATTGGGCTATCCAATGCAAAAATAATTTTTCAAATCCACCTAGTAGTTCCGGAGATTACCCCTACATACCTATACCCTCAAAAATTATAAATAAATCAAAACGTGAAAACTTGAATAAGATAGCTTTTTTTTCAAAATTCACGCATTCTAGTTTTCACTTCACTTCTTGGTGGAAGAAAAATACTTGTATAGAACATTGATCCGTAACCTTATCTTAATAAAGAGCACAATCGCGTTTACAAGAAAAAAAAATACTTCCAAAACCTTTCAAGTAAAAATACTTGCATAGAACATTGACCCGTAACGTAATATAAATAAAGAGTACAATCGCGTTTACAAAAATGAGGTGTCGGTAACGGTGTCGCGAGTTCAATCGCTTTTTCTCCATTTTAAAAATGCCCAACGCGCTTAGAGAAGTTTTCACAAGTTTTCAAAAAAATTTTTGTTTGTTTTGATATCACTAGATATCGATACCCATAGACAAAATATGTCAAGTTTCGTTGGCTAATTAATGTGACCTTGTATATTGATCGCCTTATCCATGTAAGATACTGGTATTCAGCTGCATCCGGTTAGACTGGAAGCCGACCACAACATAGTTGGGAAAAGGCTAGGCAGATAGGAAATATTCACTGGTTAGAATCTAAATAATGATGATAAAACAAAATAAAAATGAGCGATCCTAACAGTAGTCGCAAATAATGTGTAACATCTAACATCTCACCTTGGTGATAAGCAACATTAAAGGGGCGGGGCCTCGTCAAGGTCGTTTCTGACGGCCAACTCTAGCACCGCGCGCGCTCATTGGTCAAATCAAATAACGCGCACTTCCCCGGCTTCCTCTTACACACTTCCGTCCCTTTTCACGAAATCACTCCCACAGATTGCAGGAAAGCCAGAGGAAAGATGTTATACATCAAAAATATTTTTTAAATATTATTATATTTGTAATCATAATAGGCCTGTGTCCAATTTTTTTTTGCCTTCTTGTAGATTATAAAAAAATAATGAACACGTATTTTTTTCTTTTTTGATGTAATCAAAAGATTACGGCGATACATTGAGTTAAAATGTGGCATGACGTCACGCCTTGCTAGATTTAATACTGCGTTGTGACGTAGCGAGCCCCCACTCCCCAACTTTAATGCGGGTTTTTTAAGTTATTTTTGATTAATTTGAATAAGCAAAAAATACGTGTCTAATATTTTTTTATCATCTGAAAGACGGACTAAATAGATTTTTTTTTACCTTGGCGACTACCCTATTTTAAGTAACACTACCAGAGGCCGTTGATTGTGTAAGCAGCTGTAGATAATTAAAATTATGAATAAGCTCTTTTTTAAATTAGCCTTCGATACATGGGTATACGTCCGTGGAGTTTTGCTAGCTAGTTTATTTTGACCTTGTAGAAGGGTTAATGTCTCTCAACCGCAATCTAGTCACACATTTAATCTGTTAAATAAATGTCACACTATTGAAATAAATAACTATGCCCGACTATAAAAAAGCACCGTTCTTCAATGTGTAACGAAAAGGGTAATATATACTTTAATGCTTACAAATAAAGTTTAGTTTCCGCTGCAACTTAATTTTTTACTTTTCTCTTTTCAAGTCATTCAGAAATCAACTTTATTGACATTTGGGTAAAGTCGATATTTATTTAATTGGAAATAACGTCATGCTTGATTATATCTTTTCCGTTACACATTGTATATTATTTATTATTAATTAAAAACAAACAAAAAAAATGCAATATAAAAAAACAAATTGTACGTACTACTGAATAGAATATTTTAACAACAATGAATTAAGAATTACAACAATACAATGATTAGAATTGTAGACCACCTCCTTTTAATGTCGGTAAAAAAAGGTGTCTTGTTTTAATTGAGAAAACTTTTGGAATGAAGTTCCTTATCCCTGGATAAGGAACTTCATTCCAAAAGTTCTCAATTTTCGAAATTACTTAGCTGTCATCATTCCACAGAATTTCACGCTATCGTCGCTTGATATAATAAAAGTTTTCACATAATTTTTATGTCCAACATCTATTCAGTATTTACATAGTTACAAAAATTTGATATAATTATTATATGAAATATTAAGTTTTACGTCAGATAGTCGGGTTGATATAGGTACGTTAACCACAGCCTAATAGACAGTTAACTTTAAACTAAAGGTTTTACGACTTAGCCTGGTCTCTGCTATAATTTATTAGATAATAAAATATGGTGTCCAAAGTTCTCCAGGAATTGAGGCAAATGTTGGCTATAACTTAGGCAAATATTGGCCATAATTTGGGCAAATATTGGCTGCAATATTGGGATAAGTTGCTTATAATATTGGGCAGATGTTGGCTACAACATTAGGCAAATGTTGGCCAAATATTACCCATATCTTTGACATATTCTGTCCGTCATTTTATTTCCAAATTTCATAAATTAAAGATTAGCACAAATTGGATTTCTTATTTACAAAGCGTAACGTTAAATTCACAAAACCTGAAAATAGTTTGATGAGAATAACGAGCAGAATCAATTGAACCACTTGATTGAATTGAACACAACAAATGTGACCTATATTAAAATACAGGTCACATTTAAAAAAAAATCTTCATTGAAAACGTTGCCGTGTTTATTTATTAATAGGTCAAGCCATCACATGCGCAAACCCGCCAAAATAGGTAACCAAACACAAATTGTTGTCGACTAAGGTCAATTGAATTAAAAATCAGTTGGGGTGTCTGAGGTTTTGCGCATTTAACGTTACACGTTGTATAAAAATAAACGCTTTATAACTCATCACCTGTTAAGCAGCCTTATAAAGGCGGATAACAATTAAAATTCTATTGTGTCTCGTTAATGACAGTGGAAGGGATAAACAATAAACAGTTATACTCAGAGACCAGACTACACAATACCCGACCATAAATATACCACATTGAGTTTTAAAAAAAGTTCAGCTTTGTACAGTGTTGTCTCTGTCACTCATACTATATGACTATCTCTTTCTAACGCTCGATGTGTCATATTAACGTCCGGATACTGGCCGTAAAACCTTATTATGGTACATACGTAGGGTCATATTGACCTAGCCTTTAAAACCTTATGGTATAGTCAATCTCGCAATTGCTTTAATCACCCTAAGGTTGAATGTCACTTGCATTTACTTACTGAGTTACTTAGCCGTTTAAGTTATATTTAAATGACTAATAAACTAATAAAAAAAACGAGCGAGCCTCACAATATATGATGTGTAACATCTGACATCTCACCTTGGTAATAAGCAACATTAAAGGGGCAAGGTCAAGGTCGTTTCTGACGGCAAACTCTAGCACCGCACGCGCTTCCCCTGCTTCCTGTGACACACTTCCTTCCTTTTTAACACGCTTTTATTAGGCCGACCTGTATGTAACTAACTATGTAATGGAATCTAAGGTAACTAATTTATCCATCTTCCAAGGGTCGTAGCGTAATGAAAATTGGCAGCTGTATGTAGTTCTGATGACAATACAATAATATGATACTGTCGAACTGATGTTTTTCTAGTGTTTTTTAGACTATTAATTTATTCACGAAATCACTCCCACAGATTTGATTTTTTAGATTTTTTTAAATTTAGATTAGATTGCAGGAAAACGAGAGAAAATATTTAATTTAAATCATTTTTATTTTTTCTTTGTTTCTCTCAAACAGAGCACCTGCCATCCAATCTCTTCACCACCCTTGGTTGACTGTTAGAGAACGCCTAAGGCATTAAGTCCGCCTTTGTACCTTTTTGAGTGCGAAAAGTTTAAATAAATGAATAAATCATCTTTATTACACATCAAGAAGTATCACCGACTGTGAAACTTTATAAAACGAATAAAAAACTTTCACGGCATAATATGACAACGTATATTTGTATACAGTTAGATAGTTTCAACCTTAGTGATGCTTAAATTTACTGGGAATTAAAAAGTTGTACTTAAAGTAATTGCGAGGTCGACTTCACATACATATGGTCAATGGTTATAATGACCATATTAAGGTAATCATTATGATACTTACGTATGTTCATATTGACCATAATGTTAAGTTATTCGATGCGCACGCGCGGCGGTGAAGCCATCCTTCGTTCTTGTCTTAATTTCAAGAATTCAGATCGAGCTATCCTGTGGACAAGAATTTAAAGTTTTAGTGGCATACAACGATATTATAGCAGTGATAGCCTAGTGGTGTGACCGTCAGACTGCAAAGTCATAGGTCTCGAGTTCGAACCCAAGGCACACACCTCTAACTTTTCGGATTCATTTTTGTATTGTATAACTATCACTTGTTTAAAAAACTGTGAAGGACAACATCGTGAGGACACCGGCATGCCTGAGAGATATTTCTCGACGGCATGTGAAGCCAAGTCAGAGGTCCTCCGAAAAGAAGAAGAAGACAATGATATTATATTTTATTGTATTTATCAAGAATAAAGGCTCACGCAAACTGTCAGGGCATATTTTAATCTAAATTAAATGCCCAATTTAAATAACATATTTTATTGGATAAGGATTAATACTATACCGGTCAAAAAAGCTTCGGAAATAACAATTCATTTTCTATCAAATTCTGAAAGATAATAATGGTTATTGTGGGTCATCCTTAGAAGATAGACATATGCTTTTACGGACTTTTTTGTCGAACTTTTTAAGATAAACAATACCGTAGAACATAAATTTGATGTATCTTTTTCGGTTAACGCAGCGCATGCCAGTAAAGCTCCCAGTCGGCATGCTTTTTTCCGACTTCTTCAACAATAATCGTCAAATTTCAGCCAATTTACACAAAACCTTAATGAATTATACACTAAAACCTTCCGCATGAATCACTCCGTCTATTGGTGAAAACCGTTTGAAAATCCTTTCGGTAGTTTTTGAGTTTATCGCGTTCAGACAGACAGACAGACGCGGCGGAGGACTTTGTTTTATAATATGTAAGGATAAGGATGATTTATTGGATCTTTTTCATACTTTTTTATTTAGTTACGTAATTGCAATATTTGAGCTCGATTCATTTTTTATTCGAAAATCATGTCTTTTTTAAAGATTATTAATAATGCTCGGTTTTCATGTCTAAAATTCACAGTAAGAAAATTTTGTTTATTATCCAGCCACAAGATTTTTTTCTCTAGATCAATTATTACTTTAGTTATAAACAAAATAAGAATTGAGACATACGCCATTTAGTTCCGTGCTCGAACACGATCAAAGAGCGCACGCGATATTCAACTTTATTACTGATGTGTTAGCGTTTAGCACATAGTGGAGTAGCGGGGTGCATGGGGGGCGGAGTTTGCGTGGAAATTGTCTTGGACATTTTGATGGAAATTGTGGAGAGTGCCTGGTCATACTTCATAAATCATATTGATTACGTGTGGCGTTTTTGTCATAGTTAGGTTTTATTTTTTTATTTCAATTATTTTGGGGTTAGCGATCATTGAAGGTAGGTAGCAAATTCTTTTTGATAGACAGCCTACGTAACATTTTCGAAGGGGTTTTAGTGTTACTGAACAGTCAATGGTGCCGATTCCCTTGTTCACAAACTAACTAAATTTAAGTTCAGTGCATCTTTTTTTTTCTATTTCTTATTTGGGGTTTGTGTATGAAAAAAAAAACAGTGGCACTCCGGGAGTGCCGACAGAAGTGTAAACTTGAACAATTTTACTGTGCAAGAAATACTTTTCTTTTTTGAAGTCGGTAAAAAAGGGAAATGTCAATCATGTCGTTGTCATGTCTCAGTGTTTGAAATGTTATTAATTCCAAAGAAAATGTATCGCGCGTTGATGTCTTTTTAATGGTCAAAAGCTGGTGTCGGTAACAGTGTCGCGAGTTCAATTGTTTTTTCCGTTTTTTTTAAAAGAAGTTTTCACTTAAAAAATACAACTGACTGCCTTGTTAGTCTAGTGGTCGCAAGCGCAACTGCTGAGCATGAGGTCCTGGGTTCGTTTCCCGGGTCGAGCAAAGTATTATTTGGTTTTTACCATCAGGAATTTCTCAGTAGCAGCCCGGAGTCTGGATTTGTGCCCGGTTGATGGCAATAGGCTCGCCTCCTATTACATGGGACTTAAACATAACTGGCGAAATGTGGGTGTAGTATAGGCACACATCTGCCGAACACGTCGAGGTATACTGGCGTGATGTTGTTTACTAACCTCAACAACAGGAAGAGTGCCATAAAGTTGCACGCGATGAGCATGTAGAACACGTGCGTCCACGAGTGACTGGACACCACGCCAGCTAGCATAGGACCTATGGCTGCTCCTGTAAAGGAATTCATTGTAAAAAAACCTGTGTACGCACAATGTAGGGTTCCGTAATAATAATAATAATTAGCCCGTATGGTCCCACTGCAGGGCAAAGGCCTCCCTTTCCTTTTTCCACCCAACCTGATCCTGAGCCAACATAGACCAATCCCTCCTAAAAGCGTCAAGTTCGTCCCGCCATCTACGCCTGGGTCTTCCACGATGCCGCTGGACGTTTTCAGGAACCCATGTTGTAGTGGTCTTAGCCCACAATGCATCCGACATGCGGTAAACGTGTCCGGCCCAGTCCCACTTGAGCTTTGCTGCTTTTTGGGTGACGTCAGCGATTTGTGTCTTAGAGCGCAGTATCGTGTTCCGTTTCCGGTCGGTAAGTCGAACTCCAAGGATACTACGCTCCATCGCTCGCTGGCAAACCTCGAGCCCAGGGTTTAAGCCCAGGGTTCAGCCCAGGGTTCCGTAGTCGGGATGAATTTATCCCAAATACAAACTTAATATTGTAGTTGAAATACATGTTCTCCGATACATTCCAACTGCAAACATATGTTATTTTAAGACCATAGACTTCTTATAGGTTTTCCTGTAATTTATGAGTAAAGAAAAATTCTCAGATTTTTTTTCAAAATTTTTGGCTCAGTAGTTTCGGAGATAAGGGGAATGGTCAATTTTCATCTATTTTCTTAAATGTATTTATTTTCTCTAAAATTAAAAAAAAAAATTATTTGATACTTTCGCAACAATCCCTTTCGTTTGATATGTCACACAATACAGTTTGAAAATGTTTATTTTTGAAATTTTCTTTTTTGCCCCCCAAAAGTGACCCCATATTCAAAATTTATTTCTTTACGTAACACGTTCGTGTTTGGGTCACAGAAATTCATATTATGTGTACAAAATTTCAACATAATCCGTTCATTAGATTCGTAGCAAATTGGCTGTGACAGACGGACAAATACGAGTGATCCTATAAGGGTTCCTTCTTTCATTGGAACAAAAACGGAACCCTGAAAACGGTCACCCATCCACGAACAGACCTTGGCAAACGTAGCTTAACCTTCGAGCGACTCCTGTTATTACTTACCCACGAAGCCCTCCAACCATAATCCACAAAATAATTGACTGACTTACCAACACTCCCGGTGCCATCAATGATGGCGGTGACAGTAGCCAGCGCCTTGCTGTTGCCCGCTAGACTGCTGTGCGTGCCCAGCTCAGCACTGACGGCCGTGGTTATGAGCGCGTAGGGCCCGTTGACCATCATGCCCGTCAGGATCAACAGTACCACGTTCAACAGGTACGAGGACGCGCCCCAGTATTGGTAGATGAAGAGCTGGGGGAGGAATGAACAACTTTTATAAAGAGCTGTTGAAAAACAGAATACACTATATGAAAAAAAAAACTTGAACAAGATCGCCTTGGTGGAAGAAAAATACTTGTATAGAATATTGGTCCGTAACCTTATCTAAATAAAGAGCACAATCGCGTTTACAAAAAAAAAAAATACTTCCAAAACCTTTAAAGTAAAAATGCTTGCATAAAACATTGATCCGTAACGTAATATAAGTAAAGAGCACAATCGCGTTTACAAATGAGGTGTCGGTGTCGTGAGTTCAATTGTTTTTACCCATCTCAAAAATGCCCAACACGCCTAAATAATTTTCACATAAAAAAAACGATTTAAAAATTGTGTGAACATCCAATTTTAAGTTGAAAAAGGTTTTATGTTGACTAACACCCTGTATAGAGTTTAGGTAAATGGTGATAACCTCTGTATTTAGCTTTTTGTTATAAAAATAAAGAAATAGTATTTATTGGGACTCGCACAAGAGATCACAAATTAAACTTATCATATTTAGACTAACAAAACATAAATAAAAAATTTAATAAATAAAAAACAAAGTAAAATCAATGCAGAAAGTCTTGTACGAGACCATAAGGCTCCTATCTCAGCATGATGCTGCGACATTTAAAAATAAGTGTCGTAGCGAAAAGAAAAAGGTGATAAATACTCTGCACAAATCCTGTAAAATTAGTTGATCATCATGGGCGCGGTGTAGATGGAGACGCACACGAGCGCGGGGCAGCCGCGTGGTATACTCGCGGTATTAACTCACCATGGGCGCGCACGCAGTGTAGACGACGACGCACACGAGCGCGGGGCAGCCGCGTAGTATACTCGCGGTACTAACTCACCATGGGCGCGCACGCGGTGTAGGCGACGACGCACACCAGCGCGGGACAGCCGCGTGGTATACTCGCGGTATTAACTCACCATGGGCGCGCACGCGGTGTAGACGACGACGCACACGAGCGCGGGGCAGCCGCGTAGTATACTCGCGGTATTAACTAACCATGGGCGCGCACGCGGTGTAGACGACGACGCACACCAGCGCGGGACAGCCGCGTGGTATACTCGCGGTATTAACTCACCATGGGCGCGCACGCGGTGTAGACGACGACGCACACCAGCGCGGGACAGCCGCGTGGTATACTCGCGGGTGCTAACTCGCCATGGGCGCGCACGCGGTGTAGACGACGACGCACACGAGCGCGGGGCAGCCGCGTAGTATACTCGCGGTATTAACTCACCATGGGCGCGCACGCGGTGTAGACGACGACGCACACCAGCGCGGGACAGCCGCGTGGTATACTCGCGGTATTAACTCACCATGGGCGCGCACGCGGTGTAGATGACGACGCACACCAGCGCGGGACAGCCGCGTGGTATACTCGCGGGTGCTAACTCGCCATGGGCGCGCACGCGGTGTAGACGACGACGCACACCAGCGCGGGACAGCCGCGTGGTATACTCGCGGGTGCTAACTCGCCATGGGCGCGCACGCGGTGTAGACGACGACGCACACCAGCGCGGGACAGCCGCGTGGTATACTCGCGGGTACTAACTCGCCATGGGCGCGCACGCGGTGTAGACGACGACGCACACCAGCGCGGGACAGCCGCGTGGTATACTCGCGGGTGCTAACTCGCCATGGGCGCGCACGCGGTGTAGACGACGACGCACACCAGCGCGGGGCAGCCGCGTGGTATTTTCGCGGGTACTAACCCACCATGGGCGCGCACGCAGTGTAGACGACGACGCACACGAGCGCGGGGCAGCCGCGTAGTATACTCGCGGGTACTAACTCACCATGGGCGCGCACGCAGTGTAGACGACGACGCACACGAGCGCGGGGCAGCCGCGTAGTATACTCGCGGGTACTAACTCACCATGGGCGCGCACGCAGTGTAGACGACGACGCACACGAGCGCGGGGCAGCCGCGTAGTATACTCGCGGGTACTAACTCACCATGGGCGCGCACGCAGTGTAGACGACGACGCACACCAGCGCGGGACAGCCGCGTGGTATACTCGCGGGTGCTAACTCGCCATGGGCGCGCACGCAGTCTAGACGACGACGCACACGAGCGCGGGGCAGCCGCGTAGTATACTCGCGGGTACTAACTCACCATGGGCGCGCACGCAGTGTAGACGACGACGCACACGAGCGCGGGGCAGCCGCGTAGTATACTCGCGGGTACTAACTCACCATGGGCGCGCACGCAGTGTAGACGACGACGCACACGAGCGCGGGGCAGCCGCGTGATATACTCGCGGTATTAACTCACCATGGGCGCACACGCGGTGTAGAAGGCAACGCACACCAGCGCGGGGCAGCCGGTACAGTCAGCGACGAGGCCGGCCAAGATGGCGCCAGTCACGCCGCCCACGTCGAACACTGTGCTTAGCTCGCCTGACTGACGGGCGGAGAGATCCGCTAGAAATAATAAGCATTATTACTAGCATCCAGATTCCAGAGCAGTGGTGGCCCAGTGGTAACGGCCGCGCCTTACGAGTTGTAGGTCGTAGGTTTGAACCCAGACAGGCGCTTTACTTTGTGTGAATTATTTCATCACCACTGCTCTCAAAACAGTGAAGGAAAACATCGTGAGGAAACCGGCATGTCCTAGAACCGAAAATTCGAAGACATGTGACATCTACCAACCCGCACTGGGCCCGCGTGGTGGATTACGGCCCACTCCCTCTCGCAGAGGAGGCCTGTGTCCCAGCAGTGGGAACATTATAGGCTGATGATGATGATGATGATGATGAGATTCCAGGGCATGGATTCCCAACCACAGACGGGCGCGGGCGGCGGCTCCATAAATAAACGGGATATTATAAATTGCATATCAAATAAATAATCGCCTATCAATACATACTCGTACTCATCATTTATATTCTTTTTTACATCAAATAACTTACTTCACTACAAATAAACTAAATGTTTAACCAAACTCAAACTGCAGATAATTCGAAATTATACATCAATATAACATAACTTTTTCCTCATAATGCAATACAGTTAAATTTATTTTTGTACAAAAATACTACATACATAGCATAAATACTGACTGCACAGCAAATTAATAATATAAAATATAAAAAAACAAAACTGGTTGTTCTATGGCTGAATGGTAGGTTAGGTTAGAACTGTGACCACATAATATACCGCACGAGCCGAGCGAGCGAAGCGAGCGGTGCCGCGGCAGCGGCCGGCGAGTGCCAGTGCGAACACCGTGTTTTCGAGTGCAGTTTACCAAGATATTTCCCCATAGAACAACCAGTTGAACCATGGGTAAATTTACTTCTCCGTAGTACAACCAGTTGGACATCGCAGTTACTATCGCTAGTATCACCGGTGGTTCAGTTCGGTAGTACTAGTGGGAACAAAGGTTGGGAACAAACAGTCTCACTAGAAAACTGCTGTACATAATATAAAAATAGAAGCTATATTTAAAAAGAGTTAACATGTATAATGTGCATTAAGATTATTAGCTGTGCATTGATGAAAAAGCTTTTGCTTTACGAAAAACCGCTGTACGCTGCGAAAATAAATTGTAGGGTGTTTAGTGATATTTTGAGTTGAATATTTTGCTGTGCAATCAGTAATTTTGATGGGAATTCGGAATCTTATTGCATAGAAAAAGGATATTTTTTTATTTGCGTTTAAATACTACCCTAAATAAACTGTCCGAGTCATGTATCGTATAAGGCACGCGCGCATTGATCAGCACTTTTGCATCGCCTTGCACAAATGATAGTGTAACGCGACAGTACACGATCAGCGTTCATAGTCAGCTGTACGCATTTACACAACATTCATATAACATTAGTTACAGTAATTAATTGATTCAGGCGTGACCTTGCGGAAATCCATTATAAAATACAACAGACGTGGATATATTTAGTAACTTGTTCCGCTTAGCTATTTCTAAAGAGCCATAAAAACTCCTGAAAGATATCGACACGTGTTTCACCTCTCAACGAGGCATCCTCAGGATGACGATTGACTTGTCCCAAACACGGCGTGTTGCCACACCGAGCACTGGACGCAGAGATAGCGCTGCGTATTTCGGTCAACTGTCAGAACCGGAGAAGCTATTTGTAGGTCACACAAAATTATGTTGCGCTGCAGCGCACTCAGCGCTCGGTGTGGCAACACGCCGTGTTCGAGTTCGCAACAAGTCCATCGTCATCCTGAGGATGCCTCGTTGAGAGGTGAAACACGTGTCGATTTCTTTCATGAGTTTTTATGGCTCTTTAGAAATAGCTAAGCGGAACAAGTTACTAAATATATCCACGTCTATTGTATTTTAGTAACAGTAGTTAAATATACTCAATAAGCCATCATATTTGGCTTTCTTTGGAGAAAGAGGTCAATCGTCGAATCTGACTCGACTGGGCAGCGTTCGGGAAGCTACGCCACATACCACAGAGTCTCAAGACGAAAGTCTTTGACTAGTGCGTGTTGCCAGTGATGACTTATGGTACTGAAATGTGGTCGCTCACAATGGGCCTTATCAGAAGGGTAAAAGTCACCCAAAGGGCAATGGAGAAGGCTATGCTTGGAGTTTCCCTACGTGATCGAATCAGAAATGAAGAGATCCGCTGGAGAACCAAGGTAACCGTCATAGCCCGAAGAATTGCCAAACTTAAGTGGCAGTGGGCAGCACATTGTTTGCAGAACGGATGGCCGATGGGACCGAAAGGTTCTGGAGTGGCGACCGCGGACCGGAAGACGTAGCATTGGAATGCCTCCCACAAGATGGACCGATGATCTTGTGAAGGCCGCAGGAATCCGCTGGATGCGGGAAGCACAGAACCGGTCGAAGCGGCGCACAGTGGGAAAAAAAATACTTTTTTTGTTCAAAAATCTGCCTACACCACAATTTTTCCTTAAAAGTCAATACCATAACCTCAAAAAATTGGGAAATGAAGCAAAAAACAATTTCTAAAAAAATATTTTAACAAAAATCAGTTTCCAGGGGTTTTTCAGGTCCCTGGTCATGAATTTATGGTCTGTTTATAAAAATTCAAAATGACGGATACAAAAACGAAGCCCAAAAAAAAAATTGATTCCTTTCCCGATTTTTTAAAGAAAATTAAAAAATAGTAGATTGTTATACGAGGGGCTAAAATAACCCATTGTACGAGGTAGTTTTACTCCCGAGCTTTAGCGAGGGAGTAAATAGAAACCGAGTTATAATGGGTTTTAGCGCCGTGTGTTACACTCTACTTTTCACTACGATTGCGAGAAAATAAAATAATCCAATACAATATTAATTTACCTTTATAAAATTCAAATCTGTAATTATGCGACTATCGCCATTTTGATGACAGTCGAGGTCGAGGCTAAAAACATAAAAATTGGGGATTTCGAACATCCAAACTCCACCACAGGGGCAGTGAATACTACATCATTTAATTATTTGACGAGTTCATCCATTGTTCAAGTGAAATAAGTAGTGGTAATTAAGTTTTTGATATCCAAAGTCGAAGTTTCGCGCCAATCGAGCGAGTTTACATTTTAACTTTTCACAAATATCACACATACACATGTACTTAGATACGATTTAAAATGTGACAAATATTATTAAAAATATTATACACAACTAGAAAATGCCCAGATCTTAACGTAATATACGAACACAGGTCCAATAACACGTAATATTACCACTACTCAATTTGTGTTAAAATCGCCGACCATTTTTTTTTATTGTAATGATGTGCGAAAACGATTATGCCAAACGATTTTTTTTTTCAATTTTGATCTACTCTATTAATTAATATGTCGAATATCAGAAATCGAAAAATTAAATAAAATTGTTTTAAGCGTAATTAGAGAATTTTTTTAAAGATTTCGCGCCATTGCCTTTTTTATTTCTTCTGTAGCCGCAACGCAATGCTCGCATTCTACCGAAGAGATAGCTGCATTTAGTTCCATTTTCAAAAATAAAATGTTCTTCTTTTTTTTGTGAACAAGTAATAAGTCGAGTCCATACTCATGATTATTCTACAAAAGAATAAAGACTTTTTCATTTTTCAAGGCTCGTTGGAAAAGACAAAAATTAAAAAAAAAATACTTTTTCCCCTAGAGCAAGAAATGCAACTTTTTCCTCGCTCTGGTACTCTACAATGACGGCCTTTTTGAGCAAGAGGAGTGAAAAAGAATTTTCTATTTTGGAAAAGTAGCAGTGACACACCATAGTGTGTTATTTCAGGAGTGTATAAAAAAAATATGGCAGCGATACGTCAAAAATTGTGGTGTAGGCAGAATTTTGAACAAAAAAAGTAATTTTTTTCCCACTGTGCGGCGGTGCTTGGGGGAGGCCTATGTCCAGCAGCAGTGGACGTCTTTCGGCTGATATGATGATGATGATCATCTGTGGCTAGCCGTGACATATGACTCAAGCTCCAAGGTGTTCCAAGATGTGTGCGAAATTCTGCGAATAATATCTTTAACACTATTTTTAAACAAAATCGCTTAGAAAACGCTTACTTTTTCACTTACCCATAGTAAACCTGATATAAGATGGCAGCCAATACAGGAACGTGTAGCTGACAAGCTTCGCGAAGAAGAGCGAGAGAGAGAACTCGACCACGCCCGGGATAGAGAGAGCGCGCGATAGTGAGACCGCGCTCTCGGGAGACGCGCGGAGCAGCGAGGTGCGCTCTGTGGCCTCTTCTTGCTGAGAGAGAGAGATGACACGATTAGTAACTAGAGAATGAAGAAAGAGAGAACTCGACCACGCCCGGAATAGAGAGAGTGCGCTATAGTGAGTCCATGTTCTCGAGACACGCGCGGAGCAGCGAGGTGCGCTCTGTGGCATCTTCTTGCTAAGAGAGAGAGAGATGACACGACTAATCGTGCGTGTTCGAGATCTCTTTCTTCCTTCTCTAGTTACTAATAACTAGAGAAGGAAGAAAGAGATCTCGAACACGCACGGAATAGAGAGAGCGTGATAGTGAGACCGCGCTCTCGGGAGACGTGCGGAGCAGCGAGGTGCGCTCTGTGGCCCCTTCTTGTTAAGAGTGAGAGATCACACGATTAGTAACTAGAGAATGAAGAAAGAGAGAACTCGACTACGCCCGGGATAGAGAGAGCGTGCTTTATTAGACGGCACGGTTGGCGCAGTGGTTAAGCGATTGACAGCTGCGCTGCGTGTCGCGGGTTCGATTTCCGCACGGAACAAATACTTGTATGATCTACAAGTAGTTGTTTCGGGTCTGGCTGTTTGTGTATGTGAGTTTAAATGTTTGTAAACGCACCCACAATACAAGAGAAATTCCAAGAGTGGGGCTATATTTAAAAAATAAAAAAATATTTATTCTATAATAAATATGAAAACAAAAGTTCACCTTCGTCTCATTTCATCTCTCTCACTCATATCTGTGTCTCTTTCTCAAGCTCGATGTGTCACATTAACGCCCGGGTACTGTAAATATCAATGTTTTTTAGATATACTTACTTGAGCTGCATTGGATGAATGTCTATTAGGTCGCAAACTTGCCGACTGTAAAAAAAACAAATAAATATGTATATGATTTATATCACTTTCAACAATTTGAAATTAATTTATAATTAAAATGTACATAACCATGACCTTTTTGACGATATATCTCGGGACCTGGTTACAAAAAATATAGATTTCAGTAATTTATTTTTGCAAACATTTAGGGGTTTATATATAAACGTTGCTTAAAGTTAAAGTAACGTTTTTAGATAAACCACTGAAAGGGGTGATATTAAATATGAAACCAACTCATAAATCAGAACCCTACATTTTGTCAAAAAACCAGCCAAGTGCGTGTCGGACCACGCACAATGTAGGGTTCCGTAGTTGGGATGAATTTATCCCAAGAACAAACTCAACTTTGTAGTTGAAAAACATGTTCTCCATAGGGAATGTATGGGAGAACATGTTTTTTTGCAATCGCAAATGTAAGTTGGTCGATTATTACTCGTTAACTTGTAAAGCCTACTTAGTTGTGATATTTTTACCTTTTAATTTTATTATATACTACTGCTGTGAATTTTTTCATATATCCAAAATTAACCATTTAGCTGGCAGGGCACTTGACTCTTACAAAAAACGAACGTATTCCTGAATCCAAAAATGGCTATTACAAACTCCCAATATTTTTGAACGACCTTTCCAACGACACCCCCCCACACTAAGGAATAGATGAGAAAAAAAAACCTTTCCCATTTTACTTGTACGGGAGGTACCTTAAAAAAAAGATTTTATTTTACCACTTTGTCGGCGTGATTAATATGTATGTATATGTATACCCATGCCAAATGACAGCTTTCTAGTACTAAGAGTCTCTGAGCTAAGCCGCGGACAGACAGACAGACGGACATGGCGAAACTATAAGGGTTCCTTGTTTACTACGAAACCCTAAAAATGAAGAGAGCAGCAGATTTTTTATTCGAAATTTCAGTCTTGGTTCTGGTCCCATAGTAAAAGTGCTTCATATTCATAAGTATTTATAATGCCCCTTTTCAGGTTTTTAATTACACCTTGTAGATAAAAATATCTAAAAAAAAATGAGTTATTTTCCGGCAGTTAATTTTTATTACAGTAAGTGGCCATGCTATAGTTTGACCGAGACCGCTGTTCCGCGTCTTAGGAATGCGCGGCGAGGCGGGGAGCGGCGTTGACGAATGAGCGGCGGCACGGTGTGAACGTTAACGAATTAGCGACGGTATGGCGTGAGCGTTGACAAATGACCGGCGGTACGGCGTGAGCGTTGACGAATGAGCAGCGGGACGGTGTGGGCGTTGACGAATGAGCGGCGGGACGGCGTGAGTGTTGACAAATGAGCGGCCTGCACTGCTCCCCCCGTCTCGGTCAAACTATAATTTACCTATGCCACATCGATTTTATAATAAAGTTCGTCTTTGTCTCACGTCGTCTGTGTGACAGTCTCTTTCTAACCCTTGATGTGTCATGTTAACGTCCAGGTACTGTACTGAGCAAATAAAGTGATAAGATAAAATCATTTGTTTGTCCAAAACATACACTCACACAAAAATAAATGATATCACATTCATGTTTCGCCTTAACGGGGTACAAATATAAATAGGTAGGTGATGCTGATGATTGATTCAACGATTGATTCAATGATTCCTTACCTGATCCCCCACGATGACGGAAGAAGCGTCGTCATCATCTGCCTCGTCTTCTTCGTCTGAACGCGTTGATTGCCGCGACGGCTGCGAGTGATTGATTTGATTGATTCATACATTAATGTCAGTATTTAGATAACTGTTTTAATGACTGATATTCGAAAGTGGCATATTATGATTCCGTTGTTAGGAATGATTGATTCAATGAAAATATTTTGAACAAATTAATTTTAGGGAATGTGATTGATTCACCTGTTAGTGTCTATCTAATGCTTATTCTATAGGTAAAATTGCCATATGTACATCAGATAGAATCAAATTAAATTGATTGATTTATGTCACTACCAGTAAACATCGGTATTAATTTGAAATCACTAATCGTTTGATTAATTCGCATGCAAGCAATCGATTCAATGTGAAAAGTCAAAATATTGCACTAGTGTCTGATTGATTCAAACATAACTGATTGATTCAAACATAATTGATTGATTCAAACATAATCGATTGATTCAAACATAACTTACGGTTATTATAATTTTAAAAACAACTATTTTTGGTCTACATGACTTACCGAGTGCCTACTATTAGTAACGGCCGCCCCCAGCCCCACAAGCCGAGGTTCGGGCGCCAGGAACAGCCACACCACGGCCCCCACGGCCCCCATCACCAGCCCGGGGTATATAAACGACAGCGACCAATCTGAGTCCACGTACTCAGCTGCCATTATTGTACCTGCAACCAACATTGCGATTGTTGAGAAAAGGGGTTGAAGAAAAATGACGCAAGTGTGCGAGTATCGCCGCAATGTTTAGTTTTAGTTTTTACCAAGCTCTTGTATATTCGCTGATTACTTTGTTTATATTCGCTAAATAGGCTATATCTCTGCGTCCGGCGCTCGGCGTGGTAACACGCCGTGTTCGGGTTCGCGACAAGTCAATCGTCATCCTGAGGATGCCTCGTTGAGAGGTAAAACACGTGTCGATTTCTAACAGGATTTATTAAGACTCTTTAGGCATAGTTAAGCGGAATAGGTTACTAAATATATCCACTGATTTTTACTAATAAATCGTTCAACGACACGTCACCAAACAGTGGTTCTATTTCCTAAAAACATTCCATCTTACTTCATCCACATCAATGATATAAACTACTTCAACATACAACATCTCAGTGTACGAACAAACTTCTGGTACAGAAAGTCTTAGGGCGGATTTCAGCAATGAAACTGAACACGATCAGCATATCTAAAACGCGTTCAAGACCTGTCAATGTTAATATTCCATAACAATTTTGACACCGACAGCTCTTGTTTAGACGTACAGATTGGACACTCCGCAAAATCATTTAAATAAAAAGCGACTCTTGTTACGACACAATAAAGTGCAATTCAGGTCGCACAGCGCTAATTACCTACAGTTATATTCACCTAGAAGTTGCCTCTCTTTCTATCGCGTGACTCTTATATCTTCTGACTACGTTACACTCACTGAATTGGCCCGACAAGACGGGCCCGCCGCGTACTTGTAGCGTCATACCTAAACTGCGGAGTGTCCTATCTGAATTCAGATTGATTGAGTTAGGTAGATTATTATGTGTATGCGTATTAATATACTTCTGTTGCTCACCGTACCCTTTTTAACTTTGACAGTATTAAGATAATTAATTGATTCAGGCGTGACCTTGCGGAAATCCATAATAAAATACAATAGACGATATATTTAGTAACTTGTTCCGCTTAGCTATTTCTAAAGAGCTATAAAAACCTCCTGAACTCGAACACGGCGTGTTGCCACACCAAGCGCTGAGTGCACTCAACAAGTCCATCGTCATTCTGAGGATGCCTCGTTGAGAGGTGAAACACGTGTCGATTTCTTTCAGGAGTTTTTTATGGCTCTTTAGAAATAGCTAAGCGGAACAGGTTACTAAACATATCCACGTCTATTGTATTTTGACAGTATTTTTTTTTAGTTTGTAATTCTTCGTGTAACATCAATAAATTCTATTATTTTCAATAACTGTATAAAAATCCTAGTATTAACTAATACTATTGTCAAACTCTAACTCAAAGCATTTATTTCAAATAAACCAATTACAGGCACTTTTGAATTGTCAAGCAGTCGGTCAGTCAGAAAGATGCAGCTAGTTGCCCATTCCAAAGCGTAGCAGGTACCTATGGAGCAGAACGGACAAGAAACTCCACGGACACTCTTTTAAATCAAAATATGGTTACAAAAATATTGGTTACATCATTCATATTGAAGTTATAGGTACAGACGCCAGCACATCAAGCTACCCGAAACTGTCAAATTTTCCCAATCAACTTTGAACCTTATAGTTCAACGATAAAGTTGAAAATCTATTAAATAAATTTGACAGATTGTAGTAGCTTGATGTGCTGGCGTCTGTACATGTGAGAACGATGCAGAACGTTAAAAGCGTCCGTAATAGAATGGCACATGGATAGACCATGACATGGGTTAGGACATAGGATACTTTTTATCCCGATAATCTCACGGGATTGAGACTTATGCGAGTGAAACCGCGGGGTGCAGCTAGTACTAAATAATTTAAAAGTTGTAAGAAATTAGCATTAACTAAAACTTTCTTTTTTGTAAAATATGGCCTTCTAACTAAAGTAGTAACAGTAAAAAGTAGTAAAAATACCTCTTATCTATGTTTATAAAACAATTCAAATGAAACATTTCGTTTCTACAAAAGGCTTCACTATTTTAATTTTAAGATAATTAATTGATTCAGGCGTGACCTTGCGGAAATCCATTATAAAATACAATAGACGTGGATATATTTAGTAACTTGTTCCGCTTAGCTATTTCTAAAGAGCCATAAAAAACTCCTGAAAGAAATCGACACGTGTTTCACCTCTCAACGAGGCATCCTCAGGATGACGATGGACTTGTTGCGAACTCGAACACGGCGTGTTGCCACACCAAGCGCTGAGTGCAGACTGAGCCTTATCGCCCGTGAAACCCACTTATATAGTGTCGCCGTTATCAGTGCGACCGTTATTAGTGCGATAAGGGGCGAACAATCGCAGCAAAGGTGACCTAGGCATACTCGTATTTAATTCGTTCAACAGTGTAATGTTTCCGGTATTATTTTTGACAATTTCTAAACTCTCTAATACTGACATTCTGAAACCTTTATCACATGTGTGTAAAATTTCGAAAGTGTTATTATTATTTAACGAATGACCTGTATCTATTAAATGTTGTGCAAAATGGGATTTTTCTGGATAATTATTCCTGTACGCTGCAATATGTTCCTTATATCTTGTCTGAAAATTACGACCAGTTTGACCTATGTAAATACCATTACAATCATCGCAATGTAACTTGTATACACCTGATTTTTTGTGGTTTTCTAATCGATCTTTTCCGTTACAAATCTGTCTCAGTGAATTATTTGTTTTAAAAGCTACCCTTAATCCATTTCGAAACAAAGTTTTTGAAACCCTATCACTAATTGACCCTAAGTATGTCAAACTTCCTAAATATTCATGTGGTCTTTCTGGAGGCAGTGGATACAAAAGTGAACGAACTATGTTGCGACGTTTCGTTTGAATCAAATCATCAACCATTCTCTTATTGTATCCGTTACTTTCAGCTATATGATAAATAATGTTAAGTTCTCTGTCATAATTATCTCGTGAAAGTGGTACTGTCATTAATCTATGAGTGAAACTATGATAAGCTGCTAATTTATGTTGAATCGGATGACAAGATGACGCAGGAATCGTAACATCTGTACAAGTTGGTTTTCTATAAATCTGAAAATCGTGTTTATTGTTTTTTCTTGTAATAGTTAAATCTAAAAAGTTAAGGGATCCGTCAATTTCTAATTCTAATTTAAACTTTATTTTAGGGTGTAAACTATTGATTTTATTGACAAAAACATCAATTTGACGCAATGTACCGGTCCAACACATAATTATGTCGTCAACATAACGGTAATAATATAAAATTTGAGGCTGTCCTACAATGTATTTATTTTCAAAATGGTCCATGAATATATCTGCCATAAGGGGGCTGAGTGGAGAACCCATGGCTAAACCTTCTTTTTGTTTGTAATATTGGTTTTTGAACCTAAAATAATTTTGTTCCATACAAATCTTGGTCAAAGATAATAATTCATTAACCTCACCAGGATGGATTCGCCGTTTCTCAAAAAGATCTTCTAGTATTTGTAAACACTCCTCGTATGGAACGTTTGTGAATAAACTTTCAACATCTAATGATAATAATTTTGCACTAGTCGGTAAATCAATATCCTTAACTTTCTCTATTAACTGTAAACTATTTTTAAGACTAAACTTTGGTTTATAATTCGATCTCGACTTCAATAAACAGTTCAAATGTTTTGACAAATTATATGCTGGTGCACCGATATAAGAAACCACTGGCCTTATTGGGATATTATCCTTATGAATTTTAGGCAAGCCGTATAGCATAGGAGACCTTGGGTTCATTGGTACAATATATTTTAACGGTTTCTGATCGACGTAAGAAATGTTTTTAGTAATGTTTTTTAATTGTGAAGTAAATACTTTAGTGGGGTCCGAACTTAGTTGTTGAAAATCGCTGCCCTGTATTACGTCATTTACCTTTTGGTCGTAAATGTTTCTGTCTAAGATAACTATTGTGTTTCCTTTATCGGCCTTAGTAACAACTATACTGTTTTGATCAATCTTGTTCTTCAAAGATCTATGACTTTATCATCAGACCTACGTATTTATAGATCTTTGAAGAACAAGATTGATCAAAACAGTATAGTTGTTACTAAGGCCGATAAAGGAAACACAATAGTTATCTTAGACAGAAACATTTACGACCAAAAGGTAAATGACGTAATACAGGGCAGCGATTTTCAACAACTAAGTTCGGACCCCACTAAAGTATTTACTTCACAATTAAAAAACATTACTAAAAACATTTCTTACCTCGATCAGAAACCGTTAAAATATATTGTACCAATGAACCCAAGGTCTCCTATGCTATACGGCTTGCCTAAAATTCATAAGGATAATATCCCAATAAGGCCAGTGGTTTCTTATATCGGTGCACCAGCATATAATTTGTCAAAACATTTGAACTGTTTATTGAAGTCGAGATCGAATTATAAACCAAAGTTTAGTCTTAAAAATAGTTTACAGTTAATAGAGAAAGTTAAGGATATTGATTTACCGACTAGTGCAAAATTATTATCATTAGATGTTGAAAGTTTATTCACAAACGTTCCATATGAGGAGTGTTTACAAATACTAGAAGATCTTTTTGAGAAACGGCGAATCCATCCTGGTGAGGTTAATGAATTATTATCTTTGACCAAGATTTGTATGGAACAAAATTATTTTAGGTTCAAAAACCAATATTACAAACAAAAAGAAGGTTTAGCCATGGGTTCTCCACTCAGCCCCCTTATGGCAGATATATTCATGGACCATTTTGAAAATAAATACATTGTAGGACAGCCTCAAATTTTATATTATTACCGTTATGTTGACGACATAATTATGTGTTGGACCGGTACATTGCGTCAAATTGATGTTTTTGTCAATAAAATCAATAGTTTACACCCTAAAATAAAGTTTAAATTAGAATTAGAAATTGACGGATCCCTTAACTTTTTAGATTTAACTATTACAAGAAAAAACAATAAACACGATTTTCAGATTTATAGAAAACCAACTTGTACAGATGTTACGATTCCTGCGTCATCTTGTCATCCGATTCAACATAAATTAGCAGCTTATCATAGTTTCACTCATAGATTAATGACAGTACCACTTTCACGAGATAATTATGACAGAGAACTTAACATTATTTATCATATAGCTGAAAGTAACGGATACAATAAGAGAATGGTTGATGATTTGATTCAAACGAAACGTCGCAACATAGTTCGTTCACTTTTGTATCCACTGCCTCCAGAAAGACCACATGAATATTTAGGAAGTTTGACATACTTAGGGTCAATTAGTGATAGGGTTTCAAAAACTTTGTTTCGAAATGGATTAAGGGTAGCTTTTAAAACAAATAATTCACTGAGACAGATTTGTAACGGAAAAGATCGATTAGAAAACCACAAAAAATCAGGTGTATACAAGTTACATTGCGATGATTGTAATGGTATTTACATAGGTCAAACTGGTCGTAATTTTCAGACAAGATATAAGGAACATATTGCAGCGTACAGGAATAATTATCCAGAAAAATCCCATTTTGCACAACATTTAATAGATACAGGTCATTCGTTAAATAATAATAACACTTTCGAAATTTTACACACATGTGATAAAGGTTTCAGAATGTCAGTATTAGAGAGTTTAGAAATTGTCAAAAATAATACCGGAAACATTACACTGTTGAACGAATTAAATACGAGTATGCCTAGGTCACCTTTGCTGCGATTGTTCGCCCCTTATCGCACTAATAACGGTCGCACTGATAACGGCGACACTATATAAGTGGGTTTCACGGGCGATAAGGCTCAGTCTGCACTCAGCGCTTGGTGTGGCAACACGCCGTGTTCGAGTTCGCAACAAGTCCATCGTCATCCTGAGGATGCCTCGTTGAGAGGTGAAACACGTGTCGATTTCTTTCAGGAGTTTTTTATGGCTCTTTAGAAATAGCTAAGCGGAACAAGTTACTAAATATATCCACGTCTATTGTATTTTATTTTAATTTTCCTAAAATAACATGATTATATGTTTTTCTGAAACACATAACTTCACGCCTGTAATCTCCAAAAGGCTAGGTAGAGGTGTACAGGTACACCCACATTTCGCCAGTTATGTTTAAGTCCCATGTAATAGGGGGCGAGCCTATTGCCATCTACCGGGCACAAGTGCAGACTCCGGGCTGCTACTGAGAAATTTCTAATGGGAAAATCCAATAACACCATACCCGACCTGGGAATCGAACCCAGGACCTCATGCTCAGCAGTAGCGCTTGCGACCACTAGACCAACGAGGCAGCAACTGCAACTACAATGGTGCAGTTTCTGAAACATATTCATAAATTTTTACGCATTTATCACACCCGTACCGAAGTATCGAAGAAACGCATTTCAGTACACTATAAGGACTATTCTTGCTTGCAGCGCTCGGCCGCTATAGTATCGCTTACCTACGAAAAAAAAGGGTCGTGTGCACAGGATTTTGTTTTCAAATTACTAAGATATGCATTACCCCGATGGTACTTGATAGTTAATTGATTCACACGTGACCTTGCGGAAATCCATTATAAAATACAATAGACGTTGATATATTTAGTAACCTGTTCCGCTTAACTATTTCTAAAGAGCCATAAAAAACCCTGAAAAAAATCTACACGTGTTTCACCTCTCAACGAGGCATCCTCAGGATGACGATTGACTTGTCCCGAACACGGCGTGTTGCCACACCGAGCACTGGACGCAGAGACAGCGCTGCGTAATTCGGTCAACTGTCAGAACCGGAGAAGCTATTTGTAGGGCACACAAAATTATGTACTTCGTGCGGGAAACGAACTCATGACACGTAGTAAAGCAACCATCGGTCAGCCACGGCACCAATCGTTCCATCGCGTCTTTCCATTTTATACAAGGCGAGAACGCAGCCATAGGAAACTGCTCGCGTATAGATTGGAAATCACTTTTTTACTAAGGTCTTCCAATCTATACAAGAGTAGTACGCAAATACTCGCGTATACTTCGTAGTGACCAAATTAACTACCTCATTCCATAGTATACAGTGCCAGTACGCATACGGACTAATCGAGTACCTACATTGCAAGAAATTGTGAACTGGTAACCAACTTGTGTGCGACGTAATGCACCTTGCGCTAATATGAAATAGCCTGCCTGGCTGCGAGCAACTTGGAAGTAGCGCTCGCCGGCCGCTGCCGCGGCACCGCTCGCTCGGCTCGCGCGCGGTTGGTCACAGTTCTAACCTAACCTAACCTAACCCATTTCACCCAGTTCACACTTTTGTTCTTTTTTTTTATAGACTATATCTTTAAAACTCTTATCAGGTGTAAGTGATGTAGTATAGTTTGGAACCAGGAAGCGCTCGTCCACGTTACAAACTATACACCAGCAATACGCAAAATTTGTGTATACATTGTAATCACAGATTTAAAAACAGCATTACAATGTATACGCGAGCAGTTTCCTATGGCTGCGTTCTGGCCTTGTATAGATTGGAAATACGCCGTTCCATCTCTACAGTCTGTTCACAAACTCTGTCGAGGTTAAATTCTTACGTAATCATTTACTAAAGGGAATTAGTAACATATTCTATCTGTATTATTATTTCAACTTTATTTCTTAACACGTTTCTTCTTTTCTTTTCATTTCTTTTTCTTTTATTATTGTGAGAAAAACATTATTAAGAGCGTTTATTCTGAAAGTGGGGAAAGTCGCAAATAGATGTCAAATATTTCGTTGTTTTGATTAATTTGGCAATATTACTTACTGTATGGAAATAAGAATTGGGCTAACAAGAATTCCCTAAAATATTAATAATGAATTGAAATTATAACACTGAATTTGATGTTGTAACAATTTTAGGTGTAAAAAAGGCATTTGGAAAGTTTCCAAATTCTTTTTTTTACATGTTAAACTAAATATTCGATATTATTGCATTTTATTATTAATATTCTAGGGAACTAGTTAGCCACATTTCTCATTTCCATACAGTAATATTGCTAAATTAATCAAAACAGATAAATATTTGACAGCTATTTACAACGTTACCAAATTTTAGGATAAACCCTTTTAATGTAATTGAAAAATCATCGACGAAAATTAGGTCATAAAATTAACCTCAATTGTCAAATACAAAACATCTTCAAGGTGATTTAAAATAAGAATTACGAGTTTAAGAATTCAAATAATCGAATCGAAGCATTCAATGACATCCACATAGGGTTGCCAGGCCCGAAAATAGAAAAGCCGGACACAGATTCATATTTAGCCGGACATTTTGCTCTGAAAGCCTGACACACTGGGTTTTAAAAGAAAAAAAAAACTTTATTTGTGTATTTATTATGGACCATTTAGACAAGGCAATTCATTAAGCCAATCCATTAATAACCTCTTCGATCAACAATACCAATAACCTCGTGTAATGTAAATAAAGACCACTGCATTGGATTGTGCTCAAGCCATTTTGCCTTTTTATTTTACTGGCTTAATGTGTGCTTCAAACATTTTGACGGAGCGAATCCCCGAGACAACAATAATATTACTATTATTCATTTGAAACTTACTCTACCCTTAATTAGGTTTTTTTCTTTTAAATTATGCATCCCATTTTGAGTAATTTGTAACTTCTTTACATTGAAAGTAACTAAAACAATAATAATAATAATAATAATGGCAACACTGTGTCAACAAAACATCTCGTTTACGTAATTTTATCAACTACCTATAATAATTCTGGAGCATTTTTACAAGAGTTTTTCCATACATACTAAAATTGAAACCAGAAACCATAAAAAATCCAATAAAGAGATCTAATTTCACGAAAATGTAACAGAATACTATTAAAAACTGCCGAATCGGAGGAGAGATGACAGATGTCACCTCCGATAAAACAACAATAAACAGAAAATAGGAAAATGAAGATGAAATGTTGACAAGATCGGCCGCACGCCTAGCACGCCCACCACCTCCGGACTCGCCGCTCAGCTCCGCCTCGCCGCCGCCGGTATCCAGCCCCACTGTGAGCGCTGTGACGACACCGGCCGCGGTAGTTGCGTCGAGCTCGAGCGACGAGTATTTCTCTCCGCCCACGACGCCACCACCTGCTCGTCGACGGGGAGGACGCCGGCCGCCGGTCGGCTTAGGACCTCGAGGCCCACCGGCCTCTGATAGGGTCCCAGCTCCCGGCGGAAGTGTGCAGCGCATGAGATGGACACGATCCATTAACGAAAACGTCATGCGCTCATACTACGGGGCTACAGAGGGGGGAAATAATCTGACCGCGTACCGTGTTCGGATGTTCTCTCTTTTTCAGGCGCTTGAACCAGCTATCAACGTGTCGGCACAACGACTGTCGGATCAGGTGCGGGTCATCCAGCGTAATCATATGTTGGATGACACTGTACTTGATCGCCTGCGAAGTGAAATGCGAAGTAGCCATGTCATCGCCCCTCCGTCGCAGAGTGTTATAGCACCATCACAGGACACTACAAGTCAAGCTGGCGAAAGGATCGATGACAGGGCTACAAACGTGAGTACCCATTACAATGAGGAACTGAGGAGAGCTTTGGAGGATGCGATTCAGGAATATCGGTTCATGTCGCCCGAACTTAGACCACGTTTACCTCGTTTGCCCATGCATAACAAAAATAAGGCGCTGATGGCGGTTCTGGATTCGCAGTTGTCAAACTATTTTGATGACTGCGAAGACCTCACTGATACTCATTCAATTCTGTACTGCGCAGCTGTAGCGGCATGTCGTGTAGCTCACGTCAAATTTGCTAATGACTCTAGAGCTACACGACCGAAACCAGCCGTATCAGCTTGGCAGTGCAGAATTGAACGCCGTATTGGTGGGGCCAGAGCGCTCATCGGCAAACTAATCTGCTTCAGGGAGGGCAATACTCGCCCTAGAGTGATGCGCTTTGTGAGGCGGGCGTTCTTAGGGACTGATATCCGCCCTCAAGAATATATAGCCCGTGTCACAGAGCGCATCGACTTCCTGAAGCAGAAAGTGTATGCATGGGCGAACCGTATTCGTAGGTATAAGCGGCGAGTAGAACGATACACTCAGAATCGCACCTTCCAGAGCGATGAAAGGTGGGTTTATAGGGCTTGGGAGCGACCGAACCAAGGTGTGGCTGACACGCATCTACCGGATGATGATGCCATGTGCTCTTTCTGGCGCAGCATCTGGTCGGTGCCTGTCAGTCACACCGAAGGTGATTGGACTCGGGAAGTCGAGCGAGCCTGCGATCCAATACCAGAAATGGGGGCTATTACCATCTGCCCCCAAGATGTAGCTCGTGCAGTCCGTCCGTTGCCTAACTGGAAGTCTCCAGGACCGGACGGGCTGCACAACTTCTGGATTAAATGGTTTTTAAGATCGCACGCTCGCTTGGCGGCTCAGTACCAGACTGCTTTGGAGTCTAGGTCGCTACCCCAGTTCCTAACGACAGGAGTTACCCACCTGCTCCATAAATCTGGTAGCACCGCGGAACCCAAAAATTATAGGCCGATCACGTGTTTACCGACGGTCTATAAAGTTCTTACATCCATTTTGAGAGCAAAAATTAACAGACATATAGTCACTAACTCCATCATGTCTGCCTCTCAAAATGGATGTAGGAACGGGTCCCGCGGTACTAAGGAGCTACTCCTCATTGATATGGCCATTAGCCAACAGGTTCGCCGTTCCCGAAAGGATCTGTCGACATGCTGGATAGATTATAAGAAGGCCTACGACTCGGTGCCACATACATGGCTCATGAGGGTGCTGGAGTTGTATAAAGTAGATACAACTCTGCGCACCTTCCTGATGTCGTGTATGGGGCAATGGAGGACGGTCCTTCACTATCCAGGATGTCGAAATATCCGGAGGAATAGCGAGCCGATAAGGATTGAGCGAGGTATATTTCAGGGCGACAGTTTGAGTCCGCTCTGGTTCTGCTTAGCCCTGAATCCTCTAAGCACACTGCTGGAGGATTCAGGTCTTGGCTATCGGTTGAGGAGAGGTGGTCAGGTTATATCTCACCTCCTCTACATGGATGACCTAAAACTCTTTGCCCCCAACAATTTGCAACTGATGGAGCTACTGAAAGTAACTGAAACTTTCAGTAGCGCCATCAGGATGGAATTTGGTGTGGACAAATGTGCGGTCATGCATGTAAAGCGAGGGGAGATTGTGGAATCCGTGGGAACCCAACTCTCGGATTCCATAAACCTTAGAGCCCTCTCCGCATCTGAAACCTATAAGTATTTGGGTATGTCGGAAGCGTTGGGCATCAATGTTACTGACATGAAGCAATCGTTGAAGGAGCGCTTCTTTGGCCGCCTGAAGAAAGTATTTAATAGTCTTCTATCAGGTGGAAACAAGGTGCGCGCTTTCAACGGTTGGGTCATGCCGGTTTTGATGTACTCTTTCGGCATACTCAAATGGACTCAGACCGAACTAGATGCCTTGGATAGGAGGGTCCGTACACTACTGACTGCATATCGAATGCATCACCCACGATCATCGGTAATGAGACTGTATATCCCGCGAAAATGTGGAGGTCGAGGCTTTTTAAACGCTAAGACACTCCACAATCGCGAGATATGCAGTCTCAGGGAATATTTCCTAGAAACCGACGTGGGGATGCATCGAGATGTGGTTGCGGTGGACAAGGGCCTTACCCCGCTCTCCTTGGCTAAAGAGAACTGGCGCAAGCCTGTAGTGCTTGACACTAACGAGCGCAGGGAGATATGGCAGAGTAAGGAGCTTCATGGGCGCTACTTCCGGGCCCTACATGGGCCCGATGTAGATTTACTAGCGTCCGTAGCCTGGCTACGTTTTGGTGACCTCTTTGGGGAAACCGAAGGTTTTGTCTGTGCAATTATGGACGAAGTTATGATGACGAACAATTACCGGAGATTCATTGTAAAGGACGGCACGGTTGACATCTGTCGGGCATGCCACCGTTCGGGAGAATCAATCCGACATATTATCTCCGGGTGTTCTCGTCTAGCTAACGAAGAGTACTTGCATAGACACAACCTTGTAGCCAGGATTATCCATCAGCAACTTGCTCTGAAATACAGCCTTGTGGAATCGGAAGTGCCGTACTACAGGTATGTGCCCGACCCAGTTCTCGAAAATGGAAATATCACATTGTACTGGGATCGATCCATCATCACTGACAGGACTATTGTTGCCAATAAGCCTGATATAGTGGTGGTGGATCGAGGTGAGCGGCGCACAATGATTGTTGACATAACGGTCCCACACGACGGGAACCTCGTGAAAGCCGAGAAAGATAAACAAATCAAGTATCTTGACTTGGCTCGCGAGGTTGTCGATATGTGGGATGTGGACTCAGCAATCATTGTGCCGATAGTCATATCAGCCAATGGCTTAATTGCCAAGAGCCTCGACCAACACCTAAGGAGGCTCTCGTTGGGCAGCTGGATTAAGGGCTTGATTCAGAAAGCGGTACTCCTGGACACGGCTCGCATTGTTAGGAGGTTCCTTTCTCTGGAGCCCTGACCGCCGGTAGCTTGGACCCTGTTCCCGATACCGGTGGGGATACTATTTTTTATATTTTTAAATGTTTTTATATAATTTTATTCTAATATTTAAAAATATAATTTATATGTAAATAATGAAATAAAGGAAATATAAATAATAATAATATTTTTATTAACAATAATGTTGATACAACTCATCTATCCTAAACAAAAACACAATGTACAGAGTTTAGAGCATTTTAAAGATAGAGTTAACGACGATGTCTGTGCTAGTATTAACTGTGTGACAGACATCGGCGCCTTCCTCCTACAATCATGATTTGCTATTCGTTTCAAATATAATGATACAAAAATAGTCCTTGTACAAATTAAGTTACGCTCATTTCAAGTATTAAAATAATAATAAAAAATTGAATTGAAAATTGAATTGAATGTAATTATTGGATTGAAAAATAAGCTATTTACTTTTATATTAAGGCATGCAAGGAAATACGTGAATCTGTGTGTGAGTGTGTCTGTACAAACAAGGGTGTGTGTGAGAGTGTTGGGGTGTGTGTGTGTGTTGGGGTGCGTTTTTAAGTGTGTTTTAGCGCTTATTATTTATGAATTCCTGGCAAACAGTCTTTCAGTGTCATCGTAAGTAAGATCCTGAAGGTATTCGCTTACTACGGTCTTACACTTGTATTTTGGAAGGGGATAAATGTTACATGTTTTGTTAATTACATTATAAAGGCGGCCACTCAAACTCAAATAGTTTCGACTTGCCAGGGCAGTTTTTATTCTGACAGGAGGGCAAACAAGGTCTTTACGTCGTTTATTTAGAAGCAATTTTGAGTCATACTTAAGGGAGGAATGCTTACGAAGGATTATATTGAGTGCACAGAGTTGCCTGCAAGTGAGTACAGACATGTCCTTGTATAATTGGGTTGTAGAGTAGCGATACGGTTTATGAAGCATCACCTTCAAAACGGCCCTCTGCGCCCTCTCAAGGCAAAGCATAGAGGTCTTAAAAGTGCCACCCCAAACTGAGATGCAATAAGTTAGTAGTGACTGAGCCAAAGCATAATAAATCGTTTTTAACAGCGGGAAAGCAACTACATTTCTGAGCTTTTTCATTGGAAACATAAGCTTTCGTACCCGAGATACTGTTACGTCTAAATGTTTATTCCAACTTAGTGTGCAATCAATGTGCACCCCTAGATACTTCACGCAAGATGTTCTTTGAATAGGAGGGCAATTACATGTGTTAAGCGCAGCATGGGAGCATCTATGAGCCTTTATATCTGGAATGCTCGGTTGTGTGGAAGAGTTCGCTGAGAAAGCAACATAGTGGGTTTTGGAAACATTTAATGTTAGCAGATTACAGGAAAGCCAGTCCATCACTATACCAAGAGCAATTTCAGCCGAGCGGTGTGCAGAAGCCCAGGTATCGCCACTTACAATAAGTGCAGTGTCATCAGCATAGACAAGGATCTTGCAGTCAGGTATAGTGAGTTGGCATAGCCTATTTACATAAACAAGAAAGAGTGTAGGACCCAGCACACTGCCCTGCGGGACTCCGAAAGATAAATATTCATCGTCGCTAATATAGTTTTCAACCTTAACTCGCTGACTACGATCAGTGAGGTAGTCGCAAAAAATCCCTAGAGCGGCATCTCGTATTCCTAGAGCCTCCAATCCGTGTAAGAGGATGGGAGTTGAGACCGTGTCAAAAGCCTTGGCTAAGTCTAAGAATATACCTATCGTTTTAGTCCTGGTGTCTAGATTTTTAGTGATATGATTTGAAAGCTCAAGCACAGCATCCTCTGTTGATTTGCCTTTCCTGAAGCCGTATTGGTTTGAGGCAATTGCATTATTGTGCTCTAAATAATTCAGTAATCTCTTATTTAGGATTTTTTCTAAGATTTTGGACAAGGTCGTGAGAACCGATATAGGCCTATAGCTTTCGACACGGTCTGCATCCCCGCCCTTAAATATAGGTGAAACTAATGCCTTTTTAAAGGCGTTTGGGAAGATGCCCTTTGACAAGCACAGGTTGCATACATGAGTGATTGAGGGGATGAGGACATGCCTAGCAGATTTAATAACTGAAGCAGGTAAACCATCATAGCCAACAGCACAGTTATGTTTTAATTCCGTGATTATACTGTTAACCTCTGTAAAGTCGGTCTCGAGCAAAACCAGTGAATTGCCCTGCGGGTTGGGCAAAGAGTTAAAATCAAAGTTTGAATTGATAGTATGTTGGGCCAGCTGTATCTTCTGTGCAAGATTACCTCCAACATTTGCGAAGTAATTATTTATAGAGTTTACAGAGGCATCAGGATCACTGCAGATATTAAGGAGATCCCCCGATTTACTAGCAGGTGTAGTATTTTTATAACTAATGGACTTTATGATATCCCAAGTTGCCTTGGGATTTCCACTGACCTTTTGGAGCTGATCCTGTTCATAACGGCACCTAATCGTCTTTAGCAGGTTATTGCAATAATTTCGATATCTTGAATAAGTTAGTTTATCTACGTGATTTTCAGGATCCTGCATTGACTTTAAATGTAGTTTGTCACGATTGCGTATGCATCTCAAAAGACCAGGAGTGATCCATGGCTTAATAATTCTCTTTCTGTGCGGTACCTTCTTTAATTTGCTATGTTCGTTTACTGAATCTGTTAGAATGGAGATAAGTAGCTCCGCACTTTGATTGGGGTCTGTGCTATCCAGAATGCTAGAGAAGTCCAAGCTTTCTAAGTGATTAATGACACCCGGAAGATTAATCTGGCGGATCATGCTTTTAGGTTTTTCAGCAAAAGAGACAGATTCAAGGCAAAACAAAACAGGTGCATGGTCGGTAAAAAACGAGTCTAGAACCAGTGCTGTCGAACACTTATCCGATTTAAGAAAGACGTGGTCCAGACAGTTTTCTATACGTGTCGGAAAGAGGTGGGCTGGTAGAAGTCCATGAAATGCCATTATATTTAAATATTCTTCAGAGTTTGGATCACTATTTCCTGGACGAATATTAATGTTTAAATCACCAATCACTGCTACTGTTCTTACCGATGAAAGGGAAATCAGTGTGTCATTTAAGGAGCCAACAAAATGTTCAATATTTCTGACTGAAGGTGATCGATATATTGCCACAATCGCAACGTCTGGTTCTAACCTCAAAATAAGACAGTTAGCGTCCCGGAACAACGGTTCAGTAATCTTATACTTTAACTCGGAACGAATATAGATTAAAACACCGTCGTTTTGGTTACTAAACGTAGACCTTGCCGAGGCAAAACCGTCCAAAACAGGGATGTCAGAAACTTTACTCAACCAGCACTCTGAAAGAATAACTACATCACACTTAACATCCATAGAGTGTATGAGGACATTTAAGCCATCAAAGTTCCGGTTCAAACTTCGAATGTTTACGTGCAAAGCGTTTAGCGTCTGCTTGGTGGATTGCAAGTGCTGTAAGCATTGGTTCGGCGAGCACACGAAGGATCGAGATACATTTAGGGATTCTACAGAATCCATAAACCTATTTAAATTATCCACAAGTGCGGTAAAATTTAATTATGGTGCTAGTAAAAGGTACAATAACCGGACTCTGACCGTTGTTGTGGTCAAATAGACAAAGTTTTTTACTTGTAGTTTGAGAAACTGTATTTTTCAGACACCTAATGAGAGTGACAGGAAAGCAAGTTGATGTATGCTGAGTACACCATGTGTAAAATATGTGTGTTAGAGTGACAAGAGCGCAAGATGTGTATTTCCATAAAAATATAAAAAATAAAGTTAAGCATGCACATTTTAAAATTGTAATTAAAATTAGAATAAGTGGAAGATCGTGATTATTACTGAAGAATAGTCAAACTTCAACATTTAGAGTCTTCAAATCAGATTCATTGTTAATGCAGTGTGCGGATTCTCCTTCCTTCTTGCGCACAAAGATCTTTCCATGCGCAGTCCAGCAGAAAGTGTAGCCATTTGTTCTTGAGAAATCTCGAGCTAAAAAGTACAGGCGTTTAGCCCTGTAAGTGAGATGTTCTGAAATGTATACAGGGACATCAGGGCCATTTACATGTATTTTAGCTGTTGACAGCTTTTTGTCTTTGTTGGCTCGGTTATAGGATTTAATTGAATGAACGATCTTTTCCTTCAAGATTATTGTCGTAAAATTGACCAAGATAGGTTTGTTTGTTTCATTCTTTGCATTTAGGCGGTAAATATCTCGTATATCAGAAGTACTTATCGAAAGATTTAAGGCTTTACCAGTATCAATTACAATTTTTGAGAGATCCTCTTTCGTTTCTCGCAATTTAGCGGGTATATTCCTCAATTCCAGGCAGGAAGATCTTTGCAGTCTTTCTAGGTTTTCGACCTTTTCCTCCAGTACCTGAATATAAGCTAAGTTCTCTTTACGCTCTGATGTTAGCTTATTGAATTCTTTCATCAGATCGTCATATTTCCCTGTTACAAAATCACATGATTTTTTTATTGATGCGTTTATTTCTCTTATCTCATTCATAGATGCCTGCAGAGCATTGTATTTATCATTCTGCTGCTTTTCGAAATTCGAGAACAGGTTCTTCATTTCGGACATAAAAACATACATATCATCCACCTGGTCATATTTGCGCTTACGTTGTGTATTAGAGTCCACATCCACCTTTTCAGTTGGCATATCTGGTTCCGACTCGTAATTTACAATGGAAGGTGGTGGAGTCCGTTTTACCGACATGATTTTTTGTATTGTAGCGATAGGTCAAGTTAGGACACAATTTAAGAAAACACAAAAATAATACTTCCTGGTGAGATACGAACTCGGGCTATTCAGGTTGTGTCCTCAGCAGCAGCGCTTAGGAATCGAGCCACTTAGACTATTACAAGTGACGTTGAAAATCCTTTTCTATTAGTACAATTTAAAATGTCTTGTGTCTCTATGCGACCCTAGTACTTTTATTTTGGAGACAATATTTTAATTGTGTTTTATTTCTTTCTTTCCTCTCACTCACCCGTTCGTACTCAGTTCTCAGTTTTTGGTAGTCGTCTCAGCTTATGGTGACCTGGTAGCAGTTGCTGATGAGGTTTCTTCCAGAGGCTTCCCGACTTGATATTCGGGAATAGAACACTTCTTGACTTATTTATTATTTAATTAAATATATTATTTTATGACGTTTTAAGAAATAACAAATTGATAATAAGTGGGAAATAATAATTTTTGAGAATAAAAGGTAGCTTTATAAATTCAAGGAAACAACCAAAAACACGTCTGCTTTCGAGCAATGTTCGGACGGAAGGGACAATCAATAATAAGGCATCTTTTGGCGGGGCGGTGTTGACCAAAAGCCTAACAATTCAATTCAATTCAATTTATTTATTCTGAACAAAAATACATTTGTGTCGAATACAGGATTGCCGGACTTGTGTATATTTGGCCGGACACGATTGTAAAAAGCCGGACACCTGATAACCCTACCACAGGTACGTTTTCTGATCTATTTGTTAACATTTTCATCAGATATTATTGAAACAGTTCATAATTATAGAAATCCCACAACTGAGCAACTTACCCAATATATTTCCTAGTGAAGTGTGCGAGTTCCATATTCCAAAGATGAGTCCTTTCTTGCTATTACCGAACCATTTGCCCACTATAGCGACCGTGCCTGGCCAGCCAGTGGTCTGGGCAATGCCTGCTCCGGCCTGGAAAGTAGGCAAAACTTTATATTAAGGTGAAATAATCATAATTATAGAATTTGGAATAGAGGGAGCGTTTTAAAATAGTTTAATTTATGACTGGAGTCATAAAGAAATAAAGGAGCAATTACATTATGATCGATTGACGACATGTACAACCGCGGACGTTTGCGGTGAACCACTTTTCACCCTTATGAAAAGTCGTTCGACTGATCGGCGATATGACGTTAACGTGACTGATGTGTGTGCATGAACCCTTAATAATATTAGTTTAGATTCTTTGGTCATCAATCGATAGATTATGTTTTGAGCCAACCAATATCTAACGGTCTTGGTCAGGAGTGACCAAATGGCGGACCGTGGTCCGGATTTGGACCGCCCTACCACCGCCGCCGCCGACCTATTTTGTGCGGACCATAAGTAAACAGTATTTATCACTAAAACTTAATCTAAAATATTAATTAATTACTGTGTTTTTTTTGTTCATTATGTAATATTTAAAGTAATAAAATAATATTTAGGATACCATCGGGGAGGAGGAGAGTGTTTAGGTGGTTATTTATTTCTTAATTGAGATTTTAAATCTTGGTTACTATTAATCGTCTACCAACCGGACCGCGACAGTCATACATACATAACATAACATCACGCCTTGTTTCCCCGAAGGGTTGGGCAGAGGTGTCCCTGTAGCAGGTACACCCACATTTCGCCAGTTATGTTTAAGTCCCATGTAATAGGGGGCGAGCCTATTGCCATCAACCGGGCACAAATTCAGACTCCGGGCTGCTACTGAGAAATTTCAGATAGAAACACCCAATAACACTTTGCCCGACCCGGGAATCGAACCCAGGACCTCATGCTCAGCAGTAGCGCTTGCGACTACTAGACCAACGAGGCAGTTAGTTAGACAGTCATATTTTTTTTAAAACGGACTCCTATGAAACTAACAAATTGGTGGTCCCAGTACCCTAATTACATAACTTATTTTCGTAAACAATTCTCCCTAATTTGTTTCATTTTGACAGTTCAACAACATTCATTGCGTTATTTACGTTGTTGAGCAGATTTTTTTTTCCAACTTATGTAGCAATGGATTAGCAATCTGTTTCAAATCGAAACAGATTGTGTTGTATTACGAAATTAGAGTACTGGTCTAGGTCGATCGACCATCTAGTTGCACCCTTATATCTTTTAGCATCAATAATATAATATGTTTACACTAACCTGCACTAATAAATAGTATGATATATTATGTATATTATACGTCCGTCCGATACCAAACAGGTAACAAAAGATGGCTGAAGTCAACATGCCAAATGACAAGAAGTATCGAAGATCCACTCTCTCAGCCACCATACCTGTAACATACCATAGTATCACGCTTCTATATCCTGAAAAAATTAAAAATCATTTATTCAAACTAGGCTGAGAATCAGTACCCTAATTGCGTCTGGGACACAGGCCTCCTCTCTATGACAGGGAGTGGGCCGTACTCCACCACGCGGGCCCAGTGCGGGTTGGTAGATGTCACATGTCTTCGAATTTTCGGTTCTAGGACATGCCGGTTTCCTCACGATGTTTTCCTTCACCGTTTTGAGAGCAGTGGTGATGAAATAATTTACACAAAGTAAAGCGCCTGTCTGGATTCGAACCTACGGAGTACAACTCGTAAGTCACGGCCGTTACCACTGGGCCCCCACTGCTCATTATTAGATTAGATTATGACTAATTTGTTTCATTTTGACAGTTCAACAACATTCATTGCGTTATTTACGTTGTTGAGCAGATATTTTTTCGAACTTATGAAGCAATGGATTAGCAATCTGTTTCAAATCGGTACAGCTTTACATAAGACAGTCCCCCGGCAGGCCCACCCTGCACTTCAGGATAAGGCGGGAGGAAACACCCGGGTGTCACCATTGTGTGGATCGGCCTGAGGACACGGTGGAGCATACGGTGGAGGTCTGCCCGGCTTGGGCGGAGCAACGCCGTGTCCTCGTGGAGGCGATCGGCGACGGTGATCTCTCGCGTCCGGCCCTGGTTCAGGCCATGGTACGGAGCGAGAGGAAATGGCAGGCCGTCATCTCCTTCTGCGAAGCGGTAATGCTCGCGAAGGAGGAGGCGGAACGCGTGAGGGAGAGGCAAATTTCGCGCCCTCACGCCCCTAACCGCCGCAGGAGGAGACGCCCGGGGCGGGAATCGCGAGCCGATTTCCGGCCACCGTAGGCGCGGGCTTGCGGACGGTGAGCAATGGGTAGCTCGCCGTCCGATAAGGACCAAGCCCGGGTCGACGGCGCGTTGTGTTCCACGCGCGCCTCAAAGAGATGTCAGCAGACGGGGTCCGTTAGGGCCAATGCCTGCCGGGGGTTCGAAGAAAACCGATAGGGAAATCGTGGCCCCCGGCAACAGGGCAACCGAAGGAACACGGGTGGGTTTTAGTCAGTAAGAGTCTGACACGCCCTCCCGCTCCACCCAGAGCGGGAGAAGTTATTTGATAATTTCACACCCCAAAAAAAAAAAAAAAAATGCCCACCCTGCACCACTTCCTAGTGCCTTTAGCTGGGAAGAAGAAGTGGTGCAACAAACTCCCCAGCAGGAGTTAGGCAGAGATTTAAAGTACCTATATCATGTTTAACGAGGGACGTACTTTAAGGCAGACTAGTACCTACCTAAGTACCTACTCATAAAATGATCAACTTTAACTACGGGACCAATCATATCTGCCCAGCCTTTTCCCAACTATGTTGGGGTCGGCTTCCAGTCTAACCGGATGCAGCTGAATACCAGTACTTTACATTGAGCGACTGCCTATTTGACCTACACTACCCAATGAGGTACTGGGTAACATAATACTCCTTGGTAAGACTGGTTGTCAGGCTTTCGGATTTCTGACGACCCGTAACGATTGTCAAAGATCCACGAATGACAGCCGGGACCAACGGCTTAACGTGGTTTCCGAGGCACGGAGGAGTCTCGGTATGTAAAGATGGTCACCCATCCACGGACCAACCCCGGCAAGCGTGGCTTAACCTGTTGGATCGACCCGTGCGGCTGTTATTACTTGGCCACGAGCTCCTCATTAACCAACCAACTATGGGAACAATACTGAAATATGAAAAAAAAAATCTGCTGTTGTTTACAAAGTCCAAGTTAATTTAAAAAAAAAAGTTTTATTAAACTATCCTTGAAAAGGCGAAATAATGATGGTGGCAATTAATTTAATTAAAGAACATAACACACATTGTAAAAATAAAACAGCTGTACACCATGCAAATATTTGTTGCGGCGCAGCAATCGAACCGACGACCTTGATAGTCGAGGGCATACGATGCATCCACACAGTCGTTCATTGAATTCTTAAATATTTCTAATTAGTAATTAGGCTATTAGAGCTCGTGGCTTAGGAATTACAGCTGCACGGATCGATCCATTAGGTTAAGTTACGCTTGCCGGGGTTGGTCCGTGGATGGGTGACCATCTTTACATACCAAGACTCCTCCATGCCTCGGAAAGCACATTAAGCCGTTGGTCCCGGCTGTCTTTCGTGGATCTTTGACAGTCGTTACGTGTCGTCAGAAGCCGAAAGTCTGCCAACCAGTCTTCCCAAGGGGTATCGTATTACCCAGTTACTGGGTTGTGGAGGTCAGATAGGCAGTCGCTCCATGTAAAATACTGGTATTCAGCTGCATCCGGTTAGACTAGAAGCCGACCCCAACATAGTTGGAAAAAGCTAGGTAGATTGATTGACATAATTAGGTAAGTCTTGCCATTGCAAAGACTTGTGAAAGCCTGGATCAGTGACTAGCCGTCGTAGCGTATGGTATGGATAACAGTCTAATATAAAATACAATAGACGTGGATATATTTAGTAACCTGTTCCGCTTACTTATTTCTAAAGAGTCATAAAAAACCCTGAAAGAAATCGACACGTGTTTCACCTCTCAACGAGGCAAAGACGCTCTGCGTTCAGCGCTCGGTGTGGCGTGTTCGGGTTCGCGACAAATCAATCGTCATCCTGAGGAAGCCTCGTTGAGAGGTGAAACACGTGTCGATTATTTTCAGGGTTTTTTATGGCTCTTTAGAAATAGCTAAGCGGAGCAGGTTACTAAATATATCCACGTCTATTGTATTTTATAGTGAGTATAGTAGTCTCGTATATTATAGACTAGCTTTTGCCCGCTGCTTCGCCCGCGTGGATGTCGGAAAATATCCCACGGGAACGTACTACCGAGATTTCATACCTAATAACAGAGGAAAACGTCATTGACTCTTACCGCTGCGCCCGCGTTGCTCCGCGTAATTTTGAAACTGTGATATCTTTTAAACTGTTCATTTAAATTTTATGATTCAAAGGCATATTTTAATCTAAATTAAATGCCTAATTTAAATAACATATTTTTTTGGATAAGGATTAATACTATACCGGTCAAAAAAGCTTCGGAAATAACAATGAAATTTTTATCAAATTCTGAAAGATAAAAATGGTTATTGTGGGTCATCCTTAGAAGATAGACATATGCCACCGCGGACTTTTTTGTTGAACTTTTTAAGATGAACAATACCGTAGGACATAAATTTGATGTATCTTTTTCGGTTAACGCACACCAGTAAAGCTTCCAGTCGGCATGATTTTTTCCGACTTCTTCAACAATAATCGTCAAATTTCAGCCAATTTATACAAAACCTTAATGAATTATACACTAAAACCTTCCGCATGAATCACTCCGTCCATTAATGAAAACCGTTTGAAAATCCGTTCGGTAGTTTTTGAGTTTATCGCGTTCAGACAGACAGACAGACAGACGCGGCGGGGGGGACTTTGTTTTATAATATGTAAGGATAAGGATGATTTATTGGATCTTTTTTTTTGTTTTATGTAAGGAATAAGGATATAGTAGTCTCGTGCAGTATAGATCGTTGTTTTACCTGAGACGAACATGGCGCCCGCATATGAGAACAGAAAGGCAGAGTCCAGAGCTCCAAGCAACGTGTTTGCGTCGGTCGTATCTGCAACAAACGGATGCAACGCATTTCATTACAGATTAAAAGAGTTGCCGAGTGAACTCTTGTGTTGGCATGAGCTATATGAGAATAACACCCTGTTTCCGAGAGGTTAACTTTTAAAAATTTGATAATGGACTGTCAAACTCATGTTAACGAATCAAATCCTGAAAATTACTAATAATACTAGTATTAATCCGAAATTTCCCGTACAAACTTCAGCATCCTATGTCAACCTTCAAGACGTTGTTTTTTATCAGGTCTGTCATAAGGATCTCCATACCAAGATAATCAAAATTGGTTCAACTTTCAACGGTTTATTAGCTTTACAACCACTAGAATGATGGTTAACCAGTTATTAGCGACTGTATAAGTCCAGTCCTATAGTTAATTGTATAAGTACAGAAGCTGTTGCGCTGTTGGTAAACCTATTTAAATTAATTATTAAGACACTGACAACAGCTAAACCGCGGTCACTGTCAGACTGCATAGAAAAGAAAGAGAAGTGTGATTATTTATTCTAATAAAGATAATTAATTTATCTTAATTATATAAATTTAATTTAAATATTTAATCCTTTCGTACTAAAATATTTTAATCTTTAACAACGCTTATAATTTATTGTAAAAAATAAAGCAATTATCGATTTATTCAAAAATGAGTAATCGAAAATAAAAAACAACCCAGTTTTGCATTCAAATAAGACGTTCTAGTTATTAATTAAAATACCAACGTACGTTGATATTTTGAATTAGAACTCAAGGTTAGTTTACCGTTGTTTGTATCGAGATTTTTTTTCAAAACTTGTTTTGGTAATAACAAAATTCTGAGTTTTTTTTCGCTTCCACAAACTATATAGATTTGGCAATTTTTTTGTTTAAGTCTACCCTACTTTTACCGTTTACCTGTTGTCAGCGCCTTAATTAAACCACTAGTTAGAACAACGAAACAGTTTTAAATAAATGGTTGTTGTTACCACAAAATTCCTCATTAATACTCACTAAAAGGAGCCCAGTTACACCATTGGTCGTCATTAGGGTCGGTCCCGGGCGGCGGCACCAGCGCCGAACAGTTCTGATGCAGCACCGACTTCACTACGGAGATCGGCTTCCTCGTCAGGTGGTATGTCATGTACGTGAAGAATGTCAGCATGAGGACTGCGACTTGGTAACTGCGGACGTAGAGAAGAGACAAGATAAACGAGAGAATATGTAGAGATAGAATATTAGCATACCTATTAACCAGACTGCAAAGCAGGCTTATGTTTTTTACGCATACATACAATGGTGCCGATTCCCTTGTTCACAAACTAAACTAAATTTAAATTCACTGCATCTTTTTCTTTCTACTTCATTAAGAACAGGACAGAAGATAAATTTTAGTTCAGTCCTGTCAAATTAATCAGCGCTTGACGTAAATTGACGTAATTTTAGTAGGCAAGTTTTTAATCAAAGTCAAAGTCAAATCATTTATTTCAAATAGGCCCATGTATGGCACTTTTGAACGTCGAAATTTACAAAATATTAAAAATGATTCTAGTCGCCCCTTCCAAAAGGTAGTTTTCGTATGGAGAAGAATGGGCAAGAAACTCCACCGTTACTCTTTTAAAATGTTTTACAATAGTTTGTATAGGTACGTACATTAGTTAAATAATTATATGTGAAGACGATGCACCTAGAATAAAATTACTATACCACAATAGGTAAAAAGAATCTCGTATAAACTTGTATGGAGTAGTGACAGGTGCTGATTAATTTGACAGGACTGAACTAAAATTTATCTTCTGTCCTTTTCTTAATGAAATAGAAAGAAAAAGATGCACTGAACTTAATTTTAGTTTAGTTTGTGAACAAGGGAATGGGCACCTATGTTTCTCAAACGTAGTGATCCAAAGGCTAATGGGGTTAAGCGGAGGTGGCCATCTACTATTTAAAAGTTGGGATATTCTCAATTCTAAAACATTCGCAAATTATAAATATAAATTATATTATATTATAAACTAGTACTAGAAAGCTGTAATTTGGCATAGGTATACATATTAATTATTCCGACAAAGTGGTAAAACAAAATTTAGAAAATATTTTTTTTTAGGGTACCTCTCCTACACGTAAAGTGGAGACTTTTTTTTTAACCCATCGTGTGTGGTATCATTGGAAAGGTCCTTCAAAAACATTTGGGTTTGTGAAAACCATTTTTGGATTCAGGGATCCGTTTGCGAAATATTAAGCTTTAAAGTGCTAATTTTTGTTGGAGTCAAGTGTCCCCCCCCCCTGCCAGCAAAATGGTTGGTTTTGGATGTGTGAAAAAAATCACAGCAGTAGTTTATGTAACGACATTAAAAGGAAAACTATCACAGCTAAGTAGGCTCTACAAGTTAACGAGTAATAATCGACCAACTTAACTTTGCAGTTGCAAAAACTTGTTTTCCCATACATTCCGTATGGGAGAACATATTTTTCAACTATAAAGTTAAGTTTGTTTTGGGATAAATTCATCCAAACTACGGAACCCTTCATTGTGCGTGGTCCGACACGCATTTGGCCGATTGTTTCTTTTATCGCTCAAGGAGCCACTTCAGACGGGGCTTCATAAAAATAACATAATTATCTAGCGTTGCATTTTATTTATATTGAATCAACCTAGTTGACTATATTTGTACAAAGAAGTGTGCCAGATGCGTCAGGCACTTGGAAACTATTTGATTTGTTTATCGAACTTGTAAGCCGATACAGGCCAAGTCCACTTAAGTTAGGGTGACCAGATGTCCCGTATTTTACGGGTTGTCCCGTATTTCAGGCACGAATTTTTCATTGTCCCGTAATTTTATGATTCAATGGCATTTAATGATTAAAATATCTGGATGATAGGTATTTTTTTTTTGTAGTTTTCTAAAAATGAAACCTAGCTAGATCGATTTATCGCCCCCGAAACCCCCGGCATACAAAATTTCATGAAAATCACTGGAGCCGTTTCCGAGATTAAGAATCTCGGAAACTTTTATCATATTATATACAAGAATTGCTCATATAAAGGTATTAGATACCTATTCGAACAATATTTTTGCGCGTGATCCGCGCAATCCACATTTTCTTATCCAAATAAATATCAAATTGTTGATTAATGATTGTTTTAAGGGTAATTCATAAAGAAAATCAAAGTTTGTATGTAAATTATAAATTACTTATACATTGTATAGGTTATTTAGTTGATTATTTCACATTTTCCTTTCCAGATAATATAAAAATTGTTGTGTCTTAAAATATTTAATATTGTTTTTTAAAGTCTTTCATTTAGAAATTTAGCAATCGTATAGGTTATTAATTGATTATGCCAAATTTTAGTAATATTTTTTTTATGTTGATTTTTAATTAAAAAACGGCCTGTCCCGTATTTTAACCTCGAATCCCGTATTTTCAAAGCAGTTGTCCCGTAAAACCGGGAATCAGATCTGGTCACCCTAACTTAAGTGCATAAAAGTTTACAAAAAAGGCACTGTAATCGGATCCCTCGTTTAGAAAAACAGACACGAATAATATAATCTAACTATCATACATAATTACATACTATACTTATACTATTTTTGTTTTAACGCGTTGATATCTGGATGGAACTACCACCACCGCACACTCCGCATTTTAGCTATGACGCTACAAGTACGCGGCGGGCCCGTCTTGTCGGGCCAATTCAGTGAGTGTAACGTAGTCAGAAGATATAAGAGTTACGCGATAGAAAGAGAGGCAACTTTTAGGTGAATATAATTGTAGGTAATTAGCGCTGTGCGACCTGAATTGCACTTTATTGTGTCGAAACAAGAGTCGCTTTTTATTTAAATAATTAGCGGAATGTCCCCCCATCTGTGTTAATCTCTGTTACCAGTCAGATTTGTAATTTTTTGTAAGCTCCCTCAAAATGGTTGAGCTAAATGGTGCAGATCCATGCGTCATGTTCGTGAACGGGTGCCGTCAGTAGGGACTGGTCATCTCTTAGCTGCCACGGTTTATTTTAATTGATGAATTGTTATTGTTTTTATATTTTTATTACGGACGCTTTTAACGTGCTCGTCTTTCTACATTGTTCTCACATGTATAATTTCAACTTAAATGATGTAACCAATATTTTGTAACAATATTTTGATTTAAAAGAGTGTCCGTGGAGTTTCTTGCCCGTTCTTCTCCATAGGTACCTACTACGCTTTGGAATGGGCAACTAGCTTCATCTTTCTGACTGACCGACTCCTTGACAATTCAAAAGTACTTGCCTGTAATTGGTTTATTTGAGTTTTCATTTAAAATGTTGGCGATACGTTGTCGGAAAAATAATAAGGTGCAAGAAATTTAACCGTAAGGTGCTAACATTTTTATCTACGAAAAAGGAAATAGCTCACAGTAGGTCAAGTAATTATACCGAAAGGTGATAGCGTATATTGTTTATTATTAAATTAATTACTAATTAACTGTACCCATTAATTACAAGATATCACGACATAGTTATAAAATGCAACTGATAACAGTAAAGGCAACAATGTCGTAACTTTAAAAACGTCTTTATTTCTAAGCTTTAAAGGCGATTTTCTTAGTTCAAGAGTTACAATTGTTGTGCGGTTGGATGCACATACACGTGGAATGTTAACATGAGAGTTAAGCGTGTGGCCCTGGGTCCGATTTCGTAAGGAATTTCTCAGTCTCTGGCCGAAGTCTTAATCGGACCCGAGCAATAGGCTCGCCCCCACAGATATAGATCTATGGATGGGACTAGGGATGTAAAACGGTAAAATTACGCTGGTAAAATACGGTAAAATTTTTATTTTACGTAAATTACGGTATTTTGTGGTAAAAATGGTAATTTTCGGTAAAAAATGTATTAAACGTACTCATACTAAAACACTACAAATACGGAAGTGAGTATGTTTGTGTGTATCATGTGTATGTCACTACTTCACTATTAACGGATAAATGAATTTGAATGAAAGCCTCAGAGATATATATAGGAACTAAAAAAAAAATTGTGCGCGCTCGTGCGACTCACCCGTACTAAAAATCCCTAAAACTTAATTATTTAGTCAAGAACTCAAGATATGAATCACACCATGTCATGGATTATGATAATATCATCTATGTGCAGAGGCAGAACAGAGGACAGCACAAATTAAAATTTAAAACTTCATAATTCGCCGGTAATTTTACCGTAATTTATATAAATGACCGTTAAATTGCTTTTGATAGTGAGAAGTGTGCATATTTTAAAACATATATTAATAGTAATATTAAACAACCTAAGAAGTTATGGAGTCACATCAAATCAACTATAGCCACCTCAAAGAAACCAGAGCATAGTTTGCCACATTTCTGTAACAACCCAGAATCTATAAACCAACACTTTTTGGATGTACCGGGCAGTGGTAAGGTCACTACTGCAGATCTAAGTTATTTTGAGCACCATAGACACGGTAACAGTCACTTCCGGCTTGAGCCGGTCCAGCAGGATGTGGTACTGAGGATCTTGCGCAGTCTTAAGTCCAATGCGCAGGGCTCTGACCATATTTCTCTGGAGATGCTGATGTTGACACTTCCTCGAACACTTGCAGTTATAACAGCTATCATCAACAGATCCATAGTCACCTCTTCTTTCCCTGATCTGTGGAAAATGGCAATAGTTAGACCAATCCCAAAAGTACCTAACCCCACTAGCGTGAAAGACCTCCGTCCGATAAGTCTACTGCCATGTCTATCCAAGATTCTTGAAAGGGTTGTCTCTGAACAATTCAGGGCATATCTTGAGCACCATAGCATTTTGCCGCTAGCTCAATCCGGATTTCGCAGGGCCCACAGCACAGCGACAGCTCTCCTGGATGTAGTCGGTAATATTCTGGAAGCCAGAGACCAGGGTATGGGAACTCTGCTTGTCCTACTGGATTTTTCACGTGCTTTCGACTCCATTAATACGTCACTTCTTCTCTCCAAGCTATCTTACTATGGGTGTGACGTAGAAACAGTTAAATGGTTTGAAAGTTACCTCAGTAATCGTTATCAGTTTGTCCAGGTGTCAGACGATAGTGGAGACACCATGTCCTCTGGTCCGAGGCGCGTGGACAGAGGCGTACCGCAGGGATCGATCTTGGGCCCGCTTCTCTTCATTCTGTACAGTGCTGACATCACCAATTGTCTGATCAACACCAAGTTCCACCTATATGCCGACGATCTGCAGTTGTACCTCTCTTTCCGCTCCCAGGATGCTGCTGAAACTGTAAACAGAGTTAATGAAGATCTGGACAGAATCTCGGCCTGGTCCAGAAGAAACTCTTTGGTCCTCAACCCAAGTAAGTCCAAGTACATTGTGATGGGATCTAGGGATTTCCTGAACAAAATGCTTGCTTGCAACCTGGACCTCAGGATTGATGGTTGTGAAGTGGAGAGGGTTCTGGAAGCTCGTAACCTTGGGGTAGTATTTGATGGGCAGCTGCATTTCGAAACTCACATATTGGAGGCCGTGCGTAACTGCTTCTACCGACTCAAGCTCTTGTATCGTGTCTGTCCCTACATAAGTGTGGATATGCGTGTCATGCTGTGTGAGACACTTGTTCTATCCAAGCTGAACTATGCTGACACTGTGTATGGGGCGTGCATTCTCGGTAGAAGCGAAAAACTTATCCAGCGGGTGCAGAATGCTTGTGCAAGATTCTGCTACAATGTCCCACCACGATCCCACATCACTCCCTTTTTAAATAAAGGTAATTTGATGAAAATGTCAGCACGCAGAAAGCTTCACCTGGCTACTCTACTCTTTGGCACAATTCTCACAAAGAAACCAGACTATTTATACAGGAAACTCTCTTGGTCGCGCGATGTTAACAAAATTAAAACCAGAGCATCTTCGTACCTCATGTTGGCCTCATCGCATAGAACTGCTGCTTTCCGTGGTAGTTTCAAATTCGCTGCTTCTCGTTGTTGGAACGACCTGCCACCTCCTTTTCGTGCTATAAAGACAGTTGGTACTTTCAGATTCAAGTTTAAACAGCACTTACTTCAACTTCAAAAGGATGCCACACATTCAACTTAGTGAAGGATACCACACATTAACTTACCCTTGATATGCACGCGTCTGTCGATGGTGACGAGCGTTTGGCAGCGATTATGCTCTGTGCATCGATTGATTTACATCAATGGCTCTGTGGTTCACTGAGAAACAGCAGTTGTTTCGCATTTTGTTTTGTTTTCTTATCATTGTTTGTCGTAGGTGAAATTTGTAAACCACTCAATCACTCATAACATTAGTTTATATGTATTTCTCCAATTGCCGTTAACTGACTACCACAAAACACTTTTCATTATAATAAACACTGTACTATTGTAGTATTCACACAATTCACAAAGTACGTAGCTTAAACAGCCGTAATGTTAATGTTATTGTATACATTTTTGCCGGTGTCGGCGACGTCGGCGTCTGACGGCTGGTAATCTCGGAACAAAAAATCCTGGCATTAATAGACGTATTTTGTCTATGGACTATCTTCCAAAGTGACAATCGCCCCTCGAACCTTTCCCCTTTATCGCCTGTGAAATCGACGCCATATTTGTTTGTTGTAAGTCTATCTATATCTATTGTAGTCTGTGGTTATCTATATCCCGCCATTACAGTTTGAGTGAAGTTCTACATTATAATTTCTATCCTATCAATAACTTATCCTCTCAAAGTTAAATCTGTAATAGTGTAATTATAACGTTCAGTATGAACCACTCTTGCTATGTTGTGAATTGCGCTAGTAAACGAAAGGACGTTAGATTATTTCAATTTCCCAAACGTGAGATAGGACTCATAAAGTGTAAAAACTGTGAAGAATTGCAAAACATGAGGGCACAGTATCTGCGCAAGCGTTGTTTTTAAAAGCACTTTGGACAGAAGTTCATCATCTCGACCAATGCAATGATTCGTCTGTGTGTTGGCGCCTATCCCACGCTGTTTTCCGAAACCGAAATCAGCAGTGGTACTTCTCGGTTTCAAACTATGGACACTGACTACACCACTGGTAAGTACCTCAATAATATGATAATTATGTATGTAATATAGTACAAATTGACTCATATATTCCTCACATAGGTACTCAAATGAAAAGTGCACCGTGTAACACACTTTAAAAAAAAATTATAGTTGCTATTTGGGTTTCAAAACTTGAATTTTCGGTCAGTGGATCGTCTTAGTTCCACTGTGGAAGAACAGAAGCCATACATTTTAAAGATAATAAGATACTATGTCCATCTATGTTGCTCTGCCTTAAAAGTGGGCCAAAGGTCAGTTGGTCGTTTGTGGCCCTACATGAACTTAATACCCGGGACAAAATTAAATAATTGTTCACAATAAAAACTCATATTCTGAAATATTTTGTAAAGTATAAACAGAGTTATTATTTAGGGTTCCATAAGCAAAGTGTGCTAACGGGACCCTGTTACCAAAGCTCCTCTGTCAGTCTGTCTGTTACAGGGCTGTATCATTTGAACCATAATAGGTAGACACTTGAAATTCAGTGTGTACCACAATGGCCTCTATAGCAAAAAAATTAAAATGAAATAAAATTAAGTTAAAAATTGAGGGGTATATAAAAAACGAAAAGTATTTATTGTACGGTGGTACGGAACTCTTTGTGTGCGAGTCCGACTTGCACTTGGAAGCTTTTTACTTATTAGTCATTTTGGGCAGTTACGTATTTTAATTATTTTGTTTTTTTGATAAGCTTAAATATTTCTTTACAGACAATGCTGTTTCTGATCACACATGTGCTAAGAAAAGGCAGCATGATGATCATACCTACTGTACCTTTGAAACTACAAAAAAACATAGAATGACTAAAACTGGTAAGTCACAGCTTTTACCTTTTTTTTGTTTTTAATAATATAATAAATCTACACTAAAATTTGTAAGTTTGTATGCAAGGGGTAATCTCCGGAACTACCAGTCGGATTTGAAAAATTCTATTTCCATTGGTTAGCCCAATTCTTGAAGAAGGTTTTCTCGGGCTAGGCTCGTGGACGAAATCGCGGGCAGAAGCTAGTACTTTTATAATTTCTGAATGCATTGTCTTTTGATGGCTATTTTGCCCAATTGCATAGAAGCACTTCTTTGCGTAATATTTAAATGCGATTGTTACACAAATTGAATAATAAACAAGTAGTTCCAGATCAAATTAAAAAGACGAAGGTTGTTTTAGAATTCAGAATGTTTCTGAAGATGGTTGTTTAGGGATACCTAGTCTGTTTGGTCTAATTACAATAATCATGCATACAGCTGTACTGAGTCATGGAAATAGTGTTGTTTATCAATATTTCAAGGTGTTCAAAAGTGAGAACTTATAATAGTCTATTTTATTGCAGGTTAAGAATTGCGTGAGTGTTCAACAAAACAGTGGCAGCTACTCTTTCATATACTGCTCAGTTTTGTAAGTATTTTGTCTGCAATGTAGTTTTCATACTGACTGCAAGCTGTGTCACATAGAAATAAGTATATTATAGCATGTTACTTTTTTGTTGCAGCTCATTATGCCGATGGCAAACAAGTCAGCCCAACTTTAAAGAATACGGCAGAAATGGTATCTATTTTTGATGATTTATTTGATTCGGTCAATGGAGCCTCTCTTACAAGTAAAAAGAATAAAGGTAAACCTTTGCGGAATGCGGTAACAGCCGCGTCTCGGCACCATAGATTTTGAAGGGAGGCTATCAAAAAACTGCAAGGGATAAAATTTGTATAAAATAAAACTGGATAGTTATGCTGAAAAGCTATCAAAGGTTGTGGCAATTAATCAAGAATAAAAATGATAACTATCTTGAGACCAAGATATTTCAACTCTGATCCAATAGAAAACTTTTTTGGACAAGTCAGAGCGTACAATTTTAGAAACAATGATCCTAATTGCCACACCTTTAAGACACTTCTAATCATAAGATTTATAATCTTTCACTCCGATGGTTACAATTGTGAAGAGGATTCAGGTGAGCAACTAGTAAAACTCAAGGCCTTATTTTCAAATAAGGCCACGAAAAATAATGAAACAAACGCCGACAGTGCCTATCACCTGGATCCTCTAACCTTCGGAGTGCAGTTCTAGAGAATATCCCCACAATCCACACAACGAATGCTTGGAAATCACACCATAACAAACAGGTATTATAAAATAAAATAAGATCTAAGTATTTGTTTGATTTTCTGGATTGTGTGATACACAGGGATGCTGTTGAGGAATGCTTTTTAGATTTCAGTCATTGATTAGCAGTATTTAATTGGTGCAATGTAATAAATAATAATTAACTAAAATATATAACTTTTGTTTTCTAACCTAAACACATCTGTGCTCTTGCACAGATGTGTTTAGGTTAGAAAACAAAAGTTTGCCACCAATGCAAAAGAAAGCTTTCATAAAATATAAGACAAAAATAAAAATATTTATAAATAATATTGAATGTTTTTTATTTTCATCACAGGACTAATATTCCTTTTTCTAATACACACACATCTCATACTTACTAATACACTACATTTCTAATACACAATCCTACCTCGGGTTGAATTAAAGCAGAACCTCTTTTTTGGAAGTTGGTTAAAGGCTTAAAAGGCTATTTTCCAAAATATTCTGGGCTCGATAAACGTTGGCAAAAAGACTCGGTCTCATAACAACAAGAGCAACAAAATGGTTAAAATTAAAAAAAAACTAAACGTCACAATCAAAGCTCGCAAATCGTAAAGCGATTTTTCTACTATGGGAGATTACCGTCTGAGTACTACTTAGTCTGTGGTCTCTTTACTTGTCTCAACGATGCCTAGACTACCACAGATACTAAAGGCATAGACAAGTAACTGTTGTTACGTCGGGTGCAGACACGCGGACTACTTATATTAAAATTTTATTTTTAATATTTCACTTAACTATTTTATTTTGTTTAATGTTTATTTCTGTATCTACGAGTATCTATCCGTGACATCACTGTGGGCCCTATCAGAATACCAGCGCTGAGACATTTATTTTTTAAATGTCGCAGCATATGCTGAGATAGGAGCCTTTTGGCCTCGTACAGGACTTTCTGTTTTCGGTTTTTTACCTTGTTTTTTATTTTTTCTTTTATTATAAAAAAAAAAAAATATTATAAATAAAAAAAAAAAAAAAAAAAAAAAGAAAAAATAAAAAACAAGGTAAAAACCTTGTTTTTTATTTTTTCTTTTATTTTTTTATTAATGTTTTAAGGTGAAGGTGTTTAGTTTAATTTTTTATTCCTTGTGCGAGTCTCAATAAATACTTTTTCTTTCTTTCTTTCTTTCTAAATACCCAAATTTTACCAGCGTTTTCAGTAAAATTACGTAATTTTGTACCCCTACATGGGACGTAGACACAACTGGCAAAATAAGGGTTAAACATAAACTTGTTCTAGTCTAAAACCGATATAGCTTTGTAATTTTGTGGTATAGGCACAGAATACGAATTGTACAAGTACAGAAGATTCACTCCCGTAATCATTTAAATAAATAGCGGCTCTTGCTACGACACAATAAAGTGCAATTCAGGTCGCACAGCGCTAATTACGTACAGTTACATTAAATTATTCACCTAAGAGTTGCCTCTCTTTCTATCGTGTAACTGACTACGTGAATTGGCCCGACAAGTCGAGCTCGCTCTGTTAAACTTGTAGCGTCATACCTAAAAAGCAGAGTGCGCCTGGTTTGATACCAGGTCAGATGACAGTTGCTGCATGTAAAAAATACTAAAATTCACAGATTTCCAACCAACATCTTGTTCTTTTAACGTAACGATGGCAAATATTGTTTGTAAAGAAGTTTAATTGTATGTATGTAGTAAGTACTCAGCAACCCTAACGCCATTCGCGAACGCAGACATTAGATCCTCACGTGTACAGATGGCCCTCATACGACGCAAGATGAAAGGTGGGCCATGGTCTGCGTAGAGACGCTGCAAACCAACTATAACTAGTTGGGATACAAAATAGATAGGATTAAGCCGACGTTCTCACGGACGTTATAAAATCGCGGCGATTTTTTTTCGTGCACTTGATTTTCAACGCTCAGCTTAACACCAAGCGTTGAAAATCCAGTATGCAATAAAATCCCGGTGCGATTTTATTACGTCTGTGCGAACGTCGTCGGCTAAGATGATTCAGAAGGCCCAAACTCTATACAACAAGCTATACGAAAGCAGGCACACGCACATATAGACACATACATGCGGCGATCTCAAACAAATGCCGCTCGCGAGTGCGCCTGAACTCGTACGTGAAGCGTGTATAAGTGTGCGTGCGTTTTCGCTCGTTGTATGGACTCAACCTTCTATACATATCTATTTTTGTGGTTGGGTAATGAGTGTGCCTCTTGAAATAATAATTTAATTATTATTAAGTTATCATCTTTGGTTTGAATGATTCATAAATACAATGCTTTCAAAATATTTAGGCCACATCCTAATGTAATAAATTGATGTTCACAATGTCATGTTACATGGTTGAATAACATGTAGACAGAGGTGTATTAGCATAATCATCCTATAATGTTGCCTCACAGAGAGCAGGCCTGTGCCCACTGCTGGGACACAGGCCTCGTCTCTGTGAGAGGGAGTGGGCCGTGCCCATAATCCACCACGCGGGCCCAGTGCGGGTTGCTAGATGTCACATGTCTTCGAATTTTTGGTTCTAGGATATGCCGGTTTCCGCACGATGTTTTCCTTCACCGTTTTGAGAGCAGTGGTGATGAAATAATTTACACAAAGTGCCTACCTGGGTTCAAACCTACAACTTGTAAGTTGCGGCTGTTTCCATTGGGTCACCACTGCTGTACAACTAGTAACCTAATTGCGTAACTTATTTTCGTAAACAATTATGCCTAATTTGTTTCATTTTGACAGTTGAACTGGTTGAACAACATTCATTGCGTTATTTACGTTGTTGAGAAGATTTTTTTTCCCAACTTATGAAGCAATGGATTAGCAATCTGTTTCAAATCGAAAGAGATTGTGATTATGTTGTATTACGCAATTAGGGTACAGTTTAAGTCCCCATGATAGCAGCGAGCCAATTACAATTGTTTTATCTTTTAATGTTACATTCATGTTTTCGTAATGAGTTGATAATATTTTCATGTTTCTAATTTTAATATCTTTGAATTTGTATTTTTTAATTATGGTTTAAGGAAGTAGGTATTATTTAGCAACATGCGTACTTTTTATCATTAAGGAAATGAGAATTAAAATAAAGAAGTTTTTTTTTGCAATTTTCAGGTCAGTATCGGTTGTATGCTGATTAAGATATATATGATTTGCGACAGTGACAAATATAGCTTTACAGAATTATAAGCATTAGAATCACCGATACAACTCCTGGCCTCGAATGTCAAGATTTCATGAAATAGTCATTACAAATAAAGTGTGATTCTTTATAGTGGGCACATATCGAAATGAGGGAATCTATGCTTAATTTTAAAGACAGAAAAAATATTTTAAAAAATCTAATTTTTTTTTTATAAATTTTGTGGAATTAAAAAAAATTGTGACAAAACGGTGTAACTTTTAAACTAAATCATCTATCGCGATGAAACAAACTCCATAATGATTGCAAGTAATTAGGCGTCCTCATAAAATGAAAATTGTTAAAAAAAAGCTACCCTTAATTGAAAATAAACATGATTTTTTATCAAAAATCTGTATTTTTTTCATCAATTTTTACAATAATTGTAAAATTATTTTAATTTGATTTTTTTAAATATTTTTTACGTCGATAAAATTAAGCATAGATTCCCTCATTTCGATATGTGCACATTATGAAGAATCACATTGTATAGCTTTACATAATTATAAGCATTAGGATCACAAATACTCGTACAACTCGGTCGACGATAACCAACTTTTAATAATTTTATACTGAAGATCACGTCTAAACGAGTAGTGTTAATGATTTGGAAAAAATATATGTTAAATTAGAGCATTTTATTAAAAACTTAATGTAAGAATATTTTAGATTATGTGTATATTACATAGTGAAATTAATTTGTAAAGTTATGTCTAACGCGGATTAAAAACTGAGAATCACGCAAAATCTATCAAGCTTATTTTCCTGAAACCTTCACCATTTTAAAGATAATTTAATTATTGATATTTTAGTATACGTGTTTTATTAAAATACCTTTTGTTTTATGTATAATAAATTAATAATGCGTCTAATTTGGGACAGCGCTCCTTAATGGGCGAGTCCTATTACTGGTTGGACGTACGACGCGTTGCGTGAGCTCAGTACAGAACACGCAAGCTAACCATTCAAGCTCACTGGTATATATCTGCGTCTTAAGGTAGAATTGGCCTCAGATGCCATTTCATAAAATAACCATTCTATAGTATAATATGAAATTAGAGAGTTGTATTGATCATTTTTGTGATTGTACAGTCAGCGTCAAATAGTTAGTGACACTCAGGGTATTCAAATAAATAGACGCAACCAAAAAGTCAATAATATCGGTACAAACTAAGTTGTCTTATTGTTGTCAACAATATAGTCGCTCAAAAGGTCGAGACGTTTAAAACGTCATATAGATCGGTTCAGTCAAACCGCCATAAATATGGTTACAGTCATCCCGCCAATGGTATCCGAGCATTATAAGTATTCAAAAATATGGAACACATTAGAAAAATAAACTTTACGGCTTTATATATTAAATATTATTTCTCACGTCAACATTTCACAAAATCAAATGGATAGAAACTTCTGCTGTCCTTTTCATTTTAAGCATGACGTCTATGACGCAATTTCTATGTAGCGGTGCACACATTCAGTTCGCTCGTACGGTTTTGTCTCCAGAAGTCCAGTTAGCCATCGTGCGGTGCGGAAGAACGTGGTGCTGTTCGATACAATCGCCACAAGCTCTGGCACACGACTGGAGAGCGTAGAAACCGAATACAATTAATCGCCTGTATGCGGCACTCGTCCGATCGGGATTCCGAAATGGAGTATCGGATGAGGTACCTGACATGTGCGGCCACCCTTTACATGCTAGTTTATTTTTCTAATGTGTTCCATATTTTTGAACACTTATAATGCTTGGATACCATTGGTGGGATGACTGTAACCATATTTATGGCGGTTTGACTGAACCGATCTATATGACATTTTAAACGTCTCGACCTTTTGAGCAAATACATTGTTGACAACAATAAGGAAACTTTGTTTGTACCGATATTATTGACTTTTTGGTTGCGTCTATTTATTTGAATACCCTGAGTGTCACTAACTATTTGACGCTGACTGTAATTCAATTCTATTAATAAATATTTGACACGGCCGCAAATCATATTTAGACAATCTAATACAACCTGCAAATTGTGCAAAACGCAAGTAAATTTGAATTTCGCGGGTTACCTTTTTTTTTGGGTGGTAAATTATCAAATAACTTCTCCCGCTCTGGGCAGAGCGGGAGGGCGTGTCAGACTCTTACTGGCTAAAACCCACCCGTGTTCTTTCGGTTGCCCTGTTGCCGGGGGCCACGATGTCCCTTTCGGCCTTATTCGTAGCCCCGGCAGGCATCGGCCCTAACGGACCCCGTCAATTCTGCTGACATCTCTTTGAGGCGCGCGTGGAACAAAACGCGCCGTCGACCCGGGCTTGGTCCTTATCGGACGGCGAGCTACCCATTGCTCACCGTCCGCAAGCTCGCGCCTACGGTGGCCGGAAATCGGCTCGCGATTCCCGCCCAGGGCGTCTCCTCCTGCGGCGGTTAGGGGCGTGAGGGCGCGAAATTTATCTCTCCCTCACGCGTTCCGCCTCCTCCTTCGCGAGCATTACCGCTTCGCAGAAAGAGGTGACGGCCTGCCATTTCCTCTCGCTCCGTACCATGGCCTGAACCAGGGCCGGACGCGAGAGATCACCACCGCCGATCGCTTCCACGAGGACACGGCGATGCTCCGCCCAAACCGGGCAGACCTCCACCGTGTCCTCCGGGCGATCCACACAATGGTGACACCCGGACGTTTTCTCCCGCCTTATCCTGAACAGGAACCTCCCGAAGCAGCCGTGTCCGGTGAGGACCTGCGTCAGGCGGAAGGTGAGGACGCTGTGGCGCTTCTCAAGTCACTCCTCAAAAAGGGGTCTTATCGCCGCAATTGTGGCGTGCCCATCGCGGGTTACCCTGACACTTTCTACGCTACATTGATATTCAGCCTCGGAGCGAACCAAACACAGTGGAGACAAGGCTAGGTGATAACAATTAAAATAACTGGTTACACCAAGCAATTAACTTCAATACTTAGATTATAAAAACCGGCCAAGTGCGAGTCGGACTCGCACACGAAGGGTTCCGTACCATTGACTAGGTAAACAACTACCTGTTACCATTTATTGATATCGAGCAAAAATAGGCAAAAAACAGCGTTTTTTGTATGGGTTTGCGTTTTGGTTTGGGTATTATGTATTGTTAAAATTTCCTACTTGTTATTTAAAGGAGACGGGCGAAATTTCATACAAAGTTGGGCCTGACGTTACAGTAACGATTACTGCATTATTTTATTTAGATATTAATACCATTTCAAAAAAACTAAAAGGTTTACGATTGCTACATGGTTGAAAAAAAATACAGGGTGTTATTGGTTTGTCCAAAAACAACGTTGTTGCTTCTTAAAGTTATTCTTACACCAAGCTTTCACGTTATATTTTAAGAAAATAATTCTTAGTCTTTATTGTAGACTAGAATATTACATAATTTATTGTAGGACATTAACATATTGAGGATTCAGACGCCATCCAACTACATTCTAGAGGTTTGAGATAGTTATAAAAAGCAGAGGGAGTATAAATTAAAAACAATTTCTCTTTTATTGATTTATTCGTCGTCCACTTCATCATAAACTATTAAAATATCGTCTAAAAACTGTGCAGGTGGTATTAAATTCTGTTGATGCCTTGCCCAGCTTAGGTACCATATTATGGACATTACGTGACAACAGCAACCCACAGTTCTTTTCCCTACCAAGCAATTACAATAATATTGTTTTATGGCCTCTCTACCATTAAGAGAACTGTCAACTAAAATATATGTAAAATATGTTTTTGAGCTTACATGTCTCGATTTTATTCGACCTCTTAATAGCCAGCAAGAATTATTGGATATTGACAGTTCTCTTAGTAGGTTGCTGTCCGTTTCTCGACACACTTCTATTTCATATCTCCCATCTTGTCGTATGTGTTCTCCATAATAGGACCTAGCTTGCTTAATTTGATAAATACCAAGAGATATTTTTATTAAATCACTGTGTGTGAGCTGGGGAAAATCGTTTAAGTTATCATTTTCTACATGTATTCTTGTAAAATCAGCTCTACGTCGGTTTATATTATTTGCAATAACGTAACAACCTAAATCATTTTCTTTGTTCATATTCTCATTGATTATTTGTAAAATATCCCCAGCATCAACACGATTTGTAATAGGTGGGTGAAAAGCATTTATTAGAGCGGCAGCCACCTCAAAATCAATCATTAAATGCTTTGAAGCAGTATTAAAATAATCTTGTCTAAATAATTTAAAATCTCTTTTAAACCTTCCGTTAACTATTTCGACAACCCATCTACATATGGTGACTGCCCTTGATTTATTGGCCTCTAATGTGGAATGCTGCCATTCACCCGCCTGTAATGTTGGTGGGACGTAAGTTCTATAACCACATTCATGTAATAAAGGCAAGGCATCTCTGAAGCCCCTATCCAAAATGAATGCATCACCAGCTTGAAAGTATTCACGTAACATTAAACTAGGGTCACGAAACTCATGATTAATTATATCTGCATCTGATGTTGTAGCAGGATAGGGGCCCATTACATCAACAATATGACCGTCTGCACATACAATCATTAAAGGTTTTACTAAATTATTATACTTATGTAAACTATAAGTTCTTTTTTGGTACAAATAATTTGAACTTTTTTCAATATAGCAATATGTGCCATCAATTATTATTACTGGTTTATTTTCTCCATTATGGCTTCCAAATAAACCATGTGGTATTAACAAGGTTCTATCGACAATTTCCTGGCGATTTATATGGTTAAGTCCTAAATGCCTAGGTACAAAATATTCGTACATTAAGTGTCGAGCTTCAGACACATATCCATCAAGAGTTCTTTTAGGTATGCTAAATAGAGCTGATATTCTCTCATTGGAATCGCCGGTCCTCAACTTTATCAAATATGCTGTCAACCCAATAGGGCCCGATGACTTTTGCAATAATTGTGGCACTTCATTTATAATCCTTTGATACTGCTCTTTGGTGAAGCCTAACCAATGGTGCACCAAACGGTCTTCCATATTTTGGATGTTGATAAAATCAAGGCCTGCATTTGAGTGACTTTTTAATTCGAGCATGTCTTGAATGTGCACCGCTGTAAACAAATTAACATAATTTTCTAAAGCTTCAGTGAGAAAATCCCATGATTGCGTATTAATATGGTGATTGCATAATCTATTGTTTTTTGGGATAAAGAAGTTATAACGATCTAACAACATTTTCCTAATTGTAACAGGAACTCTGTTCCTTTCTTGTCTCCGGCAACCTTCAATAAAACAGTGAGATTCGGTTTCTACAGCTCTTATATAGTCTGGTAACACTATAGCTTCACTCGGCCTGGGTGTAGACTGTGAAGTAGCCTGTGAAGTAGACTGCGAAGTAGCCTGTGAAGTATCCTGTGAAGTAGCCTGTGAAGTATCCTGTGAAGTAGACTGCGAAGTCATTTCCTCGTGGTCACTTGTATCATATAAAGATGCTGAGGATCCAGATGGTGCAGATACAAAATGATGGGCATTTCTATCAGCTCTCACCCAGCAACTGTGACATATGAGAGCTCTGTTACTTGATATCTGGAACAATAATTTTATGATAAGCTTTTGTCTGAGAAATAATATAAGTGGCGAAATAGATAGATGGATAAAACATTTATTCAGTGCACACAAAAGACACACATAAGCACAATTAAATAACAAGAAAAAACATATGTATAGAAATGGAGTGACATTATGACATACTTCGAAGTACGTAATCAAATATACAAGGTGCGGTGTGTGTCTCAAGGTTGCACCAAATGGTAGTCCAGCTCAGCATGTGTCAGGCAAATATACCTGACGCTGATACTCTGCTGGATACCTACAGTGATATACGGACGTCGAGCAGACGAGATAAATTGGTGTTGTGACAAAGTGTTATGCGTGGAGTGAAATTATGTAATTATAAGTACCAGCAATTTAAATAATGTACCTATTCTACAGCAAAGTTTTGCATTGGGAAACGTTCTTGTTCATTATGTGTTGATTGTGTTTTGATTACTTGATTATTTAAATAGTATATATTTATATAGTCATATGTATAATGTTTAAATTAACAATATTAATATAAGTATAGTGGCATAGGTGCAAATAAAATAAATGATTCGGTTAATATAAAATAATAATGTTAACAGTAAATAAATGTAGGTAAATAACATGTGTAATTATAACTATTATGCAACAAAAGATCCCCAGTTATTCAATTACTAAAATACCGGTTAAGATCACAGGTTTGTGATCATGAGTTATGCTAAATAGATGGATTGACTTCAGAAGAACACGACAGCCAGTTATATAATGGACGTATTCGAAAAAGCTATACCCAGTTTTTGCTGTAATAAGAAACTGCCGCAGTCGACCTCTGAAGGCACCAAGACATTTAAGATTCCTTATTGACAGGGGAATATTATTCCAGCATTTGGATGTGGTTTATCTAAATGTGGGCGTACTACGCTCCTCTGCCCTAGCCCTTCGGGGAATACAGGCATGATGTTGTGTTGTATTTTACAAAGCATTGCAACCAAGGTCTAAGTGATTATTTGTATTTATTTACAATGTCTGATTAAATTACAACACCATTCAGTAGTACACACGGCTACACATCGAGCTATACATTTCCAGTATAAGCTGATCTCGCATTGTACGGAAATCCTATACATTGCGAGATCAGCATAAACTCGAAATGTATTACTTGATGTGTAGCCGTGTATACATATAAAAATAATAAAAGCAACTGAGCCCAATAAACACTTACAGTACGAGGCAAGATCCATTCACAAATGACTGTATGAATCCTTCTTTCTCGTTCAGTGTCAGTACGCAATAAATGAGATCTTGCACGCAACACTGAACGTCCACAGTTGACACACACTTGACGATGTCCAGTTGTTGCAGATGAAAGCTGCTCATTTACGCCCAAAGAATTTATGACTAAATCCCTGCATCCTTGGCAAATGTGATGAGAACTGTTGACCTACAACAATATTAGTTTGTTACAGTTCACAGCAAGAAATAATATAAGTAGATACATGGTAGTGAGACTCAGCTAGAAAATTGTATTTGTGGCACAAAGCACTGGCCATTGCAAAGCACTGGTACGAACAACAGTGAGAAGAAGGCAGTGATTAGAAAATCGAAGCAAGCCAAACTCATTAGCCGAGGATTATTATATTGATAAGCTTTCATACAATGTCAACTATCATTTTGTTACTTAATTAAATTGCCCAATGCGTTATTAATATAAAATCTTCTGTACGGAAAGATTTAGAAGTAGTCTTATAACTAACAGAACTTTATGAAATAAATGGGTCAGTGGGTAGTCCTAGGGGCGGATTTTTTTTGGATGATCAAACAATCCAGTAAATCTTGTGTTGAATTTATTGTTTTAATCATGACAGACATTATAGTGATACAAGAATAATAATGAAGTAAGGTACAGCAAAATGTGAACTTGTAATGAAATAAACTACTTACCACTCGAGGTGCAACCCATTGCTGTATAACTGAAAGGATGCCTTCGTCTTCTATTTGATGTAATCCTATAGAAGGATTACGCCGCCACGTAGCTATGCCACAGTTGATACAATGATGACGTTGATCACTCATTGTATTAAACTTCGAAATCCGGTAGATGAGGCTGAGATAAGTCGAGTAGGCAAGTTATCTAAGTCCGTTGTAAGAAATGCATGGGTCGTTCGTCAAGGTAATAATCGTCAGAATCCTTTATACGTAGCCAAAGTCGTTAAAGAATACTAATCGAATAATAATTACAGCACACGAAAACACAACAGAAAATATCCACTACCGCAAGCTTAAAGCCAAACGAAGCGAATGATTGTTTGTTTGACGTTCGATTTGACATTGACATGAGTTCCACTTTGTTGCCTGTATAATAAAATATGATTATCGATTGTGAAATCGATTTATTAAATTCAATCAATTTATTTCTACGACTTGTTTAGAAATGTTGTTAAGTGTCACTGGGTAACCACTTTATTTTAATATTTTTTCTTTACATATCCAATGAAGAAATTAAATCTTATTGGCATATAAAGAATTAATGTATTATTATGAATTCGATTAACTTATTTCATCTGGCAACTTTGTTTAAAAGTGAAAATAAGGGAAGTCAGTGTTTTTTCTAATAAATATTTAATTTCATAAGCCAAGGTAAAATTGCTTAATATTTCATGATTAACTACTAAAAAAACTGCAAGAAATATTGATAAATATTTCATTTGTGTAACGTTTAGGCCCAGATTCGCCCGTCTCCTTTAATATGTCTTTAAATTTGTGTAAATTAACATGATTTGCATGCCCATGTGACGGTAGAACATGGAGGACTTTCTTAATAAAACATCAATGTAATAATTACCCATGTTTGCAAAGTAATAAATGATTTGATTTGATTTGATTTGATTTAAATATTAATTTTATTATTGAAGTAAAAATACAACTGAGTATTTTGTGAATATTTCAAGTGCCTACCTGTTGCCTTTATTGATATCGAGCAAAAAAGGGCAAAAAAAAATCGCGTTTGTTGTATGGGAGCCCCTCGTAAATATTTATTTTATTTTGTTTTTAGTAGTTGTTGTTATAGCGGCAACAGAAATACATAATTTGTGATAATTTCACCTATCTAGCGATCGCAGTTCTTGAGATACAGCCTGGTGACAGACAGACGGACGGACAGACGGACGGACAGACAGCGAAGTCTTAGCAATAGGGTCCCGTTTTTACCCTATGGGTACGGAACCCTAAAAACTGTAAGTTACCGCACAGTTAGAAAAATAACTGTATATTAAATTGACACGCTACTTCTATTCTATTCTATTTTTAATAAATGGCAAGCAAAGCCGATGTCGACTATTCTGCCAATGTCGAAAGTGAGTTGGAAAAACAAAAACACGCATGCTACGTCAATTTGTCGTGATAACACGACAAATTGACGTAGCGTTTGTCAAATTACTCTCTTGTCCGTCTGTCTATGCCGATTTTCTCAGGAACGGGTGGACCTAGCAAGTTGAAATTTATACTAGATACTGAGGTCTATAGTCCCTATTAGGTGTGCAAAAATCAGGTCCTGAGTCAACGCGATAAAAAGATATGGGCAATTTTAGATTTTCGCGAAAACTTGTAAGTACCAAAATTTTCCTTAATTTTCAACTTTTTTATTTTTCGGAATTTTCCCTTTATTTGTGCTGTAAGACCTTGCTTTTTGCCAAATTTCGTGATTCTTGGTCAACGGGAACTACCATATAGGTTTTCGACCCAAAACCTATAGGATACTTCCAGTTGACCCTAAAAATCAATTTAAAGAATAAAAATGTTTTTTTCGCCTTCTACTACACATATTTTTACAGCCTATTAGCACGAAAATACTATAGAAGATATAAAAAAAATTGGCAACCCTAACTGGGCAATCAATCGCCCTCATACTGGGCCATTCTGACCCTCTCGTCAAAGAATAACACTTGTGATTTGAATATACGGAAAATTAAACTTTGTAGTCAATTTGATAAACAATTTTCGCTGACTTAACTTAGAGTAGTTTAATGTAACCGTGACCTAACCGTAACGCATCAGTAAATAGCCAGAGCCTTGGGTTGTTTTAACTGTTGTATTAATAATATTCTTGTTATGTAAATGGTTGAAAAACATTTATAGTCAAGCTCAAACTCAAAGCATTTATTTAAAATAAACCAATTAAGGCTTGTTCAGACCAGCGCGACACGCGACGCGACACAAAGGCACCGCTCGTCGCGCGACGAGCGGTGCCTTTGTGTCGCGTCGCGTGTCGCGCTGGTCTGCACAAGGCTTTACAGGTACTTTTGAATTGTCAAGGGGTCGGTCAGTCAGAAAGATGAAGCTAGTTGCCCATTCCAAAGCGTAGTAGGTACCTATGGAGAAGAACGGGCAAGAAACTCCACGGACACTCTTTTAAATCAAAATATTGGTTACATCATTCGTATTGAAATTATACATGTGAGAACAATGTAGACAGACGTGCACGTTAAAAGCGTCCGTAATAAAAATATAAAACAAAAAACAATTTAAATAAATTAAAATAAACCGTGGCAGCTAAGAGATGACCAGTCTCTACTGATGGCGCCCGTTCACGAACATGACGCATGGATCAGCACCATTTAGCTCAACCATTTTGAAGGGAACTTAATGATCCAACACGCACGCCACCATCAGCGAGACATTTGAGTGAGCATGACATACTCTCAGCCGCCAGGGCACATTCAAGTCAATGAAAGACGTACCCAGTAAATGGTAGCTTTATGGAATGTACATGGTCACAGTGCTCACACATGTGATATGCAATTATACAATACAAAGAGATTGAATTTATACAAAGCAAAGATAGTTTTTACAATCTTCAGCAGCTGCAACAATACTTTCGAATGCTAATCAATTAGTTTATGCGCCCTAGTGGAGCTGGACCAGCGCTGAGCCAAGCATTTTTGTCAGCGATGTAATCCCCCAACTTAAGTTGAGGGATAAAACATAAATGTTATATAAATATACCCTTTGTGAGGAGAGCAGTGGGAACGGCCGCTACGAGTAGGTCGCAGGTTCGAACCCCTGACAGGCAGGGACTGAAGTACCCAAAAATTAAGGTACATTTAAGTTTCAGTATGACGTCATACCGTTAAATATGGGTTACCGAAATATATCCATACCGTTCTTTTTTCAGTAGCGGAATTTTGAGGTCGGAAATGCATACCGGTATATTTCGGTAGAAGTACTATTACGTTTATAAATGTTTCGGTAGCAATAACTTAACCTTTATAAATAGGGGTTTTCTTTGACGCTCCGCCGCCACACTCAGTTGTTCACTTGCTGATTGTACCTCAGTATTGGTTTTTATTTCCGATCGGAAGAACACGACTGTGTGAACACCCTCGCATGTTTTTCAGTACTGAAATCGTGTAAAGGTTAAATACCGGTATAGCTCAACCTTTGTTTTAAACCGGTACCGGTATATTTTTGAGGTAACCTTTAACTTTCTTTCTTCTTCTTTCTTTTTATTATGTCTTCTTTTTAATTTAGCATCTAATATATGTATTGTTGTTTTCTTTTTAAAAGTTTGATGTAAATTGATGGCCTGAAACACAGGTTTTCATAAACCTAGATCAGGCTAGTCTACATTACAGTTAGAATTAAATTTTCCTCGATTGTAATTAATGTAAATCATAATTTTACTAGGGGTGGGTCGTTACGTGATTTTTGTGAAACGTAACGTAACTAGTGACTTCGAGGACGTCACCGCTTTTGAAAACTAGTGATTTTAGTAACTAGTTATTTTTCAAATTCTATTCTCATTGAAGTGTTACTGTTATTTGCGAAACGAAAATGTAAATGGTTACTTATGTAATACGTTACCTACCTAACACAAGCTTGTTTCGTTTCACTCTTTTCATTCGATCACTGCATTGTGATGGAACTAGTTACAAAAATCACGTGTTTATGTGTGACTCGAAACTAGTTATTCCGTTACATGCACCGTAGCCAGTTATTGTAACTAGTGACGTTAAATAACGCCCATACCTAAATTTTACTTTATACTTGAATAAATTTTATTTTTATTATTTATTTTATAACTGTAACCGCTTTCAGTCCCTGCTGTGCCGACAGGCGCTTCACTTTGTGTAAATTATTTCATCACCACTGCTCTCACAACGATGAAGAAAAACATTGTGAGGAATATGCTAATTTACCTCTTTATAATATTAGTATAGATTGTATCATAAGCTAAGTAATAACAGCCGCACGGGTCGATCCATCAGGTTAAGCCAAGCTTGCCGGGGTTGATCCGTGGATGGGTGACTATCTTTACATACCGAGACTTCTCCGTGCCTCGGAAAGCACGTTAAGCCGTTGGTCCCGGCTGTCATTCGTGGATCTTTGACAGTCGTTACGGGTCGTCAGAAGCCAGAAAGTCTGACAACCAGTCTTACCAAGGGTATCGTATTACCCAGGCACTGGGTTGTGGAGGTCAGATAGGCAGTCGCTCCCCGTAAAATACTGGTTTTCAGCTGAATTCGGTTGGACTGGAAGCAGACCCCAACATAGTTGGGAAAAGGCTAGGCAGATTGATTGTGTCATACGTTTTAAATAATAAACAAGACTTTGATTTGAGTTGAGATACCAATCATTAGTACCTACTGTGCATGTTGAAATGAAATTAAATGAAATGAAATTAAATTGTTTATTCTGTAAATAGGATATCGAAATCACTTTTACACGTCATATAAAAAAATTATTAAAAATAAGCTAGATGAGTTCGGCGTTTCCTATCTGACTACTCTGAGAAGAAAGGCCGAAACAAACTCAGAGGTCGCAGTCTCTTTTAAAGTCCAGACATAATCTTGGTCAGGCCATATGAGGACCATGTAGTTGTAGATTAGTGTCTGAAAAGGTCTTTTGAGGAAAGAACCACACAGATCTGAGTGGACCTGTCCAGTCAGTGCAAGCGTTTGTCAGTAATCGTGGAGCTCAACTCAGAACTTAAGGAGCTCAACTCGACGAACAATACCAAAGAAAGGACATTTGGGTAGGCCGCATAAACTACTCAAACTGCCAGACCATCACTAAAACTAGCAGAGAAATAAAAACAATATCCACATAGTCCTCACATTCACAATAGTTAAAATAATAAGTTGAATGTTATAGATAGATTTTGATACAAGTACGACAAAATAATATGATTGGAATGTAACGTATAATATGTAAATTACTAATGAAAGATAGAGGTAGGGTTGCCATCAACTAAATTATGGGCCCCGGACAAAACTTCAAATACCCCGGACATTTGGGTGAAATGAAGATTTTTCACTGGACGCCCTCGGATTTTTTTTACAATAAATTAAACCATCGTTAAGTTTTATAGTATTTTTTTATTAATAGAAAATCAACTTAAGCCTCAACAATACAAATAAAAGGCTTAATTTACTAATCAATTGTACTTACACTATTCTCTATCTGAGATATTATGGTAACAAAAGTAAAATTTAGGAACGCTCGTCTTTTTGGCATCAAAAATGGATAACACAAATTTTTAACTATGATAATGCTTTAATTTATTGCAAATAATTCAATTAATCGGATTACCCCTGACACAAAGTGTCCGACACTGTTTAAAAACACCGCCCGGACGCTCCCCGGACGCCATCCAAACTAGGACAAATTCGGGGAAACCCGGGCAGATAGCAACCCTAGATAGAGGACACGGACAATGACCTCTGACTATGAATCAGTCATTGTTGTTTATGTATGGTCCAGATGATTACAATTATAACATTTTAGGTAACTACGAGTTTATTAAACAAATTGTTACCACATTAATTAGATACTGACACACAGGAATGAGTTTCACGGACAATACTCTTTTTATCCATCCTCTCAGTAACTTTGTACTCAAAATTATAGGGACGATGCCTGGGTAAAAAAAAGAAATTCTATTTAGGTAGTCCGTCAGTTAGATAATAGAAAAATATTAGACACGTATTTTTTACTTTATCATATTAATAAAAAATTAATTAGATAAAACGCATTAAAGTTGGGGAGTGGGGGTCGCTACGTCACAAGAAAGTATAAAATCTGAAGTGACTCGTGACGTCATGGCACATTTTAACTCAATATTATTGCCGTAATCTTTTGATTACGTAAAAAAATAAAAAATACGTGTCCAATATATTTTAATAATCTAGCTGACAATAAAAAAAAAATTTGTCATTATCTCTATTATGTCCTATCTCTATGTATTTTACTGTGTGTACAGACGCCAGCACTTCAAGCTGCCGGGGGTTCGAAGAAAACCGATAGGGACATCGCGGCCCCCGGCAACAGGGCAACCGAAGGAACACGGGTGGGTTTTAGTCAGTAAGAGTCTGACACGCCCTCCCGCTCCACCCAGAGCGGGAGAAGTTATTTAATAATTTCCCACCCAAAAAAAAAAAAAATAAAAAAAAAAAAGCACTTCAAGCTACTACAATCTTTCAAATTTATTTAGTAGATTTTCAACTTTATCGCTGAAGAATAAGGTTCAAAGTTGATTGGGAAAATTTGACAGTTTCGGGTAGCTTGATGTGCTGGCGTCTGTACATAAATAGTAAAATATATATATAAATAAATATAGCCCACCTATTTAAAAACGTACTAACTTTTTCACAATTTTACCAAAATTATTTTAATCTCTCTTTGAACTATTATTAATATTTTTACTTTGCGACTGCATCGTTGATCTAGTACTGAGCATGGAGCCCTGGGTTCATGGATCTTTGACAGTCGTTACGGGTCGATAGAAGCCTGAAACTGTGACAACCAGTTACTGGGTTGTGGAGGTCAGATAGGCAGTCGCTCCATGTAAAATACTGGTATTCAGCTGCATCTGGTTAGACTGGAAGCCGACCCTAATATAGTTGGGTAAAGGCTACGCAGATTGATTGTTTTGACATTACTAGTAATTACTACCAAAATGTGCCAAATATTATTATATACTAATGTTTAAGATGTGTATGTACTTAATTACCAGTGATTGGAGTAGGTAGAGTGATTTTATATACTCGCATCATGAATAGTCATAGAAATCATTAACATGGATAAGCCTTTTTTGGGATTTAATTTTGGTACTTGTTTACGGGATTCAATCAAATATTGTTAAAGTAAGGATTTTTAAACTACTACATTAGAAATTTATAGAATGCGATAGATAAACATTTAAAATATATACATTATTATATTGTTTTTATAGTACACCTATCCTTTTCTTGGAGTTCGATTACCTATATACTATTAAAAAGACAGCAAAAGGGTTAAATATTTCTTATTCATATTGATGTATTCTTTATTCTACACATTACAACATTTAAAATTCCTTAAAAAAGTCTTAATAATTTCAGAATCCCGGGGGCATATCCATACTAATATATATGTACCTACTCTGATCACTGGTAATTACTAACAAATTGGATTGAAAATAAAATGATTTGATTGATTGATAAGCTTGAGGTTCAATGTAAACTAGAGCAGACACCGCAAACAAAAATTTTGTGCAACACATTGTAGTCCAGGGACCGCAAACGTCTCAGTCACTACCTGACGTTCATTGTATGCACTACGCACTGCACATACACCGCAGTTGTCACACTTGACATCCAAGGGACACATTTTTGTTTGCGGTGAGTGCTCTAGTTTAAGTGAAGGAGTACACGTACTTAATACTGATGTTGCGTATTATTGTGTATTATTATTTGTTAGAGATCCTAATTATATTAAATATATCTCTAAATAAGGTTGGTGTAACATTACATTTATTAATATGGTGGTATGAGTTACGAGATCATAAACATTTTATGCAAACCGTGACATCTGTTTATTTATCTCAATTATATTTTTCAGTGATGATTTTAAGTAAGAATAAAATAATTGGCACGTTTTTTTTTATTTCATAATTTGTTATCAACATTTCTATAAGGACCGGAACCTGTAACTGGGTTTTTCAGAGGTCCACAATTTATTAATTCGAGAAAACACTCTGAAAATGGTGCAATTTTGCATCCCCAGGGTTTTTTCGGGGACAGCGGGACGAAGAACCAAAAAAGAGACGGTCCAATACAAAATGGGACATAGGGTCCCGTTAGGTATGAGCCATATTTACAGCCGGGTACTGTAACCTGTTGTCCAATCGCTTGTCTACAAAAAATATGTTTATTTATTTATGTATCTCCTGCTTGAGGTTTTTAAGCAATTTTTGTAGGTATTTAATACTTGATCAGACATTGAGAAATGGAAAGATAAGGTTTTTAATTTGAAATTGAAGTCAGCAACTGTACAGGTGGCATTGCTAGTACAAACTTGAGGCCGCTACTAAGACATTACCTTCGTATTTAGAAAACTGCGTTAAAATATTATTTTTTGAAAACACTCAACCAAACATAAGTTCGCCAGGAATTTGAGCATATTTGACAGTATTTACTGTTCTGAAAACTTTGAAAAGCATCAAGGTATTACTTATACAGTGACTCACCATCGTAATCGGTTGATCTGTAGTCGCGGGCAGCAATAATTACTGAGCTTCTGAATAAACTGCACCCCTAAAGGAGCGTCTCTGCTGACGCCGCTCATTCTCCAGTATGTTCTTCTAAATGCCCTCGCGATTCCGTCGTGCATGAACTTCATTCACGCCCCCTTACCACACGCATTGTTTTAAAAACATCCCTTTTGTTTACATCGACAAAAGAAACGTAAACTTTGATCACGATTTTCAGTTCAATTTACGTAATTATTACGAACGTTACGAGTCAAATCTTTCGATACAATTATTGTATTTTAAGTACTTTTTGCGGTGATTCAATATTATCGTGGTTAGATCAGGATTTCCGTGATAAAAATAATATTTATAACCGTATGTGAACGACACGTCCACTATGACTGCGCTCCGTTAATAAGCGCATCTTCCAGTTTTGGCCTTGACATTTCTGTCTCATTCAAACGTGTGTGAAAAGACAAGGGCAGACGATAGAGAATGCTAAAACTTTTCTTTCGCAACGCGAACATCCTTGACATTCATGTGTCAGTAGGATGACGTTGTCATTTAGACGTTACGTTTTGTTGTTGCACTGAGAATGGACATCAACTGAGGGTACGTTCCGAGTAACGCTGTAATCAATTTGAGCGTGCTAACACCCGTACCGTGTTAGCGTTATCGCGATAACGATGTCCCGTGAATCGTCATAGATGACGTCATGACATGCGCCATCTTGCGATAACACCGACCATGCCCTAAATTAATATCACTGTTAGCGCTGTCAAAAATGACAGTTGTGCTGTTTTGTTTTGAGTTGCATCATAATTATCACAGACATATAAAGAGTAGCAGACCAAACATTAATCCATAGGTATATTTATATAGCTGGACAAGATTCTCTATCCTTTTTTTGCTAAGCGACAAGTCGCAAATTGTATCTCGTTCTGTCACCTGTTGTCACACTGACTCACACATAGCCAAAATTTGACGCGTAGCTTGTTTAGGCCGCGCCGCCATATTAATAAGCAACATTATCTGCATCACGTTCTATGTTTCAACCGCGTTATTTAGTCAGGGACGGATTTGTCAACAAAGATGAAAAGTTTTTGTAAAATATTTACCATTGAATTATCAAACAGAGCCTCAGTTTACTCTACGATTTAATATTTTTTTTCGTGTTCGTGACATTGTTCCAGAATACTGCAGAGTGCAGATTGTCAGTGTAAACACACTTGCTATCGTAATAAATTATGATACAGGGGTATCTGTGTGATGAATAACAAAAATATAGGCATAGGTGTACATAAATAGGGACATAACTTTGAAATTTCGTTCGGCGGGTAATAATTGATTGATTGATTTTATTGATATGTAATCTACACTTCTTATACCTAGAGACTATCGATTTTCGCGGATTTTCAGTGAGTATAAGTGTATTGGTTGTTTCATATCGTAAGATAATACCGGCAACCGGCCTTAGTCCGGCCCTGTATTGACAATACTCCCTGTGTTGCGTAATGGCTACGCAATTTTTAGCGAATGTTTGGTCTGCTACTCTTTATATGTCTGTGATAAATATAAACTAACGTGGCAATTTCGAAATTGTGCTTCTGGCTACAGTTGCCACCTAACCAAAGAAGAAGAAGAAATTTGTGGTGTTTACTCAAAGAAATACTGTAATCCAACCATCTTGTGCAAATTTTGGGGTTATGTCATAAGTTTTGACCACTGTGAGCAGTGTGAGCGCGTTCACGAGCGTTCCAAGTTGTTGACAGCTCTGAGCTGTCTTAAATCGTGTTATGTAAATAGGAACGCGAAGTATCGATGTGAGTGCTGTGAGCGATTAAGGCCTAACTCGGAATGCGGCCTTAGTTGACAAAAAGGTTAGGTACTTTTTAATTTTTATAAACTTAACTTATAACATGCTAGACTGGATCCTGGACTGGATAGACCTTCAGTCTCTCACTAAACTACAATATAAATAACAATTTTGAGAGTTGAGTCCACAACCACCACCTCAGCTGTTGCGTTGCGATTCGTTCGACAACCACTCGACGACTAAAGCAAGTTTATCTTACAAGCTCGGAATGGAATCAAACCTCTTTGCTTTGAATGACACGGTCATGCAAGAGGATGCTCATGACCGTGTCCATAGAGGAAAGGTCATTCAAAGAGTAAAATATGGTGTCATTAATTCACGCCATAAAACATCAAATAAGATGTTTGTTTACTTTAGCTATCAATCGAAAATTATTTTGAAATATTTTTCATTTTGATGCGTTTTGTCTAGTTATTTAGGAAGTTAGCCAAAAACAATGGGGATAGTACACGCAAAGGTAACAACAATACGCCAGTTTTCCAAAGGAGTAGGCAGAGGTGTATCTGTATTTAGTTTGACCGAAACCGCTGTACTGCGCCCTAGGTATGTGCGCGGCGATACGGGCAGTGCAGGCCGCTTATTTGCTCACGGCACGGCGTCCCACCGCTCTCATTCGTCAACGCTACTGGCCTCGCCGCGCATTCCTAAAACTGCGGTACAGCGGTCTCGGTCAAACTATAGTACGCCCATACTTGGCCAGTTATTTGCCATGTTATAGGGGTGAGTGTGACCTTATTGCCAGAAATCCAGACTACAGACTGTTACAGAGAATTTTCTGGTTGAATAACACAGTAGCACTGCCCTACCTGGGTATCTGCCCCAGGACCCCATGCTCAGCATTGAGTAGTCACGCTTGCTTGAAACCAATCGACCGACAAATCCGGAATTCCAGACGAATGGGCCAAGCTTAATCATGACAGCCAATATTGGGCCAATACTTCTTTGTCGTGTCGATGATTCCAATACCTAAAGTTTATAAATTTACAAGACTGTCCACGGAGTTTCTTGCCCGTTCTTCTCCACAGGAACCTATTACGCTATGAAATGAGCTCCATCTTTCTGACTGACCGACTCCTTGACAATTCAAAAGTGCCTGTGAATGGTTGAATTGAAATAAATGCTTTGAGTTTGACTTTAAGAGCCAACATTGCTGATGTCAGTGACAGCTAGATGTGTTGTGTGTGTGTGTTTTAGGTGGAGCCATATTTTCCGGTGGATTTTCCAGAAGAAGAGGAATTGGTAGTGGACGACGAAGTTGTGGGCAAGGCCAGCTTCGCTCTCAAAACTGTAAAGGTACCTACAAACTACATACATACTCAGAGGGGTTTGTGGTTTAGTAACAACCGCACGGGTCGATCTTCAAGGTTAGGTCGGTCCGTGGATGGGTGACCATCTATTACATACCGAGACCCCCTCCGTGCGTTCAAATCAAATCAAATCATTTATTTGCATAATACAGGTAGGTATAAAAAGATGTTACAAATAAATATAAAGTACTCTGTATCATTACCTATTATGGTGTGCAAATATTTACATTATTAATAATCTAATTAAATAATTAGGTATTAAAATAACATTACAAAATTATTATACCTACTCAAAAAAATAAAAATATAATTTAAAAAAAAAACAGAATATTACACACGTCAAAGGTTTAAAAATAAAAATAAAAATGTCAGATGAATTAAAATACATGTCATAGACTTAACAATCAGATAAATTAAATAAAAATATTGATCCAAAATAAAATTATACAGATGTCAAATTAAATTATTATAGCATGTCACACTATTTGTATTGTCATATTATTATTAAATGTCAATTGTGTTGAAAGCATGTTAAGCAGTTGGTCCTAATTATAATGTAAAATTTCAAAATTAATGTCTGTATAGTTTTTGGTGTACAGACGCCAGCACATCAAGCTACCCGAAACTGTCAAATTTTCCCAATCAACTTTGAACCTTATGTTTCAGCGATAAAGTTGAAAATCTATTGAATAAATTTGACAGATTGTAGTAGCTTGAAGTGCTGGCGTCTGTACATTATAAAGAATATTCTATCTATCTATCTATCTATCCCGGCTGTCATTCGTAGATCTTTGACAGTTGTTACCTACACCGCTTAAAACTTTTTGAACGTAAAAAAGCGGCCAAGTGCGAATCGGACTCGCCCATGAAGGGTTCCGTAGCAGCAAGTAACATTGAATGAAAGGTAAATTGCGGTTTACGATTTATGACGTATTAAAAAAAAAAACTACTTGCTAGGATCTCGTTCAAACCAATTTTCGGTGGAAGTTTACATGGTAATGTACAGACGCCAGCACATCAAGCTACTACAATCTGTCAAATTTATTTAATAGATTTTCAACTTTATCGCTGAAGGAAAAGGTTCAAAGTTGATTGGGAAAATTTTACAGTTTCAGGTAGCTTGATGTGCTGTCGTCTACGTCTGTACATCATATATTTTTTTTAGTTTTATCATTCTCTTATTTTAGAAGTTACAGGGGGGGGGGGGACACATTTTACCACTTTGGAAGTGTCTGTCGCGCAAACTATTCAGTTTAGAAAAAATATATATTAGAAACCTCAATATCATTTTTGAAGACCTAGGTATCCATAGATACCCCACACGTATGGGTTTGATGAATTTGAGTTTCAGTTCTAAGTATGGGGAACCCCCAAATTTTTTTGTTTTTTTCTATTTTTGTGTGAAAATCTTAATGCGGTTCACAGAATACATCTACTTACCAAGTTTCAACAGCATAGTTCTTATAGTTTCGGAAAAAAGTGGCTGTGACATACGGACGGACAGACAGACATGACAAATCCATAAGGGTTCCGTTTTTTGCCAATTGGCAACGGAACCCTAAAAATGCCCTTCACCACTTCCTAGTGCTTTACTCGCACGCGTAGGTAGACATGAGCCTAATAGAAAAAGGTTTTGTCGACGGAAGAATAGACAAAATAACAGATAAACAACCACAATCTGTCATTTTGTCTATTCTTCCGTCGACAAAACCTGTAGAAAACCCGTTTCTATAGCCTCCTCTATACGTTGACAAATGCGTCAGCGGATGTCAACAGGGGCACACGTCTGCAAGTCGTTCAGTCTGTGTTAATTCTCGACAGACGCAACTTGCACGCACGAAACATAAAAAAAATGGATGTTGAGACCGTAGCTGCCACAGCTACCTATTTATTTATTTAGTACTTTTAACTACTACTTGAGTGTGCATCGTAGTAGAGTTATTAAAAACTGCAAGAAGCACGCGTGTACTTTCATTCGCAGCTTCGATAAAACTGATGCATCGTCGGCTGTGTGGCCAGGCGCCGCGCCGTGTGCTCGCGCTGAAACCCTTTGTTGCGTGCCACAAAAACCGTCAACCAACGGATTAGTGGCAGACGCATCTACCGACATTATACCTACCACAGACGAGCAAATTCCCCCGTCTACACGCCAGCGGACGCATCTGCAGATGACATCTGCTGACGCATCGACGTGTAGACGAGGAATTAGTTACCATGCTCCGTGTGCTGGTAGTCAGAAGCCCGCAAGTCTGGGTACCCAGTCACTGGGTTGTAGAAGACAGATGATAAACAGTCGCTCCATGTAAAATACTGGTGTTGGATAAGACTGGAAGGCGATCCCAACATATTTGGGAAATGGCTTGGCATATGATGATGATAGACTACGTATATCTTGTACTAAACCAATGTATCGTCCCTCAAAGAACCGTTATGGTCCAAACTGATTTCCAAAATGTCTCTCAAAATTGGTCATTCAGTAGTGGATACTGAGATAGACCTCTCCTGATCTTACTATCTCTGATCTTTTGGCTGCAGCCGGCGGTTCCAACCAAATGGAGATTTCAATAGAATCCGTAAATTTTTCCATTTTTGGATTGCTCAATCTCAATCTTTAGTTTACAACTGCGTTACGTTTTTATAAGAAATATTTTTTCACTTCTCTTGCTCAAAAAGGCCGTCATTGTAGAGTACCAGAGCGGGGAAAAAGTTGCATTTCTTGCTCTAGGGGAAAAAGTAATTTTTTTTAAATTTTTGTCTTTTCCAACGAGCCTTGAAAAATGAAAAAGTCTTTATTCTTTTGTAGAATAATCATGAGTATGGACTCGACTTATTACTTGTTCACAAAAAAAAGAAGAACATTTTATTTTTGAAAATGGAACTAAATGCGGCTATCTCTTCGGTAGAATGCGAACATTGCGTTGCGGCTACAGAAGAAATAAAAAAGGAATTGGCGCGAAATCTTTAAAAAAAATCTCTAATTTAATGCTTAAAACAATTTTATTTAATTTTTCGATTTCTGATATTCGACATAATAATTAATCGAGTCGATCAAAATTGAAAAAAAAAAAATCGTTTGGCATAATCGTTTTCGCACATCATTACAATAAAAAAAAATGGTCGGCGATTTTTAACACAAATTGAGTAGTGGTAATGAAATATTACGTGTTATTGGACCTGTGTTCGTATATTACGTTAAGATCTGGGCATTTTCTAGTTGTGTATAATATTTTTAATAATATTTGTCACATTTTAAATCGTATCTACATGTGTATGTGTGATATTTGTGAAAAGTTAAAATGTAAACTCGCACGATTGGCGCGAAACTTCGACTTTGGATATGAAAACTTAATTACCACTACTTATTTAACTTGAACAATGGATGAACTCGTCAAATAATTAAATGATGTAGTATTCACTGCCCCTGTGGTGGAGTTTGGATGTTCGAAATCCTCAATTTTTATGTTTTTAGCCTCGACCTCGACGGTCATCAAAATGGCGATAATCGCATTTACAGATTTGAATTTTATAAAGGTAAATTAATATTGTATTGGATTATTTTATTTTCTCGCAATCGTAGTGAAAAGTAGAGTGTAACACACGGCGCTAAAACCCATTATAACTCGGTTTCTATTTACTCCCTCGCTAAAGCTCGGGAGTAAAACTACCTCGTTACAATGGGTTATTTTAGCCCCTCGTATAACAATCTACTATTATTTAATTTAAGTGTCATAAGGAAATTTTCCGTCTTTTAAATTTGCAAGTTGAGGTTTCCGTGTTACCGATGGCTGCCGATATCGAGTTAATGACATTTTTAGATTCCTTAACTATTCAGTAATACAAGGAAATAAAAAACCTGCGTCTTTACTGCGCTATTTCGAGCTAGAAGCAAAAATGTCGACCAAAAATATTTTCAAATAAGATTTTTTTTGCGGTGATCATTTTAACCACATGTTTGATAAAAATGATATTGCTAAGTTCTAATCTGTTGTGGTAATTATAATCAGTATTGATTACAGCATTCCTGTGAGAACTGTTTTTATCTTAACAAGCGCGACCAGATGGTGTCCCGCCGGCGTGACGGGACTAAGAGAAGCCTGCAAGACATAATCACGCTGTTCTAGGAGACCGACCCGGACGACGTGCTGACGTTTGTGGCAAAATAGCTACACAAGCTTCCTCCCGTCACTTTCAACCACGTTGATGTAACGAGCCTTCTGATGGACATTGTCTTTCTGAAGGCCCGCCTCGCGGATGTTCTAGCGAAACTAGATGCATCCCAAAACACCGTCACCGATTTGCGCAAGGAATTTAGCGAGTTGCGCAATAGTGTGGCGGTAAGTAGGTCATCAGTCGATGCGTCTAACATAAACATGTGTTGCGGAACTGGCCTTGACGTATCGTCGTCAAATTCCGCGTCAGCAGTTTCGTCGTCAGCGCATCCGTCGTTTGCTGAAGTTACAGAGCGTTCTGCCCGCGTGCCCCGCAGCCCGGCGCCCGTCACCACAGCTCCTCCACGCAGCGCTGCCCGAGCTCCTCGCCCCGTCCCGCTGCCAGTATCTGCAGCCCCGGTGAAACCTATACAAAAGGATTTCGCTGGCGTCACCGTGAGTGCCCCAGGCGCTCCAAGTATGCAACCTATGCCAGCAAAAGTGCCGAATGGATCTGATGCTGAGGGTTTCGTGACAGTGCAAAGGAGGAAGCGCCGTTTGCGAACAAACAAGAACCGCTGTGGCAAAGCTCCTACAGAGTCCGAAGTAAGCTTGCGTGCCGCAAAGCCGAATACACCGGTGTTCATTTCCCGTCTACACTACACCACTAAGGCGGAGGACATCGTGGAGTACGTGCGCCAAAAGACGAGGTACACGTCGAGGGTGCAGTTACTGGAGTCGCAACGCAACGTCAACTTCAAGGCGTTTGTGGTGCGAGTACCGAATTGTTTTCTGTCCGTCGTCATGGAGGAAGACTTTTGGCCGCAGGACGTGGTGTTCCGTCGCTCCCGCGGACAAGTACAAGGACAAGCTAGTGAAGTGCTACTAACATAGTTTTCAGCTATTTATTAACACAAGTTTTTAAGTTTTGTTTTAAATATTAACATATGTATCATGTGTCCAATATTTTTTAATTATCTACAAGACGGACAAAAAATATTTTTTTAGTCATCATCCCTATTATGTGCTCAGGTAATAAGCGGGAAATATTGTTCAATATCTGAAGTACTTTTCCCGCTTATTTATCTGAGCACATAATTATATCGCGTCGAAAACAAACGAATTCACTCATTTTGAACTTTTCTTCAGCAAATTCACAGTTGAGGGAAGGTATACGGACACTTTGACGAACACGCTGAAAACCCTAGTATTTGTAGGACCCTGGTTTCAGTAACTTGTGCAAAACCAATGAGAAAATTTATAAAAACAGTTCTCACAGGAATGCTGTAACCAATACTGATTATAATACCACGACAGATAAGAACTTAGCAATATGATCACCGCAAAAAAAATCTTATTTGAAAATATTTTTGGTCGACATTTTTGTTTCTAGCTCGAAATAGCGCAGTAATGACGCAAGTTTTTTTTATTTCCTTGTATTACTGAATAGTTAAGGAATCTAAAAATGTCATTAACTCGAAATCGGCAGCCATCGGTAACAAGGAAACCTCAACTTGCAAATTGAAAAGGCGGAAAATTTCCTTATGACACTTAAAAATTAAATAAAATATTTCTCATAAAAACGTAACGCAGTTGTAAACTAAAGATCTTGAGCAATCCAAAAATGTGTAATACTTATATATTCCCTTGAAGAACATAGAAAATATCTTAAGTTGAACTTCCATAATGAGTAATCCAGTAAATATAAAATTATCAAAGTATAAAGTTTGGGTGTAGTTTTATACAACAATTTTTTTTTTTTTTGCTATTATTTCCGATAGCTCTATCATCTTAGAATATAAAACAATCAAAACGGTTTCAGTATTACGACTTATGTGCAAACCATTTTTGAGATGGAAAATACCGTTTGGTCCCATAGTGCGGCGTAAAACCACCTTTACCCGCAGAATACGAAATCGCTGCGAACGGGCCGCCCGAAGCTTTTTCGGCTCTATGATATTATTATTGTTATATCTCTAACCTGTCCTGGGTTCGAAGTGTTATTGGGTTTTTCTACCTGGAATTTGTCAGTAGCAGCCCGGAGTCTGGATTTGTGCCCGGTTGATGGCAATAGGCTCGCCCCCTATTACATGGGACTTAAACATAACTGGCGAAATGTGGGTGACCTACTACAGGTACCCCTCTGCCCAACCCTTCGGGGACACAAGGCGTGATGTTATGTTTTATGTTATGTTATCTCTAACATCTGGCTGGAGGGATGTGAAGCCTTGAAGATGTAAGACCCAAATAAAAAATTGTAGTAATAAACAAATAAAAAAATAGTAGTTATAGTCCGCGCGCGACTGCTAGTCACCGCCTGCCTGAGGCAGGTATGTGAGATACGCATAAAGACAAAGGCCAAGCTGACTCCCTAAGCTTCTAATCCCTCTCTTCCTAGCCCTACCCACTTTCGCCCCATTTCTATCCTTCCCTTCCTATCCAAAGTACTCGAGGCCTGCGTCCACAAACAATTCTCCAATTTTGTTCATCGTAACTCAGTTATTAGCCCTCTTCAATCTGGGTTCAGGCACGGTCACAGCACTGTTTTCGCCCTCCTTAAAGTGACTGGCGATATAAGGGCAGGACTGGAAGACACCAAAGTTACTGCACTAGTGTTGGTCGATTTCTTGAATGCCTTTAATACCGTCAGTCACGATATCCTGTTAGCCATTCTGTCCCATGTTATGGTCTCTCCCGAGGCACTGGAATGGTTCTCCTCTTACCTTCAGGAACGTCAGCAGTCCGTTCATGTTGGGGATTCTTCATCATGCTGGTGTGATTTGGAAACTGGCGTTCCACAAGGCAGTATTCTTTCTCCTCTTCTGTTTTCTATATTTATCAATCTTATTACTTCCGAGCTTCAGTGTGCGTATCATCTGTATGCAGATGACTTGCAGTTGTACTGTCAAGGGAGGGTTGAAGAAATACCTAACGCTATTGACAAATTAAATAGGGACTTGATAGCCATCACAACTTGGACTGATAGATTTGGCGTAGCAGTAAGCCCTAATAAGTGTCAGGCGATCATCATCGGAAGTTCTCGGAGTATAAGGTGGTTGGTACAACCTTTTACCTCGCCATCAGTTCTCTTCAACGGTACGGTCGTCCCATTTAGTATTGATGTGAAGGACCTAGGCTTGCACATTATCAGTACCCTGAACTGGCGTACTCAAGTCGCTAAGGGTCAGCCAGAAGGTTACTGGAACGCTGCAGGCTTTGTACCGACTGAAAAATGTACTACCAACAAGTACGAAGACAATGCTTTAAATGCAGTTCTTAATTTTCCCTATCATCGATTATGGTGATGTATGCTACTATAACCTGAATGCAGATCTGTACCCTAATTGCGTAACTTATTTTCGTAAACAATTTTGCCTAATTTGTTTCATTTTGACAGTTCAGCAACATTCATTGCGTTATTTACGTTGTTGAGCAGATTTTTTTTTCAACTTATGAAGCAATGAATTAGCAATCTGTTTCAAATCGAAACAGATTGTGTTGTATTACGCAACTAGGGTACTGCTTGACAAACTTGACCGTCTTCTCAATAACTGTATTCGATTCGTTTTCAATCTGCGTAAATATGATCATGTCTCTGCGCATCGGTCGCTTCTAAAGTGGTTAAAGGGCGCTGACCACCTTGTTTTCATTTCTTGACTCTCCCACTTCCCCTAGTTATCTAGCCCCCCACTTTCAGTGCATTTGTGATAACCATAGTAAGAATCTACGGTCATCAAATAATCGCGTTCTTCAACGTCCCACACACCGCACGGACTTCGTTCACTTTTCCTTCTCCGTTCAGTCTATCTCTCTGTGGAATGCGCTCCCCCTGGAAATCAGGATGGCAACCAACCGATTATCCTTTAAAGTTAAAGTTCGCGAGCACATTCGTAAGAAGCTGGCAGTATCATCACAAGTTCACAACGTTAATGTTTTCCCATTGTTTGTCTTATTTGATTTAGGTAGTATATTCATGTATTTGTATATTTATTTGTGCTTATTTTATATATTTAATTAGGCCTATTTATTATATTTATAGTTTGTAATAAGTATATGTGTATCCTCATATTTGAATATTTTATTTTTTTATTCCTCCATTTTCGTAACTGCACCTACCACTGTTTGTCTCTGCATCACCCAAAGGTTGACTGGTAGAAAATGCCTGAATAAATAACTCCGTCTGCCAATTTTATCAACGGCGCCCTTCCCCGTCTCACCGCTTATATACCTCAGACGGTAACTAGCAGTCGCGCACGGACAATTTTTTTTTTGTTGCTAGCAACCAATAGGTTTTCAGGTATGGAATGGTTTTCTTACCTAAAATAACCTACAAAAATAATGTTTCAGGCTCGCGTGGACCGTGTAAACATTGACGGACTGAAGCGTACGAAAGATGATGTAGTGAGAGGCACTGTCGACGATCTGTTCAAAGCGAAAGACTTCGAGGATGTCATCGTTCGTGCTCAAAAGGTACACATACATAAAACACATACACACACAATTACTTACTCAAGTAACTCATTCTTAAACACCCCCACAAAACTCACACTCATACACACCCCTATTTATTCACTTAAAAACACGGCAAGGAATAGAGAACTAGTGCTCACTGCTGCGGCAGCACTGCCGCGTGCAGTGTTGTTCGGAATCAATTTTGTTGACGATTAATTTCCTTGACTGTGTTGTGTGCAGGTTCGACAGGCACTGGACAATCTTGGCTGTTTCCGTAACGTGTGCGTCTACATCGACGTGTCCTCTGGTCCCGATGCAACGCCCGATGGACTCGAGGTACTTACACAGTAACACACACACCCCCATGCACACACAGACACACCCCAGAGACCACACACACACACTTATGATAAACTAGCTGCGCCCGCGGTTTCACCCGCATTAATCTCGATCCCGTGGGAATATCGGGATAAAAAGTATTCTATGTGTTAATCCAGGTTATAAACTATCTGCGTGCCAAATTTCATCGAAATCCGTTCAGTAGTTTTTGCGTAAAAGTAGGATAGTAGGATGTCTATTTCTGTAAGTAGGTTTAACCAAACATTTTTACACGTCAATAATATTTTGAAAACTAGATAAGGTCGAGAAGGAACACCGACACAAACTCAGGGGTCAGTCACTAGACGTGACTCACGAGACCTGACACTCACGTGAAATTCAATTCTCTATCAACACTGTTGAGTTCTTGACCTAAAACATCATAGCACACACTGATGTGTAAATTATTTTGCAAACTATTGTATAGATTATTTTTTTTTCTAACTTAAACAGACAGCTGTGCTACTGGGGAGTTTGTTGCGCCACTTCTTCTTCCCAGCTAAAGGCACTAGGAAGTGGTGAAGGGTGGGCGTTTTTGGGGGACTGTCTTATGTAATTTTGACGTTCGAAAAGTGCTGATTCTCAGCCTATGTAGTTTGAATAAATGACTTTTGTATTTTGAATTTTGATGGCCACCTTATCGTATGTGCAGGTGACATTTCAAGTCCGCGAGATGTCGCGGGTGGTCGGCGGTGTGAACACGACGGTCGGAGAGGACGAGGGCAACGTGGTGATCGGTAACACACAACAAATTATACAGATTTAGTATTCAATTATACAATGTAGAAGCCCTGATGATTGGCCCTTAGTTCTGGTAGAAAAGTGATCATCAAAGTAGATTTTTTACTAAGGGGATAAAGCAGTGTCTTATGTGCCGAACACGTCTCATTGCACGCTTCTCTGATGAAAAGACAGCCTCACACTCCTAACTCCGAGTAATGCATAGGACTGAAGTTACCAAACATATGGGGTCGCGGCGAGCGCGCGCAGGCGGCCTACAGCCTCGGATACAGAAACACTTGCAGCTTCAACATCACGGTGACGAAGCCACTGCCGCTCAAGCCTTTAAATCCCGTGTGAGTGATATCTACTAAAGACACATATCATGCAATAGTTGTAACGTAACGTTCTGTGGAATGTTTTTTACTTCTTTATTATCGTTACGAGCTGTCAACCTAAGGTGAAGATAGCAACTAAACTTGCAGAAGTTGGCTTCCGCAAGCAATTATTGGAACGAAGTTCTTTAACGCGTCTTGTGAACTTTCAGAAATCGTCACGCTAAAAAGTGTTATAGTTTGACCAATACCACTGTACCGCGCCTTAGAAAGGCGCGCGGCGAGACGGGGGAGCAGTGCAGGTCGCTAATTCGTCAAAGCTCTCGGCGCACGGCGTCCCACCCGTCGCTCATTGGTCAACACTGCCCCCCGCCTCGCCACGTATTCCTAAGGCGCGGTACAGCGGTATTGGGCGCGGTACAGCGGTATTGGTCAAACTATAATACTTGCGACTGTCTTCTTCTAATTCAAAGAGAAAGAAAGAGAGAGAGAGAGAACGCCGGCAGCAAAAAACAAAAGAAAAGAATAAAGTGATTACAGTGTCGTGGGATAAAATTGTAGGTACACATCGGCCCGAGTACACTGCATACAGGAGAGAGAGAGAGAGAGAGAGAAATTGTGAATTTAGTCAAAATGAAAATCTAAGATGGCGGCTCTGAAAAATTTCAAATTTTTCATCATGGGTATCGTTTTCATGGTTAAATCCAAGAGGGCTGCGAAAATTTTAAAATTTTCAAAAAATTTGTTTTTGTTTTAAATCATACGTGAGATAGAACTTCGTTCCTGACGGGGGTCCCCCAACCACACACGTTTTTTTTATTTCGTACCGTGTAAAAAATTGCGACTAGCTCACTTCCACAAGTTTTCTTAGTATGGAATTGCTTGCGTAAATCAACTTCTGTAAGTTTGGCCTTTTTCCACCTCCCCCGTCTCACCGCTCTCATACCTCAGGCAGTGACTAGAGTTGTGCACCGATTATAGTGACGTTGACTTAAAAAGCTATGCTATGCTGTGCTATGCGTAGCTAAGCTAACTTTGTTTTTGTGCACCTAGCTTCTGACGTTTCATAAGTGCCCTTGTAGGTTTATGTGAAATAAATATTTTAAATTTGAATTTTCTACCAACAACTCTAAACTGAGCAAGATTTGGAGATTTTGCTCTCGTGTAGTCGAGAAATGAGCTGCAAGTCAGCACGTATAGCATAACCCTTACTTTGTGTTTAAAACAAAGCGTTGCCGCACACAGCGCAGCACGTTTTGTTGGTTTCCTCATTGAATCTATGAGGAGCAAATTTTCTAAGCATAGCGCAGCGCAGCATAGCTTAATGCTGAGTCACCGTGTGTGCAGATTGTCGGCGTCGTTATACCAGCAAAACCAGGAGTACCCGTGGTCGGGGTACCGCCTGCTCGACCGAGGAATACAATTCAACATAGGCTTCAAGACTTCGCCAACGGTGAGACAATACACTTCATATTACGCCTGTATTTTCTGAAGGGTTGGGCACTTGTACATTGTACATTGTGCCATAAAATTAGCAAAAATCCAGAATCGACAAAAAACAAAACATGTCTATTGAATACGTTTCTAGACAGTGCGTACGCAGCTAATAACAAATATTGGTTTCGTGTAATTATGAGATTTGTTTCATGTGACAAATTTCGAAACATCTACATGTTGAATGTTTTCTGGTGCAAACGCATCAGAGAGAGTACGATCTCAATGCTTACAGATAAAACACGAGCTGCAGTGGGAGGGACTGATTCGAGACATGACGACCGTCAACAAAACAACCTTCGCAGTTAGAGAGAACAGCGGTGAGTAATATTACAAAAATCATCCTCTGCCTGTTTTTTCCCAACTATTTTGGGGTCGGCTTCCAGTCTAACCGGATGCAGCTAAATACCAGTATTTTACATGGAGTAGGTATCTTTATGGCGTCCACAACCCAGTTACTGGGTAACACGATACCCCTTGGTAAGACTGGTTGTCAGACTTTCGGGTAAACATAACATAAGTACAGACTAGTGTGACTAATCAACATTAAGCTGTGCTGTGCTAAGCTAACTTTGAGCAAAGTAGGTAAATAGAGACGAAATATAGCGTAAAATAACACTTTGGTCTGTCATACATGACAAATTCGCTATTCCCGGGACACGGATTATAAGGCTTCTCCATATTATGATAATGTCATTAAATCCCAGTAACAGCATCTCAAAATCCGATCACTGATTATAAACCAAGCATAGCACAGCGCAGCACATTTTATTGTAGGTATCTTCAGGTATCTTCATAATCTATGCGGAGCGAATTTGCTAAATATAGCAAAGCATTGCACAGCACAGCATTGCTTAATGATGATAGCTGAGCTCACATTTAATGGGGTTTCGACTGCTTTGTAGCGGTTACACAGCCACAGACGAACTACGCATGAAAAAGACATGACGTCACACAAATCCTGCCTCGCGCAATTAGAGTTTACCGCGTGAACGACATATTTAAGACTATCCGACATCAACCGTTAGGCAGTTGCCCGCCAGACTCGACACTCGTCTGGTCAGAGGATCCTCCCTTTTCTATAGAGGATGAGTGAACTTTACACCCTGTTCCTCATGGATCTAAAGCTTAAACATATTTAAACGTGTCATAACTTTTATAAAGTCGTAGGTTATGTTAAGGTCCACATTTAAAATCGACCCTGCGGCACACAATCAACGTGGACCATCGGGACGAGGAGATCTTCCCGACTCACGGTGTGTGGATGCAGATCAGCAACGAGGTGGCCGGTATTGGCGGCAATGTTGCCAACCTGAAGTCTGAGATGCACTTACAAGCCAACCATACGTTGTCTCAAGATTTTGGCGTCGTGAGTACACATCCTCTTTGGCTTTAATATCTACTGCTGCATTTAAGCACAATCCTCAAATTGTTAATCCTTAGGGGTGCTCGGATTGTGCCGTGTCGAGTCGACCCAAACATGATTTAGAGGCCCAGTGGCAACGGCCGCGACTTATGAGTTAGGTTACTAGGGTTGTGGTGGTGGTCGAGGTGGTGGCGCGTAATGTTTCACGCGCGCCCCTCTTAGACGTTGCGGGGGGAGTCAAACACCTCACTCCTCCCGCTTGACCAGACGGAGCCCGCGGAGGCGAGCTGGCACCAGTCGGGGGCTGCGTTGAAGAGTGCTTAAGTGCCCTCGTAGCCCCCAGTGCAAGTGTGCGAGGGAACACCGGGGTGGTTTTTAGTCAGTAAGAGTCTGACAGACCCCTCCGTCTGCCCCAGGACGTTGGACATCCATGAGGATTTCTAACACGTTACAAAAAAAAAAAGTTTTGTAGGGTTCGAACCTTGACAGGCGCTTTACTTTGTGTAAATTATTTCATCACCACTGCTCTCAAAACGGTGAAAGAAAACATCGTCCTACGTAACCTAACGTATTATGAACAAACTCAACAATGAGAAGCGAGAATGTCACAGCACTAGTATTTCAAAACGTCGTCGTGGAACACGTTGGTGATGGGCTTTTGCATACTGCATAGCACGTGCTTCCAGACGATAAGTGTGCACTGACTGGACAGGTCCACTCACATCTGTGTGGTTCTTTCCTCGAAAGACCATTTCAGACATTAATCCACATGGTCCTCATATGACAGATCATGTGAAGAACATGTGGATTAGTGTCTGAAATGGTATGGACTTGAATGATCTGGTGGTGGACTTTAATGGCATGCGCAGACTGGCGGACGGGACGGCAGAGGATTTTAAATTTATCAATTGAATTTAATAATTATTCTATCTAAATAAGGTATATATTTCAATGCTCGGTGATCGACCTTGGAGCATCGCAGCGCAGTTTTCTCTGGAGCATCGAAGAGCACGCTGGAGGATACCGCGGCGGGAGGTGACTGTATGTGCCGGTATGTGGTATGCGCTGGAGTCTGCCACAGTGCCAGTCTGCCACACCCTTTCAAAAGCAATTTTTCGACTGCGTAGTTGCTAGTGGAGTAATGAAATCCCGGCGAGCTGTGGCTACTCAGCGAATGCCGTAGCATACCGACGGATGCTCCGGTAAACTGGCGGACGCTCGTGGTATCGCAAAGTATTTTTCTTGTCAGTGTGCGCTGGTGGATAGAGGAATCCTCCTCGATGCTCTCCCCTGCCGTCCGCCAGTGTGTGCAGGCCTCAACAGAAACGATGACCTCTGAGTTTGTATCGCCCTTTCTTCTCAGAGTAGTCGGATAGGAAACTGCCGACGTCAATCTAGTTTAAAATATGATTAACCTAACAGTTTTTGTACAAACCTACTTGCAGAAATAAATCATTTATCACTTATCTACCTATTCTAAGTACTTAGACAACCCGTTACAATGAGATCATTGTGATCAGGTGCTGCAAGCGACAGGAGCTCTAGGCATACTGCACGACATCTACGGGTCGACGTTACCGGACCACTTCTTCCTCGGCGGCCCCACCACACTGCGCGGCTTCCAACAGCGAGGCGTCGGGCCGCACTTGGACGGACAGGCTGTTGGTGGACGGGTGAGTGACACTGAATGATGAACTGCTCTAGAAAAAAAATGAGCGAGCCTTACAGTGGCTGCATAATTATGATGTATAACATCTGCAGACATCTCATCTTGGTAATAAGCAACATTAAAATAATATAATAAGCAACATTTTAAGTCAAGTCGAGGTTGTTTCTGACGGTCAACTCTAGCACCGCGCGCGCTCATTGGTCAAATCAAATACCGCGCGCTTCCCCGACTTCCTGTCACACACTTCCGTCCCTTTTCAAGAAATCACTCCCACAGATTTTTAGGGTATATTTAAGTTCTGTGCACAGACTGCAGGAAACCCCTCCCCCGACCAATCACCATGTTTGGCAAGCCGTTCCCTTGGGAGAAGCGAGCTAAATATCTAGAAGTTGTTTTCGATCATCATCTCAATTTCGCAGAGCACATAAAGATGGTTCGTTCGCGAGCCGCTTTCGCTCTCGGTAGACTCCATTTCGTTCTGAATGCACGTAGCAAATTGCGCATCTATACAGCGTGCATTCGACCAATCATGACCTATGCGGGTGCCGTCTTTGCTCGTGCAAAACCCCATCATATCCATAGGATGCAAACCCTCCAAAATCGATTCCTCCATAGGGCCACCGGCTCCCCCTGGTACGTTAGGAACGAGAGTCTCCATCTTGACCTAAAGATTCCCACTATCCACCAATTCCTAAAACGCCTTGCAAAGCGTTATTTTGAGTCCGCGGCCAAACATCGCAACCCTCTGGTTGTCGAGGCCGCCAGTAAGTAGGATTAGTAATACCCGCCGTCCAAGGCACATTCTCACCGACCCTGATGACCCCATAACCTTCCTCCAGGAGAGCAATAGGGAAACAAGCACAGCGTACAAACACAACGCCTCCCGTCATTCCGACCCCGCCGCCGAGGTCCTTTGCGATCGCGACCGCCGCGTCCCCGACTTAATGATACTCCCCCCCGACCCTTGCTCGAAAACGAGGTGCCAGCAATTTTTGCAGCTGTGCACGTAGCTTTAAATTCCCCGATTAATAATCATGATCAAAACTTTGATCCAGCCCGTCCCATCTTTGATGTCCTCCCTCCGGTAAACGCCCTAGAGCGTTCACCTAGTTTTAATTAGCTTAGTTGAATAACCCCTGGCTGGTGGTTTTAAGTGAAGCAGCTTAAGGCATCCACTGGATTTACCGGTTATGTATTAGATGTCTAATGAAAAATAGTCATGGCCTCAGAGGTCAGCAATGAGATATCCAAAAGAAAAAAAAAAACTGCAGGTTAGCGAGAGGAAATATGTTAAACATGAAAAAACATACAGACAAACATAGAACCTCCTCCTTTTTGGAAGTCGGTGAAAAAGAAACAATTTCAATTCCTTATACGGGGGGTGTCAGGGACATCGACGCGAAAACTTTTATCATGGGTTCAGTACATGATTCTGAATCCCCGCCTTGACATTTTTCGTCGGTTATTTAAAAAAAAAAATCTGCTGTTTCATAGAAAATCGAAAAATAGTTTCGGTCAAAATGTATGGAAAAACGATTTAAAATCTGAATCATGTAGTGAATCCATGGTAACAGTGTGCACGTCGATGTCCCTGCCACCCTGTATGTTTTCACCTGATAAGTACTTTTGAAACAGATCATACGTACCGTAATCATAATTATGTGTAGGTACTGTATGCAGGTAGGTATGCAGTCTTACCAAGGGGTATCGTGTTACCCAGTAATTAGGTTGTAGAGGTCAGATAGGCAGTCGCTCCATGGAAAATATTGGTATTCAGCTGTAAGCCGACCGCAACATAGTTGGAACTAGCATTGCTATCTCTAAAAATCAGAAAACCGGATTTACCCGCAAAAAAAGCCGGACATTTGGGTCTCACGGCCGGACGGACGCCAAAAAAAAATAGGATTTTTGACTAAAAGTTCAAATAAAACACATATTTTTAATAAGAAAGTTTTAATCGGTATATCATTTTCATTTGCATATTTTCCTTTGGTAGAAACGTGCTTTAAAAGCTCAACCTCCATAATAATTTTATCATAAAACATTTTGCAAGTTACATGTCTTAAATTAAATTCCACAATTAACATTTTTGCAATAGTTTTAACCTGTTTCTTTCTTTCGTCCATTGCTGGCCTATTTAAGGGATTAAAAAGCCTAACAAAAGCCGGACGGGCCGGATGCAGTCAAATTGGCCCGGACAAAAGGTCAATAAGCCTAACACTGTCCGGCTTTAACCGGACGGATGGCAACTCTAGTTGGAACAAGGCTAGGCAGATGATGAACCCTTTTTTTTTTTTTTTTTTGTCGGGGTGGAAATCCTCATGGATGTCCTCCGCCTTGGGGTGGGCAAAGGGGTCTGTCAGACTTTTACTGACTAAAACCACCCCGGTGTTCCCTCTCACACTTGCGTCGGGGGCTGCGAGTGCAAATGTGACTTCCGCTGCCCCGGACTGGTGACGGCCCGTACCCTGCGGGCCCCGATCCGTAGGGGGAGTGAAACTCCCCCAATTACGTCTTATAGAGGCGTGCGTGGAACACTACGCGCCGCCATCTCGGGTCCTCTGTGATGGGGGGCGACGGATGTCCCCGAGATGATGAACCCTGTGTGTACTGTGTGCAGGTATACTGGGCAAGCGGCCTGCACCTGTACTCGCCGCTGCCGCTGCCGGGCGCTCAAGAGGGTCTCTTCAAGTTGGTGAAGTCACACCTCTTCCTCAACGCCGGCTGCCTCGCCTTCCCAGGTCAGAATCTCACGTTACAACTAGGTACTCTCCTCTCTATCTATGATGCCCGTTTTCATTAACAATTCGCAACTCCTAAGTGCAGGGGCCCCACGAGAGGTAAACAGTGGGTGCGAAGCTCCCATGAGCATAGATTTAAAAACTGATCAATGAATCGGCTTTGATCGATATCTGTTGCCGCGCGGCAAGACATCTAACTTCGATATTACGTTGATAACCTTTTAAAGCAAAGTCACAGATGAAGACAAATGGTTCACACCGCAAAATTATTAAATCATTTTAATAAAAAGCGACTCTTGTTACGACACAATAAAGTGCAAATCAGGTCGCACAACGCTATTTACCTAGAAGTTGCCTCTTTCTATCGCGTAACTCTTATATCTTCTGACTACGTTACACTCACTGAATTGGCCCGACAAGACGGGCCCGCCGAATTCTTGTAGCTTCATAAATGAAATGCGGAGTGAAAAATCTGTATTCAATCAACGAAATCCTACTATTTTACATACATACATACATACATAAACTCACGCCTTCTTCCCATGGGGGTAGGCAGAAACTACAGAACGCCACCTGCTACGATCCTTATGGCGCATCCACACATGCCGCCGGCTTATGCCGCGGGGTTTGCCGCCGGCTTTCAGGCTGCCTTGTCGCTGAATAGAAAAAAAGTTGCGCGTGCCGCCGGGTTGGCCGCCGGCCGTGCCGCCGGGTTGGCCGCCGGCCGTGCCGCTGGCATGTGTGGATACGCCTTTACATACTCCTTTTGCCTCGTTTACGTTCATACATCTGGTCATACACGCACGCCGGTTGCGAGTACTACGCACCTGGCCTTTCTGAAGAACATCACCAATAAGATCAGTATATGTCCTCCTAGGGCGTCCCCACCCGGCCTTTCCCTTCACATCAGCCTCGTAAATACATTTTGTTAGTCGCCTTTTAATTCCTACTAAAATTGTAAATGTGAAAGTATGTACAGACGCCAGCACATCAAGCTACCCGAAACTGTCAAATTTTCCCAATCAACTTTAAACCTTACATATCAGCGAAAAAGTTAAAAATTTATTAAATAAATTTGATAGATTGTAGTAGCTTGATGTGCTGGCGTCTGTACGTTTAGATCGTTGGATGTTTGTTACTCAATCACGCAAAAAACGGCTGAATGGATTGGATCAAATTTGGCCCTTAGATAAATAGTTTATAACCTGGATTAACACATAGGATACTTGGTAGTTAGTCCCCGTTTGATATTTTCCGACATCCACGCGTCAAAGCTGCGGGCAATAGCTGAGTATGAGCTGAGCACCACCCACGAGGTTTTCTAAACGTCGGCGCTACTGCCTAAATGTACAGACGCCAGCACATCAAGCTACCCGAAACTGGAAAATTTTCCCAATCAACTTTAAACCTTATCATTTAGCCATAAAGTTGAAATCTATTAAAGAAATTTGACAGATTGTAGTAGCTTGTGGTGCTGGCGTCTGTACTCCGTACTCCCTAATAAACTGCACAGTTGGATTTTCAATGGGCATCACCTACATTTAGTTGTCGCGTTGTTTGCGAAAACGGGCATCATTCTTAAATTATCTTACTACCTTAGAACATTGTTATCGGTCGAAGTCATCGCCCGCGCAAGCTACATTTTGGAATGGGCAATTCCTTCTGGTTTCAGGCAGAAATTGGCCTGCTATAGTTTGACCGCGACCGCTGTTGCGAGCAACCTTCTTAAAACAAGCAAAAAAATCAATGTGATTTTGACAGTGATGCGAAATCAGAAGTAAAATAACTGTGGAAGGACTGTAATAGTACAACGGTACAAGGATCTTTTGGTGCGTAGCCAAAATGGGAACTAACGCCGCCATATTGTTTTTTCAATACAACTTCTGTGACAATTTTACAAAATGTTTAGAGTTTGGCCACGCTAAGTCTGCAATGGAATAAATGGGCATCCCCAAAAAGTTGTATATATCGTATACTTTTACATCAGTCAGTTTCGGGGTTGTAAGTAGATCTAATGATTTTGATATTTTGCCTTTTGATTATGTGTAATAGACTATTCGTACCTATGCTCTACCTCTATACGATGACAAAACCACACTGCATCGTGGTAAAGTGAAGTGAGTGGTGGGGGGTGTGAGTGAGTGAGTTCTTTACCAGAAATAAATCAGAATTTAAACAAAATAACTTATCAAAAACAAAAAGACAAACAAAGTATCAAATTCTTTTTCCTTGGACAGGATGGTGTTGCCGTCTATAGATTTTCAAAATCCACCGTTTTTCTACTTTTAAGCAGACTTAGCGTGGTCAGACTCTACCAACAACGCCCCTGTCAATGTCATTCTGGCGTCAAAAGATCCTTGTCGCACTGTAGCCCCTTTCACAGAACGATCAGAGTTCACGCTGTCGTCTCTGTCGCCCCTGATCGACGTGCGAGTGACATGCGGTGCGGGCGTATGCGTGCGCATCGGTCGCGCGGCTCGACTGGAGATCAACTATGTCGTGCCGTTGAAGACGCAGTCGCGAGACATACATGTTGATGGCCTGCAGTTTGGTGTTGGAGCTAACTTCTTATAGGTATGTTACACGAGAAGAGTTTCTCGCTTCGTATGACGATTGTCAGCGTAGTGCGACATGGATCATAATTAACGTGGCGAAAAAGGTAGTTGCCTAGGTAAAAAAAGAGAAATTCTATTTAGTCCGTCTTTCAGATAATAAAAGAATATTAGACACGTATTTTTTGCTTTATCATTTTAATCAAAAATAACTTTGAAAACACGCATTAAAGTTGTGGAGTGGGGGTTCGCTACGTCACAACGCAGTATTAAATCTAGCAAGGCGTGACGTCATGCCACATTTCAACTGAATGTAGCGCCGTAAACTTTTGATTACGTCAAAAAAGAAAAAATACGTGTTCAATATTTTTTTATAATGTAGGTAGATTATAAAAAAATATTGAACACGTATTTTTTGAAGACGGACAAAAAAAAGTGGTGGCACTCCGGGAGTGCCGACAGAAGTGAAAACTTGAACAAGATCGCCTTGGTGGAAGAAAATACTTGTATAGAACATTAGTCCGTAACCTTATTTAAATAAAGAGCACAATCGCGTTTACAAAAAATTATACTTCCGAAACCAAGTAAAAATACTTGCATAGAACATTGATCCGTAACAAAATATAAATAAAGAGCACAATCGCCTTTACAAAAATGAGGTGTCGCGAAATCAATAGTTTAGTCCCATCTCAAAAATGTTTTCACTTCATTAAAATATTTTTGAACAGGATTCTTCCTTTGCCGCGTGGCCAATATAAGATCGAATGTTCTGTTTTCAATACAATTCACAAATTAATGTTTGCTGGCAACGCCCCTCTGTGAATGTAATTCACGTTTTTTTGTCATTACGCTCATGAAGACGTTTGTCAAACTACAAACCGTCAAAATCGGCAATAAAGTACGATTGAGAAGAAACTCTAGCGGCCTACAAGTGACTACATTAGAATGTGATTCCGGGGAATTATTTGAAAGTGCTTCTCCACTTGTTGACTACTTTTAGACTATGTGTTATTCCCTCGTATAAGCTTGATGACTTGCGCTCATCAGCCCATGTCCAATGTTACTTTAAATTTAAGTTTTTTTTTATATCTATTTCAGTTCCACGTTTGTGCATCAGTAAGCTAATGTCAGTTGGTCGAAGAATCGATAGTTCCTAAAATGTGTACCCACCGCTCTAGCTCCATCAGCTGTCAATAAATAGCGCCCAATGCTCACCGCTGATTGGCTGACGTCGTTGACGCAAGAAATGACAGCTGACAGATGCCACAGATAATATCTTCGCTTTTTAAGACTGTTAGTTTTAGTAACGTTTTTAATTTGTTACCGAACTATTTTTAAAATCAGTAATAAAATTGTATATTATTACTTTTTCTTTCATTTAAAAAGTCACATTGTAGGGAATTGTAGAAATAAAAGATGTCCAAATTAACGAAAATAACAGTTTATTAATAATATTATCTATTCTAATATTTACAAAATTGTCTAACTTATACGTAATTCGTGATATTCAGAGTCGAAAAAATCAGCACACTAACACCCGAATTTTAGAATGAAAATCAACGATGAGTCAAAAATAAACTGTGCAAGTGATTTGATTAGAATACCAGCGTATTACTGTCCCACTGACAAAGGCATCTTCTCATACAGATAAGGCATTGATTACCACGCTTGCTCAAGACGGGTTGGCGATTTTAGACTTAGTATATTAAGTCCAGGTTTCATCACGATGTTTTTCTTCACCGATTTCGATGTGAGTAACGTCAAAGATTGATACAGATGGTTAACTCCGCAAAATCATTTAAATAAAAAGCGACTCTTGCTACGACTCAATATAGTGTAGAACAGCGCTAATTACCTACAGTTATATTCACCTAGAAGTTGCCTCTCTTTCTATCGCGTAACTCTTATATCTTCTGACTACGTTACGCTCACTGAATTGGCCCGACAAGACGGGCCCGCCGCGTACTTGTAGCGTATACCTAAAATGCGGAGTGAACCATCCGTAATTTATCTGTGATAATATCCAAGATAAACTAAGAAAGTTCAACTAATCACAGCATTGACACGCGTTTGACAATTTGTAAGCAAATTTTTGTGTCGATTTTTGTTCCAGAAACTAGATGTAAATAATAATTATGGCACATCTAGCTTTAAAAAGAGACACACAGTTATGTGTGAATGAGAGGACGCTCGATGCCCAAAAATAAGACTAACTTTTCGTAAAACTCGATGCACCATAATAACAGCCGCGTAGTTCTAGACAGCGGTCCGTGGTTTTCAGAATCTTAGATAATTTACATTAGTTGCCACTCAACTATCGACTTTAGCGTTATGAAGTTTAAGTTGATTTTAGTTTGAATAATATTTTGCAATGGAATTTGAACTTTGTCTTGTATGACATTGATATTTAAAATTATTTATTTAAAATATTATATTTTTTATATATTTTTTATTTAAAAGAGTGTCCGTGAAGTTTCTTGCCCGTTCTTCTCCATAGGTACCTACTACGCTTTGGAATGGGCAACTAGCTTCATTTTTCTGACTGACCGACCCCTTGACAATTCAAAAGTACCTGTAATTGGTTTATTTGAAATAAATGCTTTGAGTTTGACTCTCTCGGCGAGTGTTCTGCACATCAAGCGAGCCTCGCTGAGCGAGTACTCTCTTTGATAGCCCTTGTCACTGCGGCAAACGAGTACTTGCCGATGTGAACAGTCAGTGTACAATCTTTAGTACGTTTCTTGAGCGATAAAATCGTTGATAGCTAGTCGCTTCCTCGTCGGCGATGGGACAAGTGCCAAAGCTAGAAAAAGTATTCGCTTCGGTAATCTTCGAGTTTCCAAATTAGCACGAACGTCGCGCCAGAGGCAATGCTTCTAAGTTTTGAATTACCGCAGTTTGTAGTAGTACACCTATCATTGCGCGTTTGTTTGTCTCTCTGTCGGGTTACCTACTCCGATATCAGATCGTCATTTGTCACTCAAAAGATTTGAAAAGATGTTTGGAATTGCATGGAGTTGTTAATCTATAATTTTGTAAACTTAGTAAAACAAAATCGGCAAGTAATTCCATAGTAACAGCTCTATATCAGATGTCACCATCGCCCTACCTGTGGTGAGAGACTAAACCTGTTGGGGGCCCGGGGCAGCAAAACTAAACGAGGGCCGACCCAGGTATGCTCGAGCGATAAGTTCGTGGAGTCGAATATAAGAGCGAGCGGTGCGAGCTCGAAATTTTAAGCACACAGCCCCGAAAAGGTTAAGTTTTCTTATGACTAGTCATACGAGACAGGAAATACTTTGTCGAATTATACTGAAAATTTAGAGCGTTAGACGAATATAGTATGCTAGAGCGAGCGAAGTGAGCTCAAAAAATGTTTGCACTCCGGATAGGTTAATACTTCTTTTGAACATTTGTACAGAAATAGGGATCACTTTGTTTGGGAATGTAGAATACAATAGCGAGCGGAGCGAGCTCGAAAATTTTAGCATCCCGTCCTGGATAGGTAAGTAAGTTAGCATAAATAAATAGTAGTTTCTTTGTAGACTTACGCAGAAAAGTCAGAAAAAAAAGATTGTAGGATGTAAGAGAGAGCGCAGCAAGCTCAAATATGTTAGCACCCTACGTTTATAATTAGCAGACCGGGGTCTCCAACTATATACCGGCTTTTACTTACTGAACCTATTTTGGTCTTGTTTGGCCTTTACGCGAGATTTGGGGGCCTCCTAAGACCCCCGCCCCCTTAGACCGCCAGTGCCTAACGAGTTGAGCTCCATTACTGACAAATGCGTGCACTGACTGGACAGGTCCACTCAAATCTGTGTGGTTCTTTCCTCAAAAGACCATTTCAGACACTTATCTACATGGTCCGCATATGGCCTGACCAAGATTATGTCTGGACTTTAAAAGAGACTGCGACCTCTGAGTTTGTTTCGGCCTTTCTTCTCAGAGTAGTCAGATATGAAACGCCGAATTCATCTAGCTTATTTTTAATAAAAAAAGTGATTCTGATATCTTATTTACAGAATAAACAATTTTATTTTATTTCATTTCCTATCTGTAAATTATCTAAGATTCTGAGCTAAAGTTTAGGTGTTTACACCAGGGGTTTGTTGAATACGTCGTGGTAATGTAACTTGGTGTGCAGCATGTCGTCTTCGTTGATATTCGAGATGAAGGTCGGCGGGATCAGCGCGCCTGCTACCGATCTGAAACACAATAATTGAGCTTTACATCGTTTTGGAACATTAAGCGTCACCTAAAAGCATGTTGTTGGAATTTCAACTTTCGACGCTAGGCCGAGCGTTAAAAATCCAACAGCACACTTTTATTTAGAATTTTAGACACATTAATTTAGGTGTCGGATATTGAAAATGGGCATTAAAAAACCGGTCAAGAGCGAGTCGGACTCGCGCACCGAGGGTTTCGTACTAGTGATGTGCCGGATATCCGTATCCGTATCCGCGGATATCCGAGGGAGAAAAAAGATATGTATCCGTATCTGTTACTTTTTGGCGGATCTTTTATATTAATACATTTCATTACGTATATAAAATTTTAAAGACATCTAACAATGAAATACTATTAACTTCAATCCAAATTAGTAAAAAATATATTTAATCATATTTATTATAATTCAAGTAGAGTAAGTACCGCTAAATTAAGTTATAAGGTAGTGATTAAACTATCTTTGTAGTGAGATCAAACCTCTAATATTTGTGCAATGCTAATTGAAATAATTATGTGAGTTAACACATCAATTAAAACTATGTTGTTTTCAAGAACTTAAAAAAATATACGTAATAAATCCGTGGCTGGCTGGAATATGTTGACATGTCTAAAATGGCAATTTGTCAGGACGGCCATTTTAAAGGTTTGACCTCTTCTGGTAAATCGGTAAATTAGTTTACAGTATGTGTTTTAGTTGTTTTAGGGGTTAAGTTGACATAACGAAATATCAATGTTCGTTCATAAAACCATGTGAATCGTTAATTTGACATGTTTTTATAAAGTAAAACACGTAAAAATGCGAGATGTCAACTTATTACCATAGTCGATAACTCCAAAAGTTATTTATATTTTGAGCTGTCAATTTTTTTCATATAAATTCCTAATGCGTAGAACGTATTAAGCCAATAAAAAAAAACATACAAGTCGAGATGTCAATGTATTCACGCCAGCCACGGAAATATTAATATTGAGTAATGGTAAATTGTATTTCAAAAAGAGTAACTTGGCAGCTTTGTCCCCCAAAAGTCAGTTACGATAAGAATCATAAATAATTCCTGCTGAACCTGAAGAAAGTTGAGATCTGTATCCGTATCCGTATTCGCGGATCTAGATCCTTATGATCCGTATAAACCCAGTGACACTCATCAGTATCCGCGGATCACATTTTTTAACAATCCGGCACATCACTATTCCGTACCTACCCATTATATCGCCATAATGAAATTGGCATCATTTTTATTAGTAAAAAGATATGGGCAAATTTAGATTTTCGCGAAAACTTGTAAGTACCAAAATTTTCCTTAATTTTCAACTTTTTATTCTTCGGAATTTTCCCTTTATTTGTGCTGACGACCTTGCTTTTTGCCAAATTTCGTGATTCTAGGTCAACGGGAACTACCATATAGGTTTTCGTAGGTACTTCCGGTTGACCTAAGCAAGGTCTTATAACACAAGTAAAGGGAAAGTTCCGAAAAATAAAAAAAGTTTAAAATTAAGGTAAATTTTGGTACTTACAAGTTTTCACGAAAATCTAAATTTACCCATATCTTTTTATCGTGTTGACTCAGGACCTTGATTTTTATACACCTAATAGGGACTATAGACCTCAGTATCTGGTATAAATTTCAACTTGCTAGGTCCACCCGTTCCTGAGAAAATCGGTGGTGACACACGGACAGACGGACAAGAGAGTGATCTTATAAGGGTTCCGTTTTTTACCTTTTGTGGTACGGAACCCTAAAAACTAAATTTTTTGAGTTCCGTACGCAAAGGCTGCGCTATCATAACATTATTACTATGTTTACGCCCTCTGTCTGTCTGTCCGCTATGTCACAGTGCTGTATCTTTTTACCCGACTGCGGCGAAGCCAAAAAAGGAGGGTTATATGTTTGACCTGTATGTATGTTCCCTCGTAACTAGGTACTAAACGGCCGAGTCAATTTTGATGAATGATATGTCGTTAGATTCTTCTTTATTGCGCGAGTGTCACTGGGTTTATTTAAGAAGATGCCTCCTCTCCATAAGTCACTCGACGCTCGGCACTGGTCACGGACGGTTGTGTGCTTGCGCTCTCCCGTTCATGACTCAGTGTTCTTGAGTCATATTCCGTTGCGTTTACGTAACGATTTTCGTAGTCTCCCGACTACTTCCGATCTCCGATCGTCAATCGATCGGGCAAAGATCCACCAAATCGAGTTTCTTTAACAGAACATTTTGTGTGTAGCTTCACTAGGCCCCTTCTGGGTAAAACCACAGTTTCGTGGTCACTCGGTGGATACCATACGGTGCCAACGAAGCCGAGTGGGGTGTTGACCCAACACACCCGCCGATCCCCTTCAGGGTGTGGCAGTAAATTGGCCGGGTCCCAGTGTTTGGCCTTGGGGGATCTCCTAGCCAACACGTGGTGACAGTATTCCCTTCACAGCTACACACCCTGTGTCGGTCGGGTGTGTTTACACCCGGCGCACTAGACTGATAGGACCCCGTTGCACATTAAGATAGGCAACGGGCCAAAGCAAGCTCAGGGCTCACCGATAGGCACTCATCCTCCCTGTCTTTACCCGACAGGGAGGGATTGTTACACATCCCCGGCATACCCACCGGGGAGATAGGATTATTTAGGCAAATCCCCCCCCCCCTCCCCCCCCCCCTAAAATGGCTACCCCGCCAAATTACGAAAATGTCGTCAAGATGCTCGTTAAGCTTCTTGACATGTGCTTCGATAAGGAGCCTTCCCTCAAAGGACAATTCGGAGACCATCTCGCTTATGTCCTAGACCTAGTTAAAAGTCACCCCGACCCCGACCCCAGCATCGCTACTTTCAGCGATGCTTTAGACTCCCCTCCCACTGTAGAGTCACCCAGATCCCCCACCCCCCCTCCATCGGTGTCAATGGACACTGACGCTCCCCTCCCCGTCCCCGCTTCTTCAAAGCGCCCCGCCACCCCGCACCCTCTTAACTCGGAAGAAGACGAGGAAAGGTCCGCTGCCGCCTCCTCTACCTCTTCCTCCCCCTCCGACGACGGCTTCGTAGCCGTCCAAGGAAAGGCGAGAAAGAGGAAGAACAGGAAGCAGAGCTCCGCGCAGGCCAGTAAGGTCGCCGCGGTTGAGGACTCTGACTCCTCTTCGTCCACAGTAACCCTAAAATCCGTCCCGGCAACCTCACGCGCTCGCGCTACCCCCCCGCCCCTGCCCCCGTCCCCTCTACTTCTACCGCCCCCCCGACCGCGTCGTCGTCATCCTCCGCGAAGAATACCCCCGCCCCCCCCCCGCTCCCGTAGCCCCCCCGACCGCTTCATCCTCCGCGAAGGATGCCCCCGCGCCCCCCGCGAGAAAGATCGCCCCTCCACCCCCTTCTTCATTCAGGACAAAGGGAAGTGGACGGACATCTCGAAATGGTGCGTCGATCACAAGATCGATTTCACCTCGGCCCGCAATACCCAACAGGGTATAAAAATCCTAGTCCCTACATCGCGCGATTATAGGGAACTAACCCGTCTCCTGAGAGCGAGAGGTGTGTCATACCACACCTACTCCCTCCCGGAAGAGAAACAAGTTCGCGTAGTCATTAAACGCATTCCCAGGGAAATCCTCCCGTCCGAAATTCTTGCCGACCTTCAGTCGCAAAACGTCCCAGTAGATGAGGTCCATCGTATGCACCGCTCCAGAGGCGGTGACCTCTACGATATGGTCCTAGTCATATGCCCGCCCGTTGAGGGCCACCACCCGATCTTTCAAATTCGTTCTCTGTGTCGTCTCACAGGGTTCGAAATTGAAAAACCTCAAAAGAGTGGCATTGTCGGACAATGCCACCGCTGCCAGTTATACGGCCACTCACAGCGGAATTGCCATGCGACACCCAGGTGCGTAAAGTGCCTGGGCGAGCATAGCACTTCCGACTGCTCCCGCCCCAAAGACCGTACCCTCTGTACCGTACCTCCCAGCTGCGTTTTATGCGGCAAAGAGGGCCACCCGGCTAACTACCGGGGTTGCTCAAAAGCCCCTAAGGCTTCTTCTCCCAAGCTGGGGAAGCGCTCCGGCGCTCGCCAGCAAAGGGAAACTCCCTCCTCATCCTCTTATAGGATCCCCTCCGCCCTTATGCCCCAACGACTAAGCCCTCAGAGGCCTAGTCCGTGGAACTATCTCCACCACCAGCAGTCTTTCCCTGCCTTGGTGCCCTCTCACGGTCACTTCCCTCCCCCGCCCCCCGTCCGCCCCTCCCACCTTAGGGACCCCCGCTTCCGTGGCACCGTGCCACCCGCGCCCTCCGCGCCCCCCGCGCCCTCTGCACCCGCCGCACCCCTCGCTAAACCCGCGCCCGCTCCCGCTCCTCAAGCCCCGCGTCCCCCGACTGCCGGTCCCGCGACCGCGCAGCGCCAAGGTATTGATTCATTCAACATCATTACCTCGACCTATATGGCATTTGTCTCCCCGCGCGCAAAGGCAATGGCCAATTTAATCATCTCCGCTCAAGGCAATATCCCTCAGATACAGTCTATTTACAATGCGTATCCGGATATCACGCAAGTCCTAGATAGCCTAGCTATCACACCTAAAACCTTCAATGGATAATACGGCGATAGCTAGGTTCAAACCCCGATCCCTAACAATAGGCTTCTTTAACGCCAATGGCTTAAAAACCCAAAGGGCAGAGATAGGGCTCTTCCTCCGCGATCACGATATAGACGTTCTCTTAATTCAAGAGACGTTCCTAAAGCCCTGCAATCGTGACCCGTCACTTGCCAACTACCGGATTGTTCGCAATGACAGGTCGCGTTGTCACAAGGGTGGCACCCTTATCTATTATAAAAAGCAGCTTCACTGCATCCCATTAGACCCTCCTCCCCTCTCGGTATTAGAAGTTTCCGCCTGTCGCCTAGGTATGTCAGGTCACGAGCCGATCACTCTCGTATCGGTCTATAATCCCCCCGATAACGCCCCGGGGCACTATCAATCCCTCTCAAACGATCTCTCGATCCTACTCGCTATGAGTAACTCGCTCATCATAGCGGGCGATCTAAATGCCAAACATCCCTCTTGGAATAGTTCGGTAACCAACCCCAGAGGTCAACACCTGTTCGACCTCTCAAACTCCCTGACTTTTGACGTCATTGCTCCGATGACTCCCACTCATTTCTCTCTCATAAATCCCAATCATACCCCCGATATCTTAGACGTGGCGCTCCTTAAGAACGTCAACCTAAAGTTAGAGTCAATAGAAACGGTACAAGAGCTCGACTCTGATCACCGCCCGGTAGTCATGAGACTATACCCCCGCATAGGTCTCCCCGACCCGAACGCAGGGGGGGCGTTCGGGTCGGGGAGACCTATGCGGGGGTATAGTCTCATGACTACCGGGCGGTCTGATCACTAAGAGGATCACGGACTGAAATCCAACACGTCCCCTCAGTTAGACTCTATCCCCGATCTCTTTGACTCTGTCGCCGACACCACGGCCGCGATCGACTCACTCACTGATCATGTACAAACCGTCCTGAACGATGTGCGTGCATTACTGACTGAGAAGAACGCGGCCATACGTGCGTACGATAGCTTTCCCTGTAACGCCAACAAAGCCCATATGCGCTATTTACAGAGATCTGTAAAGAAACGTGCAGCGGAGCTGCGGGACGCGAGCTGGGGAAAGTTACTCGGCGAACTAGAGCCAAACCATCAGGCCTTCTGGGAGCTCCAGAGGAAACTCAGGGCTCCCCAATCCTCCGGCATGCCCCCTCTCACCCGTCCCGATAAAACCATCGCATTCGACGATGCCGAAAAGGCTGAATGCCTCGCAGACAGCCTCGAGGCCCAATGCACTCCCAGTTCCCTACCAGTAGACCAAGCTCACCTGTCAAAGGTCGACGCGGAAGTCGAACGTAGAGCCTCCCTCCCTCCCGTCGATGACCCTGACTGTCCGCTGCCCCCCGTCCTCCCGGACGAGGTGCACGACATCATCAAAGGTCTTAAAGCCCGTAAAGCCCCCGGTTCAGATGGTATCACCAATAGGGTGATCCAACTATTCCCCGCCCACCTAATAATGCTTTTGACCACCATCTTCAATGGTGCCTTAAGCAACAATATCTTCCCACAGTCGTGGAAAGAAGCCACCGTCATCGGTATCCCTAAGCCCGGCAAGCCCAAAACCGAGCCTACCAGTTACCGTCCCATTAGTTTGCTCAAGGTTCTCGGAAAAATCTATGAGAGGCTTATTTATAAGCGCCTCAAGAGACTTCGCCGAGACCAAGGGCCTCATCCCCAACGAACAGTTCGGCTTTCGAACTGAGCACTCTAGCGTGCATCAGGCCCACCGGATCGTAGAATTCATAAGCGCTGGTTTCCAGCACGGTTATATGACCGGTGCAGTATTCTTCGACGTAGCGAAAGCGTTCGATAAAGTCTGGCACAACGGCTTAATATACAAGCTGTACCAACTCGGTGTGCCAGATCGTCTCGTGCTCATCTTACGAGACTTTTTATCGAACCGCGTCTTTCGCTATCGCATCGAAGGAGCGTTATCCACTCCCCGCCCCATCCGTGCAGGTGTCCCTCAGGGCTCTGTAGTGTCCCCCCTCATATTCACGCTATACACTAGCGACATCCCTAAAGGTTGCCGTAGTTCGCAGTTGGGTCTGTTTGCAGACGACACTGCCATCTACTCAAATCTAGATCCCCCGACTCTATTCGCCTCACTCTCCAACGCGCAGTCGATAGACTGGCGGCATGGTTTACAAAGTGGCGAATAGAAGTGAACCCCGATAAAAGCCAAGCGGTTCTCTTTACGAAACTGCGTAAAAGGCTTAGATCCCCCGACCGATCACCATGTTCGGCAAGCCGATCCCTTGGGAGAAGCGAGCCAAATATCTCGGTGTCGTTCTCGATCATCATTTGACCTTCGCAGAGCACATAAAGATGGTTCGTTCGCGAGCCGCTTTCGCTCTCGGTACTCTTTTTCCTGGTCAATGCACGTAGCAAATTGTCACTTAGGTGCAAATTGCGCGTTTACACGGCGTGCATTCGACCGATCATGACCTATGCGGGTGCCGTCTTTGCTCATGCAAAACCCCGTCATATACATAGGCTGCAAACCGTGCAGAATAGATTCCTTCGTAGGGCGACAGGTTCCCCATGGTTCGTCAGGAACGAGGCTCTCCACCTCGACCTAAAGATTCCCACAATCCACCAATTTCTAAAACGCCTTTCAAAGCGTTTCTTTGAGTCCGCGGCCAAACATCGCAACCCTCTGGTTGTCGAGGCCGCCAGTTATGTCCCGAGTAGAATAAGTAAAGTTCGCCGCCCAAGGCATATCCTAGTAGACCCCGATGACCCCATAACCCTCCTCCAGGAGAGCAATAGGGAAACAAGCACAGTGTACAAACACAGACGCCTCCCGTCATTCCGACCTCGCCGCCGAGGTCCTTTGCGTTCCCGACCGCCGCGCCCCCGAGTAAATGATACTCCCCCCCGACCCTTGCTCGAAAACGAGGTGCCAGCAGTTGTTGCAGCTGTGCACGTAGCTTTAAATTCCCCGTATAATAATAATAATGATCAAAACCCTTTGATCAGCCCGTCCCATCTTTTGATGTTCTCCCCCCGGATAACGCCCTAAGCCGAGGCTTGAACCCCGCAGGGGGTGCCCTTAGCGCGCGTTCATCCTAAGCTTTTAGCTTAGTTTTATATATGTGCCCTGGCTGGAGGCTTTGAGTGTAGTAGCTTGAGGCAGCCACAGGATTGACCGGTTAAACAGCGAAGGTTTCTCAAAACCAGCTGTGAGATGCCCTACAGAAAAAAAATAAAAAATAATAATAATCTCCATAAGATTGTTTATATTATTAAGTGGGGTTGGAGACAGAAATAGGTCATGTTGTTTCCATCTTTTTAACCGACTTCAAAAATAGGAGGAGGTTCTCAATATATTTTATTTTTATTTTTTTATTTATGTTCCCCGATTACTCAAAGACGGCTGAACCGATTTGAAAAATTATTTTTTTGTTTGAAAGGGTATTCTTTCAAGTTGGTCCCATTGTCATTTGGTCACGATCTGATGATGGGATCTTGGAGAAATCGAGGGAACTCTTCAAATATTATAGGCACATCTATAGCGATTTAGGTATTTTTGATGAGCAGTTGACATTAGGCTATTGTAACTTAAATAAATTACAAACCAACCCTCTAAAAAGTGAAAAAAAAACTTTTTCACAAAAAATACAACCGACTTCCAAACTACAAAGTGAAAAATAACTTTAATTTCGCAAGTCGGTGTCAAAAAACTAGAATACCGATCCAAAGACACCTTTTCACTTAATTGTGGTATAATCTTATTCTAGGTGCATGGTTTTCACATTTTATTTTATTTAACTAGCGGACGTCACGCGTAGCTCCCGTTCCCGTGGGAGTACGGGGATAAAATATAGCCATTGGTGCCGATTCTCTTGTTCACAAACTAAACTAAATTTAAGTTCAGTGCATCTTTTTCTTTCTATTTCATTAAGAAAAGGACAGAAGATAAATTTTAGTTTAGTCCTGTCAAATTAATCGGCGCCTGTCACTACTCCATACAAGTTTAGACGTGATTAAAAACTTGCCTACTAAAATTACGTGAATTTACATCAAGCGCTGATTAATTTGACAGGACTAAACTAAAATTTATCTTCTGTCCTTTTCTTAATAAAATGGAAAGAAAAAGATGCACTGAACTTAATTTAGTTTAGTTTGTGAACAAGGGAATCGGCACCAATGTTACTCGCTGATAATGTAGCTATCCATTGCTGAAAGAATTTTTCAAATCGGTCCAGTAGTGTTTAAGTTTATTCGTTACATGCAAAAATACAAATCTTTCCTCTTTATAATATTAGTGTAAATATAGATGTATACAAAATATTGTTTAACATTTTAAAAGAGTAATGGCTGAGTTTCTTGCCCATTCTTCTCCATACGAATTCTGTTTTTTAGGGTTCCGTAGTAAACAAGGAACCCTTATAGTTTCTTCATGTCCGTCTTGTCTGTCTGTCTGTCCGCGGTCTAGCTCCGAGACCCTTAGTACTACAAAGCTGTAATTTGGCATAGGTATACATATTAATTACGCCGACAAAGTGGTAAAACAAAATTATGAAAAACATTTTTTTTAGGGTACCTCTTCTTCCTACACGTAAAGTGGTAATGTTTTTATTTTTATTTTTTTAACCCATGGTGTGGGGTATCATTGGAAAGGTCCTTCAAAAACTTGGTGAGTTTGTGAAAACCATTTTTTAATTCAAGGATCCGTTTGCGAAATATTAAGCTTTAAAGTGCTGATTTTTGTTAGAGTCAAGTGTCCCCCCCCCGCGCCAGCTAAATGGTTGGTTTTGGATGTGTAAAATGATGTGTAAATCACAGCAGTAGTTTATATAACGAAATTAAAAGGAAAACTATCACAGCTAGCAGCTAGTAGTGATTGAGTTAACTTTCTTTTATATGTTTTGTTGTCGGTAGTTTTAAGTATTACTAACACTAGTCCATAAGAACATTGTTACTAACAAAATGGACACATGGTCTGGAATAAAGTCTTTTATTTATTTAAGTAGGCTCTACAAGTTAACGAGTAATAGAGAACATATTTTTCAACTACAAAGTTAAGTTTGTTTTTGGGATAAATTCATCCCAACTACGGAACCCTTCATTGTGCGTGGTCCAACACGCACTTGGCCGGTTTTTGTAAATTTTGACGTACAAAAGTGCCTTATATGTGCCTAATTGAAATAAATAATTTTACTTTGACTTGACGGAACCCTCAGTGCATGAATCAGGCTTGCACTCCGCCGGTTTTTTAACTTTGGCAATTTTCACCCGATTGGTGAAAAGTTTATTTATAGAAAAGGAGGATCCGCCAAACGGATGGGTTTTCCGTCTGGTGAGCTACTTGCCCCATGTAGTTATCGGGCGGCTGCATGCAGATTTCGCGGTAAACTTTGCTTGCGCGATTTAGGATTTTGAATTTAATTGCAATTCTGAAGATGAAAGGGAGAAGTAGATACTGACCTGGCCTCAGAGTTGAGGAAATTGAAGGTGGAGCAAGCATGCTCAGTGGGCAGTATCTCCACGTTGAGGCCGCACACGCACGCCGCTTTGAACACGCGGGTCCACATGCTGCGCTCCCGGGAGTCGAGTCCTATTATCTGCACACGGGATAAAGAATAAAAAAAATTAAAAAAAAACAGTGGCACTCCGGGAGTGCCGACAGAAGTGAAAACTTGAACAATTCTACTGTGCAGGAAATAATGTATCGCGCGTTGATGTCTTTTTAATGGTCAAAAGCAGGTGTCAGTAACAGTGTCGCGAAATCAATTGTTTAGTCCTATCTCAAAAACGCCCAACGCGCCTAAAGAAGTTTTCACTTTAAAAAAAACAATGGCACTCCGGGAGTGCCGACAGAAGTGAAAACTTGAACAAGATCGTATTGGTGGAAGAAAAATACTTGTAAAGAAAGTGCCTAAAGAAGTTATCACTTCAAAAATCTGCCTAGCGTTTTCCCAATTATGTTGGTGTAGGCTTCCTGCCGGTCCGCCGCCCCCTCTTACATTAGACCCGAGGTGGTGGTGTGAATGTTCCACGCGCATCCCTCTTAGATGTCGCGGGGGGAGTCAAACACCTCACTGGGCCCGCTTGACTAGACGGAGCCCGCAGACGCGGGCTGGCACCAGTCGGGGGCTACGTTGAAGAGTGCTTTAGTGCCCCCGTGGCCCACAGTGCAAGTGTGCGAGGGAACAAGGGGTGGTTTTATTCAGTAGAAGTCTGACAGACCCCTCCTTTTGCCCCAGAGGACATCCATGAAGATTTCCACCCCGTCACCAAAAAAGAAAAGACTTCCTGTCTAACCGGATGCAGCTGAATACTAGTACCTATATTACATGCGAGCGACTGCCTATCTGACCTCCACAACCCAGTTACAGGGTAACACGATAGATATCCCTTTGGTGAGAATGGTTGTCAGACTGTTGAGCGGGTAGTCAGAAACTACCCGTAACGACTGTCAAAGATCTACGAATGATAGCCGGGACCAACGGCTTATCGTGCTTTCAGAGGCACGTAGTCTCGCTATGTATTGAATGGTCACCCATCCACGAACCGACCGCGGAAAGCATAGCCTGAACTTCGAACCACCCGTTCGACTGTTATTATTAAACTACGAGAGACGAGATATAGAATATTATACACAATGTGATGAAACTGATAGTTGTTTGGTCAGATGCTGAATATCCGGATATTCGCCGAATGTGTCCACGGTGCGTGTAGTAATATCACATATCTACAAAGCAAAGCTCGGAAAATCAAGCGGATTCGGCTTTCGTCATTTATGAGCAACGCCTCTGACGCACTGCTCTCAAAACGCTAAAGGAAAACCTCGTGAGGAAACCAGCTGATGTCCGAGATCCAAAAACTTTGAACATGTGACATCTACTAACCCGTACTGGGCCCGCGTGGCCCACTCCCTCTCACAGAGAGAAGGTCTGTGTCCCAGCAGTGGGAACATAAAAGGCTGATTATGTGCCTTGACTGATGGAAAAGAAAGAATTTATGAGCGAAGAATGCAAATAGAAACTGCGAACCTAAAAGTGATTTGTTTATTTAAAGACAAACTTCAAGAAAACAATAGCGTAAGATTGGCAATTTGAGGTAAATTTTTCTACAAATAATTATTTATTTTGTCAATATGTAAATTGTTGTAATTTTTTTACGAAATATTCGCATTTTTTTAAATATTCTAGCATCCGCTGGATATTGCTCTGGTCGGATACTAGACACTAAAAATAAACTGGATAGTTTCCGGATATCCGTTTCATCTCCAGTAACAACTAAATTACTTACCAGCAGATCAATCTTAGGCTCCAACAGTTTGAATAATCGCAGCGACTGCTCCGTGATCTCCTCCGCCGTGCTCACCTGCCATGACATCACCGTCCTACCAACAACAACAACATATTTACACCGAACAACAAAAACACTTCGTCAACAAAATTCAAACACCGAGTCTGTGAAAGCATTTTTTCTTTTCCATTCTCCCAAGTTAGGTTTCTGGTTATCATTCGCTTTTTTCATTCATACCTTGCAAAAGCAGTAGCAACCCAGTTGTTACGGCCCCGACGAGTTGATCGATGGTCGTGGGTCCGATTCGAACCCAGTCAAGCTCTTGACTTTGCATAATTTATTTTATCACCACTTGACTGGTCTCAAAACATCGTGAGACATGTTCAGACAAAAATTCGAAGACATGTGACATCTATCAACCCGCACTGGGCCCACGTTGTGGATTACGACCGACTCATTCTCTCAGAGAGGAGCCCTGTGTCCCAGCACTGGGAACAGTATAGGCTGATATGCTTATCTTGAACACTCTATCTATTTTTGGGCTTTTGGGCAGTTTGCTGCGGCACTTCTTCCCAGCTAAAGCACTAGGAAGTGGTGAAATCCATCAACATTTATTCATCTCTCAAAGTCACATGCATTTGACAGACTATATCAATAGCAGTAATTAAAGTCGACTTACTTTGGGAATATGGCCATTGGTCCGAGAACAGTGAGCCCATTGTTCAGCTTGAAGCCATACTGAAACAATGCAGTTAACTGATGACTATGCAGTGTGGATTTTTGAGATGGGGCAGTAAGGGAATACGTAGTTCTAAGATTATGGATAAGATGATTGATCACCATGAAATGTATGGGAAACGTTTTTTGCCGTTTGTGACATTTCTAGATGACCCATAACAAGTCTAACCCTGTATTTCAAACTTCATTCTGTCTCTGAACTCTTCAAACTGTTATGTGGTAAACGCATTTAGTGATTTGTGATACAAGCAGACTTGACTACCTTTCTGTAATACAGACGTAGGATTCTGAATTCAAGTTTAGAACGTAACTGCTTACCGTGGCATATGTGTCGATCATAAGTCCAGCTTCAGCCTCCTGGTTGATAACGCGCACCGTGGTTTTCCCCTCTCCTTCGTACGCTGCCTTCCCGCGCACCGCACTGCAGTTTATAAAATAGAAACTTATAAAGGCAACCAACTGAATAGCAAATTTGTTGCCCGAAAGTATTTTATGTAACATAGCATCTCACTATGTTGTGTGAAATATTGTATTGTACCTACTGTATAAGTTTATTACCATATTTCAAAAAAAACTTTTTACAAAAAAAAAAACAACCGACTTCCAAAAAAAACACTACAAAGTGAAAAATAACTTTAATTTCGGAAGTCGGTGTCTTGGGTTTTGTGTTTTCGTTTTTTGCCACCGACTTCCGAAATTAAAGTTATTTTTCACTTTGTAGTGTTTTTTTTGGAAGTCGGTTGTTTTTTTTTTTGTAAAAAGTTTTTATTTTTCACTTTTTAGTTGTGGTACCTACCCCACACACATTCGAATACTATTATATCGAACTTATCATATCATCTACATACTAAGTGGGAAAAAATACGTATTTTGAAGCTAACTCAAAAACTACCCAAGCAAAGTTAATAAAATTTATATGGGACCAATTTGGGAGCCTACCCTTTCAAACAAAAAAAGAAAAAAAAAAAAAAAAAGAAACAAACATGCGCGTCGAACATATAACTTCCTCCTTTTTGGAAGTCGGTTAAAAAGACATTGTTCTATTTGATAATGTACAAAGAAGGACAACCAAGAAGGTTCGCATCATGCGTAATCTACCTTACAAACAGCACCTCAAAGACTTTGGCCTTATCACACTGGAACATCGTAGACAAAGGGGTAGGCTCATTGAGACGTACAAAATACTAACAGAACACTATGAAGTCACAGCCTTCAAGACATAGACCCTGTTGTGACGGCTCCCTCACTCAACTGCTTCAAGAATCGACGGGACAAATTAAACATCTCCAAGCCATTTGATACATCAGCTAATTAGCTGCTAGTGCGTCTAACCAAATAATGTATATTTATTGGAAGTTAGTTAAATATCTGGATAATAAACAATTTTATTTCATGCCATTCATAAAATCATTATATTATGTTGAGTTCCTATTATATTCGAACGCGTTGATTCTTTTTTCCTTGCTAAAAAGGGGCCTATTTGTCTATAGTTTTAGTAAAAGAAGTATAAAAAGAAATGAAAAACTAAGATTTTAGGTTATGTAAATGTTTTTATCTAACTAACCTTAGAAGTGGAGTTGCATTTGTAATTATTTTCGCCCGTCTGATAGAATTCGATAACATTTTGCTATGATTTGATTATCTAGGGTTAAATAATCCTATTTTCAGTAAAATTATTCCTTTGCGCACTTTGTTTTCGTTTTGTTCTATATGTCATTAATGTCAATGTCAGTTAATCAGCTGTCATACTCATTCAGACAAAACGCATGGAATTAGTATTTACTAGATTACATGGATGGACGTAAAGTTGGGCTACGCTAAGTTTGCACATAATTAATACCTAAATAAAACTGAACAACCATTTTAGTACAAGCCTTTTCTCAACTACCTTGAGGTCAGCTTCCTGTCTAACCGGATGCAGCAGAATATTAGTATAAAATGGAGCGACTGCACAGTCCTCTACAACTCAGTTATTGGGCAACACAAAGTTTGTTAAAAATTATTAATTTTCGAGAAAGAGATAGCGCTCTACAAATCCGAAGTTTACCGATTATCCCTGTCTACCAGCCGAAGTTGTGTACGGCATAATGTATATGTCACCGTAAGATTGTGAGAACCGTTAGTTTATAATTTGTCGGAATTATTTTCGTTAGATTATAAACTGTCGAAAAATTGTGAACTGGGTGAAATGGGTTAGATTAGGTTAGAACTGTGACCAACCGCGCGCGAGCCGAGCGAGCGAAGCGAGCGGTGCCGCGGTAGCGGCCGGCGAGCGCTACTTCCAAGTTGCTCGCAGCCAGGCAGGCTATTTAATATTAGCGCAAGGTGCGTTACGTCGCAAGCAAGTTTGATACCAGTTCACAATTTGTCGGTTTCGCATGGAAAGATTATAAACTAACAAAAAATTATGCGTTAAATTGTAAATGGTTCGTTGCAGTTCACAATTTTTCGACAGTTTATAATTTAACGGAAATAATACCGATAGATTATAAACTAACGAATTTCATAATTATACGGTGACTTAAACACTGTTTGTTTACTATGTCCATGCACAAGCACGCGGACACTTTTAGTGTCAACGTGGCATTTTAAATGTAACTAATAAATACAAAATTAATGTTCTAGTGATGTTTTTAAGTGCCTAATGTTTAAAATCAGCTGTTCCATACATTTTGACCGCGTAGGTATTGCACTTTTCTATGAAACAGCGTTTTTTTTTTAAATAACCGACCAAAATTTTCAACGCAGGGGTTCAGAATTATTTACTGAATTCATGGTATCAGTTTTCGCGTCGATATCTGTGCCACCCTGTATACAGGATGACTCGTTTAAGGCGTGATAGCTATAAGTCCAAGTTGAATTTTTCAATATACTTTGAGTATATGTAGTACGGTCGTGTATGCACGTATTCAGCTAGTCTGCTCACATGGCATGCGTGTGTTAGGGCGCGATGGAGAGCGGGCGGAAGCGCCGCGCGCGCGCCGCGTTGTGCTGCGCCGTGGGGGCCGGCGCGCCCTGCGGCGGCGCGGTGTGCTCGACGATGACGAGCCACCCGACGGCGGGGCAACAGCAATAGCCATCATCAGCCTGCATAGGCAGAGCCATTCAACTCTAGAAGAAGATCTAAGCTCTATGGTCCATTGCCATTTCAGCTTGCTTATCCAGTGAGCTATGTCGACAACGTTACTTCTCTGCCGGATCACCTCGTTCCGGATTCGATCCTTGATTCCCTCAGAAAGACTCCAAGCAATCTTTCTGGCATTTACTCACAGTTGATCGCATTAACTGAGCTAGGGTATACCCCGACCAAACGGGTTAGGTTGGAACTGTGACCAACCTCGCGCAAGCCGCATGGGTCGCAATCGCAGCAACGAAGCCAGCGCACCCCGACTAAGTATGTGTTTCTATCTAGCAGGCCCGCCAGCCACAGCAACGATACCGATGCACCGATATATTAAGCATTTTATACCAAATTAATGTTCTAGTGATGTTTTTAAGTGCCTAATGCGGTACTTACGTAAAGTTGTGATGATCCGGCCGTTTGGCAGTATTTTCTGTATCGGTGTCCTAAATGACCCAATTTAATCTATGGCTTAAAGTACCAAATCGACACATAAAAACACACTCACGATAAAATAAATAACGCACCGCTTTTTTTAAAATTAACTCAATATTTACAAAACAAAATATAATTTAAAACACAATATACAGGGTGACTCGTTTAAGGCGTGATAGTGGAGAAGAAATGCAATTGCGACCCCCTATAGGTCCAAGTTGAACTTTTTCAATAAACTCAAAATATGTAGTACGGTCGTGTATGCACGTATTCAGCTAGTCTGCTCACATGGCATGCGTGTGTTAGGGCGCGATGGAGAGCAGGCGGAAGTGCCGCGCGCGCGACGCGTTGTGTTGCGCCGCGGGGGCGGCGCGCCCTGCGGCGACGCGGTGAGCCCGACGATGACGAGCCACCCGACGGCGGGGCAACAGCAGTAGCCATCATCAGCCTAGTAGTAGCCATCATCAAGCCTGACGTTGGCGGATTCGTCCATTGCCATTTCAGCTTGCTTATCCAGTGAGCTATGTCGACAACGTTGCTTCTCTGCCGGATCACCTCGTTCCGGATTCGATCTTTCTGAGGGAATCAGGTTCCCTCAGAAAGACTCCAAGCAATCTTTCTGGCATTTACTCACAGTTGATCGCATTAACTGAGCTAGGGTATCCCCCGACCAAACGGGTTAGGTAGGAACTGTGACCAACCTCACGCGAGCCGCATGGGTCGCAATCGCAGCAACTGAGCCAGCGCACCCCGACCAAGTATGCGTGTATCTAGCAGGCCCGCCAGCCACAGCAACGATACCGATGTAGACTGTTAACTTATTGAATGTACAGACGCCAGCACATCAAGCTACCCGAAACTGACAAATTTTCCCAATCAACTTTGAACCTTATACTTCAGCGATAAAGTTGAAAATCTATTAAATAAATTTGACAGACTGTAGTAGCCTGATGTGCTGGCGTCTGTACGATTTATTCCCTTTATGTCGAGTCCCGTTATGTCGAGCCTGGAAGTCTATTGTTCTCCAAAGTATTGATATTTTACGCTTTCTATTACCTTTATGTCGAGTTTGGTGAACAGGTACAGTCAGGGATGTAAATTAAAAGCCAATGGCATAAAAACATTGTTTTATTATTTGTTCTATTACTTATTTTCATATATATATCTAATCTTAATCTAAACATCTAATATATAAAATTCTCGTGTCACAGTTTTCGTTGCCATACTCCTCCGAAACGGTTTGACCGATTTTGATGAAATTTTTTGTGCTTATCCGGTATCTATGAGAATCGGCCAACATCTATTTTTTTTTTTTTTTTTTTCTATTTTAAGTGTTGTGTATAATTGATTCTAAATTATGTGCATGTGCATTTCATTGGACGTGACTGTACTTCTAAAATATGATATTATTAAACTCGACATAAAGGTAATAAAAGCGTGGTAAATAAACTCGACATAAAGGGAATAGAAACGGGACAGAAAACTAAGCTCGACATAAGGGTAATAGAAGCGAGACAAGGTTTTCGGCTCGACATAACGGGACTCGACATAAAGGGAATAAATCGTCTGTACTTGTATAATCGAACGAAAATATTTAATGTACAGACGCCAGCACATCAAGCTACCCGAAACGGTCAAATTTTCCCAATTAACTTTGAACCTTATGCTTCAGCGATAAAGTTTAAAATCTATTAAATAAATTTGACAGATTGTAGTAGCTTGATGTGCTGGCGTCTGTACCTCCTCCACTAACACAGAAATCACATTTAATATCGGTTTCTTTTCTATCGAACGGGCCCCTTCGTTATTCTATTGATTAGATACTTGAAAATTTCTGCACATTCAAGAATGAAAGCTATAATCTCTTAGCTGCCAGGGCTTATTTTAATTTTAATTTTTTGAATTGTTCTTTGTTTTATCTTTTTATTACGGACGCTTCTAACGTGCACGTCTTTCTACATTGTTCTCACATGTATAATTTCAACATGAATGATGTAACCAATATTTTGTAACAATTTTTTATTTAAAAGAGTGTCCGTGGAGTTTCTTGCCCGTTCTTCTCCATAGGTACAGTCAGCGTCAAATAGTTAGTGACAATCAGGGTATTCAAATAAATAGACGCAACCAAAAAGTCAATAATATCGGTACAAACAAAGTTTCCTTATTGTTGTCAACAATGTATTTGCTCAAAAAGTCGAGACGTTTAAAATGTCATATAGATCGGTTCAGTCAAACCGCCATAAATATGGTTACAGTCATCCCACCAATGGTATCCAAGCATTATAAGTGTTCAAAAATATGGAACAAATTAGAAAAATAAACTAGCATGTAAGGGTGGCCGCACATGTCAGGTACCTGATCCGATTCTCCAATTCGGAAACCCGATCGGACGAGTGCCGCATACAGGCGATTGATTGTTTTCGGTTTCTACGCTCTCCAGTCGTGTGCCAGAGCTTGTGGCGATTGTATCGAAGAACGCTTATGAAATTAAAAATATTTTAAAAAAGAATGGAGATGACGAATTTCTATTAGCAATTCTTTTGTCAAAAGAATGAAAGAAAAGAAAGCGATGCTATTGGGTATATGCAGAGATTGTACAAAGTCAATTCTATCGTTTAAGTCGTCATGACGTATGTTCCATAAACATACGGGATACTTTTCGACAATTAATCAGCACCACGTTCTTCCGCACCGCACGATGGCTAACTGGACTTCTGGAGACAAAACCGTACGAGCGAACTGAATGTGTGCACCGCTACATAGAAATTGCGTCATAGACGTCATGCTTAAAATGAAAAGGACAGCAGAAGTTTCTATCCATTTGAAATGTTGACGTGAGAAATAATATTTAATATATAAAGCCGTAAAGTTTATTTTTCTAATGTGTTCCATATTTTTGAATACTTATAATGCTTGGATACCATTGGCGGGATGACTGTAACCATATTTATGGCGGTTTGACTGAACCGATCTATATGACGTTTTAAACGTCTCGACCTTTTGAGCGACTATATTGTTGACAACAATAAGACAACTTAGTTTGTACCGATATTATTGACTTTTTGGTTGCGTCTATTTATTTGAATACCCTGAGTGTCACTAACTATTTGACGCTGACTGTACCTACTACGCTTTGGAATGGGCAACTAGCTTCATACCTATTTCTGACTGACCGATTCCTTGACAATTCAAAAGTGCCTGTAAATGGTTTAATTGAAATAAATGCTTTGAGTTTGAGTTTGAATTGTTTATAAACTAAACTTTTTTAATCAAATATGAATTACAGTACAATTTCTGAGATAATAAATGATTTTTTTGAGAGTAAGGACCACTTCTGAGTGTCTCTTTGAGTTGATAGATGGCGCTGTTAATTCTGAGAAGAATATTGCATCAGTAGATTTTAATGCTGCTGCTATACTAGTTGCCATCAATGCCGGTAGATGGCGTTGGTTGTGTGTTCTTGACAACACGGGAATAGATTGAATGGCTCACGGCTGCATAGCTGACGATTACCCGTTACAATAGTTGTGAGAAATACTGATACCATAATATTTTAAAAATTTTAAAAACGCAAGAATTATTACCCTATACAAATAGGACTACTACCTCATAGGGTCTAGAGGTCGCAAGCGCCAACTGCTGAGCACGAGGAACTGGGTTCGATTACCAGGTTGTTCCATTAAAATTTATTTTACTCCGTAACAGTCCAGAGTCTGAATGTGTTCCCGGTTTGTGGTAATATGCTCACTCCCTATTAAAACAGACTATAATAAACACCTATTCCTGCCCCTTCGAGGTATACAGGCGCAATGTTATGTAAGTTTGTAAATAAATAAATAAAACACATAAACAAGGACAATTACCTTTTATTAAAGTTCATTGTGCATTCGGTAGATATAAAATAAATGGCAAATTAACATTATAATTAGGCGTGCGAGTGGCATCGGGCCTATTAGATACATGTATGATTTAGTTTATATATATTAACGTGCGATCCTGAGACGGCAGCGTGTCTGCGAATCGAGACGACATTGTAGGCTACACTTGTCACACCCGACGATACTGATGAAGCGCTAAGGCTGCCCGCGAAATTAAAATGTTCTTGCCTTTTTTTGAAATTGCAGAGCAGTGTCAGGTTGTTTGTTGAATAAAATATGATTCGCGACAGCAACAAATATGTTTTTGACAGAATTGTAATCATTAGAAACATCGATACTTACAACACGACACATGATTTTATGAAATAGTCACTCAATAGGGTAATTTGAACTTAGAGAGTTGGATTGATGATTTTAATTACTATAATTCTGTAAATACATATATGATACGGGCGCGAATCATATTTCAATCGACATACAATATGATACTGACCTGGAAATTGCGAGAAACGTAACAAAATTTGAATTTAGCTGGCTACCCTAGCGCTTTCGCCTTAACGTGTCACAAGTGTTCTTTTACAAGTCATGCTACACTTGTGACACCCGACGACAGTGTATGCGTGTTACAAGTGTGTTCCACGCTTAAGACAAGAGCGAAGCTGAGCCCAGCTTCAGATATTCCTTTTTTTAATATTTAATAATATCGTAATACTTATCTCTATTAATATTTTAATAATAATCATTACATAGCAGTAACTAAGCAGCGAGACTAGAATTGAATGGCGATGGCGTCTACTTAATAATATATATTTATTTATATATATATATACGTTTATACAGTATCGTGTGGGAAGTTGTGTGCGTGTGAGTACCTACTTATGTATAATGAAAGAGTTCAATATACACCTGTGCCCACCCTCTCGGGGAATGCTGGCGCGATGTTATATAACTGTATATATACACACGCACACAAACCACATTACACATTATATTGAAATTATTATAATATTAAACAGATAACTGGCAACACATGTCATAACATTTTAACCGCCTCTGTGGCCTAGTGGTTAGACCACCTGTCTCAGACCCAGAGGTCCCGGGTTCGATTCCCAGTGGGGGCAAACATTTCTGCTCAGTTGGTGGTAGGGCTTGTTCTAAGTCCGCGCGGCTAGCTACCATTATCTTATCTAAGTCTGTCGCCATAACAACAATGTTAACAGCGTTGTTGTGTTTCGGCAGTTAGAGGTAAGATAGCCAGTTCCTCTGTGGTTGAGGATTCCGGGTGAAGCTCGCTTCCACCTTCAGCCTGATCATCACTTACCATCACGTGAGGTGCTGGCCAAGACCTCTGCCTAACTCTTCGGGGTCTACAACTGTTTACGGTGAAGGCGTCAGGGTAGCCCACGAAATTCAAATTTTCTTACGTTTTTTGCAATTTGCAGGTCAGTGTCATGTATGTTGATCTAAATATGATTCGCGGCCGTAACAAATATGGCTTTACTCAATTATAATCATTACAATCCAAGTCCAGTTCAATCCAGTTAGCAAAGGTGTCAAATGTCATGATTTCATGAAATCATGACATTTGACACCTTTGCTAACTTATGGAGTTGTATTGCCGATTGTAATGATTATAATTGAGTAAAACCATATTTGGGTCGGCCACGAATCATATTTTAATCAACATAAAACCTGACGATGACTTGCAAAATGCAAAAAACGTAAGAAAATTAGAATTTCGCGGGCTACCCTGACGCTTCCCTCTTAAACGCTCTATGTTGTCTATGAAGCTGGTGTTGCCAGTTACCTGAACAATATTACAATGCCACCACTTAAAAAGTCGTGCCGAGATCATCAAACTAAACATACGCCTGATAGATTCGTTTTAAACTCGTCCATACTATTAATAATAATTAATAGTGTAGTACTATTAAATAACAAATACAAATGTGGGCGTACTATACACGTCTGCCTGACCCTTCGGAGAACGCGGGCGAGATGTTATGTGTAGTACCACAGATTAATAACAGAGGGTTCACTCCGCAAAATCATTGAAATAAAAAGCGACTCTTGCTGCGACACAATAAAGTGCAATTCAGGTCGCACAGCGCTAATACCAATATTCACCTAGAAATTGCCTCTCTTGCTATCGCGTAACTCTTATATCTTCTGACTACGTTACGCTCACTGAATTGGCCCGACAAGACGGGCCCGCCGCGTACTTGTAGCTCCATACCTAACATGCGGAGTGCGCCTTCTGTTCTATTCTGTGGAAGTACTTATGTAATAGTACTAACACCACTGAGTTGGATTTTAAACTAATATTTTCACTTTCTGAGCGATGTACACAGGGAAGTTTGTACAGTGATGTAAATTTTTAGAGGAAGTATACAGGATGGTTTTGTCTGGGGGTTAAAATTACCCCTTTTTACCTTTTAAAGTTAACATCGCTGTAAAATGTATATATAACTATTACAATATAAACTTGTGACAATCATTTATAAATCGTATTACATTTTGTAAATGTTTTTAATGTCGATATATTTTGTGTTGTATCATATTTAACTATTTCTTTTGCGATGTCACGGCATTAGGGAGCGCCTATGTCCAGCACCGGACTGCTACAGGCTGAGTTTTATGGGATATGTAAAAGAGGTAAATAGGTTGATATGATAGTATTGTAGATTATCTGAGAATCCTTTGAAATGTGTAATTTATGTTACTTTAACTCCACACCATCAACTTGAGAATAGTTTTTAAACCAGCATCTGATCTCACAGTAGTGTACAAATAAAAACACAAAATACATCGATCATTCGAAACACAATAACAATACAGCCCAGTCGATACGTTCAAAAGCATAAACATCATTATACCTTAACCATATCTAAGTATTTTAAAAATTACGCTATCCCACCGTTTCATCGATGTATCGATACTCTTCAAACTATCGATACATCGACGTAAAGGATAGAGAAGTATTAAAATATTATTTTCCAATCAGCCGATACATACATATATATATTAACAAATTTTGAACTATGTTGCACCCATTTTGTAAAATATTATAACTTTTTTTGTTAAGAGGGTAGAAACGAATTTTGTACATGACTTGCTCGTTTTTTATTTGTATGTAACAATTATACAAATTGGTTTCCTAATGTCAATTCTTAACTGAAATAAATGCTTTGAGTATCAAATGCAGATTTGGTGCAAAGGTTCTTCTGGGTTAAAATTACCTAGGTTAACCTACTCCATTTATCCTTTAAGAATTAACATTAGCCAACCAAACAACTTGTATTCCTTAAATATGTGTTTTTAACTAAAACATAATCACTTATGCTTTAGTAGTTAACATATAAATTGAGATATGAAAGGTCTTCGATTAAAATCTTAGTTTGACAAAAATTTTACACAAACATAGCATTTATTAGTTACTAAAATCGTTAAACAGCCAGCTGTTAGAACATCTTATTGTCCCTAAAACTAAGTAACACGCACTGGCAAAGTGTGAATGCATCTTTCAAGTGACGTTTTAGTTAATAACACATATTTAAGCCGAGTTTCTGAATAAGTTCAAGTAAATCTGCCGTCTGCTGTCTTATTCTAATTGTTGAACAACAACAATCAATGATATAAGTTCACTTGACATTCGACAACAGATAATACTGACTAATATTTCAGAAACAGGATGTGTCCTTATGTTATTGATAAAATACATATTATAGCACATTGCATTCCAAGCAATTAGTTTCAGCTTGAAATTATTACTATAATGAGAATCACCGTCCTTAGATCACCATTTTTTTTGCCAAGCGAGATACTATAATCTCACAATTGTATAGATAATATCACTTTTAACTACCGGTATTGCTTAGAAAAGCCATTAGAATGTTATCTTATACTTACGAGTACCACAGAGCACGGAAACGCCGCGCCGGCAGTACCTACTAATAAAATTCGTGGCGTCGAAAGTGCGTTGAGCGCAAAACATCTGTCACGAACTGCCTTCAAAGCCGTCAGTTTGTATACGTTATAATTGTCATAGTGCGAGTAAACGGTGACACGTTTGGTTTGGGAAGTGTCGACAATGCCGCCTCTAACAGCGACCGTCGAGGCGTCTCTGTGCTCTGTGATCTATTGGCGTAAGCTGCCATTTGAGATCACCAATCTCTTCACCAGTTCTTGTGATTGTAGTCGAAATCACCAATAAATTTGCAAGTCGTGGTGATTATCACAGTATTCTACGTTCATTGATATGTGAACACCAATCCTATAACAGAGTGTGATGTTAGTGGCAGTTTCTTTGTGTAGCTGTGTTTTAGGAAGCCCTTATGTAACAGTCAACGTCTTGCAATGAAAATATACCTACATATTTTTTATAACCTGACATTTTATTGGGTGCTAATGCCTCCACGACTGGCGATACCCATCCGCGGGGCACACCCTGGACAGTCAGACCCGCTATCACCTTGCTGACTGATAAATAGTTATACCGCGAGAGAAGATACATTTTATTCACTTTTCTAAGCATTATCGATTGAATAAGTGACTTTTATACATTTTCCCTTGTTTTATATGTCCATATTCAATGAAACTTTATTTATCTACATCGTACCATCGTATAACTGAGTCTATTAGAAAGAGATGGTCGTATGTAATCGTATTTGTATAGCGCTGTCTCTGTCGCTGTCATGATTTAGTCGTTGTCTCAAATAACTTAAAAATATAATAATATAAGTAGAGAGCTTTTTAAACCACATAATTAATAAATAAAACTAAACGACTATTTTAGTACAAGCCTTTTCTCAACTACGTTGAGGTCGGCTTCCTGTCTAACCGAATGCAGCAGAATATAAGTATTTTACATGGAGCGACTGCCTATCTAACCTCCACAACCCAGTTATTGGGCAACACAAATTCTCTTATAAAAGATTAATTTTCGAGAAAGAGATAGTGCTCTACAAATCCAAAGTTTACCGATTATCTCTTTCTAGCAGCCAAAGTTGTGTACGGCATAATGTATACCTACTCAATGTCACTTAGTAAGCACGCGGACGCTTTGAGTGTCAACGTGGCATTTTAAATGTAACTAATAAATAATTAAGAGATACAACACTATATTAAGCATTTTATAGCAAATTAATGTTCTAGTGATGTTTTTAAGTGCCTAATGTGGTACTTACGTAAAGTTGTGATGATCCGGCCGTTTGGCAGTATTTTCTGTATCGGTGTCCTAAATGACCCAATTTAATCTATGGCTAAAAGTACCAAATCGACACATAAAAACACACTCACGATAAAATAAATAACGCACCGCTTTTTTAAAATTAACTCAATATTTACAAAACAAAATATAATTTAAAACACAATATACAGGGTGACTCGTTTAAGGCGTGATAGTGGAGAAGAAATGCAATTGCGACCCCCTATAGGTCCAAGTTGAACTTTTTCAATAAACTCAAAATATGTAGTACGGTCGTGTATGCACGTATTCAGCTAGTCTGCTCACATGGCATGCGTGTGTTAGGGCGCGATGGAGAGCGGGCGGAAGCGCCGCGCGCGCGCCGCGTTGTGCTGCGGCGCGGGGGCCGGCGGCGCGGCCGGCGCGCCCGGCGGCGGCGAGCCCGACGACGACGAGCCGCCCGACGCCGGCGGCGATGATAGCAGCAGAGCGGGCACGCCGCGCGACGTGCTGCGGCTGTGTATAAACAAATACCCCAATTAAACCCGGGACAAAAATTACCAGAGTTACACGTTGTATAAAAACCTACCACAGCTGCTATACCCTGTGTAAAATAACCTTTATTACATTCTGTATGACAAAAATGAACCCATAATAACCGTGAACAAAAATTACCTGAAATTATGAAGTGTAACTCTGTACAAAAATTTACCCAGGACAACCCTGTTTAAATAATTACTTAAGTATAACCCTGTATACAAAGTTACCCAAGTATAAAACTGTATAGTAAATTACCCAAGTGTCATTCTGTATATAGAATTACCCAATAGTCAACGTGTATAACAAATTACCCAAGTGTCACCCTGTATAACAATTTACCCAAGTGTCAGCCTGTATAACAAATTACCCAAGTGTCATCCTGTATAACAAATTACCCAAGTGTCACCCTGTATAACGAATTACCCAAGTGTCACCCTGTATAACAAATTACCCAAGTGTCACCCTGTATAACAATTTACCCAAGTGTCAGCCTGTATAACAAATTACCCAAGTGTCATCCTGTATAACAAATTACCCAAGTGTCACCCTGTATAACAAATTACCCAAGTGTCACCCTGTATAACAAATTACCCAAGTGTCACCCTGTATAACAAATTACCCAAGTGTCACCCTGTATAACAAATTACCCAAGTGTCACCCTGTATAAAAAAATACCCCAGTATAACCCTATATAAAAATTACTCTAACATAAACCTTTATAAAAATTACCGCAGTATAACCCTGTATAAAAAATTACCCAAGTATAACACTGTATAAAAAGTTATTACACCTGCTTAAAAAAATACTCGATAGTTACACCTTTTTATAAAAAAAATACTGGAAAGTTACACCTTTTAAAAAAAAATCATAAAAACTGCACCCTAAATAAAAAAAAAATACCGAAATAAAGTTACAACCGACCTACTTATATTTGTACGCCGTTAAGGCAAAACATGACTGTGATATAATTTAATTGTAACATCTTGCATGCCATGTGTATACTCATGATTTGGACAAATATATGATCTTTATCTTAATGTGCGCACTTATAATTTCACATTGCGATATGATCGTGGACGTCCACGTCCACTGTGTACCGCGACATGCACGACACACAATGGACTGAAATCGCGAAGGTCTCGACTCCAGATTCGTATGTACATTTTTAAAATCTACATAATAATACAATTCTTTTATATAAGTGACGTTTTTGTCATAAACCCATTACTTTTAAAGTTATAGGCAGTTTCATTATTGTATGGAAAAAAAAAACAGTGGCACTCCAGGAGTGCCGACAGAAGTGAAAACTTGAACAAGATCGCCTTGGTGGAAGAAATATACTTGTATAGAACCTTATCTAAATAAAGAGCACAATCGCGTTTACGAAAAAAAATAACTTCCAAACTCAAACTCAAAGCATTTATTTCAAATAAACCATTACAGGTACTTTTGAATTGTCAAGGAGTCGGTCAGTCAGAAAAATAAAAAGAAAAGAAAAAGAAAGAAATATATTTTATTTGGGACACGCACAGGGAAAAATGGAAATGAAGCTAGTTGCCCATTCCAAAGCGTAGTAGGTACCTATGGAGAAGAACGGGCAAGAAACTCCACGGACACTCTTTTAAATAAAAATATACAAGTAACAAAATATTGGTTACATCATTCATGTTGAAATTATACATGTGAGAACAATGTAGAAAGACGTGCACGTTAAAAGCGTCCGTAACAAAAATATAATATCAATTCAAAAATTTAAATAAATTTATATAAACCGTGGCAGCTAAGACATGACCAGTCCCTACTGACGGCACCCGTTCACGAACATGACGCATGGATCAGCACCATTTTGAAGGGAACTTAATGATCCAACACACACGCCACCATCAGCGAGACATTTGAGTGAGTATGACATACTCTCAGCCGCCAGGGCACATTCAAGTCAATGAAAGACGTACCCAGTAAATGGTAGCTTTATGGAATGTACAACATGGTCACAGTGCTCACACATGTGATACCCAAAACCTTTAAAGTAAAAATACTTGCATATAACATTGATCCGTAACGTAATATAAATGTAGAGCACAATCGCGTTAACAAAACTGAGGTGTCGGTAACGGTGTCGCGAGTCCAATTGTTTTTTCCCATCTCAAAAATGCCTAACGCGCCTAAAGAAGTTTTCAGCAAAAAAAAAAAATGATGTATCAGAATTGTATTGCAAAATATAGTCAAATTAGACCTTAGTTGTACGTGCAACGATATTCCACACCATTTCCACGACTAATGTTCTAAATACAGCTAGGAGATATTTTGAAAACTCTAAAATTGCATCAGCTTCGATAACAGGAGTCAACGAGGATTTGATAAAACGATTTAAAACCATATTAGAGGCAACTTCTTCAGGTCACTCTGTAGATACAATTATGTTTGAAGACCCGCCACGATAAGACCTCCGTTACTTTATAAAAGCTGAAAGTTTCTGTGTATGTCCCCAATACAGGTAAGAACGATCCCCGAATATAAAGTTTGGGTCATGGTGGCTTTGGCAGGTATCATGTGGCAAAGGTGTATGAAATTGCACTTAAGTTACGTTATAGTATAAAAGCTGAATTTTATATAATATGTTGCTTGGTGAAGTATCAAAAGATGTTTTTATCACATCTATTCAAAAAGAGCTAGTTTATTCTTCGTAAACAGGGACGAAAATAGCTTTTTAATCCCTAGGGATTAAAAGTGATTTGACTTTGGAATGTGGATATTGTTAGTAAAAGTTCTAATTACCAAAGAGATCAAACATGAGCATTATATGAACATCTAACAGGCTGGCAAGAGAGATAGAGAAAGTGTGAATTTGGTCAAAATGTAAATCCAAGATCGCGGCTCTAAAAAATTTCAAATTTATCATCATGGGTATCGTTTTCATGGTTTTTAAGGGTGCTAAAGCAGATAGTGAGGTCAAAATGTAAATTCAAGATGCCGGCTGAGGAAATTTTCAAATTTTTCGTCATGGGTGTCGATTTCATAGTTTCCGAGGGTGCTAAAACCGATAGTGAGGTCAAAATGTAAATCCAAGATGGCAGCTACGAAAACTTTCAAATTTTTCATCATCGGTATCGTTTTCATAGTTTTCGAAGGTGCTAAAGTCTATAGTGAGATCAAAATATAAATCCACGATGGCGGCAACGATTTTTTTTTTATCTTACTTGACGAGGGTCAGATCAGACACGTTTTTTTTCTCATAGAGGGTGATAATAAGTAGAGTGTTCACCTCGGGAGCAACACTATTTTAAGCTCGAGTCACGTACTTTGAATCCCTCGCTTCACTCAGGATTCTACTTAAGAATCTTGTTATTTATGTATTTTGATTAGGTTTTTTTGTAAATTTTGATGTTCAAAAGTGCCTTTTATGTGAGACACTTTTGAACATCAAAATTTACAAAAAAAAAATATGACAAAATTCCCAAAAAAACGTATAATTGATTCGCCCCTAGTCGCCCCTTTCAAAAGGTAGTTTTCGTATGGAGAAAAATGGGCAAGAAACTCCACCGTTACTCTTTTAAAATATTTTATATATACATTAATTATATAATTATATGTGAAGACGATGCACCTGGAATAACATTACTATACCACAATAGGTAAAAATATAAGATGATAACGAGAGACACGTACCATCAAAGAAACTCATATCTAACCAGTTTGAAAACAAAATCCCGTGCACACGATGACCACATCTGTTACCGCCGCGGTGCTATATCGGCCGAGCGCTCCAAGCAGAAATAGTCCTTACGGTGTATAGATATGAAATTCTTTTGATAGTACTTTCTCCGCCATATTTTGTTCTTACCTAGAGTGATGGTGCGGCGGCTGTCGGTGCCTGGGGCGCGCGAACCGCAGGTTCAGTTCCCGCGCGGGGTCTACGGCGTACTTGTCACCTGCGTTCTGACGACGCCGGCGCAGTGCTGCGGGGGGAGAACTACTGTTCTTTATTATGTTACGAGTCTATTTAGGGGAAAGGGGGGGGAGTAATTTGGAAAAAATATAAAGGCGGAGATTGACTTGCAACGTTTGTGTGTATCATTGGAGGCGAACTTTGTTACAAAACGGCGAAACTCTAAACGTGGCGACCGCTCGCTGTTTCGAGCACTTAACTCAAGTTTTTTTGTTTTTGCTCCATTGTAAGGCTGCCTGTCCACGCTCCTCGCTCCGCGTCAATGGACAGGCAGCCTTAACCAATAGGAGCGGAGCTTTGAAGCGGAGTTTAGATTCTATAGGTTAATATTGGCACGTTTCTCCGCTCCGCTGCCTCGCTCCGCTCCAGTGGACAGGCAGCCTAAACATGCGCTCGCAATGCTCGCATCGAGCGGCTGGGCTCACTGCACTGACTACTGTAAGGGAACGTACCCATACTACGTGACCCAATTTTTATCCCCTCCCTCCCGGTGACCACCCACCACCCGTAGTATATGCCAAGACAACCCCTCACCCTCTCATTTTCACGCAGTAATTCATAAATATAGTTTTAAATAATTTTTTGCCGACAGAAAGTTAAAAAAATAATAATTTGACTCATATTTGTCTTTATTAATACAGCGCTTGTCGCGTGACGCCAAGAGTGCGTATATACCTATAAATAACAAGTGAAAAAATGTTACCAAGAAGAAAAAACTTGCATTAAATACTGTCAGTTTTCAATCAGCTGACGTCTACGAATCATATGTACGTCAGTGTTGCCAGCTGTTAGTTTAAAAAGCGCTAAACGGTGCGCGCCATATTTAAATGTAGCTCGAAAAAGCACGAGATTTCCCCAGAGGATATTGACTACGTGACAAAAACCTGAGCCCCCCCGCCCCTGTGATCAAGCGTGGTATTTTGAAGACCCCCTCCCCCCTCAGAATGAGTCACGTAGTATGGGTACGTTCCCTAGCGCGTTACAAAAACTCGATACATTACACACAAACGTTACAAGTCAGTGTCCGCCTTATTGATATGAACGTGAATTTTGAGTACCAATGTGACCTTTTACCTAACTGAGAGGATGCTAACAAAAATGATAAAGTTCCATTTACATGATGTAAGTTTCAAGCCTGTGGTTTATAACAAAATTTAAGCAACAAATGACTTGTGTATCTCAGTCTTTAGGATGCAACCGGACTGCGGTCGATTGACGCTCTTTTGATAATAATTTTTAGGGTTAGTTTTTCGGTTTCAGTCGTTACGGGTCGTCAGAAGCCCGAAAGTCTGACAACCAGTCTTACCAAGGGGTATCGTATTACCCAGGTACTGGGTTGTGGAGGTCAGATAGGCAGTCGCTCCATGTAAAATACTTGTATTCAGCTGCATCCGGTTAGACTGGAAGCCGACCTCAACATAGTTGGGAAAAGTCAGGCAGATTGATTAAGGGTTCCGTAACCGAAAGTTGCCAAACGGGACCCTATTACTAAGAGGGGTTTCGCACTACGTCCTATCCGAATCTGAGTCCGTTCCGTGAAGGGTGGGCGTTTTTGGGGGACTGTCATATTATGTAATTTTGACGTTCGAAAAGTGCTGATTCTCAGCCTAGTTTGAATAAATGACATTTGAATTTGATTCGAATCCGAATTGGGAATGTTCTAAATTCGGACAGACAAAGATCAGATCTAGTGCGCCACCCCTCATACAAATAGTACTATGGCTACTTCGGACCGACATTTCTCGGATTGGATCGGACGGAGTGCGAAACCGCTCTCAGCCTCCGCTGTCCGTCCGTCCGTCCGTCTGTATCTCATGAACCGTATTAGGTAGACAGTTGACGTTTTAATGGATAGTGTATTTCTATTGCCGTTATAACAACAACATCTAAAAATAAAATAAAATTAATGGGGGTCTGCATACAAGTTTTTTTCACGCTAAAGTATTTAAAAAAACATGTACTGATAAATATTATGCAGAAATTTTTGTGTGCGAGTTGGCTCGCACTTGGCCGGTTTTTTTTTGATAGAGATAATTTATTGGCTTCAGAGTGATATAAACTAGGGAAGTTACGGAGCTTCGGTTCCGATTCCGAAACGTCGGAACTTCCGATTAATTTTACACCTTCAATTTCGACTTCGGTTCCGATAATTTTGAATCGGAGTTATACCGAATTTCGAAACGCAGTGATGCACGTGATTAGAGCGCGTACAAACAAGTTTTAACTCGTCGCCAGGGTAATGTCGCCCGGAGTCTCAGTTTATCGTTTTGTTTGTGGATGTTATCGCTAATATTTGACTGATTAAAGAGACTAATCAAAGAGAATGATTAAAGAGACTGAATTATATTTCTACATACGTACATACATAAACTCACGCCTTCTTCCCATGGGGGTAGGCAGAAACTACAGAACGCCACCTGCTACGATCCTTACATACTCCTTTTGCCTCGTTTACGTTCATACATCTGGTCATACACGCACGCCGGTTGCGAGTACTACGCACCTGGCCTTTCTGAAGAACATCACCAATAAGGTCAGTATATGTCCTCCTAGGGCGTCCCGCCCGGCCTTTCCCTTCACATCAGCCTTGTAAATACATTTTGTTAGTCGCCTTTCATTCATCCTCTCAACATGCCCAAACCATCTCAGCATACCCTTTTCAATTTTTGTCACTACATCTTCTTTTAAATTACTTTTATATTTCTATTGTTTCATTAAGCCTTCCCTTAAAACATCTTTCTTCAACGTCCGCCTCCGACTCCGGTTCCGATTCCGAGTCCGGTTCCGATTCCGATCAATCAAATTTAAAACCTCCGGATCCGGTTCCGGTAAAACGACTTCCGTAACATCCCTGATATAAGACTACCTTATGTCCTGCAAAATAATAGGATATCGTACTAACCGGGCGTAAGATCCGCCACATCGGGAGACAAGGGTCCGTCCCCGCTCCAGCTGGCGCACTTGGCAAGTCTCTGCTCAGCTCCGCAAGCTACGGGGATGCGGGATGTACTGGCGCTGCCTGTTGATCTCTGGGGGATGAAGATAATTATCATAATTAATGAAAATCCTAATATTATTAATGCGAGAGTTTGTTTGTTACGTTTTTACGCTAAAACGGCTGAACGGATTTGGATGAAATTTGGCACATGTGTAGACCATGACATGGAGAAGGACATAGGGTACCTTTTATTTCGATAATCCCACGGGATCGAGTCTTATGCGGGTGAAACCGCGGGGCGCAGCTAGTAAAGACATAAAACGACTTTACCAGCGTCAGTGTTTTTTGATAAATGAGTTTAGTTCTTTAAGTAGGTTTGTACTACCTATACAGTATATACACAGTAATATACACAGAGATACAGTCTGACAATTTTCTTAATGTCCCTCGGGAATCATCGCATTTCCGAATACAAACGAATGCTAATTTCCATGTCTATCAATTATTAAATTTATCTTGTATAATAATTTGAATTCAGAACTAAGTACTTTATTGTTGTCTTGTTTTGATTTCCGTGTGAACTATATAGAGCTGTAAAACTATTTTCGTGCCCGCGACTTTAGCAGCTTTCCTGCCATTTTTAAACAAATTACATTAAGTTAAAAGAGTATTAACAACTCTATATACTTCCAAGTCGATTATGAACGTCCGGTCTGCACCAAGTGCAAAGGGCAACTGATAGAAATCCGACGACTGACGAAACACGAAGTTTGCCGAGGGACATTAAGAACATAGTTATACTGTGCTTTGTTATTTTTGTCAACTAATCACATAACATTAAAGAGTAGTTGAGAATGAAGCCCAGCGCGCCGCGCAGGCGCAGGCGGCCCCGCCACGACACTCCTCGCTTGAGAGGAAGTGGCGTTCATTCCATACATATATTCCTCTGTTTTTTAAGTCCAAATATTTTTATACGACATAATGTATATCCACCACTGCCATGTCCCTATGTTTTTTTTTTTCAATTATTTTTGTAAATTACGCCAAAACGGCGTGGTTGGTTCGTCACCTATTCACGAACCAACCGCGCCGTTTTGGCGTAATTTACATTTACCATTCATTACATATCGAGAGCCCTCCGTGCTTCGAAAAGCACATTTCTCCCGGCTGTCATTTGTAGATCTTTGAAATTCATTACGAGTATTCGGAAGCCCAAAAATCTGACAACCAGTCCTGCAAAGGGATATCGTGTTACCCAGTAACTGGATTGTGGAGGTCAGATAGGCAGTCGCTCCATGTAAAATACTGGTATTCAGCTGCATCCGGTTTAATTAGAAACCGACCCCAACATAGAAAAATTGAATGTACCATAATCGGTCTATAAGTCTATAACGTCCCCACACAGTGAGAGGCAGTGGGCCGTACTCCACACGCGGGCCCAGTGCAGGCCGGTACATGTCACGTGTCTTCGATTTTTTTGGTTCTAGGACATGCCGGTTTCCTCGCGATGTTTTCCTTCACCGTTTTCAGAGCAGTGGTGATGAAATAATTTACACAAAGTAAAGCGCCTGTGAGGGTTCGAACCCACGACTTACAACTCGTAAGTCGCTTTAGAACACTATAAAATATAAAACTTACATCTCGCAAGCTCTGTGATCCATCGCCGCCAGCACTTGTGATTTCTCTCTTACTAATTGCTATGACGCTTCTGCAAAAAAAAGAAAAAAACATAGTGCAAATTCCTTTTCACAAAACTAATATTTTAATAATAAAATATCTATATCATCGTTGTTCCTGAACAACAGTCCCAAAAAACTTTTTATTTTTCATTTTACCTACAGCGTCAGTATGTGCTAGCCCCTCAAGTTTTAAAATGTTACACTGCTACAATATTGAATTCGTTACGAATAATCTAAAGAATACTTCAAAAAGAGTTCTTTGTTTCGACTTGGATTCGAACCATCGCATCACCGAACGTCGTCATACTCATGCAGTTTGACGAACTAGCCAGCGAGCCCATGTGAATAGTGATGAAATTGTTATCTACTATCGTCCGAGTCACTTTATCTTTAGGTCTCTGTCTAATCGATAGTTGTTATAATTTGAGGGTATCCATTAAAGTTTTCTTTATAAAATTAATCCATACCCTTAATCAAAGTCAAATAACTTATTTCAATTAGGCACAAAAAGGCACTTTTGAACGTCAAAATTTACAAAAAATTTAATTGATTCTAGTCGCCCCTTCCAAACGGTAGTTTTCGTATGGAGAAAAATGGGCAAGAAACTCCACCGTTACTCTTTTAAAATGTTTTACAATATTTTGTATACATTAATTATATAATTATATGTGAAGACGATGCACCTGGAATAAGATTACTATACCACAATAGGTAAAAGTAATTCAAAATGAAGCAATGACAGAAAACATAATTATGTAAGTAATGGACACATGGTGTTCACATATTTACAAGCATTGTAAAAGTAGGTATCTATACGATATTCCTAAAAAAATTATAAGTAATAGGTACTAATAAGTCAGTGTGTGAGATAATTAATTGATTCAGGCGTGACCTTGCGGAAATCCATTATAAAATACAATAGACGTGGATATATTTAGTAACTTGTTCCGCTTTGCTATTTCTAAAGAGCCATAAAAAACTCCTGAAAGAAATCGACACGTGTTTCACCTCTCAACGAGGCATCCTCAGGATGACGATGGACTTGTTGCGAACTCGAACACGGCGTGTTGCCACACCAAGCGCTGAGTGCAGACTGAGCCTTATCGCCCGTGAAACCCACTTATATCCCATTGTCCCTTTACCCATTGTTCGCGCCTTATCGCCCTGGTAACGGTCGCACTAATAACGGCGACACTATATAAGTGGGTTTCACGGGCGATAAGGCTCAGTCTGCACTCAGCGCTTGGTGTGGCAACACGCCGTGTTCGAGTTCGCAACAAGTCCATCGTCATCCTGAGGATGTCTCGTTGAGAGGTGAAACACGTGTCGATTTCTTTCAGGAGTTTTTTATGGCTCTTTAGAAATAGCAAAGCGGAACAAGTTACTAAATATATCCACGTCTATTGTATTTTATAATGGATTTCCGCAAGGTCACGCCTGAATCAATTAATTATCTTAAACTTGCAGGTACAGCAGAACAGGCAAAACTTTACACCAAACTCACTAAATCACATCGTATTGCTGCTCAGAATGTTTGGTTTAATCAACAGTGTAAACAATTGGGGGTAATCCCTTCCTATATCAATATTCGTTCCAATACATATAGTAGATCAGCTAATATCGCTTTGAGTAGGGCAAAAAACATTTGGTTAAATGAGGAAATAAGATACTGGTTTTCAGTTAGGGATAGTATAAAAAATCATCTTAAAATTTTGTACACAGAGTTAGTTTTCAGACTACACAATATAGAATTTGATATTTTAGACAATAAAGCGCGGGAATTCGCATCTATTACAGCTCACGAAAAATATTTGATACAGTCTAGGAAGTTGGAAAGATTAGTTAGAAACAACAGAAGTCACAGTAATGAAGGCATTTATATTAATAGTGACAGACAAATGGATCAGCAAACATGTCCTCATACGTTTCATCAACGAGTAAAAAACCTAACTAACATACAATTGTCAAGTGAAGAAACTTCTTTGCTGGAGAAAGGACTTAAATTTAATTTCCAGCCCATCTTGTCACAAAAACCTTTGGAACTTTTGGCGGTAGATTCAGAAATGGCTATAGTTAGAGGTAAAAAAGATGAGACAGTAGCACACCAGGTATCTGTTCATATTAAACAGTCTCTTAACTCATCAAATTCAATGACTTTATCATCAGACCTACGTATTTATAGATCTTTGAAGAACAAGATTGATCAAAACAGTATAGTTGTTACTAAGGCCGATAAAGGAAACACAATAGTTATCTTAGACAGAAACATTTACGACCAAAAGGTAAATGACGTAATACAGGGCAGCGATTTTCAACAACTAAGTTCGGACCCCACTAAAGTATTTACTTCACAATTAAAAAACATTACTAAAAACATATCTTACGTCGATCAGAAACCTTTAAAATATATTGTACCAATGAACCCAAGGTCTCCTATGCTATACGGCTTGCCTAAAATTCATAAGGATAATATCCCAATAAGGCCAGTGGTTTCTTATATCGGTGCAACAGCATATAATTTGTCAAAACATTTGAACTGTTTATTGAAGTCGAGATCAAATTATAAACCAAAGTTTAGTCTTAAAAATAGTTTACAGTTAATAGAGAAAGTTAAGGATATTGATTTGCCGACTAGTGCAAAATTATTATCGTTAGATGTTGAAAGTTTATTCACAAACGTTCCATATGAGGAGTGTTACAAATACTAGAAGATCTTTTTGAGAAACGGCGAATTCATCCTGGTGAGGTTAATGAATTATTATCTTTGACCAAGATTTGTATGGAACAAAATTATTTTAGGTTCAAAAACCAATATTACAAACAAAAAGAAGGTTTAGCCATGGGTTCTCCACTCAGCCCCCTTATGGCAGATATATTCATGGACCATTTTGAAAATAAATACATTGTAGGACAGCCACAAATTTTATATTATTACCGTTATGTTGACGACATAATTATGTGTTGGACCGGTACATTGCGTCAAATTGATGTTTTTGTTAATAAAATCAATAGTTTACACCCTAAAATAAAGTTTAAATTAGAATTAGAAGTTGACGGATCCCTTAACTTTTTAGATTTAACTATTACAAGAAAAAACAACAAACACGATTTTCAGATTTATAGAAAACCAACTTGTACAGATGTTACGATTCCTGCGTCATCTTGTCATCCGATTCAACATAAATTAGCAGCTTATCATAGTTTCACTCATAGATTAATGACAGTACCACTTTCACGAGATAATTATGACAGAGAACTTAACATTATTTATCATATAGCTGAGAGTAACGGATACAATAAGAGAATGGTTGATGATTTGATTCAAACGAAACGTCGCAACATAGTTCGTTCACTTTTGTATCCACTGCCTCCAGAAAGACCACATGAATATTTAGGTAGTTTGACATACTTAGGGTCAATTAGTGATAGGGTTTCAAAAACATTGTTTCGAAATGGATTAAGGGTAGCTTTTAAAACAAATAATTCATTAAGACAGATTTGTAACGGAAAAGATCAATTAGAAAACCACAAAAAATCAGGTGTATACAAGCTACATTGCGATGATTGTAATGGTATTTACATAGGTCAAACTGGTCGTAATTTTCAGACAAGATATAAGGAACATATTGCAGCGTACAGGAATAATTATCCAGAGAAATCCCATTTTGCACAACATTTAATAGATACAGGTCATTCGTTAAATAATAATAACACTTTCGAAATTTTACACACATGTGATAAAGGTTTCAGAATGTCAGTACTAGAGAGTTTAGAGATTGTCAAAAATAATACCGGAAACATTACACTGTTGAACGAATTAAATACGAGTATGCCAAGGTCACCTTTGCTGCGATTGTTCGCGCCTTATCGCGCTGGTAACGGTCGCACTGATAACGGCGACACTATATAAGTGGGTTTCACGGGCGATAAGGCTCAGTCTGCACTCAGCGCTCGGTGTGGCAACACGCCGTGTTCGAGTTCGCAACAAGTCCATCGTCATCCTGAGGATGCCTCGTTGAGAGGTGAAACACGTGTCGATTTCTTTCAGGAGTTTTTTATGGCTCTTTAGAAATAGCAAAGCGGAACAAGTTACTAAATATATCCACGTCTATTGTATTTTTCAGTGTGTGAGTTCAAGTAATCACAGAATGTAAAATAAATGTCATAATAATTAATTACACAATTAAATTAGCAACTAGTTTGATTTTGTCTAGACTCTAAATTGTCCTACGGAGCTAGACCAGCATGCTTCCAAGCATTCTTATCTAGGATATAAGTTTTAACTAGAACGTTTGATGTATACATTCACTTAAAACTATTGTTTATTTCTAGCGCTTCCTATTTTATATCGTTTGATTTAATAAGATGTCACTTGTCTAGGGACCCGTTTGTGTCAGTTGGCAAAATATGTACTCGTATATATTAAGGTTAAGCGTATGCTGAGACGAAGATGACGCAGCACAGCACAGTACAGATTTTGCAGGGTAGGGCAGGCGAGGCAGACATAGGCCGCGAGCGTATGCTGTGACGCAGCTACACAGACACATTCGCGTCCTAGCTAGGGATATAAAACAGTAAAATTACCCTGGTATAATAAGGTAAAAAAAAAATTTTTACGTAATTTACGGTAAAATATGGTAATTTTCGGTAAAAAACAACGTAACTAAAACACTACAAATACGGAAGTAACTACGTTTGTGTGTATCATGTGTATGTCACTACTTCACTATTAACAGATAAATGGATTTGAATTAAATTTGCCAGAGATATAACCAGTATAGGAACGTTAAAAAAAACAGAAAACTGGGCTCGTGCGACTCATGCGTACTAAAAATCCCTAAAACTTAATTCTCAAGTCAAGAATTCGAGATATGAATCACACCATGTCATGGATTATCATATATTTATGTGCAGAGCAGAGGACAGCACAGATTAAAATTGAAAACTTCATAAATAGCAGGTCATTTTACCGTAATTTATATAAATGACCGTAAAATACCCGTATTTTACCAGCGTTTTCCGTAACATTACGTAATTTTGCAACCTTAGTCCTAGCTAGTACAAACAATAAGCGTATGGTAAAAAATAAGTGACAAACTGCACGCGGCGCGCAGAAATCTGTGCCGGCACTACAACGAGACGCAGAGCAGGTCAGACATGTCTGCGTCGCACGTGCCTGCGCCGCAGCGTACGCAGCTGTCAGTACGTTCAAGCATTACAAGATCTGCTCTGCCCTGCGCTGCGTGGACCTGCGTCACCTGCGTCTCAGCATACGCTTAGCCTAAGCATTTCTTAACCCAATGTTTGGCAGTACATGGCGTTGCCTACCTGTCCGGTATTGCGTCTAACCGTGTCCTCTCCACCGCTGGACTCTGACTCTTCTCCCCGCTGCGCGTCGATGACCTGAAATAAAAAACAATGTATTTTCAAGACTGTGCTCTGCAGGTTTGCGTTGGCAAGTCCGAAAGGGATACCGTGGCCCCCGGCAACATGGCAACTGAAGGAACACGGGTGGAACCAGATAGGAAACCCAATAATAATAATAGCAGCAAAATCTACCCCTTAACACAGAATTTACTGAGATAAAGTGCGTGTCAAGAATATAAATGTAGGTAATTAGCGCTGTGCGACCTGAATTGCACTGTATTCTGTCGTAGCAAGAGTCGCTTTTTATTTAAATGATTTTGCGGAGTGAACCATCTATATTAATTTGGGCTTTCACGCAGCGACGGATCGACGTGTTTTTGAGGGTTCCGTACACAAAAGGAAAATGGAACCCTTATGTAGGATCAGTCGTGTGTCTGTCTGTCTGTTCGTCTGTCACAGCAACCGATTAAGTTGAAATTTGGTTCACATATGTGTTTCTGTGACCCAAACACGGACATGTAACTTTAATAAATAAATTTTGAATACCCCATATTCGAGGCGGGATTTTATCGCGCACTGGATTTTCAACTCTCGACGTTATTCAGAGCGTTGAGAATCCAACGTATTGGAACACACTCGTCCCAGCGCGTTGAAAAAACACCTGTTGGATTTTCGCCGCGATTTTATTACGTCCGTGCGTATGTCAGCTAACACTGGTTCTCCGACTTTTGGTATTCTAAATAGACGTAATGACAAACGGTTACACATATATTTTTGGTCCATTCCACGAGAACCGAGCATTCTTCAGGGACAAAAACAAACCAATTCTGGTTCATAAAATATCTCTAGGAAAAAAACCGGCCGCGTGTCGGACTACCGTAGTGGTATCGCGTTACCCAGAAACTGTGTTGTGTAGTGTAGGTCAGATAGGCAGTCGCTCCATATAACATAATGGTATACAGTTGCATCCGGTTAGACTGGAAGCTGACCCTACATATAAGGCACATGGTGATGATGATGCTTACCGTTTGTCCCGGTGATGCTCCGTAGCGTCGTAGTAAACGGAAGCCTCGTCGTGGTTCGGTCGCGGCTCGCCGCTGATTACCGACTGAATCTTCACTGCAACAACACACATTATTAAATTTATTTACTTTACAATGGTCTATCATTACAGTAACTAGAGGCAGGACAGAGGGCATCTCTAAATAAAAATAAAAAAACGTGTGCAGTCGGGGGACCCCCGTCAGGAACGAAGTTCTTTCTCACGTATGATATAAAACAAAAGCAATATTTTTGCAGCCGCCATCTTGGATTTACATTTTGACCTCATATCAGCTTTAGCCGTCTCAAAAACTATGAAAACGACACCCATAAAGAAAAATTTGTAAACTTTCGTAGTCGCCATCTTGGATTGACATTTTGACCTCACTATCAGCTTTAGCACTCTCGAAAACTATGAAAACGACACCCATGACGAAAAATTTGAAAACTTTCGTAGTCGCCATCTTGGATTAACATTTTGACCTCACTATCGGCTTTAGTAAACTCGAAAACTATGAAAACGATACCCATGATGAAAAATTTGAACATTATCAGAGCCGCCATTTTGGATTTTCATTTTGACCAAATTCACACTTTCTCTCTCCGGCATGCAGTGTACTCGGTGCACAATTTTATTCCACGATACTGTTATCACTTTACTCTTTTCTTTTGTTTTTTCTGCCGGCTTTCTCTCTCTCTTCCTTTCTCTTTGAATTAGAAGAAGACAGTCGCAAGTATTAACACTTTTTAGCGTGACGATTTTTAAAGTAGCGTTAAAGAACATCGTTCAAAAAAAAAAAAAAAATGCATCGGCCCGTCGTCTTAACTAATATTCTTGAGGTAAAAATGTTCGTTTGTAAAAAAAACAGTAGTCGCATAATTATGATGTGTAACATTTGACATCTTGCTGACGAATATTTATCGTCATCATCCTGTTTACAACCTCTCGGAAAATGGGTAGGTACCATCTGAGTGCAAACTTTAGCGCCGCGTGAGCTTCCCCGGCTTCCTGTTACACACTTCCGTTCCTTTTCACGAAATCACTCCCACAGATTGCAGGACAGCAAGAGGAAAGATGTTACACGTCAAAACTTTGATCGATGCTCTTAGAGACAAGGGATGGCGATACTTTCCGAAAAAGATCGATTTTTAAATCGATTTGAATCGTAAGCTGATGTATCGATTTCTAAAAATCTATTTTTTTTTTCAAGTTTTCTTATATAATATAAATATAAATCCATTTTATAAATACAAGAAAGATACCATAATAAATGATCTCTTATCAGTAAAATCAGTTTTTTTTTTAGTTCAGGGAATTCGATAATAACAATTATTTTTATTACCATATCAAAGTCAGATCAGGTATGAAAGAAGACATTTATTTTGAAAATGTATTTATTACATGAAAAAGTTAAAGTTTCCAATGCATCATATCTAAAAAAACAAAAAAAAAATCGAATTGCGATTTTCAAGGGTGAAATATCGATTAAAAAAATCGATCCTTTGCGTTTGAAAAATCGATTCTTCGATTAATCGATCTCAGATCGTCATCCCTATCAGAGATTCCTCTGATTGCATCGACCCTTTTTTTTAATCTGTGATGAAAAGTCTTTAACGCTGGCGGGTCTAGAATCATGTGCTGAATTCATGGTGACAGTTTGTGCGTCGATGGATTACACCTTGTATTTCCCAAACTACAGTATGACAGTTTGGGATATAATGGTTTAATGGCTGCTATGTACCAGGGATGTTACGGAGCTTCGGTTCCGGTTCCGAAAGGTCGGAACTTCCGATTAATTTTACACCTTCGATTCCGACTTCGGATCCGATAATTTTGAATCGGAGTTATACCGAAGTTCGAAACGCAGCGATGCACGTGACTAGAGCGCGTACAAACAAATTTTAACTCGTCGCCAGTGTAATTGTTGTAAGTTTATTGTTTTGTTTGTGGATGTTATCGCTAATATTTGACTGATTAAAGAGACTGGATTATATTTCAATTGTGTCATTAAGCCTACCCATAACACATCTTTCTTCTACTTCCACCTTCGACTCCGGTTTCGGTTCCGTTTCCGATTCCAATCAATCAAATTTGAAACCTTTGATTCCGGTTCCGGTAAAACGACTTCCGTAACATCCCTGCTATATTTTTATTGTAGGCTCTATGTGTATTGACATGTGTACGTTGTACCGGAGGTGGGCGGCTCGTCCCGGGCGGGCGGGCGCACGCGGATCTCCAGGCGCGACGACACCGTGGCGCCCGGGGGCGACGCGGGCGGCGCGGGGGGGGCGCGGCTACTGGTGGAGGTGGACAGACTCTGGAATTAAGGAAAAAAATGCATTAGACTTGGAAAAAGATGGAAGTAAAGGCATAAAACTGACAGCTCGTTTTCAAAACGATAATACTTTCTCCTGACCGGATTTCGGTCACTGAGGCCAATCTTAACGAAGATAAGCTAAGTCATCTGCCTAGCCTTTTCCAACTATGTTGGGGTTGGCATCCAGTCCAACCGGATGCAGCTGAATACCAGTATTTTACATGATGCGACTGCCTTTCTGACCTCCACAACCTAGTTACTAGGTAACACGATACCCGTTGGTAAGACTGGTTGTCAGACTTTCGGGCTTCTGACGACCCGTTACGACTGTCAAAGATCCACGATTGACAGCCGGGACCAACGGCTTAGCGTGCTTTCCGAGGCACAATGGAGTCTCGGTATGTAAAGATGGTCACCCATCCACGGACCAACCCCGGCAAGCGTAGCTTAACCTGATGGATCGAACCGTGCGGCTGTTATTACTTAGCCACAAGCTCCTCGTTAGTTAAATTACATATGAGTTTTAAAATAAAAAAGAATCAAAGATGAGCTATGGTCACAAAATATATGATCGGAAATACAAAAATATTAAAAATAAAAAAAATATTAAAAATAAAAAATGCCTGACAAAGAAGGGAATGGAGTAAATACAATAATTAATAGGTGGCTCGTGTTGCACAGACGACTCAAGATTCCGAGCTGGTTAGAATTTTCAATTTCGAAACGATAATACTGTTCTCCTGACCGGACCTCAACGGAGACATGCTAAGTACGCAGGAGACATTATAGTGCACACCTGTGTGCGCAAACACAGGTACACTCTCTGTTGATTTACCCTCATAATTCGATGGGACGTCAATCCGACAAGACCGGAGAGAGATCAGACGCAGGATCAACGTTGCCACGTGCTCTCCGAAGCAACGTCCTTGATTTGGAAAGCACGTCAACCTGTCAACGAAATGTGAAGAAAACATCCATGGACTTATCGCAAATTTATCAATTTGCGCGAATTTACTGAACCACTGAAGCTGACTTGATTGCCGTACATCTTTTTTCGGGTGACCACTGAAAATCAGCGCTGTGCTGTAGGTCCCCATAGCTCTATCACGCTGAGTGGAAGCCGGAGTGTCACAGTCATGACGTGCCAGCAGCTGCCGACTAACTTGTGTTTTATGCTCGTGATTTATTATGTACTTTTTGTTGTTCTCTGATTACTCTTGTCTTTTATGTGTGCACGTGTTTCTGTGACAAACAAACCTATTTTTCTTTCTTATAAGTTACGTAATTACGTAACTTATTTTCGTAAAGGATTACGACTAATTTGTTTCATTTTGACAGTTCAACAACATTCATTGCGTTATTTACGTTGTTGAGCAGATTTTTTTCCAACTTATGAAGCAATGGATTAGCAATCTGTTTCAAATCGAAACAGATTGTGATTTATCGTGTATTACGTACTCGTAATTAGGTTAGGTACTGGTTTATGAATTGAGAATCTGAAGTTGAAAACATATGAAATTCTACTTTATTATTATAGTTTGACCAAGACCGCTGTTCCGTGCCTTAGGAATGCACGGCAAGGGAGGGCCCCCCCTCAGCGTTGATGAATGAGCAGCGGGACCCCGTGAGCGTTGACGAATAAGCGGCTTGCACTGCCTCCCCCGCCTCGCCGCGCACATACCTGAGCCGCGGTACAGCGGTCTCGGTCAAACTATAATTAGGATGAAAGGCGAAATGTTGAATTTAGCTTTTGAAGAAATGTTGGATACTTTGACGGAATCACCTTGAGCATTGCTAAAGTAGAACTCGGCAAGTTCTCAAATTGAAATTCTCAATTCATAAACACGGCTATGAGAGGGTTTTGTGGCTAAGTAAAAACCGTAAGAGTTGATCAATCAAGTTAAGCTTGCCATTTTCTATTCCGTACCAAACCCCTTGTTTCGTCAAGCACGTTAAGCCGTTGGAGCCCCCACAGAGGCTTTGCAGAGCACACTGAGTAACACTGCCGTAGAGTATTATTTAGTCCCGGCGCTCATTCGTAGATCCTTAACAGACATTACGCGTAATCAGAGGACCGAAAGTGACAATCAGTCTGACCGTGTCGTCATGTTGTACAATAACTCTGTTGTGGAGCTCAGAAAGAGCCTCCCTTCATGTAAAATACTGGTAATGCTTGATGTAACCAATGTTAGTTTGTTATAATATTTTAAAATAAAAGAGTGTCCATGGAGTTTCTTGTTCTTCTTCCCAATAGCTTCATTTTTCTGACTGACTCCTTGACAATTCAAAAGTGCATGTAAATGGCTTAACTGAAATAAAATGCCTTGAGTTTGACTTACAGGTGCGCTTAACGCTCTCTGCGGCGGCGCGGGCTCGTCGTCGTGCCGCGCGGCCACTCCGCGCATGACGTCAAGCCGGTAGCGCACGGAGCCGCCGCTGCCGTCGAACGACGCTTGTTGGAGGAGGGGCGCGCGGAGGGAGCGGACGCGACAACCTGGAGTGAAGGAATACATGTGTTGTGTTGCTTTGATACAAGGTAAAAGTCTGGGGATTTTTAAGACAGCGGTACCGTAATAAAAATAGTTTATTCCAGAAATCCCCACCGACAAATACCTACCAATGGGGATTGTTTTTTTTTTCCAGAAATCCCCACTTGTTAAAAGGTTACGTTAGAACTGTGACCCCCTACGCACGAGCCGAGAGCGAGCGGTGCCGCGGCAACGGCCGGCGAGTGCCAAAAACGACTAGAATATTAGAAAAAAGGCTGAGTTATTAAATAGAGGGGAATTCTGAAAAAAAAAAAAAACATCCCCACTGGTGGAGGTGGAGGTGGGATTTTTCAGTGGGGATTTCTGGAATAAACCATAAAAATAAAGTTTTTGGTAGTCGTAAGTAAACGTTTCGTCCAATGAAAATACGGATTTTTACAAAAATTCATCTTGTCAAATATGACATGACCAGTGGAAATATCTGCCGCAAACGATTGATCACAAATTAACGGAGAATTTAGTATCATAGGCAAATATCTAAAAGAAAATGTCAGTTATGTTAAAAGTCCCAAAACGGGCGAGCCAATTTTTTTAATAATATGGATAGGAAATACAATAGACGTTGTTATATTTAGTAATCAGTTCTGCTTAACTATTTCTAAAGAGCCATAAAAACCCTGTAAGAAATCGACGTGTTTCACCTCTCAACGAGGCATCCTCAGGATACGCACCGAGCGCAACACGCCGTGTTCGGGGTCGCGACAAGTCAATCGTCATCCTGAGGATGCCTCGTTGATAGGAATAATTTCGATTTTTTTTACCACTTTCCGTACCGAAACTGTCAAACATCAAATTCATTACGCGGACAAAAGATATCTAAAAAATCTGCCGTAGAAATAAGAATTTTTCACTCACCAATAGCAGGAAGTGACCAACACCTTGGCAAACTGGGCTGCAGTTTGGGATAGGCATCAATCCCCGGTATATAAAGACAGTGTAGCTGTTTCCTTCTTGCAGTCGGCTCTGCCTTTCGGACAGGCTCGCTATGCTGTTTGGCAGTGACCAGCCGTGTGGGGGTGGGGGTGGGTGATGGGACGGGTGGGGGTGGAATTGGGGCTGCGGCAATGGGTGGTGGGGGAGGAGCTGAAGAAGTGGCAGGTGGTGATGTCTTTTCTGGCTGTTGGGCGGCCTGGAACAAGAGGCTAGTGGTTAGATTTATGGACTAGTTTAAACAGTTTATTAATATAGACATAAAAAGCGTAATATAATAAGGGGTGGTCTTATCCTAAGTAGCGATTTTTGCCAGAACATTTTAAATTGGACAGAAATTATACAAATCAATGAGGGTTGAAGAAAAGCTTGATCAAGTTTCTGGGGAATGAGGGTGCATTCAGAACGTTAAATTGAATAACATAAGCATAATCAGCCTATGTTCCCACTGCTGGGACGTTATCCACCACGCGGGCCCAGTGCGGGTTGGTAGATGTCACATGTCTTCGAATCTTTTGGTTCTAGGACATGCCGGTTTCTTCACGATGGTTTTTCTTCACCGTTTTGAGAGCAGTGGTGATGAAATTATTTACACCAAGTAAAGCGCCTGCCTAGGTTCGAATTCACGACCTATAACTCTTAAGTCAGGGCCGTTAACACTGTGCTACCACTGCTTATAAACAGCAAGTATTTTGCTTTTTTACACCTAAAACGAAATATTCAGTGATTCAGTTCTGAATGCACCCTAAAAATTCCTGTATATGACGCCGGAGTCGCACTAACGTTGGACCCTATGTTTGTGTATACGAATGAATATCGGCCACGCGCCGCACCGCCTCTCACCAGTGCCGCGTAGATTTTACATTTTCATTCTAAGATTTTCTGATTTTTTTTTCATCTTGCGGTTTGGCGCCGGTGCGGCTCCAGCGTCATGATATGTTTTTTTGATAGAAATTGCAAAAAACAATCATTTAAGTTTGAAGACGGGAGATATGACAACGGATGAATAGCTTGAAAGAGTATAAAATGCATTGAGACCACATTAACCGGTAATAACATGTCTACAAAGTTAATTCCAATACCAGAATCAAGCGTAATCTTGCTAGATTTACGAAAATATTACAGCCATTTTATCAAACAATGTTGGAAAAAATTAAAAGCATAATCAAAGGTGTAAAAAACTTTTTAGTTGTGGGTAGGTACCACAACTAAAAAGTGAAAAATAAAAACTTTTCCCACCCACACAAATTTGAATACCACTACCTGCTATGTGAATAACAGTGACAAGAAGTTATATCATCTACATACTAAGTGGGAAAAAATACGTATAATTGAAGCTAACTCAAGAACTACCCAAGCAAAGTTAATAAAATTTATATGGGACCACCTCTGAAGTATGATCTACCAAACAAAAAAATAATCATCAAAATCTATTCATAATTGGCGGAGTAATCGCGTAAAAAACGTACAAAAAAAAAAAAAAAAAACATACAGACGAATTGAGAACCTCCTCCTTTTGGAAGTCGGTTAAAAATACGTAAAAATCTGACGCATAATATAGTCTTATTGCTTGAAGTATATTCGCAGTTTGTTCTACTTTCTATGTAATTTGAATATTTGTTAATATACCTTTTATGTTATAACTTTGTAAATTCTTGTAAACGTATTTTTTTTTAAATACAATAGGAGTGGATATATTTAGTAACCTGTTCCGCTTAGCTATTTCTAAAGAGTCATAGTTCGCGACAAGTCTATCGTCATCCTGAGGATGCCTCGTTGAGAGGTGAAACACGTGACGATTTATTTCAGGGGTTTTTATGGCTCTTTAGAAATAGCTAAGCGGAACAGGTTACTAAATATATCCACGTCTATTGTATTTTATAATGGATTTCCGCAAGGTCACGCCTGAATCAATTAACTTTTTATTTTTTGTCAAACTGACCAACAGTTCTCGCAATGGAAAGTGGTCTATAGTACCTACATCTGAGAAGGCGTGTCCACACCAGTGCATGCGCACGAACCGTGCACGCTAGGCGCCTCGAATGGCTATTGATGCGTCATATTCTACGCGCGTGCGCGCGTGTTGCCAACGGTTCGCGTGCAAGGATCCACACCTGCGCAATTGAAGCTCACGCGTATGGTCCGTGAAGCGCATCGCACTGTTGGTGTGCGCAAGCGGATATTTAACTTGTACGCGAACTGCTCGCTAACCGCTCGCGAATTGCACAAAGGTGTCCATACTGTTCCTAAGATGCACACGAACCGCACTGTTCATGCGCGTGCGCAGATGTGAATAATTTTAGCTGGACTTATATTAAAATTAGTGATATCTGCTCGTTATTTTGGTGATAGATGCAATATTTTTTTTGTAATAGCTGCTGAATATTTTGATGATAGCCGTCGAATATCTTGGTGATAGCTGACGAATATTTTGGTGATAGCTGACGAATATTTTGGTGATAGCTACCAAATATTTTGGTGATGGCAGCCCATGATTTCGGTGATAACTACTGAATATTTTGGCGATAACTGCTGAATATTTTGGTGAATTTTGCTCGAGATTGACTTGATAACCGTTCGTAATGCAGATGATACCTGGTGTAGATGTGCGTGCTGCACGGTGTGCTGCGTGTGGTGGGTGGTGGTGGTGGTGTGCAGCTGCGTGCGCGCGCCGTGCGAGCACGACGACACCGCGGACGCCGCGCGCGCGCCGCGGTGCTCCGGCGACTGAGGGCAACCGGGACCACGTGAATAAACAATTCACTTTTATTCTTATAAATATAGATAGAGTAAGGATTTTTTTTTTTTGACCTTACTTATTATATTTGCTTTTAACCCGACTACTTAACATTGAAACAGTCACCCAATGGAAACCATGACCATACCACAAATGAATACATATGGTTCACTCCGCATTTTAGGTATGACGCTACAAGTACGCGGCGGGCCCGTCTTGTCGGGCCAATTCAGTGAGTGTAACGTAGTCAGAAGATATAAGAGTTACACGATAGAAAGAGAGGCAACTTCTAGGTGAATATAACTGTAGGTAATTAGCGCTGTGCGACCTGAATTGCACTTTATTGTTTCGTAACAAGAGTCGCTTTTTATTTAAATAATTTTGAGGAGTGAATCATCAGTATTCATCTGTGACCATACTTAGAAACTAGGACAAGTTTATGATTGGTCGAGAGCAATGAAAATGAAGTCAATTACGTAATGTACATGAAAAGACAGCTATAGTTTTACAAGGATTTTTTGACGTTTAATTAATTTATGGCCTATTACATTTGGCGGCGGTGATCTCTCGCGTCCGGCCCTGGTCCAGGCCATGATACGGATCTAGAGGGCATGGGAGGCCGTCACCTTTTGCGAAGTAGTAATGCTCGCGAAGGAGGAGTCGGAACGCGTGACGGAGAGGCAAACTTTGCGCCCTCACGCCCCTAGCCGCCGCAGGAGACGTTCTGGGAGTCGGGAATCGTAGGCAGATTCCCGGCCACCGTAGGCGCGGGCTTGCGGAAGTTGAGCAATGGGTAGCTTGCCGACGGATAAGGACCAGGCCCGGGTCGACGGCGCGTTGTGTTCCACGCGCACCTCAAAGAGATGTCAGGAGAACTGATGGGGTCTGCTAGGGCCGATGCCTGCCGGGGTCGCGGGAATGTCCGAAAGGGATACCGTGACCCTGGCAACATCCAGGCAACTGAAGGAACACGGGTGGGATTTAGTCAGTAAGAGTCTGACACGCCCTCCCGCTCCGCCGAGAGCGGGAGAAGTTATTTGATAATTTCCCACCGAAAAAATAAATAAAAAAATTACTATTACGTTTCGACCGCGAATTTTTCGTTAAATGGGAAACTGGCGTTCTTATTCTGAGAAACTGAACTTTGACAACTATCACGTATTCAGTGGTGGAGAATAGTTATTAGTATAGATTAAAGCGGTCTTGCTTTTCGCAATTCGCTTTCCGTCCTTTGCCGGGACAGTTCTTGTTGTTTTCGTATGTTTTTTTTGTTTTGGTATTATATTTGATTACGTGCTTATTTATTTATTTAGTTTTTAAGTATACAAATTATGTATTAGGTATGTTGAAACTGTTTTTACTCCCCGTCACTTGTCCTTTTAAGGGTTCATTAGAAAACCAGCGTCAGACAGCATCTGTCTGGCATTAATTAATGCTGAAATGAACCTTTTTTGGCGCAGCCGTGAGGCACACACTATTGATAAAATATTATTATAATTTTTTTTCAATTTATGTATATTTTGTGTTTCACGAACTGTGTCAAAATAAATGTTTTTTCTTTCAATTTTTTATTATGATTATTTATATATTTTTTTGACTTTTTCGTTTTGTTATCATCTTAAGGTGCCAGTAGTGGACCGTTCGAACTCGTTCGTTGGTGGCGTGGCTAAAAAGCCTGCTATTTAGTATTGTTATTAATTTATTTAGTTTTTATTTATTTATTTAGTGAAATAGACGATAGTTTATAACGAAAAAAAAGAGCACTTAAAATTTCATGAACAGGCCTTTGGGCGTATAGATATTATAGAAAAACTAATACATGTATCTACTCAAAATAAAAATATTTGAACTTTTCAATCAATTATTTATCCCTGTACGGTTTCTATTTTGTCATTTTCATAATACATAAGTTATTTATTTACGCCCAAAGATGAGTTAAAATTAGTGTTGAAATATGGAAGTTTCGACGCTCATAATTTCCAAACCAATATTTTTTTTCCAATTCTGCTTCCATACAGAGCTAGATAATGACAAGGCAAATTGATATAATTTTTAGTTTTGAACGTACAAACAAACAGACGAGTAATCAGCATACTACGTTTGTATGGAAGAATAACAGACTAGTGTACCTTTGTATTCCACAAGGGGTAAGCAAAAGTATACAACTACACCCACAACCACCACCTACAAACTATCGTCGGTTATGTTCACGACCTAAATAAAAAATAAAATAAAAAGATTGTCTATGACTAACCTGTAACTGTTCTTGTTTCCATTCGTTGTCTGTGGTCTCTTCCGAATCGTCGAACTGTGACTTCCATAGTGATACCAGTGTGAGGGCTCCGCCTTTTGTGACCTAACACAAAAAATATACATGTATAAATAGGTTTTCTATACAAAAATATCCTCAAACTTTTTCCCAAAATGTTGATCAAGGTGGATGTGTAAAGGTAGCTCGCGAAATTGATTTTTTTTTAAGTTTTTAGTAATTTGCAAGTCAGTATCAGGTTATATGAAATGAAATTGTTTATTCTATAAATAGGAAATCGGAATCACTTTTACACGCCATATTTTACCGCCTCACGAAACAGGTTCTCCGATTAAAAAAACAGCAGCTGCGCACAGTTACAGCTGCCCTAACTGGCCATGGGTCATTTAATAAACACCTCTTTGTCATAGGAATCACAGACAGTCCGCTGTGCAGAGCCTGCATGGAGGACGACGAGACAGCAGCCCATGTGCTGTTAAACTGCCCGGTGGTCGCCACATACAGGGCCAAGTACTTCGGCAACCCAGGTACCCTACGTGAGATTGTCAGTGACATCAAGGCGTTGCTGGCCTTCTTCGAGGAGCTGGGGTGGATCGAATAATCGATTTTCCCACCCGTACGCAAAATACACGCTTTGCCGTGGAGTTGCGGATACCAGCCCGTATTACTATATTAAAAAAAATATTAAAAATAAGCTATATATATAGCTATATATATAGCTATATATATATAGCTATATACGTCATATTAAAAAAAATATTAAAAATAAGCTAGATGAGTTCGGCGTTTCCTATCTGACTACTCTGAAAAGAAATGCCGAAACAAACTCAGAGGTCGCAGTCTCTTTTAAAGTCCAGACATAATCTTGGTCAGGCCATATGAGGACCATGTAGATTAGTGTCTTTTGAGGAAAGAACCATACAGATTTGAGTGGACCTGTCCAGTCAATGCAAGCATTTGTCGGTAATCGTGGAGCTCAACTCGACGAAATACCAAAGCAAGGGCATTTGGGTAGGCCGCATAAACTACAATATCTTGATTAAAGTATGATTGGCGACCATAACAAATATGTATTATAATCATTAATACATCTCACTAAGTTAGAATTAGTCTATTGAATAATTTTTTCATGAAATCATGACATTTGAGACCAATTTTATTCAAGACAACAAACAGGCCAGACAAAAAAAAAAAAAAAAAACAGTTGTCACTCCGGGAGTGCCGACAAAAGTGAAAACTTGAAAAAAAATCGGCACCTCGGTAATCAACGCGTTGATGTCTTTTACTCCACGGTGTCGGTAAACTCCGTCGCAGTGTCGCGAAATCAATGGTTGAGTCCCATCTCAAAAATGCCCAACGCGCCTAAAGAAGTTTTCACTTCAAAAACATTTTATAACATTTACCTGCTGCAAAGCAGACACATTCTCGTCATCCATGACGGCGAATTGTGTGAAGCTCTGGTCGGCGCGCGCGCGTGCTGTGCGACGCGCTCCTGTTGACAATACAAACATAAACAAGAAGTAGGTTGAAAAGCCTTCTGTTAGAGAAAGCCTATTACAGCATTGACGAATTTCTGAACGATAAATTAATCTAATTCTTGTAATTGTGTTATTTCTAATTATTTAGACATTAAATTGACTGCCTCGTTTTGGTCTAGTGGTCGCAAGCGCTACTGCTGAGCATGAGGTCCTGGGTTCGATTCCCGGGTCGAGCAGTGTTATTGGGTTTTTCTATCTTGAATTTCTCAGTAGCAGCTCGGAGTCTGGATTTGTGCCCGGTTGATGGCAATAGGCTCGCCCCCTATTACATGGGACTTAAAACATAACTGGCGAAATGTGGGTGTACCTGCTACAGGGTCACCTCTGCCCAACCCTTCGGGGAAACAAGGCGTGATGTTATGTATGTATGTATGTAAATTGACTAATTTGAGAGTTGTTGAGTTGTTTTTTTAAGAGTTGTTGACATTATTCTGTAGAACATTTTAATTTTTAAATTCTAATTTGGACTGTTAATAATAATGAATTAGTTTATAATTAATTGATTAAATGTAATAACCTACCTACTTATATTTGTACGCCGTTAAGGCAAAACATGACTGTGATATAATTTAATTGTAACATCTTGCATGCCATGTGTGTGTATACTCATGTTTTGGACAAATAAATGATCTTTATCTTTACAATATGTGTTCAGTATAACTATTTTTTTAATGTCCCTCGGCAAACTTCGTGCCTCGTCAGTCGTCGGATTTCTATAATTTTATTTTCATTGATTTTTCATTTCATTTATTCAATAACAATTTACATTGTGTCTGAATGTTTCACAAAGATAATTGAAAAATAATAATTTAAATAATAACAAGTTAAACACAGGATTAAAATGGTTCCACACAAATACATGTCACCTAATAATTTCATTTAATTTCCAATAAAATGTATAAAATAAATTTACAATGTTGACTATCCAGGCATATTTGAAATAACAATTAAACTCTTTAACATCTCACTCCTTTTCAGTTGTCCTTTGCACTTGGTGAAGACCGGACGCTCTCAATCGACTTGGGAGTATATAGAGTTGTTAATACTCTTTTGACTTTATGTAATTGAGTTCGAACCCAAGACACGCACCTCTGACTTTTCGGACTCATGTGCGTATTGTATAATTATCACTTGCTTTAAAAACGGTGAAGGAAAACATCGTGAGGAGACATGCCTGAGAGATATTTCTCGACGGCATTTGAAGCCAAGTCACAGGCCCATGGGCGGCATAAAAACCCTTGACACCAGGTTAGTCACTAACCACACGAAAAGAAGAATTGCGTGTTGCCAGTGATGACCTATGGCACTGAAACGTGGCCGGTCTCCTTATCAGAAGGCCAAAAGTCACTCAAAGGGCAATGGAGAGGGCTATGCTTGGAGTATCCCTACGTGATCGAATCAGAAATGAAGCTTCTGAATCTTCATAGCCCGAAGTATTGCCAAACTTAAGTGGCAATGGGCAGGACGCTCGAAGAACGGATGGCCGATGGGGCCGAAAGGTTCTGGAGTGGCGACCGCGTACCGGAAGACGTAGCGTTGGAAGGCCTCCCACAAGATGGACCGATGACCTTGTGAAGGCCGCAGGAATCCGCTGGATGCGGGAAGCACAGAACCGGTCGAAGTGGCGGTGCTTGAGGGAGGCCTGTGTCCAGCAGTGGCCGTCTTTCGGCTCAAATGATGATGATATTTACAGGTATATGCCAGTTATGATAATTATTTCCTATTGATTTATTTAACAAAGACACTCACCACTCAACATGTTAGCTACCGTACTGTTTCACAAAAGACAGTTTTACCTTCGTCTTACTAATTACTTGTTTATTTATAAAACACGTCTATTTAGAACGAGGTCAGCTGTTTGACTGATTTTTTACACGTTATTGTGACAATAGCGGTCGAGTGCATGTCAGAGTTATTTTGTAGGGTTCCGTAAGCGGGATTGTTTTTGAAGTCAATAATTCTTGAAAAGCATGAGAAGGTATCATTGTATGAAGCCTAATCAATCAATCTGCCTAGTATTTTCCCAACTATGTCGGGGTCGGCTTCCAGTCTAACCGATTGCAGCTGAATATAGTTACAACTATGTATATATAGCTATATGTCCCTTTATCAATCAATCAATCAAAAAAAATTATTACAGATCATACAATCCATTTTAAACACTAGTGTTAGTACATAATAATATTCGACAAACTTTGGTTATAAATTACTAGTTATGTCAAAACAATCAATAATAACGTCAAAATCACAACTATAATGTCAAAACCATAATTGTAACGTCAAAATCACAACTATAATGTCAAAACCATAATTGTAACGTCAAAATCACAACTATAATGTCAAAACCATAATTGTAACGTCAAAATCACCACTAAAAATGTCAACAATACTAATAAGACAACCACATTATACAGTAATTAGAACCCAATAATTACCCCATAATTTATGCCTCGAGGCTTTTATTTAGAGCCCGCGCCACCACTCAAGTCCGGTAGACGCGGCGCTAGTGTCTATGTCATTGCATCAACCCTCAGTTTACGTTTAGTTTTTATTTCCGCTTGAGTATAGTTTTCGATGTTTTTGGTTGGTATATTGGCGTGTGCTAGCTGACATATGGCAAATAATTTTATTTAATGTTTTGTTTAGAGTAAATGATTTTGCATATTGTTGTATAGAATCAAGTTCTTCTAATTGAATAGACAGCTGTGCTGCTGGCAGGCCCCTCGTTGCCACTGGGCACTCTGGGCACGTGCCCAGGGCCCCGCGGACCACGGGGGCCCCGGCCTTCCCCTTAAAAAAATCATTCTATGCAGCCGCAATTCCATTTTACGTATTATTACTCGGAACGGATTAGGATGAAATTTGACACATGGGTAAACCATGACCTGGATTAGGACATAGGATACTTTTTATCCCGATCTTCCCAAGGAATCGAAACTTATGCGGTTGAAACCGCGAGACGCAGTTTGTAAGAAAATAACTCATAGAACTGACCTCTCTTGAAATGCGTGTCTGAATGTACGCTGTCCACATCAGCAGTTATTATCCTGGGACTGACCGCTTCACCTGTTGAACATAATAGTTTATTTATAACTCTGCGTAATGTGTTGGGTTGAATTAGTTGATGTGACAGTGGTGCCGATTCCCTTGTTCACAAACTAAACTAAATTTAAGTTCAGTGCATCTTTTTCTTTCCATTTCATTAAGAAAAGGACAGAAGATAAATTTTAGTTTAGTCCTATCAAATTAATCAGCGCTTGACGTAATTTTAGTAGGCAAGTTTTTAATCACGTCTAAACGTGTATGGAGTAGTGACAGGCGCCGATTAATTTGACAGGACTAAACTAAAATTTATGTTCTGTCCTTTTCTTAATGAAATAGAAAGAAAAAGATGCACTGAACTTAAATTTAGTTTAGTTTGTGAACAAGGGAATCGGCACCGATGATTGGGTAGGTTCATATCCGGCAGTGGACGTCTTTTTACAGAGCAGAAGATAAGCTATAATATAGATTTTGGATGACATTTGCTTGTATTTATTTCAATTTTATGTTTCGATTGACATTTGTATGTATTTTAATTTTATTTGAATTTTTGAGGATTATTTTATTGTCTGTGTGATTTTTATATCATTTTTATGTATGTAATGTTTTTTGTGGACTTTGTCTAAAAATAAATTAAATTAATTATTTAAAAGTCCCTGCGCGACTGCTAGTCACCACTAGCAGTCGCGCAGGGACTATTATAACTAATTATAATTTTGGCAATGGTTTCCTCCCTCGTCTCACCGCTCACATACCTTTGGCGGTGACTACCAGTCGCGCAAAGACTATAAGAAATAGATATCTGTTTTCTGCCCATCATCTGCCTAGCCCTTTCCCAATTATATTGAGGTCGGCTTCCAGTCTAACCGGATGCAGCTGATTACCAGTATTTTACATGGAGCGATTGCCTATCCGACCTCCACAACACAGTTACTGGGTAACACGATACCACGCGGTAAGACTGGCTGGTTCGATCTGTTTTCTAGCAGTGTGTAAATTATTATGGTGTATATTTACTTTTTTTTACTGCCTCGTTGGTCTAGTGGTCGCAAGCGCTACTGCCGAGCATGAGGTCCTGGGTTCGATTCCCGGGTCGGGCAAAGTGTTATTGGGTTTTTCTATCTGAAATTTCTCAGTAGCAGCTTGGAGTCTGGATTTGTGCCCGGTTGATGGCAATAGGCTCGCCCCCTAATACATGGGACTTAAACATAACTGGCGAAATGTGGGTGTACCTGCTACAGGGACACCTCTGCCCAACCCTTCGGGGAAACAAGGCGTGATGTTATGTTATGTGTTATGTTTATAATTTTTTTTTGTGTGTGTCATCGATATACAAGCTTAGTTTTTGTAAACTGTAAACCTGAAAGGGGATCGACTCATCATCATAAACAACTAGACAGTAAAAAAGTGACCCTTTCCGCCCAGTTTGGTTGCTTGGAAAACGTTCTTTTAGAGCACATGCATTGTATAATATTTTATTTTTTGTTAATAACCCATCAAATTAAATTACCTAGCAAAACTCCAGAAACATGTTCTGAAGGTGGGTAATTTCACATGACCTTGAAGAATCAAAGGTTTTGTTGTTTGGTCTATCAAAAACAGTTTTGAATGAAAATGAATGTATAAATACAGTCTTAACACAGTTATTTTACCTCAGCTTGCATACTATTGTCAAAATTAAAATGATCTTTATTTTTATTGCAATCAGGTCAGTATTGCAGTGAGACGTAAAACAAGTGTGGCAGGAGTGTAGGTGTATATAACGCAGGTCCCCGGCACATACAGTAGCTACCTGGCGTGTTGGGCGAGGCGCTGGCGAGCTCCTGCACGCACGTGGGCGGCGCCGTCACCACGCGCAGGCGCGCCAGCGTGGGCCCGCCGCCTGGGACAGTTTTAACAAACTTAAACACGTGACTTTACTCATCATTATGAACAACATTTACTACAGGACCAAACATGAAATCACAAAAAAAAAAATCTGCTGTTCCCTACAAATGTTCGCATAACTCGTCAAAATGTAGGGAACAGCAGATTTTTTTTCACAACTTCCTATCATAATGGAGTTTGTTACATCGCGATAGATCATTTAGATTAAAAGTTACATCGTTACAAAAAAATTAAAAATTCCATAAAAAATATTTAGATTTTTAAATAAATTCCCCGTCGGTAAAATTTAAACATAGATTTCCTCATTTCGATATGTGCACATTTTAAAGACTCACACTGTATATGATGACGTTCATCATTCGTTTCGCTCATTTGTTCATCATTCAGTCACAAATAAAGAAAATATAGGCACTTTGACACTTTTGACAGTTACCCAGACCTGACGTCTCAGTGCTGCCACCTAGTGAACATCATTTACCAGTTTTATAAACACATTGACATTGTTGAAAATTTATTTCAAATGACATGATTACTTTGTAAAGTATTATTTATATTATTTTAACTATTGTGAATGTGAGGACTATGTGGATAATGTTGCCGATTCCCTTGTTCACAAACTAAACTAAATTTAATTTAGTGCATCTTTTTCTTTCTATTTCATTAAGAAAAGGACAAAAGATAAATTTTAGTTTAGTCCTGTCAAATTAATCAGCGCTTGACGTAAATTGACGTAATTTTAGTAGGCAAGTTTTTAATCACGTCTAAACTTGTATGGAGTAGTGACAGGCGCTGATTAATTTGACAGGACTAAACTAAAATTTATCTTCTGTCCTTTTCATAATGAAACAGAAAGAAAAAGATGCACTGAACTTAAATTTAGTTTAGTTTGTGAACAAGGGAATCGGCACCATTGTTTTTATTTCTCTGCTAGTTTTAGTGATAGTCTGGCAGTTTGAGTAGTTTATGCGGTCTACCCAAATGTCCTTTCTTTGGTATTGTTCGTCGAGTTGAGCTCCGTAAGTTCTGAGATTACGATTACTGACAAATGCTTGCACTGACTGGACAGGTCCACTCAATTCTGTGTGGTTCTTTCCTCAAAAGACCATTTCAGACACTTATCTACATGGTCCTCATATGGCCTGACCAAGATTATGTCTGGACTTTAAAAGAGACTGCGACCTCTGAGTTTGTTTCGGCCTTTCTTCTCAGAGTAGTCAGATAGGAAACGCCGAACTCATCTAGCTTATTTTTAATAAAAAAAAATTATATGACGTGTCAAAGTGATTTCGATATCCTATTTACAGAATAAACAATTTCATTTCAATTTCTTTTCCTTTCATTTCAGAAAACCCTCATTACAAGCAGGAAAGTTTTTAAAGATGGATGTTTGTAACTCTTTCACGCAAAAACTACTAAACAGATTTGGATAAAATTTGCAACACAGATAGTTTATAACCTTGATTAACACATAGGAAACTTTTATCCCGATATTCCCACGGGACCGAGACTTATGCAGATGAAATCGCGGGGCGCAGCGAGTAATAAATATATCATACCAGGTGCAGGAGGCCTGGGCTTGCAGGGCGGCACGCTCTGCCTCTCCGGCCGCGTCGTGGTGCCTGTTACTGCAGAGTTGCTCGTCTCTTGTTGCTGCACAAAAATAATATTTGTTTATTAATAAATAAACAAGGCGTTTTTACGAAGTTTTGTTTAGTAATATAACTTAATTTTAAAATTGGTTCTAATTGGGATTTAGGGTTTTGTGACTTTAAGTTATAGAGGTGTAAAGTTCACTCCTACTCTATAGAAAAGGGAAGATCCTCCGACCAGACGGGTGTTGTGTCTGGCGGGCTACTGCACAACGATTGATATCGGAAAGTCGTATATACAATGTCGCCCATCGGCATGTGACCGCCCGAATTTTTCTGAATATTCATGAAAAATTATAGAAAAATAACTTTAAAAAGGGGGGGTCTATCTTGACGTTTTTTTTTTCATATTTGATTTTTTTTATTTTTTTTTTCAAATATATGATTTTATGAACAAACAAATTGAAAGTTTTGATTTGCCGGCTACGGCCGAAAATTACAGAAAACGACATTTGGTAAATGGTATTTCACGTAATATTTACATTATTAACCTTGGCATGTCTGTCGGGAGACGGCGCGGGCGTCGTTCTAGGTTCCGCTTCCTTGTCTGTTGTTGGCTTGTCTGTGGTTGACTGCAAATAAACAATGTTTTAATTATTACGTTAAGTGCAGGTTTTGTGGAAAAACAGAGTTGCTCGTTAAAAAACAATGAGTTAACTTAGGCTGCTCCGAATTAGGACATAATCGCTCACAGCGCTGACATCAATAACTTGCGTTCCGATTTAGATATCACGATCATGACAGCTGAGGGCTGTCAACAATTCGGAACGCTCGTGAACGCGCTCACAGTGCTCGCTCAACGTCAAAACTTGCATAACATATTTTTTTTGTGTATATACCACAAATTTCTTCTTCTTCTTTGGATAATAGCGACGGCGACGGCAACCAGAAGCACAATTTCGAAAATGCCACGTTAGCCAAGATATGACGCGACTCAAAACGAAATAGCACAACTGTCATTTTTGAAAGCGCTCACGGTTATATTAATTTAGGGCTTGGTCGGCGTTATAGCAACATGGCGCATATCATGACGTCATCTATGACGATTCACGGGACATCGTTATCGCGCTCAAGCTAACTCGGAACGGGTGTTAGCAAGCTCAAATCAATTGCAGCGTAACTCGGAATGCAGCCTATATAAAGTATTCAAATATCGCGGAAAATATGTCTTCTAATTAAATACATACATAAACTCACGCCTTCTTCCCACGGGGGTAGGCAGAAACTATAAAACGCCACCTGCTACAATCCTTACATACTCCTTTTGCCTCGTTTACGTTCATACATCTGGTCACACACGCACGCCGGTTGCGAGTACTACGCACCTGACCTTTCTGAAGAACATCACCAAGAAGGTCAGTGTATGTCCTCCTAGTGCGTTTCCTCTCACATCTGCCTTGTAAATACCTTTTGCCTTTTTTAAATCTATTTTTTCCTCGCTAAACCTACCGCATTATTAGTTTGCGTGAGTCGAATTCAGTAAAAAAACGTTATTCAATGCCCAGTGAGCACAAACAATAATAAAATATTTGGGTTCAGCTAAATACTGAGCTATATGTGGGAAACCAAAGCCCAACAGTGAGCTATTCATGGGTAAAATATGTCAAGCCACGGGCAATATGTGGGCAACTTATGCCCAGCAGTGGGAATTCTTGCCCTGCTTATATGATGTTATGTTAGTTCAATAGTAGGTTTTACTTACATATCCATTCAGATGGTTAGGGGCGTGTCTCGGCGAGGCGGGATGCACTCTCTTGTCTGTGTGTTTGTCTTTGTGTGCGCCTGTCTGTGTGTCTGTTGCGACTGCTGTTGTTGCCTCTGTTTCTAGACGCCGACGTGTCTGTGGGTAAGACAAAAAATAAATTGCAATAAATGATTCAAATCCTGCCTAGACGCTTTGCGATTTATAATAGGAATGAGGGTTAAAAAAAAGAAATTCTATTTAGTCCGTCAGTCAGGTAAAAAAAAAATAATAATAAAAATCCCCACCGCCGTATCTCTACGTTGACGTCGTGGTGGGGCTTGCGCGCTCCGAACTCTGGATCTTTGCCGGTAAAGTTTACTTTGCCGAAACAGGTCTAGGGTGAGGAGCCAGACCAAGAGAGATACAAAAATCCGCAGGGCAGCATGTGGCGAGCTGTTGGGCAGTAGCGACCCCACGGACCCTATCTTCCGGGAGAAGTCTTGTTCCTCACCTCTGGCTTGCCTTTATTGGCCGGCTGGAGTGAAAACTGACGAGGAACGGAGCTCCCACCTCATTCTTGCCTTAATTGGCCGGCTTGAGTGGAGATTCGCAAGAGCAAACGTGCTCGGAGGAAGGAAGTATTCCAGTAAGATGCTGGTAGGGATCTTGACCGTACTTCCGGGATTGTCCTGATAGCCGTGGAATACCTCTACACTTCTCATAAGCACGTCAGGACATGTTGCCCCCTTGTCGCTTCGACACTTTGTGCTAGCGACCATTTTCGGGGACCCATCATTGAGTGTGCAAGCCACCCCTTGCCATTTTCCTGTGTATGTTTTAAAATATATTGGTCAGGCAGGGGCCATAGTCTTTCCATAGTTCAAGGTAACCAATCCATTATAGCCACCCAAATCCATAGCCGTTTCCATGTTCTGCAATAGTCCTACACCAACCGGGGGTTGTCCTTAGGTGCACTTGTATAGTGCATACAGGGATAATCGTCGGTTGGTGCCTCATTTCATTTTAAAAAACGTCTAAGGGGCCTCTGCGAGTTGGCTTCGGCCCCTCGTACGCCTTCCAAAGGTCCGGGATCCCAAGGTCCCGAGATATGTAAAAGACATAAAAATAATAAAAGTTTTATTTGGAACAACTTAAGTTTACAATGTACAAAGGAAAACGAAGATAGCCACAAAATTAAAATACTGTGGCTATCTTTTATGCTATTAGTGCGGAAAGTAGATGATGATTTCCGACGAGTGGCATTCTTATTCACGAGCGAGCGAGTTTATAAGTCGACACGAGTCGGAAATCATCTTACGCACGTGTATCATACAACGTTTTACTATGCATTGTGGAGGAAATTAAAAAAAACGAGCGAACCTTACAGTAGTCGCTTATGATGTGTAACATCTGACATCTTGGCTGACGTACATAAATAATATAAACAATATTCTTCATCATCATCATCGCCATCGTCATGACTGACTTTGACATTGGCTTTAACTTTGGACTTTGACTTCGGCTTCGACTTTGACTTCGAGTTCGACCATTGTCATCGCCATCGCCATCGTCATCGTCATTGTCATCGCTATCGTCATCGCTACTGACGCCATCATCATCTAATTAGTAAAACTTTTTTCAAATAATAAAAACTATTTGCGTCGCGTTGTCAGGCTGATGACGTAATTAAAAATAAAAAAAAATACAGAAAAGTAAAAAGCAATAGTCAAAAAAAGTGACATTTTCCGCCCAGTTTGACTGCTTGGAAAACGCTCTTTTCAAGCACATGCATTGTAAAAAAATATTAGACATGTATTTTTTGCTTTATCATATTAATAAAAAATGACTTAGATAAAAGTATTAAAGTTGCGGAGTGGAGGCCGCTACGTCATAAGTATAAAATCTACATACTCGTGACATCATGACACATTTTAACTCAATGTATCGCCGTAATCTGTTGACAAGGTAAAAAAAAAAAAATACGTGTGCAATATTTTTTAATAATCTACAAAAAAAATTAATGTCATCATCGTTATTGTATCGCAATTATTACAAAAAACACAACCGACTTCCAAACTACAAAGTGAAAAATTACTTTAATTTCGGAAGTCGGTGGCTTTGGATCAGTATTTTAGTTTTTTGACACCGATTTCCGAACAAAAAAAGAATTTTTCCAATCGTTCCAGCCGTCTTCGAGTAATCGGGGAACATACACAAAAAAAATCCGACGTACTGAGAACGCCCCCCTTTTTTTTGAAGTTAATAAATGGATGACATTTTTGTCTCTTTTGTCCCTAGAAATTTCGATTAGTCAATTTTAAAATATCAGTAGAAAAGGCTAATGAAGATTTGATAGTAAAGAAATAATTATAGAGAGACAGTAATGGGCTATAAATAATAGTCTAAAATCTCCAACTCTTGCTGTGGCTTGTGGCCTTAAGGATAGAATAGTGTGAACAATACTCACGTTGTCGGGCATGGCGTCGTGCGGCGCCACGTGCTCGGGCGCGGCGTGCACGGCCGCGCGCGTGCGCGACACCGACACCGCCTGCGGGACGACATACACGATACTTAACACCCCACGTCAAATGAATAACAAGGACCTTTGGACGCTCGAATGACATTATCGGGGGGCGCTGTTAGTGGACATTTGTACAAAATGTACTGTGAAATGTATTGAAAAAAAAAACGAGTGAGTCTTACAGTAGTCGTATATTATGTGCAACATCTAACATCTCACCTTGGTAATAAGCAACAATATAGGTATTCGAGTTAATCGCGAAAGTGCATAATTGCATAGCACGCAAATATGCACATTCGGTCGTTCACCTAAATGTGGGCCAGTTCGCGTTTAGATCTCATTAGAGACACCACGTACTCAAAACCATTACCATACCATTTTACCAATAATTAAGTTAGTTAAATAGTTTACCATTTTCTACCATTTCTTGTAATTAAGTGTTATAGCGATTCAATATAGCTATTTCCCTTACAAGACTTTAAATTAAACCATATATACCATATCCTATCAATACGAGAAAGGTGTGTTAGGTCACCATAGCGCCGAGTACTACTTTCTACAAAAGGGGCCCTCGTTTCTGACGGCCAACTCTAGCACCACGCGCGCTCATTAGTCAAATCAAATAGCGCGCTTTTCCCCGACTTCCTGTTACACACTTCCGTACCTTTTCACGAAATCACTCCCACAGATTTTATTACTTTAGATTTTTTAGAAATAGATTTTGATTGCAAGTAACCGAGAGGAAAGATGTTACACATCAAATACAAGATGACGGTGTTAGTTCCGATTTTGACCAAGCGCCAAAAGAACCTTGTAGTGTTATCCATAAAATGAGGGACAGAGGGGCGCTGTGGTATCACCTAGAGACTATAGTTTGACCGGGACCGCTGTTCCGTGCCTTAGAAATGCGCGGCGAGGCGGGGGGCAGCGTTGACCAGTGAGCGGCGGGACGCCACGCGCCGTGAGCGTTGACGAACGAGTGGCCTGCACTGCTGCCCCGTTTCGTCGCACACATACCTAAAGTGCGGAACAGCGATCCCGGTCAAACTATAGGAAACTAATGTTGCTTGGTGATAATGCTTCGAGTATCCCCAAACACAATTCCATGAGAAAAAATACTAATAATGAAAGATGATTTATTCTAGAGAGTGACTGACGTGGGCCACGTCAAATTCTCTTACGAAATTCGGTAATTACACTATACAGGGTCATATTAAATTAGCAGGCGAAACTTCACAGACTTGTTGGATATTGTTAGCTAATGACGATAAAACCAAAAAAACTATTTCTAAACAAAAAATTTCGAGTAATTACAGCTGATTACGGGGTCAACAGCTGCTAAGTAACCAAGACAAGAAAGAAAATACGTTTATTTGCGTATATACAGATTGTGCAATCCACGAAGACGCGATAAATCACTTAGTTTAAAAGTTACACCGTTTTGTTTAAAAATTCCATAATTTTTTTTTTAAATTTTTATTCCGTCCTTAAAATTAAGCATGGATTGGGCTCATTTCGATATGTGCACATTATAAAGACTCTCACTGTATTTATCTGTGATAAGGTATTAATTCCTGCGCAGCTTGCACCCGTCACACAGTCTAGAATAAATCATTTTTTATCCCCAATACAAAACCCCAATTTTCACAAAAACTCCACAAAAAAATAAAACGGACAATACACAACGCCTATTATTTTGAACGAAAAACATATAAACCCAGACATTTTTGGACAAACATACACAATGTAACCAAAAACATACAGGGTGACAGGGACATCGACGCGAAAACTGTTACCATGGATTCAGTACATGATTCTGAAACCCCTACGTTGAAATATTTCGGTCGGTTATTTAAAAAAATCCGCTGTATCATAGAAAAGTGCAATACCTACGCGGTCCAAATGTATGGAACAGCTGTGTTTAGGGTTCCGTACCCAAAGGGTGAAACGGGACAATATTACTAAAACTCCGCTGTCTGTCCGTCTGTCAATAGGCTGTATCTCATGAACCGTGATATTAGACAGTTGAAATTTTCACAGATGATGTATTTCTGTTGCCGCTAAAACAACTAATACTAAAAAACCGTTTACCGTTTTTTTTTAGATAACCGACGAAAAATTTCAACGCAGGGGTGTTTAGAACGGGAGGAAACGCCCGGGTGTCGTCACTGTGTGGATCGCCCGGAGGACACGGTGGAGGTCTGCCCGGCTTGGGCGGAGCATCGCCGTGTCCTCGTGGATGCGATCGGCGGCGGTGATCTCTCGCGTCCGGCCCTGATTCGGGCCATGCTACGGAGCGAGAGGAAATGGGAGGCCGTCACCTCTTTCTGCGAAGCAGTAATTCTCGCGAAGGAGGAGACGGAGCGCGTGAGGGAGAGGCAAATTTCGCGCCCTCGCGCCCCTAACCGCCGCAGCAGGAGACGCCCTGGGCGTCGGGAATCGCAGGAAGATTTCCGGCCACCGTAGGCGCGGGCTTGCGGACGGTGAGCAATGGGTAGCTCGCCGTCCGATAAGGACCAAGCCCGGGTCGACGGCGCGTTGTGTTCCACGCGCGCCTCAAAGAGATGTCAGCAGAATTGACGGGGTCCGCTAGGGCCAATGCCAATGCCGGGGGTTCGAAGAAAACCGATAGGGAAATCGTGGCCCCCGGCAACATGGCATAGGAAGGAACACGGGTGGGTTTTAGTCAGTAAGAGTCTGACACGCCCTCCCGCTCCACCCAGAGCGGGAGAAGTTATTTGATAATTTCCCACCCAAAAAAAAAAAAAAAAAAAGCGGTGTTTAGAATCATGTACTGAATCCATGGTAACAGTTTTCGCGTCGATGTCCCTGTCACCCTGTATACAATGTACATATAATACAAATAATGATTTCCCTATTGCGTTCATTTATTTTATTTTATTATACATATTATTCTCACCTATTCAATTTTAAAGTTGTTGTCAAAACAAATATGCCTGAAATATAATTTGGTAGCTGTATAATCGATGGGAAATCTGCCTTCTTGGTGAACGCTAAATCTAAATGATTCTAACTGAAGTAAAACATTTCCTTTTGACGTGAATACGTCTTTAAATTTGCTAACCTGATGATAACAAAATCGGGGGATACAGTTTGTTGCTGCAGTTACATATCTATCATCTACATCCAAAATTTAATTTCACCACTCGACAGCTAAAGCTCAACACACACACAAGGCGGGTGCGTGTCGGGCGCGGGTCGGGACGGGAGTACGGCGGGCTTGTATATAATTCCTCGTATTATATGGATGTCAGCACACGAAACGCGTGCGCGGGTCGGGCGCGGAGCGGGTCGGGCGCGGAGCGGGTCGGGCGCGGAGCGGGTCGGACGCGGGAGACGCGCACGCTTTTCGTGTGCTGACATCCATATAATATAAGGAATTACAATATACAATGTCGCCCATCAGCATGTGCCCGCCCGAATTTATATTTTTCAATTCAATTTGTTATATTTTGAGTAGCGTTAGCCATATCTCCGATGTTATTGGCTCGATTTGGATTCTGTTTATTATTTCTAAAAGCTTATGAGTTATTTTATCCGATTAACTAATATTTTTATTAAAATTTTTCAACTATGCAAAAAAACAAAAACGGAAGAAAAAACATTAAAAAAAAACAAGTTCATAAAATCATAGGAAATTGATGATTTTGAAAAATAAATAAAAAGAAGTTATTTTTCGGTAATTTTTCATGAACACATGCCGATGGGCGACATTGTATACAAGCCCGCCGTACTACCGACCCGACCGGCACCCGACACGCACCCGCCTTGTGTGTGTTGAGCTTTAAGGATCAAAGAATTCGTTTCAAATAAAATATTTCTCGAACGTACACGTATTCACATAAAACACACGGCTGTGTCGACGACACAGCCGCAGCACACCTCGTTTTTCTACAATTTTTTTTTTTTAATTTTTTTTTTTTTTAAATATTCTTGTCAATTTAAACATAATCGAATGCAGTGATTGGAGCCATTTCTGGTTTCCTACAGAATTCTTTATCTAATTTTATATAATTAATTTCCTGTGCTAGTTCAAAATTAATAATTTTCCTTCCTTTTCTTTATTTTAGCTTTTACAAAGCATTAGTTTAATACTTGAGTTCATTTTGCAGCCATATTTAATTGCCGATTATCCTTGTTGTTTAAAACAAAAATGTAGAACAGCAAAAACTAGTTTTTTTTAAAAATAATATTCTATTTCTTTTTTTCATAAAATATGCTATCTTTTTCTTTTGTACCAGAAATTCAAAAAGCATAAAGTTACTTACATCTTTCTCCCAATCATAAGGATCAGTATCTCTGATACCTCGTCTCTTGCAGCACCTCTCAAGCAGTGATGTCAGCATGGCGTAGTCTGGCGTATCGGCGTACTCTAACTGTTGTACGTGTTCTAGGAACTGGCGTAGTTCTGATGGAAGGTGTTTGAGGAGCAGGCGGTGGTCGTACTTTTCTTTCATGAGACCGACCTGTGGACAAGATGGTTGTTAAGTCCCGTATACACGGAGTGGCCCGTACTCCACACGCGGGCCAGTGCGGGCCGGTACATGTCACGTGTCTGGGAATTTTTGGTTCTAGGACATGCCGGTTTCCTAACGAGGTTTTTCTTCACCATTTTAAGAGCGGTGGTGATCAATGAAACACCACACAAAATCTAAATCAAAGGTAAATTAAGACGAAATATAAAGTGTATCCTACCAACCCGCACTGCCGTCTTTTAACAAGAAAGCCGTTAACCCTCAAATTGCCAATTTTAACTTTTTAATTGAAAGTGATAGAGTTCAAAATTGTCTATCTTTCTGTCTAAAAAACATTTTTACAATATAAATAGTTCCAGAGATATGAACATTTTATAGGCCGTTAAGTAACACAATTTATGATGATTCTCCATCACTTGAAAGCGTCTAACCCACTTCTTCTTTAAGAGTTTCTGGACAGAAAGGATTCTTTAGGATAAACAGAAAAGAATATCAATTGATGTGTCCAAAAATCATAGTTTTTAAGAAACAATGATTCTCGCGTTTTTGTTTTTTGCAATTTTCTCAGAAATAACTTTTTGTGCTTAACGACCTTCTAGTCAAAGGACGGCAGCGTAGGACACAATGTCTTTGAATTCCTGTCAGCCAGCAACCAGTCTTACCACGTGGTATCGTGTTGCCCAGTAACTGGGTTCTGGAGGTCAGATAGGTAGTCGCTCTATGTAAAATACTGGTGTTCAGCTGCATCCGGTTAAACTGGAAGCCAACCCGAACATAGTTGGGAAAAGGCAGGGAAAAAGACTGCGGTCTTTTTTGTCTACTGGCGGTCTACTTACCTACCCCTTGTCCTTGGTCTTCCTCCACGGCAGCTGTCCATTGACAAATTCCACGAGCATATACAATAGGGACCATAGATCTACTGTGTGCAGTAGACTGCGGTCTACTCGGTCTACTGGCAGTCTACTCACCTGCTCCTTGTCCTTGATCTTCTTCCACGGCAGCTGTCCGTTCACAAACTCCATGAGCATGATAATAGATCTTCTGTGTGCAGTAGACTGCGGTCTACCCGGTCTACTGGCGGTCTCCTCGGTCTATCGATGGTCTACTGGCGGTCTACTCACCTGCTCCTTGTCCTTGATCTTCCTCCACGGCAGCTGCCCGTTCACAAACTCCACGAGCATATAGAACAGGGACCACAGATCGTCGTGTCTGCCCATTTCTTTGTTCTTGTGCGCGTTTATTGAAGCGTAGCGGACGGTTCCTGAAGAGATAGTAAATATTTATGTAGTCAACAATAAAATAAACTGGTTTTTAATATTTGGGTTGGGGGCCGCTCAAGTATTACGTAAGCAGATTTATTACAATTATTCACCCCCCTCTCCCCCTTGTAAGCAAAGCTCTTACCCTCCCCCCCCTCCCATGCTTACGTAAACATTAGTGTATGCATTTTTATTTTAATGTAAGTATTCTGTTTTTTCGGTTGCAAGCGGTAATTCCCCTACTTGGTTCTAAGGGAGAACCTAAACGTATTCATTATTTGTGGGAATCCCCAAATATGGGTTTCGTTTAAAAAAAAAATTAAAAAGAAAATTTAAAACTCATATCAAAAGTACACTTTGTAAACAAGCATATTACAAATTAGAGGATTATATCCAAGATAAGAGTGCTTGGAAACATGCTGGTCCTGCTCCATTGGACAATTTAGAATCAAGACAAAATCAAACTGGTTGCTAATTTAATTGTAAAATTGATTATTTTGTGTTTTATGACATTGATTTTACATTCTGTGATTACTTTCTCACACACTGACTTATTAATTATAAAATTTTAGGAAAATCGTCTATTTTTACAATGTTTGTAAATATGTGAGCACCATGTATCTATCACATATTAAATTATCTGTCGTTGCTTCATTTTTAATTCTTTTTACCTATTGTGGTATAGTAATTGTATTCTAGGTGCATCGTCTTCACATATAGGTAATATTATTTAACTAATGTACGTGCATATACAAACAATTGTAAAACATTTTAAAAGAGTAACGGTGGAGTTTCTTGCCCATTCTTCTCCATACGAAAACTACCTTTTGGAAGGGGCGACTAGAATCAATTTTAATATTTTGTAAATTTTGACGTTCAAAAGTGCCATACATGGGCCTATTTGAAATAAATGATTTGACTTTGACTTTGTTTTCAAGCACAGACAATGTGTGAGTTGCCATATGTGTAAAAAAGAAAATAATTACTGCTGACGTAATTACCATCTAGACCCATCCATGCCATCAAAAATAAGCAAAGCATAGACCCCCCGCCCCCCTATGGTGCTTACGTAATACTTGAACGGTCCCTTGTAGTAAATAGTCGAAGTAAGAAATATCCTTTACTAGGGCGGAAGAGAAGCGGTCTAGGTGCTCGCCGATGTCGAAGTGCGCAGGGGAGTAAGCAATCTATCTTACTCTACCGAAGGAAGTTTTTGAGTAACAGAAAGGGATGGAGATGGGGAAGCTAGGTAAATAGAGTCTGGCTACGCTAAGTCTGCATAAGTAAAAAAACGGTGGACTTTGAAAATCTATAGATGGCAACACCATCTGTCCTACGAAAAAAGAATTTGATACTTTGTCTTTTTGTTTTTAATAGGTTATCTTGTTTATATTCTGATTTATTCCTGGTAAAGAATAGTCACTTTAGCACGATGCAGTGTGGATTTGATACAGTTTTGTCATCGTATGGAGGTAGAGCATAGGTACGACATAGTCTATTACACATAATCTGTTATGCAAAAATCAAAAGGCAAAATATCAAAATCATTAGATCTATTTACAACCCCGAAACTGACATAACCGACTGATGTAAAATTATACCATATTACATTTTGGAGTTGCGCATTTATTCCATTGCAGACATAAACGCTAAATCGCTTGAGATTTAATGCATTCGTTTATTTTTATGCCTCATTTTAAGACTCTGATATATGCCAGTGACCTTGAGAGGTTAGTTTGCGTGTTCTGTACTGAGCTCACGCAACGCGTCGTACGTCCAGCCAGTAATAGGACTCGTCATCAAGGAGCGCTGTCCCAAATTAGACGAACTAAACGACCAATAATTCAATTATCTTTAAAATGGTGGTAACTTTAATTTCGGAAGTCGGTGTCTTTGGATCAGTATTTTAGTTTTTTGACACCGACTTCCGAAATTAAAGTTATTTTTTACTTTGTAGTTTGACGTTGGTTGTATTTTGTGTAAAAAAAAATTTTTCACTGTTTAGTGGGATGGTTCGTAATTTATTTAAGTTACAATAGCCTCATGTGAACTGCTTATTAAAAATACCCAAATCGCTATAGATGTGCCTATAATATTTGAAGAGTTCCCTCATTTCTAAAAGATCGCATCATCAGATCGTGACCAAATGACAATGGGACCAACTTGAAAGAAAACAAAAAATAATTTTTCAAATCGGTCCAGCCGTCTTTGAGTAATCGGGCAACATACATTAAAAAAAACCGACGAATTGAGAACCTCTTCCTTTTTTTGAAGTCGGTTAAACATAAATGACGAAGCATCTATGTCCTGCATCAGACAGACCTCCGAGTGCACACGTACCTCTGAAGCCGGCGGCGGCGCGCGGCGGGCGCACCTGGCCGTTGCTGGTGGTGTACTGGCGCGCCAGGCCGAAGTCCAGCATGTACACCTTCCTGCAGTTCGACGGGTGCCGGCCTATGCTGAAGTTACTCTGCAAACATGTAAATTAACTCGGTCAAAATATTACCAAAGATCATAAAAAGCAAAATGGAGAAAAAAAAAGTGGTGGCTCTCCGGGAGTGCCAACAAAAGTGAAAACTTGAACAAAATCGCCTTGGTGGAAGACAAATACTTGTATAGAACATTAGTCCGTAACTCTATCTAAATAAAGAGCATAATCGCGTTTACAAAACCTTTAAAGTAAAAATACTTGCATAGAACATTGATCCGTAACGTAATATAAATAAAGAACACAATCGCGTTTACAAAAATGAGGTGTCGTCATGGTGTCGCGAAATCAATGGTTTAGTCCCATCTTAAAAATGCCCAACGCGCCTAAAGTTTTCACTTCAACAAATAATAAGAAAATCATATGAAAAAATATTAAAATCGTTTCAGAATCGGTTTCAAAAACATTTCAAATTGAAATGTAAGGCAACTTCCGAAACTATTGCTTTTAGGAGTCGCAAAATTGATTTTTCTTATTCTCCGTCTTTTTTTAAGGCAGTTAAAATAGAAAAAAATGGGCTGTTGATAATATTATTATTAGCTAAACTTTTTTTTTTTTTTAATAATACTTACAGGTTTAATATCTCTGTGTAGGAATCCTACGGAGTGAATAGAATCTATGGCTTTGAGTATTTGTAGTCCCAGTCTGAAACAAAAAAACATTTTTATTTACTTAATACATTTAAAAACCCAAACAATGGAGGGACCTCAGAGAGGAGAGGAGCGGAGCTGTGCCAATATTAACCAATAGAATCTAAACTCGGGAGCCGAGTTAGAAATAATATCTATCCATATTATAAATTAAAGTCGTTTTTCGTGTTTGTCTGTATGTCCGCATTGTTCTTCTAAACCACGCAACAGATTTTGATGAGGTTTTTAATATCGTTTAGAGAATTTATTCCGGAAAGTTTATGTGTATAATACGTTAGTATTAAAGTTACATAAAACTAAGAAATCTCGATGTATTGTCAAACCTTGCGATGCAAGACCGGGTCGCTATTTTACAATGGTGCCGATTCTCTTGTACACCGAACTAAACTATCACTAAAATTCCTTACTTTTGACTATGAGAATCTCAAAGCCATTCTGCAAAATAAATTCTCTAAATTAAAAAATAATTTTGACACATCTAAATCGAATTTGACAATCGCGACTCCACACGTGATCACGTGAATCTTTTTAGAGCCGGAGGCGCGCAGGGAGGCAGCCTCGACGTGTTTTATATGGAATTTTTCACTTTTTGTATGGAAAATTATTACCTACATGTAGAGTGTTAGGGGTTTAAGGGTTTTATAAAGAGGGTCGAAATTTTCATTATTTTTGCGATTGGACACACCGTTTTCGAGATACAAGCAAAAGAAAAAAAAAAGATTCAGTACTGTTTTTGCATCAGAACCAATTTTATTCCACACGTTTTAGTCGTAGTTAGAAAATCTAAATTTTAGGTGAAAACGTCAAATTCAGAATAGCAAAATTGCCATTTTCACTAAATTAATATCTCAGCACCATCTTAGTGCTGTCAAACTAAATTATAGTTAAGTTGTGTCACTTTAATCTATTTCAGAATGGGAAATCGTCGTTTGACAGGAATAAACTAAATTTTGGTGATTTTTAGTCTAGTTTAGAGGCTTTTGTGACAAGAGAATCGGCACCACTATTATTAACCAATAGAATCTAAACTGCGACTGTTTCTTACTAGAGCTCGATGTGAAAAGCTGCCTGTCCAGTGGAGCGGAGGGAGGCAGCGGAGCGGAAAACGTGCCAATATTAACCAATAGAATCTAAACTCCGCTTCAGAGCTCCGCTCCTATTGGTTAACAGTTATTTGAACACTTGAGTAGTTCAACAATGCCTGAAATATTTGAACACTTGAGTAGTTCAACAATGCCTGAATTATTTGAACACTTGAGTAGTTCAACAATGCCTGAATTATTTGAACACTTGAGTAGTTCAACAATGCCTGAATTATTTGAACACTTGAGTAGTTCAACAATGCCTGAATTATTTGAACACTTGAGTAATTCAACTATGCCTGAATTATTTGAACACTTGAGTAATTCAACTATGCCTGAATTATTTAACACTTGAGTAATTCAACTATGCCTGAATTATTTGAACACTTGAGTAGTTCAACTATGCCTGAATTATTTAACACTTGAGTAATTCAACTATGCCTGAATTATTTAACACTTGAGTAGTTCAACAGTGCCTGAATTATTTGAACACTTGAGTAGATCAACAATGCCTTAATTATGTGAACACTTGAGTAGTTCAACAATGCCTGAATTATTTGAACACTTGAGTAGTTCAACAATGCCTGAATTATTTGAACACTTGAGTAATTCAACTATGCCTGAATTATTTGAACACTTGAGTAGTTCAACTATGCCTGAATTATTTGAACACTTGAGTAATTCAACTATGCCTGAAAGAATTTCGTTTTGAAGATTTCATGCTAGCATCTATTCTGTTATTTATTTACGCCCAAAGATGCGTTAAATTAATGTTAAAATACGAATTTTTCGAGGCTCATACATTTTGGATTTAATTGGCTATGACTGTATTTTTTTTGGTGGACAGTTACCAGAGATATATCCAGAATCCAGACAAACCTCGTGTTTCGTCAATCGTCGGATTTCTATCAGTTGCCCTTTGCACTTGGTGCAGACCGGACGCTCTCAATCGACTTGGAAGTATATAGAGTTGTTATTACTCTTTTCACTTAGTATAATTTGTTTAAAAAATGGTAGGAAAGCCGCTACATTCGCAGGCACGACGGATAGGAAAATAGTTTTACAGCTCTATATAGTTCACTCGGAAATCAAAACAAAACAACAATAAAGTAGGTACTTAGTTCTAAATTCAAATTATTATTCACGATAAATCTAATAATTGATGGACATGGAAATTAGCATTCGTTTGTATTCGGAAATCCGATGATACCCGAGGGACATTAAGAAAATAGAAATAAGTTCTGTATGTTTTTCCACCTCACCTTAGAGTAGTAGACAGAGAGAAGGCGCCTCTCGGCTGCGCTCGCCTCAGTTCGGCCAGGTTCCGACCCTGGAGCTGCATCACTACGTAGTTGAAGCGAGCGTTTCGGCCACAACCGATGAAACGGCAAACATGTTCTTTACCTGGAATGTAGAATCGAATATTTTAATAATAATAAAAAATAAAAAAAAAACAGTGGCACTCCGAGAGTGCCGACAGAAGTGAAAACTTGAACAAGATCGCCTTGGTGGAAGAAAAATACTTGTATAGAACATTGGTCCGTAACCCGAAATTAAGAGCACAACCACGTTTACAATAAAAACAAATACTTCCAAAACCTTTAAAGTAAAAATACTTGCATAGAACATTGATCCGTAACGTAATATAAATAAAGAGCACAATCGCGTTTACAAAAATGAGGTGTCGGTAACGGTGTCGCGAGTCCAATTGTTTTTTCCCACCTCAAAAATGCGCGCCTAAAGAAGTTTTCAGTTTCGGAAGTCGGTGGCAAAATCACAGCCAAGTCGGTGGCTGTGATTTTGCCAAAAATATTTTTATCACTGAAGTTTTTTCTTCCACACATAATCAGCCTATAATGTTCCCACTGCCAGGACTGCGGCCTCCTCTCTGTGAGAGGGAGTGGGCCGTACTCCACCACGCGGGCCCAGTGCGGGGCGGTAGATGTCACACGTCTTCGATTTTTTTTGGTTCTAGGACATGCCGGTTTCCTCACGATGTTTTCCTTCACCGTTTTGAGAGTAGTGGTGATGAAATAATTTACACAAAGTAAAGCGCCTGTCTGGGTTCGAAACTATGACCTACAAACTCGGTAAGTTGCAGCGGTCACCACTGCTCTTCTTCCACACATCTCTACATATCTTCTCACACGCAATTCATACCATCTTTTCTTGGGTTAGCATCTTGCACGTTACAGGAATTGATAGACGCTCCTGAAGGTGCCAAACTCGTTGCCAAATGGACTGACTCTATTTAGATTGCCATCGACACGAAGAAGACAAACTACGCACCTTGCAGCTTCTTGAGCACCACCACCTCCATCTTAAGGACCTGCTTCGGCTGCCACCTTCAGAGTCACCTGTTCCTGAGTAACCAGGTCTATCTCCTCGTAGATCACGCCGTTCTAACTCCTCGTAGTTCTCGTCTTTAACCCCTCGTAGATCTCACCGTTAACACCTCGTAGGTCTCGCCGTTCTAATCCCTCTTAGTTCTCGTCGTTAACCCCTCGTAGATCTCGCTGTTAACCCCTCGTAGATCTTGCCGTTCTAATCCCTCGTAGTTCTCGTCCTTAACCCCTCGTAGATCTCGCCCTTCAAACCCCTGGTAGGTCTCGCTGTTAATTCCCCGTAGATTTCGCTGTTAACCCCTCGTAGATCTCGCCCTTCAAACCCCTGGCTGGTAGATCTCGCTGTTAACTTCTCGTAGATTTCGTTGTTAACCCCTCGTAGATCTCGCCGTTCTAACCCCTAGTAGTTTTCGTAGTTAATCCCTCGTAGTTCTCATAGTTAACCCCTCGTAGATCTTGCCGTTCTAATCCCTCGTAGTTCTCGTCCTTAACCCCTCGTAGATCTCGCCCTTCAAACCCCTGGTAGATCTCGCTGTTAACTCCTCGTAGATTTCGCTGTTAACCCCTCGTAGATCTCGCCGTTCTAACCCCTAGTAGTTCTCGTAGTTAACCCCTCGTAGATCTCGCCGTTCTAACCCCTAGTAGTTCTCGTAGTTAATCCCTCGTAATTAACCCCTCGTAGATCTCGCCATTAACCTCAAGTATTGTTTTGCTATTCAACTGTCGAGTTTTTTTTTTGACCCTTTCACAAACCACCTACCTTGCAACTTCTTCAGCACTGCCACCTCCATCTTGAGGACCTGCTTCGGTTGGCGTGCAGATTCCACCTTCAGAGCCACCTGTTCCTGAGTCACCAGGTCTAACCCCTCGTAGATCTCGCCGAAACCGCCACCACCGATCTTCTTTACCACCTGAGGAGTTGAAAAGATAAAGTTATTTGTTTGGAAGGGATTTTGAGAGTTTTACCCAAAGTTTGAAGTACTAACACACATTCGAATACCACGCGTCGAACATATAACCTCCTCCTTTTTGGAAGTCGGTTAAAAATGAACTAGATTCAGACAGGGTATCGTTCATCATATTATTACAAAAAATTGGTGACAGATTTTAAAATCATGTCAAGTGATACCGGACAACAAATAACTTGAGTTTAATAATTTGGTGCTGCGGTATTTATTATTATTTTTTATTTTTATTTTTTTATGCTGAGATATGGGAGTTGTTAGTTTGATAGTTTAAAATGCTCCTTTCTTATTTTATTTTTGATTACTGTCTGTATATCCTGTGCGTGTCCCAAATAAAATATTTTTCTCTTTCTTTTCTTTTAACATTTTTGAAACTTGGAAAATTCGTTAACACGTTCAGTGCCGGGAGCCCTCCTGGAGGGTTCGCCTAGTCGTATATGGGATGCTGGGAGCCCTCGCAGAGGGTTCATTTTAAATGTAGGTTTTTCTTAGCGAATACAGCATTCTAAACCGTGAAAATAAAATCTGATGTATATTTTAACAAAAATTTGTGTTTATTCACGGTTAAAAATATTCTCAAAAATTTAAAAGGTTTGAAACTATTTAAAGCGACAAGACCCCTAAACACTATTTTACTTCGTTTTACAGTGTTGACATAACACGGTTTTAAACCTAATGGCGTTGTAAGATACTGGTATTCGGTTAGACTGGAAGCCGATCCCAACATAGTCACCACCAAACTTTCTGATTTAAAACTTTCAGCCAAACATTGACGTGCTTTAAAAATGCAGTGTTACCTTCCAACGCTCCTTGACCACGTGCCCCGGCTGCAGCAGATCCTCGGACGCCATGGTGATGTGGTGAGCTCGGCGGGAGGTGTCACACCTCGACGCCTCGCGCGACTGACGGCCTCCGAAGTTCGGGAGGGTTCGGGACCTGGAATGAGAAGTGAGGAGTCAATGACAGGATTTGATTTGGAAGACTAGAAGGGTTTTAGTGGTATAATAGAAACGAGTCTAAGACCCGGACTCCACCAAAGCGGAGATGTGCGGATATGTCCGAAGCGGAGACGAGAAGAGACGTTTTTCAGCTAGGATGTATCCACCGAAGCTTTGCGGTGATGTGTACCGGCTAGACAAGAGCAGAAATTTGTGCTGGCTAGAGAGATGTGTGCTGGCTGGAGCGGAACTGTTATGGCGCCACTTCTCGTCTCCGCTGCTCGCCGTCGCCAGCTTGCGAGGCACAGCCCACATCTCCGCTTCGATCGCGCCATAAAAATATGAAACATCTTCACTCAGTGGTCTCCACTGAAGCCGAATGGAGACGAGATGTGAAAATAACGAAATTCTATTAGTTTACATACAAACTGCGCATCAAAGACATGACGTCACACAAATCCTGCATCGCGCAGTTAGAGTTTACCGAGCGATCGACATACATACAAGATTCCGACTTCACAATTTCTCCAAGATCCCATCATCAGATCGTGACCAAATGACAATGGGACTAACTTGAAATTGGTCAAGCCGTCTTCGAGTAAACGGGGAAACAAAAAAAAAATATCCCGACGAATTGAGAAACTCCTCCTTTTTTTGAAGTCGGTTAAAAACTGTTTGTCTGTCTGTCACAGCCAATTTGCTCCGAATCTAATGGACCGATTTCATTGAAATTTGGTACACATATCGACGGTGGAAATTTCAAATGTCGTAAGGGACATTGTATTCCCTGACCCTTACGACATCAATTTCTGTGACCCAAACACGGACGTGTAACGTCTGTACCGAACTGTCCCATTTTTGCAGAGTTATGGCTTAGTTACAAGTAAAACTGCCGATACAATAAAAGCAAAATTCTTTGTGTTTTATTAACCCTAGTTCATTGTACCAACCCTGTTCGGCCAAGGCTGCAAGTTCAATCGTGTATATCCTAATAAAACGCTAAACCTTTATTACACGAAGTCGGTAAAGTTCAAACAGGTACATTTGACCTTTAACCTTAACTGGAGAGATCTCGATTTAAATTATGATGAGCGCTCCGCCTACGCAAATGCGGCTGAATTTATCAATGTTACAGGGTCAAATATAATGAACAGTGATGGTTATCGATATGTAAATACGATACGATATTGATGAAAAGGAAAAACGGAATCCTTTATGTGCATGCCTGTCTGTCTGTCACAGCTAATTTGCTCCAAATCTAAAGGACCGATTAAGTTGAAATTTGGTACACACGAACGAGTAACGTGAATGAATTTTGAATATGGGGGTCACTTTAAGGGGGCAAATTAATAAGAAAATTAAAACAAAAAAAAATTGCAAACTGTACTGTGTTGCGTACCGGCTTGTTGCGAGGATTTCAAATACATTATTTTTAATAATTTTTAAATAAATACTTTGAAATATATTTAAGAAAATAGATGAAAATTGTCCATTCCCCCCATATCTCCGAAACTATTGAGTACAAAAATTTTGAAAAAAAAAAACAGAGAATGGTTCTTTACTCATAGATTAAAATAACATGGTAAATCTCTCAATATTGTGCGTACAAACTTGCATTAGCAAGTTGCAACAGTTGAAATGTATGGTAGAGTTTGTTCTTGGGATACATTCATCCCCACTACGGAACCCTTCATTGTGCGTGGTCCGACACGCACTTGGCCGGTTTTTCTGATTATAATTCTTTAAATAAATATTTGATACGGCAACGAATCATATTTAGATTAAAAAAAAACGTTAAAAATATTGAATTTCGCGGGCTACCCTTGTTATATATTTGGGGATATAATTGTGTATAAAAAGGCCCAAGAATTGCAGTATACAAATATTTTATTTAACGACGAGTTAACAAGCTTTTCGTTAGGGTATCGGCGGGAAAGTCCTACAGATAAATTATGAAAGTCACAGTGTCACTATGACATTGACAGCGATCGCGATGTTGCCATTGTAAAAACACATGTAAAATGTTGCCACTTTTTGAAGGCCTTTTTGTAAAGCCTGAACAACCCTGACGCATTTGGCGTAATATATCGAGTGGTTCTATTCATAACCACGTCACTTTAATGTGTACCTGAGCGTTCATTTACGGTCATTGCCTCAAGGGCACAACAGACTTAGGTACAGGTCTGCAACATACAACGAGAGCTCAACGAATGTACACATAGACGAAACGTCTTGTTCGTGAACGGGCGCTGTCAATTGGGACTGGTCATCTCTTAGCTACCATGGCTTATTTTTTTAATTGTTCTTTGTTTTATTTTATCTTTTTATTACGGACGCTTCTAACGTACACGTCTTTTTACATTGTTCTCACATTTATTATTTCAACATGAATGATGTTACCAATTTTTTATTTAAAAGAGTGTCCGTGGAGTTTCTTGCCTGTTTTTCTCCATAGATACCTACTACGCTTTGGAATGGGCAACTAGCTTGATATTTCTGACTGACCGACCCCTTGACTATTCAAAAGTGCCTGTAAATGGTTTAATGGAAATAAATGCTTTGATTTTGAGACCCCCTCGTTGATCCATTGGCTCCAGGAGCAGCATTATGCTATCATGTACATAATATTGGTGATCACTGAAAATTAGCGCTGTGCTGTGGGTCCCCATAGCACAGCATCATGCTGAGTGCTTCTTGTCACAGTCACGACGAGCTGCCGACTATTTCTGTTTTGTGCTCGTGATTATTATTTAGATCTCTTGTGTTTTATTTTTCTGTAACTGTATTACTCGAGTTAATAATCTTTTTTAACCGACTAAAAAAGGAGAAGGTTCTCAATTTTGACGATAATATATTTTTTTTAATGTATTTTCGGACATAACTCCGTCATATACAGGAAAAAAAAATAACCAGTGCACAAACTTAAACACGTGACTTCACTCATGATGAACAACATTTACTATGGGACCAAACCTGAAATCGCGGAAAAAAATCAGCTGTTCCCTACGTTTTGACGAGTTATGCGATCATAAATGTAGGGAAAAGCTTGTTTTTTTTTTCGCGATTTCTGGTTTGGTCCCGTAGTAAATGTTGTTCGTAATGATGAGCAAAGTCATGTGTTTAAGTTTGCGCACTGGTTAAAAAATTTCCCAGTATAGACGGATTTGCAAAATTCTTTTTTGTTTGAAAGGGTATTCTTTTGAGGTGGTACCTTATTTTTATTAACTTTGCTTGGATTATTTTGGAGTTAACTTTAATAATACGTATTTTTGCCACTTCGTCTACATGGATGATGTTATAATAACTTCCTGTCACTGCTATTTACATAGCAGGTAGTGGTATTCGAATTTGGGTGGGGTAGGTGCCACAACAAAAAAAAAAAATTACAAATAAACAACGGACTTCCAAAAAAAACACAAAAAATAACTTTATTTCGGAAGTCGGTGGCAAAAAGCGAAAATTCTAAATCAAAGACACTTTCGAAATAAAGTTATTTTTCACGTTGCTGTTTTTTTTTTTTTGTAAAAAGTTTTTGTATGCACGTGTTTTTGTGTGACAATTTTTTTTTTCTTTCTTATATCGTCAAGGTATACTCCAACAAATGTAGACAGGAACTAAACCTGTTCTGCTTACCCAACACCTCATTTATTCATGAAACCTTTTCATACGTGCCGTTTGTCGAATGTCAAAGAGAGACCTCGGGGCAAAATTCAGGGTTTGAGTGTTTAGAATGACCTAGGTTAATGTTTGAGCCATTTTTAGAGCAATAAAATAGCCTAAGATCTTTTCTAATAGTATCAGATAAAAAACCGGCCAAGTGCGTGTCAGACCACGCACAATGAAGGGTTCCGTAGTTGGGATGAATTTATCCCAAGAACAAACTAAACATTGTAGTTGAAAAACATAATCTAATACATTCCAACTGCAAATGTAAGTTTGTACGTACAATTTTAAGAAATTTACCATGTTATTTTAAAACCATACGACTTCTTATAGGTTTTCCTGTAATCTATGAATAAAGAATAATTCTCTGTATTTATTTCAAAATTTTAGGTCCGGTAGTTTCGGAGATAAGTCAATAATGGTAAATTTTCATCCGAATTTCTTACTTTGAAAGTATTTATTTTAAAACTAGCTGTCCCTGCAAACGTTGTTTTGCCATATAAATGTTTGGGGTGGACCATCTTTATCACTTACTACCTACCCTACCTACCCTACTGCTATAAACCTCACGGAGTCCGAGACCTTTCCAACGAATGCAAAACCGTGGAAATCGTTCTGGAGTTATAGCGTCAGGAAGGAAAACCCGACTTATTTTTATATAGTAGATTATATAAAAATATGTTTAAGATCCTCGCAACAAGCCCTTTCATTTGATATGTCTCACGGTACAGTCCGCAAAACATTTATTTTTTATTTTTCCAATTACCCCCCGAATAGTGACCCTCATATTCAAAATTCATTTATTTACGTTACAAGTCCGTGTTTGGGTCACAGAAATTCATTGGTGTACCAAATTTAAACTAAATTGGTCCAGTAGACTGAGAAAATTGGCTGTGACAGACGGACAGACAGACACGAGTGATCCTATAAGGGTTCCGTTTTTTTCCTTTTGAGGTACGGAACCATAAAAAGGCAAACAAATCCAACCTACAACGGCAGCACTCTGCTACTTGCAGCGTTGTTCGGAATCATACACGGCGATAATAAACGAATGATTTTATACTGAAATCACGTATAAACGAGTAGTGTTAATGATTTGCAAAAAATATAATTTTAAATGAGAACATTTTCTTAATAACTGTGAATATTTTGGATTATGTTTATATTACTTATTGTAATTAATTTGTAAAGTTATGGATAAAAATCTGAGAATCACGCAAAAACTACCAAGCGCATTTTTCTGAAACCTTCACCATTTTATAGATAATTTCATCATTTATCTTTTAATATTCGTGTTTTATTAAAAACCTTTTGTTTTACGTATAAGAAATTAGTAATGCATCTAATTAGGGACAGCGCTCCTTTTTTTTTTGGGTGGCAAATTATCAAATAACTTCTCCCGCTCTGGGTGGAGCGGGAGGGCGTGTCAGACTCTTACTGACTAAAACCCACCCGTGTTCCTTCGGTTGCCCTGTTGCCGGGGGCCACGATTTCCCTATCGGTTTTCTTCGAACCCCCGGCAGGCATTGGCCCTAGCGGACCCCGTCAATTCTGCTGACATCTCTTTGAGGCGCGCGTGGAACACAACGCGCCGTCGACCCGGGCTTGGTCCTTATCGGACGACGAGCTACCCATTGCTCACCGTCCGCAAGCCCGCGCCTACGGTGGCTGGAAATCGGCTCGCGATTGCCGCCCCGGGCGTCTCCTCCTGCGGCGGTTAGGGGCGTGAGGGCGCGAAATTTGCCTCTCCCTCACGCGTTCCGCCTCCTCCTTCGCGAGCATTACCGCTTCGCAGAAGGAGGTGACGGCCTGCCATTTCCTCTCGCTCCGTACCATGGCCTGAACCAGGGCCGGACGCGAGAGATCACCGCTGCCGATCGCCTCTACGAGGACACGGCGTTGCTCCGCCCAAGCCGGGCAGACCTCCACCGTATGCTCCACCGTGTCCTCAGGCCGAATGTTAAATTAGAACATTTTCTTAATAACTGTGAATATTTTGGATTATGTTCATAGTGTAATTAATTTGTAAAGTTATAAAAATCTGAGAATCACGCAAAAACAATCAAGCGTATTTTTCTGAAACCTTCACCATTTTAAAGATAATATCATTATTTATCTTTTAATATTCGTGTTTTATTAAAATACCTTTTGTTTTATGTATAATAAATTAGTAATGCATCTAATTAGGGACAGCGCTCCTTGATGGGCGAGTCCTATTACTGGCTGGACGTACGACACGTTGCGTGAGCTCAGTACAGAACACGCAAGCCAACCACTCAAGGTCACTGTCATATATCTGCGTCTTAATTATGTAACACTCACCTCAATAAAGGGTTGGGTTGTATACGCGGGGCGCTTGCCGCTTCCTGCCGACGCTCTTCCCTCTGTGAAAAAAACAGGATAAATTAAGACCAGGCACTCCAAAGACAATTTCCACGCAAACTCCGCCCCCATGCACTCCACCACTCCACTATATATTAAACGCTAACACATCACTAATAAAGTTGAATATCGCGTGCGCTCTTTGACTGTGTTCAAGCACGGAACTAAATGTTAAGGTCTCTATTCTTATTTCGTTTATAATTAAAGTAATAATTGACCTAGAGAAAACATATTTTATATTTGGATAATAACCTATATTTTCTTACTGTCAATAATTATTTTAGACATAAAAGCAGAGTAATCTTGTTTTTGTTTTAAATAATCTTTAAAAAAGACATGATTTTCGAATAAAAAATTAATCGAGCGAAAATGTTTCAATTACGTAACTGTCTTACATTTGGAAAGAAAAAGATCCAATAAATCATTACTAAAGTTCCATTTTGATTGTATGCGTGACTTTTTAAGAATATTAATGCAAATTAACATACAATTTAGGGAGCCTCCTCTTAAAAACAATGATTAAACATTGAACGCTTCTGAATGAGTAAAAAAAAGTGGTGTGAAAACTTGAACAAGATCGCCTCGGTGGAAGAAAAATACTTGTATAGAACATTGGTCCGTAACCTTATCTAAATAAAGAGCATAATGGCGTTTACAACAAAAAAAAAATCCTAAACCTTTAAAGTAAAAATACTTGCATAGAACATTGATCCGTAACGTAATACAAATAAAGAGCATAATCGCGTTTACAAAACCTTTAAAGTCAAAATACTTGCATTGAACATTGATCCGTAACGTAATATAAATAACGAGCACAATCGCGTTTACAAAAATGAGGTGTCGTATGATGTCGCGAAATCAATGGTTTAGTCCCATCTCAAAAATGCCCAACGCGCCTAAAGAAGTTTTCACTTCAATTACGAACACAGAACAGTATTTAATCCCCTTCCATCTAATCTGTGTTCACAATTAATTTGTCAAACATGTAAACAAACACGAGTTTTAGGAAAAACAACTGTAAAGCTTACACATAAGGTTCAGTTTGCGCTACAACTTCATATTTTTTATGACTTTTTCAACAGTACTAGTCAGTCAAAAATCAACTTTATTTACACTTCTATAAAGTTGATGTTTGTTTATGTGGAAATAATATCAATTGGAAACAAGGTTAACAGACCTTAGATAGAATAAAAGTACAGTGAGGGAAATTAATTGTTAATAAAATTGACACTCGGTCAATTTACCGTAAATAAGTCCCATAGGAGCGACACAATCGTTGCCTGCACTTTTACAAGCTACTTCAAAAAAATACAATAGACGTGGTTATATTTAGTAACCTGTTCCGCTTAGCTATTTCTAAAGAGCCATAAAAAAAAACCCTGAAAGAAATTGACACGTGTTTCACCTCTCAACGAGCAATTCTCAGGATGACGATTGACTGGTCGCGAACCCGAACAAAGCTTGTTGCTACACCGAGCGCTGAACGCAGAGCGCGTCTATTGTATTTTTTACTACTTCAAATTAAACTTACTGGAACAGTGACACACTGCATAATCTGCAACACAGCTTGCTCTAAAGACTTCAATAAACTCGTATTTATCAACGCTACTTTTTATCACTTTTATTATTTTTAAACTTAAGATCACAACAATTGACACTAGGCGACACCGAAACGAAGCAATGATTTTCGACGCTCGGCTTTGTACCGAAAGTTGAAAATACAACGGGCTTTTAAAACATCACTATGCACAAACTTTGAAGACACGTGTTATACACAAACATACATAAACTCACGCCTTCTTCCCATGGGGGTAGGCTGAAACTACAGAACGCCACCTGCTACGATCTTTACATACTCCTTTTGCCTCGTTTACGTTCATACATCTGGTCATACACGCACGCCGGTCAGGTGCGTAGTACTCGCAGTACTACGCACCTGACCTTTCTGAAGAACATCACCAATAAGGTCACTACACTATACAGGGTGGCAGGGACATCGACGCGAAAACTGTTACCATGGATTCAGTACACGATTCGGAAACCCCTGCGTTGAAATTTTTCATCGGTTATTTTAAAAATAATCTGCTATTTCATAGAAAAGTGCAATATTCCAACGCGGTCAAAATGTATGAAAAAGCAGGTTTTCGGCGCTTTTTCATACTTTAGGCGCGTTGGGCATTTTTGAGATGGGAAAAAACAATTGAACTCGCGACACCGTTATCGACACCTCATTTTTGTAAACGCGATTGTGCTTTTATGTATATTACATTACGCACCAATGTTCTATACGAGGATTTTTCTTCCACCAAGGCGATCTTGTTCAAGTTTTCACTTCTGTCGGCACACCCGGAGTGCCACTTATTTTTTTTAAATCAATAAATCAAAGTATTTATTTCGGATTAATAATTATATCCATAGGTGTTAAGTAGCAAAAAACTTAGCCTAATGTTAGCACAGTATATCCATTTAATTTAAGCATGCGCCCATCGCATGAAAACTTATCCACTGTTTCAACAGCGGAGATTAAATAACCGACGAAAAATTTCAACGCAGGGGGATTCAGAATCATGTACTGAATCCATGGTAACAGTTTTCGCGTCGATGTCCCTGTCACCCTGTATGTCCTTCTAGGGCGTCCCCTCCCGACCTTTCCCTTCACATCTGCCTTGTAAATACATTTTGTTAGTTGCCCTTCATTTATCCTCTCGACATGACCACACCATCAAAGCAAACGCTTTTCAATTCTTGTCACTAATTCTTCTTTTAAACCGCACCGCTAATACCGCAGTCGACGCGTGTTATGTATCATATAATTTGTCGAATACTGAAGACATCCTTTTGACAATTCCTTATAGAGAATGGAAATAAACAATGAATTAATATGTCTAGCGCATACATGGTATACAGGGTGTTGTTTTTATATGCCACTTTATTTTTAACTTCCTTCTAGTGACATACGCTAAGGTTCTAAAAAAATACGCTGAATCATTTTAATTTATTTTTGTTTTTAAGAGATGGGTTTATTTACCCTCTTCGTCTATTGCATGTTCAAAGACAATCGTATTTAGGAGTAAACTCGTCGTGCGTCGGAGCTGACACACACACACACACTTTTTTTTAATGTAACACGACAAGTTTGAGGAGCAGTCCAGCTGTGTTCAGAATAAAATGGTGGCCACTTTGAACAGCTTATAGCATCATGGTCAAGGTAAGTGTAATTTAATGTTTTAGGTAACAATTTTGAGCATAATTTATTAAGATTGTTGAAATGATTTAGTATTTAAATTAATGTAATGTAGAGGGGGACTAGAAAGTTTTTTGTTTTTAATGTTAATTTCCTTCGAAAATACCTACATCTTTTTTAAATCCAGTTCCATATCAGTTTTATTATCTTTTTAAAAGTGAGCTCATGGTTCCTTTCAACATTTTTCTCTTTGACCTGTAGTTTAGAACTTACATAAACTGGCTGAAAAAATAAAATAAAACAGTGGCACTCCGGGAGTGCCGACAGAAGTAAAAACGTTGATGTCTTTTTAATGGTCAAAAGCTGGTGTCGTCACAGTGTCGCGAAATCAATGGTTTAGTCCCATCTCAAAAATGCCCAACGCGCCTAAAGAAGTTTTCACTTCGAAAACATCCTGTATATGTTTTTATGTGATGTATCATGTAACGATCTATGATTGTCTTTGTAACTATGTCGGTCAACGAACCAATGGTTTTAAAAAGAAATATGTAATTTTAATAACTTTTCGTTCAAGGAAATCGGAGGCTTTAGCCGAATTCCCTTTGCATTCGGCTAAAGCTGACTCCTAACTTCACCTTCGGCCACCTATATGTATAAGTTTGGGAAGTTCTGGGTTATGCGGTTCTATGATATTATTTGGACAAATACGCATAATCAGTTTATTATATTCCCACTGCTGGGACACAGGCCTCCTCTCTGTGAGAGGGAGTGGGCCATAATCCACCACGCGAGCACAGTGCGGGTTGGTGGATGTCACAATGTCTTGAAATTTTTGGTTCTAGGACATGCCGGTTTCCTCACGATGTTTTCCTTCACCGTTTTGAGAGCAGTGGTGATGAAATAATTTACATAAAGTAAAGCGCCTGCCATCGAACCTACGACCTATAACTCGGAAGTCGCGATCGTTACCACTGATCTCAACAAATATGTATTTTCAGAACTATAATCATTAGAACCATCAATACAACTCTCCAAGTTAGAATTGGCCTCAAATCAAAGTTTGAATTTTGCGGCCTGCCCTGACACTTTCGCCTAAATTTAACCCATTCTTACTATGATTGCTAGATCGCTGTAGGAATGCGCGGCGAGAGGGGGGCAGCGTTGACGAATGAGCGGCAGTACGATGTGAGCGTTGACGAATGAGCGGCGGGACGGCACGAACGTTGATGAATGAGCGGCGGGACACTGTGAGCGTTGACGAATGATCGGCTGGACACTGTGAGCGTTAACGAATAAGTGAGGGACACTGTGAGCGTTGACGAATGAGCGGCCTGCACAGCCCTCCGTCTCGCCGCGCACATACCTAAGGCGCCGTACAGCGGTCTCGGTCAAACTATAGTTAATGTTAAGATAGGAACATGTGGTTAAATGTTTTTACCAACTTTTAAAATTGTTCGAAGCATATGGTTTACCTCTGGTTATCTTAACTTAAGATTGCTAGAAGCGCTTGGTTACCTGTGGTTCATGTCGTCGCGCTCGCTGTGCGGGGGCAGCTGCAGCTGAGCCTGAACCCTGCGACGCTGTGTCTGCTGACGATGTGGAGGATTCTGTAACCAAAGCAAAAGGTTGCTGTAGGTAGACCTTCATTTGGAAGCATTTATTAGGGTAACTTTTGACGCCGATTCAATAAAGAGAGGTATTCCACTCAGAGCACTGATTCCAACAGCATTTGACCGAACCGCACTGAAACAAAATTTTGATAAATGCGGTTCGGTCAAGTGCTGTTGAAATCAGGACCTCAATAAATATGGCCCGGTTGAGATTAAGTACGCGGAATCTGACTGTCAACACTGATTGCAGACCACCTTAGTTGTAAATGACAACTAAGGGAATGTCAAGAGTATTAGCAGCAGTGTTTTGCTAACTTGCAGTACAACCATGAGCTCTACGAGATGTACGACGAGCCTAATGCAATTAAAACCATCAAAATAGAACGTCTATGATATGCAGGACATGTCGCAAGAAAGGACGAGACCAGAGCACCCAACCGTTTACTGGATAGTAAACTGGATGGCCAGAGAAGTCGAGGGCGGCCCAAGCTCAGATGGCGTAGACCAAGATTTAAAGAACTGTTGGACTGAGAAATTTGAGAGAAAACGCTGGAAACAGGACACGTTGGAGAAATATACTTGACCAGGCTAAGGCGCACCCGCCTAAGATGATGATATTTTTCTAATTTTTAATAATGATGCCATAATCACCACACTTTGCAGAATGAAGATTGCAGTTTTTTAATATTATCATGTAGGAGAACGCATGTGACTAAAAGAGTGATGAATATAAATGTTGATGGATGGAGCGGGAGAGGAAGGCCAAAGAAAAGATGGATGGATTGTGTGAGGAATGATATGAAAGAGAAGGGAGTGAATGATAGCGTGACGGTTGACAGGGGAGAGTGGAAGAAGAAAACGGGGTGCGCCAACCCCACGTACCATGGGACAAGGGCAGGAAGATAATGATGAGAACGCTATTGCTAAGTCCTGCTAAGACTAACAAAATTGAACACCATATTGTGTAGTATTTTTTGTCTTTTTAGGGTTCCGTAGTAAACAAGGAACCCTTATAGTTTCGTCATGTCCGTCTGTCTGTCTGTCTGTCCGCGGTCTAGCTCCGAGACCCTTAAGTACTAGAAAGCTGTAATTTGGCATAGGTATACATATTAATTACGCCAACAAAGTGTTAAAACAAAATTATGAAAAACATTTTTTTTTAGAGTACCTCTCCTACACGTAAAGTGGTGATTTTTTTTTAAGCTATTGCATAGCTTTTATCGCGGGCTTCGAGCACGGCGACCGAATCAAGAAATTCCGTAACGAAAATAAAACCTAACACCCCCCACTTCGCCTACCATGTAATGACGTCCGTCATCATCCCAAGTGTAGCGTTGACAAATAGGAAGTAAGGAGGTAACAAATGCTATGCAATAGCTTTACCGCGGCAGTCCCCGAGTGCCACACGTTTTTTTTTTTTTTAACCCGTGGTGTATCATTGGAAAGGTCCTTCAAAAATATTTTGAGTTTGTGAAAACCATTTTTGGATTCAAGGATCCGTTTGCGAAATATTAAGCTTTAAAGTGCTAATTTTTGTTAGAGTCAAGTGCCTGCCCCCCCTGCCAACTAAATGGTTGGTTTTGGATGTGTGAAAAAATCACAGCAGTAGTTTATATAACGAAATTAAAAGGAAAACTATCACAGCTAAGTAGGCTCTACAAGTTAACGAGTAATAATCGACCAACTTAACTTTGCAGTTGCAAAAACATGTTTTCCCATACATTCCGTATGGGAGAACATATTTTTCAACTACAAAGTTAAGTTTGTTTTTGGGATAAATTCATCCCAAATTCCCAACTGCGTGGTCCGACACGTACTTGGCCGGTTTTTTTAATTAATGTTCGTTTTGTTAGTGAAGAATAAACAATTTTTCTTTCTTTTTTCTTCCTTTGTAGGTCATCATATCACATCCTATACTATTAAACGAGCAATATTTGTATATATATATTTGTACTCACGTTCTAGAAAACGGCTCTAATTATTTCGATGAAAGTTGCAATATCGGGGTTTACGGGGGCGAAAAATCGATCTAGCTAGGTCTCATATCTGGGAAAATTCATTTACTCCGTATTTTCACCCGAGCAGAGCTCGGTAGCCCAAAGCTTAGAACGAGATAATGAATAATGATATGGCAGCATGGAATTAGTAAGTACTATATAATAATACATGGGATTAGTATGAACTATCCTATATTATTAATGAGCATTCTCTATTTTCACTAGAGCAGAGCTCGGTCGCCCAGTACCCTAATTGCGTAATACAACACAATCACAATTTGTTTCGATTTGAAACAGATTGCTAATCCATTGCTTCATAATTTGGAAAAAAAATCTGCTCAACAACGTAAATAACGCAATGAATGTTGTTGAACCGTCAAAATGAAACAAATTAGGCAGAATTGTTTACGAAAATAAGTTACGCAATTAGGGTACAGGTATTGATAATAATAATCACAATTTACCTGATCTGTTAGACTGGTGCGGCGCCTGTTGTTTGAAAGATGTGTCTCTCTCGCACGTCGGCTCCTGTTCCCTGTAACAAAGTGAAACAAACATTGTAAAAACATAGCCAAGTTCGGTAAAGTAACAATCGCCCGCCTTACCAGTAGGCTTACAATTACTTCTCTATAATTTACATCTTCTGCCCGTAACTTCATCCGCGTGGAAGAAACGACATCTTATAGCACTCGGCAATACTGTGGATTTCTATCAGTGGATTGTTTTTTGTAATCGGATCAGTATTTGCAGAGATTAACTCTTACAAACAAACAATTTTACCACTTAATAATATTAGTTTAGATTTATGAATAATAATCTGAACGGTTTAAAAGATGACGGAAAAGACGTATAATACGACTGAAAAATCCGTCCCGGTAGGTAAATATTGCAAGCTAAATGTCACCACAGATGCATAATGATGTATGGTCCTTCGTTACGCTTTTGAGTCTCAAATGTCATGCAAAGGTACACCTTTCTATAATTATGTTTTGATAGAGAGAGAACTATGGCCATTACCAAAAGTATCTGATAAAAATGTAAATAAATGTATTAGAAAACGTAGATGTTAATTTATATTCCCACTTCCAAATTGAGAGCTTTGATTTGATTATTCGACATACAATATGAAAAAAAAAACCCTGTCCAATCCGAAAGAGGCACATAGGTACTGCAGTAACCTATAAGTTATAAAAAAAATTATTATTATTGAAAATAAAAAAGTTATTGCTATTTCAAAATCTCATTTTTAGTACCAAAATTACCCCAAATCAATTAAAAATTTGCATATTTTCAACAGGAGTCATAAGTTATGACTTGTAGACACCTGCTTAATGACAGCCGCCCGCGTCCCATGTCATAAACAGGAAAAATTCCTCATTGAAAAAAAAAAACTTTTTTCCTTAAAATTACCACATAAATACTCTCAGTACGATACCTAACAACACCCTTACGGATCGGACAGGGTTCTTTTTTACATGTGGTATAAGAGATCGATTACTTTTCGATTATTAGACTAAATTTGCAATGTACTAAATAGTACTAATTACTGAATACTTGAGAGAAAATTTGTTGGCTTTCAAAGTTAAAATTCCTTTAGAGTAGGTAATGTTTTATGACATGATGCTAAGCCTTTATAAAACCTTTATTAGAACTAGTCACGCGAAAAATATCAGCTGTTCAGCCAGCTGTATAAAACAGCCTTGGATGCTTCTTCGCCACAGCTGTTTTTAGTTGCCATACTAAAAGTTATTTTTATTCATGGAAGCTTTGATGTCAGTCCTTATAGCATAATCAACCTATAATGTTCCCACTGCTGGGATACAGGCCTTCTCTCTTCAAGAAGGGGTCCCAGTGCGGGTTGGTAGATGTCATATGTCTTCGAATTTTTGGTTCTAGTTTCCTCACGATGTTTTCCTTCACCGTTTTGAGAGCAGTGGTGATTAATGAAACACCACACAAAACTTAAATCAAAGGTAAATTGAGACGACATAAGTCTCTAATCGCCAATCCGTCTTGAGCAAGCGTGGTGGTCAATGCTTGTATACCTTCTCTGTATGAGAAGAGGCATTTTCCCAGCAATGGGACGATAATAGGCTGGTATTATATGTACCTATATTTGTTAACATGACTATTGAATCGATTTGATGTGACGCAACAGTGGTAACCTGATAATTGCATTAGAACATAATGTATTTTTCGTGTTGGAAAATGAACGCTTTTAACGCAGGCAAAGCTTTCCGAGAAATCCTTGACGGAAAAAGTCAATAACACTTTCCCTGACCTGGGAATCGATCCCAGGACCTCCTGCTCCGGGCTTGTGGACAGTGAGCTATGGGTAGCTCGCCGTCCGATAAGGACCAGGCCCAATTCGACGGCGCGTTGTGTTCCACGCGCGCCTCAAAGAGATGTCAGCAGAACTGACGGGGTCCGCTAGGGCCGATGCCTGCCGGGATCGTGGGAAAGTCCGAAAGGGACACCATGGCCCCTGGCAACATACAGGCAACTGAAGTAACACGGGTGGGGTTTAGTCAGTAGGAGTCTGACACGCCCTTGGAGCTTCGCCCAGAGCGGGAGAAGTTATTTGATCCATGCGTCATGTTCGTGAACGGGCGCCGTCAGTTGGGACTGGTCATCTCTTAGCTGCCAGGGCTTATTTTTAATTTATGTAAATTTTTTGAATTGTTGTTTGTTTTATCTTTTTATTACGGACGCTTCTAACGTGCACGTCTTTCTACATTGTTCTCACATGTTTAATTTCAACATGAATGATGTAACCAATATTTTGTAACAATTTTTTATTTAAAAGAGTTTCCGTGGAGTTTCTTGCCCGTTCTTCTCCATAGGTACCTACTACGCTTTGGAATGGGCAACTAGCTTCATACCTAGTTCTGACTGACCGATTCCTTGACCATTCAAAAGTGCCTGTTAATGGTTTAATTGAAATAAATGCTTTGAGTTTGAGTTTGATAATTTCCCACCCAAAAAAGAAGCACCTCGTGCTCAGCTGTAACGCTTGCGACCACTAGACCAACGAGGCAGCCCTCAAAAAAAATTACTATTAATTACCTTTCACGTTATTTCAAATATAGTAAGTACTTAAAAAAAAAACACTCCAAATAAAACGAATTGAATATTTTCAAAACTAACAAGAACTTTGCAGCTGCACTACCACGCAGAGATAAATGATTAAGCTAATGAACAAATAACTATCAATGAATCAATTAATTTGGCCTAAATAGATACTACAGAAATACACGATAATAATGTATAATTGATTGCTTTATTTAATTGAATTTGATACTAAACTGCGCTGGGCCAGCGTGGTGAACTACGGTAAAGATGAACACAGATGATTCAACTCCACATTTTAGGTACGAAGCTAAAAAAAAAAAAACCAACTTCCAAAAAACACTACAAAGTGAAAAATAACTTAATTTCGTAAGTCGGTCTCTTTGGTTTTGAATTTTCGTTTTTTGTCACCGACTTCCGAAATTAAGTTATTTTTCCATTTGTAGTGTTTTTTGGAAATCCGTTTTTTTTTTTTTGTAAATAATTTCTTTTTCCCTTTTTTGTTGTGGTACCTACCCCACACAAATTCGAAAACCACTACCTGTTATTGTAAATAACAGTGACAGGAACTTATAATATCATCCACATACTAAGTGGGAAAAAGTACGTATTATTGAAGCTAACTCAAAAACTATAGAAGCGAATTTTCAAAATCGGTCCACAATTGACAGAGAAATCGGTGGACATAGGTACATAAAAAAAAACAAACATACGCGACGAACATATAACCTCCTCCTTTTTGGAAGACGGTTTAAAAGTACGCGGCGGGCCCGTCTTGTCGGGCCAATTCAGTGAGTGTAACGTAGTTAGAAGATTTAAGAGTTACGCGATAGAAAGAGAGGCAACATCTAGGTGAATATAACTGTAGGTAATTAGCGCTGTGCGACCTGAATTGCACTTTATTGTGTCCTAGCAAGAGAAGCTTTTTATTTAAATGATTTTGCGGAGTGAACCATCTGTACTAATCTGTGACTACGGCCTGCTCACTCTCACAGAGAGGAGGGTTGTGTCCCAGCAGTGGGAACATTATAGGCTGATTTTAAAGATCTGTGTCAGAGTAATATATACTATTATTCGACATTCGGCGAATATTGTGTCAAAATAAAAATAAACTTTTAATGAACAAAAAAACTATAGACTTAAAAATAATTAAACTTTTAATAATCTTTAAAAACAAAACACACTTAGTATTATTATCATTAAAAAAAGTTTGCCAAAAATCAGTCAAGTTGAAGTTAATTAGGCTAATTTAATATTTAAAGTCCAAAAGGGGCAGAGATTGTGGTGCAGAAACACTAGTTTTTCAAAAGTTATTATTTGAGAATAAATAAACTTTTCTCTAATCTGTACAGCAAGGGGCATCAAGGAGGGGTCTTACTTCATACATAAAAAACGACGAATTACTCGAAAATGGTTGACATAAGCATAGGGGTCATCAGGGGTAATTTGGTTGCAAATGACCTCTCCTACATCCCCTTAACGCAGTGGTTCCCAAAGTTGACTGGATCGCGACCCACCTAACAAAAGCTTACATATTCGGGACTCACCTCTTGGCTGTCATGGAGAAAAAAAGGGGCATAAATATATGAATGAAGGACTATTCAAATAAGAAAAAAACATTCTTCAAAATTTTTAACATTTTATAAATTACAAGGAGTGCTATTTCAATAAAAAGGATGTACCTATTTGTCTCCTATTTTTTTAATTTTTGTTATTTGTAATCCCACTGAAACTTTTTAATCCTTTTTGATACGTCCAATTTATTTCGATATTTCGACGGTGTAGTATCAATATCTAATAAACTACAAAACCATGATTTAATTTCTATAGTTTTTAACATTTGAATCAAAAGTAACTTTTATTTAAAAAAATTGTAGGAAACGCTTGAGATGGTGATAATGGTTTCAATAAAATATTTCCGGTTAGGGATATTTAACAGATAGAAATAAGCAATAAAGTGAAAACGGCTAAAATTTTAGTTATTAGATATTGATACTTCACCGTTGATTTAGTTTTAATATTAATCATAGCTGAAATCAATTATTCAGGGCCCACCCAATATTCGCTCGCGACCCACAGTTTGGGAAACGCTGCCTTAACGGATTGCCGACGAACAGTCAATAACCCTGTATACATTACATCTCAAAAGAAATAAAAGAGGGTTTGTGATAATGACTACAGCATAGACTGGAGCCGAATATACGCGATTCAGCGTCACCGACCCGAGCGTGACGGTTCTGTTTCGGTCAGTGTTCAGAAAGAACTCAAAAGTGCGCCTAAAGACGTTTTTACTTCAAAAATTCTCACCGCGGGAGAAGACACATCCATCCACATCTGGTGCACTTATAAACAAATCAACTCATCATATACGAAGTGAACCCAAAACTAGATAATTAATTATGCACAAACAATTAATATCAGTTAGCAAGTAAATAATGTGCCACGGTTGATACCGATAACCTCATATCTTAGTAATGTTTATGTTATTATTCGACTTAGCAACATCTCTGACGGTTCGAGCAAAATCTCTATTAAAATAAATTAATATTTTTGCGGGAAGATCATTAAATCTCAACCTATCAGAAGTCTTAGGTTGGTTTCATAGCTATCCGGGAGACCCGCACACAGGAGACCCGTACGGGTAACGCACGCAGTGCTCTGAAACGAGGGAGTTAGTACGATACGGTTGCTAGTCTTGCTAGCGTTGTACGGACTCTACCCGGAGCGGGTCGTGTAGGGACCAATCCGCGTCGCTGTGAACCAATGTTCTAGCGTACGGGTGGGCCCCACGGGTCTCTCGGACAGCTGTGATACCAGCCTGAGAGTTCTTTTTGCGCACGTCTAGACACGACAGGACTAATAAAATTCGTAGAGCCGAAAGTGCGTCGACAGCACAAAATCAGTCACGGATTATCTATACAAAACATCCTAACTAATATTATAGATGCGAAAGTTATTTAATTCTAAAGTCATTTATACAAACTAGGCTGAGAATCAGCACATTTCGAAGTCAAAATAACATAAGACAGTTCCCCGGCACCTTTCGTTAGCTTGTTTTTTTACGCTTTAACGCTAAAACGACTGAACGGATTTAGATGAAATTCGGCACATGGGTAAACCATGACCTGGAGAAGGACATAGGATACTTTTTATTCTGGATCGCAGACGAAGTCGCGGGCAACAGCTAGTATATTTTCAATTTTTTTTTTTTTGATATTCGGTTATCTCAACTAAGAGCCGGCGCCCAGTGGCGGCACGGCATGGCAAGGGATTTTTATGCAACGAATAGAAATAAAACTTATATGTATGACAGTCAGATTGAAATTTCAATGATGATGCGTAAGGACGTCGCGGCATGCTTAAGGATACCGCGGTCGTTGCCGTTGGAATTTAAATTTAATTGTCATGCTTTTAAATTATATTTCTATTCGTCGCATAAAAATCCCTTGCCATGCCGTGCCGCCACTGGGCGCCGGCCCTAAATAGGTGCCGCATAAAGAATAATATGAACAAAAAATCTCGGCTTATTAAAAACAACGCGACATTTCGCGGGTATTCTGGTACAACGCAAATAAATAAAATGGTAGTGTTTATTTGTAATGTCAAAATAACAGCTTTTACTAAATCCAAATGAAAGTACATACGGTAATTTACTACTACTACTATTACCGCGGACAAAGTCAAATCATTTATTTCAAATAGGCCCATGTATGGCACTTTTGAACGTCAAAATTTACAAAATATTAAAATTGATTCTAGTCACCCCTTCCAAAAGGTAGTTTTCGTATGGAGAAGAATGGGCAAGAAACTCCACCGCTACTCTTTTAAAATGTTTTACAATTGTTTGTATATGCACGTACATTAGTTAAATAATATTACCTATATGTGAAGACGATGCACCTAGAATAAAATTACTATACCACAATAGGTAAAAAGAATTAAAAATGAAGCAACGACAGATAATTTAATATGTGATAGATACATGGTGCTCACATATTTACAAACATTGTAAAAATAGACGATTTTCCAAAAATTTTGTAATTAATAAGTGTGTGAGAAAGTAATCACAGAATGTAAAATCAATGTCATAAAACACAAAATAATCAATTTTACAATTAAATTAGCAACCAGTTTGATTTTGTCTTGATTCTAAATTGCCCTATGGAGCAGGACCAGCACGTTTCCAAGCACTCTTATCTAGGATATAATCCTCTAATTTGTAACAGCAGCTAGTATCTCATAAGTGTCATAGTGCGAGTAAAGTGACACGCTTGGTTTTTATGAAAAGTCTTGACAATGCAGCCTCTGACGAGGCGTCTCCGTGTTCTGTTTCTGAGTGACTGTTATGGCGGCTGTACACTCTGTCCGCGTGCTCTCATGAGGTCTCGCGAAAAGGTCTCGAGCGAGGGGCTTCAGCCCGAGTGCGGCCATGTAACTCTCGCCTAGTTCAGTTGAAGTTGTGAACCCCGAGGGGATGGACGCAGATATTGATTGTCTTTTCAATCGGCGCAAGCAATACTGGAGACACGGCAGTGTACAGCGACGCACTCGCAACTGCCGCGAGATTCTTTGACCCGGGTACAAAAAACCGACACGGAATGGAGAGCGAGCGCGGAACGCCGAGACACACCGAGGCAGGCCGAGCGCTCTCATCTACATTCTCGCACTCGGCCTGTCGCAGTGTACAGCTGCCATAAGGTTTGTTAAGCCGTCAGTCCCACTGACATTCGAAGTTCTTGACAGTGGGTACTCAAAAGCCCGAACGTCTGACAAACCAGTCTTACCAAGAAGTATCATGTTACACAGTAACTGGGTTGTGGAGGTCAGATAGGCAGTCGCTCCATATAAAATCATCCTGTCTGCCTTTCAAGATCGCCTTCTTCAAAATTATTCTTCTGCGTTCAGCGCTCGGAGTGGCAACACGCCGTGTTCGGGTTCGCGACAAGTCAATCGTCATCCTGAGAATGCCTCGTTGAGAGGTAAAACCCGTGTCGATTTCTTTCAGGGTTTTTTATGGCTACTAAATAAATCTACGCCAATTGTATTAAAAAAAAAAAAAAAACATTTTGATGCGTGTTTATAACCCTTTCTGTCATCCTCCTCTCAACGGCGTAACTCAATAATTCGCTATTTCTCTGAAGCACTATCTTTTGCACTTTTTTTAATAGCACATGTAACATTACTATGCATTAGGTACACCCACATGCTCTACTAACGCGACGCGATAAACTAAAAATGCGAGCGATATGCATGCATTATAAAAAAATAACATGCTGCTAATAATATTCTACCATTTTCTTTAGCATAACATTGCGCCCGTATACCTCAAAGGGTTAAGCAGAGGTGTACCCCCTTTGTATGCAAATTGTGGGTGTTTTATAATACACCCACAATTTGCTAGATATGGTCAAATCCCATGTAATAGGGGGCGAGCCTACTGAGCTATTACTGAGAATTTACTGATGGAAAACCCAATAGCACTTTGTTGTGACCCGGCAATCGAACCCAATAGCTCCGCTGAGTATTTGCGCTTCGAACCTAGACCAACGAGAGTCTATTAAAAAGTCTACGAACAAAAAGTACATCAAATGTCAGACATTTATATTTCGTTCCAAAAGATGGTACTCGATAATCGTTTGACCTATATTCACGATGTTCTCAAATATACTGTTCAAAAATAAGTATTACAGCACTAGCCAAAGAACATAGAAAGTATACGAGTATATATTAAGAAATTACCATAAATCCTGCACTCATCATCTGGCAAACATTTTCCCGACTATGTTGGGGTCGGCTTCCAGTCTAACCGGATGCAGCTGAATACCAGTATTTTACATGGAGCGACTGCCTATCTGACCTCCACAACCTAGTTACTAGGTAACACAATACCCTATGGTGGACTGGTTGTCTGACATTCGCAATTCTGACTACCAAGATCATACACTGATCTGAAACCTTTACTGACAGAATGGTGGCCGAAAGGGCAAAAAAAAACAGTGGCACTCCGGGAGTGCCGACAGAAGTGAAAACTTGAACAAGATCGCCTTGGTGTAAGAAAAATACTTGTATAGAACATTGGTCCGTAAACTTATCAAAATAAGGAGCACAAACGTGTTTACAATGAAAAAAAATACCAAAACCTTTAAAGTAAAAAATACTTTCATAAAACATTGATCCGTAATGAAATATAAATAAAGAGCACAATCGCGTTTACAAAAATGAGGTGTCGGTAACGATGTCGCGAGTTCAATTGTTTTTTCCCATCTCAAAAATGTCCAACGCGCCTAAAAAAGTTTTCACTTCAAAAACATTACAGTCCAGCTGTCGAAAGAATGTGATCCTGTCACCTGTCAATTGGACAGTAAGTGTCAAAACCTAAGACAGTTCCTCCGGTGTTTCTCTATGGTGAACCACTAAATAGAGTGTCGCATTTTAGGTACCTTGGCCACATAGTTAATGAGGACTTGAACGATGACAGTGACATTGAAAGGGAGCGAAGAGCGTTGTCGATCCGATGTAATATGTTGGCCCGTAGGTTTGCGCGATGTACTAGAGAAGTGAAACTCACTCTGTTCAAGGCATTTTGCCAGTCCTTCTACACGTGCAGCCTGTGGGTTAGACATACGCAGAGGGCCTACAACGTTCTTCGTATACAGTACAATAACGCTTTTAGGTTGCTGTTGGGGCTCCCGCGTTTCTGTAGCGCATCAGGCATATTTGCTGAAGCAGTTACAGACAGCTTTCAGGCAATAATGCGAAAAATGACAGCATCCCTGATGCGAAGGATTCGGGGGAGCACCAACAGCATTTTAAAGGTGATTGTAAATAAGCCTCATTGCCCGTTCCTGGGGCACTGGACCCGTATGCACAGCTGCAGGTCTGGTGCAACGGGAAGCGGACATTATAGGTTTATGAATTAGTTTTATTTTGTTTCATTTTATTGCACTTATTTTTAAATGTTACTAACATAGTTGTATAAGTGTTACTAACAACTATATGAATAATTTGTGTTCGAAGTAAATAAATAAATAAAATAAAAAATAAATAAAAAATCAAGAACACAATCCCTCGACAGCCGGACTGTAGGATATGAGCAGTGATAATAATACTAGATACATTGCAGTTGCGCGGCCATTGCCATCCTAACCTAGAGACAACACTGAAATGTCTTCATCGTCATCATCATCATCATTTTGGCCGAAAGACGTCCTCAACTGAGGGTCTACTCCCTAAGCACGAATTCCGCAGTTTCGGGCATATCCTACCCCGTATCAGTTACGGACTTGAACAATAATAATTTAATCATTCAAGCAATAAGACTCATAGTGTTAGTAACTTACAAAATAGGTTATTAAAACATTAACACAGAAACAATTTGTGACATCACTGCTGCAAGGTGACAGGCCCAGCCGATACCTTGCAGCAGTGGCTCACAAACGCACAATCTAGCCTGCTTGCTATCATAGACAGGGTGCTGTTGGTGCTGCCCCGCCCCTACTAACCAGGGATGCGCACCTCTTCCGCATCGCAGTGTAGAAGCAGTCAACTCGTGCTTCAGCAAACATCCCTGATGCGCTGCAGTATCGAGGCAACCCCATCAGCATCCTGAATGCGTTATTGTATTGAACGCGAAGGGCGCCCTATGATTTCTGAGTACAACGAAGGATGGACAATGAAGGACAACACGATTTGACACTTGTCCCTACTCTTGCTGCGTTGTTGCCCATCCAAAAAATTTGATTTTATACTTGTTTTGACGGATCAATTTCTTTTGGCTGGGTCTGTATCTTCGTTGAGGGACTGAGAGTAGACTCCCTGCCACATCGACCGGTCTTGTGCTTTTCGTATCATGCGATTTCTTGCCCTTGACAAGGTCATCGGTCATAAAATGTGCCTGTATTACACCGGATACCCGGTTAACCGGAACAGCAACACTGCTTGGCGGCAGAAATATGTATGGTGGTAATACTGTGGCGGCATCTACATCGCCACATACAAACTACGCATGAAACTGACGTCACGCAAAATCCTGCATCGCGCAAGCAGTGTTTACCACGCGATTAGTATATGTATATACAACGTGCCGACATTAATCGTGGGGCAGTAGCCCACCAGACATAACAGCCGTCTGGTAGGAGTGAGTGAACTGTACACCCTGTTCCTCATACCTAAATAGTATTTCCGGGACAAACTCCAGTTTTATACTGGGCTAGGGAGTTTTTTGCGCCACTTCTTCCCAGCTAAAGCACTAGGATGTGGTGAAGGGTGGGCGTTTTGGGGGATAGTCTTATGTAATTTTGACGTTCGAAAAGTGCTGATTCTCAGCATTATTCGATTATGTGACTTATAATTTTAACTCTACTTACTTTTGGATCTTCTGTACTCAAATCCTTAGGAACTGGGTTATACGTCTTCAAATTGACAGGGGTTTGGTAACTTTGGTACCGCTTAATATTCCCCTTCCGATGTTAAATTTACATAGGAAGCAGGAACACGTGAATAAAACGCATCGATTATACAAATCGATGTAGGTTTAAGGCTACTTAAATTCGTATTAAAACATGACTTTCTTCAAGCATAGCTATAACAAAGTACCTAGTTTAAAAACTTGAAGTCAAAACGTTGAATTCAAATTAGATTTACTTTTAGGCTAAGCGTATGCTGAGACACAAATGACGCAGGTCCACACAGCGCAGGGCAGAGCAGATTTTGTAATGTATGCACGTACTGAGAGCTACGTACGCTGCGGTGCAGGCACGTGGGACACAGACATGTGTCTGTCCTGCTCTGCGTCTCGTTGTACTGCCGGCACAGATATCTGCGCGACACGTGGAGGTCGACACATGTTTTTTTACCACTAATTCATAATTTTGTTGTAATGACAGAACATTTAATTAGTTCGTTGTGAACCTTGTTTGTATGATACGAATCCTCCACTATTAAAAAAAGACATTAAAAGAAAAAAAACAAATTATCACTTTGTCAAATAGTTTTTTTACGCTTTGACAAACTGTTAAGTCGCAAAATCTCGTTAATTTCATGATTGGAATCTGACTCTGAATTCATTTTGCTGGACAACTCTCACGTCTACTGTTTATAGCTGCGTCGCAGCATACGCTCGCGGCCTTAGTCTGCCTCGCCTGCCCTACCCTGCAAAATCTGTACTGTACTGTGCTGTGTCACCTGCATCTTAGCATACGCTTTGCCTTATAAGTCTAATTTGAATTCAACGTTTCGACTTCAAGTTTTTAAATTAGGTACTTTGTTATAGCTATGCTGAAGAGACAAGAATAATAATTTATAAAGTTCGTGAACAAAATTGCACATTGATTAAGTGAGGACGATGCTGAACGAAGTTTGCCGATGTGTGTATAGCATCCTAGGGAGGCTTTTAAGAAGTCAAATAAAAATCAAAGGCAGCAAAGGCAAGTGAAAAACTAATTAAAAATATAGCCGAATAACAGAGAATAAGTAAGATTTCCATCTGACCTTTTAACAGGCTCAGTCGGATTACGATTTCAACTGGATACCAAAGGCGGTTATATTATTAAGGCCAGCAGTGAACTAGGATTATCATTTCAGCAACTTTTTTATTTTTTTATTACAGAACAAGCCATGTCGGGTACATGGCTTGTTCCGTATTAAAAAATGGGTTTTCCCATCAGCAAAAAACTGGCCAAGTGCGTGTCGGACTACGCACAATGAATGGTTCGGTAGTTGAGATGAATTTATTCATCCCAAGAACAAATTTAACATTGTTATAGTTGAAAAACATGTTCTCCCATAGTTGGTCTAGGGCAGTTAGTCTATGGTTCAAGAAAAACCAGAGGATTTTGAATCTGAATGTAGAACTCCGGTTAACTCAATATTATTACTAGACTCCACATATCGTGTAACTAACAAGTTTGTTATCCTGTGTCTGTGTATACAATTGTTCCGCTGTCGCTTGGACACTGTGTTATGTGATACAAATAGACACCTATTACAACTGGATCGAGTTTCATTTTTTCCCGTAAAATACGGCAAACCAGACTGTGACATAAGGCAGCTCAGATTTTTACGATAACAACACTGTCTCATACATTCCAACAGCAAATGTAAGTTTGTACGCACAATATTGAGTTATTTACCATGTTATTTTAAGACCATAGACTTCTTATAGGTTTTCTTGTAATCTATGAGTAAAGACAATGTATATTGTTTATTATTCCAACACAATGTATATTGTTTCAACACAATGTATATTGTTTATGAATAAATGAAATGAATGAATGAAAAGAGCCATACTATGTATTTTTTTCAAAATTTTACAGGTATAGTAGTTTCGGAGATAAGAGAGGTGAATGGTGAATTTTCATCGAATTTCTTAAATATCTTTAAAAGTATTTATTTTAAAATTATAAAACAAATACGAGGTGCATTCAATAAGTCCCTAGCCTCATCGCCAGAGGGCGCTGTAGTTTCAAAAGAGTTTTACCACAGTGTAGCACATTCTTTTTTAATTCTTTTTTCAAATTTTCATTCCAATCCCTTTATTTGTTTTAATTTGACAACTTATGGAAGCGAACGTGTCGATCGGTTTTACAAAAATGGAAAAAGAGCAATATCGTTCGGTGATTCGATTCCTATTTTTGGAAGGGAAAACGCGCATCGAAATCAAAGAGCGCTTGGATGCTGTGTACGGTGACTCTTCTCCATCGATGGCCACCGTCAAGAATTGGTTCAACGAGTTTGCACGTGGCCGTACGTCGGTTTTTGATGAACCACGTCCAGGTGCACCGAAAACAGCTGCTACGGAGGAAAACATTAAAAAAATCCATGATCTCGTATTGGCAGATCGCCGATTGAAGGTTCGGGAGCTAGCTGAGACTGTAGGCATTTCAGAAGGAACAGTGCATCATATTCTTCACGAGGAACTCGGCATGAGAAAGCTGTCGGCGCGATGGGTGCCGCGTTTACTCACGCCAGAAAACAAGCGCAACCGTGAGACCACATCGGAGACGTGTTTGGCGCTGTTTAAGCGGAATCCAGCGGAGTTTTTGCGTCGTTTTGTGACCGTCGATGAAACCTGGATCCACTGGTACACACCAGAGACCAAGGAGCAATCAAAACAATGGATCCAGACCGGGGAACGTGCTCCAAAGAAGGCGAAAACTGTAAAATCGGCCGGAAAAGTTATGGCCACCGTTTTCTGGGATTCACAAGGTGTGATCTACATCGATTACCTCGAGAAGGGTAAAACAATTACAGGGCTTTACTATGCCGATTTATTGGGCCGATTCGACGCCGAATTAAAGAAAAAACGACCCCATCTGGCGAAGAAAAAAGTGCTGTTTCACCACGACAACGCACCGGTTCACACGTCTACCGTTGCCATGGCCAAATTGGTCGAATTACGCTACGAATTGCTGCCCCATCCACCGTATTCTCCAGATTTGGCCCCTTGTGACTTCTTTCTGTTTCCTAATCTGAAAAAATCACTCGCCGGGAATAGATATGGATCGAATGAGGAGGTAATCGCCGCCACGGAGGCCTATTTTGCAGAGTTTGACAAAAACTATTTTTCGGACGGGTTGAAAAAGTTGGAGCATCGCTGGGCTAAGTGTATCGAACTAAAAGGAGACTATGTTGAAAAATAAATAGCCACTTTTCCAAAATTTTCGTTTACTTTTTGTAGGCTAAGTATTTATTGAATGACCCTCGTATGTATAACATCCTCGCAACAAGCCCTTTCATTTGATATGTTACACGGTACTGTTAGCAAAACATTTTTTTTAAATTTTCTTCTTTGCCCCCAAAAGTGACCCCTATATTCAAAATTCATTTATTTACGTTACACGTTCGTGTTTGGGTAATAGAAATACATATGTGTACCAAATTTCAACTTAATCGGTCCATTGGATTCAGAGCAAATTGTCTGTGACAGACGGACAGACAGACACGAGTGATCCTATAAAGGTTCCGATTTTTTCCTTTTGAGGTACGGAACCCAAAAAATTACGAACTTCCATAGGTATTAACTTTCATCCCCTATTTAACCCCTTTAGGGGTCATTTTCAAAAAAATATTTCCTTTGTCCTCACTTTCGTTATGAAAAGAGGAGAAAAATTTCATGCTTCTATGTGTTTTAGATCCAGCGGTTTTAAGGCTACGCGTTGTCTGTCCGTGACTAAATTAATTCAGGATTTTTAACCGACTTCAAAAAAAGGAGGAGGTTACTCAATTCGACCGTATTTATATTTTTTTTATGTGTGTTCGCGGATAACTTCGTCGTTTATGAACCGATTTTGATAATTCTTTTTTTGTTAGAAAGGAGATATCCCAAGGGTGGTACCATGATAAAGAAACCAGGATTTGATGATGAACTCGATGAAATCGAGGGAACTTTTCAAATATTATAAGCACACCTATAGCAATTTGGGTATTTTTTATAGTAACTCGTGCAGTTGCTCTCGAAAAGCATCATTTGGTGAAGTGGAACTGATGATGAAGACCACAGATGGCCACCGGAACTTCTCAATAGTCAATACTAAGTATTCCACGGGTTGCGATTCGATTACTTTAATATGTTTGCCAAGTAATTTATGCTCGTTACAATGCATATGAAGAAGTGGTGCTGATGGTAAAGTACCAGGAGAACTCTTCAAAGATTAACGTCCCTGCATCGGGAAAAGCAATATTTTGTGAAAGGTGATGAGCAGTTGACATTAAGCTATTGTAACTTAGATAAATTACAAACTGACCCACTAAAAGGCGAGAAATAAAAACTTAAAAAAAAAAAAAATCAACTGACTTCCAAAAACACACTACAAAGTGAAAAATAACAAATTTCGGAAGTCGGTGGCAAAAAATTAAAATACTAAACCAAAGACACCGACTTCAGAAATTTATGTTATTTTTACTTTGTAGTGTTTTTTTGGAAGTCAGTTGTTTTTTGTAAAAAAGTTTTTTTATTGCTCGAAATATCAAAGGCTAAGGCTAAAAGTCACCCAAATGGCAATGGAGAGGGCTAGGTAGGCTTGGAGTTTCCCTACGTGATCGAATCAGAAATGAAGAGATCCGCAGGAGAACCAAGGTAATACACATACTTCGTTACTTATGGAACTCTTGTGCACAATTTCAGGCTTCTAGAACTAGGATTAGGCTCTGCGTTGTCTGTCAGTAAATTAATGAAATGTGTTATTTGTGTGGGTCCTACTATATACAATAAATTGCCAGATGTAATGAAAAATGATACAATCAAGAACTTTAAAAACACCTGACTTCCAAAAAAAAAACCGCTACATGTGAAAAATAACTTTAATTTCGGAAGTCGGTGTCTTGGGTTTTGTGGCACCAACTTCCGAAATTAAAGTTATTTTTCACTTTTTAGTGGTTTTTTTTTGGAAGTCGGTTGTTTTTTTTTTGTAAAACGTTTTTATTTTTCACTTTTTAGTTGTGGTACCTACCCCACACACATTCGAATACCACTACCTGCTACCAGTGATCTACATACTAAGTGGGGAAAAAAATACGTATTTTGTAGCTAACTCAAAAACTTTCCGAGCAAAGTTAATAAAATTTATATGGGACCAAATTGAGAGCATACCCTTTAAAAAAAAAAAGAATTTTCAAAATCGGTCCCCAAATGACGGAGAAATCGGCGGACAAACATAAAAAAAAACATACGCTACGAACATTATAACCTCCTCCTTTTTCGAAGTCGGTTAAAAAAGAAATTAGTGGCCTTCCTAATAGAAAAATGTTATTATTCATTAATCAGCAATGTGTATAATAAATATTATCTTGAACATATAGACCTAATATACCTACATTTATTTTTAATTTTATTCTATAATAATAACATTTTAATTTGACATTTTCAATATTAATTCATGTAAGTACCTATGTATAATTGTAATAATTCTAACTGTGACATTTTAATTTGTAATTTATTTTTAAATAGCTTCATAAGAATGTTTATAATTTTTGCGTGCCTATTTCCAGGGAGAATGTACATGGCTCACTCCTATCTACTCCACCTGTATTTTATGTAACCTACATTCATTGCAAATAAATTATTGATTGATTAAGATTTTTATTAAATGGATATATAGACATAGATATTTTATTATATGGATGGAGAGCAGTGTTAGCCTACTGGTGTGACCGTCAGACTGCCAAGTTATAGGTCTCGGGTTCGAACCTAAGGCACGCACCTCTGACTTTTTGGATTCATGTGCGTATTGTATAACGATCACTTGCTTCAAAAACGGTGACGGAAAACATCGTGAGGAAAGAGAGATATTTCTCGACGGTAAGTCAGAGGCCCATGGGCGGCTGCAGGTTAGTTTAACCTGTTACAACCCATCTCTAGTTTACCCCCAATGGCAACGAATAGGCACGACGAAATATACTGACAAACTCATGCCGAGGTAACAATATTATTTAGACAACAACGTGATACTGGGACTGACCCGAGAGCGCTAGGCGTACATTTAAGTATCACCAGTACTACTCGTCATGGGGGACGGCTTCCAGTCTAACCAATACCCTAATTGCGTAACTTATTTTCGTAAACAATTTTGCCTAAAATTTTGACAGTTCAACAACATTCATTGCATTATTTTTCCAGGTTATGAAGCAATGGATTAGCGACCTGTTTCAAATCGTAACTGATTGTGTTGTATTACACAATTAGGGTACCGATGTAGCTGAATACCAGTATTATACATGGAGCGACTGCCTATCTGACCTTCACAACCCAGTTACTGGGTAACACGACAACCTTTAGTAAAGACTGGCTGTAAGAGTTTCGGGCTTCTGACTACCCGTAACGACTGTCAAAGATCTATGAATGACAGCCGGAACCGACGGCTTAACGTGCTTTTTGAGGCTCCGAGGGATCGATATACGAAAGAGTATCCACTCGGGGAGGTTATATTTTTACCTTGTAACACAGCAGACATTTCCAACTATTCCAATGAAACTACAAAAAAAAAGTTATCCAATTGCATTAAAAAGTCCAATCACTTTTAACTTTTCAATGCAGTGAAATAAAACACTACCGAATTTGGCAAAAACTTGGCGTGGGTGGTAAAACTATCGTGAAAAAATGCCGAAACAAAATGTTTGTAGGTCGGTAGTAAAATTCAGGGAAAGTTTATAGCTCCATGTTACTTTTAGTATATTAATCTTTTATGAAGAGATCTCGTGTTTATTTGAACTAATAACATGTACAATTATTTTAACAGTTAAAAGTTTTAAAAAACCCCGACACAAACATTTCCTCATTTCTACCCATTCATTAAGACCATTTCAATGAGCCCAAACACGATACCTGTGCTGTTAGTTAGTAAGGGAGTTGGGTACCCTGCAAATTCCAGGTGATTCTGCAACATCAGTTCAAGGTTACTTACAATCTTCTTCTAGTATAATTGAAGTAACAGAATAAAAATTTCAAATCGGTCAGACCTGTGGAAGATACATCCATTCATCAACTAAAAAAGAGCTGATAATCTTCAAACGGCTGAACTAATTTTGATAAAACATGTCTAAGAACCATCGCTAGAAAACCTGCTTTCAAATAAAAAAAACCGCATTCAAATCGGTTCACCCGTTTAAGAGCTACGGTGCCACAGACACACACACAGCAGTCAAACTTATAACACCCCTCTTTTCGCGTCGTTCAAAAACAAATTATATACCTTGAAAGAAGGTGAAATGAGGAAAACAAAAAGAAAAAAAGAACCAAAATGAAAATCGAAGAAATGACGACATTCATCAACCCGTACTGGGCCCGCGTGGTAGATTACGGCTCGCTCCCTCTCACAGAGATGAGGTCGGGAGTCCCAGCAGTGCGAACTTTCAAAAGGAGGAGGTTTTCAATTCGACTGTTTTTTTTTTTTGTATGTTTTTTACGCGATTACTCCGCCAATTATGAAATGATTTTGATGATTCTTTTTTGTTTGGTAGATCATACTTCAGAGGTGGTCCCATATAAATTTTATTAACTTTGCTTGGGTAGTTTTTGACTTAGCTTCAATAATACGTATTTTTTCCCACTTAGTATGTGGATGATATAATAACTTCGTGTGACTGTTATTTACATAGCAGGTAGTGGTATTCGAATTTGTGTGGGGTAGGTACCAAAAAATCTTTTTACAAAAAAAAAAAAAAAACAACTTAAAAAAAAAAACACTGTAAAGTGAAAAATAACTAATTTCGGAAGTCGATGACAAAGAAAGAAAATTCAAAATCAAAGACACCGACTTCCGAAATTAAAGTTATTTTTCACTTTGTAGTGTTTTTTTTTTTGAAGTCGGTTGTTTTTTTTTTGTAAAAAGTTTTTGCCAGTTATGTTTATGTCCAATGTAATAGAGGGCAAACCTATTGCCATCACCCGGGCACAAATCCAGACTCCGGGCCGCTACTGAGAAATTTCCGACGGAAAACCCAACAAAAATGCAACTTAATTGTGTGAAAATATCTGCCAAGTACCTAAACAGTTTCTGGAGATTATTTGGAGGTCGTGAAACATCCCCTTAAAAGTTTAAAACTACTTAAAAATTCTGCGTCAAATGAAATTGACACCGAGAACTAACATTTATAGTACGCTGAAATCCAGACAGGGCTAGAATTGCAAGAACGTCCTTGTGTCAGCCTAGGCTGGGTCAAGGGCAAACTAAGAGGCAGCATCTCACAGATCAATACTAAATACGGTACAAAGAAATGCTAACAGCTGGTTGGTTGCATCAAACTTCTGATAATTCTTAAGGCTGTGAATTCTGAAAGTTGACAATGAAGCTAATGGTGCCGATTCCCTTGTTCACAAACTAAACTAAATTTAAGTTCAGTGCATCTTTTTCTTTCTATTTCATTAAGAAAAGGACAGAAGATAAATTTTAGTTTAGTCCTGCCAAATTAATAAGCGCCTGTCACTACTCCATACAAGTTTAGATGTGATTAAAAACTTGCCTACTAAAATTACGTCAATTTACGTCAAGCGCCGATTAATTTGACAGGACTAAACTAAAATTTATCTTCTGTCCTTTTCTTAATGAAATAGAAAGAAAAAGATGCACTGAACTTAAATTTAGTTTAGTTTGTGAACAAGAGAATCGGCACCAATAGCTGCCAAAAACTAACTTAATTTGATTAATTTGTCAATATTACTGTATGGAAATATTGCTCTGTAGTGCACTAAAATATTGATTGAACACTGACTATTTAGTTTTAAGTGCAAAAAAAGCATTTGGAAACTGTCCAAATGCTTTTTTTGCACTTGCACGTGGCCGCTTTTTTTCTAACTTGAACAGACAGCTGTGCTGCTGGGGAGTTTGTTGCGCCACTTCTTCCCAGCTAAAGGCACTAGGAAGTGGTGAAGGGTGGGCGTTTTTGGGGGACTGTCTTATGTAATTTTGACGTTCGAAAAGTGCTGATTCTCAGCCTAGTTTGTATGACTTTTGAATTTGGATTTGAATTTTATGTACGAAGCTTCGACACGTACAGCTTTTCACAATAGACGCAGGTGCGGCCCCAGCATTACTGTAATGCATAATCTATATTTTAGTGTACTACAGCGCGATATTTCTTTCATCTAAGTATATAAATAAAAAAACCGGCCAAGTGCGTGTCGGACCACGCACAATGAAGGGTTCCGTAGTTGGGATGAATTTACCCCAAGAACAAACTTAACATTATAGTTGAAAACATGTTCCCCCATACATTCCAACTGCAAATGTAAGTTTGTACAAACAATATTGAGTGATTTATCATGTTATTTTAAAACTATAGAATTTTATAGGTTTCCTATAATCTATATGCATAAAACTATTCTCTGTATTTTTTTCAAAATGTTATGCTCAGTAAATTCGGAAATAAGGAGGAATGGTAAATTTTTATAAATTTTCTATATCTTTAAAAGCATTTATATTAAAATTATAAAAAAAATGTATTTGAGATCCTCGTAATAAGCCCTTTCATTTGATATGTCACACGGTACAGCTCGCAAACCTTTTTTTTTTAATTTCCTCTTTTCCCCCCAAAATTGACCCCTATATTCAAAATTAATTGATTTATGTTACACGTGTTTGGGTCACAGAAATACATATGTGTACCAAATTTCAACTTAATCGGTCCATTAGATTCGGAGCAAATTGGCTGTGTCAGACGGACAGAAACATACGAGTGATCCTATAAGGGTTTCTTCCCGTTTTTTCCTTTTGAGGTACGGAACCCTAAAATTAAATGCTGTTCGTTGGTAAACGCATCACTCGAGAACGACTGGACACAATATCACGCCTGCATTCTCCAAAGGGTTAGGCAGAGGTCCACCTACAGAACACCCACATTTCGCCGGTTATGTTTAAGTCTCATGTAACAGGGGGTGAGCCTATTGCCATCAACCGGGCAACAAAACCAGACTCCGGGCTGCTTCTGAAAAATTCCAGATGGAAAAACCAACACTGCCCGACACGTTTCTCACATGTATAATTTCAACATGAATGATGTAACCAATATTTTGTAACAATTTTTTATTTAAAAGAGTGTTTGTGGAGTTTCTTGCCCGTTCTTCTCCATAGGTACCTACTACGCTTTGGAATGGGCAACTAGCTTCATACCTATTTCTGACTGACCGATTCCTTGACAATTCAAAAGTGCCTGTAAATGGTTTAATTGAAATAAATGCTTTGAGTTTGAGTTTGACGGGAATTGCACTCAGGACCTTATGCTCAGCAGTAGCGCTTGCGACCACTAGCCTAACGAGGCAGAAGTACGTTATAGTTCAAATATGGTTTACTTATAAGGAAAAAATGGAAAAGTTAACCGCAAAGTTGGAAAATTCTGGAAAAACTGAACGAGAGTTTTCTTTGGGAATTGAAATTTGGACAGGACGAGCTTGCGTGTTCTGTACTGAGCTCACGCAACGCGTCGTACGTCCAGCCAGTAATAGGAGCCATCAAGGAGCGCTGTCCCTAATTAGATGCATTACTAATTTATTGTACATAAAACAAAAGGTATTTTAATAGAACACGTATTCTAAAAGATCAATAATTAAATTATCTTTCAAATGGTGAAGGTTTCAGAAAAATACGCTTGATAGATTTTGCGTGATACTGTTTTTATCCGCGTCAGATATAACTTTACAAATTAATTTCACTATGTAATCTAAAATATAAAGAAAATGCTCTAATTTAACATTACATTTTTTCCAAATCATTAACACTACTGGTTTAGACGTGATCTTCAGTATAAAATCATTAAAAGTCGGTTATCGTCGCCTTAAGAAAAACAGCGAAATACATATTTTTGACAGCTATTTACAATGTTGCCAACTTTCTGATCACACCCTTTAAAGTTTTCATACATACATAAACTCACGCCTACTTCCCATGGGTGGGGGTAGGCAGAAACTACAGAACGCCACCTGCTACGATCCTTACATACTCCTTTTGCCTCGTTTACGTTCATACATCTGGTCATGCACGCACGCCGGTTGCGAGTACTACGCACCTGACCTTTATGAAGAACATCACCAATAAGGTCAGTAAAGTTTTCACTTTCCTGATAATAGAAGAAAACAAACGAAGTGGTTTATTATTACAAGAACATTACTGGTCAACATTAAGAACGCCATTAGTCACCTTATATCGGATTCCTGAACCGTGCCAGTTATGTCTAATGGTATAATCTAGTTTTCGTCATGAACTACTTTATAGGTAATGTCGTTAGGATGCCTGTCGGGAGGCTATTAATCATTGGCATGTAATACATTGGGGGTTAATGCCTCTTCGGGATATATAGGGCAATTTTGTCTGCGTGGCGAAATACTAGTAAAATGAAGGACATAATGGACAGCTTGACGGTTTTTGGGTATTACCGTCTGAGGTATTTATTTAATTTATGTAAAACATTGTGAGGAAACCTGCAAGTCCTAGAACAGAAAATTCGAAGACATGTGACAGCCACCAACACGCACAGGGCCCGGCCGCGTGGTGGATTACGGCCGTGTGACTGACACTGGCATGGCCTCCGGCCACCATGAGGTATTTTAATTTTGATAACACAAAAAATTCGTCGAAATTTGTCGCCAAATATCAGAATTTGTAGATCACTGATTCAAAAGTTAGAAGGGCCACGATCTGGGGAACAAATCGAAGAGCTAACGTTTTCGTTAGCTCTTTGATCTAACTCTTGGACTATACATAAAAATTGAACTCATTTATATCTTCTAAACTAAGATCCGAATAATCTGTGACTTGGCGAAAAATTGCGACAAAATTTGGGATAAAACAGATCTTCGCTATGTGCCCTAAGCTTTTGAGATTTAATCGGGCTAAGCTGGGGGATGCTCCCGCGCCTACGTGTCCACGAGGACACGGCGATGCTCCGCCCAAGCTGGGTAGACCTCCATCGTGTCCTCCGAGCGATCCACACAATGGTTACACCCGGGCGTTTCCTCCCGCCTTATCCTGAACAGGAACCTCCCGAAACCACCGTGTCCGGTGAGGACCAGCGTTAAGCGGAAGGTGAGGACGCCGTAGCGCCTCTCTAGCCACTCCTCAAAGAGGGGACTTATCGCCGCAATTGTGGCGTCCCCAGCACTAGGTTGCGACAATCGCACTCTCCATGACGCCATGAGATCCGCCGGAGCTCTGTCCGCTGTGCCGTGATTTCTCGCGGCAGCGAAGTTACGCTCGGCGTTTCGGCTACTCGCGTCACTCCCAAATGTGCGCGAGGACTTTTGCCTCCAGATCCCATGGCGACTTTGCCCGACCTGGGAATCGAACCCAGGATCCCACCATACAAATATCCATACTAATATTATAAATGCTAAAGTATCTGTCAGTTTGTACCTTTTCACAACCTTCGTTATGAAATTTATATAGCCTACTTTTCAATCGGATCGCAGACGAAGTCGCGGTCAACAGCCAGTTTCAGAATAAAAAGCATAGTAACAATAAGGTCACAAAATAGTCCATAGCGAAACTAAATTAGTTCTAATCAAGTGTCCATTGCATCATGACCATCAAATACTTCCCACGTCCCTCCCACGCAATTTTTTTATCTCGTCCTTGTCGCCTTGCCGAGACAAGAGACGAGAAGTGTCGCGAATCTTGTCGATGCAAATTAAACAAGGTGTTGATTTAGTTACTAGTATCTGGTAAAGGATTTTTGAAGTGAAAACTTCTTTAGGCACGTTCGCGACAGTGTAATGACACCTCATTTTTGTAAACGCGATTGTGCTCTACATTTATATTACGTTACGGATCAATGTTTTATGCAAGTATTTTTAATTTAAAGGTTTTGTAAACACGGTTGTGCTCTTTATTTATATTAACTTACGGATCAATGTTCTATGCAAGTATTTTTACTTTAAAGGTTTCGGAAGTTTTTTTTTTTTGTTATTTTCTATACAAGTATTTCTTTTCTTTTTCTTTTTTCTTTCTATTTTTCTTCCACCAAGGCGATACTATTCAAGTTTTCACTTCTGTTGGCACTCTCGGAGTGCTCATTTTTTTTTACGCATGATTATGACCTATTTTCCTGATGGAACGGAGGCAAACGATCGATCTCACATTCCCAACAGCCAGCATTTACGAATGATTAACCTACAATTTTTAATAGGTAATACAGTAGTACCAAAGTACCAAGGTGTCAAGGACCAGGGAAAATATGGACAAAGTGTGTGACAAATTGACAATATACGGATGCCGCCGACTGCTGAGGTAAGATACTAAGAGAGATTTACATTTTCTAAGACTGAGTACGTTCACACCATAATCCGCTACAGGAGTCGCCGATGGGGTCAATTCAATACATGCAGTCTGCTAGGCTGAATAAGGATTGAATGGGCCATGTATGTGGCCTACTTTAGGACAGATGGGCCAGACAGCCATTACACAGCGGGTGCCGGAAGACTGTCGTCCTCACCGAGGCAGACCTAGAAAACGCAGTAGACGAGATGATTTAAAAAAAATCATGGGTTATTTGATGGATGAACCCAGTCAGTAGAAGGATGGCGGACACCTTTTACCAGCAGTGGGATGACCGGAATCTCACAAAAATCCCTCTTGACTTTGCCTGAAGAAAAAATTTACATCCATTTATAGAAGTACGAAAGTAGAGGAGAGCTCGTAGCTAAATAATAACAGCCGAACGGGTCGACCCATCAGGTTAAGCTACGATTGCCGGGGTAGGTGTGGATGGGTGACCATCTTTACATACTGAGACTCCTCCGTGCCTCGGAAAGCACGTTAAGCTGTTGGTCCCGGCTGTCATTTGTGAATCTTTGACAGTTGTTACGGGTCATCAGAAGCCCGAAAGTCTGACAACCAGTCTTACCAAGGGGTATCGTAATACCCTGTTACTGGGTTGTGGAGGTCAGATAGGCAGTCGCTCCATGTAAAATACTGGTATTCAGCTGCATCCAGTTAGACTGGAAACCAACATAGTTGGAAAAAGGCTAGGCAGATTGATTGACTGCCTACCTAACTTGTACAACGAAGTTGCTGGGAACATGATACCACACCTGACTGCTTGTCAGACTTTCAGGCTCCTGAATGCCCGTAACGTCTGAGAATACAGTCATCATTTTATGTTATGTTAGCTAAAGACTGCTAGTGTTTCTATAAAAGCCCGAAAGTCTGAAAACCAATTCAGACTTTAGCCCGTAACGACTGAGCACACAGCCATAATTTTATATTCCATTAGCTGAAGACTCTGCTAGTGTTTATACCAATATCTACTGAATTTTTTCAGGAATTATGACTACCCTTTCACCGTTGTCAACGTACAAAGGTCAATCTGCCAAATACCACAATCGATTTGGTGGTTCGCTCGTAAAATCATAACAAGCAGGCCGCATCGATTGTATGTCGCATCGATTCGCATTTAAAATGGAGCTGGATGTTATTAGAATCTGAATTAAAATGAGAAAAATAAGTCTTTTTCCTTTTTGTGTGGTTAGTGACTAACCTGGTGTCAGAGTTTTTAACAGCTTACAGTAAAGTAATCGCGGAGTGGGCTGCGTCTTCGTGGATTGCACTATCTATAGCCGCCCATAGGATTCACGTGCCGCCGTCGAGAAATATCTCTCAGGCATGCCGGTTTCCTCACGATGTTTTCCTTTACCATTTTTGATACAATACACACATGAATCCGAAAAGTCAGGGGTCTTGGGTTCGGACTCGAGACCTATGACTTGGCAGTCCGACGGTCACACCTATATAGGCCATAACTGCTCAGAAAAATAGATCTTGCAAATTAAAATTAATACTTCAAACACCTGTATTCTAGGGGTAGAGATGCAAAGTACGTAATAGGTGGCGAATATGGATGAAGACTATTTTTTTTTAAATTTATCCGTGATGTTTATTGGAGCCTTCTAATACAGGCATTGTTTGCCTAAAAGGAGGCTCCAAACACGTTAAAATGTAATGTAATTTTCTATTTGGCACAATAAACTATTTTGTATTTGTACTTTTTGTATATTATTAAAAAATATTGGGCACGTATTTTTTATTTTTTTAAGTAATCAAAAGATTACGGCGACACATTGAGTTAAAATGTGCCATAACGTCACGAGTATGTAGATTTTATATTTGTGACGTAGCGACCCCTACACCCCAACTTTAATGTGTTTTATCTAAGTATTTTTTATTAATATGACAAAGCAAAAAATACGTGTCTAATATTTTTTATTACCTGTCTGACGGACTAAATAAAATTTATTTTTCTTTTTACCCAGGCATCATTCCTATTACGACATAATGGTTATGTATATGAAAAAGCTTCCACAACCAGAGCTTCTAATAGAGCGCTTAACCTGACCGTCTCAGAACCAAGACTAGACCACCACCAGCGTGCAGCGGAGTAAACTTGCCTAACACACATTAAATGACAATTAATTGCTATGGGTTTCATTTTGTGCTATTTACGTTGTTGAGCAGACGAATTTTTCAAACCTATGAAACAATCGATTAGCAATATCCTTCAAAACTCTCGGATTATGGCTGTAGTCATTTTGATGACTGGCCTATAACTCTATCTAATACAAAGAGTTGGATTTCAAAACCAGTAAACTCATTAACGAGGACAAGCTGAACTATAGGAAATAATATATAAATACTGGTCTGCAACTGTCCCACCGCAGTACAAATGCCTCTTCTTATACAAAATTCAAAAGTCATTTATTCAAACTAGGCTGAGAATCAGCACTTTTCGAACGTCAAAATTACATAAGACAGTCCCCCAAAAACGCCCACCCTTCACCACTTCCTAGTGCCTTTAGCTGGGAAGAAGAAGTGGCGCAACAAACTCCCCAGCAGCACAGCTGTCTGTTCAAGTTAGAAAAAAAAAAATCAGAAAGAATGAGCGTTCTCTTCTTAGCATATCAATGACAATTTATATAGAATCAGCTCAGAATTTTTGGGACATTCAGTAGCGTACAACAGCTTCTGCATCGTGCAGGCAACTGGACACACTGGACACAATATTAAGTGCCCCATTATTTGTTGGATAGCACCACATTTACACTCCAGGGCGGAGTCATCTGTGAATCACCTGAGCTGGTTTTCCTTGCTTCACGGGTCAGGAGTCTAAGACTTCCAGGTAAGCCAAGGCAACTTAATGTGGGAGATTTGGGAACAAGCATTGATCACCACTTGCTCACTGCGTGTTGGCGACTTCAATACTCAATCATTTATTGCATTCCACAATGTGTACTTAGGTGTGGAGAGGGGCTTGTGGCTAAGTAAATAACAGCCGCACGGGTCGATCGATAATGTTAAGCTACACTTGCCGCGGTTGGTCTGTGGATGTATATACCAAGATCCCTCCGTGCCTCGGAAAGCACGTTAAGCCGTTGGTCCCGGCTGTCATTTGTAGATCTTTGGCAGTCGTTACGGGTAGTTAGAAGCCCAAGTCTGACAACCAGTCTAACCAAGGGGTATCGTGTTACCTAGTAATTAGATTGTGGAAGTCAGATAGGCAGTCGCTCCATGTAAAATACTGGTATTCAGCTGCATCTGGTTAGACTGGAAGCCGACCCCAACGTAGTTGAGAAAAGGCTAGGCCCATGAATGTGTATTTAGGTGGTCTTCTTTTTAGCGTATGGATGGCATATGTCATTTAAATTTTCTGTTTGGCCCAAAACTCAGCAACGCTTACACCGTTCGCAGACGCAGAGATGAGGTCCTCGCGTGAACAGTTGACAGCATGCGGCGCAAGATGAAAGGTGGGCCATGGTCTGCGGGGAGACACCGCATATACATTGAAGATCGGAACCATCCGAGAAACTCCACCTGTGGAGATTGTCTTTGCTGCGGCTGACCTGAGTGCGAGTCGGCAACTGCAACGTGTGTCCATTTAGGTGGTAACTTAAAATATAATGAGATCATTGTGGACCGTGTTGGGCATAGCAAAGTACCTAGTAGGAGAGGCAGCTTTAAAACTTAACTTATTAGTCTACATAGTATATTTATGGCACCGTAAGATTGTGAGAACCGTTAGTTTATAATCTATTAGTATTATTTCCGTTAGATTATAAAACTGTCGAAAAATTGAGAACTGGGTAAAATGGGTAAGGTTAGGTTAGAACTGTGATCAATCGCGCGCGAGCCGAGCGAGCGAAGCGAGCGGTGCCGCGGCAGCGGCCGGCGAGCACTACTTCCAAGTTAGTCTATTTAGTATTAGCGCAAGGTACGGTACGTCGTAGTTTCCTCACAATGAATTCCTTCAAAGTTGCTGAACTGACAGAAAATTAAAAGTTAAGTAATTATAATAATTTTAATGCAAACGAATTTCAAGGTCAGCTCACTTCAGGCTGTGTAGGAAATAACTTGAGTGCCCTTGACATGCCAGTTACTATAAAATTACTTATTTATAGAAAAAGTATATAAACAAATATTTGGCAAGAATAAACTAATTTCTTATTCTTTTGATTTAGTCCCCATGTTCGTTTTGGCAACAAAATCATAATGGCGTTTAATAGGGGGCTCGTGGCTAAGGGTAACAGCTGCACAGGTCGATCTTCAAGGTTAAGTAAGTTACGCTTGCTAAAGTCAGTCAGTGGATGTCTGACCATACGTAACATACAGAGATTCCTACGTGCCTCAAAATGCACGTGAAGCCGTTGTCATTCGTAGATCTTTGACAGTTGTTACAGGTAGTCAGGAGGTAGTAAGGTCTGACAACCAGTCTTACCCAGGGGTCTCGAGTTAGCCAGTAACTGGGTTGTAGAGGTCAGATAGGCAGATTCAGCTGCATCCGGTTAGACTTAAATTCGACTTCAACATAGTTTTTTCCAACTGATACCCTTTGGCAAGACTGACAAACCACTGCCTGTTGTAATGTAAAATCAGAAATCATCTGATCAATTTTTTCACAACAACAAAAATAATTTTACCATGCTCATTGATCATGAACTAGAATCCCCCATTGTGTTCACACACACACACATATATATTTGTATATAAGGCTATTGTGTACAGGAATAACACAACCTGTTATTATTATGGGGTTTTATCAAACAGATTGTCTGAGTCATCCTACTGCCTTTATCCCTTCTTCCATACATCTCTGACATCTCAGTAGTATAGTTTGACCAATACCGCTGTACCGCGCCTTAAGAAGGCGCGCGGCGAGACGGGAGAGCAGTGCAGGCCGCTTATTCGTCAAAGCTCGCTGACTTTTACAAAGAACACGTGAATCAAGTGTCTTCCCCTTAACTTATAGTGAATAAGAAAGACGTTATTGGACTTCTTAATTTTATAATTACTTAGCAGTTTAAGTTATATTTAAATTACTTATTAGCTAATAGGCTAGATTGTAATGTGAATAAAGTATCACCAATTGTGAAACTTTATAAAGAAAAAAAAAAGGAAAATTTAGATAAGGTTACGGTTACGGACCAATGTTCTATACAAGTATTTTTCTTCCAACAATGCGATCTTGTCCAAGTTTTCACTTCTGTTGGCACCACCGGAATGCAAGTTTTTTTTTTAGCCTACTCTTGGTCTGCATTTCACATGATGGTAAGTGATGATCAGGCTGAAGGTGGAAGCAAGCTTCACCTCGAATCCTCAACCACAGAGGAACTGGCTATCTTACCTCTAACTGCCGAAACACAACAACAATGAGTTTTCCTGTCACTGGTGTTACTCGCAGACTCCATCTTACATATTGACATACTTCTTACATAAAGATGTTGGTCTTAAGAACCAAAGATTGGTACAAAACAAAAAGTAATTTACCTCTTGTGCACTGAGTGAGATGTAAGTACAACTTTATTGACTGAAAAGCATTGCCAGATGGAATTTATGAAGCAATGAACAGGGATAATTACTTATTGACGTCCAAAAAAGCTATTCGGTTTTTTGCGACCAATAATTAATGACTCGTTTGTAAGGGATGTTGTCGTTTGTGGATCTTAAAATCTGCTATAAGTCTGAAATAGTCCCTAAAAGTCTATTTTGAGATATGGTATTTTCATGTTTTCACGATTGGGGGGGTGGGGGGTTGTACTTGGGGGGTGGGTTGTTGCTGCTTTTGTTGTCCTTAATGAGCTCGAAATTTTGACCTATATAAAACTTTTTTTGTAAACAGTTAAGCGCTGTGGGGCTGCTAACTTAATGACTAGTTAGCACCCCCATTGAAAATTTTTATTATCTCGAAGGGGGGGGGTTGGTCCGTAATTTTTTTCTTGCAGTCCAAAATTGTCCTTAATTAGCTCGAAATTTTCACCGTTTTAGATTTAAATTTTTCGAATATTTTCATTTAGCAAGTGTAGTGTGGGGATGCCCCACAGCTAGATGGACCGGTGGCCTTAAAAAGCTGGCAGGGGGACAGCTGAATGCGGAAGGCGGAGGATAGACTGATGTGATGCAGCCAGGGAGAGGCCGATGTCCAGCAGTGGACTGCAATAGGTTGAGCTGACCGATTGATCAAAGTATTGGTTTATTTATTCCTCAGAACCATTGCAGTACAATATGTATACTTACAGGTAAATAATAAACAATTCAGTGCTTACAAGTAATGTGATTTACAAACTTCCACAAATTAAATAATTATTAATTTACTGTATTTTTAACCGACTTCAAAAAAGGAGGAGGTTTTCAATTAGACAGTTTTTTGGTTTTTTTTATGTTTCTTACCTCAGAACTTTCGACTGGGTGAACCGATTTTGATAGAATCATCAAAATCGGTTCACCCAGTCGAAAGTTTTATTTTTGTTTCGTTTTTATTTGAAAGCTGGCGGTTCCCGTGTGGTCCCATTTCAATTTGGTCCAGTTCTGACAATGGCATCCATGAGAAAACCATTTCTTAAATTTGCATTAAGTATGTGCGCGCCAAATGGACGAATAACTCAATATCACGCCAACCAATTTCGATGATTCTTTTTTAACCGACTTCCAAGTATCACAACTAAAAAGCGAAAAATAAAAACTTTTTACAAAAAAAAAAAACAACTGACTTCCAATAAAAAAAACACTACAAAGTAAAAAATAACTTTCATTTTGGAAGTCAGTGGCAAAAAACGAAAATTCAAAACAAGAAGTTTTTTTTTTGTAAAAAGTTTTTAATTAGGGTTTAGTAGGTTTTTATTGACAAGATGTGTTCTAGAGCATGTTGTTATTCTGCTTCTTCCAAAATAATGCTAGAAAAGGTGAGGAGAGGGCGTTAATCAATGCTGTTTTATTAATTCTGTAGTAGTTTATTTTCTCATTTAGACTCCAGACATTATTTAATTTGTAATTGACAAGTATAAAAGTAGGTAATAAAAACAATTTATTCAAGGGCTGATATGGCTTGTTTAGCCAACTGATAAGTTCCAGTAAATTTATTTAGCCGATTAATTCAGTTTTTTTTTTAATTTATTCAGTTTTTTCTGCCTATTGTATATGTATTGAAACAGGTCCTATAAGTCATAAATTATGATAATATTCGGTAAAAAAAAATGGCTAGAATACCAGGAGAGCATACTTTTCAAAGAGATAGAAAGTTCATTAGTGTTGACCTTCTAAAAGGTCAAGTTTACAGCAGAGTAAGCAGAATACTTATTTATGGATGAGTCGCTGAATAGCTTAGCATATCTAATCAGCTTATAATGTTCCCACTGCTGGGATACAGGCCTCCTTTCTGTGAGAGGGAGTGGGCAGTAATCTACCACGTGTGCACAGCACAGTGCAGGTGGGTAAGCCACTGGCTTGATGTTATTAGAGGCTATTTATTACATATTGGGTACCGGCTGTCATTCATAGATTTTTGAGGGTAATTAAGGGTAATTAGAAACTAGAAAGTCTGACAACCAGTCTTACCAAGGGATATTGTGTCACTCAGTAACTGGGTTGTGGAGGTCAGATAGGCGATCACTCCATGTAAAATACTGGTATTCAGCTGCATCCACTTAGACTGGAAGCTGACAACGTAGTTGGTAAATGACTAGGCAAATGTCAAACAAAATTCAAATATTTTTCCGTTTTTATGTCTACAACTGTATCAGCACTGAAATATTGTAGACATGGCTGAACATCAATTTTAACATGAAGAAACTTCTCCAACTCTTTGGCCATAGATTATTGCAAAAAATTGTAAAGAAAATACTTTTTCTCCAGACTTTTTGAATCAGTCTGTACCTATGTTCTCTACAAATATTTTCCTGGTTGTAATAATAAATACGAATATGGTTACAGACATCTTACTGCAGTCACCTTTTGACCTTAGGGTCTGCAAAGCAGTGATTTGCAGCAAATTATAGCCAGACCAGATTGTAATTGTCAATTGTTAATAAATATTTTAAGTAGGTAAGCTATTAGTTTTGAACAACAAAAAAAGTTACAAAAACTGAGCAAACATTACTTGTAACAGATACAGGCTCAATTATTCTTAGTTATTTTTAGATTGTAATCAACAATAACAGTTTTTTGCATGCAGTCATTTGAAAGTTAAGTTTGACATTTATTTATTAAGTTCCAATCAAACAGGACAAGGCAAGCGGATTAAACAGCCAATAAATTTGTATTGGAATCTTATCACGTAGTTTATTGTTATTTTTAAAGGGTGGAGAGACACACCTGTAATATACGACACTCCTTCACCGCAAATTAATTAATTCGACGCCAAAACCATCTACAATTTATTACTTTTTGCACTCGCGACATTTTCCAATATTAAAAATATCACGCAACTTTCGCTCTTACGGGAGTATGGTCCGATTAGATGAACACTCATTATCGATTAAATACAGCACTATTTATGAACAAAACTATCGGTCTGTCTATCGCGAATGACGCGCAAACTCCCATAGAATACATTCGTAACGTGATTCATTTGAGTTTTACTTAGAAAACTGTGAAAGAATCCCGAAAAAAATAACTAAAATTAATAAGACATTACGCTAGAAAGGAACAGATATGGTTACCCGGCCGATTTGAATGGACTGCGACGCGATGCAGACGTCGCATTGTTACGTCACTCTCACACGCTGCCGGGTTATACACAAGTGAGACAGAGACAGGTCCCAGCAATCCCACCCACTTATAATCGATTTTTATTCAAGCAAAAGACATTTTTTTCACAATTAAATACACATATTTACAAATAAAACACATGACTATCTTTTAAAATGACCGCCTACGCACATGTGAGTGTCGCAAAAAAACACAAATACTCACCGTGAAAATTTTCACGACTGGTCCCGTCTGACAAGGAACAAATTTAGATACGCTCGAAATTCACACAATAAACACTTTACTAGTGTAGCGATACGTTAAATATAATTATTATAGTTTTGCGAAGGCGCGTGCGACGTCCTTCAGCGTTTGCCGCGACATATTTTTTGTTTTCCAGTAATTTTTAACTGGGGACTAACATCGATCGCGTAGCCATGACAGATACATTTTCAACTGAATGAAGTTGGTCACGGTCGCTCAGCTGACGGACAAGTTTTTTTTTCTGGTTGACGCAGTGAAGTGAGCGGGTATCGCTGTAAGGAGGTTAGTGACCTATGCGGTGTAAAATTAGGGTTCCGCACGGTACCGCAATGTATGGTTTGCAGGTGACATTTGTGCGGAATTATGTAAGACGTTTTTTGTATGTTTTACGTATAAATATTACGGTGTGAAGTTGAAGATTTTATTTTAATTTGACCTATCGTTTATAATAAATCAAACGGTAAATAAACACTGTTCTTACATAAATTATTTTTAATTATGATCCATCTTTTCAGTCGCTGTTACAGGGTTTGTTGTTAGCTATGAATATAAAAATGGAGATCCGAGGCCTTCTTCCAGCAATGGACGGCTGTCATTGGCAGATGATTAATGATGATTATGATGTGATGTGATTAAACAATAAATGGGGAACACAGGTCTCTCTTCGCCAAGGAGTGGGCTCATGGGCTGTAATCCACGGTACCACGCGGGCCCTGTGCGGGTTGGTGGATGTTATACTGGTGCCGATTCCCTTGTTCACAAACTAAACTAAATTTAAGTTCAGTGCATCTTTTTCTTTCTATTTCATTAAGACAAGGACAGAAGACAAATTTTAGTTTAGTCCTGTCAAATTAATCAGCGCTTGATGTAAATTGACGTAATTTTAGTAGGCAAGTTTCTAATCACGTCTAAACTTGTATGGAGTAGTGACAGGCGTAGATTAATTTGACAGGACTAAACTAAAATTTATCTTCTGTCCTTTTCTTAGTGAAATAGAAAGAAAAAGATGCACTGAACTTAAATTTAGTTTAGTTTGTGAACAAGGGAATCGGCACCAATGTCTTCGAATTTTTAGTTCTAGGCCATGCCGGTTTCCTCACGATATTTTCCTTCACCGTTTTGAGAGCAGAGGTGATGAAATGATTTACTTACACAAAGTAAAGCGCCTGTCTGGGTTCGAAACTACGACCTACAAACTCATAAGTCGCGGCCGTTTCTACTGGGCCACTACTGCTCGCGACATGAATTTATTTGTGAAGGAATATGTGTGAAAAAAAAACAATATCATCAAGGTAATCTACCTGCAGTCTTCACATAATCACTTTCTGTCAAGTTTCAACCCTGATCCAAACATTGCTTTTCAAAGTTGACCAGCTACCTACTGCGCATGTTCAGGGACAGGGACTATAATAAAGGCAACTAGGAGATGCCTTGACCCATTTTATCTGAAGGGCATGGCCGTCTAAGTTAGTGCTACCTTTCTGCGGCCTTTGGATTTTCTTTACTCTTCAGGATCTGACGTTCGACTCCGTAAGAAATTCACCATGAAAACTGAGGTAAAGTGAGCTCTCAATCCACCTGATGCTAGCTTAAGCATAATCAGTCTATAATGTTCCCACTGCTGGGACACAGGCCTCCTCTCTGCGAGAGGGAGTGGGCTGTAATCCACCACGCGGCCCAGTGCGGGGCGGTAGATGTGACATGTCTTCGAATTTTTGGTTCTAGCACATGCCGGTTTCCTCACGATGTTTTCCTTCACCGTTTTGAGAGCGGTGATGATGAAGTTATTTACACTAATCCGACGTTCGCACGGACGTATTAAAATCGCGGCGCATTTTTTTCGTATGATTTTCAATGCTCTGCCTAGCGCCGAGAGTTGAAAATCCAACAGTGTGTTTTTCAACGCGCTGGGACGAGAGTGCGTTCCAGCGCGTTGGATTCTCAACGCTCGGTTTAACACCGAGAGTTGAAAATCCAGTGCGCGATAAAATCCCGCCGCGATTTTATTACGTCGCGTCCGTGCGAACGTTGGCTAACCGTGACCAACCAAGACGTATTATTCGGGGCAACCCTGTGGGGTACGGACCACGGCTTAGGGCGTCGCTGGTGGAGGACAGCAAGGGACAGGCTGGATCGGATTAATATTTTTTTTATCATCATTCATTTTTTTTACATACATTTTTAAATAATTTTATAAAAATTATTAAAAAAACATTGAAAAATACAAAAAATAGTGGCCCATCGGCATCAGGAACAGGGTCCAAGCTGCTGGTGGTCAGGGCTCTAGAGAGAGGAACCTCCTCACTATGCGTGCCGTGTCTAGGAGTACTGCTTTCTGAATCAAGCCCCTGACCCAGCCGCGCAATGAGAGCCTCATTAATATTATTAGGGAAATTTAAAGCTACAGGCTCAGCGGCGCGGGCTGGCTCGAGCAAGGGTCGGAGCGGGTCGGCCTAGCATCGACATCAGATGCGCCTATAAAGCAAAATAACTGGGTTGTGTGGAGGTTGGTTAGGCAATCGCTCCTTGTAAAATACTGGTATTCTACTGCATCCGGTTAGACTGGAAGCCGACCCCAACATAGTTGGGAAAAGGCAGGCGGTTGATGAGGCACCTCAAATGGCTCATGATGGCTCCTCTGTCCTTATGTTGGCAAGTTAAGGGCTCCGGGATTCAGGATATATCTCGACTAATGAAACTCTTTGTACGCATTGGATGCATTTCCGCAGTTTCTCTTTGTTTTATGAAAAAAAAAAAATTGTCACTAGTAAAAGTAGAAAAGTAAAGAGCCAGCTGTCCAATGAGATGTCAGTAAAACTAACAGGACTTAAGTGTAGCACCACAGGACTGCTTGAATGAATAGAAAATAAATAATTTATTACTTGCTGTTGCTAGTTGTCGTGCTAAGCATGCTTTAGCACGACAACAATAGAAACAGGATTTGTCGACGGAAGAATAAACAAAATGACAGATAAACAATGACAAGCTGTCATTTTGTCTTTTCTTCTGTTGACAAAACCCGTAGAAAACCCGTTTCTATGGTTGTCATGCTCTAGCGTGCAACTGGTTCAAAAATTGAAACGTTTTGTTAATCCGTCAATAGATGGCAGCAAAATATTTTGCCAGTTACCCCACAGCACACGAACAGCCAGATCGTGAAAAAAGTTTTTGTAGTTCCGCAACGACAATAACATGCCTTCAGTTTAGTTGAGTGGTACATTTTCAAGACAGATGGCGCCAGTTATCACATTTATTTTTTCAAATCTTATAACTTTTATCAACTTTCCAATAGCAATAACCTTAAGAATAGTCCATTGTTAACTTAGTTCCATAGTTGTGGATTGTCTCGGGGATTGACCCCGTCTAAATGGTCCATTAAGACTCTGGAAACGTGTCCCTCGGGAATCATCGCATTTCCGAATACAAACAAATGCTGATTTCCATGTCCATAAATTATTAGATTTATCGTGTATAATAATGTGAATTCAGAACTAAGTACTTTATTGTTGTTTTGTTTTGATTTCCGTGTGAAATATATTATTTCCCACTTAGTATGTAGATGATATGATAAGTTCCTGTCACTGGTAGCAGGTAGTGGTATTCGAATGTGTGTGGGGTAGGTACCACAACTAAAAAGTGAAAAATAAAAACTTTTTACAAAAAAAAAAACAACCGACTTCCAAAAACAAACACTACAAAGTGAAAAATAACTTTAATTTCGGAAGTCGGTGGCAAAAAATGAAAACACAAAACCCAAGACACCGACTTCCGAAATTAAAGTTATTTTTCACTTTGTAGTGTTTGTTTTTGGAAGTCGGTTGTTTTTTTTTTTGTAAAAAGTTTTTTAATATCTTTATTTCGGACAATTCAGTCTATATTTTCTACATAGCTAGTTAGTAAGGGTTGTTAGCAGTACACAAAAAATACAATAAAAGGTGTTAGTAAACACGACAAGTTACACAATAATCCTATTTCCTATTTCTATGCAGGTGTACACTTGCCCAGTACACAGCAAAAGGACTGTCGATTTTGCACGCTAACGTTTTGAGGACAGTGTTGGTGCTACCACGGAGTCCACGGAGTCCACGGACCCTGCTCATCATCGTATTAACAACTCTATATACTTCCAAGTCGATTGAGAGCGTCTGGTCTACACCAAGTGCAAAGGGCAACTGATAGAAATCCGACGACTGACGAAACACGAAGTTTGCCGAGGGACATTAAGAAAATAGTTTTACGGTAAAACTGCCAGCATCTTCGTCTTGCCGTCAGATAGGGTTTCTCCGTTCACTGGTTCTCTGTTACTTGATATGTCTATGGTTCACTGCACACTGTAAGCATACCTTTTTTGTTTCGTTCAGAAATGGTGGCAAGACTTCTACGGCGGTCTATTTAATTTAATGTAGGTATGCCCAATTGTGAATTGTGATTCTTCTAAGTTCTAATATTAACTGTGTTAATAATAAAATGAAGTGAATCTTACCATGGTATTATCGAAGGAGCCCAGTCAAGTTGGACCCTCCTTGGAGCAACCAGCGACATCTTCTGCCCTTTTCTATCTGCCACAATCTATCTCTTTCACACAAACACTTATTTACTTTAATATATCTTTTCGAAATGCCATTTATTTTCGTTTATTTAAATAACATTGTTCACAACTAGTGTAAATGCGTATTTATTTAAATAAGATTTCTATTATAAACTATTTCTTTTAATTTTTTGGCGGGAATTAATATGCTTGGTCGATTTGTCATACCTGTAACAAAAATAAAATTGCTAAATAAATGAAAAAACATAATACATGATAATTAGATAAAAAAAAAACAATAAAAACACTACATATGTGAGGAAGACTACATTCTATTTTTAAATGGCAAGCAGAGCCGATATCGACTATACTGCCAATGTCTAAAGTGAGTCGGAAAAAGCAAGAGCTCATGATAAAAAAAAAAAAAAACGTGTGGCACTCGGGGACTGCCGCGATAAGGCTATTGCATAGCATTTGCTTAGTATTATATTATCTGTGGCATTTGTAACCTCCATACTTCCTATTTGTCAACGCTACACTTGGGATGATGACGTGATGACATAAAACAAAAATTACGTTCCCATGACAACATCACGTTGTCATGGGAACCGTCATTACATGATAGGCGGAGTGGGGGGTGTTAGGTTTTATTTTCGTTACGTTACGGAATTTCTTGATTCGGTCGCCGCGCTCAAAGCCCGCGATAAAAGCTATGCAATAGCTTAAAAAAAAACAAATACAAAATTCTTCGATTGATACATTTGAACACAATGGTAGATCTTGTTGAGTTGGTACGGGGGAGGGCTACATTACCAGCCGTTCACCATTCGTTTTAAAATTTCACCATGAAACTTAGGTGAAGTGAGTTGTCATAAAGATTGACACTTAGTGACAGCTCAAGGGTCAATCTATATGACAGCTCAGGTCACCACTTTTCATGGTGAAATTTTTACAAAATGCATGGCTTGTCCTATTAAATTATTTGGCGTAATCAGAGTTAAAAACCAAAAACACCTTATAATTATAACGTTTCTCAAATCTAGGTAAAAAATATGATCTGTAAATATTATTTAGTCTACTAGCTGTTGAAAAACTAAATAATCTACAACCATGTCAATGTCATCGTATATTCTGCGACGCAAATTGTACAAGTAATATTTTTAGTTAATAGGTTTTGGCTGAATACGCAAAATTAAAATGCACTTTTATATTTTTTGTTGACAGCTTTGTTGGTCAAGCGGTTACTAAGGAGACTGCTAAACGTTGGTTCCTAGGCTCGGTTCCCAGGGTCGGGCACAGTGTTATTCAACTTGTCCGTCAGGAATTTTGTCCAGTTGATGGCATAAACACATGAAAAGACGTAAAGTGGTTATTGTTTTACCTCTTATGACAACAATTCCCAGTAAATTGAAACTTGTAGGTGAAACGATTGAAACTATATAATTGTCAAGTCATTATAATCATCAGTTCAGCCGAAAGACGTTCACTGCTGGCTAAGCACCGCCACTTTGTCTCAACGCCGACATCAATTTGTCTAACAGACAAACAAAATCGACCTTGTCATTTACGTTTTATGATGTGCAAGTGACATTCAACTTCAGGATGGTAAAGTAATTGCGGTGACGACTCAAAATCTGCCTGCCTTTTCCCAACTACATACGTTGGGGTCGGCTTCCAGTCTAACCGGATGCAGCTGAATACCAATATTTTACATGGAGCGAATGCCTAACTGACCTCCACAACCCAATAACTAGGTAATACGATACCCCTTGGTAAGATGTTGTCAGGCTTTCGGACGACCCGTAACGACTGGCAAAGATCCACGAATGACAGCTGGGACCAACAGTTTAACGTGCTTTCCGAGGCACGGAGGAGTCTCGGTATGTAGAAATGGTCAACCATCCACACCTACCCGGGCAAGCGTAGCTTAACCTGATGGATCACCCCGTGTGGCTGTTGCTAGTACTTAGCCACGAGCTCCTTAATTGCGGGGACGACTACTTATACTTTAAATTGAACCTTTGCCTAACACTTTGGGCAATCGTGGCTTTTCATCAGAATCACAGATCGAACGAATGGCATGACTTTATTTACGCAAACCACGTTTTAATTTACAGACATTCTTTTATGGATTAAATACACAAACAGCTGTCAACTCGTCAAGATATTTAGGACAATATAAATACTTTGGACGAGGTATTCTTGCATTAGTTTCCAGCAGATGACGCCCACGTGAAATGCAAATAGAATTTGACTACAAATGATTCTGAAATTCTGAACGCTCTCTGTTGTGTCAAAATTTCAAAATGGCGGTCTTCTTCAGTGAAAACGTATTTTCGCGCGCTTTTCATGTTTCATGATAAGCAAAGGGTAAGTTTGGAATAAAGTTATTGTGTTCTTATTTGTGACATGAATATGAATATATATCAATTAAATACAAAAACCAATATTTTAGTTAAACGCCTGTTACTATGTAAATAGTACACAGCATAACGCCAAATATTGCAGTGAACAATTGTCAGGCGCTTAAAACAAAAAAGTTTTTGGTAGATAGATTTAAAATGTGTCAGCTGATTCATTTATTTTTTCCGAGTAAGCCCAGAAACAAACATGTTTTTGAGAGTCATTATTCTCAAAATAACTTCCAAGAAAACTTTCATTTTTGGTTTTTTGTTTTTAGAAAGGAGTTGGTTGAGAATTATGTATCTTGATGGTAACGACCTGAGCTGAAGAAGGATTATTATCAGTCAATAATGTTCCCACTGCTGGGACACAGGCCTCCTTTCTGTGAGAGGGACCGGGCCGTAATCCACCACGCGAACTCAGTGCGGGTTGGTAAGATGTCACAGGTCTTCGAATTTTTTATTCTAGGACATGCCGGTTTCCTCACATCTTTTTCTTCCGTGTTTTGAGAGCATACCAATGCTTTGATGATGATGTAAATTGCACAAAGAATAATTGTTTCTTATTTGAACTTAAATATCAACTTTATTAGAGTTAAAATTAAGTTGATTTCCGAATGACTACAGAAAGCCGAATAATATTTATTGCAGCGCAATTTGAACTTTATGTGTGGGAATTAAAGTTATTTTATACCTATTTGTTTACATGTTTAGAAACTAAATTGCAAATGCAGGTTTTGTATCTTACTTTTAGGTAAAAGCGTCAGGGATGCGCGCGAAATTCAAATTTTCTTACGTTTTTTGCAATTTGCAAGTCATTATCAAATTGTATGTTGATCTAAATATGATTTCAAATCAAATCAGTTTATTGCAAATATGTTGTAGGTACAGAGGTTGGAATAAGATTATTAGTTTCAAACATGCACCCTGTAAGGGCAGTGCAAAACAAAATAAAATTAATAAATTACATTACAAAACATGCTTCAAATCGATAGAATAGAATAATTATTGTTAATTGTTACTGTAGCTATCGAATTATATTATAATATTTATTATGAGTAATAATGAATAAGAATAAATAAAATAAAATTAATTAATACAAATAAATTAAATATGTAGGTAGGTATGTATACAAACAATCGTCAATGGTCAGCTATTTATGTCATTACTTTTTAATGAATCGCGCCCGTATAATTTATTTTTATTAGAATAATATTAATAATAAAAAGCATCAGTACAACTCTTTCAGATTACCCTATTGAATGACTATTTCATGCAATCGTAAAATGTTAAGATTATTCTAATTTATGGAGTTGTATTGCTGATTCTAATGACTATAATTCTGTTAAGCAACATTTGTAACGGTCGCGAATTATATCTGAATCAACATACAATCTGACACTGACCTGCAAATTGCAAAAAAACGTAAGAAAATTTGAATTTCGAGGGCTACCTTAGCACACGGATCCCCCTTGATTGCAGTGTATGGTGCATACTTTACATCTGTCTGTACCCTAATTGCGTAATACAACACAATTACAATTTGTTTCGATTTGCAACAGATTGCTAATCCATTGCTTCATTTGTTGGAAAAAAAATGTGCTCAACAACGTAAATAACGCAATGAATGTTGTTGAACTGTCAAAATGAAACAAATTAGGCAAAATTGTTTACGATAATAATTTATGCAATTAGGGTACTGGTCTGCAAATATGTAAGTAGGTAGGTACCTATTGTATTACGCAAAAACAAAGGTTAAAAAAATATAAACATTAAGAAGCAAGTAGGTAGGAATTTATCAACGAACAGTGATTCTCAAAACTTGCTTTTACTCGGTAACAAATTATGAATAGAAAAATAAAATATGTTAAGGGAGAACCGTCAGGGTAGCCCGCGAAATAAAAACATTCTTTAGTCTTTTGCATTTTGTAGGTCATTGGTGCCGATTCCCTTGTTCACAAACGAAACTAAATTTAAGTTCAGTGCATCTTTTTCTTTCTATTTCATTAAGAAAAGGACAGAAGATAAATTTTAGTTTAGTCCTGTCAAATTAATCAGCGCTTGACGTAAATTGGCGTAATTTTAGTGGGCAAGTTTTTAATCACGTCTAAACTTGTATGGAGTAGTAACAGGCGCTGATTAATTTGACAGGACTAAACAAAAATTTATCTTCTGTCCTTTTCTTAATGAAATAGAAAGAAAAAGATGCACTGAACTTAAATTTAGTTTAGTTTGTGAACAAGAGAATCGTCACCAGTGTCAGGTTTTATGTTGATTAAAATATGATTCGCAACCGTAAAAAATTTGGCTTTTCATAATAAAATTATAAAATAAAAAGTCATTTATTCAAACTAGGCTGAGAATCAGCACTTTTCGAACGTCAAAATTACATAAGACAGTCCCCCAAAAACGCCCACCCTTCACCACTTCCTAGTGCCTTTAATCATATTACAATCAGCAATACAACTCCATAAGTTAGCATGATGATTGATGATGTGATGATTTCATGAAATCATCACATTTGACAGTTCATTTGAATTTGAATTTCGCGGGCTACCCTGACGCTTCCCCCTTAAGTAACATAATTAGCGACTCTCTGTACTTTGACCTACTTTGGCTGAGGAATTGATTGAAATTGTTGAATCAAGGAAACTGTGATAACAGTGGTGTGGTGTGACCGTCAAACTGTATAATTAAGACTTGCTTCAAAAACGGTGTAAACAAAAAAGACCAGAGGTCGTCGACCCCGAAAAAAAAAGTGGTGGCACTCCGGGAGTGCCGACAGAAGGGAAAACTTGAACAAGATCGCCTTGGTGGAAGAAAAATACTCGTATAGAACATTGGTCCGTAACCTTATTTAAATAAAGAGCACAATCGCGTTTACAAAAAATAATACTTCCGAAACCTTTAAAGTAAAAATACTTGCATAGAACATTGATCCGTAACTTAATATAAATAAAGAGCATAATCGCATTTATAAAAATGAGCTGTCGTCATGGTGTCGTGAGTTCAATTGTTTTTTTTCCCATCTCAAAAATGCCCAACGCGCCTAAAGAAGTTTTCACTTCAAAAACTTTTTTCTTTATATTTAGATATAATCGATTACCACCACGTTAGTAGAGTTTTGCTAGCTAATTTAATTTGATCCTGTATACCATAACCATAATCAGCCCATAATGTTCCCACTGCTGGGACACAGGCCTCCTCTCGGTGAGAGGGAGTGGGCCGTAATCCACCACGCGGGCCCAGTGCGGGTTGGTAAATGTCACATGCCTTCGAATTTTTGGTTCTAGGTTTAGTAATTTCGTAACTTGAAGTACAAAAAACTTTGACAAACATCAACACAATAGAACACAACAGAGGCGTTAGACCGGTCATTAAGTATTCACAATAACCACACAATTACCCGGAAAGATGAGCCAGCAAAAACGAGCTCAAGGTCAACAATATCGTACAATACCCTTCAGTTTATAAACAGTAGGCAATCGGAAAACTCGTCGAGCAAAAATGGCCAAAAAATACCTCTTTTTACTCGCTGTATTACACATCTGCAATGGAGCAGTATCTGATAATCCATTCTCGCCAATCGTCCAAAGAATGTCAAGAACTATAGTTGATGGAATTACCAATGATAATGTTCTAAGTTTGACAACGCACGCTTACACCAACGCGTTTGCAGCAGCTGTGAATGCGGTGACCTGGATGCCTCTTGCCATAGCAAGGGCTTTAGGTCCTGTTGCCCTCCCAAATTTCATCAGTGACACAAATAATGGAGACAGAATCGACCAATTCGTAATCGATTTTAGTGAAGCAACCCAAAATGAAGACGCTAAATTAGGAATAGCTGATTTAATAACAAAATATGGGTTTCCAGTTGAAGTTCACGAGGTGGAAACTGAAGATGGATATAAGTTGACGGTGTTCAGGATTCCCGGGGATGGGCAAGCTGTGTTCCTCATGCATGGACTGTTGGGTAGTGCAGATGACTTCGTGGTCGCAGGGAGAGAGAGTGCACTAGCTTATCTGCTAGCTGATGCAGGATACGACGTCTGGATAGGCAATGCTCGCGGCAACAAACATTCAAGAAAACATATCACTTTGGAGCCTTCAGAAGCTGAATTTTGGGATTTTTCTTGGCACGAAATTGGTGTCTACGATTTACCAGCAATGATTGATCATGTACTGAATAAAACGGATGAAAAATCATTGAAATACATCGGACACTCGCAGGGGACAACCTCATTTTTCGTCATGGCTTCGGAAAGACCAGATTATAATGAAAAGATAACATTAATGATTGCATTATCCCCTGTAGCTTACATGTCAAACGTCAGATCTCCAATAGTGCGTCTAATGTCCCCCGGAACCTTCATTTTGCAAGGATTATCAAAGACTTTGGGTCTCTACGAATTTCTACCTGACAACAATTTGATTCGGACATTAAAACTCCTGATATGCGGCACTGGACCTATAGCAGAGATTCTGTGCAGTAACACATTATTTCTCGTGTCTGGATATGACTTGCCTCAGCTAAATGTGACGAATCTCCCAGTGATACTTGGACACATACCTTCAGGAGCTTCCATGAAGCAATTCGCACATTACGGCCAAGGGATTTTGTCGAATGATTTTCGGAAATTTGACTACGGTGTTGAGGAAAATTTGAATAGGTATGGCGTTAAGGTACCTCCGAGGTATGCTTTAGAGAATATTGTGGCTCCAGTGTCGATGGTTTGGAGTGAATCGGATTGGCTGGCTCATACTGCAGATGTGGATAGATTGTTCCATAGTTTAAATAATGTGGTTGGTTTTTATAAAGTTCCATATAAACAGTTTAATCATTTGGACTTTTTTATGGCGAAAGATGTGAAGCCGCTGGTTTATGACCGGTTACTTAAAGAGTTGGAATCGTTTTAAGTATGGGTTGTTGTGCAATAGTAAATGGTGGTGTGTGTTCTTTATTTTTCGTGTGGTCAGTGGCTTACCTGGTGTCAGAGTTTTTATGCCGCCCATGGGCCTCTGACGTGGCTTCACATGCCGTCGAGAAATTATCTCTCAGGCATGCCGTTTTCCTCACGATGTTTTCCTTCACCGTTATGCAGTGATAGCCTAGTGGTGTGACCGTCGGACTGCCAAGTCATAGGTCTCGAGTTCGAACCCAAGAACCTTTGACTTTTCGGATTCATGTGCGTATTGTATAATTATCACTTGCTTCAAAAACGGTGAAGGTGTGTATTTATTTATTCGTTATTAAAAAAATGTGTTTGTGATTTTTATATTTAAATTTTACTTCTAAAGAAAGAGTACAAACCCTGTTCAGGTTAAATTTTTGCGCTATCATTCACTAAAGGCACTTAGTAATACATTCATCTGTATTTAGAAGATTTCAACTTTATATCTCGCCACTTAATAAAAATGTAATTGAAAAATCATCGACAAAAATGAGGTTATTTACCTCAATGGTCTAATGAAAATTATCTAGTGATTTAAAATTAGAATTCCAAGTTTAAGTAGGTATGCAAATAATCCAATCGATAAGTTGCATTACAAATTCGGATCCCAAGGTTTATACGTTTTCCAATCAATTTGTTTACATTTTTATCATACCTTTGGCAAGAACCATACAGCATACGGCCTAGGTTTTTCATAAGTAGATCGTCTTTTTTCTCGATGTTTTTCTAGTTATTACAATAACTATGGCATACAAATAACGAATAGAAGGAAAGTTTAGTTAAACAGTCGGCCCCCCGGAGCTGAAAAGGGCATGTCATGATAATATTAATTATAATAACGTAAAAACTAAAAGTCTCTTAATAAGTATTCGAGTTAGATCACAAACAAGTGTTTTATTTAAATCCAGTACCATAATTGCGTAGTACACGATCAATCACAATTTGTTTCGATTTGAAACAGATTGCTAATCCATTGCTTCATAAGTTGGAAAAAAAAATCTGCTCAACAACGTAAATAACGCAATGAACGTTGTTGAACTGTCAAAATGAAACAAATAAGCATAATTGTTTACGAAAATAAGTTACGCAATTAGGGTCCCTGGTACCGTCAGCACTCCGCCGAGTGTTGACAGTACCTACCTAAGTCACAAAAACGGAAAACCCCATACTTAATATGAGATGAAGATCGCTTTTTAACTAGGATTGATCATCAAAATTATGTTTTTGTATTGATCTAGCGAAAATTACCACGACAGGAAATGATCTGCCGGTTTTTTTCTCCTTAAGATTATATATAAGTAGCTAAGTTAGCCGACGCACGGACGTTATAAAATCGCGGCGATTTTTTTTCGTGCACTGTATTTTCAACGCTCTGCTTAGCGCAGAGAGTTAAAAATCCAACAGTGTGTTTTTTCAACGCGCTGGGACGAGATTGCGTCCCATTGTGTTGAAATTCGAAATTCAAAATTAAAAACAATTTTAAATACCTAGTTAAGTATGTATTGTGTATGAAACATTTTAACAAAAAAAAAACCTTCAATTTATATTAGAGATGGGCCGAATGTGGTTTGAACCGAATCAGAACTTTGGCCGAACATTCGGTTAAAAATTCAAAACCGTATGAAATACTTCATTGCGGAGAGCACGCCACTGAAAGGGGCATAATATTTAATTCTTTCACCAGCACTTTGCTAGGAATGAGTAGCGTAAAATCCTTCAAGAATATCAAGCACGTTTCGACTTGACTTTAGAAAAAGAAAAATACGGGTAAAAATAATAAATAGCGGTATAATGGCGATCTACACGCAAAAGATATGAAAAGTTCGGCCGAACTTCGGTTCAATTTCGCGTGCTTTCGCGAGAGCGACACGTCGTGACTTGTTTAGGGCTCCCACACATAAACACGATACGACGTCGCGTCGTACAACGATATTTTTTCATTCGACGTTATTTTTTCGTTCAACGTTATTTTTTTATTTATTGATTTAATATCTGTTAATTTGAGGTGAAGCTTTCTTTGTTAACAACTTAATTTTCAAAAATTGTTGTTTAGTGTCGTTGATTTGTGGAATGAAAAAATATCGTTGTACGACGCGACGTCGCGTCGTATCGTGTTTATGTGTGGGAGCCCTAACGCATTTACGAGTCGCGAGACTAAGCGGACGTGTGTTTTGTATTTATTAACTATAATGAAATAAACAATTACGACAAATAAATATAATTATTTGCGCCGTCAGTATATAAGTAAAGTGTGTCGCGTGTGACTTGTGGGTTTTTCCGCCTTTCAAGAGTGTTTTTACCGAAGTTGCAAGATGAACTAAATAATTTTTATAAACGATAAATAAAGTGTTTCTGTAGTATGTCTCAACTAGGAGCGAGCCCGTTTGGTCGTAGCCAATTACTACGGCGAAGTCCTCCACCAACGCCTACTGAACCATTACCCCCGAGTGATCAAAATCCACCAGTACCCGAAGAAAATGAATTGCCGAGTGAAGTCATCAGTACGCCGGAGATCCAGAAATGGTTAGGATCTATTGATACGATTCTGAACGAAGTCTGCACTATTGTCGGTGAGGGGAAAATGAACTCAGACCAGAAGCTTCGTGTCTCCACTCTTTGCCGGAAGGTTGCAAGTGGGACTTCTCAAATGGCCGTCTTATACCAATCGTTGAAGCAGAAAACAATCCAGGCCCATACCACAATCCAGCACCTACAGGTTCACCAGAACGTTGCGAACTCTCTCCAGCAGTTCAAAGAGGTCGTAGAAACGAAGCTAAATCCACCAGAAAATACCTCTTTTGCTAGCATAGTGAAGAAAGGATCCGATAACTTCGTCCGTCCTGCAAATTTGAGATCAGTCGCCATCTATCCCAGCGATAAGACCCAAACGAGTGACGACACCAAGTCGCTTGTTCAAAAGATTATCTCCCCTGAACAACTTAAGCTCCATGTCCGTGGCCTGAGAAAGGTGAAAAATGGGGGCGTTCTGATTAGCACCGAAAGCAAAGGCGACATTGACAAGTTAAAGAATTCGGAAAAATTAGTATCATCGGGCCTTACAATAGAAGAACCTACTAAACGCCGCCCTAGGGTCGCCGTGATTGGCGTTCCCGTAACCCTTACCGAGAAGGAGGTATTTGCCTGTATTTACGAGCAGAATCTTTCAGATAAGTTGCCGAATATAACTTGTGAGTCCGTCCTTGAGAGCATCAAACTGAGCCATAAATCGGGTAAAAAAGACCTTCCCATCTGTAACTACATCCTGGAAGTACCTGCCAGCATAAGAAAAATTCTGATAAGTCAAAGCCGAATTTTTATAAATTGGACATCATGCCCTGTGAGAGATTTCACGATAGTCACCAGGTGCTTCAATTGTCAGCAGTTCGGACATGCAGCTAAGTTTTGCCGGGAAACTAGTCCTATTTGCAACCACTGTGGAGAGACTGGACACTCCTTCAAGGAATGTAGCAGCAAATCTTCTCCCGCTCAATGTGCGACGTGCAAGCGTTTCAAGAGGAAATGTGACCATCCAACTGGTGACGCAAGTTGCCCGGCGCGCAAATATGCAGAGATCAACTACATCAACTCAATAGACTATGACGGTGCCTAAGAGCGCCACCGAATACTTTATTTAGTTAGCACACAAACAGGTAGCTTATCCTATATTTATATTTCAACTTAGTTTGTAACAATCATGACAAATCAGCTTATTTGTGATCTAGATAGTTTTTCTGTGTCTGAATCTAAAATCTGTAATGTTAAGGACTGTAAGCACCATATTCCACCTGGTGGAAAAACATTAACCCTGCTCACACAGAATATTCGCAGCATTAATCGAAACATGAATGGATTTGAAGTGTTGTTACAGAATCTTGACATAAGCTGTGATATTATCGTCCTAACGGAATGTTGGTTGTCAAAACAGACAGTCAATTTACCATCTCTTGACGGTTACTATTGTTATAAAACTGACAAAAACATAAACCAGAACGATGGATTAGTAGTTTATATCAAAAATAATTTACGGACAATCATAGAAGAACCTGTATTCCAAGATAGTAATTGCTTAATAATCAAAATTATTCCCGATACGGTAGTCTTGGCTATTTATAGGCCTCCTTCTCAAAATATGGACAGATTTTTAGACTCGCTTGACACCAACTTAAAAAACATAACATCATTTAAAAACATAGTACTTTTGGGCGATATTAACATAAATATTGCTTCCGGGAAAACCGAGACCCATGTTCATAATTATCTGAATATTTGCTCATTTCATGGACTTTTACCAGCTCACTATCACCCCACACATCAGAGTGGTTCATGTTTAGACCACGTCATTTTAAAATCAAAAAATCCATCTAAAACATTGGTTACTAATTCTTCGCTTACCGATCATCAAGCTGTTTTACTAACATTACAAATATGTTCACCTAGAAAAAACTGCATGCGTAGCTTCACTAAAGTCAATATGACAAACCTGGAAAATGACTTACGCGGTATTAATTTTGACCCAGTTTATAATTCAGACGATGCAAATATTACGTTAAAGTATTTCATAGATTCGCTACAATATGCAATAAGTAAAAACACGTTTACTAAAACAATGCCTAGAAAATATAGTTGTATTAAACCCTGGATTACACCCGGTCTCGTTCGTTGTATAAGACATAGAGACAAACTTCACCTGAAATTGAAACTCGCACCTGATAACGAAATACTTTCTGTTACATACAAAAGGTATCGAAACTTCTGTAATAATCTTTTGAAAAAACTAAAAAATCAGTATGATAAAAATGAATTACAGAAGGCGGGGACAAATAGTAAACTTGTGTGGAAATTTATAAAAACGAATACATTTAGATCGAAAAATCCCGAACCTCCGTTTGACCTACTATCTACAGAGGCAAACCCATCCGAAGCAATGAATAAAGTAAACAACTTTTTTGCTAACGTTGGTAAAAACTTAGCTGAAAAATCATTAAACTCTAGTCATTTTTCCCGTCAAAACCAGACCACTACATCCTCGACACTAAATTCATTTGTTTTATTAGATACCGACGTTTGCGAAGTAGTAACAATAATAAACGGGTTAAAGGATGTTTGTGCTACTGGGTGGGATGACATACCTAATAATATTCTTAAGAGATTTAAATACCTCCTTGCCCCTCCGCTAACACACATTTTTCAGCTATGTTTATCAAAAGGTAAATTCCCTAAGTTGCTAAAAAAAGCTGTGGTCACACCTGTATTCAAGTCTGGAGACAAAAACTGTGTAAATAACTACAGACCCATTTCAGTCTTAACAGGCCTCTCAAAAATTTTAGAAAAAATCATTAACATTAGATTGATAAAATATCTGGAAGATAACAAACTACTTTCAGATAGTCAATTTGGTTTTAGACCCAAAAGATCAACTGGCCAAGCAGTACACAAATTGACTAATTATGTCACTACCAATCTAGATAATGGTATGCACACAATTGGGATCTTTCTAGACCTTGCCAAGGCCTTCGATACTATTTCATGTACTTTACTTTTGCACAAGCTTGAAACACTTGGGATAAGAGGACCACAACTTCAACTATTTTCTGATTATCTTAGCGATCGTCAGCAATGTGTAAAAATTGGTCAGTATACAAGTTCTGAACTTAAAAATAGTTGTTTTGGAATTCCACAAGGCAGCATTTTGGGCCCTACGTTATTTTTAATCTATATAAATGAACTTTGCTGCTTGGCACTCCAAAATGGTGTTATAATGTCTTATGCGGACGACACCGCTCTGTTGTTCTCAGGTCAATCAAGAGTTGAGGTCTATGAACATGCTCAGTATGGTTTTAACATTGTTTCTAATTGGCTCCATAATAATCTACTAACATTAAATACAGATAAAACAAAATACATTTCATTTACAATGAGAAATACTAATATACCGCTTACTAATCTAAACATCTACGCACATAATTGTAGCACGTACGCTGACACTGCATGTTCCTGCCCCACTTTAGCTAAAGCTGACCATTTAAAATATCTGGGTGTCACTATTGACTCCAATGTAAACTTCCGTAAACATATCGATTTACTTTGTACTAGAGTGCGCAAATTAATATATGTCTTTAAGAATTTACGGAACATAGCAAACTATAAATTAATTAAACAGGTTTATTTAGCTTTGTGTCAATCCATTCTTACCTATTGCATAACTTCTTGGGGTGGTGCTGCAAAAACAATTTTACTTCCTCTAGAGCGTGCTCAAAGAGCAATTCTAAAGGTTGCTACATTTCGCCCTTTTAGATTTCCTACGCACCAGCTCTACATAGCATGTAATGTACTAACAGTACGGCAATTATTTATACTAAGCATAGTATTACACCAGCACACTGCACTTACTTTTGACCCAACACCTACCGACAAGAGAAGAAAGGACTTGGTTTGCATAAAGCCTCAAACTAAACATGCATTTGCAAGTCGATTTTATGTGTTTTTAGGACCTTTTCTGTATAATAGGCTCAACAAGTTATTAAGCTTCTATAATGTAAGTTATAAAAAATGTAGTAAAATGTTATCAGAACATTTAGCGATACTCAATTACACAGACACAGAAAAACTTCTAGAAATTATATCATGATGATTATAATTTATCCCTCGTAAGTATTTACTTATTGTATATTTACATAGGTTTAGTTTTAGATATAAATGTACCAATATGCTTTTTCTCATAGTTGTTAATAAATTATTTTATATCAGTTTAACTTTAAATTTTAGTGCTCCAATTTAATTCAAATGTAAAGTGATGACCTGAAACACAGGTTTGAATTAACCTAGATCGGGCGGGTCGCTACCTAATATTGTAATTCCAAACCATCATTACTTGCACTTGTAATTAATATATTTTAGTTTTAGTTTATTTTTAGGCATTATAATTGTTTGGGAAATCTTATTGTTGACTAAATGTACACTTTTGTAAACGTTTTATTCAATAAAAGAAAATTTTATTATTATTATTATTATTATATATATTATTTACTTCAATTATTGCTAGATGTACCCCGCCCGCACACCGCGCTACCACTGCGTGGCCTAATAAGAAGAACAGATTTTCAAGACTAATAAGAACTGATTTAATTTAAGGTTTACATTTACAATGTTCCTAACTAAAATAAATACCTAACCATGAGTGAGTAAAAGACAATTTTATATTACAGTAATGCTATTCTAATTCTATTAAATTTCAGTCAAAATAGTGCAAGTAGGTATTATTTTTCTTGTACCGAATGTTGTAGAATTGAACCGTTGAATCTGAACCGAATTTCGGCCGAATGCCGAAGTTCGGTTCAATCTGCCGAAATTCGGTTGAACCGAATGTGAACCGAATTTCGGCCCATCCCTGATTTATATGTTTTTCTCTACCAAAGAGTTTCGTTTAATTGCTAGGTAAGTATCGTCCTTGACAAGTCAAAAGTGCCTGGAAATGGTTTAAATTGAAATAAATGCTTTGAATTTCTACATAACGAATTACATGACGCGCGCCCTTGGACGGCACCGCCTGATATAAGTATGTACCTACTTAATTCTTTACATAGAAATTTATAACAATTTACTGAGCACCCAAAACGCAGCGCATAAAGCACGCGCCTCGGGCGCCTGTTATAAATAAGTTTTCCAGTCTCATCTTACGTCACAAAACAAAGAAGATTCACGCATTCACGCCCACGGCCTGAAAATGTAAACAACGATTTTTTTTTTAATCTGAATTTTATTTCGAAATACACCCAGCAAGTACCTAATCTTTTAAGGATTAAATGTAGATTTAGTACGACAAATATTGATGATAACAATTCATCAAGAGGTTAAAAAGGTTATTTTATTTACAAACAACTGATTTTCACAGATTTATATCTATGTCGTGGCTAGATCTTAGAATTAACCATTTCATGAAATGGCCAGCTACAATTGGCCATATCGTTTAAACGTCAACGTTTAATGATATGTCAGTCGACGTTTGGCCATATAATTAATGTAGGGTATCCATGGTTTAAGGTGTAGTAAAAATAGCCAAGTAACTGCGACAAGCTTTTTTTTCTTTTTTTTTTGGGTGGGAAATTATAAAATAACTTCTCCCGCTCTAGGTGGAGCGGGAGGGCGTGTCAGACTCTTACTGACTAAAACCCACCCGTGTTCCTTCGGTTGCCATGTTGCCGGGGGGCCACGATATCCCTATCGGCCCATATTCGCAGCCCCGGCAGGCATTGGTCAATTCTGCTGACATCTCTTTGAGGCGCGCGTGGAACACAACGCGCCGTCGACCCGGGCTTGGTCCTTATCGGACGGCGAGCTACCCATTGCTCACCGTTCGCAAGCCCGCGCCTACGGTGGCCGGAAATCTGCCTGTGATTCCCGACGCCCAGGGCGTCTCCTCCTACGGCGGTTAGGGGCGCGAGGGCGCGAAATTTGCCTCTCCCTCACGCGCTCCGCCTCCTCCTTCGTGAGTATTACTGCTTCGCAGAAGGAGGTGACGGCCTCCCATTTCCTCTCGCTCCGTAGCATGGCCCGAATCAGGACCGGACGCGAGAGATCACCGCCAACAACTGCGACAAGCTTGGAAGTAGCGCTCGCCGCCCGCCACCGCGGCCGCGCCGCCATGATGCACAACAAAAACAAAGCGACATTAACGCCTCTACGGTGGATAATCTAACTATTTCACTAACTAATGTTTGGCCACATCATGAAGTAGTCGTGCGTTTAACTGGTCATATCGTCAAACGTTGAGTATTCAACGCCAGGCCACATCATGATGTGACCAGAGCGGTCGATGTTCATTTCATGAAATGTTCAATTCGAAGATCGGCCACGACATTCTAAGTAGATCATGCACGTCATCAGTGAGTCACTGTCACTGTCACTAATGTTAACTGTCACTTCACTAAGAATGGCGGGAAACAATTGAAAGTGAAGCGTGCCTGTACGGCTTGGTGTGGTGATGAACCAGTGTAGTGATATAATTAGCATACATATGGGATCAACAGGATTATAATATACTACCTAATAAACTACTCTTTTTACTTAGAAAATAAGAACCATACTAAGATCCTAAATTTGTGCTGAAATTACTTGCAGCTGAAATATAAAAGGGCATTTCCTGAAAATAACTCGCACATTTTATTTTTATTTTGTCTTTCCCAGAACTCCACTGAGTTCGTTGACTTGTACGAGTTTAAAATTCAAAATAACTAAAAGTCAAATAATGATATCTTCGGTCTGCTTGTCTCCTGTTTGTGAAAACGTATATTTGTCATGTTTTCATGTAATAATCGTAATTTATTTGATCTCTGTATCGCCGCCATCTTGGATTCCGCGTCAATTTTTTTGAGATGATTGAACTATTGAACGAAAATAAAATTATTTAATTTATGTCTGTCTGTGACTTCTAAAGATTAAAATGATAGTAATAGGAGACTTCAATACTTTGTTTTTTTAATTTCAGATGGTTATTCTTGTTTTCTTTTATTGCCGTTTTATTTTGACAGTTATTATTTTTGCTTTGAAGATATTTAGAGACGAATACGATCATTATCTAGGCATTTACCGAAGACTAATCATAAGGAATTACCTACTTAGGTGAAGACTGTCTTTTGTAAATTTTCTCAGCCCAATTTGAATATATTTTATTTATATTATTTTTTCTTTTTTTTCTCGCACTTATAATGCATCTGTCAATCAGCCACGTTATCTCTCCCTTGGCTGACTGGTGAAGATTGCCGAAGGCTTTATGAGGGTTTATCCTAAAAGTTGGCAACGTCGTAAATAGCTGTCAAATATTTACCTGTTTTGATTAATTTGGCAATATATATAAAAAGAGAAAAATAAAAACTTTTTACAAAAAAAAAACACTTGTTTGGAAGAGGGTTGTTTTTTTTTTTGTAAAAAGTTTTATTAAATAATACCGTCTATTGTCGGTTAAGTCGACCATCCACTGCTTTGTACCTCCTATAATTACTGTATGGAATTAAGAAATGTGGCTAACTAGCGAACTAAAATATTGATTATGAAATGCATTTAATATCGTAACACCGAATATTTCGTTTTAGACGTAAAAAAAGTATTTGGAAACTTTCCAAATGTCTTTTTTACACCTTTGACGGTTACAACATCAAACTCAGTGAAAATTGCAATTCATTATTAATATTCCAGTTCGCTAGTTAGCCACATTTTTTATTTCTATACAGTTATTATAGGAGGTACAAAGCAGTGGATGGTCGAATTAACCGACAATAGACGGTATTATTTAATAAAACTTTTTACAAAAAAAAAACAACCCTCTTCCAAACAAGTGTTTTTTTTTTTTGTAAAAAGTCTTTATTTTTCTCTTTTTAGTTATGATACCTACCCCACACAAATTAGAAAACCACTACCTGCTATGTACAGTGACAGGAACTTATCATCCACTTACGAAGTGAGAAAAAATATGTACCTATTATTGAAGCTAACTCAAAAACTATCCAAGCATAGTTAATAAAATTTACATTTCTAATAAAAAAGAATTTTTAAAATCGGTCCACAATTGACGGAGAAATCGGTGGACTTAAATAAAAAAAAAAAGAAGACTTCCAAAAAAATACGCTACGAACATAATAATGTTCGTAGCGTATTTTTTTGGAAGTCGGTTAATAAATAGCTTAAATAGCTATTAGCAACGTTGTAATCATAACAAAAAGTGATGGGAGACAATCCAATGTTAAAATAACACCACCAAACGTCCTAAGACAGCCAGCATACCGTCCATCTCTCAACAGTTAATTTAAAACAATGACCTGATTATGAACCAATTATAGCTGGCAACAACCGCTTAACCTTGCCAGTATTAAATATTAGTTTCTGATTCTCGTCCATCGATGCTTTCTGTTATTTGCAGAGGAACAGATGGTTGTTTAGCGTAAATTTATCGTGAGTTTAACCTTTTAGTAAGTAGTACCTGGGCGACCGAGCTCTGCTCTGGTGAAAATAGAGAATGCTCATTTAATAGTATAAAAAAGTTCATACTAATAAAATTAATCCATGTCTTATAGACTATAGTACTTACTTATTCCATGCTGCCAGATAGTAGGTACTTACTAATTCCATGCTGCCATGTCATTATTCTAATGTCATTATTCATGTATCTTGTTCTAAACTTTTGGCGACCGAGCTCTGCTCGGGTGAAAATACGGAGAAAACTAATTTTCCCAGATATGATGACCTAGCTAGATCGATTTTTCGCCCCCGTAAACCCTTATATTGAAACTTTTACCGAAATCATTAGAGCCGATTTCGAGAACGTGAGTACAAATATTTATACAAATATTGCTCGTTTAAGTGTAGGATGTACCAACCTAATTTGTTTTGGTAGTAGAGGTCAGTGGATTCGCGTAAATATTGCTATTTTGGTACATTTTATTTGAGTTACTCTGTAATAACAGCGCCACGGGTCGATCGATTAAGTTAAGCTACGCTTGACGGTCGGTCCGAGGATGGGTGACCATCTTTGCATATCGAGAGCCGGAGAGGGCTGTCAATCGTAGATTTTTGACAGTCGTTACGGGTCGTCAGAAGCCCGAAAATGCGACAACACCAAGCTGTATCGTGTTACCCAGTAACTGGGTTGTAGAGGTCAGATAGGCAGTCGCTCCATGTAAAATACTGGTATTCAGCTTCACCCGGTTAGACTGCAAGCCGATTCCGACGTAGTTGGGAAAGCTGACGTTTAATTTCAAGCTGTTTTACATAACCTCTTATCGTTGATCCGTTACATTGATAAATGCAAAACGTTAAACAATTCTGCGTAGGTAAATCGCTAAACGTTGTTTAGCTGTTTTACATAACGGAGCTGTTTTGTAAAACAGCTTGCGGTTATATAAAACAGCGGATTCGGCAATTCATCTGCGACATATTCAACCTCAATTGTCAAATGAATTCACATAAATCAAGTTGAAATCTCTATTTTCTGTCAATGTTCGATTCAATTTTTGACACGAAATAGAGATTTCAACATGTTAATATGTGAATGTTTCGCCAGTGCAAACGCGTAAGGTGATTTAATTTTGGGTCAAAGAATTCAAATAATCGAATCAAATCAATCAATTTGAAAGTGACACTACTACAACTTGCCTTCCGAAGGTACGTTTTTTGACCGATTTGTTTACATTTTCATCAAATTATTTTAGATTAAATTTTATTTTTAACACCAGACCACACATTGAACGCATTATTCAATGACTTACATCACACACAATGTTTATCTGAAAAGATCACGTTTTCAAAACAAGAGTCAATGATATAACGGGCATAGGACAATAATTTATACGAAGACAGAAATAAATTGTGTGTGCTGCTATTTTGTAGTTCAGAAAATACAGTTGGCATAACATTCCTTAGTCTAGTGCATTTTTGTTACTAGCTTTTACATACTGCTTTGCTAGAAAAACAAATTCAACGAAAATCATTTCACATAAACCTACATGGGCGCTTATGAAACGTCAGAAGCTAGAAGCGTCAACCGTAGAATAGGGTACAGCATCATCTCTTAATGTCTGATGAATGTCCGAAAAATTTTTCTTCGTAGACATTTTTTTCGTGATTGACACTCTTTAATTTGAATATCGAACTTCTCCCAAAAAGGTTTTATATATATGCACTTCTAAGAACTTTTTGATTGACCCTCGTACAAAGCAAAGATAGTTTTTACAATCTTCAGCAGCTGCAACAATACTTTCGCTGTCACAATACTTCAGCTTTTAATGTTCTCATGTATGTATCAATATTATATATTATAATGTATTACTGCTGGGACACAGGCTTCCTCTCTGTGAGAGGGAGTGGGCCGTACTCCACCACGCGGGCCCAGTGCGGGTTGGTAGATGTCACATGTCTTCGAATTTTTGGTTGTAGGACATGCCGGTTTCCTCACGATGTTTTCTTTCATCGCTTTGAGATCAGTGGTGATGAAATAATTTACACAAAGTAAAGCGCCTGCCTGAGTTTGGACCTACGACCTATAACTCGTACTTAAGTCGCGGCCGTTACCACGGGCCACCGCTGCTTGAAAGACGTTAGTGTAGGTCCTAACTACCTAGCTACTAACATTCAAAGCCGTCAGTTTGTATACGTCATAAGTGTCATAGTGCGAGTAAACGGTGACACGTTGGGTTTGTATGGACGTGTTGACAATGCCGCCTCTAACAGCGACCGCCGAGGCGTCTCCGTGCTAGTATAGTCAACAAACATACAATTCAACTGCTGCATATTTACATTTTTCTGCACGTGAATAGTCTCCTACATTTTGATGCAATGTTTTTCTTTAGAATCATAACGAAATAGTTATTTATGCAACTGTTGTGTAATAACTTAAGGGATATTAAAAAATATTAATAGTATCACATGAGTGTTTTAATACCTAATTATGTAAGTACAGTTGTATACAAGACTTTATCTACACCCATGATATGAATCCTCTATAAAAGGTTCCGAAACCATTGGGTGTTTGTAATTCAAGATCAAGAATAAAAAAATCCCACAAAATTCAGTAGGTACAACTGCACGTATGAATGTCGCCTGCAGCAGCACATCACCGCACATGCGTGCAGCGGGTGCTGCTGTCTCCCGCTTGAACGTTTAAACGAGTTGCATAGTGAAATTTAGGACAACATTATAACACTCATTTGGATATTATGGTTACTATGACACTGTGCACTGGTTGTTTTAATGTTGGCTATTGCCAAAGCTAACTAACTGCTAACTAAAGCTAACTGTTTCAGAAACTTTTATAGAGGTTTTATAGCATGGGTGTAGATAAAGTCATAAACACACGTGCTATTTGAACACTCAGAATAGTAGAATACAATTTTAATAGTGACCATAGACATATCTATTTCAATGATAGTGACAAATCAATATTTTGTTTTTCTATAAAAAAAGTTACTTCATAAAAATTGTCTTTGATTTTTGTTTGAAGCAAGAGACAGCAATATGTTGTGACTAGGCTGTTTGCAGAATTTCCTCGGTCATAAAAATTTATATAAAGGGATTAGGAATGAATTTATGACGGATGATATTGCCAAAAGACTGTCTTGTTGCGTGCGAAAAGCGTGCTAAGTGTCGTTCCCAAGGTCGGGAAAGTGTTATTATGCTGTCCCAATGGCAATTTCTCTTTATTGTGCACTAGCTTTTGTCCGCGGCTTCGCCCGCGTGGGTGTCGGAAAATATCCCACGGGAACATACAACCGGGATTACATACCCAATAGTCAAGCAAAAGGTCGTTGACTCCAACCGCTGCACCCGCGTTGCTGTCTACCATAATTCTCTTCTCATCTTTTAAACTATTCATATAAATTGTATGATGTCAATGCATATTTTAATCTAAATTAAATAAGTACCCAATTTAAATAATACATTTTATTGGATAAGGATTAATAAAATACCGGTCAAAACAGCTTCGGAAATAACAATTAAATTTTAATGAAATTTTGAAAGATAGGTAATAATGGTTACTGTGAGTGATCCTTAGAAGATAGACATATGCCATAGCAAACTGTTGTGTATTTTTTAAGATGTACAAATATTTTGAACATATATTTAATGTATCTCTAACGGTTTACACGGCGCACGCCAGTATTAGTCGGCATGATTTTTCCGACATCTTCGACAATAATCGTTATATTTCAGCCAATTTACACAAAACCTTAATGAATTATACACTAAAACTTTCCTCATGAATCATTCCGTTGGTGAAAACCGTTCGGAAATCTGTTCGGTAGTTTTGGTGTTTATCGCGTTCAGACAGACGCGGCGACTTTGTTTTATAATATGTTAGAATGTAAGGATGCCGTGGGGCTCCTATACCCTTTATTTATGTGTCATATATTTATTGTGTATATCTTTTGTTGGAGATCCGAAATAAATCAATAGAATCCCAGTATCTGCTTTTCCGCCCGCTTAATGTAAAAATTGAGTGACTTATGAGTTGTCATGGTTTGGAACCCAGACAGAAGTTTTACTTTGACTAATTTATTTCATCACCACTGCTCTCAAAACAGTGAAGAATCGTTAGGCATGTCCTAGTTCCAAAAATTTGCAGACATGTGAAATCTACCAACCCGCACTGGGCTCGCGTGGTGGATAACAGCCCACTCCCTCTCACTGAGAGGAGGCCTGTGTTCCAGCAGTGGGAACATTATAGGCTAATTTTGCTTATGTCAATAGGCTCCTTCAGCATGGGATTTAAACATAAATCCCAAATGTGGCTATATTTGTACATATCACAACCATCTGGTTATATTTGCCAGCTAATTGAACGCCGGCATCCAATTAAATAGCTGAAGGACAACTAGCCAAGTCATTGAGCGCAACGTTTAACCAGATGGCTGAATGTCGTGTAGTTATTTAGTTAAACTGGGTGAAACAGGTTAGGTTAGAACTGTGATCAAATCGCGCGCGAGCCGAGCGAGCGAAACGAGCTCTGCAGCGGCAGCGGCCGGCGAGCGCTTTTTCTAAGTTGCTTGTAGATTTTTTTTCACCATTTGAATCACTTGGCTGAGCCTTGGTCAGTCGTCTTCAAAGGGCTGACTTTCAATACGCCAAGTTGTTAAACGTTGAATGACTCTAGTTCAATTAATTATCGGTTTAGGCATCCAATTGGATGCCGGCGCTTAATGAACGTCCTAGGCGTCTAATTAGCTGGCTAATTTAACCAGATGCGACATACACACGGCAACATATCAAGCTATAAATTTCCAGTATATGCTGACCTCTTATTAAACGGAAATCCTCAACAATGCGAGATCAGCTTATACTATAAATGTATAGCTTGATATGTAGCCGTGAGTATCTCTGCCTACACCCTCGGGGAATGGCGTGATGTTATACTTACCACAACAAATTGCACTTCATTAAAATGCCACTCAGTAAGGTGCCAACAATTTGGAACATAACATGACAGTTATTAAGCTGTCCAGAGAAAAATATGGCCAAGTTTCTCCTACACTGAGTAAATAGAAGTTGGAAGTATTTCCTCATTTAAATTTGTAAAAATGTGACGTGGAGGACACAAAATATCGTAAGAAATGCCAACTTTTAAGTAGATTTATGCCTGCTTATTTTTTATTTATTTTTCGTAATTAAATAATTCATTCATTCAAACGTTATTCAAAGAAAAGCTGTCAAAAATATAATTGAGTAAAGGAGATGTTAGGCTTTGATTATATTGACGGGGTCCGCTAGGGCCGATGCCTGCCGGGGCTGCGAAGAAGTCCGAAAGGGAGATCGTGGCCACCGGCAACATGGCAACGCAGGTGGGTTTTAGTCAGTAAGAGTCTGACACGCCCTCCCGCTCCGCCCAGAGCGGGAGAAGTTATTTGATAATTTCCCACCCAAAAAAAAAAGGCTTTGATTATAATATATTATGTCTAGATTGGTCTAGATAAGTGTCGCGCTGAAAAATAAGTAACTAAAACAAACAAGCCAACTTTGTTATGCTAGTGTGTGTGACAGCTACGTCTTACACTCGCGCCACGTCATTGTGCTGTCATTGTGCTTTTCTAGTGTGCGTGCATTTAGCGACCATCAGTTTGGACGCTATTTGTTTCGAAGAGTTCATAGCTTTGACTGAATAACTAGACATCTACTTATGATGTTTGGTTAGGATAAAGAAAAAAGTCAATTTCACTGTTTCGGCTTTTTTGCATAGCATAACAAAAAAAAAAACTCTATTTTGACAAGGATTTTCGTTATTGTGGCATTTTGAGTTGAAGAAGAGTATTTTTATTACAGTGGCATTTTATGAAACCTAAACATGCAACAGTGCAGTTCTAGGATAGACTAGGCAAAGCCTGAACCTAGGATAAACCAGTAATTCCGCGAAGAGGCCCCCGACTTTTGACTATACCTAAAACAAACTTAAAATGTGAGTGATATTTTAATGGCTTGGAAACTATGAAAAACGTGAGTGATATTTTAATAATGGCTTGAAACTATGGAAATAGGCACCAACTGACAATAGAGAAATCACATTTTGTGGAATATAGACGTATAAAAGCCTAATAGTTTTATTTATGTAAAAGAAAAATAGAAGCAAAACGTTCTTTGGAAAAACCAAAGAGAAATATGGAACAATTTGTCAAATAAAACCGCCATTTTTTTATTCATTGGCTGCTGTCTTTCCCGCGCAAATTTTCAATCTAGCCAAACATATATCATCTGCCTAGTCTTTTCCCAGCCTAACCAGATATCATATTTTACACGGAGCGACTGCCCATCTGACCTCCAGAACTCAGTTACTGGGTAACACGATATCCCTTGATGAGACTGGTTGTCAGACTTTCGGGCTTCTAACCGACTGTCCATAACAACTGTCAAAGATCTACGAATGACAGGCGGGACCAAGGTTCCGGGGCACGAAGGGATCTCGATAAGAATGGAAGGTCACCCATCCGCGGCTAACCAAACAAACGTAGAAATAATTTTAAACATACTAAGTAAAAAGAATCAACTAGGTATTCAAATAATTTCATCTTTTCCCAATACATTCTCAGGACGTACCATAAACAACGCTAGTAACAATCGCGTCCATCTTGGATTCGTTCCAAGCGCGTTTGTTTTATAAATTGCTTGTCAAAACTTTAAGTATTTTGATAGGAGACTATTATACAAATTGATTGAGATAGTATAATGTAATAGCAGTTGATAATATTGATGTATTACTTCCTGGTTCTTGTTTTGGTAAGCAACGATATTAATATTTTGGTTAATTCGGTTCGGTTTTTGGTTTTTCGGTTGTTTTGGTTTTTGGTTCCTCCGCCATTTTGAATGAACTGATTATTATTTTTAAAGAGGCTGTATTTTTTGAGGAACCACGTCAAAGGGATCGGCAGTGACCATTGAAATAGAAATAATTGATATGTCTGTGGCAGTGACAGAGGACATCTTTGGCACGTTGTTCAAAATTGGAATTAACGCCGCCATCTTTGAATAAATGCAATAGCAATAAGAATGTGCAACGCCTTGCGTCTTATCGATAGTTTGCTACCCTATGCTCCATATGTGTGCTAGCTTGAATAGAATAGAATTTTTCTTTATTGGAGTAACCAAGACTCAACAAGATTGTTAGTAACATTTACGACTATGTTAGTAAGCACGGACAATAAACAAAAATAAGGAAAACAATACAATAAATAACGGTTGGTCACCGCTGCGACATCTCACGAGAGAGGGCACAACAGTGACCCACGTATTCACAGTCCAGGCGACTCGCAACCATGCTTAAGACACTGTTGGAGCTGCCCCACACCCTGCGCACCAGGGAAGCGCACCTTTTACCTGCGCATTGTTGCGTAAAAGCAATCCACATGCGAATCTGCAAACATCTCAGACGCACTACCGAAACGGGGCAGCCCCACCAGTATCCTAAACGCATTGTTATATTGAACGCGGAGAGCGCTATACGATCTAGCCCACAGGCTTCACGTGTAAAAACTAGTACAGTAGGCTCGAAAGAGCGTGATTTTGGCCCAACAACCCGACGCCGACTCAGTTATTAACGCGGCTACTACTTAGACTAAAAAACAAAACAACAAAATATCTCCTGTTATTTTCCTCAAAGGAAGAACAAAATAAACAGACATACCAACATGAAACATAACATAACATAACATCACGCCTTGTTTCCCCGAAGGGTTGGGCAGAGGTGTCCCTGTAGCAGGTACACCCACATTTCGCCAGTTATGTTTTAAGTAACATGAAACGTCATACATAAACACTGCTCTGCCTATCTCCTTAATGATTTAGCGGGATATAAATAGTTTTATAATTAAACCACAGCGGAGCGGCGCAGATTTCAAAGAATTAGCAATAAACGTTCGATACGTAGTGAAAACTGTTTAGATTTTCTTTTGCAGCTGGATTTTTTTGTGAGTCATCAGATGTTTTGGTTCCCACGATGTGGTTTTGAAAGCCACTCTATCTGTTACTATGCTCGTAGAAAGAGCTATTTTTTACAGAGGGTACTTAGCCAAGAACTTTTTCAGTTCACCGTTGGACAAAGTTAGGTTTTTCCGTCAAATTGGAGTCATTTTCCAACATTTTATACAAACGTAGAGCGATTTATTAATACTTTCAGAAGCAGTGATAGCCTAGTGATGTGATCGTCGGACTGCCAAGTCATAGGTCTCGAGTTCGAACCCAAGGCACGCACCTCTGACTTTTCGGATTCATGTGCGTATTGTATAATATTATCACTTGCTTCAAAAACGGTGAGGAAACCGGCATGCTGGAGAGATATTTCTCGACGGCATGTGAAGTTAAGTCAGAGGCCCATGGGCGGCTTTAAAACTCTGACACCAGGTTAGTCACTAACCACACGAAAAGAAGAAGAGTACTTCCAGATTGTCTGTTCGCACGAAGTACTTAGCAAAGTGCAAACAAATCGTTGCCCTCCCCGCTAACTGTCGTAACTAGCAATTAATATTTTTCCAGGGCAACAGTTTTTCGGTCGGGCGCTAAAATCATGTTAATGTAGTTGCGTTAGCTGTGGCTTTATTAATGAATTAATAACTTTTTATAAATAGCTCTTTGACTTAATCTTTAACTCACTAACTGTAGATGTGTGCATATACGACAGGTGGTGAGAATATTTTTTCCCTCAAACAAAACTCACGCAAAACAAAATACGTGATTATCTTCTAAACGGTAAACAACACAGACACGACGATTAGAGAGAACTTTTTCGAAACATAGTTCTGAACACGTAGGTAATGTCAGTGCAAATACGTCAGTTTGTGAGATACCTACGACAGTTAGCGGGGAGGGCAACGAAATGTGATTTTTGTTTTATTTTACTTTCATAATAATCTTCACCACCGATAACATACTGTGGAAATTGAAGTTTTCAAACAAAATGATCTGGAAGGCGATTCTCACGCATCACGCATTCGTGATCATCGTTCGATTCGTACTTTCCCTCGTAAAAATCACGTTGAACCCTTCTCGGCACGTCGATTCAACCATTTCTTTCGCCAAGCCTAGCCCGCATTGCGAATTTTATTCGCGCGATTTATATTCAGAGCTCGACATTGCAACGAGCGCGAATTATAAACCGCCAGTGTGTGTAAGTAGCTCCTTATGATACCATGTGTTACAGAACTGCGATAAAAATTTCGCGCATTTTTTTTTTCGCACTGCAGTTTAGGCCACGCGGCATGCAGAGACGAGTGGCAATGACGAATGTGTCATGCTACAAGTGTAAACTGAGAATCGTTTTCCGAAAATTTCAAAATCGTAACGAGTACGCTATTTTAATAACTAATGATCGTTCCTTAACCTTTCGCTGTGTTTACTTTTGCTCTGCATTAGGAAAACGTACATAGAACTTCGTTCAGTTCTGCGTAGATTCGTAAAAATTATGTGAATTTTTGCACGATTTGCGTAGATTGATCTTGTGACTCGATGTTTTTAGCTGTACCTCTATATACCTAGGTACCTGTGGATGGAATTCAGATTTTCTCGATTTTCCCTGTAAAACTCAGATTGTATGATCTCATCAGATAATGCCCGAAGTTTATTTTAATGCCAATGCAATCGATGGATGAAGTCAAAATTGTTTTGGTATTCGTTTTTCTCGCGAGATTCAATAATCAGATAATTTTGTTTTTGCACTGTGTTATGTAAGCGCATCTTTTTAACCGACTTCCAATTTTATTCTAATTCGACTGAATGTTTTTTTTTAATGTTTGTTACGCGATTACTCCGCCAATTATGAATTGATTTTGATGATTCTTTTTTTTTTTGGTAGGTAGATCATACTTCAAAGATGGTCCCATATAATTTTTATTAACTGTGCTTGGATAGTTTTTGAGTTAGCTTCAATAAAACGTTGTTCCTGTCACTGTTATTTACATAGCAAATAGTGGTATTCGAATTTGTGTGGGGTAGCTACCACAAATAAAAAGAGAAAAATAAAAACTTTTTACAAAAAAAAAAAAACAACCGACTTCTAAAAAAACACAACAAAGTGAAAAATAACTTTAATTTCGGAAGTCGGTGGCAAAAAACGAAAATTCAAAACCAAAGACACCGACTTCCGAAATCAAAACGAAGTCGGTTGTTTTTTTTTACGTCTCAATTTTTTTTATGGTATTTTTTTTTGTTTTAATTTGGTGCGCTTCATTTCCGTGTGGACAAGCTAAACCTACCACTTATCCATATCCTAGAAACAGAAATAGTAACAATTACAACGGCTAACCAACCAGTAAAAATATTTTTACGATCGTGACACCGCGCTGTTTTGGTTTCAGTAAACGACACATTAAAGAAATCACAATAAAACATTCTTTTAAACTGTTCTTTACATTAATACAATAGATTCCTAACATTTGGCAGAAGTAGAAAGAAATAATAAATATTATTTTATTTTCTGTGACAGTTGTAAACGTCAACTTTTTCTTTTCTTTTGAAATAATCATAAATAGATATCTAGGTCAACAAACCCGAAACATACTTTTTATAACGGTAGCTAGTCTACTGATTAAGTTCAAAAAATCAAAACTAGATGATAGAAGACTAAATAGTTTATTATATTTTACGCACACAGAAAGTACGAAGAACAAGTACAATTTTAACAGTTAAAATTAAAAAAAAAACCCCGTCACAAACATTTCCTCCATCACCAGACCCTGTTCACCATCTACGAGTATCTATAACCTGTTCATTGAGACCATTCCAATGAGCCCAAACACGATACCTGTGCTGTAAGTTGGTAAGAGAGTTGGGTATCCTGCAAATTCAAGGTGATGCTGCAGCATCAGTTCAAGGTTACTATGTTCTTCTAATATCATTGAAGTAACAGAATACCGAATTTCAAATCGATCAGACCTGTGGAAGATACTCACATACATTCATCAACTAGAAAAGAGCTGATAATCTTCAAACAGCTGAATCGATTTTGATAAAACAAGCAATCATCATCAGCCTATAATGTTCCCACTGCTGGGACACAGGTCTCTCTGTGAGAGGGAGTGGGCCATAATCCACCACGTGGGCCCACTGCGGGTTGGTAGATGTCACATGTCTTTGAATTTTTGGTTCTAGGACATGCCGGTTTCCTCACGATGTTTTCCTTCACCGTTTTGAGAGCAGTGGTGATGAAATAATTTACACAAAGTAAAGCGCCTGTCTGGGTTCGAACCTACGACATACAACTCGTAAGTCGCGGCCGTTACCACTGGGCCACCATTGCTTGTGTGAACTGTATAGAGCTGTAAAACTGTTTTCCTATCTGTCGTGCCTGCGAATTTAGCAGCTTTCCTCCCATTTTTTTAATAAATTACATTAAGTTAAAAGAGTATTAACAACTCTATATACTTCCAAGTCGATTGAGAGCGTCTGGTCTGGACCAAGTGCAAAGGGCAACTGATAGAAATCCGACAACTGACGAAACACGAAGTTTGCCGAGGGACATTAAGAAAATAGAAATACAGTATATAGGTACCTAAATAATTGAAGATTACTCCGAAAATACTTCGAGTTTGTTTAAATTCTCTTGTGTATCGTTCTGTTTGACGTTTTCCCGTGTGTGTGTTGCAACGTTATAAAATTATGCAATGGCTGGCTAAAAGTATAATGGGATCGAGTTTCAGACGGAGATGCGCTAAGGTAGCCCGCGAAATTCAAATTATCTTACTTTTTTTGGTGTTACAGGTCAGTGTCAGGTTGCATGTTGATAAAAATATGATTCGCGATAGTAGTAACAAATGTATATTTATAGAATTGCTACCTGTTGCCCGCGACTTCATCTGCGATCCAAGATGAAAGGCCTATGTCCTTCTCCAAGTCATAGTCTACCCATATGCCAAATTTCATCCAAATCCGTTCAGCCATTTTAGCGTGAAAGCGTAACAAACAAACTCACTTTTATACAACTCTTTAAGTTAGAATTGGCCTCAAATGTCATAATTTCCTGCACGTGCAACATGACAACCATAGAAACGGGTTTTCTACGTGTTTTGTCGACGGAAGAATAGATAAAATGACAGATTGTGATTGTTTATCTGTCATTTTGTCTATTCATCCGTCGACAAAACCCGTTTCTATTGTGGTATTTTTTTTTGTATTAAAGTTTTCAACACACTATCTAACTAGCATAAATCTTAAAGAATGTCATATATTTTTTTGATTTTGTTTACTGCAGTGGCTTTTTGGCATTATAAAACTTGCGTTTAGCTCCTGTAGCTCAATAAATTAATGCACTTTTCTTAAATCCTGCGTAAAAACTTCACTTTCGTCCGTCAATAAGCCATCACTCCCGCTACTAAAAAACATAAACATTCGTATTTCGAGAAATATTTACATTTTTCTACGAAACACGCGCTTTCTATTATTATTTTTTTATGTTCGTACTGAACGGTAGAATAGCAGATTGTACGAATTTTGTTATACAGGGTGATTGGAAGATGGGTGCAAAGCTTTAAGGTGAAGATAGTATAGACAATTTAGAACCATTTAAGCCATGGTTGTCTTAGACGAAGTCTTACCAAATTTTTTAATTTTTAATAAGGTTTAAAAGACGTATTGTACAATATTTTTATTTTTTCTGAGCTTTAAATGTCTGTAAAAAAAATGTCTAATGGCACAGAAGCCTAAAACATGTTTTGCTTGATTGCTTACACATTACTTTAATTAAATAAATAAAAAATGAATTCATTTATTACACTTAAACACGCGCTTTCTATTATTATTTTTTTATGTTCGTACTGAACGGTAGAATAGCAGATTGTACGAATTTTGTTATACAGGGTGATTGGAAGATGGGTGCAAAGCTTTAAGGTGAAGATAGTATAGACAATTTAGAACCATTTAAGCCATGGTTGTCTTAGACGAAGTCTTACCAAATTTTTTAATTTTTAATAAGGTTTAAAAGACGTATTGTACAATATTTTTATTTTTTCTGAGCTTTAAATGTCTGTAAAAAAAATGTCTAATGGCACAGAAGCCTAAAACATGTTTTGCTTGATTGCTTACACATTACTTTAATTAAATAAATAAAAAATGAATTCATTTATCATTCAATTTGGCCATAATTATGCAGTTTACATTAAATTTTGAGAATTTCCGAAAAAAAACTTAAAAATTTGGTTAAAAATATTTGGTAAGACTTCGTCTAAGACAACCATGGCTTAAATGGTTCTAAATTGTCTGTACTATCTTCGCCTTAAAGCTTTGCACCCATCTTCCAATCACCCTGTATAATTTAGGTAACCGTTGGCAACTGATAGAGAAGTATGGAAGAAAATCACATGTTTCGTCGACCACACATAAGTTGGAATAAGGAGAGGATGAAGACGATGCTGACTACAAGAAAACAAAAGAAAATGAAGTGTGATTCTTCATAATGTGCACATTACGAAATAATATCTATGCATAATTTTAACGACAGATTAAAAAAAAAAAACTTTTTATGGAATTAAGAAAAATGCAACAAAACTGTGTAACTTTTAAACTAAATCATCTTAGGCATACATACATACATACATAAACTCACGCCTTCTTCCCATGGGGATAGGCAGAAACTACAGAACGCCACCTGCTACGATCCTTACATACTTCTTTTGCCTCGTTTACGTTCATACATCTGGTCATACACGCACGCCGGTTGCGAGTACTACGCACCTGGCCTTTCTGAAGAACATCACCAATAAGGTCAGTATATGTCCTCCTAGGGCGTCCCCGCCCGGCCTTTCCCTTCACATTAGCCTCGTAAATACATTTTGTTAGTCGCCTTTCATTCATCCTCTCAACATGCCCAAACCATCTCAGCATACCCTTTTCAATTTTTGTCACTACATCTTCTTTTAAATCACAGCGCTGTCTTATCTTAGGCGTCCACATAAAATGAAAATTGAGACAAAAAACTACCCTCAATTGAAAATAAACAAGTTTTTACCAAAAATCTGTATGTTTTCATAATTTTTTATAAAAATTGTAATATTTATAAATAAGATGCCAAAGAGAAAAAAAAACTGTTTTTTTTACTAAAAATTAACAAAAAAATTCATATTTTTCCGTCGATAAAATTAAGCATCAATATGTGCACATTATGAAGAATCACATTGTATAATGCAAAAGGACAGACTTGTCAGTTACACACAATTTATTTAAGTTCCAAAATACAAGATAAAACGCCAAGGTGTAGACAGCAGGAAACCATACGAAAATAAAGAAATAATAATATATAGAACTGTCACAGGAAAATGTTCATAAAAACAATAATATCATTATATTTATAAACGTTTTTTGCGGAGAAGAGAATAAATCAGGGAGACTAATTTAATACGTTACAAACATGTTCTAAGAGGCAGGGCTGGCAACATATGGAATTCTGACTAAAATTAAAACATCGGAAAGAGCAATTCGTATGTAATAGGGTAGTTGCCTAGGTAAAACAAAAGACACTTCAGTAGAGACATTCCAAATTTTGAATTTAAGCCCATTTCAATTGTCACAATTAAAAAAGCATTTAAAAGTCTTAACATAAAAAACACTGAAGACTTATGGGGGATTTCCGTTAAGGTTCTTCAAGATATCATTGACACAATTGCCCCTGTCCTAACAGGCATATTTAATCAATGTTTAGATAGCGGTACGTTTCCTGATTTAATGAAACATAGTAAAGTAGTACCAATTTTCAAATCGGGTAGTAAGAGTGATCCTTCTAATTATAGACCAATATCTGTGCTACCAGCATTGAGTAAAATATATGAAAAAATCATGCTAGACCAGATGTTGGCACATTTTAATTCTAATGGGATTTTACATAGTCACCAGTTTGGTTTCACGAAAGGTAGGTCGACGACTGACGCAGGAGTTAAACTCATCAGTCACATTTTGGAATCCTGGGAGAAGTCCCAGGATGCAATTGGCATTTTCTGTGACCTCTCAAAGGCGTTTGACTGCGTTGACCACAATACACTGATCTGTAAATTACACCACTACGGAATTCGTGGACAAGCTGCTGATCTTGTTCTTTCCTATCTATCAAACAGGCAGCAAAAAGTAAATGTTAATGGGGCGATGTCTTCGGGGTCTCTAGTGAAAATGGGCGTGCCTCAAGGTTCAATTCTCGGCCCTTTCTTATTTCTAGTTTATATAAATGATCTTCCTTACATGATGACTAACTTATCAGATATAATTCTATTTGCTGACGACACTTCTCTTATATTTAAAATAGACAGGAAAGATACAGATGTATTACATGTCAACGATAGTCTGGCTGTACTTTCAAAATGGTTCGCAGCTAATAATCTTTTACTTAATGCGAACAAAACGAAATGTATTAGGTTCTCATTACCAAATGTACCTCAAGTAGGCCTAAATCTAAAACTTGATGGCAAAAAACTAGATGCAATAACGGAAACTATATTCTTAGGAATTACTTTAGATTCAAAATTACAATGGGGCGCCCATATTAGAACTCTTTCAGGTAGATTAAGTTCAGCTGCTTATGCAGTAAGAAAAATAAGGCAGTTGACTGATATAGCCACAGCTAGGTTAGTATACTTTGCTTATTTCCACAGTATTATGTCTTATGGCGTCCTGCTGTGGGGATCGGCAGCTGACGTAGATTCAATTTTCATTTTACAAAAGAGGGCAATCCGCGCGATCTATAAAATGGGCCCTCGCGAGTCCCTTAGAGACAAATTTAAAGAAATTGATATACTGACTTTGCCTTCACTTTATATCTTAGAAAGTATTATGTATGTTCGCAAAAACTTAGGACTTTTCAAAATAAGAAGCGATTTCCATAATATAAATACACGTAGTCGACATGAAATTGTGATACCCAAATTTAGATTAACTAAAACAAGCAAGTCATTTCTTATAAACAGTATCCGCTTTTATAACAAGTTGCCAAAGTCTGTGACAGAACTTAGCGATGGGAAGTTCAAAACCCACATCAAACGTGTCCTTATCAAGAATTCATATTATAAAATTAAAGACTACGTTGAAGACAAGGAAATTTGGCAATAATTCCTTCTGCACATGTGGCTTCCCTGGTACCTCATTAACGGCATAAATAAGTAAGAGTCTATTAACTGCTTCCAAATTACCATGATTATTTAAATCTTTATTTTTTTTTACATTCGCCCTTGACATATTAACTATTCTATTATTTGACATTATTTACTTTTTTTTTGTGGCTTTTGTGGACATGATAATTATTCAGATTGATTACAGTTGTAATAGCAATCATATAATTGCGTTTTATTTAAAATAGGTTTTTTACTTTTTTTAATTAATTAATTTTTTTGTATAGATTCTTTTCTACATATTTTGTGAATGTGAGAACGCTGTAGGCTTAGTGGATTGTAGACCTGTTGACCATTTTCTATTTTGTTAAGTACTTGGTACTTATTGAAAGACCTACACTGTCCTCCCATACCTAGAAACACTGTTATTTGAAAGTGATTTACATCAATGTTTGAAAGTATTGTAAAAGCCAATTATTTTTAAAAGAGTAACCGTGGAGTTTCTTGCCGGCTCTTCTCCATAGGAAACGACCAATTGGAACCGTGCACCTAGCTTCTGACGTTTCATAAGTGCCCATGTAGGTTTATGTGAAATAAAATATTTTGATTTTGATTTTGATTTTGATTTTGACATTCTATTTAGTCCGTCTTTCAGATGATAAAAAAATATTAGACACGTATTTTTTGCTTTAACATATTCAGATCCGTGGAATAGACCTAATTTATATCATTCCCAAAAATTGCGATGGCATCCAAAAGCACATAATGTTTATGATATGGTGAACAATACAGTGAAGTATGCCAAAACTACACTTCCGCTCTGTGCGTACATGCTCACACGCACACATTTACAATCAAACTACACCTCTCTAAGTGCACACGTGTTTATGAAACCGGCCTCACGTCACTGTTGACAGCGCTATGTCTTGGTTTTTTTAGGTCTGAGGACACGGTGGTAAGCTACAAAACACGACTTCAATGCTGCAGAGATAGAAAAGCAATTTAATTTATATGTTATATAAGTATCTACATTTTTGTCTACTTTTCACCGTCTTTCCAAAGCAATTTCGGCTAAAACCACAGACAACCCTGAACTACAAGACTCTATGCGTAACTCAAACGTTTTTAACTGACATTGACCTTCACGGACGCCATTTTAAATCGACCAAAATACGCGGGAAAAGTTTAATGTAATGCGTTACTCAGTACTCGGTTTTGAGGTTAGACTTTTTAGATTTTTTAAAACTTTGTTGGTTTAGAAAAGCTGTCTAGTAAATGCGATTACATTGCCATATCTTTGAATGTTTGAATGTGCTGTAAATAAATATGTAATTTTTTTTTTAATAATACTTCGAAAAAAAAAGATCCGTTGAATGACTAGCGTTTGTGAATAGTCTATGCAGTAAACTTCAAATATGTCTGACAACCGTGCTGACAAAACCTTAGTTTAGGAAACCGAATGCGATCAGTACCTACATGTATTTAACTCGATTTTCATAACTGTGCGCTTAGAGCTGTCAAAGTTGTAAATTGTTTGTATTCAATTTACCCGCACGGTTACCTCGTCAGTGCCCCGACGCCTCTTAATACGATCTACACAACTCGTGTCGTCTCCACGGTTCTGTTATATTATTCGATAAGTTTTTATTGTTATTATATAAACCACATACACTGTAATATTTTGACTTTGACAGGTGCACAGTTATTTAATCGGGTTAGGTTATAACGCGTTCAAGAACTGTCAGTGTCATAGATTAAGTATACACTATGGTCAACTATGGTGTCATCATTGTTGAAGAATATTGACACTGACAGCTTTTGAACGTTTAGTCTCCTTATTTCTCAAACCATAAACAAGACGCTGAACTGCACCACCCACCATATTCACCAACGCTCAAAAAACCAGGTTGGTGACCGTCCATTCATTCCCCTCGGAACAGAACTTCAACACAATTTCAAAACATTCACATTTTTAATTTCCTGGCATTCCTTTCTATTCTAAAAATGTTACAATCAACATTTGTAAAGCTAACGCAAGAGCCATCAGCGAAAATAAAACTTTCAACTAGAAATAGGTTAAGCATAGCATAATCAGCCAATATTATTCCCACTGCTGGGACACATGCTTCCTCTCTGTGAGAGGGAGTGAGCCGTAGTCCACCACGTGGGCTCAGTGACGTAGACGTCACATGTCTTCGAGTTTTTGATTTTAGGACATGCCGGTTTGCTTACGATGTTAATTCTTACACCATTTTGAGAGCAGTGGTAATGAAATAAATTACACAAAATTGTGGTGGCATCTACATCGCCACATACTACGCATCAAAGACCTGACGTCACACAAATTCTGCATCGCGCAATTAAGAGTTTACCGCGTGATGGACGTATATACAAGATCCTGACTTCAACCGTTGCCGCGTCGGGCAGTTGCCCGCCAGATACGACACCGGTCTGGTTGGAGGATCCTCCCTTTTCCATAGAGGATGAGTGAACTTTACACCCTGTTCCTCATACCTCTAAATTGATGACCCCGACGTGAAAAGCACCTGCCCAGATTCGAACCTTTCAACGTTTTTTACATCTCGACAACCAATCTTATGTGCCAAGGGGTATCGTGTTACCCAATTACTGAAGAGGTCAGGTAAGCAGTCGCTGCATGTAAAGTACTGATATTCAGCTGCATCTGGTTAGACTGGAAGCTAAACATAACATAGTTGGGAAAGGTAGATGATGATAATGGAATACTTTCCTAAAATACAAACAATTCTTTGTTTTATAAAGATGTTCACCCACTGCTGTAAAACAAAGCTTCATCTATTAAATGTTTTGGCGCCAATACACTTAAAATTAGGAAGAATAATGGAGGCAAACTGACAGCTGATTTGTAGATGGATAAATTGGATATGCCAGATTCAAATGCAAATGAACGGACAGGGTAATCCAGCAATTATTTTGTGTGATGTAAGAGCATTTGGATTTACTGCTGTTAAAGAAAAAATACGGGTTTTCAAGAAATTCTAGGAATCTATGATTTTCCTTTTTAACCGACTTCAAAAAAAGGAGGAGGTTCTCAATTCGCCGGGATATTTTTTTTTTTTAATGTATTTTCCCCGATTACTCGAAGACCGCTGGACCGATTTGAAAAATTATTTTTTTGTTTGACTTTCAAGTTGGTCCCATTGTCATTTGGTCACGATCTGATGATGGGGTCTTGGAGATATCGAGGGAACTCTTCAAATATTATAGGCACATCTATAGCGGTTTGGGTATTTTTGATGAGCAGTTGACATAAGGCTATTGTAACTTAGATAAATTAAATCATTAAAAAGTGAAAAAAAAAACTTTTTACAAAAAATACAACCGACTTCCAAACTACAAAGTGATAACTAACTTTAATTTCGGAAGTCGGTGTCAAAAAACTAAAATACAGATCCAAAGACACCGACTTCCGAAATTAAAGTTATTTATCACTTTGTAGTTTGGAAGTCGGTTGTATTTTTTGTAAAAAGTTTTTTAATAATTTTTTTATTCAACTATGACTGTAATCAATCTGCCTAGCCTTTTCCCAACTATGTTGGCGACGGCTTCCAGTCTAACTGGATGCAGCTGAATAGGTACCAGTATTTTTTATGGAGCCAGCTATCTGACTTCCACAACCCAGTAACTATGACTGAAGTTAATTATAAATATGCTTGAAATAGGAGTGGGTTCTTGTAAATAGTAAAGAGCTTATAGACTCGCAAGCAACCAAACTGACTCAACACTTTACCGTGCATTTATTAACGAAGAAGGTACTTAGTTTTTTCAAAAAGTATCTACTTATTTAATTTATGAAAAAGTTAATAATTATAATCAAAAGTCATTTATTCAAACTAGGCTGAGAATCAGCACATTTCGAACGTCAAAATTACATAAAACAGTCCCCCAAAATGCCCACCCTTCACCACTTCCTAGTGCTTTAGCTGGGAAGAAGTGGCGCAAGAAAAAAATCAATCTGCCCAGCCTTTTCTCAACTATGTTGGGGTCGACTTCCAGTCTATCCGGATGCAGCTGAATACCAGTATATTACATGGAGCAACTGTCTATCTGACCTCCACAACCCAGTAACTGGGTAATACGATACCCCTTGGTAAGACTGGTTGTCAGACTTTTGGGCTTCTGACGACCCGTAACGACTGTTAAAGATCCACGAATGACAGCCGGGACCAACGGCTTAACGTGCTTTCCGAGGCATGGAAGAGTCTCGATATGTAAAGATGGTCACCCATCCGCGGACCAACCCCGGCAAGCGTAGCTTAACCTGATCGATCGCCCCGTGCGGCTGACTTAAACAAAAAATAGTACTAAATCAAAGCTTTATTCATAATTTTTAGACCATTTACAACAGACACTATTCCTGTTACGAGTAGTCGTTGCATTTTCATTTTTAAGCCAAATAGGCCACAAAATCCAGCACAGATTTTAAGAAATGCCTAGACAAAAACTGTCTTAAGCAGGAAGTATCACTCCGTTTCCTACAACGCACTAAATCTGTCAACTTGTTGGCACACGACACATTCGTAGTACATATGTGTCCGGCTGAGACATGACACTAGGGGCATTGTAACGTTTACTTTTGCGTGGGAATTGACCTATGTTTTTTAAAGACTCATGAGTAACTTAAGGTACAGTTCCGAAGGCGACGGCAGACGCAGCAGCAGTGCCGCCCAACTGCAATGACAGATTACTTAATAACAAATGCTTGCACTGACTGGACAGGCTCACTCAAATCTGTGCGGTTCTTTCCTCAAATACCATTTCAGACACTAATCTACATGGTCCTCATATGGCCTGACCAAGATTATGTCTGGACTTTAAAAGAGACTGCGACCTCTGAGTTTGTTTCGGCTTTTCTTCTCAGAGTAGTCAGATAGGAAACGCCGAATTCATCTAGCTTATCTTTAATATTTTCCGATATCCTATTTACAGAATAAACAATTTCATTTCATCACAGACCGCGACACAACTGGTTTCTATCTAATTATTTCTATTAAAACGCTTCCGTAGATTGAACAGAATTAGTCTCTCTCTAACTTAGAATTAGTCTTATTGAATGACTTTTTCCTGAAATCATAACATTTGAAACCAATTCTAACTTAGAGAGATGATTATAAATCTGTATACATATTTGATATAGTATATATACAACCTGAAACTGACCTGAAAAATGTAAGAACATTTGTATTTTCCGGGCTTAGATACAATTCCTCAAAATTACCAGAAAAAATGCTTGAAAAATATGCATTACACTGCAGTAGGTAGACGCCAACAGTTAAAAAAACCTAATTATGAAAGCAGTTTATGTTTATTTTGATTCAAAGGAATATCGTCTTAACGCTGAATTGTGTTCGTGCCAATTCCAATGTTTGGATAGTGGACTCGGGTTTAAAATAGATGCAAGTTGTGTAGAATGTAACTGTGGTTATGAACCTATGTGCCGGGGGGATTGACTTGGATGCAACACATTCTGGGGCGGGACCTTGAGTGGATAATCACGTCCTGGTAGATGTATAGATGAAACTAGAACCCTTATCAGTATTGAACAGGGTGTAAAGTTCACTCATCCTTCTTAGAAAAGGGAGGATCCCGACGATTGATGTCAGGTCATTGTACTCTACTCTACTCGTGTAACTCTGCTTGCGCGATGCAGGATTTTTTTGTGACGTCAGTGTGATGAGTATTTAGCATTTGGCGATGTAGACGCCGCCACACAAACTGGAACACAGTAATCTTCACAGCAGAAGCAGGAATGGTATTTAGCAGAAATTAAGCAACTTACGAGTTGTATATCGTAGGTTCTCAGACAGACAATCAATCTCCAGTCTAACCGGATGCAGCTGAATATCAGTATTTTACATGGAGCGACTGCCTATCTGACCTCCACAATCCAGCTACTGGGTAATACGATACTTCTTTATAAAACTGATTATGTCAGAGCTTCTTTATGTCAGACTTTCGGGCTTCTGACGACCCGTAACGACTGTCAAAGATCCACGAATGACAGTCGGGGCCAACGGCTTAACGTGCTTTCCGAGGCACGTGTTCTCAGACAGACACTTTGTCTAAATTATATCATGATTCATGACCTCAAAAAGGTGAAGAAATATGTACATCGTGAGGAAACCGGCATGTCCTAGAACCTAAAATCGAAGGCATGTGACATCTACCAACGCGCACTGTGCCCGCGTGGTGGATTAGGGCCCTGTGTCTCAGCAGTAGGAATATTATAGGTTGATTATTCTAATGTATTTTATTTGTATTTATGCTAAACATGAAAAAAACAGTCTTTATTTACCCCCAAAAATACATACAGCTTTCGGAAATGTATTTCCACTAATCCCTCGGTCTGTTTGGCAAAGTTTGTGCCCCATTAACGCCAAAGTCGCCTCGATACCTTGCCAAACAATTCATTGTCCTTTTTACGTGAATCGCCGTTGCTCGACATGCGTTGACAAACTGATTGCATTGTTTTTATGGGGTTAATAACTTTAATTTTACTGGTGCCCAAAACAAAAGAACAGGCCTGTGTCCAAAAAAATATTTTTTTCTCTGTCTTGTAGATTATAAAAAAAGATTGAACACGTATTTTTTCTTTTTGACGTTATCAAAATATGGCGGCAATACATTGAGTTCATTGAGGTAACAGATAAACATACATACAAACCGGACAAAATCATAACCCTCCTTTTTGCTTCGCCGTAGTCGGGTAAAAAGGCTAGGCGGATGATGGTCCGGAAACGGAAGAAACCCAAGGCAGCTAACCAAAATTCAAAATTCAAAAGTCATTCATTCAAATCAGCACTTTTCGAACGTCAAAATTACATAACACAGTCCCCCAAAACGCCCCACCCTTCACCACCCATCAACCACATCACAGAGCTTTCTACCTGCCATCAAAATTACTGGAAACAATGACACACGTTTTAGAACAAAGCATTTTATTTGTTTATCCTAGTTTTAAAACGAGGTGCTTCCTAGAACGGTCTCCTATAAGGTCATTGTCTTTTCATTCTGACACAATAACCAAAATAAACTATGTGGAATCATTTCAATGCGCATGAGTGTGCGGTTTCAGATGAATTATTGTTGTTATTTTAGCTTTTAATTACTGCATTGTGTGCTCACACGCAAGTGCGATGGGGGAGCGGTGGTGGTCCAGCGGTAACAGCCGTGACTTACGAGTTGAAGGTCGTAGATTCGAACCCTGAGAGGCGCTTTATTTTGTGAAAATTATTTCACAAATCATTTTTAAAAATTTTTGAAGTGAAAAGTTCTGGGCATTTTTGAGATGGAAAAAACAATTGAACTCGCGACACCGTTACCGACACCTCATTTTTCTAAACGCGATTGTGCTCTTCATTTATATTACGTTACGGATCAATGTTCCATGCAAGTATTTTTACTTTAAAGGTTTTGGAAGTTTTTTTTTTTTTTGTAAACGCGATTGTGCTCTTTATTTAGATAAGGTTACGGACCAATGTTCTATACAAGTATTTTTCTTCCACCAAGGCGATCTTGTTCAAGTTTTCACTTCTGTCGGCACTTCCGGAGATCCACTGTTTTTTTTTATTTTGCTGTGCATACTCTTTACGGCAGTCTAGAGGGCACCACTATTATGCCGCAAGCTGACGGCACTATAGCAGATAGTGTTTTTTTTTTTTTCGGTACTTCTTGTAGTTGACCTCTGAGATCATGACTACTTAACTGGGCTTTCCTGTGGGTGCCTTAAGCTACTACACTTAAAACCTCCAGTCAGGGGTTATTCAACTATGCTAATTAAAACTAGGTGAACGCTCGCTAAGGGCACCCCCTGTGGGGTTATTCAACTATGCTAATTAAAACTAGGTGAACGCTCGCTAAGGGCACCCCCTGTGGGGTACGAACATCAGCTTAGGGCGTCAACCGGAGGGAGGACATCAAGGATGGGACGGGCTGGATCAAAGTTTTGATCATGATTATTAGTCGGGTAATTTAAAGCTACGTGCTCAGCTGCAACAACTGCTGGCACCTCGTTATCGAGCAAGGGTCGGGGGGAGTATTATTTACTCGGGAACGCGGTCGCGATCGCAAAGGACCTCGGCGGCGAGGTCGGAATGACGGGGGGCGTTTGTTTTTGTACACTGTGCTGATTTCCCTACTGCTCTCCTGGAGGAGGGTAATGGGGTCGTCAGGGTCGGTAAGAGCCGATAGTGATACAATGCAGCTTGCGGCACTGCCTTTAATATAAATGATTTACTTTGACTCAAAGGTGTATCCGAACTGAATATTTGTAATTCGATGCAGTAGTAACCTAGCCTCTCTATTAATATCTTGGCCTATATTTGTTAGTGCGATGACCTTTTTGTATTGATGGATCGTGGCAGAGCGTCAAATTATTTCTAATTTTCTAGTATTACTATGAGTGATTATTGATTTAGTATTATAAAAAAGTTCCGTTTAAGACCTACCAGAAAGTAACGGATACAGATATAGATCTTTTTTTCTCCCTCGGATATCCGCGGATACAGATACGGATATCCGGCGCATCTCTGATAGCTCTGACAGCAGTGATAGCCTAATGGTGTGACCTTCGGACTGCCAAGTCATAGGTCTCGAGTTCGAACCCAAGGCACACACCTCACTTCTGACTTTTCAGATTCATGTGCGTATTGTATAATTATCACTTGCTTCAAAAACGGTGAAGGAAAACATCGTGAGGAAACCGGCATGCCTGAGAGATATTTCTCGACGGCATGTGAAGCCAAGTCAGAGGACCATGGGCGGCATAAAAACTCTGACACCAGGTTAGTCATTATACCACACGAAAAATAAAGAAAAGATTGATGACATAGTATATGACTTCCATGTCGGTGCGGCGGTGCCTAAATACTTAAGGCATTAAAACTTGTATTTTTTTGCTGATGGCAGATCCGATCGGGCACGGCTTGTGAAATATAATATACCACTCAGTCTTAAGCTCAGACCAGACTGAGAACGAAGCGAAACGAATTTTCATTTGTATGCGGTGTCGCCGAACTATGAAAACACGCGAAAGAAAGCTAAACATGAAAATTTTAAGCTCCCGGCTCCCGGAAGGAAATTCAAACGAATAAAATTCTCCCGGAATTTTAAATTCACGCGCGCTGGTCAGCGTCGCCAGATTTTTTTTCGAGCAATCCGGGATTTTTGACCCTTTTGAGTAAAAAAGCGGGATTATTTCGTCGAAAGCGGGACATAATAAGAAAACGTAGGTAAATTATATTATTATTTATTTGTATTATTTTTACTACTTATCCTTTTATTTATGTTTCAAATTAAGTTAACAATGATGATATAAAGCAGTAGAAAATGTATTTTAATGAAAATACGTTACTTTACTATACTAAAATAACCAATAACTATTAGTTTGCCCTGTAAGGCAGCTTTAAATTTTCAGAGGAATATAATATTAAATAAATTATACATTACTCATGAATTAGGTAGGTACTTATTTATTTTTCTTTTCCCGAAAATCGGGACTGAGCCTGTCCCGCGCAGGACATTTAATTTTGGGCAAAAAATCGGGACGTCTGGCAACGCAACTACGTTTTGTCCGTACCTGTATCAAACACCGCCTGCGAGCGTGTTTTTAGTAAAGTATTCGATTATATGGACAAAAGGAAGAAACCGCCAAGGCAGAAATACAAACGTTTTTCAATTTTAAAAGAGCGAGTTATTAATTGTTTTTTATCAAGTCTAGATATTTAAAAGTTTCTACGTTCAAATGGAAAATATAAGTTCAAAATAAAATAAAAAGTTTTAAAAAATCGCCGTTTTTTTTCTCCCGGATTTAGACTAACAAGAGTTGGCAACTCTATTCCCAATGTGGCCTGACTTTACAATCTACATTGTTTTTAAGTGTCAATGATGATTTCTAAATATAGCGTACGCGACACTCAAGCACATGCCAGGTTATCTTTCGACAACCAGTTAGTATGGCGCTTGTGTTATTGTATTTATTTATTTATAGTTTTGTTTGCAAGTCTATTTAAGAACAATAGTATTATTTCATCATCAACATTTCAGCCGAAAGACGTCCACTGCTGGACATAGGCCTCCCCCAAGCACCGCCACTTCGACCGGTTCTGTGCTTCCCGCATCCAGCGGATTCCTGCGGCCTTCACAAGGTCATCAGTCGCTGCATCTTCCGGTACGCGATCGCTACTGCAGAACCTTTCGGCCCCATCGGCCATCTGATCTGCGAGCAATGTGCCCTGCTCATTGCCACTTAAGTTTAGCAATTCTTCGGGCTATGTCGGTTACTTGAGTAAATTATTTCATCACCGCTGCTCTCTAAACGGTGAAGGAAAACATCGTGAGAAAACCGGCATGTGCTAGAACCAAACATTCGAAGACATGTGACATCTACCAACCCGCACTGGGCCCGCGTGGTGGATTACGGCCCACTCCCTCTCACAGAGAGGAGGCCGCAGTCTCAGCAGTGGGAACATATGCTAGAATGCTTTTTTCATCCATAAAAATATCTCTCTCTCCACGTCTTTCGTTCATCGTTTCTTTTCATCGTTTCTTAGGTTTTCCCTACTCTTATAGCTATCCGCCCATACCAATTCCTACTCTTCGTCATTCCGACGTCACATGTGGTCAATGAGCGTTTTCTGAAATGACGTGCACTAGATGGCAGCACTGATCGGGTCCGAGCACCTGTCAAAAGTGTCAAATGAACGAATGAATGAAAAGAATGATGGAGGTCATCATATATTTTATATTCATTGTCGAAATTGAAGACCTCTTGTCAAAGTGACGTCAACTGGTGCCGTGAATTTTGATGAAAATTCTAATTCGGCATAGTAACTAATATGATGAATTTATAAAGACAGTAAGTTTTCAATTAGGATATAATTAATGTTACACGAGCCACGAGCCACGAGCCATGACATTAAATGCATAACGACACAACAGTGACGCAAATGAATAAAATCTGAATCGAGAATAAACTGCATACTTTGCATATCTAGCTGAAAATATTGTGCACTTTGCATCGAGAGTTTGAGAAGTGCCAAGCTGATCAATAGAAATACATTTTCAGAGAGAATACTTTCAGTCAAAGTAAGATTACAATAATACTATAGACGTGGATATATTTACTTGCTCCGCTTAGCTATTTCTAAAGAGCCATAAAAAAATCCTAAAAGAAATCGACACGTGTTTCACCTCTCAACGAGGCATCCTCAGGATGACGAGGGACTTGTTGCGAACTCGAACACGGCGCGTTGCCACACCGAGCGCTGAGTGCTGAGAATGCCTCGTTGAGAGGTGAAACACGTGTCGATTTCTTTCAGGAGTTTTTTATGGCTCTTTAGAAATAGCTAAGCGGAACAAGTTACTAAATATATCCACGTCTATTGTATTTTATAATGGATTTCCGCAAGGTCACGCCTGAATCAATTAACTACAATAGTACTGCTATAAGAGCTGGTGGTAGGCCCCCTGTTATTGTTGTATTATATTTATTATTGCACTTGGAGGGGCTTACTTCTAATCAACCCAAGCGGCTGTAACTTAGCCACAAATGGCTCAACGCAAGCCGACCAAAAGATAGGAATTATACTATACAAACTGATTATGTTTGCACCGGGTGCAGGTGACCATCTATACTTCATTTCGAGACCTCTCCGGGCTCGGAATCGGAAAGCACATTAAGCCGTTAGACCCGGCTGAAATTCGTTGATCTTTGACAGCCGTTACAGGTATTCAGGAGCCTGAACCTCCGACAACCAGCCATAGGGTACCAGTAACTGGGTTGTGGAGGTCAGATAGGCAGTCGCTCCATGTAAAATACTGGTATTCAGCTGCATCCGGTTAGACTGGAAGCCGACACCAACATAGTTAGAAAATGCTATGCAGATGATGCTGATGTTGAATGTTGCAGACATTTACCACCATGGCAGCTAGTTAAAAACGTCAGGTGCTTCTTATCTCGAAGAACTCGTAAAAGTAACTAGCGTCAATACAAAATTGCTTGCTGTAAACTTTTTTGTTTTGGGTTCTGATGTTTCCATGCTATACAGTGTGGCAGGGTCATCGACGCGCAACCCTGGACTCCCTGTGTTGAAACATTTCGTCGGTTAAGAAAAAAAAAAATGCTGTTCCACACATTTTAACCGCCTAGGTCCAGAATCATATACTGAATCCATAGTATGTTTTATTTATTTTGTAATCCCTTAGAGGGATTTATATATGTCCGTAGGTGTGACCGTGGCATCAAAGCGGGCCCTGTTAGAATACCAGCGCTGCGGTATTTTTTTATCGCACAAGTCGTTACTATTTTTGTTGTTAGTTTGATAATTTAAATGCTCCTTTCTTATTTTTAATTACTGTCTATATTTCCTGTGCGTGTCCGAAATAAAATATTTTTCTTTCTTTCTTTCCATACAAAAAAAAAAAAAACAAACACCGTGTTCGAGTTTGCGACAAGTCAATCGTCATCCTGAGGATGTGTCGATTTCTTTCAGGGTTTTTTATGGATTTATAGAAATAGCTAAGCGGAACAGGTTACTAAATATATCCACGTCTTTTGTATTTTATAATGGATTTCCACAAGTCACGCCTGAATCAATTAACTATCAATTAATTACTTAATCCATGGTAACAGGCTGTGCGTCGAAGTCCCTGCCACCCTGTATACTTTCAAATGCATTTAGTAAAAAGCTAATATTTTCACATTACAAACATATACTTCCATTTTTTAGGGTTCCGTAGTAAACAAGGAACCCTTATAGTTTCGTCATGTCCGTCTGTCTGTCTGTCTGTCAGCGGTCTAGCTCCCTTAGCATTAGAAAGCTGTAATTTGGCATAAGTATACATATTAATTACACAAAATCATGAAAAACATTTTTTTTTAGGGTGATGTTTTTTTTTTAACCCATGGTGTGGGGTGTCATTGGAAAGGTATTTTAAAAACATTGTGAGTTTGTTAAAACCATTTTTGGATTCAAGGATCCATTTGCGAAATCTTAAGCTTTAAAGTGCTAATTTTTGTTAGAGTCAAGTGTCCCCTTTGCCAGCTAAATAAATGGTTGGTTGTGGATGTGTGAAAAAAATCACAGCAGTAGTTTATATAACGAAATTAAAAGAAAAACTATCACAGCTAAGTAGGCTTTACAAGTTAACGAGTAATAATCGACCAATTTAACTTTGCAGTTGCAAAAACATGTTTTCCCATACATTCCGTATGGGAGAACATGTTTATCAACTACAAAGTTAAGTTTGTTTTTGGGATAAATTCATCCCAACTACGGAACCCTTCATTGTGCGTGGTCCGACACGCACTTGGCCGGTTTTTGTTTAATTTTAATAGATTACCTACTTAGTACGAAACAGCGGATTTTTTTAATTTATATATTTTAGGTTACCAATTTAAATAACTAGAACACAATATTTCAGAGTGCATAACAATGCTTTAGAGAACATATCTACATTATACAAATTACAATTTCCAAGAGATGTACATTATTAACTTCTGTTTAAAATTAGTTTTATGTTTCTGAGGCACGTGTGAGTGTGGGGTATTGTTTTCATTAACTGAGACGAAATTATCTCCAAGAATAATAATACATACAATCTTTTGCATTATACCAGAATATACCGTGAGGAATTGTGCCACTGCAGGCGCAGGTGAATATAGATGGTTCACTCCGCAAAATCATTTAAATAAAAACGAAAATTCAAAACCATAGACACCGACTTCCGAAATTTTTCAAATTGCCAACCCCGTCTTCCGCTTTTTTTTTCCAAACTCAGCGCCGGCAGCCAATTCAGCAACCGGCGCCGACAGCCAATTCGGCAGACGGCTCCGGCAGCGGAGGCACTCCCTAATATATATTATCTTCAATTAATGTGATGAGCATTTTCTAATACTACGCACTGAAAACGTGCAAGAGTAATTAAATAAACTTGGCTGAAAGATTTAACACGTATTTCAAATGATTAATTATTTTGTATGTTTGTAAATAAACAAATTAGCATCACTAGCCAACGGTTGAGAGTCCGGAGAAGCTTCCATTTCCTTCACACCGGAACACAAGCCATTTGCCTCAACATCTTTTCAAAGGACTTAGTATGATATACTTAATAACAGCTTTACGGATCGATTTAAGGTTTTAATCTACGCTTGCCGCGATTGGTTCGTGGATGGGTGACCATCCACGAACCAATCGCCGATTCGATCGCCGATCGTCGATTTCCGTGCCTCGGAAATTACGTAAAGCCCGGCTGTCATTCGTAGATCTTTGACAGTCTTTACGGGTAGTAAGAAACCCAAAAGTCTGACAACCAGTCTTACCAAGGGGTATCGTGTTATCCATAACTGGGTTGTGGAGATCAGATAGGTAGTCGCTCCATGTAAAATACCGGTATTCACCTGCATCCGGCTAGACTGGAAGCCGACCGCAACATAGTTAGGAATAGAAAAACAACATTATCAGTTTTTAAACATAGAGAAGAATTAGATCTCGCACTACAATATTGAGGCAACAATATACGGCAATAAATGAAAATACTGGCAATATTTAGTGCGGAATTTTTTGAAACTGTTCATTTTTTTTCATACAAACCAAATAATAATAATGATGGGCAGATTTGCCAATCTTTGGTAACTAAACTATTGGATAAATGTACAAAATTTTATTGAATTTTTGTATGCGGACTAGGAACGTCATTATTAACAGTATTATCGTATACGACATGTAAAAAAAACTCGAGTCTATTTATGTGGTAAAAACAGGAAAAGGAAATTTAAAAAATCCCTATTTTTTTATAGGGGGGCGGGCATTTTACCGGGTTTATTTCATGGGGCGCGGGCGGCCGTCGTTTAGCGGGTATCTACAAGTCGTAACTTAAGACTCCTGTTGAAAATTTGCTAATTTTGAATGCATATAGGGTAATTTTGGCACTAAAAATGTGAATTTTAAGTATCGATAACTTTTTATTTTTTTAAATAATATTTTTTAAATTATTTTTAGGTAATGTTATTGCAGTAGGTACCTATTTCATGTGCCCCTTTCGGATCGGACAGGTTTTTTTTTTACATTTTGTATGTCGCAATGTTTCGATGATTTAGAAAATAAAACGCTATACTCCCAACCATTAAAAAAAACGGCCAAGAATTGTTCAATAACTCAAAATATAACAGTTTTTATAAAAGAGACAAGCTTGTATTATAACATCAAAGGGTTTTAAGAAAGGGCAGGAAAAAGTCGCACATAACGTTTAATTAATTGTAGAACAGCTGTTCATAGTTTTGGCAAAAACATGTGACTGAAACTGATTCGTAGCAAGATAGTACGCGGCAAAGTTGCATGTATACGTAGATACACATGTAACACACACAACACATAGGTACAGGTAAACTAGAAAAGGTGTGCGCTTCGGTAAACTTCGTAAAAAAGTTTTGAAAAGAATTTTAGAATTGAATAGAGAATAGATGATAGTTTGATTTTACATTCTGTGATTACATGAACTCACTGACTTATTAGTATTACTTGTAACATTTTTAGGAATATCGTATAGGTACTTTTACAATGGTTGTAAATATGTGAGCACCATGATTGTATCCATCACATAATTATTTTTTCTGTCATTGCTTCATTTTTAATTATTTTTATTTAATGTATACTAAATATTTTAAAAGAGTAACGGTGGAGTTTCCTGCCCATTTTCCTCCATACGAAAACTGCCTTTTGGAAGGGGCGACTAGAATCAATTCTATTTTTTATAAATGTTGAAGTTCAAAAGTGCCTTATATTATAAGTGCCTAATTGAAACAAATTAATTGACTTTGTGACAGCTCGATATTAGAGCTCATAATCGCGCATTTGGTTTTTGAAGAATAACGATGAATGCCGAAGCGCATTCTTTTTCTGGGAGATTGTAACAGATGTAAAAATACCCATCACCAAGTGAGAGTCACGTTATTTACGAAAACAAAAGAAGTTGCGACGATTATCTCAGAGTTACTGAATAGCAGCTGGATTAAAAAGTGGCCAAGAATTGAGTACTTAGTAACTAGCGACCGCCCCTATGTTGTACGGTTTTTACAACTTGAGAAAACATCGAGATATTTTTATTCTATGTAAGTTTAATATTAATGTATTATCAACAAAAAAGTTCCGGAATAAAGTCTCTAAATGATGGTGAAACCCGTTTCAGTATCTGTTGTATCGTTTAGAAGAACAACGCGGTCAGACAGACACACGAACACCGACTTTCATTTATAATTTGTATAAATATATGCAACAGACAACGCTTCCAAAAATATAAGGTCCCATTAAAATAGATGGACAAACTTTTAGAAATCATTCGGACCATCAAAAAAAGGACAATGGCAAAAAAAAATCATAAGAAAAACGTATTAGATTACTTACAAGAAAAAAACTCTGCTAACGAAAATACACTAAAAATTTTGGTTACTAATGTTGGTTAATTATTTTAGGTCAAAATAAAATCACTTTAATCAGTGTTTTTTTGCTTGGATATCTTTAGTTAAAAGTACTGAATGCTGTGTTAAAATTTGTCCATCTATTTAATGGGACCTTAATAATTGGTAAATACTTCGCCAAAAACAGTAACGAAAAATCTAATAAAAAAATAAATCAAATTCAATTCACGAGTAATAAATCCCTGTCACATTTTGTTTCTGACAACACACAACAGCTCTATAATTCACAAATAACATTATTTTGACAGCAGTGCCACAGAATAACTAATACAGAAGGTGATTGGCTCCAAACAACGAACGCACACGCACGTACACAGACACGATTCACGTACAGCGAGTGCAAGCACACTCGCGACCGGCATTTGTTTGAGATCGCCGAACGTTAGTGTCTTTGAGAGCAATGGTCGGGCGCTTTACTTTGTGTAAATTATTTCATCACCACTGCTCTCAAAACGGTGAAGGAAAACATCGTGTGGAAACCGGCATGTCCTACCACCAAAAATATGAAGACATGTGACATCTACCAACCCGCACTGGACCCACGTGTCCCAGCAGTGGGAACGATATGGGCTGATTATTTAAGGCGACGATAACCGACTTTTAATGATTTTATACTGAAGATCACGTCTAAATGAGTAAAGTTAATGATTTGAAAAAAAAAATGTTAAATTAGAGCATTTTTTTAATAACTTAATATATTAATATTTTAGATTACGTTTATATTACATAGTGAAATTAATTTGTAAAGTTATGTCTAACGCGGATAAAAAACTGAGAATCACGCAAAATCTATCAAACGTATTTTTCTGAAACCTTTACCATTCTAAAGATAATTTAATTATTATTTTTTTAGTATACGTGTTTTATTAAAACACTTTTTGCTTTATGTATAATAAATTAATAACGCATCTAATTTGGGATAGCGCTCCTTGATGGGCGAGTCCTATTACTGGCTGGACTTACGACGTGTTACGTGAGCTCTGTATAGAACACGCAAGCTAACTACTCAAGGTCACTGGCATATATCTGCGTCTTAACGCGGCTATGTGTGCGTGCGTCTGTTTCCACTCGGTATATGGAGCTGGCTTTCTATACCTAATATTAGGCTACTATACGTAGGTACAATCTCAGCTGCTGATAATCTATTAAATTCAAAACGATTTGTTGTGGCTTGTGTGACGGCTACGTCATTGTGTTAGTAAATAATACAGCAGACACGTCTAGGAAACGTTGTGTAGATCTGTGTGGAAGATGATGTGGCTCGAAAGGGGGTGTAGAGATGGGTTGTAACAGGTTAAACACGATATCTGTTATCACTGTTACACAAAAATAACAGATCCAAATATCTGTTATTAAATAACAGTTTGTTACGTTTGGACGGATGATAAATAAGTATTTAAATATCAATTGAATATATTCTTTATTTCTATTCGCCGCGGTTTCACCCGCATAAGTCTTGACTCCGTGGGAATATCGGGATAAAAAGTATATGTGTTCGTCCGTGGTATAAACTATCTGTGTGCCGATTTTCATCTAAATCCGTTTATTTATTTATTTAAAATTTTCACACTCGAAAAGGTACAAAGGCGGACTTAATGCCTTAGGCATACTCTACCAGTCAACCAAGGGTGGTGAAGAGATTAGATGGCAGGTGCTCTGTTTGAGAGGAACACGGAAAAAAATTAAAAAAATATATAATTAGAAATAAAATGTAGGAACCGTTCAGTAGGTTTTGCGTGAAAGAGTAACAAACATCCATCCATCCTCACAAACTTTCGCATTTATAATATTGGATAGGATAGGATAATATATACATTAAATAGGATAAACGCTAAAAAAACTACTTAAAATAATAATAATAGTACATGTAGGTACATAAAAAAATGAGGGGGAAGAAACATAGGGCATCAGAACATTCGTCCGCATCACTGTCAACAGGAAACGTGCCCAAAAGGCTGGCAGCATTGCCACGTTGTATGGCGAAGGAAATTGTATTTTTACCTGGACCTTCTGAACTGGGCAGAACAATACGGAAGACAGATTAAACGTACCTAAATTCCTTTATGAATTGTCCTTATTTCTGCCTCACATAATAAAGATGTGTTGAATGATAGTCGAAAGAAAAAAACGTGTTATTTGCCAAAAGTCATTTAACAAGAAAGTAAAAATAGATCAACAAACTGGCTAAACATTTTAAATTGTAAAAACTTCTGATATTTTTTTAAAGTAGGTGAGTTTTAGATAATCATTTGGATGCATTTTTTTTTATGAAACAATTTCGTCCGGGGTATTGCTACTTCTGTGCTATCACGGAGTACGGAACTGTTAGAGGCAACATTGTCAACACTTCCATATAAACCGAACGTGTCACCGTTTACTTGCGCTATGACACTAATGAAGTATGAAACCAGGGATGCTACGGAGCTTCGGTTCCGGTTCCGAAAGGTCGGAACTTCCGTTTAATTTGACACCTCCGATTTCGACTTCGGTTCCGATAATTTTGAATCGGAGTAATACCGAAGTTCGAAACTCAGCGATGCACGTGACTAGAGCGCGTACTAAACAAGTTTTAACTCGTCGCCAGTGTAATTTTAGTTTATTTTATACACGCTCGCGCTGGAAGTCTCAGTTTATTGTTTTGTTTGTGGATGTTATCGCTAATATTTGACTGATTTAAGAGACTGAATTATATTTCAATTATTTCATTAAACCTTCCCATAACACAAATTTCTTTTACTTCCACCATCGAAACCGGTTCCGGTTCCGGTTCCGATAAAAAGACTTCCGTAACATCCCTGATAGAAACTGAGGCAGTTCGTGACAATCGAAAATACAAATGAAAATAAAATCCTATAATTAGGTAGCATTTTGGTTTAAATTTTTGCGACGAGCACAATATGGTAACACCCATAGTTGAAAAACGTGTGCGGTCGGGGGACCTCCGTCAGGAACGAAGTTCTTACTCACGTATGATTTAAAACAAAAACAAAATTTTTGCAGCCGCCGTTTTGGATTTACATTTTGACCTCACTGTCAGTTTTAGCACCCTCGAAAACTATGAAAACGACACCCATGTCGACAAATTTGAAAATTTTCGCAGCTACCATCTTGGATTCGCATTTCGACCCCACTATTCGCTTTCACACCCTCGAAAACCATGAAAACGATACCCATGATGAAAATTTAAAATTTTCAGAGCCGCCATCTTGGATTTACATTTAAACATTATGTGCAAAACGGCGAAACGAGTATTCCAATTTACGTTGCGTTTACTTCGCGCATTCGTGCGTGGCCCACAGACGTAGGTATATACGTAGACGGTAAATAAGACAGGTGACGTTCTGTACAGGGTTGGCATGATTAAATCACTTTGATTTAAATCGTGATTTAAATCACGACTTAAATCAAGTGATTTTTTCAATAAAAATTATTGCTTAAATCCTTTCTTATTTGTAACACAAATCAAAATATCTTAATTTTATATAACGGAGAGATACATCAAAATGTATGTTAAAAATCACTGTGTGTTAGAATTTTTATATTTAAACAAATACACCAACTTTCCAAAATTTTCCGTTCCTAATCTGTTTCTGATTTTAGAATGTACAAATCCAAAGGTGGAAAAGACTCTTTCCACTTATGCTGACGATGCGATGACTCCAAATGACTGTCTCAAAACAAAAGCACGTTTCATTTGACGCACAATTTTAAGTTGGTTTTAAAGACTCAAGCAAAATATCCAAAAATTCACGATTTTTTCCAAACCTGGTTTTGTAGTTTCTGCTTACCCCTAAAGGAAAAAGGCGTGAGTTTATGACAGTGTATTATTTAAAATTCAGCAGAGCTCGTGCAGTCTAGCTAGAACATTGGCACCATTGGGAGTCAGTGACGTGTTCCTTATACCAACACTGCAGGTTGATAACCCAACCTCCTACAATTCCTATTAGCTTTGAAATGATTCATAATTTCCGCCGTATATCGTATTCGAGGGGCACCTGGCTAAATGATAGTCGCACGGTGCCGAGGTCGGTCCGTGGGTGGGTGACCTTTTAAACGACTTCCAAAAAGGAGGAGGTCATATGTTCGTAGTCCACCGATTCCTCCGTCAATTGTGGACCGATTTTGAAAACTCTTTTTTTGTTTGAAAGAGTATGCTGCTCTCGAGGTGATCCCATATAAATTTTATTAACTTTGCTTGGATAGTTTTTGAGTTAGCTTCAATAATACGTATTTTTTTCCCACTTAGTATGTCGATGATATGATAAGTTCATGTCATTGGTAGCAGGTAGTGGTATTCGAATTTGTGTGGGGTAAAGTGAAAAATAAAACCAGTTAACAAAAAAAAAAAAAACAACCGACTTCCAAAAGAACACTACAAAGTGAAAAATAACTTTCATTTCGGAAGTCGGTTGCAAAAACCGAAATTCAAAACCAAAGACACCGACTTCCGAAATTAAAGTTATTTTTCACGTGCAGTTTTTTTTTTGTAAAAAGTTTTATAGCATATCGAGACCCCTCCGTGCCACGGAAAGCATGTTAAAGACTCGTATAGACTGGCGCGTCTCTTTGTATGACGGAACACCGGTAATTGTTATACCGTGAAGTTTTCTTAGTAATTGTTTTATTAGAGTCGCGTCGCGCCTGTTTGCGGGAGCCTTAAGCCATTGGTCCCGGCTGTCATTCGTAGATCTTTGAAAATCAGAAGCCCGAAAGTCTGACAACCAGTCTTACCAAGGGGTATCGTGTTAACCGGAGTTGTGGAGGTCAGATAGGCAGTCGCTCCATGTAAAATACTGGTATTCAGCTGCATCCGGTTAGACTGGAAGCCGACCCCAACATAGTTGGGAAAAGGTTAACAGATTATTTGATTCTGGAGAACATGCATTCTAGCTAGCACATTAGTAGAATGACGTGTTTTTAATACCAACATTGCAGGTTGATCACCCAACCTCGTAAGATTTCCGCCCCATATCGTTATGATTTTTTGTAAATACAGACATCATTTGTGACATGATGATCTTCTTCTTTTCGTGTGGTTAGTGACTAACCTGGTGTCAGAGTTTTAAAGCCGCCCATGGACCTCTGACTCGCCTTCACATACCGTCGAGAAATATCTCTCAGGCATGTCGGTTTCACAGTTTTTGAAGCAAGTGATAATTATACAATACGCACATGAATCCGAAAAGTCAGAGGTGCGTGCCTTGGGTTCGAACTCAAGACATATGACGACATGATGACAAACTATGACTCACTGCTTCACTCAGAAAAGTAATTTAATAATTAATCAATTAAAATTAATGACTGATTTTATATATGTGACATCTCCAAGTGTTAACAATTGCCAGAAATGGTTTTAACTTTGTTTACGTTAATTTAATTTAATACAACAAAATTTAACACTGCCTCAATCTGTCTAGCCTTTTCCCAACTATGTTGGGGTCGGCTTCCAGTCTAACCGGATACAGCTGACCTCCACAACCCAATTACTGGGTAACACGATACCTCTTGGTAAGACTGGTTTTCAGACTTTCGGGCTTCTGACGATCCGTAACAACTGTCAAAGATCCAAGAATGACAGCCGGGACCAACGGCTTAACGTGCTTTCCGAGGCACGGAGAGGTCTTGATATGTAAAGATGGTCACCAATCCTTCGACCGATCGCGGCAAGTGTAACTTAACCTGATCGATCGACCCGTGCGGCTGTTATACTTATCCACAAGTCCCTTTTAAACTTTACCACTACCTATCTTAATAACCTATTGACTCATATTTACTTAATTATTTGTGAAAACTTATAATTAGTTATATTGGTGTTATTAACATTTATAAACTACTAGCTGACCCGGCAAACGTTGTTTTGCCATATAAATGTTTGGGGTGGACCACCCTTATCACTTAGGGGTATGAAAAATAGATTACGACCGATTCTCAGACCTACCAAATATACATATAAAATTTCATAAAAATCGATCTAGCTGTTTCGGAGGAGTGTGGCAACTAACATTGTGACACGAGAATTTTATATATAAAGATTTATTGTTCATAGCCAGCTGTAAATAAATATCATGTAAAAAAAAAATTGGTGGCACTCCGGGAGTGCCGACAAAAGTGAAAACTTGAACAAGATCGCCTTGGTGGAAGAAAAATACTTGTATAGAACATTGGTCCGTAACCTTATCTAAATAAAGAGCACAATCGCGTTTACAAAACCAGTAAAGTAAAAATACTTGCATAGAACACTGATTCGTAACGTAATATAAATAAAGAGCACAATCGCGTTTACAAAACCAGTAAAGTAAAAATACTTGCATAGAACACTGATTCGTAACGTAATATAAATAAAGAGCACAATCGCGTTTACAAAAATGAGGTGTCGTCATGGTACCGCGAAATCAATGGTTTAGTCCCATCTCAAAAATGTCCAACGCTCCTAAAGAAGTTTTCACTTCAATAATAATGTGAAGTTTTACCTGTAGGCTCTACGGGCTACGAGATTACTACGACGCGCTACGACGTGCTACGCCGAACCACAGAAAGATAAATCCAAAAATATTATTACAAAATATTTTCTTACTGAATGAAAAATATGCGTTTTTATTTATTATTTTATATTTGTTAGAATTTTGTAGAATTGGTCATGTTTTTAATAAGTATTAGAAATAGAATTGATCATTATTATATCCCGTGTAATTGTTTTACGGACAGAAAAAAAAAACGAAATTGGTATTCAAAATTGGCGTTTTCATAATGACATTTAGAGCTTGACCTTTATAAAACTACAGTACAAATTGTGTTGTTAATGTCCCTCGGCAAACCTCGTGTTTCGTCAGTCTTCGGATTTCTATCAGTTGCCCTTTGCCCTTGGTACAGACCGGACGCTCTCAATCGACTTGGAAGTATATAGTTGTTAATACTCTTTTAACTTAATGTAATTTATTAAAAAAATAGTAGGAAAACTGCAAAAGTCGCAGGCACGACAGTTAGGAAAATAGTTTTACATCTCTATAATATATGATTTTTGATCAATTTTTGAAAATCAAAACAAAACAACAATAAAGTACTTAGCTCTGAATTCAAATTATAATACAAGATAAATCTAATAATTGATGGACATGGAAATTAGCATTCGTTTGTATCCGGAAATGCGATGATTCCCGAGGGACATTAAGAAAATAGAAATACTGTACGCAAACGTGAGGGGTGTCGATATCTAAACACAATAAAAAACAAAACAAAAATCAGCTGTTCCTTACTAAAGTTTAATACCGACTGTTCTAAACTGTATGGAACAGCTGTTTTTTTTTTCGCGATTTAAAATTTGGTCCCATAGTAAAAGTTATTCAATTTGATGGTCTTTAGCACCTCTTAAATTTTGTAAAATTAATTTTTCAAAACTTAAAAAAAAATGAAACTAACAAAAAATCCTTACTCAGATAATCCAAAGCTTTCTAAGTAAGATGCACTGAGCAACAAAATCTCACTAAGCACCGAATTTAAAATAACAACTAACAAAGCCAAAAATAGTAAGCTATAGTAACCAGTAACCACGTAACAATGTTTACATTTTAAAACCAAGCATAGCAACTCGTCCAGAAATGAACCAAACATCATAATAATAACGTATAGTCAGTGTTACGCAAACCTGCGCCCGCGCCGAAGTAAATATACAGACGCCAGCACATCAAGCTACCCGAAACTGTCAAATTTTCCCAATCAACTTTATATCAAACTTTATTTTTATAGAAAAAGGATATTTTTTGATTTGCGTTTAAATACTACCCAAACGCAAATCAAAAATTTACTTTCGCAGCGTACAGCGATTTTTCCTAAAGCAAAAGCTTTTTCATCAATGCACAGCTAATAATCTTAATGCACATTATATATGTTAACTCTTTTTCTTTTAAATATAGCTTCTATTTTTATATTATGTACAGAAGTTTTCTAGTGAGACTGTTTGTTCCCAACCTTTGTTCCCACTAGTACTACCGAACTGAACCACCGGTGATACTAGCGATAGTAACTGAGATGTCCAACTGGTAGTACTACGGAGAAGTAAATTTACCCATGCCCATGGTTCAACTGGTTGTTCTATGGGGAAATATCTTGGTAAACTGCACTCGAAAACACGGTGTTCGCACTGGTACTCGCCGGCCGCTGCCGCGGCACCGCTCGCTTCGCTCGCTCGGCTCGTGCGGTATATTATGTGGTCACAGTTCTAACCTAACCTAACCTACCATTCAGCCATAGAACAACCAGTTTTGTTTTTTTATATTTTATTTATATTTTATAATATTAATTTGCTGTGCAGTCAGTATTTATGCTATATATGTAGTATTTTTGTACAAAAATAAATTTAACTGTATTGCATTATGAGGAAAAAGTAATGTTATATTGATGTATAATTTCGAATTATCTGCAGTTTGAGTTTTGTTAAACATTTAGTTTATTTGTAGTGAAGTAAGTTATTTGATGTAAAAAAGAATGTAAATGATGAGTATGTATTGATAGGCGATTATTTATTTGATATGCAATTAATAATATCCCATCAACTGTGAACCTTAAAATTCAGGAATGAAGTTGAAAATCTATTAAATAAATTTGACAGATTGTAGTAGCCTGATGTGCTGGCGTCTGTACACATACAACTAAACTGATATAGGTATTATGTGTAGGAAACTTTCAGTTTTGTAACCGACATAATAGGGTATTTCTCATCAAATTTCGAAATTTGATTCCCGAGTCATTAGTGCAGAGTCATATGCATTAACTACATAAGTCTTTTTTTTATTTCAATGCACGCTGTCTATACCACTATTGTTTAAAAAGAAAATGTATTACCTCTAAAGAAAAAAAAGATATGGCTACTTTGTTACCGTGAAAGTCATTCCCTCACCTTGTCCCTTAGTTCAAAAACATTACTAAAATGGCTATTCATCTCAAATATATCAATATTCTTAATAATTACATTATGTTAGTATATTAGAAAGATGTTTGTTATTGTCTATAAAAGCTTCCATCTTACAACGACGAATTTATAAAAATGATAATTCGATTTTAAATATGTCCCGCCAAATAAAATCATTCCCTCACCCTATTATATTACGAATATTCGATTTCTGAATATATCGAACGATATTTAGGAACGCAACCTTAAGTTTTTAGTACCTGGCAATACCCTCAAATGTTTCAAGATGGCGATTTCTTCTCAACCGTAGGTGAGTTTCTGCAAAAACATACTATGTAAAAAATTGTTAAGAGTTACATTTATGGCGATCATTACCTCACGTTACATGTATGTATGTATGCATTTTAGTATATATGTATGTAATTTGTTGTTTTAATGCGTTTTTGGGAGTAAAATGCATATTCGAAATGTAACAAGCAAATTGAGGTTATGTGCCGGTGTTTTCGTAGCTTTAGTTAAAATTCGTCATTCCCTCACAGTCATTCCCTCACTGCTTGTAGGAGTGAGGGAATGACAACTGTATGAGGGAATGATTTATACAGTATTCTACGGTTCTTTTAGATTTTTTATTTATTTCTTGCAACTTGTATTTCATGGTTTTTAATTTAAAACAGGACTGACGGTGTCGGTGGAACCCTGAAACGGACAGCTGATAAAGTCGTGGCAGAAGGCCATGATATCGTAGACCTGAATTCATTGAAACCTGTCCTTCAATCCAGGTGTCCCTCTATTTTATTGATTGAAGTTACCACAGCAGATATTTCACTGATGGATGATCTCATAATACAGTCCAGGACTATTCTACTTAAGCGGCTCCTGCCCAATCTGGGAGGTCCAAACGCCTCCTGCCGGAGGCTCTACGTGGGGATCGTGCGGTCCATGGCCGTTTACGGGGCACCGGTGTGGGCGCGTTCATTGAGGCTGCGGCCAGCCCGCCGGTTGAACGCGTCCCAGAGGGTCATGGCCATCCGGCTTGCCCGAGGATACCGCACGGTCTCCTGCGAGGCGGCGAGCCTCCTTGCCGGATTACCGCCATGGGGTCTGGAGGCAAAGGTCCTCGCGCACATCTGGGAGTGGCGCGAGGAAGCGAAACTCCGGGGCTTAACTCCGATGCCGCAAGAAATCGCGGCACAGCGGACAGAGCTCCGGCGGGATCTCATGGCGTCATGGAGGGTGCGATTGTCGCAACCCCGCGCTGGGCACGCCACAATTGCGGCGATAAGACCCCTCTTTGAGGAGTGGCTTGAGAGACGCCACGGCGTCCTCACCTTCCGCCTGACGCAGGTCCTCACCGGACACGGCTGCTTCGGGAGGTTCCTGTTTAGGATAAGGCGGGAGGAAACACCCGGGTGTCACCATTGTGTGGATCGGCCTGAGGACACGGTGGAGCATACGGTGGAGGTCTGCCCGGCTTGGGCGGAGCAACGCCGTGTCCTCGTAGAGGCGATCGGCGGCGGTGATCTCTCGCGTCCGGCCCTGGTTCAGGCCATGGTACGGAGCGAGAGGAAATGGCAGACCGTCACCTCCTTCTGCGAAGCGGTAATGCTCGCGAAGGAGGAGGCGGAGCGCGTGAGGGAGAGGCAAATTTCGCGCCCTCACGCCCCTTACCGCCGCAGGAGGAGACGCCCGAGGCGGGAATCGCGAGCCGATTTCCGGCCACCGTAGGCGCGGACTTGCGGACGGTGAGCAATGGGTAGCTCGCCGTCCGATAAGGACCAAGCCCGGGTCGACGGCGCGTTGTGTTCCACGCGCGCCTCAAAGAGATGTCAGCATAATTGACGGGGTCCGTTAGGGCCGGTGCCTGCCGGGGGTTCGAAGAAAACCGATAGAGAAATCGTGGCCCCCGGCAACAGGGCAACCGAAGGAACACGGGTGGGTTTTAGTCAGTAAGAGTCTGACACGCCCTCCCGCTTCAATTTCCCATCCCAAAAAAAAAAAAAAAGGACTATTCTACTTTCCGGGGAACACAAAAAATACGCTAGTTCGTATTTTTTCATTTGGGATATTTTCAACAACACCAAAGTAATCGATTACACAATTTATTTGTACATGTTTTTTATTATAATATAATAATAAATCATTCCCTCACTCTCTTAATCATTCCCTCATTTGTTTATTTTTTAAAACCTCATTTTTTATCGATTATAAACAAAAACATGGAAGACCAATACTCCTAAATAGATCTCTTAAAGCAGCTTTTTTGATCTCTGCAAAAAGAATACCTATCTAAGTTAACAAAAAAAAAAAAACAATTCAATAATAACTCAAATTTTGAAATTTCATGTGAAATACCCAAATTTAATTTGCATGTTTTGGGGCATAAAACTCTTTACAAGAAAGAAAGAAAATTATTTTATTTTGGTCACGCACAGGAAATAAAAACAGTGAAAAAGGAACATTTAAAACTTGAATTGACAAAACAAAAAATAAAAGAATAATTCTGCATGCGTGCATGAAGAGCATGGCCACTGTAAAAACATAAGAAATTAAAGGCAAAAGATAGATTGTAGAAAGATTTCTACAGTGCAATGTCAAAAATGAAGTAACATGAAGCTAACTCAAAAACTACCCAAGCAGAATTAATAAAAAATATATGGGACCAAAATGCAAGCTTCCTTTAGCAAACGAAAAAATTATTTTCTAAATCGGTCTACTATTGACGAAAATATCATTGAAAAAATATTACTAAATTTTTTTATACACCGTGAAATTTGAATCACAGATTTGCTAGAACAAACGTTGTTCAGACCATGGTCTACTACCATACTACAGCATCCTATTTAAAAAAAAACATAATTGGTTTTTGAAAAAACACAAAAAAAAACAAAGTTTAAAATGTCAAGATTATCGTTACTCCCTACAACACAGACACCACGCATGGGACACGGCATTGTTTACAGGGAAATGTACCTCCATAAACGAAATTTAGTAAGCAGTAGATAATCTTGACATTTTAAACTTTGTCTTTTTGTGTTTTTTCAAAAACCAATTTATGTTTTTTTTTTTATTGGATGCTGTAGAATGGTAGTAGACCATGGTCTGAATAACGTTTGTTCTAGCAAAACTGTGATTCAAATTTCACGTTGTATATACAGACGAACATAGAACCTCCTCTTTTTTGGAAGTCGGTTAAAAATATTCTCACTTTGTCTACGTAAACACTCTAACGTAGAGATAGAAATGGTCCACGCTACGAGTACAATAGCAACGAAAACAGAATTAAATAATATCTGTGTATAGCGTCATCTCTGTCACTCATACCAATATGACAGTCTCTTTCTAAAGTTCGACGTGTCATAAGTACATAGTATGCATGCTTACTGCAGAGTGCAGACGCATACTTACAATATTTCTATTTTCTTAATGTCCCTCGGGAATCATCGCATTTCCGAATACAAACAAATGCTAATTTCCATGTCCATCAATTATTAGATTTATCTTGTATAATAATTTGAATTCAGAACTAAGTACTTTATTGTTGTTTTGTTTTGATTTGATTTTCGTGTGAACTATATAGAGCTGTAAAACTATTTTCCTATCTGTCGTGCCTGCGGCTTTAGCAGCTTTCCTCCCATTTTTAAATAAATTACATTAAGTTAAAAGAGTATTAACAACTCTATATACTTCCAAGTCGATTGAGAGCGTCCGGCCTGCACCAAGTGCAAAGGGCAACTGATAGAAATCCGACGACTGACGAAACACGAGGTTTACCGAGGGGCATTAGGAACATAGTTGTACTGTACTGTAGAGTGCAGTCATTACACTTCAAAATGTATTATTTATCAGTGCTGAACATATCTAAGTACTATTTCACAAACAACAATAAATCTCTACATAATAATTTATCAAGTTGTAACAACGTTTATCTAAATCTTATGCTATTTATTGCAATAACTGAAATTGCACTTCCAAAGATTTACTTAGCAGTCCAGATAACTCCAAGACAAATAAACATACTTAGGTAAAGTTCGTTTTTTAATCCCAGAGACTAATTTGACATTTGAAGTGATTGTTGTTAGTTTTTTCAATTTGGAGTTTGACATTTGCACCTGTCAAATTAGTTTCTGGGGTTAAAAAATAAACTGTAGGTAAGCATACCGAAAGCGAAGATTGTCAGCTTGTTTTGACGGTTAAACCCTTTAATTTTCTTTTTAACGCTTATGTACCTGTGAGTATAGCAATGCTATTTACAACTACATTTCACAAATCCCTGACCTGTTTCCATACATTGTATATTGCAAAGGAACGGAGTGCCATCTGGACTAGGGATGCCATCTTCATTACATTCTGACAACAAACCATAAACTGCTGCCTCGAATGTATGTTGTTATATTCCACACATTGCCGGTTGAAACATTTGGAATGAAAATACAGAATAAAAACTTTTTACAAAAAAAAAACGACTTAAAAAAAAAAACACTACAAAGTGAAAAATAACTTTAATTTCGGAAGACGGTGACAAAAAAACGAAAATTCAAAACGAAACTACGATTTAAAAGTTATTTTTCATTTTAGTGTTTTTTTTTTTGGAAGTCTGTTGTTTTTTTTTTACAAAAAGTTTTTATTCATATTTCAAGAGTAGCTCCTATAGAAAAAATTGTTCATTTTCAAGGTACTATACTAAAAGTATGTTCCTCGATAAACCTAACACCTTGTATATTTTGTAAAATCGTAAAAGTTTCAACGTGAAGCGAACCGTGTGCAAGAAATGATTGTGACGCTTGTCAGTTAAGAATAACTAAAGTTTTAGTACACATAGCTTCTGGACGCGACTTCACCCGCGAGGCAGACAAATATGCTATTAAACATATGCCACTCGGCAATAGTGTGGTGAAAGAATTTTTGAAATCAGAAGAGTAGTGTCAGAGATTACCTCCCGCATTCAAACTTACAAGTAAAATATTAGTTAAGTATAGGTACATAAACAAAAGAAAATATATAATTATGAAAAGTTTAAATATACAATAACAAATTGTTGTATAAAACTTCTTGCTAAAGTTTCTAAGAAACCGGTGCATGGTGACACAATAACGGCTTTCCAAATACAGAGCATTTTTTGTCACCTTCTTGTCAAAGATGACAGATTTAATGCCTCCGTTATAATATGACGGAACTCTTTTCTAGAAAACCCGAGCATAAAAACAGCTGATAATAAAACAAAATAAACCGACATACTTAAAGAGAAATAAGAAAAAAAAAACTACTTACTTACCAATTCAAAATCATATTCCACACACAAAAAAAAAAAAAACACAGAACTCAAAATAGAAACGTTTTATTTTTAACTTTGAAATATCACGAATTACTGTGGAGAGTAATAATAGCTCGGCCGCGACCGATCCGCGCTCCGGCTCAAATACATCTGAAACCACACTCAAGAGAAACTGAAGCGAATTGGGGAAATATAAAATTACTCCCGTAGGGATGGGGTTGGGAAATATCGATAGATTTGAGTTGATCTGATGATAATCATCATCATCAACCTCTAATGTTCCCACTGCGACACAGGCCTCTTCTCTGTGAGAGGGAGTGGGCTGTAATCGGGTGACCACTGAAAACCAGCGCTGTGCTGTGGGTCCCCCATAGCACAGCATCATGCTGAGCGGAAGCCTTCTTGTCACAGTCATGTCGTGCAGCTGCCGCCTAAGTAAATTCTGTTCTATGCTCGTGATTTGTTATGTACTTTTTGTTGTTCTCTGATTACTCTTGTCTTTTATGTATGCACGTGTTTCTGTGACAAATAAACCTATTTTTCTTTCTTTTCTTTCTAATCCACCACGCGGGCCCAGTGCGGGTTGGTAGATGTCCCATGTCTTCGAATTTTCGGTACTAGGACATGCCAGTTTCCTCACGATGTTTTCCTTCACCGTTTTGAGAGCAGTGGTGATGAAATAATTTACACAAAGTAAAGCGCCTGTCTGGGTTCGAACCTACGACCTACAACTCGTAAGTCGCGGCCGTTACCACTGGGCCACCACTGCTCTCTGATCTGATGATCATTTCAGATCTATCGATATTTCGAGGCTAGGCATATGATGATTCATATGCTAACTTTCCTAATATAAAGGGCGTTATCACACTGACGATTTGCCAGCTTGTTTCTAGCGAGGCGATCTGCGGACACATGCTCTCCGCGGGTGCGAAGCGAGCTTACCGCGACTAGGTGACGTATACGCTGCGTTTTCAAGAGAGAGCGAGACAGCGCACTCGCTTGTTTCGCTCTCTCTTGTACACTTGGCAATAGCTCTCGTTAGGCGAACGCGGTGAACGCGTTGCACTCACGTGGCGTGCTTGCAAGCTCACACACAGCGGGTGCGTTGAACAATCGCCTCGCTAATAACTCGCTCGCAAATCGCCAGTGTGATCAGGCCCTCAAAATGAAGTAGTCCACTTAGAGCACCCGTCCGAATAGCACCTGCGTGAATAGCACCTAGCAGGATTAAAATTTTATTTTTACATTTTTGTCCACGAAGATCACCTACGATTCAGCAGCCTACTGCTGGGATGTATTTGTAAAAATCACTAGAATGTTTATTAATTACACATATTTACGTAAAGACGCCAGCACATCAAGCTACTACAATCTGTCAAAATTATTTAATAGATTTTCAACATAATTAATTGATTCAGGCGTGACCTTGCGGAAATCCATTATAAAATACAATAGACGTGGATATATTTAGTAACTTGTTCCGCTTAGCTATTTCTAAAGAGCCATAAAAAACTCCTGAAAGAAATCGACACGTGTTTCACCTCTCAACGAGGCATCCTCAGGATGACGATGGACTTGTTGCGAACTCGAACACGGCGTGTTGCCACACCAAGCGCTGAGTGCGTCATCCTGAGGATGCCTCGTTGAGAGGTGAAACACGTGTCGATTTCTTTCAGGAGTTTTTTATGGCTCTTTAGAAATAGCTAAGCGGAACAAGTTACTAAATATATCCACGTCTATTGTATTTTAGATTTTCAACTTTATCGCTGAAACATAAGATTCAAAGTTGATTGGGAAAGTTTGACAGTTTCGGGTAGCTTGATGTGCTGGCGTCTGTACATACGAAATTTGTCTAGGCGACATTTAAAAATCAAAAATAATAAAAATCACTACCTATGACAATAATTATTAATTTTACCAAATAATAATAATAATGGATTTCGGTAAAAAGCACATATTTTTATCCCGGTAGTAAGTTACCGTTCTCTGGTAAATATTAGCGATAAGACCGCCATTGTACCCTGAATATTAGAGGTTTTATAAATGATTTTTGTAAACATTTGGTGTAAAAAATACAGGGTCGCAGGGACATCGACACGAAAACTGTTACCATGGAGTCAGTACATGATTCTGAATTTTTTTGTCGGTTATTAAAAAAAAACCAGCGTTTCCATTGATTTTGACCGCTTATGTCTTAGGGTCGATGTCCCTGTCACTCTATGTATATGCTATCTAGATATATAAAACTATCGACACAAAATCTATCGACACGTCCCATCACTAAGCGCGTAGCACCTGGCATTGCCCGGCACGTTCCCAGAAGCGATTGTTTATTTTAGAAACATCATGTATATTTTGTTTTAGCAACAACATGTATACAGGTTTGTTTTCTTCTCTCTTTGTACATTTTTAATTGTTTTAAATAAGTCATGGAACGGAGTAACCTTAGCAAAAACAGATTTTTTCGGGGTGTGGAGGTCAGCTGGTCCATTCTGAAAAATCTCCCTGTGAAAACATAGGGATGTTGCGCATTAGGCCACGACTCCGGCCAGTCGTGGTTCGTGGCCCGGTCTACAGTTACCCGGTTCGTCAATCTGCCTAGCCTTTTCCCAACTATGTCAGGGTCGGCTTCCAGTCTAATCGGATGCAGCTGAATACCAGTATTTTACATGGAGCGACTTCCTATCTGAAGGTCAATGACAGCCGGGACCAACGGCTTAACGTGCTTTCCGAGGCACGGAGGAGTCTCGGTATGTAATGATGGTCACCCATCCTTGGACCGACCCCGGCAAGTGTAGCTTAACCTGATGGATCGACCTGTGCGGCTGTTATTACTTAACCACGAGCTCCTCAAGTGCGCGATTCGTATCGGTTTCCATAGTTTATCTGGTCGCTGCGACCACTGGTCGTGGTCGTGGCCGCCCAGTCCGCGAGATCCCTTTTGTGAAGTGAGCTGTCTTTCCTCCTGATGCTATTGATTAACACTATTTATTTAATTAATTGATACAGGCGTGACCTTGCGGAAATCCATTATAAAATTCAATAGACGTGAATATATTTAGTAACCTGTGCTTAGCTATTTCTAAAGAGCCATAAAAAAAACTCCTGCAAGAAATCGACACGTGTTCCACCTCTCAACGAGGCTTCCTCAGGATGACGATTGACTTGTCGCTTGTTACTCTGCGTTCAGCGCTCGGTGTGGCAACACGCCGCGCCGTGTTCGGGTTCGCGACAAGTCAATCGTCATTCTGAGGATGCCTGGGCAACGTCGCAAATAGATGCCATATATTTCGTATGGCAATATTATGGTAATATGAAATGTGGCTAACTAGTGAACTAAAATGTTAGGTAATTATGAAATGCAATAATTCAAAATCAAAAAAATCAAAATCAAAATATTTTATTTCACATAAACCTACATGGGCACTTATGAAACGTCAGAAGCTAGGTGCCCGGTTCCAATTGGTCGTTTCCTATGGAGAAGAGCCGGCAAGAAACTCCACGGTTACTCTTTTAAAAATAATTGGCTTTTACAATACTTTCAAATAACAGTCAAAGTACAGTACCAAGTACTTAACAAAATAGAAAATGGTCAACAGGTCTACAATCCACTAAGCCTACAGCGTTCTCACATTCACAAAATATGTAGAAAAGAATCTATACAAAAAATAAATTAATTAATAAAAGTAAAAAACCTATTCTAAATAAAACGCAATTATATGATTGCTATTACAACTGTAATCAATCTGAATAATTATCATATACAAAAAGTCACAAAAAAAAAAAGTTGAAAATAAATCGTAGGTATATAATGTCAAATAATAGAATAGTAAATATGTCAAGGGCGAATGTAAAAATAAATAAAAATAAAGATTTAAATAAACATGGTAATTTGGGAGCAGTTAATAGACTCTTACTTATTTATGCCGTTAATGAGGTACCAGGGAAGCCACATGTGCAGAAGGAATTATTGCCAAATTTCCTCGTCTTCAACGTAGTCTTTAATTTTATAATATGATTTCTTGATAAGGACACGTTTGATGTGGGTTTTGAACTTCCCATCGCTAAGTTCTGTCACAAACTTTGGCAACTTGTTATAAAAGCGGATACTGTTTATAAGAAATGACTTGCTTGTTTTAGTTAATCTAAATTTGGGTATCACAATTTCATGCCGACTACGTGTATTTATATTATGGAAATCGCTTCTTATTTTGAAAAGTCTTAAGTTTTTGCGAACATAATAATACTTTCTAAGACATAAAGTGAAGGCAAAGTCAGTATATCAATTTCTTTAAATTTGTCTCTAAGGGACTCGCGAGGGCCCATTTTATAGATCGCGCGGATTGCCCTCTTTTGTAAAATGAAAATTGAATCAACGTCAGCTGCTGATCCAAACAGCAGGACGCCATAAGACATAATACTGTGGAAATAAGCAAAGTATACTAACCTAGCTGTGGCTATATCAGTCAACTGCCTTATTTTTCTTACTGCATATGCAGCTGAACTTAATCTACCTACCTAAAAGAGTTCTAATATGGGCGCCCCATTGTAATTTTGAATCTAAAGTAATTCCTAAGAATATAGTTTCCGTTATTGCATCTAGTTTTTTGCCATCAAGTTTTAGATTTAGACCTACTTGAGGTACATTTGGTAATGAGAACCTAATACATTTCGTTTTGTTCGCATTAAGTAAAAGATTATTAGCTGCGAACCATTTTGAAAGTACAGCCAGACTATCGTTGACATGTAATACATCTGTATCTTTCCTGTCTATTTAAAAATAAGAGAAGTGTCGTCAGCAAATAGAATTATATCTGATAAGTTAGTCATCATGTAAGGAAGATCGTTTATATAAACTAGAAATAAGAAAGGACCGAGAATTGAACCTTGAGGCACGCCCATTTTAACTAGAGACCCCGAAGACATCGCCCCATTAACATTTACTTTCATAATACCGAATTAATTTCATAACACCGAACATTTAGTTTTAGATGTAAAAAGTATTTGGTAACTTTCCAAATGCCTTATTTACACCTAAAACGGTTACAACATCAAATTCAGTGTTATAATTGCAATTCATTTATTAATATTCTAGTTTACTAGTTAGTAATATTGTCAAATTAATCAAAACAGGTAAATATTTGACAGCTATTTGCGACGTTGCCCACTTTTAGAATGTACGCTCTTAAGGGTACACTTTTGATTTGTGCCCAGATATTGGCTCGCCCCCTATTATATGGGACATAAACATAAATTCAAAATGTCTCTGCCTGATCCTTTGAGGATTACATGCGTGATGTTCTGTGTAAAAAAATATCTAGACGTAAGATGCAAAGCACTATCCATCTTGCATGACAAACAGTTCCTCACAACCGGAACTGCACCGGAAAAGCATTGCAATGAGACGGCAACTGAACAACCTTCTTTAGAGTAATATACTCTATTTTCATACACAGTTAACACCGTCATCAGTTTCCAATGATAAGGAAAATTGTGGAAGAAACTCGTGTTTACAATGAAACTAGCGACGCACTTATGCAGTGCTGGCAGATCCGATTTTTAAAAATCCGTGGGGCAACACTGAAATGTCTGTAGAAATTCGCATATTCAAATTCAAAATTCAAATTCAAATTCAAAATATTTTATTTCACATAAACCTACATGGGCACTTATGAAACGTCAGAAGCTAGGTGCACGCTTCCAATTGGTCGTTTCCTATGGAGAAGAGCCGGCAAGAAAATCCACGGTTACTCTTTTAAAAATAATTGGCTTTTACCTCTTGAAACAGATCTACGGACCTTTATTTAAAAGCTGAATGTGTGACTTTTCCTGGGCTGGCCTTAAAAGTAGTTTAAAATTAACGAAGAAAGTCAAAACCAAATCAATCTAGCGGAAAGTCCAAATTATAAAAGTTTCATCAGTTCTTAATTTTCACCCGTATATCGAGCTTGGGGCAGGTAAAAATGCAAAATGATGGTGTAATTTTAATTTTTTACTAAGTATTTTGACATGTTTTTATAAATTTTACACTGACAGTTTTATATTTGACATTTTATTAAATTTTTTTCGTTCTGACATTTTTATAATTTTTTGTAAATTTTTTCTTTGTTTATGTTAATGAGTTGAATTTATAATTTAATTAATCCCAATTTTATTTTGGGTTTTTTTCCGTTTCGATTCGAGTTTATAATTTAAATGTATGAGTGAAAACTATGGACTAGTATTATGTCTGAAATAAATAAATAAAATAAAGTTAGTATGCAACTCGACATCGAAATCGATCCACAGAATCTAATCGCGCTATCGTTTACTTTGCGTGCTTTGGTTAGGTGTAAGGTAGCTCGGTACATGGTCAAGGTAACTTATTAAGTTTCCGACTTTCCGTACCCGAAGAGTGCCAAATGGAACCCATTACTAAGCTTTCGCTGTCCGTCCGTCCGTCCGTCTGTCAGCGGGCTGTCTCATGAACCGTAATAGGTAAACAGTTGAAATTTTCACAGATTGTGTATTTCTATTAATAACAAAATTTAAAAAAAGTTTATAATTAATGGGGGTTTATACACGTTTTTTATACGGGGATATATGGAAATGGAAAACACCGACCTCATCTAGTTTTAAAATATTATTATTTCTTTTGACGTGTAAAAGTGTTTTCAGGGTTCCGTACCACAAAAGCAAAAAACGGAACACTTATAGGATCACTCGTGTGTCTGTATGTCTGTCACAGCCAATTTACTCCGAATCTAATGGACTGATTAAGTTGAAATTTGCTACACAAGTATTTCTTCTTCTTTCTTTCTTTTTAACGTAAATAAATGAAGTTTGAATGGGGCCGTTCAAGTATTACGTAAGCAAATTTATTACAATTATTTACCCCCCCCCCCCCTTGTCAGCAAAAGTAAGCAAAGCTCTTAGACCCCCCCCCCCCCTCCATGTTTACGTAAACATTGGTACAGTAAGCGCTCAAAAGTGCATGAGCACGCTAAGAGTCGTATTGCTGTGAACACGCGGTATAGTCCGTACATTTGTATGTGTAAACAGTCAGACGTCTGTGGTGTGAGTGCCGTACACACACCACAGAGAACGCAGTTTTGAACTGCACACAATCGTATCGTCACGGTTCGCGGGCGCCGTACTTATATTTCCATAACTTTTGTTAGCACGCATCATACTCGTACGCGTGACCTTGGCCAGTGTATCGCATTGCTAAAATTCGAAAGTAAATTATATGTGCAGATAGCAGAAGGCGTTAAGCGTTGGTCTTAGATTCAAGATGGCTAAGGTTCTAATCTCGTAAATCACAGTGCTGTTTTTGCAAATATTATTATTTTTGTTTGCAATAATAATATTTTTAAATATCCTGCCTATTTATTAATGTTGTTATTGCAATAAAGGGTTTAGAATAAAAAATGCGTGATATGTTATAATAAAAAATAAATAATATTTATTCGTCATGTTTATTTTACTTAAGTATAGTTATCAAACTGCTACAATTATTTATCATTACTTCACCTGAATAATATGTGAAATAGATGTCTAGAAACTTAGAAGCAATTTGTATTATTTTGACATATTTAAATTTTGAAATGTTTTAAATTTTAAATGGATTTTTTTTGCACCATAAATATAAAGCTTTGATCATGGTCTAAGTAATTAAGCAATAAATAAGAATATTAGACTACTTAAAATGTAAAAAAAATCTACTGACAAAATTGTTGATTTTAAGGTTAAAGGCAGTTGTTCATATTAATTATTTTAAACTTTATTTGGCTTTAGTAAATATTGGTTGGTATTGAGGTTATAGCTTAAGTATTCATTTTCTTTACGAAAAGAAGATTGAAACTAAACCTCAAATTTTAATCCTAAAATAATACTATTACTAAAATAATATTAAACAATTTCGGTATATCTGCAAGAAATACGACAAACACCCTATTGAAACGTGCTTAAAAAATTCGTTACCATAAATTCATGCAATAACGAATCTGTTGTTTATTATGTTGGTACGGTCAATATTTTAAGGTCAAAAACGGTTTTCTAGCTGGTCTTCAGTGATGCAAGCCTTCAGAGTGCGCGGCGAACGGTTCATAATGACGTGTTTTTAATAATTCAGCAAAATATCTCGTTGGTATGAAACCATTTGTTTCATTCACCATTTGACGTCGCTGCTACTCGATAATAAGCCCCTTCCTCATATCTCTTAGCCGTCACAGTATTTCTCTAGAACAAAGAAAAACATTGTTTTTATTACACATAATACCTAATTATTTATTATTCACTAATCGAATTAAACCTCACAATGAATTTAAAACTTTAAAGGCATCTTCTGTCTCAACAATACCTCTGTTCTATCAACAATACCCTTGATTAAGATTTATGTTTAGTAAAATATGAAATATATAAATGATAACACTCACACTTAGTCCGGTTTTATTAGATATTCACTTCACTTTTACGCAGCGCAATAATATTCTCTGATCTGATCTGATCTCTTCAATATATTTTATGCCTGCTTTTTGATAATAATAACCACAACACTGCGCTAAATGCTCGTCACCAATATTATCACGGCACGAACCAACAAAGTTCTATTAATTGAATACTTGTAACAAACTGCATCTACCCCACAGAAATCGAAATAATTTACTTAGTTTTTTGTGGTCTACCTGCTAAACTTTAATATTTATGTGAACAAGACGAATGAAACTAAAAACGAATGATGATTATCGAACTAGTCATTGGTTGCAGACAAAGTGAGTGTGTGTGTGTAATGTGCGTGTCTACAGTATTGTAACAACTTATAGAAGAAGGTCGTAAGTCAAACCGAAGCGTCAGTCTATTGCTTTGTGAGATTGCTTATGGACTTTTGGTCGGTACTGTACATGCATTTTTCTTTTAATGTAAGTATTCTGTTTTTTTTTATTGATTCATGAGCAGCAATTATAATTCTAGAAATAAGAAAATGGATAGAGGACTTCAACATAGAGTAAGAAACAAATATTATAATCATTATGTGTAAAAAAGTAAATAATTACTGCTGACGTAATCACCTTCTAGACCCCCCCACCCCCCATATCATCAAAAATAAGCAAAGCATAGACCCCCCCGCCCCCCTATAGTGCTTACGTAATACTTGAACGGTCCCAATACGGGGGGTAATTTTTGGGGGGCAAAAAAGAAAATTAAAAAAATAGTTTTGCAAACTGTACGGTGACATATCAAATGAAACGTCTTGTTGTGAGGATCTCAATTTAAAAAAATATATTTTAGAGGATAGATAGATCACCCCCTCCCCTCCCCTTTTCTCCGATTTTACTGAGCCTAAAATTTTGAATAAAATTCAGAGATTCTACTACTCACAGATTACAGGAAAACCTATAAGAAGTCTATGGTCTTAAAATAACTTGGTAAATATCTCAATATTAAATACAGGTTCTCTAACTTAGCTCTGGAGCCAGAGTCTCAAATTTTTCTGTAATATTTGTATGGCAATAAAGAATTTATTTTTTATTTATTTATTTATTGTGCGTACAAACTCACATTTGCAGTTGGAATGTATGGGAGAACATGTTTTTCAGCTACAATGTTAAGTTTGTATTTGGGATAAATTCATCCCTTTCCGACACGTACTTGTTTACAATCAATTTTAAAAAAATACAATAGACGTGGATATATTTAGTAACTTGTTCCGCTTAGCTATTTCTAAAGAGCCATAAAAAACTCCTGAAAGAAATCGACACGTGTTTCACCTCTCAACGAGGCATCCTCAGGATGACGATGGACTTGTTGCGAACTCGAACACGGCGTGTTGCCACACCAAGCGCTGAGTGCAGACTGAGTGATTATAATGGATTTCCGCAAGGTCACGCCTGAATCAATTAATTATCTTAATCAAATTCAATCAATCAACTCAGCCTATGGCAGTCCACTGCTGGACATAGGCCTCTCCCAGGCTGCGCCACAACACCCTGTCCTCCGCCTTCCGCATCCAGTCTGTCCCGTCACCCTTTTAAGGTCGTCGGTCCATCTAGCTGGGGGCGTCCCACACTACGCTTGCCGATACGCGGTCTCAACTCCAGAACTCATCTGCTCCACTGACCATCGGTCCTTCGACAAATGGCCAGCCCACTGCCACTTCAGCTTGCTTAGTCTGCAAGATATGTCGGTAACTCCGGTCCTTATCTGGAGAATTTCATTTTTGAGTTTACCTTCAAAGAAACTCCGAGCATATATAGCGCACTGAGTGACCTTGAATTTGGGGAACAGCCCGACTGTCATTGGTGCCGATTCTGTTGTCACAAATGCCTCTAAAGTAGACTAAAAATCACCAAAATTTAGTTTATTCCTGTCAAACGACGATTTCCCACTCTGAAATAGACTAAAGTAACACAACTTAACTACATTTTAGTTTGACAGCACTAAGATGGCACTGAGTTATTAATTTAGTGAAAATGGCAATTTTGCTATTCTGAATTTGACGTTTTGCACCAAAAATTTTTATTGTCTATCTAAATCTGATTATTTTTAATCGCGATTAAAAAGGTGTGGAATAAAATATGAACTAAAATTCACACCAACACCTCAACTTCAGGTGCAAAAACAGTCCACCGTCGGGTTCCCAAGTATTGGCGGGAGGGGTTCACATCGGCGTCGAGTCGACGATGAAGTATCTGGGACTCGTCCTCGATAGCCGGTGGAACTTCGTGGAGCATTTCCGACGTTTGGCTCCCAGACTGGACCGGGCCGGGGCTGCCTTGAAGCGGCTCCTGCCCAATCTGGGAGGTCCAAACGCCTCCTGCCGGAGGCTCTACGTGGGGATCGTGCGGTCCATGGCCCTTTACGGGGCGCCGGTGTGGGCGCCTTCATTGAGGTGGCAGCCAGGCCGCCGGCTGAACGCGTCCCAAAGGGTCATGGCCATCCGGCTGGCCCGAGGATACCGCACGGTCTCCTGCGAGGCGGCGAGCCTCCTTGCCGGAGTACCGCCATGGGATCTGGAGGCAAAGGTCCTCGCGCACATTTGGGAGTGGCGCGAGGAGGCGAAGCGCCGGGGCTTAACTCCGATGCCGCAAGAAGTCGCGGCACAGCGGACAGAGCTCCGGCGGGATCTCATGGCGGAATGGAGAGTGCGATTGTCGCAACCCAGCGCTGGGCACGCCACAATTGCGGCGATAAGACCCCTCTTTGAGGAGTGGCTAGAGAGGCGCCACGGCGTCCTCACCTTCCGCCTGACGCAGGTACTCACCGGACACGGCTGTTTCGGGAGGTACCTGTTCAGGATAAAGCGGGAGGAAACGCCCGGGTGTCGTCACTGTGTGGATCGCCCGGAGGACACGGTGGAGCATACGGTGGAGGTCTGCCCGGCTTGGGCAGGGCATCGCCGTGTCCTCGTGGATGCGATCGGCGGCGGTGATCTCTCGCGTCCGGCCCTGATTCGGGCCATGCTACGGAGCGAGAAGAAATGGGAGGCCGTCACCTCTTTCTGCGAAGCAGTAATGCTCGCGAAGGAGGAGACGGAGCGCGTGAGGGAGAGGCAAATTTCGCGCCCTCGCGCCCTCGCGCCCCTAACCGCCGAAGGAGGAGACGCCCTGGGCGTCGGGAATCACAGGAAGATTTCCGGCCACCGTAGGCGCGGGCTTGCGGACGGTGAGCAATGGGTAGCTCGCCGTCCGATAAGTACCAAGCCCGGGTCGACGGCGCGTTGTGTTCCACGCGCGCCTCAAAGAGATGTCAGCAGAATTGACGGGGTCCGCTAGGGCCAATGCCTGCCGGGGGTTCGAAGAAAACCGATGGGGAAATCGTGGCCCCCGGCAACATGGCATAGGAAGGAACACGGGTGGGTTTTAGTCGGTAAGAGTCTGACACGCCCTCCCGCTCCACCCAGAGCGGGAGAAGTTATTTGATAATTTCCCACCCAAAAAAAAAAAAAAAAAAAGGTGCAAAAACAGTACTGTTTCTTTTTTTTTGCAGAATAGCTTTATTCAACATTCTCATAGCCAAAAATAAGGAATTTTAGTGATAGTTTAGTTCGGTGTACAAGAGAATAGAATAGACACTAAATAAAATATTAGGCATTTATCAGAAAATTCTCGAGATGCAAAATTTTAATGACCTGATTGAAAGTCAATTGTCTCGACATCAGTTTATATGATCAATAAATATTGATTGAATCAATCAAGGGAGCTAATGGATCGAAGCTGGACATCTTTATTGATTGTGGGAGATAATATGAGTTCAAAGGAATGTAGGAGCTTTCAAGGACGTCAAATGAACCAAGAAATTGCACATAACATAACATCACGACTGTAAATCCCTAAGGGTTGGGCAGAGGCATACCAAATATTACACCCACATTTCGCCAGTTATGTTTAAGTCCCATGTAATAGGGGGCGAGCCTATTGCCATCAATCGGGCACAAATCCAGACTCCGGGCTGCTACTGAGAAATTCCAGATAGAAATACTCAATAACACTTCATCGGGCATCGAACACAGGACCTCATGCTCAGCAGTACCAACGATGCAGCCAAGAAATTATGCCTCTATCTCTTATAGAGGGACTCGTAACCTAAAGACAAACCGGTCGATCGATAAAAGTTAAGCAACGGTATCCGAGGTCGATCCGTGGATAGGTAACCGTCCTTTTCATACCAAGACCTCTCCGTGCCTAGGTATTGCACTTTTCTATGAAACAGCAGATTTTTTAAAAATAACCGACGAAAAATTTCAACACAGTGGGTTTCAGAATCATGTACTGAATCCATGGTAACAGTTTTCGCGTCGATGTCCCTGCCACCCTGTCTATGTTAGTACACGAGCAATTTGCGTGTCGCGGTTGGTTCGCGGATGGGTGACCATCCATTACATATCGAGACTCCTCCGTGAAGCTCCGTGCCTCGGAAAGCACGTTAAGCCGTTGGTCCCGGCTGTCATTCGTGCCTCAATGAAAGTCTGATGACCAGTTTTACCAAGGGGTACATCGTGTTACGCTGTGACTAGGTTGTGCAGGTGAGATAGGCAGTCACTCCATGTAAAATACTCATATTTAGCTGCATCCAGTTAGACTGGAAGCCGACCACAACATAGGGAAACTACTAGCCCGTTGTACCGTAAGCATGATGATAATTACAGTTTTTTTGGTAGTGATCACGACATTTCTGTGAAGCATGACTTGTTTTTTTTATAACTATTGGAATTCCTGTCATTTAAGATAAAATGTTTATACTAGAGAATATTGATCCTATCAAATCGATCAACCATGAGCTTGGCCTTGCGTCTCACCTGATGGTAAGTGCTGATCAGACCGAAGGTGGAAGCGAGCTTCACCCGGAATCCTCAACCACAGAGGAGCTGGCTATCTTACCTCTAACTGCCGAAACACAACAATGCTGTTAACATTGTTGTTATGGCGGCAGACTTAGATAAGATGGTGGTAGCTAGCCAGGCGGACTTAGAACAAGCCCTACCACTGACCAAACCAAGCAAAATTTTTTGTCCCCACTGTAAATCGAACCCGTGACCTCTGGGTCTGAGACAGGTGGTCTAACCACTAGACCACAGAGGCGGTTATATTGGAATATGGTTGCTTGACTGCAAGACTAATCTGTCTTCTCAAACAGAGAAGACGCTATCGTAGCCTAAGCAAGTCAAACAACACACGCAAAGATTAAAATAAAAAAAACAGTGGCACTCCGAGAGTGCCGACAGAAGTGAAAACTTGAACAAGATCGCCTTGGTGGAAGAAAAATACTTGTACAGAACATTGGTCCGTAACCTTATCTAAATAAAGAGCACAATCGCGTTTACAAATAAAAATATACTTCCAAAACATCTAAAGTAAAAATATTCGCATAGAACATTTATCCGTAAAGTTATATAAATAAAGAACACAATCGCGTTTACAAAAATGAGGTGTCGGTAACGGTGTCGCGAGTTCAATTGTTTTTTCCCATCACAAAAATGCCCAACGCGCCCAAAGAAGTTTTCACTTCAAAAAACCGGCCAAGTGCGATTTGGACTCGCACATGACGTACCGTACAATATTATATAGCAAAAATAAAAACATTTTCAAAAAAAAAACAACCGACTTCCAAAAAAAAACACTACAAAGTGAAAAATAACTTTAATTTCAGAAGTCGGTGTATTGGGTTTTGCGTTTTCGTTTTTTGCCACCGACTTCCGAAATTAAAGTTATTTTTAACCGACTTCTCCGTTTTCACTTTGTAGTGATTTTTTTTTGGAAGTCGGTTGTTTTTTTTTTTTGTAAAAAGTTTTTATTTTTCACTTTTTAGTTGAGGTACCTACCCCACACACATTCGAATACCACTACCTGCTGCCAGTGACAGGAACTTATCATATCATCTACATACTAAGTGGGAAAAAAATACGTATTTTGTAGCTAACTCAAAAATTACCCAAGCAAAGTTAATAAAATTTATATGGGACCACCTCTGAAGTATGATCTACCAAACAAAAAAAGAATCATCATAATTGGCGGAGTAATCACGTAACAAACATACAAAAAAAAAAAAAACAACCGACGAATTGAGAACCTCCTCCTTTTAGAAGTCGGTTAAAAACGCCGAAAAAGACACGTTTCTTATACCTTTAATTTTTAACTTTATTTAATTTTTAATAATGGTAACAGAAATACACAATCAGTGAAAACAACTGCTTACCTAAGTATAACGGTTAGTGAGATACAGCCTGCTGACAGACAGACAGACGAACGTAGAGCAGAGGCTTAGTAATAGGGTACCGTTTGGCACTTTTCGGGTTCGGAACCCCAGACTATATGCAAATTAAATATTTTCCATTGTTTTCATACAAAAAACATCAGTTTTTACAATGAAATCCAAAGAATTCATAAATTATTATTAAGGCGACGATAACCGACTTTTAATGATTTTATACTGAAGATCACGTCTAAACGAGTAGTGTTAATGATTTGGAAAAAATATTTGTTAAATTAGAACATTTTTTAATTACTTATAATATGGATATTTTTGATGATGTTTATAATATTACATAGTGAAATTAATTTGTAAAGTTATATCTAACGCGGAAAAAAACTGAGAATCACGCAAAATTTATCAAACGTATTTTTCTGAAACCTTCACTATTTTAAAGATAATTTAATTATTGATTCTTTAGTATACGTGTTTTATTAAAATACTTTATATTTTATGTATAATAAATTAATAATGCGTCTAATTAGGGACAGCGCTCCTTGATGGGCGAGTCCTATTACTGGCTGGACGTACGACGCGTTGCGTGAGCTCAGTACAGAACACATAAGCTAACCACTCAAGATCATTGTCATATATCTACGTCTTAAGTACGCTCGCAACTTCGTCTGTGTGTATTTCACAACTATTAATTTTTAATTGTTAAAATTTTGTTTTATTTGTTAATGTAAATGTTTTGTTTCATTTATTACTAATTAATTTATAATCAGAATATTTGTGCGCCGTTGATGGCAAGACTTTTTTGCGTTCATTTTTATTATTATTAACATCTGTACTTTTTTGTTTACCTATGTTCTACAAATAAAAATATTTTAGTTAGAATTTGAAAAGTAGCCCACTATGTCCTTCTATGTGCTATCAATCAGAAAAGAAAAAAAACTCCATCTATTCACGAATAAATTAAAAAATCTATTATTAAGTAAATGTTATTACAGTGTACAAGAATATTTAAATGATGAAATCTCTAAAACTCAAATTAAATACACAATATTTTTTTTTTTTTTTTAGAATAAATTAGATTATAAGATAAACAATAAGTCCTCATCTTTACTATATTTCTTTTGCTGTGCCCAACAGGGTCCACCATTGTTTCTTTTCTAATTTTTACCACCTAAGCACATACATTGTGGAATGCAATAAAGTATTGAGTATTGAGTATCTATCTATCATTCCGATCAGTTCAGTGGTTTAGGAGTGAAAAGGTGACAGACAAACTGACAACAGAAAGAACCTTCGGAGTTATCCAGGAATATATACGAATAAGGCTAAGGTTATATACGTATGTATGTTTATGAAGAACAGCTGATAAAAATCGGATAATTATTTGATAATTTTCTTTAGTGATATAAATCAGTAGTCATGGTCTTAAGATATATCACAAATAGATATCGTGAACCATACGTCATTGGCAACACGTTCACGTTATACTTGAGCTGATATGTGCGCGTCCAGTGTTGGATACGGTACGGTAACATGACGGACGGATGAATTTGGCTCATATACGTCACGTTTCCGTACCGTACAGTCCTTATATAACATTTAAAAAAAACCCTGTCCGATCCGTGAGGGTGTTGTTAAGTATCGTACTGAGAGTCTATTTATGAGGAAATTTTCAGGAAAAAAAAAAATTCGCCACTTTTTTTTTCAATGGGATATTTTACCGGTTTATTACATGGGGCGCACTTAAAGCAATTAAAGCATTTATTAGCAGGACAGGGATCTTAAATCTCAGTGTTATATATAAGGTTGCAGTTTGGTTGCTGTCAGAGGTAAAATTACTGAGAAAGGACTGTAATTTAGTGAACTGTAATTTATTTACTGATGGGGCTGCCGTGGCGTTGCAGTGCGTCAGGGATGTTTGCGGCGGCGCGTGTAGATTGTTTTTATACTATAATGCGCAAGCGCGCTGCATCAATGGTGGCACGAGTCATGGCCAGCCCCAACAGGGTTCTGAAAATGATAGCTGACAGAGTGGACTGTCCATATATAATTCACTGTTGTCAGTTACATGTGTCACCGTATTGTGTTGTTTACTAACACGTAGTTCTAAGGATATTGTTACTAACCCTCTATGAGTCTTGGCTCGAAATAAAGTTTTTAATTTAATTTAATTTAGTGATATTGTAGAGGTTAAACAAAAACTAAGTGATTGGTTGCAAACAAAAAGTAAAATATTTTTTTTTGTCGGTGTGAATGTATATGTTTTATTTATTTCTATTTTTCTATTTTTATTTGTAGTTTTAGATAATGTATATACTGTACTAGAATTTAAATTTTTTTACTTAATTTCTCAATGTACGTTTCCAAATTTAAATTTTAGCTTAATTTATTTACTATTAAGTGTTGGAAGTCAATTCATAGGCTACAAGGTTGTGTCTATATAAGTCCTGTGTAGAACCACTAACTCCCAAAATACAAGCTTGACTTAGTTTGGGAGTTGGTATATCATTAATACTTGCTGCTGTACAACCATCAAACACCTTGAAAATTGTAGTTCATAGATTAAGTGTTTTTGTTGTACTTTGAGAGTGAAATAAAATTCTAAAAAAAAAAAAAAAAAAATTGTGTCGGTTTTGAGAAATTCAGCATTTTACATTTATATACAGTTTCGGATAGGTTAGATCGTCTTTTTCCAAAAGAACTAGGAGTTAGTTAATTTGTTGAATTATGAAATAGTTCAAGAATCAAGAGAACACAGAATACAAGAGGGAGCGAAGCGAGCTTCCAAAATTTTACACCCACCTTGAATATAGGTTCGGTTTTCTTTTGACCATTAGGTATACAGAAAGAGAACTTAATTACTTTGTTGGGTTATGAAGAAAAGCTTAAACTAGTTTTATAGTAATTTAGGTTTTGGAATCTAGCCTTAACTTAGCCCTTCGAACTTGACTTACGAGTGCCCAAATTCCCTAGTTTGCTTCGCTCGCTCTTGCATTCACTTTTTTATAGGCTTTTTTTCTTAATGTTTTGTATATGATCAGGGTCATTTTGGCTAAAAACAAAACAAAACTAGATGGTGCCTAAGGTTCATTAAAGTACCTTCTACATGCTTGAATCCAACCAGAATAAACCTTAGACATAGCTAAAACTCCGGAGACGTGATCGGTATCGCCCATCACGTCTCCGGAGTTTTGCAACCTAATTTAATTGGACCTCTGTAGTCTAAGAGACAAAAATACCGAAGGAAAGAGAGCACGAGGCCGGTCGCCAACACGATGATCCGACCAAGTAAAAGAAACTATGTCCTCAAGCTTTCAGCAGGTGGTGATGGCAGTCCTCGCGCACATTTGGGAGTGGCCTGAGGAGGCAAAACGTCGGGTGTAACTCCGCTGCCGCGAGAAATCACGGCACAGCGGAGAGAGCTCCGGCGGGATGTCATGACTGGGCACGCCATGATTGTGGCGATATGTCCCCTCTTTTAGGAGTGGCTAGAGAGGCGCCACGGAATCCTCACCTTCCGCCTGACGCAAGTCCTCACCGGAGACGGTTGCTTCGGGAGGTTTCTGTTCCGGATAAGGCAGGAGGAAACGCCCGGGTGTCACCATTGTGTGAATCGCCTGGAGGACACGGTGGAGCATACGATGGAGGTCTGCCCGGCTTGGGCGGAGCATCGCTTGTCCTCGTGGAGGCGATCGGCGGCGGTGATCTATTGCGTCCGGCCCTGGCCCAGGCCATGGTACGGAGCGAGAGGGCATGGGAAGTCATCACCTCCTTTTGCAAAGCAGTAATGCTCGCGAAGGAGGAGGCGGAACGCGTGATTGAGAGGTAAATTTCGCGCCCTTACGCCCCTAACTGTCGCAGGAGACGCCCTATGCGTCAGCAATCGCAGGTCTATTCGCGGCCACCGTAGGCGCAGGCTTGCAGACGGTGAGCAATGGGTAGCTCTCCGTCCTATAAGGACCAGGCCCGGGTCGACGGCGTATTGTGTTCCATGCGCGCCTCAAAGAGATGTCAGCACAACTGAAGGGGTTTGCTAGGGCCAATGCCTGCGGGATGCAGGTTTGTCCGAAAGGGTTACCGTGGCTCCTGGCAACATACAGGCAACTGAAGGAACACGGGTGGGTTTTAGTCAGTAAGATTCTGACACGCCTTCCCGCTCCGCCCAGAGCGGGAGAAGTTATTTGATAATTTCCCACCCAAAAAATAAAATTGGTGGTGATAAACTTTGGACCGGAGTTAATGGAGGCAGATTGTCCGCTTAAAGCTACTCTTTAAACGTCTGTGGCTTAAGGGTTTAGTGACCACGATCCTCAGTAATGAGGGACTGATTGAAGAAGAAGTCTAAGAGATAAACAATCATCGTTGGTACTCGGGTGGTACCACTGGATAACGCACACCACGACATGACCTATTCTCGATAACTTCCTCATTTCTCTATAAATACGATTCAATTAAAACCATCTTTGAAATTAAGTATAAAAACAACGGTATTTATTTCAGAGATAAATAAGCCTTACCAAACAAACTTGTGTGATTCGCGATATTTTTGTGGCATAATTTGCAATGATAAGGAAATAGATTATAAATAGATATCGGTATTACGTCGGACGTGATGGTATGGTGTTGGTATCCGTTGTTGCTACGATACGGTATCTTGTTTGACAGATGCTAATTAAAAGCGGAGTAAGAGATTATTCTTCTGTACCTCGGAAAGCACATTAAACCTTCGTCCCGGCTGTCATTCATAGATCTTTGACAGTCATTACGGGAAGTTGGCAACGGGTATCGTATCGTGTTACCCAATCTGGGTTATGAAAGTTAGGCAGTCTCTTCATATTAAATAGGTACTGGTATTTAGCTGCATCCGGTTAGACTGGAAGCTGACCGCAACATAGTTGTGAAAAGGTGATGTGAGAAGGATTATTTTAACGTAATTAACGTGAAGAAATTTAACTTTATTTTCATGTTTTAGGTTGGAAAACGTAAATCTAGACACTGAATGCAGAAAACCTCTAATGTCACAGTCAGGGGGAAATGAAAAACAAAATGGCATCGGCACCATGAACATAAAAGGTAAGTAACAGTAGACTGGGCAGCATAATGATCGAGATTGATAATGAACTTAATCACAGTTTAAATTGAGTTTAAAATTGCGTGCACGAGATGATTCCCTAAGCTGTGGCGTGTGTTCTGCTAGCGCACACTTTCACTCAGTGAGCATTTTGCTACTCTTTCTGTGCTGATCACAGAACACGGAATCGACTCGCCAGCAGCTTCTAGCAACAGCAGTAGGTACTTACAAATAAAATTCGTGCCGCTACAATTCCGTTGTGCGCACAACTTCTGTCACGGACCGCCATTCTAAAGTCGGCCAACATGGGTGAATATTTGAAGATAGACATATTCAGGATTCGAAAATTAAGTTCAAATAATGCTTCCAATTACAACTTTTATGGATTTAACGTAAAGTTTATAGTGCAGATTAACTAAATAAATCAAACGCACGGTATTTGAACTTCTATATAGGTCTGAATCTGAAGCTGAAAATTTTCGTCGAACGGTGATGAGATATGAAATACACGGTAATTAGTGTTTAAAAATGGTAATTATACTTCGTGATTGGTAATAATTATAAATAAAATGAACAATTTACTTAAATCACATATTTATTTATTATTTAGGTGACATAATAAATGACATCAAACTTAGCTATATAACGACTTGACTGAATAAAAAAAAACTCAAAAATCAACAGGTTTTCCTAAAAATCAATAATATTATCTGACTAGTAATTTCAATAAAATCAACTAAAACACTGGTTCAAAACTCAGTGTAAATAGAACTCAGACCTATACATGTTCCATCTAAGATATTTCTTAAGCTCGATGAGATCTTATATAAAAACTTAAAAGTATTTATGCTTAAACCCGAATCAGTCTCCTTTCATGGCCAGCAACTGCGCATGTAGTTACTTAATCATAAAAGTAGTAGATCTGCAAGATCATCACACGCCTATCATAAACAGAAAAATACAAAAGATTTGCTGTTTCTATCAAACTTTGGTAAATATGGACCTTGACTTAATTTAAAAAAATAAGTAAAATATCAACAAAACTTCACCAAATAAAATTTTCTTCTTAGCTTCTTCTACTTTGGTTTTGTGTGCAAGTAGTGCTGTTACTTTAGAAATTAGGACTCTGCAGTCGTTTTTCAGTCTCATAATAATTTTCCTTTACGCATTATTTTTTCGTTGCAGGGATTCTAATTGTAATTTGTATAGTTGATCTTTTTTTCTAATATGTAGCGCATCTTTCTCAATTTGCTTCTTAAGTTCTTAACTAATGGTTCCTGTAGATCGTTAGATGTAGAGGGTTGTGGCTCATTTTCACAAATTGGTAGTCTTCAGGGTCTATGTTCATTATTATTACTATTTTCTTCGCTGTCACTGGAACTTTGTGTATTTTCATTCATATGTTTAATTTCTTCCTTTATTAATTTCTTTTTTTGAAAATGTTTTCTAAAGTTTTCCCTCCATTTCTTTCTCTGTAGCCTTCTAGCTCTTGGCATCATTTCTTCAACTGACAAAAGTTTTTCTGTTCTCTTCATTTTTTGTAGCGTTGTCGTTCTTTTTCTTTTTCAAGGGCGTATAAAATAGAGTCAGCTTTGATTTTAGCGTATCGATTCCGGCGTGCGATTTTGGCTTTAGGCAAATTTCCTCCTTCGATTGCTGTTTTTTCCGAGGCATGTTTACTCTGAAAAAAAAAATAAGTTAGCGGTAGGTGGGTAGTCAGTATGCAGGTTTATTTTGTTGCGGATGTGTCAGTTCACACCGAATGATCAACAATCGATCACTTCGACCTTGGGCTGGCCTAGCGGAGTAAGAAGTTTCAATGTAGGTACCTAATAAGAAGCCAGTTTATACTAGTACTAATTACCATTTTCAGTTTCTCATTACCGTTCGCCAAAATACGAACGGGAAAAATGGTAATTATATAAACGGTAATTAGGAATTTGTACACTCTCTCACATTATACGTTCTTTCTAGAACTTAATAACTTGGGAACTTAATCAAAGCAAAGAGTTTCCTATGGCGACTATTACAGTGCATAAAAAGGATAAATAAGAATAATAGACTTACCACGGGCAACTCGAACGGTAAGGAGATTTTTGTTTGCCAAACACAATTTCTGGGCGATTAGTGTACGCTACAGTTGGCGCCAAAACACTCTTTGACGTGTGACCCACACGAGTCGTGACGTGGAACTAAGCGCGACCGGTGAGTTACTCTTTCAGATACCAATAAACTACGCGGAAACAAAATAATCCTGCGACTCTTTGAACAAATGGTAGTGAGCATAAAGTGTTGGGACAATTTTCAAAGTCGTTAAAAATTACTTAAAACTGTTCTTTAATGTGTATAGTTTTGTTAAATGGTAAAGCATGTCGTGTACTATCTAAATTACTACAAAAAAATACGATCTTTAGGGTTTATTTATAACTTTTCGAGCATGAACTGCTAAAATTTGGGAATTGGGACACGAATGGTGATGAGATTTGAGGGACGTTTATGAATATAACTTATTTGTTTATAACAATAGGAATATGTTATGTCCATCTGTATATAGTACTGGAACTATGTTTTACGTGAAATAAACAAAAACATAACTTTATATCTCACTAAGTAGTTATTTGGGGAGGGCCGCGTAATATGCATATGTTCAAAGAATCACCCACATACAGAATTCCGAAACGGAATTCCGTTTCGAAATATTGATTCGGAATTTCGAAGGCAGCAATTCCATACAAAGGCCGGCCCTGTGACCGGCCATTATATGCCGAAACGGAATTCCTTTTGTTAGGATTTATTTATTTAACAGTTTATGTACACAAGAGGAACAGACAAGAAGAAAGGAACAGAAAAATATGTACAAAGGTGATGCTTATTTCTAAAGAAATCTCTTTCAGCATACCTGCGACAGGAAAATAGTTAAAGAAATGTAGACAACGTGTGTAGGAGTAGAAAAGAAAACAGAATTCATAAATAAAAACTTAACTATTCACTAATTTAAATCTAAACATACAATATGAGAATATACCTAAATACATACTCCATACTTGTTAGTATATACTTACTTACAGAAGGAATTTCGAATCGGAGAACTACTGTACGTGTGTGATAGATCCTTGATTTTGGATGGATTTGCTGCCTTCGATATTTCGAAACGGAATTCCGTCTGTATCTGGCCGGCTGGCCTAAGCCGCTAGTTTTTATACGTCATTATTTTATGGAACGTGTTTTAACAACATTGACGTTTTGACTGCCTCGTTGGTCTAGTGGTCGCAAGTGCTACTGCTGAACATGAGGTCCTGGGTTTGATTCCCGGGTCGGGCAAAGTGTTATTGGGTTTTTCTATCTGAAATTTCTCAGTAGCAGCTCGGAGTCTGGATTTGTGCCCGGTTGATGGCAATAGGCTCGCCCCCTATTACATGGGACTTAAATATAACTGGCGAAATGTGGGTGTACCTGCTACAGGGACACCTCTGCCCAATCCTTCGGGGAAACAAGGCGTGATGTTATGTGTTATAACAACGAGGCGTTTATAACTTCTAACATTTGTTCTTGCCGCGGTCGCAGACACAAGACACAGGTCGCGCGACCAGTACTGTCATGGCCGAGGGGTCAGTGCTCTGTGGTGATTACGCTAAGCACTCGATACCCAGTGATTTTCTCCGGCGACGATTTTTTATCACACACTAGAAGTTTAGTTAAATGCTTCGAACGGAGTTGTTATCACAATTCAAAACATAATAATATTATGCTTCCATAATAAAAGCATGTGTATAAGCATGTCAAATCGATTAACATAAATTATGAATCATCTGTGTTCAATGGAAACAAACTCACACACACACATACATCTCAGTGATATATTTACATCAAAATTTACCTCCTAACATCTGCTATCGTTGTTGTCCTTATCTCTAGTCAATAAGGCTGATTTTCGATTACTTTTGTGTATTTATAAGTTGGTAATAGAAGCACTCTTGGGTTTGACGATCAAATACTAACAGTCACGTGGGAAACTTGTTATAGTGAACACATTACTCGTTTAATAATGTAAGTAAATATAATAATACGCTAACATAATATAATACGCGGGATTAAGATTGATAATACGCGGGGTTTTTGTAAAATAACGTTATTTTTTCTGTGTAATTCATTTGTTTTTTTAAATCAACAAGTTGTAAATATTTGTTTATAACTGTTTTATCTTTGCCTATGAGTTTGGACAAGTAACTCTACTTACGGTTGGGACTCTAGGGACGATAGGTAAATAAAATAATATTTTTTTTAATATTACAACATCATGCCTGCCATAAGGGTTAGGCAGAGGTGTAGGTACCTACCTATAGTAGGTACATCCATATTTCACCAAATATAATAAAAAAAAGAATTTAATGCTTAAATTAAATATTATATTATACTACCGGACCTGACAGACGTTGTCCTGTCCGAACAGCGCCAACTGAATCTAAACTATCCAGGGACCCACACAAAAAAATATCAAACGAGCACAAAAAAATTGTTAAAATGATTCCAGTCGTTTAGGAGGACTCCAGTGACAATCACACGTACTTACAGAAGAATTATTAATATAAAAATATAGGTACTTACCTAAATAAGTTCGCTTAGTATCTACTTATAAAATAAAATAAAACAAAGTCAAAGTCAAATAATTTATTTCAATTAGGCACAAAAAGGCACTTTTGAACGTCAAAAACAAAAAATAGAGTTGATTCTAGTAGCCCATTCCAAAAGGTAGTTTTCGTATGGAGAAGAATGGGCAAGAAACTCGTTACCTACTCTTTTAAAATGTTTTCCAATATTTTGTGTACATTAATTATATAATTATACGTGAAAACGATGCACCTGGAATAAGATTACTATACCACAATAGGTAAAAATAAAGCAATGACAGAAAAAATAATTATGTAAGTAATGGATACATGGTGTTCACATAATAAACACGCAGAACTAGTAACAAAAATGTCAAAATATTGGAAACACAGCAACAAAATATACGACTTAAAAAGTGATAAAGACAAAACATAATTTTTTACATGTTTTTATCTCTTTAATGACAATAAAAGACCGTCTAACGGCCACATTCAGAGACGTAAGTAGGCAAGTTGTTTTTTTTTTGTAATTGTCAAGATTATACTGGAAATTTGAAACGCTGTCAATACAAACATACATAATTTATTAAAATTACTTATGCTGACAAAGGCAGTCCCCCAAAACGCCCGCTCTTCACCACTTCCTAGCGCTTTAGCTGGGAAGAAGTGGGGCGTGAGAGACGAATTTTGTGAGTTTGTATTTCGTTGGAACCACAGCTCCTATTTGAAAAATTCTTTCACTACCTATTTGAGAGGTACAATAATCCAGATGGACACTGCTGCATTGGCAAAAAGAACAAATTTGATGAAACTGTCAGATGCAGAACTTGTGCACAACGTGTCGTGAACAGAATACCTACCATCTTCCCATGCACCCGTTCGAAACCGGGCTAAGTCGCTAGTATTAAATAAAAAGTTATTTGTTTTTCATCGGGACATTTTGTATAGATTAAATTTTCTCAATTCTTTATTGCATTCTATAATGTTGGTAAAACAGTTGGTAGGCTTAACATTATAGAAACAATTATAGACCCTGTTGGGCACAGCATAGTAGAAGAGAGGAGGAAGAGCGCTTAATTGAAGAGTGTTTATATTATTTAAGTATGTTTTGACTTTATTTCTATAGTACGTTATAAATAATACGTCTGCTTGAGTAAGTAGGTCTTTGTTATGTTATACCGATATAGTTTTAGTTTGTTATTCATGTTGTTCAGTAGGTATTTGTTTAAATTACATATTATATATGATATTTGGTTATTATACTGAATTTTAGGTGACCAACGAGAACAGTGGCGAATGGGATGGGGCATAACTCAGCTTTACCTTGTTGTCTATTAAGTAACACCAGTAGGTAACTGTCTTCACCGGTCAATGCACATTACGTAAGAAACATGACGCGACACTATTCTGTAATAGTACTGTTTCTGCATTGACTCAGTAAAATTATAGTTTAAGAAGTATAAGTGTGGGCCAGTGGTAGCGGCCCCGAACTTTAGGTCGTGGCTTCATCTCACACAGACGCTTTTTTTAATTATTCTTCGGTCTTTCCGTTTTTCTTCCAATATAGAGGTTTATTGAGCGATCTCTGGCCCCGAAAATATGATTAAATTGTCACAAAACTTTTGCTGCGGTCTACCTGCAGGCACTTAATTTTGGTTTCCGCATTTAGTCCGTCAGGTAGACCATTGTGCGTGAGCCATGGCGGCCGTTTGGTGGTTATTCCAACCAGCCCACCTCCCTCCTGAAGTTATTTAAATCTCCTGGTCTGTTCACAATATCTGTGAAAGATCTAGGTGACCCGAGGGTTTCTGTTCTGTTCTGGGTGACGTCTGTGCATTCAAAGAGCATGTGCGCGACGGTTTCCTCAGCCTCCATGCACGCCCTGCACAGGAAACTGTCCGTTATGCCTATTGTGTGGAAGTGTTTATTTAGCGAGCAGTGTTTTGTGATGGTCCCCGTCACCAGGCGCAGGCCGTTCCTGTCCAGGCGTAATAAACGCGTGGTTAGTAAGGCATAGCTTCCTTGGACTGCCTGCAGCCCGGTGTCGGTTCTCCGCTTGTGTGTGGGTGAACTTAGGCATTTTACTTTGTGTGATTTATTTCTCAAAACGATAAAGAAAAATATCGTGAGAAAACCGACATGTCCTAAAATCAAAAATTCGAAGACATGTGACATCTACCAACCCGCACTCTCAGCCCGCATGGTGAGTTACGGCCCACTCCCTCTCACAGAGAGGAAGCCTGTGTCCCAGCAGTGGGAACATTATAAGCTGATAATCTTCTGCTTAAAGTGTCGATGGTAACCTAAGTGGTTACGGCCCAGAATTCAGCTTCGTATAATGATATTATGGATTATGCATACATTCAGGCTTTTATTTCGATTTCCTCAAAAAATGCCAATAATACTTCTGTGGACGCATAATAATTAAGTAATAGTCCTTTAGACCGAATTTCCGCCATCTGAGAACTAAAGTTCGACGCTGGAAATGTTATAGTGCACAAGTGTGTGCAGACACAGGTGCACTCTCTCTTCCCTCACTCTCATAGTCCGATAGGACGGCGATCCGACACGACCGGAGAGAGATCAGGTGCAGGGCTAACGGCTTAACACGATTTCCGAGACACGGGGGTATTCACACCGCCAACTTCCAAATTCCGGGCTGTTAGTAAGAAATTAAATTAAATACAAATATTGAACACAGGACGCTATGTTCAGCAGTCACGGTACTAACATTACTTGACCAACGAGGTAGTATAGAGGTGGTCAGGAAACCGACCTGAGAGATATTTCTCGACGGCATGTGAAGCCAAGTCACTCTGCCCGAAGGCGGCATAAAAACTCTGACACCAGGTTAGACACCACACGAAAGAGAATGAAGAAGTTGTGGTCAGACATCAGAATTGTTTTATTTTTCAGATGCCGTGGAAAAGACCAGCGAGTGTGCCAATTGGCCAGGTGTGGAGCCGGTTCGAAGGAAGAGAGAGAAATGGAAAGCCAGCATTAATGTAACGTATCAAATATTTGAGACTAAGGCAGGGCCGGCCTGTTCAAGGCGAACTAGGCGACGGCCTAGGGCGCTCGTATTAGGGGGGCGGCAATCGGCGGCATCGAAATTAAAAAATAATACTGTCCATGACTGCCTCGTTGGTCTAGTGGTCGCAAGCGCTACTGCTGAGCATGAGGTCCTGGGTTCGATTCCCGAGTCGGGCAAAGTGTTATTGGGTTTTTCTATCTGAAATTTCTCAGTAGCAGCTCGGAGTCTGGATTTGTGCCCGGTTGATGGCAATAGGCTCGCCCCCTATTACATGGGACTTAAACATAACTGGCGAAATGTGGGTGTACCTACTACAGGGACACCTCTGCCCAACCCTTCGGGGAAACAAGGCGTGATGTTATGTTATGTATGTTATGTGTACTGTACATAAATTTTTATTTACCTACAACTTGAAAATACTCCCAATCTTTTACTTACTTTTAATTTTTCTACCAAAATGCACTCATGGACATTTACGAAACCATCGGTACGGAAATCAAAAGCGAGTTTAGTTGATAGCCTCAACTCGCTCCATTGCAAAAAAATCGCGATTTCAAATTTAGGTATTGCTTCTCTTATTGTATGTTATAGTGTTTTGTTCAAAATTGATTTGACTATTATAGTTTGACCGCGATCGTTGTACTGATCGCGCCTGAGAAATATTTCTCGACGGCATGTGAAGCCAAGTCAGAGGTCCATGGGCGGCTTTAAAACTCTGACACCAGGTTAGTCACTAACCACACGAAAAAGAAAGAACATAGTTTTATTTTGTCACGAATTTTCTTAAAAGGGCGCCGTTCCAGCCTTTCGCCTAGGGCGCCAGGAATTCTTGGGCCGGCGCTGGACTAAGGCATCTATAGCGCGAACTTAGACTTTACTCAAGCTTGACCCCGAAAATGAACATTAATTTCGTAGGGCTACGGTTCATTTACATATGAAACGCTACTGTATTTGGCTTGAGTAAAGATCTCAGCCTTAGACCAAAAAAAAATCTAGAACCAAAAAAATCGATGAGATGTGATATCTACCACTACATTGGATCCGCCTAGAAATGGCCCGCTTCCTGTAACAGGGAGGGGGAGCCTGAATCCCAGGAATGGAAGAACAATAGAGGCTGCCAAGCCGTGTGCCCGACGAGATTTCCATGCAAACTTGTATTGATTTGGCCCAATTAGGGGATGAATTTTCAAAAATCTTTCTATATGGATAATTTCCACCAAACGGCTCGCATCGCATCGGAACGGATTTTACAATCTTTAAACGATATTGAATCGTGTACACAGTATTTAAAGTCTATATTACCAAGCCGCGCACAGCAGCTTGACCGCGGGCGTCTTCCGCGACATGCGATCGTAGCCGAAAGTATGCTGCGACGCGCGATCGGCTCCGTTCGCCTGTCGTCGTATCCGATCGGATCCTTTCGGCTGTTTTATCCAACAATTACGTCAACTTCAACTATTTTCAAAAATTTAAACACGTCAACACGGTAGGAATGAAACTATTTGACTAGGTGCAGAAACGGATTAACGGATACGTTCGCAAGCGACAGTATGGAGCCGATCGTATGCGTTGACATCCTGCCGGACGCGATCGGCTGTGACCGCATCCGTTCGTATCCTTTCCGATCCGATACGACGCGAGCCGTTTGGTGGAAATCATCCTGTGGATTTCACCTTCGTTATACTCTTGTGCAAAATTTCAAACTTCTAGAGTTCTAGACCCAGCAGTTTAGGCTGTACGTTGCCAGTCAGTAAATTTAAGATTTTTAATAAAAAGTAAATCTAATGGACCTTTGAAATTAATAAATAAACATTTGAAGAACAGTGTTCTTTTGTTTTTCAGGTACCAAATTAGAGACATGGATGAGAGCACAAGAAAAATATGCTTAGACATGATGGAGGAAACATTTTTAAGAGACGAACCGTTATGTGAAATTTTAGGTAAGTACGAGTTAATATATGTACTTACCACTGCCTTATTGCGGAGGAATGCAAGGAAAATGCATCGGAAACCTGGACTTCAGGGGTATCTATAGCTCCCGCTGTATCAAAGATACGGGGCCCAAAATTAACAGGAGTCCCGAAGTATGTAAGAAAAAGATCTCCTAATCTTTTCCAAAACCACAAACTCTTATTGATTACTTGAAAAATGAATAAATACCTAGTGAAAATATAAAAATGAACGTAATTTGTTTATGGCTTACAAAGGCTAACAGCTACAGGTGCAGTCCAATTCTGAAGCTCTCGCATTCATTTAGTAACATAACAGAAAATCTAACCGATCCAGTCAGGATGATCCAATTTTCTAGCTCGCTTCGCTCGTTCTTGCGTTCCACGTTAACCTATCCTGGTCCAGAATGCTCCAATATTCGAGCTCGCTTCACTCGCTCTTCAACGCTCAGGATTTGGCAATAACCCATCTTCTTCTCACATTCCAGGAATAACCCAAGACCCAGTATCCATAGCAACTATCAGATCGAACTGGGAAGACTATGTTTCGATGAACACAAGTCTGGCCTGCTTCACAGAGGTGGATGGACAGCCCAAAGACCTGGTCGGGTTCAACATAGTCTTGGTTAAAAGCAAGGACGATGAGGATGATGATTTTGAAAAGGTGGGTCTAAAATTGCCTGAGGTAGATCAAAGTCAAATCATTTATCAAGAAGGCCATACACGGATACACTTCTGTCTACCCCCTCATAGTGATGTTCGAAGGTGGAGGCGGAACGCGTGAGGGAGAGGCAAATTTCGCGCCCTCCCACCCCTAACCGCCGCAGGAGGAGACGCCCTGAGTGTCGGGAATCACAGGTAGATTTCCGGCCACCGTAGGCACGGGCTTGCGAACGGTGAGCAATGGGTAGCTCGCCGTCCGATAAGGACCAAGCCCGGGTCAACGGCGCGTTGTGTTCCACGCGCGCCTCAAAGAGATGTCAGCAGAATTGACGGGGTCTGGTAGGGCCAATGCCTGCTGGGGCTGCGAATATGGGCCGAAAGGGACATCGTGGCCCCCAGCAACAGGGCAGCAGAAGGAACACGGGTGGGTTTTAGTCAGTAAGAGTCTGACACGCCCTCCCGCTCCACCCAGAGCGGGAGAAGTTATTTGATAATCTCCCACCCAAAAAAAAAAAAAGGGTAGTGATGTTATCTATATCTATACTATAATATTATAAAGAGGTAAAATTTGTTTGTTTGTAAGTTTATATGGATAATCTCTGAAACTACCAGTCGTGTCCCAATTTATTTGTGGCCTGCGCAACATTGTCTTCTTCCATACTTCTCTATCAGTCGTCACTCCTCTTCTATCCATATCATCTCCCACACAGTCCATCCATCGTTTCTTTGGTCTTCCCCTACTCTTATAGCCATCCACACTCATACTCAAAACTTTCCTCACGACATGTTCCTCATTCCTCCGCATCACATGCCCATACTATGACAACCGATTTCTGCACAACTTTTCAGTCACCGGTGTCACTTTCAGACTGTCTCTTATCTTATCAATTCTTATTCTATCCTTTATATCTGTATATCATCATCATAATTTCAGCCGAAAGATGTCCACAGCTGGACATAGGCCTCCCCCAAGCACCTCCACTTCGACCGATTCTGTGCTTTCCGCATCCAGCAGATTCACAAGGTCATCGGTCCATCTTGTGGAAGACCTTCCAACGCTACGTCTTCCGGTACGCGGTCGCTACTCCAAAACCTTTCAGCCCCATCGGCCATCCGTTCTGCGAGCAATGTGCCCTGCCCACTGCCACTTAAGTTTCGGTCTATGTCGGTTACCTTGGTTCTCCTGCGGATCTCTTCATTTCTGATTCGATCACCTATGGAAACTCCAAGCATAGCCAGAGGGCCCTTTAATACCCTATGTATAGGTATGATAGGGCAATGGAGAGCCATTGTCCTATCATATCTATACATAGGGTATTAAAGGGCTAAAGAATGATGATGATTTCTATAATTCATCATCATTCCTTTTCCCTAATGTTGGGGTCTTGGGGAATACCAGTAGGATTTGATGATTTTCATGATTACAACAATCTCAATAATGATAAACTAAATCACATGTTAGTAATCTTATTTATAGCTAAGTCTTTATTATCAGTATCATTGAGATCTCATTTTCGATCATCGACTACACTTTTTATATCATATTTATATTAGTAAGTAGGTATAGCTTATCTATAGGTAATATTTACAAGGTTACCTATTTGATACTAGATAAGATTTTTAAGTGCATCGGAGATAAAACTACATGCAATGTTTTTCTGCAAATTTTTGGATGATAAAATTCTGAAAGTACACATTTGCTCACACCTTCGGGTAATTCAGGACTCTTATTACGTTATGTGTATACCAGTCTTATCAAGGGCAGCTGTGGTGGCCCAGTGGTAACGGCCGCGACTTACGAGTAGGTCGTGGGTTCGAACCCAAGCACGCACTTTACTTTGTGTAAATAATTTCATCACCACTGCTTTTAAAACGGTGAAGGAAAACATCGTGAGAAAACCGGCATGTCCTAGAACCAAAAATTCGAAGACATGTGACATCTACCAACCCGCACTGGACCCGCGTGGTGGATTACAGCCCACTCCCTCCACTCCATTCACTCCCAGGCCTGTGTCCCAGCTGTGGGAACATGCTATTTTAATTGGTAAGAACAAGTGACTCTCGGCTTCGTTACGGGTATTTTGACACCCTTTAAATACACGTGAAAAAAGTAAACCGAGGGGTAATTGCGTTGGGAATCGCAGGCCGATTCCCGGCCACCGTAGCACTGTGGAAAAAAAATACTTTTTTTTGTTAAAAATTCTGCCTACACCACAATTCTTGACGTATCGCTGCCATTTTTTTTATACACTCCTGAGATTAACACGCTTTGGTGTGTCACTGCCACCCGGCCCGACCGGCCACCGGTGCCAGGCCCGGGGCGACGCGACGGCGCGTTGTGTTCCACAAGAGATTTCAGCACAACTGAAGACGTCCGCTAGGGCCGATGCCTGCCGGTTGCGTTAGTGATGTTGTTGAGCAGACAAATTTTGCGAACATTTGAGAAATGCATTAGCAATATCATTCAGATTCAAAATTTTCCTTCAAAATTATTCAGATTGTAATTGAAAGTGTGTTACGCAATTAGGGCGCTGGTCTTAACTGTCGCGCAGTTGGAAAAAAATATTGCATGTCTCGATTTTGGTCCAATACGTACACAATACATTTTTTTTTTTTCTTATCCGTTATTGTCCCACTGCTGGGCAAAGGCCTCCCTACCCTCTTTCCACCTCTCTCTGTCCAGAGCTTCCAAGGACCAATCTTTCTTAAAGAAGTCCAGTTCATCTCCACATACTTCAACTGAATGAGACGAAATTCAAATCTTGCATAAAACGCACACTATGCAGGCAGGCATATTATACGTTGGGGGATTACATCGCTGACAAAAATGCTTGGCTCAATGCTGGTCCTGCTCCACAACTAATTGATTAACATTTGCAAATACTGTTGGAGCTGCTGAAGATTGTAAGACTATCTTTGCATTGTATAAACTCAATCTCCATTGTATTATATAATTGCATAGCACAGGTGTGAGCACTATGTACTAAAGAGTTACCATTTACCGGGTAATATGTCTTGCATTGACTTGAATGTGCCCTGGCGGCTGTGAGTATGTCATGCTCACTCAAATGTTTCGCTGATGGTGGCGCGTGTGTTGGATCATTTAGCTCCCTTCAAAATGGTTGAGCTGAATGGTGCTAATCCATGCGTCATGTTCGTGAACGGGCGCCGTCAGTTGGGACTGGTCATCTCTTAGCTGCCAGGGCTTATTCTTATTTTTATTTAATTTAATTTTTTTTTTTTAAATTGTTCTTTGTTTTATCTTTTTATTACGGTCGCTTCTAACGTGCACGTCTTTCTACATTGTTCTCACATGTATAATTTCAACATGAATGATGTAACCAATATTTTGTAACCAATTTTTATTTAAAAGAGTGTCCGTGGAGTTTCTTGCCCGTTCTTCTCCATAGGTACCTACTACGCTTTGGAATGGGCAACTAGCTTCATACCTATTTCTGACTGACCGATTCCTTGACAATTCAAAAGTGCCTGTAAATGGTTTAATTGAAATAAATGCTTTGAGTTTGAGTTTGAGTTTGAGTTTGAGTTTTGAGTTTCTCGCCATCTCCGTCTAGGCCTGCCGCGATGTCGTTTGCCATTAAGCGGGACCCACTGGGTCGTAAGTTTGGCCCATTGATCGTTTGACATGCGGCAGATGTGTCCAGCCCAATTCCATTTAAGCGTGGCAGCTTTTCGAGTGACATCAGTTATTTTAGTGATGGAACGGATTGTTGTATTCTTAACCCGGTCCACAAGTTTAATACCAAGAATACTCCGTTCCATAGCTCTCTGGCAAACCCCGAGCGTGGACCTCTGCTGAATTGTCAAAGACCATGTTTGAGAACCATACGTGAGGATGGGAAGAATACACACGTCGATGAGTCTTCTCTTGAGGGATAGAGGAAGATCGCCCTTCATTAGATCTTTCATGGCCCAATAGCTCTTCCAGGCATTTTCGGTGCGTCTTGCAACTTCTTTGTTTTGTCTTGCCTGGAAAGAGACTATTTGACCAAGATAGAGATACTCATCGACATATTAATATGTCGAATACATTTATATTTTTACAAAAATTCTCACTTGTTCTTCATTTTCGTTCCAGGTACAAGGAGAATCCTGGAAGAAACTCCTGCGCACACTGATCACTGCTGAGGAGATGGTAGACGTCTTCAAACATTACAATGTTGACAGATACATCACGTCGAGCGGACTGACAGTCTTGCCTGAATATAGAGGGCAGAATATTGGAGCCAAGCTGTTTGAAGCGAGGTAGTAGTGTAATTATACAGTGAGAGTATTAATAATGTGCACATATCGAAATGAGGGAGTCTATGCTTAATTTTATCAACTTAATTTTATTTTATTATTAAAAAAAAAAAATACCGTACGGTATTAGATCGAGCAAAAAACGCCGAAAAAATCACGTTTGGGAATCCCCTTTAATTATTAACTTTATTAAATGTTTATTATTTGTTAATATAGAGGCAATAGAAATACACAACCTGTGAAAATTTCAACTGTGTACCTATTACGGTTCATGAGATACAGCCCGCTGAAAGATGGACGGACGGACACTAACACATCAAATTTCTTTCCAGAGTGCCGCTTTCCAAAGCCTTTGGTCTTGAAGCGTCAGCCACAGTCTTCACAGCAACAGCCTCCCAGGTGTTAGCAGCCAAATGTGGTTACGAGGTGCTGGCTGAGCTGGACTACTCCGACATGAAGAAGCAGGGAATCGATCTGACTGGGTGCCCCACGCCGTCTGCCAAGCTAATGGGAATTAAGTTTAAATAGAACTGGTTTTTTGTATGTTACTAGTTTTATTTTTTAAAAGACCATTTCAGATATTAATCTACATGGTCCTCATATGGCCTGACCAAGATTATGTCTGCACGCTTCGCATGACCACAATAGAAACGGGTTTTGTCGACGGAAGAATAGACAAAATGACAGATAAACAATCACAATCTGTCATTTTGTCTATTCTTCCGTCGACAAAACCCGTAGAAAACCTGTTTTATGGTGGTCACGCGTGCTGGACTTTAAAAGCGACTGCGACCTCTGAGTTTGTTTCGGCCTTTCTTCTCAGAGTAGTCAGATAGGAAACGCTGAACTCATCTAGCTTATTTTTAATTTATTTTTAGGGTTCCGTACCTTAAAAGGAAAAAACGGAACCCTTATAGGATCACTCGTGTGTCTGTCTGTCTGTCACAGCCAATTTGCTCCGAATCTAATGGACTGATTAAGTTGATATTTGGTACACATGTATTTCTGTGACCCAAACACGGTTGCTTGCAATGGATTTTGAGCTTTGTCATGTATGACATTGAGTTTGTGGTTACAAAACATGTTAATTAACTGCAATTCTGAATCCAAATTAGCTGCGATTTCAGACCATAGCAAAAAGCCAAAGCATCACGAAATGAAATTGTTTATTCTGTAAATAGGGGGAACCGATCACCATTCCGATTTTTTTTTGGTTCGAATTTAATTTTATCAAAAATTCTAAATATTTTATTTCACGTAAACCTACAAGGGCACTTATGAAACGTCTAGGTGCACGGTTCCAATTGGTCGCTTCCTATGGAGAAGAGCCGGCAAGAAACTCCACGGTTACTCTTTTCAAAATAAATGGTTTCTACAATGTTTTCAAATTACAGTGTTAATAGGTATGAGAGAACAGTGTAGGCCTATCAACAAGTACTAGGTACTTAGTAAAATAGAAAATGGTCCACAAGTCTACAGCCTACAAAGTTCTCACATTCACAAAATGTAAAAGAAAAGAATAACTAATAAGAAATAAAAGATAAACAAAATAATAAAATAAGAACCTATTGAAACCAAATGACATGATTGCCACTACAGCTGTAACAAATTATTTTGATTAAAAAAATATAGAAAATTGTAGGTAGGTATATAATGTCAAATAACGAAAAGATTATGTCATGGAAGTAAGTAAAAAAAAAAAAAAAAACATCATAATTTGGGAGCAGTTAATAGACATTTACATTGATATGCCGTTCATGAGGTACCAGGGAAGTCACATATGTACAGAAGGAATTATTGCCAAACTTCCTTGTCTTCAACGTAGTCTTTATTCTAATAATATGCTTTTTTGATAAAGACACGTTTGATGTGGGTTTTGAACTGTCCAACGCTTAGTTCTGTAACCGACTTTGGCAACTTGTTATAAAAGCGGATACTGTTTATAAGAAATGAATGACTAGTTTTAGTTAATTTAAAGGGTATCACAATTTCATGTCGACTACGTGTATTTATATTATGGAAATCGCTTCTTATTTTGAAAAGTCCTAGGTTTTTGCGAACATACAAAATACTTTCTAAAATATAAAGAGAAGGCTGAGTCAGTATATCAATTTCTTTGAATTTATTTCTAAGGGACTCACGAGGACTCATTTTGTAGATCGCGCGAATTGCCCTCTTTTGTAAAAGTTAAATTGAATCTACCTCAGCTGCCGATCCCCACAGCAGAGCGCCATAACACATAATACTGTGGAAATAAGCAAAGTATACTAACCTATCTGTGGCTACATCAGTTAACTGCCTTATTTTTCTTACTGCATATGCAGCTGAACTTAATCTACCTGAAAGAGCTCTAATGTGGGCGCCCCATTGCAATCTCGAATCTAGAGTAACTCCTAGAAACACAGTTTCCGTAATAGCATCTAGTTTCTTGCCATCAAGTTTTAAATTTAGACCTACTTGAGGTACATTTGGTAATGAGAACTTAAGACATTTAGCTTCGTTCGCATTAAGTAAAAGATTATTAACTGCGAACCATTTCGAAAGAACTGCCAGGCTATCGTTGACATGTAAGACATCCGTATCTTTTCTATATATTTTAAAAATAAGAGAAGTATCATCAGCGAATAGAATTATATCCAATAAATTAGCTATCATGTGAGGAAGGTCATTAATATAAACTAGAAATAGGAAAGGGCCAAGAATTGATCCTTGAGTCACGCCTATCTTAACAAGAGACCCCGAGGATGTCGCTCCGTTAACGTTTACTTTTTACTGCCTGTTTGATAGATAGGAAAACGCAAGATCAGCAGCTTGTCCACGAATTCCGTAGTGGTGTAATTTACAGATCAGTTTTGTGGTCAATGCAATCAAACGCTTTTGACAGGTCACAGAAAATGCCAATTGCATTCTGGGACTTCTCCTAGGATTCCAAAATGTGACTGTTGAGTTTTACTCCTGGGTCAGTCATCGACCTAGCTTTCGTGAAATAAGACTGGTGACTGTAAAATTCCATTTGAATTAAAATGTGACAACAAGTCGTGGTCTAGCATGATTTTTTCATATATTTTACTCAATGCTGGTAGCACAGATATAATTTGAAGAATCACTCTTACTACCCGATTTGAAAATTGGTACTACTTTACTATGTTTCAAAAATCAGGAAACGTACCGCTATCTAAACATTGGTTAAATATGCTTGTTAGGACAGGGGCAATTGTGTCAATGTTTTCTCCAAGAACCTTAACGGAAATCCCCATAAGTCTTCTGTGTTTTTTTGTATGAAGACTTTTGAATGCATTTAATTGTCACAATAAAAATGGGTTTGAATTCATTATCGAAAGCTATTGACCGACGTCTTTTTTGCTATATGCACTATTTGATATATTTTGGATCATCGAAGTATTATTTTACCGAACGAGAATTTTTCATCAATATTCAAAAAAATATGGGCGGTCACATGCCCATGGGCAACATTGTATACTGTCTACCATCAATAGCGATCTGTCTTTTATTGAAAATTGTCTATTGGGTTCGGCCGCAAGGGATAAACAACCATCGTTGGTTGTTACTCGGGTGGTACCTACGACTGGATAACATACACCACGACTTGGCCTTTTCTCGACAACTTCCTCATCTATATTTCTTCTCTATAAATAAATCTGAAGAGTTGGTTTGTTTGCTTGAATGCGCGAATCTCAGAAACTACTGGTCCGATTTTAAAAATTCTTTCATTGTTAGATAGTCCATTTATCGAGGAAGGCTATATATCATCACGCTAAGACCAATAGGAGCCATACCAACAGCCAAGCTAAAAATGCATTCTACAAGTCCCTACGTAATGTCTATAAAAATATACAACAAAAATTACTCATAAACAAATGCTATTACTCCTTAGATGAATATTTAAATGATAAACATAAATAATAGTACAATTTCGTTTATTCATTTTAATTCTTATTCGATTACATTTTTAAATATTTCTTAAAATAAAAAGGAATAAAAACATTTAAAAATATAAAAAAATAGAGTTCCGCCGGTGTCGGGAGCAGGGTCCAAGCTACCGGTGGTTAGGGCTGCAGAGACAGGAACCTCCTCACAATGCGAGCCGTATCGAGGAGTACTGCCTTCTGAATCAGGCGCTTGATCCAACCGCCTAACGAGAGCCTCGAGAGATGTTGGTCGAGGCTTTCGGCCATCAGGCCATTAGCCGTTACGACAATCGGCACAATGATAGCCGAGCTCACATTCCACATGTCAACAACCTCGTGTGCTAAGTCGAGATATTTTATTTGTTTCTCTTTCTCAGCTTTCACGAGGTTCTCGTCATGTGGAATGGTAACATCGACTATCATTGCGCGGCGCGCTAATCGATCTATCACTACTATATCAGGCTTATTTGCTACAATAGTCCTGTCAGTAATGATAGACCAATCCCAGTACAACGTGACATGGTCATTTTCGAGAACTAGGTCGGGCACATACTTGTAATACGGTACCTCAGAGTCCACAAGTTTATATTTCAAAGCAAGTTGCTGGTGAATAATCCTAGCCACTTGGTTATGTCTGTGCAAGTACTCGATAGTACAATTATTATTATAATGATGATAATCACGCAATTTATAGGTATGTTTAAAATATATTAATGATACGGTAATCATTAATAATTAATATAATAATTATAATCAATAAATAATATAATAATCAATCAATAATATAACAATAATAATTAAATAAAACAGCAATAATAATAAATTAGTTGCCTAACTGGAAGTCTCCAGGGCCGGACGGGCTGCACAACTTCTGGATCAAATGGTTTTTAAGATCGCACGCTCGCTTGGCGGCTCAGTACCAGACAGCTTTGGAGTCTGGGTCGCTACCCCAGTTCCTAACGACAGGAGTTACCCACCTGCTCCACAAATCTGGTAGCACCGCGGAACCCAAAAATTATAGGCCGATCACGTGTTTACCGACGGTCTATAAAGTTCTTACATCCATTTTGAGAGCTAAAATTAACAGACATATAGTCACCAACTCCATCATGTCTGCCTCTCAAAATGGATGTAGGAACGGGTCCCGCGGTACTAAGGAGCTACTCCTCATTGATATGGCCATTAGCCAACAGGTTCGCCGTTCCCGAAAGGATCTGTCGACATGCTGGATAGATTATAAGAAGGCCTACGACTCGGTGCCACATACATGGCTCATGAGGGTGCTGGAGTTGTATAAAGTAGATACAACTCTGCGCACCTTCCTGATGTCGTGTATGGGGCAATGGAGGACGGTCCTTCACTATCCAGGATGTCGAAATATCCGAAGGAATAGCGAGCCGATAAGGATTGAGCGAGGGCTTTCAGGGCGACAGTTTGAGTCCGCTCTGGTTCTGCTTAGCCCTGAATCCTCTAAGCACACTGCTGGAGGATTCAGGTCTTGGCTATCGGTTGAGGAGAGGTGGTCAGGTTATATCTCACCTCCTCTACATGGATGACCTAAAACTCTTTGTCCCCAACAATTTGCAACTGATGGAGCTACTGAAAGTAACTGAAACTTTCAGTAGCGCCATCAGGATGGAATTTGGTGTGGACAAATGTGCGGTCATGCATGTAAAGCGAGGGGAGATTGTGGAATCCGTGGGAACCCAACTCTCGGATTCCATAAACCTTAGAGCCCTCTCCGCATCCGAAACCTATAAGTATTTGGGTAAGTCGGAAGCGTTGGGCATCAATGTTACTGACATGAAGCAATCGTTGAAGGAGCGCTTCTTTGGCCGCCTGAAGAAAATATTTAACCGCTCAAGGACCGCGGGCGGTCCGCGCCGTGACAGATTTACGACCGCACTTAAATAAACAATTACTCGGGTTTCATTATAACGTCTCAAGTAGTATTGTTTATGTTTTTTGCTACTCGAATAGATTAGGAATACGTTTCAAATGGTTGCAGTCTTTGTAAACAACGTTCACTTATCTTTATTACCCGCTTTTGTTATCATTTCTTTTGTTCTTTGTGATAACGATTTCTGATAAAACTAGCGTACCAATTCACACGAAATTTTGCAGGGTACATTATGGATAGTTATGTTATCTAACAAAAGCGTTTTTAGAGACAAACATTGAAAATAAAAAATGCTAAAAATCTAGAATTTTTAATATCTAGAATTTCTTGTGCTTACGTAATTTTCTCCGTTTCAAAAAAATATTTTTTTGCCGTATTTAGGTGAAAAAACATGCTAAAATTATTAGAAATCTAATATTTTGTATAAAAAATGGGACTTACACATTTAATAAAATATCGACGATCACACACCAAAATACCACAAAATCACAGCACGGTCACGTTTTCATTCAAATGTTTGTTTACACTTTTTGTTTGGGTCAAAATAGGTATAACATGATGTTATTTAGTGCGAATATTATCTAAAACGATGTAATATTTACTTCAAAATGAAAATATCACCACTTTCCGACGATTTACACACAAAAACCATTAAAAACGAATTATTACAGCGAATGGGAGTGACGTTTGACTGACATTTTACCGCGCGGGAACGTGATTTTCAACATTTTTTTAAAATGTTGCCTATTAATATTTTTGCTTTTAGTCGATTTATTTGACGAGAATATCTATCCGACCATAGACAGAAAAATTCACAGACAATAATAGCCATTACAGCGAATACAAATAGAGTTGTAAGCCACGTGGGTGTGCCGTCTCTCATGAGAGACGCCGGTCCTTTACCGGTAGTCTTCTATCAGGCGGAAACAAGGTGCGCGCTTTCAACGGTTGGGTCATGCCGGTTCTGATGTACTCTTTCGGCATACTCAAATGGACTCAGACCGAACTAGACGCCCTGGATAGGAGGGTCCGTACACTACTGACTGCATATCGAATGCATCACCCACGATCATCGGTAATGAGACTGTATATCCCGCGAAAATGTGGAGGTCGAGGCTTTTTAAACGCTAAGACACTCCACAATCGCGAGATATGCAGTCTTAGGGAATATTTCCTAAAAACCGACGTGGGGATGCATCGAGATGTGGTTGCGGTGGACAAGGGCCTTACCCCGCTCTCCTTGGCTAAAGAGAACTGGCGCAAGCCTGTAGTGCTTGACACTAACGAACGCAGGGAGATATGGCAGAGTAAGGAGCTTCATGGGCGCTTCTTCCGGGCCCTACATGGGCCCGATGTAGATTTACTAGCGTCCGTAGCCTGGCTGCGTTTTGGTGACCTCTTTGGGGAAACCGAAGGTTTTGTCTGTGCAATTATGGACGAAGTTATGATGACGAACAATTACCGGAGATTCATTGTAAAGGACGGCACGGGTGACATCTGTCGGGCATGCCACCGTCCGGGAGAATCAATCCGACATATTATCTCCGGGTGTTCTCGTCTAGCTAACGAAGAGTACTTGCATAGACACAACCTTGTAGCCAGGATTATCCATCAGCAACTTGCTCTGAAATACAGCCTTGTGGAATCGGAAGTGCCGTACTACAGGTATGTGCCCGACCCAGTTCTCGAAAATGGAAATATCACATTGTACTGGGATCGATCCATCATCACTGACAGGACTATTGTTGCCAATAAGCCTGATATAGTGGTGGTGGATCGAGGAGAGCGGCGCGCAATGATTATTGACATAACGGTCCCGCATGACGAAAACCTCGTGAAAGCCGAGAAAGATAAACAAATCAAGTATCTTGACTTGGCTCGCGAGGTTGTCGACATGTGGGATGTGGACTCAGCAATCATTGTGCCGATAGTCGTATCAGCCAATGGCTTAATTGCCAAGAGCCTCGACCAACACCTAAGGAGGCTCTCGTTGGGCAGCTGGATTAAGGGCTTGATTCAGAAAGCGGTACTCCTGGACACGGCTCGCATTGTTAGGAGGTTCCTTTCTCTGGAGCCCTGACCGCCGGTAGCTTGGACCCTGTTCCCGATACCGGTGGGGATACTATTTTTTATATTTTTAAATGTTTTTATATAATTTTGTTCTAATATTTAAAAATATAATTTATATGTAAATAATTAAATAAAGGTCATAAAAATTAAATAATATAGCAATAATAATTACTCAAAAGAAAGCAATTTATTTATATGAATAAACAGAATTATAATATATAAAAAATAAAAGGTATATAAAAATTATCTAAATTTAAGTACTTTTTACAGATATAAATAATAATAGTTAAGCGAAATGTTAGTAGGTATCGCGATCTCCTGACTTTGATTATATGTAAGTTAAAACTTGTACCCACAAAAAAAATGATCTCCTAAAACAGAGCTTCCTCTCTCCTACCCTTTTTGCTGTGCCCTACAAGGTCCATAATGATCTAAATTATATAATTACCACCAAAGTACACATTATGGTAAAGCAATAAAGATATTACTGGGGCATCTCCATAAAACTATTAAGTAATATAATAGACATAGTAGCTCCATATTTAGCTGTAACTTTTAATAAATGTGTTGATTTAGGAACTTTTCCTGACCTCATGAAGAGTAGTAAAGTCATACCATTATTTAAATCGGGTAACAAAAATGACGTTGGCAATTTCAGGCCTATCTCTATCTTACCTGCATTCAGTAAAATATTTGAAAAATTAATACTCAAGCAGTTGCTAAGACATTTTAATTTAAACAGACTTCTTCATGATGAACAATATGGTTTTACAAAAGGTCGTTCGACCACAGATGCGGGTGTTGCTCTGCTGAAACACATATTTAACGCATGGTAGAACTCGCAAAATGCTATTGGAGTTTTCTGTGATCTCTCCAAAGCCTTTGATTGCGTGCACCATGACACACTTTTGCGTAAACTACGTCATTACGGTGTCCAAAACGAAGCTCTTAAAGTAATAAATTCTTATTTACATAATAGGTTCCAATGTGTAGATGTTAATGGTGTGAAATCTTCCGGGCTACCAGTTCAGTTAGGTGTACCTCAAGGCTCAATACTGGGTCCATTCTTATTCTTAGTATATATTAATGACTTACCTTTTTATTTAAAGGATATCTGTAACGTTGTACTGTTTGCAGATGATACCTCTCTTATTTTTAAAGTAGACAGGAATAGACAAGATTTTGACGACGTAGACAGTGCTCTCTCAATGGTTACGGATTGGTTTACGGTTTTTTGGTCTAGTTCTCAATGCCAAGAAAACGAAATGTGTAAAATTCGCTCTACCAAATGTTAGAAATCTAGGACCCAACATCGTCTTAGATAAAGAGGTGCTTGAAACTGTGAACTTGGCAGTTTTTCTGGGCATAACAGTAGATGCCAAACTTCAGTGAGGCCCACATATATCAAGCCTAGCGGGAAGGCTCAGTTCGGCCGCCTATGCTGTCAGGAAAGTAAGACAATACACTGACGTTGATACAGCTCGGTTAGTCTATTTTAGTTATTTTCATAGCGTTATGTCTTATGGTATTCTGCTGTGGGGTAAAGCCGCTGACATTCAAAATATATTTGTTCTTCAAAAACGAGCAGTTCGAGCAATTTACCAGCTAGGTGCCAGAGTTTCTCCAAGAGATTTTTTTAAAGATGTTGGTATTCTCACGGTGGCATCACAATTCATTTTCGCCAACATCTTATATATTAGGCAAAATATAAACTTATACACTAAAAACAGTGATATTCACAATGTTAACACTCGAAATAAGGACAAACTACGAGCTCCCTTTCACCGGCTTCATAAGGTTCATAACTCATTTGTTGGGCTTGGTATAACCTTTTATAACAAGCTACCCTCTTCTTTGCTAGATTTGCCTTTTAATGCGTTTAAAACTAAAGTAAAATCCAACCTCTGTTCAAAGGCATACTATTGTATCAACGACTACTTAAATGATAAGAATAGTTGGTCGCTGTGATTAACTCAAGACAATGTTTATGTTCTTTCTCCAGAATTAGCTTACCTACTGACAGTTTATATGAGTTTATATAATTGTTTATTTTATTTGAATTTATGATTCAATTTTTTATTTATTTTTTACGAGTCAATTTATTTTTATTTTATTTTATTGTTGACATAATCTACTCATTCCAATGTTTTTGTTATGAGATGTATTGCAATTTGTGGTTAGCTAGCGACCTCGACAATTGATCATATTATTTTTTGCCTGAGCAACCGGCAGCAAGTTCGTAATGCTCCCTTAGATGTCACTGCTTGCGGTAGTGTCGGGGGTCGGGTTGCCTCCTTCCCTCAAATATGGCGAGGGGGGTAATGGCTGATCTTTGCGTTATGCTCGTGAACGGGTGCTGCTTGTGGTGACTGGTCGTCTTGCTGATCATGGTTTTGTTATTGTTACTAGTAATTAACTGTTCATTTTTTTTATCTCGATGGTCCTAGTTTATCATTTATAACTGCCAATTACAGCTTTATGTAAGCGGGCACGCCCTTTATGTCTGGGAGGTTTTTATTTAGATATTTAGTTCTGTTTACGTTTAGTTTTATTTTCTTTTTTTTTTAAATAATGCTTGAGTATAGTCCTCGATGTTTTTGGTTGGTATATTGGCGTGTGCTAGCTGACATATGGCCTATAATTTATCATTTGAATTATGTTTTGTGTTGCATAATGTAGGTTATTTTGTATACTATTGTATAGAATCATTCTCTTACTTGAACAGACAGCTGTGCTGCTGGGGAGTTTGTTGCGCCACTTCTTCTTCCCAGCTAAAGGCATTAGGAAGTGGTGAAGGGTGGGCGTTTTTGGGGGACTGTCTTATGTAATTTTGACGTTCGAAAAGTGCTGATTCTCAGCCTAGTTTGAATAAATGACTTTTGAATTTTGAATTTTTTTGAATTGAGTATTGAGTGGAGCGGAGCACCAATAAAGAATGTTTCAAAATCGGGGTTTTTTTTTCCTTTTGAGAGCTTCCGCTGCGTGCGCTGCGTAAACGGTTAAAGTTTCGCAAAAATCATGTATGACAGAATTATTCCCCTTTAAAAGTTCAAAAAAAAAGTCCGCGACAGCATTTAAAAAAAATATTTTCACCTCCTACGTAAACGAAGTCGCGGGTTAAAGTTAGCGTTAGCCCAAAGTAATTATTTCACGCGGACGAAGTCGCGGGCAGAAGCTAGTTTGTCTATGAATACCATTCAATTAAAACCATCTTTGAAATTAAGTACAAAACAACGCTATTTATTTCAGAGATAAGCCTTACCAAACAAACTTGTGTGATTCGCGATATTTTTAGGGTTCCGTACCTAAAGGAAAAAACGGAACCCTTATAGGATCACTCGTGTGTCTGTCTGTCTATCCATCTGTCACAGCCAATTTGCTCCGAATCTAATGGACCGATTAAGTTGCAATTTGGTACACATAATTAGTTCTGTGTCCCAAACACGAATATAATGGTCACTTTTGGAGAGCAAGCAAAAAAATTAAAAAAAAATTGCTAACAGTAGGTACCGTGTGACATATCAAATGAAAGCACTTGTTGCGAGGATCTTAAACATATTTTTTATATAATTTTAAAATAAATACTTTTAAAGATAATACATAGTATGGCTCTTTACTCATAGATTACAGGAAAACCTATGGTCTTAAAATAACTTGGTAATCTCTCAATATTGTACATTTGCAGTTGGAATGTTTGGGAGAACATGTTTTTGAATTACAATGATAAGATTGTTATTGGGATAAATAAATTCATCTCAACTACGGAACCCTTCATTGTGCATAGTCCGACACGTACTTGGCCCGTTTTTTGGCCTAAGGAAATAGATTATAAATAGATATCGGTATTGCGTTGTCCGTGAAGGTATGGTGTTTGTGTCCGTTGTCGCTGCGATACGGTATCTTGTTTGACGGACGCTTGATGACGATTACTCTTCTGTAACTCGGAAAGCACGTTAAACCTTCGCCCCGGCTGTCATTCGTCGATCTTTGACAGTCGTTACGGCGGAAGTTGGCAAGGGGTATCGTATCGTGTCAAGGGCGTCGCCAGCCGATAGCCCAGGGGGGGGGCAAGTTGATATATTTATTTATTTACTATTTACACTTACATTTCTTTTAACAGGTTTAACCCAAAACAGCAATGTAGTCAGAATGTCCACTGTGTGGCACAAGTCATACAGAGGACAATTATGTTAAGTGTCACCCTCTGGAATTCCACCAATGAACATGTAAAGATATCCACTTGCAGAGAGACGCTGTTGAGTATCTTTATTGCCCGCCCCACTGGTGCAAACTTTAACAGGTTCGTACGAGCCACCGGGACTTTAAACAGCCTCTCTCTCGGCCCTTGTCGCAGCCTACTGTTTGGAACGAGCAATCCCAAAGATTCCAGTATTTGAGGATTATTCAGCATACCACGAAAAACCATAAAAACATATTTAACTAGTGCGAAATTGCGCCTTACCTCTAACTTATAGTAGCCAACCATCCCTATTACAAAGAGGGTTGGATACATAAGTGGATAGAATGGGTAGACGCCAAATTGCTTCATATAAAGGAACCGGGTAAATTTATTTTGCATTTTTTCTACCATCAGACAATACTTTGTATGGAGGATAGGAAAAGTATGATTTGTAGGTACAGTCAAAAGTCAAGAGCTCAAGTAGCTTTACACTTGTAGTGCGAGTCTTATAACCTCTACGGCGCACAATGGGACCAAAATGGACGCTGGTGGACATTTGATTTTTGAAGTCTGTTTCATCTCGGTAGTCCCCGATCGATAGGAACTGAGAAAAATAATAATTTCCATATTCAATGTATGAATTGGAAACGGACCTTTCGGGTCGTTTTTTCCCAGAACTATTCAGAACTGTAGAGCTGAAACATAATAGATATTATGACTGGGCCTACCACCAGCACATTGATACGAATATTACGTCCCCGGACCCCGGATAAGACTCCGTTTAGGAGATACCTATGGAACATTAAAAAACAAAAAAAAAGTTGTCCAAATAAACAGAATTGGCTGTATGGATAAGTATGTAGTTTCTTTACATTAAAATGCCTTGTATTTATTTAATTTTTTAATCTCTAGGGGGGGGCAGTTGCCCCCTTTGCCTCCCCTTGGCGACGCCCTTGTATCATGTTACCCAATCTGGGTTGTGAAAGTTAGGCAGTCGCTCCATATTAAATAGGTACTGGTATTTAGCTGCATCCGTTTAGACTGGAAGCCGACCGCAACATAGTTGGGAAAAGGTGATGAGAGAAGGATTACTTTAACGTAATTAAAGTGAAGAAAATTAACTTTATTTTCAAACTCAAACTCAAAGCATTTATTTCAAATAAACCAATTACAGGCACTTTTGAATTGTCAAGGGGTCGGTCAGTCAGAAATATGAAGCTAGTTGAGTGGAGAAGAACGGGCAAGAAACTAAACGGACACTCTTTTAAATCAGAATATGGTTACAAAATATTGGTTACATCATTCATGTTGAAGTTATACATGTGAGAACGATGAAGAACGTTAAAAGCGTCCGTAATAGAAAATAAAACAAATAATACAATTCAAAAATTAAATTAAAATAAGCCATGGCAGCTAAGAGATGACCAGTCCCTACTGACAGCGCCCGTTCACGAACATGACGCATGGATTAGCACCATTCAGGTCAACCATTTTGAAGGGAGCTAAATGATCCAACACACACATATTCATATTTTATTCATATTTCAGGTTAGAAAACATTAATCTATACACAGAATGAGAGTAGTGGTGGCCCAGTGGTAGGTCGTAGGTTCGAACCCAGACAGGCACTTTACTTTGTGTAAATTATTTCATCACCACTGCTCTCAAAACGGTGAAGGAAAACATCGTGAGGAAACCGGCATGTCCTAGAACCGAAAATTCGAAGACATGTGACATCTACCAACCCACACTGGGCCCGCGTGGTGGATTACGGCCCACTCCCTCTCACAGAGAGGAGGCCTGTGTCCCAGCAGTGGGAACATTTATAGGCTGATGATGATGATGATGATTCACAGAATGCAGAAAACCTCCAATGCCACAGTTAGGTGGAAATGAAAAATATAATGGCATCGGCACCATGAACATAAAAAGTAAGTAGCAGGAGAGTGGGCAGCATAATTATCGAGATTAATAATGAACTTACTCACAACTTAAATTGAGTTTGGGCAGAGGTGTCCCTGTAGCAGGTACACCCACATTTCGCCAGTTATGTTTAAGTCCCATGTAATAGGGGGCGAGCCTATTGCTATCAACCGGGCACAAATCCAGACTCCGAGCTGCTACTGAGAAATTTCTGATGGAAAAACCCAATAACACTTTGCCCGACCCGGGAATCGAACCCAGGACCTCATGCTCAGCAGTAGCGCTTGCTACCACTAGACCAACGAGGCAGTTCACAGGGATACCTCTGCCCAACCCTTCGGGGAAACAAGGCGTGATGTTATGTTATGTAAATTGAGTTTAAAATTGCATGCAGAAGATGATTGAGCATTTTGTTTTCCTTTTTGTGCTGATCACAGAGCACGGAATCGACTCGCCAGCAACTTCTAGAGACAGCAGTACTTACTAGAAAAAATCGTGCCGCTACGATTCCATTGAGCGCACAACTTCTGTCACACGTCAGTGGATTTTGGTATGTTTCGGGACTACCCGATAGTATCGGATTCAAACGGAGTTCTTATCATCCGGCAAGATCGCAATTCAAAACAAAACAAAATTATGCATCCATAATGTGTTTATCTATGTCAAATCAATTAACATAAATTATGAATCATCTGTTTTCAATGGAAACAAACACACAGACATACATCTCACTGATATATAATCAAAAGGAGATTGCCCACGGCACTAGGGACAAATGTACTGAATTCAACATTGTTGTGTCTTCATCAAATCATCTTTAAAATTCTCGATGACATGTCTAAATACTTCCTCAAAAAATTCAACACAAATTACAACGGCATTTCCGAAATATTTACAAAAATGTAATTACTATTTAGAGGTTATGTTCGACCACAAATAAATAAAAAAAACAATTTGAATGGGTTTACGCTTTGTGTCTTTGAAGTACATTTGTGTAAAATCTATAGCGGTTTAGCTATGTCAGGTGGCTAGTTACTGGTGATCACCTGTGCCCACCTCACCAAATCTTTGATTTCGATTTTGAGCATCTTCGTAGTTCAACATCTTATTCCCGCGTTTCATTAAAATGCAAAGCATGGAAGAATCATAACTTGATAGTCAATCGCTCAGTGTTATATCTAGATCCTACTCAAATCATAGATTGTATCATGAAATGGTCTATGTAAGTAGGAAGGGATGGAAAACAGCTACACTAGGTACAATAAATGAAATACAATGATATGAGGCGTTAACCTCAAAGATTAATTGAGACATCGCTCCACAGTCTCACTCGCCATATTAAATATATCACAACACAAAAAGTTCTGTCTCTAGTAACATACAACGCGCCGCTGCACCGTGTGAAAATAAGCATTGGAAATATGTTTATTTTCAATGGGTTAGCAGTAGTAACGGAGGATCTAAAAGGATTAAACTCGACGCGCAACGTACCAAAACCAGCAGAAAAAACATACTAGTTGGCAATGTTGACATATTGCAAAAATGTGACAGACGGGCTAACAAATGACAAATAAGGTTGTACCCGTACTGTACATTCTAATACATTAAATTTTTGATCGATATATTATAAGAAAAAAACAAAAATATCGATTGGCAACATAAAATAAAATAAAAATCATAAAGCGTTTTAAAAGTTTTTACAGATTAAAATCTATGTTGTTTTTATTCAACGTAATAGTAATGTTCAATGTTACCTTTGGACATTGACTCAGCACTCGGCCCGGCTCACGCGCGGCCCAGTTAAAATATTGATTTGGTTGCATCTCACACGCATAGAACACTAAGAATTTATGTAATAGTGTGTGTTAAGTAATTGTAGTATATAAGCTGTAAAATATTGTAAATAAATCAGATTTGAATTTTATATTCTTGTCTCATTACCCCTCACTGTGGCCAAGACACCTTTAGCCATCTCTGATCAGTCTCGTGAGTCTGCGGGACTGGCAGTGAGTGTACCCTTGCCGAACCTGGAAATCCTGCCTAACATCCGTCTGTAACCTTAGGTCGCATGATGCAGACATCCTGAACTTATTTATATATTTATCTATCACGCTAGGTATATGATAGGTTAGGGCTGTAGGGCTTATGGGGCTTAGAGTCGTAGGGACTAGTAGGCTTGTAGGTCTTAGCAACTTCCTTTAACTTATTATATGTTTTCATGTATTATCACACCCTTGACAGTATAGCGGCCTTACGTGACGTTTGTTAAGGGTGGATGTACAGTGCCGACCAAAAGTCCATGAGCAATCTCACAAAGCAATAGACTGACGCTTCGGTTTGACTTACGACCTTCTTCTATAAGTTGTTACAATACTGTAGACACGCACATTACACACACACACTCACTTTGTCTGCAACCAATGACTAGTTCAATAATCATCATTCGTTTTTAGTTTCATTCGTCTTGTTCACATAAATATTAAAGTTTAGCAGGTAGACCACAAAAAACTAAGTAAATTATTTCGATTTCTGTGGGGTAGATGCAGTTTGTTACGAGTATTCAATTAATAGAACTTTTTTGGTTCGTGGATAATATTGGTGACGAGTATTTAGCGCAGTGTTGTGGTTATTATTATCAAAAAGCAGGCATAAAATATATTGAAGAGATCAGATCAGATCAGAGAATATTATTGCGCTGCGTAAAAGTGAAGTGAATATCTAATGAAACCGGACTAAGTGTGAGTGTTATCATTAATATATTTCATATTTTACTAAACATAAATCTTAATCAAGGGTATTGTTGATAGAACAGAGGTATTGTTGAGACAGAAGATGCCTTTAAAGTTTTAAATTCATTGTGAGGTTTAATTCGATTAGTGAATAATAAATAATAAGGTATTATGTGTAATAAAAACAATGTTTTTCTTTGTTCTAGAGAAATACTGTGAGGGTTAAGAGATATGAGGAAGGGGCTTATTATCGAGTAGCAGCGACGTCAAATGGTGAATGAAACAAATGGTTTCATACCAACGAGACATTTTGCTGAATTATTAAAAACACGTCATTATGAACCGTTCGCCGTGCACTCTGAAGGCTTGCATCACTGAAGACCAGCTAGAAAACCGTTTTTGACCTTAAAATATTGACCGTACCAACTTAATAAACAACAGATTCGTTATTGCATGAATTTATGGTAACGAATTTTTTAAGCACGTTTCAATAGGGTGTTTGTCGTATTTCTTGCAGATATACCGAAATTGTTTAATATTATTTTAGTAATAGTATTATTTTAGGATAAAAATTTGAGGTTTAGTTTCAATCTTCTTTTCGTAAAGAAAATGAATACTTAAGCTTTAACCTCAATAACAACCAATATTTACTAAAGTCAAATAAAATGTAAAATAATTAATACAAATAAAATATAAACAAACTGCCCATATTTAACCTTAAAATTACCTATTCTGTAAGTAGTTTTTTACATTTTAAGTAGTCTAATATTCTTATTTATTACTTAATGACTTCGACCATGATCAAAGCTTAATATTTATGGTGAAAAAATCCATTAAAAATTTAAAATATTTCATAATTTAAATATGTCTAAATAATACAAACTGCTTCTAAGTTTCTTGACATCTATTTCACATCTTATTCAGCTGAAGTAATGATAAATAATTGTAGCAGTTTATTAACTTATGTAAAATAAATATAACGAATAAACATATATTTTTTAATTTTGTTATCATATATCACGCATTTTTTATTCTAAAACCTTTATTGCAATAACAACATAAAAAAGCAGCAATATTTAAAAAATATTATTATCGAAAACAAAAATAATAATATTTGCAAAAAACCGCACTGTGTTTCACGAGATTAGAACCTGAGGCAGATTGAATTCCATACCAACGCTTAACGCTTTCTGCTATCTGCGCTTGTTAAGTTACTATCGAATTTTAGCAATGCCATTAACTGGTCAAGTTCACGCGCATAGTGCGTGTGTGCTAGCATGTTTAAAGCGACGGAAATATATTGTTGTTTCGTGTAACTGCGTTATCTGTGGTGTGTGTATCGTGTTGCTTACACATACAAATGTACGAGCTATACCGCGTGTTCACAGCAATACGACTCTTAGCGTGCTCATGCACTTTTGAGCGCTTACTGTACAAGTAATAATAGATGTTTGAAACTATTCCGATTTTAATATCAAAATTAAATAAAAATAAAGCTATTGGTTATTATTGGTTTGGTTATACTAACCAAATATACCTCACACTGTCTCGTCACATTTTCAATGAAAATAAGAGAGATAAATGTACCTACTACCTAATATCTAGTTTTGTGGGGTTATAGAAACTGATTTATTTATTTTACCTTGTGAACTTATCTATCGATATTTTAAAAACATTGTAAACACTTTTTTGAATTAAATAAACAGTTATTTAACTTGATACGCAATAATAAATTGAACAATCAATACGGAATCGATATCATTATATTGTATGTAGGTAAGTAGACACATTGTACGCAATAGAAGAAATAGACATCCCTAGTATTGACAGGCGATAGTAAAAAATGGCGTACTTCATAGTCGGAAACTTAAAAGTACTAATTATTGTAAAAAAACCATCACATAAAAAAAAAAATTAAGTCTTATTTAAAAAATATATTTTTATTTTAGATATTTCATGCTGTTCAACTTTTTGAGACACGAGACATTTCTCAAGAGTACCTACTGTTTCTGGGCAATCTCCTTTACCTCCTAACATCTGTAATCGTTGTCAGCCTTATCTCTATGCGATAAGGTCGGTTTTCGATTATTTTTGTTTATTTATAAGTTGGTAATAGAAGCACTCTTGAGTTTGACGTTCAAATACTAAGTCACGTGGGAAACTTGTTATAGTGAGTTTTAAGTAAATATAATATACGCTAATATAATATAATACGCGGGATTAGGATTGATACCTAATACGCGGGGTTTTTGTAAAATAACGTTATTTTTTCTGTGTAATTAATTTGTTTTTTTCGAATCAAGAAATTGTAAATATTTATTAATAAGGCTCAAAACGGTGAAGGGAAACATCTTGAAGAAACCGGCATGTCCTAGAACCAAAAAATCTAATACATGTGAACCAACCTGCACTGGGCCCGCGTGGTGGAGTACGGCCCACTCCCTCTCACAGAGGCCGCAGTCCCAGCAGTGGGAACATTATTAATCTTTTTCTTAGCGTGTCGATGGTAATCTAAGTGGACACGGCCCAGAATTCGGCTACGTATAATAATGATATTGCGGAGAATGTGCAATTCGATTTCCTCAAAAAATCCCAATAATACTTCTTCGGACACATAATAATTAGGTAATAGTCTTTTAACAGAATTTCGGCCATGGCAGCCAATCTCAGTGGAAACTAAACATCGACACGGGAGATATTATAGTGCAGGCGTGTGTGCGCAGACACAAGTGCACTCTCTCTTCCCTCACTCTCATAGTCCGATAGGACGGCAATTCGACACGACCGGAGAGAGATCAGGCGCAGGACCAACGGCTTAACGTGCTTTCCGAGGCACGGGGGTATCACACCGCCAACTTCCAAACTCCGGTCTGTTCAGCCGATCCAACGCTCAGCAGTCAAATTAACAAATATTGAACACAGGACACCATGCTCAGCAGTCGCGCAACTAACACCACTAGACGAGCGAGGTAGTATAGTGGTGGTCAGGCAACCGGCATGCCTGAGAGATATTACTCGACGGCATGTGAAGCCAAGTCAGAGGCCCGAGGGTGGCATAAAAACTCTGACACCAGGTCAGTCACTAACCATACCAAAAAGAAAGAAGAGGCACGCACAATGGTCCACCTGACAGACTAAGTGCGGAAACCAAACCTCATAATATCAGAACCGTTTTATTTTTCAGATGCCGTGGAAAAGACCAGCGAGTGTGCCAATTGGCCAGGTGTGGAGCCGGTTCGAGGGCAGAGAGAGAAATGGAAAGCCAGCACTAATGTAACGTACCAAATATTTTAGAAAAATAAGAACCAGTACCCTAATTGCGAAACTTATTTACGTAAACAATTATGCCTAATTTGTTTCATTGTGACAGTTCAACAACATTCATTGCGTTATTTACGTTGTTGAGCATGTTTTTTTTTCCAACTTATGAAGCAATGGATTAGCAATCTGTTTCAAAACGAAACAGATTTTGATTGTGTTGTATTACGCAATTAGGGTACCGGTTTCTGCATTGAGAAGTGATTCCTTCAACTTAGCCCACGAAATTCAAAATTGCGTTTATAAACACGAAGATATTATGTAGAGTTTGACAAGTGCCTACTTCAAATTCTCAATTCAGTAACCGGGTGTTAGACCTTATAGTCCTATTTTAATGCCTAATTAGTAAAAAGGTGATTACAGTACAATAAAAAACTTTTTCCAAAAAAAAACACTACAAAGTGAAAAATAACTTAAATTTCGGAAGTCGGTGGCAAAAAACTAAAATACTGATCCAAAGACACCGACTTCCGAAATTAAAGTTATTTTTCACTTTGTAGTTTGGAAGTCGGTTATATTTTTTTGTAAAACTATTTATTTTTTTAAACTAGATTAAAAATGGACCATCAAATTTATCCAGAAATCATTTGAGGAACAGTGTTCTTTTGTTTTTCAGGTACCAAATTAGAGATATGGATGAGAGCACAAGAAAAATATGCTTAGACATGATGGAGGAAACATTTTTAAGAGACGAACCGATAGGTGAAGCTTTAGGTAATTACTCAACTCAACTCAAAGCATTTATTTCAATTAAACCATTTACAAGCACTTTTGAATTGTCAAAGAATCGGTCAGTTAGTCAGAAAGTTGAAGCTACTTGCCAATTCCAAAACGTAGATCTCTATGGAGAAGAACGGGCAAGAAACTCCAAGGACACTCTTTTAAATATAGATATTACAAAATCCTGGGTACATTATTCTTGTTCCGTACAGAAAATAATCAAAGCAATTCAAAATATAAGATTAAAAATAAGCCCTGGCAAATAAGAGATGACCAGTCTCAACTGACGGCGCCCGTACACGAACATGATGCGTTTATCAGCACCATCCAGCTCAACCATTTTGTAGGGAACCGAATGATCCAACACACTCGCCACCATCAGCGAGACATTTAAGTGAGCATGACATACTCTGAACTGCCATGCTCTTTCAAGTCAACATACATCTTAATATTTCTTTGCTAGATTTGCCTTTTAATGCGTTTAAAACTAAAGTAAAATCCAACCTTTGTTCAAAGGCATACTATTGTATCAACGACTACATATATGGTAAGAATAGTTGGTCGCTGTGATTAACTCAAGACAATACTTATGTTCTTTCTCCAGAATTAGTTTACCTACGGACAGTTACATAATTGTTTATTCTATTTGAATTTATAAGTCAATTTTAATTTTTTATGAGTCAATTTATTTTTATTTCATTTTATTGTTGACTTAATCTACTCATTACAATGTTTTGTTATGAGTTGTATTGCAATTTGTGGTTAGCTAGCGACATCGACAATTGATCATTATTTTTTATTTTTTGCCTGAGCAACCGGCAGCAAGTTCGTCATGCTCCCTTAGATGTCACTGCTTGCGGTAGCTTCGGGGATCGGGTTGCCTCCTTCCCTCAAATATGGCGAGGGGGGTAATGGCTGATCTTTGCGTTATGCTTGTGAACGGGTGCTGCTTGTGGTGACTGGTCGTCTTGCTGATCATGGTTTTGTTATTGTAACTAGTAATTAACTGTTTATTTATTTTTTACCTCGATGGTCCTAGGTTATCATTTATAAATTCCAATTACAGCTTTAACCTTTATGCCTGGAGGCTTTCATTTAGATATTTAGTTCTGTTTACGTTTAGTTTTTATTTTTTATGTCTGCTTGAGTATAGTTCTCGATGTTTTTGGTTGGTATATTGGCGTGTGCTAGCTGACATTATGGCCAATAATTTATCATTTAAATTATGTTTTGTGTTGCGTAATGTAAATTATTTTGCATACTATTGTATATAATCATTTATTTTCTAACTTGAACAAACAGCTGTGCTGCTGGGGAGTTTGCTGCGCCACTTCTTCTTCCCAGCTAAAGGCACTAGGAAGTGGTGAAAGGTGGGCGTTTTGGGGGACTGTCTTATGTAATTTTGACGTTCGAAAAGTGCTGATTCTCAGCCTAATTTGAATAAATGACTTTTGAATTTGAATTTAATAACTAATTAAAGTTAATATATGTACCACTGCCTTATTGTGGAGGAATGCATCGGAAACCTGGACGTCCGGGCTACCAAGAGCTACCGCCGTATCAAAGATACGGGGCCCAAAATTTAAAGGGGCCCCGAAGTGTGTAAGAAAAACGTCTTAGAATCTTTTCAAAAACTTCAAATGCTTATTGATAAGAATAATGAATGAATACCTAGTGAAAATATAAAAATAAACGCAATTTGTTTATGACTAACAGCTACAGGTGCAGTCCAATTCTGAAGCTCTCGCATTTATTTAGTAACATCACACAGAAAATCTAACCTATCCGAGTTAGGACGCTTCACTTGCTCTTCAATCAAATCTTAACGTAGCCACGCTCAGAATTTGGCAATAACCCATCTTCTTGCATTCCAGGAATAACCCAAGACCCAGTATCCATAGCAACTATCAGATCGAACTGGGAAGACTATGTTTCGATGAACACAAGTCTGGCCTGCTTCACAGAGGTGGATGGACAGCCCAAAGACCTGGTCGGGTTCAACATAGTCTTTGTTAAAAGCAAGGACGATAAAAAAGAAGATTTTGAAAAGGTGGGTCTAGAATAGGAGTCTCAGCTAGATCAATAAGTCAAAATATTTTATTTATTTAATCATAGTATTTATATAGAATTGTTGAAAATTATTTATGACAATAGCACGGCTAACGTGAAACTAGATTATTTAGGAAAAACGTTCAAAATCAACAAAAGGGTAAAACAGGGCGATCCGCTCTTTCCCAAACTTTACCAGCACTCTCGAGGAAGTATTTAAAAAACTCGCATACACATGTGCAACGAAAGGCATTCCAATTGGCGATAAAATGCTAACAAACCTTCGTTTTACGGACGATATCTAATGCTGCAAGAACTGAGCACTGCAAGCCTTGAGGTTGGACTGACCATGAATCGGTCAAAGACTAAAGCCATGACCAATGCAGCTAAATATAGGGTCGAGGTTGATGGGCAGGAAATACACTATGTCGACGAATATATTTACCTGGGCCAGCTAGTTTCCTTTCACAACAGACAGGACAAAGAGATCGACCGTCGAGTCGAAAATGCCTGGAGGAGCTACTGGTCCATGAAGGCGCTAATGAAGGGCGACCTTCCAATCTCTTTAAAGCGCAAGCTCGTCGACATGTGTATCCTGCCTGTCTTAACCTATGGTGCTCAGACTTGGTCTTTGACCGAGGCTCAGAAGTCCAAACTCAAGGTTTGCCAAAGAGCAATGAAGCGTAGCATTTTAAAAATCAAACTCAGCGACCAAATTCGCAACACCATAATACGCTCCAAGACAGGTGTCGCCGATGTTGGCGATAGGTCTGCGAGGCTAAATTGGGACTGGACGGGTCACACTTATAGGATGCATGAAAACAGATGGGCCAGGATCACCACACAGTGGGTGCCTGATGACGGGCGTCGCCACTAGGGCAGGCCTAAAAAGCGCTGGCGTGACGATTTGTACTCGTTCCTGACCGACTGGCCGGAGAAGGTACAACATAAGGAAGACTGGAAAAGTACGGGGGAGACCTTTGCCCAGCAGTGGGACAAAACAAGTTAATTAAAAATTAAAAAAAAAATGTATTTACATCATATATACGCTAACAGACTTAAAATAATAATACGTTCATGTTTATAAAAAAGGAGAGGAAAGAGTCATACGGCATCAAAATATTTGTCCGGATTTTTTCCGCATTCCCCTTCAGGGATAGATAGATAGTAACGTAATGTTATGTTAATTAACAAGATAATTATTGTTATGGACAGTAAGTATCTTATCATGATTGTGATCAAACCCGGCACTTACCAAACCCGGAATCGAAGTGTGATTAGATAATATTATAATGACAATAAACGTGCCTGAAGAATTGAATATCCTTCCTTCTGTATCTACGAGTATATAATCTATTTGATGTTACAAAACAAAGTCGCTTGTCGTATCTTTGTGTGTGTCTGCTTCATCGTTTTCTCACTCTTCTTTCAATTTATTTGTGGTCGTCCCAACATGTCTTTTTCCCTACTTCTCTATCAGTCATCATTTCGGTAGTCATTTCTTTTCTATCCATATCATCTCCCACACAGTCCATCTATCCTTTCTTTGGTCTTCCCCTACTCGTATAGCCAAAATAGCCATCCACATTCATACTCAAAACTTTCCTCACAACATTTTCCTCATTCCTCCGCATCACAAGTAGGGCTTCCAATACCGGGATCCCGGACATTTTGACATTTTTAAATACCGGTATTGAATATTCAATACCGGGAATCCGATATTGGTGATTTTATTTTATTATCAATACAGTGAAACAATTTTTTTTTTTGCACATTATATTCCAACCAATTTTTTATCTGGGTAAGTTTAAAAAACTGCGTATTTAATTATCTCGTGGTTTATTTAGACAGTTAGTTCCTCGGTTAAATATTTGTGCAACCGTTTAAGAAGCTCGCTCTCAGATAAAAGTTTAGATCTCATTTTCAGGATGAAAGAGCCGTAACAGTTATGAATTTGTGACTGATTTATTTGATTTAAGTTTAAAAAAAATATTATATTATTATTTAATTGTTGATTTCTAAAGAGATTACATGCATGATATTACTTTATAGCTCAAGAAAGTATGTTCCACTCAGTAGTAACTTTATAAGTCAGGAAGAAAGAGCCTTAAAAGCACCATGAACAATTTTGACTGATTTTTATGTGATTTTAGTAAAAAATATTGTGTGTTGATTTTAAAGAGATTTATTTTATAAAAACAAATATAAATAGTTCGTTAAATTGTAATTGCTTAGATTCTGATTATTCAAATTTAATCGTTTTATTTTACCTAGGTACTTTTCTCATACTATGTGTCAGGTTATTTTATTATTTTTGTTAAGATATTTGTTAAGTTATATAAAAAAGTGATTTGAAACATATTAGTTGTTAAATAAAAAAAATATATCAAGTAAAAATACTCTGAATTCTAAAATATAAATTTCCAATATCGTGATCCCGGAATCCCGGTATTGGAAATTTTCTAGACGGTATTAATACCGGTATTCGAAACCCCTAACACATGCCCATACTATGACAACCGATTCCCGCACAACTTTTCAGTAACCGGTTCCACTTTCAGACTTCCTCATTTAAACCTGAACGGACACACCTACGATTTAATTTCAACTCTTTATTTGTGACTTTTGTGGACATGATAATTATTCAGATTGATTACAATTGTAATAGCAATCATATTATTGCGTTTTATTAAAATAGGTTTTTACTTTTATTAATTTATTTATCTTTTGTATAGATTCTTTTCTATTTTGTGAATGTGAGAACGCTGTACCTAGGTTTAGTGAATTGTAGACCTGGAGACTATTTTCTATTTTGTTAAGTACTTAGTACTTATTGAAAGACCTACACTGTCCTCCCATACCTAGTAACACTGTTGTTTGAAAGTATTGTAAAAGCCAATTATTTTTAAAAGAGTAACCGTGGAGTTTCTGTTGGCTCTTCTCCATAGGAAACGACCAATTGGAACCGTGTACCTAGCTTCTGACGTTTCATAAGTGCCCTTGTAGGTTTATTTGAAATGAAATATTTTGAATTTGAATTTGAATACTCAAATCTTATTCTATCATTTATATCTATATATAGGCCAGGACGTCGCCAAGAGGGGGTAAAGGGGGCAGCTAGGTCCCCTAGAGCACCCTAGAGGTTAATTCTTTTTTGTCAAATACAAGGCATTTTAATGTAAAGAAACTACATAATCTATATAGCCAATTTTATATATTTGTACGACTTTCATTTGGGTTTTTAAAGTTTTTTATCTCCTAAATGGGGTCTAATCCGGAGTCCGGGGACCTAATATTCGTTTCTGTGTGTTGGTGGTAGGCCCATTTATAATACCTCATCATCATCATCGGCCTATAAATGTTCCCACTGCTGGGACTGCGGCCTCCTCTCTGTGAGAGGGAGTGGGCCGTAATCCACCACGCGGGCCCAGTGCGGGTTGGTAGATGTCACATGTCTTCGAACTTTTGCTTCTAGGACATGCCGGTTTCCTCACGATGTTTTCCTTCACCGTTTTGAGAGCAGTGGTGATGAAATAATTTACACAAAGTAAAGCGCCTGTCTGGGTTCGAACCTACGACCTACAACTTGTAAGTCGCGGCCGTTACCACTGGGCCACCACTGCTCTGTATAATACCTATAGAGTTCAATATTCCTAAACGAGGTCTAATCCGGAGTCCGAAGACGTAAAATTCGTATCTGCTTTGGTGGTAGGCCCAGTCATAACACATATTAGAGTTAATACCGCCTAAATGAGGTCTAATCCAAAGTCCGGGGACGTAAAATTCCGACTTCCGAAGTTAAAGTTATTATCACTTTTTACCCGACTACGGCAAAGCCAAAAGGAAGGGTTAGTATTTTAGCAGTCTATGTATGTATGTATGCTTGCTTTTACGTGTGTTCCACTGTAGCGCCTAAACTACTGAACCGATTTTGATGAATGAGGTATCAATAGATTCGTAATAATGATCCAGGTGACATAGGCTAAATTAATTTTCCCTAAAAATATGGTGGTACTTTACACGTAAATTTCTAACCTCGAAAAAAATTAAAATGAGATAATCATGACATGTTTGGTATCAAAAGAAAGTTCTTGACAAGCACATTATAAATATGTATATAATGTCATACTTTCAAAGTAAATAAATATGTTTAAATTGTTAAAAACAAGCAACTAGTGAGACTGCGCTACGTAGTATCGCAAGATGATACCAAAACGTGCAGTTAATCAAATCTTAATAAATAGTAACGATTTGTAATTCCACTCTCGTATGAAAAAAAATAAATACAACGAAATATTTATATTTTGGATTTCTTCGAAGCGCGATATCGATATACATGGGGCACTCAGAAAATTTTGCGATAGGTACTAAAAAAAATATACTACAGGTTATATATATTTTTTATTAAATTTTTTCAAATAACTCTCCATTGGCGTCTATGCACAGTTTCATGCGTCTAAACCAATTTTCGTTACACATTTTCCAGTCCGCATCAGACACCTCTATAATCTCCTTCTCAAATGCAGCCAGTGCATCTTCCGGTGATGAAAACTGTTTCCCTTTGAGTTGATTTTTTATTTTGGGGAACAAAAATGATAAATCCATTGATGAATCATGGATTTATCATTTTTCATCCCGTAATGAAATCGTAAACGCGCCGAGACGAGCCTGCTTCAAATTTTGCTATCATGTCTCGGCACCATTCTACCCGAACCTCCTTCTGAGACTGCGTTAGATTGTGCGGTACCCTGCGTGAAACTATCTTCCTTACCCGAAGATGCCCGTGTAGAATTTCATGCACACTTCCCGATCCAATCTGCAGTATATGCTGAATCTCTTCATATGTAATTCGCCTATTCTCTAAAATTAAATTTTTCACAGCCAGCACGTTTTCTTAAGTAACAGCCGTCATAGGGCAGCCACTTCTTTCTCCGTCCGCCAAAGTTACTTGACCACGCTTAAATTCATTGAACCAGCGGAAAATAGTCGCTTTAGAAGGGCTTTTGTCTATGAACACCATTCGAAGTCTTTCAAATGATTCTTCTGGTTTTAGTTGACATTTGAAATCGTACAAAATCATCGCGCGAAAATGTTCTCGTTGTAAAATATGTTTTCAGTGAGACAGAGTATTTTGATTTTGCTCGTAAAAAAATGTGGAGGGAATTTCGAATTTGGAATGTTGTGTTATTTTGTAATAAATAGTCATAGTTTTAATTGACATCAAAACTAGCCAGTGTCCCATAGACAAAAACTGTTAGTCGCTAAACTTTCTGAGTATGGTGTTGGCGTTGAAATAAATCGCGCTATGGTTTCATATAAAGCACTATGCACTGCTATTGGAATTTAAAATAGGTTAATTACTGACCTATTGCATTACTCTTATTTACGTTGTCATAACGTTTAGCAAGCGTAAAAACGGAAAAGTATAAAATAAAAAATAAAGTTTAATAAAAAACTGTAACCCGACTACGGGAAAATAAAATGATCTAAAAAGTTCGAAACAAGCAAATAATTCAGACAGAAATCAAGACATAGGTACAAAAATGGTCAATGTAAAGCCGTGGTCGCATGCCATTATAATATTGTAGGTGTTCCTGGCACCCACATGGCATACAGCTGACATATGGCCTATAATATCATTTGAATTATGTTTTGTGTTGCATAATGTAAGTTATTTTGTATACTATTGTATAGAATCATTCTCTAACTTGAACAGACAGCTGTGCTGCTGGGGAGTTTGTTGCGCCACTTCTTCTTCCCAGTTAAAGGCACTAGGAAGTGGTGAAGGGTGGGCGTTTTTGGGGACTGTCTTATGTAATTTTGACGTTCGAAAAGTGCTGATTCTCAGCCTAGTTTGAATAAATGACTTTTGAATTTTGAATATAGGCATGCGACGATGGCTTTACCTTGACCATTTTTGTACCTATGTCTTGATTTCTGTCTGAATTATTTGCTTGTTTCGTACTTTTTAGATCATTTTATTTCCCGTAGTCGGGTTACAGTTTTTTACTAAACTTTATTTCTTATTTGTGCATGTTTTTAAAGTCGGTTGTTTTATAATTAATCATCATGTCTAGCCTTTTTTTTTTGTTGGTAAATTATCAAATAACTTCTCCCGCTCTGAGCGGAGCGGGAGGGCGTGTCAGACTCTTACTGACTAAAACCCACCCGTGTCCTTCAGTTGCCATGTTGCCGGGGGCCACGATTTCCCTTTCGGTTTTATTCGCAACCCCGGCATCGGCCCTAGCGGACCCCGTCAATTCTGCTGACATCTCTTTGAGGCGCGCGTGGAACACAACGCGCCGTCGACCCGGGCTTGGTCCTTATCGGACGGCGCGCTACCCATTGCTCACCGTCTCCTTATTTCCAAATATCGGCTTCCAGTCTAACTGAATGCAGCAGAATTAGTAGGTTATGATTACAATAACAACATTGATAAACTAAATCGCATGTTAGCTTAATTTTATTTATAGCTAAGTCTTTGTTATCAGTATATCATAGAGATATCATTTTCGATCATGGGCATATGTTATATCATATAACAGAAGGTATTCTAGCACATAGGTAATATTTACAAGGTTATTTGATACTAGATAAGATTTTTAAATACATCTTTATCCCAATAATAAAGCTGAAGAGATTGTTTGATCTTTGGTTTTGTTTGAACGCGCTAATCTCTGGAACCATCAGTCGCGTTTGAAAAAAATATTTTTGTCTTTGATAGGCCAATGGGGATAAAAACTGCCACTTGCTCACTTCAGATGGCGCTGATCTCCAGCGTCTTATAATTTGACAGCTAGCCATACATTTTTTGTAAACAAGCGACTTCTCTTACGCATAATTTTATTGAGCTCAGTTGCGTAGCTGTTTACTGCAAAAATACGGGGACCCATGTATTTGCCAAAGATGTTATAAGAAGAAAACAGTGGGAGAAAGCTCTCCGAAAAAAATTGGAATCCGATATTTCGTCGAGACAATGTGCTATACTTTAAGCCTTCTATGGGAGAAAGTGGTTTATAGGTGATGCTCCCAAGATAAGTCTGTTTTCATTACATACAGGCACTTGTGATTTTGTGATGTGATTTTATGTAAATTATAGTAAAGTATGTGTGTGTTTAAATTATCATATTAGATCAGTGCTAGAAGTGCTATCTCTGAGGTTTTTCAGTCAGGAAGATCATGCACAAGTTGGCGTACGCTTCCAGTCTTTAACAAAAAACGAACTTAAAGTCAACAAACACAAAATAACCTATAAAATATGTATAAAACGTTCATAATTTATTGACTTTTCCACTAAAGCTGCTTTTTTACCAGTGGTAGACGCTTCCCCTGTCCTTAACTCTTCTTTTAGTAGTGCTACACTCCAAGTATCATACATATTTATCTAGTTTTCGTATAATTTGTGATCGACACAAAAGTAAGCTTAAACACAACAATGCCGGTTTAAAGACGTACAACTGTGCTGCCATCTGTTCTGAGCTTTCAGTTTTTAACCTCATTCTTGAGGAAGGTTTAGCAAGGTAAAGCCGTGGTCGCATGCCATTATAATGTTGTAGGTGTACAGGCATGCGACCACGGCTTAACCTTGACCATATTTGTACCTATGTCTTGATTTCTATCTGAAATATTTTCTTGTTAAGTAGGTACATACTTTTTAGAGCGTGATTTTTCAGTAGTCGGGTTTTTAGTTTTTGAACTTACTTTTTATTTAAATTATTTTGGGGTTATAATTTCGTGATATTGAATGTGTGAATGAATGCAGAGCAGCTTTTTTTGTTTGTGTTTTATTGTATAATAGGTATTAATTTTACAGCCGCGCCGTACGTAGCAGTCTCATTTTTGCTTGTTTTTAACAATTTAAATATATTTATATACTTAGACAATATGATATATACACATATTTGTAATGTGCTCGTCAAGCCCTTTCGTTTGATACCCAATATGAAACATAATTACTTTTTTAGTTAGTTTAGTTATCAAGACGCTTCCAATGATACCTCATTTGTTGTCAAATTATGATCGGTAGTTTAGAAGTTATGAGGTAACAGATGGACATACATACTCACATACATACCGGTCAAAATCATAACCCTTCTTTTTTCTTCGCCGTAGTCGGGTAAAAAATCTCTTTATCGTCATTTTCGATCCAGGTACAAGGAGAAACCTGGAAGAAAGTCCTGCGCACCCTGATTACTGCTGAGGAGATGGTAGACGTCTTCAAACATTACAATGTTGACAGATACATCACGTCGAGCGGACTGACAGTCTTGCCTGAATATAGAGGGCAGAATATTGGAGCCAAGCTGTTTGAAGCAAGGTAATAGTGTAATTGTACAGTGTGCGTCTTCATAGAAATGAGGGAATCTATGCTTAATTTTACAGACGGAAAAAATATTTAAAAAAAACAGTGGCACTCCGGAAGTGCCAACAGAAGTGAAAACTTGAAAAAAAATCGGCACCGCGGTAATCAACGCGTTGATGTCTTTTACTCCACGGTGTCGGTAAATTCCGTCACAGTGTCGCGAAGCCAATGGTTTTGTTTCATCTCAAAAATGCCCAACGCGCCTAAAGAAGTTTTCACTTCAAAAAATTCAATAACAAAGTCTCACTTAAGGCCGTGCGCACTTTGGATGCGTTTTCGTACGAATTTTACTCCTGCGAACACATACGAACACGCACGAACGATCCCGACCTCCCAAGTACTAAGGGAGCGCGCAGACTGAGTGCGAGTTAGAGCGAGGCCCCATTAGTGCGTTGCGCTGCGTTGCGTCGTCATACAATGCGTTGTTACAATGCGTTGGTGTGGCATACAATGCGTTGTTCCGTTGTGACGACGCGACGCAACGCAGCGCAACGCACTAATGGGGCCTCGCCGTTAGTCGTACGTGTAGTTCCGACGACGACGTCTGAAAACAATCCGAACTTGTTGGGATTTTTCGTGCGTTCAATGCGATATCACCGGGACACTACCTAGTACCTATTTGACGGAGAAAAACGTATTCAGTGTGCGCGCACTCAATTCGTACGAACACGATCATACGTTTACATACGAAACAAATTCATGTCCAAAGTGCGCACGGCCTAATGTTCAAACCCCTAACTTGACAGGGGGCCACTAGACCACCACTAGACCAGCGAGTCAATCTAAAAACCGGCCAAGTGCGTGTCGGACCACGCAGAATGAAGGGTTCCGTAGTTGGGATGAATTTATCCCAAGAACAAACTTAACTTTGTAGTTGAAAAACATGTTCTCCCATACATTCTGCATGGGAGAACATGTTTTTGTAACCGCAAATGTAAGTTGGTCGATTATTACTCGTTAACTTGTAAAGCCTACTTAGCTGTGATAGTTTTCCTTTTAATTTCGTTATATACGCTACTTTCCTGAATTTTTTCACATACCCAAAATCAACCACTAAGCTTGCAGGGGGGGGGGACAATTGACTCTAACAAAAATTAGCACTTTAAAGCTTAATATTTCGAAAACGAATCCCTAAATCAAAAAATGGTCTTCTCAAACTCACAATATTTTTGAACGACCTTTCCAACGACACCCCGCACTATGGGATTATTCAGAGAGAAAAAAATCATCCTCAGTTTACGTCTAGGGGAGGTTACTGAAAAAAAAATATTTTTCATGATTTTATTTTACCACTTTGTCGACGTGATTAATATGTATACCCAAGCCAAATTACAGCTTTCTAGTACTAAGCGTCTCTGAGCTAAGCCGCGGACAGACAGACAGACAGACAGGCGGACAGACAGACAGACAGACGGACATGACGAAACTGTAAGGGTTCCTTGTTTACTATGGAACCCTAAAATTCAAATCAAATCAAAAATATTTTACAAGAAAAATAAACCGGCCAAGTGCGAGTCAGACTCGCATACGAAGGGTTCCGTATCGTATTAAGATCGAGCAAAAAACGCCGAAAAAAACACGTATCTTGTTTGGCTACTTCTCACTTTTCGGATTCATGTGCGTATTGTATAATTATCACTTGCTTCAAAAACGGTGAAGGAAAACATCGTGAGGAAACCGGCATGCCTGAGAGATAGATAGATAGATAGATAAAATATTCTTTATTATGTACACCAAAAAAATTACAAACATTAATTTAGAAATTTTACATTAGGTGACACAATGGGCGGTCTTATCGCTAAAAGCGATCTTTAACAGACAACCTTTGGATGGATTTAAATGGAAAAGGAGAGACAATACTGCAGGTAGTCAGTGGTGTACCATTTAAATATACAACAAATACACAGATACATAAAGCATGTAATTACCTATTAAGAGAGATATTTCTCGACAGCATGTGAAGCCATGTCAGAGGTCCATGGGCGGCTTTATAACTTCAGAGTTGTGGTGAGAAAAGAAGATTATTATTGTTGTTGTAGCGGCAATAGAAATACACAATCTGTAAAAATTTCAACTGTCTACCTAGTACGGTTCATGAGATACAGCCCGCTGACAGACGGACGGACGGATAGTGGAGGATTAGTACCTCATAGTTTCGTTTGGCACGCTTCGGCTACGGAACCCTACAAGTATAACACATCAATATTTTTTCCAGAGTGCCGCTTTCGAAAGCCTTTGGTCTTGAAGCGACAGCCACAGTCTTCACAGCAACAGCCTCCCAGGTGTTAGCAGCCAAATGCGGTTACGAGGTGCTGGCTGAGCTGGACTACTCCGACATGCAGAAGCAGGGAATCGATCTGACTGGGTGCCCCACGCCGTCTGCCAAGCTAATGGGAATTAAGTTTAAATAGAACTGGTTTTTTGTATGTTAGTAGTTTTATTTCTGAAAAGACCATTTCAGACACTAATCTACATGGTCCTCATATGGCCTGACCAAGATTATGTCTGGACTTTAAAAGAGACTGCGGAAAGTTTTAGTAACCTGTTCCGCTTAGCTATTTCTAAAGAGCCATAAAAAACCCTGAAAGAAGTCGACACGTGTTTCACCTCTCAACGAGGCATCCTCAGGATGACGATTGACTTGTCACGAACCCGAACACGACGTGTTGCCACACCGAGCGCTGAACGCGCTCTCGGCGTTCCTCGATTTCTTTCAGGGTTTTTTATGGCTCTTTAGAAATAGCTAAGCGGAATAGTTTACTAAATATACGAGGGCGACACTGAAAGTTTTTAGAACTGGCCACTTGTAAACAATATAATAAAAAAAACAGTTCTAATTTTGAAAATGGAACTCTTTGCCAATATTATTTATTGTCTAAGTATTTTAATCACTTGTCATTTGTTATGATTTGGCGGCAAATTGAATTGTCTGTGTCACGTCAGCATGAATTTAACGCGAGAAAATTTTCGTACAATGATTTTTTATGACTTTCGATGTCATTTAAGTCAACAAGAAAGTTATGATAGACTTCGATTGGCCTTTCACGATGAAGCCCCGTCTCGTGCCACTGTTTACAACTGGTTTAATGAGTTTAAACGTGGTCGCACTAATCTCACCGATGATCTGCGTGAGGGACGGCCTTCTACGGCGACGACTGAAGATAACATCAGTGTTGTGCGGCATATGATAGATACTGACAAAAGAGTGACTTATCAGCAGCTTACAAGCTTAGGCATCGGTATGAATCAAGTACACAAAATCCTCCATGAACATTTAGCGGTCAGGAAGCTTTGTGCCCGGTGCATACCTCATGATTTGACAGAGGCCCAAAAACTCCGTCGTGTTGATTGGTGTCATGAAATGGTTCAAAGATTTAACGGACGTGACTCAAATGCTGTGTTCGACATACTTACTGGTGACGAAAGCTGGATTTATTGTTATGATCCTGAAACTAAGAAACAGTCTGCTATCTGGGTGTTTCCTTCCGAGGAGTTGCCAACTAAAGTGAAGAAAGGTCGAAGCGTGGGAACAAAGATGGTGACCTCGTTCTTCGGAAGGACAGGTCATTACGCAACAATTGTTTTAGAGGATCGAAAAACAGTTACTGCAGAGTGGTACACTAACAATTGTTTGCCACTTGTCTTGGAAAAAGTTCGGGAGAAACGACCTCGCAGTAGGATCCTCCTTCACCACGACAACGCCTCGTCGCACACCGCCAAGCAATCAATCGACTACTTACTTGGTGACGTCAGACGTGGAATTACTGGGTCACCCGCCCCGATCTCGCACCTTGCGATTTTTATTTATTTCCGAAAATAAAAGAAAATCTTCGAGGAAAACGTTTTATAGACGCCGAGGAAGCAGTGGCTGCGTTTCAAAATGCCGTCGAAGAGACCCCTAAGGACGAGTGGGTAAAGTGCTTGTCTCAGTGGTTCCATCGGATGCAGCGATGTATTGATGTAAATGGACACTATTTTGAAAAGATATAATAAAACTAATAACTTGCTAGTTTGTTCAGTTTTTGATTTTCTAAGAACTTTCAGTGTCACCTTCGTATCTACGTCTATTGTATTTTATAATGTATTTCCGCAAGGTAACGCTTGAATCAATTAACTTTGATAATTTTAATATGACGTGTAAAAGTGATTCTAATATCCTATTTACAGAGTAAACAATTTCATTTCTTTTCAGTAGTAGCGCTTACGACTATTAGACGAACAAGGCACTCAGAAATAAGAATAAAAACACATTTTCATATGAATAATAATTTATTAATTAATTGTCTTTTATACAAACGGTACAAAATAATATAAATGCTTTTACAATCACTGTTTATTATGTACGACTTATTACAATTTACTTATTATTTGTGTTGTGGCGAAATAGGTTGATTATGTTATCATCGGAGCGAGAAAATATTAGCATTGAAGAAAATTTACTTTATTGTATAGAAAAATCTTAATGTGGTTTTATGCCAGTGAGGCGAGGCGTAGATGAGATGGGCAAGAATTGAAATCACGCTTACCCTTTTACACCGAAAGATGTCCAGCGCTATACCGCGTCGTCTCGCGATGGCCAGCGCTGCCTCACGCCGGCCCGCGATGTCACGTGCTGGCCATCGCTACCTAGCGCGGGCTCGCGCTATCACGCGCCGCCCGGCCAGCCGAGAATATAGTATGCAGGGATGTCTCGCGATGGTCTGAGCTTGACGGAGAGAGACCGTGCTGGTCCTCGATGGCCGGTGTGAGATTTGTATATCCGTAAATGCTCTATTGATACTGCAATAAAGTTCAATATTGCATTTAGATCTTTTACACCAAAGATGGGCAGGGCGTTGATTAAAATTTCGCCCATCCCATCCACGCCTCGCCTCGCTGGTGTAAAACCACTTTTATTCTTGATTAAATATACATATTTTGTGCGTTATAAGTCTCCACAAGACACGATACCTACTCAAGGGTATGTCCTAACAGGCCGCGTCCTATGTAAGCGATTCTCGCGCGAATTCACAATCGATCGAACTTTTTGTTCGGTGAACTTAAAGGCGCGTTCGCACCGGCAGAGGGCGCTTTCCGGTTTTCGAAACAAAAAGTGACAGGGTACGGAGAGCTTCCGCGCTTACACATTAACAGCGTGTTTGTACACTTGGTAACCACAAGTAAAGCGCGCGTCGCTTCGTGAGATAAATAATCTATAATAATAGAACGCGTTCACGCAACCATCGTCAATGTCTGTTATGAATAAGTGCCCATTCGATCACGGGTTCTCTACGTTGTACAAGAAAAATTCGCACGAACTCGCGATGGTTGCGTTACCCCGTGTCCGATTTAAAAGCGATCTACCACGCGACCGTCGCGTTCATGACACTTATTTGTTCGGAAAACCGAAAGGCGTCATCTATTGGTGCGACGATGTGATGGGTTCGTTGAACAAAATGAACGCGACGGATGCGTGTTCTCGCGACGATCGCTTCGGTTAGGACGCAGTCTTCCATTTCTTAAAAGTTGCTAATTAACGCTATAGTGTCGCCATCTACAAGTTTATTTATAATTTTAAACACACATCATAAACAATTATAATAATTTATTTTAGAAAGCTTTGGTTTAGTGTACGTTACATGTTACAATACATAGTTTATTTTTAATAAAAATATTATTAAATTTATTTACGGAAGGCTTGATTAACAAATATACAATTTGATTTTACTGGGTTCAAAATAAAATAGTGCGAATTTTAAATAAGTACTGTTTTCATCAGCATCCAAATTGCTTGTGCACAACTTTTAGGTACCTATTTTATTAATCAAAATAATTAATTATATTTGACATGTAGCCCTGCTATACACCGTGAAATTTGAATTACAGTTTTGCTAGAACAAACGTTATTCAGACCATGGTCTACTACCATTCTACAGCATCCAATAAAAAAAAAACATAAATTGGTTTTTGAAAAAAGACAAAATTTGAAAATGTCAAGATTATCTACTGCTTGCTAAATTTCGTTTATGGAGGTACATTTCCCTGTAAACAATGCTGTGTCCCATGCGCGGTGTCTGTGTTGTAGAGAGTAACGATAATCTTGACATTTTAAACTTTGTTGTTTTTGGGTTTTTTCAAAAACCAATTATGTTTTTTTTATTTTATTGGATGCTGTAGTGTTGTAGTAGACCATGGTCTGAACAACGTTTGTTCTAGCAAAACTGTGATTCAAATTTCACGGTGTATAATAATGCATTTCAACAAATGCATGTAACTCATAAATCATCGTATCAATCTCCCTAGCCTTTTCCCAACTATATTGGTGTCGGCTTCCAGTCTAACCGGATGCAGCTGAATACCAGTATTTTACATGGAGCGACTGCCTATCTGACCTCCACAACCCAGTAACTGGGTAATACGATACCCCTTGGTAAGACTGGTTGTCAGACTCTCGGGCTTCTGACGACCCGTAACGACTGTCAAAGATCCACGAATGACAGCCGGGACCAACGGCTGAACGCGCTTTCCGAGACACGGAGGAGTCTCGGTATGTAAAGATGGTCACCCATACACAGACCAACCCCGGCAAGCGTAGCTTAACCGGATGAATCGACCAGTGCGGCTGTTATTACTTAGCCACGAGCTCCTCTTAATAAAGTATAAATTATGATGTCGGCGCGCGTTCGTGAAATGCATCATTTGTACCTTGCATGAGCTATCCTCATTTATAGTTCTTGAGATACTAGAGAAGAAAAATGAATGACATGTTTGTATTCCTGTATTTTTTATTTCATCTCTTCTTCATCTTTTTACTCTTGCAGTCTGTGGACTTATTATACTCAGAAATCATACAATAACGCATTCAGGGTGCTGATGGGGTTGCCTCGATACTGCAGCGCATCAGGGATGTTTGCTGAAGCACGCGTTGAATGCTTCTACATTGTGATGCGGAAGCGGTGCGCATCCCTGGTTAGTAGGGTGCGGGGCAGCACCAACAGCATCCTGTCTATGATAGCAAGCAGGCTAGATTGTGCGTTTGTGAGCCACTGCTGCAAGGTATCGGCTGGGCCTGTCACCTTGCAGCAGTGATGTCACAAATTGTTTCTGTGTTAATGTTTTACTAACGTATTCTGTAAGTTACTAATACTATGAGTCTTAAAAAAAATACAATAGACGTGGATATATTTAGTAACTTGTTCCGCTTAGCTATTTCTAAAGAGCCATAAAAAAAACTCCTGAAAGAAATCGACTGAGCGTCTGCACTCAGCGCTCGATGTGGCAACACGCCGTGTTCGAGTTCCCAACAAGTCCATCGTCATCCTGAGGATGCCTCGTTGAGAGGTGAAACACGTGTCGATTTCTTTCAGGAGTTTTTATGGCTCTTTAGAAATAGCTAAGCGGAACAAGTTACTAAATATATCCACGTCTATTGTATTTTATAATGGATTTCCGCAAGGTCACGCCTGAATCAATTAATTACTATGAGTCTTGTTGCTTGATGTATTGAATGAAATTATTATTTTAATAACAGTAAGGAACACCACACACCAAGTGTTAGGTCGCGTCCTATCGAATACTCGATCGATCGAACTTTTTGTTCGACGCGACCTTACCGTTTTAGTTCTCGTCGTTTATAAGGTATTTAATAAAAAATAACAAAAGCGAGCCTTCCGTAAAAAAGTATACTATAATAATTAAATATTACAAAAAAAAAAAAACGATTATTATGACAAAAGCACACCCTGTGTAGTAATAATAAATGTATTATTATATGAAATTATATTATAATTATTATATTATGGCAAGATAGTCTTGTCATGCATTTAAATATAACTTCTTAATGTATGTAGTTATCATGTCTTTTACGATTAAAATGGTCTCCACGATATTCAGCCTATAATGTTCCCACTGCTGGGACTGCGGCCTCCTCTCTGTGAGAAGGAGTGGGCCATACTCCACTCCAAATTTTTGGTGCTATAGTTTGACCGAAACCGCTGTACCGCGGCTTTGGTATGTGCGCAGCGAGACGGGGGGACAGTGCAGGCTGCTCATTCGTCAACGCTCACGGCATTCCGCCCCTGACTCGCCTCGCATTCTTAAGGCACGGTACAGTGGTCTCGGTCAAACTATAGGACATGCCGGTTTCCTCACGATGTTTTCCTTGACCATTTTGAGAGCAGTGGTGATGAAACAATTTACCTACGACCAGCAACTCGTAAGTCACGGCCGTTTTTAAATGTACGTGGCGCACACTGGACAGTCAGCCTCGCTACCATCTTGCTGACTGGATAATATTGTTACCACGAGATCAGCTATTGTCAATTTCACTGTCATATAGCTTGTGCCGATGCGACAGAAGTGACAGTCTTACCAAGGGGTATCGCAGTTGCTCCTATAGAGTTATGAGGAACAGGGTGTAAAGTTCACTCATCCGCCATAGAAAAGAGAGGATCCTCCGACCAGATGGGTGTTGTCTGGTGGGCTACTGCCCGACGATTGATTTCGGGACGTTGTATGTAAACTCTACTTGTGCGATGCAGGATTTTGCGTGACGTCAGTGTGATGCGTAGTTCACATATGAAGATGTAGATGCCGCCAAATCAATACACAATACTGGTACTCAGCTGCATCTGGATAGATTGGAAGCAGAGCCCAACTCAATCAATCTGTCCAGCTTTTTCCCAACTATGTTGGAGTCGGCTCAGTCTAACCGGATGCAGCTGAATACCAGTATTTTACATGGAGCGACTGCCTGTCTGACCTCCACAACCCAGTAATTGGGTAATACGATATCTCATGGTAAGACTGGTTATCAGATTTTTAGGCTTCTGACGACCCGTAACGACTGTCAAAGATCCATGAATAACAGCCGGGACCAACGGCTTAGTGTGCTTTCTGAGGCACGGAGGAGTCTCGGTATGTAAAGATGGTCACCCGTCCACGGACCAACCCCGGCAAGTGTAGCTTAACGTGATAAATACGGCTGTTATTACTTAGCCACGAGCCCAAATCGTGGGTTTTTTTTAAACAAAAAGTGATAACAACATACATTAAAATGACTAATAACTTAAATAATTTAAGGAATAAATTACAGACAAATTGGAATACATCTTGGAATAAATATGACGCTCCTTAGCATCGAGAAAAATACATAATTTACACTCATTGACGAAACTATTCGTCATTTCTAACACTAGGGGAAAAACAACTGTCAATATTTTATGGCGAATATGATCATCATCTACCCAGTTATGCTAAAATTAACTAAACCACAAAATTTACAAAATGGAATTAATAACGTCAATTTGCCAGAAAACAGAAAAATTTTGAACTGGATAAAAGGTTAGGTTAGAACAGTGATAAATTGCGCGCGAGCCGAGCGAGCGAAGCGAGCGGTGCTGCGGCAGCGGCCGGCGAGCACTACTTCCAAATTGCTCGCAGCTAGGCAGGCTATTTAGTATTAGCACAAGGTGCGTTACGTCACAAGCAAGTTTGATACCAGTTCACAATTTGTCGGTTTCCCATCGATAGATTATAAACTATCGAAAAATAATGCGTTAAATTGTAAATGGTTTGTTGCAGTCTAAATTTTTTCGACAGTTTATAATCTAACGAAAATAACACTGATAGATTATGAAATAACAAAGTTCATAATTATACGGTGATTTAAACACGACACTAACCAAACGACGTTATTATGCATTTAACTACGTACACAAAACTACGTTTTCATACAAAATACTTGCTATCAAAACGCTGTACTTAATAATAAATAGATAAGCAGAGAATAAACATAATTTAACTAGGAAAAAACAACGATATGAGCGTGCATTCTGAAAGTTGGCAATGTCGCAAATAGCTGTCAAATATTTCGCTGTTTTGATTAATTTGGCAAAGTTACTGTATGGAAACATGAAATAACACTATCTAGTGAACTAAAATATTTATTATGAAATGCAATAATTAATATCGTAACACCGAATATTTAGTTTTAGATGTAAAAAAACATATTTGGAACCTTTCCAAATCCCTTTATTACACTTAAGAGCGAGGCCCCATTAGTGCGTTGCGCTGCGTTGCGTCGTCGCAGCGTCGTCGCTGCGTCGTTTTCCATATATTTTTTATGACATGCCCCATTAGACCGTTGCGTTGTCGCGCGCGACGTTTCAACGGATCGACGGACAAGAGACGAAGCGGGAGGGAGGGTGATGCGCTGCGATGGACAGTGGTCCACTGCTAGAGGAGGAAGCTAGACGAACGTAACGACATTTTTTATCTTACCATGAGTGAGCAGGATATTGATATAGATTTTCTCATATCTTTGGTCCAAGAAAGACCCATTATATGGGATAAATCACACGAACACTACAGTGATTTGAACGTCAACGCAACGCAGGTGTGGCATACAATGCGTTGTTCCGTTGCGACGACGCGACGCAACGCAGCGCAACGCACTAATGGGGCCTCGCTCTTAAACGGTTACAACATCAAATTCAGTGTTTTAATTGCAATTTATTATTATTATTTTACATATTTCCATACAGTAATATTAACAAATTAATAAAAACAGGTAAACAGCTATTTGCGACGTTGCCAACTTTTAGAATGCACGCTCGTATGACCTCAAATCAGCGAGTTAATTGCGTAACACACAGTAGCAATGGATTTCATTTTGACAGTTAAACAACATTCATTGCGTTATCTAAGTACAGACGCCAGCACTTAAAGCTACTCCAATCTGTCAAATTTATTTAATAGATTTTCAACTTTATCTCAGAAGAATAAGGTTCAAAGTTGATTGGGAAAATTTGACAGTTTCGTGTAGCTTGATGTGCTGGCGTCTGTACGTTGTTGAACAGACAAATTTTTCGAACACATGAAGAATATCAATATCCTTCAAAATCATTCAGATGGTGATTGAAAACGGGTTATGCCATTAGCAGCCCCGGATCTAGGGGGGGGGGGGGGGCAAACCGGGGCCCATGCCCCGGACGTCAACTTCAGGGGGCGACAAATTCAAGCGTAGCAGACAAGTGCACCACCCAGCACACAGCAACTTTGCAATAAATGAGACGATCAGCTCATATAATCTTTCTATTTTTTTCTTTTTACAACAGTTATGGCGCCCCTGTTGGATTGGCGCATTATCGATCGATAAAATTTGATTAATATGTTGCTGGCAAAATTTTCATTACGAGAAAATTTTAATTTCGCGGGCTAACTTAGCGTATCCCCATAAAAGATTGGTGGGGGCGGCAGCCGGCAATATTAGCCCCGCCTCAAAAAAAATCTAGATCCGGGGCTGGCAATTAGGGTGCAGGCTATTTAACGTCTAAATAGGCAACCTCTGGCGTTAAATAAATTATTTTAAATGTCAAAATAGCCTATCTAAACGTAAATAACCTATTATCGACACACATTATAACCCTTGGGCTCTTTGTACACACACGTTTTTTTGTCGTGAAAAACTACGGTTTATTTACCGTATGTAGGCACGGTCGTCAGTTGTTGTGTTGATTACTATGGAAGCTTGTTGACAGACACGTTTTTTCTACGGCTCGATTTTTACGCCGTACCGTAAAGAAATCGTGCCGTGTACAAAGGGCATTATTTAATTTCGAGACTACGTACGAGGGTTCTATTTTTTAAATTAACTTATAAAAATCTTAAATGGCATTAAAATACAGTTCTCTTGAAATAGGGAATAGTCCGAAATGTAAGCGAGATTAATCAATAATACTTCAAACAATTTTTAGATAGTCTGACCACGCTAAGTCTGCATTTAAGTAAAGAAACGGTGGAATTTGAAAATCTATAGACGGCAACACCGTCTATCCTACGAAAAAAGAATTTGATACTTTGTTTGTCTTTTTGTTTTTATTTATATTCTGATTTATTCCTGGTAAAGAATAGTCACTTTAGCACGATGCAGTGTGGATTTGATACAGTTTTGTCATCGTACGGAGGTAGAGCATAGGTACGACATAGTCTATTATGCAAAAATCAAAAGGCAAAATATCAAAATCATTAGATCTACTTACAACCCCGAAACTGACATAACTGACTGATGTAAAAGTATACCTTAAATAAAACTTTTTGGGGTTGCCCATTTATTCCATTGCAGAGTTAAGGTGGCCAGACTCTATTTTAGTCTATCCTTTTTATACTGAATGTCTTTACAATTTCATCTGTTGTCAAATCTCATTATTAATTATTAAGTTGTGATGACACAAGTTGTTCAACTAAAATTGAACCGTGTGAACTTGGTTTAACCACATTTTTATACAGACGGTTCACTCCACAAAATCATTTAACATTTTCGTGCCAGGAACCCTCCTGGAGGGTTCACCTAGTCGCATATGGGATCCCGGGAGCCCTCGCGGAGAGCTTATTTGAAATGTAGGTTTTTCTCAGCGATTACAGCATTATAAACCGTGAAAATAAAATCTGTTATATATTTTAACAAGATTTATTAGTATATGCGTTGGTTTTAAAATCCAAACATATTTTAATTTTTTTGTTCGCGGTTATAAAAATTCACAAAAAGAAATAAAAAGTTGGAAACTACTTATAGCGACAAGAACCCCTAAAAACACTATTGTACTTAGTTTTACAGTGTTTTATAACACGGTTTTAAACCTAATGCTGTTGACCGTCCGCGATGGTTAACTTTAGCGCAAACGTAATGCCGGTAACCCTCCCGGAGGGTTCTCTTCCAATATGTATGACGGCATGGCGTATGAGTTCAATGAAAAGTAGGTGGAGTCAAAAGTGTTAAATAAAAAGCGACTCTTGCTACCACACAATAAAGTGCAATTCAGGTCGCACAGCGCTAATTACCTACAGTTATATTCACCTAGAAGTTGCCTCTCTATCGCGTAACTCTTATATCTTCTGACTACGTTACGCTCACTGAATTGGCCCGACAAGACGGGCCCGCCGCGTACTTGTAGCGTCATACCTAAAATGCGGAGTGCGTCTAGCCTGGTGTAACATGAGATTTGATTTTCAGATTTACTTATAAGAGAAGTAATCAGGCTTTTAGAAAAATAGGGTAAGACTAATTATGTAAAATTACGAGTAATTTTCATTTTTCACACAATTTTCATATTTAATACTATGTTGTCTTTTACAAATATTGCTCAAAAACTTGTTAATTTCAAGCATTACATACAATGGCAGTATTCAAACAATACTCATGGCCTGTTTTATTACCTCCGGATAAGTTTCGGTTAACTTATCTGTCAGATAATCTCATAATTTTTTATAAATTTTTGGTCCAATCGGAATTGCCAACAGAGCCAAAAGACGGCAGTACTAATCAAATTCGTGACGTCGAAAGTGCGTTGAGCGCACAACATCTGTCACGGACTGCCTTCAAAACCGTCAATTTCTATATGTCATAAGTGTCATAGTGCAAGTACAGTATTTCTATTTTCTTGTCCCTCGGGAATCATCGCATTTCCGAATACAAACGAATGCTAATTTCCATGTCCATTATTATATTTATCTTGTTTAATCATTTGAATTCAGAACTAAGTACTTTATTGTTGTTTTGATTTCCGTGTGGACTATATAGAGCTGTAAAACTATTTTCCTATCTGTCGTGTCCGCAACTTTAGCAGCTTTCCTCCCATTTTTTAAATAAATTACATTAAGTTAAAAGAGTATTAACAACTCTATAAACTTCCAAGTCGATTGAGAGCGTCCGGTCTGCACCAAGTGCAAAGGGCAACTGATAGAAATGCGACGAGTGACGAAACACGAAGTTTGCCGAGGGACATTAAGAAAATAGAAATACTGTTAACGGTGACACGTTCGGTTTGTATGGAAGTGTTGACAATGTCGCCTCAAACAGCGACCGCCAAGGCGTCTCTAGGCTCTGTGTCAAATAGTGCTATAGAGGTATGACAAACAGGGTGTTTCTCTCATTCTCCATAAGGGAGGATCCTCCGACCAGACCGAGGTGTTGTGTCTGGTGGTCTACTGCTTGACGATTGATGTCGGGACGTTGTATATTTCTAGTCACGCGGTAAACTCTGCTTGCGCGATGCAGGATTTTACGTGACGTCAGTGTGATGCGTATTTCGGATATGGCGATGTATATGCCGCCACAGTGCTTATACGGAGTAAAACAGACCTTAAATATAATTTTACAGATATTTTCATACAAACTTTTTCATCTTTTTTTTTTGGAAAGTTTGGCTATTGAGTCAGTCTACTTCTTGAGTTTTTCTTTCAGCCAATCAGCTGTGAGTTCGTCTATTTCTCGTACTTCTAGTAAGCGAGGGGCACCTACTGTCGCTGCTAATGCCCTTTGGGTGCCAGCATACATGACCTGAAAATTTTAATAATAATTAATAAATATTTATGCTAAATTGTACCGACAATATTTTAATCCAATATTCCAACAAAATCATACACATTATGCCAGTTACATTTAAGTCCATAGAAGTCTATTGCCTAATACTGGTATTCAGCTTGCAGCAAAATGTTTGCTTAGAATAGATTTAAATCTATAATTAGCAAATCATAGCAATTAATTCGGAAAATAGGAGAACGTTTCATGTGGGTTAGTTCGTTGTAGCATTACTGGGCCGAATTACAAAACAAATATATAAATCGCTGTCCCCGGCGAATAAAATGGTAATCGTAAAAACCAAATTTTACAGGAAAAATAAAAAACAGTTTTTTGTGAATTGTACAAATATCAAAAGAAAAGTGATTTTTTACATTCATTACAATACACCTTAAAATCTCGTAACTTCTGAAATAACCGTACGAAATGAATGAAAAAAATTGACAGAGTGTAATCGGACCTCTAAATATCACATATGCAATAACTTTAACGAATTTGCAAAATTGTCAGGAAGGCTAAGTTCAGCCGCCTATGCTGTTAAAAAAATTAGACAGATAACTGACGTAGATACAACCAGAATTGTTTATTTTAGTTATTTTCATAGTCTTATGTCATATGGGATTCTTCTCTGGGGAACCTGTGCGGACATTAATACTATCTTTGTTCTACAGAAAAGGGCTGTTCGAGCCGTTTACAAGAAAAAAACAAAAAAATAAATATTCTGACTATAGCCTCACAATATATTTTTGAAAACCTATTGTATGTACACAAAAATATATCAAATTTTAAGAAAATGTCCGATATTCATAGTTTAAATACCAGGAATAAACACAACCTTGCTGTACATCGCACACGTCTCCACAAAGTAGGAAACTCATTCATGGGTCAATGTATACGCTTTTACAACAAACTCCCCATTGACATTCGAAACTTACCCATTAAACGATTTAAAATCTGTATTAAAACCAAACTTTGTAAAAAAGGGTACTATACAATTTCAGATTATTTAGAAGATAAAAAAAGCTTGGGATTGAACTGCTCGCTCTGCTAAGCCTTGACATTTTAATTATTATGTAAAATCAACATACACCAGTTTTATAAACACATTGACATTGTTGTAAATTATATTCAAAATGACATGATTACTTTGTAAAGTATTATTTATATTATTTTAACTATTGTGAATGTGAGGACTATGTCGATGTTGTTTTTATTTCTCTGCTAGTTTTAGTGATGGTCTGGCAGTTTGAGTAGTTTATGCGGCCTACCCAAAAGTCCTTTCTTTGGTATTGTTCGTCGAGTTGAGCTCCTTAAGTTCTGAGTTGAGCTCCACGATTACTGACAAATGCTTGCACTGACTGGACAGGTCCACTCAAATCTGTGTGGTTCTTTCTTCAAAGGCCTTTTCAGACACTTATCTACATGGTTCTCATATGGCCTGACCAAGATTATGTCTGGACTTTAAAAGAGACTGCTACCTCTGAGTTTGTTTCGGCCTTTCTTCTCAGAGTAGTCAGATAGGAAACGCCGAACTCATCTAGCTTATTTTTATTTTTTATTTTTTTATATGACGTGTAAAAGTGATTTTGATATCCTATTTACAGAATAAACAATTTCATTTAAAATTATCGTAGTAGCACGTTACCATTTTATTTGCCAGGGACAGCGAAATTTGTGTTTTTTTGTTACAGACCTGTAACTCCATGTGTGCGTCTCGTGGAGTATAGAATATGAAGCACATAGGAAAGGAAACGCGCCCGTCATCGTGATCCAGTTTGTAACTGAAAAAGTTCATAAATTATGTCAAAAATGATTTAGAAAATTTTTAGGATCCGCCTATTTTCTACCAATGATGTTGCTATAGTTTGACCGGGACCCCTATTCCGAGCTTTAGGTATGTGCGCGGCGAGACGGGGGGGCAGTGCAGGCCGCTCATTCGACAACGCTCACGGAATTCCGCCCCCCGCCTCGCCGCGCATTCTTAAAGCGCGGTACAGCGGTCTCGGTCAAACTATAGGACACGCCCATTTCCTCACGATGTTTTCCTTCACCGTTTTGAGAGCAGTGGTGATGAAACAATTTACCTACGACCAGCAACTCTTAAGTCACGGCCGTTAAATGTACGTGTGGCGCACCCAGGACAGTCAGCCTCGCTACCATCTTGCCCTTTTTGACCGAGACCGCTGTTCCGTGCTTTAGGTATGTGCGCCGCTCATTCGTCAACGCTGCCCCCCGCCTCGCCGCGCATTCCTAAGGCGGAACAGCGGTTCCGGTCAAACTATAGTAAATAATGAACGTCATTTGCACAAAATAGCATACATGTATATGTATGTATTTATACGACTATACAATATGTAAAAAAAACAGTTGCACTCCGGACATGCCGACAGAAGTGAAAACTTGAACAAGATCGATTTGGTGGAAGAAAAATACTTGCATAGAACATTAATCCGTAACGTAATATAAATACAGAGCACAATCGCGTTTACAAAACCTTTAAAGTAAAAATACTTCTCTTTCCTTGCATAGAACATTGATCCGTAACGTAATATAAATCAAGAGCACAATCACGTTTACAAAAATGAGGTGTCGTCACAGTGTCGCGAAATCAATGGTTTATCCCATCTCAAAAATGCCCAACGCGCCTATAGAAGTTTTCACTTCAAAAAACCATGTCCGATCCGAAAGGACTCATAGGTACTGCAATAAAAATCACATTTTTAGTACCTACCAAAATTACCCCAAATACTCGTAACTAAATAAATATTCATTAAAAATAAGCAAATTTTCAATAGGGATTACTTGTAGATATGCGCTAATATTATATTTATTATTTTAGATTTTCTTGAAAATTACCACATAAATAGAAATTTTATATTTTTTATTAAATATGTATAAAAAAAAACTATATAAAAAATTCTACATATAAATATTCTTTTTATGGTTTATATATTTTAAAGACTCAGTACGATACTTAACAACACCCTCACGGATCGGACAAGGTTTTTTTTTACATGTTGTATATTTAATTTCAACAACAACTTCTGTACACTCACCTATACACAATAAACCGCGGCTGGTGTGACGGTAAGATGTCCTGCAACTCCTCTAGCTCCACATTCTCCAACTCCTCATCCACCTCCAGGGTCTGCTTCTCTCTGTTCACCTGGAAATTAAATGAAAGCAGCTGGTTATTGAGACTGTAGCGGTTACACCGCCACATACAAACTACGCATCAAAGACATGACGTCACACAAATCCTGCATCGCGCAGTTAGAGTTTACCGAGCGATCGACATACATACAAGATTTCAACTTCAAACCAATGGGCAGTTGCCCGCCAGACACAACACCCGTCTGGTCGGAGGATCCTCCCTTTTCTATGGTGGATGAGTGAACTTTACACCCTGTTCCTCATACCCCTAAAAGAAAAAAGTTAAAAAAAAATTTGATGAGGATTTTTTTGTGTGAAATCGGGACCCTATTACTAAGCCAACGCCGTCAGTGTCTGCCGGTGTGTCTGTTACAAGGCTGTGTCTTTTTAACCGTTTGAGACCAGTTGAATTTCACAGAATACGTGTAAGGCCTGAAACTGCGGTGTCTACGCGCGTGGACACGCGGATGGGCTCCGTGGGAACGCGACGGCTAACGTCGCGGGTACCCGACGCGGGGATCGGATTATTTTATTTACGCAGTGTTGCTAGTCAAACTCAAACTCAAAGCATTTATTTCAAATAAACCAATTACAGGTACTTTTGAATTGTCAAGGGGTCGGTCAGTCAGAAAGATGAAGCTAGTTGCCCATTCCAAAGCGTAGTAGGTACCTATGGAGAAGAACGGGCAAGAAACTCCACGGACACTCTTTTAAATAAAAAAAAATTGTTACAAAATATTGGTTACATTATTCATGTTGAAATTATACATGTGAGAACAATGTAGAAAGACGTGCACGTTAAAAGCGTCCGTAACAAAAAAACAAAAATAAAAACAATTCAAAAATTAAAATAAACCGTGGCAGTTAAGAGCTAGTTCAATTTTAACGTTGAGCATGCACAGTCGAGTCGATGAAGAACTTAATATATTAGTACCTAGGCGACCGAGCTCTTCTCTGGTGAAAATTGATAAGGCTCATTTAATAGTATAGGATATTTCATACTAAGCCCATGTATACTACATACTAATTCCATGCTGCCATGATAGTAGATACTTACTAATTCCATGCTACCATGTCATTATTCTAATGTCATTATCCTCATGTCATTATTCATTATCTTGTTCTAAACTTTGAGAAAAAACTAATTTTCCCAGATATGAGACATTGAGACCTAGCTAGATCCATTTTTCGCTCCCGTAAACTTCTATATTGTAACTTTCATCGAAATCGTTAGAGCCGTTTTCGAGAACTTGATTCTGATTACAAATACCTACGTATATATACAAATATATGGTCGTTTAATAGTATAGGATTACATTGCAAAAGTACTGGCCACACCGCTGGCGGGCAACGCGCGTGCCTCCGCGCGGGCGTCCGTCGCACGGAGGCGGGACACGTGGCGCGAGCGCGGGGCCCGCTTCCCCGCGACGGACGCCCGCGCTTGCCCCCGCGCGGACGTCCGTCGCACGGAGGCGGGACACGTGGCGCGAGCGCGGTGCCCGCTTCCCCGTGACGGACGCCCGAGCGTGTCCCCGCGCGGGCGTCCGTCGCACGGAGGCGGGACACGTGGCGCGAGCGCGGGGCCCGCTTCCCCGCGACGGAAGCCCGCGCGTGTCCCCGCGCGGGCGTCCGTCGCACGGAGGCGGGACACGTGGCGCGAGCGCGGGGCCCGCTTCCCCGCGACGGAAGCCCGCGCGTGTCCCCGCGCGGGCGTCCGTCGCACGGAGGCGGGACACGTGGCGCGAGCACGGGGCCCGCTTCCCCGCGACGGACGCCCGCGCTTGCCCCCGCAACGGAGCACTTTTGTATGGAACCGCGCGGACGTCCGCTTAACGCAGTTTCAGGCCTTAGTATTGCCCCTTACAGTGCCGGTTTTAGCAATACCGGCGCCCCAGTCGAGATTTCTATGGCGCCCCTCACTACTCTTGGGGAGTAGAGGGGCGAAAATTTTAGTTTGAGGAATAGGAAAATGCAGGATGCTAAAGCGAGCGAAACGAGCTCAAAAACTTCAGCAACCCGCCACAGAAAACTTAGGATTTCTTTCATGCAGAAAAGTTTGAGAATTCAGACTTCAGAGAACACAAAGTGCAAGAGCGAGCTCAACATTTTTTAGCACCTCGCTGCGTCTTTTCTTTGACCCATTCATATATATATAAATAAATAAAAAGCCTTTTATTCCTTGCATTTTACAGGATTTTCTTATATCTAGTAAGTAAATTGTTTGGTTAGTTAACTTAGATTAATTGTTAGTTTTATTAATTTCTATTATAATATCTATTTTTCTAATTCACCCTGGTAGGGTGAAGGCCTCCTCCAAAGATGCCCATTTGTGTCTGTCCTGTGCAATATGTCTCCAGTTTGGGCCAGCTGTTCTTTTGATCTCATCCTCCCATCGTGTCAGCGGTCTCCCTCTGCCTCTTTTGCCTTGTGGGCCTCTCCATTGGGTTACTTTTACGGTCCATCTGTGGTCAGTAAGTCTGGCTACGTGACCCACCGATTTCCATTTAAGTTTTTGTGCATAGCTCAAGGCATTAGTTGCTTTCGTTATCGATCTTATTCTCGTGTGTGTTATTTTATCTAATTTCTTTATCTTGAGCATGCTACGCTCTAGTCCTCGCTGGCAGGTATTGATTTTGTGTTTTGCTTTGGCCGTAAATTTCGACGTCTGGCATCTGTATGTCAAAACCGGTAGGAGGCTAGAGTTCATAACCCTTGTTTTGATGCTTATTGACATGTTGCTTTTAAAAATTTCATTGAGACTCCAATACTTGACATTCATATAAAAATTTAAAATAGTACCTTAACTTTGTCGACTTGTACAGAAAAGTTAGAGAAAAACATAACTCTATCTTTGCTGTCCCGCAGTCGGGTAAAAAAAGAGTTATATAACAGAAAATATAGAGAAATAAAAGGCCGGTGGTTCGCGTTGGGCGCCCCTTCACGTCTGGCGCCTTGAGCGGTCGCCCAACCGCACCCTACCCTAACGCCGATACTGAGTGAAGGAATATAAACGGCGCCCCTTTATATCCGGCGCCCTGGGCTGTCGCCCAACCGCGCTCTACCCTAACGCCGCTACTGCCCTTACGAGTTGTAAGACGTGAGTTCGAACCCAGGCAGCTTTACTTTGTATAAATATTTTCATCTCCACTGCTCGGAAAACGGTGGTGCCTCATTTAATTGAAAGCGTCTAACGGACCATTGCGATTTGGCTTCGGCCCTTCGTACGCCTTCCAAAGGTCCGGGACCAGCCCATTACTGTCCCACACTCCCACCAGATTAAATGCCTCTTCTCATACAGAGAAGGCACGACCATTGATCACCACGCTTACTCTAGACGGGTTGGCGATTTCAGACTTATATTACCAACAACAGGAAGCTGCCGCCGCCGCCGTCTTGTTGAATTAGCTGCCGGTGCTGACTTTGGAAAAATTGCGGAAATCGGGGTTGGGGAGTCGATAGGCGTGATTAATATATTTCCATATTCAATCATTTCCATATTTCATTAATCAAGTACTACCCGGAACCGAACTAGTTAGATTATGTTAAATAGTTTTACTCGCAAAAATAACACTAATAATGGCTAATGTTTCCATGAGTTTGCAGGTATGTATGTAGCGGTTATACCGCCACATACGAACTACGCATCAAATACATGACGTCACACAAATCCTGCATCGCGCAATTAGAGTTTATCGAGCGATCGATATAGATACAAGATTTCAACTTCAAACTCTTTGCGTTATGCTCGTGAACGGGTGCTGCTTGTGGTGACTGGTCGTCTTGCTGATCATGGTTTTGTTTTTGTTACTAGTAATTAACTGTTCATTTATTTTACCTCGATGGTCCTAGTTTATCATTTATAACTTCCAATTACAGCTTTATGTACGCGGGCACGCCCTTTATGCCTGAAGGCTTTTATTTAGATATTTAGTTCTGTTTACGTTTAGTTTTTATTTTTTTAAATTCTGCTTGAGTATAGTTCTCGATGTTTTTGGTTGGTATATTGGCGTGTGCTAGGTGACATATGGCCAGTAATTTATAATTAAAATAATGTTTTGTGTTGCATAATAATTTTGCATACTATTGTATAGAATCATTTTATTTTTCTAACTTGAACAGACAGCTGTGCTGCTGGGGAGTTTGTTGCGCCACTTCTTCCCAGCTAAAGGCACTAGGAAGTGGTGAAGGGTGGGCGTTTTGGGGGACTGTCTTATGTAATTTTAACGTTCGAAAAGTGCTGATTCTCAGCCTAGTTTGAATAAATGACGTTTGAATTTTGTTTTTTGAAACCGATGGGCAGTTGCCCGCCAGACACAACACCCGTCTGGAGGGTCCTCCCTTTTCTATGGTGGATGAGTGAACTTTACACTCTGTTCCTCATACCACTAAATTGGTCGTGTTGATGTTCGCTTCAGTGGGAACAAATTACCGTAGGTCCGTAGGTCATCTGAGCCGGCTGTATCCTGAGTCTTCTTTAACTGTATTGCGCATTCCTAACAACACATAACCGTGAAGTTTCTTGTCAGCTCTTCTCCATAGGAAGCGACCAATTGGAACCGTGCACCTAGCTTCTGACGTTTCATAAATGCCCTTGTAGGTTTATGTGAAATAAAATATTTTGAATTTGAACACGATAGTTAATTGTTGTGCCCATTGATTGCTACTATCACAAAGTGCCATGATAGAAGCTTTTAGCGCAAAAGAAAAGTTTTCATTTTTTGTTTGTTTGTTTGTAACGCTTTCACGCTAAAACGGCTGAACGTATATGGATGAAATTTGGCACATGGGTAGACCAGGACCTTGGTTAGGACACATGATACTTTTATCTTGATACTCCCACGGGTTCGAGACTTATGCGGGTTAAACCGCAATGAAACCGCGATTAAATAAATTAAATGTAATGTATTCGTAACTACACTGTCCTGTGGTTTCAATAATACTATAAATAGTACTATAAATAACCACAAAAATACAATGAGTAATAATAATTATTGGAAATCAGTGGTGACCCAGTGGTGACAGTTGCCCCTTACGTGTCGTAGGTACCTACTTTTTTTAGTTAGGGCATCTCGTAGTTGACCTCTGAGATCGTAACTACTTAACCGGGCTTTCCTGTGGCTGCCTTAAGTTTCTAAACTCAAGCCTCCAGCCAGGGGCACAAACTAAACTTATATACTAGGCAAACGCTCGCTAAGGGCACCCTCTGTGGGGTACGAACCTCGACTTAGGGCGCCGCTGGGGGGAGGACAGCAAGATGGGGACAGGCTGGATCAAATGTGGATAATTATTAGGTACTGATGTGTCGAGCGAATATATACGGAGAATATTCTCGGAACATGGATAATTTAAAGAGAAATATGTTTTAAAAGTAGTTGTTAAGACCAGGCACTCCAAAGACAATTTCCACGCAAACTCCGCCCCCATACACCCCACCACTCCACTATGTACTAAACGCTAACACATCAGTAATAAAGTTGAATATCGCGTGCGCTCTTTGGTCGTGTTCGACCACGGAACTAAATATCGTAAGTCCCAATTCTTATTTCGTTTATAACTAAAGTAATAATTGATCTAGAGAAAAAATATCTTATATCTGGATAATAAACTATATCTTCTTAACTTTCAATAATTATTTTAGACATAAAAGCCGAATAATCTTGTTTTTGTTTCAAATAATATTTAAAAAAGAAAATGATTTTCAAATAAAAAATGAATACAGTTTATTTGTTTGAAGAAGTCCGAAAGGGAGATCGTGGCCCCCGGCAACACGGCAACCGAAGGAACACGGGTGGGTTTTAGTCAGTAAGAGTCTGACACGCCCTCCCGCTCCACTCAGAGCGGGAGAAGTTATTTGATAAATTCTCACCCAAAAAAAAGGGGGTAATCTGCGAAACATCCAGTCGAATTTGAAAAATTCTTTTTGCATGTTCGCGAACGAAGTCACGGGCAGCAGTTAATTTTTAATAAATTGTGATAAGGAAAAGAGAATTATGTTTTTTTTTACTTTTTCTGATTTTCATTTTCTAAATTTGTGCATTATGGGTTATATATAAACCCATAAAGCACAAACCTACTTAAAATAAATAATTTTATTAAATGTTTTAATAGCAAGGGTCGCTTCTCGAAATTGTAAAGGAGTATGTCTATCTAGGGCAAGTCTTCCAGCTCGGTAGGCACAACTTTAAGAAAGAAGCCGACAGAAGGATCCAGTTGGTTAGGGCAGCGTTTGGCAAACTTCGTCAAGTCTTCTCGTCCTCTATCCCACAATGTTTGAAGACTAAGGTCTTCAACTGGTGCGTCCTGCCCTAGGTATGGGCGTTATTTAACGTCACTAGTTACAATAACTGGCTACGGGGCATGTAACGGAATAACTAGTTTCGAGTCACACACAAACACGTGATTTTTGTAACTAGTTCCATCACAATGCAGTGATCGAATGAAAAGAGTGAAACGAAACAAGCTTGTGATATGTAACGTATTACGTAGGTAACCATTTACATTTTCGTTTCGCAAATAACAGTAACACTTCAATGAGAATAGAATTTGAAAAATAACTAGTTACTAAAATCACTAGTTTTCAAAACCGGTGACGTCCTCGAAGTCACTAGTTACGTTACGTTTCACAAAAATCACGTAACGACCCACCCCTATCCTGCCCGTTATGACATACGGTGCCGAATCGTGGACACTGACAGTTAGGCTGGTTAGCTAATTCAAGATTGCTCAGCGCTCTACGGAGCGGGCTATGCTTGGAGTTACTGTGAAGGAATGATGATATCCAGAATAAAATCAGAGTTACCAACGTAGCATGCAGAGTTAGCAAGCTGAAGTGGCAGTGGGCTGGCCATGTTTGTCGAAGGACCGATGGCCGGTGGAGCAGACGAGTTCTGGAGTGGAGACAACGTAATGGCAAGCATCGTGTGGGAAGCACCTCAGCTAGATAGACCGATGTCCTTAAAAATGCGGCACATAGGGACAGTAGAGTACAGACTGTTGTGCCTGGGAGAGGCTTATGTCAAGATAAATTTTGAAAATTGTGGATTAGGGTTTTACTAGATAAGATAAAATAATTTATTTGCGTAAAACATAGTATACATGAAGAAATGAAGAAGACATGAAGGGAAAGTACCTTAAATATCGTAGATAGGGTATTTTGCTGAAAGAAGACTTTATGTTATTTTTAAAAGTTAGTAATTCTGCATTCAAAGATTTTCTAAAAATTACTTGCCTCGTCTGGGAATCGAGCCGACTTAAATGTAAAAAAAAACCTTTTCCTTTCTTTTAAAATACTATGTTACTATGTTGAGTTATTATTTTTTGGCCATTCTTTCGATTGGCATCATAAAAGTAGGGGTGTTTTTTTTTTTACATTTAAGTCGGTTCGATTCCCAGACGAGGCAAGTAATTTTTAGAAAATCTTTGAATGCAGAATTACTAATTTTTTAAAATAACATAATGTCTTCTTTCAGCAAAATACCCTATCTACGATATTTAAGGTACTTTCCCTTCATGTCCCATAACTTTGGGACGCCCTGTATATAGGAGTTATTAAAGCATATGAGAACATACATATTTTGCTTAAAAATCAAAGCATGCAAACTTCAACGAATAAACAAATTAGAATTTACAAACATTATAATTTATGTTCAAAAAAATCCATAATATTATAGAAATTATTTTCATCTAGCCATTTATGTTATTTAATTTTGAATAATCTGCCATTTAATATTTTTAATACATTAGGTAATTTATTATAAACACGTACACACATAGCCAGACAGCTTTTATTATATTTTGCTAACCTAGGGAGCTCATCTAGTAAAAGTCTGTATTGATCACGGTGACTACCGAATATAATACCTAATATACTAATTATTATGTCCAATAAAACACGAATTAGGTTATTCACTGTTTTATTTCGTGGATAGCTTAAGCACGGTAGCCTTACACTAATGTGATATTATTCCACATGTGGGGTACTTGTACAAATCTTATTAGTCAAGAAGATTTCCAAGTACCTACATTAAAGATACACAACACTAATATTATACAGAATGATTTTGTATGTAGGGGTAGTCTTCGAAACTACTGATCCGATTCCTTTTTTACTAATGGGAAGGAAGCTACAGTATTGCTGAGTGCCATAGGATATAATATTTTATATTAAAACAAGACTTTTCAAATGGACAAAGTCGCGAGCAGAAGCAATTCCAATATTCTAGACTCTCAGCCAACCTCAACATAGTTCAAAATTCAAATTCAAAATATTTTATTTCACATAAACCTACATGGGCACTTATGAAACGTCAGAAGCTAGGTGCACGGTTCCAATTGGTCGTTTCCTATGGAGACGAGCCGGCAAGAAACTCCACGGTTACTCTTTTAAAAATAATTGGCTTTTACAATACGTTGGGAAAGCTAGGCAGTTTTCCAATACGATTTTGAGGTACAGAACCCAAAAACTTAATTCAAACATTTTTGAGTACATTGCAGACATCAGTTACACACAGGTAGAACACAGAACCACCTTCTTTTGAGTTAGTTTAAATGTTATGTGATTGATGTTTTACTAAATTGCCAATTCACTATGAATCATTCGAATTAATAAAATAATAAGCGAATCCTCTGCATGTACTTTAATATCATGTAAATGACGTAAGTATGGCAGGAGATACGGTTCAATGACTCAGACCCAATCAAGCACATCTTTTCAATATAATTAAGGAAATATACTACCAAAACCCAGGATAAAGAAAGATAGATAGATAAACAAACTTTTTAGACACTTAGAACAGGAATAATGATAAAAGAAAATAGAACAGTGTACATCCAAAATACCTTTAGAATAAGCGCAGAATTCGACGTGTGTTTCTGAAATCTGAACTTCTTTAACACTTCCTTCACATCGTCTGTGATGTCACAGACGTTCACGTTATGTGCCGACATGTTTATTATTCGAGTTTATAAAAATAAACAATAAATACAGGAAATCTCCACAACTCCGTAAGATTGTTTACGTCGACAATTTGACAAGTAAGCGACGTCAACGCCCTTGACAACGATAGAGGTGGGAAGTATTCATGGATGATTGGTTAGTCGATCGATTTAGAATGCAACTTTTACTTATTTTTAAAAGGACTACTGACTTTTCAACAAGACGAAAGCCAGCACTCTAGAATAAATAAGTATTACAGGGGGCCTACCACCAGCTCAAAAGCAGTATTATTTTAATATTACTTCAGTGGGAGAAAGAGATAGAGCTATACGTCCTGTAGAGCTTCATCTCTTTCCCACACTGAATTAAAATAATACTGCTTTATGAGCTGGTGGTAAGCCCCCAATTCGCGGCGGGCTCGACTTGTCGAATTCAGTGAGTGATTGTAACGTAGTCAGTAGATATAAAAGTTACGCGATAGAAAGAGAGGCAACTTCTAGGTGAATATAACTGTGGGTAATAAGCACTGTGCGACCTGAATGGCACTTTATTATGTTGTTTCAAGAGAAACAAATTAAACGATTTATTATTTAAACAATTTTGCGGAGTGAACCATGCTGTACTAATCTGGAACAGAGCAAAAAAAAACAAAATTCTTATGTTTAAAAAATCTTCTTGAGGATTTTTACTAGAGATAGACAGCTATCTACACTTCCCAAGTATATATATTTATTTTTATCTTTATCAATCCATACTTCCATACTAATATTATAAATTCGAAAGTAGCTTTATCTGTCTGTCTGTTGCCTTTTCAAGGCTACACCACTGATCAAAATTAGCAAGAAGATAGATAGCATCCTGGAAAAGGACATAGGGTACTTCTTGTTTCAAAAATAATCCTAAAGGGGGTGATATAGGGGACGAAAGTTTGTATGGGAAATCCAGCATTTCTTAAGTTAGGGATATGAAAATTCAAATTTATGCTTTTAGTAAGAAATAAAGAATTACGCATTTCAGCATTTTTGTCATCCTCCAAAGGAATAAAATAGGGAAAGATGTAATATTAATTTTATTTGCCTTCTATTCAAAAGATTTAAGGGATTGGAAATATAGTCAAAGTCCGTATCTTGAATTAACATTTTAATAATCTTTATTTCATTAAAATCAGCCACTCTGTCAAAAGTTATTACAATATAAAGTCATAAACTAACCTTTCTAACATGTAGGTATTATGTATTCAATGGCGACATTAGAGTAGGTACCTATTACAAAATAATGGTGATATTTAATAGTAAAAAAACCGGTCAAGTGTGTGTCGGACCACGCACAATGAAAGGTTCCGTAGTTGGATGAATTTATCCCAAGAACAAACTAAACTTTATAGTTCAAAAACATTTTGTAATAGGGCTTGCGTCCTGAGGGTTCCGTCTCAAAACTGTGTGTTGCTCGACTACACGAATTTCCAAATCTCGATTGAAGAACCAACTTAACTTTTCAATTAAAAATAACTTTTAGAGTAATGAAATAGAGACTAAATGTTAGTTCAAGATACGGACTTTGACTATATTTTCAATCCCTTAAATCTTTAAGACACGGCCTATGAATCTTTGATCTCAGATTGAAGAATAAACTTAACTTTGTCAATTTCGTCGGCTTACAGTTTATGGCGTCTGCACCCTAAGCCGACGTTTGTACGGACGTAATAAAATCGCGGTGGGATTTTATCGCGCACTGGATTTTTAACTCTCTATGTTAAGCCGAGCGTTGAGAATCCAACGCGCTGAGACGCACTCCCGTCCCAGCGCATTGAAAAAACACACTGTTGGATTTCAACTCTCGGCGCTAAGCTGAGCGCTGAAAATTGCACGAAAAAAAATTTTTTTTCTTCACAATCCGAGAGTTTTGAAGGTAAAAATTCGTCTACTCAACAACGTAAATAACGCAATGAATGTGGGTTGACTGTCAAAATGAAACCCATTGCGATCAATTGTCATTTTATGTGTGTTACGCAATTACCCTGCTGGTGTGAGGGATTCAATGGGTTCTACATTACGTTCGATCAATAGCGAATGTTAGGACATTTAAATGAAAAAAAAACGGGCCAAGTGCGAGTCAGACTCGCGCACGAAGGGTTCCGTACCATTATCTATAAAAACGGCAAAAAATCATGTCTGTTGTATGGGAGCCCCCTTAAATATTTATTTTATTCTGTTTTTAGTATTTGTAGTTATAGCGGCAACAGAAATACATCATCTGTGAAAATGTCAACTGTCTAACTATCACGGTTCTAGTGACAGACAGACAGCGGAATCTTAGTAATAGAGTTCCGTTTTACCCTTTGGGTACGGAATCCTAAAAACACCATGATTTACGATGTAGTAGTTAGAAGTGGTAGTAATAACTATTTGTGGTGATGACAAAATTCCTTCAATAAAGGAACTACCTTGAATTGAATGATAACAGGTTACGATGCCGCAAAAAATGATTAATTTTCACGCTTGAATAATTATAATGATACTTTTTCATGTATTTCAACCGGACAAACTTTCATCACCGTCATCTGACTAGAACTAGTACTACCCTACTGTTTCATTCAAAAACCTAAAACAGTTTTTCTAGTACAGAGTTCCGACTGACTTAAATTTTAATTAAATACAAAAATTAGAGTTTTAAGCAGTTACATTTTTCGTGATTTGTTCAAGTTTTATTTAATTAATTATAAGTTACGTAATATTTTCGAAAATGTTCTAAGTGATTATGGTGTTCGGAACGCAAACGTCAACATGACATATTGAAATGAAAAGTACATTTTACTGCTGTTCATAGAAAAGGTTTTTTTTGTCAATATTATCAACAAATAAACTAAAAAAAAGGTTTTGATAAATTTCTAGTAAACTAGCTTCTTCCGTATAGTGTTTTATTTAATTTGTATCTTTAATTGTGGTGTAAAAACATGAAATATCGTGAGGTGTTAGTCCGTGATTAAAAGTAGTTTACTATTTTATCGGTTTTCTGCTATGATGTATGTTTAGGCGGCCTAAATAAAGGTCAACAGCATTGTGGAGGAATCTGCTATACCTGTAAGTATTGTTAACCACTTGTATTTAGCGATAATTCTGACATAAACATCGCACAAAGTAACATAACAATGATTTCTGTGAAGTCTATGTCGTACGCCACTTTCTCATTGTTTAGTTGATTTTATTGAATTTTTTTTAATGCAAATGGTAATTAAGATGGTCTATCGTCAGGTTTATCTGTAGATATTGTGCATAAATCGTAGAGATTACACCATTTTAAAGGATTAGCAGGTTTTAGATAAGAAATCAGAAATAATTCTCTTTATGTCCTTATGCTATCGTCAGTCGACATAGCTTGGACTTAGTGACCTACATTTATGTTAATGAGAGTGCATTACCATGATTTATCAGTGGAACACATAAATATTGAGATTTTATTGTAAATATCTGTCATTTTCGTATTATTGTCACTTGAAGGGGTAAGTAGGTATATATCTGTTTACAATATAATTTTGACCAATAATAAAATAATAAAGCTAGTCTTATAATTACAAGGTATCGATATCATTACAATTTAAAAAATCTCATTAATTATATTTTATTTAATATTTGGAAAAATACTTGAAGATTTTTATTTAATTAAGTAGTCATAATTTCTTTTAAAATAGAATTACTAACTTTTGTATTAGTATTATGTATTAATTTTTAATTTTGTAACTCTGATAGCCCATATTTTATTGAAGTCAATCTTTTTTTAATATACTTTTAGTTTTTAACTAGCTTCTGTCCAATATCTTTTCTCTATAACATCATGTACATTTTTCATTTGTTTATACATTAGCAACTTATATTATTTACAGTTACGTAAAAAAAAAAATTTGCAATTATTTATTGATTATTATATTATGAATTTTAATAACTAAAGTATAACCTTATCAATAAAATTATTTATTCAATAATGATATTTATTTAATAAAATTAAAAATCTCAATCAATTGTATATTGTTATTATTTCACTATATCAAATGACGCGTTTGAAACTTATCAATTTTGTATTATAATAAACTAAGTTTATTATAATACAAAATTGATAAGTTTCAAACGTTTCATTTCAGTAACGGTATTTATATTTATTAAAAATAACTATAAAAAAATAAAAAAAGTTGTTACCGAATAAATACCCGTATTGATCATACCGGTTTCTGTTCCTGATTCAAATAATTTATTTTCCAGATCTTATAATACAATTTGTTAGTAATTTAGTAATTACACACATCCTTAAACACATTTGGCAAATTATGGTATTTAATAATCACACTTCACACTAATTTTATAAAGGCGAAAGTTTGTGAGTGTGTGTGTCTGTTTGTCTCTTCTTCATGCTAAAACTACTGAACGGATTTGGATGCAATTTGGCACACATACAATGTGTCCCAGGGATAAGTGACCGCCCGGCGATTTTTGAATATTTGTACAAAATTATTAATAATTACATTTATATTTGTGACTTAGCGGCTTTGGCATTTTTTAGATTTATTTTGAAAAAACTGAAAAGAAGAGTTTTTTTTTCTTCGAATTTTAATTTTGTTTTTTGTTTATTAAATGTTTTACTACATTTTAATTGATAAACTATGACGTCGGCTAGTCAGTAAAAAAAAATAATGGAAAAAGATGAACAAACTTAGGAAATATCTTAAAAAAACTGCAGCACGTCACGCGTCTTTACAAAAAAATGAAAAAAAATCATAAAAAAAAAACTAAAGCCGCTAAGTCACAAATATAAATGTAATTATTAATAATTTTGCACAAATATTCAAAAAACGCCGGGCGGTCACTTATCCCTGGGACACATTGTATAGTTTATAACCTGAATTAACACATAGAATACTTTTTATCCCGATATTCCCACGGGATTGAGACTTGTGTGGGTGAAACCGTCACTAATAATGTCAAAATAATTATTAAGTACCTGGTACTTGTTGATTGGCCTACACTGCCTTCTCATACCTATTAACACTGTAATTTGAAAACACTGTAGAAACCATTTATTTTTAAAAGAGTAACCGTGGAGTTTCTTGCCGGCTCTTCTCCATAGGAAGCGACCAATTGGAACCGTGCACCTAGCTTCTGACGTTTCATATGAATTAATAATAATGTCAAAATCATTATTAATAATGTCCAAATCAGTAATAATATAAACAAATAAACTTGGTTACAAGAAACAACATTTTGGAGTCTCCTAGAATTCAGATAAGAATATTTAAATCTCTCGGCTCCCGGAAGGAAAAATTAAAAAAGGGTGAATTTTGTTTAGATGAAAAAACCCGGAATTTTAAATTCACGCGGGCTGGCGGACTAATTGACAGACAACATGTAGAATTATTGTAATATTTTTTATTTTTAAATCTCATTGTGTTGTGTATTTTTGTGTCATTGTACTGGTCGACGGCGACGTCATAACGTCTATGCCGGCTGTTGTTGAAAACAAGCGCTGGGGTTCTGTCTCGCATAGTGTCGCAGCATTATACTGAGCAATAGCCGTTTTGCGTGGATGTGACATGTGACTAGGGTTACCATATAGAAATTTGAAAAGTCCTGACAAAAAGCCTGACATTTCAGTAAAAGTCCGGACATTTTTGTCACAAAATCCAATAATTGTTTGATCTCGTTAAATTAAAGAAGATTTATATTTTGTTTTTAGATGCATGAGAAGTTAATGAATATTAAATACTTTTTTGGTGTTACTTAAATGAGTGCTGTGCACTTCTGTAAGTGACGAATTCACAATTCCTAAAACAGTATGTGATTTTTGTTTGTGTTTGTCTTAGTGAATAAGTCGTTGAAGTGCCATAACAATAAATAAATAAGTTTTATTACTCGTGTTCCATCTAAGCCAAAAAATCCGGACAAAGTCCGGATAAAAGTCTAGAAGTCCGGACATGTCCGGACAAATCCGGACGGATAGTAACCCTACATGTGACGCATATTTTCCAGACAGTGGCGAAAATCGTGCGACCGCGCACGGTAGCACGCTACTGGCCAATACAGTCGCAAACTCGCGACACTTTAAACTACGTTTTGTCCATACCTATATCAAACGCCGCCTGCGAGCGTGTATAGTATAGTTTTCGACATTATGGACAAAAGAAAGAACCCGCTGAAATGACGGAACATGTCAAGGCAGAAATTCAAACAAAATTTCAATTTTTTAGTTTATAATCTAAACTCAGCAGCTCCGCTCCTATTGGTTAATATTGGCACATTTCTCCGCTCCGCTGCCTCGCTCCGCTCCAGTGGACAGGCAGTATTGGCACATTTCTCCGCTCCGCTGCCTCGCTCCGCTCCAGTGGACAGGCAGCCTAAGTCTCGATCCCATGGGAATATCTACGGGATAAAAAGTATCCTATGTCCTAACACAGCTCATGGTCTACCCATGTGCCAAATTTCATACAAATCCGTTCCGCACGTTTTGCGTGATTGAGTGACAAACATCCAAATATACAAACTATCACATTAAGCCTCTTTCGTTACTGGTCGGTACGTCTGCGGTGCGGTATCAGCATGTTCTGTATACTCGGTACCGAAAGCTTACCGAACCCCAATGAGTGTTTCCTGATTGGCTCGGTATACGCGGGAGCGGGGCGGGATCGTCTTGGTAGAAACATCCAGTGCGGTATGGTCACGTCACGCGTTTTGCAGCATGCTCGGTACTTATACTTGGTACCGAAAGCTTACCGTCCGCCTATATTTCAATGATACCGCACTGCGGCTTACCGACCAATGAGGAAAATTGAAAGCAGTGCGGTATTGTTTCAGTATACTGAGCAGAAGTACTATGATACTAAGTATACCGAAACGATACCGCACCGACCAATGAGGAAACGGCCTTATAATATTGAGTAGGATTTATGTCAAATCAATTTAAAAAATAATTCTTTGTTTCAGATTTAACTAAATAATAATGGACTGGACATAAAGTGCGGTTTTGTGATACACTGTAAGGAACAAATATCATCATGTCTTCCTCATGTAAGTATTGCTATTTTACTAATACATATTTTCGAATCCTAAATCGGCAAACGTAAAGGCTTCTACAAACAGGCGCGATACGCGATGTTTGTAGCCTTTAGGCGTCCTACATACTTGTTCCGTGTTCTGATTGGCACATTCGATTCGGCAGTATTTTGTTGAACAACAAAGGCGGCCCCAAGCAATGACTACATAATATATTCAGCTTTCATTCGGCTCGTGCCGATCGGCAAATTGCGTTCGAGAGCACATTTCCAAAAAAAATAAATGAAAAGAACCCTTTCGGTACGAAATCCTAAAAATTATCAGAATATGTATAAATTTATCTGTAAGATAAATAAGCCAAAGCTTAGCCAGACGGACAGTAACAGGCTTAGTCTGGAAAAATAAATCGAGTTGTTTGTATATACTTAACACAGTTTACTAATAAATACCAGTTGTTTACGTCGATAACGGGGCGAGAGACCTTCGATCAGTTGTGGGCGAATATTGTCAGTATGCAAATGTGTTTGAGTCATTTTAATTATAATAACCTACGCCAGGGATTCCCAACCGGTGGGGCGGCCCCCCTCGGGGGGCGTAGAGTGTTGGGGGGGCGCGGCGGCTCCGATAATAAAGTAAAGATTGATTAAACTTTACGTCATTGGTATAGATAGTGCCATCCACGAAGACGCGCCCCACTCCGCGATTACTGTACTGTAAGCTGAACTCTAGTACGGCGCGGAGTGAAGTGGGGCGCGTCTTCGTGGATTGCACAATCTATATTAGAAAAGGTTAAGACTAGTTTCCAAAACCCAAACATTTCATAATATTTACTTAGGTGCTGTAAAATATAGTTCAGCTTTTCTACATAAGTCGACAAAATAAGTTTTACTATTTTTGTTCGTAGTAATTTTATATGAAAGTTAGGGGGGCGCGTATGTTAAAAGGTTGGGAACCCCTGACCTACGCCATCTTGATAGAGAGAGATGGAAATACCACAACGTTTAACGTTATAAAACATAACATTATACTTGTATTTCCCTAAAGGTTAGGTAGAGGTGTTGTTTAGGACTTTGGATACTTTTTAACCAACTTTCAAAAAGGAGGAGGTTCTATGTTCGTAGCGTATGTATGTTTTTTTTTTGTTTGAATGGTTATGCTCTCAAGGTGGTCCCATATAAATTATATTAACTTTGCTTGGATAGTTTTTAAGTAAGCTTCAATAATACGTATTTTTTTAACCGACTTCAAGAAAAACAGGAGGTTATTTCCCAATTAGCATGTGGATGATATGATAAGTTCCTGTCACTGTTATTTACATAGCAGGTAGTGGTATTCGAATTTGTGTGGGGTAGGTACCACAACTAAAAAGTGAAAAATAAAAAACTTGGTAGTGTTTTTTTTGGAAGTCGGTTGTTTTTTTATAAAATGTTTTTTATCACGGCAGTACGTTCCCGTGGGACAGTTTCTGACCTGCACGCGGTCGTATCCGCGGCCAAATACAGTATTAAAAAAAAAAAAATTGTTTCAGATGAAACTACTGAAATGCTGGAGAAGAAGCCTCCGTAAGTATAAGATATTTAACTTTGCAGTTTTTAAGTTAATCTTCAAATTTTTGATCGCTTCAGTGGGGTCCCGTTTTCAAGAAAATAGCGATCGCGGCCTAGCGTCCTCAATTATTTAGATAGAGAAATGAAAATGGTATCAAAAGATGCGTTACTAAAAGGGCTACAATACTGCGAAATTCTACTAACAACCAAAATCGTCGTACTAATTACTCATCTGCATAAAGCGCCATTTGAACGGTGCAAGTTTATTGCCTGTGGCATACCATAAAATTGAAGCAACAATTTACTGGCACCGTCTAAACAACACGTACAATTATTTATTTATTAATAGGAGAACCAACAGCTATAACAAATGGATAACAGTTGTTTAAGAAACATAGAGCCAATTACAGGTTCTCACGGGTAAAACCAGAAAAAGTAGTAGAAATCTTAGGATCACTAACAAGCACGATAAAAAAGATTAAGAATACATATTATTAAGTATATATATCTCATCACCAGTTAAGCAGCCTTATAAAGGCGGATAACAATTAAAATTCTATTGTGTCTCGTTAATGACAGTTGAAGGGATAAGGTACAATAAGCACTATGCACTTTTAAAAAAGTCAGCGTTCAGCCGAGCGCGTGCAGAATAGGTTTTAGTTGTAAATGGGTCAAATGAGAACTCTTTACAAAGAATATTGAAATCCTTAATTATTATTGCACGATACGGGCAAGGAAAGTTATGATTCCGGACGCTGCACGCGGCAGTGCTGCGTCACTAGTTCACTACAGCACGCGTAGGTACGTAACATGATCAGTTGATCACAAGACCATAATAGAAACGGGTTTCTCTTATAAATTTTAAATTAAATTAAATTAATTTAATTTCATAAGCCTATTACGTAAGGAGAGAAAAGGGTTAACAATTAATTTCTTAAGTAACTTAGATCCTAATTAGACTAAGTACATGCACGAATTTATGAAACTCCTGACACCCAAACTAGGACATGTCTTGTATCTCAGGTGTCAGCGTTCCTTCCTGCCAGACACATTGTGGAGCGTAACTTATTGTGTAAATGTAAAAAACAACAAAAATAAATAAATACTTAACTATTATGTATTATGAATGAAGCATATAGATGAAAGGGATGAATATAAATGTGTATAAGACGAAGGTCATGGTGTTTGAAAGAGGAGAGGATGTATCGGTGTGTGATGTGAAAATAAATGATAAGGGTGTGGAGCAAGTAAGTGAGTTTATATATTTGGCGAGTCTGTTCACAAGGGATGGGAAGATTGATGGAGATGTGGAAAGGAGAGTAAACGCAGGAAACAAAGTGAATGGTGCTATACATGCGATCGTGACCAGCCAGTCGATGTCTAAAAAGGCTCGACTGGCTGTTCACAATGGTGTGCTGGTGCCCACGCTTATGTATGGAAGTGAATGTTGGGTGTGGCAAAAACAACATTAAAGTAGAATAAATGCTGTGGAAATGCGTTCCTTGCGAAGCATGTGTGGTCTGACTATGAATGATAGGCTGAGGAATGATGTGATAAGACAGCGGTGTGATTTAAAAGAAGATGTAGTGACAAAAATTGAAAAGGGTATGCTGAGATGGTTTGGGCATGTTGAGAGGATGAATGAAAGGCGACTAACAAAATGTATTTACAAGGCTGATGTGAAGGGTAAGGCCGGGCGGGGACGCCCTAGGAGGACATATACTGACCTTATTGGTGATGTTCTTCAGAAAGGCCAGGTGCGTAGTACTCGCAACCGGCGTGTGTGTATGACCAGATGTATGAACGTAAACGAGGCAAAAGGAGTATGTAAGGATCGTAGCAGGTGGCGTTCTTTAGTTTCTGCCTACCCCCATGGGAAGAAGGCGTGAGTTTATGTATGTATTATGTATTATTACCTACCTATTTAATATGTGTGTGGAGCGGTGAATGTAGTGTAAGAGTGAGTGTAGTGTGAGTGTGTTTTCAGATGCGTGTGATATATTGTAGATTAGGCAGTGACGTCAGCCAGCTAATTCTCAGTTTCCTGATAGTCTAGAGAAGTGAGCCAATCCCTAACATTCATCTTACAGTTAATTCTATTTACTCAAAAATGCATGTAATGTGGTCATTATTTTGACAACCTTGTTTGAGCAAAGTCGACCTTGCCGTTCTATTTCAAGGAGCGGCCGGCAAAGTTTTGCTGGTCGCTGTAACAGGCCAGCAAAACATTGCCGGCCGCTATTTTGACGTTTCAACGTTTTAAAAAATCAAATGCAAAAAGATTTGATTTAAAACACAGCTGTTTGGTTTGTATTTATAGAGATAGGTACAAAAAGATTTAATTCCATATTTGGCTGTATAGTTCCAACTACCATTGCTAAAAAAAAAACAAAGAAGTAACAAAAGCGCGGTTCAGCGAAAATTTTATTTTTATTTAGTGACTTTTTTGCGTAATAAATGAAGAAATAATACAGCAGTCAAACACCGCATTAAAATTATCGCAAACTATTAGTAATATCAAACCGGGAAAGTCGGTGTTGAATTTTAGTAACTGTACTTTTCATAATTGTCATTTTAATTAAATTTCTAGTTAATTAATATATATTTTATTGAAATTACTTGCTGGTTTTATTTAGATTAGGTACTTGTATTTTTGAGTAAAGCACTATACAAGCCTTGGCCCACTATGACTGCTTCGCTGGTCACGCTATGATTGCCTCGAGCTAGCCTAGCTACGCTCTAGGCCTTCCAGCTTGGTCATCATTGCAGCCCTTGCAGTCCTCGCTGTAAAGGCCTCGACCTACGGCCTCGGCCTTTATCTCAGCTCGTCCATCAAGTGCTGCACGCTGACCGCGCTGTGTCGGCCTGGAGCTGCGCTACGCTGCGCTGTCGGCCATCATCAGCGCGACCAGCAAAGTAGTCATTATAGACCGCGGCAGTAATGTACTATTAGATGAAAGATATCTAATTGTTTGTTTGTCTTGTCATACAATTGTTTGTCTTTACAGAAGAATAGACAAAATGACAGATACACAATCACAATCTGTCATTATATCTATTCTTCCGAGATTACATTCCGAGCACGGCAGCAATGTCGCGCAGAATTACTGCCGTGTTTGGAATGTAATTTCATATAAACCTATAGAAAATGTCCCCATACATTTACCAGTAGTGATGCGTCACACAACAGTACTATAAGACTGCTTGTGGAGCGAGGCAGTAGAGCGGTGAAATGTGCCAATATTAAGACCAGGCACTCCGAACATAATTTCCACGCAAACTCCGCCCCCATGCACCCCACCGCTCCACTATGTGCTAAACGCTAACACATCAGTAATAAAGTCGAATATAGCGTGCGCTCTTTGGTCGTGTTCGAGCACGGAACTAAATGTCGTAAGTTTCAATTCTTATTTCGTTCATAACTAAAGTAATAATTGATCTAGAGATACAATATCTTATATTTGGATAATAAACTATGTTTTCTTACTGTCAATAATTATTTTAGACATAAAAGCCGAGTTACCTTGTTTTTGTTTCAAATAATCCTTAAAAAAGATTTTCGAATAAAAAATGAATCGAGCGAAAATGTTCCAATTACGTAACTGTCTTATATTCGGAAAGAAAAAGACCTAATAAATCATAATTATCCTGAAGTCCCATTTTGATCGTATGCGTGACATTTTGAGAATATTAATGCAAATTAACATACAATTTAGGGAGCCTCCTCTTAATTAATAGAATTTAAACTCCGCTCCGCTGCCTCGCTCCGCTTCAGTGGACAGGCAGCCTAAAGGTATGATTCCGAATAACGCTGTACGCGAGAGTGCATACATTTAATTTAGTTCCCGTTCAAAACTGGTGTAGGTGTTTAAATCGCATTCAATTCTGGCATGAAAATTTTCTATCATTCAAACAAGAGAGAACAAAAAAAAAATCTTGAGAAGACGTATAATAAAATGAAATAGACGACAGCGCAAATACGGGCAATACTTGAATTAATCAACTTTGTATTTAGATGAGGCAACTCGTCAATTGTGACATGAAATAACTTCATGGAAGTCGAGCTCTTTGTGAAGTACCTCGTCCGGGGAAGTACCAATCACTATTTATACCTACATACAGAACAACTATGTTTTTAATGTCCCTCGGCAAACCTCGTGTTTCGTCAGTCGTCGGATTTATATCAGTTGCCCTTTGCACTTGGTGCAGACCGGACGCTCTCAATCGACTTGGAAGTATATAGAGTTGTTAATACTCTTTTAAATTAATGTAATTTATTTAAAAAATGGTAGGAAAGCTACTAAAGTCGCAGACACGACAGATAGGAAAATAGTTTTACAGCTCTCAGCTCTCTCGTTTTACAGCTGGAGTTTCTTGCCGGCTCTTCTCCATAGGAAGCGACCAATTGGAACCGTGCACCTAGCTTCTGACGTTTCATAAGTGCCCATGTAGGTTTATGTGAAATAAAATATTTTGAATTTGAATTTGCTCTATATAGTTCACACAAAAATCAATACAAAACTACAATGAAGTAGGTACTTAGTTCTGAATTCAAATTATTATACACAATAAATCTAATAATTGATGGACATGGAAATTAGCATTCGTTTGTATTCAGAAATGCGATGAATTCCGAGTGACATAAAAAATTTGAAATAAGTACAGTACTTACATATTTCTTACACGAAACTTTTTAGCTATATTTGTTTATATTTTACTGTACACCAGAAAATATATAACAAGGAAATAAATTTAACGCTACACAATATATCGAGAAATATCTCTCAGGCATGCCGGTTTCCTCACGATGTTTTCCTTCACCGTTTTGAGAACAGTGGTGATGAAATAATTAACACAAAGTCAAGTGCCTGCCTGGGTTCGAACCTACGACCTACAACTTGTAAGTCGCGGCCGTTTCCACTGGGCTACCACTGCTCTACTGCTGACTGAACAGGTCAACTCAAATCTGTGTGGTTCTTTCCTCAAAAAACCCTCACAGACAGCTGTGCTGCTGGGGAATTTGTTGCGCCACTTCTTCTTCCCAGCTAAAGGCACTAGGAAGTGGTGAGGGGTGGGCGTTTTGGGGGACTATCTTATGTAATTTTGACGTTCGAAAAGTGCTGATTCTCAGCCAAGAAGCTCATAAATAAAAGTGGAGGCAACACTATACCTAAGTGAAGACGACTCTGGTCGGACGCTCTCTTTCTAAATACATACATAAGAACGAGACAGCGGTGCCGATTCCCTTGTTCACAAACTAAACGAAATTTAAGTTCAGTGCATCTTTTTCTTTCTATTTCATTAAGAAAAGGACAGAAGATAAATTTTAGTTTAGTCCTGTCAAATTAATCAGCGCTTGACGTAAATTGACGTAATTTTAGTAAGCAAGTTTTTAATCACGTTTAAACTTGTATGTAGTAGTGACAGGCGCTGATTAATTTGACAGGACTAAACTAAAATTTATCTTCTGTCCTTTTCTTAATGAAATAGAAAGAAAAAGATGCACTGAACTTAAATTTAGTTTAGTTTGTGAACAAGGGAATCGGCACCAGTGATATGTGTTTTCTTTATCTTATGTATGTATTCAGAAAGAGAGCGTCCGACCACTGTCGTCTTCACTTAGGTATCTAGAGTGTTGCCTCCACTTTTATCTATAAGCTTCTTGTTCTCAGCCTAGTTTGAATAAATGACTTTCGAATTTTAAATTTTGACACTAGTCTGCATGGTTCTCTTATCATCACATCTATGGTCTCACTTTTGCGCCAACCACAAATAAATTGGAAAAAGAAAAAGATAATGTTGGAGACTCAACTGTTATTACACGAATGCCCAAAACGGAGTGTTTTCAGAGTTCATGTATGTATGTAATTTTCTTTACATAACATCACGCCTGGTTTCCCCGAAGGGTTGGGCAGAGGTGTCCCTGTAGCAGGTACACCCACATTTCGCCAGTTATGTTTAAGTCCCATGTAATAGGCAGCGAGCCTATTGCCATCAACCGGGCACAAATCCAGACTCCGAGCTGCTACTGAGAAATTTCAGATAAAAAAACACAATAACACTTTGCCCGACCCGGGAATCGAACTCAGGACCTCATGCTCAGCAGTAGCGCTTGCGACCACTAGACCAACGAGGCAGTAATTTTCTTTGTTTCGCCATATCTTTAATATAAAATACGTCTAGGAGCAATAAAAAAATTGTTATAATATACATATTTTTTTAAATGTATGTTTAGTAGTTATTGGACATATGAAATAGGCTGCTTTTGTAAGACGACTAAAATGTCACGGTGTATTTTCAAAATGGCGGCAGTATGGCTCCATATTCAAATGTGTAAAAATATTAAAACTTCATTAACTACAATATGAATATCCAATTGAAGGCCTTTATTATTTTATTTTATTTAGTTTGTATTAGTTAATCTGTATATATAAAGCGAAAGGTCACTCATTTACTCGCTGACTAAACAGATAAATAAAATTGTCATTGCAGTCCGGGGGACCTCTAGATTAAAAAGTGTTCCACACAACGGTCCCCCAACAGCAATGTCAATTTCATTTATCTTTTTATTAATCTAAGGTCCCCGAACGCAATGACAATTTTATTTACCTATCTGTTTAGTCAGCGAGTAAATGAGTGACCTTTTGCTTTGTAAATATTTTTTTTACGTTTTAGTTTGTTTTTTTTGCATGGCAGTTGTGTTTTTTTTGGTGTTACATTATTTAAAGACAAATACTCATAAATAAATGCCTGATAATTATGAATATATGTCACTCCTGATTGATTGCACTCCAATCACAATGCTATCTAAATGATAGTCAATGAGCTGAGACTATCTCTGGTTGAGACAGATAACAATAAAGCCGATTGTCTTGGCATGCGTACGCGCATAGCAACTAAATACCTGGGCGACCGAGCTCTGCTCTGGTGAAAATAGAGAGTACTTACTAATTCCATGCTGCCATGTCATTATTCTAAGGTAGCCATCTTATTCTAAACTTTGGGCGACCGAGCTCTGCTCTGGTGAAAATAGAGAGTACTTACTAATTCCATGCTGCCATGATAGTAGGTACTTACTAATTCCATGCTGCCATGTCATTATTCTAAGGTAGCCATCTTATTCTAAACTTTGGGCGACCGAGCTCTGCTCTGGTGAAAATAGAGAGTACTTACTAATTCTATGCTGCCATGATAGTAGGTACTTACTAATTCCATGCTGCCATGTCATTATTCTAAGGTAGCCATCTTGTTCTAAACTTTGGGCGACCGAGCTCTGCTCTGGTGAAAATAGAGAGTACTTACTAATTCCATGCTGCCATGATAGTAGGTACTTACTAATTCCATGCTGCCATGTCATTATTCTAAGGTAGCCATCTTGTTCTAAACTTTGGGCAACCGAGCTCTGCTCGGGTGAAAATACGGAGAAAACGAATTTTCTCAGATATGAGACCTAGCTAGATCGATTTTTCGCCCCCGTAAACCCTTATATAGCAACTTTCATCGAAATCTTTAGAGCCGTTTTCGAGAACGTGATTACAAATATATATATATAATTTTATATATACAAATATTGCTCATTTAATAGTATAGGATATAGAATTACAAAATAATGTCCCTTCTATCCTCCGAAAGGTTAGGCAGAGGTGTGTATGTCACAGGATAATTGGAAAACTCGTTTTTTTTTGGCAAAATCCCTAGGATTTTTGCAAAAGTTCGGGTAATTCGAAACTAAGCAAAGAGTTTCATAATATTACGAGGTTATATCAGGATTTTTGGATTACACAGTCTGTTCAGGACGATTGAAAAAATGATTGCTGATGGCCGAATTTGTCACTCATACCATTTTTAGTCTGGTTGATAAAATATACAGGGTGTCAGGGACATCGACGCAAAAACTTTTACCATGGGTTCAGTACATGATTCTGAAACCCCCTGCGTTGTAAATTTTCGTCGGTAATTTTTTTTTAATCATCTGTTTCATAAATAAGTGCAATACCTACGCGGTCAAAATGTATGGAACAACAGATTTTTTTTAAAATAACCGACGAAAAATTTCAACGCAGGGGCGTTCAGAATCATGTACTGAATCCATGGTAACAGTATTCGCGTCGATGTCCCTGCCACCCTGTGTAGAGGAAGTGATTTTTGACGCGATTGTGAATGTAATGCTCTGAAAACAGAGGCGTGTCTTTTCACTGTCAAAACTCAAACTCAAACTCAAACTCAAAGCATTTATTTCAAATAAACCAATTACAGGCACTTTTGAATTGTCAAGGGGTCGGTCAGTCAGAAAGATGAAGCTAGTTGCCCATTCCAAAGCGTAGTAGGTACCTATGGAGAAGAACGGGCAAGAAACTCCACGGACACTCTTTTAAATCAGAATATGGTTACAAAATATTGGTTACATCATTCATGTTGAAGTTATACATGTGAGAACGATGCAGAACGTTAAAAGCGTCCGTAATAGAAAATAAAACAAATAATACAATTCAAAAATTAAATTAAAATAAGCCATGTCAGCTAAGAGATGACCAGTCCCTACTGACAGCGCCCGTTCACGAACATGACGCATGGATTAGCACCATTCAGCTCAACCATTTTGAAGGGAGCTAAATGATCCAACACACACGCCACCGTCAGCGAGACATTAGAGTGAGCATGACATACTCTCAGCCGCCAGGGCACATTCAAGTCAATGAAAGACGTACCTAGTAAATGGTAGCTTTATAGTAGGTACATAGTACTCACACGTGTTATGCAATTATACAATGCTAAGCGATTGAATCTATACAATGCAAATAGTTTTTAAAAATCTTCAGCAGTTCCAACAGTATTTTCAAATGCTAATCAATTAGTTTATGCGCCCTTGTGGAGCAGGACCAGCGTTCGGCCAAGCACTTATATCAGCGATGTAATCCCCCAACTTATAATATGCTTGGCTGCATAGTGTGCGTTTTATATAAGATTTAAATTTCGTTTCATTCAGCTGAAGTATGTGAGGAGGTATTTTATTGTAACATTTTAAACAGTACCCCATGAAAGACGAGTCCACTTTAGCCAGTCTGAAACCCGGTTGAACTAATTGATCCCTATTTCTAGTGATATAATTGTGTCTTGCACCTCTTCTACTAAAAAGATGTAGATTTTTCCTTACGTACATAATGTTTTCATAGATATATTGACAAGGTACCGTCATGATGTTAATATCTTTAAACAGTTCCCTTAGAGAGTCGCGCCTGCGGAGGCCATATATGGCTCTGATGGCTCTTTTTTGCAGAATAAAAATAGACTCGATGTCTGCAGCCCGACCCCATAGTAAAATACCGTACGACATAATACTATGAAAGTAACTGAAATAGACTAGCCTCGCGGTATCTACATCAGTAAATTGACGGATTTTTCTCACAGCATATGCTGCTGAACTTAGACGTCCTGAAAGGGATGTTAAATGAGGACCCCATTGAAGCCTTGAGTCGAGCGTGATCCCCAGGAAAACCGTTTTATCGACAAATTCTAGTTTCTCTTGATTCAATACTATCTCACAATTACTACTTTTGACATTTGGTAAAGAAAATCTTATGCATTTAGTTTTTTTACCATTTAATACTAAATTATTAGCAGTGAACCAATTTTGGACCTGCAGTAGGGTGTTATTTACGTCGTCAAGATAGCAAAAGTAGACAGGTTCCGCAGTTGGGATGACTTTATCCCAAATACAAACTTAACATTGTTAGAGAGTTGAAAAAGATGTTCTCCCATACATTCCAACTGCAAATGTAAGTTTGTACGCACAATATTGAGAGTATTACCATGTTATTTTAAGACCATAAAATTAAAAATCTAATCATTAAAATATTTTTAATTGTATTTATTTTAAAATTAGAAAAAAAAATCGAGATCCTTTCAACAAACCCTTTCATTTGATATGTCACACGATCTAGTTTGCAAAACTATATTTTTTTATTTTCTTAGTATATTCAAAATTCATTTATTTACGTTATACGTCCATGTTTGGATCACAGAAATACATAATGTGTACCAAATTTCAACATCGGTCCATTAGATTCGGAGCAAATTGGCTGTGACAGACGGACAGACAGATTGACACACGAGTGATCCTATAAGGGTTCCGTTTTTTCTTTTTGAGATACGGAACTCTAAAAAAATGGTTGCTCTAAAATAAAAGTTGTTTATAATGATGAGTACAATGACCCTTTTTCAAGTTTAATGTTAACTAAAACTAAGGTTTTATAGTACATCCATATTTCGCCAGGTATGTTAAGTCCCATGTAAAGGGGGCGTATCTATTGCTATCAACTGGGTACAAATCAAGACTCCGGATTGCTAAGTAAGAAGCTCCAGCTGCTGAGTAGAAAATAATCCAAAAGTCGTCTGTTTTCACATCTGTAGAAAGTACATAGAATAATTAGAAAGTTTAGAAACGTATCGTAAGCGCGTACGAAATGAAACGCCTGCTGCAATTATAATAGCAGCATGTTGTTGATACACAGCACTAAAACTTTGCTATGAAAATAACGATAGGCGCTCTTATTTTATTGAATGTTCCTCCTAGAAATACAAAGTTAAATTGCATTTTATGACGAAATTTATTACGAAATTATCATCATTACCACAATGTATTAGTGGCCAGTGCCCGTTCAGCATGTCTTCGATCTAGCCTTCACCCAACTGTGTTGGAGTCAGCTTCCAGTCTAACCGGATGCAGCTGAATACCCAGTATTTTACATGGAGCGACTGCCTGACCTCCACAATCCAGTTACTGGGCAACACGATACCTCTTAATAAATAAAATAATCTTTATTTCGGATATAGGTTAGTAAACAAAAAGATAACTTATATCTATGTTAGTAAACTTTTTATCTATTTCGAAACAAGGCTGTTGTTCGATATGCATCTTCGAACAACGTCACCTAATAAAGGAGAATCGTACCTCAACGCTATGGCAGCCCCGGATCTAGGGGGGGGCAAGCCGAGGCCCGTGCCCCGAGCGCTAACTTCAGGCGGCGACAAATTCAACCGTAGCAGACAATTGCACCACCCAGCACACAGCAACTTTGCAATAAATGAGACGCGCAGCGCAGCACATTCAATTTTTTTCTTTTTTACAACAGTTTTGGCGCCCCTGTTGAATTGGCGCATTATTATTGATATTAAATTTGATTAATATGTTGCTGCTAAAATTGTAATTTAATTTCGCGGGAGCTAGTTTAGCGCATCCCAATAAAAGATTGGCGGGAGGCGGTAGACGGCAGTTTTAGGCTTGTGCAGACCAGCGCGACACAAAGACACCGCTCGTCGCGCGACGAGCGGTAACTTTGTGTCGCGTCGCGTGTCGCGCCTGTTTGAAAGAGCCTTTTCGCCCCGCCTCAAAAAAATTCTAGATCCGGGGCTGCGCTATGGTCTTCAGGATGGACAATCGACGTGTGCTTGTGCGAACATACCTGATGCACTGCAGAAACGGGGTAGCCCCATCAACATCCTGAACCCATTTTTATATTGGACCAGTAATACGACCGTTAATAAGATTGGTTGTAATCTTTCGGGCTTCTGACTACCCGTAACGACTGACAACCGGGACCGTTCCGAGGCACGGAGGGGTTTTGATATGTAATGGATGGTCACCCATCTACAAACCGACCGCGGAAGTGTAGCTGAACCTTCGATCGACCGGTGCGGCTGTTATTATGTAGCCACAACGTCCATAAGCTACCATCTCAGCAGCCCTGGATCTAGGGGGGGGCAAGCCGGGGCCCGTACCCTGGGCGCCAACTTTAGGGGGCGAAAAATTCAAGCGTAGCAGACAAGTGCACCACCCAGCACACCGCTACTTTGCAATAAATGAGACGCGCAGCACATTTATAATCTTTCTATTTTTTTTTATTTTTTTTTCTTTTTTACCCATTTTTGGCGCCCCTGTTGAATTGGCGCATTATCGATCGATACAATTTCATTAATAAGTAGCTGCCAATTATCATTTTAAGAAAATTTTAATTTCGCGGGGGCTAACTTAGCGCATCCCCATAAAAGATTGGCGGGGGCCGGCAGACGGCAGTTTTTGCCCCGCCCCAAAAAATCTAGATCCGGGGCTGCATCTCAGTATTCTGGGTAATTACGAAGTGTCATATAGTATTCACTAATCAGGGCTCAGTAAAATATTTCAATGATAGTACGAGTAAGTAATTGTGACCTTTGCGCTTTATGTAGACATTAAATTAATTTGTTTAAATGATAAGGCGCTTGGTACAGGTAAAGTGTGTCAACTACGTTTACTATACAGGGTGTTTGGCAGAACGTTGAACATACGAAAATGGTGGATAGGTGGGGTCATCTACTACTTACTCAGCCCTAATTTATTTGGCCCTGGCCCCCTGAATATTTTTAACCGACTTCCAAAAGGAGGAGGTTCTCAATTCGACTGTATGTTTTTTTTTTTGGTTGTTTGTTACGCGATTACTCCGCCAATTATGAATTGATTTTGATGATTCTTTTTTGTTTGGTAGATCATACTTCAGAGGTGGTCCCATATAAATTTTATTAACTTTGCTTGGGTAGTTTTTGAGCTTCAATAATACGTATTTTTTCCCACTTAGTATGTGGATGATATTTGATAACTTCCTGTCACTATTATTTACATAGCAGGTAGTGGTATTCGAATTTGTGTGAGGTAGGTACCACAACACTAAAAAGTGAAAAATAAAAACTTTCTACTCTTCTTTGGTTTTGAATTTTCGTTCTTTGTCACCGACTTCCGAAATTAAAGTTATTTTTCACTTTGTAGTGTTTTTTTTGAAGTCGGTTGTTTTTTTTGTTGTAAAAAGTTTTTTGGAAAAATTTTTTTTTTTCTTTCTTCTTGTTTCACCACTTTCTTAACTTTAAAGTGTAATTTTTATTAAAAATGGGTAAAACAGGCAATATTTTTGTTTTTTTTTTAATCTTTAATGTTCGCAGATTTTTATAAAATTATTGCTTTATTCAGATGTTAGCTAGAAAAAAAGTAATGAGTCCTCAAACTTACAGAAAGATGTAAAAAATACTTAAATTTTAATTTCAACTTGCATTCAAAAAAAAATATCCAGGGGGCCAGGGACAAATAAATTAGAGCTGAGTAAGTAGCAGGTGACTTCCGAACTACAAGTTATTTTTCACTTTGTAGTGTTTTTTTTGGAAGTCAGTTGTTTTTTTTTGTAAAAAGTTTTCTTCCATAAAGTATTTCTCTATCAGTCGTCATGTCGGTAGTCCCCCCCCTTTCTATCCATATCATCTGTCACACAGACCATCCATCGTTTCTTTGGTCTTCCCCTACTCTTATAGCCATCCACAAAATCCACATTCATACTCAAAACTTTCCTCACGACATTTGCTATTACTGCCTCATTAGTCTAGTGGTCGCAACCGCTATTGCTGAGCATGAGCTCTTGAGTTCGATTCCCAGGTTGGGCAAAGAGTTATTGGGTTTTTCTGTAAGAAATTTCTCAGTAGCAGCCCGGAGTCTAGATTTGTGCCCGGTTGATGGCAATAGGCTCGCCCCCTGGCTACACATCAAGCTATACATTTCCAGTATAAACTGACCTCGCATTGTACGGAAATCCTATACAATGCGAGATCATCATAAACTGGATTTGTATAATTTGATGTGTGCAATGGGACTTAAACTTAACTGGCGAAATGTGGGTGTACTATAAAACTCTATTTACCTCTTCTTATATTGGGTCAAATTAAAGTAATTTGCGAAACTTCGCAAATCTGATGGGTGATAGTTGTCGTCAAAAAAAGAAACAAACAAAAAAAACCTAGTTGATAGTTTTTTGGGGTCAACGACCGCTGGTAGTACACGATACCATGTAGCAGTTACACGATTACCATTACGAGTACGCCTATGATTTTTTTTTTAAAGTTGTGCCCCTCCGGGAGTGCCGACAGAAGTGAAAACTTGAACAAGATCGCCTTGGTGGAGAAAAATACTTGAATATTGGTCCGTAACCTTATCTAAATAAAGAGCACAATCGCGTTTACAAAAAATAATACTTCCGAAACCTATAAAGTAAAAATAATTGCATAGAACATTGATCCGTAACGTAATATAAATAAAGAGCACAATTGCGTTTACAAAACCTTTAAAATAAAAATACTTGCATAGAACATTAATGCGTAACGTAATATAAATAAAGAGCACAATCGCGTTTACAAAAATGAGGTGTCGTCATGGTGTCTCGAAATCAATGGTTAAGTCCCATCTCAAAAATGCCCAACGCGCCTAAAGAAATTTTAACTTCAAAAACTGATTTTTTAAACGGATATTTCTAGTAAAACTTAACCAGCTACGATCGTTGACCCAAAAAAAAACTTTATAACAAAAAAAAAACAAAATCACTTTTTACTGGGTTGGTTTGTAATTTATCTAAGTTACAACAGCCTTATGTCAACTGCTCATCAAAAATACCCAAATCGCTATAGATGTGCCTATAATATTTGAAGAGTTCCCTCGATTTCTCCAAGATCCCATCATCAGATCGTGACCAAATGACAATGGGACCAAAGTGAAAGTATACCCTTTCAAACAAAAAAGAATTTTTCAAATCGGTCCAGCCGTCTTCGAGTAATCGGGGAACATACATTAAAAAAAAAAATATCCCGACGAATTGAGAACCTCCTCCTTTTTTTTGAAGTCGGTTAAAAAAATGTAATTAAAAAATTTTTTGTTTGTTTTTTCATGTTTAGATATTGATACCTTATCATGACAGAATTGCCAAAATTAAATGGCAGTGGGCAGGGCACATTGCTCGTAGAACAGATGGCTGATGGGGCCGAAAGGTTCTGGAGTGGCGACCGCGTACCGGAAGACGTAGCGTTGGATGGCCCCCCACAAGGTGAACCGAGGACCTGGTGAAGGCCACCGAAATCCACTGGATGCGGAAAGCACAGAACCGGTCGAAATGGCGGTACTTGGGGGAGGCCTATGTCCAGCAGTGGACATCTTTCGGTTGAAATGATGATCCATCAAGTCTGTAGAGCTTCGCAGACTAATATTTGACCCTGTCTAGATTTAAATAATAATATACTTCGTTTACTCACAAATCCCCTTAACATCGTGCAGAATCTTTATCTTTGTCATTGAGCACTTGAGACAAACGGATAGACATGATTGTCTCTTCAAACGATTGATTTTAAACCTTGTTATAACGTGATAGAGTTGGTATTGCATCAGCTATCGGTTTCGACGTGATACTATGATCTAAGTAGCGTAATCTGTTTAGTGATGGGCTGTTGTCGATAGAGGTTGTCGATGTTTGTCTAGTTTTATTAAACGTGATATTAGATTGAGTTTGACCTTAGTTTTTTCTCAATACTCAATTCTTTATTGCATTCCATATGTATCGGGCACAGCAAAATTAGGAGGAGGTTTCTTTAAACGCTTATCCTTTACAAACCTACTTATTTTTGAGGAAATAGGCTCCTGTGCATTTTTCAGCACACGTGGATCGAGAACTAAGCCTTAGTGGCTCTTAATGTTATTTTAGTGTACATGTATGTCATGATTTAATGTTAGTCAGTGAGTACCCCACTGCTAGGAAAAGGCCACTTCTCACATAGAAAAGAAACTAGCATTGATCACTACGATTACTCAGATTTCCTTCATCTACATTGGGTGCAAAAATAAGACTGCATTTATAAAATAAGTTGGTTGAAACATGATATTTCGTGGATTAAGAAAAATATAAAAAATCAAAAGCCCCGTTCAAATATGTAGAACCGGTATGCATTGCCGTTTTAATTAATAAAATGCCAAAGTTAATGTAAAAGTTTTAAAAGTTTCCGCTCCAAAAATACCGTTAAGTAACATACTTTTACTAAACGCAATGGTTGATAAAGGTGGCAATAAATTGATCCTTTTTATGTTCATAACGAGTCAGTACCCTAAATGCGTAACTTATTTTCGAAAACAATTTTGCCTAATTTGTTTCATTTTGTTAGTTCAACAACATTCATTGCGTTATTTACGTTGTTGAGCAGATTTTTTTTCCAACTTATGAAGCAATGGATTAAAATAACACTTTTTAAGGCGTTTTGTCAAATATTTTACACCAGCAGTCTGTGGGCTAATCATACCCAAAAAGCAGACAGCGCACTGCGTATTCAATATAATAACGCCTTCAGGGCGCTGTTGAGGCTTCCACCTTACTGTAGTGCGTCAGGGATGTTCGCGGATGCGCACTCTTGACGATTATTTCGCGATCATGCGCAAAAAAGTGGCATCAGTGATACGCAGATTGACGGGAAGCAGTAATAGCATTCTTAAGGTGTTTGCAGAAAGGCTAGAAGGGTCTACAATGGATACATTTATCAAACTGACAGACATGGGACTTGATGAATCTTCCTCCTCTAATCTTGGCTGTATTTTTATTGTGTATTTGTGTTTTTATTTTTGTACTCATGTGTCTCTAAGTGTTACTAGGTACTAACATAGTTTTTAAGTTTGTACTGGTTACTAACACGCTATGGGCCGTCGACGCCTGAATATAAACGATTTTAATTTTATTTATTAGCAATCTGTTTCAAATCGAAACAAATTGTAATTGACATGTATTAAGCAATTAGGATACAGTTTGTATTGAGTAACAATAACAGCGCGTTATTGTCCCAACTCGGGGCAAAAGTTTCTTCTCATACAGAGATGGAACGAGAATTGATCTCCACGATGATTTTAGTCCTTTCAGAGTAGGTTCGCACGATGTTTTCTTTCAATGATTTTTCCTTCTTTGATTTGTAGCCTAGTAGTTTTTCGGCCCTCAGCTGGTCTCGAATGTCATCATCATCAACTTTCTGCCGAATGACGTCCACTGCTGGACATAGGCTTCCCTTAAGCATCGCTACAAAGACTAACCTTCGACTTTTACTAGGTCATCAGTCCACCTTCGTGAATGGCCAACCCATGATCTTGAATTCTTTTAATAATATAGTTGTAGTTTCACGCACAGCTTACCAATTAGAAATGTAAAGTAAAAAAAAATGAGGTCACTATTTTTTACCTGTTAGTAGATTATCTTCAATCCACAAGGCATTCGTAACAAAGGACCACTCTAAAAATCTATACAAAACTTCACTTTTACAATGTTTGCAACATAATATCGATATATGATAATAGTCCGCCTCTTCCCACCACTAGAGTTCTTCCATTGAAGGTATCTCGTCGGCTCTACGGCAGTGCACGCGCGCGCCCGCGAACCACCAGTCGTTATGTGCAGCGAAAGTTGTCGAGCTCGCCCGAAGCGATTCGGAACACTTTCCAAATTCAAAATGCTCTAATTTTTTCCGGTAATTCGGTAATTCTAGCAGTTGTTTGATTTGTGAAAAGTTCGGTGTGCGGTGTGTTCTTTTTTCGAATCGAATTCGAATTTAGTTTTTCGATCTTTCAACTGTTTTTTTTTAGTTGTTGATAGATTTCATCTGTCTTAAGTTTTTCTGTGTAACTTTAGTACCAAGTTGAATTTATAGAGCTGTGGTTTTATAAGTTTTAAGTAATCAAAAGTTCTGCGTAATTCTGCATCGGGTTCTTTTTAAGTGAAAGTTATTTTAAGTGGCAGATTAGATGCGGTAACTGGCGAAGTTACAGCTGAATGCAACGCTCCGGCTTCACAAAATTTATTATGTGTTACAAATTACGATTTAGCGCGAAATTGGGTAAATAATTATGCTAAATTACTCGTTACGGACATGATATGTTTGGATTTCAATTCAATACAAAGAACGTGCATTTACTTACTTGTTCCAATTCACCCAAAAAAACCTCGTTCAAAGTCACATTGACGTATGGCGAAGGAAAACCCATACGACTATTTCTACTGCCAATCAACGTTACTGTGTTCCGGTTTCAAGAGTATCTTTTTTATCCAAGCGTGTCGATGGCAAAAATAAAATAAATATATAAATACTCGAATCCACTTTTCGGGGCCAAATTGGAAAACTAAAAAAAAAGTTTTGTTATTTCTACTGTGTGACATATCAAATGAAAGGGCTTGTTGTGAGGATCTCAAATATTTTTTTTTAATAAATAAATACTTTTAAGGATATTTAAGAAAATAGATGGGGGCCTCATCTCCGAAACTACTGAGCCTAAAATTTTGAAAATAATACAGAGAATGGTTCTTTACTCATAGATTACAGGAAAACCTTTAAGAAGTCTACGGTTTTCAAATAACATGGAAATTCTCTCAATATTGTGCGTACAAACTTACATTAAAATTTGCAGTTGGAATGTGTTTTTCAACCACAATGTTAAGTTTTTATTTGGGATAAATTCATCCCAACTACGGAACCTTTCCAACACGCTCTTGGCCGGTTTTTTTTTAAATTATTTGGCCCAAAATTCAACAACGCGAATACTGTTCGCTGACGCAGCCATTAGGGCCTCACGTGTTCAGGTGACAGGGCATGAGGTGCGAGATGGCAGGAGGTGAGCCATTGTCTGTGAAGAGACACCGCATATACACTGGAGATCTGAGCCGTCCATGAACCCCCACTTGTGGAGGTTGCACTTGCTGCGGCCTACTTGGGTACGAAGTCTATTTAAGGTTTTCCAAGGTGTCTCGATAGGAGGCTCTCTTTGGAAGGGTATGGATGCCGCTGTAATTTCAGGCACAGGAGGCATTTTAGCTTTGTCTCTGGGATGGCAAAATCGATCCCTGATAACTGCAGCTTGTTTATCCGTTGACTATCCAATAACTTTTAAAAACCTAGACGTAATAGCCTGGAATAACTATTAACGGAGAGCAAGCCTGGTGATCAATGCTCGTTCCTTCCCTGTTTGAGAAAAGGACTTGGTCAATAGAACAGTTCTCTGCTGGAATATTGTCAGCTTCTAAGTCATCGTCATCTCTCAAGCCTTTTCTCAACTACATATGTTGGGGTCGGCTTCCAGTCTAACCGCACCGCTCAGTACTAGTATTTTCCACTGCGAAGTATGAGCCTTAAATGGATTAAATTGCTAATCTAGCGGAATATCCGCTTTCAAGAATGCAATAAATACTCTAGTAATCATCCTAGCATTTTCTTAACATGTTTTCATTATTTCTAGTTTAACTGATCATCCTTCCGATCCTAATTTATCAGTGATCGGCACAGAATGTGTTTTTCTTCCATACATATCTATCAGTCATCTCGGTAGTCACCCCCTTTCTATCCATATCATCTCCCACACAGTCCATCCATCGTTTCTTTGGTCTTCCCCTACTCTTATACACTTTTCTTTTGAACAATATTTCTTTCTCTTTTCTCACGTGCTCCTGATTCAATGATCTAAGTGTTACAATTAGCCATTTAATTCAATATGAGTAAGCTTGATTGTGTCTTTAACAATAGTGTTTGTTTGACACCAATTATTGATTCAACAATATTGTTCAATTCTATATCAACTATATTAGAGTCGAGTTCATCTTTCGTATCAATACGATGTGAATCACAAGACAATAACTGGGCAACCCTGGCAAGCGTAGTACAACCTGATGGATCGACCCGTGCAGCTGTTATAACTTCACCACGAGCTCCTCTCGATGTGAATAGCTCATGGCGTAGTAAAAATATTAACCAGTCAGCCAGGTGGTATCGTGTTACTCAGTAACTGGGTTGTGGAGGTCAGATAGACAGTCGTTTCATGTAAAATACTGGTATTCAGCTGCATCCGGTTAGACTGGAAGCCGACTCCAACATAGTTGGGAAAAGTTTAGGCAGATGATGAAGGTGGTAAGGAGGCTGACTGTCCAGGGTATGCCCTACATAAGTTTAAAGCATCTTTAGTTTAAGCATGCTTTCAAAAAAATATAAATGATTTTATTACTGTAAGTAGTTTTCTTCAATCATATTTTTTTTTAAACTAGTTAAGTTAGGCGTTTCCTATATGACTACTTTGAGAAAAAACGCCGAAACAAACTCTAGAGGTCTCTTTTAAAGTCCAGACATAATCTTAGTCAGGTCATGTGAGAACCATGTGAATTTGTGTCTGAAATTATCTTTTGAGATGCGATGCGAATATTACTACTGCTAGCCGGTCTGTAACATGTTATCCTTGAATGTAAATTGAGTGAGTCAAGGATATGTGTGATTACTTATATAGCACCGCCAACAATGTAGCTACAGAAACTCACAGATTAATCTAATAAGACTCATTCATCCTGAGATTTCTTAGCTAGAGTAATCTCGTACTATTCCTGGACTAACTGCTGTCATTCGTAGATCTTTGACAATCGTTACGGGTATTCTGAGTCCCCAAAGTCTTGATAACACCAATCCTACCAATGGGTATCGTGTTACCCAGTAACTGGGTTGTGGAAGTCAGATAGGCAGTCGCTCCATGTAAAATACTGGTATTCAGCTGCATCGCGTTAGGCTGGAAGTCGACCCTAACATCGTTGGGAAAAGTTAGCACAGGAAAAATCAATCAATCTGTCTAGATTGATTGATTTTTCCTGTGCTAACTTACTCGATTTATATGATGAATTGTATCAAGTGTAGACTCTGTACGTGAGCTGTTTTAGCAAAGTGATGAAATTGTTTTAAGAAAGCAACTCTGCATGAAATAAGTCTGTCGTTGAAGAACTTTCTTCGTTTAGATTTTAAAAAGATGTTGATGATTTGGAAAATGGCTCTGTTGTACTTACTAGGGAAGAGTAGTTGTAAAGATATTTAACCGCTGGTTAGACCACCTGTCTCAAACCCAGAGGTCCCAGGTTCGATTCCCCGTGGGGGCAAATTTTTCTGCTCGGTTTGGTTGTTTTTTTTTACTGAATCCTTTTACTGAATCCGCCGGGCTAGCTACCACCATCTTATCTAAGTCTGTCTCCATAACAACAATGTTAACAGCATTGCTGTGTTTCGGCAGTTAGAGGTAAGATAGCCAGTTCCTCTGTGGTTGAGAATTCCGGGTGAAACTCGCTTCCACCTTCGGCCTGATCATCAATTACCATCAGGTGAGATGCAGGCCAAGAGCATCTCCCGTCGTGAATTAAAAAAAAGATGTAGGACCATTTTTTTCTGAAAATGATTTATCTTGTGCTTTAATAGCTTTTAATTAGTAAGCACTGCCATTTTGTTTTTTCAGTAAAGGAAGCTGGTTTTGGTTCTTCGAGTCTGCTGATATCTAGCAATTAAGCAAATTGACATGAAAACCTTGTAAAATCAGGCTATCCAATATTTTAATCATGTTTTTATCTAAATGGATTAAAAGACAAATTTTATAAACAACTAGTATAAATTCCAATGTATGATTATATGATGTCTAAATTCAAAATAAAGAGTTTTAGATAATAATATTTTTTAAACCATCTTTATCTTTTCAATTTTCACATCATGATCCAATATGATCAAGCCGGAATGATATTGTTTTGATATCCAAAACATATATCGAAAAATTCAAACAGATTATTTCAAATGCGGTTTCTTAATTGTCCCTGATAGGTTTTCCAAAATGTTTATGCTTAATTTGGAAATTGTTAAGTTCTTGAAGTAACGGGTTCTTACCTGTTCTAGGGCCCACCTAGTCCATTAACCTTCTAAGTTCATAGAAATCGGGGATTACCCAGCGGATTGTAATGCGAACTGCGAGCGTCGCTCTATTATAAGTACTGTGACTTGTGGTCGGGATTTTAGTAAAACCCATTGCTAGATTTTATATTGATTTTATGTGAGACATGTCCAGACAGTGACATGATAGACAAGTGTTAGTTCTTCAGTAATATAAGTGAAGTTGGCAAGTAAGATTGTTTTAGCAAAAAAATTACTGCACGGCTGCTCCTCTAAAGCTTTTAAAAGTACTGAAGCATCTTGCTCTTCTTTTTTTCGTGTGGTTAGTGACTAACCTGGTGTCAGAGTTTTAAAGCCGCCTATGGGCCTCTGATTTGCCTTCACATGCCGTCGACAAATATCTCTCAGGCCGGTTTTCTCACGATGTTTTCCTTCACCGTTGTTGCTGATCTTAGTAATCGCAATATTTTTTTGCTTTTTATTGTTCTCACTGTCAGATACTTAGCCATGCTTTTGGGTGGGTTTGCAAAATGCTGTAGTGTTTGTTTACCAGCATTAGCTAACCTTATGAATACAAAACATGACATAACGAATGCATCCGGCATTATAAATACCTTAAGGAAAACCCTAGTCAATATTAATGTTAAACATTATGACGCTAAACAGGTTTTTTTTACCAATTAATGAACGAATTACGGAAAATACGTTGTATCCTACCTATATGGATTGGTCCTTCTGTACGAAAACTGGAAAAGAGGCCTTTCTCCTGACATGGGACATTTCATCAATATCATCATTTCAGCCGAAAGATGTCCACTGCTGGACATAGGCCTCCTCCAAGCATCGCCATTTCGACCGGTTCTGTACTTCCTGCATCCAGCAGATTCCTGCGGCTTTCACAAGGTCACAGGTTAAACCCCACCGGCCATTTGTTCTGCGGGCAATGTGCCCTGCCCTCTCCCACTTAAGTTTGTCAATTCTTCGGGCTATGTCGGTTACCTTGGTTCTCCTGCGGATCTCTTCATTTCTGATTCGATCACGTAGGGAAACTACAAGCATAGCCCTTTGCATTGCCCTTTTGGTGGCTTTTAGCCTTCTAATAAGACCCATTGTGAGCGACCACGTTTCAGTACCATAGGTCATCACTGGCAACACGCACTGCGGGATAATTGCGTAACACACAGTAGTAATGGCTTTCATTTTGACAGTTCATCAACATTCTTATTTACGTTGCTGAGCAGACAAATTTTGCGAACATATGAGGCAATGGATTAGCAATATCTTTCAAAATTATACAGATTGTGATTTGGGTGCTGGTCAAAGACTTTCGTCTTGAGACACTGCGGTATCTGAGACAAGCAGATAATAATATTGCGCAGCTTATAGAACATTAACTGATTGATTATTATAAAGAACCTACTCAGTAATATTATTGATTATTCTTAAATTACTTGGAAATCATAAAAATATAATCGTTGGTTTATACGACCGGTGACTTCAGAAGTTTTGAATTTCTGATAAATTGATAATATGTACAAACTATAAATGAAGCTAACGACTTAATGAAGCCAATAAATATAAAATAACATAATATCACGCCTGTATTTCCCGAAGGGTTAGGCAGAGGTGCACCTATAGTATGCCCACATTTCGCCAGTTATGTTTAAGTCCCATGTAATAGGGGGCGAGCCTATTGTCATCAATCGGGCACAAATCCAGACTCCGGGCTGCTACTGAGATATTCCTGATGGAAAAACCCAATATCACTGCCCGACCCGGAGTCGAACACAGGACCTCATGCTCAGCAGTAGTGATTACGACCACTAGACTAACGAGACCGTCAATAAATAAATATAATAATTGTTATTCACGTTTGCCAGTGTTTATTACTCATTTCCCCTTCAAATAGGAACTAGTTCTATTGGAAAGTGTGTTAATAGATATTTTACCAGCATGTTGTGATTGGCACTTCCATGCAGTCGTTTGTATAAATAACTAGCAGCGCCTCGCGGTTTTATCCGCATATGCCTCGATCCCGTGGGAATATCGGAATAAAAATTCCTATGTGTTAATCCAGGTTATAAACTATCTGTGTGCCAAATTTCATCCCAATCCGTTCAGTAGTTTTTGCGTGAAAGAGTAACTAACATCTCTCACAAAATTTCGCGTTTCTAATATTATTAGTAGGATTATTACTGGCATAAACCTAGAAACAACATAGTTTCGTGGTGTTGAACACAATATCATCATCATCATCATCATCTAAGGCTTTACAGCCACAACTGAGCTTAGCCTGGTCAAGTATATTTCTCCAACGTGACCTATATCCGACTTTTCCTCTCCAATTTCTCCCTCTAACAGTTCTTAAATCTTGGTCTACGCCATCCAACCATCTGAGCTTGGCTGCCCTCAACTTCAAGTCAACTGTTAGGTGCTCCGATCTCGTCCATTCTTGCGATATGTCCTGCCCATCGAAGACGTCCTATTCTAATAGTTTTAGAAACACAATATAGGTAATTTAAATTACTATTTAAAAACTGCGTATAGCCGCATTTTCTCTCTAGTACATATGTGTTCTCTCTAGATATGTATAAATAGGTCTCTTGCAATTGTCTCTCTAACAAACACCCGATTTTTCGCCTTCATCGCAGTCCGCATTACTGGCCGCAGGCCTATCCTAGGCTGCGCCACAACACCCTGTCTTCCGCCTTCTGCATCGTCGTCGTGATTGTCGGTCCATCTAACAGTGGGGCGTCCCACACTACGCTTGCCGATACGCGGTCTCCATTCCAGGACTTGTCTGCTCCACCGGCCTTCGGTCCTTCGACAAGCATGGCCAGCCCACTGCCACTTCAGCTTGCTTACTCTGCAAGCTATGTCGGTAACTCTAGTTTTTTGCCGGCTGATCTGCATAAATTCTTGAACTGTCTCTTATAAACAAAACAGTTACTTTACTACATATGTATTCTCTATTGGTAAGCCCAGAATCTTTGTAGAATAGCAGCTACCATAATTATCTTTATATCGTATCGCAATATTACTTGAAAGATATTGGTCGCGATAATTTGAGTTCAAAATACAGAAAAACATCGAAAATTCCACCAGCTGTTATAATACAGACAAATTAATATACATTTGTATTAAAAGTAAATAGACGATTTACGTCATCTCATCATTGGACAGGCGACACGTCATGTATATAATGCAAATTAAATAATTGTATTAACAATGAAAATTTGTACGCCGCAAGTTATATTGTTTACTTTTGATTGAAAAATTATTTTATCAAGATACACGAGACAATGAGGCAATGAGGTAATTTTCTATTTAATGAAAAATTGGTTCGTCGAGCCGGATTCCGGATCATTAATAATAACAGCCGTACATTCGACTGAAGGTTAAGCTACGCTTGCCGCGGTCGGTTCGTGGCTGGGTGACTATCAATTACAAATCGGGACCCCTCCGTGCTTCGGAAAGCACGTTAAGCCGTCAGTCCTGGCTGTCATTCGTAGATCTTTGACTGTCGTTACGGGTAGTCATAAGCCCAAAAGTATGACAACCAGTCACTCGGTTTTGAAGGTCAGATAGGCAGTTACTCCATGTAAAAATACTGGTATTCAGCTGCATCCGCTTAGACTGAACGCCAACCCAAACATAGTTGGAAAAAATAATTGGTCCTTCGAGCCGGATTCCGATTGTTACTAAAGACTAATGGAAAAGGAACTACAGATAGTGATGTCAATTCAATAAACTCAACTATAATTAAATATTTTCGAGGTGATTTTTTAAATTGTAAAACCTTGAAATACATACTAATATATAGTTATTCGTTTTAGTGCTCTCCTATTAACAGATATTGCCACTTACTAATAAGTACATCAGCTTCTGCGGCAAAAGCTAGTGATTAAACAAGAAATATATCCTTTGACACTCTGTAATACTTTGTAGCTTCCTATTGAAAGAATTTTCGGAATCGGATCACTAGTTCCAAAGATTATCCTGTTTAAACAAACTCGCAAATGTAATTTATACACCATTTTAGTACTATTATTTCACGCTTTTATTAGGTCGACCTGTATATAACTATGTAATGGAATCTAAGGTAACTAATTTAACCATCTTCCAAGGGTCGTAGCGTAATGAAAATTGGCAGCTGTATGTAGTTCTGATGACAATACAATAATATGGTACTGTCGAACTGATCTGATGATGGAGCCGGAAGATATGAACTGGAACTTCATGATGGAAAATCGTATCATAGCTGTTTTGGATTTCTTAGAAAAGTCTTGTAATGAACTTTGACCACGATTAGGTTCCAAGGTCTGATGATGAAGCCGGAAGATAGGCACTGGCATTCCATGATGGAATATCGTATCATAGTCGTGTTTGCACTTGTGAGAAAGGCCTTTTTTGTTTTTACGTGCATTTATAAAAGCGTGTTTTTCTAATGTTTTTTAAACTATTAATTTATTATAATCCTACACACATACAAACTTTGTACACTTTTAGCATTATTTTTAGACTTCTTGAAGACACCTTTTGGTTTCGAGGCTCAAATCAAACTGACTTAGAAGCTAAGCGACGCTCCAAACATCATGTTTCCAATTCCGTTCCGTTAAAAAACCAATACTTTTACGGTAACTGTCAAATGAGATACTTTTAAACTTCATAATTACACTGATACAAAATCATTTGAGGCAAATCACATACTTTTAATTTTATATTTAGTATTTAAAATCAGTAAATCTAATTAATATTTGGAAATCATGACTTAAATTTTACGTCATTATAATATGACTTTCAATTATCTAACGTCGTTTTGTTTACAAAGCGATGTGCAATAATTATTCGGTTTGAAGTGCAAAAATGTCAAATGCTAATTTTGTAACTTTAATTGCTAATTTAACTTTTTGCGTTGTAATAAGGGTGACTTGACTGACCGTGTGAGCGGCTCGTGGCTAAATGATAACAGCTGCTCGGGTCGATCGAAGGTTAACCTACGCTTGCCGCGGTCGATGCGTGGATGGGTGACCATCCATTACATATCGAGACCCCTCCGTGCCTCTGAAAGCACGTTAATCCGTTGGTCCCGGCTGTCATTCATAGATCTTTGACAGTCATTACGGGTAGTCAGAAGCCCAAAACAACCAGTCTTATCAAAGGGGTGTCGTGTTACCCAGTAACTGGGTTGTGAAAGTCAGATAGGCAGTCACTCCATGTAACATATTGGTATTCAGCTGGTCAGCTTTCAGTCTAACCGGTAAGACTGAAAGCTGACCCCAACATTGTTGGGAAAAGGCTAGGCAGAGAGAGATTGACAGTGAAGTATACATTTAAAATAGCCCTTTGTCATAACGAACGGCCTGAGAGACCTAGTTTTGTACATTGGCACCGGAAAAATGCTATTTATCCACATTCTAACCATTTATTTTTTATGTGCGACCTCTTTACTCTCGCTTACAGATCGACCATTTTACAGATTATCTAAAGTACATACATCTTTTATGGGGTACTGTGTTAAATGTTACAACAAAATACCTTGTGACATATTGCAATTAAATGAAAGAAAATTTAAAACTCATATCAAAAGTGCACTTTGTAAACAAGCATATTACAAATTAGAGGATTATATCCAGGATAAGAGTGCTTGGAAACATGCTGGTCCTGCTCCATAGGACAATTTAGAATCAAGACAAAATCAAACTGGTTGCTAATTTAATTGTAAAATTGATTATTTTGTGTTTTATGACATTGATTTAACATTCTGTGATTACTTTCTCACACACTGACTTATTAATTACAAAATTTTAGGAAAATCGTCTACTTTTACAATGTTTGTAAATATGTGAGCACCATGTATCTATCACATATTAAATTATCTGTCGTTGCTTCATTTTTAATTCTTTTTACCTATTGTGGTATAGTAATTTTATTCTAGGTGCATCGTCTTCACATATAATTATTTAACTAATGTACGTACCTATACAAACTATTGTAAAACATTTTAAAAGAGTAACGGTGGAGTTTCTTGCCCATTCTTCTCCATACGAAAACTACCTTTTGGAAGGGGCGACTAGAATCATTTTTAATATTTTGTAAATTTCGACGTTCAAAAGTGCCATACATGGGCCTATTTGAAATAAATGATTTGACTTTGACTTTGACTTTGCTTTCCTGCAATCTGTGGGAGTGATTTCGTGAATAGGGACGGAAGTGTGTAACAGGAAGCCGGGGAAGTGTGCGTTATTTGATTTGACCAATGAGCGCGTGCGGTGCTGGAGTTGGCCGTCAGATGGTACCAATCCATTTTCCGAGAGGTTGGTACTGTCAGCCAAGATATTTGATGTTACACATCATATGCGACTACTGTAATTCTCGCTCGTTTTCTTTACTCTCTTTCTGGCTTCTCGCCCGCGAAGGACTAGAAAATAATGTCATTTTGTATTTTCGTTCTTTAGAAAGTGCAAAATTTTTCACTTTCTAGCTACGGATCTCCTTTAAGTATAGCTTTATTATTAGCCTATTGTGGCCCACTATTAAAGTTCTAATCTAAATTATTAGGATTAGTTGTGAAATCAAATACTTAACTGCCAACCGGTAAATCATCAAAGCAATTGCTATTACTAATCACTTAACAAAATTACGAAACGCATCCAAAATATAACCATAAAATTTACCAATATCCTCACCATAACAAATAAATTTAATGTAAATACTGATAAGCTTATCGAATAATGTTTGAACTAATTTTATCTCAGAGATATCAGAGTTTGTACCAAAAGACCAAAAAATCTTGAACCGCGGCCAAAAAGCGAACTAATTCTGAACAGAGTGAAGAGTGTCTGTGGAGTTTCTTGCCCTGCGTCTTCACAGAAACCTACTACGCTTTGGAATGGGCAACTAGTTTCATATTTCTGACTAACCGACCCCTTGACAATTCATCAATTCAGTTGATTTGAAATAAATCCCAGTTCAAGTTTGAAAATATACTAACTTTGGCAATGACGTTAGCTAGTAGCGCCATTTTGAAGTGTCAAAACATTTTGGTCCTTCGGTACACGAGTTATCTGTTTATCTTTTAGATTAAATAAAGAGTAGATAATAAGGTAAATAGTGGGAAAATATTGACGGCGTAGAATATATTGATATTTTTTATGTAGGTTAATTTGTTTTAATGCAAGGCAAGGCCTCTTCTGATACAGCGAACCAACGAATAAACCAGTAGTTTTATAAAAACTTGATATAAAAGTAGAGTTTCTTGCCCGTTCTTCTCCATAGAAAACTGCGTTATCTATGGTTAGGTTTACTAAAATCATCTATATACACCGTGAAATTTGAATCACAGTTTTGCTAGAACAAACGTTGTTCAGACCATGGTCTACTACCATTATACAACATCCAATAAAAATAAAAAAAAAACACATAATTGGTTTTTGAAAAAACACAAAAAGACAAAGTTTAAAATCTCAAGATTATCTACTGCTTACTAAATTTCGTTTATGGAGGTACATTTCCCTGTAGACAATGCTGTGTCCCGTGCGTGGTGTCTGTGTTGTAGGGAGTAACGATAATCTTGACATTTTAAACTTTGTCTTTTTTGTGTTTTTTCAAAAACCAATTATGTTTTTTTTTTATTGGATGCTGTAGAATGGTAGTAGACCATGGTCTGAACAACGTTTGTTCTAGCAAAACTGTGATTCAAATTTCACGGTGTATAGTATAAAACAAAGTCTTATTTCGTGTCTGTCCTACCATTATTTAGAGAATTTATTCGGGATGTTTTGAGTGTACCTATACATTTACTATGCTAGTCGTTCAATCAATTAAAATCTATTTAGTTTGACATATCTCTCTATTGCTATAAAACAATATTAATTCATGATATACATTTTTTTTTTTTTCTCTTTTTTCAATCATACACACAACAGCTTTTCCAATGCACTTTAGACATTATCAGAATAGTCGACATCGGCTTTGCTTGCCATTTAATAAAAATAGAATAGAATATTAGTTTACTGTTTGCGCCGCTAGCGCTTCCAGTGGCGAAAGTTGACACTAAACTCACCCACAAGCCCACAATATATAAATACTTTTGACTTTAATCAATCAAGATATACAAACGCAAAATAATCATAACTTCGTTTGCTTATCCATAATTATTTATAAAACAGCTGCTATTGTCTAGCAATTGTTTTTGAATTAGTCAAATAAATGTTGATAGAAGGCTTGTTAATCATTGATGCTGATTGGTTATGAAATTAGATGACCTTTTTTTGGATGGACATTATCAAATAACTTCGGGGGCGGAGCGGGAGGGCGTGTCTGACTCATACTGACTAAAACCCACCCGTGTTCCTTCAGTTGCCTGTGTGTTACCAGGGGCCACGGTATCCCTTTCGGACTTTCCCGAGACCATAGATATAAGAAAGAAGGAGATATGCCCGGTAGTTGAAAATGTATCGAAACCCAATGTCTCCACTTTGTCCCCATTACCTCGCCACTAGTCGCCACAACTACACATGCATATCAGTAAACTAAATAGAAATGAGGCTGCGCTCACTTTTGCAATTCATAAATCAGAACGTACTACACATTTAATTATAAACCTTATCCCATCAAACACAGCGTGCATTTACCATGCACCGTACAACTCACTCACACGAAAACATCATTTCTATCGTTGTGCTGTACAGAAACAATTTATTTTACATATACGCTAGTGATTGACTAAATCGGAAAGGTATCGATTCTTCCATTTAATATTATCGACGGTGAAGTATCAATATCTAATAACTAACATTTTGGCGGTTTTCACTTACTAATGTTTACATCAAATGGTCAAAAACTATAGAAATTAAACGTTTTTTTCTCCTCCTGTAAAACCATGTTTTTGTAGTTATTAGATATTGATACTTCACCGTCGTTATACTTTAAAAATTTGGTGTCCTGAAAATAAAATAAATAAAAACGATAAGTCCAGAAAATATTATAATAAAAATAAATAATAAGCAAAAAATTCAAACAATAAAAATCCAGTTACGTTGGTTTAACCTGTCATAGTTTATTTGAAACAGTAGATATTGTTGAACCCTGCTATGATGTTTACTCACTGACCTGTAAAGTGGAGGTATTTGTGCAGCACTTGACGCTTTGATATTACTGGAGTGGCATTTTTTGTCAAATAGGGTAATCTTAAATTAATATATTTTTCCATGACTGCTTTAATTTGAAATATTATGTGATCAGGTACACCTCTGCCCAACCCTTCGGGGAAACAAGGCGTGATGTTATGTTTTTTTTATGTTATTCATCGGAGACTGCTCAAATTGGTGAAACTTAATATTTTCAAAGAGATCTAATCCTATGAAGTGAGGCAAAGCCTTTGCCATGAGTTAAAACTAAAAATGTCAAACAGGAATGTTTGACATTTTTAGTTTTAACTGTTAATTTATTATTGGTGGACAAGCTGTTTTTATGATTATTTCCACTATCTTACAAATCATGACGACATCAGGAGATGGGTACATAAGCCCACATTTGTCCTTATACTTTATAAAATGATGTGTTTCTTCATATTTGTAATTATCTGAACCATGCCGATTACTATAACGCATTCGAAGCTTTTGAAGACTTTAACGGAAGTAAAATACCAAAACCATAAAAAAGTAAGGAAATAGCACGAGTATAAGGCATAATAGACCAGCGATAATTCAAACCCAAAATACTCTACCTAAAATTTTATTAACTTTACGACCGTTGGTTACGCATTTCTCTACTACGCTGTAAAATAATCAAAATAAGTAAAACACATTATTTCACATCGATCTTCCACCCGGGTAAAAAAGTTGACAAATTGAAGAATAAAGTATAATAGCAATAAATTCATTCGCCAAACGACATTGTTATCGATAGCCTACGTTAGTGGATCTGCACAACCACATCACTAGCTCGTCGCCAGACACAGCGGCCGTACTGCACGATGCATCCGCAGTCCACAGTATCGTTTTGTGATTTTTACATTGCTTGTTGAGTCACTGAGCGACATATTTAGGTAGTGGTTAACGAGCAATGTATGTAGTGCAAAAATAGTACAGTCACTGTGATATTTGGAAATAAAAATAACGTAGTAAAAGCAAGAAATATTTTACGATTTGTTGGTTTTCATTATTTTAAAGACAAATATAGTAAAATACTTGTAATTACATATGGTAAGTGATTCCATGATTCACAAAGTTTTTGTTTTGACTTCGGTTTTTACAAGAAACCACTGAACAACACGGCATTCTTATAAATTGTCCCGATCACGGCCGAAAGCACACTAGTTCGCGGAGACGGCCATTTTCGTATGCAATGAGCACTTTGATCATTACGCGTGGACACAGACACGCCCCCATGCCACTTCTCCTGTTTTTTATATTTCTATGCCCGAGACCCTATCAGGCATCGGCCCTAGCGAACCCCGTCAGCTGTACTGACATCTCTTTGTGTGGTGCGCGTGGAACACAACGCGCTATCAACCTGGGCTTGGTCCTTATCGGACGGCGAGCTAGCCATTGCTTACCGTCCGCAATCCCACGCCTATGGTGGCCGGGAATCGGCCTGGGATTCCCGACGCCCAGGGCTTCTCTTAGATTAGATGGCCTGGATGAATGGAAAGATGTTGACCTATTTGGAAAGCACTGAATCGATTACGTACCCAAGTAGGCCGCTGCATACATAATTTGGCGAAATGGGGCATTACCAATTCATCCAACATCCAGTGCGAGTGTGGTGCTCCTGAACAGACGATGCCCCATCTGCTAGTGTCCCAAATGGCCATTCACCTGCACCCTTGACGATCTGAACAACACCTGACGCCGCAATAAAGTCTAGTGACCTTCGTTGGCATATATTCAATTGCGTTTTCGTTTAGATTGCATAAATAATACTGAGTTAGGATTTGACAATAAGCCAATGCATTGCCCTAAACAGAAATCGCAAAATTATGTCAATGTTATCCAAGTCAGATGGCCTCATCAGGAATAATATCAGCAGGCACAAGATACAAAAGTTCATGTCCCGTTTTGAACCCATGTGAATTAAGTTAAATTTGGACACTGCTAACTTGACTTTACTACGGTGAAAGAAAACATCTCGAAAAACTAAACTAAACTAAACAATAGATGACGAAAGCTTTAAATTTTATATCCGAAGACTATTTCAATCAATGATATGCTGTAGCAAGTAAGTACTGCAGTATTAATAGGAAACGGCCAATTGAAACGGCACCTAGCTTCTGACGTCTCATTATGTGCCCATGTAGGTTTGAGATATATATTTTTAAATTTTGTCTTATATTTGCACTGATGTAATTAGAGTATTATATCCAAGATAAGAGTGCTTGGAAACATGCTGGTCCTGCTCCATAGGACAATTTAGAATCAAGACAAAATCAAACTGGTTGCTAATTTAATTGTAAAATTGATTATTTTGTGTTTTATGACATTGATTTTACATTCTGTGATTACTTTCTCACACACTGACTTATTAATTACAAAATTTTAGGAAAATCGTCTACTTTTTTACAATGTTTGTAAATATGTGAGCACCATGTATCTATCACATATTAAATTATCTGTCGTTGCTTCATTTTTAATTATTTTTACCTATTGTGGTATAGTAATTTTATTCTAGGTGCATCGTCTTCACATATAGGTAATATTATTTAACTAATGTACGTGCATATACTTACAAACAATTGTAAAACATTTTAAAAGAGTAACGGTGGAGTTTCTTGCCCATTCTTCTCCATACGAAAACTACCTTTTGGAAGGGGCGACTAGAATCAATTTTAATATTTTGTAAATTTTAACGTTCTAAAGTGCCATACATGGGCCTATTTGAAATAAATGATTTGACTTTGACTTTGACTTGAGTGCCCTGGGCAAGCTGCCCTGCTATCAAACTCCTGACTGGCTAATCTCTTGACCACGATGTCAGCCACTATTATTGTTCAACTCATTGAAGATCAAAACTAAGACTTGTAGAACTTTAGTGCTGAGTGTTGTGTGATTTTCTCTTTGAGATGACTATATTAAGCATTGCTCTGTTATCTAACCTTATTGTCTCAATGTAGGGCAAAGATCTGCTTTTCTGCTATCATCATTATTGCAGCCGAAAGACGTCCACTGCTGGACATAGGACTCCCCCAAGCGTCTGAATCTTCTAAGCTCGAAATCTGTAGTTACGCGCGTTTCCTAGTCCTTGTCACCTCCGGACATAAGATTAGTTGGGGGCCCGAATTAAGAATGAATGACAACATGATTTGACAGTTGTCCCTACTCCCGATGTGATCGGGTGTAGGGTTCATTCCGAAGTATCGAAACTTTCGGACGGAGTCGAATCTCCGTTGGAGAGTAGGTCCCCTGCTATAGTCTAACTAAATTCTATATACGCTTATTTCCGACGTATGACATTGATTCTATTACACAAGTACATATTACAACATAGTCATAACGAGTACAGCTTAAGGGAATGGCGCAATAACCATGCTGTATCGTTGTAACTGCGGTATGGAAGTAGTTTACTAGTAAGCCGTGGTAAGACCTTGACATAGAAAACAATGGTGGCCCAGTTATGATCATTAAATCAAAATTCTTTTATACAAGTTAGGCTGAGAATATTGATTTGGAATGGCTGTGTTAAATATGATATGGCTATAAAGAGGGAGCCTATCCAGATGACGACTGAAAGAGAAGTATGGCAGAAACATGCATGTTGCGTTGACTTCAAATAAATCGGGGTGACGCATATTTAAGCATTTTGAAAACAAAATCCCGTGCACACGACTCTTTGTTTTCGAAGGTAAGCGATACTATAGCGGCCGAGTGTTGCAAGCAAGAACAGTCCTTACAGTGTACAGATATGCGTTTCTTCGATAGTCCAGGAGAATTATGATAAGGCTGAGAATCAGCACTTTTTGAACGTCAAGATTACATAAGACAGTCCCCAAAACGCCCGTCCTTCACCACTTCCTACTTGCTCGATACGAGGTGCCAGCAGTTGTTGCAGCTGAGCACGTAGCTTTAAATTCCCCGACTAATAATCATGATCAAAACTTTGATCCAGCCCGTCTCATCCTTGATGTCCTCCCTCCGATTGACGGCCTAAGCCGATGTTCGTACCCCATAGGGGGTGCCCTTAGCGAGCGTTCACCTAGTTTTAATTAGCATAGTTGAATAACCCCTGGCTGGAGGTTTTAAGCGTAGTAGCTTAAGGCACCCACAGGTAAGCCCGGAAAGTCATGATCTCAGAGGTCAACTACGAGATGCACTACCTAAAAAAAAATACCACTTCCTAGTGCGTTAGCTGGGAAGAAGTGGCGCAACAAACTATCCAGTAGCACAGCTGTTTGTTTAGTTAGAGGAACTATAGCATACAAAAGGAAATTATGTACCTTTATTGATAACTACAAAATCCGTCACTGCTTTGCGAAGTTTTTACGACCTGACAAAACATCAAGATTTTTTATATTAGGTCAGATTGGCAGTCGCTCCATGTAAAATACTGGTATTCAGCTGCATCCGGTTAGATTGGAAGCCGATCCCGACATAGTTGGGAGAACCCAGGCAGATGATGATCAGGATAGTGAATAGAAGTTATTCACGGAACTATTTGATATGTTTATTTATATAAAGCTATATATATATCATACATAATGTAAGCCGAAACACTGTGGTCATATCCTACGAAAAACCTTGCTTTGCAGTGAAAGTTCGATGCGCGACAAAGATAGCAATATGTTAAAAAGAGACGGCAGTATTTCTCAGAATTGTTTGTTGTTTCTTGAAGTTGGTTTTAAGATAAGTAGGGTTTTACTACTTCGTTGGTCTAGTGGTCGCTAGCGCTACAGCTGAGCATGAGGTTCTGTTATTGGGTTTTCCATCTAAGATTCTCAGTAGCAGCTCGGAGTCTGGATTTGTGCCTGGTTGATGGCAATAGGCTCGCCCCCTATTACATGGGACTTAAACATAACTGGCGAAATGTGGGTGTACTAGGTACACCTCTGACCAACCTTTTCGGGATTACAGGCGTGATGTTGGTATGTAATTAAAATGTGGCTTTTGATCCCTGTTATTATACAGTTTTCTTTTTGATAAATTAATTATTAAATAACAATCATGTAGATTGGTATCGATTTCTTATCACCATGTTTTTCATTGCAATAATTATAATTAATGATAAAACGAATTATTATCTTTGAAACGTTCCCCTGAATCTGACACACGATTTTCATGTTTATAAGCAGTGATAGCCTAGTGGTGTGACCGTCGGACTGCCAAGTCATAGGTCTCGAGCAGAGATGTTATGGATAAGTTCTGAGTTGAGCTCCACGATTACTGACAAATGCTTGCACTGACTGGACAGGTCCACTCAAATCTGTGTGGTTCTTACCTCAAAATACCTTTTCAGACACTTATCTACATGGTCCTCATATGAAGAAAGAAAGAAAGAAAGAAAAAACGTTTATTTGCGGTAAACATGACGCAGAAAAGTATTGTTTAGAATATAAAAATGAGATAAGGTTGGGGGAAGCATGCGTCACATCCACGCAAATCGGCTATCGCTCAGCATTATGCTACGACCCTATGCAAGACAGAGCCCCAGCGCTGGTTTTCAGCGACAGCCGGCCTGACCAAGATTATGTCTGGACTTTAAAAGAGACTGCGACCTCTGAGTTTGTTTCGGACTTTCTTCTCAGAGTAGTCAGATAGGAAACGCCGAACTCGTGTAGCTTATTTTTAATATTTATATTTTTTATATGACGTGTAAAAGTGATTTTGATATTCTATTTACGGAATAAACAATTTAATTTCATTATGAATCTGGATACGGACACGGATATAGAAATGATATTATACCGGTTTCGGATACGGTTACGGATATGAGGTTATTTCGGATTATCAGATAGTTTCGGTTACGGATTATTAGATTTTTAAGAAATTGTGTATAATATTATGATAAATGTTATAACATTATCCCGCAATGACTGACTATACTACATTTGAAATAAGATTAGACATTTAAATAAACCTTTTTACAGTCCGTTCAACCGATTTTGACTTCTATTGCGATGGCGGCATGACAAATGGCAGCTACAGTAAACAGTTGGTATTGTAACCACTATTTTGCTTTTAATGCTATCCTTATGCCTACGGGTTAGAAGTCAAAATCGGTTGAACGGACTGTAAAAAAGGTTTGTTTAAACGTCTATCTTATTTCAAATGGAGTAGGTATAGTAATGACTAAGTAATAGCAATAATAAACAAACATGCAAGTGACGCGCGCAGCTACTGTATCGGCTCGGCCGGGCAGAAAAACCTGTCATAACGTGCCTCATTTAGACTCCGCCCCAATCCGAGATTATCCGAAACGTTTATAACGGATTCGGATAAATTTTCATTTCGGATATCTGATAGTTTCGGTTTCGGTTACGGAGCTCCTTAACATCCCTGGTCTCGAGTTCGAACCCAAGGCACGCACCTCTGACTTTTCGGATTCATGTGCGTATTGTATAATTATCACTTGCTTCAAAAACGGTGAAGGAAAACATAGTGAGGAAACCGGCATGCCTGAGAGATATTTCTCGACGGCATGTAAAGTCAAGTCAGAGGCCCATGGGCGGCTTTAAAACTCTGTAACTGACCACACGAAGAAGAAGACGGTCATGTTTATGCATAAAAATTTACAATCAGAAAAATCAATTTGCCTAGCCTTGTCCCAACTATGTTGTGGTCGATTTCCAATCTAGCCGGATGCAGCTGAATTCCAGTATTTTACTTGGAACAGCTGCCTATCTGACCTCCACAACCCAGTTACCAGCCAACACGATACCCCTTGGTAAGACTGGTTTTTGGCTGAATTGCCGAGTATAACGCATCTAACTTTAAATATAACTCCTCGACTCTAATATTATCAGGTTATCAATTGAGTACTCATTAGTTTTAAGCACTTTCGTAGATATACGCAGAAATGTAAGTTGCACCCGACACTGGTTGGAGTGACAATTATAACTTGACAGCGGCGGAAAAGAGAACTAAATTTAAATGTACTGTATTTGACGTTTGATTGACGTATGTCGTTGCAAGTGGCGCCACTTTGACAGATCAGAATAAATTAGGTGTGTTGATATTTTATTAAGGGCTTCGGACTTGGATTCTTTGTTCAATTTGGTTCAGTGTGATTTGTTTAGCTGTGCTTGAAAAACTGGAAGAAATTGTGTCAAAAGTTAGTGCTTAAACGGGTAATTACAAAAAAAATAATGAAATTCTGATTGTATTTAAACGCCACCAGCCGTGTGCGCGATGGGATTTCCATACAAACTTTCAGCTCATATTTAACTTTATTTAATTTATGACGAAAAATTTAAAGTAACCTTGTTTGTTTTTTTATTTTAGTTTTGATTGTATTTTTAATCTTATTTTATTGAATTTAAATTTTCATATTATTTTATATCAATTTTATTTTCATTTTTAATTGTAAATGTGTAACTATGCCTATTCTAATATGAGTCTATGTTACTCGAATTCAATGATTTGAATTTGAATATTAACCCGTTTAAGGGATGCTATTGTATAGAATCATTCTCTAACTTGAACAGACAGCTGTGCTGCTGGGGAGTTTGTTGCGCCACTTTTTCTTCCCAGCTAAAGGCACTAGGAAGTGGTGAAGGGTGGGCGTTTTTGGGGGACTGTCTTATGTAATTTTGACGTTCGAAAAGTGCTGATTCTCAGCCTAGTTTGAATAAATGACTTTTGAATTTTGAATTTTGATGAAAAAAAAAAGTTTCTTAGTGCTCACTTTTAGGTTACATACTCAAACCCTTCCTCATGTCATTTTCGTTATTACTCCGCCTCACGTACCTTTATCATAATATCCAATTACTTATTTAAACAGATATATTTGTTATTGTTGAGTTTGCGCAGGTGCCTCATTTCTTGTCTTGTTTCCTCGACCTTCGGCTTACCTTTGGTTTTTCCGCCTTCACGCTTCTGTGAGAAGACCGAGTTTCAACTAAATTTAGTATTAATGGCTAAGTTGCCGTACTAAATTCAAAATTCAAAAGTCATTTATTCAAACTAGGCTGAGAATCTGCACTTTTCGAACGTCAAAATTACCTACATAAGACAGTCCCCCAAAAATGCCCACCCTTCACCACTTCCTAGTGCCTTTAGCTGGGAAGAAGAAGTGGCGCAACAAACTCCCCAGCAGCACAGCTGTCTGTTCAAGTTAGAAAAATAAAATGATTCTATACAATAGTATGCAAAATTATTATGCAACACTAAATATACAGGGTGACAGGGACATCGACGCGAAAACTGTTACCATGGATACAGTACATGATTCTGAAAAGCCCAGCGTTGAAATTTTTCGCCGGTTATTAAAAAAAATAGCTGTTTGTAAGAAGTTGGGTAAGAAGGTCTTTCACCGTGTGCACACGGGACTCGAGCAGAATTACGCGCAAGCGCAAGTGCAAAACGCAAACATACGTTATATGATAAAGGGCTTAAAGTGTTTATTAATTACGATTGAATTATTTACATCAGATAGTCACATGTTTGACCACTTTATAATCTGACGTTGAGCTGACGAATTATACACACAATTAAATAATTAAAATACCGTTATGTAGCGAAATACACAACACTAGTTCTAAATGTTTTGTTTTTTTGCTTTTACCAGAAGAAAAATAACGACCTCTTAAACTGTCAAACTTGACGTTTCAAAAAGTTTCGAAAAAGGAACACAAACACAGCTGTATATTTTCAGTGTTTATATGGTGACAGTGTTTTGTGAGTGAGACAGTGGTATTGTTTACGTGTTTAACAATAAGTGCGAAAGAGACGGCAAGATGCGTGGCATCAAGTACCAGCGGTTGGATGACCAGGAGATTGGGTAAGATATTCAATTTATTTAAAATAAATTTATGTTTCTTTTGAAGGAAAATGAAACAATTTCTGACCAATCATCTGCATAGCCTTGCCTCAACTATGTTGGGGTCGGCTTCCAGTCTAACCGGATGCAGCTGAACACCTGTAATTATATTCCTAAGACTTACGTGCCTGAACTAGGTAATCTTGTGTTTCACAATAAATTAATGAAATAGTCCACTTAGAGCATCCGTCCGAATAGCACCTGCGTGAATAGCACCTAGCCTAGTCCACGAAGAGCACCTACGATTCAGCAGCCTACTGCTGGGATGTATTTGTTTAACAGGACATTATTAAATGAAAGATATCGATAAAAATCACTAGAATGTTTATTAATTACACATACTTAAGTACTTACGAAATTTGTCTAGGCGACATTTAAAAATGAAAAGTAATAAAAATCACTATGACAATAATTATTAATCTTGCCAAATAATAACACTTCTTATTTTTAATATATCACAATCAGTCTCCACATATCACTTTGTTGCAAAATCAGCCTTAATTAAATCTTCGTGGGCTAGGCTAGGTGCTATTCGCGCAGGTGCTATTCGGACGGGTGCTCTAAGTGGACTACTTCAAATTAATGATGCACCTAATTTGGGACAGCGCTCCTTGATGGGCGAGTCCTATTACTGGCTGGACGTACGACGCGTTGCGGGAGTTCAGTACAGAACACGCAAGCTAACCATTCAAGGTCACTGGCATATATCAGCGTCTTAATGTCAAATACGGATGAAAATGACAGACGGCCGTTAATTTGACAGCATAGCCGTTCTAGGAAGCCGTAGTTTATAATAAAATGTAGAATTTTTCAGGTCATTTAAAACTGTATGGTAGATAACCACAATCTCGTTTTACGCTTCGATGTAAAGCATTGTATTATTATTTATCTGCTGTGTTATAATCGCTATCGGTCACAAAAAGTTCCCCAGTATTTGTATAAATATATCTATCGGATATATTTATACAAATATTTAGATTAATTTTATCTGTGATACTGTGCACGGGCACTTACAGTATTTCTATTTTCTTAATGTCCTTCGGGTATCATCGGATTTCCGAATACAAACGAATGCTAATTTAATGTATAGCTTGATGTGAAGCGATACTTATGCTATTTATTTGATTTAGCTAATAATAAACGCAGTTTGTACGGACCATAGACCATAATTTTGGTCCGTTTTATTTTAATTAATCCAATGTTCGTTTTTTAATCCCGAAGACTAATTTGATATTTCAAATTATTGCTGTTTGCTTTTTCAATTTGGAGTTTGACATTTGCACCTGTCAAATTAGGTAGTCTACGGGTATAAAAAAATAACTTTAGATGCAGTCTTACTTTTTTGTGTTAATTAATACTGGGTCTTTATTTTATTTATTTATTTCTAAAACACTTAACCTATTACATTTTGGTTTTAGCCCCATAACGAAAACCTCTCAGGGTTTAACAGTGTGCGGCGAGACGTGCAAAAAAATTTTTACAATAATGTTTTTTTAATACTACAATGATCTATCTACATCTACACTAATATTATAAAGAGGAAAGATTTGTATTTTTGGTTTCCATATAAAAAAAAAAGTTGTACCTATAGGTGCATGATGTCAGTAAGTACCTAATAATGTAAGTAACTCGGAACCAAATTTTTGAACAAACAAAAAATACAACCGTCTTCCAAACTACAAAGTGAAAAATAACTTTAATTTCGGAAGTCTGTGTCTTTAGATCAGTATTTTAGTTTTTTGACACCGACTTCCGAAATTAAAGTTATTTTTCACTTTGTAGTTTGGAAGTCGGTTGTATTTTTTGTAAAAAAAATTTTTTTTTCACTTTTTTGTGATTTGGTTTGTAATTTATCTAAGTTACAATAGCCTTATGTCAACTGCTCATCAAAAATACCCAAATCGCTATAGATGTGCCTATAATATTTGAAGAGTACCCTCGATTTCTCCAAGATCCCATCATCAGATCGTGACCAAATGACAATGGGACCAACTTGAAAGTATACCCTTTCAAACAAAAAAATATTTTTTCAAATCGGTCCAGCGGTCTTCGAGTAATCGGGGAAAACACAAAAAAAAAGAAAAATATCCCGACGAATTGAGAACCTCCTTCTTTTTTTTGAAGTCGGTTAAAAACCGCCTCCTAGACAAATTCTTGCATTGTTCATCAATAATCCTAGATTCGTATCACAAAAGTCTTAGCTCCACGACCCAAATACCAAAAGTACAAATAAAGAGAAAACGCCCAGCAATTCCCTTCAAATATTAAGGTCGACCTCAAACACGATGCGACTGAACTTCACAATGACTTCTATTAAGCATTAATGAAAAATTCCTCACATTGCTTTGGGTAAGGTCAACCGCACATCACTGTTAGGGTTGTAAAATTACGTAATTTTACGGAAAACGCTGGTAAAATACGGGTATTTTACGGTCATTTACTCGTATATAAATTACCGACGACATAAGAAGTTTTAAATTTATTTGTGCTGTCCTCTGCTTTGCCTCTGCACATAGATGATATTATTATAATCCATGACATAGTGTGATTCATATCTTGAATTCTTGACTTGAGAATTAAGTTTTAGGGATTTTTTGTACGCATGAGTCGCACGAGCCCAGTTTTCTGTTTTTTTTTAAGTTCCAATACTGCTTATATCTCTGGAAAATTTCATTCAAATCCTTTTATTCGTTAATAGTGTCATACACATGATACACACAATCATATTCAATTCCGTATTTGTAGTGTTCTAGGGGGTATGACTGTATATGAGTACGTTTAATACGTTTTTTACCGAAAATTTCCATATTTTACCGTAAAATACCGTAAATTAAAGAAAAGAAAGAAAAATGTGTTTATTAAATTACGTAAAATACAATTTTTTACCGTATTATGCCAGGGTAATTTTACCGTTTTACATCCCTATCACAGTGGCAATTGATCTACGAAAAAAACTCTTATTGCTACGAAATAAAGGTGTCATGTCCTGTCAATGTCAGATGGGGGCAAAAACATTATCAGCTCACGAGATGTCGCTTGATTAAACTGGGCTGTCGTTATCCGTCACTGTCACTACTATGAAATACTTCTGAATTACTGCGTTTTGTAGTAAATATGAAAATATAATTAATTAATACTCATACTTATTGCTTCCACATGTGTACTTAGGTGTTAGGTTTTACAAAGACCATATGACCATTGTGGACCCTGTCGGGTACACAGCACAGCAAAGTAGGAGAGAGGACGAGTAATTTTTCAATAGTCAGTTAACTTTTATCTGAGGGATAAATATTGTGGTTGGACAGCATTTCTTTTTTGTAAAGAAAATATGTCAAACTGTTATATTTATCCTTAATATACGTAAAGAGATATCACAGAATTAAGGTTAAGTTTCAATACCTACATCTAAACTAAATATTATACACCGTGAAATTTGAATCACAGTTTTGCTAGAACAAACATTGTTCAGACCATGGTCTACTACCATTCTACAGCATCCAATAAAATAAAATAAACATTGTTGGTTTTTGAAAAAACACAAAAAAGACAAAGTTTAAAATGTCAAGATTATCGTTACTCCCTACAACACAGACACCACGCACGGGACACAGCATTGTCTACAGGGAAATGTACCTCCATAAACGAAATTTAGTAAGCAGTAGATAATCTTGACATTTTAAACTTTGTCTTTTTTGTGTTTTTTCAAAAACCAATTATGTTTTTTTTTATTGGATGCTGTAGTATGGTAGTAGACCATGGTCTGAACAACGTTTGTTCTAGCAAAACTGTGATTCAAATTCCACGGTGTATATGCGAAAGCGACTTTGTTTGTTTGTTACACTTTCACGCTAAAATGGCTAAATAGATTTGGATGAAATTTGGCACATGGGTAGACCATGACCTGGATTAGGACACAGGATACTTATTATCCCGATATTCCCATTTTGAAGGATATTGCTAATACATTGCTTCTTATGTTCGACAAATTTGTCTACTTAACATCGTAAATAACGCAATGAATGTTGTTAAACTGTCAAGATTGATCTTGTGTTACATATTTAGGGTGTAGGTCATACACGAACGCCATCTTACTACATATAAAAACGTTTTACAAAAAAAAAACAACCGACTTCCAAAAAAAAAACACTACAAAGTGAAAAATAACTTTAATTTCGGAAGTCGGTGTCTTGGGTTTTGTGTTTTCGTTTTTAGCCACCGACTTCCGAAATTAAAGTTATTTTTCACTTTGTAGTGTTTTTTTTTGGAAGTCGGTTGTTTTTTTTTTGTAAAAAGTTTTTATTTTTCACTTTTTAGTTGTGGTACCTACCCCACACACATTCGAATACCACTACCTGCTACCAGTGATAGGAACTTATCATATCATCTACATACTAAGTGGGAAAAAAATACGTATTTTGTAGCTAACTCAAAAACTACCCAAGCAAAGTTAATAAAATTTATATGGGACCAATTTGAGAGCATACCCTTTCAAACAAAAAAAGAATTTTCAAAATCGGTCCACAAATGACGGAGAAATCGGTGGACATACATAAAAAAAAAAAAAAAAACAAACCTACGTGACGAACATATAACCTCCTCCTTTTTGGAAGTCGGTTAAAAAGATAGCTTGATCTCTGCGACATATGTCAAACTGACATTCCTAGGGTTGTCAGGATATAAAAAATTGTCGATAGAAATTATCGACGTTTCTTATTATTATCGATGCTAATGTAACATATAATTAGGTTTAATTTGGTCTGGTAACACGGCCTGTGAGCCAAACGCGGCGTGTCTTCTCCCGAAACCCAAGGATGGGATGTTGACGGATGGAATGTTACATGAGTAGGTGAGAAATTGGATTTTATTTACTCACTATTATTTTAGATCAAGTATGTACAAATGTAAGTAATGTTATGATATTAAAATATACAATAAAATTAAAAGATAAATTAATTTTAAATTAAGTTTTATTTAAAATATCGATAGTTTATAGTCTGTGGTCACGATGATTCATCGCCCATCACTAATTAGGTCGGCATAAAGTATGACATTGACAGGTACTGTTTGTACTATTATGAAATTCAGGACTTCATAGGCGTGATTTTACTGACAGCTGTCGCAGAGATCAAGCTATCTTTTATGAAGTATAGTGTCAATGTTTAGTATAACTGGTATATCTAATGACAGCTTGAAAGTGGCGCCGCCCTAGTGGCAAAAAAAATCCAATTTCCATTGTTATAATGGACGTGCGGTTGACTATACTGCGTAGGCGGCGTGGGAGTGCTATCCCTTCCCCTCCCACGCAGTGACGTCAAATCTTCCCACGGGTACTGTATTGATTTATTTGGGTTCAGAATTTAATGACGAGCGGACGTTTTTTGATTTTGTTGATTGATTTTCTGTATAACATCACGGCTGTGTTGCCTCAAGGGGTAGGTTGAGGTGAATTTTATAGTACTCAGTTATCGTCTAAGGGGCGAGCCTATTGCCAGTAACCGGGCACGTAATTATTGATGTGGGGTTACTCCCGTCTGGCAACGCTCCCGTTTGGCAACTCTACATATTATACGGTATTTCTATTTTCTTAATATCCCTCTGCAATCTTCGTGTTTCGTCAGTTGTCGGATTTCTATCAGTTGCCTTTTACACTTGGTGCAGACCGGACGCTCTCAATCGACTTGGAAGTACAGAGAGTTGTTAATACTCTTTTAACTTAATATAATTTATTAAAAAATGGGAGGAAAGCTGCTAAAGTCGCAGGCACGACCGATAGGAAAATAGTTTTACAGCTCTATATAGTTCACACGGAAATCAAAACAAAACAAAAATAAAGTAATTAGTTTTGAATTCAAATTATTATACACGATAAATCGAATAATTGATGGACATGGAAATTAGCATTCGTTCGTATTTGGAAATGCGATGATACCTGAGTGACATTAAGAAAATACAAATACTGTACATTGTTTGTGTTTGTAGATGTTACGTACCTGAGCACACGTTAAAGTACAGTCAGAGTAAAAAGTTCTAGTGTGCCGTACCTATTTAATATTTGCTATGTTCAGTTCTAATTTAATAATTTCGACTATACATTTAATTTACTTGATTTTTAACACGCTTTTATTAGGTCGACCTGTATGTAACTATGTAATTAAATCTAAGGTAACTAATTTAACCATCTTCCAAGGGTCGTAGCGTAATGAAAATTGGCAGCTGTATGTAGTTCTGATGACAATACAATAATATGGTACTATCAAACTGATCTGATGATGGAGCCGGAAGATATGAACTGGAACTTCATGATGGAAAATCGTATCATAGCTGTTTTGGATTTCTTAGAAAAGTCTTGTAATGAACTTTGACCACGATTAGGTTTCAAGGTCTGATGATGAAGGCGGAAGATAGGCACTGGCATTCCATGATGGAATATCGTATCATAGTCATGTTTGCACTTGTGAGAAAGGCCACGTAATGGACTTTGACATTTTATCGTTAATATCGATGCGTACGTTACGTGTTATGCACTATCGTATGGCGCACATTGCTGAATAATGTATGCATGTACGTAGTACGATTGTTTTTACGTGCATTTATAAAAGCGTGTTTTTCTAGTGTTTTTTAAACTATTAATTTATTATGTTTGTATGGTCACAAATAGATATACACATTTGGAGTGAATAAACAAAGTCTACCTACCTATATTCTAGCAACGTATGTTGTTGATTTAGCTTTGCTTAGTTTAAATAATTACTAGTCATATTATATTATATTTTTATACAGGATACCCTTAAAAAAAGTCTGCTGTTCCATACATTTTGACTGCGTAGGTTTTGCACTTTTCTATGAAACAACAACTTTTTTTTAATTACCGACGAAAAATTTCAACGCAGGGGGTTCAGAATAATGTACTGAATCCATGGTAACAGTTTTCGCGTCGATGTCCCTGCCACCCTGTATGATACATAAAAAAATTACACTACAAAAATCTTAAATAGGGACATACTTTTTTAATTTCAAACAAATGTTTACATTCCTTAAAAATTGATTTAAAGAACTGACTGTACCTGGTGCACGCGATACATCGCTATAGGTAAGTATATGTAGCGTTGCCAAACGGGAGCGTTGCCAGACGGGAGTAACCCATTGATGTGCCCAGTGTCTGTTTGTACCAATTTATATATATTGAAACCCGCACTGGACCCGCGTGGTGGATTACGGCCCTCTCACAGAGAGGAGGCCGCAGTCCCAGCACTGGGAACATTATTATTTTTTTTTATTTTTTTTAAACGTTGCCCCACACTAGGAATTTCTCCTGTATTGTGGGTGCGTTCACAAACATTTAAACTCACATACACAAACAGCCAGACCCGGAACAAGTACTTGTAGGTCATACAAATATTTGATCCGTGCGGGAATCGAACCGCAGCGCAGCAGTCAATCGCTTAACCACTGCGCCAACCGTGCCGTCAATTATAGGCTGATGCCAAATTCCGAAAGTCTGACAACCAGTCTTGTCGTAGGGTATCGTGTTACCCAGTAAGTGGGTCGTGGAAGTCAGATAGGCAGTCGCTCCATGTAAAATACTGGTATTCAGCTGCATCCAGTTAGACTGAAAGCAGACCACAACATAGTTGGGAAATGGGTAGCCATTTGTGGCTAACCTACTGACGTATAACTGGCCACGGAATTCAAACTCTGGGCTGTTACTGGAGAATTTAACCGCCTCAGTGATCTAGTGGTAAGACCAGAAGTCCCGGGTTTAATTCCCAGCGGGGGCAAACATTTCTGCTCGGTTTGGTTGGTGGTAGGGCTTGTTCCAAGTCCGCCTGGCTAGCTACCATCATCTTATCTAAGACTGTCGCCATAACAACAATGTTAACAGCATTGTTGTGTTTCGGCAGTTACGAGGTAAGATAGCCAGTTCCTCTGTGGTTGAGGATTCCGGGTGAAGCTCGCTTCCACCTTCGGCCTGATCATCACTTACCATCAGGTGTGATGAAGGCCAAAAGATTCCCAGTAGTGAATAAAAAAAAACCTTATCAAAAACCTAACTGACTGTGACGCTTTGCCCGCGAAAATAATAAGAATATTTTAAAATTTGAAGAAGATATTTAGTCCCTTAACAACAGGCGCCGTACATCTATTATTAATTCCTACCTACCTCAATAATCTCAATGTTATTACTATTAGAGCAATAATTCATTATTACTGCGATTAATAGTAATTACAGCGATACAGCATAATCTGACAACCAGTCTTGTCATAGGGTATCGTGTTACCCAGTAACTGGGTTGTGGAGGTCAGATAGGTAGTCGCTCCATGTAAAATACTGGTATTCAGCTGCATCACGCTGGAAAAATCTAGGCAAATGATTGAATTTAGAAAAGCCAGATTATGCCAATTTTGAAGATAAAAATAACAGATCCAAGATTTCATATAAAAATACAAATGTAGTTAATTACATCGTCAGAATTTTGATTGATAATTTTTATCTGATTGTGTTAACAAGCCAATTTCATTAATTACTGATAGGGAATATGGCGTAGCAAAATTATTGCCGGGGGAAAGAGTTCCTTCCGTTACTATGATAAAAGAACAAGAATAAATTTAAAAAAGATTAAAAACCCCGGACACAAACATTTTCTCATTTCTCTTTCCTACTCCATCACCAGACCCTGTTCACCATCTATCTGTAACCTGTTCATTGAGACCATTCCAATGAGCCCAAACACGATACCTGTGCTGTAAGTTGGTAAGGGAGTTGGGTAGCTTGCAAATTCAAGGTTACTTAGTCTTCTAATATTATTGAAGTAACAGAATACCAAATTTCAAATCGATCAGACCTGTGGAAGATAGTCACTAGAAAAGAGCTAAACATCTTCAAACGGCTGAACCAATTTCTTGAATCATAGCTAAGAACACTCTCGATCAAGTCACCTTTCAAACAAAAAAAAAAACAAAAACACAATCGGTTCAGCCGTTTCGGAGTTACGATGGCGCAGACAGACACACAGTTAAACACGTTTTAAACTTATAACACCCCCCTTTTTCCGTCGGGGGTTAAAAATATGGTAGGGAGAGAATCATCATTGTCTCCCTAGCTTTATGCCAACTAAGATGTATTCGGCTTCCAGTCTAACCGGATGCAGCTAGACACCAATATGTTACATAGATCGACTGCCTACTTGACGTCCACAACACAGTTACTGTGTAACACGTACTCCTTGGTAAGACTGGTTGTCAGACTTTCGGGCTTCAGACGACCCGTAACTCCTGTCATTACGAATGACAGCTGGGGCTAGCGTTGCCACCTCTAAAAATCAGAAAACCGGACTTACCCGCTAAAAGAGCCGGACTTTTGTGTCCCACGGCCGGACACACGCCAAAAAAAAAGGATTTTTGACCAAAGTTTTTAATCGGTATCATCATTTTCATTTGGATATTTATCTTTGGTAGGAACGTGCTTTAAAAGCTCAACCTCCTTCATAATTTTATCATAAAACATTTTGCAAGTTACATGACTGTCTTAAATTAAATTCCACAATTAACATTTTTGCAATAGTTTCCAATTTTAACCTGTTTCTTTGTTTCGTACATTGCCGGAATAAAAAGCCGAACGGGCCGGACGCAGTCAAATTGGCCCGGACAAGAGGTCAAAAAAGCCTAACAATGTCCGGCTTTATCCGGACGCATGGCAACACTAGCCGGGATCAACTGCTTATCGTACTTTCCGAGGCACGGAGGGGTCGCGGTATGTTATGGATGGTCAGCCATCTACGAACCGACCGCGTCAAGCTTTACTTTCGAGTGACTTGTACGGCTGTTATTATTTAGCCACGGTAGGTACAAAAAAAAAAACAACCGAGGTCCTGTAACTGTTATTTACATAGCGGGTAGCGGTATTTGAATTTGTGTGGGGTAGGTACCACAACTAAAAAGAGAAAAAAAAAATAGAACATTGATCCGTAACCTTATCTAAATAAAGAGCACAATCGCGTTTACAAAACCTTTAAAGTTACTATCTATACTATACAGAGAGCTTAGAATATTAGTGACACACTGACGTTTTTATCAAATTGATACCTGTCTCTAGAGAGGAAAGTGTTTTTGTATGTTGCATGTTAGGTGCGATAACAACGGCTTATTCTATTGATGTCACACCGCAGATAAAGTTCGCAAACATTGGATGGTAACAGTTTCTATCTGTGGTTGGGATTCCTTAATTAAGTCAAACATCGATATGAAGATGGTCCATCAAACATGTCTTATGGCGTTCTGCTGTGGAGATCGGCAGCTGACGTAGATTCAATTTTCATTTTACAAAAGAGGGCAATCCGCGCAATCTATAAAATGGGTCCTCCCCTTACAGACAAATTTAAATAAATTGATATGCTGACTGCCTTCTCTTTATATCTTAAAAAGTATTATGTATGTTCGCAAAAACTTAGGACTTTTCAAAATAAGAAGCGATTTCCATAATATAAATACATGACATGTATTTATATTATGGAAATCGCTTCTTATTTCGCTTCTACATTGTAGTAGACAAAATTGTGATACCCAAATTTAGATTAACTAAAACAAGCAAGTCATTTCTTATAAACAGAATCCGCTTTTATAACAAGTTGGCAAAGTTGGTTGCAGAACTTAGCGATGGGAAGTTCAAAACCCACATCAAACGTGTCCTTATCAAGAAAGCATATTATAAAATTAAAGACTACGTTGAAGACAAGGAAGTTTGGCAATAATTCCTTCTGCACATGTGGCTTCCCTGGTACCTACCTCATTAACGGCAGAATTATGTAAGAGTCTATTAACTGCTCCCAAATTTTAAAATTGTTACAACATCAAATTCAGTGTTATAATTGCAATTCATTATTAATATTCTAGGGAATTAGTTAGCCACATTTCTTATTTCCAAACAGTAATATTGTCAAATTAATCAAAACAGCGAAATATTTGACATCTATTTGCGACGTTTTGCCCACTTGCAGAATAAACGCTCTTAACTTCCTTTGCGCACTGTATTGTGCTGTAACGAATTCTATCACGCTAATTGTGGATTACATTATGGCACACTCCCTCTCAGAGAGAGGAGACCTGTGGCCCAGCAGTGGGAACATTATAGGCTGATAAAAAAACCTTGCAAAAAAATACAATTAAACCTCATTATAGTGACTTCATCACTCATTTCTAAATTCAAACGCACACCCGTGCGAATCGGAACGGTCGTTTGACACTTTCATCATTTCCCGCGTAAATATTCGCGCCAAAAACAACGACGCCATTGTTTTATCAACAAAGATTATGAAACTGTTTTATGGTTCCCGTAATTGCGGTACTTTACTATTTTACTGTGATACGGTTCTTGTGAATAATTGTGAATGAAAGTGACGTCAACGTCAAATAATTTATTTATTTCGAGTAGGCCATTAAAAGGCACTTTTGAACATCAAAATTTTCAAGAAAATACAATTGGTTCTACATGCCCCTCCCAAAGGTATGTCGTATGGAGAAGAATGGGCAAAAAACTATGTTTTGTCTTACATTAATTATAATAATATATTAATAATACAATATGTCAAAAAACCCTGTCCGATCCGTGAGGGTGTTGTTAGGTATCGTTCTGAGAGAATATTTATGTGGAAATTTTCAGGACAAAAGAAAAAAAAATATCGTCACATTTTTTTTCTCAGTGGGGAATTTTACCGGGTTTATTATATTGGGCGCGGGCAGCCGTTATTTAGCGTTTAGTCTGTCAAAGTCATAAACTTAGGACCCCTGTTGATTTGCTGATTTTTAATGGATTTGGTACAAAAAATGTTATTTTGTATCTCTTTGTTAATTTTGGTAATCAATTCTATTTTTTTTTGTTAAGTTAGTTTGGTATTTTTTTGGTAAAATGGTTAATTTTGACTTTCAAAAGTGCCTTTTATGTGCCTAATTGTTTTTTTTTTTACTTGGCTTACTTCATTGGCTTTTCGATGCACTTAAGAGTGTTGTATTTACTGAAGCAAATTTGCATGCCTGTTTAAAATTCTTTGCACAACCTTTTCAGTGAAAATCAGCTCATCTTTTGTTCTAAAACATTAACCTCATACATTAGCGAGATGCATTTTGATAAACAAAGCACTGTCGCCTTGATTGTGCTTAGACATGGTAGAGCTTGTTGATCAAGGGCTAGCGAACAGCAAAGTCATAAATAGCATAGTGTGAGTTGTGAAATCTTATAAAACTGTTCTGTGACCGAGAGACAACAACATAGTAAATGGAATGAGTAAAAGGTGCGCTTCCCTGGTGCGCAGGATGTGGGGCAGCTCCAACAGTGTCTTAAGCATGGTTGCGAGTCGCCTGGACTGTGAATACGTGGGTCACTGTTGTGCCCTCTCTCATGGGATGTCGCAGCGGTGACCAACCGTTATTTATTGTATTGTTTTCCTTGTTTTTGTTTATTGTCCGTGCTTGCGAACATAGTCGTAAATTTTACTAACAATCTTGTTGAGTCTTGGTTACTCGAATAAAGAAAAATTATATTCTATTATCAGCCTATAATGTTCCCACTGCTGGGACACAGGCTTCTTGTTGAGAGAGGGAGTGGGCTGTAAACTACCACGTGGGCCCTGTGCGGGTTGGGAGATGTCACATATGGGATCCCTTCTTTTCGCATAATGTTCTTTGTCCTAATATACTTCGGCATAACGATTTTGGCACAATTTGTTTTGGCATAATAATACTTCGGCATAATTTTTTTAGGCATACATTTTATGTTGGCATAATCATCTTAAAGACTAATTTGTTTTGGCATAAATTTGATTCGCATAACGTTAGTAGGCCTAATGACTATTAGCATAATAATATTTAGGCATACAATTAATAGAAATAAGGGAAACAAATTTGAGTTATTTTTACGTATTTATTTTGGATTTTCATGCAAATCATTTATAAAATAAAATAAAATAAATAATTAAAGTAGGTACTGTCTTAAAAAATCATTATATTGTGCTACAAAAGTTAGTGACAGAACCGAATCGCTGCAAAACCGACTCCACGTAGTCTTGTCTGCCCTACCCCTAGAGTGTAATTTAAAATCGCGTAGGCGTGTAGGGGCGAGGCGGCCCGCGGGCTGAGGAGAAGGCGGCTGGGAGCGAAAGCCGTCTGCGACGATTAGCACGCGTGGGGCCGCCGGAGGCCCGCAGCGCCGGAGCCGTGACAGAAAGCATGCCTGCTTGCATGCTGCATGCATGCTGCATGCTTGTTTGCATGTTGCATGCTTGCTTGCATGCCTGTTGTATGCTTGTTTACATGTTGCATGCTTGCTGCATGCATGGTATATGCTTGTTTGCATGTTTCTTACAGCGAAAAAAACTTATGCTTGTGAATGTTATGCTTAATAAAGTTATGCTTTAGAATGTTGTGCTTAGTAAATTTATGCTTTAGAATGTTATGCTTAATCATTATAATGATTAGAGAAATTATGCGTAAAAAAATTATGCGTAATTATATTATGCGAAAATATAATTATGCCAAACAAAATTATGCTAAGTTATATTAGGTCTTAAAATTTTATGCAAATGGATAGGGAACCGTCACATATCTTTGAATTTTTGGTTCTAGGACATGCCGTGTCTCATCACGATGTTTTCCTTCGCTGTTTTGAGAGCAGTGGTAATGAAATTAAATAAATAAATCCACTACTGGTTATGACGAAATCCCCCTGACTATTATTAAAGATAATATTGACCTATTGGCAACTCCATTAGCATCGTTTTATAATGAGTGTATCGAGTCAGGCCTATTCCCTGATCAGTTTAAAATCGCTCGTGTGCTCCCAATTTTTAAGAAAGGTTCAAAAACAGATCCTGCTAACTACAGACCAATTTCCCTATTGCCTGTGTTATCAAAGATCTTCGAAAAAATAATGAAGAATAGGCTAATGAGGCACTTAAAAATTCACAGGATATTAAATAGTCAGCAATTCGGATACCAAAAATCATTAGGAACTAGCGATGCTATTGAGGCGTTAATTGACGAAGTTGTCTGTAATTTGAATGATAAGCACAAAGTGGCAGGTATTTTTCTGGACCTTAGTTCTGCCTTTGATACAGTGGACCATCAAATTCTTCTGGCCAAGTTGGAACATTATGGCATACGGGAAAATGTATTGAAACTGTTCAGCTCCTATTTGCATAATAGACGCTAGTACATTGAGATCAAGTCAGTTGTGGATGGAGAAGAAAAAAATTATAAATCTAACCTAGTCACTGTAACCCGAGGTGTCCCTCAGGGCTCTATTCTGGGCCCAATTTTCTTCATCCTATTCCTAAATGACTTGATTGAGTATATTAAAAGACGATTAACTGACACAAGACTAATTATTTTTGCTGATGACACTAATGCAATAGTTTCTGCAGATAGTATAAGTAATTTAGAATCCAAGATTAATGCTGCCTTAAAAGCTTTTGAAAACTGGTTTGGTACAAATAATTTAAAACAAAATGTTTATTATTCAAGTCAACGGTACGAAATAATGCTAGTCTTAAGGTAGTGTCTTGTGGTAACAATGTCGAAATAGTAGATAATGTTAAATTCCTAGGTGTTCACATTGACGCGTTATTGAACTGGAAGGTTGAAGTATTGTCTATACAGAAGTCTGTTAGTTCTGCATGCTATGCAATTAGAAGCCTGTGGGATGAACTCACTTTGGCCCAACTTAGGATGGTATACTTTGCTTTAGTTGAGTCAAGGCTCAGATATAGTATTGAGTTTTGGGGCAACAGCTACAAGTACAATGTCCACTCGGAATTTGTAATTCAAAAAAGAGCCTTAAGGACGATGCTTCGCATGAAACAGACTGATTCGTGCAGGGACCACTTCATCAGACTTAACATTTTAACAGTGCCATGTCTCTATATTTTAGTGTTGTTAACCAACTTTGTTAAAAACTTGCAAGAGACCGACGAGGAAAGACAAGCTAGAGATAGTTCTCGTAGGAAAGATTTACCTTCCACAATCCAACCGAAATTGAACGTGGTTCATCACAGTCCCAGAGTTCAATCTGTCTTTTTATTTAACAAGTTGCCAATGGACTTCAAAAGCATATATAGCATAAACGTATTTAAAAACAAATTAAAGACATATTTATTGAGGAAGGGCTATTACAGTGTTGAAGAGTTTATAGATGACAAATGACATCAACTATTAAATTATTGATTGTGAATTATTATGTATTTTTGTGTATTTGTGTATTGTATTGTTATTGTTTGTCTTTTTCTTTCTTTTAATACGTACTGGGAATGAATTTTTAAATGGAATGTTGTTGATTATTTAATTTATTGTTGCTGAATTATTGACATAAAATTATTTATTAGTGAAATTGATATATTTTAAATGCGTAATCAATTTTAAATATGAATGGTAATGTTTATGCTTTTTATTATTTTATTTATAATCACTGTAATATTTTCAACACAATGTATTTTATTATGAAATAAATGACTTATGACTTAATACACAAAGTGCTTGTCTGGGTTCGAACTCACGACTTACTACTCGTAAGTCGGGGCTGAAACCACTGGGCCACCACCGCTCTCTATGTATTCGAACTAGAAATCAATATGCCTAGCCTTTTGTCAACTATGTTGGGGTCGGCTTCCAGTCTAACCGGATGCAGCTGAATACCAGTATTTTACAAGGAGCGACTGCCTATCTGACCTCCACAACCCAGTAACTGGGTAATACGATACTCCTTGGTAAGACTGGCTGTCAGACTTTCGGGCTTCTGACGACCCGTAACGACTGTCAAAGAGCCACGAATGACAGCCGGGATCAACGGCGGAGTCTCGGTATGTAAAGATCGTCACCTATCCATGGACTAACCCCGGCAAGCATTACTTAGCCACGACCTCCTCTCTATGTATTCGAACTAAGTTATACAAATTGCTGTAATAGTTCGTTTGCGTTTATCTAAATGACAAAATAAAAACGTGCCAAGGTAAATGTTTAGGCTTTTGTTACCAAAATAAAAGGCTTATCAATTTAGCTGTAACCTAGAATTTTTGCCTTACCATTCCAATGATACTTGAATTGAAAAGTATAACTGAGTAGAGATAACTATAATCGTAAGAATATTGCTTGAATTTTGTTCTATTTATTTAGTACTTGAGCGACCGAGCTCTGCTCTGGTGAAAATAGAGAATGCTCATTTAATAGTATAGGAAATTTCACACTAATTCCATGTACAGTACTTACTAATTCCATGCTGCCATGATAGTAGGTACAGTAAGCGCTCAAAAGTGCATGAGCACGCTAAGAGTCGTATTGCTGTGAACACGCGGTATAGCTCGTACATTTGTATGTGTAAGCAACACGATACACACACCACAGATAACGCAGTTACACGAAACAACAATATATTTCCGTCGCTTTAAACATGCTAGCACACACGCACTATGCGCGTGAACTTGACCAGTTAATGGCATTGCTAAAATTCGATAGTTACTTAACAAGCGCAGATAGCAGAAAGCGTTAAGCGTTGGTATGGAATTCAATCTGCCTCAGGTTCTAATCTCGTGAAATACAGTGCGGTTTTTTGCAAATATTATTATTTTTGTTTTCGATAATAATATTTTTTAAATATTGCTGCTTTTTTATGTTGTTATTGCAATAAAGGTTTTAGAATAAAAAATGCGTGATATATGATAACAAAATTAAAAAATATATGTTTATTCGTTATATTTATTTTACATAAGTTAATAAACTGCTACAATTATTTATCATTACTTCAGCTGAATAAGATGTGAAATAGATGTCAAGAAACTTAGAAGCAGTTTGTATTATTTAGACATATTTAAATTATGAAATATTTTAAATTTTTAATGGATTTTTTCACCATAAATATTAAGCTTTGATCATGGTCGAAGTAATTAAGTAATAAATAAGAATATTAGACTACTTAAAATGTAAAAAACTACTTACAGAATAGGTAATTTTAAGGTTAAATATGGGTAGTTTGTTTATATTTTATTTGTATTAATTATTTTACATTTTATTTGACTTTAGTAAATATTGGTTGTTATTGAGGTTATAGCTTAAGTATTCATTTTCTTTACGAAAAGAAGATTGAAACTAAACCTCAAATTGTTATCCTAAAATAATACTATTACTAAAATAATATTAAACAATTTCGGTATATCTGCAAGAAATACGACAAACACCCTATTGAAACGTGCTTAAAAAATTCGTTACCATAAATTCATGCAATAACGAATCTGTTGTTTATTAAGTTGGTACGGTCAATATTTTAAGGTCAAAAACGGTTTTCTAGCTGGTCTTCAGTGATGCAAGCCTTCAGAGTGCACGGCGAACGGTTCATAATGACGTGTTTTTAATAATTCAGCAAAATGTCTCGTTGGTATGAAACCATTTGTTTCATTCACCATTTGACGTCGCTGCTACTCGATAATAAGCCCCTTCCTCATATCTCTTAACCCTCACAGTATTTCTCTAGAACAAAGAAAAACATTGTTTTTATTACACATAATACCTTATTATTTATTATTCACTAATCGAATTAAACCTCACAATGAATTTAAAACTTTAAAGGCATCTTCTGTCTCAACAATACCTCTGTTCTATCAACAATACCCTTGATTAAGATTTATGTTTAGTAAAATATGAAATATATTAATGATAACACTCACACTTAGTCCGGTTTCATTAGATATTCACTTCACTTTTACGCAGCGCAATAATATTCTCTGATCTGATCTGATCTCTTCAATATATTTTATGCCTGCTTTTTGATAATAATAACCACAACACTGCGCTAAATACTCGTCACCAATATTATCCACGAACCAAAAAAGTTCTATTAATTGAATACTCGTAACAAACTGCATCTACCCCACAGAAATCGAAATAATTTACTTAGTTTTTTGTGGTCTACCTGCTAAACTTTAATATTTATGTGAACAAGACGAATGAAACTAAAAACGAATGATGATTATTGAACTAGTCATTGGTTGCAGACAAAGTGAGTGTGTGTGTGTAATGTGCGTGTCTACAGTATTGTAACAACTTATAGAAGAAGGTCGTAAGTCAAACCGAAGCGTCAGTCTATTGCTTTGTGAGATTGCTCATGGACTTTTGGTCGGCACTGTACCTACTTACTAATTCCATGCTTTTTTTATTTTTTGGGTGGGAAATTATCAAAGAGCGGGAGGGAGGGCGTGTCAGATTCTTACTGACTAAAACCCACCCGTGTTCCTTCAGTTGCCATGTTGCCGGGGGCCTCGGACTTCTTCGCAACCCCGGCAGGCATCGGCCCTAGCGAACCCCGTCAGTTCTGGTGACATCTCGTTGAGACGCGCGTGGAACACAACGCGCCGTCGACCCGGGCCGCCATGTCATTATTCTAAGTTAGTCTATTATCTATGATTCTAAGATAGCCATCTTGTTCTAAACTTTGGGCGATTGAGCTCCGCTCGGGGGTCGATAATCGATAATCTGTCGGAATTATTTCCATAAGATTATAAACTGTCGAAAAATTGTGAACTTGGTGAAATGGGTTAGGTTAGGTTAGAACTGTGACCAACAGCGCGCGAGCCGAGCGAGCGCTATTTCCAAGTTGCTCACAGCCAGGCAGGCTATTTAATGTTAGCGCAAGGTGCGTTACGTCGCAAGCAAGTTTGATACCAGTTCACAATTTGTCGGTTTCCCATGGAAAGATTATAAACTAGCGAAAAATAATGCGTTAAATTGTAAATGGTTCATTGCAGTTCACAATTTTTCGACAGTTTATTTAACGGAATTAATACCGATAGATTATACAACAAACGAAGTTCATAATTATACGGTGACATATACAAATATTGCTCATTTAATATATAGGATTTACTTGTCTTACTTTCTCTATTTGTTTTCATCATCTTCCCGCCCTTGTCCCATGGTACGTGGGGTTGGCGCACCCCGTTTTCTTCTTCCACTCTCCCCTGTCAACCGTCACGCTATCATTCACTCCCTTCTCTTTCATACATCACACAATCCATCCATCTTTTCCTTGACCTTCCTCTCCCGCTCCATCCATCAACATTTATATTCATCACTCTTTTAGTCACATGCGTTTCTTCTCTCCTCATGACATGCTCATACCAAGCCAAATGATTTCGTTTCAAGTTTTCTGTCACTGGCGCCACTTTTTTTTTTTTTTGGTTTGTGACCAACCTGGTGTCAGAGTTTTTATGCCACCCATGGGCATCTGACTTGGCTCCACATCCCGTCGAGAAATATCTGAGGCCGGTTTCCTCACGATGGTTTTCTTCATCGTTTTTTAATCAAGTGATAATTATACAATACACACATGGATCAGAGGTGCGTGATTTGGATTAGCACCACTTTCCAACTTCTCCATAAATACTCATTTCTTACTTCTTTTTTTTCTTTGTTGTCTACTTGTGTTATAGTTAACTGATTCAGGCGTGACCTTGCGGAAATCCATTATAAAATGCTGAACACAGAGCTGCGCTGTTCTCTGCGTTCAGCGCTCGGTGTGGCAACACGCCGTGTTCGGGTTCGCGACAAGTCAATCGTCATCTTGAGGATGCCTCGTTGAGTGGTAAAACACGTGTCGATTTCTTTCAGGGTTTTTATGGCTCTTTAGAAATAGCTCAGCGGAACAGGTTACTAAATATATCCACGTCTATTGTATTTGTCTTATCCTAATGAAACTCTGTAAAACGTTAGTTCAAGGTCAAAGTGTTACCATCAACGTGCCGTCAACTGTACCTACTATTTCTTTTCTTTTTATCCACAACGGCGAAGCTCTAGGCCTGCATCTCACTTGATGATAAGTGACGATCAAGCCGGAGGTGGAAGCGAGCTTCACCCGGAATCCTCAACCACAGAGGAACTGGCTATCTTACCTCTAACTGCCGAAACACAACAATGCTGTTAACATTGTTGTTATGGCGACAGACTTGATAAGATGGTGGTAGCTAGCCAGGCGGACTTAGAACAAGCCCTACCACCGAAACCGAGCAGAAATTTTTGCCACCACTGGAAATCGAACCTGGGACTTCTGGGTCTGAGACAGGTGGACTAGTCCACATAGGCGGTTACTGGTGCTCGATATCTCTACTTTAGTTTTCTACCACAACGCCTTCAAACGTATTTGCGTTAGCAATTGGTCAAAACCACATGATTTTAACTTCAACTGCATGATTGCATATTTACATAAAAGTGAAAGGATATACGATTACCTCGTGATAACTTGTTACTACCCGTTCTTACAGAAACGTTGTGTCTTTAGTATTTAGTTGTATGGTGCAATGAGGGTTTTCTGAAATGACGATCGCTAGGTGGCAGCACTGAGACATCAGGTCCGGGCACCTGTCAAAAGTGTCAAAGCGCCTATACAGGGTGGTCCAAATAATGAAGTAATAAAAAAATTAGAGAGTCCTCATGCTCAGGGGTAAGGATGTAAGAAGTGCCCCAACTCGTCCCATCCTTGATGTCCTCCCTCCGGTTCACGCCCTAAGCCGAAGTTCGTACCCCACAGGGGGTGCCCTTAGCGAGCGTTCACCTAGTTTTAATTAGCATAGTTGAATAACCCCTGGCTGGGGGTTTTAAGTGTAGAAAAAAAAGCAAGATGTGCCGAATGTAACGATTTATATCTTAGCGATATTTAAAAAAGAAATCGATATTTAAAAAAATATCGATATACCGTTATTTAAAAAAATATCGATATATCGATATTTATTGGCACTTCTTGCACTCCCTACCTGAAAATCTTCTTAAAAAAGCAAAATGAAAAAAAAAATCTTTTCTTTTTTATGAACTTCTATCATGTTTGTTTTTACTATGTTAGCTTATTCATTTATTTGTGGCCCACTCACTTGTTGATATTTTCTTTTTTTCTAAGCAAAACAAGCAGTCACGCCACAGATAATTTAAAAAAATACGGCTCTGATTCCCAGTGGTTTTAATGACTGAAATATATCGAATTTGAAACATTTTCGATACTTGATATTTTAGATCGATATATCGAAATAATAAATATCGCCTAAAAATATCGATATATCAATCAAAAAATATCAATATATCGAACAAAAAATATCGACTTACGATATTTTTTCTGCAAACCTTCTCATGGGTAGGTATCCGAAAATACCTCATATGTGTTCCGCGATTCTTGATAGTTTTCGAGAGGTAATTTTTTTTTTTAAACTTGAAAATAGTATGGGAACCGCATAAAAAATATCCTCTTTATTTTCACACGGTTTATTCACATGATTTTTTTGCAATTTTCATTGCTATGAAATAATCTTTCAGAAATAAAATAATGATCTTCCTATTATTAATACAAAATATTTAAAAAAAATATCGAAAAGGAGGAATTAATGTTCGAGTGATATAGAGTCGAAATAAAAAAAATAAAATTACTGAGAAGAATATACCAGAAAGTTAAAAAGAGTCTCAATTATTTAAAAAAAAAAATTGGTTGTCTGTAAAATCGGTTTACGGACGATAATTTTACGTGATAACGTCACAAGCTGAACGCTTAGGCCGATCGTGCCTCTCTATCGCTTGTTCTGCGCTCTCGCTTGCCGCTCAGCTCAGGCGGAACGTGACACATTTTCGTGAGTGCAGCCGGCGTTCATCGATTTATAAGACGTTATCACGTCAAAAGTGTACATCATTATAAGCTTAATAAGTTTTTATTTTATATCTTTTGAAAAACATCTTGAGCTCATTCGATCCATAGAAAACACACGACAGTCAAATATTCTCGCGATAAGTATCGCTACTCAGACAATTTTATTGTTACCCTATGACTTTTATGAGATGTTAGTTGACAATGAAACAATTATGTTTGTTATATTTAGATCGTATGATATGTCAACAGTGATTGTCTTAACGAGGTCACAAGAATGAATGCTGTGCGATGATGTTGTATATTGTTACTAGGTTCTTGCGGTTTAGAGTGCGCTGTTGAGCGGGCTGAGCTCGGAGATTCTTTGAAGGATTAAGTCAGAAATGATATAGCCGGAAAAGAACCGGAGTTACCGACATAGCTTGCAGAAGTATTCAAGCTGAAGTGGCAGAGGGCGGGCCATTTGTCGAAGGACCAATGGCCGGTGGAGCAGACGTATAAATTCCTAAATGATACGTTTATAAGTGCAACAATTACTTACAGGCTAACATAACATGTACTATTTACGGTTTTACATAATATACAGAGTGGCAGGGACATCGACGCGAAAACTGAAACCATAGATTCAGTATATGATTCTGAACCCCACTGCGTTAAAATTTTTCGTCGGTTATTTAAAAAAAAAAAAACAGCTGTTCCATACATTTTGACCGCGTAGGTATTGCACTTTTCTATGAAACAGCTGATTTAAAAAAAAATATCGGACGATAAATTTCAACACAGGGGATTTCAGTATCATATGTACAGAAGCCATGGTTTCAGTTTTCGCGTCGATGTCCCTGCCACCCTGTATACAAAGCCAAAAAGGATATTAACAAATAAAATTATTCAATAATTTTTGGTATTTCAAGTGTAACAATAATATGACAAAAATTGCATTCTAAATATAAAAAAAAAACAGATTGATAATATTAACATTAACCAACATAATTCTGGATGAAGTTATCTTGACGAATAACTACCGGAGACATATTATGAAGGACGGTACGGTTGACGTGTGTCGGGCATGCCATCGTCCGGGTGACTCCATCAGACATATTATCTCCGGTTGTTCGCGTCTAGCTAACGGCGAGTACCTGCACAGACATAACCAAGTGGCTAGGATTATTCACCAGCAACTTGCTTTGAAATATAAACTTGTGGACTCTGAGGTTCCGTATTACAAGTATGTGCCCGACCCAGTTCTCGAAAATGACCATGTCACGTTGTACTGGGATCGGTCTATCATTACTGACAGGACTATTGTAGCAAATAAGCCTGATATAGTAGTGATAGATCGATTAGCGCGCCGCGCAATGATAGTCGATGTTACCATTCCACATGACGAAAACCTCGTGAAAGCTGAGAAAGAGAAACAAATAAAATATCTCGACTTGGCACACGAGGTTGTTGACATGTGGAATGTGAGTTCGGCTGTCATTGTGCCGATTGTCATAACGGCAAATGACCTGATGGCCGAAAGCCTCGACCAACATCTCTCGAGGCTCTCGTTAGACGGTTGGATCAAGCGCCTGATTCAGAAGGCAGTACTCCTCGATACGGCTCGCATTGTGAGGAGGTTCCTGTCTCTGCAACCCTAACCATCGGTAGCTTGGACCCTGCTCCCGACACCGGCGGAACTCTATTTTTTTATATTTTTGAATGTTTTTTTATCCTTTTTAGGGTTCCGTAGTAAACAAGGAACCCTTATAGTTTCGTCATGTCCGTCTGTCTGTCTGTCCGCGGTCTAGCTTCCAGACTGTTAGTACTAGAAAGTTGTAATTTGGCATAGATATACATATTAATCATGCCGACAAAGTGGTAAAATAAAAAACTTTTTACAAAAAAAACAACCGACTTCCAAAAAAAAACACTACAAAGTGAAAAATAACTTTAATTTCGGAAGTCGGTGTCTTGGGTTTTGTGTTTTCGTTTTTTGCCACCGACTTCCGAAATTAAAGTTATTTTTCACTTTGTAGTGTTTTTTTTTGGAAGTCGGTTGTTTTTTTTGTAAAAAGTTTTTTATTTTTCACTTTTTAGTTGTGGTACCTACCCCACACACATTCGAATACCACTACCTGCTACCAGTGACAGGAACTTATCATATCATCTACATACTAAGTGGGAAAAAAATACGTGTTTTGTAGCTAACTCAAAAACTACCCAAGCAAAGTTAATAAAATTTATATGGGACCAATTTGGGAGCATACCCTTTCAAAGAAAAAAAGAATTTTCAAAATCGGTCCACAAATGACGGAGAAATCGGTGGACATACATAAAAAAAAAAAAAAAAAAAAAAAAAAAAACAAACATACGCGTCGAACATATAACCTCCTCCTTTTTGGAAGTCGGTTAAAAATTATGAAAAACATTTTTTTTAGGGTACCTCCCCTACACGTAAAGTGGGGATGTTTTGTTTTTTTTTTCTATCCCTTGTTGTGGGGTATCGTTGGAAAGGTCTTTCAAAAACATTGTGAGTGTGTTAAAAATCATTTTTCAATTCAGAGATCCGTTTGCGAAATATTAAGCTTTAAAGTGCAAATTGTTGTTAGAGTCAAGTGTCCCCCCCCCCTGCCAGCTAAATGGCTGGTTTTAGATATGTGAAAAAATTCAAGGCAGTAGCTTATATAACGAATTTAAAAGGAAAACTATCACAGTAGAGTAGGCTTTACAAGTTAATGAGTAATAATCGAGCAACTTAAATTTGCGGTTGTAAAAACATTTTCACCCATACATTCTTTTTAAAAGATTTTTTTTTTCAACTACAAACTTAAGTTTGTTCTTGGTATAAATTCATACCAACTACGGAACCCTACATTGTGCGTGGTCCGACATGCACTTGGCCGGTTTTTTTATTTTAAGAAATATTTAAAAATGTAATCAAATAAGAATTAGAATGAATAAAGGAATAATAATAGTCTCATAATTCAATTAAATACATAAAAAATTTAAATTAAATTAATATTAGCACTCAGTACCGACATCATAGTTTGTGAGAATTGTGCTCAATATTTTTTTTTTTAATTTTGAGTCTTGGAGTGGCGACCGCGTATCGGCAAGCGTAGTGTGGGACGCCCCCAGCTAAATGGACCGACGACCTTAAGGGGACGATAACCGACTTTTAATGATTTTATACTGAAGATGACGTCTAAACGAGTAGTGTTAGTGATTTGGAAAAAAATATATGTTAAATTAGAGCATTTTCCTCATATTTTAATACAGGCATATTTTTGATTATGTTTATATTATGTAGTGAAATTAATTGGTATAGTTATGTCTAACGCGGATAAAAAACTGAGAATGACGCAAAATCTATCGAACGTATTTTTCTGAAAACTTCACCATTTTAAAGATAATTAAATTATTGATCTTTTAATATACGTGTTTTATTAAAATACCTTTTGTTTTACGTGTAATAAATTAATAATGCGCCTATTTTGGGACAGCGCTCCTTGATGGGCGAGTCCTATTACTGGCTGGACGTACGTTGCTTAGCTCAGTACAGAACACGCAAGCTAACCATTCCAGGTCACTGTCATATATCTGCGTCTTAAAATGGTGGCTGGGAGAGACTGGATGCGCAAGGCTGAGGACAGGATGTTGTGGAGCAGCCTGGGAGAGGCCTATGTCCCGCAGTGGACTGCAATAGTTTAAGTTGATTGATTCACTAGGGTCTTACTAAATAATCATCGCCATCTACCCTCCAACTAAACAGGGGTCGGCTTTCCGTCTAACCGTATGCAGCTGAATACCAGTATTTTACATGGGGCGACTGCCTATCTGACCTCCACAACCCAATTAAGTACTGGGTAACACGATACTCCGTGGTAAGACTTTCTGGCTTCTGACGACCCGTAACGACTGTCAAATATCTACGAATGGCAGCTGGGAACCACGGCTTAACGTGATTTCCGAGGCATGGAGGGCTCTCGATATGTAATGGTCACCCATCCTCAAACCGACCGTGGAAAGCGTAGCTTAACCTTCGATGGACACGTGCCGCTGTTATCATTTAGTCACTAAGAAATATTACTGCAATTAATATTTAATATTATTATAAAAATATTATTATTAAGTCCTCTCCAAGTAGATATTTAAAAACAATGGGTAATGCTAATCTAAATATAAAATAATCTATACTTCATTAGTTTAGGTAATTATGTAAGTTTTTTAGGGTTCCGTACCAAAATGGTAAAAAGGAACCCTTATGGTGCGACTCAGTCTGTCTGTCCGTCTGTCTGTCACAGTTGGATATCTCAAGAACTACTAATGCTATCAACTTGAAATTTGGAATAGTTCTAGATGACGTTTGCCCAACTATTTTGCAATTAAGAAAGAAATAATACTTTTTTATTTTTCTTGCATCAGGGACTGAACGGGGTTCTTAAAAATTCGAAGTGGCATGGCTAGGGCATGTGGGGTATCGTATGAAAGAGCGCGTAGTTATCGACTTCTAACGAAAAATTAAAAAAAATACCGTTCCCCCCCCCTTATCTCCGAAGTTTGCATAGAGAAAAATCTGAAATTATTCTATGTGATAGAAGTGTATATGCACTAGTAGTGAATATAAAGATTACAGGAAAAATGAAACGATGTCTCTAAACAGAAATCATCAACTCAAATTACGTTAGTTCCACTATAGGTCAAGAGATGGCGCTGACCTAAAACTGCAATATTCTACACGGCATGCGGCAGTGTGCAGTGTTAAAATTCTCTGACGAATAAAGGCCTCGCCCAGTGTTGCCAACTGCACCGTAATTACGGTAAAAACACCGTAATCAGCATAGATCTACCACCTACCGTAACAATGTAATTACGGTGTCAAAAAACACCGTAATGGGGCAGATGGATTATTGAGCGTTGTTTTATGTCATAACTGGTAACATTTTAAATAGCAGTGGATTAAGGGGAATTCCCAAACCATAGATAAAAGTTTGAACCAATGTAATACGTAAAAACTATAGAATTGCCTAATTTGACAGACTTCTTAACCTTTTTAGGGTTCCTTATTTATTACCAACTTTCTTCATTCAGTTAATTCTTTGCGTAATTGCGTTGTAATAAATCTGCGTTGAAAGACATTAGGGTGCAGGTCGTTCCTTAGGAGACATAATACTGAAATGTATAGAAATGATCATGATCACACAGTTATTTTGTCATATTCAGACTAATTAAAATATGGAATAAGCTTCTTTTTTTATTTTTTTCAAACTACAATTTAATTTACACCACTTTTTAAAATCTACCGTATTTTATTGAAATCTACCGTATTTATAAACTGGGAACACCGTAATCCATTATTTGGGGTTGGCAACACTGGCCTCGCCGATGAAAATTTAAAATGGTACGGAACCCTCGGTGCGCGAGTCCGACTCGCTCTTGACCGGTCTTTTATGACACTTTCTTGTTTAAAAATACGTTATAACCAAATTAAATTTATTTTCGATTGTTACGAAAGTTTCCTCTTTTACTATTATATAGTGTGAGTCTTTCTAGTGTGCATATATTGAAATGAGGGAATCAATGCTAAATTTTACCGACGGAATAAATTAATTAAAAAACCAAAAAAAAATGTGTTTTTTTTAAATGTTGTACCAAAACAGTGTAACTTTTAAACTAAATGATCTATCGCGATGAAACAAGCTCCATAATGATTGGAAGTATTTAGGCGTCCTCATAAAATTGTGGAAAAAAAAAACTTCAATTGAAAATAAACAAGTTTATTTAGCAAAAATCTGTTTCATTTACATCAATTTTTATAATAATCGCAAAATTTCTCAACAAGCAGCAAAATTTTTTTTTTGTTTTTCTTTCTATAGATAAAATTAATTAACTTTATCATTTATTCTTAAACTACTCTTCGTAGATGAAACTGCTTCAATTTTTTTTAGTTAGATTTATCATAATAATATAATATTTTGAAATCTGTCTATTGTAAAGAGCCCAAAAAGACAGTCCTCTAAACGTCAACGAATTATGACGTTGCTAAATTGAAGAGTACAACTGTGACGTAGCCTGACAACTGAAGTGACAGTTATTACGATTATTATTTATTTAATACTTCAAGCACAGAAATGTACAGAGGGTCAACCTTTGGGTGATGCAGAAAAAAAACAGTGGTAGGTGCAATTTTGAAAATGGAGGAATAAAAAAAAAAAATATTAAAATATGAGGATACACATATACTTATTACAAACTATAAATATAATATATAGGCCTAATTACATTTATAAAAATAAGCACAAATAAAAATTCATGAATATACTAAGACAAACAATGGCAAAACATTACATTGTGATGATACTGCCAGCTTCTTACGAATGTGCTCGCGAACTTCAAATTTAAAGGATAATCGGTTAGTTACCATCCTGATTTCCAGGGGGAGCGCATTCCACAGAGAGATAGACAGAACGAAGAAGGAAGAGTGAATGAAGTCTGTGCGGTGAGTGGGACATTGAAGAACGCGATTATTTGATGACCGTAGATTCTTATTGTGGTTGTTACAAATGTACTGAAAGTGGGGGGCTAGATAACTAGGGGAAGTGGGAGAGTCAAGAAATGAAAACAAGGTGGTCAGCGCCCTTTGCTCTCTGCGCTGGCGGATAGGCAACCACTTTAGAAGCGACCGAAGCGCAGAGACATGATCATATTTACGCAGATTGAAAACGAATCGAATGCAGTTATTGAGAAGACGGTCAAGTTTGTCAAGGAGATCTGCATTCAGGTCATAGTTGCACACATCACCATAATCAATGATAGGGAAAATTAAGGACTGCACAAGCATTGTTTTCGTACTTGTTGGTAGTAAATTTTTCAGTCGGTACAAAGTCCGCAGCGTTCCAGTAACCTTCTGGCTGACCCTTGTGACTTGAGTACGCTAGTTCAGAGTACTGTCAATGTGCAAGCCTAGGTCCTTCACATCAGTATTAAATGGGACGACCGTACCATTGAAGAGAACTGGTGGCAAGTTGTATCATCCACCTTGATCACACTCCGAGAACTTTCGATGTTCTCGGAGTGTGTTCTGATGACTTATTAGGGTTTACTGCTACGCCAAATCTATCAGAACAGGTTTTTATTTTTATACTAGCTTCTGCCCGCAACTTCGTCCGCGTGGAATAGTTACTTTGGGCGTATTTATTTGGATAAGGATTAATATCATGTTTATAAAAACACCTTCGCAAATAATGCATTATTTTAAAAATAAAATTTGGTTTGCATAAAAAAGGTTATAGTGAGCCAACCTTAAAAGATAGACATATGCTATCGCGGACTTTATTTTTTATTTTTAAAGGGGAACAATTCTGTCTTACATGATTTTTGCGAAATTTTAACCGTTTACGCAGTGCACGCAGCGGAAGCTCTCAAAAGGAAAAAAAAAACCCCGATGTTGAAACATTCTTTATTGGTGCTCCGCTCCTATTGGTCTTAGCGTGATGATATATGGCCTATAGCCTTCCTCGATAAATGGGCTATAACACTGAAATAAATTTTCAGTAGTTCCTGAGATTAGCGCGTTCAAGCAAACAAACAAACTCTTCAGCTTTATATATTAGTATAGATTTAGTTTGTTTTAATACAGAATTCCTAAAAAACATTTAACGTTTCTTGGAAATATTCTCGAGACTGTGCTCGCTCAGTAGAATTGACTGAAAATTTAAGTTGTGGAGTAAAATTTAAGGTGTGGATCAGCAAACTTCTCGTAAGGAGAATATTCTCGGGAGTTTAAGTAAAGGAAAGTAGGTACCATCGGGGTAACACATATCTAAGCAATTTGAAAACAAAATCCTGTGCACATGATTCTTTTTTTTTGTAGGTAAGCGATACTATAGCGGCCGGGCGCTGCAAGCAAGAATAGTCCTTACAGTGTACAGATATTTCTTTGATAGTACATACATCCCTTACACACGTTCAAGTTATTTAAGTTACTTAGTTTTCGTTCCACACCTGCCTATTATTAAATCGACCAATGTTAACACAATATTAACTGTTTAATGAACACACATAATAGTTTATAATACCTCTATTACAAACATTATTATATCTAAAATAAACTTTGCATTATCCAATCTAAGCACTGGTGAATTTAAAAAACAATGGCAACCATGTTTGTTTTACTACGCGCGCTCGTAGGCTATTGGTCGGTTGTCTGTCAAGGAGCGAACTAGTTTTTTTTTTTTTCGATAAAAGGATTTGCTGCTCTGGTCGTGTGAGTAATGCCTTTTTATTTATTATTGGGTTTTTATTTTGGTCATAGACATTTTTTTGAGAATGAAACTGGCGTCCATAAATTCTCTAAACATATTTTTATGGGTTTGTTTTTTTGTGTTTTTTTGTATTACTGGTTACAGTAAACGTTCTTTGTTTGTTAGGTATTAATTTAACAAACCGTATACAGGCTGAATTATCCGAGTGTTTGTGGATGAAAAGTTATCCTGTATAATTTTTTTTTAAATATATTTTTGTGTACTAAATATAAAAAAAAAACTTGGCTGTGGTTTGTTGAATAAAGGAGGAAAAAAAAATTACAGGCGAGCTTAGTTTTAAATGATCTTAAAAAACAATTTCTTCACGAAATGCGCGCTTTTTCAATGCCTTTTCAAAGTATTTCATCGTGTCATTGTAAGATGATAGTTTAGGAATACTGAACTATTCAATGTGGAGACGAAAAATACATAAATAAATCAAACTTCGATTATCTTATGACGTTCTCAGTTTGCATACAAAAAATCCTAAATAATATATCATAAACGTATCTGTGAACGTGAATGTGAAGACTACGAGTATGTGGGTCATTCCGTTTTGTTTTTAACTTTTTCTCAGTTAGTTCTAATCATGGTCTGACAGTTTGAGTAATCTGTGTGGCCTACCCAAATGTCCTTTTTTTGGTATTGTTCGTCGAATCGTTGAGCTCCTTAAATTCTGAGTTGAGCTGCACGATAACTGACAAATGCGTGCACTGACTGGATGGGTCCTCAATCTGTGTGGTGCTTTCCTTAAAAAACCACTTCAGACACCAATCCACATGGCCTTCACATAATCTGACCAAGATTATGTCTGGACTTTAAAAGAGACTGTGACCTCTGAGTTTGTTTCGACCTTTCTTCTCAAAGTCAAAGTCAAATAATTTATTTCAATTAGGCACAAAAAGGCACTTTTGAACGTCAAAAACCAAAAATAGAATTGATTCTAGTCGCCCCTTCCAAAAGGTAGTTTTCGTATGGAGAAGAATGGGCAAGAAACTCCACCGTTACTCTTTTAAAATGTTTTACAATTTTTTGTATACTTATATAATTATATGTGAAGACGATACACCTGGAATAAGATTACTATACCACAATATGTAAAAATAAAAATGAAGCAATGACAGAAAAAATAATTATGTAATGGATACATGGTGTTCACATATTTACGTGCATTGTAAAAGCAGGTACCTATACGATATTCCCAAAAAAAATTACAAGTGATACTAATTAGTCAGTGTGTGAGTTCAAGTAGGTAATCACAGAATGTAAAAAAATAAAAATGTTATAATATTTAATTACACAATTAAATTAGCAACCAGTTTGATTTTGTCTCAGAGTAGTCAGATAGGAAACGCCGACCTCATCTAGTTTAAAAATATGATTGACGTGTAAAAGAGTTTGTACAAGCCTACTTACAGAAATAAAATCACTTACCATTTATCGTTCAGTAAATTATGATTTCGAATGAAGAGTCTATTTAGATTCCAAACATGTAAGCAGGGACTTGAAAACGAAATTAATTTCGTTCCGATACACAAAATGTTATCTAATAACGCTCCAAATTTTGTAACGATACTAAAACCTAAAAATATTAATAACGTTACAAAAAAAAACGTTATAGAATATCATTTTGGTAGAACAAAATTTTAAGTAACGTTATAGGTATCAGTAACATTATGCTTATATCCACTTGTAATAACGTTACAGATTCATTTGTATAACGTTATTCTTAAGAACTTTTCCCGCTGATCACCGCTCTATCGTCGCCCAGCACCACCACCACCACTGGCCACCCCCGTTACAGCGGCCAGCGGCCGGCTGGTGGTAAGCCACCGCCGTATTTAAACATAAGTTCGCACGAAAGTGCTCATTTTTTACAGACAGTGTTGTGAATGAATGGTTATTGTTACCTACCTACTTTTATTTTCATGTGATAGTGTCATGTTCACATTTTTTTTGGCAATTTTGCGTATCGTAATGAATAACGTTATTATTTCGTTATACCGATATATTAATAACGATATATTTTTAATAATGTTTTTAAACAGTTTAAGATTTGTTCCGTTTGTTAGTATCGTTATAGTCAATGAATTAATTTTGTTACGATCCTGGTGGAACGGTACAAATTATCGTTACCGGAACTTCACGTAACGTTATTTTGAGTAACGTTTCAAGTCCCTGCATGTAAGTATACAAAAATTTATTTTAGCTTTTTTTTTAAATAATTCAAGTTCAGTTTGCAGTATGACTTCAAACATTTGAATCGTTGAGCTCCTTAAATTCTGAGTTGAGCTGCACGATAACTGACAAATGCGTGCACTGACTGGACAGGCCCTCTCAATCTGTGTGGTGCTTTCCTCAAAAGACCACTTCAGACACCAATCCACATGGCCTTCACATGATCTGACCAAGATTATGTCTGGACTTTAAAAGAGACTGAGACCTCTGAGTTTGTTTCGGCCTTTCTTCTCAGAGTAGTCAGATATGAAACGCCGACCTCATCTAGTTTTAAAATATGATTGACGTGTAAAAGTGTTTGTACAAACCTACTTACAGTAATAAAATCATTTATCATTTACTCTGCAATCAATATTTTATTAATATCATAACTACCACAAAAGCAAACTTTTTAATAATAAATAATTTAATTAATGGCTATTGCCCCCTATTTCCTGAGTCTGGCCACGCTAAGTCTGCAATAGAATAAATGGGCAACCCCAAAAAGTTTTATAACTGGTATACTTTTACATCAGTCAATTTCGGGGTTGTAAGTAGATCTAATGATTTTGATATTTTGCCTTTTGATTTTTGCATAATAAACTATGTCGTACTTATGCTCTACCTCCATACGATGACAAAACTGTATCAAATCCACACTGCATCGTGCTAAAGTGACTATTCTTTACCAGGAACAAATCAGAATATAAACAAAATAACCTATCAAAAACAAAAAGACAAACAAAGTATCAAATTATTTTTTGTAGGACAGAACGGTGTTGCCGGCTATATATTTTCAAATTCCACCGTTTTTTTACTTATGCAGACTTAGCGTGAGCAGACTCTAAAGTGTACCTGTGCCTTACCCTGCAAGGAATATAGTCGTGATCTTATGTTATGTTACAGAGCTGTCATTCACTGTCATAATCTATTAGTTGTCCTTCCTAGTGACCGTGAGTGTGACCTCTATTGTATCCCACAAGGCGTCGTTATGTGGGTCTCGGCCGCTATATATTGCTATTTTCCTGTCTTCTGTCTGTTTTTGGTCTATACACTGTGATATCTGAAGCCAGTGTAGATTCTAAATTAAGGAACCATCGGCTAAATTTGAATGAAATAAAATAATGGGCTATTGCTATCCCACTGCAGGGGTTTGCTCAATACGGGTTGGCGATTCCAAGCTTATATTAATTATAAGTCCAGGTTTCCTCACGATGTTTTTCTTCACCGATGTCATTGAAGTTTAGACGTATTAACTTAGAAAGTAAAATGTATAGTGCGCGCCACGATTGAACTTAGAAAGTACACACGGCTACACATCAAGCTATACATTTCCAGTACAAGCTGACCTCGCATTGTACGGAAATCCTATACGATGCGAGATCAGCATAAACTAGAAATGTATAGCTTGATGTGTAGCCGTGTGTACAATGTATAGTGCGCGCCACGATAGAAGGCCCTTTGACGTGACACTAGTGTCTATGTATATGCTTAAAATCTAGTTCCATAATTTTCCGTGGACCTCCTTTCGTGCCGCGCACTGTACTTAATTTGAAAGTAAATTTAAATGATAACAAAATTTAAAAGGTTTCAGCTGTAGTCTCAGAAAAAGAAATGGGTCACTTTCAACAGTTTATACGATGATGTTCAAATTAAATGTTAAAAAAATTTTGGAGGAATCTCTGAATCCGATAGTAAAGGTTTCGGAACCAGGGGTTTAATTGGACACAGTGTCCCAACTTGCTCTTAAAATTATTGTATCTCAATAACTTGTGTCCAAACTACATAACATTTAACTCTAGGAATAGGAATGAGAGCAGTTATAGCCTAGTCGTGACCGTCGGACTACCAAGTCATAGGTCTCGAGTTCGAACCCTAGGCACGCACCTCTAACTTTTCGGATTCATGTGCATATTGTATAATTTATAACTTGCTTCAAAAACGGTGAAGGAAAACATCGTGAGAAAACCACCATGCCTGAGAGATATTTCTCGACGGCATGTGAAGCTAAGTCAGAGGCCCATGGGCGACTTTATAACTCTGACACCAAATTAGTCACTAACTACACGAAAAGAAAAGACTCTAGGATAAAGAGTATTGTACTTTTTTAAATATAACCTCACGCCTTCTTCCCATGGGGTAGGCAGAAACTACAGAACATCACCTGCTACGATCCTTACATACTCATTTTGCTATGTTTTTTTTACTTTATAAAATTAATTACTTAACAACAACAACAGAAGCAACTTTAAGAGTATAGTATGATTGTTACATGATTTAGTTTGTAATGTGATGTGGACACAAATAATTTAAAAAAAGGTTAAATATCTTCGAAAATACACTTTCTTTTTAAATACATTTTAATGTCATTTTTATTTACTTTAAATTGAGCTCATAATTCCTCTCAGCGTTTTTCTCTATGGCCTGTAGTTTAGAACTTACACATACTGGCTAAAAAAAAAAACACTGTGTAGACGAAAAATCTTGATTTTTCTTTTACTGGGTTAGCTATTTTTAACAAATTTATATTTAAAATGAACGCGCTTATCTTAATTAGGCTCTTATCACTATAATTATAATTATATTTTATAGTTGGATAAACCTAAATTAACTGTAAAAGTATTTCTTAAAAGCGGAAACGAATTTTAAAATTGAGATTGCATGCAATACTTAGTTAGTACGTAATTCCAATAAATATTCCAATTAAAATGTATCCATGTCATGAGTAATACAATTCCAAACACCAACTTGCTATACAAAGTCACACGACACTACAAAGAATTGAATAAAAATAAAGCGCTTTTAACGCTGCTAAAAATACGCGTTAATAACACCCGTTTATTGCACGCAGCGCTAGAAGCGCGTGGAAGTACAAACAATTTGCACTCGGCGCGCCTTTAACCGAACGCGCTCTTTGCATTGTCTGTGTCATAATATTCAAATTTCGAACGCGGACGAGGCGGGAAAAGCTGTTTTTATTACGATATTTTTTGTGTGTGATTGAATTTGATTAGTTTCGGTGCAAAACATATGTCAAATATACCTAGTTACGTTTATAACGTATCTGGTGTTGTGGTTTATTATCTTATCGACTATTCGATGATAATTATGTAAAAAAAATTAACGTCTGTTTTGCCTACTCGGTAGTTCCCGCGGAATTTAAAGTGATTAATGTATTGTTTGCGCAAAAAAATTACTTAGTGTAATAAATTGTGAGAAAAGTCGAGGTACCTTTAAAATATTTGAGTGTTTTGATAATAAACTGACCGAAAATTGTTAAATTAGTGGAAAAAAGTGACAATAATATTGTTTTTTAATTTTAATTAACGAGCTTTTTCAACAATGGATATCTTTAGATTGGGCCATTTGCGTCAGATGACGCATATTATGCAGTAAGTACATAATTCGTAATTAAATAAAGTTATCTATGTTTATTTGAGGCAGACAAAAAAGATAGAAAACAAACATGGCTGATTTACTAACCAACGAAATTGAAAAATGCTTTAAATTCATTAGGTAGTCAATCAAAATTATTCTTACATTTGTAAAAATGTTAACTAATTTCTTTTTATAGTAATAATAAATAAAGTACAGACGCTAGCACATCAAGCTACCCGAAACTGTAAAATTTTCCCAATCAACTTTGAACCTTATAATTCAGCAATAAAGTTGAAAATATATTAAATAAAATTGACAGATAGTAGTAGCTTGAAGTGCTGGCGTCTGTACCTACATCATGAATAATAAGATTAATAAGTTATGAGAAATGCCGCAAAAAAAATGCTGTTTCATACAAAAATGCAATATCAACCTAATTAAAATGTATTATTGTGCATTTTCGCTTTTACAGAGATACTCCCATAGACAAAGTTGTTCATATAAGTACATGAGTACTTTTATCACCTTGCGATAATGTCTATGGTTTATTTACAGCCTGTATAGTTATCATATTGTTGGGTTATTTTTTATTCATTTTTCTTTCAGAATTTGAAAGCATATTTAATTAAAACTGAAGGGCAATTCCCGTACATTGAAGACCGTTTTCAATTTAATCTCAGTCTTAATCTGTCAGAAGTACCTCTAATTTCCCTACATTTTTGACAAGTTTTTGACATTGATTGTCACTGATATGTGATTTCGACTAGTTCTGTCAACCAATCAAAATAACATCCATGATATTTGACAGCAAATGATTAGGTATACATTTTTGATGCACACGATACCGCTTAGTGCAACGTCAAACGACACTAAATAGTGCCGTACTTTAAGTGTCGTACGAAATAGTGTCTACTGCCGTGGTACTTCTAGAATCGTCGACAGAATAGTACCGCCATTTATGTAAATATACGTATTTATTCGCGGTATTTTTAGTGACATAGAGATTATAATATCGTCTACATCGGTTATTTAAATGTCATTAAAATTGTTTTGTAATAAGTATTATGTTTCGTGGTAAGTACTTAAAGTTTCTTTCAAGAAAAGTGTCGTCTGCAACAGTACTTTTAGTGATATAGGAAAAGGTTCTGTCTACAGCGATTCTTTTAATTTAATTCAAGAAAATAAGTTTACTTACGAAATTGTGTCGTAGCCGTGGTACTTTGAGTCATTGTAGAATTAGTGCCGTCTGCCTCGGGACTTTTAGTGGCATCCACGTATTCATTATAGCTGCTGCGGTACTTTAAGTGTTATCCACGAAATAGTGCCAGTCATCTTAGTGGCCGGTACTTATTAGTACCGTGTGGCATAGTGACTAGTGTCATTGCGTAACCTTGTGTTAATACAATTAAGATGATATGAATGATATTGTCTAGTCAAAGTCAAATCATTTAATTTCAAATAGATACGAAGGCATATTTGAACGTCAAAATTTACAAGAAAAAAATAAAATTGATTCTAGTCGCCCCTTCCAAAAGGTAGTTTCGTATGAAGAAGAATGGACAAGAAACTCCACCATTACTCTTTTAAAATATTTTATCTACTCTCATAACGTAATATTCGAATTATAAAATTCAAAACGAGTTTATATTGGCATACTTTATGAACACAATACCGAAATTTAAAAATAGAATCATATTATAAAAAAAAATCTCTAACAAAATATTTTTTTTTCTATTACGATACAGGACTATTCCAAGAAGTTAATATCACCAAGGAGTTTCCATCAACTTTTGCATTGGAACGTTTAAGCGGGGGACAGCAGCACCCGCTGTAGCGCATGTGCGGGGATGTGCTGGTGCAGGCGACATTCATTTGTTTTGTTGTACTGAATTTCGTGGGATTTTTCAAATTTATTCTTGATCTTTAACTTTGATCTTTTATTTAGTATTAGTTTCAATCCCAATGTATGAGAGTAGATAAAGTAGTGTATGAAACTGCACTAAAACTAGGTATTAAAACATTCGTGTGATACTATTAAAAACCTCGCCTATTAATACCCCTCATTATGCAACAGTTTCATATACTACTATACCTAATAATATTTTGTGGTCACAAGCGCTACTGCTAAGCATGAGGTCCATGGTTCGATTCCCAGGTCGAGCAAAGTGTTATTGGGTTTTCCAGCTGGAATTTCTCAGTAGCAGCCCGGAGTCTGGATTTGTGCCCGGTTGATGTTGATGGCAATAGGCTCGCCCCCTATTACATGGGACTTAAACATAACTGGCGAAATGTGGGTGTTTTATTAAGTACACCTCTGCCTAACCCTTCGGGAGATACAGGCGTAATCTTATGTTATTTAATCATACAATCTTTTTAGGTTAACGCCATTTACTGTTACTTATGTAAACCAGTTTTGTCACTGTAGTGGAGTGCCTGGAGCGTTAAAAACCTCGGATTTAAGTTATAGTGAATACAATTTAAAAATTCAAAATGGAAAAAAGAACAAAAAAAAAAACGTGTGGCACTCGGGGACTGCCGCGGTAAAGCTATTGCATAGCATTTGTAACCTCCATACTTCCTATTTGTCAACGCTACACTTGGGATGATAACGTGATGACATAAAACAAAAATTACGTTCCCATGACAACATCACATCAACATCACGTTGTCATGGGAACCGTCATTACATGGTAGGCGGAGTGGGGGGTGTTAGGTTTTATTTTCGTTACGTTACGGAATTTCTAGATTCGGTCGCCGCGCTCAAAGCCCGCGATAAAAGCTATGCAATAGCTTAAAAACAAAAAAAAAAACGAAAAAGCATTTTCAATGCTTAAAATCAAAAACACAAAAAAAAATTTGGTAAACATTGCAATTTATAGTATAAAAATCAAAATCCCACCTCGATATTAAAAATTCATTCGCTGTTACAAAAGTCCGAGGTCAAAACCCCCAGGCGCTCCACTACTACTGTGATATTTTCGAAATAACACACCGGTTTGTTAAAATAATGCCATAAAATTATTATCGAAATCAAAATATTTTAATTCACATAAACCTACATGGGCATTAATAAAACGTCAGAAGCTATCACGGTTCCTATTAGTCGTTTCCTATGAAGAGCCGGCACAGAATAAATTGGAGCCGGCAAAAAACTCCACGATTACTATTTTATAAATAATTGACCTTCACAATGTTTTCAAATTACACTGTTGTCTATGTTATGTCTATGCTATGGGGTTTTGGTTTCCGCACTTAGTCCATAAGGTGGACCATTGTACGTGGGCCATGGCGGCCGTTTGGTGGTTATTCCAACCAGCCCACCTCCCTCCAGAAGTTAATTAAAACTCCTGGTCTGTTCAGAATATCTGCAAAAGATCTGGGTGACCCGAGGGTTTCTGTTCTAATCTGGGTGACGCCTGTGCATTCAAAGAGCACATGCGCGACGGTTTCCTCAGCCTCCATGCACGCCCTGCACAGAGGACTGTCCGTTATGCCTATTGTGTGGAAGTGTTTGTTTAGCGACCAGTGTCCCGTGATGGTCCCCGTCACCAGACGCAGGCCGTTCCTGTCCAGGCGTAAAATACGCCTGGTTAGCTTGTTATCCAAAGATGGCATGGCTTCCTTGGACTGCCTGCATCCCGGTGTTGAGGTCCACCAGTACTCCGCTTGTGTGTTAATTAAATAATTACACTGTTAATAGGTATTGAAACCATTTGTAAAATCTTAAAATTTTTGTCATAGCTCTAGTTAAAATTATGTAGAGAGTAGTGTGAAGCCGACCCCAACATAGTTGGGAAAAAGGCTAGGCAGATACTGGTGCAGATTCCCTTGTTCACAAACTAAACTAAATTTAAGTTCAGTGCATCTTTTTCTTTCTATTTCATTAAGAAAAGGACAGAAGATAAATTTTAGTTTAGTCCTGTCAAATTAATCAGCGCTTGACGTAAATTGACGTAATTTTAGTAGGCAAGTTTTTAATCACGTCTAAACTTGTATGGAGTAGTGACAGGCGCTGATTAATTTGACAGGACTAAACTAAAATTTATCTTATGTCCTTTTCATAACGAAATAGAAAGAAAAAGATGCACTGAACTTAAATTTAGTGTAGTTTGTGAACAAGGGAATCGGCACCATTGGCTACGCAGCATAGCTAGTTTCGAGTCAAACTGTAAACACGTTATTTTGTTTAAGTAGTTACATTTTCGATCAGACAGTCCTAAGCCTGAATAAAGTATGAAAGGAAGTTTATTTGTGTCATTTTTATGTTAATGATGTAACTGCATAAATGTAGCTACAAAAACTTATTCGTTTCAAAGACGTAAAGCTTGTGATATGCAACCTATAACGTTGGTAATTAGTTATATTTTCGTTTCGCAAATAATTGTAATAGGGCTTCCCACACAAAACTGCGAATTCGCATCGCATTGCAAAAATCTGCGAGCGCGGCCTAGGCCGCCGTGCCTACTGCAAGCTCTCAGAATTTTGCAATGCGATGCGAATTCGCAGTTTTGTGTAGGAGCCCATACTTCGATAGAATCACCATGTTGAATAGCCGAATAGAATTTGAAATAAAATTTCAACTCCGTAGGATAAGAGGAAGTGGCTTAAATTAAGCTTGCAAGATTTGCTTACTAACTAACAAACAAGGCAAGTTAAATATAAGCTTGTAAATTTTTTTTACAAAAAAAAAAAAAACAACCGACTTCAAAAAAAAACACTACATAGTAAAAAATAACTGTGTTTTTTGGAAGTCGGTTGTTTTTTTTTTTTTTATGAAGTTTATATTTTTCACTTTTTGGTTGTGGTATTTACCCCACACAAATTCGAATACCACTACTTGCTATGTAAATAACAGTGAGAGGAACTTAACATATCAACCACATACTAAGTGGGAAAAAATAGGTATTATTGAAGCTAACTCAAAAACTATCCAAGCAGAGTTATTAAAATGTATATGGGACCACCTCTGAAGAATTACCTCCTTTTAGAAGTCGGTTAAAAATAACTAGTTAATAAAATCACGTGTTTTCAAAACAGGTGACGTTTTCGAAGTCACTAGTTACGTTACCATTCGTGAAAATCACAAAATTCAAAAGTCATTTATTCAAACTAGGCTGAGAATCAGCACTTTTCGAACGTCAAAATTACTTAAGACAGCCCCAAAAACGCCCACCCTTCACCACTTCCTAGTGCCTTTAGCTGGGAAGAAGTGGCGCAACAAACTCCCCAGCAGCACAGCAAGTTAGAAAAATAAAATGATTCTATACAATAGTATGCAAAACAATTATGCAACACAAAACATTATTTTAATTATAAATTACTGACCATATGACAGCTAGCACACGCCAATATACAACCAAAAACATCGAGAACTATACTCAAGCAGAATTTAAAAAGTAAAAACTAAACGTAAACAGAACTTAATATCTAAATAAAAGCCTCCAGGCATAAAGGGCGTGCCCGCTTACATGAAGCTGTAATTGGAAGTTATAAATGATAAACTAGGACCATCGAGGTAAAATAAATGAACAGTTAATTACTAGTAACAATAACAAAACCATGATCAGCAAGACGACCAGTCACCACAAGCAGCACCCGTTCACGAGCATAACACAAAGATCAGAACAAACCCACCTACTTTAGTCCAAGTTTAGCGCTCACTGGCGTGTACGTGTATGTATGTTGCAGGTATTTACTGGTTGCTAGCATTCCTATACTGCTTTTTATTATAAGATCAACCTGTTTTCTACTTGTACCGGTTGGTATATAAATTATGCAGAAAGTCTTGTGAGTCAATGTTGTGGTTTCTAGTGTTTTATTTGTTTATTTAAACGACAGTCGACACGAGTTGAATTTTTGACACACTATTACCCTGATTGATATAATTATTGTGAACTTGGTTCGCTTACTTAGTCTTATTTTATATTTTTAAGCTATTGCATAGCTTTTATCGCGGGCTTTGAGCGCGGCGACCGAATCTAGAAATTCCGTAACGTAACGAAAATAAAACCTAACACCCTCCACTCCGCCTACCATGTAATGACGGTTCCCATGACAACGTGATGTTGTCATGGGAACGTAATTTTTGTTTTATGTCATCACGTCATCATCCCAAGTGTAGCGTTGACAAATAGGAAGTATGGAGGTTACAAATGCTATGCAATAGCTTTACCGCGGCAGTCCCCGAGTGCCACACGTTTTTTTTTTATTGCTGTGACCACACTGATATTTTTAGTAATTTTTTTGTAATTCCAATGATCTGCATATTTCTAATTTTTTTATTTGGAATTTTAAACCTTTGCATGTCCACGTGACGGTAAAATATGGAGAACTTTATTATAAAAACACCTATGTATTATACCCATTTTTGCAAAAAAATAAATGATTTGATTTGATTTGAATTGTCAAGGGGTCGGTCAGTCAGAAATATGAAGCTAGTTGCCCATTCCAAAGCGCAAGCATTCACTCTCGCTTTTGCTCCTCGATACAGACAAAGTTCAAGTTGTGACCCATGACCGTGAAGGAGTCATTGACCGGGCTTCTTATCATCACTGAAATTGACTCACTAACCCAATATTTTTAATTTCGTTGTATCATATTTTAATTGCTTAGATTATTACCATCATATTAATATATACACCGTGAAATTTGAATCACAGTTTTGCTAGAACAAACGTTGTTCAGACCATGGTCTACTACCATACTACAGCATCCAATAAAAAAAAAAAAAAATGGTTTTTGAAAAAACACAAAAAAACAAAGTTTAAAATGTCAAGATTATCGTTACTCCCTACAACACAGACACCACGCATGGGACACAGCATTTTTTACAGGGAAATGTACCTCCATAAACGAAATTTAGTAAGCAGTAGATAATCTTGACATTTTAAACTTTGTCTTTTTGTGTTTTTTCAAAAAAACAATTTATGTTTTTTTATAAATTGGATGCTGTTAAATTGAATAACGTTTGTTCTAGCAAAACTGTGATTCAAATTTCACGGTGTATAGTCCTCTTCACTGTATCCGGCGACAGCGACCCAGACTAATTTTCTTTTATTCCTTTGGTGAGCTCTCTGATGACTAGCAAAACCAAATTTGGTCTTATAAACCCGGTCACACCGTGTACAAAAGAGCTGATCAGCATCGTTGTATGTGTACGCATATGAAGGCTTTGGGCGACTTTTGCGTATTTGGCGCTTCTTGTCTAAGCCTTCAAGACGACTAGCTTCGAAGCATTCAGTTGCTTTGTGGATTGAGGTGCGCCACCTTTCTCGGTTTCGAGCAAGCTCCTGCCAGCGATCAAGAGGTATGCCGCAGGTCGTAAGGTGACGTTTAAGGACATCTTTGTAGTATTAATATTCAGAGACTCGTGGAATAATAACAGCCGCAAGGGTCGAGCTACGCTTTCCGCGCTCGTTTCGTGGATGGGTGATCATCCATTACTTAACGAGACCCCTCCGTGCTTCGGAAAGCACGTTAAGCCGCTGGTCCCGGCTGTCATTCGTAGATCTTTGACAGTCGTTACGGGTCGTCAGAAGCTAGAAAGTCTTACCAAGGGGTGTTGTGTTACCCAGTTACTTGGTCAGGTAGGCAGTCGCTCCATGTAAACTCAAACTCAAAGCATTTATTTCAGTTAAACCATTTACAGGCACTTTTGAATTGTTAAAGAGTCGGTCAGTTACCCAGAAAGTTGAAGCTAGTTAGTTGCTCATTACAAAACGTAGATCTCTATTACTATTCTCTAGTAAAGTAGTGGTATTCAGCTGCATTCAGTCAGACTGGAAGCCGACCTCAACGTATTTGGGAAAAGCCTAGGCCTAAGATGAGATTACATCACATGTTCCGAGTTAATAATTTCAGAAGTGTTGAATAATTGTTATCATTGATAAAGACCTTAAAGATTATGGTATTATCTTATGTTGAATAGAAGCTGTCAGATAGACTCCTTATCTTAAACCTTGAACAGTTCAGTGCGGTCTTGGAAGTAAAAAAAAAATTACTAACTGGACATGAAAATCAAAATTGCACAACTGAAGGGGTCTGCTAGGGCCGATGCTTGCCGGGGTTGCGAGTTTGTCCGAAAGGGTTACCGTGGCCCCTGGTAACATACAGGCAACTGAAGGAACACGGGTGGGTTTTCGTCAGTAAGAGTCTGACACGCCCTCCCGCTCTGCCCAGAGCAGGAGAAGTTATTTGATAATTTCTCACCCAAAAAGAAAGTCATTTATTCAAACTAGGCTGAGAGACAGCATTTTTTAACGTCAAAATTACATAAGACAGTCCCTCAAAATGCTCGCCCTTCACCACTTCCTAGTGCTTTAGCTGGGAAGAAGTGACGTAACAAACTGTCCAGCAGCACAGCTGTCTGTTCAGTTAAAAGAACTTGGTAGTGTAATTTAGGCTGGTTTCACATATGTCCAGGAGACTCGTGCGGGCCGCCCGTACGGCTCCCGGAACGGAGACACACGTGAGGCGCTAGAACATTGTTTCACACAAGTTTAAAACGACGTAACAAAACGCATTTACCCGACCAGACATGTTTTTATTACAATATCTTGATAAATGTATAAAGTAGCAATGACACAGAAATCTGATTCCATAATATTATGAAAATCGAGCTGGTAGGTTTGTTTTAAAAACATTTGTTACGTCTGAATGTCAAGTTCAAGTGCATATTTTCTTTGCAATAAGAACGTTTACGCACTGCATTCGATTCGAAACCGGAAAACGTAGTATATTTGTTCAAGTATCTTTAGGCGTGTGACCAAAGTCAGAACTAACGCCGTCATCTTATTTTTTCAATACAATGGGGATAAAAACTGCCACTTGCTCACTTCAAATGGCGCTGATCTCCAGCGTCTTATAATTTGACAGCTAGCCATACATTTTTTGTAAACAAGCGACTTCTTTTACGCTTAAATTATTGAGCCCAGTTGCGCTGCTGTTTACTGCAAAAATACGGGGACCCATGTATTTGCCAAAGATGTTGTAAGAAGAAAACTGTGGGAGAAAGCTCTCCGAAAAAAATTGAAATCCTATATTTCTTCGAGACGATGTGCTATCCTTTAAGCCGTTTATGGGAGAAAGTGGTTTATAGGTGATGCTCCCAAGAGAACTAAGTCTGTTTTCATTACATACAGGCACTTGTGATGTGATATTGTGTAAATTATAGTAAAGTATGTATGTGTTTATATTATCATATTAGATCAGTGCTAAAAGTGCTATCTCTGAGGTTTTCAGTCAGGAAGATAATGCCCGAGTTGGTTTTCAACTGGTTATTTCTATCGTACGCCTCCAGTCTTTAACAAAAACCGAACTTTTCCACTAAAGCTGCTTTTTACCAGTGGTAGACGCTTCCCCTGTCCTTAGCTCGTCTTTGAATAGTGCTACACTCCAAGTCTCATACATATTTATCTAGTTTTCGTATAATTTGTGATCGACACAAAAGTAAACATAAACACAACAATGGCGGTTTAAAGACGTACAACTGTGCTGCCATCTGTTCTGAGCTTTGAGTTTTTAACCTCATTTGACAGAAGTTTACCAACAGCGCCCCCTGTTAATGTAATTCGAGCGCCGAAAGATAATTTTAGCACTGTATTTTGTAATAAATTATTTTTTACCAAAAAGAGAAGACATGGAATACTTTTCATCCAGGATCACAGACGAAGTCACGGGCACACAGCTAGTAGCTTATGTTTGTCAAAGTATAAATAATTTATTAAGTTTTGTAACTTAATAAATTACTAACTTACTTAACATTACAATAATATAATTTTACTTTTTGCATAAAACTAACTTCATTCTTCTTCCTGCCATTGTACCACGTAACGTGGGGTCGGCGCACTCGTACATGAACTTCAATGCAGTTTTAATAAAATCCTATACTATTAAATGAGCAAGCTGTCCGACCCGAAAAGGGCACATAGGTACTGACATTACCAAAATTTAAGTGTAATAACATTACCAAAATTTAATAAAAAAGACGTATTATTATTGAAAATAAATTAGTTATTGCTATTTCAATTCAAACTCGCGTTTTTAGTATCAAAATTACCCCAAATTCATAAAAAAATTGCAAATTTTTTAACAGGGGTCTTAAGTTATGAATGACTTGTCTAATCACCCGCTAAACGACATTAGCCGGCGCCCTATGTAATAAACCCGATAAAATTCCCCATTGAAAAAAATTAGACGATTTTTTTTTCCATTTTCCTGGAAATTACCGCATAAATAGACCGTCAGTACGATTCCTAACAACACTCTCACGGATCGGTCAGGGTTTTCTTTTACATGTTGTATAGAGGCTATCTTACCGGTAAAACTAAAGACGATCATAAAAATTACCTACGCGTGAAATGACCATGACTAATTCTTAATTTCATAGTTTATACCCTGTGTGTGCCTAATCGGAAAATACCTAATTAGGCTATACTCATTATTTAATAGTTTCAAAGATAAAGGAAGGAATATAGTGTTTGTGCTAATAGTCTTAGACACAAAGACTAATTATGTAGCTCAAAGATAACATAATATCAGTTTAACTATTGTGAAATTTTACGATTATTGTAAAAATTGGAGAAAAACAAAACAGATTTTTGCAAAAAAAAACATGTTTATTTTCAATTGAGGGTAGTTTTTTTTCCACAACTTTCATTTTATGAGGACGCCTAATTACTTCCAGTCATTATGGAGTTTGTTTCATCGCGATAGATCATTTAGTTTAAAAGTACACCGCTTTGATAAAAAAAAAAAACATTAACTTTTTTTTCTTTTTTTTCCGTCCATAAAATTAAGCATTGATTCCATCATTTAGATATGTGCAAATTATAAAGACTCACACTATAGTACACAGATATTTCGTCAGTTATGTATCAAGTAAGTGCCTAACTGAACAGGTCCACTCAAATCTGTGTGGTTCTTTCCTCAAAAGACCATTTCAGACACTAATCTACATGGTCCTCATATGGCCTGACCAAGATTATGCCTGGACTTTAAAAGAGACTGCGACCTAGTTTGTTTCGATCTTTCTTCTCAGATTAGTCAGATATGAAACACCGAACTTATCTAGTATTAAAACAAGTTATTTTTGACGTGTAGAAATGTTTGTACAAACCTACTTACAGGAATAAAATCATTTATCATTTATGAGACCCAGGAATTAGGGCTCAAGAGTGTAAACCATAATCAGCAGATAATGATGCCGATTCCCTTGTTCAAAAACGAAACTAAATTTAAGTTCAGTGCATCTTTTTCTTTCTATTTCATTAAGAAAGGACAGAAGATAAATTTTAGTTTAGTCCTGTCAAATTAATCAGCGCCTGTCACTACTCCACACAAGTTTAGACGTGATTAAAAACTTGCCTACTAAAATTACGTCAATTTACGTCAAGCGCTGATTAATTTGACAGGACTAAACTAAAATTTATCTGCTGTCCTTTTCTTAACGAAATAGAAAGAAAAAGATGCACTGAACTTAAATTTAGTTTAGTTTGTGAACAAGGGAATCGGCACCATTGTTCCCAATGCTGTGACACAGGCCTCCTCTCTTCGAGAGGGAATGGACTAAAAATGGAACGAACTTTTTACTTTAACACATGGCAACCAAGGAGGTAACTTAGCAAAGATTTTATTTTAATTTCGATTTGGCTTGCAAATAGGGCTGTTTAAAGTAAAGAAGAAACAAATGAACATATTGGCGCGTAAGAAATTATCGTTGTTCGTCATTGATTCTGAAATTTATAATTAATTTAAGTAGTTAATTGATTCAGGCGTGACCTTGCGGAAATCCATCAAGCTTCCATCGGATTTGCGTTCAGCGCTCGGTGTGACAACACGCCGTTCGGGTTCGCGAAAAGTCAATCGTCATCCTGAGGATGCCTCGTTGAGAAGTGAAACATGTGTCGATTTCTTTCAGGTTTTTTATGGCTCTTTAGAAATAGCTAAGCGGAATAGGTTACTAAATATATCCACGTCTATTGTATTATTTTAATTTAAGTACTTAGTTCGAATTTCCGCGCATTATTTGAGAAAAGTACAATAGCCTTGGCCGCAACCACGCATTGATAGACTCACGTTTGTGTGCCTCAGCTTCGCCTCGGCCCACATTTTTACGATATCCATCAATGCCACAGTTGCAAACCGCGACAGTAATGTACTATTATTTTCTTTCTGAAACTCTTCGCTGGAACTTCCACTAAAACTACATAAAGAAAAAAAAAACCAGCCTATTATTGTCCCACTGCTGGGCAAATGCCTCTTCTCAAACAGAGAAGGCACGAGCATTAAAGTCCAGGTTTCCTCACGATGTTTTTCTTCACCGATGTCAGTAATATCCAAGCTAAACATAGAAAACTACATACTATTGGCATATTGGTTGTTAACTACACACTTAATAAGGCATATAAATACTGTTTATTGAAAATACAGGTGTTTTTTTTTATTATTTTTGTATTTTTTTCTGCAAAAAAACATTGTTATTAATTATATTATTTGTTCTTTTATTATACTTTTAAACAGAAAACGTTTTCAAAACATAATGTTGTAGCCTTTACAAATGGGTTTTTATTTATATTCAAAAGGAACAACAAACATTTACAATATAAAACATAGGAACAAGAAATATATAAAAAATTACAGACAATATTGCAGCCCACAACGCTGTTGACGGATTAGCTACACGACAGTGAAAGTGAAAATACAAAAAAAAAAAACACAAAGTGGGTTACAAATACATTTTTTTTTTAAATTAACTAACTTGTTTACAGTACTTATATCCATACAAATTTTAAGAAATGGTACACAAAAAAACCGGCCAAGTGCGTGTCGGACCACGCACAATGAAGGGTTCCGTAGTTGGGATGAATTTATCCCAAAAACAAACTTAACTTTGTAGTTGAAAAATATGTTCTCCCATACGGAATGTATGGGAAAACATGTTTTTGCAACTGCAAAGTTAAGTTGGTCGATTATTACTCGTTATCTTGTAAAGCCTACTTAGCTGTGATAGTTTTCCTTTTAATTTAGTTACTTTAAAGCTTAATATTTCGCAAACGAATCCTTGAATCCAAAAATGGTTTTCACAAACTCACAATGTTTTTGAAGGACCTTTCCGATGATACCCCACACCGACGTGTAGGAGAGGTTCCCTAAAAAAAAACGTGTGGCACTCGGGGACTGCCGCGGTAAAGCTATTGCATAGCATTTGTGAAATGAAATGAAATGACATTTTATTTGCAAGAATTGTAGTACATTACAGTTGGTCGGGTTTTTAACAAGTTCTAAAATAATTCGCTAAAACTAGCATGCAAAATTACAAAAATAAAATAAGAAGCTAATACAATTGGAACGTACCATTATATCAGGGATGTTATGGATATGAAATTTCGGATCTGGATACGGATACGGATATAGAAATGATATTATACCGGTTTCGGATACGGTTACGGATATGAGATTATTTCGGATTATCCGTTAGTTTCGGATAGTTTCGGTTCCGGATTATTAGATTTTTAAGAAATTGTAATGTCATAATATTATCCTGCAATGATTGACTAATAATTACTAAATAATAGCAATATTATACAAACATGCAAGTGACGCGGCTATTGTATCGGCTCGGCCGGGCAGAAAAACCTGTCATAATGTGTCTCATTTAGGCCCGTATTACAGAACGTCACTCAATACTCAAGCATTACTTAAAACTAGTTTCAACCAATCAAATGGCTTGAATCTAGTTTTAAGTAATGCTTGAGTATTGAGTGACGTTCTGTAATACGGGCCTTAGACACTGCCCCAATCCGAAATTATCCGAAACGTTTATAACGGATTCGGTTACGGATAGATTTTCATTTCGGATATCTGATAGTTTCGGTTACGGTTAAGGAGCTCCTTAACATCCCTCGTAGGAATCGACCATTCTGCGAACAGGCGAACGCAAGCCAGAGTTGGACTTGCATGTACCCAAAGGGTTGCATACGTAATCAGTTATTTATCATAATCTGGTCTGAATTAAATCCGTACCGTGTCAATCTCCGATCGCCTACGACAGCCTTACTAAGTAAATCGGATTAATAAATAATAGTAACAGTAATTTATTTCCAAAATTTCAGAACACATTACATCAATGAGATCTCGACCCCTGAAAAATTGACAAAAAATTACGAAAAAAAAACTAAAACATTTTCTAAAAGGTCCCATCGTTTTATGTGTGACGACAACTAACCGTCACATACGAACTACGCAAGATATCTGACGTCATGCAAATCCTACATCGCGCAAGCAAAGTTTACCGCGAAACCTGCATAATAATATTTACACCTGTACATTAATTAACATAAAGCCTTGTCGCGGACGGTACATAGATGGGTGACCATTAATTACAAATCGAGACCCCTCCGTGCATCGGAAATCAGTCCCGGCTGTCATTTATAGATCTTTGACAGTCGTTACGGGTTTTTAAAAGCCGAAAGTCTGATATCGTGTCACCCAGTAACTGAGTTGTGGAGGTCAGATAAGCAGTCGCTCCATATAAAATACTGGTATTTAGCTGCATCCGGAAGCCGACCCCAACATAGTTGGGAAAAGGCTAAACAGATTGATTTGATTGTATAGCTTTATGGCTGAACCCAATAACCTATCTATCACCAGTTTTGGCATACTGGAGATAGAAAAACCTATCTATCTATGGTTCTAACGTCCCAATAATCTGTCAGGGAATAAGGAATCTTACGGAATTGTGGGACGACATTTAATGACAGATAGAATTATACTGTCTACCAGGGATTTTACGGAGCTTCGGTTCCGGTTCCGAAAGGTCGAAATTTACGATTAATTTTACACCTCCGATTCCGATTTCGGTTGCGATAATTTTGAATCGGAGTTATACCGAAGTTCGAAACGCAGCGATGCACGTGACTAGAGCGCGTACAAACAAGTTTTAACTCATCGCCAGTGTCATTTTAGTTTATTTTATACACGCTCGCGCTCGAAGTCTTAGTTTATTGTTTTGTTTGTGGATGTTTTCGCTAAATGTTTGACTGATTAAAGAGACTGAATTATATTTCAATTGTTTCTTTAAGCCTTCCCATAACACATCTTTCTTCTACTTCCACCGTCGACTCTGGTTCCAGTTCCGATTCCGGTTCCGATTCCGATCAATCAAATTTAAAACCTCTGATTCCGGTTCCGGTAAAACTACTTCCGTAACATCCCTGCTGTCTAACATCAAAAGCGATCTGACTTTTACTAAAAAAAGGTTATTGTGTTCGGCCGTTAAAGATTATAGTCTTTGTGGCGTATGACGCCATTAATTGCATTGCTTGCGTTTTAGAATATCTCTTACGTGTGTATTGATTATCTTAACGTTTCCTTAGCGGTTTTATTGCAGTAATACGTGTTTCATTTGTGTTGTGTTTGTCATTATTTTTATCTAAATAGATCCATGTTGCAACAATTTTTTTTTTCAATCTTCTGCGCCATGTTATAAACTACTCTCAAATAGCTAGTGTATAGTGAATAGGTTATTTTTAAATAAGTATCATCATTTCTTATAACCAGTACCCTAATTGCGTAACTTATTTTCAAATACAATTTTGCCTAATTTGTTTCATTTGACAGTTCAACAACATTCATTGCGTTATTTACGTTGTTGAGCAGATTTTTTTTTCCAACTTATAAAGCAATGGTTTAGCAATCTGTTTCAAATCGAAACAGATTGTGTTGTATTACGCAATTAGGGTACAGGTTCAGATAAGATACTGCATAAATATAACGTTTTACGGGTTTTTACTAAGCCTCCGCTGTCCGTCCGTCTGTCAGTGGGCTGTATCTCATTACCCGTAACAGGTAAACAGGTTGAAAGTTTAATAAAGTCAGGTTCAATAACAAAGTTACGATCGAGCTTGTAGATGGAGGTCGGTTCGGTTCGATACAAGTATTTCAGAGGTTGGTTCCAAGTCTGGATGTTTTTACTGAATTATTTAGCGTGCCTGCGTTAGGCTTAACTATATATTTTATGGATATTGGTTGGCATAAAATATATATGTATGTAACCAATATACAGAAAAGATATACAACGTGTAACGTTAAATGCGCAAAACCTCAGACACCCCAATTGATTTTTAAATCAATTGACCTATTTCAGAGAGAAAAAAATCATTAAAAAAATTGTAAAGGTTTTATGTGCTGTTTTAGTTCGTAAGATTCGTATTTGCATTGAAATAATAGCTATTATTATCCCGCGTATGAGAAAATTTAAATTGGTCGACAACAATTTGTATTTGTTTACCTATTTTGGCGGGTTTGCGCATGTGATGGCTTGACCTATTAATAAATAGACACGGCAACGTTTTTAATGAAGACTTTTTGAAAAATGTAACCTACTCGTATATTAAAAAGTGGTTCAATTGATTCTGCTCGTTATTCTAATCAAACTATTTTCAGGTTTTGCGCATTTAACGTTACACGTTGTATGTATGCTTTGACAACAGTATTAAAGGCCACACACATTATGATATACTTGCGCAAAATTGGACTTGCACAAGTAAAAGTATACATTAACGGGTATGAATTGAATTAGCACAAGTATTCGAGCCTTTCGGTGTCGCGCAGACTTGTGCATATCTAAACTTGCGCAAGTATATCGTAAGTTGTATGGCTACCATTACAACTTGAAATGAGCTCTGATTTCGGTAATATAAAAGCGAAGTCTCTGTATTTGAGTATGAGAGAATTTAGTGAGAATTTATTTTCTTAATGTCCCTCGGCAAACCTCGTGTTTCGTCAGTCGTCGGATTTCTATCACTTGCCCTTTGCACTTGGTGCAGACCGGACGCTCTCAATCGACTTGGAAGTATATAGAGTTGTTAGTAAGTACTTTTTTTTCGGAAATACGATGATTCCCGAGGGACATTAAGAAAATAGACTGTACACCATTATTGTATATAGTGTTGACAAGGTTCGCCGTTGACAGATGCGTCAAGAAGGGCATTAATCAATGATATCTTGAATGATTTTGCCCTAAAATTTTACCACATATTTTGTCGGTGTCTGTTTTTGTCCGCATAACTAACCACATCTAATATTTTGTCCACAGAGAGTCCAGCTCGGAACTAGAAGCAGTTCGAGTGGCTATCAATGGCATGACATGCCAGTCATGCGTGCGCAGCATCGAGGGTTCAGTCAGGGAGCTGCCTGGCATTGAGTATGTTAAGGTAAGGCAATTGGTTATAACGAAAGAGTTCAGAACTGCTAGCAGTCCGAGTTTCTATGAATGGCATGACAAGCCAGTCGTGTTCCGAAGTGAAAAAAAGTGGTGGCTCTCCGGGAGTGCCGACAGAAGTGGAAACTTGAACAAGATCGCCTTGGTGGAAGAAAAATACTTGCATAGAACATTGATCCGTAACGTAATATAAATAAAGAGCACAATCGCGTTTACAAAACCTTTAAAGTAAAAATACTCGCATAGAACGTTGATCCGTAATGTAATATAAATAAAGAGCACAATCGCGTTTTTAAAAATGAGGTGTCGTCATGGTGTCGCGAAATCAATGTTTTAGTCCCATCTCAAAAATGCCCAACGCGCCTAAAGAAGTTTTCACTTCAAAGTAACTACATACCTTCCTACTTTGTAAATGCGAAAAATATTGAAGGATCAGTGTTAAATCAAAATAAAAAGTAATTTATTCAAACTAGGCTGAGAATCAGCACATTTTGAACGTCAAAATAACTCACCACTTCCTAGTGCTTTAGCTGGGAAGAAGAAGTGGCGCAACAAACTCTCCAGCAGATCGATTGTTGTTCCAATATAAATGTAAAAATATGACTATTATTGAATTTTAAAATCATTTACTTGTAGACATTTGCATATATTATCTGGCCTAAGCCCCCGTTTAAAGAACGGATCTTACATCCTTGCCTTACCAAAAGTTATTTGCATTCATTGAAACCCAGTGCAAGTATCTGCAATCTCTTTTCAAAGGAGATGTTACAGAAATGTATGGAACGTGGGCTAGCACTAAAAAAAAAACAAAAGTCATTTATTCAAATTAGGCTGAGAATCAGCACTTTTCAAACGTCAAAATTACACAAGACAGTCCCCCAAAACGCCCACCCTTCACCACTTCCTAATGCCTTTCGCTGGGAAGAAGTGGCGCAACAAACTCCCCAGCAGCACAGCTGTCTGTTCAAGTTACTGTGTACACTATATGTAAATGTCGTGGCCAGATCTTAGAATAATTCTAAGATCTGGCCACGACATTTATGAAATGCAACCATTAAAACACAAATAAAACACAAATAGAACATCGACTGCTGGCCACATCATGATTGTGGTCTGGCCAGGTCATTGAATACTCAACGTTTGACGATGTTCACAGTTAAATGCACGACTACTTCATGATGTGGCCAAAGATAAGTGATTATATCGTAAAATAGTTTGATTATCCAACGGTAGAGGCGTTGATGTCGCTTTGTTTTTGTTGTGCATCATGGCGGCGGACGATAATTCGATTGGAAAAGCAATTATAAATATGCAAGTGGAAGATAAAAGAGCAGTGAAGTATCATTATTATACCAAGATACAGACTACAGCACATCAAGCTACCCGAAACTGTCAAATTTTCCCAATCAACTTTGAACCTTATCATTCAGCGATAAAGTTGAAAATCTATTAAATAAATTTGACAGATTGTAGTAGCTTGATGTGCTGGCGTCTGTACGTTACTTTTATGAAAGTCACTCGAAAAACGGCCGAAACTTTAAAAAACCATGGAGTTTGGAACGTATTTGACAGGTTAATATTTATATACCTATTCAAATCTTATTAATTATTATTTTTCTTCTGGAATGAAAGCTATTAAAAATGTTTTATTTATCCATTGACCCAGATTATTAAAAGTTAATGAATGTCAGTAATATTTGCATGGATACCCTACTTCATATCAATAAACGTTGACGTTTAAACGATATGGTAAATTTTTGCTGGTTATTTCATGAAACACAACCATTTCGTGAAATGGTCGATCATTTCATTAAATAATAAATTCTTGGCCACGACATAAATATCGCCATACAATATAGTAACCGTTTTTTTATGTTAATTTTCTATAATGTAACTTCGTTTTAATGTATATTTAAATAAACTCTGTCAAGGAGAGCAACACAACGTAAATATGGTGGATCAACATTATGCGAAATGTCATTTTGACAATGACATTTGATTGATGTGTATATGTAATATCTGCGATAAAAAAAACAACACGAATTCCGAAAATACAAGACTTTCGTTTTAAATAAAGTAGGACTACATGATAATTATTTTAGTCGATTGCGCATACTTTTACTATGGGACAAACCTGAAAACGCGAAAAAAAATATCAGCGGTTCCCTACATTTTGACGAGTTACGCGAACATAAATGTAGGGAACAGCTGATTTTTTTCGCGATTTCAGATTTAGTACCATAGTAAAAGCTGTTCATAATGATGAGTAAAGTCACGTGTTAAAGTTTGCGCACTGAATAAAAACTTACCCTGTAAGTATTGTGATCAATGCTTATTCTCTGTGATTTTGATTCAATTCTTGAGATTTTGCCTTGAGACTGATATGTATAGCTCAGCAACAAAAAGATCAGATACCTACAAGTCTAACTCATACAACTCCGTACTATTGTCAGTCTGTCGGTAAATATAGTTATCATCGTCATCAAGCACTCTCAATGTGTTATCGTTAAAAACTAGGTCTCAGAAAACAATATTATTTCAATATAGGTTGATGCATCAGGTTAAGATACGCTTGCCGGGGTTGGGGGATGGGTGACCCTCTTTACATACCGGCACCCTAATTGCGTAATACAACACAATCTTAATCTGTTTCACAGATTGCTAATCCATTGTTTCATCAGTTGGAAAAAAAATCTGCTCAACAACGTAAATAACGCAATGAATGTTGTTGAACTGTCAAAATGAAACAAATCAGGCATAATTGTTTACGAAAATAAGTTACGCAATTAGTGTACGAGACTCCTCCGTGCCTCGGAAAGCACGTTAAGCCGTTGGTCCCGGCTGTCATTCGTGGATCTTTGACAATCGTTACGGGTCGTCAGAAGCCCGAAAGTCTGGCAACCAGTCTTACCAAGGGGTAGCGTATTACCCAGTTACTGGGTAGCGGTATTCAGCTGCATCCGGTTAGACTGGAAGCCGACCCCAACATAAAATAACTTAAAATTATTTTTTATCACAAGTTGAAGTTCGTCGTCCGGAGCAAAAGAAATTAACACGAAAAGATTATAATTTATAACACATTTAACGGCTATTTATTTTATGATAACTTAACCTAGGAGTCAAAAATTGTCTACAGAGCTAATAAATACGTGTACATACAAACTTCAAACTCTTATATCTCATTTCGGACTGAGTTTAGAGATATGCGTATCAAATAAGTTTCGTTTGTTACACTGTTCTGTACTAGAAAAACGAGATTTGGCTGATGGCCGCGAGAAAAAAAAAAGACGCCACCTTCCATACTAAAATCGGCATTGTCCTTTTGCCAGACTTAAAGCAGAGATGCTTCGCTCGCTCGGTCAGTGAATCGACTACCAAGCCTAATCATCATCCTTTTATTTTTCAGGTGGAACTATCTGAAAACGCAGGCTACTTCAGATATGAGCCGCGCACCATCACAGAGGAGGCTATCCGGTCTCATATAGAAGACATGGGCTTCGAGGTGCCCTGCGACACCACGGAGCACGAAACTAGGTCAGTCTACTTAGTCTATTCGGTCTTCTGACAATAGACCAACTTTATAAAAAGTTTTTTTAAACGTTTTCATAGCTACATTTGTTTAGAAAACGAAGTTTCGAAATTTAAAGCGTTGTTCTACTTAATCTGCTAGGTCTACTTGGTCTACTCATAGTAGACCAGCATGAAAACGGTTGAATAACATTGTGTTTTCTCAAAAATTACAAGAATTAGCTAAGCTACTCAGTCTAACCAATATTTGTGCTCATAAAAAACAAAAAACAATCTTGACATAACAATTATACGTTTAACTTGGTAAACCATAGGTCTTGTTGAATACAGCCTTCTTAGCCAAGTAAAACAACGTTTTATATAAAAAAAACAAAACCCTCCAAAAAAAAAAACCCACCGATTTCCGAAATGAAAGTTATTTTTCGATTTGTTTTTTTTTTTTTTGGAATTTGGTTGATTTTTTTAAATAAAATGTTATTATTTTTCAGTTTTTAGTTGTGGTACCTACCTCATACAAATGCGAATACCACTACCTGCTATGTAAATAACAGTGACAGGAACTTATCATACTCGTATCATCCATATAAAAAAAGAATTTTCAAAAGAGGTCCATAATTGACGGAGAAATCGGTGGACATACATAAAAAAAAAACAAACATACGCTACGAACATTATAACCTCCTTGCGCCTTCGCCGTATGTAAACTATGTTCATCATTTGATCACACGGTCACACGGTACGTTTTCTAGTTGATCCAAATCTTCTAACACTAGACTTTCTCCTTTTCCAGAAACTTACTTCCCAAAGAAATCCCAACAGACACATTAATAGACATGTCGTCTGGAACAGTCGAGGTGGACGAGCAGGAAGTGGTGCTGTCAGTTATCGGCATGACCTGTCAATCCTGCGTCAATACTATTGAAGGTACGTTCATGTCAAATTTGTACAGTTAAACCAGAAAAAGTATGCGCGTCAGTAATCTTTGTGTCTCCGAATTAGTACGATCGTCGCCCCCCACAAAGGTAATGCTTCTAAGTTTTGTTACGCCTTACTTTGTAGGAGTGCACCTATCATTGACCATTTGTATCCCTCTGTTGGGTTACGGTTTAAGACATTTATTTCTCAAAAAGAATACAATTCACTTAATATGAGAAATACAAAGTAATCTTAAAACGAAATATAAGAATTACTCATTAAGAAGGTAGGTATTTGTAAATAAATAAGTCAGTGAACACAATTTTAATAGTGTTGTGGGTAAAAGGAAAAAGTGGGTGTACTTATAACATATCGATTCTTGGAGGCAAGTCAATAGCAATCAACACCAGCACCACATCATCTGTCACTCAAAAGTTTTGAAAAGATTTTGAAGTGAAAACTTCTTTAGGCGCGTTGAGTATTTTTGAGATGGGAAAAACAATTGAACTCGCGACACTTACCGTTACCGACACCTCATTAAAAGTATTTCCTGCACAATAAAATTATTCAAGTTTTCACTTCTGTCGGCACTCCCGGAGTGCCACTGTTTTTTTTTTGTTAGTATATAACCGTGTTTTACTTCTTTTCTAATCATGGTTATATAAAATAGGCAAGTATATCCATGGTTTGAACGGCTCTATATTAGACCTCATCATCGCGCTTTCTTATTTCCGAAGATATACAATGATTGCCGAAGCGCATACTTTTCGTGGGAAATCTGTACACCTGTGTCTGAAGATATGCTTTGTTTTGTAAAAATGTCGATGCCAGGGCTCGGATAACGGTATCGTCTTAAAAACCTAAGAAACGATTTTTTTCGGTTACGTCCGAACGGAACGTTATAAAAACGTTTTTGAAGAAGAACAAAATTTAAATAGTTCTCGGTTAATAAAACGTTTTATACCGTTTTAAGCTATTGCATAGCTTTTATCGCGGGCTTTGAGCGCGGCGACCGAATCAAGAAATTCCGTAACGAAAAAAAACCTAACACCCCCCACTCCGCCTACCATGTAATGACATGTAACTACGTTCCCATGACAACGCGATGTCGTCATGGGAACGTAATTTTTGTTTTATGTCATCATCCGTCATCATCCCAAGTGTAGCGTTGACAAATAGGAAGTATGGAGGTTACAAATGCTATGCAATAGCTTTACCGAGGCAGTCCCCGAGTGCCACACGTTTTTTTTTTTCAATTTTGGATTGATTTATAGGAAACTCGCAACACAACCCTAATCAATACAGCGGCAACCGCATTGGAATCAATGATGTAATGAAATGAAGATAAGGTACAATTTAACTAAACAAGTTCTTGCTTGTCCGCGCACGCCCCGTGCGCAACTGCGTCTCGCGGAATAAACCGGTTTTTGAAAACGTTCTCATTTCGTTTTCGTTCCGAACAAAACGTTGTTCAAAGAAGAACGAGAACTGTTGGAAACGTTATTTTAAATAACGTTTCCGAGCCCTGGTCGATGCCGTCTTATTACAGAACTTTAGTTTAAGGGGCCGTTCAAGTATTACGTAAGCAGATTTATTACAATTATTTACCCCCCCTCCCTCTTGTCAGCAACCCCCCTCCCAGGCATACGTAAACTCGGCGGCGGCGATCTCTCGCGTCCGGCCCTGATTCGGGCCATGGTACGGAGCGAGAGGAAATGGGAGGCCGTCACCTCCTTCTGCGAAGCAGTAATGCTCGCGAAGGAGGAGGCGGAACGCGTGAGGGAGAGGCAAACTTCGCGCCCTCGCGCCCCTAACCGCCGCAGGAGGAGACGCCCTGGGCGTCGGGAATCACAGGCAGATTTCCGGCCACCGTAGGCGCGGGCTTGCGGATAGTGAGCAATGGGTAGCTCGCCGTCCGATAAGGACCAAGCCCGGGTCGACGGCGCGTTGTGTTCCACGCGCGCCTCAAAGAGATGTCAGCAGAATTGACGGGGTCCGCTAGGGCCGATGCCTGCCCGGGCTGCGAATATGGGCCGATAGGGATATCGTGGCCCCCCGGCAACACGGCAACTGAAGGAACACGGGTGGGTTTTAGTCAGTAAGAGTCTGACACGCCCTTCCGCTCCACCCAGAGCGGTAGAAGTTATTTGATAATTTCCCACCCAAAAAAAAAGCTTACGTAAACATTGGTATAATTATGCATTTTCTTTTAATGTAAGTATTCTGTTTTATTATTGATTCATGAGTAGCAGTTATAATTCTAACAAGTGTAAATTTAGACAAGTGAATAGCACGCGGTAATTCCCCTACTTGGTTCTAAGCGTATTCATTATTTGTGGGAATCCCCGAATATGCGTTTCGTTTTCAAGCATAGACAATGTATGGGTTGCCATATGTGTAAAAAAGTAAATAATTACTGCTGACATAATCACCATCTAGACCCCCCCACCCCTCATGTCATCAAAAATAAGCAAAGCATAGACCCCCCGCCCCTCTATAGTGGTTACGTAATACTTGAACGGTCCCTAAGCTCAAACCTTCGAGGCAGTTATTGTATTTTGAACTTTATTTGGACCGAGATAAAGTTATTCGTCCTGTAATGTAACATAATAGTGTTCGAGTTTAAAAAAGATCAAAAATCACATTCTTTCTATATGCCCTTCCAGGAGCCCTCCGCGAGATATCAGGTGTAACATCAGCCACAGTATCACTCGCAGAGCGCTCGGCACGCGTGCGACACGTGCGCGGCGCGACGTCGGCGCGGCAGCTAGCGGACACCGTGTACGGGCTTGGCTTCTCCGTCACCGTGCCCGACCCTGAGGGGTACTCTGGTAAGTCTAGAAACTTCAAAGGCTTCAAAAGACACCATCATCTGCCTAGCCTTTTCCCACTGTGTTGGGGTCGGCTTCCAGTCTAACCGGATGCAGCTGAATACGCGACTGCCTATCTGACCTCCACAACCTAGTTACTAGGTAACACGATACCCGTTGGTAAGACTGGTTGTCAGACTTTTTGGGCTTCTAACTACCCGTAACGACTGTCAAAGATCTACAAATGACAGCCGGGACCAACGGCTTAACGTGCTTTCCTAGGCACGGTGGGGTTTTGGTATCATCCATCCACAGACCAACCGCGGCAAGCGTAGCTTCACCTGATCGATCGACCCGTGCAGCTGTTGTTACTTAGCCACAAGCCCCTCAAAAGACACCAATCAAAATAGGTTCCCTATCCATTGGCATACTTTTGTTTGTCCTAATTATATTTTCGCATAATGTATTATGCGAAAATATACGCATAACAGCTTACGCATTTTTTTTTACGCATAATTTCTCTAATCATAATAATGATTAAGCATAACATTCTAAAGCATAAATTTATCAAGCATAACATTCTAAAGCATAACTTTATCAAGCATAACATTCACCAGCATACATTTTTTTCGCTGTTAGAAACATGCAAACAAGCATATACCATGCATGCAGCAAGCATGCAACATGTAAACCAGTATACACCAGGCATGCAAGCAAGCATGCAGCATGCAAGCAAGCATGCAGCATGCAGCAGACATGGTTTCTGTCACGGCTCCGGCGCTGCGGGCCTCCGGCGGCCCCACGCATGCTAATCGTCGCAGACGGTTTTGTTCCCAACCGCCTGCTCCTCAGACTGCGGGCCGCCTCGCCCCTACGCGTCAAAGCTATCGTTATGCCAAAATATATTAGGATAAAGAATATTATGCGAAAAGAAGGGATCCCAACAAAATATATCGAAGAAGAACACGTTAGTCAGTAGTAAGGAAAATAAAGACGGAATCGTTTATTTCGAGGCCAGTTGGACACAGACTAGGAACATTTTGAAATCAAGTGTGAAGTCTCAAAAGAAATTGAGTACGAATTAATTTATACCTTTTATCTACAACGACACATGCGAACTACGCATAACACTGACGTCACGCAAAATCCTACATCGCGCAAGCAGAGTCTATCACGCGACGAGTATAAATACCACGTCCCAATATCAATCGTCAGGCAGTAGCCCACCAGACATGACACCTGTCTGGTCGGAGGGTCCTCCCTTTTCTATAGAGGATGAGTGAACTTTACACCCTGTTCCTCATACCACTAAATTGGTGACCCCGACGTGATGAACGTCAACGCAGCGCGTGCAATTACTTCAGCGTGACGTCATCATCATCGTCACTCCCGCAAGCTTTCGTGAGGCGAGTCACACAGCCAGCCAGCACCCACGGCTTCAATGGGTATCCTGACCACCAGCATGTAGCGAACGCGCATTCCTGGTCATCACCCTCAGCCTCATCACCCCGACTCACTGGGGAATGAATGCTATCAGCCTCATCACCTCGACTCACTGGGGAATCAATGCTATCAGCCTCATCACCCCGACTCACTGGGGAATCAATGCTATCAGCCTCATCACCTCGACTCACTGGGGAATCAATGCTATCAGCCTCATCACCCCGACTCACTGGGGAATGAATGCTATCAGCCTCATCACCTCGACTCACTGGGGAATCAATGCTATCAGCCTCATCACCCCGACTCACTTGGGAATCAATGCTATCAGCCTCATCACCTCGACTCACTGGGGAATCAATGCTATCAGCCTCATCACCCCGACTCACTGGTGAATCAATGCTATCAGCCTCATCACCTCGACTCACTGGGGAATCAATGCTATCAGCCTCATCACCCCGACTCACTGGGGAATCAACGCTATCAGCCTCATCACCCCGACTCACTGGGGAATCAATGCTATCAGCCTCATCACCTCGACTCACTGGGGAATCAATGCTTTCAGCCTCATCACCCCGACTCACTTGGGAATCAATGCTATCAGCCTCATCACCTCGACTCACTGGGGAATCAATGCTATCAGCCTCATCACCCCGACTCACTGGTGAATCAATGCTATCAGCCTCATCACCTCGACTCACTGGGGAATCAATGCTATCAGCCTCATCACCCCGACTCACTGGGGAATCAATGCTATCAGCCTCATCATCTCGACTCACTGGGGAATCAACGCTATCAGCCTTATCACCCCGACTCACTGGGGAATCAATGCTATCAGCCTCATCACCTCGACTCACTGGGGAATCAACGCTATCAGCCTTATCACCCCGACTCACTGGGGAATCAATGCTATCAGCCTCATCACCCCGACTCACTGGGGAATCAACGCTATCAGCCTCATCACCCCGACTCACTGGGGAATCAACGCTATCAGCCTCATCACCCCGACTCACTGGGGAATCACCTCAATCACCCCGACTCTCTAGGGAATCACCGCAATCACCACAATCAGTTCCGACTCACCGTGAACTATGTGGCACCCGGTTCCGACTCACTGGAACCACAGCTGGCACTGTGTGAAGCATCGCAAGATTCAGCCCACTATTGACCTCCGGTCTCCGGAGGGGAGTGATGTAGCGGTTACACCGCCACATACGAACTACGCATCATAGACATTTAGACATGACGTCACACAAATCCTGCATCGCGCAGTTAGAGTTTACCGAGCGATCGACATACATACAACACCCGTCTGGTCGGAGGATCCTCCCTTTTCTATGGTGGATGAGTGAACACTCTGTTCCTCATACCTCTTAACAGCGGCGAGCGTTTCATAAAGACAAAAAGACACTGCCTACTCTACCTAAAACAGATAATATAAATATTTCTAATCTTGTTCTGTCATCAAATATTATTTTATCTACGAGTACTTACTATCAACAAAAAAAATCTTTAATCATAATTCAGCTCCACCTGTCGCGTAAAATTTGAAGCAACTTCACATTGCGCTGCACTAGCGCCGCTGAGTGTCTCGGGAAAGACACAAACTATTCGCGTCTAAATGTTTATATGTGTGCTCGCGTGGCTATGCGGATTTAATGGGTGTGCATTCCTATAAATACGTGACACACAATATCACAAATAACTCACACAACCGCACAGAGTAGACACTGTCTTTTGATTTCCGAGTTTGATCCTCGCCGTGCCGACAAGTCTAGATAATAAATGATTTCGTTTTTTATTTACTTTTTATTATATTTTACACTGTAGACCATATAATGTTCATGATATTTTTTAATTTTTAAAATCAGAAGTAGTTTCTTATAACGAAACGATCAAACGTCAGACTCGCGTCAATTTTTGGAAAACTTGTTCCGAATTTTAGTGTTTTTCCACGAATGCTTAATTTATGTGAAAAATCCCTTTTCACTACAAAACTAAGAATTCGACTTTTCAAATCACAAATAATTTTGTTTAAACTCTGTTTGAATTTTTGAATGTTTGCATGTTTGAATGAATGTTTGAATGTTTGTATGTTTGAATGTTTGTATGTTTGTATGTTTGTATGTTTGAATGTTTGTGTGTTTGTATGTTTGCATATTTGTATGTTTGTAAGTTTGTATGTTTGTATGTTTAAATGTTTTAATGAATGTTTGTATGTTTGAATGAATGTTTGCATGTTTGAATGTTTGTATGTTTGAATGTTTGAATGAATGTTTGCATGTTTGAATGTTTGTATGTTTGTATGTATGAATGTTTGTATGTTTGAATGTTAGTTTGAATGTATGTTTGAATGTATGTTTGAATGAATGTTTGTATGTTTGAATGTTTGCATGTTTGTATGTTTGAATGAATGTTTGAATGTTTGTATGTTTGTATGTTTGCATGTTTGAATGTTTGCATGTTTGTAAGTTTGTATGTTTGAATGTATGTTTGTATGTTTGTATATTTGAATGTATGTTTGAATGTATGTTTGAATGTATGTTTGTATGTTTGTATGTTTGAATGTATGTTTGAATGTTTGAATGAATGTTTGTATGTTTGAATGTTTGAATTAATGTTTGTATGTTTGCATGTTTGTATGTTTGAATGTCTGAATGTTTGTATGTTTGAATGAATGTTTGTATGTTTGAATGAATGTTTGTATGTTTGAATGTTTCTATGTTTGTAAGTTTGTATGTTTGAATGTTTGTATGTTTGAATGAATGTTTGAATGTTTGTATGTTTGTATGTTTGTATGTTTGCATGTTTGAATGTTTGCATGTTTGTAAGTTTGTATGTTTGAATGTATGTTTGTATGTTTGTATATTTGAATGTATGTTTGAATGTATGTTTGTATGTTTGAATGTATGTTTCAATGTTTGAATGAATGTTTGTATGTTTGAATTAATGTTTGTATGTTTGTATGTTTGAATGTCTGAATGTTTGTATGTTTGAATGTTTGTATGTTTGAATGAATGTTTGTATGTTTGAATGAATGTTTGTATGTTTGAATGAATGTTCATTTGTTTAAACATTCAAACATTCAAACATACAAACTTACAAACATACAAACATTCAAACATGCAAACATACAAACATTCAAACATGCAAACATACATTCAAACATACAAACTTACAAACATAGAAACATTCAAACATACAAACATTCATTCAAACATTCAAACATACATTCAAACATGCAAGTTTTTTTTTTTTTTTTGTGTGGAATGTTATCAAATAACTTCTCCCGCTCTGGGTGGAGCGGGAGGGCGTGTCAGACTCTTACTGACTAAAACCCACCCGTGTTCCTTCGGTTGCCCTGTAGCCGGGGGCCACGATTTCCCTATCGGTTTTCTTCGAACCCCCGGCAGGCATTGGCCCTAGCGGACCCCGTTGATTGGCTAGCTTGGCACCACAAGAGGTCGCGACTCGCCAATAAATCTTCGTCGATAGGTATCGAGCTGATACGTAAGGAATGATTGCTATAGAATCTATTTATCATCTATACTATCTGATGATAAACACAGATCATACTTTCAAAATTTTAACAGTCATCTGTTAGTTGTCGCGGAACTGCCAAATCTTCAATGTGATAATGCTCTAAGGGATATTTTCTTCAACCTGTGTTGGCCCACAGCTTGGCAAAAGTTTTCCCCAAAGCCTTCCCTGTTTTAAAAAGATAAGAGATATACAGGGTGATTGGAAGATGGGTGCAAAGCTTTAAGGTGAAGATAGTATAGACAATTTAGAACCATTTAAGCCATGGTTGTCTTAGACGAAGTCTTACCAAATTTTTTTAACCAAATTTTTAAGTTTTTTTTCGGAAATTTAATGTAAACTGCATAATTATGGCCAAATTGAATGATAAATGAATTAATTTTTTATTTATTTAATTAAAGTAATGTGTAAGCAACCAAGCAAAACATGTTTTAGGCTTCTGTGTCATTAGACATTTTTTTTACAGACATTTAAAGCTCAGAAAAAATAAAAAATTTGTACAATACGATTAGAAAAAATAAGAATTTGTAAAATATTTGGTAAGACTTCGTCTAAGACAACCATGGCTTAAATGGTTCTAAATTGTCTGTACTATCTTCGCCTTAAAGCTTTGCACCCATCTTCCAATCACCCTGTATATTAAATTGTAATATTTGTTTTGTTACAGAATCGACACCACAAAGTAGGAGTGAGGAAGGTTCTGGGGACGGCATCAGACCACCCACTCCTGTCAAGAGTCGCACGCAGGCTAATGTAAGTAATCATGTTTTTGAAGTGAAAACTTCTTTAGGCGCGTTGGGCATTTTTGAGATGAGACTAAACCATTAATTTCGCGACACCTCATTTTTGTAAACGCGATTGTGCTTTTTATTTATATTACGTTACGGATCAATGTTCTATGCAAGTATTTTTAATTTAAAGGTTTTGTAAATGCGATTGTGCTCTTTATTTATATTACGTTACGGATCAATGTTCTATGCAAGTATTTTTACTTTAAAGTTTTCGGATTTTTTTTTTTTTTATAACCGCGATTGTGCTCTTTATTTAGATAAGGTTACGGACTAATGTTCTGTACCAGTATTTTTCTTCCACCAAGGCGATCATGTGTTTTTTTTTTATGAATCTACGTTCTCCATTTGATCTCAGAGTATAATGTGTCGTCCGAATACCCACATCTGTGGTATTTTTGGGAGCTCATTTTTCCAGCTGGATGTTATTTAGGCCATTTTGAATTGAATTTGAAACAATAATGCCCATTTTCACCTACGACTGAGTACTAACAGCAGCAACAAAAAATAAGTGGTGGCACTCCGGGAGTGCCGACAGAAGTGAAAACTTGAACAAGATCGCCTTGGTGGAAGAAAAATACTTGTATAGAACATTGGTCCGTAACCTTATCTAAATAAAGAGCACAATCGCGTTTACAAAACCTTTAAAGTAAAAATATTTGCATAGAACATCGAACCGAAACGTAATATAAATAAAGAGCACAATCGCGTTAAAAAAATGAGGTGTCGTCATGGTGTAGCGAAATCAATGGTTTAGCCATCTTAAAAAATGCCCAACGCGCCTAAAGAAGTTATCACTTAAAAAATCTGCTGTTTCATAGAAAAGTGCAAGACCTACGCGGTCAAAATGTATGGAACAGCAGATTTTTTTTTTATAACCTACGATAAATTTTAACGCAGGGGCGTTCAGAATCATGTACTGAATCCATTGGTAACAGTTTTCGCGTCGATGTCCCATGCCATACTGTATAAAGATGGTCGTAACCATCAGATGGTGTTATTATTTAGCCACAAGCCCCTCTTTCCTAGACTATAATTTATACATACATAACATCACGCCTTGTTTCCCCGAAGGGTTGGGCAGAGGTGTCCCTGTAGCAGGTACACCCACATTTCGCCAATTATGTTTAAGTCCCATGTAATAGGGGGCGAGCCTATTGCCATCAACCGGGCACACATCCAGGCTCCGAGCTGCTACTGAGAAATTTCAGATAGAAAAACCCAATAACACTTTGCCCGACCCGGGAATCGAACCCAGGACCTCATGCTCAGCGGTAGCGCTTGCGACCACTAGACCAACGAGGCAGACAGTATAATTTTATTATTTATTTAGACACTATAATTTATTTATTTTATATTATAATCTTCTCACTGTGTATTGAAGTACCATGTTAATCTATTTATTTGTTTTGTCAGGGCACAGTATCACCCGTCCCAGACAGCGAATACGCTCGCTGTACGTTAGAAGTGCGTGGAATGACGTGCGCGTCCTGTGTCGCCGCTATTGAGAAACACTGCACTAAACTATACGGTAAGTTCTTATTAACCGATTTCAAAAAAAGGAGGAGATTCTCAGTTCTTCGGGATATACATATATACTGAATGATATTTTCAATACCTACTTGACCAAAATGTATGAAACAGCTGATTTTTTTTTCGTGATCTTAGAGTTGCTGCCATAGTCAAAGTTGTTTATAATCATGGGTAGAACACCCTGTAAAAAATTTGGAGACTAAAAAAATCATCCAATATATAGTAGGTATACAGGGTGATTGGAAGATGGGTGCAAAGCTTTAAGGCGAAGATAGTATAGACAATTTAGAACCATTTAAGCCATGGTTGTCTTAGACGAAGTCTTACCAAATATTTTTAACCAAATTTTTAAGTTTTTTTTCGGAAATTCTCAAAATTTTATGTAAACTGCATAATTATGGCCAAATTGAATGATAAATGAATTCATTTTTTATTTATTTAATTAAAGTAATGTGTAAGCAATCAAGCAAAACATGTTTTAGGCTTCTGTGTCATTAGACATTTTTTTTACAGACATTTAAAGCTCAGAAAAAATAAAAAAATTGTACAATACGTCTTTTAAACCTTATTAAAAATTAAAAAAATTGGTAAGACTTGGTCTAAGACAACCATGGCTTAAATGGTTCTAAATTGTCTATACTATCTTCACCTTAAAGCTTTGCACCCGTCTTCCAATCAACCTGTATTTTTAAAATATGTATGTTCCCCGATTACTCAAAGACGGCTGGACCGATTTGAAAAATTATTTTCTGTTTGAAAGGGTATACTTTCAAGTTGATCCCATTGTCATTTGGTCACGATCTGATGATGGGATCTTGGAGAAATCGAGGGAACTCTTCAAATATTAAAGGCACATCTATAGCGATTTGGGTATTTTTAATGAGTAGTTGACATTAGGCTACTGTAATTTAGATAAATTACAAACCAACTCACTAAAAAGTGAAAAAAAAAACTTTTTTACAAAAAGCACAACCGACTTCCCAAGTACGAAGTGAAAATTAACTTTAATTTCGGAAGTCGGTGTCAAAAAACTAAAATACTGATCCAAAGACACCGACTTCCGAAATTAAAGTTATTTTTCACTTTGTAGTTTGGATAACATATTCATAGTCTTGATAATCAAATCAAAGAGCTCGTGGCTAAGTAATAACAGCTGCACGGGTTGATCCATCAAGTTAATCTACGCTTGCCGCGGTTGGTCCGTAGATGGGTGACCATCTTTACATACCGAGACTCCTCCGTGCCTCGGAAAGCACGTTAAGCCCGTCCCGGCTGTCATTCGTGGATCTTTGACAGTCATTACGGGTCGTCAGAAGCCCGAAATTCAGAATACCAGTCTTTCCAAGGAGTATCGTATTACCCAGTTACTGGGTTGTGGAGGTCAGATAGGCAGTCGCTCCATGTAAAATACTGGTATTCAGCTGAATCCGGTTAAACTGGAAGCCGACAAGCCGACCGCAACATAGTTTTTAAAAGGCTAGGCCGGAGCCAACGGCTTATCATGATTTCAAAGGCATGGAGGGGTTTCGGTATGTAATGAATGGTCACCCATCTGCGACCCGACTTCGGCATGTGTTGCTTAACCTTGAAGATCGACCAGTGTGGCTGTTATTTTAGGGGCATGAGGAACAGGGTGTAAAGTTCACTCATCCACCATAGAAAAGGGAGGATCCTCCGACCAGACGGGTGTTGTGTCTGGCGGGCAACTGCCCATCGGTTGGAAGTTGAAATCTTGTATGTATGTCGATCGCTCGGTAAACTCTTAACTGCGCGATGCAGGATTTGTGTGACGTCATGTCTTTGATGCGTAGTTTGTATGTGGCGGTGTAACCGCTACATTATTACCTAGCCCGAAGCCCCTCTTAAGAAATTATTATCATCTATGGTCACCCATCCGCGGCCCGACCTCGACATGCGTTGCTTTACCTTGAAGAACGACTAGTGCGGCTGTTATAACATTAGCCAGGAGCCCCTCAGTGTGAAGGGCGGGAACTGTTTTATGTAATTTTTACGTTAAAAACGTGCTTATTCTCAACCTATTTTGATTATTATGACTCAATCTGCCCACGATGCAGCTGAATACCAGTATTTTACATGGCGCGACTGCCTATCTGACCTCCACAACCCAGTTACTGGGTAATACGAAACCCCTAACTCTACAAGCATGAAACTATATTTTTGGCTGAAAAACAGTTACTTATGCAATTTTTTTTTATCTTTTCCAGGAGTTGACTCAATCCTCGTAGCCCTATTAGCAGCTAAAGCCGAAGTTCGGTACGCCCCTAACAAGATCTCAGCTGCAGACGTGGCCAACTGTATCACGGAATTAGGGTTCCCTTCGAGCGTTATCAGCGACTGTGATGGTAGCGGCCAGAGGGACCTGCACGTGGCGGTAAGGAGCTGTTTCTTTTTTATTATCTTCCATGAGTCTTTAAATTCATCCATCATCATTATTCAAGACATTGGTGCCGATTCCCTTGTTCACAAACTAAACTAAATTTAAGTTCAGTGCATCTTTTTCTTTATATTTCATTAAGAAAAGGACAGAAGATAAATTTTAGTTTAGTCCTGTCAAATTAATCAGCGCTTGACGTAAATTGACGTAATTTTAGTAGGCAAGTTTTTAATCACGTCTAAACTTGTATGGAGTAGTGACAGGCGCTGATTTATTTGACAGGACTAAACTAAAATTTATCTTCTGTCATTTTCTTAATGAAATAGAAAGAAAAAGATGCACTGAACTTAAATTTTGTTTAGTTTGTGAACAAGGGAATCCGCACCAATGACAAGTAAAATTTAATCGGAGAGGCAACCGGATTGCGAATGCTAATCTGGGTCTTGAAGTGATATCGAACCCCCCCGTACTGTCCGAATGGACCGCAAATGGATGGGGGGCAAACATTTTTTTTTTACACGACATTCAAAATTTAAGCTCTAATAAGTGCAAGGAATTTTTGTCTAAGAATGCCATCCAAAAATTAAAAACTATTTTAAATTCTAAAGAGAAAAAAAAACCCAAAATAAAATTGTGATTAAATAATTTTTTTATATTCAACAAGACATAAAAAAAAAATATAAATGTCAGAATCGTTTAAAAAAAATGTCAAATTGTAAAATGTTATAAATAAATATTATTATATTTTATTATTTATTTATTATATTAGCAGTATTTCAATAACAACAATATTACCTTCTGAATGAAAGGCGACTAACAAAATGTATTTACGAGACTGATGTGAAGGGAGAGGCCGGGCGGGGACGTCCTAGGAGGACATATACTGACCTTATTGGTGATGTTCTTCAGAAAGGCCAGGTGCGTAGTACTCGCAACCGACGTGCGTGTATGACCAGATGTATGACCGTAAACGAGGCAAAAGGAGTATGTAAGGATCGTAGCAGGTGGCGTTCTGTAGTTTCTGCCTACCCCCATGGGAAGAAGGCGTGAGTTTATGTATGTATGTATGTATTACCTTCTGTTTCAGATAAAAGGCATGACGTGCGCGTCGTGCGTCAGTAAGATAGAAAAGAGTGTACTTAAGCTGACCGGAGTCGTGTCCTGTACTGTCGCGTTGACTACCAGCAAGTGAGTATTGTTATAATTGTAACTATTATCTGCTTTTCTTAATTTATCGTGACTAGCCGACTCCCTAAAGAGCCAAGAGCCAGAGCGGGCTGGGAGCGGCTCCCGCTCCCGACCCGCTCCGCGCCCGACCCGCGCACGCGTAGCGTGTGCTGACATCCATTTAATACAAGGAATTACAATATATACAAGCCCGCCGTACTCCCGTCCAGTTCAGTCAGATCCGCCGCCCGAGGCATATCCTTTCCGACCCAGATGACCCCATTACACTCCTCCAGGAGCAGAATAGGGTCACCAGTACAGTGCACAAACACAGACGCCTCCCGACATTCCGACCTCGCCGCCGAGGTCCTTTGCGATCGCGACCGCATCCTCGAGTCAATGATACTCCCCCGACCCTTGATCGATAACGAGGTGCCAGCAGTTGTTGCAGCTAAGCACTTAGCTTTAAATACCCCGCATAATAATCATGATGAACTCAAACTCAAACTCAAAGCATTTATTTCAAATAAACCAATTACAGGCACTTTTGAACTGTCAAGGGGTCGGTCAGTCAGAAAGATGAAGCTAGTTGCCCATTCCAAAGCGTAGTAGGTACCTATGGAGAAGAACGGGCAAGAAACTCCACGGACACTGATGATAATCCAATTTTGATCCAGCCTGTCCCTTCTTGCTGTCCACCCCCAGCGACGCCCTAAGCCAAAGTTCGTACCCCACAGGGGGTGCCCTTAGCGAGCGTTCGCTTAATTTTACTTCAGAATAGTTTATTTGCTCCTGGCTGGAGGCTTTAAGTGTAGTAGCTTAAGGCACCCACAAGAAAGCCCGATTAAGCAACCAAGACCTTAGTGGTTAAAACTGCGAGTTGCCATAAAAAAAATTAAAAACTCCCGTCCCGACCCGCGCCCGACATGCACCCGCCTTGTGTGTGTGTTGAGCTTTAAGCTACCAATAATCTCCGCTTTTTAAATTAGTTTGACTTGGTCCGAGAGACGCCTTATTGGCTACAAATATTAAAAAATTATTATCATACTGGCTGTTATCCACGACTTTGTTTGCGTTCCAAGATGAAAAGTATCCTTCTCCTTTTTTTTTAGGTAGGGCATCTCGTAGTTGACCTCTGAGATCATGACTACTTAACCGGGCTTTCCTGTGGGTGCCTTAAGCTACTACACTTAAAACCTCCAGCCAGGGGTTATTCAACTATGCTAATTAAAACTAGGTGAACGCTCGCTAAGAGCACCCCCTGTGGGGTACGAACCTCGGCTTAGGGCGTCAACCGGACATCAAGGATGGGACGGGCTGGATGTCTTTCTCCGGGTCATCGTCTACCCATGTGTCAAATTTTTGCTGTTTTAGCCTGAAAGTGTAACAAAGTCACTTTCGGATTTATAATATTAGTTAGAATTATGTAAAAAAACAAACCCGTGCGGTCCGGGGACGGAACAAACAAAATTTTCACAGCCGCCATCTTGGATTTTAACATCAGTATCGGCAAGATAATTAATTGATTCAGGCGTGACCTTGCGGAAATCCATTATAAAATACAATAGACGTGGATATATTTAGTAACCTGTTCCGCTTAGCTATTTCTAAAGAGCCATAAAAAAACGCGCGCACGCGTCTGCACTCAGCGCTCGGTGTGGCAACACGCCGTGTTCGAGTTCGCAACAAGTCCATCGTCATCCTGAGGATGCCTCGTTGAGAGGTGAAACACTTGACGATTTCTTTCAGGAGTTTTTTTTTTTATGGCTCTTTAGAAATAGCTAAGCGGAACAAGTTACTAAATATATCCACGTCTATTGTATTTTATCAGTATCGGCATAAAACCCTCGAAAACCACGAAAACGACACCCGTGATGAAAAATTTGAAAATTTTCGCAGCCGGCCTTCTTGGATTTTCATTTTGACCAAATTCTTCGCATGGAGGAGGGGGCATAACGCTTTTTCGCTACGTTGCGATTTCTACTAGTCAACTCCTACCGCAAGCCGCGTTAAAGAACTTCGTTCCAAAATTCAAGCTTTTGACAAAAATTGTTCAGACAGAAACGAATTATTTTTAGTTAGGTATTACCTCAATTGGGCACGCCACAATAGCGGCGATAAGTCCCCTCGTTGAGGAGTGGCTAGAGAGGCGCCACGGCGTCCTCACCTTCCGCTTGACGCAGGTCCTCACCGGACACGGTTGTTTCGGGAGGTTCCTGTTCAGGATAAGGTGGGAGGAAACTCCCGGGTGTCACCACTGTGTGGATCGCCCGGAGGACACGGTGGAGGTCTGTCCGGCTTGGGCGGAGCATCGCCGTGTCCTCGTGGAGGCGATCGGCGGCGGTGATCTCTCGCATCCGGCCCTGATCCAGGCCATGGTACGGAGCGAGAGGGCATGGGAGGCCGTCACCTTCTTCTGCGAAGTGGTAATGCTCGCGAAGGAGGAGGCGGAGCGCGTGAGGGAGAGGCAAATTTCGCGCCTTCACGCCCCATGCTCCTAACCGCTGCAGGAGACGCCCTGGGCTTCGGGAGTCGCAGGTCGACTGCCGGCCACCGTAGGCGCGGGCTTGCGGACGGTGAGCAATGGGTAGCTCGCCGTCCGGTAAGGCCCAGGCCCGGGGCCACGACGCAACGTGTTCCACGCGCGCCGAGCTGACATGTCAGCAGAACTGTAGGGGGGCGCTAGGGGCGATGCCTGCCGGGGTCAAGGGGAACGTCCGAAAGGGTTACCGTGGCCCCCGGCAACATGGCAACTGAAGAAAAACGTGTGGGTTTTAGTCAGTAAGAGTCTGACACGTCCTCCCGCTCCGCCCACAGCAGGAAAAGTTATTTCATAATTTCCCACCCAAAAAAAAGGTATTACCTCAATATTTTTCTCTTGTAGCTTAAAAAAATTAAACATTTATATTTCCGTTTAACAAATAATAATTTTATGATTTTTGTTCACAGAGGTAAAATAAAATACAACGCGGAACAGATAGGTCCGCGAACTATTTGTGAAGCGATCGACAATCTTGGATTCGAGTCCAGTGTAGTGACACCACACAACAGGGGGACCACCAACTATTTAGAACACAAGTAAGTACTAAAACATACTACATTGTGTGAGTCATCACCTGTCCAGCCTTGTCCCAACTATGTTCGTGTTACCCGGATGTAGCTGAATACCAGTATGTTTAATAATAATTAATAATTTATTTATTTATTTCTTACCACAAATTATAGAGAATGTTAGTACAAGTCACAATTTTATAATTAATTTGTGTAAGACTGGTGCCTAAACTAAATTTTTTACAAAACCTGTTTGTCATGACGGGGTCCGCTAGGGCCAATGCCTGCCGGGGCTGCGAATAAGGGCCGAAAGGGACATCGTGGCCCCCGGCAACAGGGCAACCGAAGGAACACGGGTGGGTTTTAGGCAGTAAGAGTCTGACACGCCCTCCCGCTCCACCTAGAGCGGAAGAAGTTATTTGATAATTTCCCACAAAAAAAAAAAAGATTAACAACGTTTTACATTTTTATTGTTGTACTGGAGACGATCTGATTCGCATATAATATTATTCAAATAAAAATCTCATACATTATAATGTTGCAATCAGGGACTTGAAACGTTACTCAAAATAACGCTACGCGAAGTTCCGGTAAAGATAATTTGTACCGTTCCACCAAGATCGCAACAAAATTAATTCCTTGGCTATAACGATACTAACAAACGGAACGAAATCTTAAACTGTTTAAAAACACTATTAAAAATATATCGTTATTAATATATCGGTATAATGAAATAATAACGTTTTTCATTCCGATACGCAACATTGCCAAAAAAAATTGTGAAGATGACACTATCACATGAATATAAAAGTAGATAGGTAACCAAAACTATTCATTCACAACACTGTCTGTAAAAAATGAGCACTTTCGTACGAACTTATGTTTGAATACGGCGGTGGCTTACCACCAGCCGGCCGCTGGCCGCTGTAACGGGGGTGGCCGGTGGTGGTGGTGGTGCTGGGCGACGACAGAGCGGTGGTCAGCGGGAAAAGTTCTTAAGAATAACGTTATACATATGCATCTGTAACGTTATTACAAGCGGATATAAGCATAATGTTACTGATACCTATAACGTTACTTAAAATGTTGTTCTACAAAAATGATATTCTGTAACGTTTTTTTTTGTAACGTTATTAATATTTTTAGGTTTTAGTATCGTTACAAAATTTGGAGCGTTATTAGATAACATTTTGTGTAACGGAACGAAATTAATTTCGTTTTCAAGTCCCTGGTTGCAATATTGCTCATAAAAATTTATTTACAAAAATAGAGAAAGTAAAGTAATTGATTAAAGATACATGCAAGGAAGATGGAAGTGTATGTGTGTGGTGTGTGTGTGTGTGATGTAGAGTGCGTGAGTGTGGTGTTGGGTAATTGTGCGTTGCAAAGGGAACATTATGTTAGAACATGGTTTTGAAAAGATCTTCAATTTATTAATAATGTAAGGTAATAAACCAGTCAGTTATTTTTCTTTTAAAAGTTGCTTTGTTCAGGGTATGAATAGGGATGATGACAAAAAAAATATTTTTTGTCCGTCTTCTAGATAATTAAATAATATTGGACACATATTTTTCGCAAGCGCTACTGCTGAGCATGAGGTCCTGGGTTCGATTCCCGGGTCGGGCAAAGTGTTATTGGGTTTTTCTATCTGAAATTTCTCAGTAGCAGCTCGGAGTCTGGATTTATGCCCGGTTGATGGCAATAGGCTCGCCCCCTATTACATGGGACTTAAACATAACTGGCGAAATGTGGGTGTACCTGCTACAGGGACACCTCTGCCCAACCCTTCGGGGAAACAAGGCGTGATGTTATGTTATGTGTATATTTTTTCTTTTTTTACGTTGTCAAAAGATTACGGCGATACATTGAGTTAAAATGTGCCGTGACGTCACGAGTATGTAGATTTTATACTTACTTGTGACGTAGCGACCCCCACTCCCGAACTTTAATGCGTTTTATCTAAGTCATTTTTTAATATGATAAAGCAAAAAATACGTGTCTAATATTTTTTTATTATCTGACTGACGGACTAAATAGAATTTCTTTTTTTTGACCCAGGCATCATGCCTATTGAGATTAAATCATGCAGTCTGTTGCATAAAAACGGGCCAAGAAAAAAAAAAAAATTTTGGGTAATTTTATTGTCAACGTTATAATTGTTTCTATGTTAATTAATAATTAAACGGTGACGGAAAACATCGTGAGGAAACCGGCATGCCTGAGAGATATTTCTCGACGGCATGTGAAGCCAAGTCAGATGCCCATGGACGGCATAAAAACTCTGACACCAGGTTAGTCACTAACCACACGAAAAGAAGAAGAATGTAATTGGTGTTTTACCATTTTAATTAACTATAAATTACAAAAACCAGTTACTGGGTAATATGATACCTAAGAAAAAAGAAATAAGACTGTTGTCATACTTACCGGTTTCTGATTACACGTAACGACTAGCATAATCAGCCTATAATGTTCCCACTGCTGGGACTGCGTCCTCCTCTCTGTGAGAGGCAGTGGGCCGTACTCCATCACGCGGGCCCAGTGCGGGGCGGTAGATGTCACGTGTCTGATGCCTTCTAAGAATTAAAGCAATAGTTTTTATCTTTATTTTCTTTTGTCCATAGAGAAGAAATAAGAAAATGGCGCAACGCGTTCTTAATCTCCCTCATCTTCGGCGGCCCCTGTATGATAGCCATGGCATACTTCATGGCCGTCATGTCGCACGGACACAGCGCCAAGGACATGTGCTGTGTGCTGCCCGGGCTCAGTCTGGACAATCTGCTCATGTTTGTGCTGTCCACACCCGTACAGGTACAAAATAAACATTTACAATACCCTGATATATACTAAACAATAGTCACAAACAGTCTTGCAATACACCCACACACCCCCAAACAATACTCCCACACACTCTCAAAAAACACACCCACACACCCCCAAACAATACACCCACACACCCCAAATACACCCACACATCCCAAATACACCCACACATCCCAAACAATACACCGACACACCCTCAATCAATACACCCACACACCACAGACAATACATTACATGTTCTTACAGCACACCCCCAATTCACTGCAAAACATTCCCATTCTCACTAATAAATAAACACCACATACAGCCAAAAGGAGATGTTTGATTTTGGGCCACCTCTATGTACAGTACAGACGCCAGTACATCAAGCTACCCGAAACTGTCAAATTTTCCCAATCAACTTTGAACCTTATGCTTCAGCGATAAAGTTGAAAATATATTAAATAAATTTGACAGATTGTAGTAGCCTGATGTGCTGGCGTCTGTACATAGATAAATAGGAAAATAAATTAATAGTTTAAAAAACACTAGAAACACGCTTTTATAAATGCAAGTAAAAACAAAAAGACCTTGAAACCTAATCGTGGTCATGATCGTGTTCAAAGTCCATTACGTGGCCTTTCTCACAAGTGCAAACACGACTATGATACGATATTCCATCATGGAATGCCAGTGCCTATCTTCCGGCTTCGTCATCAGACCTTGAAACCTAATCGTGGTCAAAGTTCATTACAAGACTTTTCTAAGAAATCCTGAACAGCTATGATACGATTTTCCATCATGAAGTTCCAGTTCATATCTTCCGGCTCCATCATCAGATCAGTTCGATAGTACCATATTATTGTATTGTCATCAGAACTACATACAGCTGCCAATTTTCATTACGCTACGACCCTTGGAAGATGGTTAAATTAGTTACCTTAGATTCCATTACATAGTTACATACAGGTCGACCTACTAAAAGCGTGTTAAAATAGGGGATATTCATAAAAATACAAACACATTTATTTGAAGAAGAGTACAGGCGTTTAAGAAAATAGAAATACTGTACAGGGTTATTGCTAATTTGTCGGCAATTCATTAAGGGGTCATTTGCATAGGGACCCCTGTGCAAATGACCCCTTAATGAATTGAAATAAAGGGTTATTTGGTTGCAAACGAACTCTCCGACATACTACACAATTTTCTTTCCTATAAATAAATGTAATATTTCGATTTCTTCCACAGTTCATCGGTGGCTGGCATTTTTACAAGCAAGCATACAAGGCCTTACGACACGGGACCTCTAACATGGACGTTTTAATTTCTATGACTACAACAATTAGGTGAGTTTTTAACCGACTTCCAAAAAGGAGGAGGTATGTCCACCGATTTCTCCGTCAATTGTGGACCGATATTCCAAAATTCTTTTTTGTTTGACAGGGTATGCTCTCGAGGTGGTCCCATATAAATTTTATTAACTTTGCTTCGATAGTTTTTGAGTTAGCTTCAATAATACGTATTTTTTCCCACTTTGTATGTGGATGATATGATAAGTTCCTGTCACTGTTATTTACACAGCAGGTAGTGGTATTCGAATTTGTGTGGGGTAGATACCACAACTAAAAATCGAAAAATGAAAACTTTTTACAAAAAAAAAAAACAACCGACTTCCAAAAAACTCTACAAAGTGAAAAATAACTTTAATTTCGGAAGTCGGTGACAAAACCGAAAATTCAAAACCAAAGACACCGACTTCCGAAATTAAAGTTATTCTTCACTTTGTAGTGTTTTTTGGAATCGGTTGTTTTTTTTTTTGTAATTTTTTTTTTGCAATTTGCAGGTTGTATGTTGTTGATCTAAATATGATTTGCGACCCTATCTTTTGATTTTATTATTATTAAATTCCCTTTATTTAATTAAAATACTTAAAAATTACATTTTTAAATATAAAAAATAGTAGCCCACCGGTATCGAGAACAGGGTCCAAGCTACCGGCGGTCAGGGCTCCAGAGAGAGGAACCTCCTGACAATGCGAGCCGTGTCCAGGAGTACCGCTTTCTGAATCAAGCCCTTAATCTAGCTGCCCAACGAGAGTCTCCTTAGGTGTTGGTCGAGGCTCTTGGCAATTAAGCCATTGGCTGATACGACTATCGGCACAATGATCGCTAAGTCCACATCCCACATGTCGACAACCTCGCGAGCCAAGTCAAGATACTTGATTTGTTTGTGTTTCTCGGCTTTCACGAGGTTGCCGTCATGTGGGACCGTTATGTCAATAATCATTGTGCGCCGCTCTACTCGATCCACCACCACTATATCAGGCTTATTGGCAACAATAGTCCTGTCAGTGATGATGGATCGATCCCAGTACAATGTGATATTTCCATTTTCGAGAACTGGGTCGGGCACATACCTGTAGTACGGCACTTCCGATTCCACAAGGCTGTATTTCAGAGCAAGTTGCTGATGGATAATCCTGGCTACAAGGTTGTGTCTATGCAAGTACTCTTCGTTAGCTAGACGATTAGCGACGCTAGCTGCTGGGGAGTTTGTTGCGCCACTTCTTCTTCCCAGCTAAAGGCACTAGGAAGTGGTGAAGGGTGGGCGTTTTTGGGGGACTGTCTTATGTAATTTTGACGTTCGAAAAGTGCTGATTCTCAGCCTAGTTTGAATAAATGACTTTTGAATTTTGAATTTTGAATTTTTTGAATTATTAAATTCTGTATTAAGAGTAACTATGACTCATACAATGTAAGTAACAATAAAATAAACTTACAACTATGTTCGTTATACAATTACACAAACACACAACAGAATAGTCACTGCTTCAGCATTCCAGCTGAGATACTGGAGCAACGACTTACAATACTGTAATGGATTGGGCTGCGCAGGGTAGGCTGCGCAGGCCGTTAACGGTTAGGTAGTTAGAGGTAGATAATAAAACAGCTGGATAGGTTAGTATATATAATTATTAGATATAATGATAGATAGTAGTAACACGGCTAGGTCGTGGGTAAGGTCACTGACACAGTTCTGAGCACTCGCACACTAAGATTAGGAAGGAAGGGTACCGTCCTTGGTAGCACATGGTAGATGTGCGGGGCCTGCTCAGCACAGGCTCCGCAGTAGGCCGGACGGCCCTAGCACGTGGTAGTACACGTCAGTAGCCGTAAAGGTCGCCTGTCAGCACAGGCGCGCGGCGGTAGGCCGCAGGTAGGCAGGCCTTCGTCAGCGTGCCCTTGAGCCCGTACAGAGAGCCCCTAGGTCGGGGCACACAGTCCTGAGGGTCACTTCCATCAGGAAAGCGACCGGCAGTCGAAATGACAGAGTGTCCTTAAAAAATTGGTGTTGTGCGACGTTTTTAGTGATGTGGTTAGGTACTTACTAATTGTGAAATTAACTTCACTCGACTAATTGTAGTTAAGGCCGCTCACAACGCTACAATACAGCAGTCCAGCCTGTCAGCAATAACTTCCCAGGATGCTGTTGGTACTGCCTCGCACCCTGACGCACATATTTTACTTATTAATGCATAAAATCAATCAACACGCAATCCCGCAAACATCCCTGATGCGCTACAGATGCGAGGCAGCCCCATCAACACCCTGAAAGCATTATTGTACTGCACGCGAAGGGCACTGTACGATCGGCGGTGATCTCTCGCGTCTGGCCCTGGTCCAGGCCATGGTACGGAGCGAGAGGAAATGGGAGGCCGTCACCTCCTTTTGCGAAGCAGTAATGCTCGCGAAGGAGGAGGCGGAACGCGTGAGGGAGAGGCAAATTTCGCGCCCTCACGCCGCAGGAGGAGACGCCCTGGGCGTGGGGAGTCGCAGGCTGATTCCCGCCCACCGTAGGCGCGGGCTTGCGGCCGGTGAGCAATGGGTAGCTCGCAGTCCGGTAAGGGCCAGGCCCGGGGCCACGGCGCAACGTGTTCCACGCGCGCCTCAAAGAGATGTCAGCAGAACTGACGGGTCCGCTAGGGGCGATGCCTGCCGGGCTCGCCCGGCAACATGGCAACCGAAGGAACACGGGTGGGTTTTAGTCAGTAAGAGTCTGACACGCCCTCCCGCTTCGCCCAGAGCGGGAGAAGTTATTTGATAATTTCCCACCAAAAAAAAAAAGGCCACAGGTGTAAAATGAGGAACAGAAGGCTCTAAAAAGTGTTTTGAGTGTTTTGTGTTTTTAACCGACTTAAAAAAACGTAGGACCTCAGAACTTTCGACTGGGTGAACCAATTTTGATGATTCTTTTTTATTTGAAAGCTGGCGGTTCCCGTGTGGTCCCATTTCAATTTGGTCCAGTTCTGACAATGGCATCCATGAGAAAATCATATAAGTCTTAAATTTGACGACAAACGGACGAATAACTCAATATCATGCCAACCGATTTCGATGGTTCTTTTTTATTGGAAAGGATGTACTTACTACAAGGGTACTGACCCACTAAAAATCGAGAAATAAAAAAAACAAACGACTTCTAAAAAAAAAATACAAAGTGAAAAATAACTTATATTTCGGAAGTCGGTGGCAAATAACGAATATACAAAACCAAAGACACCGACTTCCGAAATATAAGTTATTTTTTACTTTGTAGTGTTTTTTTAACTGCCTCGTTGGTCAAGTGGTCGCAAGCGCTACTGCTGAGCATGAGGTCCTGGGTTCGATTCCCGGGTCGGGCAAAGTGTTATTGGGTTTTTCTATCTGAAATTTCTCAGTAGCAGCTCGGAACCTGGATTTGTGCCCGGTTGATGGCAATAGGCTCGCCCCCTATTACATGGGACTTAAACATAACTGGCGAAATGTGGGTGTACCTGCTACAGGCACACCTCTGCCCAACCCTTCGGGGAAACAAGGCGTGATGTTATGTTATGTTTTTTTAGAAGTTGTTTGTTTTTTTTTTCTCAAAAAGTTTTTTTTGTGTTTACTCTATGCCAGTAATAGTAACTAACCCACTCTTGTCTCCAACAGTTACGCCTACTCCCTAGCAGTGGTAATAGCAGCAATGGCCATGCAACAAGACACAAGCCCCGTCACGTTCTTCGACACGCCGCCGATGTTGTTGGTGTTCGTGTCTCTGGGGAGGTGGCTTGAACATATCGCTAAGGTAAGAACTCCCAAGAAATGTATAATACAGGGTGACAGGGACATCGACACGAAAACTGTTACCATGGATTCAGTACATGATTCTGAACCAGCCTGCGTTGAAATTTTTCGTCGGTTATTTTAAAAAAATCTGCTGTTCGATACATTTTGACCGTGTAGGTATTGCATTTTTCTATGAAACAGTAGATTTTTTTAAAGTGAAAACTTCTTAAGGCGCGTTGGGCATTTTTGAGATGGGACTAAACCATTGATTTCGCGACACTGTAACGCAATTTACCGACACCGTAGAGTAAAAGACATCAACGCGTTGATTACCGCGGTGCCGATTTTTTTTTTTCAAGTTTTCATTTCTGTCGGCCACGGTTTTTTTTTTAACAACCGATGAAAATTTTCAACGTAGGGGCGTTCAGAATCATGTACTGAATCCATGGTAACAGTTTTCGCGTCGATGTCCCTGACATCCTGTATAGAAAACTAGCTGCACCCCGCGGTTTCACCCGCATAAGTCTCGATCCCGTGGGAATATCGAGATAAAAAGTATCCTATGTCCTAACCCATGTCATGATCTACCCATGTGCCAAGTTTCATCCAAATCTGTTCAGCCGTTTTAGTGTGAAAGCGTAACAAACAAACTCACATTCGCATTTACAATATTTGTTAGGATGAGCCTCTTTTTGTGATCCTCTAATAATTCCCTTTTTGGTTTCCTAAATCGATCCGCTAATATACTAGATCGTCCTAGTAACTGTGACCGACGAAGATGTAGCGCTCGCCAGTCGCTCCCGCGACACAGCTCGCTTCGCTCGCTCGGCTCGCGCACGTTTGGTAACAGTTCTAACCTAACCAATTTCGTCGAGGTGTCCTGGCTTAGTTACTGAGACTAACTTAGAAAAACGGCCAGAAAGATAAAAATACGCTCATTTGTTTTACAAAACGAGCGAGTTTTACAGGAGTTGCATATGATGATCACATCTGACATCTTGGCTGACAGTACCAACCTCTCGGAAAATGGGTAGGTATCATCTGACGGCCAACTCTAGCACCGCCCGCTCCCATTGGTCAAATCAAATAGCGCTGTTACACACTTCCGTCCCTTCTCACAAAATCCACAAATTACAGGAAAGCCAGAGGAAAAATGATCAAAAATACAATCATCATTAGGAGACGAGTTTTTAGAGGCACATTTATTTATTTTAGTGCCTCGTTGGTCTAGTGGTCGCAAGCGCTACTGCTGAGCATGAGGTCCTGGGTTCGATTCCCGGGTCGGGCAAAGTGTTACTGGGTTTTTCTAACTGGAAATTCTCAGTAGCAGCTCGGAGTCTGGATTTGTGCCCGGTTGATGGCAATAGGCTCGCCCCCTATTACATGGGACTTAAACATAACTGGCGAAATGTGGGTGTACCTACTACAGGTACACCTCTGCCCTACCCTTCGGGGAAACAAGGCGTGATGTTATTTATTTTAAAAATTATTAGAGGACCAATTTTAAATATTTTTAAATCCCAAAACACCTCATTAATTTTCCTTTTTCTTCCTCAGGGCAAAACATCTGAAGCACTATCAAAGCTACTGTCCCTCAAACCTACAGAAGCTGTCCTAGTGACACTTGATGACAACGGACATCCCATCAGCGAGAAGAGCATACCAGTGGACCTGGTGGAGCGAGGGGATGTTCTGAAGGTAAGCCAAAATTGTTTGGTAACTAATTTATTTTTTAAGTGAAAACTTCTTTAGGCGCGTTGGGCATTTTTAAAGATGGGGAAAAACAATTGAACTCGCGACTCCGTTACCGACACCTCATTTTTGTAAACGTGATTGTGCTCTTTATTCGTATTACACAACGGATCAATGATCTATGCTAGTATTTTTACATTAAAGGTTTTGTAAACGCGATTGTGCTCTGTATTTATATTATGTTACGGATCAATGTTCTATGTAAGTATTTTTACTTTAAAGGTTTTGGAAGTATTTTTTTAAATTGTTCATGTTTTCACTTCTGTCGGCACTCCCGGAGTGCCTCTGTTTTTTTTTCTTTCTTACAGTTATAAAATAAAAATACATTGTAGGTAATCCAAAACTTACTTCCAAAACCCGGTTTAAAATTCTGTAGAATAATCAAAAAAGTTTATATTTTTAACTTTTTAGTTGTGGTTCCTAACCTACACAAATTCGAATACCACTACCTGCTATGTAAATAACAGTGACAGGAACTTATCATATCATCCACATGCAAAGTGGGAAAAAATACGTATTATTGAAGCTAACTCAAAAACTTCCCAAACAAAGTTAATAAAATTTATATGGGACCACCTCTGAAGTATGATCTACCAAACAAAAAAAGAATCATGAAAATCAATTCATAATTGGCGGTGTAAGCGCGTAACAAAAATACAAAAAAAAAACAGTGGCACTCCGGGAGTGCTGACAGAATTGAAAACTTGAACAAGCTCGCCTTGGTGGAAGAAAAATACTTGTATAGAACATTGGTCCGTAACCTTATCTAAATAAAGAGCCCAACAGCGTTTACAAAAAAAAAAAAAAATACTTCCAAACCTTTAAAGTAAAAATACTTGCATAGAACATCGATCCGTAACGTAATTATAAATAAAGAACACAATCGCGTTTACAAAAATGAGGTGTCGGTAACTGTGTCGCGAGTTCAATTGTTTTTTCCCATCTCAAAAATGCCCAACGCGCCTAAAGAAGTTTTCACTTCAAAAAAAACATACAGTTGAGAACCTCCTCCTTTTGGAAGTCGGTTAAAAATGTTACTACGCAGCCTTCTGCGCAAGTTTGAAACTGCTGAGTTAAATCGGCCGTATTATTTATTTATTTAAACTATTCACACTCAAAAAGGTACAAAGGCGGACTTAATGCTTTAGGCATTCTCTACCAGTCAACCAAGGGTGGTGAAGAGATTAGATGGCAGGTGCTCTGTTTGAGAGGAACAAAGAAAATATTATTAAAAATATATCATTAGAAATAAAATAACAGTACATAAATAGGTTATAACTATAATACACATACATACTATATTTTTATAATATAAATATATTTATTATATAAATATACATATATGTCGGAGACGGGTATGTGACTTTCGTTATTATCAGCGATATTTTAACTACTGTGGGCGTAGTGTGGGTAGTGTTGGTTAATGCGCAATAGAAAAACAGTTTGCAGTTCAGATCACATTAGAATTTACTATCAAATGAATCACACTAGCTAAATTATACACACACTGGGTGCGACGGCGTTTATTAAAATCACCAATTAACAAAATGATCACAAATGACAACTAACACAATAACTGAGCACCACGAATCGAGAACAGTTCCGTGACGTCTTGACTCCGATGCGACCAGAGGCTGAATGCCTCCTCGCCGTGGCCTTAAAACATCACGACTCTGTAGAAGCGCGCCTTTTTCGGTGTAGGTAGATCACTCTTGATGTCGCTAGCGGCGCGCTTGCGATTCGTTTCGTGTCCGTACTAATGACCGGATCCGACATATATAAAAATTCAAGGGAGAGAGGTATTGAGATGACTACTCCATTTATTTTGAAAAAAAAAAAAAACGCTGCAATTTCCGCTTAAATGCATACCCACCAGTGGCCGTCCTGATATCAAGAGGAAACGCATTCCATAGAAGAATGGACTGAATATGAAAGGAAGAATGAACAAAGTCAGAAGTATGAGAAGGACAAAGTAACATCTTAACCTCATATCCTTGTCTCCAGGTAGTGCCAGGAGCCAAGGTCCCGGTAGACGGCAAGGTGATCTTCGGACAGAGTACGTGTGACGAGTCGCTCATCACTGGAGAATCTATGCCAGTGCCTAAGACTAAAGGTAAGCTTCATTACCTTTAAACGAGCAATTCTTGTATAACATAACATCACGCCTTGTTTCCCCGAAGGGTTGGGCAGAGGTGTACCTGTAGTAGGTACACCCACATTTCGCCAGTTATGTTTAAGTCCCATGTAATAGGGGGCGAGCCTATTGTCATCAACCGGGCACAAATCCAAACTCCGAGCTGCTACTGATAAATTTCAGATAGAAAAACCCAATAACACTTTGCTCGACCCGGGAATCGAACCCAGGAGCTCATGCTCAGCAGTAGCGCTTGCGACCACCAGACCAACGAGACAGTCCTTGTATATACAGGGTGGCAGGGACATCGACGCGAAAATAGAAACCATGGATTCAGTACATGATTCTGAACCCTCCATTATACATAAAACTAAAGGTATTTTAATAAAACGCGTATATATAGACAATTTAATTATTGAACTTTATTATACAGGATAAGTTTTTATCCAGTGCGCAAATTTTAACACGTGACTTTACCCATAATTATGAACAACTTTTACTATGGGACCAAACCTGAAATCGCGAAAAAAAATCAGCTGTTCCCTATATTTTGGTGAGTTATAAATTATTAAATTCATTTATTTCAGGTAAATAACACCCATTACCAAAACATAAAATAATAGAAATTTTAGAGATAAAATCAAACAAGATCAAATACAATAATTAATTGATACAGGCGTGACCTTGCGGAAATCCATTATAAAATACAATAGACGTGGATATGTTTAGTAACCTGTTCCGCTTAGCTATTTCTAAAGAGCCATAAAAACTCCTGAAAGAAATCGACACGTGTTTCACCTCTCAACGAGGCATCCTCAGGCTGACGATGGACTTGTTGCGAACTCGAACACGGCGTGTTGCCACATCGAGCGCTGAGTGCAGTCCACATCCTGAGGATGCCTCATTGAGAGGTGAAACACGTGTCGATTTCTTTCAGGAGTTTTTTATGGCTCTTTAGAAATAGCTAAGCGGAACAAGTTACTAAACATATCCACGTCTATTGTATTTTAAGATCAAATACAATTAAACTAAAACAAATTAGTTATGCGAACATAAATGTAGGGAACAGATGATTTTTTTTCGTGATTTCATGTTTGGTCCCATAGTAAAAGTTGTTCATAATGATAAGTAAAGTCACGTGTTTAAGTTTGCGCATTGGATAAAAACTTACCCTGTATAAGGCACTTCTGAACGTCAAAATTTACAGAAAAATTGAATTGAGATTCTAGTCGCCTCTTCCAAAAAATAGTTTTCGTATGGAAAAGAATCGGCAAGAAACTCCACCGTTACTCTTTTAAAATATTTTGTAAATATTCAATACTAGCTTCTGCTCGCGACTTCGTCCGCGTGAAATTGCGGCCCCCGCGCACCGCATCGCATCGCATCGTGATGTTACATAGCCTTCCTTAAGAATTGGGCTATCCAATACAAAAATAATTTATCAAATCCGACTTTCAATCAAAACACAAGGTTTAAAAAAAACTTCATTATAAAATCTACCAAAAAACCTCCACGGTTGCTCTTTTTAGGGTAAAAACGGGACCCTATTACTAAGACTTCGCTGTCTGTCCGTCCGTCTGTCTGTCACCAGGCTGTATCTCAAGAACCGCGATAGCTAGACAGTTGAAATTTTCACAAATTATGTATACAACAAACGCGATTTTTTGCCCTTTTTTGCTCGATATCAATAATGGCAAAAGGCACTTGAAATATTCACAAAATACTCAGTTGTATTTTTACTTTAATAATAAATAATAAAATTAAATAAAATAACTATTTAAGGGGGGCTCCCATACAACAAACGTTTTTATAGATAATGGTACTCGACTCGCACTTGGCCGGTTTTAAAGTGAAACTTTTATTACATCGTCTCAAACTTTTTCGTCTGTGTGTTGCATGTCGCGTGACGGTCGGCCGCGGAGTAGGGATAAAGTGAAAGGCGCTCGTCAGAGCAGCCAAGGCCAATATGGCGGCGCCTATAGTTCGCTTAAAAGTTTCACTTTTACCGTGGTTTCATAAAACCACACAATCCTTTTTTTTATAATTTATTTTGCAACTAGCAACACTAAATCTATATTGTTATTTTATTCCCAGGCTCAGTGGTCATCGGCGGCAGTATAAATCAGCACGGAGCCCTAATAGTCTCAGCGACACACACGGGCGAAGCGAGCACTCTGGCGCAGATCGTGAGACTGGTAGAAGACGCTCAAGCTAGCAAGGCGCCAGTGCAGCGATTAGCTGATACTATCGCTGGGTAAGTACCAACTACAGTAGAACCCGTTTAAGACATTTCACAGGGACCCAACTAAAAACGCGTCTAAAGCGAGAAAGCGTCTTATACGGGATAGGGGGGAGGGGGGGGGGGGGGGGATAGTGAAAAATAAAACGTAATACACATACATAGTATGATCTAATTTCCTATATTAAGGGGGAAGCGTCAGGGTAGCCCGCGAAATTCAAATTTTCTTACGTTTTTTTGCATTTTGCAGGTCAGGTTTTATGTTGATTAAAATATGATTCGCGGTCGTAACAAATATGGCTTTACTCAATTATAATCATTACAATCAGCAATAGTGATTAAGAAGAAGATAAACGCGTCAAATGTCATGATTTCATGAAATCGTGACATTTGACACCTTTGCTAACTTATGGAGTTGTATTGCTGATTGTATTAAAGGTTGACAGTCTTTAGACTGTCAAATATCTACAAATGACAGCCGTGACTAACGGCTTAACGTGCTTTCTGAGGCACGGAGGGGTCTTGGTATGTAAAGATGGTCACCCATGCCAACCCAACCGCGGCAAGCGTAGCTTAACCTGATTTATGGACCCGTGTGGCTGTTATTACTGAGCCACAAGCTCTTCCTCTAGCCTCATAAGCCATTTTAATAATAATAATACAAATACATACACAAACATGGGCTATGGACCTGATTTTCAGATTTTCGGATTAAAAAAAAACCACTGTAAATCTCGTTATATGAAGTATGTCAAAAAATCATAAATAAATAGTTACATCACCATTTTTTTTTTGCACAAATAATAAAATGCCAATTTGTCTAGCAGATTGTATTCTATGACATATCAAATCATATCAAATCAAACTTTTTTTGTGAACATAGGGTACAGAAAGGTCTTAAAAATGGTCTTTAATTTTTTACTTTAATAAATACTTATAACATGCAATGATAATAATCAAAATAATTAATTAAGATTAAATAAATGACTTCAAAAGTCTAAGTCAATTTCTAATATTTTATTTTATTTTTATTTTATTTGTTCGGGAAAATAAACAGTTATACATTAAAATCTTATACTAAGTTATAAATATACGAGAGTTACAAATGTATAACCTACGACATTTTCCACAACATATTAAAAGCTATATCTAACAGTGCGCTATTCTAAGCTACTAAAACAGAAAAGTAGTTAGTAGTGAACTTAAACAAAGACAGGCATAAAAAATAAAATATAATATAATGTAGATAAATGTCAAAGAATAAAATAAAATGTCAATAGTCGTTAATTTATATTATCACTAGCTTTTGCCCGCGGCTTCGCCCGCGTGGATGTCGGAAAATATCTCACGGGAACGTACTACTGAGATTTCATACCTAATAAAGTAAAAACATAGGAAAACGTCATTGACTCCTACCGCTGCGCCCGCGTTGCTCCGCGTAATTTTGAAACTGTGATATCTTTTAAACTATTCATTTAAATTATATGATTTAAGGCATATTATAATCTAAATTAAATAACATATTTTTTTGTATAAGGATTAATACTATACCGGTCAAAAAAGCTTCGGAAATAACAATTAAATTTTTATCAAATTCTGAAAGATAAAAATGGTTACTGTGGGTCATCCTTAGAAGATAGACATATGCCATTGCGGACTTTTTGTTGAATTTTTTAAGATGAACAATACCGTAGAACATAAATTTGATGTATCTTTTCCGGTTAACGCAGCGCACGCCAGTAAAGCTCCCAGTCGGCATGATTTTTTTCGACTTCTTCAAGAATAATCGTCATATTTCAGCCAATTTACACAAAACCTTAATGAATTATACACTAAAACCTTTCGCATGAATCACTCCGTCCATTGGTGAAAACCGTTTGAAAATGCGTTCGGTAGTTTTTGAGTTTATCGCGTTCAGACAGACAGACGCTGCGGGGGACTTTGTTTTATAATAATTATGTAAGGATTTAAAAAATCTTTTATGGAGTAGTCTTCTCTACTAGAAATAAAAATAATTTACTTTTAAATTGGCCAACATTTTCTACACTTCTTATGCATTTTGGTATATAATCATGATACTGGGTATTAGAAGCCATTTCAAGCAAAAAACCGACTTTAAAATTTAAGCTCCGAGAGCCTTTTCCGATCCATAGTGTGCCGGCTGCGTGTACTACGCACCGGACCTTTCTGAAGAACATCACCAATTTAAAATTCAAAAATTCAGAATATTTTATTTCACATAAACCTACATGGGCACTTATGAAACGTCAGAAGCTAGGTGCACGGTTCCAATTGGTCGTTTCCTATGGAGAAGAGCCGGCAAGAAACTCCACGGTTACTCTTTTAAAAATAATTGGCTTATACAATACTTTCAAATAACAGTGTTACTAGGTATGGGAGGACATTGTAGGTCTTTCAATAAGTACTAAGTACTTAACAAAATAGAAAATAGTCTACAGGTCTACAATCTACTAATCCTACAGCGTTCTCACATTCACAAAATAGAAAAGAATCTATACAAAAGATAAATAAATTAATAAAACTAAAAACCTATTTTAATAAAACGCAATTATATGATTGCTATTACAACTGTAATCAGTCTGAATAATTATCATGTCCACAATAAGGTGTAATATGTCCTCCTAGGGCGTCCCCTCTCGGCGTTCCCACTCACATCTGCCTTGCCTAATAATAATGTTCCTCGTTACAGGTACTTCGTCCCTCTAGTAGTTTTCCTATCTCTGCTGACCCTGGTCTGCTGGATCATAAGCGGAGCCCTGAATATTGATAGAATCAAGCTAATTACACCGGTAAGTTTCATATTTCACATTTTATTACTTACATGGTTTTCTTGGAAAACTTAGAGAAGAAAATACAAAAAAAACAGCCGACTCCCAAAAAAACACTACAAGGTTCCAAAAAACCTTTTGTTTTCCACTTTTTTTACATTTCAAAGTCAAAGTCAAATAATTTATTTCAATTAGGCACAAAAAGGCACTTTTGAACGTCAAAAACAAAAAATAGAATTGATTCTAGTCGCCCCTTCCAAAAGGTAGTTTTCGTATGGAGAAGAATGGGCAAGAAACTCCACCGTTACTCTTTTAAATTTTCAAATTTTCGCTTCCAGGAAATGTACCTAAACGCAGGTTACGCGGACTGGGAACTAATAATCCAAACCGCGTTCCACTTCGCTCTCTCCGTACTGGCCATAGCGTGTCCGTGTGCACTCGGCCTGGCCACTCCTACTGCTGTCATGGTCGCTACGGGCGTGGGCGCCAAGATGGGCCTGCTCATTAAGGGCGCCGAGCCTCTGGAGAATGCTCACAAGGTATTTAGACACTGTACAGATACTCGAGACACTACATTGATACTTTGTAGACACTTTAGACAATGCAAAGACACTATAAACGCTGCATAGACACTTTGGACATTGCATAGACACTGCGTAGACATTATAGACACTGCAAAGACACTATAAACGCTGCACAGACACTTTGGACACTGCATAGACCCTGCGTAGACATTATAGACACTGCAAAGACACTATAAACGCTGCATAGACACTACGGACACTGCATATACCCTGCGTAGACATTGCAGACACTGCAAAAACATTATAAACGCTGCATAGACAATATAGCCACTACATAGGCCCTGCGTTGACATTATAGACAAAGCAAAGACACTATAAACGCTGCATAGACACTTTGGATACTGCATGGACACTGCATAGACACTACGTAGACATTATAGACACTATAAACGCTGTATAGACACTTTGGACTGCATAGACACTGCGTAGACATTATAGACACTGCAAAGACACTATAAACGCTGCATAGACACTTTGGACACTGCAAAGACACTATAAACGCTGCATAGACACTTTGGACACTGCACAGACACTGCAAAGACACTATATACGCTGCATAGACACTTGCGTAGACATTATAGACACTGCAAAGACACTATAAACGTTGCATATACACTATGGACATTACATAGACCCTGTGTAGACATTATAGACACTATAAACGCTGCATAGACAATATGAACACTGCATAGACCCTGCGTGGATATTATAGACACTGCAAAGACACTATAAACGTTGCATAAACACTTTGGACACTGCATAGACCGTGCGTAGACATTATAAACACTGCAAAGACACTATAAACGCTGTACAGACTAGATACTGTTTAGATACTATAGACGCTTCATAGACACTGAATCGACACTGCATTGACAATGTGTAGACACTCATAAATTATTGTATAATTGAATCCAATCACTTTGTCCACAGGTCAAAACCGTAATCTTCGACAAAACAGGCACAATAACCCGTGGAAGCGCGACCGTGGCGAAGCTGTCCCTGCTGACCGGCTCGGCGAGCACGCTGGGCTCGGTGCTCGCGTGCTTGCTCACCGCTGAGCTCAACTCTGAGCATCCGGTGGCTTCAGGTGAGCAAAAAGTTGTTTTCAATTCCTTACTATATAGATTGCACATTGCTAGTATTTTTCTGTGAACCCCTCCACTAATTTATAGTGGTATGAGGAACAGGGTGTAAAGCTCACTCATCCATTATAGAAAAGGGAGGATCCTCCGACCAGACGGGTGTTGTGTCTGGTGGGTGACTGCCCGACGATTGATGTCGGGAAATTAAATATATTCTGATCGCGCGGTAAACTCTGCTTGCGCGATGCAGGATTTCGCGTGACGTCAGTGTGATGCGTAGTTCGCATGTGACGACGTAGATGCCGCCACAAATTTAAATACCTAACTCTCAGTTTTAAAGTAGTCGATAAAATTAGCTGTAAAGTAATTCTTATTTTGATAAATTTTGCAGGCACATATTCAAGAACAATTTATTAATAAAAATCTATTTCAAATCTGTTAGTTTTGATCTAGCCACTGTTCAGTCTCAAAAAAAAAGTTTTGAAAACTGTACCGTGTGACATGTCAAATGAAAGGGCTTGTTACGAAGATCTCAAATTACAAATCTGCAAATATATTTGCAGTTGGAATTTATGGGAGAACATGTTTTTCAACTACAATGTTAAGTTTGTATTTGGGATAAATTCATCCCAACTACGGAACCCTTCATTATGCGTGGTCCGACCTGAAGCATGCGTAGAATTTTTGTAAACGCGTTTTCATGTGTGTGTGAGCCGATTCCGACTATTTGTTACTTGTTGAATGTGCTATTTATATCTACCAAAGTACATATTTTATGTGTCATTAAATTATTAATAAATTTCTCGTACAGCCATTGTCCGCTGGTGCAGTGCGGCCCTGGGAGGCCACAGCGGCCTCACGTGTGTGAGCTTCGTGGCCGCGCCCGGCTGCGGCCTGCGCGCGCGCCTCAAGAGTATAGCCGACCGGGAGCCGCTCCACTTGGCCAACTTTAACAACCAGGCGAGGTGAGTGCATCTGCATAGACATTGCATAGATACTGTTTAGATGCTGCATACACACTACATAGACACTGTTTAGATGCTGCATACACACTACATAGACACTGTTTAGATGCTGCATACACACTACATAGACACTGTTTAGATGCTGCATACACACTACATAGACACTGTTTAGATGCTGCATACACACTACATAGACACTGTTTAGATGCTGCATACACACTACATAGACACTGTTTAGATGCTGCATACACACTACATAGACACTGTTTAGATGCTGCATACACACTACATAGACACTGTTTAGATGCTGCATACACACTACATAGACACTGTTTAGATGCTGCATACACACTACATAGACACTGTTTAGATGCTGCATACACACTACATAGACACTGTTTAGATGCTGCATACACACTACATAGACACTGTTTAGATGCTGCATATAACAGTATTACTAGGTATGGAAGGACAGTGTATCCGCCCATACCTAGTAACACTGTTATTTGAAAGTATTGTAAAAGCTAATTATTTTTAATAGAGTAACCGTGGAGTTTCTTGCCGGCTCTTCTCCATAGGAAGCGACCAATTGGAACCGTGCACCTAGCTTCTGACGTTTCATACGTGGCCTTGTAGGTTTATGTCAAATGAAATATTTTGAATTTCATAATTTGTTTCACAGATCAGGCAGTACTTTCTTGGTAGAAGGCGTACCAGTGGAGGTCGTATCTCCGGGCGGCGACGCGGCCCTAAGTTCGGCACAAGCGGCCGCGCGGCTGCACACGTTGATACGGACGGACCAACCGGGTGCTGGCGAGGTGAGTTACTTAATGCCGGCTAATGCTGGATTTAGAAAACAAGAAGGTGGTTAAGGTGGTCCAGATTCAATTAATTATTAATAATTCGGGATAATAAACACGCATAGGAATAAAGGAAGAAATTTTTTGAAATAATTTTGGTTTCTATTTTGATTGTCTAATTAAAACCAGCTGACAGAACATAAATAATCAAGATATTTTGTAAAATAATATTGTAATGATTTACTAGGACTTAGTTAAATAATATTACCCAATAAGTGGCAATAGGCTCGTCTTTTATAACTAGGGAATCAAACCACTATTACCACACCACCACATCACACTACCCACACCACACCACCAAACCACACACTACCACACCACCACCCCACACCACACACCACCGCATACCACACCACACACCACCGCATACCACACCACACACCATCACATACCACACCACACCACACACCACCCCACACCACACACCACCGCATACCACACCACACACCATCACATACCACACCACACACCACCACATACTACACACACACCACCATCCCACACCACATGCTCACCCATTACCACTTTTCGTTAGAATCGAGAGAACCTCTTCGAGATGATACATTATCATATTATCAAAATCAAAAGAGTTTTTTCAAACTAGGCTGAGAATCAGCACTTTTTGAACATCAAAATCACATGAGACTGTCCCCCAAACCGCGCTCTGCACCACTTCCTAACAGGGATGTTATGTTATGTTTATGTTAGCTTTGTCTGCATAGTAGTAGGACTGCACTTATGCGCAAGAGTGTTTTTTGCGTGGCCCCATCATTTATAATAAGTTACCAAAAAGTTGGAGGGAGCTTAATAATATACAATTGAAGAAACAACTAAAGTCATTTCTAACCGCCAAAGCATTATAATACTATGGAATTTCTGACAGAACCATTTATTTTGACATAGATTTTTATTTTTTTTTATTGTTTTTATTTACTGTTGACATTTATAATTTATTATTGTTTGCTAAATTCAAGGTACATTAATTATATTGACTTGATTACCAAAATGATTTACAATCGTAATTATTAATATTTGCACGCCGTAATATGTGGCAAACATGTCTGAACCTGTACTTTTTTAATGTTATCTTGCATGCACGTTTTTATTTCTGTATGTGTACACATGTTTGAGCAAATAAATATATCTTATCTTATCTTATGAAATTTCGGATTTGGATACGGATATAGAAATGATATTATACCGGTTTCGGATACGGTTACGGATATAAGATTATTTCGGATTATCCGTTAGTTTCGGATAGTTTCTGTTACGGATTATTAGATTTTTAAGAAATTGTAATGTTATAATATATCCCGCAATGACTGACTAGTAATAACTAAGCAATAGCAATGATAAACAAACATGCAAGTGACGCGCGGCTAGTGTATCGGCTCGGCCGGGCCGAAAAACCTGTCATAATGTGTCTCATTCAGATATCCGAAATTATCCGAAACTTTTATAACGGATTCGGTTACGGATAGATTTTCATTTCGGATATCTGATAGTTTCGGTTACGGAGCTCCGTAAAATCCCTGCTTCCTAGTGCTTTATTTGTCTCTAATAAAATCCCCATCTTTTTACAGGATGTAGAACAAGTAGTCCTCATAGGCAATCGCGAGTGGATGGCAAGAAACGGAGTCACAGTCCCCCGCAGAGTACAGGAAGCCATGCAGCAGGATGAGGAGCTGGGCAGAACTGCTGTGCTGGCTGCTATCAACGGTAAGACATTCATATCTATGAGGCCATCGTCGTTCTTCTTTATCCAAATGTAGTGGTCGGTACAAAATTGTCTTCTACTTCTATACATCTCTTTTAGTCGTCACCTCAGTGGGTGACTACTACCTTTTCTAGACATATCAATACTACTTAATAATATTATAAACGCGATAGTTTGTGAACATTGATGGATGGAGGAGCTCGTGGCTAAGTAATAACAGCCGCACGGGTCTATCCATCAGGTTAAGCTACGCTTGGTCCGTGGATGGGTGACCATCTTTACAGACCGAGACTCCTCCGTGCTTTGGAAAGCACGTTAAGACGTTGGTCCCGGCTGGGTCCCGGATCTTTGACAGTCGTTACACTACAGAAGCCCGAAAGTCTGACAACCAGTCTTACCAAGGGGTATCGTATTACCCAGTTACTGGGTTACGGATGTCAGATAGGCAGTCGCTCCATGTAAAATACTGGTATACAACTGCATCCGGTTGGACTGGAAGCCGACCCCAACATAGTTGAGAAAAGGCTAGGCAGATAGTTTGTGAGGATGGATGGATGTTTGTTACTCTTTCACGCAAAAACAACTAAACGGATTTGGATGAAATTTGGCAAACTTATAGTTTATAATGTGGATTAACACATATGATACTTTTCATCCCGATATTCCCACGGGATCGAAACTTCGGGTGAAACCACGGGGCGTTGCTAGTACTCAATAAATTTACTGCATTTCATGAGGACTAGGGACTGACTGAAGCTTCGTTTTCATTTTTGGCCAATACATCATGATTCGGCTTTATTTTCGTTTTCGGTCAAAACCAGTCGAAGCTTCGGCCAAGCCGAAAATCAGAAGTTCGTCAATTGTCGCGCGTCATTCGGCCTACTTCGTAAACCTCGGCAATATCAGGTGAATCTGGATATCTATGGGTGATTCAATACAACAAGAAATACACGAAATTTTGTATCCTCCAATAGAATTATCGTGTTTTATTTCTTTTTAAAGCCTATATTTGCTCTTTCTCTCCCTAGGTGTAAAAAAAAACAATCAAGATTTCAGTGTACAGAAATATTAATATTTTTTAATGTTATGTTGTGTGTTTTGTTATTCATTATTAATATTCTAGTTCGCTAGTTAGCCACATTTCTTATTTGCATACAGTAATATTGGCAAATTAATCAAAACAGCGAAATATTTGACAACTATTTGCGACGTTGCCCACTTTCAGAATAAACCTAAAGAGCCATAAAAAACCCTGTAAGAAATCGACACGTGTTTCACCTCTCAACGAGGCATCCTCAGGATGACGATTGACTTTCGGGTTCGCGACAAGTCAATCGTCATCCTGAGGATGTTGCCACACCGAGCGCTTGGCGCTTTCAATATTCAACGTCTAGTATATTTAATATAAACATTATCTTCGCCCACAGACCAGCTAGTCTGCACAATAGGAGTCGCCGACGAAGTAAAACCGGAAGCACATTTAGCTGTATACTGCTTGAAGAAGATGGGTCTACAAGTGTGTCTGCTGACCGGAGATAACAGGAAGACTGCTGTGGCTATAGCAAGACAAGTAAGTGCGAGAACATCCATAGAGATCTACGTTTTGGAATGGGCAACTAGCTTCAACTTTCTGACTAACTGACCGATTCTTTGACAATTCAAAAGTGCCTGTAAATGGTTTAATTGAAATAAATGCTTTGAGTTTGAGTTTGAACATCATCATACATACATACATAAATTCACGCCTTCTTCCCATGGGGGTAGGCAGAAACTACAGAACGTCACCTGCTACGATCCTTACATACTCCTTTTGCCTCGTTTACGTTCATACATCTGGTCATACACGCACGCCGGTTGCGAGTACTACGCACCTGGCCTTTCTGAAGAACATCACCAATAAGGTCAGTATATGTCCTCCTAGGGCGTCCCCGCCCGGCCTTTCCCTTCACATCAGCCTCGTAAATACATTTTGTTAGTCGCCTTTCATTCATCCTCTCAACATGCCCAAACCATCTCAGCATACCCTTTTCAATTTTTGTCACTACATCTTCTTTTAAATCACACCGCTGTCTTATCACATCATCATCTTAATAATATATAGGGTAACTAGTAATTAGTGACCGATACTTAATCATTATGAGCAATAAGGTAGTTGCCTAGGTAAAAAAAAGAAATTCTATTTAGTCCGTCTTTCAGATAATAAAAAAATATTAGACACGTATTTTTTGCTTTATCATAATTTAGAAAACACGCATTAAAGTTGGGGAGTTTGGGCTCGCTACGTCACAACGTCGTATTAAATCTAGCAAGGTGTGACGTCAGCTGTTCTCTACATTTCGACCATAGCAATTAACATTGTCGGATCTACATTTTTGCGATTTTTTTTTTATTGTTTCAAATCTTTGCGAGAACATTTTTGTAATTTATTCTAAGACCTTTATAGATACTGGAATCCACGAAGACGCGCCCCACTCCGTACTAAAGTATTTTTTTGTAACTCCCTGAGTATTTAAGTCCTCCTTACTGAGTCCCTAAGGAGTCATATTTGACATTGATGAAGATTTTTTTAAACTTTGGTTCTTGTTAATTGATTCAGGCGTGACCTTGCGGAAATCCATTATAAAATAAAATAGACGTGGATATATTTAGTAACCTGTTCCGCTTAGCTATTTCTAAAGAGCCATAACACGGCGTGTTGCCACACTCAGCGCTCGATGTGGCAACACGCCGTGTTCGGGTTCGCAACAAGTCCATCGTCATCCTGAGGATGCCTTTTTGAAAGGTGAAACACGTGTCGATTTCTTTCAGGGTTTTTTATGGTTCTTTAGAAATAGCGAAGCGGAACAGGTTACTAAATATATCCACGTTTATTGTATTTTACTTAGGTTCTAATTTAAATAATTATTTGTTTCTTTCCCAGGTCGGCATCAACAAGGTGTACGCCGAAGTCCTCCCCTCCCACAAGGTGGCGAAGATCCAGAAGCTGCAAGAGGAGGGCCAGAAGGTGGCCATGGTAGGCGACGGCGTGAACGACTCGCCGGCGCTGGCGCAGGCCGACGTGGGCGTCGCCATCGCGTCCGGCACCGACGTCGCCGTGGAGGCCGCCGACCTGGTGCTCATGCGGGTACGCACACACACACACACACACACTACACAATACTCGCCGGCGCTGGCGCAGGCCGACGTGGGCGTCGCCATCGCGTCCGGCACCGACGTCGCCGTGGAGGCCGCCGACCTGGTGCTCATGCGGGTACGCACACACACACACACACACACTACACAATACTCGCCGGCGCTGGCGCAGGCCGACGTGGGCGTCGCCATCGCGTCCGGCACCGACGTCGCCGTGGAGGCCGCCGACCTGGTGCTCATGCGGGTACGCACACACACACACACACACACTACACAATACTCGCCGGCGCTGGCGCAGGCCGACGTGGGCGTCGCCATCGCGTCCGGCACCGACGTCGCCGTGGAGGCCGCCGACCTGGTGCTCATGCGGGTACGCACACACACACACACACACACTACACAATACTCGCCGGCGCTGGCGCAGGCCGACGTGGGCGTCGCCATCGCGTCCGGCACCGACGTCGCCGTGGAGGCCGCCGACCTGGTGCTCATGCGGGTACGCACACACACACACACACACACTACACAATACTCGCCGGCGCTGGCGCAGGCCGACGTGGGCGTCGCCATCGCGTCCGGCACCGACGTCGCCGTGGAGGCCGCCGACCTGGTGCTCATGCGGGTACGCACACACACACACACACACACTACACAATACTCGCCGGCGCTGGCGCAGGCCGACGTGGGCGTCGCCATCGCGTCCGGCACCGACGTCGCCGTGGAGGCCGCCGACCTGGTGCTCATGCGGGTACGCACACACACACACACACACACTACACAATACTCGCCGGCGCTGGCGCAGGCCGACGTGGGCGTCGCCATCGCGTCCGGCACCGACGTCGCCGTGGAGGCCGCCGACCTGGTGCTCATGCGGGTACGCACACACACACACACACACACTACACAATACTCGCCGGCGCTGGCGCAGGCCGACGTGGGCGTCGCCATCGCGTCCGGCACCGACGTCGCCGTGGAGGCCGCCGACCTGGTGCTCATGCGGGTACGCACACACACACACACACACACTACACAATACTCGCCGGCGCTGGCGCAGGCCGACGTGGGCGTCGCCATCGCGTCCGGCACCGACGTCGCCGTGGAGGCCGCCGACCTGGTGCTCATGCGGGTACGCACACACACACACACACACACTACACAATACTCGCCGGCGCTGGCGCAGGCCGACGTGGGCGTCGCCATCGCGTCCGGCACCGACGTCGCCGTGGAGGCCGCCGACCTGGTGCTCATGCGGGTACGCACACACACACACACACACACTACACAATACTCGCCGGCGCTGGCGCAGGCCGACGTGGGCGTCGCCATCGCGTCCGGCACCGACGTCGCCGTGGAGGCCGCCGACCTGGTGCTCATGCGGGTACGCACACACACACACACACACACTACACAATACTCGCCGGCGCTGGCGCAGGCCGACGTGGGCGTCGCCATCGCGTCCGGCACCGACGTCGCCGTGGAGGCCGCCGACCTGGTGCTCATGCGGGTACGCACACACACACACACACTACACAATACTCGCCGGCGCTGGCGCAGGCCGACGTGGGCGTCGCCATCGCGTCCGGCACCGACGTCGCCGTGGAGGCCGCCGACCTGGTGCTCATGCGGGTACGCACACACACACACACACACACTACACAATACTCGCCGGCGCTGGCGCAGGCCGACGTGGGCGTCGCCATCGCGTCCGGCACCGACGTCGCCGTGGAGGCCGCCGACCTGGTGCTCATGCGGGTACGCACACACACACACACACTACACAATACTCGCCGGCGCTGGCGCAGGCCGACGTGGGCGTCGCCATCGCGTCCGGCACCGACGTCGCCGTGGAGGCCGCCGACCTGGTGCTCATGCGGGTACGCACACACACACACACACTACACAATACTCGCCGGCGCTGGCGCAGGCCGACGTGGGCGTCGCCATCGCGTCCGGCACCGACGTCGCCGTGGAGGCCGCCGACCTGGTGCTCATGCGGGTACGCACACACACACACACACTACACAATACTCGCCGGCGCTGGCGCAGGCCGACGTGGGCGTCGCCATCGCGTCCGGCACCGACGTCGCCGTGGAGGCCGCCGACCTGGTGCTCATGCGGGTACGCACACACACACACACACTACACAATACTCGCCGGCGCTGGCGCAGGCCGACGTGGGCGTCGCCATCGCGTCCGGCACCGACGTCGCCGTGGAGGCCGCCGACCTGGTGCTCATGCGGGTACGCACACACACACACACACTACACAATACTCGCCGGCGCTGGCGCAGGCCGACGTGGGCGTCGCCATCGCGTCCGGCACCGACGTCGCCGTGGAGGCCGCCGACCTGGTGCTCATGCGGGTACGCACACACACACACACACACACTACACAATACTCGCCGGCGCTGGCGCAGGCCGACGTGGGCGTCGCCATCGCGTCCGGCACCGACGTCGCCGTGGAGGCCGCCGACCTGGTGCTCATGCGGGTACGCACACACACACACACACACACACTACACAATACTCGCCGGCGCTGGCGCAGGCCGACGTGGGCGTCGCCATCGCGTCCGGCACCGACGTCGCCGTGGAGGCCGCCGACCTGGTGCTCATGCGGGTACGCACACACACACACACACACACTACACAATACTCGCCGGCGCTGGCGCAGGCCGACGTGGGCGTCGCCATCGCGTCCGGCACCGACGTCGCCGTGGAGGCCGCCGACCTGGTGCTCATGCGGGTACGCACACACACACACACACACACTACACAATACTCGCCGGCGCTGGCGCAGGCCGACGTGGGCGTCGCCATCGCGTCCGGCACCGACGTCGCCGTGGAGGCCGCCGACCTGGTGCTCATGCGGGTACGCACACACACACACACACACACTACACAATACTCGCCGGCGCTGGCGCAGGCCGACGTGGGCGTCGCCATCGCGTCCGGCACCGACGTCGCCGTGGAGGCCGCCGACCTGGTGCTCATGCGGGTACGCACACACACACACACACACACTACACAATACTCGCCGGCGCTGGCGCAGGCCGACGTGGGCGTCGCCATCGCGTCCGGCACCGACGTCGCCGTGGAGGCCGCCGACCTGGTGCTCATGCGGGTACGCACACACACACACACACTACACAATACTCGCCGGCGCTGGCGCAGGCCGACGTGGGCGTCGCCATCGCGTCCGGCACCGACGTCGCCGTGGAGGCCGCCGACCTGGTGCTCATGCGGGTACGCACACACACACACACACTACACAATACTCGCCGGCGCTGGCGCAGGCCGACGTGGGCGTCGCCATCGCGTCCGGCACCGACGTCGCCGTGGAGGCCGCCGACCTGGTGCTCATGCGGGTACGCACACACACACACACACACACTACACAATACTCGCCGGCGCTGGCGCAGGCCGACGTGGGCGTCGCCATCGCGTCCGGCACCGACGTCGCCGTGGAGGCCGCCGACCTGGTGCTCATGCGGGTACGCACACACACACACACACACACTACACAATACTCGCCGGCGCTGGCGCAGGCCGACGTGGGCGTCGCCATCGCGTCCGGCACCGACGTCGCCGTGGAGGCCGCCGACCTGGTGCTCATGCGGGTACGCACACACACACACACACACACTACACAATACTCGCCGGCGCTGGCGCAGGCCGACGTGGGCGTCGCCATCGCGTCCGGCACCGACGTCGCCGTGGAGGCCGCCGACCTGGTGCTCATGCGGGTACGCACACACACACACACACACACTACACAATACTCGCCGGCGCTGGCGCAGGCCGACGTGGGCGTCGCCATCGCGTCCGGCACCGACGTCGCCGTGGAGGCCGCCGACCTGGTGCTCATGCGGGTACGCACACACACACACACACACACTACACAATACTCGCCGGCGCTGGCGCAGGCCGACGTGGGCGTCGCCATCGCGTCCGGCACCGACGTCGCCGTGGAGGCCGCCGACCTGGTGCTCATGCGGGTACGCACACACACACACACACACACTACACAATACTCGCCGGCGCTGGCGCAGGCCGACGTGGGCGTCGCCATCGCGTCCGGCACCGACGTCGCCGTGGAGGCCGCCGACCTGGTGCTCATGCGGGTACGCACACACACACACACACACACTACACAATACTCGCCGGCGCTGGCGCAGGCCGACGTGGGCGTCGCCATCGCGTCCGGCACCGACGTCGCCGTGGAGGCCGCCGACCTGGTGCTCATGCGGGTACGCACACACACACACACACACACTACACAATACTCGCCGGCGCTGGCGCAGGCCGACGTGGGCGTCGCCATCGCGTCCGGCACCGACGTCGCCGTGGAGGCCGCCGACCTGGTGCTCATGCGGGTACGCACACACACACACACACACACTACACAATACTCGCCGGCGCTGGCGCAGGCCGACGTGGGCGTCGCCATCGCGTCCGGCACCGACGTCGCCGTGGAGGCCGCCGACCTGGTGCTCATGCGGGTACGCATACACACACACACACACACTACACAATACTCGCCGGCGCTGGCGCAGGCCGACGTGGGCGTCGCCATCGCGTCCGGCACCGACGTCGCCGTGGAGGCCGCCGACCTGGTGCTCATGCGGGTACGCACACACACACACACACACACTACACAATACTCGCCGGCGCTGGCGCAGGCCGACGTGGGCGTCGCCATCGCGTCCGGCACCGACGTCGCCGTGGAGGCCGCCGACCTGGTGCTCATGCGGGTACGCACACACACACACACACACACCACTCTCATCTGTGTGGCTCTTTCCTGACACTAATCTACATGGTCCTCATATGGCCTGACCAAGATTATGTCTGGACTTTAAAAGAGACTGCGACCTCTGAGTTTGTTTCGGCCTTTCTTCAAAGAGTAATCAGATAGGAAACGCTGAACTCATCTAGCTTATTTTTAATGTTTTTTAATATGACGTGTAAAAGTGATTCCGATATCCTATTTACAGAATAAACAATTTCATTATGAACACCAAACGAAAAAAACGTTTTTTGTAAAATTTGGTCAGTGGTCGGTTGAGCATTCAACCACTAGGGCGGCGATGGGGTCGCCCCTAGCCGCTGCAGGAGACGCCCTGGGCTTCGGGAGTCGCAGGTCGACTGCCGCCCACCGTAGGCGCGGGCTTGCGGACGGTGAGCAATGGGTAGCTCGCCGTCCGATAAGGACCAGGCCTGGGGCGAAACATTTGTCAGTAATCGTGGAGCTCAACTCAGAACTTAAGGAACTCAACTCAACTCGACTCGACTAATTCTAATTGAATTTTTTGTGAATTTTGACGTTCAAAAGTGCCTTTTTGTGCCTAATTGAAATATTTTTTTTTGACATTGACTTTGACGAACAATACCAAAGAAAGGACATTTGGGTAGACCACATAAACTACTCAAACTGCCAGACCATCATTAAAACTAGCAGAAAAATTAAAATAATATCCACATAGTCCTCACATTCACAATAAATACTAACCCCAACCTAAGCCCAACATATTTTGTTTGTTTACAGAACGATCTCCTAGACGTAGTTGCGTGCCTAGAGCTCTCTCGCACCACAGTGCGTCGCGTTCGCCTCAACTTCCTGTTCGCTAGCGTTTACAACTTACTGGGCATACCGCTAGCGAGCGGGGCGTTTGCAATGTTCGGATTACAGCTGCAGGTAAGCTCGAACAATCATCATCATCATCATCAGCCTATAAATGTTCCCACTGCTGGGACTGCGGCCTTCTCCACACGCAGACCCAGTACGGGTTGGTAGATGTCACATGTCTTCGAATTTTCGGTTCTAAGACATGCCGGTTTCCTCACGATGTTTTCCTTCACCGTTTTGAGAGCAGTGGTGATGAAATAATTAACACAAAGTAAAGCGCCTGTCTGGGTTCGAACCTATGAACTCGTAAGTCGCGGCTGTTACCACTGGGCCACCACTGCTCTCAGCTCAGACAATACCACAGTATAAATAAGTAACAGTATTCAACGCGCTTCGAAACCTCAGTATATATCAGTACACAACAGTATCGAGTGCGCGGCAATTACGCACGGATGCGGAAGGTTTATCAAAGCCATCGAAGAAATGCATATCTGTACACTGTAAGGACTATTCTTGCTTGCAGCGCTTTTGTTGATTAATTGTATTTTATGTTTAGTTTTCATAAGTTTTTTGTAATTTATTAAGATGTTGTTTTACGGTGAATGCTGTGTATTACTATTTTATTTATTTATAGTTAATTAAAACGGTACAACATCTATTACATTAATTAACATAGAAACTTAAAAGATTAATATTGGCAATTTTGTTGTGTATAATACTGCTACTTATTCTACTATCCAACTTAATAATATCATAAAAGCGAAAGTTTGCGAGGATGAATCCCGCTCCCGACCAGCTCCGCTCCCGACCCGCTCCGCGTCCGACCCGCTCTCCGCCCGACCCGCTCTCCGCCCGACCCGCGCACGCATGTCGTGTGCTGACATTCATATAATACAAAGAATTACAATATATACAAGCCCGCCGTACTCCCGTCCCGACCCGCGCCCGACATGCACCCGCCTTGTGTGTGTTGAGCTTAAATCACTCCATTTACATTATACACTAAATTAACAAATTATTTTTGTCCTCAGCCATGGATGGCGTCGGCAGCGATGGCGATGAGTTCGGTGTCTGTCGTGTGTTCCAGTTTGTTGCTCAAAACGTACGTATTAACTTTAATATATAATTTATAAAGTAGTGCGCGGGCGTGTGCGTGTGTGTGTTAGGGTGTGTGTGTGTGTGTGAGGGTGGGTGTGAGGGTGTGTGTGTGTGTGTGTGAGGGTGTGTGTGTTTGTTTTAAGTACCATCCGAGGACGTGCGTATGAATACACAAGGCACGACCGAGGACCTTTTCAAAGCGAGGACCTTTTCGAGGGTCCTCGGTTTGACTTGACCAAAGATTTGTATTCTGCAAGCGATTTTGAGCCTTTCTGTATACTTAATACGAAAAAGTGGTCTGAACCTCGGTTTGATCAAGTTTTTTCATAATCTTACACACGCATTGTGTATCCACCAGGTGGCGCCACTGTCGCCTCATACACAGCTCTTTTACATTCATTTCACGTTGGTTGTATTATCCGAGGACTTTTGTGTTAACTTTAACACAAAAGACCTCGGTAAGGTAGCTTTTCCAAACAATGTGTATTTAAGACCTCGGTTTGCTAGATTTTCCGAACAGTGTGTATTCTAGTCCTCGTTTAGACAGTTTTCCTCGGGTGTAGAAGACGAGTTATGTGTTATCATTTAAATAAAATTATGGAAGAGAAAATTTAAGGTATACTGAATCCTTAAGCAAATTGTTAGTAGTAACTAGGTGCACCAGGAATAAGGAGGCTTCTTCTGCAGTATGTACTAAATACCTAGGCTGGCTAAGATTACACAACATTATGATTTGCACCATAAAATATTGTATTATCATGGGAGCTGAATACAGTGTGCTCTTCATGAAGAATCTAAAGTAGAAATGCCTTCCTAGGTGAAATGTCGGCAGCAAGATTTAAAGCAAACAAAAAGTACAAAGAAATAAATGAAGTGAACGTAGTTAAGAAGACAACATAACTGTACTGCAATAGAAGTAGGTCTATTTTATTAATTAAAAGCTTTTATTTAACTTGCAATGTATGTATGTATGTTCGGGTGGAATCTTGATACTCAATTTTGAAGCAGATATCTTCAACCAATTGAGCTGAAATTTTGTAAACACGTTTAGTTTGGATGACATTACACGATAAGCTATGTGACGTCATTCTAAATCCAATATGGCGGACCATCCAAGATGGCGGAATAGTTATTTTTAATGCATTTCTACAATATGGGTATCAAATGAAAGGGCTTGTTGAGAGTAACTCAAAACATAATGTGACGTCATTCTAAATCCAATATGGCGGACCATCCAAGATGACGGAATAGTTATTTTTATTGCATTTCTACAATATGGATATCACATGAAAGGGCTTGTTGAGAGTAACTCGAAAAATAATGTGACGTCAGTCTAAATTCAATATGGCGGACCAGCCAAGATGGCGGAATAGTTATTTTTAATGCATTTCTACAATATGGGTATCAAATGAAAGGACTTGTTGAGAGTAATTAAAAAAATAATGTGATGTCATTCTAAATCCAATATGGCGGACTATCCAAGATGGCGGAATAGTTATTTTTAATGCATTTCTACAATATGGGTATCAAATGAAAGGGCTTGTTGAGAGTAATTCGAAAAATAATGTGACGTCATTCTAAATCCAATATGGCGGACCATCCAAGATGGCGGAATAGTTATTTTTAATGCATTTCTACAATATGGATATCAAATGAAAGGGCTTGTTGCGAGTAACTCGAAAAATAATGTGATTTCATTCTAAATCCAATATGGTGGACCATCCAAGATGGCGGAATAGTTATTTTTATGCATTTCTACAATATGGGTATCAAATGAAAGGGCTTGTTGAGAGTAACTCGAAAAATAATGTGACGTCAGTCTAAATCCAATATGGCGGACCATCCAAGATGACGGAATAGTTATTTTTAATGCATTTCTACAATATGGATATCAAATGAAAGGGCTTGTTGAGAGTAACTCGAAAAATAATGTGACGTCAGTCTAAATTCAATATGGCGGACCAGCCAAGATGGCGGAATAGTTATTTTTAATGCATTTCTACAATATGGGTATCAAATGAAAGGACTTGTTGAGAGTAATTAAAAAAATAATGTGACGTCATTCTAAATCCAATATGGCGGACTATCCAAGATGGCGGAATAGTTATTTTTAATGCATTTCTACAATATGGGTATCAAATGAAAGGGTTTGTTGAGAGTAATTCGAAAAATAATGTGACGTCAGTCTAAATTCAATATGGCGGACCATCCAAGATGGCGGAATAGTTATTTTTAATGCATTTCTACAATATGGGTATCAAATTAAAGGGCTTGCTGAGAGTTATTCGAAAAATAATGTGACGTCATTCTAAATCCAATATGGCGGACCATCCAAGATGGCGGAATAGTTATTTTTAATGCATTTCTACAATATGGATATCAAATGAAAGGGCTTGTTGAGAGTAACTCGAAAAATAATGTGATTTTATTCTAAATCCAATATGGTGGACCATCCAAGATGGCGGAATAGTTATTTTTATGCATTTCTACAATATGGGTATCAAATGAAAGGGCTTGTTGACAGTAACTTGAAAAATAATGTGACGTCATTCTAAATCCAATATGGCGGAACATCCAAGATGGCGGAATAGTTATTTTTTATGCACTTCAGCAATATGGGTATCAAATGAAAGGGCTTGCCAAGAATAATTAGAAAAATATTCTGACATCACTTTTAATCCAATATGGCGGACTTTTGAAGTTTTTATGCTTTCCTATAGTATGCGTATTAAATGAAAGGGTTCGCTGAGAATAAAAATGCAGGTTAAAAAAGAGAGTGATTATAAGCTCCGTTGCTCTAATCCGCCTGAAATTTGGTGTAGAGACCTCGATTACCTACTAGTAGAAACCTAGCCAGCGATAACTAAAAAGTAAAAAATAAATTAAAAGCAAAAAAAGCTTTTATTTACATGCTCTAAAAAGAAGAAAATATAAGTTTCTTTTAAAATTTTAACTATCAACTTATAACCTCATTATACACAATTTATATGATCATAAAAGCTTGTCGCGAGGTTTAAAAATTAAACTTAGCAGATTAAGTTACTCAATTAAATAGGTACTAGTTTATTTACACAATTAAATCGCGCGACAAGCTTTTATGATCATATAAATTGTGTATAATGAGGTTATAAGTTGATAGTTAAAATTTTAAAAGAAACTTATATTTTCTTCTTTTTAGAGCATGTAAATAAAAGCTTTTTTTGCTTTTAATTTATTCGCGATCGGCGATCGGCGGCGGTGATCTCTCGCGTCCGGCCCTGGTTCAGGCCATGGTACGGAGCGAGAGGAAATGGCAGGCCGTCACCTCCTTCTGCGAAGCGGTAATGCTCGCGAAGGAGGAGGTGGAACGCGTGAGGGAAAGGCAAATTTCGCGCCCTCACGCCCCTAACCGCCGCAGGAGGAGACGCCCGGGGCGGGAATCGCGAGCCGATTTCCGGCCACCGTAGGCGCGGGCTTGCGGACGGTGAGCAATGGGTAGCTCGCCGTCCGGTAAGGACCAAGCCCGGGTCGACGGCGCGTTGTGTTCCACGCGCGCCTCAAAGAGATGTCAGCAGAATTGACGGGGCCCGCTAGGGCCAATGCCTGCCGGGGGTTCGAAGAAAACCGATAGGGACATCGCGGCCCCTGGCAACAGGGCAACCGAAGGAACACGGGTGGGTTTTAGTCAGTAAGAGTCTGACACGCCCTCCCGCTCCACCCAGAGCGGGAGAAGTTATTTGATAATTTCCCACCCAAAAAAAAAAAAAAAAAAGAGCACGATTTAGTGTAAGAAGAAACAGATTAATTTGTATAGTTTTTTATAATTTAAAAAGAAATCCAGTTGTATCACCCAACACAACATAATATATTAAAGTCGTTTTATGTGTTAATTAATTTAAAATGACTTGAACCATTTTACACATTATTTATTGGTTGGTGTTGGATGATTATGTGTAGGTAAATATATCAGTTTGTACTAATAATTCACATAGATCGCGTAATAAGAGTCACATACATTTGTATTAATATACATTAAGGTACTTGAAATATTTGTTCAGTTCACATTGATATTATTTAAAATGTATTTTATTACACATTAATAAATGTAAAAAAATGTTTACCCGGGTTGCGCGCTCACGAGTGGAACGAGTGCTGTGATTTTAAATTCTATTTTGCGTAAAAAAACAAATGAATCATAGAGTGAAATAAACTGTGGTGTGCCTTTTGTGACTATATATGTGATTGTGAAAACAGAACTAAAAAACAATAAGTGGTAATCGAGTTATCCACAAAAACGAATCTAAAAATTTAAATAACGAACTATAAAGAAAAAACACAGTGTCGTGTAGTTGGAAAGGATCGCGTTCTGTGTCGATCTGTGTCTCACCGTGTCACCGCGGCAAGCGACCGCTGCGGTAAGTCCCGCCCACTAGCACTGTGTCGCACAGTGAATGACTGCTGGAAAGTATCGCGTTCTGTGTCGATCTGTGCCGATCCTTATCTACAATCTACACTGAGTGACTCGCGTCATATTTAAAAATGTCAAAACGCTCTGACTTACAACTGTTTGCTCTAGAAACAGATAAGGATAACGTAACCATTAGAAAATTGATAAGATCTCAATCACAAATGAACCTAACGCTGTCAACTAGTCAAGATCTATTAAATTCTACCATGTTAGATTCGACTATGTTGAGTATTCAGAGTGACACTCAAATCTACGATCAGTCATATTCCGTAGACCTAAGGCGAGAAATAAATGAAATTAAAGGAAAATTAAATAGCGCTAATACTGAAATTGATAATCTTAACTGTGAAAATACTAAATTAAAACAGGGTATACAAGAACAACAACGACAAATAGAACTACTGAAAAAAATGACCTGTGCTACCCCGCAGCGCAAGAATAACTCAACCCCTATCTCGAGACGAATATTAAGCATGACATTAAACACTCCTCGGCATTCTCCTCTACGACTAGCTAAAAGTACTTGCACAAGTAATCCCACATCCCAGCAGGACAAATCTGAATATAATACGGATATTCAATTGGAAGGCCGACGTTGTTACGTTGAGAATAAAATGTGTAAGAAAACACAACGTGCTATAAGTACGGAAAGCCCACTAGTTAGGACACAGTCCAACAAACATAAAGTAATTATCCTAGGAGATGGGCAAGGTCGGGGTTTACGAAACATACTACAAAACCTGCTTGGATCTGAGTACATCGTGTTTTCCTATCTAAAACCAGGTGCTGCACTGAGTGAGATCTTGGAATCCTCAAAGAACGAAATCAGCACACTAACAAGAAGTGACTACGTGATTATATTGGGCGGATGCTGCGACAAAAACCCCTACGATATTGACATAAATCTACATCGCTGGTTATCGTCAACTGCAAATACAAATGTAATTATAAGTGAAGTACCAAACAATAGATTTCTAAAAGAATCAAAAATTAACTATTTACTACGGTTTATCTGTAAGAAATATAAAAATGTACTGTTCATGGACATGAATTACACTAGATTTCCACCAAGTAAACGAAATTATGTACTAAATCTTGCACGCTCATTATTAAAAGAAATATTGTGTATTCATTATCATTTCAAAGCAATCCAATATGAACAACTGTGTCAAAATATAAATAAAAAGTCTTTTGAAAGTAAATATGTACAAGTTAACTTAGATTCCGAACAAAATACAATAGATAATAGAATTAATACAGACTGTATAAATGAACCAAGTAACAAACACGGTGAATCGGAATGTAACAATATTGAAAATCCAATTTCGAATAATTTATTTCGTTTATAAATTTGTCTCTATCCTTCATCAAAATATTAATGGATTGCTCAATAAATCTGATATGATTTCTGTCTGCATTAACGAGTTAGCTACCCAGAACAATCCTGTTGACATACTATGTATCACTGAACACAACATGACAGACGGTGACGAAGTGTATCTCTCAGTACCAAATTTTATACTTGCGTCTTATTTTATGAGAAGTAGCAGACACGGAGGCTCCTGTATACTAATTAAAAATAATATGAAATATAGAATTCTTCATAACATCACAAAACTTTCAATAAGCAACATATTAGAATGTTCTGCAATAGAGCTTTTGGAACATCAAATAATTGTTGTATGTATCTATAGGCCTCCAAACAACACTGCTGGCTCTATAGGCAGTTTCTTCTCAACTTTAAATAAAATATTAAATGAATTATGTTTAAACGGTAAAAAGATTGCAATATGCGGAGACTTCAACATAGATACTTTGAAACACACTAAGCTCTCCAGTGAATTTATAGAACTCTTAACTAGATATAATTTGTCACTAAAATTCAATCAAGTAACGCGATTTGCTAGTAAAACGTGCATAGACAACATAGCCCATAACATAAGAGCATGCAAAGGCACTATCAAGGAATTATCACTATCAGATCATAATGCACAAATCTTAAAGGTTCCGGTCAAAAAGACCTGCACCATAAAATATTGGTATATATTAAAACGGGATTACTCACAAGAAAACAGAGCAATATTTATTAAATATTTAAAGCAACTAACCAATAGTGACGTGTATAGTTGCGCGGATGCGAATAGTGCCTACAATAAATTTTATGACAATTTCATGATGCTGTACGATCTCTGTTTTCCTATAAAGAAAATCAGGATACATAACAGATCTAGACCGAAATGGATCTCGCGTGGCGTAAAAATATGTAGCAAACGTAAATGCCAACTACTGTGGCATTATAGAAATAATCCAAATCAAGCCACCAAAACTACATTCAAAGCTTATGCAATGAGGTTTAAAACTATAATCAGGCTGACAAAAAAATCTCAAAACGACTTCTTTATTAAGTCTGCCAGAAATAAGAATAAAGCTACTTGGAAAGTCATAAATGAGGTCAGAACTAAATATCCAAATGAAGGCGTAAATCAATTAATTATAAATGACGAAATAATAAATAATCCTAAAGTTATCGCGAACTCATTCAATGACTTTTTTCTTAACATCAATAATAATAATACTAGTGTACCTCAAAAATCTTCCCATAAACTGACTTATAATTCTAATTCAATTTTTATGACACCGACTATCCCTGATGACATTAACAAAATAATAATTGCTCTAAAAAACAAAAACAGTGCCGGTTACGATAGCATTACGACAAATATTGTTAAAGATGTAGCACATATTATATCTGAACCACTAAGCTTCATTGTCAATTTATGTATAGAAGAAGGCATTTTTCCAGATAAACTAAAAATATCTATTATAAAGCCAGTATTCAAAAAAGGAGATAAAACAAATATGAGTAACTATAGGCCCATAGCATTGATACCTATTTTTGGGAAAATTGTTGAAAAGGTGATGTTTAATTGTCTCTATACTTTCTTTGAAACACACAATATTCTAACGTCCAGCCAATATGGTTTCAGGAAAAACAAATCCATAAATATGGCAATATATAACTTTTTACATAAGGTAATGTCCAACCTGGACAAAGGGCTGCCGGCTGTTGCGCTATACATGGATATGTCGAAGGCTTTTGACCGAGTTGACCACAAGATCCTCTTAAGAAAGATGTATGCATATGGAGTGAGAGGTAATGTGTACAAACTTATAGAATCATACCTTAGCAATAGACAACAGCTGACAGAAGTAAGGAGGATAAATCCCACTACTAAAACAGAACAAGTATATATTTCTGAAACTGGAACTGCTAAATTCGGCGTTCCCCAAGGGAGTATTATGGGTCCTTTACTCTTCCTTGTTTATATAAATGACATGCCTTCGGTAACAAAACATGACATTACACTATTTGCTGATGATAGCACTATTCTATTTGCTAATGACGATACGATTAATTTAGAATCTGACATCAACCAAACAATATTATTAATTATAGACTGGCTTAAAACCAATAATTTAATGATTAACATTGACAAAACTAAAATAATGAATTTTAAAATACGAACTAGGCGTACGGGTACTTTAAAAATCCGTTACCTAGACAACGACGTAGGAGAGACTGAAGTAACAAAATTTCTAGGGTTACATATTGACAACAAAGTTAATTGGAAATTACACATTGACCATGTTTGCAAAAAGCTGGGACAGTTTTCATATGCACTTCATAGGTTAGGGAAAATAGCAAGTCAATCTACTTTACTAACAGCTTATCACGGATACGTAAGCTCCACCCTCAGGTACGGTGTAATATTTTGGGGCAACAGTACAGACAAGAAGCGTGCTTTCACTGCTCAAAAACGTTGCATCAGAGCCATATTTAACCTACAGCAAATGGACTCATGTAAGCCATTTTTTAAAAACATGAACCTATTAACTTTACCATGTATCTATATATTTGAGACCGCAATATTTGTCAAGAATAATATTGAGCTATATGAATACCACACTCGTATTCGGCGTAAGGACCAATTGCGCACAGTAGCTAGTAAGACGCGTTTAATGAATGAAAGTATCTTTTGTACAGCTTCACGCATCTTTAATAATATCCCGGGGTCTATTAGAAAAATTCCAGAAATAACAAAATTTAAAAAGAATCTCCATAATCTGCTAGTAAACAAATGCTACTACTCTATAAAAGACTTCCTATCAGACAAATCTCTACTCCAATACAGTCTCCCTCAGTCATGACGCGTTCAGTAGCCCACTGATTTGTACCTACCTGTCTTTATTTTCTCTATATTATCTGACATTTTAACAATTTAATAATTTGTATCAAAAATGTAATAATGTATGATGTAATTTGCATGTAATTAATTATTGTATGCCCAATGGGCGGGACATAGCTGATCACAATCTCATTATTTTAAGACCTGTATTATGTACCTACCTATGATCCACAATAAAGATATTGATTGATTGATTGATTGATTTTAGTTAGAGCACTTTACACCAAAATAAGCTTGCGCAATTTTAATCAACAAAAAAATTGCATTTTTTTACTGTTAAACTTAGTGTAAGAATATTAAAACTGATTTATGTCAAGATATATCAGTTTTCACTGAAGGTACAACATTATTTTATTTCACTAGATACATCTAACGCGTATGCCAAATTTGAAGACGCTATCAACTGTTGGGAAGTTCCCTCATGAAGAAACGACCTTGGCTGCAGCATCACGACAAACTGATAATTATTTTAGTTTTACTATATAAACCAAACGCGTTTGCCTTTGAAGTCGATACTATCAACAATTGTGGAGTTCCCTCATGGGCACGCCACAATTGCGGCAATAAGTCCCCTCTTTAAGGAGCGGCTAGAGAGGCGCCACGCCGTCCTCACCTTCCACCTGAGGCAGGTTCTCACCGGACACCAGTGTTTCGGGAGGTTCCTGTTCCGGGTTTCACCACAGTGTGGATCGCCCGGAGGACACGGTGGAGCATACGGTGGAGGTCTGCCCAGCTTGGGCGGAGCATTGCCGTGTCCTCGTGGAGGCGATCGGCGGCGGTGATGTCTCGCGTCCGGCCCTGGTCCAAGCCATGGTACGGAGCGAGAGGGCATAGGAGGCCGTCACCTCCTTCTGCAAAGCAGTAATGCTTGCGAAGGAGGAGGCGGAGCGCGTGAAGGAGAGGCAAATTTCGCGCCCTCACGCGTCTAACCACCGCAAGAGACGCCTTGGGCGTCAGGAATCGCAGGCTAATTCCCAGCCGGCGCGGGCTTGCGGACGGTGAGCAATGGGTAGCTCGCCGTCCGATAAGAACCAGGCCCAGGTCGATGACGGCGCGTTGTGTCTCACGCGCGCCTCCAAGAGATGTCAGCACAATTGAAGGGGTTCGATAGGGTCAATGCCTGCCAGGGTTGCGAGGAAGTCCGAAAGGGATACCGTGGCTTCTGGCAACATGGCAACTGAAGGAACACGGGAGGGTTTTAGTCAGTAAGAGTCTGACACGCCCTCCCGCTCCGCCCAGAGCGGGAGAAGTTATTTGATAACTACCCACCCAAAAAAAAGGAGTTCCCTCATGAAGGAACGACCTTGGCTGTAGCATCAGCACAAGTTGGTTATTATTTTAGATAACCTTTCAACTGTCATTAACGAGACACAATAGAATTTTAATTGTTATCCGCCTTAATAAGGCTTCGTAACAGGTGATGAGTTAAACTATGTTAACCTAACGCGTATGCCATACTGAAAGACGATGCTATTGACTTGAGGAGTTTCCTCATGAAGAAACGACCCTGACTGCAGCATCAGCAAAAACTTGTAGTTATTTTAGTGTTACTAGATAAACCTAACGCGTATGCTAAATTCCAAGACGATGCTATCAACTTTTGAGGAGTTCCGTCATAAGGAAACGACCCTGGCTGCAGCATCAGCAAAAACTGGTAATTATTTGAGTGTTACTAGATAAACCTAATGCGTATGCCAAATTTGAAGACGATACTATCAGCTTTTGAGGAGTTCCGTCATAAGGAAACGACCCTGGCTGCAGCCTCAGCAAAAACTGGTAATTATTTGAGTGTTACTAGATAAACCTAATGCGCATGCCAAATTTGAAGACAATGCTATTAACTGTTGAAGAGTTCCCTCATGAAGAAATGACACTGGCTCCAGAATCAGCACAAACTGGTAATTATTTTAGTTTTACTAGATAAACCTAACGCGTATGCTAAATTCCAAGACGATGCTATCAACTTTTGAGGAGTTCCGTCATAAGGAAACGACCCTGGCTGCAGCCTCAGCAAAAACTGGTAATTATTTGAGAGTTACTAGATAAACCTAATGCGCATGCCAAATTTGAAGATGATACTATCAGCTTTTGAGGAATGTCCTCATGATGAAACGACCCTAGCTGCAGCATCGGCACAATCTGGTTATTATCTCAGTTATACTATGCAAACCTAACGCGTTGGCCAAATTTAAAAGCGATGCTATATTGCCTGTTGAAGAGTTTCTTCATTAAGAAACAAACCTGGGTACAACATCAGCATAAACTGGTAACTAAGCTGTTACTTTTAGAAAGCGCCGACAAACGTAAAGACATCGACTCGTCCTCGCTTGGTACTTTATTTTAGAAAATGTGTGTAAGAAATAAATCGGAACGTTCTACAATAAGTTACCTTACACGTAAAATGGTTTAGGTAGGTAGATTTTCATGTCCTCGCTTTGTACAAGTTCTACGCGAAAAACTGTCCTCGGTTTAGTGATATAAAGTCTAACACAGCGTCCGCACTTTGTACAAGATATAAGAAATATTGTGTAAAAATACGTCCTCGGAAGGGCGTCGCAGGGCTTACATAAGGGGTCCTCGGTTTGCCTACACAAAGTCCTCATATGTGCATCGCTGGTCACATTTAGCTGTGTATTTCAGGTCCTCGGTATGATAGCCGTAATTCATACAGAAAAATGTTGAGATAGCATTATTCCAATAAGCTCATCACTATAGATTTACTCACCTGTCTCTTTCTATCTCATTCAAAAAGGCCAACGACGTATTTAAACCAGTTTTTTGGAAGGTCCTCGGTTCGTTCAAAAACTACCAAGGTCCTCGTAAGGGTGTCTGTACAAACAAGGGTGTGTGTTAGGGTGTGTGTGTGTGTGTGAGGGTGTGTGTGTGTGTAGTAGTAGGGTGTGTAGTAGTGTGTGTTTAGTGGTAGTAGGGACTGGTCATCTCTTAGCTGCCATAGTTTATTTTAATTTTTGAATTATTTTTATATTTTTATTACGGGCGCTTTTAACGTGCACGTCTTTCTACATTGTTCTCACATGTATAATTTCAACATGAATGATGTAATCAATATTTTGATTTAAAAGAATGTCCGTGGAGTTTCTTGCCCGTTCTTCTCCATAGGAACCTACTACGCTTTGGAATGGGCAACTAGCTTCATATTTCTGACTGACTGACTCCTTGACAATTCAAAAGTAACTGTAATTGGTTTATTTGAAATAAATTATAAAAAAGAAGGTGTTGTTTTAAAAGTGGTGCCTTGCTTAAGCGTTTTACGATAGTAAAACTAAAACTACTTTCTCGATTGATAAATGTCACATCAAGACTTTGTAAAATGGTTGTTAATTATTATAACCCGCGCCAATAAAGAATATAATCAAATATTTAAATAAAATTGAATTGAAATGATTCGTTTCTTAGAGCTCCTGCTTAATATGAGGACGGGCTGCAGATATCGACTCTGTTTTTATTCTGCAGAAAAGAGCCATCAGAGCAATATCTGGTGGCCTACCAGAAGCTCATAAAGCAGTATTATTTTAATATTAATTCAGTGTGGGAAAGAGATGAAGCTCTACAGGTCGTATAGCTCCATCTCTTTCTCCCACTGAAGTAATATTAAAATAATACTGCTTTTGAGCTGGTGGTAGGCCCCCTGGCCTCCGCAGGCTCGATTCTCTTAGGTAACTGTCAAAAAATATTAACATCATGACGGTACCTTGTCAATATATCTATGAAAACATCATGTACGTAAGGAAAAATCTACATCTTTTCAGTAAAAGAGGTGCAAGACCGCTGGTTATAGGCTATGTGACATCACATTAAATTCTATATGGCGCCCTCTTGAGGACATAAAATCAAGAACTAAAAAAAAAACATGTTTTTAATTATGCCATGGGTATCAAATGAAAGGGCTTGACGAGCACATCTCAAAAATACAAATAAAAGTAAAAATTTAAATAAATATAAAAGTTATAAAAACTAAAACCCAACTACAACAAAAAAGTCAACTAAAAAGGTATAAACAAGACATCACAGACAGACCGACTTATTAAAAGTTTTCTGTCTGTGATGTCTTGACCTTTTTAGTTGACTTTTTTGTTGTAATTGGGTTGTAGTTTTTTTTTCAGCATTCTAAGTCATACTAAAATTAATATAACATACCTTTTTCTCTTTCAGTTTCAAAAAACAAACACTAGAAAATCTCCGTACTCCCGAATATCTTCAATCCATTCACCTAGAGGAGCTTGACTCAGTCTCAGTACACCGCGGTCTCGACGAGCGAATAGACCCCAGTGAACGAGGGGCTTCGCCTTTAGCAAAGTAAGTTTAATACAACACTATTTTTTTTCACAGAAATTGAACTTTTCAGGATTAAAAAAAAAACATTACAAAGTAAAAAATTACTTCAATAGCGGAAGTCGGTATCTTTGATTTTGAATTGTATATAGAGTTGTTAATACTCTTTTAAAATAATGAAATGAATTTTTTAAAAATGTTAGGAAAGCTGCTATATACAGGGTGTTTGGCAGAACGTTGAACATACGAAAATGGTGGATAGGTGGGGTCATCTGCTACTTACTCAGCCCTAATTTATTTGGCCATTGTTTTTTTTTTTTTTAAATGCATGTTGAAATTTAGATTTAAGTATTTTTTATATCTTTCTGTAAGTTTGAGGACTCATAACTTTTTTTCTGGCTAACATCTGAATAAAGCAATAATTTTATAAGAATCTGTCAACATTAAATATTAAAAAAAAAACAAAATATTGCCTGTTTTACCCACTTTTAATCAAAATTACACTTTAAAGTTAGGAAAATGGTGAAACTAGAAGAAAGAAAAAAAATTTTTTTAAATGTCCAGGTTCCAGGGCCAAATAAATTAGGGCTGGTGGGTACCTATCCACCATTTTCATATGTTCAACGTTCTGCCGAACACTCTGTATATATCTGTTGTATATGTAAATTGACACCACTGACTACCTGCAGTATTGTCTCTCCTTTTCCATTTAAATCCATCCAAAGGTTGTCGGTAAAAGATCGCTTTTAGCGATGAGACCGCCCATTGTGTCACCCAATGTAAAATTTCTTAATTTATGTCTGTCATTTTTATGGTGTACATAATAAACAATATTCCATCTATCTATGTATCTAAAGTCACAGGCACGACAGATAGGAAAATAGTTTTACAGCTCTATATAGATCACACGGAAATAAAAAAAAACAACAATAAAGTACTTAGTTCTGAATTCAAATTATTATACACGATAGATCTAATAATAAAATTGATGGACATGGAAATTAGCATTCGTTTGTATTCGGAAATGCGATGATTCCCGAAAATTGTCAGACTGTCTGACTCTGCCTCGCTCTCACATAAGTTACAAAGAATATGTGACCTGTATAAGCATTTTGAAAGTAGGTACTACATACAGAAATTAATTAACTGGCAATAAATTAACTATGGATTTTCATCTAAATTCTGTTTCCATGCCTGTCTTAACTGAAATATATAAATTGTAAGTAATTTAATTAAATGGAAAGTCAGTATCTTAGTAAATACAATATGTAAAAAAAAACCTGTCCGAACCGCAAGGAGCTCATAGGTACTGCCACAGATATAGATATACCTAGATAACGCAAGAGCAACTACTTCGCGTGCCATTTTCGTGCCCAGCTTACGTACAATAATCGTAAGTAATAATCGTAAGCTGCCACTTTCGCGCTCAGTCTGCATCGGTGCCACGCTTGTCGGAAGTCAGTTAAAAAATTGAAAATGGTTATAAATTGTAAAAACTGTGCAAAAGCGAGGAGAAAAAAAAAACACTACAAAGTGAAAAATAACTTTAATTTCGGAAGTCGGTGTCTTTGGTTTTGAATTTTCGTTCTTTGTCACCGACTTCCGAAATTAAAGTTATTTTTCACTTTGTAGTGTTTTTTTTTGAAGTCGGTTGTTTTTTTTTTTGTAAAAAGTTTTTATTTTTTACTTTTTAGCTGTGGTACCTACCCCACTCAAATTCGAATACCACTACCTGCTATGTAAATAACAGTGACAAGAAGTTATCATATCATCTACATACTAAGTGGGAAAAAATACGTATAATTGAAGCTAACTCAAAAACTACCCAAGCAAAATTAATAAAATTTATATGGGACCACCTCTGAAGTATGATCTACCAAACAAAAAAAGAATCATCAAAATCTATTCATAATTGGCGGAGTAATCGCGTAATAAACATACAAAAAAAAAAAAAAAAAAACATACAGACGAATTGAGAACCTCCTCCTTTTGGAAGTCGGTTAAAAAGTACTATAAAATCTAATTACTATTGAAAATAAAAAGGTTTTGCTATTTAAAAATCACATTTTTTTACCAAAATTACTCCAAATTCATTAAAAATGAGCAAATTTTCAACTGAGGTCCTAAGATATGACTTGTAGACACCCGCTAAACGACGACCGCCCGCGCCTCATGTAATAAACCAGTAAAATTCCCCATTGAAGAAAAAAATGAGACTATTCTTTTTTTTTTTCAAGAATCTTGTTAATTACCACATAAATATACTCTCAGTACGATACCTAACAACACCCTCACGGATCCAGCCCGTCCCATCCTTGATGTCCTCCCTCCGGTTGACGCCCTAAGCCGAGGTTCGTACCCCACAGGGGGTGCCCTTAGCGAACGTTCACCTAGTTTTAATTAGCATAGTTGAGTAACCCCTGGCTGGAGGTTTTAAGTGTAGTAGCTTAAGGCACCCACAGGAAAGCCCGGTTAAGTAGTCATGATCTCAGAGGTCAACTACGAGATGACATACCTAAAAAAAAAAGCCTCACGGATCGGACAGGTATTTTTTTTCACATGTTGTGTAGTTTGCTTTTGACGCTTTAGCCGACACTTTCCTCGCTAATAACCTATTATATGGTACTTAAACATTACTGGCGAAATGTGGGTGTAATTTAAGTACACCTCTGCCTAACCCTTCGGGGAAACAACGCGTGATGTTATGGTGACCTTCAAAATATTTTTAAATATAACTTCGATACATCGCCATTGCATTAAGAATGCGGCGACGCATGAATTGTCCATATAAATTGCAAATGATTTGTATTACGATAAATCATTTGCAATTTGAGCATATTTCCACCATATTATGTTGATATTTGGATTGAGGCAGTATTTATCTAGGCTCCTACGTCTTTTTATTTCCAAAAACTTACCTTTAAATGAAGTGTAAGCGAATTGCATTTCGTACATTTTTACAGCGTAAATGACATGTTTTCATATTGTTTTTTCTATATTATAAACAACAATATTTGTAATATTGTTTCCGCAGAAGCATAGTTTATGTTATCAAGTTACAAATTATCGAAAAAAAAATATGAAAATACATTAAGTTTTCATTCATATTTTTTTTATATTACGGAACACATCCAAATTTATCATAAATTTTCGAAAGCTAGTAGTGCTATCGCGTCAAGCAATAATTTGTAAATGTGTGCGTGGTAGTATTGCTCACTGTATGTGTATATCGCTCCGACAGGCACTCACACTAGCGCAACGAGCTTGGAATTGAATTTTGCAAACATCTCGATTTGTAGTTGCGAGCCTCTTAAGGTTCCGCTAGTCGACGGCTGGAACTCGTTGGTGGCGTGGCTAATATGCATGCTAATTAGTAAAGTTGTTTATTTATTTATCTAGTTTTTATTTATATATTTATTTAGTGAAATAGACGATGATTTATAACGAAAACGAGCGCGTAAAATTTCATGAACAGACCTTTGGGCGTATAGATATTATGGAAAAACTACTGCATGTATCTATTCAAAATAAAATTATTTGAAATTTTCAATAAATTATCTATTCCTATACGGTTTCTATTTTGCCATTTTCATACTACATAAGTTATTTATTTACGCCCAAAGATGAGTTAAAATTACTGTTGATATATGGAAGTTTCGACGCTCATAACTTCCAAACCAATATTTTTTTCCCAATACAGAGCTAGATAATGACAAGGCAAATTGATGTATTATTTAGTTATGAACGTACACCGTCAAACAGACGAGTCACCACCATACTACCAGCCCCGGATCTAGAATTTTTTTGAGGCGAGGCAAAAACTGCCGTCTGCCGCCCCCCGCCAATCTTTTATGGGGATGCGCTAAGTTAGCTCCCGCGAAATTAAAATTTTCTCAAAATGAAAATTTTGGCAGCTACATATTAATCAAATTGTATCGATCGATAATGTGCCAATTCAACAGGGGCGCCAAAACTGTTGTAAAATAGAAAAAAAAAATAGAAAGATTATATAAGCGTCTAATTTATCGCGCACTGGATTTTTAACTCTCTATGTTAAGCCGAGCGTTGAGAATCCAACGCGCTGGGACGCACTCTCGTCCCAGCGCGTTGAAAAAACACACTGTTGGATTTTCAACTCTCAGCGCTAAGCAGAGTGTTGAAAATCGTCTTGTACGTGGAATGACCGTGACTGCCACGAGTCTTGGGCATTTAGTATAACTAGCTTTAAGCTCTTTTCATCAAAACTTTAATTCAAAATCTTAGATAATTATCAAGTTGTAGAATAACATACTCAATTTCATACATGACAAAGTTCAAATTCCATTGCCGTTTAACTACAAATGGTTTGAAAATCAACTTAGACTTCATAACGTTAAAGTAGATAATTGAGTAAGAGGCGATGATATGGAAATTATCTAAGATTCTTAATCCAATTTTACATCTCTCTCTATTCCGCCGTTTATTGTATCTGCTATCTCTTTCTAACATTCCATTTCTTTCATCACAGCAAAAACCGTGACTCTTGGAAATCGGCTCTATTGAAAGTTGAAGTATAAAGTATGTAGTTTCTTATAGATTTGGTGGTTTGTGTGTGTGTTCTTGTCTGTGTGTGTGTTTTTGTGTGTGTTTTAATAAAAAAACCAGGAAAACACGTGCCAGTAACTTGCTCAAAAGTATGCAAGAAGCTTGCATGCAATAGGCCTGCGTCCAAAAATTTTTTTTAGTCTGTCTTGTAGCTTATTAAAAAATATTAAACACGTATTTTTTCTTTTGTGACGTAATCAAAAGATTACGGCGATACATTGAGTTAAAATGTGGCATGACGTCACGCCTTGCTAGATTTAATACTGCGTTGTGACGTAGCGAGCCCCCACTCCCCAACTTTAATTTTTAAAAGTTTATTTTTGATTCATATGATAAAGCAAAAATACGTGTCTAATATTTTTTTACCATCTGAAAGACGGACTAAATAGAATTTCTTTTTTTACTTAGGCAACTACGGTATTGTTACATAAAAACTTCTGAGGGGCAATTTATTCATATATTTTCCAATTCGCTGGTCGGTATCAGAAGGGCATTTCGTAGTTGGTTCACTCTGCAAAATCATTTAAATAAAAAGCGACTATAAAGTGCAATTCAGGTCGCACAGCGCTAATTACCTACAGTTATATTCACCTAGAAGTTGCCTCTCTTTCTATCGCGTGACTCTTATATCTTCTGACTACGTTACACTCACTGAATTGGCCCGACAAGACGGGCCCGCCGCGTACTTGTAGCGTCATACCTAAAATGCGGAGTGAACCTGTATTCATTCATCTGTATCTCAGTGTCAATCTGTCAAAAAATTAATAGCATTATCTACATTTTTGACATTTTGAACATAATTAATTGATTCAGGCGTGACCTTGCGGAAATCCATTATAAAATACAATAGACGTGGATATATTTAGTAACTTGTTCCGCTTAGCTATTTCTAAAAAGCCATAAAAAACTCCTGAAAGAAATCGACACGTGTTTCACCTCTCAACGAGGCATCCTCAGGATGACGATGGACTTGTTGCGAACTCGAACACGGCGTGTTGCCACACCGAGCGCTGAGTGCAGACGCAACACGCCGTGTTCGAGTTCGCAACAAGTCCATCGTCATCCTGAGGATGCCTCGTTGAGAGGTGAAACACGTGTCGATTTCTTTCAGGAGTTTTTTATGGCTCTTTAGAAATAGCTAAGCGGAACAAGTTACTAAATATATCCAGGTCTATTGTATTTTTTTTGACATTTTGAACGTTTATCTTCATTTTTCGTGTGGTTAGTGACTAACATGATATCAGAGTTTTATGCAGCCCACTGGCCTCTGATTTGGCTTCACAGGCCGTCGAGAAATATCTCTCAGGCATGCCGGTTTCTTCACGATGTTTTCCTTCACCGTTTTTGAAGCAAGTGATAATTATAGAAAACACACATGAATCCGAAAAGTCGGAGGTACGTGCCTTGGGTTCGAACTCGAGACCTATGACTTGGCAGTCCGACGGTCACACCACTAGGCTATCACTGCTATCACTATGCATTAATTACTCTTAAATTGCAAATCCATAATTATATGTGGCTATACACAATAGCAGACTAGCGATAGTGCTGCCTCTATGGAAGAATCAGTTAACTAAAATGTGCAGTTTTGGAATTGGCCTTCTGTTTCGCGAATACCACAATGGCATGCAAGCTACTTGCATAAATTGTTTTTAAACATTTGTGAAATTGTGTCACAGATATTGTATTGACAAAACAAGATGGCGACGTTAGTCCCGATTTTGGCTTCGCGCTAAAATAATCTTAAAATAAAATTATGTTCAAAATTCAATCAATTTTAGCTTTGTACTTTTGTAGAAGTTACTATAGTTTGGCCGATACCGTTGTAGCATACCTTAGGATTGCGTGGCGAGGCGGGGAATGGGACGCCGTGAACGTTGACGAATGAGTAGCGGGTCGTCGTGAGCGTTGACGAATGAGAGGCCTGCACTGCACCCCCGTCTCACCGCGCACATACCTAAGGTTCGGTACAGCGGTATCGGTCAAACTATAGCATGTGTGTTACATGCTAATAAATCTGAGTTCTGTGTTGATTTCGTTTTACCCGATTGTGTAAGGGTAAAGGTGGGGTGTTGTTGTGTGTTGAAGAAGTTTGATTAACTGTGGGTAATTTTTCTGGGATATGAATTATAGGTACGGAGAACTGCATGCATTTAACAGCATTTCATTATAGATTTTGCCTCATTGGTCTAGTGGAAAGCGCTACTGCTGACCATGAGGTCCTGAGTTCGATTCCCGGGTGGAGCAAAGTTTTATTGGGTTTTTTCATTTGGAATTTTTCAGTAGCAGCTGGGAGTCTGGATTTGTGCTCGGTTGATGGCAATAGGCTCGCCCCCTATTACATGGGACTTAAACATAACTGGCGAAATGTGCGTGTACTAAAGGTGCACCTCTGCCTAACCTGCCTTGTGTTATGTTATTCGAGTACAGTCCGCAATTTTTGTTGTTTTCAGTTTTTTGTCAACAATTTTTTTTTTTTACTGTTTTCAGTTCCTTTGTGGTCTGGTTTGTCATTATAGTTATAAAAGGAATGATGACAAAAAAAATTGTTCCTCAGGTAGATTATTAAAAAATATTGGACACGTATTTTTTCTTTTTTTACGTAATCAAAATATTACGGCGATACATTGAGTTAAAATGTGCCATGACGTCACGAGTATGTAGATTTAATACTTGTGACGTAGCGACTCCCACTCCCCAACTTTAATGCGTTTTATCCAAGTCATTTTTTATTAATATGATAAAGCAAAAAAATACGTGTCTAATATTTTTTTATTATCGGACTGAATAGTTTTTTTTTTGACCCACGCATCATTCCTATTTTCTGGTGGTGGTGACTTCTGTTATTTGTGTGATTCTTACAATGCATGTGTTTTATTGTGTTCCTGTGACTTTCAGAGAATTTTCTTGCAAACTTTTTCAATTTCTTGCTTTCCATATTAACTGTTTTTCTTCGTTTGTCTGTTTTATGTTTTAAAAACAAAGTAATTGTATTTTCTTTTGTTACATTTTGCATCATGGTGAAATTTCATTAGCTGTAAGAATTTCATATTACGAGGACTCTATCCGAAATCACTTAGAAACCGCACCCAGGGACAACCTAGATACAATCTTACTTCAGGGGAAAGAGACGGAGCTATATGTCCTGTAGAGCTTCATCTCTTTCTTACACCGTAGTAATATTAAAATAATAATGCTATAAAAGCTGGTTGTACGCCCCCAGGTTTCCTAGAAATAGGTACATTAACCCCACTTAAAATAACCTCAAATTCTCCTCCCCAGACTCTTCCACCGCAGCAAACCAGCAGAAGGCTGCCTTCTCCAAGAAGAGGATGACTTGATGACAGTCTCCTTCATTCCCAAAAGACGTCAGGAGCCCAGTATCAACGGATGATGTCATCCCAGCGCTGGACAACCGTCCCGCGGATAAACTGGGTACGTGAAGTGAGCGATAGATGGCGCTAATTTAAGAAACTGTAACGTCAAAACTAAAATACACTGCTGCAAGGATTTTTTAGCTCTCAAATGATGTTGTCAGGGTGGCGCTGTTGGTAGACATTTTTGCATTTGTTTTGTGTAATGTATTGAAAAAACAAAATGGCGTCGTTAGTTCCTTGTACAGCTATATGTCTGCAGGCTTAGCATGACATGACACAGTAGAAACGGGTTTTGTCGACGGAAGAATAGACAAAATTATAGATAACAATCACAATCTGTCATTTTGTCTATTCCTCCGTCGACAAAGCCTGTAGAAAACCTGTGTCTATGGTTGTCATGCTAAGCCTGCTGGTTGATACAATATAAGATGTCAAAAACAGTCATTGACTCGATTAATTGTATGTTCAGGATTCTAGCACCAAAACAAAAAGTCAGACATATTTTTTTTTTTGTTTGTTATTTTATTGGCTTGACATTTTTACGGAAGAAAACGATACATTTTTATTCGTTTTCACTATTAAATAAAGTAATTTTATTAATTACAAATAATTTTAACTGACTAGAAACAATCATTGTTAATAGCGCCATCTATTGTCAAAAAAATGTTATGGACAGAATGTCCGTATATAGGTATCGAATGGATAAATTTACAAATGGATTTTATGTCCGATGGACAAAGTGCAGTGTTACAGTGAAACTAAGAATAAAGACTGATGTGTATGTGTAAATAGTAAAAGTGTCAGGCGAAGTTGGAAATTTGTGGTTTTGTGAAATTACTAGGTAATATTTTTTTGTTAATTTTTTTTAAGTATTTTGGCTAGGTTTATCGTTTTTTTCGTATGTTTTTTTACGTATTTTGATTACGTAAAATGAAGTAGCTAAATACTAGTCTAATATCACCTAAAGTTTTTTTAATATATCTAGAAACATGTTATTTAAGTACAATTTACTGTGCGTTAGAGTAAGACCCACATACCTGTACCTGGTACTTGTTGACAGGCCTACACCGTCGTCCTATACTTATTAACACTGTTTTTTAAAACAATATAAAAGTTATTTATTTTTAAAAAAGTAACCGTGGAGTTTCTTGCCGGCTGTTTTCCATAGGAAACGACCGATTAGAACCGTGCACCTAGCTTCTAACGTTTCATAAGTACCCTTGTAGGTTTATGTTAAATAAAATATTCAGAATTTTGAAATTTTTCTTAAAAAGAAAAACAAAATTCAAAGTATTTTATTTCTAATTACCTTCCAACTCGTCTCCGCAAAAATATCTAGTATTCACAAAATCCCTAGTTTTCGAGCTTTGTTACTACTTAGCCTTTAGAAGCTAACACGGCTTTAAACTAAAACAATATGTATCGCTTAGAATTTTAAAATAATTTTAAATTCGTACAAAATGTATGTGTAAAATGTATAAAACATATTATAAACTTCCAATGTTTAGCTAATACATAGCATACCGTATAGGGAGCTTTTATATTATTCCTGTAAAAAACGCTCTCAATACAATTAACACACGATTTCAAAAATTAAAATACAAAATTGCGACAATTCTCTTCTCACTGTATAATTATTGTTAAAAGCAACGATTTTGCTTTAAAAACACTAAAATATTTGAAAATTAGTCAATTGGCAATCCTAAAGAATTAAATTATGTGTAGCCAAAATATCCACTTTTGTGACAAAACTTTTGTCACATTTAGAAATACGCCAAATATATTTGCTACGCGAGCTGTTTGGTTCTAAAAACCAAAAACTATGTACTTCCTTTTTTCAAACTGTATATTATAATATGTTGCAATGTTATTCCATTATTGTATAAATCAATAGTTACCATTTTGTACAAAATTTTAGTATTATATTTTAATACTGTACAATATTTTGTTAAGAAAAATATTGGTTTATCTCTTCACCATTATTTTAACTTAATATTTCAAATAATCAATTAAATATTCTACACTATTAAAATATAATAAAACTAGAAGAAATACTATTTCAAAATGTACCTAGAACGTCACTATCGGATCAGCTGTTCTCGAATTGTTAGCTGACAAAGAGAGTAATAAATAAATAGAATACTTACCAAAATCTATATAAGAATAAATTATGAAAAAGTGGCCCACATCGTCATCTCCCTGCCTTTTCCCATCTATGTTGGGGTCAGCTTCCAGTCTAACCGGATGCAGCTGAATACCAGTATTTTACATGGAGCGACTGCCTATCGCCTATCTGCCCTCCACAACCCACATGTCATGTATGTCATGAGCCAAATGTATATCAATAGTTACATCTAAAAACAGTGAAATATTATGTAGCTATTGAAATATTAATCTTTGTAAATATTCCATTTATTTATTACTCCTCAATAGAAAAGGCGAGAACTTATACAATTTATAATTTAGTATTATTTTGATAATTTTATTAACATTGTCATTGACACTCAATAAAATCATCACATTTTTGGCTATCCCAGTTTTCTGACACCAGTATTAATGATGTACCGTAAAAATCACCAAATAGTAATTATCCATTCTACCATCTTGCTGACTGACGAATATTGTTAGCATGGCATGAGCTATTCCCAAGCTCGTGTCAATACTAGAGAATTCTATTCTATATTGAACTTTATTCTACATTTAATGAAGTTGAAATTCATATAGTGCCAGTGACTTTGTTAGTAGCTATGCTGTTAAAAGTGACATTATATTTTCTATAATAAAAGTGAATAAAAACATTGTATTTAATTCCATTGTGTATAACATCATACCTATTTCTCCCAACAAGCACTGCAGTGTTCCGGTTTGTAGGTTGAGTTTTTACACGCACATATATTTTTGCCATATAATTTCGTGAAGTCAGTATTTATTTACACGAGACTTTACATGAGACTTAAACATAACTGGCGAAATTTAGATATACTATACACCTTCGGGGAGACAGGCGTGAGGTTATGTATAACGGAGTTAAGTACAATATATGAAAACTTAAGATATTTTTGCGTTTATACATAGTTGATATATTTATGCATTATTATATGTTTTGTTTATACACTTATCATTTTAATCGTGTATTGTATTTATACAGTTTTAATATTGTAGTTTTTAATATGAATATATTTTTTGTAACAAAATATAAAGATTTAATTTTTATGCTTGTGTTTTATTACTTTGATCATGTTATATTAATTATCAAATTTATTTTAGTTGTGAACATTAATTAGAACTAACTATATACAGAGGAAAAAATAAAATAAAATGTAGGAACAAATCATTGGGCATCAAAAAATTCATTCGCATCGCTGTCAGTGGGAAAGGTGCCCAAAAGGCTGGCAGCATTGCCACGTTGTATGGCAATGCTAATTCTTTGGCCTAAAAATTGTTATATTAATTGGTATGACAGATGCTACACATTGGTGCCGATTCCCTTGTTAACAAACTAAACTAAATTTAAGTTCAGTGCATCTTTTTCTTTCTATTTCATTAAGAAAAGGACAGAAGATAAATTTTAGTTTAGTCCTGTCAAACTAATCAGCGCTTGACGTAATTTTAGTAGGCAAGTTTTTAATCACATCTAAACTTGTATGGAGTAGTGACAGGCGCTGATTAATTTGACAGGACTAAACTAAAATTTATCTTCTGTCCTTTTCTTAATGAAATAGAAAGAAAAAGATGCAATGAACTTATATTTAGTTTAGTTTGTGAACAAGGGAATCGGCACCATTGTTCTCGCATATTAAAACAACAAGAATAATCTTCCCAGGATTTTGTAATACCTTAATTTAAAAGAGTGTCCTTGGAGTCTCTTGCCCATTCTTCTCCATAGAGATCTAAGTTTTGGAACGGGCAAGTAGCTTCAACTTTCTGACTAACTGGCAGTATTTGACAATTCAAAAGTGCCTGTAAATGGTTTAATTGAAATAAATGCTCGAGTTTGAGTTTAAGGTTCATGACAGAAAAAGTAACGAATAAAGTTAGCAAATGGACAAAGTGGCAAAGAGTTAGCAAATGGAAAAAGTGACTTTCGGGTGTAAGTAACTAAATCCAAAATACAAGTATATTCTCCGCTTCCAAAATTAGTCTGAAAAACAAGTAATTATATCGCAATCGGAAACATTTTATTTATAAATCGGTAAAAGTGAAACTTTTAAGCGAACTATAGGTGCCGCCATATTGGCCTTGGCTGCTCTGACGAGCGCCTTTCACTTTATCCCTCCGCGGCCGACCGTCACGCGACATGCAACACACAGACGAAAAAGTTAGAGACGATGTAATAAAAGTTTCACTTTAAAAATTTGGGTTATGTTAACAAAATTTAGTCGCTGACTGTACATGTTGGTAAGGCACGCGACGTCATGCGTTGCCTGATTCGAAGATACCCTAACAGCCGCATTCAGAGACGTCACCTGAAACGAATCAATCAATACTTGATCAATGTTCGTACCTTCTCTGTATGAGAAGAGGCATTTGCCCGGCAGTGGGACAGTAATATAGGCTGGTATTAGTATTTATACTTATCTTGAACCAGCATTCTTAGCACATCAATAAAAGTGAAATGTTCTCAATCTGTCTTATTTTTTTACTGACGGCTTTCTAATATATCCTTACCAATTAAAGTTTATGGTAAATCTATATTAACTCACCAAAGGGTATCGTGTTACCCAGTAACTGGGTTGTGGAGGTCAGAAGAATTCGCTCCATGTAAAATACTGGTTTTCAGCTGCACTCGGTTAGATTGGACGCCGACCCAGGGGCATAGCTACCGCCATATCAGCCGTATAAATGATACGGGGCCCCCAAGCTACAGGGTCCCCAGGTGTGTAAGCAAAATTTCCTACAATGTTATCTAAAACCTCAAATTCTTATTTATGAGGAGCCCCTAATTAATAAATACCTAATAAAAATCTGAAAATTAGCGTAATTTGTTTATGGGTTACTGAGGCTTGAGCTCAAGCTCTTACATTAATTTAGTAAAAACACACAGAAAATCTAACGTACGAGTCAGGATGCTCCAATTTTTGAGCTTGCTCGTAGGCTCGCTCTTACATTCTCTTAGTGAAATGACAATGACTGCTTAACATATCCGAGTCAGGATTCTCCAAATTTATAGCTGGTTTCACTCGCTCTTGCATTGTCTTAGTAAAATTCCAATGAAATCTTCAACAATCTCGGTTCAGAATGCTTCTATTTTAACATAAATATAACATCACGCCTTGTTTCCCCGAAGGGTTGGGCAGAGGTGTCCCTGTAGCAGGTACACCCACATTTCGCCAGTTATGTTTAAGTCCCATGTAATAGGGGGCGAGCCTATTGCCATCAACCGGGCACAAATCCAGACTCCGAGCTGCTACTGAGAAATTTCAGATAGAAAAACCCAATAAAGTATCTGAGTCAGTTTTCTAGCTCGTTTCGCTCGCTCTTGGAGTTTCTTACTACGAGAATCCAAGAGCAAGGTCAAAATGATAGCTTTAAGCTTCAACTCAGGATGCTATTTTATTTATTTTGTAAAATAAAATAAAACCCTCTTTTTGAGTTTCGCTACAGTCAGATAAAAAGGGCCCCCAACATATTTTGATACAGGGCCCCTTTACTACTAGCTACGCCACTGAGCCGACCCCAACATAGTTGGGAAAACTCTAGGCAGACGATAATGAGCTTTCTATATCCTTTTCAATACAAGTTGAATAGGTTTAAATTATATTAAGTGACATGTCTGAGTGCGGTAGTAAAACTCAACTTTCAGTCCTTCCAGAAACAGCTAAAAATCATAAATCTCTAATCGTAAGAAGCCTGAATCTCCTCAATAATTCTTTGATTAACAGTTTTAAACTTTTGGCCAAAAGAATTCACGTCCTGGTCAGTTTCTCTCGATAATATACCAATTAGCTGAATAAATTGAACCAAACTTAAATCATGCTTATTAGGATTTACCCTTTCGTACGAGGATTCAAATACTTTGCTTGTGATATATTTTTCGTCAATAATTTCACATTCTTTAAACCATTTTTTCATGATTTCATATGCTGCTCCTTCTGTTTTGCTTGCTCCGTATAAAGTCATGTATATTTCTTCTAAATCCATGGATAAACTTTCAAATTTATAATATTAGTAAATATTATAAATTTGAAAGTTTGTATATTTGATGTTTGTTACTCGATCAGGCAAAAATGGCTGAGCGGATTTAGATGAGGCACACGGATAGATACTCTGGACTACGTTGTATACAAGACGGTATTCTGTTCACGACACGTCGTGCTCAATTTCTGAGCAGTTACCTTACAAAATGTACTAGGTTTTCATGAATTCACGATAGTATTTTATTTGTATTATCCTACATAGGATTTGGATGACTTGGTGAACCTGTGATACTTTTTATCCCGCGGGCAAAAGGTTATAGTTTTTATATTTTTCCTGATTGTATGAATAAAAGATTTTATTGAAAATAAAGAGTCGAGTTTAAGACATGTTTGATTTTTGTTAAGTAAGAATCTAGAGGGCAATGCTTGCCATAAACTAGAGTCCATATCTATTTCGAATTGATGTTATTTCTACTTACACGAATAACAACTTTACGTGAGTGTAAACTAAGCTGATTTCAGAATGAGTAGTACGATTGAATCGAATAATCGGAATTCATATATAATTTTTCTTCCGATTTTCTCGCACGGCTGTGTACAGTTATTTAGAGAAAAGTTATAGAAACTAGCCCAAGATAATTGAAAGCAAAATCCCGTGCACACGACCCTTTTTTTTCGTAGGTAAGCGATACTGTAGCGGCCGAGCGCTGCAAGCAAGAATAGTCCTTAGTGTACAGATATGCGTTTCTTCGATAGTAGGTACACTAGCACAGGTGAATATAGATGGTTCACTCCGCATTTTAGTTATAGAAAGTAGTAAGAGTCGCTTTTTATTTAAATGATTTTAGGGAGTGAACTATCTGGATTAGTCTGTGACGTTAGCATACGGGTGAATATCCCCGTGGCAAATTTTACGTGTCCACGTTGAATCGAGGTGTTAAATGATAGGATGTTTCTTATTTTTTTTTTTATAGTGAACTACGTAACTTGGTTCAGTTAGGGCCACATTTCTTTTTTATATAATTTTATTTAGGTACCTACCTAATCAGGTTAAAAAAAATCGCCTTAAAATTCAAGTTGGGTGGCTTGTCCCAGCTCCATTTTTTTATATAATTGCATTCACCAAAATAACAATTTAAGGTAAAATAAAAAATAAACAATTTCGTAAGTATATGCATAAGACACATTATGTAAAAACAATTTAACCATATTAGAAAATCTAATTTAAAAGCACAGGATACTCGATCAAAGTATGTCCAAGCAAAAATCAAAATTTTGGTGGCACTTGTTCAACTTACTATAACATGAAGTTTCGTGCGTGTGCGATCAATCGCGTTTTATTATTTCGCTTCTCTTCTCTCAGTCATGCGCCGGCACTTGCGCCTAACAGGTGTGTGATTAGTGCTGTGATTTCCCGCCAAAAACGTAAGTATCATCTTGGGCGGCACGGGGGACAAGAATTTTTAAATTTTTAGCTACACGTTATAGGTAGTGATTTGGGTTACGCATAAATCAGTGATATTAATTTAATTGTAACTTAAAACCCCTACTTTTCAAGATTTTTATTATGTCTGGTTCCAAATTTGGTGGCTCAATTTTGGTGGCTTTGGTGGCGTTTTCACGCCACCAAAATTGAAAACGAGCCACCAAATTTTAAGTCATCATCATTCATCATTTCAGCCGAAAGACGTCCACTGCTGAACATAGGCCTCCCCCAAGCACCTCCACTTCGACCGATTCTGTGCTTTCCGCATCCAGCGGATTCCTGCGGCCTTCACAAGGTCATCGGTCCATCTTGTGGGAGGCCTTCCAACGCTACGTCTTCCGGTACGCGGTCGCCACTCCAGAACCTTTCGGCCCCATCGGCCATCCGTTCTACGAGCAATGTGCCCTGCCCATTGCCACTTAAGTTTCGCAATTCTTCGGGCTATGTCGGTTACCTTGGTTCTCCTGCGGATCTCCTCATTTCTGATTCGATCACGTAGGGAAACTCCAAGCATAGCCCTCTCCATTGCCCTCTGGGTGACTTTTAGCCTTCTGATAAGGCCCATTGTGAGCGACCACGTTTCAGTACCATAGGTCATCACTGGCAACACGCACTGGTCAAAGACTTTCGTCTTGAGACACTGTGGTATGTGGGACGAAAAGATATTGCGTAGCTTCCCGAACGCTGCCCAGCCGAGTCGGATTCGACGATTGACCTCTTTCTCGAAGTTGGACCTACCTAGCTGGACAGTTTGTCCTAGGTAAACATACTCATCCACAACTTCGAGCGTAGTGACTCCGATCTTCATGAGAGTGGGTGTAACATGGGCATTTGACATGACCTTTGTCTTGTCCATATTCATTTTAAGACCCACTCTTTCGGAGGCTCTACTGAGGTCATCGAGCATTGTACTGAGGTCCTCCATGGTCTCAGCCATGATAACTATGTCATCGGCAAACCGAAGGTTAGTGATATACTCGCCATTGATGTTGATGCCTAGCCCTTTCCAATCCAGAACCTTGAAAACATCCTCCAGTGCAGCGGTGAACAGTTTCGGAGAGATAACGTCTCCCTGTCTCACACCTCTCTGCAGAAGGATAGGTTTCGAGGTCTGGTCCTGGAGTCGGACTGACATAGTGGCGTTTTCGTACAGACACTTTAGCACCTCGATGTACCGATAGTCGATCTGGCACCGTTGAAGAGACTGCAGCACGGCCCATGTCTCGATCGAATCGAAGGCTTTCTCGTAGTCCACAAACGCTAAGCAGAGAGGCAGGTTATACTCTTCGGTCTTCTGTATAACCTGCCGCAGCGTATGTATGTGGTCTACGGTGCTAAAGCCTTTACGGAATCCGGCTTGTTCGGGAGGCTGGAAGTCGTCAAACCTGCGCGCGAGACGGTTCGTGATAACTCTTGAAAACAGCTTGTAGACATGGCTCAGAAGTGTGATGGGCCTATAATTTTTAAGCAGGGCATTGTCGCCCTTTTTAAAGAAGAGTACCACCACACCTCTGTTCCATGCCTGTGGCGTTTGGCCCTCGAGTATGACGGAATCGAAAAGCTTCTGGAGGGCCTTAAGAACGGGTTTTCCACCGACCTTCAGGAGTTCGGCCGTAATTCCGTCATCACCCGGCGCCTTGTTGTTTTTAAGCTGCTTCAGAGCCATCCTAATCTCGTACAAGCTGACGTCCGGGATGTCTTCGGTATAGTGTCGGGTCAATCTAGCTCTTGGGTCGTTTGCTAGATTCGTAACGGGGTTACTAGTTGACGTGTATAACTGTCCATAGAAACTCTCGATCTCTCTCAACAGTTCAGGTTTGGCGGATACGATTCTGCCATCATCGGTCTTCAGTTTCGCAAGCTGGCTCTGTCCAATAGACAGATCTCTTGCAAAAACCTTGGAGCCCTTGTTCCGCTCTATCGCGTCCTTAATACGGTTTGTATTATAGAGGCGCAGGTCGCTTTTCAAGGACTTAGAGATCTGTCTATTGAGCTGCCGGTATTTGAGTGCATCGTCTGAAGACTGCAGGATCATCTCGCGCCTCACCTCCATGAGCTGCAAAGTAGCATCAGAGAGCTTCTTGTTTCGATTTGTGCGGCGGGTCTTGAAGATCTTGGACCCGACCGTATGGACAGTTTCCACGAACCCATCGTTATAATCGTCGATGGAGCTCCCTAGGCACTCGAAACGATTCTCAAGTTCGAGCTGAAAGGTCTCGGGGTTTTGGACCTGGATCAGTGCTGGGCGGAGCGTAGACTTCATCAGTCGAGATCTTTCCAGCTTGATATTCAGGTTCAATGTGCCTCTTACCAAACGGTGATCACTGCCGGTTTTCACCGCGTTGATCACAGAGACATCATTGAATACTTGCTTCTTCGTCGACATAATGAAGTCAATCTCATTTTTTGTTGCACCATCAGGGCTCTGCCAGGTCCACTTCCTGTGCTCACGTTTTCTGAAGAAGGAATTCATCATAAAGAGGCCTTCCTTCTCCATAAAACTGGCCAGTAGGTGACCCCGGTGGTTCCGACGTCCAACTCCAAATTGCCCCACTCGCAGCTCATCATCGTTTCGTTTGCCCAGTTTCGCGTTGAAGTCCCCCATGACAACGGTGAAGTGAGTTTTAGAGCCATGTATGGCTCTGGAAATATCCTCATACATGGTCTCCACCTCATCGTCGGGGTGTGACGAGGTCGGGGCGTAAACCTGTATGACCTTCAGCGAATATCTTGCGGATATTCTGAGTATAAGGTACGCCACCCTGGTCGACACACTCTCGATCTTCACCACGTTGCTCACAAGGGACTTATGGACGATAAACCCGACACCACCTTGGGACTGCTGGTCGCCCTCCCGGAAATAGAGCAAGTTCCCGGATTTGAGGATTATCGAGTCCTCCCCCTCTCTTCGGACTTCAGATAACCCTACTATACCCCATCGTAACCTGCTCAATTCTTCCTCGAGTTCGATGATCTTTTCGTCGGTCCGAAGTGTACGCGTGTTATATGTTGCCAGGTCCAGTTTCCGGTGATTTTGGTAGCCGGATCTCTTCCGGGGATTCTTCGCACCCCTTGCCTCACCGTGGCCTTGGCCGCTACCGTAGCCAAGGGCCGGTGGGCCGCCGGGCACTAGGGGCCATTTTGTTTTGGTGCTTGTCATTTTTGGGGGGGGTTTGCCATAATCGCCACGCTTGGCAGGCGGGTTGGCGATCGCAGTATGGTGTTAAAAATGCATAGAGAACGCTGCTGCCCATTCTCTAGTAAGTCCCTTAGTCGCCTTTTACGACACCCATGGGAAGAAATAGGGTAGTGCTATTCTTTAAGTCCGGCACCACACGGACTTTAAACTTTAATTTTAAGTATGTACTGTATATGTATTGTTTGTACATAAATAGCCAGTTTTTACGTTGCAGGACAGTTTTATTAGCAAACAAATACATTTTCTGTACTTGGCAGAAAGCAAGACCTATAATTATAAGGGTGGCATACTAATGATCAAGTTTCTTATTCATATATTTTTATTGTGTTGCTTTTTAGAATGCCAAAACAAACCAGCTAAGAGAGGCTGCTTAAAAAGAGAATGGCAGAAAGAAGAAGAAAAGCAAGAATAAAGAGCAATCCCGAACAGGCTGAAATACTACGAAAAAGAGAAAGAGAGAGATATCACCAAAAAAGTGAGAAGGTAAACTTGTTTCACAGCATCAAAAGTCACAACGCGATCGTCGAGCTTTACAAAGAAGAAATAAAATATATCAACAAGAATATTATCAAAGAAAAAAAGCAACAAAAAGGCTCGCAATAGAAGCATAATCAATTGCGTCACCCCAACATATACTCTGTGACAGCAATTCTCAACAAGACATCTTACTTAATTGTAGAGTTGTTGATGCGCACGACCCTCTTGCAAGCAGCACGACGAGATCTTCACGATTTGATAATGAGAGCACGCATCAATATGCTTCAGTTACTAGAAATTTACGTCCTCGAACCTGTCGTGATTGCAGTAGTCCAGACACTCGCACCAGAAGTTACAATCAAACGACTCCACATCATCAATACTACAACAGCTTACAACCGACCACAAGTCCTGCAGTGCCAGTTTGTAGCAAAAATTAGCCTTTTCTTGCCACATGTCCAACGACACCCGGGAATCGAACCCAGGGCGTTATAAGGATAAGAAATGAAAGGTATGATTGCGGTAAAACACTGTATATTGGGTTTGTAAAGTTAAATGAAAACGAACAATTATAAATAATACAAATAAAAAAAATAAAAATAGGTAGCCGTCAGCTTGTGATTACCCCTTTTTTAGCCCTGTTGAACTTACGGCGCTATCGCCCCCTACGTCTCCATGCGTCAGCAGCATTGATATTTCTACTGTTCCTATGGTATGCCCTAATAGTCGAACATCAGATACATCAATTACTTCAGTGGACTTTAAACGTGAGTTTAAGAATAAATTTCGACGATATCAAAAAAGTAAAGCCAAAGAAATATATTTATTGCAGCGAAGAATTGCAGAACTTAGAAGAGATAACACTACCTACAGGAAACAAGTACAAATATTAGGAAATGTTAATAAAATACTTATAAGATTATTGTTTGTTTTTGTTTTTGTGTTATCTGATATCAGATAAATAATAATAAATATTTTTTTAACAATAGAGTTTTATTAGCCGATGAAAGTTATTGATAATTCTCGAGAATTTGTGAGATTAGTTGCATTGAGCTTTATTAGTGAGCTTGAGGTTTGTGACAGAGAAATCCAATTTTGGTGCCACTGATTTTCAATTTTGGTGGGCACTTTCGATTTTGGTGGGCGATTTTCAATTTTGGTGGCCACACTAGACTTTGAACTAAATTATCTCAAAAAGTTATCGAGATATTCTCAGACCTTTTGAAGATCCTTCTAGCTTGGACTTTCTATTCTTATACCAGGTCCTCATTTTTCACAAAAACGGAAGAAAAAATTTCGCCACCAAAATTGAAAAAAAATGCACTTTGTTGATATTGACCCATACCTACAAATTTAATGTTATTAATGGTGCCGATTCCCTTGTTCACAAACTAAACTAAATGTAAGTTCAGTGCATCTTTTTCTTTCTATTTCAGAAGAAGAAAGAAGATAAATTTTAGTTTAGTCCTGTCAAATTAATCAGCGCTTGACGTAAATTGACGTAATTTTAGTAGGCAAGTTTTTAGTAGTAGTAACAGCCGCTGATTAATTTGACAGGACTAAACTAAAATTTATCTTCTGTCCTTTTTTAATGAAATAGAAAGAAAAAGATGCACTGAACTTAATTTAGTTTAGTTTGTGAACAAGGGAATCGGCACCAGTACCTACCTAAAATTCGTGTTGGTAATTTCCAGGACTTATTGCAGAAGATATAAATAATTACAAATTAATATTATTTGTGCCGGACGGCGTGATCGCTGGACGCGAAGGTCGAGGAGGTTGTATAACTATCAACAATTTTGCCTAATTTGTTTCATTTTGACAGTTCAACAACATTCATTGCGTTATTTACGTTGTTGAGCAGATTTTTTTTTCCAACTTATGAAGCAATGGATTAGCAATCTGTTTCAAATCGAAACAAATTGTGATTGTGTTGTATTACGCCATTAGGGTACTTACAGGTTTATTTCGATATGAAGATAGGCCTCTGCTATTCCAGGCGGCGCTGACGTCCTGCACCTATAGGTTCCAGACAGAGGCGGCGTAAGGCGTGTGCGACGTGGGCCACCGCCTACGGCCTCGCGGTGCGAGGGGCCTCGCACTTTGAAGGTTTATGAGGAGGCATTACTTATATGTATAAGCCGTGAGCGCGATGAAATACTTAATAGTACCTACTCGTGAAAATATATTGACATACAAAATTTGTTTTTATTTAATCTAGCAACATTTGCTGGTGTTGCGTTGCTTTTGCGGGGAATCCCCGCCGGCCAAAGCTGGGGATTTCCCATTCTGTTTGTTTACGTTACTTTCACGCTTTTCAACGGCTAGAAAGCCAATCAATAATCAAAGTATCACTTCGTACGCAGTGTTGTGCCGTACTGTGATATTATTTTGTCAGTAGGTATTTGATGTGAGAATAAGTGTAGTGCATTGTTTGAAAACAATTATTAAATAAATAGGTAGGGCCTATTGTTCGGTCCGGTACATTGAACTAAAATTAATAAAAAACCGGCTAAGTGCGTGTCAGACCACGCATAATGAAGGGTTCCGTAGTACCTACACTCGAAATTAGTAAGTACGGTAGGTACTTTAAAGCTTAATATTACTCAGATCCCTGAATAGAAAAATGGTTTTTACAGACCCGCAATATTTTTGAACAGCCTATCCCATGCATATCTCGACCAATACTTAAAAATTTGTCAGTCTCAATTGTTTAAAAAAAAAAAACGGCTTCTTGCTCCACCAGAGCACAAACTAGAGCACAAGAGGGCCTCGCGAAATGTACCTCGCCCACTTCAAATTTAGGTCTTGCCCCGCCACTGGTTCCAGATATCTTCAACACTCACCTAGCGGCTATGTTCTAGATTCTTGAAGGAAAACGGGTTTATGACGGGGGAATAACAACACCATTTTACTGATAAGTATTCAGGAAGCGATTTTCGGGAATCTTCAGGACTACTGCTTGACGATATCGTAGCGGTTAAAAGTTCCACTTCGATGACTACAATTCCTAAAGATGGTGCGTGAGCACAACGCACCTTTCCGTAAATCGCTTCCCGTTCGAAAGTTTATTTATTTCTAAATACGCTGTTTACATTTGTACTATGACTAAACGCCCTTTTGTATGTAGCTATACATGGCATGTTACATATTATAAGTTTCCTAGTAATAAAATAACCTATCCACTAAAGTTTTCATAAAGAAAGAAATAAAGAAAATTGCGTTTATTTAAGACAGAAAAATAGACCATAAAACTATAAAAACAGAAAACAATGATAATAATGCCAAAAGGGCCTCAGCTCAGCATAATGTCAGATGGCAACACAAAGTGTACCACCTGACGCTGATTTTCAGCTGCAACCTACGAGCGCCATACGCTAGAATAATAATAAACACAAATATGGAAGTGTCTGTCCGTTTTAATAAATAAATTAAAGGTAATTTAAGATAGGATAGGATTTATTTAATAGATTTTCTACTTTATCGCTGAAAGTTAAGGTTCAAAGTTGATTGGGAAAATTTGACAGTTTCGGGTAGCTTGATGTGCTGGCGTCTGTACGGTGTGTTATAATTAATAAAAAAAGGAAAAAAAAAGGAAATGAATAATTAAAGGTCGTCACACACTTATCTTCACGGTATTAGGTATATTTCAATTTTTTTCCATAAAGGGTTTTTAATATAATTATATAAACTAAATCATACATGTATCTAATAGGCCCGATGCCACTCGCACGCCTAATTATAATGTTAATTTGCCATTTATTTTATATCTACCGAATGCACAATGAACTTTAATATAAGATAATTTGTCCTGTTAAAAATAAAGACAAGAGCTCATTGGGCGTCAAAAAATTCGTCCGCATCGCTGTCAGCGGGAAAAGTGCCCAAAAGGCTGGCAGCATTGCCACGTTGGATGGCGATGCTGATTCTTTGGCCTAAGAATTGGCCAGCCCTCTGGTCACGTAAAGAGTCGACCAACCGCTTGGCGATGTCCCGGAATACTCGGTGAGCACTCGGACCCCATGGCCCTAGTGTTTCAACCCCAAACGGCTCAAAAATATAGCTACCAGTAAGGTTGCTATATTTGCGCCGTTTGAGGTTTTCTGCACCTGCAGCAGCCGCCCCGGCACAGCCCGCAGTGCTAGGAAGATGGGATGGCGCAAGGGTGTCGACACAGGTTGCATCCCACACCAAAGGCCTACCCAACTTCCAAGGCATTATTAACTTTTTCCTTTACATACTTGTACATAATATAATATAGTAGTTAGTTGTAAATATGTTTGTGTATATTATTATGTTAACTGTACATTTCAGCATGGAATAAATTGCCCATAATGTATTTGTCCTTGTTTGTGTTTTATTTATTTACAAACATCACCCCTGTATTATTGGAAAGGGTAAGCAGGTGTGACTGCGATCAACGGCGCGTTGTGTTCCACGCGCGCCTTAAAGAGATTTCACCAGAATTGACGGGGTCCGCTAAGGCCGATGCCTGCCGGGGCTGCGAAGAAGTCCGAAAGGTAGATCGTGGCCCCCGGCAACATGGCAACCGAAGGAACACGGGTGGGTTTTAGTACCCACACAAAAAAAAAAAAAAGTTTGACTGCGACGTACACCTACATTTCGCCAGCTAACTACCATGTAATAGGGGGCGAGCCTATCAGCCTATTGTCACAAACCGGGCTCAAATCCAGACTCCGGACTGCTACGGAGTAAAAGAAATTCTATTGGAACAACCCAACAAACACTGCACGACCTGGGAATCGAATAAAAATGCCAAAATAAAACTACCATTTTGGAAAAGCAAGAAATATTTATTACACGTTTACTTACAGATATAACCAAAACTAAACTTCTGTTATTAAAACAAATAATAATAATGATCTCGGGGCAGAGCTGCAGGACACAGGTTCCCACTACCGTTTACCCAGTAACTGGGTTGTGGAGGTCAGATAGGCAGTCGCTCCATGTAATATACTGGTATTCAGGCCCAACATATATGGGAAAAAGTCTAGGCAGATCATGAGAGCCGCAGGATAAAACTTAGTACAACTATAGAAGTCCGTTACTAGTTTTCATAATTGCAGTAAAATCTTTTACATCCGGCGAATCCAACATGTCCTCCAGGGAAATATTCTGCTCCCTTATATTCTGAATAATATCTTGACTACTAATTTTATCTCCAATGGGTATTTTTAGAGATTCAATCTTATTATCAGCAACGATTACTGGATTATGACTAACGCCACTATGGTGTCTCTTCACATGGTTATCCAACAGCGACTTTCTTACTGACTTATAATCACAATACTTACATTTAAATGGTTTGTTACCCGTATGTATGGTTTCATGGCAAAGTAAGCTCTCTTTCCTCGTCGCTTTGTAATCACAAAACCGACATTTTAAACCATTCCCCATATGCATAGTAGAAACATGTTTTTGAATCTCGTACTTATGTTTGCAAGAGTAATTGCATTCGCTGCATTTATGTGGGTAGTGACATTTTTGATGTGTCACAAATTGACATTTGAACAGCGTTGTAAATGGGCACTCTCGGCAGTTTAACTCTGCTTCAGATTGGCTGCGTTTATTGTGCAAAGCAATTTGGTCTTTAGTTTTAGTTGAAAACTCACAGTTTACACATTTGTAGGGACGGTTTTGATTCCCAGTATGATGCCTTTGGAAATGCCGTTGCACCGAGGCTTTGAATCGAGACATGTACTTACACATTATGCATTGGTACGGACGGTCTTTAGAGTTAGACTCAATGACTCTAATACTCTTCCAATCTATTTCACAGTTCGGATCCAACATGTAATTATTACATTTCTCGTGAACGGATAAATTTGCTTCATCAATTTGGTTTGCAATCGGTTCAAAATCAGGAATATCATATTCACCGCTACCCTCGTTCAATTTGAAATCAGCAGCCTCGTCGTAATGGGTCGATTTATGTTTTTTTGACTCACACATGTAACTTGTTTCAAACTCGCAGCTGGAACATTTTATGATGTTGTTCTGTTTGCTTCTCCGTTTATGAACGTTCAATCTCCATCTTACTTTAGTTGAAAAATCACACAGATCACATTTGTTTGCTTTCTCAGACACTTCGTTGTGTATCTTAGCGAGATGCCTTGAAATATGTCCCTCGTACTTAGTTACAAAGGGACATTTATCACATTTAAAAATTACTTCTTGTTTATTATGTACCTTACTATGCTTAATATAATTATGCCTGTAAGCAGTAGCATAGTTACAGTGCTCACATTTGTACTGTTTCTCCAACTTATGCTTTCTTTTGTGCGCTTTTAAATTCCATTTGAAGTACGTAGTGTATGGGCAATCATCGCATTTGAAATTTTCAAGTTTATCGTGTAATGCCTTCAATTCGTGCTGGATCATCATATGTCTTTGCAAAGATGTTGGATACTTTGTGGTGTAATCACATTCTTCACATGAAAATGGTTTAGCGTTGGTGTGACCTAGCACATGGAGGTTCAAGCAGTTTTTGTAGATGGTAGTGTACTCGCAAGAATCACATTTTAGAGTTTTTTTTGTGCGATGCTTTGGTGTCTTCTTTTTCTTGTAGTCTCTGGAACATAAGATTGAGGTTAGAATTTTTTTTAAGCTTGGGCTATAAATTACTTTATTTTCTAAAAAACTTTTTACTTTCACTTTGTAGTGTTTCTTTTTGGAAGTCGGTTGTTTTTTTTTGTTTTTATTTTCCACTTTTTAGTTGTGGTACCTACCCCACACACATTCGAATACCACTACCTGCTACCAGTGACAGGAACTTATCATATCATCTACATACTAAGTGGCAAAAAGTACGAATTATTGAAGCTAACTCAAAAACTATCGAAGCAAAGTTAATAAAATTTATATGGGACCACCTCGAGCGCATACCCTTTCAAACAAAAAAAGAATTTTCAAAATCGGTCTACAATTGACGGAGAAATCGGTGGACAACATAAAAAAAAAAAAAAAAAAAACATACGCGACGAACAATAACCTCCTCCTTTTTGGAAGTCGGTTAAAAACAAGGAAGTAATTTCTGTTGTCTATTTTGAGAGAGAGATAATAATATTTAGAGTTTGATTCAGAAAGCAGTACTTGTGGACATGGTTCATATCCTTTCCTTTTTCCTACTAACCTTCTGTACAGATACTGTGAAGTATTAACAGTTCGACAGCTATTTATAATGGGTATTGTATTAAAACAACACACAGCTCTACCTTACAGCACTGCGTACAGTAATAAAAGACGTAAAGATATTGTTTGTCCACAGAATACATCAAAACATGCTTTTGTATCCAAATTTTACCTGTACCTAGGTCCTCTTCTCTATAATAGACTAAACTCGAAAGCAAACATTTACTCCTTGAACTTCGTAAATTGTAAGAGAGTTCTCAAGGATGCTCTCCAAAGTATGTCTTACGAAGATACAGAGAATTTACTAACTGTATTAAAGTGATTATATGTACAAATTTCACCTACGTTAAGTATTTATCAAATTTAGATACTAAGAGTTAAGGTACTTAACATATTATTAGTGATCTATTGTCAACCTGCGGATTATTCATTTATAGATAGATAGATAGAATATTTTTTATTATGCACACCAAAAAAATTATAGACATTAATTTAGAAATTTTACATTAGGTGACACAATTTTTTGAATAAATATTATTATATATTATTATTATATCTCTGTAGCCCTGACTGCCAGTCGAGCCTTGAATCCTGAATCCTGTTCCCAAAACTATTGGGCTTCTGTTTTTATATTTAAAATTTTAATTAGGTACATGTAAATTTAATAAATAAAAGAAGAAGGCAACAAAAACACAAGATGTAGTACTGAAGCTAAGAAGATTAAAATGAAGATGGGACGGCCACACTGTCGGGGGAGAAGAGAAATGGAACAAAAAAGTGACCTTAGGCGCGGCGCCCACTATCGGTCGCCATCGGTACGGCTCGGGCGCTTTACAGCGGCTTCGGGCGCTTTACGGCGGTTTCGGGCGCCTTAGGGCTGCTTGGGGCGGCTTCGGGCGCCTCAGGACTGCCTCGGCAGTCGTAAGCATACCTAAGGACGCCGAGGCTGGTTTCGGAAAAACTAAGAATAGTTCGGATGGCAGACACGTCGTAAAGCAGTGAAAACAGTTGTACGTGTGTATTTATAATGGTGGATTGGGACTTAGCTCTCATTGTTCATTTTGCTACAGAAGAAGAGAAACTTGCAGCCTTAAGGCAAAAAAGAAGATTTTATAGAATAATCAACTTTTCTTCTGTCATCGTCAAATAAAACGAACCTATACGTGTAATTAATGAGGCTGTTGCCTTTTATTTTCTTCTGGGTGTTGCCAAGCTAATGGAGGCGCGCGCGGTGTACGTTATGACTGTTCTGCGACTTGTCTGGCCACGAAAATGCCACCCGAACTGCCTAGGCGTCCTTAGGTATGCTTACGACTACCGAGGCAGCTCTGAGGCGCCCGGAGCCGCCCCAAGCAGCCCTAAGGCGCCCGAAGCCGCCGTAAAGCGCCCGAAGCCTCTGTAAAGCGCCCGAGCTCTGCCGAGCCGTACCGATGCCGACCGATAGTGGGCGCCGCGCCTTATGGTATCTTAGGGAGGGGAAGAGAAAGGGAAACCTTTGAAAAGATGGCAGGATGACTTGGTGAGGACGGCGGGAAAGACATGGACTAGACAGGCAAGGAACAGGGAGAATTGGAAGGGGATGAAGGAGGCCTTTGCCAAAGGGCACACAGTCTCAAAACTAAGAAAAAATTTTAGTAAATAATTAATAAAAGAGATACTTACACATCCTCAGCATCATGTGAATTGTCAGAGTTTTCCTCATCATCTTCTTCGACTTCTACCTTCACCCACACACTGGCAAACATATTTAGCATGTCGCTGTCATGCTGGTTCGAATCTTTTGAATCTTCCGACATAATGAACTGAAAATATTAGAAAATTAAAATGAGTTATTAGCAGCAGTGATAACTAGAGTTTTATCACATTGGTGACAGAAAGGACACAAAAAAAAAGTTTATATCTTTAAGTATGTACTATACGGCAAATGGATGGAAAAGTGGCTCATCAAGGCTAGCTCCAACAAATCAGTGCATGTCACTTTTACTCTAAGAAAGGACAACTGCCCCCACTTAAACTTGGAAACGACTTCTACCCCATCAAGATTCAGCAAAATACCCTAGGCATGCATCTTGATAGGAGGCAAACATTTCCAAAAAAAAGTGACGAGTTAAATATACGGCTTAGAAACCTAAACTGACTAATAGGCAGAAGGTCCCACATCACCATGGAAAATAAGATACTCATATATAAAGCTATAATCAAGCCGGTTTGGACATATGGCATAGAGTTATGGGGATCACCAAAAACTCTAATGTGGAGATTTTACAACAGTTCCAGAATAAGGCACTCAAAATGATAACCAATGCACCCCTATTTAACAGAACCAGTGAATTGCACGACTACATAGAAATGAAAACAGTTAAGGAGGAAGTCGAACACAGAGCAAAAGCATACAAAGACCGTATAAAAGCTCATACCAACACCCTAGCAACAGCGTTATGTGACCCAATAACTCACAGAAGGCTCAAAAGACAACACATATGGGACCTTGTTCACTAACAATTCCTAACGAAAAAAAAGGGGTTGTGTGCACGGGATTTTGTTTCCAAAGTGGTTAGATACATGTTACTGCAATAGTACATTATTTTTTATTTCATAATTGTTGATTGTAGCATGTTTCTAGATTTTAATAAAAAAGTTGATGAATACATTTGTTTTTTTTTTGGTATTTGAAACCTATAATTTGATTTTGATATAGTCTTTTATCATCATAGTCATTTTGTTAAAATACCTTAATACACGACCCTGTGAAGTTACATATCAGAGCACGTTGAAGCATGATAATCGCCTAAGAACTGTAATTCTTTGAGTTGTATAAAATGGCTTTATCAAGGCAAATTGACATAAGGCATCAAGTTGCTTAAAAATTCTCTGAATATATTTTCAACTATGATGACGCTTGCAAAAAAAGGACTGGGCTTGGAATGAATTATTTTGTTTTCAAGAAAAACTGAGACATTGTGAAGTTTAAAAAATGTAAACATAATAAGTTTACAATCCTTTCAACTGTCATTAACGAGACAATAGAAATTTAATTGTTATCCACCTCAATGAGGCGTCGTAACAGATGATGAGATAACATAACACCACAACTGTATTCCCTGAAGGGTTAGGGCAGAGGTGCACTTATTATACACCCACAGTTATGTTGAAATTTTCTTGTAATAGGGGGCGAGCCTACTGCAATCAACCAAACACTATTTCACACTCCAGGCTGCTACTGAGAAATTCTAAGAGGAAAAACCCAGGAAGTTATACATTTAGTTTTATATAAATTGCTGTGCGCCCAGCTCATAAATCAACAAAAAACGAACATAGTTTCTCAAGTTATATTACTGGGGCAGTCAATAGGTTAACTGTAAATTAAATAAAACTGTGGATTCGTACTCAACACAGCCATTACTATATCAGAAAGCGCAAATAGAGCTGCTTAGTCAATTTGTGCCAAGTAGAAGGCAATAAGGAATGGACTGATCACAAAGACTGATAAGACTGACCGACTGATCATTATTTCACACACATTGTATCAACCTGTACACATTTACTGCTGAAAACGCCCCTAAGACGACCCACTGACCAAAGTTTCCCAATGACAACAACTACAGTTAATAGTGAATAACATATTTCACAAATGCCGAAAATATAGCAAAAAAACAAATTAAATACTGGTTTTGTGTACCGATACCGGTTTTGCCAGGAGAGCCTTAGCAACCGACGAAATTAACAATTCAAGCAACCGTATGACCTACTGTGTGTTATCAAAATTAATAAAAGCGGTTACGGCCCAAAATCTTAGCGTATCAGTGATTTTCCAACGGGCCATATCTATTTTTGGATGCCTACTACAAAAAAAAAAACTTGACGCTGTATCTCCGAATTTGTATGTAACACGTTTCTTTTAAAGAAAGGATCATGTGTATAATGTTAATTAAGAATAAAATGAGTACTTACACATTTATTTCATGAAGAAATGAGCTGAAAAACAATACTTTTTCAATAATTTTCTCTAACGCTCCCGAAAAAATCAATCTCTCATTATTGTTTTACGTTCGGAAACTATAGCATCATTAGATCATAATCGCCTTTAGTTCCCTTTTTTAAAAGCGTATGAAACACATTTCTCGTGTTAATTTTGGAGGTTAAATTAAAAGCAATCTCATTAATTTATTAATTTGTACATTGTTTACCAATGAATAATGATTAATCTAAATTAAAAATAACGTAAATTCAAATTACTTCTTTTGTTGAAATTCTAGTTTTCCGAACGTATTTTCTGCTGTCAGCAGTACTTGTAACTAACTTCACTCTGGGTGAGGATTCAACATATTTGCAAAATTACGGTTTTCTATTCGGATTTTCTGTGTAGGCAACACGACGACGTCTGTCAGCTGTCAGGGTCAGCTGTCAGTGCCAGTGTCAAAAATATTTTGGGTAGTTGCATTTCAGGGTGCAAGAAATATTAAAAAATAAACAGAAATGTATACAGAAGTGGATGTATTCGTCAGTAATTACACTTTAATTGATCCTGAGATATATCAGCTGTGGATTGAAGGATGTTCTTGTAAGTATTTGTCCAATAAACTAAATTTTTGTTATCATTAATTATCTCTATAAAATCTTATAGAAAAGCTATATTTAGGGTCTGTTTTATGTAAGGAGATATTGCGTGAATTATTGGTTACTACACAAACATCTGACATTAGGTTTGTGCTGATTATCTAACTAGTTAATGTTAAGTTCTGCTTTTGAAGTAGGTACTGTCTTGAAAACATTACACATATAGGCAAAGTTGTCTCTAACTTTCAACTTTGAAAAGGTAGCAACATCCAGTACTACATTGCCTGTTAGTAATCTTTGTATGATGGCATATAATTGAACTAAATAAATCCAAAAGAATGTCACTTGCTGTGAGTTGCAAATAAGTACTTAAGTTTTCAATCAATTTGGTCAATAAGTTCAGTCTCTGGCGTTAGGGCCACACTCATGGCTCAATCTACCAAACCAAAAGGCCAAAATAACCTCACACTATCTGTAATAATGGCCTTAAAGAAGTCATTCACCTGCACAGGATATTTCACTGTTATTGCATTCACAGAAAAATCTTAATTACCAGTGTCTTACACAGAGCAAATGCCTATCTGACCTCCATTCTTGGCTACATTATGAAGATAAATATAATCATAATTTTCTACAGTCTAACAATTTATTATTTGCATACTAAAATGAGACACAATTGATCAAAATGTTGGCAGAATATCAAATTTTATATTATCTACGAATGTGCACAGCATGTCTCATTTCTACTTTTCTGGCATTATAATTATTTGGATACCTATTATGGGAATATTAAATAATAAGTGCTTATAAAACTATTTATTTGGTGCCAAATTTAAATTATGAATACATACTTAAGGTTGAACTAGTCGCGGGCTCAAACTCATTGGTAGGCTTGGTCAAAGAGCACGCTATCTCACCTGGCATCGTGTCCGACAGAGATAGTATCAGTGATGAGCAGTTAGACACTGGTCTACATGCACAAACTCTAGTTCGCACGCACACAAACACGGTTAGAACGATTTTAGAAAAACGAGCGCGTAAAAAATTACGAAAAGTCCTTTGGAAGGTAGAGTTTTATGAAAAAACTACTGCATAAATCAATTACGAATAAAGTTTATTATAATTTTCGACAATTGAGCTTTGTCGGAACGAGCTTTGTTTTGGAGATTTTATACTTCTTTTATTACTTATTTACTCCCAAAGTTGCGTTAAAATTAGCAGGAAAAACGAATCTTTGTTGGCTCATAACTTTTTAATTGCTTTTTTTTTAACTATTCTGCTTCTGTACAGACAAAATTAATAATAAGACAAAACGATTTCATGTTTTACTTTGGATGTACAATGTGTAACAGTGGAGTAAAACCCCCCCGAAATTTGTATGGAAAAAGTATCGGCTAGTTGCGCCTTAAGTGCCGTTTTCTTTGAAGACAACTAAGGTTGAATTTCTTCACTGAATGTAGTTTAAATGTGCTGATTGCATTTAGATTAATTGGTGAATTTCACCCTAACTTAAGTGTGGTTTGCTAAGAGTACAGTCAAACAAAAATATAGATAGGTATACAGGCACCAACTTTTAAGCAATGGTTTGAGTGTGCTAAATAGTGCAGTTTTTAACATCTATATGAAATTAAATGAAATGAAATGAAATTGTTTATTCTGTAAATAGGATATCGAAATCACTTTTACACGTCATATAAAAAAAATATTATAAATAAGCTAGATGAGTTCGGCGTTTCCTATCTGACTACTCTGAGAAGAAAGGCCGAAACAAACTCAACATTGATTTAGTGTGTCTAAACTACACAATAAAAATAAAAACCTTAATACCTTTGAATACCTTGGAATACCTTTCCACTTCATCATAGTTGCGTAGGTATTTATTTTGTATTTTATGTATATATTTTTGTTACATTATATTAGTGTTATTTATTTTATTTTAGAAGTAGGTATATATGTTTGTATGTATGTAAGTAAGTATATTTTCATATTATTAGTTTTATTTCATTAAGTGAATTATTTACTCTTACACACGGTGTCTACATCTCTTTTTATCCTCTGTCCTATCGCAGGTATGCTGGAAGAGATTTCATTAGAAATAAGCATCACCTTTGTACATATTTTTCTGTTCCTTTTGTCTTGTCTGTGTATTATTTGTGTGTACATTTGGTTAAATAAATAAAAACTTAGTTTACTGGAAAATTTAATATTTTTCTCTGTATACTTGTTTGATTGACATTTATAGAGCTATATCATTATGATCATCATCATCATTTCAGCCAACAGACGTCCATTGCTGGACATAGGCCTCCCCCAAGCACCGCCACTTTGACAGATTACACACACACATAATCACACACACACACAACACACACACACAATCACACAATTGAGCACAGAATCGGTCATTATCACATACACATCATCATAATGATGTAGTATTTATTTCATGAATTTCAGCAAGTGAAGCAGTCTCCACTCTGCATAAGAGAGACTTCGCGAAGCAGCATGGAGCTTCAGTGGAACTTATTGCTAGCGATGTGCTGGACCATTACAGGTAATTGAATTAACTCAATTAACAGTAATATTGAAGACATGCTGACAAGTGCAAGATTTAAACAGCTTGTTGGAAACTCAAAATCTGTACCCAGGGCAGAATAATTCACTGAAATGTCAGGGAATGGAAAATTTATAGTATCTTGACTTATTTAATTCTCTCAATGACCCTATAATGTTCCCACTGCTGGGACACAGGCCTCCTCTCGGTGAGAGAGAGTGGGCTGTAATCCACCACGCAGGCCCAGTGCGTGTTGGTAGATGCCACATGTCTTCGAATTGTTGGTTCTAGGACATGTCGGTTTCTTCACGATGTTTTCCTTCACCGTTTTGAGAGCAGTGGTGATGAAATAATTTACACAAAGTAAAGCGCCTGTCTGGGTTTGAACCTACAACTCGTAAGAGACCATTACCACTAGGCCACCATTGCTCTGCTGGACCACCACTGCTCTGCATTTGATTACCTTTTTAATCAAATTTTTTCTGATATTGAGACGTGTACAAAAACTGGTTTTAACCGTATCGTAGATTTTTGTAATAAACTTACAAAAAGCGATTGGAGTCGCAAGACCACAGTTTTCTGTTTTCCTAAAATGTGTATGATTCGAGAAAGTTAACATTAAAATTGTTGTAAAATGTGACATTTATGGTTTCAGGACATTCGCTCTTCTGGAGCGTCTGCTCACAGTACCATCGAAGTTGTCAGAACAGATGATTTTCCAGATTGACGAGGCTACCAAACAGATGCTAATTGAAAAGTAAGTGTTTATCACAGAACTAACTGACCAAGTGGGAGTCGGACTTGTGCACTAAGTATGTGTGTGACAACAGAACTATAGTAGCCAATCTTCACAGTTTTTCAGGAACACATACTCTGTGAACATTTTAATTGGCCAGCTATATGTAACAGTTAAACGGCAGCATAGGCTTACTAAAGTGGCGTCGGGAATCCTAGACCGATTTCCGGCCACCGTAGGCGCGGGCTTGCGGACGGTGAGTAATGGGTAGCTCGCAATAAGGACCAAGCCCGGGTCGACGGCGCGTTGTGTTCCACGCGCGCCTCAAAGAGATGTCAGCAGAATTGACGGGGTCCGCTAGGGCCGATGCCTGCTGGGGTCGTGGGAAAGTCCGAAAAGGTCCCGGGCAATACAGGCAACTGAAGGAACACGGGTAGGTTTTAGTCAGTAAGAGTCTGACAGGCCCTCCCGCTCCGCCCAGAGCGGGAGAAGTTATTTGATTGTTTCCCACAAAAAAAAAAACTTACCAAAGTGTCTTTGGCGCCTTTTGGATACGAAACAGAACCCTTTAACTATACGGCTGTTTTTGCAAAGATCTTCCTAACATATTGCTTTCAATATATGGTAATAACCGCGTTAAATTACTTCAGTAACTATGTGACATAATTTATTTATTTTAATCTCTAATTGTACAAAGTCTTCTTCCAAAACTAAAAATATCCTTACCTAACTAAAACTATCTGACCTCCACAACCTAGTTACGAGGTAACACGATACCCCTTGGTAAGACTGGTTGTCAGAGTTTTGGGCTTCTAACTACCCGTAACGACTGTCAAAGATCTACAGTTGACAGCTGGGACCAACGGCTTAGCGTGCTTTACGAGGCACGGAGGGGTATGTAAAGATGGTTACCCATCCACGGACCAACCGCGGCAAGCGTAGCTTAACCTGATCGATCGACCCGAGCGGCTGTTATTATTTAGCCACAAGCCCCTCCTTCCCCTCTTCTACTAAATAAAACTATTATCAAACTAAAACATGGCGTCGAAAAATTCCTTCGCATCGCTGTCGACTGGCAATGTACCCAAGAGTCTCTGGCCAAGGTAAAAGCCAGCCCTTGAGTCACGGGAAGTGTCAAAAACCCACATTAATATCTCTTTTCAGGTACTATGCTCTTGATGACGCTGTGATTAGAGAATTGCTTGGAAGGAAACTGTCTTCCAGACACAGGAAAGATCTAGATGAGGTAAAAATTAAATATTTTTGATGACCGACTACTCATAGACTACTTGTAGAAATAAATATCATTCTTCTGCCATTTAAACATAAGATATTTTCTTATTTGTCATTCAATCGTCAACAAAATTACTTTCTATTTATCATTCCATTGTTGCGATTACTTCTTTTTATTTATAACTAGCCGTGAGAATATCGGGATAAAAAGTATCCTATGTCCTAATCCAGGTCATGGTCTACCCATGTGCCTAATTTCATCCAAATCTGTTCAGCCCTTTTAGCGTGAAAGCGTAACAAACATAGTCACTTTCGCATTTATAATATTAGTTAGGATTAACCTTCCACATATAATTCGTGTTCTAGGGAACTAGATAGCCACATTTCTTATTTCCATACAGTAATATTGCCAAATTAATCAAAACAGCGAAATATTTGACATCTATTTGCGACATTGCCCACTTTTAGAATAAACGCTCTTAACCTATCAACAAATGTTCAAAAATTCCTCTGGCCCCATTACTTTCCCTATTTATCATTCCTCTGTCACCAATCATCACTCAATTTATCATTCCTCTGTCACCAATACATCACTCAATTTATCATTCCGTTGTCACCAATACATCACTCAATTTATCATTCCGTTGTCACCAATACATCACTCAATCTATCATTCCTCTGTCACCAATACATCACTCAATTTATCATTCCGTTGTCACCAATACATCACTCAATTTATCATTCCGTTGTCACCAATACACCACTCAATTTATCATTCCGTTGTCACCAATACATCACTCAATCTATCATTCCTCTGTCACCAATACATCACTCAATTTATCATTCCGTTGTCACCAATACATCACTCAATCTATCATTCCTCTGTCACCAATACATCACTCAAGTTATCATTCCTCTGTCACCAATACACCACTCAATTTATCATTCCTCTGTCACCAATACATCACTCAATTTATCATTCCGTTGTCACCAATACATCACTCAATCTATCATTCCTCTGTCACCAATACATCACTCAATTTATCATTCCTCTGTCACCAATACATCACTCAATTTATCATTCCTCTGTCACCAATACATCACTCAATTTATCATTCCTCTGTCACTAATACATCACTCAATTTATCATTCCGTTGTCACCAATACATCACTCAATTTATCATTCCGTTGTCACCAATACATCACTCAATTTATCATTCCTTTGTCACCAATACATCACTCAATTTATCATTCCTCTGTCACCAATACATCACTCAATTTATCATTCCGTTGTCACCAATACATCACTCAATTTATCATTCCGTTGTCACCAATACATCACTCAATCTATCATTCCTCTGTCACCAATACATCACTCAATTTATCATTCCGTTGTCACCAATACATCACTCAATTTATCATTCCGTTGTCACCAATACATCACTCAATCTATCATTCCTCTGTCACCAATACATCACTCAATTTATCATTCCGTTGTCACCAATACATCACTCAATCTATCATTCCTCTGTCACCAATCATCAATCTATTTATCATTCCTCTGTCACCAATACATCACTCAATTTATCATTCATCTGTCACCAATACATCACTCAATTTATCATTCCGTTGTCACCAATACATCACTCAATCTATCATTCCTCTGTCACCAATACATCACTCAAGTTATCATTCCTCTGTCACCAATACACCACTCAATTTATCATTCCTCTGTCACCAATACATCACTCAATTTATCATTCCGTTGTCACCAATACATCACTCAATCTATCATTCCTCTGTCACCAATACATCACTCAAGTTATCATTCCTCTGTCACCAATACACCACTCAATTTATCATTCCTCTGTCACCAATACATCACTCAATTTATCATTCCGTTGTCACCAATACATCACTCAATCTATCATTCCTCTGTCACCAATACATCACTCAATTTATCATTCCTCTGTCACCAATACATCACTCAATTTATCATTCCTCTGTCACCAATACATCACTCAATTTATCATTCCGTTGTCACCAATACATCACTCAATTTATCATTCCGTTGTCACCAATACATCACTCAATTTATCATTCCGTTGTCACCAATACATCACTCAATTTATCATTCCTCTGTCACTAATACATCACTCAATTTATCATTCCTCTGTCACCAATACATCACTCAATTTATCATTCCGTTGTCACCAATACATCACTCAATTTATCATTCCTCTGTCACTAATACATCACTCAATTTATCATTCCTCTGTCACCAATACATCACTCAATTTATCATTCCTCTGTCACCAATACATCACTCAATTTATCATTCCGTTGTCACCAATACATCACTCAATTTATCATTCCGTTGTCACCAATACATCACTCAATCTATCATTCCTCTGTCACCAATACATCACTCAATTTAACATTCCGTTGTCACCAATACATCACTCAATCTATCATTCCTCTGTCACCAATACATCACTCAATTTATCATTCCGTTGTCACCAATACATCACTCAATCTATCATTCCTCTGTCACCAATACATCACTCAAGTTATCATTCCTCTGTCACCAATACACCACTCAATTTATCATTCCTCTGTCACCAATACATCACTCAATTTATCATTCCGTTGTCACCAATACATCACTCAATCTATCATTCCTCTGTCACCAATACATCACTCAAGTTATCATTCCTCTGTCACCAATACACCACTCAATTTATCATTCCTCTGTCACCAATACATCACTCAATTTATCATTCCGTTGTCACCAATACATCACTCAATCTATCATTCCTCTGTCACCAATACATCACTCAATTTATCATTCCTCTGTCACCAATACATCACTCAATTTATCATTCCTCTGTCACCAATACATCACTCAATTTATCATTCCGTTGTCACCAATACATCACTCAATTTATCATTCCGTTGTCACCAATACATCACTCAATCTATCATTCCTCTGTCACCAATACATCACTCAAGTTATCATTCCCCTGTCCCCAGGTAGCGGAACGCTCAGGCGCCCCACTCCGTTGCTGTCGCCGACAGTTCGACAACGTTCGTCGAGTGTTCAAGGCTGTGGAGGAAATGCCCGGGAATGTGGTCGCTAATATTAGAAGCACGTTTCTGCTGTCTGAACCTTTGGCTAAGTAAGTTTGCTGTATACCAGCCCAAGTTCTACATATTGTACACGCAGAGTGCCCAATGGGATTTCCTACTCAAAAAAATTAAGAACTGTCATACAAAATGTTATCCTTTATTAAACCCCTTCAGGGGATGAATTTTCTGGGCTTAGTGGGTTACTGCTAAGAAGAGGTTTTTCCCAAAAAACGTATGGAAACAATTTCAAAACTCTATAAGCCTAGGGATATGCCTTTGTCCAGCAGGGGACGTCTTCCTTACATATTATACAACAAAGTCCCCCGCCGCGTCAGTCTGTCTGTTTGTCTGAACGCGATAAACTCAAAAACTAAAGAACGGATTTTCAAACGGTTTTCACCAATGGACGGAGTGATTCATGCAAAAGGTTTTGGTGTATAATTCATTTAGGTTTTGTGTAAATTGGCCAAAATATGACGATTATTGTTGAAGATGTCGGAAAAAATCATGCCGACTGGGAGCTTTACTGGCGTGCGCTGCGTTAACAGAAATAGATACATCAAAATAGGTTCAACAGGATTTTTCATCTTAAAAAGCGCAACAAAAAAGTCCGCATATGTTTATCTTCTAAGGATGACCCACAGTAACCATTACTATCTTTCAGAATATGATAAAAAAATTATTGTTATTTCCGAAGCTGTTTTGACCGGTATTATATTAATCCTTATCCAATAAAATATTTTATTTAAATTGGACATTTAATTTAAATTAAAATATCCATTGAGATCATTGCATTGAAATGAATAGTTTTTATCACAGATTCAAAAATTACGCGTAATAAAAATAATTATTATGGTTGACGGCAACGCGGGCGCAGCGGTAGGAGTCAATGACCTTTTCCTCGGCTATTAAGTATGTAATCCCGGTAGTAAGTTCCCGTGGGATATTTTGCGACATTCACGCGGGAAAAAGCAAGTTGACATATATTTTAATATAAAAACATAAACTTTTTTAGCGGTTGGGTTATAAATTATAGGTAAGTAATGAAATTATTCCTATTTCCAGAAAGTACGGTGCTGTGGTGTTCATCGCTTGCATGCGGTTCGAGACGGCGAAGAGGAAGCTTACTTATTTGACATTCAATGATTTCTATCACTGTGCACAGGTTAATATAACATGAGTTCTATACTACAAACTAGCTTCTGCCCGCGACTCCGTCCGCGTGAAATTTTTTGTTCCTTTGACCTGCCCAGCCGCATCGCATCGCCTGCTCGCGCTATTTTTTCGCTTTGTGTTCTTTCTAACTTTTTTTTAATACTATCTCGGCTTCTGAAAAACTGCGGCAAATTTAAAAAATATCTGCTTAGCAACCCCAAAATTTGTATGACATACCTGGAATAACCTAATTTGATACTTTACAATGATTTGTTTAAAATCATGCTACTTATTATGTTCCAAATCAAAGAGACGTTTCTTTACATTTCGAAAAATCTGTTTACTGCGTCTGAATAAAATACGACTTTATGTATTATGCAGCAATTTGATTAATAAAAAAACAATATTCAATAAAAATGTAGGTTAATATTCACTACCATAATTAATATCTGAATCTAATACTTCCATGTGAAAAGATTCATTAGAGTCACTGTTTTGTCATTTTTGAGTTAGTAAATGCTGTATCAAGATCACAAGACCCATCAACACTCCATCTTGTTTTGGCAAATTGAGGTTGACACTAGTGTAGCATTGCCTATAAAAAACTTCGCAAATAATTCGAGTGTTTACTTTCGTTTGCCAAACTCTAACCCCCCGACCCGCCGTTGGGGGAACAAGAAATTTGACGGACGAACTCGCGGGCAGAAGCTAGTATAATATACAATATATTACAAGCTATAAAAATATTACCTTTTTTATTAGTAAATTATTCACAAAATAATATTAAATTTAGGCATGATGCCTGGGTCAAAAAAAAGAAATTCTATTTAGTCCGTCAATCAGATAATAAAAAAATAATAGACACGTATTTTTTGCTTTATCATATTAATAAAAAATGACTTAGATAAAACGCATTAAAGTTGGGGAGTGGGGGTCGCTACGTCACAAGTAAGTATAAAATCTACATACAAGTGACGTCACGGCACTCATGACCTATGCGGGTGCCGTCTTTGCTCATGCAAAACCCCGCCATATCCATAGGATGCAAACAGTCCAGAATAGATTCCTTCGTAGGGCGACAGGTTCCCCATGGTTCGTCAGGAACGAGGCTCTCCACCTCGACCTAAAGATTCCCACAATCCACCAATTTCTAAAACGCCTTTCAAAGCGTTTCTTTGAGTCCGCGGCCAAACATCGCAACCCTCTGGTTGTCGAGGCCGCCAGTTATGTCCCTAGTAGAATAAGTCAAGTTCGCCGCCCAAGGCATATCCTAGTAGACCCCGATGACCCCATAACCCTCCTCCAGGAGAGCAATAGGGAAACAAGCACAGTGTACAAACACAGACGCCTCCCGTCATTCCGACCTCGCCGCCGAGGTCCTTTGCGTTCCCGACCGCCGCGCCCCCGAGTAAATGATACTCCCTCCCGACCCTTGCTCGAAAACGAGGTGCCAGCAGTTGTTGCAGCTGTGCATGTAGCTTTAAATTCCCCGTATAATAATAATAATGATCAAAACCCTTTGATCCAGCCCGTCCCATCTTTTGATGTCCTCCCCCCGGATAACGCCCTAAGCCGAGGCTCGAACCCCGCAGGGGGTGCCCTTAGCGCGCGTTCATCCTAAGCTTTTTAGCTTAGTATTATATATGTGCCCTGGCTGGAGGCTTTGAGTGTAGTAGCTTGAGGCAGCCACAGGATTGACCGGTTAAACAGCGACGGTTTCTCAAAACTAGCTGTGAGATGCCATACCGAAGAAAAAAAAAAAAACGTCCTGGCACATTTTAACTCAATGTATCGCCGTTATCTTTAGACAACGTAAAAAAAGAAAAAATACGTGTCCAATATTTTTTAATAATCTAGAAGACGGACAAAAAATATTTTTTAGTCATCATCCCTATTGTCTTTCAACGTGCAAAGACAAGCGCGACAAGTGCACGTGTACAGAGTGTATCTATTAAGTATCAATTAATATTTTTTGGGAATATCTTTTTGGAACGAAGTTCTTTAACGCGGCTTGTTAACTTTAGAAATCATCACGCTAAAAAGTGTTAATACTTGCGACTGTCTTTTTCTAATTCAAAGAGAAAGAAAGAGAGAGAGAGAGAGAAAACGCCGGCAGAAAAAAAAACAAGAAAAGAGTAAAGTGATAACAGTGTCGTGGGATAAAATTGTGCACATCGGCCCGAGTACACTGCATACCGGAGAGATAGAGAGAGAGTGTGAATTTGGTACTCCAATATGGCGGCTCTGAAAATTTTCAAATTTTTCGTCATGGGTATCGTTTTTATGGTTTTCAAGGGTACAAAATCCGATATAAGGTCAAAATGTAAATCCAAGATGGCGGCTGCAAAAATTTAGTTTTTTTTTAATCATACCCGCACAGGTTTTTTTTTAATGGCAATATTTTTTTCGCGAATTTAGACGCTATACTATTGTGAGTTAACGGGAACGCTCTTCGTTAGTTAACTTACTGTTCAAATCTTGCGAATACTAGTCTGTCGAATTTCAAATTCAAATTCAAATTCAAATATTTTTATTTGTAGAACATAGGTAAACAAAAAAGTACAGATGTTAATAATAATAATATAAATGAACGCTATGTCTTGCCGTCAACGGCGTACAAATATTCTGATTATAAATTAATTAGTAATAAATGAAACAAAACATTTACATTAACAAATAAAACAAAATTTGAACAATTAAAAATTAATAGATAGGTACTTAAAAACATTATTCATTGTTATTTAATTCAATTATCATACAATGCCTTAAATCACATAAAAACATCAACATTAATCTTTCAACAAACATTAAATTTATTAACAAATTAAAAATATCTAACAAAAAAATAAAAAATAAATTAAATGTCAATAAATTATAACTTGTCGTCTAGATACTCATTGATTGTGTAATAAGCTTTTATATTTAATAAATTAAGAACAGCCTTTTTAAAATGGCGTATATCGAGATCTTTTATTGGATTGGGTATCTTGTTATATATTTTGGGTGCCATTCCTAAAAAGCTTTTTGAATATAGCGCAGTCTTGTGTGGAATAGCACATATCTCTTTGTTGCGTCGTTTTGATCTCAATGTTTGAAATAAATGCAAGTTTGATTTTACAAATACTGCTGTCTCGTAGATGTATAAACAGGGCAGAGTAAGTAGTTTATGTTTCTTAAAAAACGGAACACAACTTTCCGTTTTTTTTAGCTTAAACACAGCACGTACACACTTCTTTTGAGCTTTGAAAGAAATTTCTTTGTCAGTGGAATTTCCCCAATACATTATTCCAAAACGTAACGTTGAAGTGACGTACGCTTTGTATGCTATCACAACTACGGACTCATTTGCTATTTTTGCAAGATTGTAGAGCGCATAAGAATACTGGTTTAGTTTTTTACAGACAGTTTCTACATGACATTTCCAGTTTAGATGACTGTCCAAGTAAAGTCCTAGAAATCTGGCACTGTTGGTTTCAGGTATTTTCTGGTCTGCGTAACATATATTTAAATTTTGTTGTTTTGTTCTTTGTTGGAACGTCATATACTGTGTTTTTTCTAAGTTTATTTTTAGCTTATTCTTAAATAACCAGTTTATTATATATTGGATGGAATTATTTATGTCATTTTCATATAATTCTAAGTTTTTACATGGTACTATAAGTGTACTGTCGTCGGCAAACAGGACGGTTTGATAGTCGGTACATTTTGGCAAATCATTTATAAATATGAGAAACAACAAGGGCCCAAGGACACTCCCTTGGGGTACACCACAAGTTGTATACCTAATGGACGAACTGTGAGCAACTTCTATCTTAGAATAAGGACAGATTCTATTTAAAACCGTAATTTGTTTTCTTCCACTAAGATAAGTCTTGATTAGGCTTAATATATTTCCTCGGATACCATAGCGTTCTAACTTACCCAGTAATATTTTATGATCCACGTGATCAAATGCTTTAGACATGTCCATAAGTACTGCAGCAATAGGATTTTTTTTGTCAACGTTTCTAAGAATTTCAGCAATTAACTCATAGACTGCGTTGTTAATATTTCTATTTTTCCGAAAACCATATTGTTCTTTGGCAAGTATATCATTTGTTTCAAAGAATGAGTTTAGGGATTTATAAAATACTTTTTCAAAGACTTTTGATAATACCGGTATTAAAGCTATTGGACGATAATTTGAAATGGTTGCTTTATCACCTTTTTTATGAAGTGGCTTAATTATAGTCGTTTTTAGTAAATTTGGAAAGTGACCATGCTCTATGCATAGGTTAATTATAGAACTTAGTACGGGTGCAATTATATGCGACACTAATTTTAAAATATTGGTAGAAATTTCATCAAATCCCGTGCTATTTGTATTTTTTAGCGAATTAATAATTTTGAATATTTCCATAGCATCTGTCGGCGCCATAAAAAGCGTTTTTGGATAGTGATCAATGACAGATATTGCATTACCGTTATCATGATTCCTTGCAGGCTGTACCGAATCTATAAAATAGTCATTAAAAGCAGTAGCTATGTTTTTAGGATCATTAATTTTTTTTATCACGAATAAGTATTTGTTTCACAGATTCGGGGGGAAAGTTAGATTTACACCTATTAATTAATTTCCACGTAGCCTTGGTTTTATTTTCTGCACTATTTATAATATGATTGTTTTGAGACTTTTGTGTCAGTTGTATTACTCTTTTCAATCGTCTCGAATATTGTTTAAATAATTGTTTATTTTCTATATTTGGTGATCGCCTGTACAACCATAACATCTCTCTTTTCCGTTTACTACAGCCTTTGATACCTTTAGATATCCATCGCGGAGTTTTACGACCAGAAATCCTTTTTTTTACCGTAGGGAAGCACAAGTCGTAAAAAAGTTTAAACAGTTCGTAAAACGAATTAAAAGCCATTTCTGGGTTTACGCTACTGAATACTTCAGCAAAACTTAAGTTACCAATGGCTTCAATGAACTTAGATTTATTCTCAGAGCTATAATCTCGACTTAATACATACCAGTGATCAGCTGAACACGTCTTTTTTACAGGACACTTAAAAAGTTGGGCGGTATGGTCTGATAGGGCCAATTCTATAATTTCGCCAGTACCACCTCTAACATTATGCATAATGTTGTCGATACACGTTCCACTAGATACACGTGTGGGCTTTTTTATACTCGGCTTGAGATTGTAGTTCAGTAGTAGATGTTGAAATTCAGTGGATAATCTTGTTTTTTTCAATATATCGATGTTAAAGTCACCGCAAAGCAAAACCCTTTTTTCCAAGTTTCTCCCGCAATAGTTTAAAAGTTGCTCAATTTTATCAAAGAAAATAGAGGTAGCATCTCTCGTGTATTTGGGAGGTCTATAAATGCAAACGATTATCAACTTGTGAGCTACCAGTTCAATGGCACTACACTCCATGAAACTGGGCAGACTAAATTCTTTAATGTCTATAACCTTGAACTCGTATCTATGTCTAATTAGTATACACGTACCACCACTCCTGGTGTTTCTTGAAGAATATGTTGCAAGTTTATATTCAGGTATATATAAGTGCATGGTATCATCGTCTTTCATATTGTGTTCCGTAATGCACATAACATCCACTGTTTTTCCCTCGCATAAAAGTTCATTTATATTAATGCTTAACTGGTCCGACTTTCCTATTAATCCGTTAATATTTTGATGTAAGATATTTAATTGATTATAAACGAAAAAAATCATGTTCTGCTTTGTTAGAGGTGCTTTCAGTTTGGGTTGACTGATCGGTATATAACTTGTTATTATTGGTAACTGATTTGCTCAAGATATCCCCGACAGCAGTATTATCAAAACAATGATGAGAATCAAGACTATATTCTGTAACTTCACTAACTTGTGTTTTTGAGTTTAGGTAATTTATGTAATCCATTAAGTTTTTAAATATTCTAGCAACTGCTTTATTATTTACCGTTGCAATATATTTCCGGAACATTTCGTATGTGTATTCTACACAATAATTGGAATCAAAAAGATATGTATATTCCCATAACTCGTTATCTAAATACATCAAATGATTAAACATTTCAATACGCTTATTAAATAATGAACAATTGTCACTTAGTTTAAAATTAGGCGAGCAAATTACAATATTTGTGTTCATCACGTTTCCAAGCTCCTTTTTTATGTAGTCTATTAAAAGTCTATAGTTATTGGAGACTTCGAAATCTCTTTCACCTATATATATGATACAATAATCTTCACTGGTAAAGTTCACGAGTTTCTTGTCTAAATTCGCAAACAACTGCTTTATGCCTCCATTTGGTATGATATAATGACAGAACTTATACCCTGTGAATGTATTTTTACCTATGTTCAATATTTTATTCACATTATTACTAGAAATCATACATATTTTTTTGTGGTCGTGTTTAAAGATTTTAGCTGACGTATTCAGGGTACTGTTACAGTTGGTAATCATCGGTAAAGTTTGTACTTCCGGAATTACACTATTATGTAGATGTATTACTTGTGGTTCTTGAGCACGTTCGTGTTGAGTATTCTTGGATTCTTTTTTGGCTGATGTAGGTCTTCCCGAATCTGATACAGATATCTTTAGGGAACTTATATCTTCAATAGTCCTTTGTTGTGTTAAATGCTTCAACGGAGTTGATAACTTTCTTGTTGATTTTGAATTTGGTGAGCCTACATCGGTTGTTAGCATCTTAGCTGTTTTATCAAAGAGATCACATTTAGTAGTGATTTCAGTCAATGTTGATTTTAAATTACTATTCTCAATGGATAATACATTTATCTCTTCATGGGCTGACAATAACTCCAGTTTAAGTTTCTCTATTTGACATTTTAATTCTTGGGTTTCGTCACATTCGTTGTTGGATACGTTTGGTAAACTATTTGTGCTGCCATCTAGCGTAGAGTTATTGGTACTAGATTCTTCGAATGTAATCTCCGACAGTGATTGGGTTCGTATTGTACGTAGCGTGATATTCTCGAAAAAAGTCATTTTTGGTACAAATGAGTGTTCAGAATTTGAAAATATAATGGAAAAAAGCTGATCACTTAGCGGGGATCGAACCTACGATCACAAGTCTCTCGACTATTCTTACCCGGTGGCGTAATTGCTAGGCCAAGTGTACTTATAAACTTCGCTCGAAATTGTTGACCGCACCTTGGTTTTGATTATTTAATGTGTTGATAATAGTCCAAAGGTCGTTTCTTTGTTCTATCGACGATACAAATTGACGGTTGAAAAAAAAATAATAATTCACCGTTGTTTCTTGGTTGAATTAACAATTTCACCAATACTTTTGCTTGTTTTTAGAACACGAATTAGCATTGAATTAGTTTATGAGTTATCACACGCACTATAGAAGAGTATTTAAACTTTAGTCCGGTTTTAGTTTTACACCTTTTTATGTTTTTGTTTAGTTGATTGAATATTCACAAATTGTCACAATAATCACTGAATAACAATGTCACATGTATGTTGTTGTGTCCTTTCACTAATTGAGACGTTTTTTTCCACTTTATTTCGACTATTATATTTTTAAACAATTTTAAAGTACGGAGCTTATGTTTCCTCTTTAAAACACCGGACGGAACAAAAAAATTTCGCCAGCGAATTAATGCCCCGTATAATCTTATCAATAATAATTAATAAATGGTTCTATTTTATTATTTGCAGGCTATAATGACAAGTTGGACGTACAGCTGCACGGGCCCCGAGTACTATGACACGGAGATGGACAGGGAGTTCCTGCTGGAGCTGCGAGAGTTGCGCATACTGCTGGATAAGGAAAAAGAGCATAAGCAGTGAGTGTAGTATTATCAATCCTCTGCATATCGTGTCGATGGCTATTTAAATGAACTCTGCCCAGAATTTAGCTACGTGTTGGACGCCATCACTAGCGTTCATCATTTACACAGGACATGATATTAAATGTCCCTTCGTTTATGGAACAGCACCACATTTTACACTCCAAGCCGGAGTCGTCTAGTCTGGCAACGCTAAGTCTGCATAAGTTAAAAACCGGCCAAGTGCGTGTCGGACCACGCACAATGAAGGGTTCCGTAGTTGTGATGAATTTATCCCAAAAACAAACTTAACTTTGTAGTTGAAAATTATGTTCTCCCATACGGAATGTATGGGAAAACATGTTTTTGCAACTGCAAATATAAGTTGGTCGATTATTACCCGTTAACTTGTAGAGCCTACTTAGCTGTGATAGTTTTCCTTTTAATTTCGTTATATAAACTACTGCTGTGATTTTTTTCACACATCCAAAACCAACCATTTAGCTGGCAGGGGGGGGGACACTTGACTCTAACAAAAATTTGCACTTAAATACGAAATATATCGCAAACGGATCCCTGAATCCAAAAATGGTTTTCACATACTTACAATGTTTTTGAAGTACCTTTCCAATGATACCCCACACAATGGGGTAGAAAAAAAAAACATCACCACTTTATGTGTAGGAGAGGCACACAAATTTTTTTTTTTCATAATTTTGTTTTATCGCTTTGTCAGCGTAATTAATATATATACCCATGCCAAATTACGGCTTTCTAGCACTAAGAGTCTCGGAGCTAGACCGCGGACAGACGGACAGACGGACATGACGAAACTATAAGGGTTCCTTGTATACTACGGAACCCTAAAAACGGCGGAATTTGAAAAAAAAAAAGACGGCAACATCATCTGTCCTACGAAAAAAGAATTTGATACTTTGTTTGTCTTTTTGTTTTTGATAGGTTATTTTGTTTATATTCTGATTTATTCCTGGTAAAGAATAGTCACTTTAGCACGATGCAGTGTGGATTTGATACAGTTTTGTCATCGTAAGTTTGTCGCAATCGGTTTGTGGATGGGTGACCATCCATTACATTTTGAGAGCCTCGGTAAAAAAGCACGTTAAGCCGTTGGTCCCGGCTATCATTCGTAGATATTTGACAGTCGTTGTGTTACGGGCAGTCAGAAGCCTAAAACTCTGACAACCAGTCTTCGTGTTACCCAATAACTGGGATACATGGAGCGACTGCCTTTCTGACCTCCAAGATCAGATTAGCAGTCGCTCAATGTAAAATACTGGTATTCAGCTGTTCCCAGTTAGACTGGAAGCTGACCACAACATAGTTGGGGCAAGGCAGATGATGATGTCAAAATTCAAAGGAAAAGACTCATTTTACAATATATAAGTTCTAAATTGTATTTCTTTTTCAGTTTGATCTGCATGCGACTCAGACCAAAATTGTTGGAGAAGTCCTATCAAGAATTGGAGCTCAATTTCAGGTGCGAAATTCTTGCCTGCTTGCAAAAGTACAAGATTTTAATATGAACTACATACAATTCAAAAACTAAGTTCCTGAGAAATAGGGGAAAAATACCTGTCTAGACTAGGGATGTAAAACGGTAAAATTACCCTGGTATAATACGGTAAAAAATGTTATTTTACGGCAAAAAACGTATTAAACGTACTCGTACACACTAAAACAGTACAAATACGGAAGTGAATATGTTTGTGTGTATCATGTGTATGTCACTACTTCACTATTAACGGATAAATGGATTTGAAAGAAATTAGCCAGAGATATAAGCAGTATTGGAACTTAAAAAAAAACTTAAAACTGGGCTCGTGCGACTCATGCGTACTAAGAATCCCTAAAACTTAATTCTCAAGTCAAAAATTCAAGATATGAATCACACCATGTCAGGGATTATTATAATATCATCTATGTGCAGAGGACACGCACAAATTAAAATTGAAAACTTCATAAGTCGCCGGTAATTTTACCGTAATTTATATAAACGATCGTAAAATATCCGTATTTTACCAGCTTTTTCCGTAAAATTACATAATTTTGCAACCCTAGTCTAGACTAGTGGTTCCCAAAGTTGACTGGAACGCCACTAACAAAAACTCATCTAACAAAAACTTCAAAATTTGGGACTCGCCTCTTGCTGTCATGGAGAAAAAAGGGGCATACTTAATTATATGAATTATGGACTGTTCAGTGTTCAAATAAGAAATAAAACATTCAGTTACAATAAAAAAATTAATGCTTAATTAAATACAAGGAGTGCTATTTCAATGAGAAGGATGTATTTGTTTTAAAAAAATCGTCATAGTTAATTGATTTAAGCGTGACCTTGCTGAAATCCATTATAAAATACAATAGACGTGGATATATTTAGTAACCTGTTCCGCTTAACTATTTCTAAAGAGTCATAAAAAACCCTGAAAGAAATCGACACGTGTTTCACCTCTCAACGAGGCATCCTCAGGATGACGATTGACTTGTCGCGAACCACTGGGCTAGACTATTCACATGCATGATATAATCCTTACAACCTACAATATTGAATAATTATATTTAAAATAAACGTTTAATATTTTTCAGACTATACACACGCGCATTGGTCGGCCTGGCTTGCAACCTGCATCGAGGCAGAGAACTGAGATCCCTATTTATTGATCTGCTTGAGAGGTAAGAATACGCTGGAGAAGTATATTAAATTCATGATTTTCTTCTGAAAGACATAAATTAATAATAAACAAATAAAATAAACTATACTCCTGAAACACAGGTACCACAAAGTTAAGAGTCAGGACTTCAATTGAAAATGTAACCTTCTTTAAGTCGATAAAACATTTTATTTATTATTATTAATTCATTTATTTTCTTTCATCTTCAGGCTTTCAAAAACCATGATTAAATTACAAAAGCTTTTAGAAAACCAAGGATAAATAGGGGTAAATACAAAGTGCAAGGGCAAATGCAGAGGCTTCTTGTAAACAAGGGTAAAGAATAGGCTTTTACCGACCAAGGTTAAATAGAGAGACTTTTATAAAACTAAGGTTAAATAGAGAGACTTTTTATAAAACGAAGGTTACATAGGGAGACTTTTTATAAAACGAAGGTTAAATAGAGAGACTTTTAAAAACTAAGGTTATGTCGAGATACTTTTATAAAACTAAGGTTAAATAGAGATACTTTTATAAAACTAAGGTTAAATAGAGAGACTTATAAAAACGAAGGTTAAATAAAGACTACTACGACTATTCATACATAAATAGGTTGTCGACTTACGTAGAGAAGTCTGAGAAAAAAGAGAATGAAGAATGCAAGAGCGAGCGCAGCCAGCTCGAAAATTTTAACACCCAACGTTTATATTTAGCATGCGTAGGAGGGCCCCAACTACAAACTGCCTCTCACTTACTGAACATATTTTGGTCTTGTATAGTATTTGATGAAAAATATTTCCCAAGCTTTGGGGGCTCACAAAGCTTGGGGGTTCGGGGCGGACTGCACCAGCCGCCCCCTGTACCTGGATCTCAGTATAATGCTGCGATATTTAAAAAAAAATACCGCAGCACTGGTATTCTGATAGAAGCATTCAGAAACTTAAGATTTTTAGATACCTTATACACGATGGCAGGGACATCGACGCGAAAATTGTTACCATGGATTTAGTACATGATTCTGAACCCCCCACCACGGAAATTTTTCGTCGGTTATTAAAAAAAATCTGCTGTTTCATAGAAAATTGCAATACCTACGCGGTTAAAATGTATGGAACAGCTGATATTCTTTTTTTATAACCGACGAAAAATTTCCATGCAATTTCAGAATCATGTACTGAATCCATGGTAACAGTTTTCGCGTCGATGTCCCTGCCACCCTGTATAAATATTAGAGAAATGTTATAACCCGGAGATAAATCTTTAAGGTATAACTAATTAATTGTTATTATTTTTATCATTTTCAGGTGTGTAGAGCCTCTAAGATTAGGTTCGTGGCCCAGAACTGATTTGGCGCAGTTCTTGAGTGCTTATGAGCAATGTGCATTGCAGATGGATGTATTGAGGTAAATTAGCTTTATTTTGGTTTTATTTTCGTAACATTTAAGTACTGAGAACCATTTTTTAACAAAAAATTTTTTTTTTTGTCACAAATTCTCCGCTGTCCGTTCGTCTGTCTGTCAGCGGGCTGTATCTCATGAACCGTAATAGGTAGACATAGAAATTTTCACAGATTGTCATTTATATTGCCGTTATAACAAAACAAAAAAAAAACATTTTCAATTTTTTTGACAGCAATATTTTTTATGATTATTAAACGGAAGAGATGTTGTTTCTAATGACATTTTATAAAAGAAATACCATTCACATATTTTATTTTCGACAACCCTTACATACTTAAGATTTTTGGTCTCGCTAGTCGGGTCCTGGGTATGAACAGAAGTCATCTATAGCTACTTATAGCGACTACTGATTTTTGGTCTCGCTAGTCGGGTCCTGGGTATGAACAGAAGTCATCTATAGCTACTTATAGCGACGACTGATTTTTGGTCTCGCTAGTCGGGTCCTGGGTATGAACAGAAGTCATCTATAGCTACTTATAGCGACGACTGATTTTTGGTCTCGCTAGTCAGGTCCTGGGTATGAACAGAAGTCATCTATAGCTACTTATAGCGACGACTGATTTTTGGTCTCGCTAGTCAGGTCCTGGGTATGAACAGAAGTCATCTATAGCTACTTATAGCGACTACTGATTTTTGGTCTAGCTAGTCGGATCCTGGGTATGAACAGAAGTCATCTATGGCTACTTATAGCGACGACTGATTTTTGGTTTTGCTAGTCGGGTCCTGGGTATAAACAGAAGTCATCTATAGCTACTTATAGCGACGACTGATTTTTGGTTTTGCTAGTCGGGTCCTGGGTATGAACAGAAGTCATCTATGGCTACTTATAGCGACGACTGATTTTTGGTCTCGCTAGTCGGGTCCTGGGTATGAACAGAAGTCATCTATAGCTACTTATACCGACGGCTCGGATGCGAGTTGTGGGCATACGAACGAATTATTTTTCGATCCATGTGCTGGGTGCTTGGCATTGATAGTGTCCAGCATAAAAGTTATTTTTTACGGACGTGTTTTAAATGTCTTTCTGATTTATTTCTTTATACAAATTACATCATCGACTATCTAATATTTTAGAACATAATACATTTTCTTGTTGCAGGGAAGCTGATTTGAAGAGTGTTTGGGAAAGATATATGAGAGTCATCAGCCAGTGTTTACTTACTATGTATCATATGTAATTCAATTATATTTTATTACTGTATTAATATACTCTAGTCTTTGAATAAGCAGAAATCTAAAAGGTATCTAAACTCGATATAAACGAAATTTAGTAAGCAGTAGATAATCTTGACATTTTAAACTTTGTCTTTTTGTGTTTTTTCAAAAACCAATTTATGTTTTTTTTTTTATATTGGATGCTGTAGAATGGTAGTAGACCATAGTCTGAACAACGTTTGTTCTAGCAAAACTGTGATTCAAATTTCACGGTATATAAACCTTTTTTACAGTCCGTTCAACCGATTTTGACTTCTATTGCGTTAGTGGCGTGACAAATGGCAGCTGCAGTAAACAGTTGGTATTGTTGCCGATTCTCTTGTCACAAATGCCTCTAAACTAGACTAAAAATCACCAACATTTAGTTTATTCCTGTCAAACGACTATTTCCCATTCTGAAATAGACTAAAGTGACACAACTGAACTAAATTTTAGTTTGACAGCACTAAGAGAGTTATTAGTTTAGTGAAAATGGCAATTTTGCTATTCTGAATTTGACGTTTTTCACCAAAAATTTTGATTGTCTAACTAAATCTGACTATTTTTAATCGCGATTAAAAAGGTGTGGAACAAAATTTGTTGCCATTTTTTTGTTTACACCTACAGTTCGACTTCAGGTGCACAAACAGTACTGTATCTTTTTTTCTTTTGCTTATATCTCGAAAATGGTGTGTCCTATCGCAAAAATAATGAAAATTTCGACCCCCTTTATAAAACTGTATTCATATAATCCCTAAAACTCAACATGTAGGTAATATTTTTTTTTTCCATACAAATAGTGAAAAATTCCTTATAAAAAATGTCGAGGCTACCACAACTGCGCGCCTTAAACTCTTAAAACAAATCGCGGGTTAGGGTAAACAAGTATCACGTCGAGTTGTGATTGTCAAATTCGATTTTAGTTGTGTCAAAATCATTTTTAATTTTGAGAAATATTTTTGCAGAATAGCTTTAAGATTCTCATAGCCAAAGGTAAGGAATTTTAGTGATAGTTTAGTTCGGTGTACAAGAGAATCGGCACCAATATTTGTTAACAAACCCTAGCCCTAGCCAATAGCTGTAAGCGTTTTGTCAACATCTTGTTTTACCTTGTGGAACGCAAATAAATCGTCGCCAACACTGCAAAGGGGCGAACCTCATACAAACGGTCAAAAATTAGTTTAGTATACAAAAAATGCTCCATTTTTCGAGCTCTATGTCGTCACAAAAGGGTGAAGCTCTAAGACTAATAGAAACGAAAAAAGATTGACGGCGTATCTTAAAATCTGGTGTAGGGTTTTTTGTTTTATATTATCCCTATATATTTTCTTAAATATCATCAAAATAAGCGCGTCATCGAGAGAAAAAAAACGTTTTTTGGCTCTCCTGTAAAATTTTCTTATTTGAGGTTCGCCCCTTTGCCGTGTTGGTGACGAAATCAATGAATATATGAACAACAAAGCCGAGCCGAAGCAATTACTACACATATTTGGCTTTCATTTGGGTTCGTTCGGCATCTACCCTTGCTTTATAATTTTACATGAAAAAGCAAGCGTAGAGGCCTATGTCCACTGCTAGACATAGGCCTCTCAGGCTGCGCCCCAACACTGTCCTCGACCTTCCGCATCCATTCTGGCCAAGCCACCTTTGTAAGAGCGTGATGTGTATTTTTAACAGACTTCCAAAAAGGAGGTTATAATGTTCGTCGCGTATGTTTTTTTTTTTTATGTATGTCCACCGATTTCTCCGTCAATTGTGGACCGATTTTGAAAATTCTTTTTTTTTGTTTGAAAGGGTATGCTCTCGAGATGGTCCCATATAAATTTTATTAACTTTGCTTCGATAGTTTTTGAGTTAGCTTCAATAATACGTACTTTTTCCCACTTAGTATGTGGATGATATAAGTTCCTGTCACTGTTATTTACATAGCAGGTAGTGGTTTTCGAATTTGTGTGGGGTAGGTACCACAACTAAAAAGTGAAAAATATAAACTTAAAAAAAAAACAACAGACTTCCAAAAAACACTACAAAGTGAAAAATAACTTTAATTTCGGAAGTCGGTGACAAAAAACGAAAATTCAAAACCAAAGACACCGACTTCCGAAATTAAAGTTATTTTTCACTTTGTAGTGTTTTTTGTAAGTCGGTTGTTTTTTTCAGCCATTTAGATTTCTGCTTCATAAATTATTGCCAAGATTTTAACTATTAAATCATAGTATGTACTTATTTGTCAAAATCAAAATCGATGTATTCCTAAAAATATTTGTATTTCAATAAAAACAACAACTTTTATTCGAAACAATGTTTTATTTTATTCATTCAGTATTTATTACAAAAAAAATAACCTTAAAAAATATATAAACTAAAAATTACAAAATAATTACATAAAATCATTATTTCTTTTATCACAAAACTATTTACAGTATTTCATTAAAGACGGTACAGAATTTTAGCTGTCATTGAAAAAAATAAGCTATCAACATTATTCTAGGAATTCAACAGTACCACGGGCTATAGTTTGACCGAGACCACTGTACGGCGCGCCTCAGGAATGCGTGGCGAGGCGGGGGGGGGGGACGCGGTGAGCATTGACGAATGAGCGGCGGGACACCGTGAGCGTAGACGAATGTGCGGCGGGAAACTGTGAGTGTGGATGAAGAAGCGGCAGGGCGCCGTGAGCTGCGGTACAGTGGTTTCGGTTAAACTATAATTTACACATCGAGACTTAGAAAGAGACTACACACATAGGTGTGGGCATGTTTATAGGTGTGAGTGTCGCACGACGCTCTACAAAGCTGAACTTTTTCTAAAACTCCCGTGTGTCATATTTACTGTCGGGTACTGTCAGGGCTTGAAAGACCGGTATTTTTGGGGACCGGTACCATTGACCCTCGTGTGATACTGGTACCAGAGTAGTACCTGTACTATGGGTACACGGTACCAGACGTAGTACTGAAAATCAGTTTCGGTACTGAAATGGCAAGAACAGCTAAGTACCGGTACAAAACCTGTAGTTATGGTACCGGTTCCAAGTACACTACTATAAGAATCTTTTGGCGCTCGAATGACGTTGACATGGGGGCGCTGTTGGTGAACATTTTGTGATTGTCACAGAAATTGTATAGAAAAACAAGATGGCAGCGTTAGTTCGGATTTTGTCCACGCGCCAAAAGAACCTTGCAGCGCTATACATGTATTTTTTAAGGGAATGTGATACATTCTGAAGGAAAATAGATACATTCTGAAGGAAAATAAATACATTCAGTCATAGGTTGTACCAATTTCACATTTTCAACACAATATTTTGATTTTCTTTTCATCTTTTTTTACAGTACTATTCGGTTTATCCAATTTTTTTGCAAATTCTTTTTTTTTCTACCATTTTTTTTGCATTACACTTTTGTTATTTTTTAATAAAATGTCTGCGTAACTAAGTTAAAAGTATTTTTTTGTCAATATAAGGAATTTTCAGGTGCTTTAAAAAGACTCCACGAATGGGGACACCCTCATTATGTACGTCTGACACACCCTGGACAGTCAGCCTCGCTACCACCTTGCCGACTGGCTGATATTTTACCACGGCATGAGATATCATAACTCGTGCTGACACGAGATACAAATGTCGACGACACGAGATACCTATAGAGCCGACATGAGATACAACTCGTGCCAACACGAGATACAACGCAAGTAAGACATCAAAGTTAAGTTACCAATTATTTTTTAAGTACAATTTTGACAAATATTTTCCAATATCTACTCAGTCATTACATGCCTCTGCTTACCGCATTTAAGTATTAAGCTTCATTATAATCAAAGGCACAGGAATTTAATACTAATTAGCAAATACAATACTAGGATATGATTGATGTGCCTTTGTTTGTGGCGCAACTGTCGCCCAAAAGTTGCGCGATAGTTGGCCGATTTTTTTGGTTCTCAAACTAGTATCGTTAACGGTTATTTATAAAAACTTCACAGTTTTTTTAATACTATGTCCCTGTTTTTATGTGAATTTAATTAGAGGGCAGATTATAAGTAATTGTGGTATTTATAGCAAATTACAAATTAATTTCATTAATAACATTACTTCGATGAAAAAGTTAATTATGACGACTTAGCAGGTTATAGGTCTATCCATTTTAATTAAGATTACGTCATCAACAGACTCTAAATAACAAACCATTTTCAAAATGGCGGTTTGAGAGTAGAATGGGAAGAAAGTGACAGCTGTCAACAATAAGACGATCGGCTATAGCCGATCTCGTAAATGCTTTTGACAAAAACTCCCAGTAACTTGAAACCAAAGATATAAAAAGGTCTAGATGTCCAGTCAAAGTTATGAACTTATCGAAAAAAATACCGTGCAATTGAAAAGCACAAGGACGTGGCGCGAGTGTTAGCTGTCACGCACACCAGCATAACAAAGTTGGCCTTTTTGTTTTAGTTCTTTTCCAGCGCGACACTATCTAGCCCAGGAGTTCCCAACCTTTTAACAAACGCGCCCCCCTAATTCGGCCCTGAGTTACTTTGTCGACATAAGCAGAAAAACATAGGAAGCGAACGTGAGGTCGATAATGTTTGCACCCCCATGAATAGGTTAGATTTTCTTTTGATCATTCAAACAAAAATAGAAGTTACTTTATTGAGTTTTGCAGAATAACTCAAGAATTATGAGAATGCATTTTGAGCTAGCAAAGCGAGCTCGAAAAATGTACAATTTCGGATTCGATACAGAAATAGAAAAACTTATTTTGTCGACATAGACAGAAAAGCTACAATATCGCATTGGGTCTAGCCTGTAAGGATATTTGTATGTTTAGAGAGTAAATAAATAAATAAATATTACAGCACCTAAGTAAGTATTATGAAACGTTTGGGAATTGGAAACTAGTCTAAACCTTTTTAATACCAAGTTTTTTTTTTTAAATCTGTACCTACTTTTTTATTGAAGCCGCCGCGCCCCCCATTGGGCACTCTACGCCCCCCGAGGGGAGCGCGCCCCACCGGTTGGGAATCCCTGATCAAGACGTATAAATCAAAGCTTGAAACTTCACAAATGTTGAAACTATCTAACTGTCAAAAGATAAACAAATAAATCTTGATGTTTTATGACGCACAAGTGACGTTCAACATTTCATTTACCGAACGGTCTACACTGCAGAAGACCGCTTAACTTGGAGCCGAGTCGTATGTGGTCGCGATCCTCAACATTGAAGGACCGATGAAGAAAAAGTGTCGAAGTGATAATGTAATTACAAGGTTAATACTAAATACAATTCTTTTAAAAATTGTACAACAATATACGTAAAGTACAGGACCGATTAAAGTAACATCAGTCTAAACATTTAAATAGTCTGGCCACGCTAAGTCTGCACAAGTAAAAAAACGGTGGAATTTGAAAATCTATAGACGGCAACACCATCCTGTCCCACGATAAAAGAATTTGATACTTTGTCTTTTTGATAGGTTATTTTGTTTATATTCCGATTTGTTCCTGGTAAAGAATAGTCACTTTAGCACGATGCAGTGTGGATTTGATACAGTTTTGTCATCGTATGGAGGTAGAGCATAGGTACGACATAGTCTATTACACATAATCTGTTATGCAAAAATCAAAACGCAAAATATCAAAATCATTAGATCTACATAAAACCCCGAAACTGACTGATGTAAAAGTATACCATTTATAAAACTTTTTGGGGTTGCCCATTTATTCTATTGCAAACTTAGCGTGACCAGACTCTACCTTTTATTTCTATGGTTAATTAATGAGGGTTTTTTGAAACAACGTTCACTAGATGGCATCACTGACACGTCAGGTCCGGGCACCTGTCAAGTGTCAAAGCGCCTATATTTTCTTTAGTCGTGACTAAAAGAATGAAACGAATGATTAACTGACGTTAAATTAAATGATGACTCATTTAATTTACAATAATTGTCGAAATGGAACACCTCTTGTCAAAGTGGCGCCAACTGGTGTCGTAAATTTACATGAAAACCCTCATTCAATCTGTTGTCATATCTAATGTCAACTTATGATTGGTCGTTATTTTACCCGACTACAGCGAACAGAGGAGGGTAATGTTTTAAAATGTTAAACTTTGGTTTCCTAACCGGTGAACGGTCACATAATACCGGCTGTCCAAATACAGAGCGTTTTTTGACACCTGTCAAATACACAGACGGAACTGTTCTTCTAGGAAACGGTAGCTTTACTATGCATGTCCGTTTTTGTCAACAAAACAAAAATCTACAGATCGTTCACTACAACTTGCCCCTTGCCGTCATGTTGGCACCATTGCTTGTCAAGCTTAGTTTAAATACTAATAGACTTCAAAATGGCGACTGACAGAACTGTGACGCAACACACTGACGTCACGCGAAATCCTGCATCGCGCAAATAAAGTTTACCGCGCCATCAGAATATACCCGAGCATATACTTCCCGATATAGTGCTACCAATGGCGTCATGGGTCAAATTTTAATGAACGCACTATAACATGAAATTTGACAGCAAATTGACATGACATTTCAGACAAAACTACACAATGCGACAAAAAAATCAAGCGATTTTCTTTATTACAATTTTTTTTAAATAATAAATACACATTAATTATTTTGAATAGGAATGTTATTTTTCTAAGAGAAATTCATTCGTTCCGATGCCTCGCAGGACACAGACTTATAATTCTAGAATCACATCACTTACGAACTAGAAATTTTACATTTATTAGCTTGGAAATAAACAATAGCTTTTGACATTGGACAGGGTGGCAGGGACATCGACGCGAAAACTGTTACCTTGGATTCACAGTACATGATTTTGAAACCCCTGCGTTGAAATATTTCGTCGGTTATTAATAAAATAATGGCTGTCCCATACATTTTGACTAGGTATTGCACTTTTCTATAAAACAGCAGATTTTTTAAAAACCCGACTAAAAATTTACGCATTTTTGGTACTGAATCTATGGTAATAGTTTTCGCGTCGATGTCCCTGCCACCCAGTATAGAAGTTACATTACGACAAGGATTTTTTCAATTTTACTAGAATTTTTGAAGTGAACACTTCTTCAGGCGCGTTGAGCATTTTTGAGATGGGACTAAACCATTGATTTAGCGACACCGTGGAGTAAAAGAAATCAACGCGTTGATTACCGCGGTGCCGATTTATTTTCAAGTTTTCACTTCTGTCGGCACTCCCAGAGTGCCACTGTTTTTTTTCAGAAGTCAGCTAGGAAATGCCGGCGCCATCGCCATATTGTTTTATTTTGAATATTGACCAGAAAATTGACGTGTCGTAAAATATCTACTTACAGAAATAAACAGTAGGTTCGTAGACTTTGGTATTCTGATTTCAGAAATTGATTGGACTGCGTAACACACTTACAGTAGCAATGGCTTTCATATTGACGGTTCAACAACATTCATTGCGTTATTTACGTTGTTGAGCATACAAATTTTTTAAACTTAAGAAGCAATGGACTTGCAATATAAAAATAAAAAAAATCCTTGAAAATCAAGCTGATTGTGATTGATAGTGTGACGTAATAAATATTGTACATTTTTAAATGTTTTTACGTGAAAAGTGAGGAAAATCTTGAATTTTTTTTGACGGAAAAAATCATCCATAATTTGTATTCAAATGTTTTCAAATCTACCTATGAATGGCTGAGGAATAAGTCTAACAAACTTATATAACACCCCTCTTTTTGCGTCGAAGGTTAAAAAAAGTAATTCTATTAAAATAGCCTACACGTGTACGTGTCAGTCAGCCTCGCTATAGTCCTTGCGCGACTGGTAGTCACCGCCAGAGGTATGCGAGCGGTGAGACGGGGGAGTAGACAAAGGCCATGCTAAGTCTGTCAATTTTGTCAATGGCGCCCTCCCGTCTCATAGCTCACATACCGATGGCAGTGATTAGCAGTCGCGCAAGGACTATACCACCTTGTTGACTGGATAATATTGTTACCACTGTCATGATATACCTACCCTCATATACAGGTAAAGTTTTTAACCAGTGCGCAAACTTAAATATGTGACTTTACTCGTCATTATGAACAACTTTTACTATGGGACCAAACCTGAAATCGCGAAAAAAATCACCTGTTCCCTACATTTATGTTTGCATAAGTCGTCAAAATGTAGGGAACATCTGACTTTTTTCGCGATTTCGATGTTGGTCCCATAGTAAAAGTTGTTCATAATGACGAGTAAAGCCACATGCTTAAGTTTGCGCACTGATTAAAAAAAATCCTGTAGATCTTACCGATACGAGAAGCCCTCATAATGTAACTTCTAATCTTCTGTCGTTTTATTATAGATTCGTGAACATATATTAAGTTTTGTTTCCCGACTTCACCTGCTTATTTAAAAGTAATTAATTATGTACATCATTGAGCCAACTAACATTTTGAGCTTTTATACAGCTTTGATAGTTTCGCTTTTAGTAACCAAATATGACTTGAATGTAGCAAAATGAACCTTGGTCGTGTGTTCATGCTCGTATGAAAGTCGCTTATAGGAATAGGCAGATTAACGTCATACAAATAAGGTATGAAACGCTACTGTATTTTACTAGAGTAAATTCTAAATTCGCTTAGCGGCTAAGGAAAACATCTTGAGGAAACCGGCATGTCCTAAAACAAAAAATTCGACGACATGTGACATCTACCGACCCGCACTGGGCCCGCGTGGTGGATTACGGCCCACTCCCTCTCACAGAGAGGAGGCCGCAGTCCCAGCTGTGGGAACATTATAGACTGGGTTCCAAGTCATATTTGGTAACCAAATTTATAGCGAAAAGCATCATTTAGAGAAGGTAAGTCGGGATTTAATAGAATGACAACTAACTATAATTTTTATAATAACTTTAGCTTGCACTGTTAATCTCGATATTTAACTTTTTACAATAATAATAATTTTTAAGCCTGTCATAATTTTTAGACAACTTTTTTTATCATACACGGAAGATTTTCTTCCAATTTTTTTTTTGCGTTTTTTTTTTGGTACTTTTTAAGAACTCGGCTATCTAGGAGATCCTTATAGGTAACATATCGATATAGTGAGAATGGGCGCACAATAGACAACATTTAGACAATTATTCATGTATTTGAAAAACAATAATAAGTTACAAAAGGTCTAAAATTTAGACCGGCTTTTGTAATTGCAACAGCAATTTAGATTCTAAATAAAAATAGTTAAAGTCGGTCAACAGTTGAGCCACAGCTGCACTACATTATTAATAACTTCCAGCACGCTTAGCATGATCTTTTGTCGACGGAAGAATAGACAAAATGTCAAATAAATTCTATCGAGAAATAAAACAAAAATCTATCGATACCGATGTCCTGCCCTTTGACCACATCAACGCAAGGTAATAAAAGGAGCACGTATTTTGACGTGGAGCGGCGCTTCTGGTCTTGCATCCCTCTCTCGCGGATAGCCCCGTCCCCCTCTAACACGCGAAGGAGTCTGAGAAGCTATTATAGCGTATGGCTCGTCCGGGCTTCGCTATAAATTATGGTGCAATGTTGCCTATTATTTTGGCCATACCTTCGGTTAGAAGCAAAATGATTTGACAGAAATTTGAGTAATGTGGAGCTTGCTAGGTAGATGTGTAAAGAATGGGAGTTGGTTGATAAAAACGGTTTAGTCATTAAGTATTTTGTAAAAGGATCAATTTTGAAGACAATTCTGCTCAGTTTCAATTAATAAAAGCTTGTGCTTTTTTGAAGTGAAAACTTTTTTAGGCGCGTTGGGCATTTTTGAGATGGGAAAAAACAATTTAACTCGCGACACCGTTACCGACACTTCATTTTTGTAACGCTATTGTGCTCTTTATTTAGATAAGGTTACGGACCAATGTTCTATACAAGTATGTTTCTTCCACCAAAGCGATCTTGTTCAAGTTTTCACTTCTGTCGGCACTCCCGGAGTGCGATTTTTTTTTGTTATGCTACTTTCTTATCCTTTGGAAGATTTCTGAAGTTATAGTGTCTATAATGCGGGGATAAATCACAATCTGTCATTCTGTTCGTCGACGAAACCCGTAGATAACCGGTTTCAATGGTTATCATGAACTGCTGAACTTTTTCGAAATTTCCCGATTAGTTTCCGAACTCACAACGGAGCCCCTAATCAACTACTGTTACCAATATATCGCCTATTGTGCGCCCAATCTTGTACATCCGTCGATTTTACCCAGCGTCGAAGAGCGGCCTCAAAAAACAATGTTTTGTACTTAAATATTCGAGTTTACCCCAAAACGGCTTAACTGTTTTTGATGAAACTCTAGTTTAACTATAGCTAGGATATGCAGATCTCAATATTGAGTCTTGAATTAAAACCACGTATTTATTTGGTAAAAAGTTGCAGCAAAATGTTGCATTGTTGCTAGCAACATACTAATATTCCATATTCAGCAAAAACAAAAATTACGCAGCACAGTTGCCGATAACATTTGATGTTGCCGACAATAGTTGCGCAACTTTTCCTCAACTTTATTTCCAATGGCATAACGGAACAATATCTTGGATTGACTTGACATTAGATGTTGCGGGCAACAGTTGCGCAACTGTGTCTCAACTTTGTTTCCAAAGAACACGCGGCTCATCGGAATAATATCTTAGATAGACTGAAACATCGAAAGCGATTACTAAAGTTTTTTGGACTTGGCAAGGTAAACATGGATCTAAAAATATCCATGTATTTTACTTTATTGTAATAATTAATCTAATGTGAAAAAACAATACTGGATCTAAGGAACCAATGATTGGCTTTCTTTTATTAACTCCTCTACTCTTAATTATGTAGAAATCCAGTTTGGATGTTAGGTTAAGCAACGCTTGCCGAGGTCGGTTCATGGATGGGTGACCATAATTTTATACCGAGACCCCTTAGTGCCTCGAAAAGCTGTCAGTCCCGGGTGTCATTCGTTGATCTTTGACAGTCATTACGGGTAGTCAGAAGCCCGTCTGACAACCAGTCTTACTTAGGTATCGTGTTACCCAGTAACTGGGTTGTGGAGGTCAGATAGGCAGTCGCTACATGTAAAATACTGGTATTCAGCTGCATCCGGTTAGACTGGAAGTAGACCTCAACAATAGTTGGGACAAGGCTAGCAAACGATGGTAGGTTTAACACTGAACTTTAAAAAAATCCAAACTGAACTCCTAAATATTCATATAGGTTCTTTATCAGAAACACAACTCCAGAATCAGTCTATAAAATATTTGCACCTCCAGAAATTTACAGTCCCACACAATACCAATTCTGTCCTTCCAAAAAACGGACCTCAAAAAATTGTCCATCACTATTTTTCGACACTCAAAACCGTATTTAACATTTGGATCCGAAACCAAAAATAGTCCATCACTACACGGTTTTTGACAGTCAGAAACCCAATCCCAGACTTTATTGATCAGTTCCACACACAAACCAGTTCTGACTTTCACAAATGGACATCAAAACTCAAAATGGGAGTTTTTTTTTCTTCAGAACTTAAAACTGGACCTTCTTTGGGACCTGTAGTGCTTATCCAGGTTAAAAGCGGTGACTGCAGCGGTAGCGGGCGCGAGAAACTGGTCATACTGTATAGCGATTTGTTGTAGCGTTTTGATGAATTCTGCGTTGCTCGTTGGCGTGAAAAACATGTTTATTTCTTTCCGTCTTTGTAAAAATTGGTTACAACAACTGTCAATTGTGTTTTCATTGTATTTTTTCCTTTTACTGCCTAAGTCAGTATGGCCACCTCGAATTGGAACAGACGGATTCCGCGTTCACAAGCTGCCTCATATTTGGCGTAAACAAACATTTTTTCTTTATTTCTTTCTAAGCCTGAAAGTATCAACCACAACGAGCGGATAGAGTAACGTTTGAAAATAGCTCCAAAGTCACTTTAGTACAGCAAACAGGTGGTTTAATTTTTTTTGATATATCATCTCCTGTTACATGGCGAAATGGTGGTGTAGAACCCTCCCAAACCCTTCGGGGAAACCCGCGTTAGGTTGTTAAATAAATCGCGCCCGCTCCCGCTCCCGCTCCCCGCTCACCCTGGACACAGCCTTATAGGCCCGACTCGCTCGCTGCTAACATCTTAGTCGTGTAGCGCGAGGCTGGCCACTTCATCTCATATGTCAACCTCGCAGATTTTCCTCTTTTGGGGGAGTCCGTATTTGTCCTTTTTTATTACTTCTTGCTTCAGTCGGAGGTAGGTCTCGAGACGGGCGAGGGCGTATTCCTGGAAAAGGGCCAGAAATTAATTTACACACAAACTCACGCCTTCTTCCCATGGGGGTAGGCAGAAACTATAAAACGCCACCTGCTACGATCCTTACATACTCCTTTTGCCTCGTTTACGTTCATACATCTGGTCATACACGCACGCCGGTTGCGAGTACTACGCACCTGGCCTTTCTGAAGAACATCACCAATAAGGTCAGTACACATAAGTCCTCCTAGGGCGTCCCCGACCGGCCTTTTCCCTACACAGCCTTGTAAATACATTTTGTTAGTCGCCTTTCATTCATCCTCTCAACATGCCCAAACCATCTCAGCATACCCTTTTCAATTTTTGTCACTACATCTTCTTTTAAATCACACCGCTGTCTTATCACATCATTCCTCAGCCTATCATTCATAGTCAGACCACACATGCTTCGCAAGGAACGTATTTCCACAGCATTTATTCTAATAATTAATTAATTTATTTATTTAAGTTAAATTTTTTTTTAATGGATGTTGTGTTTTTATGGAAATACTAGCTTTCGCCCGCGTGGATCTCGGAAATTATCCCTTGGAATGTACTACCAGAATAATAGTAGATTGTTATACGAGGGGCTAAAATAACCCATTGTAACGAGGTGGTTTTACTACCGAGGTTTAGCGAGGGAGTAAATAGACATCGAGTTATAATGGGTTTTAGCGCCGTGTGTTACACTCTACTTTTCATTACGATTGCGAGAAAATAAAATAATCCAATACAATATTAAATAGTTTATTTTATTTAAATGTACAATTTCTATAATTCTGTATATTTAACGAGATATTTTTCCGGCAACTTAATTTCAGTCCTCTGTGAAGATGTTCTCACTAGATGATGACATTTTCACTGTTATAAATTAAAACGTAAAACTACCTCGTTACAAAGGGTTATTTTAGCCCCTCGTATAACAATCTACTATTATATGATGAAGTATTATGCGAAGTGTCCACTGACAATAAAACTTGCGGAAGTTGACTTGCGCAAGCTACTTCCATCATGTAAACGCTCGCGCAAGTGGACTTCTGCAAGTTTTAGTGACTTGCCGAATTTGCTGCAAGTCCCTCGTGTATACGGTTGTTTTGACCTTGCAGCAAGCGCTTGCGTATTTATTTTGTTCACACAAAAAAGTTGGAAGTTTTTTGGGCAAGTTAAATTTTTTTAAGCTGGAAATTATTCAAATAATTGCTGGATACACTTGATACATTGATTGTATGTGTCAAATTTTAAATTAAAATATATTTTTTTTAACTACACAATAGACTCAGCTCATATTTTTCTGCAGCTAGGCATCTTGTTTGACCGCTCCTGCTCAAGTAACTTGTATGCAATTTTTGTCGAAACGGTTCTACAAGATCTTGCAGGAAGTTAACTTCTACACGCTTCTAAAGGCGACTTGCAAATAGAAAACTCGCAGTCCGTAGAAACAGTCGTCAATTGACTTCTGCAAGAAATTGCGGAAGTCACTTGTCAGTGGACACTTCGCTTTACTATATACTTCGCTATACTATGGACATGATAATTATTCAGATTGATTACAATTGTAATAGCAATCATATAATTGCGTTTTATTAAAATAGGTTTTTACTTTTATTAATTTATTTATCTTTTGTATAGATTCTTTTCTATTTTGTGAATGTGAGAACGCTGTAGGTTTAGTGAATTGTAGACCTGTAGACCATTTTCTATTTTGTTAAGTACTTAGTACTTATTGAAAGACCTACACTGTCCTCCCATACCTAGTAACACTGTTATTTGAAAGTATTGTAAAAGCCAATTATTTTTAAAAGAGTAACCGTGGAGTTTCTTGCCGGCTCTTGTCCATAGGAAACGACTAAATGGAACCGCGCACCTAGCTTCTGACGTTTCATAAGTGCCCATGTAGGTTTATGTGAATTTTTTTTTTTTTTGAATTTTTTTTTAATTTTTCACTCACCCAATATCCAAAGGGAATCTGACTCTTGGAAGCATTAACAATGGACCATAAAGTCCAGAACAGATGGCTGGCGCAAGCGAACGCTTCGACCTCGTCCAACAACTTGTTCACATCGTCCAGTGTAGCCTCGGGTTTATCCTGGTTGTTTGCGTGGTAGTACTTCAGATATTCGCGGATGAATATTTCCTGAAGAATAAAGAGAATTGATTTAAAATAGACAAAAACTTTTTACAAAAAAAAAAAAACAATCGACTTCCAAAAAACACTACAAAGTGAAAAATAACTTTAATTTCGGAAGTCGGTGTCTTTGGTTTTGAATTTTCGTTTTTTGTCAACGACTTCCGAAATTAAAGTTATTTTTCACTTTGTAGTGTTTTTTTGGAAGTCTGTTATTTTTTTTTTTTACTTGAATACCACTACCTGCTATGTAAATAACAGTGACAGGAACTTATCATATATTATCATCCACATACTAAGTGGGAAAAAGTACGTATTATTGAAGCTAACTCAAAAACGTTAAAGTTATTTTTCGTCAATTTTTCATTTTGAATATTCAGAAAAATGCGGGCGGGCACATGCCCATGGCGACATTGTATATACAACGTCCCGACATCAACCGTCGGTCAGTAGCCCACCAGACACGACTCCCGTCTGGTCGGAGGATCCTCCCTTTTCTTATTTTGTCTGCCTCATTGGTGGCAAGCGCTACCGGTGAGCATGAGGTCCTGGGTTCGATTCCCTGGTGTTATCGGTTTTTCGATCTGGAATTTCTCAGTAGCAGCTCGGAGTCCGGAATTTGTGCCCGGTTGATGGCAATAGGCTCGCCCCCTATTACATGGGACTTTAACTGGCGAAATGTGGGTGTACTATGGATGTTATGTTTATGTTATTTTTAGATATAGATCTCACCTTCTGCTCCAAACTAGGCGTATATTCCTGATTCTCATAATAAAACGGATGCTCCGGGTTCGTATAATCAAATCCCCACTCCTGGAAATGATTGGCAATATCGAATCCCCTGTAATTGTATGCACAGTACTCGAAGTCGATCAGCACAAGTTTTGGCTCGCCCGAATCCGAAAAATGGCTTAAAACTGTGTCCGAAGTATTAGCGTCCTCATACTGCAGTCTATCATAACTTGCTTTGCATTCTTGCTCTCTGCTTGAGACTGAGTCATCCGTATCAAATCTGTTTACGAATTGTGTTGAAGTTTCGTCTTCGGAGATCGAATGGGGGGGCGTGTCTTCTATAAGAAGGATGTTGCCTGTAGAAAAAAAATTGAGATTTTTTGTGTTGTCATAACAAAAATGTACAGTCTGACTATTTTCTTGATGTCCCTCGGAAATCATTGCATTTCCGAATACAAACGAATGCTAATTTCTATGGCCAAGAATTATTAAATTTATCGTGTATCTAATACCTTTAAACGAGCAATTCTTGTAATGTGTACAGGGTGTCAGGGACATCGACGCGAAAACTGTTACCATTATAATAAGAGCCATTCTGACTCTAGAATAACTTATTCAGTTCCGAATATAATTATTTAACCTCAAAATGGATACTAATCCCCAAATTAATCTTAAAGTCGTTACCCCAATATCATAATCTAAAACTGTTTAATAAAACTACATATTTACAATATTTCAGGGATAAGGAAAATAATATGAAACACCAAGATATTTTGTCAGTCATTTATATTTCTTTGCCAACATCAAATTCAATATTCTACACCATACCATCACATCTCCTATTCCCCACATAATATCACTATTTAATGAGTATTCTAATATTTACCATAAAACTAATAGGTTACCTTAATTTACAGTAGATCTCCAACCAATACTATGCCAATCTATCTTTTTCCCGACACAGCCACTAAGCACGTCTTACCGTCACGAGCGCTAGACCCAGGAGGTCATTATCCCCATTTTCACATATCAAATCTTTTGGTGTTGCCAGTACAATATCCAACAATTACGTATTAATAAATTGAAACCTAACACCATGGATTCAGTGCATGATTCTGAAACCCGCAGCGTCGAAATTTTTCGTCGGTTATTAAAAAAAAATCTGCTGTTCCATAGAAAAATGCAATACCTACGCGGTCAAAATGTATGGAACAGCTGATTTTTTTTTAAATCGCAGGGGGTTTCAAAATCATGTACTGAATCCATGTTAACAGTTTTCGCGTCAATGTCCCTGTCACCCTGTATATATAATCTGAATCTTGGAAACGGTTCTAACGATTTTCATGAAATTTTGTATGCTGCTCGTTTCGGGGACGATAAATCGATCTAGCTAGGTTTCACTTTTAGAAAAAATCGTTAAAAAAAAAACATCCAGATATTTATAATTTGAATTCAGAACTAAAGTGGAGTCATTTTAATAGGTAACATTTGACGTCTGTCAGTTTTATCTTCATAGTGAGGTGACCTGCTTAAAAACATCGATTAAAGTGAATGAATCGATAGACTTGAAACATTTGTGAATTTAAAAAATCATCAGGCGAATCCCTGTCCCATTATTATTTTTTCTTTCGTAAATTTAAGAGTGGCCAACCCGTCATACTTTTCATACAAACGCTCGTACGTGATTATGGCGTTGTAACACATCTTTCTTTAATTCTTTTAAACTAATGGGTATCTTGTGCACTATATCTAGGTTTCTATGAAATCAAAAAATAAAAATTTGGCGAAACAAATTCAATATAAGCCTCCAAAAATCTGCTTTTTTGCACAAATTTTACCTCAACTTTGACCATTCATAATGTACTTATAAATTGTAAAAGTAAAGAAAACATCTTTATAGAAACCTCGCCCATGTAATGGAGATTCTAAATTACAAAAAAATATTTTAAAAACTTGTAAGGCGTATTCAAAAACACGTATTTCCTGAAACCAATTATTTTTCGTACAATGTTATCGCGTTCTCACTTGCTTGTTAGCGGTTCTCACTTGCGCTGGATGAAACAACAAGCTTTTCGACCATGCTCGCGTTGACGATAGACGGATCGGGAAGGGCCCCCTTAAGGAGCAAAATAAAACAAGTACATAATTTAACAAAAAAATTGGTTGCCTGTAAAGTCGGTATACGGGCGAAAGTTTTACGTGACAACGACTTTGAGTGGTAAAATAATTTTAATGTGAATATTCATTCGTATAGTAGGAAGAAGGATGAAATAATAGTAACAATTTAAAACATTTATTTATACACATGAACCGGTGTGTATGCCTATCTCTCTCACTCTCTCTCTCTCGCTCTGTCTCTCTCGCTCTTAGGCGGGCTAACTGTGCTCGAGTGGAAGGGACGCGTGCCTTTCACTTTTTATGTCTGTCTCTCTCGCTCTTAGGCGGGCTAACCATGCACGCGTGCCTCTCACTCGCTCTCATTGTGAGCGCATAACGTGAGCAAACCCGGCAAACCAATTTATAAGACGTTGTCACGTCAAAATTGCGTTTATTCAGTTGAACTATCAGAACTGTTATTAGTATTGTCATCTTCATCACTGCTGTTTATTATGTTTTATTATAATCACAACGTGGTTATTAATTTAAGGTGATATTTCTTCACAAGTAATCATTGCATTCGATTCTACTTATCAGCTTTCGATTTTTAGATTAACATCCCTAGTGTTTAAAAAGAAAAAGGGTTAACTGACGCAACATTGTAGCGACGTTCAGTTCTTTAGATCAGAAATTGTTTATTATGTTTAGAATTGTTTATTAGTGAAAGCATATCGTAAAATTACTCGCATCGGTCATTATTACAATAAACATTTAATCGTAATTGAAAAAAGTTAAGCAATTGTGCAGTTCTAACAAAACGAAAAAATTTATTATTTTATGCCCGCCGTTACAAGGTTACGTTGTTGAATTTTGATGAATTGTCAAATGTTACCTATTAAAATGACTCCACTTTAAGTGCTTTCTTGTTGTTTTGTTTTTACTTACCTTCCTGCATATCGTTGTGACAGAACACAACAACGGAGTCCACTGAAGCCAGGAACTTCTTCAGCCATTCTATTTCCTTCTCCAGGTCTGTTTCCTTCAGCTGCTTTATAATACGCTGTTCTTCCTCGTTCTGAAGGAGAATGAAGTAAATTAGTGTGTTATTTGTGAAGGAGCTCGTCCTAAGAAGTACTACAAAACACAGTACGTGCAGAATTTCTAATTTCTTTATGTCCCTCAGGAATCATCGCATTTCCGAATACAAATGAATGCTTTGCGTTATGCTCGTGAACGGGTGCTGCTTGTGGTGACTGGTCGTCTTGCTGATCATGGTTTTGTTATTGTTACTAGTAATTAAATGTTCATTTATTTTAGCTCGATGGTCCTAGTTTATCATTTATAACTTCCAATTACAGCTTTATGTAAGCGGGCACGCCCTTTATGCCTGGAGACTTTTATTTAGATATTTAGTTCTGTTTACGTTTAGTTTTTTTTTTTTTTAATTCTGCTTGAGTATAGTTCTCGATGTTTTTGGTTGGTATATTGGCGTGTGCTAGCTGACATATGGCCAGTAATTTATAATTAAAATAATGTTTTATGTTGCATAATAATTTTGCATACTATTGTATAGAATCATTTTATTTTTGTAACTTGAACAGACAGCTGTGCTGCTGGGGAGTTTGTTGCGCCACTTCTTCTTCCCAGCTAAAGGCACTAGGAAGTGGTGAAGGGTGGGCGTTTTTGGGGGACTGTCTTATGTAATTTGACGTTCGAAAAGTGCTGATTCTCAGCCTAATTTGAATAAATGAGTTTTGAATTTGCTAATTTCCATGTCCACCAATTATTAAATTTATCGTGTATAAAAGTACTTTATTGTTGTTTTGTTTTGATTTCCGTGAGAACTATATAGAGCTGTAAAACTATTTTCCTATCTGTCGTGTCTGCAACTTACATTAAGTTCAAAAAGTATTAACAACTCTATATACTTCTAAGTCGATTGAGAGCGTCCGGTCTGCACCAAGTGCAAAGGGCAACTGATAGAAATCCGACGAGTGACGAAACACGAAGTTTGCAGAGGGACATTAAGAAAATAGTTTATTTAGTTGTTTTGATAATAATTCTATTGGTGTTTTTTTTTTTCTTTGTTTCTTTCATTTGTTGTATTACTTCTAATACTATTATAAAATAGAACCAAGTTCTTCTAATTTAACAAAAAAAAATTGCCTAGCCTTTTCCCAACTATGTTGAGGTCGGCTTCCAGTCTAACCGGATGCAGCTGAATACCAGTATTTTACATGGAGCGACTGCCTATCTGACCTCTACAACCCAGTTTCTGGGTTATACGATACCCCTTGGTAAGACTAGTTGTCAAACTTTCGGGCTTCTGACGACCCGTAACGACTGTCAAAGATCCACGAATGAAAGCCGGGACCAACTTCAAAAAAATTCAAAATTAAATTAAAATAAGCCGTGGCAGCTAAGAGATGACCAGTCCCTACTGACAGCGCCCGTTCACGAACATGACGCATGGATTGGACACTCACCTTCCCCTGAATATTTCCCGACAGTCTCTCATCCTTGACAGTCTTCAACCACTTATACATGGTCTTCCAGATCCAGTTGGGTTCCTTGTTCAGAGGCACCTCCATAGAGTGTATGGCCGCCATCTTCTCAGCTATCTTCATTGACAGCGCCGGTTCCGCTAATTCCTTTGTGAGGAGAGGACGGGCCTGAAAAATGGGGGTAGACTTAGAAGGGTGAATTCTAGCGGTGGCGTGAAATTGGGGTAGGGTGAAAATAGGGTGACTTGGCCTGAAGTAGGGTTTGATAGGCCTAAAATAGGACTTATAGTGAGTTTTATGGAATGGGTTGCGTTTTCCGAATTATGCCTAAGTGTCCAAATATCGGCCATTGCCTTATATCAGCCAAAAATAGTGAGTGGCTTTTTTTAAAGGAGTTTAGGGAAACGGCAGGTGTATTCCTAATAGGCACGTGTCAAAAAAAAAAAAAAAATATCCATCTTGAAGATTATTAAAAAATATTGAACACGTATTTTTTCTTTTTTGACGTAATCAAAAGATTACGGCGATACATTGAGTTAAAATGTGGCATGACGTCACGCCTTGCTAGATTTAATACTGCGTTGTGACGTAATGAGCCCCCACTCCCCAACTTTAATGCGTGTTTTCTAAGTTATTTTTGATTAATATGATAAAGCAAAAAATACGTGTCTAATATTTTTTGATTATCTGAAAGACGGACTAAATAGAATTTCTTTTTTTTACCTAGGCTACTTCCCTATTCCGGCTAAGTGCAGTTTTGAATGCTAAATATCGGCCATTGGCCAAATATCAACTTGAAATCGGGAGTGATAGGCCTTTTTGGGAATTTTATGGTAATGGCTCGTGTATTCCTAATTCCGGCTAAGTACAGCTTAATATCGGCCATCATCCTAATATCGGCCCAAGATCGCAAATGTAGATTTTGGCAGATTATTGTAATCCAATTGTTTTGAGCCCGTTTTGTAATTACAATTAATTTCTTTTCATACAATACTTTTGTCTGACTATAAAGCGTCCATATTTTCGATATAGAAGTAATAAATACAAAAATCCCTGTAAATCCACTACGAACAAAAATCAACCATATTTCTTAGACATTAAATGTCAAATTACATACCACGCGTGCGTTTCCTGCTTAGGACGTACTTCCGGTGTCCGGTATTAGGCTCCCACTCGAAAGCGGGTCTATCGCGATATACCTGGGCTGCAACTGAGAATTTCCTAACAGAAATACCCAATTACCGGCATTCATAGCCGAACATATGATCACCGTAGACAACCAATGACATAGTACCACAGATAAAATAGAAATTGAACGATTTACATAATTGAAAAAAAAAATCGGAAAGTGATTTGAATGTTCATATTAATTTAGTACTTTTTTATCTTAGAATACCTACGTATTTATTGCTTACCACAAAACCATTTTATTTGATTTCAAATTTCGAAGAATAAATTTATAAAAATAAAATACAATAGACGTGGATATATTTCGTAAACTGTTCCGCTTAGCTATTTCTAAAGAGCCATAAAAAACCCTGAAAGAAATTCAGCGCTCGGTGTGGTAGCACGCCGTGTTCAAGTCAATCGTCATCCTGAGGATGCCTCGTTGAGAGGTGAAACACGTGTCGATTTCTTACAGGGTTTTTTATGGCTCTTTAGAAATAGCTAAGCGGAACAGGTTACTAAATATATCCACGTTTATTGTATTTTATAATGGATTTCCGCAAGGTCAAGCCTGAATCAATTAACTATTATAAAAATCATCTATATTTTGCGCCTAGATCTTCTCGAAAATAAATGACAGCTTCAATTTTCTCGAGTCTGTCAAAATGTCTGTTTGCCAGTCACAGAACGCAATGTCAGTAACAATATACTGCTAGAGTCTGGCCACGCTAAGTCTGCATAAGTAAAAAAAACGGTGGAATTTGAAAATCTATAAACGGCAACACCATCTTGTCCTTCGAAAAAAGAATTTGATACTTTGTTTGTCTTTATGTTTTTGGTAGGTAATTTTGTTTATATTCTGATTTATTCCTGGTAAAGAATAGTCACTTTAGCACGATACAGTGTGGATTTGATACAGTTTTATCATCGTATGGAGGTAGAGCATAGGTACGACATAGTCTATTACACATAATCTGTTATGCAAAAATCAAAAGGTAAAATATCAAAATCATTAGATCTACATACAACCCCGAAACTGACATAACTGACTGATGTAAAAGTATACCATACATAACATTTATTCCATTGCAGACTTAGCGTGGCCAGACTCTACAAGGATCTTTTGGCGCTCGAATAACGTTGTCAGGGAGACGCTGCTGCGTGAAAAACATTTGTGAAATGTCATTTAAAAAACAAGATGGCGGCATAGTTTTGCGCCAAAATAACCTTGTAATAACTTATTTTTTCCGTTGTAAACTTAGCAAACTTTTAAGATTATATTCCGATTATGTTCCATAAAAGACTATTATACGCCAAATTGATATTTTGAACTGAGTTTTATCTCTATGCTGTTGACCACTATCTCACCTAAAAAAATATTTATACAGGGTGTAAAAAGACTCATCACACAGCCGTTATCTACGCATCCTGTACATCAGATTGAGTAGCATTGAGCAAAAATTATTGCTGGAAAACGACTTTTATTTTTGGTGTGAAAAGCGCTGTTTATTGACCTGCTATATAACGCACGCAAAATATTGTGCTTTTGTGTGCAAAGGATGGTGTATTTAAAGTTAAGGGGGATACGCTAAGGTAGCCCGCAAAATTAAAATTTTCTTGCGTTTTTTGCAATTTACAGGTCAGTGTCAGGTTGTAGCCGCAGGAGGAGACGCCCAGGGCTAACGATTTCCGGCCACCGTACGCAATGGGTAGCTCGCCGTCCGATAAGGACCAGACCCGGGTCGACGGCGCGTTGTGTTCCACGCGCGCCTCAAAGAGATGTCAGCAGAATTGACGGGGTCCGCTAGGGCCAATGCCCGCCGGGGGTTCGAAGAAAACCGATAGGGACATCGTGGCCCCCGGCAACAGGGCAAACGAAGGAACACGGGTGGGTTTTAGTCAGTAAGAGTCTGACACGCCCTCCCGCTCCGCCCAGAGCGGGAGAAGTTATTTGATAATTTCCCACCCAAAAAAGTGTCAGGTTGTATCTTGATTATTAAATCATGATTCGCGACCGTAACAAATATGGCTTTACAGAATTATAATCATTACAATCAGCAATACGACTCCTTATGTTAGAATAATTCTAAAATGTCATGATTTCATGAAATGGTCATGAAATAGGATTATATGAACTTGGAGAGTTGTATTGATGATTTTTATGATTATAATTCTATAAATAAATATTTGATACGGTCACGAATGATATTTAGATCAACATACAACCTGATACTGACCTGCAAATTACAAAAAAACGTAAGAAAATTTGAATTTCGCGGATTACCCTGACGGTTTCGCCTTAAGTTGTAACATTTAAAACTCGTTTTCGTAAGAAAAAGAAAAAAAAAAGTTGGAATTTTGACCTTTTATATCTCCATAACCAGTAAGTTCCCAGTTACGGTGCAAAACAAAAAAAATATCACAATGACGGAGCGCAAGTGACCCTCGGCTTCGCTAAGCGTATTTTTACACCCGTTTTTTTAATTTCAGAACGTTATTTAGCCAATATAATTTACCATACTTACAGCAGAACAAAGAAAATAGAAAAAAAAACAACTTACAGGAATATACTCCTCAATTCTGCCCCCAGAGAAGACTCCATGTAACCTGGGACCGAGTCGCCTCTCCGACAATAGTGTGAATATTACGGACTCTGTCACGATCGCGTCCATTGCGCGCTCGCCGTGCACCTGGCCGTAGATACGGAGTAGCACCTGAAGGGAAGCAGCAATGTATGATGAATAAAAGATAAATAACAAATTAAATTATGAAGTAATTCAATCTTCATGATTAAGAGGCCTGCGAACACGGCTCGCAACTACAAATCGAGATGTTTGCAAAATTCAATTCCAAGCACGTTGCGCTAGTGTGAGTGCCTGTCGGAGCGATATACACCTACAGTGAGCAATACTACCACGCACACATTGACAATTATTGCTTGACGCGATAGCAGCTTTCGAAAATTTATGATAAATTTGGATGTGTTCCGTAATACCAAAAATAATGAATGAAAACTTAATATTTTTTCAATTTTTTTCGATAATTTGTAACTTGATAATATAAGCTATGCTTCTGCAGAAACAATATTATAAATATTGTTGTTTATAATACAGAAAAAACAATATGAAGACATGTCATTTACGTTGTAAAAATGTGCGAAATTAAATTCGTTTAAACTTCATTTTAGAAAAGTTTTTTGGAAAAAACCAGATGTAGTTCTTCTTCTGTAGTTGGAATGAATTTATCCCTAATTGAAATTTAAAATTGTAGTTGAAAAACATGTTCTCTCATACATCGATATACATCACGGTCAATAATAATCGCAATCGAAATTTATTGATTTTTGTATCGTATTTGTTTAACAAACAAGACACTCTAAACACATTTTCCACGCAAACTCCGCCCCCATGCACCCCACCACTCCACTTTGTGTTAAACGCTATCACATCAGTTATAAAGTTGAATATCGCGTGCGCTCTTTGATCGTGTTCGAGCACGGAACTAAATGGCGTAAGTCTCAATTCTTATTTCGTTTATAACTAAAGTAATTATTGATTTTTTAATCTTCATTTTACTAAAATAATCTTTAAAAAGACATAATCTTCGAATAAAAAATGAATCAAGCGAAAATGATACAATTACGTGACTGTCTTGTACATGGAAAGACAAATATCTAATAAATCATATACTAAAGTTCCATTTTGACTGTATGCGTGACTTTTTTAAAATATTATGCAAGTTAACAAACAATTTTGGGAGCCTCCTCTTATTACTAAAAATCTTCCCCGTAACTCACCTTCCTAGGTTCCTCAAGGGAAGTAAAAGAGTAGGTCTTCACGACATTCTTGCTCCTGCTCCTACCCTCCAGGCTATCTGAGCAGTCGGTGTCATCGGGAGAGCTGTCCCGTTTCTGGTAACTCCCCCATTTGGACGTGTCGTCGGGGAGCGCTACATAGTAGAGGAAGTTTGATAGGCCTCCGCTGGGGACAGAAGGATAGAAAGAATTAATAACAAACCTATTGTGACGTTGCAAAATGACATCTTAAGCGACATCTACAGTGAGAATCTTGGTGCGCAAGATTTTCACAATCATTCATTTATTTCAAATTGGGTTTCATTGTTATTTTTGATGTTATTTAAGTATTAAAAATTAATTAACAAGCAGATTTAATTTCCCACATTTTATAGTTATACAATGACATAAAAGTTAAAATTTAATATTATTATAGAATTCTAGAAGTAGACGGTCGCTTCCGAATTCTGTTTAGTCTGTGGTTAGATTTTTCTCGAAGGTCTATAGAAAGAAAAAAAAATTCGAAAGAAAATATTTTTATTTTTTAATTCACTTCGGGGTTAGCTCTGAGCCCGCATCTCACCTGATGGTAAGTGATGATCAGGCCGAAGGTGGAAGCGAGCTTCACCCGGAATCCTCAACCATAGAGGAACTGGCTATCTTAACTCTAACTGCCGAAACACGACAACGCTGTTAACATTGTTGTTATGGCGACAGACTTAGATAAGATGGTGGCAGCTAGCCAGGCGGACTTAGAACAAGCCCTACCACCAACCAAACCGAGCAAAAAATTTTGGATAGAGTAATAAACGCCCCGGAAAAAATTGAAATATGTGCATACTCAAAATATGAAATTTACTGCTATAAATACTAATTTTCCGACAGCTTATATGCGAATACAAATAAAGAAACGACCGAATAAAATACTTAAAATTCCGAAAAATCGTTACAGAATTTGCTGACGTAATATTTTTCAAACATGCAAACAAGTATACACCATGCATGCAGCATGCAAGCGAGCATGCAATATGCAGCAGGCATGGTTTCTGTCACGGCTCCGGCGCTGCGAGGCTCCGGCGGGCGGTCTCACGCGAGCTTATCGTCGCAGATGGTTTTAACGCTCACCACGGCGGCGAGCGTTATAAAACCACCTGCTCCTCAGCTCGCGGGCCGCCTCGCTCCTCCGCGCCTACACGGGCTTAAATTACACTCTAGGGGTAGGGCAGACAAGACTGGGTGGAGTCGGTCTTGCAGCGATTCATTTCTGTCACTAACTTTTGTAGCACAACTGACTTTTCGGTAACTTAGTCTTTTTTTCGAAAGTTTAGTATTTTTTTGGAAATTTATTATTGTCCGACAATTTTGCCCCCACTGGGTCTGAGACATGTGGTCTAACCACTACACCAGAGGCTGTTAAACATGGTTTTCGTACTTCGAGAACACTCAAAATCAGCGCTGTAGGTCCCCCATTATTAATATGCAGACGACTTTGAAACTGTTTAAACCATTCCATGTTTTGTAGGTAGATACCGGGTGGCAGGGACATCGACGCGAGAACTGAAACCATGGATTCAGTACATGATTCTGAACCCCCCTGCGTTGAAATTTTTCGTCGGTTATTAAAAAAAAAATCTGCTGTTTCATAGAAAAGTGCAATACCTACGCGGTCAAAATGTATGGAACAGCTGATTTTTTTAAAATAACCGACGAAAATTTTCGGTTTCAGAATCATGTACTGAATCCATTATTTCAGTTTTCGCGTCGATGTCCCTGCCACCCCGTATAAGTAATTATAGTTTGACCAATTCCGCTGTACCGCGCCTTAGAAAGGCGCGCGGCGAGACGGGGGAGCAGTGCAGGCCTCTAATTTGTCAAAGCTGTCAGCGCACGGCGTCCCGCCCGCCGCTCATTGGTCAACACTGCCTTGCCGCGTATTCCTAAGGCGCGGTACAGCGGTATTGGTCAAACTATAGTACCTGGGTGACCGTACCTACCTCACACAAATTCGAATACCACTACCTGCTATGTAAATAACAGTGACAAGAAGTTATCATATCATCTACATACTAAGTGGGAAAAAATTCGTATAATTGAAGCTAACTCAAAAACTACCCAAGCAAAGATAATAAAATTTATATGGGACCACCTCTGAAGTATGATCTACCAAACAAAAAAAGAATCATCAAAATCTATTCATAATTGGCGGAGTAATCGCGTAACAAACATACAAAAAAAAAAAAAAAACATACAGACGAATTGACAACCTCCTTCTTTTGGAAGTCGGTTAATTAAAAAAGGTTATTAAATCTAAAACCTAACTACGACAAAAAAAGTCAACTAAAAAGGTCATCACAGACAGACTAATTAAAAATCCGGAGTCACACGTTATCTATTCGATTTATGACCTAACACGTGTAACTCCAGTTATAACCAGCGGACGATCAAGACGCTTCCAACGATACCTCATAAATTGTCAAATTATGATCAGTACCCTAATTGCGTAACTTATTTTCGTAAACAATTATGCCTAATTTGTTTCATTTTCACAGTTCAACAACATTCATTGCGTTATTTACGTTGTAGAGCAGATTTTTTTAGCAATCTGTTTCAAATCGAAAAGATTGTGTTGTATTACGCAATTAGGGTACTGGTATTTAGAAGTTATGAGGTAACAGATAGACATACCAGCGTTGCCAGACGTCCCGATTTTTCAATAAATGTCCCGCCCGGGACGGGCTCAGTCCCGCTTTTCGGGAATAACTCGACCATGCGTGCAGTATGCTGAGGAAGCGCGGCCGGGTGGCACACAAGTATGGACTGGCTGCCCGACCGGCGCGTAATCTCACTAGCTCCTTACATTATACACCGTGAAATTTGAATCACAGTTTTGCTAGAACAAACTTTATTCAGACCATGGTCTACTACCATTCTACAGAATCCAAAAAAAAAACATAAATTTGTTTTTGAAAAAACACAAAAAGACAAAGTTTAAAATGTCAAGATTATCTACTGCTTACTAAATTTCGTTTATGGAGGTACATTTTCCTGTAGACAATGCTGTGTCCCGTGCGTGGTGTCTGTGTTGTAGGGAGTAACGATAATCTTGACATTTTAAACTTTGTTTTTTTTTTTTGTTTTTTCAAAAACCAATTATGTTTTTTTTTTATTGGATGCTGTAGAATGGTAGTAGACCATGGTGTGAACAACGTTTGTTCTAGCAAAACTGTGATTCAAATTTCACGGTGTATTATTTGGAACACCACATTTTTCTAATGAATAAAACTTTTTTTGACTTAGATTTTTACTTATTACTTTATTTTTATTCAGAAGACTAAGAAGACTCAACTACCTAACGATAGGGTAAATCTGATTTAAAATATCATATTTTTATTAAAATACATTTTCTATGGCTATTTTTGCTATCTATTGTCACGTAAACGTAACTTAAAACTCAAATAAAAAGATAAATATTTAAAAAACTTCTGATTATGTACGTTTTTTACTATGTCCCGCTTTCGACGAAAGAATCCCGCTTTATTCACTCAAAAAGTTTCAGAATCCCGAGTTGGCAAAAAAAAAAATCTGGCAACGCCGAAACATACATACATATGTCCGTGCAATCCACGACGACGCGCCCCACTCCGCGATTACTGTACTGTAAGCTGAACTCTAGTACGGCGCGGAGCGGAGTGGGGCGCGTCTTCGTGGATTGCGCGGACTACATGCCGATCAAAAAATCATAACCCTTTTTGCGTCGCCGTAGTAGTAAATAGATTACGATGTTTCTAAGCAAATATGTATTTAAGTCAATAGTTTTTGAGTTAAGGGATATCTTCGGTTACAGCCGTTGATAAAACCAATACTGCGCATGAGTAATTCGTTCTACCTTTTTTTTTTGGGTGGGAAATTATCAAATAACTTCTCCTGCTCTGGGTGGAGCGGGAGGGCGTGTCAGACTTTTACTTACTGACTAAAACCCACCCGTGTTCCTTCGGTTGCCGTGTTGCCGGGGGCCACGGTAACCCTTTCGGCCCATATTCGCAGCCCCGGCAGGCATTGGCCCTAGCGGACCCCGTCAATTCTGCTGACATCTCTTTGAGGCGTGCGTGGAACACAACACGCCGTCGACCCGGGCCTGGTCCTTATCGGACGGCGAGCTACCACTTGCTCACCGTCCGCAAGCCCGCGCCTACGGATTCCCGCCCCGGGCGTCTCCTCCTGCGGCGGTTAGGGGCGCGAAATTTGCCTCTCCCTCACGCGTTTTACCTCCTCCTTCGCGAGCATTACCGCTTCGCAGAAGTAAGTGACGGCCTGCCATTTCCTCTCGCTCCGTACCATGGCCTGAACCAGGGGCGGACGCGAGAGTTCACCGCCGCCGATCGCCTCCACGAGGACACGGCGATGCTCCGCCCAAGCCGGGCAGACCACCGTATGCTCCACCGTGTCCTCCGGGCGATCCACACATTTCCTCCCGCCTTATCCTGAACAGGAACCTCCCGAAGCAGCCGTGTCCGGTGAATTCGTTCTACTTACGGAATACTTCACTGTGCGCGGTTTTGACACGCACTTGGCCGGTTTTTGAGCACGAGAATATAACCTTTTGATAAACTGCCACACGTGCAGGCCTATTCAAACTCTTTTTATCAACTCGTACTTAAGTACTCACAAAACAAGATGGCTGAGAGCTCAAGAAGAGACGTATACGCATTAAATAACTCGTTATCAGTACTCACTAAACAATGCGTGTGTTATCAACGGGTAATTTTCCAATGTTCCACAAAACGGTCTCTAAATGAGTTGTCATTTTTAATTATAAGTGGTTTTTGTAACATCGTCAAATGCCTAGCGTTGTTCCAACTATATTGGGTCGGCTCCCAGTCTAACCGCACCTGAATACCAGTAGGTATGCTATATGGAGCGACTGCATATCTGATCTTCACAACCCAGTTACTGGACAACACGATAGAAGAAGTCCGAAAGAGAGATCGTGGCCCCCGGCAACACGGCAACCGAAGGAACACGGGTGGGTTTTAGTCAATAAGAGTCTGACACGCCCTCCCGCTCCGCCCAGAGCGGGAGAAGTTACTTGAAAATATGCCACCCAAAAAAAAAAAAGAAACCCCTTGGCATGACTGGTTTAGACTTTCGGGCTTCCGTCTACCCGTAACGCCGGGGCCAACTACTTAAGGGGCCGTGCACGAAATCAACTGATTTTGAAAAGTCGAATTCTTTGTCTTGTACATACATAGCGGAAAGGGATTTTTCAAATAAATTAAGGATTCGTGGAAAATCACTGAAATTCGCAACAAATTTTCCAAAAATTGACACGAGACTAACGTTTGATCGTTTCGTTAGAAGAAACTATAGTCCGCGCAATCCACTAAGACGCGCCCCACTCCGCTCCGCGCCGTACTAGAGTTCAGCTTACAGTATAGTAATCGCGGAGTGGGGCGCATAGTCGTGGATTGCACAGACTATACTTTTGATTTTGAAAATTAAAATATATCATTAACATCATTATATGGACTACTTGTACATACGGGGCCCACTATTTTCAACTTCCATACAAAATGTAGCAGAAAAAAAATGTTGATATAACCATTTTTTTTTAACCCAGTCAGTAATGTATTTTTTCCTATTATTTAGCAAACCATATCAAGGAATTAATAAATCACACATTAGTATTCATCTATCCTTGAAATAAAATCAAAATTTTATTTTATGATTATACTATTTCTTCATTAAGTAAATCAAAGGCGAAATAAACCATATTTTCCAGAGCGCAAAAGTGATGCAACTAAAACACATTATCATTAACAGATGCTGTGACTGACACGAATGGTTTAGCACCACGAAAACTGTACTTTTATACTTACACAGACTTAATGTTTCAATTATTTCAAGCTTTCTTACAATTAGATAAGTTATTAACGAAAAAGGGTTTTTATCGTGCACGGAGCCTTAACGTGCTTTCATCAGAGGCACGGAGGAGTCTCGGTATGTTATGGATGGCCACCCTTCCAAGAAACGACCTCGGCAAGCGTTGCTTAACCTTAAATGCTACGAGAACCTCATTTTTTATGCTCTCCATATTCAATTAAACTTTATTGAGAAAACATACACTTTTATGTAAAAGGAATTATCATAAAAAACAGTTTTTATTTAATCTTTTTACCTCAAACAGCCAAATTACTTCACCTCAAGAAATGTGTAAAAACAACTCAAGAGTTTTTACCTTGTTTACAAATAAAAACCGCGACACGTTTTATAAAAGAGAGGTTGTGTAAAAAATAAAGTAATTTCATTTTTTTACTGTGGTATTAACTTTACTACAAAGGTTTGCATGCAGCCAACGATATTTTTTCCAGAACTAATTTTGGTGTGTGGTCTAAGTTAAAAAAGGAGTTAGTGGTATTTTTAAACCAATGTCACACTTGGGTTATACCTGGTATTATTATCAACATTTTATTTTTTTAGTAAAATCCTTTGTGTAGACAGGAATATAATTTGAGAAAAAAAAAGCCAACAACAATAATAAAAAACCGGCCAAGTGTGTGTCGGACCACGCACAATGAAGGGTTCCGTAGTTGGGATGAATTTGTCCCAAAAACAAACTTAACTTTGTAGTTGATAAACATGTTCTTCCATACGAAATGTATGGGAAAACATGTTTTTGCAACTGCAAAGTTAAGTTGGTCGATTATTACTCGTTAATTTGTAAAGCCTACTTAGCTGTGATAGTTTTCCTTTTAATTTCGTTATATAAACTACTATTGTGATTTTTTCACACATCCAAAACCAACCATTTAGCTGGCAAGGCTGGGGGGGGGGGGGTTTTGGTTGGGAAATTATAAAATAACTTCTCCCGCTCCACCCAGGAGCGGGAGGGCGTGTCAGACTCTTACTGACTGAAACCCACCCGTGTTCCTTCAGTTGCCATGTTGCCGGGGGCCACAATCTCCCTTTCGGACTTCTTCGCAACCCATCGGCTCTAACGGACCCCGTCAGGTAGAACACAACGCGCCGTCGACCCGGGCCCAGTCCTTATCGGACGGCGAGCTACCCGTTGCTCACCGTCCGCAGCGCTAATTACCTACAGTTATAATCACCTAGATGTTGCCTCTCTTTCTATCGCGTAACTCTTAGATCTTCTGACTACGTTACACTCACTGAATTGGCCCAACAAGTAGAGCCTCTTTCTGTGGCTTCATACTAAAATGCGAAGTAAACCATCTGATATTAATTTATGGTTTCGGTTAGGACACAGGGTATAGCGGAGTGCCGATGCCTGCCGGAGTCGCGGGAAAGTCCGAAAGGGATACCGTGGCCCCTGGCGACATACGTAGCAACTGAAGGAACACGGGTAGATTTTAGTCAGTAAGAGTCTGACACGCCCTCCCGCTCCGCCCAGAGCGAAATAAGTGTATAGCGGAGTCAATTTGGACTCAGCTTCTAAAACGCTACCGCTAATACCATGTCCCACATAACAAAAACAGAACTGGTCCTGCTAAAGTCAAGGTCCATTGTATTTATTTACATTTTTTGCGTCTCTGCATATAAAAGCTTATATAATCGACTTCTTTTAATACATAAACTTAGCTTGGCCTTGGATATCGATGGAAACAACGCATTACAGCGACGTCGCCGGTTTGATACGAAACGATAAAACAATTGCGTTTTTGAAAATGGTAATGCATAAGTTGAAATATGGCTTGTTTTATGTACGAAACACGCTTGAAAATCATCATCTTCCTGCCCTTGTCCCATGGTACGTGGGGTTGGCGCACCCCGTTTTCTTCTTCCACTCTCCCCTGTCAACCGTCACGCTATCATTCACTCCCTTCTCTTTCATATCATTCCTCACATAATCCAACCATCTTTTCTTTGGTCTTCCTCTCCCGCTCCATCCATCAACATTTTATATTCATCACTCTTTTAGTCACATGCGTTTCTTCTCTCCTCATCACATGCCCATACCAGGCCAAACGATTTCCTTTTAACTTTTCTATCACTGGGGCCACTTTTTAACTTCCCCTTTCTTTTTTTTTGGGTGGGAAATTATCAAGTAACTTCTCCCGCTCTGGGTGGGCGTCTCAGACTTTTACTGACTAAAACCCACCCGTGTTCCTTCGGTTGCCCTGTTGCCGGGGGCCACGATTTCCCTTTCGGCCCATATTCGCAGCCCCGGCAGGCATTGGCCCTAGCGGACCCCGTCAATTCTGCTGACATCTCTTTGAGGCGCGCGTGGAACACAACGCGCCGTCGACCCGGGCTTGGTCCTTATCGGACGGCGAGTTACCCATTGCTCACCGTCCGCAAGCCCGCGCCTACGGTGGCCGGAAATCGGCTCGCGATTCCCGCTCAGGGCGTCTCCTCCTGCGGCGGTTAGGGGCGTGAGGACGCGAAATTTACCTCTCCCTCACGCGTTCCGCCTCCTCCTTCACGAGCATTACCGCTTCGCAGGAGGTGACGGCCTGCCTTTTAACTTCCCCTTATATACTCATTTCTTACTTTATCCATTTTCGTCACTCCACACATCCATCTCAACATTCTCATCTCCGCTGCATGCAATCTTTTTTCATCCGTCTTCTTCACGGCCCAGCATTCCGATCCATACAGTACGACAGGCTTTATCACGGACTTGTAGATTTTCCCCTTCAACTTGAGGAGCATCCGTGGATCGCAAGTTGTTCCAGTGACCTGTCGCCATTTCATCCAGGTCACTGGAACAACTTGCGACGAAACACGCTTGAAACTAAACGGAATCTTTCATTCATGGCAACCAACCGATTATCCTTTTAAAGTTTGCGAGCACATTCATATGAAACTGGCAGTATCATCACAACGTTAAAGTTTTCCCATTGTTTATCTTATTTGATTTAGTATATTCATGTATATTTATTTGAGCTTATTTTTATGTAAATAATTACTCATCACTGAAACCTGATACCAATCAATAAAATAAGTTTATTCTCTGATCCTCCCTTGAGCTTGATTAGTCATTGTAGTGTACTAGAGCGGGGAAAAAATTGCATATCTTGCTCTAGGGGCAAAAAGTAATTTTTGTCTGTAACCAACGAACCTACAAAAACGAAAGTCTTTATTCTTATGTAAAACTAGCTTTTTTCTACCGCATACCGGGATAAAAAGTTTCCTTAAAAATTCAGATTAAACAAATTGTATATTTTTTTAAATAAAATAAACTATTTAATATTTTATTTTCTCGCAATCGTAGTGAAAAGTAGAGTATTATAACTCTGTTTCTATTTACTCCCTAGCTGAAGCTCGGGAGTAAAACTACCTTGATAGAATGGGTTATTTTAGCCCCTCGTATTGACAATCAACTATTATTTAATGACAATTTGCACTCGTGTTTCTTATATCTAACATATATTATAATGTAATTAAGTACTTACAAATTATTGTGATAATTATCTTATCAGCATTAACATGTTTATTCCATACACCCTTATCAGTAAATATTATTAATACCGGAAAGTACAAGGTTTTAACCGGTTATAATCGATTAAAACAATCGATTTGTAAACAGGTCAATATATTGTGCTTAAGGGGGAAGCGTCAGGGTAGCCCGCGAAATTCAAATTTTCTTACGTTTTTTGCATTTTGCAGGTCAGTGTCAGGTTTTATGTTGATTAAAATATGATTCGCGACCTCTCTTTTTCTTTCTTTTCTTTACTTTGAGTAAATTATTTCATCACCACTGCTCTCAAAACGGTGAAGGAAAACATCGTGAGGAAACCGGCATGTCCTAGAACCTGTGACATCTACCAACCGTGACTGTGAGAACGGCCCACTCCCTCTCACAGAGAGGAGGCCTGTGTCCCAGATGTCCATTATTTATTTTAATGAAACATTGACTTTTACATTAGGTAGGTATATAAGTGATCATATTTGTCAGTAACAGCTAATTATTTTAAAAAAAATGTCTGTGATTGATATTTTGTTAATTTTAAAGAATTTACTTTATATTTTATTCTAGTTCTAAAACTCTGTGATTATAAAGGAAATTAAGAAGGCATATTTTTTAGTTAATTGACGAAGACTGATTAAAATGAACTTAATGTTGATTACGAAAATGTGTATTTTATTTTAAAACCTTTTTCATACATTTTTATTGAGGTTAACCAAATAACCGACTTCTCGGGAATTCCCGGGAAATGGTGATCGAGAAGTCTCGGTATTCGGAAAAAAAAAGTCGGGAAATGAGAATCCCTAATCTCTATCAGTCGATATTTCAGTAGCCCCTTTTATCTGCCTGCCTTTTACCAACTATGTTGGGGTCGGCTTCCAGTCTAACCGGATCCAGCGGAATACCAGTCTATTCATGGAGCGACTGCCTATCTGACCTCCACAATCGAATCTCAAAATTCAAACTCAAAGCATTTATTTCAATTAAACCATTTACAAACAATTTTTTATTTAAAAGAGTATCCGTGGAGTTTCTTGCCCGTTCTTCTCCATAGGTACCTACTACGCTTTGGAATGGGCAACTAACTTCATCTTTCTGACTGACTGACTCCTTGACAATTCAAAAATGCCAGTTGGTTTAATTGAAGTAAATATTTTGAGTTTGAATTTGAAAGAGATCGCGTGTAACTTGCCCATCAAAGCAAATCGATACTCGATCAAACAGTGGCCTTCTACATAAAACAAACAACTGATGTGCATTTAAATTTCAAAGAGCCAATAAACACGGTACCTTAATACAGTACAACTAAATATCCCTCGGCAAACCTCGAGTTTCGTCAGTCGTCGGATTTCTATCAGTTGCCCTTTGCACTTGGTGCAGACCGGACGCTCTCAATCGACTTGGAAGTATAAAGAGTTGTTAATACTCTTTTAACTTAAATGTAATTTATTTTAAAAATAGAAGTAAAGCTGCAAAGCCGCAGGCACGACAGATAGGAAAATAATTTTACAGCTCTATATAGTTCACACGAAAATCAAAACAAAACAACAATAAAGTACTTAGTTCTGAATTCAAATTATTTTACAAGATAAATCTAATAATTGATGGACATGGAAATTAGCATTCGTTTGTGTTCGGAAATGCGATGATTCCCGAGGGACATTAAGAAAATATAAATATAGTACGTTTGGTATGGCACACCTAGGGTTGCCAACCCTACTATAATATAGTATCCTGCTATATTAGAGGCCTAAATACTATATTTCTAAAAAAAAAAAAAGTAGGCGAAACTACTATATTTTTAACCGACTTCCAAAAAGGAGGAGGTTTTATGTTCGTCGCGTATGTTTGTTTTTTTTTTTTTTTTAAGTATGTCCACCGATTTCTCCGTCAATTGTGGAATTCTTTTTTTATTTGAAAGGGTATGCTCTCGAGGTGGTCCCATATACCTAAATTTTATTAACTTTGCTTCGATAGTTTTTGAGTTAGCTTCAATAATACGTACTTTTTCCCATTTAGTATGTGGATGATATGATAAGTTCCTGTCACTGTTATTTACATAGCAGGTAGTGGTTTTCGAATTTGTGTGGGGTAGGTACCACAGCTAAAAAGTGAAAAATATTTTTTTTTACAAAAAAAAAAAAAAACGAAAATTCAAAACCAAAGACACCGACTTCTGAAATTAAAGTTATTTTTTACTTTGTAGTGTTTTTTGGAATCGGTTGTTTTTTTTTTGTAAAACGTTTTTTATTTCAATACAAAATGGAGAAATGACCTTAATTTAGAGTATAAAAATTGTTATAAAACATTTTTTTAAACCTGTCAATAAAGGTTCATACTCCTAGTAGCAAAAAATAAGCATTTAAAGAATAAAAATGCTTTTGAAATATAACTACAATATTTTTTCGCCATCTACTATGTTTGATAGGCAATGGTTGCAGTCAACACATCATGTCATCTTCTATACATCTCTATCAGTCGATATTTCATCTGCCTAGCCTTTTCTCAACTATGTTGGGGTCGGCTTCCAGTCTCAACGGATGCAGCTGAATACCAGTATGTTACATGGAGCGATTGCCCATCTGACCTCTACAACCCAGTAACTGGGTAATACGATACCCCTTGGTAAGACTGGCTGTCAGACTTTCGGGCTTCTGACGACCCGTAACGACTGTCAAAGATCCACGAATGACAGCTGGGACCAACGGTTTAACGTGCTTTTCGAGGCATGGAGGAGTCTCGATATGTAAAGATGGTCACACATCCACGGACCAACCTCGGCAAGCGTAGGTTAACCTGGTGGATCGCCCCGTGCGGCTGTTATTACTTAGCCACGAGCTCCTCCTCCTCAATAGCTTCGAAAATACTATATAATTATGATTAAAAAAAAATGGCAACCCTAAGCACACCCTATGTTGACAGCCCCGCTACCACCTTGCTGATTCAATATAATTCGAGAGAAGAAGTACATAATATTCTGGGCAAACTAGCCAGCCAGTCAAATAAAAACACAGTCACATTTTTTTTCTTTTCAACACACTTGCTCGTAAAGTGGCTCTTATTAAACCGCTTTTAGGTTCAGAATACAGTGTATTAAACACGCGTGCTTTTTACTTTATATTACCACACTAGTGCGGTAATGTGCGCCACAGATAAGTATTTACTAGGGAGTAATGACATGGCAGCATGGAATTAGTATGAATTATCCTATACTATTAAATGAGCATTCTCTCTGGCTTTGACCTTCGACTTTGACCATAGTCATCGCCATCGCCATTGTCATCGCCACCGTCATCACCACTGACGCCATCGTCATCATCATCATCTAATTTGTAAAACTTTTCTCAAATAATAAAACTCTTTGCGTCGGGCTGACGACGAAGTTCAAAATTCAAAAATTAAAAACAGAAAAGTAAAAAGCACTAGTCGAAAAAAGTGATACTTTCCGCCCAGTTTGGCTGCTTGGAAAACGCACTTTTCGAGCACATGCAATGTAAAATATTTTTTTTAGTCATCTTCCCTATTATACTGTAGCAGGTCGCGGATACGAATGACGTAAAACTATGACATAGAAACCATACCTGATCCTCTTGAAGTCCAGCTCCTTAGGGTCTACGGTCTTCCAGGCCCCATGGAGATAGTTGCGACAGATCCTGCCGGCCACTTCCCTCATCTCCTCCTCCGTGCCACACATTTGAAGTTTCTGTAACAGGAAGAGAAGATATTTTCAATAACAAAATATTACGCCTGTTTTTCTCAAAGGTGGCAGAGGTCACATGCTAAAGATCTATGTACAGTATGAAATGAATTTGAAAGTTTACATTGGTGCCGATTCCCTTGATCACAAACTAAACTAAATTTAACTTCAGTGCATCTTTTTTTTTTCTATTTCATTAAGAAAAGGACAGAAGATAAATTTTAGTTTAGTCCTGTCAAATTAATCATGCATGAGTCGCACGAGCCCAGTTTTCTGTTTTTTTTTAGTTCCAATACAGCTTATATCTCTGGCAAATTTCATTCAAATCCATTTATCCGTTAATAGTGACGTAGTAACATACACATGATACACACAAACATACTCACTTCCGTACCTATTTGTAGTGTTTTAGTGGGTATGACTGCGAGCACGTTTAATAGGTACGTTTTTTACCGAAAATTACACACATTTTACCGTATTATACCAAGGTAATTTTACTATTTTAAATATCTACACCTCTTTGGGGGCCTGGCCAGTTTTTTTTACGTTACATTAACATACTATGAATGAATCAGTGTAAATTATAAAGTGGCAATTATTTTTAGACAAACAAAAACCAGATATCCGTACAACGAAGTTTTTGGCATCGAAACAATTTTTAACAGGAGGTCCGCGATTACTCCGCCGATTATGAATAGATTTTTTTTGTTTGGTAGGTCGTACTTCAAAGGTGGTCCCATATAAATTTTATTAACCTTGCTTGGGTAGTTTTTGAGTTAGCTTCAATAATACGTATTTTTTCCCACTTAGTATGTGGATGATATGATACGTTCCTGTCACTACTATTTACATAGCAAATAGTGGTATTCGAATTTGTGTGGGGTAGGTACTACAACTAAAAACTTTTTACAAAAAATAAACAACCGGCTTCTAAAAAAAAAAACACTACAATGTGAAAAATAACTAATTTCGGAAGTCAGTGGCAAAAAACGAAAATTCAAAACCAAAGACACCGACTTCCGAAATTAAAGTTATTTTTCATTTTGTAGTGTTATTTTTCATTTTGTAGAGTAATTTTTCATTTTGTAGTGTTATTTTTGGAAGTCGGTTGTTTTTTTTTACTACTGTGCGTTGGCTCGGGTCATAAAAGCTGCTAGCTGAATATGGATGAAAAAAACCGACCAAGTGCGAGTCGGACTCGTATAGGAAGGGTTCCGTAACGTATTAAGACCACATTTCTTCTCACGAAAAAAATCACGTTTCTTGTATGTAGGTATATATATTATATTCTTATAGCGGCAATAGAAATACACAATCTGTGAAAATTTCAACTGTGTACCTATTACGGTTCATGAGATACAGCCCGCTGACAGACAGACGAACGGACAGCGGAGGCTTAGTAATAGGGTTTCCAGCCCGTCCCATCCTTGATGTCCTCCCTCCGGTTGACGCCCTAAGCCGAGGTTCGTACCCCACAGGGGGTGCCCTTAGCGAGCGTACACCTAGTTTTAATTAGCATAGTTGAATAACCCCTGGCTGGAGATTTTAAGTGTAGTAGCTTTAAGGCACCCACAGGAAAGCCCGGTTAAGTAGTCATAATCTCAGAGGTCAACTACGAGATGCCATAACTAAAAAAAAAAAAAAAAATATAGGGTTCCGTTTGGCACCCTTCGGGTACGGAACCCTAAACATTTTCTTACTACAGTAGAAGAGGCTCAGAACTACACGGTATGCAAAATAGTTAGTTGAATCAATTATGTAAATTAAAGGGGATTTTGCGATGAAAGCAAAAATTAGACCCCAAGTTTTTAGCTAGTTAGCCACACTTAGGGCGAGTACCTACTAATGAAACTGACCGCGGTCAGCACATCTAAATCGCGTTCAAAAGCTGTCAATGGTGCGGATTTTCTTGTACACCGAACTAAACTAACTAAATTATCACTAAAATTCCTTACTTTTGGCTATGAGAATCTTAAAGCTATTCTGCAAAATAAATTCTCTAAATTTAAAAATAATTTTGACACAACTAAATCGAATTTAACAATCGCGACTCCACGTGGTAGGTACTTTTTTGCCCTCCCCGTTATTTTTTTAGTGCCGGTGGCGGTGGCGCGCAGGGTGGTCAACGTGTTTTTTAAAGGAATTTTTCACTTTTTGTATGGAAAATATGAAAAATTATTACCTACATGTTGAGTTTTAGGGGTTTATATGTTTTATAAAGGGGGTCGAAATTTTCATTATTTTTGCGATAGGACACACCATTTTCGAGACATAAACAAAATAAAAATAAAAAAAAAGTTATACTGTTTTTGCCTTGTTTTTACACTGAAGTCGAGGTGTTGGTTGGTGTGAATTTAAAGTTCATACAACCAATTTTATTCCACGCGTTTTTAATCGCGATTAGAAATAGTCAGATTTAGTTAGACAATGAAAATTTTAGGTGAAAAACGTCAAATTCAGAATGGTCAGAATGCCATTTTTACTTCAAACTAAAATATAGTTAAGTTGTGTCACTTTAGCCTGTATCAGAATGGGAAATCGTCGTTTGACAGGAAACAAAATTTTGGTGATTTTTAGTCTAAGTAGTTTAGAGGCATTTGTGACAAGAGAATCGGCACCAGTGTCATCATCATTGTGGACCGCGAACGCACCGGTGAAAACCACCGCACCGCACCGGCTAAAACTTTAAATGCAGTTTAGATGTGCAGATCGAGTTCAGTCTCATTGGTGAAATTTGCTCTAATGAATGAACCCCAAGATTTGCACTAGCTCCTGAAGCCTCATGCTTCATGGGGCTAGAGGCCATTGCATATCAAGGAGTAGACCGGGGGGCGCGGTAATGGTAGGGAAGACGTGCCCTCAGGATATGAAAGGATTTGCGAGCCTACCGGATATGCATCCTTGAGTAGGCAATGGAATAGTAGAGAGACGGGTGATATTTATCTATGGATGGGCATCTTTTTTACGACGTCGCCGCCAGTTGGCGCAAGTCGATCTTCATTGGTGAAATTTGCAACAAGGAACCCTTATAGTTTCGCCATGTCCGTCTGTCCGCGGTCTAGCTCCGAGAATGTTAAAAATATTTTTTTGTGTACCTCCCCTACACGTAAAGTGAGAATGTCTTTTTTATCCCTTGGTTTGGGGTATCGTTGGAAAGGTCTTTCAAAAACATTGTGAGTGTGTTAAAACCATTTAAGCTATTGCATACTCGTAGCTTTTATCGCGGGCTTTGAGCGCGGCGACCGAATCAAGAAATTCCGTAACGAAAAAAATCTAACACCCCCCACTCCGCCTACCATGTAATGACGGATGATGACATAAAACAAAAATTGCGTTCCCATGACAACATCCCAAGTGCAATAGCTTTACCGCGGCAGTCCCCGAGTGCCACACGTTTTTTTTTTAATTCAGAGATCCGTTTGCGAAATATTAAGCTTTAAAGTGCAAATTTTTGTTAGAGTCAAGTGCCAGCTAAATGGTTGGTTTTAGATACCATGTGAAAAAATTCACAGCAGTAGCTTATATAACGAATTTAAAAGGAAAACTATCACAGCTGAGGCTTTACAAGTTAACGAGTAATAATCGACCAACTTAGATTTGCGGTTGTAAAAATATGTTCTCCCATACATTCCGTATGAAAGAAAATGTTTTTCAATTATAAAGTTTGTTCTTGGGTTAAATTCATCCCAACTACGGAACATTGTGCGTAGTCCGACATGCACTTGGGCGGTTTTTTTACTGAGTTGTTGTTCTCTCTGAATACAATGTTGTTTCGGTGTGCGCACTATCTAAGACAAGGATTGGTTTTCCACTAACACTATGGCCAAGAATATGTACTTAATTAATAACAAAAGATGATTAACATAGACAAGTTTAAATATAATGTTGTTTATGATAACGACAATTAAATAACTTTCGACAATAAATCTTGCGAGTTAGGCATATTGCCAGCTGATGAAATACGCCACATAAATAAATTATATTGTTGAAATGTTATGAATTCCTTCAGACACCTGTCTCACCTCCGACGAGGAAGCTATCAACGATTTTCTTGCTCAAGAAACGTACAAAAGATTGTAGGACCCGTCAAATAAACCCCGTATAAGTAATATATACAGTTTGAGAAGCATGACAACCTTAAACGGGTTTTGTCGACGACAAAATTGTCAAAATGACAGATTGTGATTGTTTATCTATCATTTGTCTATTCTTCCGTCGACAAAACCCGTTTCTTTTGTAGATGCGGTTAAAATAACACTTTTTAAGGCATATTGTGTATTTTACTCGTGTAGCCTTTGGACTAGTTTTTACTCAAAAAGCTGTTAATGCTCTTCGTGTTCAGTACAACAATGCATTCAGGATGCTGTTGGGGCTGCCACGTTTTTGTAGTGCCTCGGGTATGTTCGCGGACGCGCAAACTGACGGCTTCGCTGCAATCAGACGCAAGCGTGCAGCATCCCTGTTGCACAGAGTACGTGCCAGCTCCAACACTCTCCTGGTTGTCATGGCTAGCAAACTGGATTGTTCTATCATTTACTTCTTAAGCCAGCTGCATGTGCCTACTAATGGCTGATTGTTTGGAGATCTTGATCGTGTTTTTTAGTTGTTTATAAATATTACTAACTTAGTTTGTAAGTAATTTTAACGATTTGAGTCCATGTTACTTGAAAATAAATATTTTATCATTATTATAAGCGTGCAAGTATTAGTAGTTGGTGATTGCTGACTGTTCACACCGCGGCGCGAGTTCTCGTTTTTAGCAGCGACAAGAGCTGTCAAAGGGAGTACTCGCTTCCCGTCGACTGGACTGGTACCTTACTTAAGTAACTCATCTGCCCAGCCTTTTCCCAATTATGTTGGGATCAGGATGCAGCTGAATACCAGTATTTTACATGGAGCGACTACCTATCTGACTTCCACAACCCAGTAACTGGGTAATACGATACCCCTTGGCAAGACTGGTTGTCACACTTTTGGGGTTTTGACGAACCATAACGACTATTAAAGACGCACGAGTGACAGCCGGGACCAATGGCTTAACGTGCTTTCAGAGGCACGGAGGAGTCTCAGTATGTAAAGATGACCATCTTTACATACTGCACCCATCCACAGATCAACCCCGGCAAGCGTAGCTTAACCTGATGGATCGACCCGTGCGGCTGTTATTACCAGTATGAATAAAAAATCGATGCAACATAATTTTACGTGGGAGAAAACCAGTACCTATGTTGATATTGCACTTATGTACAACCTACGCCATCTTTTTTCTGCAGGTCCTTTGCGCATGCGCGAGGCTCGAGTCGCCATGGCTTGTTTATCTCAACGTTCAAAATTTCAATTTCAAATTGCACCGCCTGTTCTTATTTAATGTGCCAGTTCGTAAAAAAAACTGGCACTCCGGGAGTGCCGACAGAAGTGAAAACTTGAAAAAAGATGTCTTTTACTCCACGGTGTCGGTAAATTGCGTTAGTGTCGCGAAATCAATGGTTTAGTCCCATCTCAAAAATGCCCAACGTGCCTGAAGAAGTTTTCACTTCAAAAATTGTGAACTGCAATAAACCATTTCCAATTTAACGCATTATTATTTATTTGTAATTTATCTTTGGGAAACTCGACAAATTGTGAACTGGTATCAAACTTGCTTTCGACGTAACGCACCTTGCGCTAATACTCAATAGTCTGCCAAGCTGCGAGCAACTTTAACGCTTGCCGGCCTGCTCGCGGTTGGTCACAGTTGTAAACTTTTTTATTTTTTTGTTCCGGGGTGCTAAATCCTCATGGATATCCTCCTGAGGCGAGCGAAGGGGTCTGTCAGACTCCTACTGACTAAAAACCACCCCGGTGTTCCCTTCCCACACTTGGACCAGGGATCATGATATCTTGTGCGTCTTCCATGATCCCCCACTGGTACCGGCCCGCTTTTGTGGGCCCCTTCATGCGCGCGGGGGGAGTGAGGTGTGAGACTCCCCCACCTAACCTAACCCAGTTCAGAATTTTTCGACAGTTTATAATCTAAAGGAAATAATACCGATAGATTATGAACTAACGGTTTTCACAATCTTACGATGACATACACAGAAACCCGAAAATAATCATCGCGTCGGGCAGTAGCCACAACACTCGTCTAGTCTGATGATCCTCCCCTTTCAATGGAGTATGAGGAACTTTCCACCCAATTCCTCATATCTCGATAGATTTATTTACAAATACAGATCTTAAGGGGGCGATAACTGGATCGTGCGGTCCATGGCCCTTTACGGGGCGCCGGTGTGGGCGCCTTCATTGAGGCGGCAGCCAGGCCGCCGGCTGAACGCGTCCCAAAGGGTCATGGCCATCCGGCTGGCCCGAGGATACCGCACGGTCTCCTGCGAGGCGGCGAGCCTCCTTGCCGGAGTACCGCCATGGGATCTGGAGGCAAAGGTCCTCGCGCACATTTGAGAGTGGCGCGAGGAGGCGAAGCGCCGGGGCTTAACTCCGATGCCGCAAGAAGTCGCGGCACAGCGGACAGAGCTCCGGCGGGATCTCATGGCGGAATGGAGAGTGCGATTGTCGCAACCCAGCGCTGGGCACGCCATAATTGCGGCGATAAGACCCCTCTTTGAGGAGTGGCTAGAGAGGCGCCACGGCGTCCTCACCTTCCGCCTGACGCAGGTACTCACCGGACACGGCTGTTTCGGGAGGTACCTGTTCAGGATAAAGCGGGAGGAAACGCCCGGGTGTCGTCACTGTGTGGATCGCCCGGAGGACACGGTGGAGCATACGGTGGAGGTCTGCCCGGCTTGGGCAGGGCATCGCCGTGTCCTCGTGGATGCGATCGGCGGCGGTGATCTCTCGCGTCCGGCCCTGATTAGGGCCATGCTACGGAGCGAGAGGAAATGGGAGGCCGTCACCTCCTTCAGCGAAGCAGTGATGCTCGCGAAGAAGGAGGCGGAGCGCGTGAGGGAGAGGCAAATTTCGCGCCCTCGCGCCCCTAACCGCCGCAGGAGGAGACGCCCTGGGCGTCGGGAATCACAAGAAGATTTCCGGCCACCGTAGGCGCGGGCTTGCGGACGGTGAGCAATGGGTAGCTCGCCGTCCGGTAAGGACCAAGCCCGGGTCGACGGCGCGTTGTGTTTCACGCGCGCCTCAAAGAGATGTCAGCGGAATTGACGGGGTCCGTTAGGGCCAATGCCTGCCGGGAGTTCGAAAAAAACCGATAGGGAAATCGTGGCCCCCGGCAACATGGCATAGGAAGGAACACGGGTGGGTTTTAGTCAGTAAGAGTCTGACACGCCCTCCCGCTCCACCCAGAGCGGGAGAAGTTATTTGATAATTTCTCACCCAAAAAAAAAAAAAAAAAAAGGGCGCGATAACTGGCTTTTAATGATTTTATACTGAAGATGACGTCTAAACGAATAGTGTTAGTGGTTTGAAAAAAATATATCGCACCCCTAGATGAAGACTACGGTAACTCAAAAAGTACGCATTTCAAGTTAGTGGCGGTTTCGAATTCCTGACTCGAATACCTACACAAAGATATAACTCGCGTGACAATACCTTCAACTGCTGTTAAAAGATAGCTTTACTTAATTAATAAAACGCAGCTTTACTTAATTTGATTACAGCTGCAAAACTAGAGTAACTAAAAAATCTCGATATTTTACAGGGTTTTAACCATAGAAATATGGTTTTAACAGACAAAATACAAACAAGCTAATTCAACGTTACCTCCATGAATGCCTTAATAGATTTTTGATATTTCTTAGGAAATATATCAAAAATACTAAAAACAGTTTTTCGTCATTTCTGAAAAACGAGGTTTTTTGAGTTACCGGAGTCTTCATCTAGGGGTGCGATATGTTAAATTACAGCATTTTCTTAATATTTTAATATAGGCATATTTTTGATTATGTTTATATTACATAGTGAAATTAATTTGTAAAGTTATGTCTAACGCGAATAAAAAACTGAGAATGACGCTAAATCTATCAAGCGTATTTTTCTGAAAACTTCACCATTTTAAAGATAATTAAATTATCAATCTTTTAGTATACGTGTTTTATTAAAATACCTTTTGTTTTACGTGTAATAAATGAATAATACGTCTAATTTGGGACAACACTCCTTGATGGGCGAGTCCTGTTACTGGCTGGACGTACGACGCGTTGCGTGAGCTCAGTACAGAACACGCAAGCTAACCATTCAAGGTCACTGTCATATATCTGCGTCTTAACAGACAGCTGTGCTGCTGGGGAGTTTGATGCGCCGTTTCTTTTTCCCAGCTAAAGCACTAGGAAGTGGTGACGAGTGGGCGTTTCGGGGGACTGTCTTATGTAAATTTGACGTCCAAAAAGGGCTGATTCTCAGCGTAGTTTTAATAAATGACTTTTGATTTTGATTCGCCTTTATTGTAACACTTCTACATCTAAATATCTATATATAAATCAATCTACCTAACCTTTTCCCATCTTTATGGGGGTCGGCTTCCAGTCTAACCGGATGCAGCTGAATACCAGTATTTTACATGGGAGCGACTGATCTCGACAACCCAGTTACTGGGTAATACGATACCCCTTGGTAAGACTGGTTGTCAAGACTTTCTGGGACTGGTCATCTCTTAGCTGCCAGGGCTTATTTTTATTTTTTGAATTGTTTTTTGTTTTATCTTTTTATTACGGACGCTTCTAACGTGCACGTCTTTCTAAATTGTTCTCACATGTATAATTTCAACATGAATGATGTAACCAATATTTTGTAACAATTTTTTGTTTAAAAGAGTGTCCGTGGAGTTTCTTGCCCGTTCTTCTCCATAGGTACCTACTACGCTTTGGAATGGACAACTAGCTTCATACCTATTTCTGACTGACCGATTCCTTGACAATTCAAAAGTGCCTGTAAATGGTTTAATTGAAATAAATGCTTTGAGTTTGAGTTTTTCGGGCTTCTGACGACCCGTAACGACTGTGAAAGATTCACAGCCGGGACAAACGGCTTAACGTGCTTTCCGAGGTACGGAGGAGTCTCGGTAAGATGGTCACCCATCCACGGACCAACCCCGGCAAGCGTAGCTTAACCTGATGAATTGATCCGCTGAACGGCTGTTATTACTTAGTCACAAGCTCCGCAAAATATCTACAGGGTGGCAAGGACATCGACGCAAAAACTTTCCCTTACCATGGATTCAGTAGGTACATGATTCTAACTAAACACACTTGCGCTAAAATTTTTCGTCGGTTCTTTAAAAAAAAACAGCTGTTTCATAGAAAAGTGTAACACCTACGCTGTCAAATATATGGAACAGCAGATTTAAAAAAAATAACCGACTAAAAATTTCAACGCAGGGGGATTCAAAATCATTGTCTGAATCCATGGTAACAGTTTTCGCGTCGATGTCCCTGCATTTTTTTTTTTTTTTTGGGTGGGAAGTTATCAAATAACTTCTCCCGCTCTGGGTGGAGCGGGAGGGCGTGTCAGACTCTTACTGACTAAAACCCACCCGTGTTCCTTCGGTTGCCCTGTTGCCGGGGGCCACGATTTCCCTATCGGTTTTCTTCGAACCCCCGGCAGGCATTGGCCCTAACGGACCCCGTCAATTCTGCTGACATCTCTTTGAGGCGCGCGTGGAACACAACGCGCCGTCGACCCGGGCTTGGTCCTTATCGGACGGCGAGCTACCCATTGCTCACCGTCCGCAAGCCCGCGCCTACGGTGGCCGGAAATCGGCTCGCGATTCCCGCCCCGGGCGTCTTCTCCTGCGGCGGTTAGGGGCGTGAGGGCGCGAAATTTGCCTCTCCCTCACGCGTTCCGCCTCCTCCTTCGCGAGCATTACGATGTCCCTGCCTGCCACCCTCTATGCATAAAAAACTTTTACAAATAAAAACAACCGACTTCCAAAAAAAACACTACAAAGCGAAAAATAACTTTAATTTCGGAAGTCGGTGTCTTTGGTTTTGAGTTTTCGTTTTTTGCCACCGACTTCCGAAATTAAAGTTATTTTTCGCTTTGTAGTGTTTTTTTTGGAAGTCGGTTGATTTTTTTTTTAAAAAGTTTTTATTTTTCAGTTTTTAGTTGTGGTACCTACCCCACACAAATTCAAATACAACTACCTGCTATGTAAATAACAGTGACAGGAATTTAAGATATCATCCTTATACTAAGTGGGAAGAAAATACGTTTTATTGAACCCAACTCTAAAACCATCCAAGCAAAGTTAATAAAATTTATATGGGACCACACGGGAAGCGCCAGCTTTCAAATAAAAAGAATCATCAAAATCGGTTCACCCAGTCGAAAGTTCTGAGGACACAAACATAAAAAAAAAATACAGTCGAATTGAGAACCTCCTCCTTTTTTGAAGTCGGTTAAAAACAAAATCCCTTGACGTGTCCGTCTGTGTGATCGTTTATATTTTCTAAACTACACAATGGATATTGATGTGGTTCCCACCATTATCTAGAGCATTTATTCCGGAAGTTATAAATTCATAATACAATAATATTGACCATAGATATAGCACAGGAATTTTGATGTTTTGACACGTCGCCATTACATCCGTGCGAAGCAGGAACGGGTCTAGTGTAAAACGTCCATGTGAGTGCCATGGAGCCGTTTATTATGTAACTAGCTGACCCTGCAAACGTTGTTTTGCCATATAAATGTTTGGGATATCACTTACTACCTACACTACCTACCCTACCTAAAACCTTGTCCTAAAAATAACGAACATTTAAAAAAAGAATTGGCCAAATTGGTCTATGCGTTGTTGAGTTATGCGCTTACCAACACATTTTGCGATTCTTTTTTATATTATAGATAAAGATGTATGTTGACTTGAAAGAGCATGGCAGTTGAGAGTATGTCATGCTCTCTTAAATGTCTCGCTGATGGTTGCGAGTGTGTTGGATCATTCGGTTCCCTTCAAAATGGTTGAGTTGGATGGTGCTGATCCACGCGTCATGTTCGTGAACGGGCGCCGTCAGTTGAGACTGGTCATCTCTTATCTGCCAGGGCTTATTTTTAATCTTATATTTTCAATTGCTTTTGATTATTTTTTGTACATTGTTCTCACATATAGAAGCAACAAGAATAGTGTACCCAGGATTTTGTAATATCTATATTTTAAAGAGTGTCCTTGAAGTTTCTTGCCCGTTCTTCTCCATAGAGATCTACGTTTTGGAATGGGCAACTAGCTTCAAATTCAAAAGTACCTGTATGGTTTAATTGAAATAAATGCTTTGAGTTTGAGTTTTTTGAGTCGGTTTTCGTGTATGAGTGTGTGACCGCTTAGACAGGGATCAAAAATTTGTTTTTTTGGGACCCGCTTTTAAAAATAATATGACTGTCGCGGTCCGTTTGATAGACGAATACCAGCAACCAAGATTTAAAATATCAATTAATGAAGTACATCTTGGAAAATGCTGCTTCAATAAGTGTGTTAATCCAGGTTATAAACTATCTGTGTGCCAAATTTCATCCCAATCTGTTCAGTAGGTTTTGCGTGAAAGAGTAACAAACTTCCATCCATTAATTAACCCGCCGCGTCTGTCTGTCTGTCTGAACGCGATAAACTCAAAAACTACCGAGCGGATTTTCAAACGGTCTTCACCAATGGACGCAGTGATTCATGCGAAAGGTTTTAGTGTATAATTCATTAAGGTTTTGTGTAAATTGGCTGAAATTTGACGATTATTGTTGAAAAAGTCGGAAAAAATCATACCGACTGGGAGCTTTACTGGCGTGCGCTGCGTTAACCGAAAAAGATACATCAAATTTATGTTCTACGGTATTGTTCACCTTAAAAAGTTCAACGAAAAAGTCCACGGTGGCATATGTCTATCTTCTAAGGATGACCCACAATAACAATTTTTATCTTTCAGAATTTGATAAAAATTTAATTGTTATTTCCGAAGTTTTTTGACTGGTATAGTATTAATCCTTATCTAAAAAAATATGTTATTTAAATTAGGCATTTAATTTAGATTAAATTATGCCCCTAAATCATTTAATTTAAATGAATAGTTTAAAAGATATCACAGTTTCAAAATTACGCGTAGCAAGGCGCCCCGCAGCGGTAGGAGTCAATATCCTATTTACAGAATAAACAATTTCATTTCATTTCAGTCAATGACCTTTTCCTCTGTTATTAGGTATGAAATCTCGGTAGTACGTTCCCGTGGGATATTTTCCGACATCCACGCGGGCGAAGCCGCGGGCAAAAGCTAGTATAATAATATAATTAAGTAGGAGTAGGAAGTAGGATAAATATAATTATATATATTAAAATATATAATATATGTTGACCCAAACTTTGTACAAAATTTCAAAGCTAAATTTTCACAAATTTTATCCAAAATTCTTGGAAAGGTAATTTGCTAAGGATTTTCTTGAAAATCAATCATTTCCATCTGTAGAGTTAGAGTAGTTTTATTATTCCAGTCACTTATGGTTCCTGCTTACAAAAGGTCAAGGAGAGTTCGAATTTGGATAGTGTTACAGTTATTAATATTCCGAATTTGTGACCTTGAGCGACAGGGGCACTCGCGCCGCCATATTAAAAAAAAATTGTTCCTAAAACCAGTTTTTCAAGAATATCTTCTCTCCAGCGTCATCATGGTCATTACAAAAATTACAGAGCATGAAATTTCCTGTCACTTTTGTGTAGCAAGTGTCTTTTATGTCTTCAATGACTGGACTATAATTATTACTCCCGGAAACAATTGCAGCTTCATTGCTCCATTCACCATCAGGCTGCAGAGGGCAAATGTTCCTGAGGATTTTGACGAAATTCTCATTTTTCTTCAAATCTGCGAATCTGTTTTGAAATTCCGACCATAAATCGAAATCAGGCGCACTCCATGGTGAAGTCCATCACGACTCACTGCTTGCGTCTCTCGTCGTCCGTTCTCGAGTCGACAGCAGAAAAACCAAAGCGCGGGCTTACACTTAACTTATTTATGCACACCGTGTGAACAAAATATCTAATATATTTATAAATACAATGTGTCCGGACATGGACTAGCGCTATTCTAAATACTTAAATATAAACTATTTAAAAGTACAATTACGCTCGTAAGTTTGGGTCCAATACACTTCCCCGCTATGTAGCAGCCATTTTGTTTCTTTTGTTGAAATATTCTCTATGCGAGTACAAAAAAAAATCATATCTCTCAAAGTTTTAGTTATACTGAGATAAAAATAGGCTTATTCGAAAGGTAATAATATTGTCTACCCTCTGCATTACAAAACAATATAAGTATTCACTATTCCAAAACTTTTGAAAAAAAATGTGAAAGTCGAAAAAAAAATATGCATTTCATCCAATAATTTGTTAATTACCACAAAAATGAGGAAGTGTATTGGACCCAAGCTTAGAGTATAATTTTACTTTAAAACAGTTTATATTTAAGTATTTAGAATATCGCTAGTCCATGTCCGGACACACTGTATATTAAAGAGAAAATATTTATTTTTTTGTACATTTGTTAGTTACGCTTTCACGCAAAAACGGTTTAACGGATTTGACGTTAGTACGTTCCCGTGAGATTTTTTCGCGGCCGAAGCCGCAGGAACAAGTTAGTGAGTAATAAATTTTGATGATAAAGCCATAAAATACTTCATCTGTTTCATATTAATTATCTTATCTATCATAAACCGCCTATATTATCATTTATCTGACAATAACCTTGCGTTAGGAGATTTGTGATAAGCTGTACGATTGTAATTTTATTTGATAACGTAAGTATTAAGGCGCAACTAGCCGATACTTTTTCCATACAAATTTCGGGGGGTCTTACTCCACTGTTACACATTGTACATCCAAAGTAACACATGAAATCGTTTTGTCTTTTTATTAATTTTGTCTGTACAGAAGCAGAATAGTAAAAAAAAAGCAATTAAAAAGTTATGAGCCAACAAAGATTCGTTTTTCCTGCTAATTTTAACGCAACTTTGGGAGTAAATAAGTAATAAAAGAAGTATAAAATCTCCAAAACAAAGCTCGTACCGACAAAGCTCAATTGTCGAAGATTATAATAAACTATATTCGTAATTGATTTATGCAGTAGTTTTTCATAAAACTCCACCTTCCAAAGGACTTTTCGTAATTTTTTACGCGCTCGTTTAACTAAAATCGTTCTGAACGGTGTTTGTGTGCGTGCGAACTAGAGTTTGTGCATGTAGATCAGCGTCTCATCATTGATACTATCTCTGTCGGACACGATGCCAGGTGAGATAGTGTGCTTTTTGACCAAGCCCACCAATGAGTTCGAGCCCGCGACTAGTTCAACCTTAAGGCGGCCATTGCTCTATACAGGGTAGCAGGGACATCGACGCGGAAACTGTTACCATGGATTCAGTACATGATTCTGAACCCCCCTGCGTTGAAGTTTTTCGTCGGTTATTTTTTTTTAAATCTGCTGTTCCATACATTTTGACCGCGTAGGTATTGCACTTTTCTACGAAACAGCTGTTTTTTTTTAATAACCGACGAAAAATTTCAATGCAGGGGTTCAGAATCATGTACTGAATCCATGGTAACAGTTTTCGCGTCGATGTGCCTGCCACCCTGTTTAGGGTTCGGGAGGAGCTTGTATCGAATGTTAAGCTACGCTTGCCGTGGTAGATTCATGGATGGGTGACCATCCATAGCTTAACGAGACCCCTCCGTGCCTCGGAAAGCTTGTTAAGCCGTTGGTCCCGGCTGTCATTCGTAGATCTTTGACAGTCGTTACGGGTAGTCGAAGACCAAAGTCTGACAACCAGTCTTACCAAAGGGTATCGTGTTACCCTGTAAATGGGTTGTGGAGGTCAGATAGGCAGTCGCTCCATGTAAAATACTGGTAATTTAGCTGCATTCAAATTAGACTGGAAACCGACTCAACACAGTTGGGAAACTGACGGACGGACTACCCCGTTGGTCTCTTGGTCGAAATCGCAACTGCTGAACGTCCTCCTGGGTTCGATTCCCAGATATGGCAAAGTGTTATTGGGTTTTTCCATTAGGAATTTCTTAGTCCGGAGTTTGGACGTGGGCGGTGTTATACCCCCGTGCCCTGGAAAGCACGTTAAGCCGTTGGTCCTGCGCCTGATCTATCTCCGGTCGTGTCAGATTGACGTCCCATCAGACTATGAGAGTGAGGGAAGAGAGAGTGCACCTGTGTCTGCGCACACACTTGTGCACTGTAATATCTCCCGCGCCGAAGGTTAGTCTCCGCTGAGATCGGTCGCCATGGCCGAAATACGTTCTAGAAGAGGACTATTAATTGAGAAAAGTCTGGGCAGATGATGAGAGGTGGCCTTTGCCTTTCAGCGAAAAATTACAGCCTGATATTATAAGAAATGATAATTGCAACTAGTTTGCATTTTGACACGAAAATAACAAGAAAATTAATATCAATTAAAACTGTTTTAAATACCATTAATTACCTCAAATTGTTATTGAGTCTGCAACAGTGATTGCAGCAATAATTCACAATTAAAATGCATTTAGACATCATCGCTGCTAATTTTAAAGTCGTGTTACATTTGACGAATGTGTCTGCCCATAAAAATTATGGAAAAATGGCACGTAGTTTTCGTTATGCCAATATATATAATAATAATAAATTCATTTATTTCAGGTAAAAATAACACCCATAGACACACACAAATTAATAAATAAGATCAATAACATAAAATACAATAAAATCCAAGATCAAATTAAAACAAAATAAAATAAAATGACAATAAATTATGTTAAATCGAAAATAATTTAAAATAAACAATGAAAACAAAATAAATCAAATTAAATTAAATCAAATAATATCAGAAATAAATACATATTACATACATAACAAGCACAGACAAAAACGAACACTCACACAGTAACAATATGTCTGCTGCAGCATTGCCGGATGTAAGGGCAATCCAGTCTGTTGGCAATCATATGGTACAAGAAGATTCCCTCTACTTGCTACAATAATAAATTTTTCGATATAATCATCTCCCTAGCCTTTTCCCAACTATGTTACGGTCGGCTTCCAGTCTAACCGGATGCAGCTGAATACCAGTATTTTACATGGAGCGACTGCCTATCTGACCTCCACAACCTAGTTACTAGGTAACACGATACCCCTTGGGTAAGACTGGTTGTCAGACTTTTGGGCTTCTAACTACCCGTAACGACTGTCAAAGATCAAACTCAAAGCATTTATTTCAATTAAACAATTTAAGGCACTTTTGAATTGTCAAGGAGTCAGAAATATGAAGCTAGTTGCTCATTCCAAAGCGTAGTAGGTACCTATGGAGAAGAACGGGCAAGAAACTCCACGGACACTCTTGTAAATAAAAAATTGTTAGAAAATATTGGTTACATCATTCATGTTGAAATTATACATGTGAGAACGTGGAAAGACGTGCATGTTAGAAGCGTCCGTAATAAAAAGATAAAACAAAGAACAATTCAAAAGTTAAAATATTTTCGATCTAATAATTTATTTATAATTCGATATAAATTTGATCGACAAATGACAGCCGGGACCAACGAACGGCGTAACGTGATTTCCGAGGCACGAAGGGGTCTTGGTATGTAAAGATGGTCACCTGTCCACGGACTAACCGCGGCAAGCGTAGCTTAACCCGATCGATCGATCCGTGCGGCTGTTATTACTTAGCCACAAGCCCCTCCCGATATAAAAATCGAAAATAAAAAGACCAAAGAAACGATGGATGGACTGTGTGGGAGATGATATGACTAGAAAGGGGGTGACTACCGAGATGACGGCTGATTGAGAAGCATGGAAGAAAAAAACATGTTGCGAAGACCACAAATAAATTCGGATAATGGCAGGAGAATGATGATGAGTCGAAAATTTTAACTATGCTATGCTATAGTTTGACCGGGACCGCGGCTCCGCGCCTTAGGGCGGTCGCCCACGGCGACTTTTTGCAGCGATTCAGTAACGCGATTCGTTAACGCGCGTCTGCATCGCTACTTTTGGCCGTTGGTCGCATATGCAACGCGCGACAGAAACCATTCAGTAACGAAACAAAAACAATGTATTGCGCTTCTGCATTCGATGCAAACGCGCGACGGTATTGATTCAGCATCGCTAGTAACGCGCGATCGCTTTGGGCGGCATCGGGTAAAAGAAGAGTGGGGTACAATGTACCGTGGCTGTGACGGCATAGACAGGCATTCACAACTACAACCTACAACTGTACCGATACTGTTTCGCGTTTGAATGAATGCATGCATCGCGACTGTATCGATTCCGAATCGCGGCTGTATCGCGGTAGTAGCGATGCAGAATCGTGGTTACGTGGGCGCAGGTATACAACCACTGGCAGCATCACGACTGTATCGCGGTCTTTTTGCGATTGTATCGCTGCAAAAATTCGCCGTGGGCTAGCGCCCTTAGGGGGGGACGGGAGGGACCAGACGGGGGGGGGGAAGGCAGTGCAGGCCGATCATTCTTCAATGCTCACGGCGCACAGAGGAAAAATAAAAAATGGGGTGTGGAGCCGTGTGTTTTACGTGAATACGTGTACGTTACGAGTAATATTTTCTTTGAGACGAATTCTTTGATCCTTTAGCTATCGAGTGGTGAAATAAAATTTTGGATGTAGATGACAGATATGTAGCTGCAGCATCAAACTGTATCCCCCGATTTTGTTATCATCAGTTTTTTTAATTGCCTCCCACTATGGAAGCAAATTTAAAGACGTATTCACGTCAAAAATTTCTTTTTTTGTTAAAAAATCTGCAAAAAATGAAGCACAAATTTTTTTTGGGCCGCCATTTTATATCCTCCATTTTGAATTTTTATTAACAGACAATAAAATCATGACCAAAGGTCTGAAAAACCCCTGGAAACAGATTTTTGTTCAAATATATTTTTTTTAAATTGTTTTTGCTTCATTTCCCAATTTTTTGAGGTAATGGTATTGATTTTTAAAGAAAAGTGGCAGTGACACACCAAAGTGTGTTGTCCCAGAAGTTTATAAAAAAAAATGGCAGCGATACGTCAAAAATTGTGGGGTAGGAAGATTTTTGAACAAAAATTGTATTTTTTTTTCCACTGTGCGGCGCGGCGCGCGGCCTCCTGCCCGCCGCTCATTGGTCAACGCTGTACCCCGCCTCGCCGCGGAGCAGAGGTCCCGGTCAAACTATAGAGACGTATGAAAAGATCACCTTATAATATCTAGACTTTTGCAACTCCGACGAATGACCCTGTTTACTCTTCAAAAAGTGATACTAATTATGCTGTATCGCTGTAATTACTATTAATCGCAGTAATTAATAATGAATTATTGCTCTAATAGTAATAACATTGAGATTATTGAGGTAGGTATGAATTAATAATAGATGTACGGCGCCTGTTGTTAAGGGACTAAATCTCTTCTTCAAATTTTAAAATATTCTTATTATTTTCGCGGGCAAAGCGTCACAGTCAGTTAGGTTTTGATAAGGTTTTTTTTTATTCACTACTGGGAATCTTTTGGCCTTCATCACACCTGATGGTAAGTGATGATCAGGCCGAAGGTGGAAGCGAGCTTCACCCGGAATCCTCAACCACAGAGGAACTGGCTATCTTACCTCTAACTGCCGAAACACAACAATGCTGTTAACATTGTTGTTATGGCGACAGTCTTAGATAAGATGATGGTAGCTAGCCAGGCGGACTTGGAACAAGCCCTACCACCAACCAAACAGAGCAGAAATGTTTGCCCCCGCTGGGAATTAAACCCGTTATACGTCAGTAGGTTAGCCACAAATGGCTACCCATTTCCCAACTATGTTGTGGTCTGCTTTCAGTCTAACTGGACGCAGCTGAATACCAATATTTTACATGGAGCGACTGCCTATCTGACTTCCACGACCCACTTACTGGGTAACACGATATCACGCAGTAAGACTGCTTGTCAGACTTTCGGGCTTCTGTCGACCTGTAACGACTGTCAAAGATCCACAAGTGGCATTAACTAGCATAGCAGTAATAGCCTAGAGGTGTGACCGTCGGACTCTCAAGTCATAGGTCTCGAGTTCGAACCCAAGGCACCTCTAACTTTTCGGATTCATGTGCGTATTGTGTAATTATCACTTGCTTCAAAAACGGTGAAGGAAAACATCGTGAGGAAACCGGCATGTCCTAGAACCAAAGATTCAAAGACACGTGACATCTATTAACCCGCACTGGTTTTTTCATTTTCTTATTTGCCCCCAAAAGTGACTCCCATATTCAAAATTAATTTATCTACGTTACACGTCCGTGTTTGGGTCACAGAAATACATATGTGTACCAAATTTCAACTTAATCCGTCCATTAGATTCGGAGCAAATCGACAGACTATTCGGACATACAGACAGACACACGAGTGTACCTATAAGGGTCCTGTTTTTTCCTTTTGAGGTACGGAACGCAAAATATCAGTATTTAACAATCCCACTGCAAAGCAAGCAGTTTACATACTTAAATCTAAAGAGCATTAATCACCATCGTAACGCAAGATAACTTATCTTGTCTACATTCTAAGTCTCAACATACATATAGTAAAAGATAGCCTATAGACTGTAATCCAATACTTATCTAATACCAAACGATAATATATTTTGTCGCGTGACAAAAAATTGGCCATGAAATAGTAATCAGCAAGAATTACCCCCTGCGAATTGCGAGAATTGTTATGATCAATGATGAAATGATTTTATTTTATCAGTAAGTAAATAGGTTGAAACAAACTTAGAGGTCGCAGTCTCAGTCCAGATATCTTGGTCATATCATGAATGTGAAGACCATGTAAATTGGTGTCCGAAATGGTCTTTTGAGGTAAAAGTCACACAGATTGAGTGGACCTGTCCAGTCAGTGCACGCATTTGTCAGTAATCGTGCAGCTCAACTCAGAACTAAACTAACTAACAATCATTTATGACACTAGCCTAGTTAATATAAACATCAGGCCTGTATTCCACGAAAGGGTTAGCAGAGACGTGTAGCATAATCAGCCTATAATGTTCCCACTGCTGGGACACAGGCCTCCTCTCTATGAGGAGTGGGCTACAATCTACAACGCGGGCCCAGTGCGGGTTGGTAGATGTCACATATCTTCGAATTTTTGGTTGTAGGACATGCCGGTTTCCTCACGATGTTTTCCTACACCGTTTTTAGAACATTGTAAACCCACGACCTACAACTCGTAAGTCGGGGCCGTTACCACAGCTCACCTACTAATTTTATTAATGTGAAAGTAACTCTGTCTGTCTGTTACCTTTTCACGCCTTACGCCTTTCACGGCTGAACGGATTTCGATAAAATTTGGCACACAGGTAGATCATGAGCTGGGTTAGGACATAGTATTTTTTTGACGTGATAACGTCTTATAAATCGATGAACACCGGCTGCACGCACTAAAGTGTCACGTTCCGCCTGAGCCGAGCGTGCAAGCGAGAGCGCGGAACAAGCGATAGAGAGGCACGATCGGCTTAAGCGTTCGGCTTGTGACGTTATCACGTAAAATTATCGTCCGTAAACCGACTTTACAGACAATTTTTGTTTTCCTGGCAGTACGTTCCCGTGAGATAATTTCGGACCTCTACTCAAGTGAACCCGAGGGAAAAGTTAGTCGATCTATATTTTTAACATGACTACAGAGTACCCATTTGATTCAGGCGGCAGTGTTGTAGTCTTTTCTGGTTTTGAAGTCAAACAGTCAAGTGATGAAGGGTGGGCGTTTTGGGGGACTGTCTTATGTACTTAATTTTGACGTTCGAAAAGTGCTGATTCTCAGCGTAGTTTGAATAAATGACTTTTGAATTTGAAAAACTCAAAACATTACATAACACAACATAACATCACGCTTTGTTTCCCCGAAGGGTTGGGCAGAGGTGTCCCTGTAGCAGGTACACCCACATTCCAGTGCCAGTTATGTTTTAAGTCCCATGTAATAGGGGACGAGCCTATTGCCATCAACCGGGCACAAATCCAGACACCGAGCTGCTACTGAGAAATTCCAGATAGAAAAACTCAAAACATTTCAAATAAACTAATTACAGGTACTTTTGAATTGTCAAGGGGTCGGTCAGTCAGAAAGATGAAGCTAGTTGCCCATTCCAAAGTGTAGTAGGTTCCTATGGAGAAGAACGGGCAAGAAACTCCACGGACACTCTTTTAAACAAAAATATTGTTACAAAATATTGGTTACATCATTCATGTTGAAATTATACATGTGAGAACAATGTAGAAAGACGTGCACGTCAGGGACCGCGGAAGTGGAGGGCAAAGGGAGCCAAATGCTCCCCCCAAAATCAAAAGGGGGGGGGGAGGGCCGCGCCACCTGCAATTTTATCAATGCTATCCTTCACAGAGCTTTCGTCGCCGAGTGCCCTCCGACGCGTCGGAACATGCCTCCGATTCAATGAAGCAGAGAATACTAATCTACCTAGCAATTCTGCACGTGCATTGGATAGAAACGACGATTGAATCTAAAGTAGTGATACTTTTTTTTTTTCTGTTGGACATCTCGTAGCTGACCTCTGAGGCCATGACTATTTAACCGGTCAGTCCTGTGGATGCCTTAAGTTGCTACACTTAAAACCTCCAGCCAGGGGTTATTCAACTAAGCTAATTAAAACTATGTGAACGCTCGTTAAGGGCACCCCTGTGGGATACGAACCTCGGCTTAGGGCTTTACCGGAGGGAGGACATCAAAGATGGGACGGGCTGGAGTAGTGATACAACCCATTGTCGGCTTTATATACTTCCTGTCAGTGTTATTAACGGTGGTGGTGTTCGAATTTGTGTGGGGTAGGTACTACAACTAAAAAGAGAAAAATAAAAACTTTTACAAAAAAAAAAAAAAACAACCGACGAAAAAAAAAAACTATTTCGGAAGTCGGTGGCAAAAAACAAAAATTCAAAAACAAAGACAGAAAGTTATTTTTCACTTAGTAGTTTATTTTTTTGAGCATTGGTGGCCCAGTGGTAACGGCCGCGACTTACGAGTTGTAGGTCGTAGGTTCGAACCCAGACAGGCGCTTTCATCATCATCATCAGCCTATAATGTTCCCACTGCTGGGACACAGGCCTCGTGTCAAAACGCCTGTCTGGGTTCGCAGGATTCAGGCGCTTTACTTTGTGTAAATTATTTCATCACCACTACTCTCAAAACGGTGCAAGGAAAACATCGTGAAGAAACCGGCATGTCCTTATAGACTATAGATTTAACAGGTGATGAGGATTCAAAGTCATGTCATTCAGTGAGGGTAGTCACCAGTAAAAACAAACTTAAAAAATACATTAAAATGAATAAATACATTGTTAAAACACAAAAAATGATTAAAAGACAAAAGTTCTTTATTAAAAATGTAAAACTTAATAGAGAAAGGCTAAATTTACTAAAACAATTAGATATGTATTCTTTTAATTTAGAACAAAGTACTAGGAAATACAACATTGACACAGAGTACTTGCAATCTGAACTTCACCATTTACAGGAGAAACTTAGTTCAATGACTAACAAATATAATACCTCTGAACATCTAATGAGGGAATATGTGCTGGCAATGAATGAGCTGGTAAACTCACAAACAAACAACTGTGAGCAGTGTCGAACACCATCCAAAGTACTTACACCGGACCATTCATTGACAACATTCAATACCACCTTACCGCAGCCCTGTGTTGATTTGACATTTCCTGATATCAATAGTTCAAATAAACCATCTAAACAAATTGTAAAAAATGATGTAGTATTATTTTGTGATGAGATTGGAAAGGACTTAGGCCACTTGTTGACAGATGAATATTCAGGACACTCCATAATAAATTACTGTATGCCTGGTTGTTCTTTATTTGACATTATGAAAGAAATTATTAAATGTAACTTTAACCAGGGCACTACATTATTAATTTTTATGGGTAATAGGGGAAATGTGAACAAAGGAGAATTGCTCCAATATTATAGAACATTGTGTAATCTAAGTTTAAGAAAAATTGTGTTGTTTACATTCCCATACAGTAACAGTTTGCCACAGGAAGAAAATAGCTTAAGATTCGAATTAAATATGACATTGTATAATTGGACATTCAATAATAATCTGTTCCATTTAGTTGACACTAACAATTATGTTGGTAATAATTTGTATTTGACAAGAGATAGATATAATATTGTTATGTACTATCTTTCTAACTATTGCAAAGGACAGATAGCTGTGTCGCTATCATATTTTTTTTCTATTTCAGCCAAAAATTTGGCTAAACAACTTGCTTCTTTTGAGCAATGCAATGACATTTTAAATAATTCTGCCAATACTTTGGCAACAACTAATGACATTAATTATCATTTAAATTAGAAATTAGGACAATAGAGGAAACCTCTTGCTTGATAAATAAAGAAATTTTAAATACTGGTTTAAATCATCAAAATGTTAATAAAAGTTCTTCTTTGATATCTCACCCATCAAATTGTAGTAATCTAAATAAATGTAATAATAATACTCTAAAAATTGTTCATCAAAATATACAGGGTGTGATAGGTAAGGAATTAGAATTGGAGCTGTTCATGAACTGTAGTAATATTGATATCCTATGTGTAACTGAACACTGGTTGAAAGTCCACCAGTTCATGTTCAGCTTTAACAACCACCAGGTTGCCAGCTCATTCAGCAGAGTTAATATGATACGTGGTGGCTCTCTAATAATTGTTCGTAACAATATGAAATTTAAAGAACGTAAGGATATTGTAAGCCTCTCTGTTGAGCGAGTTATTGAAATAGCTTGCATTGAGCTTGAGCAGTTCATTGTAATGAGCGTGTACAGGCCCCCATGTGCTTCATATGATATTTTTGAAAAATATATGGAAGAAGTATTATTAAAGACTTGTAACAGTAATAAAACAGTTTTAGTCTGTGGAGACTTCAACATTAATATACTGGAAAAATCTGCTGTAGTAAATAAATTTATAACTTTATTAAAGTCATATAATTTGTACAATACATTCTTTGAGCCGACTAGAATAACTGCCACTAGTGCTACCTGTATTGACAACATTTTTACAAACTTAAGACCTTCCAGCCATTTAATTATAAATGAGTTAGACTCTGATCACTGTGGCCAGTTAGTCACTTTCCCTCAGAAAACAGTCAGAACTCAAAGAAAACTTGTAAGTTTTGTTCCTGTAAATAAAAGTCGCTTAGGACAATTTAAAAATAATTTAATCGAAAAACTACCGGGTTTGCCTTATCATAACGACCCGGATCAAGCTTACACTTTACTATTTAACCTCATCAATTGTGAGTTTAGTAAGATTTTCACCTCAAAAACATTGTCTGTTTGTGACCGCGTTCTATTTAGTGATTGGGCAACTCCAGGTATTTACAAAAGTAGGCAGAGGTTATTTGAATTGTATCATGAAAAAACATGTAACCATGATGAAACTTTTAAAGAATTTGTTAGGAAATATTCAAAAACTTTTAAAAGAGCCTGTTCCTCAGCAAAAGCCATAAACATTAAAAATAAAATAAAATGTTCTGGAAATAAAATTAAAACCACTTGGAATATAATTAATTCAGAAACGGGAAGAACGACAGTACGGAATCGTGACTTCCATCTAAAAATCAATGATGTAGATATTAAGGCAGACGTGGAGGTGGCAGCTGAGTTTGAAAATTTCTTCACTAATATTCCCATTTTAACAACCAAAACTCTGTCATCGTCGTCCTCCACTTCTGCTTACTCAATACTTAAAGAATGTGTACCAGAATGTGACAAACTTTTTGAATTCACAATTATTACTGCTAAAGACATTATAGAATCTTTTAAAAATCTTGATGTAAAAAAAACTGCTGACCTTTGGGGATTATCAGTACATACCGTGTCCTCAATAATTGATGTTATTTCACCCTTTTTAGCAATCGTTTTTAACTCTTGTATTGCATCTGGTGTATTTCCTGATCTGATGAAACTTAGCAAAGTGATTCCACTGTTCAAATCTGGCAGCACAACTGATCCCACAAATTTTCGGCCTATTTCGATATTACCTACATTGAGCAAAATCTTTGAAAAATTAATTTTAAAACAAATGTTAGGACATTTCAATGCACATAATTTATTTCATCTGAAACAGTTTGGTTTTACTAAGGGTCGTTCAACTACAGATGCGGGCGTGGAATTACTGAAGAACATATTCGAGGCCTGGGAGGAGTCGCAAGATGCTCTTGGCATTTTCTGCGACTTGTCCAAGGCATTCGATTGCGTACATCATGAAACACTCATCAGGAAACTGTACCACTATGGTATGAGGGACAAGGCTCTTGACCTTCTGACTTCTTATCTGAACAACAGAATTCAGAGGGTCGATGTTAATGGCAAGAGATCTGCAGGATCTGCGGTCACCATGGGCGTTCCGCAGGGTTCAATTCTTGGTCCTTTCTTGTTTTTAATTTATATAAACGACTTACCTTATCACATAAGGGATAATCACAAGATCGTATTATTCGCAGATGATACTTCCCTCATTTTTAAAATCAAACGTCAGTTAGTCAACTTTGAACAAGTTAATGATGCACTCTCTAAAGTTGTGCATTGGTTTAATGTAAATAATCTTCTCCTGAACGAAAAAAAGACTAAACTCATAAAATTTTCAATGCCAAATGTCAGGCAGCTATCTACCAATGTTCAGGTTAATGGAACAGAGTTGGACCCTGTTGAGTCGACAGTTTTTCTTGGAATCACTATTGACGGTAAATTACAATGGGGCCCACACATAGAAAAATTGTCAGGAAGGCTAAGTTCGGCCGCCTATGCTGTTAAAAAAATTAGACAGATAACTGACGTAGATACAGCCAGAATTGTTTATTTTAGTTATTTTCATAGCCTTATGTCATATGGGATTCTTCTCTGGGGAACCTGTGCGGACATTAATACTATCTTTGTTCTACAGAAAAGGGCTGTTCGAGCCATTTACAATCTAGGTCCAAGAGATTCCCTTAGAGAAAAATTCAAAGAAATAAATATTCTGACTGTAGCCTCACAATATATTTTTGAAAACCTATTGTATGTGCACAAAAATATATCAAATTTTAAGAAAATGTCCGATATTCATAGTTTAAATACCAGGAATAAACACAACCTTGCTGTACATCGCACACGTCTCCACAAAGTAGGCAACTCATTCATGGGTCAATGTATACGTTTTTACAACAAACTCCCCATTGACATTCGAAACTTACCCATTAAACGATTTAAAATCTGTATTAAAACCAAACTTTGTAAAAAAGGGTACTATACAATTTCAGATTATTTAGAAGATAAAAAAGCTTGGGATTGAACTGCTCGCTCTGCTAAGCCTTGTGAAAAAATCATAAAACTAGACATTTTAATTATGTAAAATCAACATATACCAGTTTTATAAACACATTGACATTGTTGAAAATTATATTCAAAATGACATGATTACTTTGTAAAGTATTATATTATTTTAACTATTGTGAATGTGAGGACTATGTGGATATTGTTTTTATTTCTCGGCTAGTTTTAGTGATGGTCTGGCAGTTTGAGTAGTTTATGCGGCCTACCCAAATGTCCTTTCTTTGGTATTGTTCGTCGAGTTGAGCTCCTTAAGTTCTGAGTTGAGCTCCACGATTACTGACAAATGCTTGCACTGACTGGACAGGTCCACTCAAATCTGTGTGGTTCTTTCCTCAAAAGACCTTTTCAGACACTTATCTACATGGTCCTCATATGGCCTGACCAAGATTATGTCTGGACTTTAAAAGAGACTGCGACCTCTGAGTTTGTTTCGGCCTTTCTTCTCAGAGTAGTCAGATAGGAAACGCCGAACTCATCTAGCTTATTTTTAATATTTTTTTATATGACGTGTAAAAGTGATTTCGATATCCTATTTACAGAATAAACAATTTCATTTCATTTCATTTCATTTCATTTCATTTCATTTCATTTCATTTCATTTCATTTCCTAGAACCGAAAAATTTAAAGACATGTGACATCTTAATCTACCACCCCGCACTGGGCCCGCGTGATGGATTACGGCCCACTCCCTCTCACAGAGAGGCCTGAGTCCCAGCTGTGGGAACATTTAAAGGCTGATGATGATGGCTTTTTTTGGAAGTCAGTTATTTTTTTGTTAAAAGTTTATTTTTTAATGTAGTTCAACTTCAGTTACTCAGTTCCACGCAATCGTTTATTTAACATTTGTTTGTGTAGAGACAACTTATCATTGACTACTACAAACAAGATTAAAAGATAAAATCTGACACATATTTTTTTATTTATGTCCGAGGTTATGGAATTTTTTCATTGATATTAAATAAATAAGTATCTGATCATTTCTACTAATGGAAAAATATTAGTTTTTAAATCGGATTTCTTAGTAGACCTTGAATTGGGCTACATCCTTTTGATAAAGAAAAAACCGGCCAAGTGCGGGTCGGACCACGCACAATGAAGGGTTCCGTAGTTGGGATGAATTTATCCCAAAAACAAACTTAACTTTGTAGTTGATAAACAAATTCTCCCATACGAAATTATGGGAAAATGTACAACTAGCTTCATACCTATTTCTGACTGACCGATTCCTTGACAATTCAAAAGTGCCTGTAAATGGTTTAATTGAAATAAATGCTTTGAGTTTGAGTTTTGAGTTTGTTTTTGCGACTGCAAAGTTAAGTTGGTCGATTATTACTCGTTAACTTGTAAAGCCTACTTAGCTGTGATAGTTTTCCTTTTAACTTCGTTATATAAACTACTGTTGTGATTTTTTTTACACACCCAAAACCAACCATTTAACTGCCCCACATCATGGGATAAAAAAAAAAACATCACCACTTTACGTGTATGGGAGGTACCCTAAAAAAAATGTTTTTCATAATTTTCTTTTACCACTTTGTTGGTGTAATTAATATGTATACCTATGCCAAATTACAGCTTTCTAGTACTAAGGGTCTCGGAGCTAGACCGCAGACAGACAGACAGACGGACATGACGAAACTATAAGGGTTCCTTGTTTACTACGGAACCCTAAAAAAACAATTGAACTCGCGACACCGTTACCGACACCTCATTTTTATAAAAGTGATTTGAACTCGCGACACCGTTACCGACACCTCATTTTTATAAACGTGATTGTGCTCTTTATTTATTTATATTACGTTACGGATCAATGTTCTCTATGCAAGTATTTTTACTTTAAAGGTTTTGGAAGTATATGTTTTTTGTAAACGCGATTGTGCTCTTTATTTAGATAAAGTTACGGACCAATGTTCTATACAAGTATTTTTCTTCCACCAAGACGATCTTGTTCAAGTTTTCACTTCTGTCGGCAGTCCCGGAATGCCACTGTCTTTTTATTATTTTTCGTGTGGTTAGTGACTAACCTGGTGTCAGAGTTTTTATGCCGCCCATGGGCCTCTGACTTGGCTTCACATGCCATCGAGAAATATTTCTCAGGCATAGCCAGTTTCCTCACGATATTTTTCTTCACCGTTTTTGAAGCAAGTGATAATTATACAATACGCACATGAATCCGAAAAGCCTTGGGTTCGAACTCGAGACCTATGACTTGACAGTCCGACGGTCACACCACTAGGCTATTACTGCACACATTCATTTCTTTCCTTGAAGTATTAGCCGACATATTGCATCTGTATTTCAATCACCCTGTAAATGCTATCATCAAACTCAAATTAAAAGTATTTATTTCAATTCAACCATTTACAGGCACTTTTAAACTGTCAAAGAGTTGGTCAGTTAGAAATATAAAGCTAGTTGTCCATTCCAAAACGTAGATCTCTATGAAGAAGAATGGGCAAGAAACTCCAAGGACACTCTTTTAAATCAAGATATTACAAAGTCCTGGGTACATTACTCTTGTTCTATGGAGAAGAACGGGCAAGAAACTCCAAGGACACTCTTTTAAATCAAGATATTACAAAGTCCTGGGTACATTACTCTTGTTCTATGGAGAAGAACGGGCAAGAAACTCCAAGGACACTCTTTTAAATCAAGATATTACAAAGTCTGGGTACATTACTCTTATCCCTTCACCAGACTACTGCAATGTACTGCTCCCTCTGCAGTCTGACACTATTAACTCCACCACACTAATCCAGCTGTTACCAGCCACCCTGCAAAGATTCTCCCTCCACTTAGCCTGAGGACGTTCTAGCTTATGTTAGCTCATTCAGGACTTAACAACCACAATCCACTTAACCCAATTCTCTTCTACTCTCATCATCAAGTTCGTCCTCTTCACCTAGCTTGAGGTCGTCCTAGCTTATGTTGGCTTATTTAGGCCTTACCAAACCAATTTCTATTTTGCTAAGTACCTGGTACTTGTTGAAAAACCTATACTGTCCTCCCATACCTATTAACAGTTATTTGAAAGTATTGTAAATCCAATTATTTTTAAAAGAGTAACCAATTGAAGTCCATGGGAAGTGACCAATTGGAACCGTGCACCTAGCTTCTGACGTTTCATAAGTGCCCTTGTAGGTTTATGTGAAATAAAACATTTTCAATTCAATCACACACCATATAACTTAATCCACGGTCACCCAGATACTATCAGACACCCTGCGAAGATTATCCCTCCACGTAGCCCGAGAATACTCATTAAAATATATTTGGATAAAATAAAAAAATTACAAATCAGATTTATGAAAATATTAGTAGATAAAAACACAAATAATCATTGTAAGAGTAGTGATTACGAAAACTTATTTTTGGAATGTAAAATTCTGCCGGTTCATGAGAGGGTAGTGTTATCAGTAGCTTTAGAACAGTATTGTAGTGATAAATTTAAAAACAATATTGTACGCACAAGATCTCAAAGGAACATATGAAAAGATTTGTAGTGTCTACTTTTAATAACTATACTCCATTAGGTTTAGGTAGTTAAATAAAGGTAAACAAAAAAAACCACGTGACGAGACAGCTGTCAAGTAACCAACTAAACGTAATACCTGTCATTTCAGTTGTTATGCTACGTCACAGTTGAACTCTTCAATTTAGCAACGTTATACTTCGTTGGCGTTTAGAAATTGGGTTCTTTACAATAGACAGATTACAAAATCTTATAAACCAGACAAAAAAAAATATGCTTAAGCAGTTACATCTACGAAAAGTAGTTGAAGAATAAACGATAAAGTTTAACATACATTAATAAAAGAGGAAACTATGGTAAAACACTAAAATAAATTTAATTTGGTTTTATTCTTTTTTTTAACAAGAAAGTGTCGTCTATAAAAACCCTTTTTACGATTTGTTTACCTTTTTTTAACTACCTAAACCTATGGAGTATAGACGTTTTTTAGTTCCAAGTATTTTTAATAACCTTCCAGTCAATATAGTTTAATCACTAAAACCTCTTTTAAAAATAAAATACATAAGCATCTCTTAAATGTGTTTTGTCAAAGCCTAAATGTAATGAACATTTGAAAAACAAAATTATGTGCTAAAAAGGAGCTACGTCTGCCAACAAACTACTGTGCAGTTTGGCAGAGGTAATTTATCATGTAAAAACAAGTATTGCTGCAAATAAACACTTTTTCATTTTTTTTTTTCATAACCACTGCCATGTATCCCTATTGCCCATAATTACGTTTACACTCAAGAACACATCTATCTCAACAGCGTCATTGGTTGAGTTAGATTCTTATTGGGATTTTCTATCAGAAGTTTCTCAGTAGCAGCCCGGAGTCTGGATTTGTGCCTGGTTGATGGCAATAGGCTCGCCCCCTATTCCATGGGACTTAAACATAATTGGTGCATTGTAGCGTATATGATGGGACACCTCTGCCTAACCCTTCGGGGATTACAGGCGTTAAGTTTTCGCTTTCTATAGAGGAAATTACACATGTAATTGGCGCCAAAGATATTGTTTACGTTCACATCTAACCGATTACATACTTTCGTGACGTTTGAAGACTAATAAAACACGTAAATATTAGTATAAAGCTTATAAATGGAAAACCCCACGAATAACCTAAAAAACGCCACAAATTCTTATCAAATCCCACTTTTATTGCACCTTAATCATTTTCCAACACTTTCAAGGCAATAGCAAGGTAAATTAATGCTAATTTATAGGTATTTTTCCATCTTTAATGCAAAGAAATTTACGCCTTTTGATGGAGTTATCTTACAACACGCCCTATTACTAATTATTTACTGGACACTCACCAAGTAACTGCTTTTATTAATTTCTAGGAACCTCTTGTAGCTATTTCTAGCCTGCATCAGTAAATTCTTTATTGTGCACGACATTTGTATCGTTTTTAAAATCGATCGATCTCGCGTAAAAAATATACCCGACCGACCGGTCAACCATATGACAGATGGGGTTGCCATATTAAAATTATAAATACCCAGGCCGATGACAGAGAGCCAAGTGTGTATAAACTGCTTAGATTACTTGAAAATAAGTAACCGATTAAAGTTATTATTGAAAATTGATTTTAACGATTTCTGACATTATACGTTTCATTGGCGTAAGGTGTAACAAGACCAACAATACATAATGTCTGTCTAAGGAAATAAGATATGTCTAATGACTCATTGTTAACATTTTATGGTTTGTAAATAGTAACTATTCACGAGCAGTATGTTTTATTGCCATACCTCAGTGCATACAAACACAGACTTAATGGAATATCATGAAGTATCACAATGTTATGATTGAGAATCCCTTATCTTAAAGACGTGCTGTACTTGTTAAATTATTTCAACATATAAATCTGTAAACAAATAACTACTGTTGAAACTTGACATATTAGAATCTTTAAGTAAATAATGAATGAACGAACAATGATAGTTATTTAGGAAAGTTTTCTTACAGTACGTCACAATCATAAAAAGAATATACTAACTTGCCTTGCTCCTAATGAATTCATTAAAATAAAATTAATAATCAAGTTCACACGAACTGCGGGAAGTGGTTGATATGGCAATGTTGTTATGACATTCTTTTTTTTCCAATATCTATTGATTTTGAAAATGTTTTTATAATGTTACCTGCAGTGCAAAAAAAATACCTGCTTCGATTTTTTTTTGGTCAAAAATTAAACAAACAAAATGATTTATGAGATTTGATAAATACAAATCGTATTATTAGTGTTAGCATCAATAACTGTGCAACGGAATTCGCGGTTAATTTATCAGGCGTGAGTGCGTGACTAATATTTTGTTATTTTATCGTCATATTACATACAACAAAAATGTTTATTTACGCCAATTATATTGTTGTTACAAACTAGGTGGTTGTTTGATTTGTTATAAAAATAATATCTTAATAAAAAAGTAAAAAAAAACGGATTTTATATTTCGAGTAAAGTTATCATCCGAGACGATACGTCACAGATGGTTCGACGTTCAATGCAAAAAAAAAAACATATTTTTTTTGTGTAATGTCTCCAGTTCACCATATTTACATAAAACTGAAAACCCAACAAAAGATTACCTTTGCCATTTCAACACGAGTATCACCTCCAATACAGTAAATAAAGGTTTAATTCTTTAATTTCGTTTTAAAAATCACCGATAAAATGTTTATTTGAATACGTCTACACTTCACAATCTAAAAATATGTACTGACGGAGCCAGCATGAAGTGAAGAAGAGTACGGAAATTCGATAGCGTGACGTGATTGGCGTTTCCACGGGTGCGAAAGAGATGAAGCATCGCGAATACAGCCGATCGTTACCGATATTCCGCGAAATGCTATCCTTGTTACGTGTCCACAAGGTTCGTCATAAATGATAAGGCGGCCAAATGCTGAAATCATTCATTTTATTCGTTCCATAGTCAAGTTTACTATTTGTATTTTATTTATTACTGCGTTAATCATAATCAGCTGTTTAAATATTTATTATTATAAAGTAGTACAGAATACTGTATGGTGTTATTTTACTGTAAATTCAGCTTGAATATCCTGCTGTAGACACACGTACTTACATTGCTTTGATCTGTAAATTGCATTGTTATAAAAATATTTACGTCTGACGTCAAACTAGTCTAGGTTTAGGCCCATTCTTGATATAAAATGAACGGAAATTATAATCGCTTTTGCTTGTTTATTTTATTGAGATAAAAACGGGCACGATGAGTCAAAGATCACTGAGGAAAAAAAATTAAGAAAAATATATTGTTTATAAGTTTTATCGTAGTAGGTACCTACCTAAGTACTTATTATTATAATATAAAATAGAATAGAATACATATTTATTGTAAAACATGAGTATATATCAAATAATATGTGCAAGGTCTTTAAATAACAGTTAGATCTGCATGTTTTGCCATTTATGGCGTACAAAACAACATATTTTTGGTTTAAATAAACCATTTAAAAAAAATAATCTGCACAACAAACTATAAGATTAATAACTTAATCCTAATGCAAAATAAAAAAGGGGAAAAAATTTTAAAAATTAAAATTTAATATTGGTTTTTACAGATTTGAGGGTCAAATTGTTAAAATTTCGTAATTAAAGGAATCTATAAATAAAAAAAAAAAAACTCGATTGTACAATCTTTATTTATTAATATATCTTTCAAATTCAAATTCAAATTCTTTATTGCGAACTAAGTGTACAACATTTTGAAGATGTTAACAATAGGTAGGTTCTTAGAACTTAGTTGTCTTTCTTTCTTTCTATTTCTATTATAAGTTTATATATTCAAATATTTTTATTATCGATACAATAAGCCTGAAGAGTTTGTCCGTTTGTTTGAGTGCGCTAGTCTCTGGAACTACCGGTCGGATATGAAAAATTGTTTTTGCGTTTCATCACCTCTACGGTAAACCTGCGAATCTGCAGAAAATGCATTTTACATTCTAAAGGTACCGCGGTACTTACATTTGGTTTTCAAAATTGTACTTTTTTGATATTATCTATCAACGGATTGTCAATATTCTACAAGGATCAGAAATAAATACACATTCGTAACTCTATATACATCATCAATTCATCATTCATCATAAATAGAAGTTGATAGATATTTATTCATACCCTGGCAAACTAAGAATGTATTTTTTTTTTATCTAAATGAAACTTCGGTGATCTTGCGAAAGTACCACTTTCGTAAGTTTGCTAGGGTATGAATAAATATTAGGGTTTCTCATCGAGAAGTCTCGACGCGGGTATTCCCGGGAAATTTGGCCTTATTCGAGACGGGAAAAAAAGAGTTGAGTACCCGGAAAGTCGAGAAATTAAAAAAAAACTAAAAAAAAAATAGCAATTTGATGTTAATTCCTGTGTTACTCATAACAAAAATGATATCCTCTATCTCCTCTTTTACATCCTTTTACTACCCAATAAGGCATCCACCTCCCGCCCGCCCCACCCCGTGATTTCTGTTTGTATAGTTCAGTCTTCAGTCAGTCACTCGCAAACATTTGACGGCGTAGCTTGTGTCGGTGCGCCTATCTAGAGTCGCCGGAGTCTTGTGTCGTCTACGGGTACAAATACTACTGAAGCCCAGTTAACCAAAAGCCTTATAAAAAAAAGAATTTCATTTATTTGAATCTACCGGAAAACGAACGCCAATTCTAGAAAATTTATATAATGCCAATATGACTGTGAAGCCTACGTCAACTGAAAATTAACGAGTATTCTCTTTATCTGGTTACATCGTTACAAAGATTAGGAACCGTCTATCAGACAAATCAATTAATGCTTTGGTATTTTTTAAATGTTATTTTAATAGAACCTGCTAGCAAATTTGTCAGAGCTGCTATTAACAGAAAATTGTTGCTCTAATTTAAATGTCGTTAGTTATTATTACAAAAGTTTTATACACCGTGAAATTTGAATCACAGTTTTGCTAGAACAAACGTTATTCAGACCATGGTCTACTACCATTCTACAGCATCCAATTAAAAAAAAACATAAATTGGTTTTTGAAAAAACACAAAAAGACAAAGTTTAAAATGTCAAGATTATCTACTGCTTACTAAATTTCGTTTATGGAGGTACATTTCCCTGTAGACAATGCTGTGTCCCATGCGTGGTGTCTGTATAGTAGGGAGTAACGATTATCTTGACATTTTAAACTTTGTTTTTTTTTGTGTTTTTTCAAAAACCAATTATGTTTTTTTTTAAATTGGATGCTGTAGTATGGTATTAGACCATGGTCTGAACAACGTTTGTTCTAGCAAAACTGTGATTCAAATTTCACGGTGTATAATATTTCATAAACATAATTATTTATTTTAATGAAACATTTTGACTTTTACATTATATAAGTGATCATATTTGTCAGTAACAGCTAATTATTAAAAAAAAAATGTCTGTGATTGATATTTTGTTAATTTTAAAGATTTTACTTAATATTTTATTCCAGTTTTAAAACTCCGTGATTATAAAGGAAATTAAGAAGGCATATTTTTTAGTTAATTGATGAAGACTGATTAAAATGAACATATTGTTGATTACGAAAATGTGTATTTTATTTTAAAACCTTTTTCATACATTTTTATTGAGGTTAATCAAATTCCCGACTTCTCGGGAATTCCCGGGAAATGGTGCTCGAGAAGTCTCGGTATCCGGGAACAAAATAAAGTCGAGAAATGAGAAACCCTAATAAATATCTATTAACTTCTTTGATAAATTTTAATTTACTATGCTAAAACATCTTATGTCAATTTCGTAAGTTTACTAGATATCTAACTAATAGGTGTATTTATCATAAAACGCAGAATCGAACAATTTGAATTTTGTAACCGCCAGAGATGATTGATTGATGATTGTAAATTTTCTACGGTGTGTAGTAACTAGTACATAATGGTTCAGTTTTTCATCAAAATATCAAATTCACAAAAACTGCAGATTCGTAAGTTTGCCGTGGATGTGACGATTTGATAACCCAATTCTTAAGGAAGGTTAAAAGACTGGCCGCATACGTCGTCTTTTGTTCCATAAAAGGGGTCGCGGTCGCCTTTTTTTGGGCATCCTTCCAATATTGGGGGACAAGACAACACTGACGACCTAGATTTGTACCTAGGTACACACCTACATAACACACCTACGTATACACTGCCACGCTAATGAAGAATACACGATTTTTTGTATTTTTGAATAGAGAATTTTTAAGCGACTTCAAAAAAAAGAGGTTCTCAATTCGTCGGGATATTTTTTAATATTCTTTTTTCCCTGATTATTCGAATACGGCTGGACCGATTTGAAAAAATCTTTTTTTGTTTGAAAGGGTATTTTTTCAAGTTGGTCTCATTGTCATTTGGTCACGATCTGATCATGGGATCTTGGAGAAATCGAGGGAACTCTTCAAATATTAAAGGCACATCTATAGCGATTTGGGTATTTTTGATGAGCAGTTGACATAAGGATATTGTAACTTAGATAAATTACAAATCAACCCAATAAAAAGTGAAAAAAAAAAAAACTTTTCAAAAGCTGCTGTCGTAACAGTGTCGCGAAATCAATGGTTTAGTCCCCATCTCAAAAATGCCCAACGCGCCTAAAAAAGTTTTCACTTCAAAATTTATACAATTATTTGTATGTTTATTATTGTTATTCATTTATTTATTTCGTCTGAGCCGCCGAGCACCGCCCAGCCCGCGCCGGCTGCAAGTCCTGGGAGATCGCGAGTCATGCGTACCGTTTGGCATCTATTGGCGGGGCGGGGTTGACCAAAAGCCGGACAGGCCGGACTTGTATATATTTGACCGGACACGATTGTAAAAAGCCGGACACCTGGCAACCCTATCCCCAGCAGCAGACAGGCAGAAGCTATGCAGGAGTTACTCACTTCGCCAGATGTCATTGGTGGATCTTTGACAATCGTTACGGATCGTCAGAAGCCCGAAAGTCTGACAACCAGCCTTACCAAGGGGTATCGTATTACCCAGTTACTGGGTTGTGGAGGTCAGATAGGCAGTTGACCCATGTAAAATACTGGTATTCAGCTGCATCCGGTTAGACTGGAAGTCGACCCCGACATCTCGTGAAAAGGCTACGCAGTCGCAGATGATGATCTACGTACAAGTCGTGCCACTAAAGATGAGACTTGACACAGCACGTGGTTTGAATTACGCAGTAGACGATTTATGGGTCTCTTTAGCGGTATGAGGTCCCCGCCGGGGCGTCATCGGTGGGGCAGAACTACCATATCTCAGAAAGTTTACAGTTAGAATCATCTTTTGGCATACATTTCATATCCATAATAATTGAAAGACTCATGTATCACATGCATGCAGCATGCAAACATGGTTTCTGTCAAGGCTTGTCGTAGATGGTTTTAACGCTCACCACCTGCTCCTCAGCTCGCGGGCCGCCTCACCCCTCCGCGTCTACGCGGGCTTAAATTACACTCTAGGGGTAGGGCAGACAAGACTACGTGGAGTCGGTTTTGCAGCGATTCGTTTCTGTCACGAACTTTTGTAGCACAACATATTGACTTTTTAAGGCAATATTTTAATTTTAATTTAAGGTTAAAAATGCTGTTTTATAGAAAAGGCAATATGCCTAATAAAATTATTCGAAATGAAATTCTGCCATCTTCATAGTATGCCAAGTGAAATTGTACCAAATAATCGTCGCTCTAAATAAACGTTATGCTAAACGAAATTATGCAGAATTTTAACTTTGCCAAAGGTAATTATGCCAAATAAAATTCTGCCATCTTAAAAGTATGCCATTGTAAATTCGGACACCTATACATTCGGCCAAACAATAATAATATTAAATAATTTTTATGCCTTTCGTTATTCTTAAAGAAGATTATGCCAAATGTGTTATGCCAAATAAATTTCGGAGCATCAAGGTTCTGCCAGATAGAGGGAACCCGTCCCGTGATGGTCCCCGCCAGAGAAATAAATCGAAGATTTGCCTTCACCGTACTCAGGTCGCGCGAAAAGTGTCGATGCTAAGGGTGTGCGACGTCCACGGCGACGTCACACACTGCGATTGATTCGCTTACTTAAAAAACTTTTTTACAAAAAATGCAACCGACTTCCAAACTACAAAGTGAAAAATAACTTTAATTTCGGAAGTCGGTGGTCTTTGGATCAGTATTTTAGTGTTTTGCCACCGACTTCCGAAATAAAAGTAATTTTTCACTTTGCATTGATTGTAAAAAGTTTTTTTTTTCACTTTTTAGTTGGTTGATTTGTAGTTTATCTAAGTTACAATAGCCTAATATCAACTGCTCATCACCTTTTACAAAATATTGCTTTTCCCGATGCAGGGACTTCTAAGTTACAATAGCCTAATATCAACTGCTCATCACCTTTTACAAAATATTGCTTTTCCCGATGCAGGGACTTTAATTCAAAATTCGAAAGTCATTTATTCAAATTAGGCTGAGAATCAGCACTTTTCGAACGTCAAAATTACATAAGACAGTCCCCCAAAAACGCCCACCCTTCACCACTATCTAGTGCCTTTAGCTGGGAAGAAGAAGTGGCGCAACAAACTCCCCAGCAGCACAGCTGTCTGTTCAAGTTAGAGAATAATTCTATACAATAGTATACAAAATAACTTACATTACATAATTAAAATAAAATAAAAAATTAATTGTTGAGGAGTTCTCCAGGTACTTCAACATCAGCTCCACTGCACCATATGAATTGTGACGAGCATCAATTGCTTACCAACCTTAAAGTAATCGAATTGCAACCCGTGAAATACATATTATTGAGCAGTTCCGGTGGCCATCTGTGTCCTTCATCATCAGTTCCACTTTACCAAATGGTGCTTTCCGAGAGCAAATGCACGAGTAACTATAAAACATATCCAAATCGCTATAGGTGTGCCTATAACATTTGAAGAGTTCCCTCGATTTCTCCAAGATTCCATCATCAGATCGTGACCAAATGACAATGGGACCAACTTGAAAGTCTACCCTTTCAAACAAAAAATAATTTTTCAAATCAATCCAGCCGTCTTCGAGTAACAAACAGCTGTACAAAAAAATGCCCTCTTGTGCCTTTAAGAAATGTACCATAAACGAGTCTGTGCCCAGGGTGAAAGGAAGATGCTATCAAACAGCAAGCTATGATGGCATCACCTTGCGACAAAGCCCCGAAATGAAACTACTCTCAAAATACAACACACAAACACTACTTGACACTTCTTAAACACACACACACACTACTTCCTTCCTTTTTCTTTCTTTCGACACTACTTTCTTTTTTCTTTCTACTTTCATAATAGTTACGGAAGCGACTAATACTAGAATGTCACAATGCACTGAAACGGGATACTATCGCCAGGTACCCGGCAACCGGGACGTATGAAAAGCCACATACGGTAGCAACACGGTAACTCTGCAATGGATAAAAGGAGACAGCGGATCATCAGGTAACGACGCAACTGACGAACTAGCAAGGAGAAGATCGAGCACGTCGGTCTGACGACGCGAACCTATCGTGCTCATCCACTTGAACCAGTTACGCAGATGGCAATAGGAGTTTATCCACACACAAACGGAGCGCTGGTGTACCTCGATACCGGGCTAGGCAGGCCAAGGAAGCTATGCCATCCTTGGATGGCAGGCTAACCGGGCGTTTATTACGCCCGGATAGGAATGGCCTGCGCCTGGTGACTGGGACCATCACGGGATACTGCTCGCTAAACAAACACTTCCACACAATAGGTATAACGGACAGTCCTCTGTGTGCATGGAGGCCGAGGAAACCACCGTGCATGTGCTCTTTGAATGTACAGGCGTCACCTAAATTAAAACAGAAGCCCTCGGCTCACTCAATCTTTTGCAGATGTTTTGAATAGACCAGGAGACCTTATTTACTACTGGAGGAAGGTGGGCTGGTTGGAATGACCAACGGTCCTCTGAAGGACTAAGTGCGGAAACCAATTCCAATAACAGAACAGCTTTGAACAGATTCGGTAAGATGGGATCGCCCTGCCGAACTCCTTTTGAATGTTAAATGGCTCTCCCTTTTTCTGTAATTCAATTTTTGCTCTCAATAAAAAAGTTATACTCGCCATTCATGTTGATGCCTAGCCCTTTCCAATCCAGAACCTTGAAGACATCCTCCAGTGCAGCGATGAACGGTTTCGGAGATATAACGTCTCCCTGTCTCACACCTCGCTGCAGAAGGATAGGTTTCGAGGTCCGGTCCTGGAGTTGGACTGACATAGTGGCGTTTTCGTACAGACACTTTAGCACCTCGATGTACCGATAGTCGATCTGGCACCGTTGAAGAGACTGCAGCACGGCCCATGTTTCGATCGAATCGAAGGCTTTCTCGTAGTCCACAAACGCTAAGCAAAGAGGCAGGTTATACTTCGGTCTTCTGTATAACCTGCCGCAGCGTATGTATGTGGTCTACGTTACTAAAGCCTTTACGGAATCCGGCTTGTTCGGCAGGCTGGAAGTCATCAAACTTGCGCGCGAGACGGTTCGTGATAACTCTTGAAAACAGCTTGTAGACATGGCTCAGAAGTATGATGGGCCTATAGTTCCTAAGCAGGGCATATGTCCCCCTTTTTAAAGAAGAGTACTACCACACCTCTGATTCATGCCTGTGGCGTTTGGCCCTCGATTATGACGGAATCGAAAACCTTCTGGAGGGCCTTAAGAATGGGTTTTCCACCGGCCTTCAGGAGTTCGGCCGTCATTCCGTCATCACCCGGCGCCTTGTTGTTTTAAGCTGCTTCAGAGCCATCCTAATCTCGTACAAGCTGACGTCCAGGATATCTTCGGTATAGTGTCGGGTCAATCTAGCTCTTGGGTCATTTGCTAGATTCGTAGCGGGGTTACTGGTTGACGAGTATAACTGTCCATAGAAACTCTCAATCTCTCAACAGCTCAGGTTTGGCGGATACGATTCTGCCATCATCGGTCTTTAGTTTCGCAAGCTGGCTCTGTCCAATAGACAGATCTCATGTAAAAACCTTGGAGCCCTTGTTCCGCTCTATTGCGTCCTTAATACGGTTCGTATTATAGTAGCGAAGGTCGTTTTTCAAGGACTTGGAGATCTGTCTATTGAGCCACCGGTATTCGAGCGCATCGTCTGAAGACTGCAGGATCATCTCGCGCCTCTCCGTTCATATACGTATTTTATTTAATTATTATTGCTTTTTTATGTAGAATACTGGTATTCAGAAACGAAGAGATCCGCAGGAGAACCAAGGTAACCAACATATCCCGAAGAATTGCCAAACTTAAGTGGCAATGGGCAGGGCACATTGCTCGCAGAACGGATGACCGATGGGGTCGAAAGGTTCTGGAGTGGCGACCACGTACCGGAAGACGTAGCGTTGGAAGGCCTCCCACAAGATGGAGCGATGACCTTGTGAAGGCCGCAGGAATCCGCTGGATGCGGAAAGCACAAAATCGGTCGAAGTGGCGGTGCTTGGGGGAGGCCTATGTCCAGCAGTGGACGTCTTTCGGCTGAAATGATGACTGGTATTCAGCTGCATCCGGTTAAACTGGAAATCAACCCCGATATAGTTGGGAAAATATCAGGCAGATTGATTCGTGTGTGTGTGGGGGGGTGTTTGGGGGTGTGTCTATGTATTCAGAGAGGAAAAATACACATAACAACACGCCTTATTTCCCCGAAGGGTTGGGCAGAGGTTTAAGTACCTACCTATATAGTACACTCATATTTCGCCAGTTATGTTAAAGTCCCATGAAATAAGAGACGATCCTATGGGGGAGAAATACAGAATAAAGAAAATATATTTTAAGATTATTTAAAAATGAATTATATTAATTTTAATGTACACATTAGTAAACTTTTCACAAAACATAAAATTTTGACACAGTTATTGTAGATGCTTGGTCCATTCTGTTGCGCTGACCGGGCAAAAGAATGATGATGATGAGACATATAGATCACTTGCAGTATCCAGCGACCCAGCCAGGTTCCTTGTGGCAAAATCCGGAGCAGCAGTTTCCTTGGCTGCCATCAGGTTGACACCCGTCGCGGTTCTTAATGCAGGCAGCGACTTGGGCTGGCACAAACATGGCCGCAACCATGAAGATGGCGATCAGAAAGAACAGATTGAATTTCATGTTGATTTTGGTGATTTGCTGATTCGTTATATCAAGAATTGTTTGTTGTAGTAGTGCTGGCTACTCTCTGAGTTTATTGAAAATTACGAGGGTTTATATACCTTTGAGGGCCCGAGTTTTCCTTATTTATAATATGATAATATTATTCTAATGATAATCAGATTGACCGCGCCAAGGCTATAAGGGTTTATACCTCACATATTATGTTTGTAATAGGTACCATGAGGAAAATACGTGAGCTTTTCCTTAACGCACTGTTTTTAGGGTTCCATAGTTAACAAGGAGCCCTTATAGTTTAAAAAATGTTCACTTACAAATCGTCACCAACACCGCAAAGGGGCGAACCTCAAATAAGAAAATGTTACAGGAGAGCCAAAAAACGTTTTTTTTCTCTCGATGATTTTGATGATATTTAAGAAAACATATAGGTATAATTTAGAACAAAAAAAATCCCTACAACTGATTTTAAGATACGCCGTCAATCTTTTTTCGTTTCTATTAGTCTTAGAGCTTCGCCCTTTTGTGACGACATAGAGCTTGACAAATGGAGCATTTTTGTATGCTAAACTAATTTTTGACCGTTGTTTGTATGAGGTTCGCCCCTTTGCAGTGTTGGCGACGAAATATTCACTAAAAACTTAAAACATTCGAAACTACGTACAGCGACAAGACCCCCATTTTTATTTATTTTTGGGTGGGAAATTATATTATAATAACTTCTCTCGCTCTGGGCGGAGCGGGAGGGCGTGTCAGACTCTTACTGACTAAAATCCACCCGTGTTCCTTCAGTTGCCTGTATGGGGCCACGGTAACCCTTTCGGACTTTCCCGCGACCCCGGCAGGCATCGGCCCTAGCGGACCCCGTCAATTCTGCTGACATCTCTTTGAGGCGCGCCTGGAACACAACGCGCCGTCGACCCGGGCTCGGTTCTTATCGGACGGCGAGCTACTCATTGCTCACCATCAGAAAGCTCGCGCCTACGTGACAAGACCCACTTTGTTTTTTTTTTGGGTGGGAAATTATCAAATAACTTCTCCGCTCTGGGTGGAGCGGGAGGGCGTGTCAGACCCTTACTGACTAAGACCCACCCGTGTTCCTTCGGTTGCCCTGTTGCCGGGGGTCACGATATCCCTTTCGGCCAATATTCGCAGCCCCGGCAGGCATTGGCCCTAGCGGACCCGTCAATTCTGACAATTGCTGACATCTCTTTGAGGCGCACGTGGAACACAACGCGCCGTCGACCCGGGAATGGTCCTTATCCGACGGCCAGCTACCCATTGCTCACCGTCCACAAGCCCGCGCCTACGATGGCCGGAAATCGGCTCGCAATTCCCGCCCCGGGCGTCTCCTCCTGCGGTGATTAGGGGCGTAAGGGCGCGAAATTTGCCTCTCCCTCACGCGTTCCGCCTCCTCCTTCGCGAGCATTACCGTTTCGCAGAAGGAGGTGACGGCCTGCCATTTCCTCTCGCTCCGTACCATGGCCTGAACCTGGGCCGGTTGCGAGAGATCACCGCCGCCGATCGCCTCCACGAGGACACGGCGATGCTCCGCCCAAGCCGGGCAGACCTCCACCGTATGCTCCACCGTGTCCTCCGGGCGATCCACACAATGGTGACACCCAGGCGTTGTGACAAGACCCCCTGGAATCACAATTTTACTTAGTTTTACAGTGTTTTATAATACGGTTTTATACCTAATACCGTTGACCGTCCGCGACGGTTAACTTTAATGTAAACGTAAAGCCGGTAACCCTCCCGGAGGGTTCACTTACAAATGTATGGCGGCATGGGGTATGAGCTCTATGAAAAGTGGGTGGAGTCGAAAGTGTAAAGTCCCATGTAATAGGAGGCAAGCCTATTGCCATCAACCAGGCACAAATAAAAACATCCAGAAATTAACTCTAGCTCATCCTAATGTTTTAATTTGTACAATAAAACTATCTTCTTATCCTTCGGCAAACTTCGTGTTTCGTCAATCGTCGGATTTCTATCAGTTGTCCTTTGCACTTGGTGCAGACCGGACGCTCTCAATCGACTTGGAAGTATATAGAGTTGTTATTATTTAAAAAGGAGGAAAGCTGCTGAAAGATTTTAGCAGCTTTCCTACCTTTTTTAAAATAATCAAAAAAAAAAAAACAAAAAAATCGCAGGCACGAAAATATGTAGTTTCACAGCTCTATGTAGTGTAAGGTTTCAATTTATTAATACGTAATTGTTGGATATTGTACTGGCAACACCTAAAGATTTGATATTTCAAAATGGGGGAATAACGACCTTCTGGGTCGGGCGCTTGTGACGGTAAGACGTGCTTAGTGGCTGTGTCGGTAAAAAGATAGATTGGCATAGTATTGGTTGGAGATCTACTGTAAATTAAAATAACCTATTAGTTTTATGGTAAATATTAGAATACTGATTAAATAGTGGTATTATGTGGGGAATAGAAGATGTGATGGTATGGTGTAGAATATTGAATTTGATGTTGGCAAAGAAATATAAATGACTGACAAAATATCTTGGTGTTTCATATTATTTTCCTTATCCCTGAAATATTGTAAATATGTAGTTTTATTAAACAGTTTTAGATTATGATATTGGGATAACGACTTTAAGATTCATTTGGGGATTAGTATCTATTTTGAGGTTAAATAATTATACCTATTCGAAATTAAATTAGTAATTTTAGAGCAAGGATGGTTCGTATTAAAAAACTTTTTTTACAAAAAATACAACCCACTTCCAAACTACAAAGTGAAAAATAACTTTAATTTTGGAAGTCGGTGTCTTTGGATCAGTATTTTAGTTTTTTGCCACCGACTTCCGTAATTCAAGTTAGGTATTTTTCACTTTGTAGTTTGGAAGTCGGTTGTATTTTTTGTAAATAGTTTTTTTTTTCACTTTTTAGTGGGTTGGTTTGTAATTTATATAAGTTTCAATAGCCTTATGTCAACTGCTCATCAAAAATACCCAAATCGCTATAGATGTGCCTATAATATTTGAAGAGTTCCCTCGATTTCTCCAAGATCCCATCATCAGATCGTAACCAAATGACAATGGGACCAACTTGAAAGTATACCCTTTCAAACAAAAGAATAATTTTTCAAATCGGTCCAGCCGTCTTCAAGTAATCGGGGAACATACAAAAAAAAAAAAAATATCCCGACGAATTGAGAACCTCCTCCTTTTTTTGAAGTCGGTTAAAAATAGTTCACATGGAAATCAAAACAAAGCAACAATAAAGTACTTAGTTCTGAATTCAAATTATTATACACGATAAATCTAATAATTGATGGACATGGAAATTAGCATTCGTTTGTATTCGGAAATGCGATGATTCCCCAGGGACATTAAGAAAATAGTCAAGACTACTCGTAGATATGTTTTATGCTAAAGTCTCTAGATAAAGAAAGCCGAGAATGAAACGATAAAAACGACAAAGGTTCTTTCTGCCTTCCAGTGGGCGTCGAAATATAATTCCATAGCTAAAAAACTTTTTACAAAAAAAAACAACCGACTTCAAAAAAAAAACACTACAAAGTGAAAAATAACTTTAATTTCGGAAGTCGGTGTCTTTGGTTTTGAATTTTCGTTTGTCACCGACTTCCGAAATTAAAGTTATTTTTCACTTTGTAGTGTTTTTTTTTTTGAAGTCGGTTGTTTTTTTGTTGTAAAAAGTTTTTATTTTTCACTTTTTAGTTGTGGTACCTACCCCACACAAATTCGAATACTACTACCTGCTATGTAAATAATAGTGACAAGAAGTTATCATATCATCTACATACTAAGTGGGAAAAAATACGTATAATTGAAGCTAACTCAAGAACTACCCAAGCAAAGTTAATAAAATTTATATGGGACCACCTCTGAAGTATGATCTACCAAACAAAAAAAGAATCATCAAAATCTATTCATAATTGGCGGAGTAATTGCGTAAAAAATATGCAAAAAAAAAAAAAAAAACATACAGACGAATTGAGAACCTCCTCCTTTTGGAAGTCGGTTAAAAATTGTGAAGACTGTACTCGTAGATATGTTTTATGCTAAAGTCTCTAGATAAAGAAAGCCGAGAATGAAACGATAAAAACGATAAAGGTTCTTTCTGCCTTCCAGTGGGCGTCGAAATATAATTCCATAGCTAAAAATAGGCAACTGTCTGACGCTTACGGCGGCAAACGATGGTGGGTGGACGATCGTTACATGAATATTATTGTATATCAAAACCCGCCTCGAGTTATTGTTGTGCTGTTGTACCATCGAAGAAACCCACACGGTAAGGACTATTTCTGCTTGCAGCGCTCGGCCACTATAGTAACGGTTACCTACGAAAAAAAAGGGTCGTGTGCACGGGATTTTGTTTTCAAATTGCTTAGTTATAGGTTTCTTCGATGGTACATCTACTCACTTCTATTAGAAGTTTGGGTTCCGTACCACAAAAAGAAAAAAACCGAACCCTTATAGGATCGCTTGTGTGTCTGTCTGTCCGTCTGTCACAACAAATTTTCTCCGAATCTAATTGACTGATTAAGTTGAAATTTGGTACACATCGATTTCGTGTATCGAAAATAAATGAATTTTGAATATGGGGTTCACTTTTTAGGGTAAAATGGAAAAAAAAAGGTTTGCTAATTGTACCGTGTGACATATCAAAATTAAAGGGCTTGTTTTGAGGGTTTAAATTTTTTATTTAATAATTTTAAAATAAAACTTTTAAAGATATTTAAGAAAATTGACGATTTACCATTCCCTCATCTCCGAAACTACTGAGTCCTAAATTAAAAAAAAAAGTACAGACTATATTTCTGTACTTAGAGATTACAGGAAAACCTATAAGAAGTCTATGGTCTTAAAATAACATGGTAAATCTCCCAATATTGTGCGTACAAAGTTACATTTGCAGTTAGAACGTATGGAAGAACATGTTTTTCAACTAAAATGTTAAGTTTGTCCCTGAGATGAATTCATCCCAACTACGGAACCCTTCATTGTGCGTGGTCCGACACGCACTAAGCCGGTTTTATTTTTAGTAATCTACTACTACTTTTCTTAGCAATTTCTTTGAAAAATAGTTAGTAGTAGGTAATATTTTAAGTTATTGAATGGTAATAAAGCAGAATGTTTAATTTGTAATGTGTTTTTTTTTTTGTAGCAGCTCGGAGTCTGGATTTGTGCCCGGTTGATGGCAATAGGCTCGCCCCCTATTACATGGGACTTAAACATAACTGGCGAAATGTGGGTGTACCTGCTACAGGGACACCTCTCCCAACCCTTCGGGGAAACAAATTCAAAATATTTTATTTCACTTAAACCTGCAAGGGCACTTATGAAACGTCAGAAGCTAGGTGCATGGCAAACAAGACGTGACGTTATGTTATGTATTTTTTTTTTGTGATATTCTATAATTTATTGTACTATGAATGTGTTAGTTTTATAGTTTTTACTAACGTGTTTTTATTTATTATTTATTTATGATTTCAAAAGAAAATATGAATGAAAAATGGACATAAATATTAGGAAATAATTATTATCATTCTAATTATTCTCTTATCTTTGACTTAATGAATTCTTTTTGACATTTCCATAGCTAATTTATTAGACTAATTTGCAATTTGAATGTTATCCTAATTTATTTAATTCAATAAATTTATTTTGTAATCTAATAAACTAACCAAAACCCTGACAATGTATTTGTACGCTGGAAACGGCAGAATATTATGAACTATGAAAACCATGTAACATCTCTGTAACAATATTCTCACAAATAAATGGAACATTACTATTACTATAAAAACAATGTCAATAATTGTTCCTGAAATAAATTGAATTATAAAAAAAAACCCGTGAGAGTGCTGTTAAGTATCGTACTGGGAGTCTATTTATGTGGAAATTTTCAGGAAAAAAGAAAAAAAAAAATACAAAAACAAACATACGCTAAGAACATAATAACCTCTTCCTTTTTGGAAGTCGGTTAAAAACCATAGTGCAAACAAAGAGGAAACTAGGAATTTTCCTCATTTACTTGATAGCAATTATAATCTACTAGTATTGCATCACACTCGGATAGTGATCTTGAGCAACGCAAGTAAATAAGTAGGTTACTTTGTAACTACTTTAGTATTATCTAGCTTCTGACCGCGACTATGTCCGCGTGAAATTTCTTGTTCTTCCAACGCATCGCATCGCATCGCCCGTCCGCGCTATTACGCGTTCTTTATGACTTTAATGTGCATTACGGCTCCGTGCACGAAAAAAACCTTTTAAATGATAAATGATTTTTAACTGACTTAAAAAAAAAAGGAGGAGGTTCTCAATTCGTCGGGATATTGCTTTTTTTTTTATGTATTTTCCCCGATTACTCGGAGACGGCTGGACCGATTTGAAAAATTCTTTTTTTTTTTTAAAGGGTATACTTTCAACAAATTGGTCCCATTGTCATTTGGTCACGATCTGATGATGGGATCTTGGAGAAATCGAGGGAACTCTTCAAATATTATAGGCACATCTATAGCGATTTGGATATTTTTGATGAGTAGTTGACATAAAGGTATTGTAACTTAGATAAATTACAAACCAACCCACTAAAAAGTGAAAAAAAAAATTTTTTACAAAAAATACAACCGACTTCCAAACTACAAAGTGAAAAATAACTTTAATTTCGAAAGTCGGTGTCAAAAAACTAAAATACTGATCCAAAGACACCGGCTTCCAAAATTAAAGTTATTTTTCACTTTGTAGTTTGGAAGTCGGTTTATTTTTTGTAAAAAAGTTTTTTATTTGTGTAAGTAGGTTTGTAGAAACACTTTTACACGTCAATCATATTTTAAAAACTAGATGAGGTCGGCGTTTCCTATCTGACTACTCTGAGAAGAAAGGCCGAAACAAACTCAGAGGTCGCAGTCTCTTTTAAAGTCCAGACATAATCTTGGTCAGATCATGAAGGCCATGTGGATTGATGTCTGAAGTGGTCTTTTGAGGAAAGCACCACACAGATTGAGAGGGCCTGTCCAGTCAGTGCAAGCATTTGTCAGTAATCGTGTAGCTGTGGTTGGGTAGTGTTATTGGGTTTTTCCATCTGTAATTTTTCAGTGGGCTCACCCCTATTACATGGGACTTAAACATAACTGGCGAAATGTGGGTGTACCTAATACAGGTACACGTCTGCCCAACCCTTCGGGAAGACAAGGCGTGATGTTATGTTACCTATGTACTGATAGAAATGGAACGCACTCTAAATAGTTTAAGTTTTTATCCGCTTTCTTCTGTGGCGCTAGGTGTGTAAACGGTAATTTTATTACGTGTTGCTCTTCTAAATAAAAGCATACTTATTATTAAATTACCAATTTATTATTTGCTAAAAATCCTTCAGGTACAACTTAAAAAAATTACAAAATTCGATTGCATATATCAAAGAAGAAAAAGCAAGATTTGTGGAAACATTGTACTTAAATTTTTTCGTCAATAACTTATCTAATTGTAAGAAAGCTTGAAATAATTGAAACATTATGTCTGTGTAAGTATAAAAGTACAGTTTTCGTGGTGCTAACCATTCGTGTCAGTCACAGCACCTGTTAATAGTTGCGTCAATTTTGCGCTCTCGAAAATATGGTTTATTTCGCCTTTGATTTACTTAATGAAGATAAAGTATAAACATAAAATAAATTTTGATTTTATTTCAAGGATAGCTGAAGACTAATGTGCGATTTTCAAATTTCTTGATATGGTTTGCAAAATAATAGGAAAAAATACATTACTGAAAGGGTTTAAAAAAAATGGTTATTTCAACATTTTTTTTCTGTTATATTTTGTATGGAAGTTGAAAATAGTGGTTCCCCCTATGTACAAGTAGACCATATAGTGATGTTGATGATATTTTTTAATTTTCAAAACCAGTTTCTTCTAATCAAACTTTAGTCTCGCGTCAATTTTTGGAAAACTTGTTGCAAATTTTAGTGATTTTTCCACGAATCCTTAATTTATTTGAAAAATCCCTTTCCAAAATGTACAGCGTACGAGACAGAATTAGACTATATATAAATAATATTGTTTTAATTCTGTTTCTTTTTCTCACAACCAATGAACAAAATTTATTCAAATCAGTCGATTTCGTGCACGGATCCTTAATTCAGTTACCTACACATTGTACGAGGACCACTTTTATTTTTATTTTGTATGTTTGTAACGCGCTTACTCCGCCAATTATGAACTGATTTTGATGATTCATATTTTGTTTGGTAGGTCATAACTTAAGAGGTATATAAATTTATTAACTTTTCTTGGGTAGTTTTTGAGTTAGCTTCAATAATACGTATTCTTAAACCTGTATGAATGATGTCATTGTTGTAGTTCCTGTCACTGTTATTTTTTACATTAAGTGGTAGGTACTTATTCGATTTTTTGTGGGGTCTTTACAAAAAAAAAAAAAACAACCGATTTCCAACAACAACACCTCCAAGGGCTATTATCAGCTTCAAGGTCACGACCTAACATTGAATTATTATTATACCCATACCAACCCACGTATGACCTTGAAAGCTCTCAAAATAATGTCAAATAAAAAATAAGAAGTCAAGTTTAAGGCCCACCGCGAGGCACATCAACGATTTCCTAGCTAAGAAAACGAAAACGCAAATAAGTGAAAAATAATTTTAATTTCGGAAGTCGGTGGCAAAAAACGAATACAAAACCAAAGACACCGAATTTCGAAATTAAAATTACTTTCACTATTTTGTGGTATAACAATAAATAATAACCATAAAAACTAAAGTTAAAAATTAAAGGGGGTCGGCATAGCGCCACGAAGGATGAGACTTGACCGCGCCTCCCGCGCGCCTTCCGCCGCCCCGATGACGCCCCGGCGCAGACATACCGCTAAAGAGACCTATAAATCGTCTACTGCGCAAGTCAAACCACGTGCTGTGTCAAGTCTCATCTTTAATGGCACGTATTGTACAATATAATTATAACACTACATATTTTTCCCCCTTCGTGTGTGAGTACGACTCACAGTTACCGGTTTGTTCAATTAAAGAATTAAATATCTGGCCTTTTCTCATATTTCGACGCAATAACTAAACCAGGATACCACGATCAAACGGGTTAGATAAAGATAGAGCTGGGACCAGCCACGCGAGCCGAGCGAGCGCTACATCCAAGTTGGTCGCAATTACTTGGTATTAAGTGTTTTTTGATATTTTTTTTGTCTGACAGGTATCTTGTAAAAAAATTTTGGACACGTATTTTTTCTTTTTAAACGTAATCAAAAGATTACGGCGATACATTGAGTTAAAATGTGCCATGACGTCACGTCACAAGAATGTAGATTTTATACTTACTTGTGACGTAGCGATCCTCACTCCCCAACTTTAATGCGTTTTATATACTCAAGTAATTTTTTATTAATATGACAAATCAAAAAATACTGTGTCAAATTTTTTTTTACTATCTGACTGACGGACTTAACAGATTTTTTTTTTTTACGCAGTCATCAACCCTATTATTTGAGGTTCACAAAAAGAGGGGTATCGTACATTACAAGTGTTCAATAATATTTTTAGGAAAGCAAAATGAGACTTATTTGAGATTCGATAAAATACATTTTACATAATCAGCCTATAATGTTCCCACTGCTGGGACTGCGACCTCCTCTCTGTGAGAGGGAGTGAGTAATCCACCACGCGTAGGGTAACCATTTCGAAATTTGAAAAGTCCTGACAAACAGCCTGACATTTGCAAAAAGTCCGGATATTTAACTTTTTAAATCTTTTTCTTTTTTAAAGAAAATCCACTTTAATCGAAAAGTCCGGACAAATGAGAAGGCCGGACATAGTCCGGACGCGGGGCCAAAAAGCCGGACATGTCCGGACAAATCCGGACGAATGGTAACCCTAACCACGCGGGCCCAGTGCGGGTTGGTAGATGTCACGTCTTTGAATTTTTTGATCCTAGGACATGCCGGTTTCCTCACGATGTTTTCCTACACCGTTCTGCCTGCCTTTGTAAAATGCATGCCATTTCTTATTTGACATTTGAGAGCTTTCAAAGTCAGAGTGGGTAGGTATTAATAGGAATAATACTCGTAATTCTATATTAGCTCGTAAAGCTGATTACAATCGCCTTTGAAGTGAAAACATGAAATATTTCATGAAATAAAAAATAAAAAGCATTGTGTGGTTTTATGAAACCACGGTGAAAGTGAAACTTTTAAGCGAACTATAGGCGCCGCCATATTGGCCTTGGCTGCTCTGATGAGCGCCTTTCACTTTATCCCTACTCCGCGGCCGACCGTCACGCGACATGCAACACACAGACGAAAAAGTTTGAAACGATGTAATAAAAGTTTCACTTTAATAAAACACTAACACTTCAAACGGCACGTTTATTTAAACTCTTAGGACGATTGTCCACAACGGGACATCAACGAGAACGAGACGACGCGACGGCGCCGAAGTAGCAATACATACAGGGTGACAGGGACATCGACGCGAAAACTGTTACCATGGATTCAGTACATGATTCTGAATCCCCGTGTAGAAAATTTTCGTTGGCTATAAAAAAAAAAAAATTACATCTGTTCCATGCATTTTGACCGCGTAGGTATTGCACTTTTCTATGAAACAGCAGACTTTTTAAATATACTTTTTTAACCGACTTCCAAAAAGGAGGAGGTTATATGTTCGACGCGTATGTTTGTTTTTATTTTTATTTTTTTTTTTATTTTTTATGTACAGTAAGCGCTCAAAAGTGCATGAGCACGCTAAGAGTCGTATTGCTGTGAACACGCGGTATAGTCCGTACATTTGTATGTGTAAACAGTCAGACGTCTGTGGTGGGTGTGAGTGCCGTACACACACCACAGAGAACGCAGTTTCGCACTACACACTATCGTATCGTCACGGTTCGCGGGCGCCGCACTTATATTTCCATAACTTTTGTTAGCACGCATCATACTCGTACGCGTGACCTTGGCCAGTGTATCGCATTGCTAAAATTCGAGAGTAAATTATATGTGCAGATAGCAGAAGGCGTTAAGCGTTGGTCTTAGATTCAAGATGGCTAAGGTTCTAATCTCGTAAATCACAGCGCTGTTTTTGCAAATATTATTATTTTTGTTTGCAATAATAATATTTTTAAATATCCTGCCTATTTATTAATGTTGTTATTGCAATAAAGGGTTTAGAATAAAAAATGCGTGATATGTTATAATAAAAAATAAATAATATTTATTCGTTATGTTTATTTTACTTAAGTATAGTTATCAAACTGCTACAATTATTTATCATTACTTCACCTGAATAATATGTGAAATAGATGTCTAGAAACTTAGAAGCAATTTGTATTATTTTGACATATTTAAATTTTGAAATGTTTTAAATTTTAAATGGATTTTTTTGCACCATAAATATAAAGCTTTGATCATGGTCTAAGTAATTAAGCAATAAATAAGAATATTAGACTACTTAAAATGTAAAAAAATCTACTGACAAAATTGTTAATTTTAAGGTTAAAGGCAGTCGTTCATATTAATTATTTTAAACTTTATTTGGCTTTAGTAAATATTGGTTGGTATTGAGGTTATAGCTTAAGTATTCATTTTCTTTACGAAAAGAAGATTGAAACTAAACCTCAAATTTTAATCCTAAAATAATACTATTACTAAAATAATATTAAACAATTTCGGTATATCTGCAAGAAATACAACAAACACCCTATTGAAACGTGCTTAAAAAATTCGTTACCATAAATTGATGCAATAACGAATCTGTTGTTTATTAAGTTGGTACGGTCAATATTTTAAGGTCAAAAACGGTTTTCTAGCTGGTCTTCAGTGATGCAAGCCTTCAGAGTGCACGGCGAACGGTTCATAATGACGTGTTTTTAATAATTCAGCAAAATATCTCGTTGGTATGAAACCATTTGTTTCATTCACCATTTGACGTCGCTGCTACTCGATAATAAGCCCCTTCCTCATATCTCTTAACCGTCACAGTATTTCTCTAGAACAAAGAAAAACATTGTTTTTATTACACATAATACCTAATTATTTATTATTCACTAATCGAATTAAACCTCACAATGAATTTAAAACTTTAAAGGCATCTTCTGTCTCAACAATACCTCTGTTCTATCAACAATACCCTTGATTAAGATTTATGTTTAGTAAAATATGAAATATATAAATGATAACACTCACACTTAGTCCGGTTTTATTAGATATTCACTTCACTTTTACGCAGCGCAATAATATTCTCTGATCTGATCTGATCTCTTCAATATATTTTATGCCTGCTTTTTGATAAATAACCACAACACTGCGCTAAATGCTCGTCACCAATATTATCACGGCACGAACCAACAAAGTTCTATTAATTGAATACTTGTAACAAACTGCATCTACCCCACAGAAATCGAAATAATTTACTTAGTTTTTTGTGGTCTACCTGCTAAACTTTAATATTTATGTGAACAAGACGAATGAAACTAAAAACGAATGATGATTATCGAACTAGTCATTGGTTGCAGACAAAGTGAGTGTGTGTGTGTAATGTGCGTGTCTACAGTATTGTAACAACTTATAGAAGAAGGTCGTAAGTCAAACCGAAGCGTCAGTCTATTGCTTTGTGAGATTGCTCATGGACTTTTGGTCGGTACTGTATGTCCACCGATTTCTCCGTCATTTGTGGACCGATTTTGAAAATTTTTTTTTTGTTTGAAAGGGTATGCTCCCAAATTGGTCCCATATAAATTTTATTAACTTTGCTTGGGTAGTTTTTGAGTTAGCTACAAAATACTTAGTTTTTTCGCACTTAGTATGTAGATGATATGATAAGTTCCTGTCACTGGTAGCAGGTAGTGGTATTTCAATGTGTGTGGGGTAAGTATCACAACTAAAAAGTGAAAAATAAAAACTTTTTGCAAAAAAAAACAACCGACCTCCAAAAAAAAAACACTACAAAGTGAAAAATAACTTTAATTTCGGAAGTCGGTGGCAAAAAACGAAAACACAAAACCCAAGACACCGACTTCCGAAATTAAAGTTATTTTTCACTTTGTAGTGTTTTTTTTTTGGAGGTCGGTTGTTTTTTTTTTTATATTCAGTCTGCCAGCGATGCCAATTGCCAAGCCATGCCTGTGATGCTGCCTGTGATTTCGCGACAAGTCAATCGTCATCCTGAGGATGCCTCGTTGAGAGGTGAAACACGTGTCGATTTCTTTCAGGGTTTTTTATGACTCTTTAGAAATAGCTAAGCGAAACAGATTACTAAACATATCCACATCTATTGTATTATTTTTTATGGGACTTAAACATAACTTGTGAAATGTGGGTGTACCATAGGTACTTACACCTCTGCATAAACCTTCATACTGGCTTGATTTTATGTATATGTTAAATGATGACATTTCAAGAATTCTTTGTAAAATTTGCACGCCGAAATTAAAAGTAAATACTTTCAATATGCACTAAGTGCGTGTTGTAAGCCATAAAACCAAAGCCCGATTGGTCAGAGCACTCGTTTTCCCGATTTTCCTCTATGGAGTTGAGACGTGGACAATCTGAGCAAGAGAAAGACAGAGGATAGACGCTTTCGAAATAGAGGCGGATGCTCCGAATTCCATGGACAGCCAAACGCACAAATGTGTCTATTCTTTCCCAACTCGACATCAAGACTAGAATCAATTCTATTATTTTGTAAATTTTTAACCGACTTCCAAAAGGAGGAGGTTCTCAATTCGCCTGTATGTTTTTTTTTTTTTTTGTATGTTTGTTACGCGATTACTCCGCCAATTATGAATAGATTTTGATGATTCTTTTTTTGTTTGGTAGATCATACTTCAGAGGTGGTCCCATATAAATTTTATTAACTTTGCTTGGGTAGTTTTTGAGTTAGCTTCAATTATACGTATTTTTTCCCACTTAGTATGTAGATGATATGATAACTTCTTGTCACTGTTATTTACATAGCAGGTAGTGGTATTCGAATTTGTGAGGGTAGATACCACAACTAAAAAGAGAAAAATAAAAACTTTTTACAAAAAAAAAAAAAAACTGACTTCAAAAAAAAAACACTACAACTACAAAGTGAAAAATAACTTTAATTTCGGAAGTCGGTGACAAAGAACGAAAATTCAAAACCAAAGACACCGACTTCCGAAATTAAAGTTATTTTTCACTTTGTAGTGTTTTTTTTTTTGAAGTCGGCTTTTTTTTTTTTTGTAAAAAGTTTTTGACGTTCAAAAGTGCCATACATGGGCCTATTTGAAATAAATGATTTGACTTTGATTGTCTACAGTTTGGCTACAGCGTATTTTGATTTATTTCGGCCACATAATGCGAAGGGGAGATAGCAGCCTTGAAAAGCTGGTCATTGTTGGCAATACCGTAGAAAGAGAGCATGAGGCCGGTCGCCAACACGATGGTCCAACCAATTAAAAGAAACTACGTCCTCAAGCTTTCAGCAGGTGGTGATGGCGACTTTGGCCCGGAGTCGATGGAGGCAGATTGTCCGCTTAATTGGGTCAAGTGACCATGATCCTCAATAATGAGGGACCGATTGACGAAGAAGCATTTAGTAAAAAGCTGTTATTTTCACTAACAGCCACTTCAATTTTATTTATTTGTATAGATTCAGAGGAGCTCGTGGCTAAGTACTATAGTTTGACCAATACCGCTGTACCGCGCCTTAGGAAGGCGCGCGGCGAGACGGGGGAGCAGTGCAGGCCGCTAATTCGTCTTCGCTCTCGGCGCACGCGGCGTCCCGCCCGCCGCTCATCGGTCAACACTGCCCCCCGCCTCGCCGCGTATTCCTAAGGCGCGGTACAGCGGCATTGGTCAAACTATAATAGCCGCACAGGTCGATCAGGTTAAGCTACGCTTGCCAGGGTTGGTCCGTGGATGTGTGACCATTTTCTACATATCGAGACTCCTCCGTGCCTCGGAAAGCACGCTAAGCCGTTGGTGCCGGCTGTCATTCGTGGTTCTTTGATTGTCGTTACGTGTCATCAGAAGCCCGAAAGTCTGACAACCAGTCTTACCAAGGGGTATCGTATTATCCAGTAACCCAGTAACTGGGATGTAGAGGTCAGATAGGCAGTCGCTCCATGTAAAATACTGGTATTCAGCTGCATCCTGTAAGACTGGAAGCAGACCCTAACATTGTTGGGAAAAGCCTAGGCAGATTGAGATTCTATAGATAGATTTTTATTAATAAAAAAAATCGCTTTTCATTTTTGCTTATGTGACCGCGTTGTAACATGTACCAACCCGCACTGGGCCCGCGTGGTGGATTACAGCCCACTCCCTCTCCCAGAGAGGGGGCCTGTGTCCCAGCAGTGGGAAAATTATAGGCTGATTATGTTAAACAGATAATAAGCACCTCTACCTCTTCTGTGATAACCTTCCTAGCCTTTTCCCAACTACGTTGGGGTTGGCTTCCAGTCTAACCGCATGCAGCTGAATACTAGTATCTCATATTCAGCAGTAGCGCTTGCGACCACTAGACCACCGAGGCAGTTATTGAAATAAAACTAATAATATGAAAATACTTAATACCTTCAGTCTCAGCTGAATACCAGTATTTTACATGGAGCGACTGCCTCTCTGATCTCCACAACCTAGTTACTCGATAACACGATACACCTTGGTAAGACTGGTTGTCAGACTTTCGGACTTCTGACGACCCGTATCAACTGTCAAAGATCTACAATGACAACTGGGACCAAAGGCTTAACGTGCTTTCCGAGGCTCAAAGAGGTCTTGGTAGGTATGTAAAAATGGTTATTACTAAGCCACAAGCCCCCCTTCCCCCACCCTGCACATACAGGGGATATTTTATATTCTTCATGTCTAGAATTATTGATGTATGTAGATTTGAGGAAAACACAGGTTCTGCATGAAGAGTAAACAACGCATCATCAATACATGTAGGTATCCTTGCATATTTCTCTACATATTATAAAACAAAGTCCCCTGCCGCGTCTGTCTGTCTGTTTGAACGCGATAAACTCAAAAACTACCAAACGGATTTTCATGCGGATTTCACCTATGGACGAAATGGTTCATGAGGAAGGTTTAAACCTGACGACGATTGTTGAAGATGTCGGAAAAAAATCATGCCGACTGAAAGCTTTAGAGAAAAAAAACTTTTTACAATAAAAAAACAACCGACTTCCAAAAAAAAACACTACAAAGTGAAAAATAACTTTAATTTCGGAAATCGGTGTCTTTGGTTTTGAATTTTCGTTCTTTGTCACCGACTTCCGAAATTAAAGTTATTTTTCACTTCGTAGTGTTTTTTTTTTTGTTAAAAGTTTTTATTTTTCACTTTTTAGTGTTGTGGTACCTACCCTCACACAAATTAGAATACCACTACCTGCTATGTACATAACAGTGGCTCCTGCCACTGTTATTTACATAGTGGGAAAAAATTCGTATTATTGAAGCTAACTCAAAAACTACCCAAGCAAAGTTAATAAAATTTATATGGGACCACCTCTGAAGTATGATCTACCAAACAAAAAAAGAATCATCAAAATCAATTCATAATTGGCGGAGTAATCGCGTAACAAACATACAAAAAAAAAAAACCTACAGTCGAATTGAGAACCTCCTCCTTTTGGAAGTCGGTTAAAAAAGGAAAGAAATTGCGTTTATTTTCGATGAACACGACGCAAAGAAAGAATAAAAACACGAAAATAACTTTACTGCTGTACTACTACTTTATTGCCGTACGCCGCGTAAACCAAGAGTTGCCAGAGTTACCTATTGCAACTGCTGGAACTGCGGCCTCCTCTCTGTGAGAGGGAGTGGGCCGTAATTCACCACGCGGACCCAGTGCGGGTTGGTAGATGTCACATGTCTTCGATGATGAACTATCTACATTTATTTGTTATGTGAAAGTAATTCCAGCCTGTGTTCTGCCTGTCAGTCTGTCTGTTACATTTTCATGCCATAACGGCTAAACGGATTTCGACGTTCGGCACACATTTAGATCATGACCTGGGTTAGGATAAAAGATACATTTCACTCTTCTTGCTCAAAAAGGCCGTCATTGTAGAGTACCAGAGCGGGGAAAAAATTGCATTTCTTGCTCTAGGGGAAAAAGTATTTTTTTTTAAATTTTTGTCTTTTCCAACGAGCCTTGAAAAATGAAAAAGTCTTTATTCTTTTGTAGAATAATCATGAGTATGGACTCGACTTATTACTTGTTCACAAAAAAAAGAAGAACATTTTATTTTTGAAAATGGAACTAAATGCGGCTATCTCTTCGGTAGAATGCGTGCATTGCGTTACGGCTACAGAAGAAATAAAAAAGGCATTGGCGCGAAATCTTTAGAAGTTTTCTCTATTTACGAATTGAATTGGTGACCGTAATATAATTTTACAACAGTGAAAATGTCATCATCTAGTGAGAATATCTTCACAGAGGACTGAAATTAAGTTGCCGGAAAAAACATCTCGTTAAATATCTAGAATTGTACAAATTGTACATTTAAATAAAATAAACTATTTAATATTGTATTGGATTATTTCATTTTCTCGCAATCGTAGTGAAAAGTAGAGTGTAACACACGGCGCTAAAATTTTAGCCCCTCGTATAACAATCTATTTTTTAACCGGTAGTATGTTTCCGTGGAATAATTGATGACTTCAACGCAGCCTAAGTCGCGGTGAAAAGCTAGTGTGGCCATAAGTAAATTAAAGTCTAAATGCAGCAGGGATCCTTGCAAATTTATGATAAGGAAAATGCACTTCGAAACAACATGCCAAGTCCGGTTCAGAAATTACTTATTTCAAACATGCCCACTGAAGGGGCAGCGAACTCGTCCCTCCATCGTAAAATAACAATGCATTGTTTATATAAAGGGTTTTGTGGACAATGTAACGTGTTTTTGGCATTATTTGTTTATTTTATTGGATCTCCGACAGAGGCTACACAATTACATGCAAGATTACAAGTACAAGTACCAATACGAGTGTGCGCTTCCAATTATGGGAGACCACATCATTCTCTTGTAATCTAGGTAAATACATTAAAGCTTGACAAAGCGAAAATAATAATAATGGTAAAATAAATCAAAACATAAACACGAAATCATAAAAGGAAACAAAATTAAATACAAAACAAATTAATAATAAAAACATTCATAATAACAATAACAATATGATTATTGACATAATGGTCTCGTATGACGGGAACCTCGTGAAAGCCGAGAAAGATAAACAAATCAAGTATCTTGACTTGGCTCGCGAGGTTGTCGACATGTGGGATGTGGACTCAGCGATCATTGTGCCGATAGTCGTATCAGCCAATGGCTTAATTGCCAAGAGCCTCGACTAACACCTAAGGAGGCTATCGTTGGGCAGCTGGATTAAGGGCTTGATTCAGAAAGCGGTACTCCTGGACACGGCTCGCATTGTTAGAGGGTTCCTCTCTCTGGAGCCCTGACCCTGTTCCCAATACCGGTGGGGATCATCATCATCATCAGCCTATAATGTTCCCACTGCTGCGACACAGGCCTCCTCTCTGTGAGAGGGAGTGGGCCGTAATCCACCACGCGGGCCCAGTGCGGGTTGGTAGATGTCACATGTCTTCGAATTTTACTACTACACTACTACTACTATACTATACGATACTATTTTTCATATGTTTTTTTAAATAATTTTATAAGAATATTTAAAAATATAATTTATATATTAATAATAATAATAACTGTAAAAGACAACAGACAAATATAACAGTGATTAAGTGATTAAGTCTTGGATATTATGACTTTAATATTTGTTTTGAACTTTCGCATATTGCGTGTAATTCATTACGCCTATGAAAAAAAAACCAAGCATTTAAAAAATAAAAAGAAAGAAAAAACAATGGCACTCCGGGAGTGCCGACAGAAGTGAAAATTTTAACAATTTTGTTGTGCAGGAAATACTTTTAATGTGGTAACGGTAAGTGTCGCGAGTTCAATTGTTTTTTTGTTGTTTAGACAAATTTTTTTTAGTGGTTTATTTAAACCAAAAATATGTTGTTTTGTACGCCATAAATGGCAAAATATGCAGATCTACCTGTTCTTTTAAGACCTTGCACATATTATTTGATGTATACTCATGTTTTACAATAAATATATTCTATTCTATTCTATTCAAAAATGCCCAACGCGCTTAGAGAAGATAAAAAAATATAAAAAAATATGCAGATTTAGCCGACGTACGCACGGACGTAATAAAATCGCGGCGGGATTTTATCACGCACTGGTTTTTCAACTCTCGGTGTTAAGCTGAACGTCTGAGAATACAACGCGCTTGGACGAGAGCGCGTTGAAAAAACAATTTTCAATGTCCAGTGCACGAAATATTGAGGTGTCGGTAACAGTATTGCGAGTTCAATTGTTTTTTCCCAACTCAAAAATGCTCACCGCACCGAAAAGTTTTCACTTAAAAAAAAGGTACCTACCTAATAAAGAAAATATATACTGCTTACTGATAAGTGCTACTATAATATTGTTGACTTTTAAAATGACAAATTTTGAATTTTACTGTCGACTTGATTTTATTATGACATATTTTTAACCGACTTCCAAAAGGAGGAGGTTCTCAATTCGTCTGTATGTTTTTTTTTTTTTTTTTTTTTTGTATGTTTGTTACGCGATTACTCCGCCAATTATGAATACATTTTGATGATTCTTTTTTTGTTTGGTAGATCATACTTCAGAGGTGGTCCCATATAAATTTTATTAACTTTGCTTGGGTACTTTTTGAGTTAGCTTCAATTATACGTATTTTTTCCCACTTACTATGTAGATGATAATTTGTAAAAAGTTTTTGTCCATAATTTAATATTCACTACTTTTTGTACTAAATTAAATTAAATTAAATTAAACTTTATTTTAGACTAAGGTTCACAATTTTGTTAGTATATTGGTGTTAGTAACAATGGTGCTTAAATAAATAGGTTGGCATTGTTATTTTTTTACAAGATTTATTTATTCAGACCTATGACTGTCCCCACCCAGTGTCCCTGAAAGGGTCAGTCCGGTCTGGCAGCGATCATTTTTAGAATGCTGTTGTCACTACCATGCAGGCGCTGTAGTAAGGAGGCCGCTTTCTTTCGCATGATGGCATGGAAGCCATCTGTGCGAGCCTCCGCGAACATTCCTGAAGCGCTACAACACCATGGCAGCCCCAACAGCATCCTAAAAGCATTATTAAATTGAACACACAGGACGTTGTAGGCAGGGACTTGAAAACGAAATTAATTTCGTTCCGTTACACAAAATGTTATCTAATAACGCTCCAAATTTTGTAACGATACTAAAACCTAAAAATATTAATAACGTTACAAAAAAAAAACGTTATAGAATATCATTTTTGTAGAACAACATTTTAAGTAACTTTATAGGTAACAGTAACATTAAGCTTATATCCACTTGTATAATAATAATAACGTTACAGATTTATTTGTATAACGTTATTCTTAAGAACTTTCCCCGCTGACCACCGCTCTGTCGTCGCCCAGCACCACCACCACCACCGGCCACCCCCGTTACGGCGGCCGGCGGCCGGCTGGTGGTAAGCCACCGCCGTATTCAAACATAAGTTCGTACGAGAGTGCACATTTTTTACAGACAGTGTTGTGAATGAATGGTTATGGTTATCTACCTACTTTTATTTTCATGTGATAGTGGTGCCGATTCTCTTGTTCACAAACTAAACTAAATTTAAGTTCAGTGCATCTTTTTCTTTCTATTTCATTAAGAAAAGGACAGAAGATAAATTTTAGTTTAGTCCTGTCAAATTAATCAGCGCCTGTCACTACTCCATACAAGTTTAGACGTGATTAAAAACTTGCCTACTAAAATTACGTCAATTTACGTCAAGCGCTGATTAATTTGACAGGACTAAACTAAAATTTATCTTCTGTCCTTTTCTTAATGAAATAGAAAGAAAAAGATGCACTGAACTTAAATTTAGTTTAGTTTGTGAACAAGAGAATTGGCACCAGTGTCATCTTCACAATTTTTTTTGGCAATGTTGCGTATCCAAATTAATAACGTTATTATTTCGTTTTACCGATACATTAATAACGATATATTTTAAATAATGTTTTTAAACAGTTTAAGATTTCGTTCCGTTTTTTAGTATCGTTATAGTCAAGGAATTAATTTTGTTGCGATCCTGGTGCAAAGGTACAAATTATCGTTACTGGAACTTCGCGTAACGTTATTTTGAGTAACGTTTCAAGTCCCTGGTTGTAGGCTCGGCGCGTGTATGACACCCACAGGCCACTCGTGCCACTCGAACTGACTCTAATTGTATATTTAATTATTGACTATATTTTTGCACTTGACTCTAATTTTATATAAGAACCTGTCATTAATAATTAATTTATAATTGCCAATTTAATTAATAACATCTAAATATTCTGTACGCCGAGTGAGGCAAAACATGTTGGACCGGTAAAACTATTTTTCCATCTATATGTGCAATTCATGTATCATGTTACACATGTTTGAATAAATAAATTTATCTTAATCTCTTTATCTTTTTAGGAATAGGATAATGATAAAATGATAAATGATTTTATTTCTGTAAGTAGGTTTGTACAAACACTTTTACACGTCAATCATATTTTAAAACTAGATGAGGTCGGCCTTTCCTATCTGACTACTCTGAGAAGAAAGGCCGAAACAAACTCAGAGGTCTCAGTCTCTTTTAAAGTTCAGACATAATCTTGGTCAGATCATGTGAAGGCCATGTGGATTGGTATCTGAAGTGGTCTTTTGAGAAAAGCACCACACAGATTGAGAGGGCCTGTCCAGTCAGTGCACGCATTTGTCAGTTATCGTGCAGCTCAACTCAGAATTTAAGGAGCTCAACGATTCGATGAACAATACCAAAAAAACCGGCCAAGTGCATGTCGGACCACGCACAATGTAGGGTTCCGTAGTTGGGACGAATTTATCCCAAGAACAAACTTAACTTTGTAGTTGAAAAAAAAATCTTTTATACAGAATGTATGGGAGAACATGTTTTTACAACTGCAAATCTAAGTTGGTCGATTATTACTCGTTAACTTGTAAAGCCTACTCAGCTGTGATAGTTTTCCTTTTAAATTCGTTATATAAGCTACTGCCGTGAATTTTTTCACATACCTAAAACCAACCATTTAGCTGGCAGGGGGGGGGACACACTTGACTCTAACAAAATTTTGCACTTTAAAGCTTAATATTTCGCAAACGGATCTCTGAATAAAAAAATGGGATTAACACACTCACAATGTTTTTAAAAGACCTTTCCAACGATATCCCACACCAAGGGATAAAATAAAAAAATAAAAACATCCCCACTTTACGTGTAGGGGAGGTAACCCTAAAAAAAAATATTTTTCATAATTTTATTTTACCACTTTGTCGGCATGATTAATATGTACACTCATACCAAATTACAACTTTCTAGTACTAATAGTCTTGGAGCTAGACCGCGGTCAGACAGACAGACAGACAGACGGACATGACGAAACTATAAGGGTTCCTTGTTTACTACGGAACCCTAAAAAGGACATTTGGGTAGGCCACTTAAATTACTCAAACTGTCAGACCATGATTAGAACTAACTGAGAAAAAATTAAAAACAAAACAATATAGATAGGATATAGACATAGGTTAAGTTATCATCATTCTCCTCCGCTTATTCCAATTTATTAGTGCTCGACGCAACATGTCTTTCCATACTTCTCTATCAGTCGTCATATCGATAGTCACCCCCTTTCTATCATCTCCCACACAGTCCATCTATCGTTTCTTTGGTCTTCACCTACTCGTATAGCCATCCACATTCATACTCAAAACTTTCCTCACGACATGTTCCTCATTCCTCCGCATCACATGCCCGTACCTATTTCCGCACAACTTCACCGGTGACACTTTCAGACTTCCTCTTATATACCTACTTATTTCTTATTCTATCCAATCGTGTAACACCACACATCCCCCTTAGCATTCTCATCTCAACTGCATGCAATTGCCTTTCATTCATCCTTTTTGTGGCCCAACATTCTGAATCTGATCAATCAAGAAAATCAAGACAGCAGGTCTAACCATTGTTTTATACACCGTGAAATTTGAATCACAGTTTTGCTAGAACAAACGTTGTTCAGACCATGGTCTACTACCAAACTAAAGCATCCAACAAAAAAAAAACATAATTGGTTTTTGAAAAAACACAAAAAGACAAAGTTTAAAATGTCAAGATTATCTACTGCGTAAACAATGCTGTGTCCTGTGCGTGGTGTCTGTGTTGTAGGGAGTAACGATAATCTTGACATTTTAAATTTTGTTTTTTTTTGTGTTTTTTCAAAAACCAATTATGTTTTTTTTTTTTATTGTGTGCTGTAGAACGGTAGTAGACCATGGTCTGAACAACGTTTGTTCTAGCAAAACTGTGATTCAAATTTCACGGTGTATATCTTCCCTTTAAGTTTAAAGGGAATACGGGAGTCGCAAATTGTTCTCGTGACCTACCGCCATTTCATCCATTCAGTGTTAATTCTGTGCTTAACCGGCCGATCTACTTCGCCATCGCTTTGCACGAGTGAACTGAGATAACGAAAGTCGGAGCAGACTGGGACACTGGGAGAAGCGTGCCATCAAGCTCTATGCCTCCAGAACTGGAGAGACTGCCAAAATCGCAGTTTTGGTTCTTCTGATTTTCAAGCCAACATTCTCCAGCTTCTGTTAACATTTCTCCAATCTGCTTTGGATCTTAGGTTCATCTTCACCTATAAGAACAGTGTCATCGGCAAACAGTATGCACCAGGGTGCCTCTTCCTGTATGTCCGAGGTCAGCGCGTCCATAATCAACAAGAAGAGGTAAGGACTTAAAGCCAACATTTGGTGCAAGCCTATCGCCAGCAGCTAACCGAAAGTACGATATTGGCTGAAATACAATAGACGTGAATATATTTGGTAACCTGTTCCGCTTAGCTATTTCTAAAGAGTCTTAAAAACCCTGAAAGAAATCAACACGTGTTTCACCTCTCAACGAGGTATCCTCAGGATGACGATTGACTTGTCGCGAACCTGAACACGGCGTGTTCGGTTCGCAACGCAGAGACTGCGTTCAGCACTTGGTGTGGCAACAAGTCAATCGTCATCTTGAGGATGTCTCGTTGAGAGGTGAAACACGTGTCGATTTCTTTCAGGGTTTTTTATGGCTCTATAGAAATAGCTAAGCGGAACAGTATCCTAATTGCGTAATACAATTAGGGCTTTTGAATACCGGTATTAATACCGTACAGAAAATTTCCAATACTGGGATCCCGGGATCCCGGTATTGGAAATTTTGAATTTAGAATTCAAACTCAATTTTTTTTTTATTTTTTTTTATTCAACGACTTACAAGTTTCACTACTAAATAATAAAACATTGTTTTTTTATATATAAATTTAAGTTGCAAACAGAATCTCGTAACAAAAATATCAAAATAACCTGACACAGTATGAGAAAAGTACCTAAATATACTTATATACTTGTACATAATATTTATAATAGTTAGTTGTATATCCTTTTCTTTTTTTTTTTTTGTGTGGGAAATTTTCAAATAACTTCTCCCGCTCTGGGTGGAGAATTTTCAAATAACTTCTCACGCTCTGGGTGGAGCGGGAGGGCGTGTCAGACTTTTACTGACTAAAACCCACCCGTGTTCCTTCGGTTGCCCTGTTGCCGGGGGCCACGATTTCCCTAACAGTTTTCTTCGAACCTCCGGCAGGCATTGGCCCTAGCGGACCCCGTCAATTCTGCTGACATCTCTTTGAGGCGCGCGTGGAATACAACGCGCCGTTGACCCAGGCTCGGTCCTTATCGGACGGCGAGCTACCCATTGCTCACCGTCCACAAGCCCGCACCTACGGCCTCCCATTTCCTCTCGCTCCGTAGCATGGCCCGAATCAGGGCCGGACGCGAGAGATCACCACCGCCGATCGCCTCCACGAGGATACGGCGATGCCCTGCCCAAGCCGGGCAGACCTCCACCGTATGCTCCACCGTGTCCTCCGGGCGATCCACACAGTGACGACTCCCGGGCGTTTTTCCCGCTTTATCCTGAACAGGTACCTCCCGAAACAGCCGTGTCCGGTGAGGACCTGCGTCAGGCGGAAGGTGAGGACGCCGTGGCGCCTCTCTAGCCACTCCTCAAAGAGGGGTCTTATCGCCGCAATTGTGGCGTGCCCAGCGCTGGATTGCGACAATCGCATTCTCCACGCCACCATGAGATCACGCCGGAGCTCTGTCCGCTGTGCCGCGATTTCTTGCGGCATCGGAGTTAAGCCCCAGCGTTTCGCCTCCTCGCGCCACTCCCAAATGTGCGCGAGGACCTTTGCCTCCAGATCCCATGGTGGTACTCCGGCAAGGAGGCTCGCCGTCTCGCAGGAGATCGTGCGGTATCCTCGGGCCAGCCGGATGGCCATGACCCAGTTGTTGCAGTCCTGTACATCACCTTTTTCTTGAAGATGGGCACTAGCGAACTATTGCACAACTCTTGTGGGATCATTCTGGCAACAACTTATTAAAGAATAAAGTCAGCCACATACATCCATCTTCTTTTAAACACTTCCATACTTCTACTGATATATCATCTGGGCCCATAACCTTTCCATTTTTAGGAAGACTAAGAATACTTTATTTTGGTTTATAAACGATTATTATTAATTATAATAGATATTGTACTTACCACCAATTACACTTAGAATAAAATAAACTAAAAATGTTGACTTCCGCGCCATCTGGTAGGAAAATTTTCACGAGCAGACCATATGTTCCACCTTAAGAAAAATGTTGCCATTTCTACTTACCAATTTTGCACAAAATATTCACAAAAACAGTTAAATCAACTTTTTACTCTACTTAGGTCATATATAGAGCAAAAGGTTTTCCGATATAACGTAAAAACTTTTAGACAAGGAATAAAAAGTAAATACTTGTGTAACAATAGTTTGTGGTTGTAATAGAAACTTAAATATAATGTTATTTTTCTGTGTAACCTTGGTATTTTAAATTACCGTTTTTATTAAGATTTGCACTGATCTAACATGGCAACATAGGTATACTTAGATACCTACTTTAATAAATTGTCGCAATTTTTATTGACCTGGTGGCGTAAAGTGGAACTAACAAGACCCATAAGAAAACCGGTTCCGTTTTTTTATACATAAGGAACCCTAAAAAGAAAATGACGGCGTTAGTTCCAATTTTAGCCACGCACCAATATATCCTGTACCGTTGTAAGTGAAAATATAAATACCTTCGTATATTTCTTTGTTTTGCTCGCCAGTAACTTGTTTTTCTGGATGATCATCGAGTAATTGCTTGTTTTCTGAAACAAAATATTATATTTGGTCAATTTTAGAGAAGCTTATCCAAAGCTGTTATAAAATTTCTATTATCAATCAGAAAGCTTTCTCCCACATCTTTCGTCTTTTAACATCTTTGACAAATACGTCTCCATATTTTTGCAGTCAACAGCTGCTCAATGCCCCGATTTAATTAATAAGCGTAAAAGAAGTCGCTTGTTCAAAAAAAAAAATGATGGATAGTGACAGCTGTCAAATTCTTAGACGCTGGATGGTAGCGACATCTCAAGTGAGCAAGTCGCAGTTTTTATCCCCATTATTCTACCTATTGCATTTATTCTGCCAAACCTGTAAGGCATGTACTCTCACGGAAACCCATAACTAACCACTTTTAAAACGAAATGCTGTGCACACGATGACGACACCTGGGGGCCTACCACCAGCTCTTATAGCAGTATTATTATAATCTTACTTTGACTTTTCGTACCATGACGTCCATAAAATAAGCTTATTGTAATGTTGAAACAATTTTATTTTCTTAGCGATTTTGGTGCCGTCACCTCTAAAAGTTCATTCAATTCGTACCACGACGTGACTTTTGACAACTAGCAATATTGTTTTAATGTCAAATTTAGCAATCTTAAAAAAGTTCCTCGGACTCGACGGAAATATTATTGTTTTGCAATTTATATTAAGAAAAAACATTTTCGTGTCATGTAAAGTTAGTAAAATGTATTTATTTACGTAAACTTGCCGAATGAATTGTGTATCTATAGATTTTAGTACATGTGTAATTAATTTCTTGTTAGATGGCGAATGCAGACGAACATTTGAGTTTTTGGAAGCGGATAACGCAGAAAAATAAAAATTCCCAGAGTACCTCTAGCTGCCGCCCGGAAACCCGACTGCAAAATTAATAACAAAACACTAATCACTGAGTCTGACCACAATATATTGTTTCGAACTATCTTCGTCAAAACATTACACATTTATTTGTTTTAAAACTTATTCACTGAGTAACCTTAACCTTCCCTTGATTCCATGTCGACTTTGTAGCCAGTTAGATCATAAATTCATTAGCAAATTATGTTAAAATAAATTCAACCTCATAGTAGTTATCCACTTGTAAACAAAAATATCGCTACATCGAGGCTGTGTTCAGAGTTACGCTGCAATCGATTAGAGCATGCTAACACCCATACCGAATTAGTGTCAGCGCGATAACAACGTGCTGTGAATCGTCATACATGACGTCATAGCATGCGCCATCTTGCGATAACGCTGACCATGCCCTAAATTAATATCACCGTGAGCGCTGTCAAAATGACAGTTGTGCTGTTTTGTTTTGAGTTGCACCATATCTTTAAACTAACGTGGCATTTTGGAAATTGTGCTTCTGGCTACAGTCGTCACCTAATCAAAGAAGAAGAAATTTGTTGTGTATACTCAAAGAAATACTGTAATCCAACCATCTTGTGCAAGCATATCTAAATCGATACGCAAAATATTGATGTGAGCGATTAAAGCGTAACTCCGAATGCGGCCCGAGTTTCAAATTTCATTCTGTTCCGATTTATATCATGTAATAGCTTAGCCGTAGCTTATTTTTAATTTTTTCAATTGTTTTTCTTATTTTTCAAAGCCAAATCTTTTAATATTTGTGTCAATTTCATGGAAATTACTCATAAAAATTATATTCTAATGCAAAGTAATATTTTAAGTAAAAGAAAATAATATTTTGCTTCAAGACCAATACTTCGTAGTAGCGATTCGGACCAACGTGTGAAAGGGACAGCGCTATACAGTTCACATAGCGTTGTTTCTTTTCTACTATAGCAGGCAATAGACAAATCTTACAAATAGTTCGTTCTTTCCCAGCACTAAGCAGGAATAAAACATTCTTGAACGATGAAGGTTGTGGTACGAATATGAGTTATGTTATTGTAAGCTTGAAACAAAACTCTCCTGAAATAAGATTGTTTCGTAAAAGATTGTGGTCGGCCCCCTGTTACCACCCCGGTTCTGTAGCGGTCGAACACTGCAAGCAAGAATAGTCCTTACGGTGGTGGTTAGTTATGGCTTTCCGCGATGGTACCTACTGGTGTTCAGCTGAATCCGGTTAGTCTACAAGCCGACCCCAACATACAGGATCAAATTAAATTAGCTAGCTAAACTCCACACGCAGACGTCACGGCTATCGATATCAAAAACGTCTTACATAACTCCCTCGCTTAACTGTTTCGTAATCTGTATTATTTATTATTTCCTATTGGTTCTTAGAAGACTTATAAGAATTTGGTTTACAACAAAACGAACAAGTTTACAATAAAAACAAATTTTATTTTCACAAATTTTTTCAACGGATTTTAAATACTTTGAAATCACTAGTATACAGGGTGGCAGGGACATCGACGCGAAAACTGTTAAGTACCATGGATTCAAAAAAAAATTTAACGCGGGGGGGTTCAGAATCATGTACTGAATCCATGGTTTCAGTTTTCGCGTCGATGTCCCTGCCACCCTGTATAGCCGTAGTACCGATGACCGTTGGGGTAGACGTGTTCTTGAGTGGAGACCGCGAATCGGTAAACGTAAGGTAGGACGCCCTCAGACTAGGTGGAGTGACGACCTTCGGGTGGCTGGTAGCAGCAGGATGAGAGTTGCCGAGAATCGAGCTGAATGGCGTGCAATTGGAGAGGCCTATATCCAGCAGTGGACTGCTGTAGGCTGATGATGACGTTGTATGGATTCCGTACCCCAAAGGGTGCCAACGGGACCCCATTACTAAGACTCCGCTGTCCGTCCGTCCGTCTGTCACAGGGCCGTATCTTTTGAACCGTAGGCTTTTGAACCGTAATTGAGTTGAACGGTGTTAATCCATGCGTCATGTTCGTGAACGGGCGCTGTCAGTAGGGACTGGTCATCTCTTAGCTGCCACGGCTTATTTTAATTAAATTTTTGAATTGTTTTATTTTTTTATTACGGACGCTTTTAATGTTCTGCATCGTTCTCACATGTATAACTTTCACAACAATATTTTGTAATCATATTTTGATTTAATAGAATCCGTGGAGTTTCTTGTCCGTTCTTCTCCATAGGAACCTACTACGCTTTGGAATGGGCAACTAGCTTCATCTTTCTAAATGACCGACCCCTTTACAATTCAAAAGTGCCTGCAACTGGTTTATTTTAAATAAATGCTTGAGTTTGAACAAGGTAGACACTTGAAATTTTCACAGAGTGTATACTACTATGGCTGCTATAACAGCAAATAATTAAAATTAAATAAAGTTAAAAATTAAAGGGGTTCCCCATTCAAGAAACATGTAAAAGATAGAATTATGTTGTGTTAAATATTGTTCGGTGGTACGGAACGCTTAGTGTGCGAGTCCTTCTCGCACTTGGCCGCTTTTCAAAATCATAATCATTTATTTGCTTATGGCGTATCCACACATGCCGGCGGCACGGCCGGCGGCCAACCCGGCGGCACGGCCGGCGGCCAACCCGGCGGCACGCGCAACTTTTTTTCTATTCAGCGACAAGGCAGCCTGAAAGCCGGCGGCAAACCCCGCGGCATAAGCCGGCGGCATGTGTGGATGCGCCATTAGAAAGTAGGTAGGACATAAATATAGGGGTTTACAAAATTTTGAGATTCCTGTACAATCTACTAATTAGGCATGCAAACATTGAAAGTAATATTACAAAAAATGTAATTAAAATCAAAAAGACAAATTCAATTTAAATTACCCAATCCAAATGTTTAAAAAGAAACTGACAGCCCTATTGCTTGATAAGTGTTTATATTCAATTAGTGATTTTTTAAATGACCCAAAACTTTAGATTTAATTATTGACATTGTATATTTCTTTATTATTATTATTATGCTAGTTTTAAATTCTATAATTTTTTGATTAATTTATTTTTTTGCTAATTTTAATTTGACTCTGATTTTCATTTGTTTTTTTATTGTAATAAAATTTCCTTTTAATGTTTGCATGCCTTATTGGTAGATTGTACAGGGATCTCAACATTTTGTGAACACCTTCATTTATGTACCTACTCTCAAAGCGAATAAATGATTATGATTATGCTTATGAATTTGGAAAAAAAAAAAACCTATTTTTTTTAGTATTTAAATAATAATTAGAAAATTCACAATGACAACAATTAATTAAAAAGCGTAGTGTCATTTAAAAAATCATTAATTTAATAATAACACTTAACAAGTAACAGGGCGGTCAGATTAAAAAAAAAAACTTATTTTGTCTATGCTTTAGTTAGTGAGAGGGCTTTAAAGCCAATTAATTAGATGGCGCGCAGATTTACCCATCAACGAGGTTTGACGTAAATAGCCGAATATTGATTTGTAACGTGATGCCTCCGCCGCCGCCGTCTGCGCCCGTAGGCGGTGTCGGGGGTTGTGCTGTACTATACGATGATTGATGCATGTGTACTGTTAGCCTGGACATGTGAATTCAAAAATCAAAAAAGTCAAAAGTGGTGGTGAATTGTCATGTCTATTGGGCAATTCCTCAACAATTGAAATTAAAAAAAAAATCAAAATTCAAAAGTCATTTATTCAAACTAGGCTGAGAATCAGCACTTTTCGAACGTCAAAATTACATAAGACAGTCCCCCAAAAACGCCCACCCTTCACCACTTCCTAGTGCCTTTAGCTGGGAAGAAGAAGTGGCGCAACAAACTCCCCAGCAGCACAGCTGTCTGTTCAAGTTAGAGAATGATTCTATACAATAGTATACGGGGTAATAGTATTGATGTCGGGGAAGTTGTGCAGGATAAGTTTTTAACCAGTGCGCAAACTTAAACACGTGACTTTACTCATCATTATGAACAACATTTACTATGGGAAATCGCGAAAAAAAGTCAGCTGTTCCCTACATTTATGTTCGCATAACTAGTCAAAATGAAGGAAACAGCTGATATTTTTTTCACGTGCTTAAGTTTACGCACTGGTTAAAAAAATTGGCGATGTAGATGCCACACAGGAATGAATACCAACTTATTATAACCACTTGACATAGATTAAAATCACAGAATAGAAAACTATTGACCACCAGATTTCCTCATTGTATATTAGAAAGAAAGAAGGACTTCCCCACGGAAAAAAAGGGGAGAATTGAAGAACTACACGTGGTGCGCCAACCCCACGTAACATTGGGACAAGGGAGCTGATGATTCACTGACAGACACCACATAGCCTTAACCACTGGGTCTAGAACCATGAAATTTTGCACCGGATTTTCTTATATAGCGAAAGTTAGCACTAAAGATGGATTTTTTAACCGACTTCAAAAAAAAGGAGGAGGTTTCTCAATTCGACCGTATATTTTTTTTATGTGTGTTCGCGGATAACTTCGTCGTTTATGAACCGATTTTGATGATTCTTTTTTGTTGGAAAGGAAATATCCAAAGGGTGGTACCTACCATGATAAAGAAACCAGGATCTCATGATGGCATCCCAGAGAAATCGAGGGAACTCTTCAAAAATTATAAGCATAACTATAGAAATGTGGGTATGTTTTATAGTAACTTATGCAGTTGCTCTCGGAAAGCATCATTTGGTGAAGTGGAACTGATGATGATGACCACAGATGGCCACCGGAACTTCTCAATAGTCAATACTAAGTATTCCACGGGTTGCGATTCGATTACTCTAATATGCTTACCAAGTAATTTATGCTTGTCACAATGCATATGGAGAAGTGGAGCTGATGGTAAAGTACCAAGAGAACTCCTCAAAGATTAACGTCCCTACATCGGGAAAAGCAATATTTTGTAAAAGGTGATGAGCAGTTGACATTAGGCTATTGTAACTTCACAAAGGGGTTAAATAGGAGATAAATCTTCGTCATTTTAGCCGGTGGGAAATCACGCGGCTTGTGATCATAATAAGTTTGTGATAAATAATAATGGACTTTTGTTTTTTTTTTTGCCTCTTTGGTCTAGTGGTCGCAAGCGCTACTGCTGAGCACGAGGTCCTGGGTTCGATTCCCGGGTCGGGCAAAGTGTTATTGGGTTTTTCTATCTGAAATTTCTCAGTAGCAGCTCGGAGTCTGGATTTGTGCCCGGTTGATGGCAATAGGCTCGCCCCCTATTACATCGGACTTAAACATAACTGGCGAAATGTGGGTGTACCTGCTACAGGGACACCTCTGCCCAACCCTTCGGGGAAACAAGGCGTGATGTTATGTTTATGTTATGTTGTTTTTTTTTAAGTACCTATATACAAGTACCTAAATACAACAAACCAAATTGAAAATGTGGATAAAGCCGGAGCGCTGAGCAGATTTTCACATTCTAGCGATCAAAGATTGATTAGGATAACGTTTACCTTACAAAACAGAAAGAAACCACGATCACAATACAGAGAAGGTGCACGAAGCTTTATAGACTACAAAAAAAATTAAAATGAAATATCAAAGCACGGTAAACCTAAAGATGAAACAGTACAAACATTTTACGACAGATTAGAAACAACTTTAAGTTCTATATACCCAAATACGTCTAAAAGAAACACGAAATTGGAATCAATAATTACACAGAAAGTGAAAAACCTAACAAAACAAGAGAAATTAAGACTCAGTAGACTGTATAGAGACGTTAATAAACTTATAAAAACTAATTTAAAAAACTACAGGAGTGAAATACTCTATTCCTTCCTGAAAAAATCAGGAGGCAACGAGAAAGTGAACAAAAAATTAAACACCACTAAAACTATGTTGACGCATTTATGTAACGATGCAGGTACAACGGTAACAAATAGCAATGACGCAATGGAAATAGCTACGCGAAGTTTTATAGGGAACTCTACAGAGAAACTTATAAACAGGACAAACAGACAAATACAATTACCTGGACAAGGAATAACGACCCGGTTCTACCTTTCTTAGAAAACGAGGCAGAATTATCAATCAGAAAGTTAAAGATCGAGAAAAGTCCCGGACCAGACGTAGTGACTAATGAGATGATCTTAGCATGAATAGGAAAACTAATTACTCCACTCAACAAACTATTCAACTTGATTTTACTTAAAAAAAAATACCTGAACAGTGGCAGTGTTCAGAAATAGTCCTTTTGTACAAAAAAGGAGACCCAACACTGATATCGAACTACAGACCTATAAGCTTAATGTCTTGTTTATACAAAGATTTTACATCGACCTTGCTTCGAAGAATAACGAAGGTGATAGACGAAAACCAACCAGTTGAACAGGCCGGTTTCCGTAGAAATTATTCGACAGTCGATCATATCTACTTTCTGAAGCAAATTATAGAAAAATACATAGAGTACGACAAACGTCTATACAGAATGTTTGGCAGAACGTTGAACATACGAAAATGGTGGATAGGTGGGGTCATTTGCTACTTACTCAGCCCTAATTTATTTGGCCCTGGCCCCCTGTATTTTTTTTTTTAATGCAAGTTGATATTAAGATTTAAGTATTTTTTACATCTTTCTGTAAGTTTGAAGACTCATTACTTTTTTTCTAGCTAACATCTGAATAAAGCAATCATTTTATAAGAAGCTGCCAAAATTAAAGACTAAAAAAAAAATATTGCCTGTTTTAACCATTTAAAAAAAAAAATTACACTTTAAAGTTAAGAAAGTGGTGAAACTAGACGAAAGAAAAAAAATTTTTTTTTTATCCTAGGGGCCAGGGCCAAATAAATTAGGGCTAAGTAAGTAGCAGATGACCCCACCTATCCACGATTTTCGTATGTTCAACGTTCTGCCAAACACCCTGTATATTGCCTTCATAGACTACTCAAAGGCATTCGACTTTATATCACACTACTCTATATGGCAGTCACTAACAGAACAAGGGATCAACACTGAATATATAAAGCTTATTCACGAAATATACATGAATATGTTTATAAGAATAGCACAGCAGTGTAAAAATAGAAGTAGCGGGCCCACCATTTAAGATTGAACGAGGTGTCAAACAGGGAGACCCACTCTCCCCAAAGCTCTTTATCGTTGTTCTGGAAAATGTCTTCAGAAAATTAAACAGGAAAAATATGGGAATTAAGATAGATGGGAAATACCTAACGCACCTTAGATTTGCCGATGACATTGTTATACTGTCGGAACAACCAGCGGAACTACAAACTATGTTAGAATTGCTCAATACACATAGCAAGAATATTGGGCTCGAGGTCAATCAAGAAAAAACCAAAGTAATGACTAATAAAGAGAGAGTTCCTATAACTGTCAACTCATTACCGCTACAACACCTACCTCGGCCACGTCATATCATTTAAGACTTGTAGCGAAAAGGAGATAAACACAAGAATATAGAACACATGGAACAAATACTGGGCCATGAAGGAAATTTTTAAAAGATCGTTTCCGCCTAGTCTGAAATCAAATGCGATGAGTATCTGCTTAATACCATGCCTCACTTACGCGTGCGCCCTAAGTGAATCCTTACCGACCCTGACAACCCCATTACCCTCCTTCAAGAGAGCAGTAGGGAAACCAGCACAGTGTACAAAAACAGACGCCTCCCGTCATTCCGACCCCGCCGCCGAGGTCCTTTGCGATCGCGACCGCGTCCCCGAGTAAATAATACTCCCCCCGACACTTGCTCGATAACGAGGTGCCAGCAGTTGTTACAGCTGAGCACGTAGCTTTAAATTCCCCGACTCATGATCAAAACTTTGATCCAGCCCGTTCCATCCTTGATGTCCTCCCTCCGGTTGACGCCCTAAGCCGAGGTTCGTACCCCACAGGGAGTGCCCTTAGCGAGCGTTCACCTAGTTTTAATTAGCATAGTTGAATAACCACTGGCTGGAGGTTTTAAGTGTAGTAGCTTAAGGCACCCACAGGAAATCCCGGTTAAGTAGTCATGATCTCAGAGGTCAACTACGAGATGCCATACATAAAAAAAAAAATCTTACGCGTGCCAAACTTGGTCACTAACTAAAATTCAGCAAAACAAGATAAGAACGTGTCAAAGAGGACTTGAACGTAATTTAAGTAACGTAAAACTAAGAGAAGAGTGAAATCTACTTAGAAAAATGGAGATGGGCAGGCCACATTCAGAGGCTGGAACCACAAAAATGTGCCAAGGTCTCGACAAACTGGATCCCCAGAAACAAGAAAAGAAAGAGAGGCAGACCTTTGAAAAGGTGGGTGGACGGTATAGAAAGAATATCTGGCAAATTTTGGCAAGAACAGCCAGACTTCGGGACGAATGAAAACATTTGGAGGAGGCTTTTATCGCCTCAGGCGGTCCTTACACGGAGGAAACAAACATTGAAGATACTAACACACAATACTAACAAATGTAAAGTTAAGATTTTTATTTCACCACTAACATACTTATAATAGTGTCTTACACTCCAAGTGTAAAAACCACGTTGATGTAGCTGTAAGGAATTAATAAAAGCTTTTATTATTTATATTATATGTTTTATAAGCGGTCATACATAAAGTAACTCCTATAATTAATGACCTCTACAATACAATTACCTACTGAATAAGTAAGATTGATGTTTTAAGGTTAGATCGGTAACTAAACTTCCGGGCTTCCGATAACCCGGAACTGACTGTCATATATTTAAGTTCGTATGAAAACCATGGTCAGCAACTGAACCTGTTCTCAAAGGCTGGGAGAGGTATTGTGCATAGCATAAATTGTTAGACGTTTAACCTTGCAAATCGATCTACATCGGCGTAAGAATAACCATGTATAGTCTACAAGTGTAATAACAATTTAAATGGACATGACAGAACAAATGTTCTATTTCTGTGACGTCAGAAACAATATGGCGGTTGTCGTGTCGTCTTTCATTTTGAACACAATGTGTCAAACTTGAACAATGGAGACATCTATTTACCGTCCATTGTTGTCGATAAATTAGTTTTCTTTGACTGTTGAGACGCAGTTTTTACTTCATAAAAAAATAAACAATGAAAGAAAAGTGGCATATTCATTGCCAAACACGCCGATGCGGTCCACGTAGCATAATCAACCTATAATGTTCCCACTGCTGGGACACAGGCCTCCTTTCTGTGAGAGGGAGTGGGCTGTAATCCACAACGCGGGCCCAGTGGTAGATGTCACATGTCTTCGAATTTATAGTTCTAGGACAGGCCGGTTTACGGTGGAGGTTTGCCCGGCTTGGGCGGAGCATCGCCGTGTCCTCGTGGAGGCGATCGGCGGCGGTGATATCTCACGTCCGGCCCTGGTTCAGGCCATGGTACGGAGCGAGAGGAAATGGCAGGCCGTCACCTCCTTCTGCGAAGCGGTAATGCTCGCGAAGGAGGAGGCGGAACGCGTGAGGGAGAGGCAAATTTCGCGCCCTCACGCCCCTAACCGCCGCAGGAGGAGATGCCTGGGGCGGGAATTGCGAGCCGATTTCCGGCCACCGTAGGCGCGGGCTTGCGGACGGTGAGCAATGGATAGCTCGCCGTCCGATAAGGACCAAGCCTAGGTCGACGGCGCGTTGTGTTCCACGCGCGCCTCAAAGAGATGTCAGCAGAATTGACGGGGTCCGCTAGGGCCGACGCCTGCCGGGGTTGCGAAGAATACCGAAGGGGAAATCGTGGCCCCCGGCAACATGGCTACTGAAGGGACACGGGTGGGTTTTAGTCAGTAAGAGTCTGACACGCCCTCCCGCTCCACCCAGAGCGGGAGAATTTCGAAAAAAAAAAGAAAAAAAAAAAGGACATGCCGGTTTCCTCACGATGTTTTCCTTCACCGTTTTGAGAGCAGTGGCGGTGAAATAATTTACACAAAGTCTGCTTGGGTTGAATCTACGACCTACAACTGAAGCCGCGGCCGTTTCGGCCGTTTCGGTACGGTATGTATTGTACCTAGATGTAAATACGTGCAAAGTCAAGTGGATATCTGATGTGTTGCACAGGTACACATGGTTTAAAGCTTAATATTTCGCAAACGGATCTCTTAATTCAAAAATGGTTGTAATACACTCACAATATTTTTGAAAGACCTTTCTAACGATACCCCACACCAAGGGACAGAAAAAAAAAACATCCCCACTTTACGTGTAGGGGAGGTACCCTAAAAAAAAATATTTTTCATAATTTTATTTTATCACTTTGTCGGCATGATTAATATGTGTATGTATGTACCCATGCCAAATTACAACTTTCTAGTACTAACAGTCTTGGAGCTAGACCGCGGACAGTCAGGCAGACAGACGGACATGACGAAACTATGAGGGGTTTACTACGGAACCCTAAAAAGAAATACACCGTGACATTTTAGTCGTTTTACAAAGGGCCACTCAATGTACCCGACATAAAATATACCTACCTCTAGGAGCAATTAAAAAATTGTTACAATATATCTTTTTTTTAATGAATGTTTAGTAGTCATTGGATACATGAAGTGGGCTGCTTTTGTAACACGACTAAAATGTCACGGTGTATAGATGTTTAAATGATACATTAATTTTGTAATTATTTTACTATCTTTGCCGCGAGTTGAATTATGCTCAACGTCGACGAAACAGCGCTGCAATTTGCAAAAACGTAAGAATTATTTTTGCCGTGCCACCTTGACTGAGCCCTTTAAAAAACTTGAGATCTGCATCTGGGATGGGAGCCACAAAAAATCTACATCCGCAACATCCCTGACCCTAATTGCGTAACTTATTTTCGTAAACGATTATGACAAATTTGTTTCATTTTGACAGCCCAACAATATTCATTGCGTTATTTACGTTGTTGAGCAGATTATTTTTCCAACTTATGAAGCAATGGATTAGCAATCTGTTTCAAATCGAAACAGATTGTGATTGTGTTGTATTACGCAATTTTTTAGGGTACTGGTCTGTAATGATTATTATTCAGATTTATTACAGTTGTAATAGCAATCATGTTATTGCGTTTATTAAATTTTTATTAATTTATTCATCTTTTGCATAGATTCTTTTCTATTTTGTGAATGTGAGAACGCTGTAGGCTTAGTGGACTGTAGACCTGTTGACCATTTTCTATTTTGTTAAGTACCTGGTACTTATTGAAAGACCTACACTGTCCTCCCATACCTAGTAACACTGTTATTTGAAAGTATTGTAAAAGCCAATTATTTTTAAAAGAGTAACTGTGGAGTTTCTTGCTGGCTCTTCTCCATAGGAAACGACCAATTGGAACCGTGCACCTAGCTTCTGACGTTTCATAAGTGCCTATGTAGGTTTATGTGAAATAAAATATTTTGAATTTGAATTTAATGTCTCTGGTACCTATATAATTTTCTTTAGGTACCTACCTACATCCAAGCACCTTCAGTGACCTTCATAGTCAATACTAAGAAGTATCTAATGATTATTGTGATTATGAGTGATGCTGCACTCGGGATTAACTAGACGAGTAATTTTGTTATCTTTACATAATATAAACTAACTGTACCCGTGGCTTCACTCGCGTGGAGGTCGGAAATTATCTTATGGGGACGTACTACTGAAATAAAAAGTATCGTATGTCCTAACCCAGGTTATGGTTTACTCATGTGCCAAATTTAATCCAAATCTGTTCAGCCGTTTTTCCGTGAAAGTGTAATAAACAAACAATTTAATTTTTGCATTTTTAATATTAGTTAAGATTGTTACTTTACGAGTGTTTTTGTTATTAAACTAATTATTTACTACATTGTATCTGTCAACGTTTACCGCATATTTATTAAGAGGATTTTCCTGTTTGTCGTGTAGTACCTATTTTTTATCAAATTGTTTTCCAATTACTACCGTGCTACCTACTAAGTTAGCCGAAGTACGCACGGGCGTATTTCCAATCTATATGTACAAATCCAGAACGCACCCATAGGAAACTGTTTGCGTATACATTGTAATGCTATTTTTAAATCTGATTACAATGTACCTACCTATACACAAATTTTGCGTATTGCTGGTGTATAGTTTGTAACGCGGACGAGCGCGTCCTGCAGGCCTAACATGACACACGCGACATATATCCACTCTCGCGCGACAAATTTTTGTCTATTTCTGTAGTTTTATCGTTTTCTGACAGCTTCGCCATACAAAATACTCGACTCGTTCTGTCAAACTTGATGTTTTGTCGACAAACCCTAACATGACATGTTATTTATCTCGATTTTTGACAGTTGAACACGATATAATCAGTCATTTTGTTGTATTTAGTCGTCGTCGATTTTGACGACGATAGAGAGTAGACAAAACGACAAAATTATGATACATAAAAAAACTCGAAAAAAGATGGCAGATTCATAGTCGTACTTATTGTACAATTTTTTTTTTTTTTTTTTTTTTGTACACCGGTGTACTATAGTGGAGGGAAGCACTATCACGTAGATGACTATTGACTATTACTTTCAGTAATAACCAGTCGCTTTGCCAATTATGGTGATTAAATTAATTAATTAACGAAATCTATTTGTACAATAATACACTTCGATTTGTCACTAATTTTAATTACCGTCATTTTGTATTTTAATTTCAGCATGCCAAAGAAATCATTTACATTTTAATCAAAAAGTCGGTTACATAAAAAACTAATCATAAATAATTAAAAGAGAGTATAATTAAGAGAGAGATACGTTTATTCAATAAAATACATAATTCCATGCATAAAATTGAATGAATGAAACAAAACTTCAAGCCGATGTTGCTATCATAAAAATAATTTGTTTTTAATAATTTGCAACATCGGTTTATCGTCGCGCGATAAAGAAGTGTCAAAGTGCCTTTGTCGAGTTTACTCGTCGTTTGCGGTCATGTTAGGGATTAGAATGACGTCAAAATCGTAGACAAATTACGATAAAACGAGAAAAAGAGCGTTCTCGCGCTTGTCATGTTAGCCCTGCTGGTTCCAAACTATACTACATCACTTACGCCTGATAAGAGTTAAAAGATATAGTCTACAAAAAAGAAAAGAACAAAAGTGTGAACTGGGTGAAATGGGTTAAGTTAGGTTAGAACTGTGACCAACCACGCACGAGCCGAGCGAGCGAAGCGAGCGGTGCTGCGGCAGCGGCCGGCGAGCGCTAAGTACTTCCAAGTTGCTCGCAGCCAGACAGGCTATTTAAGGGCCTATACTACCTCAAATGGCTTAGCATGATCCTCCGTTATATCGAAAATACTGCAGCATTAATTTTGAAATAAATTTATGTTAAAGTTAAGGATTAATGTTAAGTACTATGTTAGACGAAAACACGATTCCATAAAATTTTCTCGATAGAAAATAAATCCAAAGTTACCTCCAAACTGAACAATAAACCGCTAGTATTCAAAAAATACTTCAAATTAGATCATGAAACTTTGCATAATAACTGAACTAACTATAAAGCAGCGACTATGTTTTTTATTTTTTTTAAATTACCATTATTTTCGCCGTAAAAAGCAATTACCTAAATTATTTGCGCCTCGGAGCCGCTAGCACCCCACTCCGTCTCGCTCTCACGCAGTCCGCGAGCAGTATGGTGCGAGCGAGATAAAAAGTGAATTTGAGCTGAGGTAGTATGGGCTCTTAATATTAACGCAAGGTGCATTACGTCGCAAACAAGTTGGTTACCAGTTCACAATTTCTCGCAATCTAAACTCGATTAGTCCGTATGCGTACTGGAACTGTATACTATGGAATGAGGTAGTTAATTTGGTCACTACGAAGTATACGCGAGTATTTACGTACTACTCTTGTATAGATTGGAAGATCTTAGTAAAAAAGTGATTTCCAATGTATACGCGTGCAGTTTCCTATGGCTGCGTTCTGGCCTTCTATAGAAGGGAAAGACGCTACGCACGGACATAACAAAATCACGGTGATTTTTTTTCGTAGCGTCGAGAGTTGAAAATCCAGCAGTGTGTTTTTTCAACGCGCTGGGACGAGAGTGCGTCCCAGCTCCCAGCGCGTTGGATTCTCAACGCTGAAAATCCAGTGCGCGATAAAATCCCGCCACGATTTAATTACGTCCGTGCGAACGTCGGCTAAGTTAAGGAAAACGATTTGATGTTTTGCATATAATATATTTTATTATTATAATATTGTAAACTAGATTTTGCCCGCGGATTCGCACACGTGGATGTCGAAAAATATCCCACGGCAACGTACTACCGGGATTCAAGGTATCTACCCTATGTGTTCTTCTTTTTCTTTCGTGTGGTTAGTGATTGACCGGGTCCGCGCTCACTCGACCCACTTAGACTCGACCCGAACAATAATACCAGATGTTTTTCTACCAATTCAGTGCCATTTGTACAGTCAGGCAAAGTGACAACAAAACAAAACAAACAAACAAAAAACTTTAATCTTTTAAATGTGTTGTTCCTACCTAGTTCTTTAAAATAAGTCATCATCATCATCATCAGCCTATAAATGTTCCCACTGCTGGGACACAGGTCTCCTCTCTGTGAGAGGGAGTGGGCCGTAATCCACCACGCGGGCCCAGTGCGGGTTGGTAGATGTCACATGTCTTCGAACTTTTGGTTCTAGGACATGCCGGTTTCCTCACGATGTTTTCCTTCACCGTTTTGAGAGCAGTGGTGATGAAATAATTTACACAAAGTAAAACGCCTGTCTGGGTTCGAACCTACGACCTACAACTCGTAAGTCGCGGTCGTTACCACTGGGCCACCACTGCAAAATAAGTAGGTACCTAATGTTTGGTACCCATTGGCGGACAACTCGTTTTTTGTTTCGGGTACCATGGTCCCCCGCAGCGCTTGAGTAGATAAGTTTGTAATGATAATTAATTATTAATAATCTGTGATTGTTACTACAAAGCGTATAACTATATTAAAAAAGAATAAGTTCTTGTTTAATTATTGATTTATTTATCCAAACATTATTTAATTTTTACACTCTCTGTGATGCAAGCGTTAAAAATCGACACTTTTCTGACTACACATCTACGTTTTTACGCCTATTAAAACCGAAATATCCAGGTATTATTCTTCGGGTCGAATCTAAGCGGGTCGAGTAGGCGCAGACCCGATTAACCTGGTGTCAGAATTTTAAGCCGCCCAAGGGGTTTCTTTTTTTTTTTCGTTGGGAAATTATAAAATAACTTCTCCCACTCTGGGTGGAGCGGGAGGGCGTGTCAGACTCTTACTGACTAAATGTTGCCGGGAGCCACGATTTCCCTTTCGGTATTCTTCGCAACCCCGGCAGGCATCGGCCCTAGCGAACCCCGTCAATTCTGCTGACATCTCTTTGAGGCGCGCGTGGAACACAACGCGCCGTCGACCCGGGCCTGGTCCTTATCGGGCGGTGAGCTACCTATTGCTCACCGTCCGAAAGCCCGCGCCTACGGTGGCCGGAAATCGGGTCGCGATTCCTGACGACCAGGGCGTCTCCTCCTGCGGCGATTAGGGGCGTGGGAGCGCAATTTTTGCCTCTTCCTTACGCGTTCAGCCTCCTCCTTCGCGAGCATTACTGCTTCGCAGAAGAAGGTGACGGCCTCCCATTTCCTCTCGCTCCGTACCATGGCCCGAATCAGGGCCGGACGCGAGAGATCACCGCCGACGATCGCATCCACGAGGACACGGCGATGCCCTGCCCAAGCCGGGCAGACCTCCACCGTATGCTCCACCGTATCCTCCGGGCGATCCACACAGTGGTGACATCCGGGCGTTTCCTCCCGCCTTATCCTGAACAGGAACCTCCCGAAATAGCCGTGTCCGGTGAGGACCTGCGTCAGGCGAAAGGTAAGGACGCCGTGGCGCCTCTCTAGCCACTCCTCAAAGAGGGGTCTTATCGCCGCAATTGTGGCGTGCCCAGCGCTGGGTTGCGACAATCGCACTCTCCACGCCACCATGAGATCACGCCGGAGCTCTGTCCGCTGTGCCGCTTCAAGGCAGCCCCGGCCCGCTCCAGTTTGGGAGCCAAACGTTGGAAATGCTCCACGAAGTTCCACCGGCTGTCGAGGAAGAGTCCCAGATACTTCATCATCGACTCGACGCCGATGTGAACCCCTCCCGCCATTACCTGGGAACCCGACGGTGGCGCATTCTGAGGACCATGAAAACCCATGGCCTCGAACTTGTGCAGGGCCACCTTGAATCCCAATTGTCGGATCCTGTTGACGATTGTCGCAACCCCGCGTGTTGCTAAGTCGGCCGCCGCCTGGTACGACTACCCCTACGCCAGGACCAACGTGTCGTCAGCGTAACAAACGACGCTGACGCCGCTAGGGAGGTCGGCGCGCAGCATCCAGTCGTATCCGATGTCCCATAGAAGCGGCCCCAGGACCGATCCCTATGGGACACCGTACGACATCTCTCAACGGTTCCAATCTCCTTGGTGACCGGGGTAGGTGACAGCTCTGTCCGTCAAATAAGCCTCGATCACACGATAGAGGTAGGTCGGCATCTGGTGATACCTAAGTGCCTCCCTAATACAACTCCAGGGCAGGGTGTTGAAGGCATTGGCGATGTCTAGAGACACCGCCAAGACGACTCCACTCCGGGCCACAGAATCCCCCGTCGTGAGGGCCCGCACGCGCATGATGGTGTCCACCGTAGAGCGCCCCCTGCGGAAACCGAACTGGCTCTCCGCCAGATCCGGCCCCACCCGCACCAGCTGCCCGACGAGGCGGTCTACAATGACTCTTTCAAAGAGCTTGCCCACCTCGTCGAGCAGCACAATGGGCCAATAGGCGGACGGAGAGTCCGCTGGGCGCCCCGGCTTCCTGATGAGGACCAGTTTCCCAGTCTTCCAACGAAGTGGGAACAGGCCCCTCTTCATGCATGCGCTTAGGAGCCCCCTTAGTCGAGGCCCGAGAGCCCCCATGGCCAGGACCCAGGCTTGTCCGGGTAAGCCGTCGGGTCCTGGGGCGGTATTTTTCGCACTCACCTTGCGTACCACCACTCTCATCTCTACCTCAGTCACCTCCGGAGCATCGTCGTCGTCGTTGGCACCGCAGTAGGCGGAGCCATGGGCGGGGGCGTATGTTCCCCTCTTGAAGGGAACAGAGAGCTCACCACATCCCCCACAAGCTGGGGCCGAAGACTGGGGCCCATGGGCCTCTGACTTGGCTTCGAATGCCATCCATCCTATGTGTTAATCCTTGTTAGAAACTGTGTGCCTCAATTAAATACGTTCAGCCGTTTTTGGGCTAAACCGGAGCCATCCATACAGAAAAAAAGACAAACCTAAAAAAAAAATCTTTGTTTTCAATACTATTTTTAACCCCCGACGCAAAAAGAAGAGTGTTATAAGTTTGACCGCTATGTGTGTGTTTGTGGCACCGTAGCTCTTAAAAGGGTGAACCAGTTAGAATGCGGTTTTGTTTATTTGAAAGCACATTTTATAGTGATGGTTCTTAGACATGTTTTATCCTAATTGCGTTGTGTGCTATTTTTTTTTCCTAATTTATGTTTAATGGGTATTTTGTACCGACCTTTTTTTTCACTTTTTTATGTCACGTGTTTATCAGTGGAAACTTGTAAATGGCCTTAAATTTTATATAATTTAAGAACACTGTGTAAGTTAGCTGTAAGTTTCCCGAATATAATAAAATAAAATAAAATAAAATAAAATAAAATAAAATTGGTTTATTCGTTTGAAGATTATCAGCTCTTTTCTAGTTGATAAATGGATGTGAGTATCTTCCATAGGTCTGATCGATTTGAAATTTGGTATTCTGTTACTTCAATGATATTAGAAGAACATAGTAACCTTGAACTGATGCTGCAGCATCACCTGGAATTTACAGGATACCCAACTCCCTTACCAACTTACAGCACAGGTATCGTGTTTGGGCTCATTGGAATGGTCTCAATGAAAACTTTATAGATAGATGGTGAACAGGGTCTGGTGATGGAGTAGGAAAGAGAAATGAGGAAATGTTTGTGCCGGGAGTTAAAAAAATTAACTGTCAAAAATGCACTTGTATTGTATGTACAGACGCCAGCACTTCAAGCTACTACAATCTGTCAAATTTATTTAATAGATTTTCAACTTTATCGCTGAAGTTTAAGGTTCAAAGTTGATTAGGAAAATTTGACAGTTTCGGGTAGCTTGATGTGCTGGCGTCTGTACAGATAGATATTTTAATAATATACATAAAGGCCTGCCTCGTTGGTCCAGTGGTCTTAAGCGCTACTGCTGAGCATGAGGTCCTGTGTTCGATTCCCGGGTTGAGCAAAGTGTTATTGGGTTTTTCCATCTGGAATTTTTCAGTAGCAGCCCGGAGTCTGGATTTGTGCCCGAATGATGGCAATAGGGTCACCCCTTATTACATGGGACTTAAACATAACTGACAAAATGTGGATGTACTATACACCGTGAAATTTGAATCACAGTTTTGCTAGAACAAACGTTGTTCAGACCATGGTCTACTACCATTCTATAGAATCCAATAAAAAAAAAAACAAACTTGGTTTTTTAAAAAACACTTTAAAATGTCAAGATTATCTACTGCTTACTAAATTTCGTTTATGGAGGTACATTTCCCTGTAGAAAATGCTGTGTCCCGTGCGTGGTGTCTGTGTTGTAGGGAGTAACGATAATCTTGAAATGTTTAACTTTGTCTTTTTTGTGTTTTTTTCAAAAACCAATTATGTTTTTTTTTATTTGATGCTGTAGAATGGTAGTAGACCATGGTCTGAACAACGTTTGTTCTAGCAAAACTGTGATTCAAATTTCACGGTGTATAGGTACACCTCTGCCTGACCCTCCGGGTAATACAGGTTATGATGATGATGAAGATACAATAAAATATTAATAGCCTTCATAGATATTGATAATAACTTAGTTGCGATTTTCTCAGAACCAATTATAAACTACTTAATACCAATGAAACGATTAAATTGTCATCATAAGCAAGCAAACCTAAAGACCCTGGGCTCACAGTGCGAGTCTTTATAATGTGCATGTCACCGTATAATTATGAACTTCGTTAGTTTATAATTTATCGGTATTATTTCCGTTAAATTATAAACTGTCGAAAAATTGTGAACTGCAACGAACCATTTACAATTTAACGCATTATTTTTCGCTAGTTTATAGTCTTTAGCTAGCTTGTTTGCGACGTAACGCACCTTGCGCTAATACTAAATAGCCAGTCTAGCTGCGAACAACTTGGAAGTAGTGCTTGCCGGCCGCTGCCGCGGCACCGCTCGCTCCACTCGCTCGGCTCGCGCGCGTTTGCTCACAGTTCTAACCTAACCTAACCCATTTCACCCAGTTCACAATTTTTTGTCAGTTTATAATCTAACGGAAATAATACCGATAGATTATAAACTAACGGTTCTCACAATCTTACGGTGATATGAACATTTCGAAATGAGGGAGGGAATCCATGCATAATTTTATAGACGGATTTTTTTTTTAAATCCTAATATTTTTTTTTTATAATTTAAAAAAAAATTGAAACAAAACGGTGTAAGTAACTTTTAAACTAAAAGACGAACAAAAGGAAAAAAAAATTGGTTGCCTGTAAAGTCGGTTTACGGATGATAATTTTACGTGATAACGTCACAAGCCGAACGCTTAGGCCGATCGTGCCTCTCTATCGCTTGTTCCGCGCTCTCGCTTGCACGCTCAGCTCAGGCGGAACGTGACACTTTTTCGTGTGTGCAGCCGGCGTTCATCGATTTATAAGACGTTATCACGTCAAAAAATAAAAGGATTTTTTAAATATTTTTTCCGTCGATCAAATTAAGCATAGATTCCCTCATTTAAGTTAAAGTCAAATCATTTATTTCAAATAGGCCCTTATATAGCACTTTTGAACGTCAAAATTTATAAAATAATAGAATTGATTTTAGTCACCCCTTCCAAAAGATAGTTTTCGTATGGAGAAGAATGGGCAAGAAACTCCACCGTTACTCTTTTAAAATGTTTTACAATATTTTGTATAGTTACAGTACCGACCAAAAGTCCATAAGCAATCTCACAAAGCAATAGACTGACGCTTCGGTTTGACTTACGACCTTCTTCTATAAATTGTTACAATACTGTACACGCACATTACACACACACACTCACTTTGTCTGCAACCAATGACTAGTTCGATAATCATCATTCGTTTTTAGTTTCATTCGTCTTGTTCACATAAATATTAAAGTTTAGCAGGTAGACCACAAAAAACTAAGTAAATTATTTTGATTTCTGTGGGGTAGATGCAGTTCGTTATGAGTATTCAATTAATAGAACTTTGTTGGTTCGTGGATAATATTGGTGACGAGTATTTAGCGCAGTGTTGTGGTTATTATTATCAAAAAGCAGGCATAAAATATATTGAAGAGATCAGATCAGATCAGAGAATATTATTGCGCTGCGTAAAAGTGAAGTGAATATCTAATGAAACCGGACTAAGTGTGAGTGTTATCATTTATATATTTCATATTTTACTAAACATAAATCTTAATCAAGGGTATTGTTGATAGAACAGAGGTATTGTTGAGACAGAAGATGCCTTTAAAGTTTTAAATTCATTGTGAGGTTTAATTCGATTAGTGAATAATAAATAATTAGGTATTATGTGTAATAAAAACAATGTTTTTCTTTGTTCTAGAGAAATACTGTGAGGGTTAAGAGATATGAGGAAGGGGTTTATTATCGAGTAGCAGCGACGTCAAATGGTGAATGAATATGAAACAAATGGTTTCATACCAACGAGATTATTTGCTGAATTTTAATAATTCAATCTTCTTTTCGTAAAGAAAATGAATAATTAAGCTATAACCTCAATACCAACCAATATTTACTAAAGCCAAATAAAGTTTAAAATAATTAATATGAACAAACTGCCTTTAACCTTAAAATCAACAATTTTGTCAGTAGATTTTTTTACATTTTAAGCAGTCTAATATTCTTATTTATTGCTTAATTACTTCGACCATGATCAAAGCTTTATATTTATGGTGAAAAAAATCCATTTAAAATTTCAAACATTTCAAAATTTAAATATGTCAAAATAATACAAATTGCTTCTAAGTTTCTAGACATCTATTTTACATATTATTCAGGTGAAGTAATGATAAATAATTGTAGCAGTTTGTTAACTATACTTAAGTAAAATAAATATAACGAATAAATATTATTTATTTTTTATTATAACATATCACGCATTTTTTATTCTAAACCCTTTATTGCAATAACAACATTAATAAATAGGCAGGAATATTTAAAAATATTATTATTGCAAACAAAAATAATAATATTTGCAAAAACAGCGCTGTGATTTACGAGATTAGAACCTTAGCCATCTTGAATCTAAGACCAACGCTTAACGCTTTCTGCTATCTGCACTTATAATTTACTTTCGAATTTTAGCAATGCGATACACTGGCCAAGGTCATGCGTATGATGCGTGCTAACAAAAGTGAAGTGCGGCGCCCGCGAACCGTGACGATACGACAGTGTGTAGTGCAAAACTGCGTTCTCTGTGGTGTGTGTACGGCACTCACACCACAGACGTCTGACTGTTTACACATACAAATGTACGGACTACACCGCGTGTTCACAGCAATACGACTCTTAGCGTGCTTATGCACTTTTGTGCGCTTACTACTTGCTTTTTTTACCCTGTAAAATTATTTAACTAATGTAGGTACCTACATTAGTTAAATAATTTTACAGGGTAAGTTTTTATCCAGTGCGCAAACTTAAACACGTGACTTTACTCATCATTATGAACAACTTTTACTATGGGACCAAACCTGAAATCGCGAAAAAAGAAATCAGCCGTTCCCTACATTTTGACGAGTTATGCGAACATAAATGTAGGGAACAGCTGATTTTTTTTCGCGAGAAAAGTACAATACCTACGCCGTCAAAAGTTTTGACCGCGTAGGTATTGCACTTTTTTATGAAACAGCATTTTTTTTAAATAACCGACGATAATTTCAACGCGGGGTCAAAGTCAAAGTCAAAGTCAAATCATTTATTTCAAATAGGCCCATGTATGGCACTTTTGAACGTCGAAATTTACAAAATATTAAAAATGATTCTAGTCGCCCCTTCCAAAAGGTAGTTTTCGTATGGAGAAGAATGGGCAAGAAACTCCACCGTTACTCTTTTAAAATGTTTTACAATAGTTTGTATAGGTACGTACATTAGTCAAATAATTATATGTGAAGACGATGCACCTAGAATAAAATTACTATACCACAATAGGTAAAAAGAATTAAAAATGAAGCAACGACAGATAATTTAATATGTGATAGATACATGGTGCTCACATATTTACAAACATTGTAAAAGTAGACGATTTTCCTAAAATTTTGTAATTAATAAGTCAGTGGATTAATATTTTTGCATTCAACGCATACAGACGTGCTCATCAATGCATAATATCAATAAAATAAATTAACGCTTGCATAAATAGTGACCTAGTTTCAGTGTATTAGCGTGTACAAATAAACATTATAGTGATAATTTAAAATAATGAACTGAATGATTTTTTATAAACTGATACATGGAAGACAGCCCCTTTAATCGGAGCGCGAAGATGCGACGCAGCCCTCCACCGACACCGACCCCGGTGCCGACACCAGCACCGACATCGCCCCAACAATCAAGACAGGACCAAGATGAAAAAGTTGAAGTTGTGTCTACTCCGGAGATTCAGAACTGGATGGGGTCTATTGAGCAGTGCCTGAATGAGGTCTGTGTTATTGCTTCTGAGGGAAAGCTAAACGCTGATCAGAAGGTAAAAATAAGCAATCTTTGCCGAAAAGTTGGACATGGAGTTTCGCAAATGGCTGTTCAATACCAGTCACTAAAGCAAAAAGCCATACAAACCCATACCTCCCTTAAAACCATGACCGAAGCTCGAGACCTATCAGATTGTCTAATGGAGATGAACCGGACGATTCAGGAGTCCTGTACGAAGCAGGAAGCATCTACATCTTTTGCAGCTATGGTGAAGAACGGCTCTAAAACCTTTGTTCGTCCTAATACCCTTAGCTCCGTGGCCATTTATCCCAGTGACAACTCAAAGACCAGTGACGAAACCAAGAACATGATTCAAAAAATCATATGCCCTGGAGAAATGAAACTGAAAGTACGAGGCGTACGTAAAATTGGAAAAGGAGGACTTATAATCAGCACTGAGACCAAAGATGACCTAGACAGGCTCAAGCAAACAGTCCAACTCGCTTCGTCAGGTCTTACCGTCGACGAACCTAAAAAGCGCAAACCTCGCATTATAGTAATAGGAGTACCTACATCAATGGCTGAAAATGAGGTTTATAAATGTATTTATGAACAAAACTTAGCCGAAAAACTGCCCGCTATATCCCTAGATACATTTTTGACCTCAATAAAACTAAGCCATAAATCTGGCAGGAAAGATGTAGAGAATTGCAACTTTATTATAGAAGTTCCAGCCGTCATACGTAAGGCCCTCATCACTCAAGACAGATTATTCATAAATTGGTCGTCCTGTCCGGTACGAGACTTCACACTGGTAACAAGATGTTACAAATGCCAGCAGTACGGTCATGCGGCCAAAACATGCAAAATTGCTGCCCCTACATGTGGACATTGCGGTGAAGAAGGACATAATATTCAAGACTGTGCAAAAAAAGCCGGTGCGCCAAAATGTGCTACATGTTTGCGCTTCAAAAAACAAGCCGACCACAAGACAGGAGACGCAGATTGCCCGGCTAAAAAAGCTGCCGAATACAGGTACATCAACTCGATCGATTATGAAGGCGCCTAAGAGCGCCACATACTTGTGTATATTTTAGACGTAATTTATTATTGTTATTTTTCTAGTTTAGTATGGATAATAACTTAATTACCGACATAGATAATACATTTTTAACTGTATCAAAGACATGTGACGTTGAGGATTGCAGACAATATCTTTCCGATTATAAAAAGTCACTAACCGTACTAACCCAAAACATTCGTAGTATTTATAAGAACATAGATAGCTTTAAAATTTTCCTTCATAGACTTAACTTTGATTGTGATTTATTGGTACTAACCGAGTGCTGGCTAGCTAACCGCATCGATAACCTTCCAGTAATACCTGGTTATAACCTATTACATACCAAAAGAAACCAAAATCAAAATGATGGTGTAGTGGTTTTTGCTAAGGAATCATTACAGGTAACAGTCGAGGAACCTACTCTACAAGACTGTATGATTAATTGCTTAGTAATCAAAATTGGTACAACCACAGCGATAATCGCTATGTATAGGTCCCCTTCCGTTAGAAACTTGGATTCTTTTCACACTTCCTTAAACCAGATTTTTCAAGCACTAAGCTCTTTTAAGAATGTTATACTAACAGGTGATTTAAATATAAATATTGGCTCCGAAAACTGCGATGCAGGGACCCAAGATTATCTTAATATATGCTCATACCATGGTTTTCTCCCAGCTCACCTATTGCCTACTCATCAGAGCGGTTCCTGTCTCGATCATATGATGATTAAAACAAGCCTATCATATATTACGCTTGTTACTAACGCAACAATCACGGATCATCATGCTGTCCTACTTACCGTAAATTTAACGCTGCCTAAGCTAAATCGTCCCCAGACCAAAAGCAAATTAAACACAAATAAACTCGAATATGATTTATGCAACCTAGATTTTAGCCTAGTTTACAATACTGCTGACGCTAATTTGGCTTTATCGTACTTTATAAAACATGTCCAACAAGCAATATTACGTAGCACGACAGTTTCTACAGTGAATAAGAAACTTTATAATATTAAACCTTGGATTACTCCTGGACTAATTCGATGTATAAGACACAGAGATAAACTTCATCAGAGAACTAAGAGATATCCTGATAATCTAATAATCCAAACCACTTATAAAAGATACAGGAACTTTTGCAATAATCTCCTAAAGAAGTTAAAAAATAATTACGATAAAAATGAATTAAATAGAGCAGGTAACAATAGCAAGCAACTTTGGAAACATATCAAAAACGTCACCAATATGTCTAAACAGCGTGAATCAAATTCGAGTTTACTGCTTACTAATCCTTCACCACTCTTGTCAGCTAACAACGTTAATAACTTCTTTGTCAATGTTGGGAAAACTCTTGCTGAACAGATTCCGAAACATTATCGTGACCAATCACCTTTCCAAAAATCAAGCAATAACTGTAACACGAAATCTTTTGCTATGCTGGACACTGACGAAGACGAAATAACCCGAATCATTTCTGGACTAAAAGATGACTGTGCAGTTGGATGGGATAATATAAGCAATAAGATCCTTAAACTCTTTAAGCATATTTTAGTACCTCCCTTAACGCATATACTTGGAATGTGTCTATCCCAAGGAATTTTCCCGAGCTCTCTTAAAAGAGCAGTTGTAGTCCCTGTCTTTAAATCTGGTAATAAAGACTTAGTAAATAATTATAGGCCAATATCGTTACTTCCCTCAATATCAAAAATATTTGAGAAAATTATAAACAGTAGACTAGTTAAATATCTAGAAAAAAATCATATCTTATCCCCTGCACAATTTGGTTTTAGAGCCAAATTATCCACAGCCGATGCGGTGCATAGCTTGACCGATTATATTACAGAAGAACTCGGCAAAGGTAACCAGACCCTGGGAGTCTTCCTTGATTTAGCCAAGGCCTTCGACACAGTGTCTGTTTCTGTTCTTCTAAACAAATTAGAGGCCATAGGAATAAGGGGAACGCCGCTGAAACTTTTTGCGGACTACTTAGATGACCGATACCAATGTGTTAGAATAGATAATATCACGAGCGATGAGCAGAAAAGTACTGGTTTTGGTGTTCCCCAAGGAAGTATTCTGGGCCCTACGCTATTCCTGATTTATATTAACGATTTGTGTAATCTGAATATTAAAGACGGAAAAATTATATCGTATGCCGACGACACGGCGTTAATATTTACCGCTAAAACCAGTAGCAAACTGTTCGAAATTGCTCAGCTAGGTTTTAATATTGTGACTAATTGGCTTCAAAGCAATTTACTAACATTAAATGCTGACAAGACCAAATACATTTACTTCTCCATGCGCAAGCCTCAATTTAACATTACTAACCCTCATCTATATGCCCATCAATGTGGAAACCGTTCAGTCAACATGTGTAATTGCCCTTTTATCCTCAAAACGAGCAGCATAAAATACCTCGGTGTAATAATGGACGACACACTGTCTTTCAGAAAACATATTGAAAGTCTAACTAAAAGAGTGCGCAAATTAATATATGTTTTTAAAAAATTGCGAACATTTGCAGATTCAAAATTAATCACTCAAGTTTATTTGGCCCTATGTCAATCTATAACTCAATACTGCATCACTTCATGGGGTGGCGCACCAAAATCCTATCTACTTCCTCTTGAAAGAGCTCAGAGAGCAATTTTAAAAGTAGCAAACTTCCATCCCTTTTTCTTTCCCACAGATCTGCTATATAAATCCTGCAACGTGCTGACTGTTCGCCAACTTTTCATTATGCACTTAGTATTAAAACAGCATACCATGCTTACCTACACTGCTGACAATTCTAACAAGAGAAGGAATGATATAGTATGCACATCTAATGCGACCTCAAAACATGTCTTTGTAGAAAGATTTTTTACATTCTTAGGCCCATTTCTGTACAATAGATTAAATAGGAAACTTAGTATTTATAAATTAAATTACTTTAGCTGTAAAAAAAATATACTTGAATATTTACTAACCATAGATTATGCACAGACAGAAGATCTACTTGTTGTCTGCAAATAGAACCGCTAACATGCTATTTTACTTTTGGTTACCTAATTTATATTTGGTTTATACTTTATACTCATAGTTTAATTTATTACATTAAGTAAGTATTTATGCACTTCGTAGCCTGAAACACAGGTTTAACCTAGTTCAGGTAAATAAGCAACTGTGCTCTATTTTAATTATTTAGTTACCTACTTATTGTAAATGTGCACCTTTTTATAAATAAACGATTTATTATTATTATTATTATTATTATTATTAGTGTGTGAGAAAGTAATCACAGAATGTTAAATCAATGTCATAAAACACAAAATAATCAATTTTACAATTAAATTAGCAACCAGTTTGATTTTGTCTTGATTCTAAATTGTCCTATGGAGCAGGACCAGCATGTTTCCAAGCACTCTTATCCTGGATATAATCCTCTAATTTGTAATATGCTTGTTTACAAAGTGCACTTTTGATATGAGTTTTAAATTTTCTTTCATTTAATTGCAATATGTCACAAGGTATTTTGTTGTAACATTTAACACAGTACCCCATAAAAGATGTATGTACTTTAGATAATCTGTAAAATGGTTGATCTAGTTTATCTTTATTTCTAGTATTAAAATTATGTCTATCACTTATTTTATTAAAGAGATGTGGATTTTTCCTTACAAACATAATATTTTCATAGATGAATTGGCAAGGTACCGTCATAATATTAATCCTTTTAAAAAGTTCCCTGAGAGATTCGCGGCGACGTAGATTATAAATGGCTCTGACAGCTCTCTTTTGCAAAATAAAGATGGATTCAATGTCAGCAGCCCGACCCCACAGTAAAATGCCATACGACATAATGCTGTGAAAGTAGCTAAAATAGACCAAACGCGCGGTTTCCACATCTGTTAACTGTCTTATCTTTCTAACAGCATAAGCGGCCGAGCTTAACCGCCCCGCAAGAGATGTTAACGGGGCTGCGAATATGGGCCGATAGGGATATCGTGGCCCCCCGGCAACATGGCAACTGAAGGAACACGGGTGGGTTTTAGTCAGTAAGAGTCTGAGACGCCCTCCCGCTCCACCCACAGCGGGAGAAGTTATTTGATAATTTCCCACCCAAAAAAAAAAAGGGGTTCAGAATCATGTACTGAATCCTTGGTAACAGTTTTCGCGTCGATGTCCCTGCCACCCTGTATGAAGACGATGCACCTAGAATAAAATTACTATACCACAATAGGTAAAAATAATTTCGAAATGTGCACGTTATAAAGACTTACACTGTATAATTATTCAACATAAAATAACTTCACGCTACTATTCCCCGAAGGGTTATGCAGAGGTGTATCTATAGTACACCCACATTTCGCCAGTTAAGGCGGCAATAACCGACTTTTAATGATTTTATACTGAAGATCACGTCTAAACGAGTAGTGTTAATGATTTGGAAAAAATATATGTTAAAAAAGAGCAACTTTTCTTAATAACTTAATCTGTGAATATTTTATATAATGTTTATATTACATAGTGTAATTAATTTGTAAAGTTATGTCTAACGCGGATAAAAAACTGAGAATCACGCAAAAACTATCAAGCGTATTTTTCTGAAACCTTCACCATTTTAAAGATAATTTAATGATTGATCTTTTAGTATACGTGTTTTATTAAAATACTTTTTGTTTTATGTATAATAAATTAATTTTGCGTCTAATTTGGGACAGCGAGTCCTATTAATGGCTGGACGTAGGACGCGTTGCGTGAATTCAGTACAGAACACACACAATAAGCTAACCATTCAAGGTCACAGGAATTTAGTTGCGCCTTAAGTTTAAAGTCCCATGTAATAGGGGTGAGCCTATTGCCATTGCCATCAACCTGCCAACAAATCCAGACTCCGAGCTGTTACTGAGAAATTCCAGATGGGAAATCCAATTAGCCAACAGCATTCATAGATATTGATAATTAGTTGTGTTTTTCCCAGAACCAATTAAAAACTACTTAATACCATCTGCCTAGCCTTTTCACAACTATGTTGGGGTCGGCTTCCAGTCTAACTGGATGCAGCTGAATACCAGTATTTTACATGGAGCGACTGCCTATCTGACCTCCACAACCTAGTTACACGATACCCCTTGGTAAGACTGGTTGCCAGACTTTTGGCGTGGTGTTGGATCATTAAGTTCCCTTCAAAATGGTTGAGCTAAAAGGTGCTGATCCATGCGTCATGTTCGTGAACGGGCGCCGTCAGTAGGGACTGGTCATCTCTTAGCTGCCACGGTTTATTTTAATTTATTTAAATTTTTTAATTGATATTATATTTTTATTACGGACGCTTTTAACGTGCACGTCTTTCTACATTGTTCTCACATGTATAAGTTCAACACGAATGATGTAACCAATATTTTGTAACAATATTTTGATTTAAAAGAGTGTCCGTGGAGTTTCTTGCCCGTTCTTCTCCATAGGTACCTACTACGCTTTGGAATGGGCAACTAGCTTCATTTTTCTGACTGACCGACCCCTTGACAATTCAAAAGTACCTGTAATTGGTTTATTTGAAATAAATGCTTTGAGTTTGAGTTTGAGTTTTGGGCTCCTAACTACCCGTAACGATTGTCAAAGATCTACAAATGACAGCCGGGACCAACGGCTTATAACGTGCTTTCTGAGGCACGGAGGGTCTTGGTATGTAATGATGGTCACCCATCCACATACCAACCGAGGCAAGCGTAGCTTAACCTGATCGATCGACCCGTGCGACTGTTATTACTTAGCCACAAGCCTACTTAATACCAAGGAGACGATACAATTTTTACCAGCTAACCAAAGACACTTGGCTCTATAAAACTATTTATGTGGAAATTATAAAGTAAAAAGAAAAAAAAATTGCTTGTTTTTTGTTCAGTGGAGAATTTTACTTTTTAGGGTTCCGTAGTAAAAAAGGAACCTTTATAGTTTCGTCATGTCCGTCTGTCTGTCTGTCTGTCCATCTGTCTGTCTGTCTGTCCGCGGTCTAGCTCTGAGACCCTTAGTACTAGAAAGCTGTAATTTGGCATACATATTAATTACGCCGACAAAGTGGTAAAATAAAATTATGAAAAAACATTTTTTTTAGGGTACACGTAAAGTGGTGACTTTTTTTTTTTTGTTTTTTTAACCCATGGTGTGAGGTATCATTGGAAAGTTTATAAAAACCAGTTTTGGATTCAAGGATCTGTTTGCGAAATATTAAGCTTTAAAGTGCTAATTTTTGTTAGAGTCAAGTGTGTCCCCCCTTGTCAGCTAAATGGTTGGTTTTGGATGTGTGAAAAAAATCACAGCAGTAGTTTATTATTATTAAATTTATTTATTCGGACAATAAAAGATCCATTATGTTAGTAATATCTTAAACCTAGTGTTAGTAGAATATAATTATTATTGAGAATGAGATTGAGACATTTTGCACAGAAGATGACCAAGTCACCTGGCCATCCTCTCCACAAAATGCCTCAAAATGGGAGAATAAAAACTCTCAGACACTGTCATCAGAATGCTGTTGCTACTGGCCCGTGTTCTAGCTACTATATTATATAACGAAATTAAAAGGAAAACTATCACAGCTAAGTAGGCTCTACAAGTTAACGAGTAATAATCGACCAACTTAACTTTGCAGTTGCAAAAACACGTTTTCCCATACATTCAGTATGGGAGAACATATTTTTCAACTACAAAGTTAAGTTTGTTCTTGGGATAAATTTATCTCAACTACGGAGCCCTACATTGTGCGTGATCCGACATGCACTTGGCCGGTTTTTTTATTACAGTCTGTATTTCATGTGCGTGTCCCAAATAAAATAAAATAAAATATTTGAAAAGTTAATACTCAAGCAGTTGCTAAGACATTTTAATTTAAACAGACTTCTTCATGATGAACAATATGGTTTTACAAAAGGTCGTTCGACCACAGATGCGGGTGTTGCTCTGCTGAAACACATATTTAACGCATGGGAGAACTCGCAAAATGCTATTGGAGTTTTCTGTGATCTCTCCAAAGCCTTTGATTGCGTGCACCATGACACACTTTTGCGTAAACTACGTCATTACGGTGTCCAAAACGAAGCTCTTAAAGTAATAAATTCTTATTTACATAATAGGTTCCAATGTGTAGATGTTAATGGTGTGAAATCTTCCGGGCTACCAGTTCAGTTAGGTGTACCTCAAGGCTCAATACTGGGTCCATTCTTATTCTTAGTATATATTAATGACTTACCTTTTTATTTAAAGGACATCTGTAACGTTGTACTGTTTGCAGATGATACCTCTCTTATTTTTAAAGTAGACAGGAATAGGCAAGATTTTGACGACGTAAACAGTGCTCTCTCAATGGTTACGGATTGGTTTACGACAAATAACCTAGTTCTCAATGCCAAGAAAACGAAATGTGTAAAATTCGCTCTACCAAATGTTAGAAATCTAGGACCCAACATCGTCTTAGATAAAGAGGTGCTTGAAACTGTGAACTCGGCAGTTTTTCTGGGCATAACAGTAGATGCCAAACTTCAGTGGGGCCCACATATATCAAGCCTAGCCGGAAGGCTCAGTTCGGCCGCCTATGCTGTCAGGAAAGTAAGACAATACACTGACGTTGATACAGCTCGGTTAGTCTATTTTAGTTATTTTCATAGCGTTATGTCCTATGGTATTCTGCTGTGGGGTAAAGCCGCTGACATTCAAAATATATTTGTTCTTCAAAAACGAGCAGTTCGAGCAATTTACCAGCTAGGTGCCAGAGTTTCTCTAAGAGATTTTTTTAAAGATGTTGGTATTCTCACGGTGGCATCACAATTCATTTTCGCCAACATCTTATATATTAGGCAAAATATACACTTATACACTAAAAACAGTGATATTCATAATGTTAACACTCGAAATAAGGACAAACTACGAGCTCCCTTTCACCGGCTTCATAAGGTTCATAACTCATTTGTTGGGCTTGGTATAACCTTTTATAACAAGCTACCCTCTTCTTTGCTAGATTTGCCTTTTAATGCGTTTAAAACTAAAGTAAAATCCAACCTCTGTTCAAAGGCATACTATTGTATCAACGACTACTTAAATGATAAGAATAGTTGGTCGCTGTGATTAACTCAAGACAATGTTTATGTTCTTTCTCCAGAATTAGCTTACCTACTGACAGTTTATATGAGTTTATATAATTGTTTATTTTATTTGAATTTATGATTCAATTTTTTATTTATTTTTTAGGAGTCAATTTATTTTTATTTTATTTTATTGTTGACATAATCTACTCATTACAATGTTTTTGTTATGAGTTGTATTGCAATTTGTGGTTAGCTAGCGACCTCGACAATTGATCATATTATTTTTTGCCTGAGCAACCGGCAGCAAGTTCGTCATGCTCCCTTAGATGTCACTGCTTGCGGTAGCGTCGGGGGTCGGGTTGCCTCCTTCCCTCAAATATGGCGAGGGGGGTAATGGCTGATCTTTGCGTTATGCTCGTGAACGGGTGCTGCTTGTGGTGACTGGTCGTCTTGCTGATCATGGTTTTGTTATTGTTACTAGTAATTAACTGTTCATTTTTTTTTATCTCGATGGTCCTAGTTTATCATTTATAACTGCCAATTACAGCTTTATGTAAGCGGGCACGCCCTTTATGTCTGGAGGCTTTTATTTAGATATTTAGTTCTGTTTACGTTTAGTTTTATTTTCTTTTTTTAAATATAGCTTGAGTATAGTCCTCGATGTTTTTGGTTGGTATATTGGCGTGTGCTAGCTGACATATGGCCCATAATTTATCATTTGAATTATGTTTTGTGTTGCATAATGTAGGTTATTTTGTATTATACTATTGTATAGAATCATTCTCTAACTTGAACAGACAGCTGTGCTGCTGGGGAGTTTGTTGCGCCACTTCTTCTTCCCAGCTAAAGGCACTAGGAAGTGGTGAAGGGTGGGCGTTTTTGGGGGACTGTCTTATGTAATTTTGACGTTCGAAAAGTGCTGATTCTCAGCCTAGTTTGAATAAATGACTTTTGATTTTGATTTTGATTTTGAAAAAAATATTTTTCTTTCTTTTGTTTCTAATTTTTAATAAATCTTTCTGAAACACACAAATTCCTTGCACATATTAGAGCTTAAATTTTGAATGACATGTGTAAAAAAAAGAAATGTTATGCCCCCATCCCCCATATCTCCGCCTCCGTCCATTTGGGGTCCATTCAGATGTTACGGGGGGTTCGGTATCACTTCAAGACACAGATTACCACTCGCCATCTGGTTGCCTCTCCGATAAAATTTTCAATTCAATTCATTTATTAATTTTGTGAACAAAGGATAAAAATTATACAAGAAATATTGGTCAATACTACGTCCCGCCAGAAGGCATACAACCCCACCGCCGTATCTCTACGTTGACGTCGTGGTGGGGCTTGCGCGTTCCGAACTCTGGGTCTGTGCCAGTAAAGTTTACTTTGCCGAAACAGGTCTAGGGTGAGGAGCCAGACCAAGAGAGATACAAAAAACCGCAGGGCAGCATGTGGCGAGCTGTTGGGCAGTAGCGACCCCACGGACCCTATCTTCCGGGAGAAGTCTTGTTCCTCACCTCTGGCTTGCCTTTATTGGCCGGCTAGAGTGAACACTGACGAAGAATAGAGCTCCCACCTCATTCTTGCCTATATTGGCTGGCTTGAGTGGAGATTCGCAAGAGCAAACATGCTCGGAGGAAGGAAGTATTCCAGTAAGATACTGGTAGGGATCTTGACCGTACTTCCGGGATTGTCCTGATAGCCGTGGAATACCTCTCCACTCCTCATAAGCACCTCAGGACGTGTTGCCCCCCTTATCGCTACGACACTATGTGCTAGCGACCGTTTTCGGGGGCCCATTATTGAGTGTGCAAGTCACCCCCTGCCACTTTATCCGTGTGCATATAAAACATAGATCAGGCAGGGGCCATAGTCCTTCCATAGTTCCAGGTGACCAGTCCACTTTAGCAACCCAAACCCATAGTCCGATATCTTTGTTTATTAATTTATTTATTTTGTGAACATAGGGTAAAAATTATACAAGAAATATTGGTCCATACTACGTCCCGCCAGAAGTCATACAAAATTATTGTGGTAATCATAATGTCGCATTAATAAAAAAAAAATATATAAAGTCAAGAAAATTACATGTCACAATTTCGTATACACTAATAAATTAAATAGGAACATTTTAAACAGACAGATGTAAAATTATAAAAATACTATTTAAATTTGTCATTAAGATATTGATTAGCAGAATAATACGCCTTGTTAGTTAATAATTTAAAAAGCTTACGTTTGAACTCATTCATGCTGTCGCTTGACACAATTTCATTAGGTAATTTGTTGTAAAGTTTTGGTGCCATTGCGTATATACTATTGTATAGAAATTTGGTTTTTGTGCCTAACGGGTGCAACTTTTTTGAGCGTCGTTGACTTTCGACAGCTTTAAATAAATACATGTTGTTCTTTACAAAGATACAGGCTTCATAGACATAAAGTGATGGTACAGTCAATATTTTTAACCGCCTTCCAAAAGGAGGAGGTTCTCAATTCGTGTGTATGTTTTTTTTTTGTATGTTTGTTACGCGATTACTCCGCCAATTATGAATAGATTTTGATGATTATTTTTTTGTTTGGTAGAGCATACTTCAGAGGTGGTCCCATATAAATTTTATTAACTTTGCTTGGGTAGTTTTTGAGTTAGCTTCAATTATACGTATTTTTTCCCACTTAGTATGTAGATGATATGATAACTTCTTGTCACTGTTATTTACATAGCAGGTAGTGGTATTCGAATTTGTGTGGGGTAGGTACCACAACTAAAAAGTGAAAAATAAAAACTTTTTACAAAAAAAAAAACAACCAACTTAAAAAAAAAAAACACTACAAAGTGAAAAATAACTTTAATTTCGGAAGTCGGTGACAAAGAACGAAAATTCAAAACCAAAGACACCGACTTCCGAAATTAAAGTTATTTTTCACTTTATAGTGTTTTTTTTTTGAAGTCGGTTGTTTTTTTTTTTGTAAAAAGTTTTTTTCTGTGCTAATAATACCTCCTCAACTTTAGTAGCATTACCCCAAAATATAAGGCCATATCGCAAAGTGGAGGCGACATACCCATGATACGCTGTTAGGAGCGCTGTCTTATTCGCAATTTTGCCTAGCATATAGAGAGCATAGAAAAACTTACTTAGCTTCCCACATAAATTATCGATCTGACTCTTCCATGACATATCGTTATCAATAAGGAGTCCAAGAAATTTTGTTATATCAGTTTCAAGTATTTGGTCTCCTTTGTAGCTTACTTGAGCGTGTGATAGTACTTTATTTCTAATTTTAAAATTCATAATTTTCGTTGTAGTGAGGTTAATTTTAAGGCTATTATCATTCAGCCAGTCAACAATCGTAATAAGACTAGTGTTTATGTCATCTTCTATTTCTCTATTATTACCCGTGTTATATAAAACTGTACTGTCGTCAGCAAATAAGGACATTTGATGCCTGATTACTACGGGAAAGTCATTAATGTAGCAAATGAACAGCAAAGGTCCCACCACAGAACCTTGCGGAACACCGTAACAAAGAACTCTAGAGCTAGAAGAATAAACTATTTCAGTTTTGGACTTAATATCCACTTGACTTATCTGAGTAATTTGTTTTCTGTCCTCCAAATAAGATTGTATGAGCTTAAGAACGTTACCTCTGATGCCATATCTATATAGCTTAGTTAATAATACTTTATGGTCCACATAGTCAAATGCCCTGGTCATATCCATATACATTGCCATACTGGTTTTCTATTATCCATGTTGTCATGAATTTTTTCAAGAAAATTGTAGATGGACCCATTTGTTCCTTGCAAAAAATATTATGTTTTTCAAAGTAATTATAAATACGATTACGTGCCATTGCCTTGAATAGTAAGGATTCTAGCAGGTTCCGTTCTGTAGTTTCTGCCTACCCCCATGGGAAGAACGCAAGAGTTTATGTATATATAAAAACTGATGTTATTTCTAAACTTGATATTTACGACGGCTTTGTAAATTAGTATTCAAATGAGAATGCCTTATCTGATAATACTACTAGTATTATCAGATAGGGCATTAACTACTCATTAAAGAACAAATATTGGATTTTATTTTACGACGTGTGACTTATGGACGTCAACGAAGTAATTTATATAGGTACGTCAAAAACAAACACGCCCACGGCCCCGTGAGTTATATTTTGAATTTTGCATTAAATCGGGGTAACATTTTTCACGTGGCAACACAGGCGTAATTGCAAAGGCATTTTTTTATTCAGCCATAAATGTCAATAAATAACAATAGTACATTATGATGCAGGTGTGAAATTATCAATGCACAAGCGTTTCATACGAAGTTTTTCAACACTCTTGCGAGGCAAAAAATTAATAAACTTTTATAAACTAATTAAAAAACTTTATTATGTATGTAAAAAAATTGTGAAATATGGCCAGCGGATTCATTTTATCGCGGTGTCTTCGCGATTGAAGGAGAGGCAAAGGCACGAAGCCGTAGAACAGTACTAATAGGTATTATAAGCTAAAAACTCAATATTTTTGTATGTAGAATACGAAAGAATGTTATTTAGGTATGTGACAAATATAAATAATATGATGAAACAATATTACTTATGTTATTTTAATTTATTTACACAGTAGGCATAAAAAGGCATGAAGTCTATTTGATAAGATTTAAAAAAGCGCACATCTCCGACTAGCAAATAGTTATCTGTGTGTGGGTGCGGTAATATTATAAAGTAAAAATCACACGTGTTTAATACACTGCATTATGATCCTAAAAACAGTTCAATAAGAGCCAATTTACGAGCAAAGGTGTTGAAAAAATTTTTGAGAAAGAAAATTTGTTTATTCTGAACAAACTAAGCGCACATTCCAAAAAATAAAAATAAACACATTTACAAATTAGCCAAAAGCCTCGTACTCGGTATTTAAGGGGGAAGCGTCAGAGTAGCCCGCGAAATTCAAATTTGCTTACGTTTTTGTATTTTGCAGATCAGTGTTAAGTTTTGTGTTGATTAAAATATGATTCGCGGCTGTAAAAAATATGGTTTTACTCAATTATAATCATTACAATCAACAATACAACTCCATAACTTAGCAAAGGTGTCAAATGTATTGATTTCATGAGATCATGACTTTGCTAACTTATGGAGTTGTATTGCTGATTGTAATGATTATAATTGAGTAAAGCCATATTTGTTACGGCCACGAATCATATTTAGATTGACATACAACATGATACTGACCTGCAAATTGCAAAAAACTAAAGAAAATTTGAATTTCATGGACAACCCTGACGCTTTCGCCTTAAAAAAAACTAACTTCAGTATCTAGCTTTTATATAATTGTAAATCATGATAATAATATTATGATTAACAGCAATACCTAGGTACCTATAAGTCAGTGTACCTACTCGCCAAGAATATTATTTATTTAGATATGAATGTGAAAGTTGGTCTGTTTGGATGTTTGTTAATCAATCACGCAAAAACGGGTGAACGGATTTCATTGAAAGTTGGCAGACAGATAGTTTATAACCTGGATTAACACATAGGATACTTTTTATCCCGGTAGTACGTTCCTGTGAAAGCTAGTATTAGGTATAAAAATGTGAAAGTTTTTTGTTTTGATGTTTGTTCCTCAGTTACGCAAAAACGGCTGAACGGATTTGGTTGAAATTTGGCACACAGTTAGACCTAGGGTTGCCAACCGTACCATAATATATAGTATTGTACTATATTTCGAGTCTGCGTACTATATACTGTTGAAGAAATATATAGTACGCAAAAATACAATATTTTAACACTGAAATATAACAAACAAATCCTTCATTAAAAAAAAAGCGAACGCTACTCTACTAATCTGAAATAACAATATGAAATCTTTGCAAAAGTAAAAGAATGCAGTGAGTTTACTGACAAAACTACAGGCCAAAAATGGCAGCATATTTGAAAAAAGACTGAAAATAAGTTATTATGTTTATCCCGCCGGTTATGAATTCGGAATAGCGAGAAGAAAGAAAAAGAAGCGTATCTCATTAATAAAAAAGCGGCCAAGTAAGAGTCGGACTCGCCCATGAAGGGTTCCGTAGCAGCAAGTAACATTGAATGAAAAGTAAATTGCGGTTTACGATTTATGACGTATTAAAAAAAAACTACTTGCTAGATCTCGTTCAAACTAATTTTCGGTGGAAGTTTACATGGTAATGTACATCATATATTTTTTTTAGTTCTATCGTTCTCTTATTTTAGAAGTTACAGGGGTACACACATTTTACCACTAAGTGTCTCTCGCGCAAACTATTCAGTTTAGAAAAAAAATGATATTAGAAACCTCAAAATCATTTTTAAAGACCTATCCATAAATACCCTACACGTATGGGTTCGATGAAAAATTTTTTTTTGAGTTTCAGTTCTAAGTATGGGGAACCCCAAAATTATTTGTTTTTTTTCTATTTTTGTGTAAAAATCTTAATGCGGTTTACAGAATACATCTACTTACCAAGTTTCAACAGCATAGCTCTTATAGTTTCGGAAAAAAGTGGCTGTGACATACGGACGGACAGACAGACAGACAGACAGACATGACGAATCTATAAGGGTTCCGTTTTTTTTCATTTGGCAACGGAACCCTAAAAATGAGCTTTTGATTTACATTAATTTAAATATTTAATGTAATAAAGCATTATGACACTTGAAATTTAGAAAAAAAAATTAATGCAAGAAGTGCGAAAAAACATATTTTTTAATAAAAATAAATAAGTAACAAATATGTCTTTGTCCATTTTTCCATAAAATACAATTTTTTTTTTAAGTGTACTATATTTTTAATAGCTTATTTAAAAAATACTATATTTCGCCGAAGAAATGTTGGCAACCCTAGGTAGACCATGTGGTTAGGACATAAAATACTTTTTATCCCAGTAATATGTTCCTGAAGGATAATAATTTCCTACCAAAACCCAGGCGAAGCCGCGGGCAAAAGCAAGTATTTTTATAAAACAAGAGCATTTTTTATCTAATCATTATAAAAACTGTACATTAAATTTTATCTCCATAGCAAATATTTAATGGCTTTTGTGGCGACGACACTTCATTAATTTTTATTTGCAGATGGTTTAAGGTTGTCATCAAGATACAAGACAGTAGCTGTGTTTCAAAGTTAAAAAAAAAAAAGAGTGTGCCTTACAGCACATGATGTGTAACATCAAACATCTCACCTTGGTTAAGGTATTAAGCAACATTAAAGGGGCCTCGCCTTATCAAGGTTGTTTCTGACAGCCAACTAGCGCCGCGCGCGCTCATTGGTCAAATCAAATAGCGCGCGCTTCCCCGGCTTCCTGTTACACACTTCCGTCTCTTTACACGAAATCACTCTCACAGATTGCAGGAAAGCGAGAGGAAATATTTTACACATCAATAAATTCTTCCTATAGAATTACTTGAGGAGCTTGTGGTTGAGTAATATCAGCCTCACGGGGCGATCGATCAGGTTAAGCCACTCTTGCCACGGTTGGTTCGTGGATGAGTGACCATCTTTACATACCAAGACTCCTCCGTGCCTCGGAAAGCACGTTAAACCGTTGGTCCCGGCTGTCATTCGTGGATCTTTAACAGTCGTTAGGGTCGTCAGAAGCCCGAAAGTCTGACAACCAGTCTTACCTAGGGGTAAGTATCGTATAAATCGTATTACCCAGTAACTGGGTTGTAGAGAGTCTGGTCACGCTAAGTCTGCATAAGTAAAAAACGGTGGAATTTGAAAATCTATAGACGGCAACACAGATGGTGTTGCCGTTTATAGATTTTCAAATTCCACCGTTTTTTTTCACTTCCTACGAAAAAAGAATTTGATCCTTTGTTTGTCTTTTTGTTTTTGATAGGTTATTTTGTTTATATTCTGATTTATTCCTGGTAAAGAATAGTCACTTTAGCACGATGCAGTGTGGATTTGATACAGTTTTGTCATCGTATGGAGGTAGAGCATAGGTATGACATAGTATTATGCAAAAATCAAAAGGCAAAATATCAAAATCTACTTACAACCCCGAAACTGACATAATTGACTGATGTAAGAGTATACCATACATAAAAAATTTTGGAGTCGCCCATTTATTCCATTGCAGACTTAGCATGGCCATATTCTAAACAGTCGCTCCATGTAAAATACTGGTACCTATTCAGCTGCATCCGGTTAGACTAGAAGCCACCCCAATATAATTGGGAAAAAACTTTTTACAAAAAAAAAACAACCGACTTAAAAAAAAAAACACTACAAAGTGAAAAATAACTTTAATTTCGGAAGTCGGTGTCTTTGGTTTTGAATTTTCGTTCTTTGTCACCGACTTCCGAAATTAAAGTTATTTTTCACTTTGTAGTGTTTTTTTTTGAAGTCGGTTGTTTTTTTTTTTTGTAAAAAGTTATTATTTTTCACTTTTTAGTTGCTATGTAAATAACAGTGACAAGAAGTTATCATATCATCTACATACTAATTAGGAAAAAATACGTATAATTGAAGCTAACTCAAAAACTACCCAAGCAAAGTTAATAAAATTTATATGGGACCACCTCTGAAGTATGATCTACCAAACAAAAAAGAATCATCAAAATCTATTCATAATTGGCGGAGTAATCGCGTAACAAACATACAAAAAAAAAAAAAAAAAAACATACTGACGAATTGAGAACCTCCTCCTTTTGGATAACGGTTAAAAAGGCTAGGCAGATGATGATATAGAAATTACTTGTGGATAAGTAATAAGAGTACCCAGGCAGGCACTTTACTTTGTCTAATATACAGGGTGATTGGAAGATGGGTGCAAAGCTTTAAGGCGAAGATAGTACAGACAATTTAGACCCATTTAAGCCATGGTTGTCTTAGACGAAGTCTTACCAAATATTTTTAACCAAATTTTCAAGTTTTTTTTCGGAAATTCTCAAAATTTAATGTAAACTGCATAATTATGGCCAAATTGAATGATAAATGAATTCAGTTTTTATTTATTTAATTAAAGTAATGTATAAGCAATCAAGCAAAACATGTTTTAGGCTTCTGTGTCATTAGACATTTTTTTTACAGACATTTAAAGCTCAGAAAAAATAAAAAAATTGTACAATACGTCTTTTAAACCTTATTAAAAATTAAAAAATTTGGTAAGACTTCGTCTAAGACAACCATGGCTTAAATGGTTCTAAATTGTCTATACTATCTTCACCTTAAAGCTTTGCACCCATCTTCCAATCACCCTGTATATCATCACCACTGCTCTCAAAACAGTGAAGGAAAACATCGTGAGGAAACCGGCATGTCCTAGAACCAAACCAAACCTAGACATTTGTGATACCCACCAACCCGACCCGCACTGGGCTCGTGCGGTAGATTAAGTATGCCACTCCCCCTCTCACAGAGAGGAGGCCTGTATCCCAGCAGTGGGAACATTATAGGCTGAATCTATGTTGTCAGTAATAACAACCGCACGGTTTGATCGATCAGGTTAAGTTACGCTTGCCGCGGTTGGTTGGATGGGTACCCATCTACAAACCATGGGGCCACGGTATTCCTTTCGGACTTTCCCGCGACCCTGGCAGGCATCGGCCCTAGTGGACCCCGTCCGTGCGTTGTGAGGGCGCGAAATTTGCCTCTCCCTCACGCGTTCCGCCTCCTCCTTTGCGAGCATTACTGCTTCGCAGAAGGAAGCGACGGCCTCCCATGCCCTCTCGCTCCGTACCATGGCCTGGACCAGGGCCGGACGCGAGAGATCACAGCCGCTGATCACCTCCACGAGGACACGGCGGTGCTCGGCCCGAGCCGGGCAGACTTCCACCGTATGCTCCACCGTGTCCTCCGGGTAATCCACACAATGGTGACACCCGGGCGTTTCCTCCCGCTTTATCCGGAACAGGAACCTCCCAAAACCACCGTGTTCGGTGAGGACCTACCTCAGGCGTAACGTGAGGATGCCGTGGTGCCTCTCTAGCTCTAGGCTCCGGCGGTCCCACGCGAGCTTATTGTCGCAGATGGTTTTAACGCTCACCACCGCAGCTCTGGCTTGCTGCAGCCTCAGTCGCGGGCGGCGAGCGTTATAAAACCACCTGCTCCTCAGCTCGCGGGCCGCCTCGCCCCTCCGCGCGTACGCGGCCGGGCTTATATTACACTCTAGGGTTAGCGCAGACAAGACTAGGTGGAGTCGGTTTTGTAGCAATTCGTTTCTGTCACTAACTTTTGTTGCACAACATATTGACTTTTCGGAAACTTTGTATTTTTTTTCGGAAGTTTAGAATTTTTTTTGGAAATTTGAATTACAGTCAACCACAGATTTCCGGAAGTTTTTTTTTTTTTCGGAAGCTTTATTATTATCCATTTGTAATTATGCAATCAATAATGTTAATACTAACCTAACATGTAATCCTGTTATAAATGTATGTACCAAATATTTGCACGCCACACTTGGCAGAATGTGACGATACCATTGACTAATCTTAAGACCATTAAAATTTATTGTACAGACGCCAGCACATCAAGCTACTACAATCTGTCAAATTTATTTAATAGATTTTCAACTTTATTGTTGTAACATGACTGCCTCGTTGGTCGTGAGGACTGCCTCGTTGGTCTAGTGGTCGCAAGAACTACTGCTGAGCATGAGGTCCTGGGTTCGATTCCCGGGTCGGGCAAAGTGTTATTGGATTTTTATATCTGGAATTTCTAAGTAGCAGCTCGGAGTCTGGATTTGTGCCCGGTAGATGGCAATAGGCTCGCCCCCTATTACATGGGACTTAAAACATAACTGGCGAAATGTGGGTGTACTTGCTACAGGGACACCTCTGCCCAACCCTTCGGGGAAACAAGGCGTGATGTTATGTATTTATGTTATGTTGTAACATAAGGTTCAAAATTGATTGGGAAAATTTGACAGTTTCGGGTAGCTTGATGTGCTGGCGTCTGTACTTTAAGCTGACAAATAAATGATTATGATTTATAGTCGTTTGTTTGGTAATGTTGAGAGGAGCCAGTGGTAGGTAGGTTATAAAATATGTACTTACTCTGAACATATTCTGTCGTTTTTCCAAGTTATACAGTCTCTTTTCCATTTTATCCATTTTGCACCTATAGTCGTCTCCTATACAACGGCATAAGTTTAATGTCTCGCCAAATATTCGCATCTTGCATTTAAATGTTTCGAAATCGCCTCGGAATCTGTAAGAACAATAAATTATCGATTTCAAAGTGATCGGTCGCGCGAATGCAGTCCTTTCAGGCTGCGTCGTAATTGATACACGATCGATCGCGTGCATATGTCATTTTTTGTTTGGAAAACGGGAAGGCGCCCTCTGTCGGTGTGACCACGCGTTCGCCGAACGCTACGTCTCAACCAAAGCGACCGTTGCGCGTATGAGTTGTGATCAGCGTTGCCAGACGTCCCGATTTTTTGCCCAAAATTAAATGTCCCGCGCGGGACAGGGTCAGTCCCGATTTTCGGGGATAAAAAAAAAAGTAATTCATAATTAATGTATTACTTATTTAATATTATATTCCTCTGAAGATTTAACTGCCTTATAGGGCAAATTAATAGTTATTGGTTATTAGTATTGTAAAGTAACGTATTTTCATTAAAATACATTTTCTACTGCTTTATATCATCATTGTAAACTTAATTTGAAACACAAATAAAAGGATATTTAGTAAAAAATTATACCAATAAATAATAATAATAATAACCCCACCGCCGTATCTCTACGTTGACGTCGTGGTGGGGCTTGCGCGCTCCGAACTCTGGGTCTGTGCCGGTAAAGTTTACTTTGCCGAAACAGGTCTAGGGTGAGGAGCCAGACCAAGAGAGATACAAAAACCCGCAGGGCAGCATGTGGCGAGCTGTTGGGCAGTAGCGACCCCACGGACCCTATCTTCCGGGAGAAGTCTTTTTCCTCACCTCTGGCTTGCCTTTATTGGCCGGCTAGAGTGAACACTGGCGAGGAACAGAGCTCCCACCTCATTCTTGCTTTTATTGGCTGGCTTGAGTGGAGATTCGCAAGAGCAAACATGCTCGGAGGAAGGAAGTACTCCAGTAAGATGCTGGTAGGGATCTTGACCGTACTTCCGGGATTGTCCTGATAGCCGTGGAATACCTCTCCACTCCTCATAAGCACCTCAGGACATGTTGCCCCCTTGTCGCTTCGACACTTTGTGCTAGCGACTATTTTCGGGGGTCCATTATTGAGTGTGCAAGTCACCCCCTGCCATTTTATCCGTGTAGTACATATAAACATTGATCAGGCAGGGGCCATAGTCCTTCCATAGTTCCAGGTAACCAGTCCACTTTAGCCACCCAAACCCATAGTCAAATAAATCTTTGTTTCCATATCCTGCAATAGTCCTACACCAATCGGGGGTTGTCCTTGGGTGCCCTTGCGTAGTGCAAACAGGGATAGTCGTCGGTTGGTGCCTCAACACTTAAAAATGCCTCTGCGAGTTGGCTTCGGCCCCTCGTACGCCTTCCAAAGGTCCGGGACCCAAGGGTCCCGAGATATGTTAAAAACATTTAAAAATAATAATAATTAGCCCGTATTGTCCCACTGCAGGGCAAAAGCCTCCCTTTCCTTTTTTAACCCAACCCGATCCTGAGCCAATATACCTAGATCCATAGAAAAAAAAATTGAAAATAAATATAAAAAAAAATATTTATACTTTTTATGGTATCAAAAAAATTTTAACAAAACTGTGTAACTTTTAAACTAAATCATCTATCGCGATGAAACAAACTCCATAATGATTGGAAGTAATTAAGCGTCCACATAAAATTAAAATTGAGATAAAAAAACTACCCTCAACTGAAAATAAAAATGTTTTTTTTTTTTTAAATCTGTATTTTTTCATATTTTAGAGTGTAAAAATACTTAGCTAGGAAAATTAAAAAAAAAAAAAAAATAATAGTGGCACTCCGGGAGTGCCGACAGAAGTGAAAACTTGAAAAATATACTTGTATAGAACATTGGTCCGTATTTTTATCTGTATAAAGAGCACAATCGCGTTTACAAAAAAAAAAAACTTTCCGAAACCTTTAAAGTAAAAATACTTGTATAGAACATTGATCCGTAACGCGATAATAAAGAGCACAATCGCGTTTACAAAAATGAGGTGTCGTCGTAGTGTCGCGAAATCAATGGTTTAAGTCCCATCTCAAAAATACCCAACGCGCCTAAAGAAGTTTCCTCTTCGAAAAAATTGCTTAGCAGGATAGCAGCAAAAAATATGCATGTTAAAGAATCAAAATGTTTTTGAAACATAGGTCTATATTTTTACAGGCAATGGCTTCGAAAATACTATCCTTACATAATTATTGTAAAACAAAGTCCCCCGCCGTGTCTGTCTGTCTGTCTGTCTGAACGCGATAAACTCAAAAACTACCGAATGGATTTTCAAACGGTTTTCACCAATGGACGGAGTGATTCATGTGGAAGGTTTTAGTGTATAATTCATTATGGTTTTGTGTCAATTGGCTGAAATATGACGATTATTGAAGAAGTCGGAAAAAATCATGCCGACTGGGAGCTTTACTGAGGTGCGCTGCGTTAACCGGAAAAGATACGACAAATTTATGTTCTACGGTATTGTTTATCTTAAAAAGTTCAACAAAAAAGTCCGCAATGGCATATGTCTATCTTCTAAGGATGACCCACAATAACCATTTTTGAATTTGATAAAAATTTAATTGTTATTTCCGAAGCTTTTTTGACCGGTACAGTATTAATCCTTATCCAAAAAAATATGTTATTCAAATTGGGCATTTAATTTAGATTAAAATATGCCTTTTAAATCATATCATTTAAATCAGGGATCCCCAAACTATTTTGGACAAGTGACCCCTTTTCCAAAATGAACTGTTACCTCAGACCCCCATGGCCAAATTACCTACTTTTAAGATCAACCCCCTTATTCATAATGGTCCGCTAACTTAAAACAGCTGCTACAGAGTATTATTTTTCATTCTAACTTAGGTCAATAGGAGAAGACAGAGTGAGAATTAGCAATGCTTTAAGTTAGCAGACTATTATGAATAAGAGGGCCTATTTTTAGTTTTTTTCCTATTGATAAAAAATATAGAGTAAAGTTGACTTCATTTTCTCATCAAAATGTAACAAAATAAAAAGACATACAATTCAGTAAATATCAAGTTTAATTTATAATGATTATTACAAATTAAGTACATAAAGAATCTTAAGTAGGTGGGACATTATATTTAAAAAAGTTTAATTCGCAAAGAGAAAATAAAACATTTAGTGTGATGGATGAACCTGGTGACTATCTACCAATCTAGCTACATCCGGTTCAATATTGGTGAGTTGCAGCCTTAAATCTCCACGTTCGTTGATTTTCAAGCGGTTTCTTTGTTTCGTCAAAGTGTTTGTTACCACACTGAAGCTTTTTTCAACTAGGTATGATGATGGAAAAGCGATAAGGTATTTTTCAGCAATGTTCCACAATGTAGAATACCTACTGTGTTTCAATGTTGCGTTGCAACCAGAACTTCTGATAACTTTGCTTGAACTTCTGATAGCCTTGCTTGAACTTCTGCTTAAGCTCTTCGTCTGTGCTGATGGTAATCAACTCTTCTTGCATTATCACATTGGCTTCTTCTATGGCTGTGGTATTGTACGGATTTATTATCCATTGAGGAATTTGTAAATTTAAAAGATCCTCAAACCTCTCCGTAAAATCCTTGTGTAATGCGTCCAAGTGAGTGACATATAATAAAATGTCATCTCATCATCTTGAAGCATTTCTGGTAATTTTGACAAATGCAGAAACTGCGAATATTCTTTTCTGCTTAAATTTTGTTTATAAAGGATTAGTTTACCCACGAAGGCCGATATTATTGATATTTTTTTAATCAAGTTAAGATCGTCACCCTGCAGCTGCAAATTAACTTTGTTGAACATTCCAAAGATATCAGTCAAGTAATAAATATCTGTTTTACAATTGTTCAGATTTTCTTTCAAATTCGAATCTTTTTCATGTAAAAACTCCAACACAGATTCAAAAATGGCTGAAAATCTTTCTAAGCAAGAGCCTCTTGATAGCCAGCGAACTTCTGTATGCAAAAGTAATCGAGTAAAGACTTCGTCATTTTCCTCACATAGCTGAGCAAATAACCGAGAGTTCAAAGAATTGCTTCGAATCTTGTTGATAGCATTTATTACATATTGTAAAGACTTATGCAATCTAGGACTCAGCTTTTTTGCTACTAAATGCTGCCTGTGAATCACGCAGTGAATGACCAGTACATCAGGCAGTTGTCGCTTTAAGTGAGCTATAAAACCACGATGACGACCAACAATAGACGGTGCACCATCAGTCGCAACAGAAACAATGTTCTTCCATGGAATAGCTTTGTCAGTAAAAAAATGTTCCACGGCCTGAAAAATCAATTCTCCTCTGGTATCAGTCTCTAAATATGTAGCAAAAAGCAGTTCTTGGCACATATTTTCATCTTTGATATATCGAACATATCCTAACAACAGAGCTTCATTGCCGGGTAATGTAGACTCGTCCAACTGGAGAGAGAATCTGTTGGTCTGTAAGAACTTGCATAAAATGTTTTCCACATCGCGTCCCATCTCGTCTATGCGTCTCTGAACGGTGTTATTGCTCAAAGGTATTCTCTTTAAAATATCATGTGCGGGTTTGTGCAATACATTGTTAAGGACCTCCGCAATGGCTGGTAAGATAAGCTGCTCTCCAATTGTGTGGTGTTTCCCCGACTTCGCTATTAGTAAAGATATATTATAGGACGCTCGTAAACCATCATCGTCTTTAATAGATGATGACGCAAACATCGATCTTATGGATGGCCTTTTGTCTAGTTTTTCTTTGAGTGCTTGAAAAAATGACAAGGGCTTACTTTTTTGTCAGCATGTACTCTTGATAAGTGGTCATCCATTTTTGAAGGCTTCATGGCATCGTTACCAAATACTTTTTCACATATGAGACACATCGGCAGGTGTTGATTTAATGAAGATGCAATAAATCCGAACTTCAAGTAGTCCAAACTGTATTGTCTGCATTTTTTTTCGTGTCCGCCATCATAAAACTCTCAGTAATCCTGCAAATAAAAAAATAAGAAACTACCTAAATAAAAAACCACAATGTATGCCCCACTGTATGGCAATGCTGATGCGCTGTGCCGAATAAAAACTGTTTGGTACTTACCCTGTTAATTTTTCATAAACTGCAGATATTGTATGGTTACGCTATTAACTCGCGTAGGGAGCTCAGCATTTTGTAAATTCTTTTTCAGTCACTTTACATCACTTATTAGCTATGTAATAACTTTGTAATCTCTTGAAATAAATGAGTACCTACTTATATGAATTATTATCGTTCAAGCTCCAACGAATTTCAAAACGCAAATTTACTTTCAACCTAAGTGCAAGCTCGTTAAATAGTTAAATATCAGGAACATGTTTGGACTTGCAACTTGATCATGAATTCGTTCGTGTTAAATCGCGTAAGCGTCAAATAGAGAGCAAGTCAAAACGCGCCTGAAAGACGTACGCTCGAACTCATTATCTTGCACAAACTTGTCCACACTGACTTGCCGAGTTTTTCATCTTGTACGAACTTGAGACTTTACATTACTACAACAATGCTATTTCCTACAAAAATATTAATTATTCTTAGTACACGTAACACAACATAAACAATACAGTACCTACCTACCTATCTTGAAAGTTTTAAATAAGAACTTGTGTTAATTTAATAGGGGTCGATTTTTAGACCTCGTCGACCCCCAAAATCAGTACCCCTAGGAAACCGATATCGACCACTTTGGGAATCCATGATTTAAATGAATAAGTACTTAGTTTAAAAGATATCACAGTTTCACACCGCTGCGCCCGCGTTGCTCCGCGTAATTTTGAATGGCGTGTTTTTCAATGGCGTTTTCCTCTGTTATTAGGTATGAAATCTCAGTAGTACGTTCCCCTGGGATATTTTCCGACATCCACGTGGGCGAAGCCGCGGGCAAAAGCTAGTTTGATATAAAAAAGTTGCCAACCCTAGTCAAGGGTGACAATTTCAACCGCACAGTCGCTTCCTCGGAGTTTTTCATCAGCGGCGGCGGTTGGACACCGCCTTGAGATCGATTTACACTATGAGTAAAGTCATTAATTGTTGCTTCAATTTTATTGTGTCACTGACAATAATCTTGAATCGTGTAAATTGGGCTTTAATTTGATATAATATCATACCTTGTAATAGAATCCGTTAAAGACATATTAGAGACTGTATTTGGTGTACTGTCAAAGGTATATCGATTAATAGTGCTGCTGTGCTGTCCTGTAAGTCGTGTTTTAGCATGTTCCTGAGGAATCATCCCATAAGACACAATTCCAAGTTCACTGTTGTCTGAGGAATATTCTTCACTTTCTTGACTATGGATTATCCGAGACTTTTTCTTAGTTACCGACATGTTTTTTTTTGGGGTTTTTATATAAAAGTAAAAGGATTTTTTTGTTTACGTTGACTTGCAATAGAAAAGTCAATTTGATTGATTTGAAAACGGGAGATTTTCGTGGATTTTCGACAGATGTTTCGGTTTCACTAAGGAATTTTTATAAGAAATTGTTTTAGTAATAAATTGGTAAAAAGTTCTTTAGTTTATTTTTATTTTCGGAAGACTAAAAAAAAACGGCGACGCATTTCTTTATTATTGTAGCACTTCAGTTAATAAAGGCAAATAACTGCCATCTGTTGATATTAATAGTAAACATTTTTCGTCTGGTTATTGAAGTAATACTACAACTCTATGCTAAAAACGCTATAAATGTTTTATTAGTATCACTTTTCGAAATCTCAGTAGTACGTTCCCCTGGGATATTTTCCGACATCCACGTGGGCGAAGCCGCGGGCAAAAGCTAGTTTGATATAAAAAAGTTGCCAACCCTAGTCAAGGGTGACAATTTCAACCGCACAGTCGCTTCCTCGGAGTTTTTCATCAGCGGCGGCGGTTGGACACCGCCTTGAGGTCGATTTACACTATGAGTAAAGTCATTAATTGTTGCTTCAATTTTATTGTGTCACTGACAATAATCTTGAATCGTGTAAATTGGGCTTTAATTTGATATAATATCATACCTTGTAATAGAATCCGTTAAAGACATATTAGAGACAGTATTTGGTGTACTGTCAAAGGTATATCGATTAATAGTGCTGCTGTGCTGTCCTGTAAGTCGTGTTTTAGCATGTTCCTGAGGAATCATCCCATAAGACACAATTCCAAGTTCACTGTTGTCTGAGGAATATTCTTCACTTTCTTGACGATGGATTATCCGAGACTTTTTCTTAGTTACCGACATGTTTTTTTTTGGGGTTTTTATATAAAAGTAAAAGGATTTTTTTGTTTACGTTGACTTGCAATAGAAAAGTCAATTTGATTGATTTGAAAACGGGAGATTTTCGTGGATTTTCGACAGATGTTTCGGTTTCACTAAGGAATTTTTATAAGAAATTGTTTTAGTAATAAATTGGTAAAAAGTTCTTTAGTTTATTTTTATTTTCGGAAGACTAAAAAAAAACGGCGACGCATTTCTTTATTATTGTAGCACTTCAGTTAATAAAGGCAAATAACTGCCATCTGTTGATATTAATAGTAAACATTTTTCGTCTGGTTATTGAAGTAATACTACAACTCTATGCTAAAAACGCTATAAATGTTTTATTAGTATCACTATTCGCCACAAGAGGGCGCTATTTAGTATTGGAATAAAAAATTAATGGCAGTAATAATTTTGTTTTGTTTTTGCTGTGTATTTTGGATTAATTTTGCGATGATTAGCAAACCTACAGACTGGTGCCTTCAGTTAGTTGATAGCAAATTCTTGGTTTTAAGCAAATTAAGGCAAATGACTGTCATCTGTTTATAATAATTAAACTGTTGTTAATAATTTTGAAGTGATACTACCACATACTAGAGAGCTCTGCAATTTTTTAGTTGTATCGCTATTCGCTGCAAGAGGGCGCTGTTCAGTACTGGATTCATAAAATAGATGGCGCTAGTAGCACCATTTTAAAAAGAACGCGACTTTTAATAGGATTTGACTGGTAGAAATTTTATTGTCACGTAAGGAAACGACGGAGGCGTTGTTTTTGGGACTATTTATTTGGTTGTACTTTAGATTTTTAATTGATATTGCATTTATTGGCAAACCTTCCAATAGTTGCCTTTTGTTAGTTAATAGCAGGCACAAAGGACAATAAATATTATGGAGTATGGTGGAAAACGGCTTTATTTTATCCTTAAAAACTTGCTCGTATTTCAAACAGGTTTGTTAACCAACCGACTCCAAATAAAAGGACGAGGTTCTCAGTTGGTCGGATTTTTTTGTGATAATGTCTACTTTAAAATATACTTTTGTAAAGTAAATAACACTAAAAAGTTTGTGTTTCACCTTAGTATAAACTAATCTGTAAAAAATTCTGTAAAATGATCAGAACACAACCCCGAATGTTTTGTGACTGTAAAGTGCTTGCGACGCGTAGCAATTTCCCATTACTTGCTAAGTTTTATGTTAATACGGGCTGGTATCCGCAACTCCACGTCAAAGCGCGTATTTTGCGTACAAACTTTGTGTGAATTAATGAACGACTTCATTCTAAGTACTACATGGCACAACTAGGGACACTGATTGATGCATTCTTACAGATTATCCCTGACGAATGGCTATCAGTAAAATAATATAGATGATTGTAAAAACACGGGATATTGATGCCGATTCCCTTGTTCACAAACTAAACTAAATTTAAGTTCTGTGCATCTTTTTCTTTCTATTTCATTAAGAAAAGGACAGAAGATACATTTTAGTTTAGTCCTGTCAAATTAATCAGCGCTTGTCACTACTCCATACAAGTTTAGACGTGATTAAAAACTTGCCTACTAAATTACGTCAATATAGTCAAGCGCTGATTAATTTGACAGGACTAAACTAAAATTTATCTTCTGTCCTTTTCTTAATGAAATAGAAAGAAAAAGATGCACTTAACTTAAATTTAGTTTAGTTTGTGAACAAGGGAATCGGCACCATTAACTCATTGACAGCCACTTGTACTTATCCATAGAATGTATTTTTATTACAACAATAGACGACTGAAGAGGCCTAACTTCATGTTGTTCTGTTTACTTTATTTATTTTTATGATTTGTCTCCCTTATATCTATCATTCCAGATTTAGTTGCCCAGTGCGATCGTACGAACTTTAATTAAGGGGAAAGCGTCAGGGTAGCCCGCGAAATTCAAATTTTCTTACGTTTTTTGCATTTTGCAGGTCAGTGTCAGGTTTTATGTTGATTAAAATATGATTCGCGGCCGTAACAAATATGGCTTTACTCAATTATAATCATTACAATCAGCAATACAACTCCATAAGTTGATCACTATTGCTAATTGTAATGATTATCTTGTTTTTATTTAATTTGTTATAATTTAATTGTGTTTATGTGTGTCTTTTGTGCACTAAATAAATGTTTTTTCACTCCTCTTGCTCAAAAAGGCCGTCATTGTAGAGTACCAGAGCGGGGAAAAAATAGCATTTCTTGCTCTAGGGGAAAAAGTTTTATTTTTTTTATGTTGTCTGTTCCAACGAGCCTTGAAAAACGAAAAAGGCTTTATTCTTATGTAGAATAATCATGATTATGGACTCGACTTATTACTGATTGGTAAAAGAAGAACATTTTATTTTTGAAAATGGAACTAAATGCAGCTATCTCTTCGGTAGAATGCGTGCATTGCGTTGCGGCTACAGAAGAAATAAAAAAGGCATTAGCGCGAAATCTTTAGAATTTTTCTCTAATTACAAATTGAATTGGTGACCGTAATATAATTTACAACAGTGAAAATGTCATCATCTAGTGAGAACATCTTCACAGAGGACTGAAATTAAGTTGTCGGAAAAAACATCTCGTTAAATATCCAGAATTGTACAAATTGTACTTACATTTAAATAAAATAAACTATTTAATATTGTATTGGATTATTTTATTTTCTCACAATCGTAGTGAAAAGTAGAGTGTAACACACGGTGCTAAAACCCATTGTAACTCGGTTTCTATTTACTCCCTCGCTAAAGCTCGGGAGTAAAACTACCTCGTTACAATGGGTTATTTTAGCCCCTCGTATAACAATCTACTATATCTATCTATCTACCTAGTAAGTAACATGCAATTTATGCATGTTTTTTATTTTTGTATGTTTACGATTTTTATTTAAAATACCAAATTAAGCCAACTGTACCTACCGTCATACTTAAGTCTGGAACAATGTGCTGTGTGCAGTGCGGGCTTCATTTTATGTGATTCGATGGAGTGAGCAGCATAATTAAGTTAATAAATAAAATTCCAATTTAATTATTTGTAAATTCCATTTATTTCAATTATTTTAATCTTAATTTGTAGACAATAATTAGAAAGAAACGGTTTATATCAATACATAATATACGTATATTGACTAAATACTTATTTTGAATATTTTTTCTTTATATAAAAAGTACTTATTTTATTTAACGGACTTTCGCTGATTTCAATCTTAATTCAAACATAGTACCTATTGCAAAAAAAAAAACATTTTATTTTTAAATCCATTTTAATGTTTAAGAGTTTCGTTTTTTTTAAGATTTAAATCAGCGACGTTCTATTTTTACGACTAAATACCAATTGTATTAGATAGTCGACCATTTTGGCCAATAAGGATCATCCAATATGGTCAAATTTCTAATTCTTGACAATTTTTTTCTTAAAAAACATTAGATATATTTATTGTGCTATACTTAGTAATAAAATACAATGTATTAAAAATACAAAGCAGGGGGCGGGGTGAATAAGAAATTAATACTTTTAAGGATTAAAAAATTGGCAGTTTTAAAATTAAAAATTTAAAAAATTTAAAGCCCTTTTAAAATAAAAGTAAAAAAAAATGTCGAGGAATAAAAATAAACGATAAATATTTTCGTAAAAAATACTAGGTTCGTGAAAAATTAAATATATCCTACCTATTTACAGATCTTTAATATTTATAAATAAAAAAAGCAGTATCAGAATTATTTCGCTCGCAGTTTCCGAAAAATAAAACTCAATTTTTGATGACCAGAAAAACGGTAACTTTCTTATAGGAACTGGAGTATTTTTTGTACTGTGTCAAAATGTAAAAAAAAAACAATATTTATAAAAAAAAGTTGCGAATAATAATTTTATGGCACTTGTTCTCCATAACTTTTGTTACCAATTTTATCTTTTTTTGTAAAAAAAAATCGTTTATTTCTTTCCTTCGAGACATTTGCAGTTTCCGTCATGAGTGTGTTTGGCTCCTACGACTTCAGAGAAAGACGGGTTAAAAGATACTCCTGGGGCTACAACTTGCTGGTTTGTCTGACTTCCAGAAGTCTGGTAATCATACCTGATAATCTGTGGCTTAGTTGTGTACGTCACTATCTTGGGCTTAGTGGTATAAGTAATTATTTCAGGCTTAGTAGTATAACTAATAATTTCGGGCTTAGTTGTATAGGTTACGATCTCGGGCTTAGTAGTATAGGTAACATATTTAGGCTTAGTAGTGTAAGTAAAATATTCGGGCTTAGTTGTAAAGGTTACAATTTCGGGTTTCGTCGTGTAAGTTACAAACTTAGGCTCAGACTGGAAGTATTTCTTTTCCGAGTAAGTTGCGCTGAATGTGTTCTGGATAGGTCCCTTGATTTCTGTGCCAAACTGCCCAGATTCCGAGAATTTGGTGGATCCGGTTCCGAATTTACCAAATTGGCTGTACTCTCCGGATTGGCTTTGGCCTTCGATTCCAAATCCTTTGATGCCTAAAGCTCCTGAGCCAGAGACGGCTCCTGATCCAGATGTGACAGATCCCTTAATACCAGATCCTGTGGATCCTGAACCGAATTGGCTGTACTGTCCCGTCTGGGTGTATTGTCCTGACTGGCCAGAGCCTTGGACGCCAAAACCTTTGATGACTCCTGATCCTGACCCAGAAATAGCTGTGGCTCCTGAGGAGACTGATCCCTTGACTCCACCTCCGTAGGATCCCTTGATACCGCTTCCGAAGGTTCCCTTTACTCCGGACACCTGGCTGATGATCTTGTTCTTAGTAATTTTGGTGGTGGTGATTTGAGAGAAGCGTACGCTCTCTATCAAACCAATGGCCCATTCGTACCATTCCAGGTCGAATTTGAAGAATGAGGCGAGTTGGTTTCCGGTCTGACAGCCTGTGGGAAAAATTGATAATGTTAGTTAAGTATGCGTTTATGTAAATATTTTAAAGGTACGTTGAACTTTGGTAGACGTTGAATATTTTCATGAGTGTCAAAAATGTATCCAATATGAATTTAGAAAGGGAAGCTGAATATAAAAGTGCTTAATGTAAACTTTTCCCTACTGGAGGTAGGTATTTTGTGTAATTGGTAGTCTAATAGCTTATACGGAAAAATCAAATCGATTTCATCTAGTGGAAAGTGTATTTATGTGATGTCACAACACTAATTAATATTTGATCTGAGACACAAGGCTAAATGTCTCATGAGGCACATGAGACATTTAGCTTTGTATCTCAGCTCAAATATTAATTGAGTGTTAAAACTAAATGTCTCATGAGGCACATGAGACATTTAGCTGTGTCTCACTCTCTTCGTAATATCATTGGCACCCATACTCTTCAAATCGAAACAGCAATGCTTGGCAGCAGAAATATGTATGGTGGTGTTCTCCGTGATTGTTCTGCATGCTTGTCAATGCGTTTTCGTCTCTACCATCTAAATATTAAGGTATATAAAGAAGTAGAAGATGCTTACCAGAGTCCCATGAGTAGACTCCCCTGAGAACGAAGTGGTTGTCACCAGTTGTGCATGCGAGGGCGCTTCCGATGTCGACCTGAAATGAGAATGATTATGTTAATATTTATTTAATATACGAAGAATTATGTTGTTTATACTAATGTGTGTGTGTATGTTGCTGGGGGTGTGTGTGTGTGTGGCATCTACAATCACTGACGTCACGCAAAATCCTGCATCGCGCAAGCACAGTTTACCGCGAGTACGAGTATATGTAAATCGTCCCGACATAAATCTTCGGGCAGTTGCTCACCAGACAACACTCGTCTGGCCTGAGGATCCTCTCTTTTCTATAGAGGATGAGTGAACTTTACACCCTGTTCCTCAAAACTCTATGTTACCATTAAAACAAACGTCATTTGTGGTCTTTTGACCCCACCAGGACCCCCTATGGATGTCGTAAAAGGCAACCAAGGGATTGTGTTAAGAAGCATCCCTTTGTCTGGTGATTTAAAGAAACTGTGATCACTAATCACTTTGACCGTTTATTGAATCGCTAGGTAACCCAAATTATGGTGACTCTTACAAGCTATTATGATGACTTAATCTCATCATGCGTTACAGGAAAAACTAAATAAGTCCTGGGTTCGAACACAGACAGCCGCTTTACTTTATGTAAATTGTTTCATCACCACTGCTCTCAAAACGGTGAAGGAAAACATCGTGAGGAAACCGGCATGTCCTAGAACCGAATTTCGAAGACATGTGATTTCTACCAACCCGCACTGGGTACGCGTGGTGGAATACGGCCCACTCCCTCTCACTGAGAGGAAGCTTATGTCCCGCCGATATTTTAGGCTGATTATGCTTATGCATCATTTTGAACAAGTGCGAGCAACCAATGCGTAAATGGTTCCATTTTTCCTCCAACTAAATTAACGAAGTTTCATCGTACTATTCCATAAAAGATTTTCTAAAAGTCATGTTTTCTGGTTTCGGCATGAACTATATGGAAACAGACTATGAGAGTGAGGGAAGAGAGAGTACACCTGTGTCTGCGCAGACACAGGTGTACTATAATATCTCCCGCGTCGAAGGCTGGTTCTCCGCTGAGATTGGTCGCCATGGCGGAAATTCTGTCTGGAGGACTATTAAAATGGAAACAGCTCTCGCCGTGGTAAAATCGCCAGGTGGAAGCGACGCTTAACCCCTGGGGTGTATCTGACGTACAATTAAGTACTGTATTTCTATTTTCATAATGTCCCTCGGCAATCATCGCATTTCCGAATACAAACGAATGCTAATTTCCATGTCCATCAATTATTAGATTTATCGTGTATAATAATTTGAATTCAGAACTAAGTACTTTATTGTTGTTTTGTTTGATTTTCGTGTGAACTATATAGACCTGTCAAAATATTTTCATATCTGTCGTGCCTGCGACTTTAGCAGCTTTCCTACCATTTTAAAACTAAATTATATTAAGTTAAAAGAGTATTAACAACTCTTTATACTTCCAAGTCGATCGAGAGCGTCCGGTCTGCACCAAGTACAAAGGACAACTGATAGAAATCCGACGACTGACGAAACACGAGGTTTGCCGAGGGACATTAAGAATGTATGTGGCTTTATTTGACTTACCTTGCAGATATTGTTAGCTGGGTTGGTAGGCTGTCCGCAGACACAGCTGTCCTGGTCGTAATGCTCCAGAAGATGGGGGTAGTCCTGCGTGATCTTGGATTGGCACTCTCCGGGGTTGAGAAGGGAGACGTTCATGCTGTGCATAACACTGCCTAGGAGATGGGCTGGAATGAGAGGAAAAATATTGTCAGAATTTTTGGGCAACTTACATAGCTTAAAGGTGAGATACAGGTCTGAATAAGCTATGAAATAAAAATAAAAAAAAACAGTGTCACTCCGGGAGTGCCGACAGAAGTGAAAACTTGAAAAGAAATCGGCACCGCGGTAATCAACGCGTCGATGTCTTTTTAATGGCTGGTGTCGTAACAGTGTCGCGAAATCATTGATTTAGTCCCATCTCAAAAATGCCCAACGCGCCTAAAGAAGTTTTAACTTCAAAAATAGGTTTTTTGGCGAACATTTTTGGATAAGTAGGTGCTACTGCTATAAGTAGGTAGAATAAAGACCTCTTCTCAATCAGAGAAGGGATAAACGCAATTCGTGTTTGCTCAATGAGAGTTGCAAGATTTCAGAGTTTTTCTGTGGTGTCATAAATTAATGATATTCAACAGTTTTAAATTGTGTTTTATCGAAAACCTATCTACCTATTACCTCAGACCAAACAAAAAACAATACAGTGAAGCATGCCAAAACTACACCTCCGCTCTGTGCAAACACCCTCACACGCACAGATTTACAACCATTTACAATCAAACTACACCTCAGTAAGTGCACACATGTTTATGAAACCAGCCTCACGTCACTGTTGACAGCGCTGTCTTGATTTTTATTTGGTCTGAGCCTATTTTCAATACAAAGGTTGCTTGGTAGATATTGCTACTAGCGGTAAGGCCGCCGTTATATCCTGAATATTAATGGTTTTTTCAATGAGCTTACTTAGTTAAATTTTGGCGTACAATAAATCATCAAAAAAAAAAAACAATTCGCCGAGTATTTTTCCAACTATGTTGGAGTCGGCTCCCAGTCTAACCAGATTCAGCTGAATACCAGTATTTTACATGGAGCGACTATCTGACCCCCACAATCCAGTAACTGGGTAATACGATACCCCTTGGTAAGACTGGTTGTCAGACTTTCAGGCTTCTGACGACCCGTAACGACTGTCAAAGATCCACGAATGACAGCCTTGACAAGCGGCTTAATATGCTTTCCGAGGCACGGAAGAGTCTCGATATGTAAAGATGGTCACCCATCCACGGACCAACCCCGGCAAGCGTAGCTTAACCTGATGGATCGACCCGTGCAGCTGTTATTACTTAGCCACGAGCATCTCGTCTACAATAAATCATATTTTTTCTATCTATCTTTAACTAAATATGAGCTAGGTCTAAAAACTGCCGAATATGAAAAAGACAAAGTCCAATTAAATTTCATAATAGTTACATGTAACCCCTCCTTGACCCTAAGCTTTCCTAAAAAGCTCTTTCTAAGGCTCTATCAAAATCGACCCGCAGTTTCGCAAAACCGATCCAATAACCTCAAAAATTATGGCGAATCTTTAAAACTTTTCCTAACACCACTTTTTAACATAACTCCAAATGTTCTAAATAAATAAATTATAAACTTATTAACATATAAACTATGGACATTATAATAAAATAACACAAAAACATTCTTATGAAATCCATATTATAAAAAATACGAAATGACAGTCGCTCCATGTAAAATACTGGCATTCAGCTGCATCCGGTTCAAAATCAAATCAAAAGTCATTTATTCAATCTAGGCTGAGAATCAGCACTTTTTGAACGTCAAAATTACATAAGACAGTCCCCCAAAACGCCCACCCTTCACCCCTTCCTAGTGCTTTAGCTGGGAAGAAGAAGTGGAGCAACTAACTCCCCAGCAGCACAGCTGTCTGTTCAGGTAGAAGAACTTGATTCTATACAATATTTGCCAGACTGGAAGCCGATCCCAATATACTTGGGGAAAGACAAGCAGACAGATGATGGTGATGAAATACAAAATAACTTCTGATTGTTTAGAACACAGAACCGGTGGAAGTGGCGATGTTTGGGAGAGGCCTATATCCAGCAGTAGACGTCTTTCGGCTTAAATGACCTAATATTTCGTACAATTATGTTTAAGTCCCAGTCTTTTTTGTTGTTGTTAAAGGTAAAGGCAAATGTGGTCTTGAATCAGTCGGGGTCGGCTTTCAGTCTAGAAAGTAGTCTAGTCGTAGAGTTTTTTTTTTTCTATCGGAACAGACAGCTGTGCTGCTGGGGAGTTTGTTGCGCCACTTCTTCCCAGCTAAAGCACTAGGAAGTGGTGAAGGGTGGGTGTTTTGGGGGACTGTCTTATGTAATTTTGACGTTCGAAAAGTGCTGATTCTCAGCCTAGTTTGAATAAATGATTTTTGAATTTGAAAGTCTAACCCGATTCAGCTGAATACCAGTATTTTTAACCGACTTCCAAAAAGGAGGAGGTTATATGTTCGACGCGTATGTTTGTTTTTTTTTTTTTTTTTTTTTTTTTTTATGTATGTCCACCGATGTCTCCGTCATTTGAGGACCGATTTTGAAAATATTTTTTTTGTTTGAAAGGGTATGCTCCCAAATTGGTCCCATATAAATTTTATTAACTTTGCTTGGGTAGTTTTTGAGTTAGCTACAAAATACGTATTTTTTTTCCCGCTTAGTATGTAGATGATATGATAAGTTCCTGACACTGGTAGTAGGTAGTGGTATTCGAATGTGTGTGGGGTAGGTACCACAACTAAAAAGTGAAAAATAAAAACTTTTTACAAAAAAAAAACTACCGACTTCCAAAAAAAACACTACAAAGTGAAAAATAACTAATTTCGGAAGTCGGTGGCAAAAACGAAAACACAAAACCCAAGACACCGACTTCCGAAATTAGTTATTTTTCACTTTGTAGTGTTTTTTTTGGAAGTCGGTAGTTTTATGTAAAAACATGGAGCGAATGCCTATCTGACCTCCACACACAACCCAGTTACTGTGTAAAATGATACCTCTTGGTAAGATTACTTGTCAGAGTTTAGGGGCCAGAAATGGTGTCTTGAATATTCTATGAAAATTCCAAAATCTACGCGGATGAAGTCGCGTGCTAATGCCAGTACCTAATTTAATAAATTACATGAGAACTATAATTATGAAATCTTTAAATATAGTTTTGCAAGCGAGTGGCATTTCGAACCAATCAATTTTCGCGGGTTTGTAAATACACGATGTGACAAGGTTAAATGTCGAATTCTTAAAGATTCTATGTGATAACATAATACCATAGATTATTTTATTTTTAATTAACAGTGTTGCCACATCTTTGAAACTAAAGTTAGGTAATTTAATTGTTAAGAAAATTGACTACTAAACTTAAATTGTTCGTAAACTCAAACCACAACTATCGTGAACGAAGCAAAAAGAGTATGTAAGTACCGTTGCAGGTGGTGTTCTGTATTTTCTGCCTACCCCATTGGAAAATAGCGTGAAGCTATGTAGGTTCAATTTGCTTCAGCATAATCAGTCTGTAATGTTCCCACCAGCTGCCAGCACCACACAGGCCTCCTCTCTGTGAGAGGGAGTGGACCGTAATCCACCACGCGGACCCAGTGCGGGTTGGTGGATGTCACATGTTTTCGAGTTTTTTTGACAATTAATTTAGTCAATTTGACAGTTATTTTTTCTGACTGTACTAAAGCATTATTTATACTATATGATTTGATAACTTATTGTTTTTTGTCGGGCTAAGTGTTATTGAGTTTTTGCATCTGGAATTTCTCAGTAGCAGCCCGGAGTCTGGATTTGTGCCCGGTTGATGGCAATAGGCTCGCCCCCTATTACATGGGACTTAAACATAACTGGCGAAATGTGGGTGTACTATGCACTACCTATCTACTTCTTTGAGAAATAAAGTCGTGATAATTATGTTTATGCAACATTATATTTTGACAGAAGATTTACTGAATCTTTATTAAGCTTTCAGAAATACAATTTGCAATTCACAAGAAGGTACATAATTTCTAATGAATAATTTATTATTAATAATTAATTATTATGATAATTATGTACGAATTTTAATAACGCATCATTGCATAAAATTAATATTTTGATTTAATTTGTCAATAGCCCAAGGCGATTGCATTATTTTATGTTATCAGTGATTTATTGTGAATAATTAATAAATAAATAATTAATTTATGTTTATCAATAACAACACTGACGTACATTAATTATAGTGAAGGAAAACTTCGTGAGGAAACCCGGAATTAATAGTCAAATCAATCGTCCCTTCTCTGTACGAGAAGATGCCTTTGATAAAAAAAAACAAATGACAGTCATTCCTAATTTGGAAAACAACACCTTTTTCCAAATTAGGAATGACTGTCAAAAATGACATTTAATTTTTTTAAGAAAAATGGCCAGGCTTTTAGATAATAATTTTTATTATGTTAATAAATCAGAATTAGGTTATTTATTACTATTAGGCTCATAAATTTTATTAAAGCCTACAGTATAGGTGTCTAATTAACATAATTTGATATGTATCTATAAGCCTATAAATTTTTGCGATAGGTGTAATAAAATATTGGCGTGAAATCACATGCAGTGGGCAAGCGTGGTAATCAATGGTAATTTCTTCTCTGTAAGAGAAGAGGATTTTGCCCTACACTGTACTCAAAATCGATCTGTCTAGACAGATCGATTTGAATCGATTTGATCGATTTTAAAATGGCTAGCCATTTCCCAACTATGTTGGAGTCGACTTCCAATCTAATCGGATGCAGCTGAATACCAGTATTTTATATGGAGCGACTGCTTATCTGACATCCATAACCCAGTTACTGGGTAACCCCTTGGTAAGACTGGTTGTCAGACTTTTGGGTTTCTGACGACTTGTAACGACTGTCAAAGATCCACGAATGACAGTCGGGACTTTCCGAGGCACGGAGGAGTCTCGGTATGTAAAGATGGCCACCCATGCAAAGTCAAAGTCAAATAATTTCTTTAAATTAGGCACATAAAAGGCACTTTTGAACGTCAAAATTTGCAAAAAATAGAATTGATTCTAGTCGCCCCTTCCAAAAGGTAGTTTTCGTATGGAGAAGAATGGGCAAGAAACTCCACCGTTACTCTTTTAAAATGTTTTACAATATTTTGAATACATTAATTATATAAGAAAGAAAGAAAGAAAAATAGGTTTATTTGTCACAGAAACACGTGCTTATACTCGTATAAAAGACAAAAGTAATCAAAGAATAACACAAAGTACATAACAAATCACGAGCATAGAACAGAATTTACTTAGGCGGCAGCTGCACGACATGACTGCGACAAGAAGGCTTCCACTCGGAAGAAGCGTTAAGAGCGTAACTTAACCTGATGGATCGATCCGTGCGGCTGTTATTATTTAGCCACAAGGCCCTACTGGCCTGCCAACATTATAATCTTATTAGGCAACTGGAATGTGGCGCCACTTGTTCAGACCTTATGACAACTACGATTATTAGCTAAGTGTACTCAATTTTCCAATTGACCTTTTATAAAGTCAGACGTAATCACAATTAACGATTGGTAGCGGTTAGCGGAATAGGAACCGGACTTAAAAACGTTTTAATTAATAATTTCAATGAAAATTACTAACATTAGATGCGTTTGAAATGTTAAGTGTTAGTAATTTTATGCTAATAATATTCAATGGCCAGCTTATTTACTAAGACATGGTTTGTTAAGGAAATTCATGACATTTTGTTAGTGATGTTAAGGAATTTGGAAAATGATATTTTGAAAATAATCTACTTGCGAATTCTGTTTTGTAACAATATTTAGGGTTGACAGTACTCATGCATATCAACAAAAATATCCAATACAATGAGAATTATATGAAACAATTTAATTTAATTTTTTACTCGACTGGCAAGATTGATGTTTTTGGCTATGTCGTTAATAATACCAGTAGATATTATTCTTTTTTTAATGGGTTAGTTTAGAAGTGTACCTTAAGTATACCCACATTTCGACAGTTAAGTTTAAGTCCCATGTAATAGGGGGCGAGCCTATTGCCATCAAGCATTGCCATATTTATTGAGGAAGGGCTATTATTGAAGAGTTTATAGATGACAAACGACATCCACTATTAAATGATTGATTTGTGAATGTATTTTTGTGTATTTGTGTGTTGTATGTTAAATGAACTTTTAAATTTAAATAGAATGTTGTTGATTATTTAATTTATTGTTACTGAATTATTGACATAAAATTATTAATTAGTGAAATTGATATATTTCAAATGCGTAATGAATTTTAAATATGAATGTAATGTTTATGCTTTTTTATTAAGTATTTTATTAATCATCACAGTAATATTTTCAACACAATGTTATTTGTTACGAAATAAATGACTTATGACTTAATCGGGCTCAAATCTAGACTCCGGGCTGCTACTGAGAAATTCCAGATGGAAAAACCCAATAGCATTATGCCCGACTTGGAATTCGAACCGAGGACCTCATGATTAGTCAGTAAATTTGCTAATAACGGTCATATAGGGACCAAGTAATAGATATAACTTATTTTGAAATGTAAAATGAATATGTAAAATGTTAAAATTAACATTATGTGCAATGGAATATTCTTAGCCAGCCTCAAAAGGTAGGTATTTAAGTGAAGTCAAAACAATTATAAAGGATAAATAAAATCATCAATTTATGTTTGGATTCCTATCAACTACTCTGCAATCTGCCAAGCCGTTTCTCAACTATGTTAGGGTCGGCTTCCAGTCTAACCGGATGCAGCTGGATACCAGTATTTTACATGCAGCCACTGCCTATTTAAAGATCACTAATTAATTGGAAAAAGTGTGGGAGGATAATTATATCATCATCATCATTTCAGCCGCGGCTTATGAGTGTCTTAAGAGCCTTGTGAGTTTCCAGCCCATAACTTCTCCATAGAGATCTACGTTTTGGAATGGGCAACTAGCTTCAACTTTCTGACTAACTGACCGACTCTTTGACAGTTCAAAAGTGCCTGTAAATGGTTTAATTGAAATAAATACTTTGAATTTGAGTTATGATTATGATACAAGGTGGCAGGGACATCGATGCGAAAACTGTTACCATGGATTTAGTACATGATTCTGAACCCTTCTGCGTGGAAATTTTCGGTCGGTAATTTTTTTTTAAATCAGCAGTTCCATACGTTTTGACCGCGTAGGTATTGCACTTTCCAATGAAACAGCCGATTAAAAAAAAAAATACCGACGAAAAATTTCAACGCAGGGGGGTTCAGAATCATGTACTGAATCCATGGTAACAGTTTTCGCGTCGATGTCCCTGCCACCCTGTATGTAAAAAAAAACCTTGTCCTTTCTGAAAGGACCGCAATAATATAACCTAAAAGTATTAATAAAATCTTATTATTATTGTAAATAAAAAAGTTACCACAAATCCATAAAAAAATCGCAAACTTTCAACAGGGGTCATAAACTCATAAATTACGGCCGCCCGCGCCCCATGTAATCACCTGGTAAAATTCCCCATTAAAAAATGTTTTAATTGTTTTTCTTTTTTCCTGATAATTACCACATAAATAGACTCTCAGTACGATACCTAACAACGCTCACAGATCGGACAGGGTTTTTTACATATATTATGTAAAAGAACATAAACATAACATAATATCACGCCTTGTTTCCCCGAAGGGTTGGGCAGAGGTGTCCCTGTAGCAGGTACACCCACATTTCGCCAGTTATGTTTTAAGTCCTATGTAATAGGGGGCGAGCCTATTGCCATCAACCGGGCACAAATCCAGATTCCGAGCTGCTACTAAGAAATTTCAGATAGAAAAATCCAATAACACTTTGCCCGACCCGGGAATCGAACCCAGGACCTCATGCTCAGCAGTAGCGCTTGCTACCACTAGACCAACGAGGCAGTATGTAAAAGAAGTTTTTAATAATACTATCTTGAATTCATGCAAGCCTAGTACTTTTTAGGTTACTGCTCAGAACTTGTGCACAACGTGTCGTGAACAGAATACCGTCTCTTGTACCCCGTGCGAAGCCGGGGTGGGTCGCTAGTGTATGATATAACATGTTATTTATTCTACTTGTAACGCGTGGTTCTGATTAAATATTACAAAATAACGCGGTAACACCCGCGAAGTATCAACCGGTTGGCATGAGTAGCGTTAGCAGAAACGTTTTGATTTTATTGCGAAAATATTTTTTCCTATTTTTTTGTTGTTGTATTTTTTCTTGTAATTATTTTGTGAAAGAAAATAGGTTTATTTGTCTCAGAAATATGTGCATAAAAAAGGATAATTAAATCAAATAATAAAGAAAAATAAAATCTCGGCAGCTGCACGTCGTGACTGTGACAAGAAGGTTTCTACTCAGCATGATGCTGTGTATTGGGGGACCTACAGCACAATGCTGATTTTCAGGGGTGACCCGAAAATAATGTCCAAGTCGGTCGGTATTGGGTAATTGATAGTTCAATTCGAAGTAGGTATAATAAAAGTAATAAAAAAGATTTTTTGTAAAAAAAAATATAATATTGTTGTGTTTTTTTTGGCTCAAGTTCGTTCGTTATAAAAGTAAAAGGATCTGTTTTTATTATGTTATTATAATTTTATTAATAAAAATTCAGTAGAAACGATTTTTTTATTTTTTTTACATTTTTATTTCTGAGTTCAAGTTCGTTTAAAAGGTTACTATTACTTTATATTAATATTTAAACAACAGGTGTCACACTAATAAAAAAAACAAATCTGCCATTATTAAGTATCATTATTCCATAATAATATGAAAGCTCAAACGTAATTTTTTCTTTAACGAGTAAAAAAACAAGAAACTGACTGAATAAAAAACCTATCTGACCTCCACAACCCAGTTACTGGGTAACACGATAACCCTTGGTAAGACTGGTTGTCAGACTTTTTGGGCGTCCGACCACCCGTAATGACTGCCAAAGATCAACAGCAACGTAATAAGTAAAAATGGCTAACGTCATTGCAAACAAACAATTAAAAATATGCAAATCTTTCAACAATCACCGAATTCCTTAAAAATCTATGCAGTTCTCAATACCAATGATCTATTAATTTTAATTGTTTTGAAACAATTATCTTTCGTCAATAAAATATTTGCATTCAAGAAGAATGCCAAATAGAGACAAAACATTAAAGTAATTGTTGTAGAATTTTAATTAATAAAGTTAATAAAACAATGTGATCACGATTTTTATAAATGTTGGATAAAATTAAGCAGGAAGGTAGACCCTGGATTAATTATGCAAGATCAAAGATTTTTTGGTGATGTTCTTCAGGAAGGTCAGGTGCGTAGTACTCACAACCGGCGTGCGTGTATGATCAGATGTATGAACGTAAACGAGGCAAAAGGAGTATTCAAAAAAAAAAACAAAATTCAAGTCATTCAATCAGCACTTTTCGAACGTCAAAATTACATAAGACAGTCCCCCAAAACGCCCACCCTTCACCACTTCCTAGGGCTTTAGCGGGGCAGAAGTGGCGCAACAAACTCCCCAGCGGCACAGCTGTCTGTTCAGTTAGAGTATGTAAGGATCGCAGGTGATTGCCGCGATCGCGGGATTGTGTAGTTTCTGCCTAGCTCCATAGGAAGAAGGCGTGAGTTTAGTCTTTCAAAAAGCTAAGCTAACCAGAACCAGCGTCTTCTAATTCGTAAATAAATAAAAAACCTACCTAATCCAAACTCAAATTCAAAATTGTTTTCACATGTATAATTTCAACATGAATGATGTAAACAATATTATGATTTAAAAGAGTGTCCGTCGAGTTTCTTGCCCGTTCTTCTCCATAGGAACCTACTACGCTTTGGAATAGGCAACTAGCTTCATCTTTCTGACTGACCGACCCCTTGACAATTCAAAAGTGCCTGTAAATGGTTTAATTGAAATAAATGCTTTGAGTTTGAGTGGAGTTTGAACCGGGCATAAATCCAGACTCCGGGCTGCTACTGAGAAATTTCAGATAGTAAAACCCAAAAACACTTTGCCCGACCCGGGAATCGAACCCAGGACGTCTTTCTCAGCAGTAACGCTTGCGACCACTAGACCAACGACATTAAATCCGGAAATATATAAAAAAATAAAACAACAGTTCACCAAAACGTCCTTCATTGACACACCTACCTACGTAACATAAATACCTTGGTTCTTATAAGGGAAATCATGTTTGAACATAACCTCTTTGAATTTAAATTTAATATATTCAATTTTAATATTTGAGTGCAAATTCCGCTATGGATCTCCAGTTAACCTTGAATATTAAGATTCATAATCTTCTTATATAACTTGACTGGGCTAAGTCATAACAGCCGCATTAGTTCATCGACCAAGGTTTTAAGCAACACTTGCTGCGGTGCGTGGATGGGTGACCATTTATTGACAAATGCGTGCACTAACTGTACGGTTCTCTCTTCAAAAAAGCATCACAGATATTAATCTACATGGTCCTCATATGGCCTGAACAAGATTATGTCTGGACTTTAAAAGAGACTGCGACCTCTGAGTTTGTTTCGGCCTTTCTTCTCAGAGTAGTCAGATAAGAAACGCCGAACTCATTTAGTTTTAAAACATACTTAAATGACATTTAAAAGTGTTTTTTTTTAAACCAATTTACAGATATAAATATCATACCGAGACCCCTCCGTGCCTCGGCCAGCACGTTAAGACGTTGGTCCCGGCTGTCATTTGTAGATCTTTGACAGTCGTTACGGGTAGTTAGCAGCCCAAAAGTCTGACAACCAGTCTTAACAAGGGGTATCGTGTTACCTAGTAACTAGATTGTGGAGGTTAGATAGGCAGTCGCTCGATGTAAAATACTGGTATTCAGATGCATCCGGTTAGACTGGAAGCCGACCCTAACATAGTTGGGAAAAAGAACCGGGTCAGTGACAGCATGGCCCGAGTCAACTCAACCCGAATAATATTGACTACTAACTTTAATGTCCATATTCAAGTCACAACTGTCACTTTTGACAGTAATTGTCTGAAATGAATATAACACGGCAAATTGACGTTATGTCAATTTGATTCAACAAAAGAGTTTGGTAATGCAAGCAAGAACGACAAATATTTATTTAACACTTTTAACATTATCTACAATACAGGCGATATATATCGTTACGGGTCATCAGAAGCCCGAAAGTCTGATAACCAGTCCTACCAAGTGCTATGCCATGAATAATTAATGATACATAAATTATCATTTACCTACACAACAAATCCTGCAATCAATGATGCAATGCCATCATTCAAAATTCTCCACGCCCCAAAATTGGTAGGAAGTGTGAAGGCCCAAACAGTCAGGCAGAATAAATCTCAAACACTAATCATTTTGATTAATCCCGAAACATATTTAAATCGATAATCATGGCTGATTCAAGTCTGCCTAGCCTTTTCTCAACTATTTGCGATCAGCTTGAAGTCTACCCGGATGCAGCTGAATAAGTGAATACGTATTTTACATGAACCGACTGCCTATCTGACCTCCACAACCCAGTTACTGGGTAACACGATACTCCAAATCTATGCCATTTATTAAAAGCCTTGGGTGGACATTGTCCTTTGCTAAAAACTGAGGGAGTTTATATACCTCATCTACTTCAAAATTTGACGTTTTAAACTACTTTATTTATTTTGTTTATTTACGTGAATGATCTCATAATTTAAATATGTGTGAATGTGGTTTTAACTATCGCTAGGATAGTGTCTATTAAGGGCAGCTAAGGCTATAAAACATTGTTTTAAATAGGTATAGTCAGATCAAAAGTATGTGATGAAAATATAAACAAATTGATCATAAAACGTAAGTTGATGGCAATTTGTAGTGCCACTAACAAATTGAGTGCTTTTATTTGATTATTTGAATAGCTAAACCCGATCATTTTAAATCACTAAGAAGTTTTTGAAGTGAACACTTCTTTAGGCGCGTTGGGCATTTTTGAGATAGAAAAAAACAATTGAACTCGCGACACTGTCACCGTTACCATTGCCGACACCTCATTAAAAGTATTTCCTGCACAATAAAATTGTTCAAGTTTTCACGTCTGTTGGCTCTCCCGGAGTGCCACTGTTTTTTCGTTTGACCATTGAGGTTAATTTTATAACCTCAATTTGCTTCGATGATATTTTAATTAATAATAAATGCTGTCTAAACAATAATTGTTGGGAAGGTGGTGATATATAAAGTTGAAACCTTTCTAAATAAAGATGAATGTGTTACGAAGTATTTGCGTAAGAATTTAACCTGAACAGAGTTTGTTTACACTTTCAGCAGGTACTTTTGAAACTGACTATATGCTATAAAATATGGTTTTCAATACTATAAAAGGATTGTCTCGGCGTGATCAACAAAATCGTAAATAAAGGAAAAACCCGGTTGCTATGTCAAAAATAAATCTGTTTGTTTAACTAATGGCGAAATTCTTCACTGGGTTTTTACAAGTTTTCTTTTATTGTTAAATCTACTCACTATATAGAGGGTATTTTAAGTAAATACTATATACTCTCGCAGAAAAAATAATGCCAAAAGTCAAAACATTATTGTTGTCATTCTGTAACCATTTTGAGAGCAGTGATGGCTCAGTGGAGACGGCTGCGACTTGCGAGGTAGTAGGTTCGAACCCAGGCAGGCACTTTGTGTAAATTATTTCATCACCACTGCTCTCAAAACGGTGAAGGAAAACATCGTGAGGAAACCGGCATGTTCAAGAACGAAAAATTCAAAGACGTTTGACATCCACCGGCACTGAGCCCGCGTGGTGGATTACAGCCCACTCCCTCTCACAGAGAGGAGGCCTGTGTCCCAGCAGTGGGAACATTATAGGCTGATTACGTATGTGTATGTTACCATTTTAGTCCAAATTGAGGTCTAGGTTTTCTCACGTAGATAATCTTGGATATTACAAACTCAAAAAGTATCAAAAAGTCCATAAATTATATTACAATACCTACAATACGTATTGTATATAGTATTGTATAGAATCAAATTCTTCTAACTGAACAGACAGCTGTGCTGCTGGGGAGTTTGTTGCGCCACTTTTTCTTCCCAGCTAAAGCACTAGGAAGTGGTGAAGGGTGGGCGTTTTGGGGGACTGCCTTATGTAATTTTGATGTTCAAAAAGTGCTGATTCTCAGCCTAGTTTGAATACTTTTGCTTTTGATCTCATGAAATTGATAAGTTCACATTACTAGTTGCCAGCAAAATTCTAGGCTACCACAGCTTATTAAACAATGGTTAGCAAAAAAATCGAATGCTTTAGAAATACCATATTATATTTAGCATCCGGCTGCCTCATTTATTTATCTACAAATAGTTCTCCGAAGCAGTGTGGTTCGCAAATCAAATAATTAATATTCATTGGTCAAATAGGTAATTATGTATAAATCAGTGTGTGGTGTGTGTACCTACGAAGACGCGACGTTAAAAAAAATCTTTATTTGTTCTGCCAAGGCTGTTCGAATATTTGTCTTGCGTACAAAACACGTGTTTTTAAAGTTAACGATTTGTGTTTTTTTGTTGAAAAAAAAGAAGCGAATTGTTTGACTGACATACATAAAATAATGCCTGTATTGCCTAAATGGGTAGACATTTCGTCTGATGTGTGACGAGGCTATATTGCTATACTGCTGGGGAGTTTGTTGCGCCACTTCTTCTTCCCAGCTAAAGGCACAAAAAAATTGAAAAGTCATTTATTCAAACTAGGCTGAGAATCGAACGTCAAAATTACATAAGACAGTCCCCCAAAAACGCCCACCCTTCACCACTTGAAGGGTGAAGGGTAGTGAAGGGTGGGCGTTTTGGGGGACTGTCTATTCTATTCTGTAATTTGAATATTGCCATTAAGAGGGATGCGCAAATTCACATTTCCTTTAATTTTTTCTCACGTTTTTTTTGTAATATAATGTTGATCAAAATATGACTACGTATTTATAAAATTATAATCATTAGATTAATTAAGAGAACTCTGGCACGGACACGAATCTGCACTTTGGGATACTACTAAGAATTGTTTTTAATCTTATAAATAATAACGTAATCTCGGTGTTTTGTGAAGTCGTAAAAATTATGCGAAGCAGGGGCGGGTCACTAGTGTTATTTATACGAGCATTAGCAAAAAAAAAATGTTTTAGGGCAAGGTTTTGACCACAATATAATTAAGTTGTAAAACTCAATAGAATTGGTCAAGATGACATTGATTCATCGAACTATTACTAAAGACGAATTTTAATGATTCTGAATAAAATGTAGGAAAATTTTGTATCATTTGACCAGTTATTTCTGTTGGCAACTGGGTTATAGAGGTCAGATTGGCAGTAGCTCAATGTAAAATACTAGTATTTTGCTGCATCCGGTTAGACTGGAAGCCGACTCCAAAATGGTTGGGAAAAGGCTACACTGTATGTGTGCTACAAGTGTGATGTTATCTTTAAGTTACTTGAATTTTCAATCGCAAAACTTCCAAGCGTTTTTATTAAAGATTCTCATTACCAAATTGCCGTGATGTTATCATATCAAATCATAGCTAATTCATAAGTATAAACTATAAATAAAAACAAGCTACCTTATAATTATATTTTACACCTGAATCAGTGTTAATTACAAATTATTACTAATTACCTTGCACAATTTTAATTAAAACTTGATATCCGGTTTCTTCTATTTTTATATTTTGACTATCATGTCATGTTTTGTTAATTTCATGAAGTTTTTTAGGCATTGTTAAGGTACCATCATGTTTTGTATATACTTTTTGTGATTTTTGTAACTGTAGCTTTTTTATGTCTAGTAATGACATTTTTTTTCTCTTTATTAGCAACTAGCGCACCGCCCCTGCTTTGCAAGATTTTTAGGACTTGGCAAAGCATATATATTTTTTTATTATAATGTGATTTTAATATGAAAGTATTACTACATACCTACATACAACATGTAAAAAAACCTTGTCCGATCCGTGAGGGTGTTGTTAGGTATCGTGCTGAGAGTTTATTTATGTGGAAATTTTCAAGATCAAGAAAAAAAAACGTAATTTTTTTTTTCAATGTGGTTTTCCGGCTTATTATTATATGGGGCGCGGGCGGTCTTTTAGCGGGTGTCTTCAAGTCATAACTTATGACCCCTGTTAAAAATTTGATAATTTTTTATGAATTTGGGGTAATTTTGGTACAAAAAAATGTGATTTTTAAATAGTAATAACTTTTTTATTTTCAATAATTATTAGATTTTTATTATTTATAATTAATGTTATTGCAGTTCCTCTGAGCCCCTTTCAGATGAGACAGGTTTTTTTACATATTGTGTAAACCTTCCGGAATAAATTTAAATTATAGTGTATACTGCATCAAAATCCGTCGTAGAATTTAGAAGATCGACGCGGTGACACAGCAGACACTTAAACAAACCTTTTTTCAGTCCGTTCAACCGATTTTGACTTCTAAACCGTAGGCATAAGGATGGAATTAAAAGCAAAAAGTGGTTACAATACCAACTGCTTACTGCAGCTGCCATTTGTCATGCTACCAACGCAATAGAAGTTAAAATCGGTTGAATGGACTATAAAAAAGGTTTATTTAAATGACTTTGAATGAGATTGATAAGCTTTGCATACTTAAAGTTTTAATTTATAAATATATTATAATAAATAAATTTTACTAAGATCAAAGGTATCCTATAACGTACCTACTACTCTATAGTTTTTCATGTTTAAATTGGATGGTCCTCTTTCTGAGTATTTGACTTTCAAAAGTAATTGTAAACAATTTAAATAACTTCCTAAATTAATGTTATTATTATCTTCTCTCGAATATAATAATCTTCTCCGAACGCGTTTGATTTTGACCCTGACACGAAATCCAAGTTCGTGGAAAGAGCCTCAATTTACTTATGCATATATTTAATTAGTTACCTCTGATTTTCAAATGAAAACATTTTTTTATTAACACATTTCCCATTAAATAAAAACGTTACCTCTCATTTTTATAAAAACAGTATCAAACATAACCTTTTTATTAAAAAAAAAATACGAAAAAATAATAGTAAAATATTAAAAATCAATAAAAATAAAAATTATTTTGTTGACGCTACGTATCGGCATTGGCCTCAATTCTCTCGCACTTTCCTTTCGGACCTATTCGTAAAACTTCGTGCCTCTTCGGGTCACTACGTTATATCATGACCTCCCCTTTTGGGATGAGCAGAGGTGTCATCACCATCTGCCTAGCTTTTTCCCAACTATGTTGGGGTTGGCTTCAAGTCTAACCGGATGGAGCTGAATACCAGTATTTTACATGGAGCGACTGCCTATCTGACCTCCACAACCCAGTGACTGGGTAACACGATACCTATTGGTAAGACTTTCGAGCTTCTATCTGACTATTCAAATTGAGTTGACTCAAAACATTTATTTCAATTAAACCATTTACAGGCACTTTTGTATTGTCAAGGAGTCGGTCAGTCAGAAAGATGAAGCTAGCAGCCCATTCCAAAGCGTAGTAGGTACCGGCTCTATGGACAGTCAGCATAGAAGACTACTACTAACTTGCTACATAATCCTTACTAATATTATAAATGTGTGGAGTTTCTTGCCGGCTCTTCTCCATAGGAAACGACCAATTGGAACCGTGCACCTAGCTTCTGACGTTTCATAAGTGCCCTTATGTGAAAGAAAAAATTTGAATTTTGAATTATTTGAAATTGCGAAAGTGAGTTTAGTTTTCTTTGTTAAATTTTCACGCTAAAACGGCTGAACGGATTTTTATGAAATTTGGCACATGGGTAGAACATGGCCTGGATTAGAACATAGAATACTTTTATCCCGATATTTCCACGGGATCGAGATTTATGTGGGTGAAACCACGGGGTGCAGATAATCAGCCTATAATGTTCCCACTGCTGGGACACATGCCTCTTCTCTCTGAGAGGGAGTGGGGTGTAACACCACATGGACACAGTGCGGGTTGTTACGTAGTGGTATTGCCAATTGGAAAAACCCAAAAACCCGTAAGAAATACTGACCGAGAAACAATGTAATTAACTTTTAACCCCTCTTGCATAATGTTAAAAAATCGATTCGTGACAACAGATTAACAAACGTAGTATTTTACCAGTTTTACGGCAAACTGGGGCTTTATTTGTCTTCATAATAAGCATTAGCTGAATGACCTTAATAGCTTATTTGACCTTAGGTAACCTTAAAATGTAGGAAGTATCTTTTTGGCAGATTTCTAGGTCTTTTTAGACCTCGGTGTTAATTCCGGTAAGGCAGTCGCTCCATGTAAAATATTGGACAGTTCTTGTTGTTTTCGTATGTTTTGGTGTTATATTTGATTACGTGCTTATTTATTTATTTACTTTTTTTGAAGTATACATATGATGTATTAGGTATGTTGAAACTGTTTGTACTCTCCGTCACTTGTCCGTTTAAGGGTTCATTAGAAAACCGGCGTCAGACAGCATCTATCTGACATTAATGCTGAAATGAACCTTTTTTGGCGCAGCCGTGAGGCACACACTATTGTTAAAATATTTTTTAAAATATATTTTTTTTTTCATTTTATTTATATTTTATGTATCACGAACTGTGTCAAAATAAATGTTTTTTCTTTCTTTCTTTCTTGGTATTCAGCTGCATCCGGTTAGACTGTGGAAGCCGACTATTTTTTTTAAAAGAGTGTCCGTGGAGTTTCTTGCCCGTTCTTCTCCATAGGAACCTACTACGCTTTGGAATGGGTAACTAGCTTCATCTTTCTGACTGACTGTCTCCTTGACTATTCAAAAGTGCATGTACTCGTAAATGTTTTTTTTTTAATAAATATTTTGAGTTTGAGTTTGACCTTTATTTTAGTGACGTCACTCGTAAAGTCTATTATAACGACATGATGAAGCCATTATTTATTTATAAATAGCCGATTCGATTTCTCAATAATAGCCTAAATCTGTCATAGAAAATATGACACAACTTTTAAAATTCATTGTCACCATCTTCAAACGATGTCACATACAGTGTGAAATAATTTTACCGTCCACATAAACCACCTTAGTCTCTATTTTAGAAACTGTAAGATCGAAAATCAATTGATGATTGGCAAAATCAAGTTTGTTCGAGAGATTTGTCGGCCATTTTAGCTTGGTCTCTCCTTTAGAGTTGTCTTAAAAATTTATATGAAACTAGTTTCTGCCCGCGAGTTTGTCCGCGTGAAATTTCAGCCCCCTCGTCGTATTGCATCGCCACCGCAAATGAAAACGAAGTAATATGGTATTACTTCGTTTTCATTTTGCGTTCTTTCTGACTTTTTTTTCATTTTGCTCAATTCCTTAGGGTCGTAGCGTATTGCTAATAACCTATAATCTTCTTCAAGAATTGAGCTATCAAATGCAAAAATATTTTTTCAAATCGAACTTGTAATTCTAGAGATAAGCGCGTTCAAACAAACAAACACTTCACCTTTATTAAATTTGTAAGTTTTGTAGTTTGTCAAGTGTCTAACTATTCTGGTGTATAATCAGATTACGTACAGATGCATGGAATTTTGTCAATATGTCTTCGTTTACACAATTTGGGTTTTGGGAACTGGCGTTCTAAGTGATTCTAAGGTCAATTGTCACTAGTTTAATGTTACATTTTGACCACGCTGTGACCGCAACTTTGTTTCTTTGGCATAGTTTTTATGCTTAAAATATGTCACTTAAGAAATATATGTAGGTTGGTTATTAAAAAAAAGTTATTGTGCAGTCTTCTGCCCGAAGTTCGGAACTGCCAAGATATATCGCCTGTATTGTAGATAATGTTAAAAGTGTTAAATAAATATTTGTCGTTATTACTTGTATTACCAAACTCTTTTGTTGAATCAAATTGACACAACGTCAATTTGCCGTGCTGTAGTAATTTCAGACAATTACTGTCAAAAGTGACAGTTGTGACTTGTATATGGACATTAAAGTTTATTATTCGGGTTGAGTTGACTCGGGCCATGCTGTCACTGACCCGTTTTTTATTCACATCATCGTCTGCGTTGCCTTTTCCCAACTATGTTGGGGTCGGCTTCCAGTCTAACCGGATTCAGCTGAATACCAGTATTTTACATGGAGCGACTGCCTACCTGACCTCCACAATCTAGTTACTAGGTAACACGATACCCCTTGGTAAGTCTGGTTGTCAGACTTTTGGGCTTCTGACTACCCGTGACAACTGTCAAAGATCTACAAATGACAGCCGGGACCAACGGCTTAACGTGCTTTCCGAGCCACGGAGGGGTCTTGGTATGTAAAGATGGTCACCTATCGACGGACCAACCGCGGCAAGCGTAGCTTAACTTGCGCGATCGATCCGTGCGGCTGTTATTACTAAGCCACAAGCCCCTCATTAGCCATAAGCCCCCCTTTTATATTCCTATAGTCCTCGAACAACTAAACGTGCATTTAAAAAATCAAAAATCTTACCTTGCAGCACAGATTTTCCCCATCCAGTAACAATACATTCTCCGGCGCCATTGTAGAACGCATCCAGGGTATCAGTTGAAGATGGAAGGCAGATAGGCCAGATATTTTTCGCTAGTCTCAAGTTTTCAGTCAAAACCAGGATGGCGACGTCATTGGTGAAGGTTCCAGCCTTGTAGTAGGGGTGACGGAGGATGTTCTTGACCTGGACAATCTGGAATGGCAGGGGTTCTTCGTCGATTCCTAGTTTCCATTCTCCTCCCTTGATGAGGACGTTCTTGGCTTGGAGACTGTGGGGTGTAAAGGTGATACGGTTAGAATTTCTGGTGGAAGAAATAGTTGTGGCAATCTACAGAGAAAAGTGATCAATTGATTACAGTAATTTTTACGAGTTGGTTTCAGTGAACTCCTATTTTTCTAAACATTCCGTAGGTAACGCTTTTGGTCTAAATAACCCCCCCGTATTGGTATATGTATCAAAACATTAAAAGAAAAATAAAATATATATATAATTGAAAAAACATATATATATAATTGAAAATTAAAAAAACTATTGTACAATTTATTTTTATTTTTTTAACAATATTTTTGATTTTTTATAATAATATTGTCATTGTTTTATTTTGTAATCCCCCAGTGGGATTTATATGTCCGTAGGTATGTCCGTGGCATCACAGCGGGCCCTATCAGAATACCAGTGCTGCGGTATTTATTTATTTCTGAATATCGCAGCATCATGCTGAGATAGGAGCCTTTTTGGCCTCGCACAGGTCGTTATTAATTTTGTTTGTTAGTTTAAAATGCTCCTTTTTTATATTTGTTAAGTTTTTATTTTTTTATTACTTTTTTATATTTCCTGTGCGTGTCCCAAATAAAATATTTTGCTTTCTTTCTTTCTATAATAGTTTTGAAAACTGGTTTCGTTCATTTGTGTGGTTTTGCCATTGATTTTCAAAACATATACATTATAATAGTACGGAAAGGTACAATTCTTTTGCTATAGAAGATAAACTATTACTAGCTCTGACAGATTTTGTTTGTATAAGTCCTTAAACCTCACAATAAGTAAACGAATCGAATAATCTCAATTTGTTGTTCGTTTTTCTGTCCATCTGTATATGCGTCTGTCCTTCTGGCTTTCTGTCTATATATGTCCATCTACTTCTGTCCATTTAAAATCTCTTTTTCTTTACAAAATGGTTGAGCTAAATGGTGCTGATCCACGCGTCATATTCGTGAACGGGCGCCGTCAATTGAGACTGGTCATCTTTTATCTGCCAGGGCTTATTTTTAATTTTATATTTTGAATTGCTTTTGATTATTTTTTGTACATTGTTCTCACATACAGAAGCAACAAGAATAATGTACACAGGATTTTGTAATATCTATATTTAAAAGAGTGTCCTTGGAGTTTCTTGCCCGTTCTTCTCCATAGAGATCTACGTTTTGGAATGGGCAACTAGCTTCAACTTTCTGACTAACTGACCGATTCTTTGACAATTCAAAAATGCCTGTAAATGATTTAATCGAAATAAATGTTTTGAGTTTGAGTTTGAATGCTTACCCTTCAACGCAGCTAGCAGAAGTAATGACCACATCAGGTCTGGTGATGACACCTCCACAGAGAAGGCTCTTGTTGGTCTGCAGGAGCACCATCGCTTGCCAGGGGATCTCAGCGAAGTCTACCTCCAAATCCTTGCGGTTGCCGTAGGGTTTCTGAGGCTGTTGGAGAGAGGACATGGTTAGATTTGTATTGAACATGATGGCTGTATAATTCAAAGAGTCGAAGGTATACCAACATTTTGGTGGTTATGTCCTAATGGGTGGCGAACTAACGAGGTTATGTTTAAATCCCAATTAATAGGGGCAAAGAAGTAAATAACAATCATTGTGATTTTAGATACCCGGTTTCTAAGACCAATGTAACTTTTGAATTTCTTCGCTATTTTGCTATCTATGTTGGGGTCGATCTCACTGGATGCAGCTGAATATCAGTGTTTGACATGGAGCGACTGCCTATCTGACCTCCAGAACCTAGTAACTGGGTAACACGATATCACTTGGTAAGACTGGTTGTCAGACTTTCGGGCTTCTGACGACCCGTAACGACTGTTGGAGTTTGAATGTCATCTACGAATGACAGCCGGGACCAACGGCTTAACGTGCTTTCCAAGCCACGAAAGGTATGTTATGGATGGTCACCCATCCACAATCGACCGCGACAAGCGTAGCTTAACTTTCAATCGGTTATTATTATTTAGCCAGAAATGAATATTTTAAGTCATTTGAAACAGACAAACCGGCAGGGCATTACATGTTTATTATTTAATTCTAATACCGTTATCATTGGACTAACATTGACCTTTCAATTAAACGTAAATTTATTGTAGCGATTTATTATTTAAAAACATTTTAATAAAAAATAAATGAATTGCCAAATAAATTTTTGTTTTTAGGGTTACATACCCAAAAAGAACCAACGGAAGTCTACAATTTGGAGCTAACGCTGTCTGTCTGTCACATATTTGACGAAGCTACTTTTTTATCATAACATATGGGTTCGAACCCTGATAGGCATGTTACTTTGTGTAAATAATTTAATCACCACTGCTCTCAAAACGGTGAAGGAAAACATGAGGAAACCGGCATGTCCTAGAACCAAAAATTCGAAGACATGTGACATCTACCAACCCGCACTGGGCCCGCGTGGTGGATTACGGCTCACTCCCTCTCACAGAAAGGAGGCCTGTGTCCCAGCAATGGGAAAATTATAGGCTAATTATGTTATCTTACATAAGTAATTCATAAAACTTGAATCTCTAACCTTCGGATGTTGAAAACTTTTAGTAAATTTATCACTATTGATAAAATATAAAACTACCTTGGATTATGTAATCCGCTGGTTACCTTTTGATAAGGTCTGACTGAGGTCAAAAGGTTATTATTTTGACCTGTAGTGTCATTGTAATTATTATTATATAAGGTTTATGGGTATGGCCGGTAAACAATGGTACAGTGAACTAGATGGATTCTGAGCGTGAGGTTTATGGTTGAAAAAAAATTTGAATCATAATTACTATACCGCAAATAAAATGATAAATTGAATAAGGTCTATAATGTTCCCACTGCTGGGACACAGGCCTCCTCTCTATGAGAGGAAGCGGGTCGTAATCCACCACGCGGGCCCAGTGCGGGTTGGTAGATGTCACATCGTCACACTCCCTGCTAACTGTCGTAACTAGCAATTGCTATTTTTCCAGGGCAACAGTTTTTCGGTCGGGCGCTACAATCATGTTAATATAGTTGCGTTAGCTGTGGCTTTATTAATGAATTAATAACTTTTTATAAATAGCTCTTGACTTAATCTTTAACTCACTAACTGTAGATGTGTGCATATACGACAGGTGGTGAGAATATTTTTTCCTTCAAACAAAACTCACGCAAAACAAAATACGTGATTATCTTCTAAACTGTAAACGACGATTAGAGAGAACTTTTTCGAAACAAAGTTCTGAACACGTGGGTAATGTCAGTGCAGATACGTCAGTTTGTGAGATACGACAGTTAACGGGGAGGGCGACAACATATCTATCAATCTGCGTATCCTTTCCCAACTACGTTAGGGTCGGCTTATAGTCTAACCAAATGCAGCTAAATACCAGTATTTTACATGGAGCGACTGCCTATCTGACCTCCACAACCCAGTTACTCGGTAACACGATCTCTTGATAAAATCGGTGGTAGATGTCACATGTCTACATTTCTTTTACCAATCACAAACAGACGTTTAAATAAAACCACAAGTCGTTACACACGAAACTAAAACCTTTAATTAGCTACAAGAATTCGATTTCCCAATCAAATATATGAGAGTATAAATATTTTTAAATGTCATCGTGTGATGATACCTGTCCTTGCAACATCGTTATCTTGTTAGGCAAGTTAACCTTGCGGCTCTAGGGTTTAAAATCACACGATATTTACGTGTTTTAACTAAGAAAATAATACCAGGCATTTAAATAAAAGTAGCTAGTAGAGTAAAATAGTAGTAAGTAGCGACTTGGTAACCCAGACAGGCTGTTTACTTTGTGTGTATTATTTCATCACCACTGCTCTCAAAACGGTAAAGGAACACATCGTGAGGAAACCGGCATGTCCTAGAACCAAAAATTCGAAGACATGTGACATCTACCAACCCGCACTGGGCTCGCGTGGTGGATTACGGCCCACTCCCTCTCACAGAGAGGAGGCCTGTGTCCCAGCAATGGGAACATTATAGACTGATTATGCTAGAGATATTTAAATTGTATGTGGGGCGCATCCTGTATAATTTAACAACGACGTTGCTGACCGACTAATGTTTAAGTATATACAAAATATTGTAAAACATTTTAAAAGAGTAACCGGTGGAGTTTCGTGCCCATTCTTCTCCATACGAAACTACTTTTTGGAAGGGGCGACTAGAATCAATTCTATTTCTTGTAAAGACGTTCAAAAGTGAAATAAATTATTTAATTTTGACTTTTGACTTTGTTTATGACATCAACATATTACAAAATGCCGATTAAAATAAAAAAATCGACTTGTTATTACAAAATGTCGATTTAAAACAAAAAAATCGACATATTACAAAATATCGATTTGTTTTTTGGTAAAATATCTCATCTCTGGTCAAGTTTTTGTCACCCAAAGTAAGTTCGTTACATAATATTGCTTTCTTAAAAAATCTTTAATATTATTTATTATCATTCACAAGAATCGAGTCCTGATGTCATATCATAAATAATAATTCAGAAGCTAGTTATGTTAATATAACAAATAAATAATAAATGGACATTTTGCAAATGCTAATCATCTAATCAACCAGATGTGTGTCTATGGTAATTTGAAGATTCATTCTGATCAGAGATAATAATTATTATGATTATTATTGTTGTTGTCTATGCTTCTAATAATACATTTGGGTGTGTCTAAACCCATCTGCGTGAAATATTGACAGAAATAACATAACATAATCATAACGCATTGTTTTCCCGAATTTGGGTTAGGCAGAGGTGTATCTATAGTACATCCAAATTTCGCCAGTTATGTTTAAGTTCCATGTAATAGGGGGCGAGCCTATTGCCATCAACCGGGCACAAATCCAGATACCGGGTACTAAGAAATTCCAGATAAAAAAAATAGTAATATGACAACATAAATTTTAATTAAGATTGATTGGTTTTAATTAAAATGATTTACTCGTACTTATCAATGAAACTTAGATACACACATCGAGAGTCTAGTGTTATGTTATCTTCGACACTATGTATTTTTGGAACACTTGTTTTAGGACTTTTTGTATTATTTTTGGGTCTGCACTCAGCGCTCGGTGTGGCAACACGCCGTGTTCGAGTTCGCAACAAGTCCATCGTCATCCTGAGGATGCCTCGTTGAGAGGTGAAACACGTGTCGATTTCTTTCAGGAGTTTTTTATGGCTCTTTAGAAATAGCTAAGCGGAACAAGTTACTAAATATATCCACGTCTATTGTATTTTATTATTTTTACATAAAGCATATAACCTAAGAGTTATGGGACATCAAAAGGAACACGTTGTAAACCTTTTAATAATATCAGCCAAAAAAGATACAATAGGCGTGGATATATTTAGTAACCCCCAATAGGCTCGCCCCCTATTACATGGGACTTAAACATAACTAGCGAAATGTGAGTGTACTGTAGATAAACCTCTGCCCAACCCTTCGGGGAAACAAAGCGTGTTGTTTTATGTTATATTTAGTAACCTATTCCGCTTAGCAATTTCTAAAAAGCCTTAAAAATCTCTGACAGAAATCGACACGTGTTTCACCTTTCAACGAGGCATCCTGAGGATGACGATTGACTTGTCGCGAACCCGAACACGGCGTGTTGTTTTGAGGATGCCTCGTTGAGAGGTGAAACACGTGTCGATTTCTTTCAGGGTTTTTTATGGCTCTTTAGAAATAGCGAAGCGGAACAGGTTACTAAATATATTCACGTCTATTGTATTTTATAATGGATTTCCGCAAGGTCACGCCTGAATCAATAAACTATCTAGGACTTTTTGTATTATTTTTACTTATCCTATCTCTAAGGTAATATACCTTAGAGATAGGACATCAAAAGGAACACGTTGAGGAGGCCAGTAACTGTTTCTTTGCAGGGCAAAGGCCTCTTCTTATACAGAGAAGGCACGAGCATTGATCACCATGCTTGCTCACAACATCTTGGCGATTTCAAACCATTTAGCCTAGTTTTTTTCGAAATGTATCCATCGTCCATCACTAACTGCCAAGCCCATTCCCAAATATACCGGGATCGGCTCTCAGTCTAACCAGATGCAGCTGAATACCAGTATTTTACATGGAGCGACTGCCTATCTAACCTCCACAACCCAGTTACTGGGTAACATCTAACAATTTATGACTTAATTTTATGAACTCTAAAATTATCTCATAAATGTTGAACGTGATTTAAAAGGTGTTTAAACAGTAATTAGGAATATTAAACTTGATTTTAGCTGTTTATGCTAATTTTAAGATCGTTCAAACTAAAATTAGAAGTCCGTGACTTGATTCGGACATCAAGACAACTATCTAAGTAACTAAACTTGCTTCAGCCTTTAATGTTAAACCACGGCACGAACCATAACGTGCGCGACTGCTAGTCACTGCCTAAGGTATGGGAGCGGTGAGACGGGGGAGGGCGCCATTGACAAAATTGTCAGACTGAGTTAGCTTGCCCTTCGTCTACCTAAAGAAATACTACAAAAGAAACAAGTAAAAAAAAAAAAAAAAATTGGTGTATTTTTGAAGTGAAAATTTCTTTAGGCGCGTTGGGCATTTTTAAGATGGGACTAAACTATTGATTTTGCGACACTGTGACGACACCAGCTTTTGACCGTTTAAAAGACCTCAACGCGGTGATTACCGCGGTGCGTGGAGTAAAATACATCAACGCGTTGATTACCTCGGTGCCGATTTTTTTTCAAGTTTTCACTTGTGTCGGCACTCCTGGAGAGCTACTTATTTTTTTAAATTCAATTAAAACTACGAAATAACTGTCATACTATTGGCGGACACGAGATTCAACTAAAATCAAACGCATCGCCATTTTCAACCGTATTTGTAAACTGCGATGCAATACTGTCGCTTTACCTACTTCAATACCTAAAGATTTGCTTCTTACCGCGCCTTAAGAGCTAACCTAAAGAAATATATATTCAAGAAATACTCACGTTAAGAATACCACATTCTCCAGAACCGGTGTATCTTGGCAGGTAGACCCTCTGGATAGATTCTCCAAACTCATTCTCCACTCCATATCCTCCATTCTGAGAAACGGAGAATCCTCCTCCCTGGACCAACTTTTGACCCTGACCCTGGAAGACGCCTTGTCCTTGGCCTTGCTGTACTCCAAAGCCAGTTCCTTGGGTGACTCCGAAACCACCTCCCTGTTTTATTCCGAATCCACCTCCTTGCTGTACTCCGAATCCACCACCCTGTTGTACTCCAAAACCAGAGCCTTGCTGTACTTCAAATCCAGAGCCTTGTCTGACTCCAGATCCTTGTCCTTGGATAACTCCGAATCCAGAGCCCTGGGTAACAGTCTGTCCCTGTCCTGTGGTCACTGAAGAGCCTTTTCCTTGACTGGTGTACTGTCCTTGTCCACCAGTAACGGTGAAACCTTGTCCTTGATTAACTCCAACGCCTCCTCCCTGTCGGATTTCTGTTCCAAATCCTTGGGTGACGGTCTGGCCTCCACCCTGGACTACGCCAAAGCCTTGACCTGTGGTTACTCCAACTCCTGAGCCTTGACGGACGACTTGGCCACCTCCTTGGGTAACGCCGAAGCCTGTTCCTTGTATGACTTTGGTACCCTGTTTGGAGAAACGGAAGGTTTTGGTGAGTATGTTAAAATTTTAGGGTTATTGAATAGAAAGATGCTGTTGGATTGGATGTCAATCACATACTTAAAATAAATTTTGTAACACTCAAGAAAGGTGTTATCGGTTGCGGATTTCTAGAATTTATAGTCAATTTATAGAAACTTCAGATTCCAAATCAATTTACAGACTCATCATATGCCTAGCCTGTTCTCAATAAAATTACTATGTTGCTGACCACCTTCAGTCTAATCAGATGCAGCTGAATATCAGAATTTCACATGGAGCGACTGTTTATCTGACTTCCACAATCCAGTTAGTGGGTATCACGATACCACAGTTAAACTGATTGTCCGATTTTTGGGCTTTTGACTGCCCCTAACGACTGTCAAATCAGTTTACTAAACTACACAAAAATATTCTTTGTTTCGGTTTTCGTTGCTCTATAAATCATGGAGTTTTAAAAATCAAAAGTTCTCGAAAAATAGAGCAAATATAACCCTTATTCTCACCTGTCCACTCTGGGAGTAGGATCCTTGACCCTGGATCACAGCTTGTCCACCACCGCTGGTCTGTCCCTGACCAAATCCTTGGGAAGTTTGTGAGTATGAAGATCCTGAACCTGTGGGTAAAATGGACATGTAGATTTTAACCTTTAGCTATGGAAAAATTAAATGAGGAAAGAGTTTCCGCAAGTTGGAACGGTAATTCTGCGGTTAATATAATGATAGATAACAATAGTGAGTCATAAAAGATGAAGTGAGATACGACAATATACATGTTATGAAAAAAATAATATATGTATATATATATACAATGTCGCCCATGGGCATGTGACCGCCCGTATTTTTCTGTATATTCATGAAAAATTATCAGAAATTTACTTTTAAAGGGGGGTCTTTAATATTTTTCATGTCATTTTTTTTTTGAGTAGCTTTACCCATATCTCCGATTTTATTGGCTCAATTTAGATTCTGTTTAGAGTTATTTTATCAGATTAATTACAATTTTTTATTAAAATTTGTCGACCATGAAAAAATAAAGGAGGTGAAGAAATTAAAAAAAAAACGGTATTTATTTTTAAAAACACAAGTGTTAGTCCATAAAATAATAGGGGATTTCGAAAAAAAAATGAAAAAAAATTTACGATAGACTCCCCTCTTAAAAAGTTAATTTTCGATAAATTTTCATGATTATACAGAAAAATACGGGAAGTCACATGCCCATGGCAACATTGTATAAATATATACCCACAGACAAATTAAACAACAACCGCTATTTGTATTTGGGAATGATACAGAATCACATATTTTCCGTGTATGTATCTTTAAAATTTTCACTGACTGCACAATCAAAATTTTAAAAGGAGAAGAAGTGACTCTAGAAAACATATTGACTGACATTTTTATCTTTTCAGATACACACAATGATCATGACACAAATTGATCTATAGTGAATATTCATCATTCATTCTGCTTTTATCCCAATTTATACGAGGTCAACACATGTCCCCTTCTTCCATACCCCCTCCCTTTTTCTTTCTTCTTTGTCTTCCTCTTCTCCTTCTATCAGTCGTCATCTCGGTAGTCACCCCGTTTCTATCCGTATCATCTTCCACACACAGTCCATCCATTGTTTCTTTTCTTTCATCAGTGCATATCGTTAGTAAAATCATAATCATAGTTTCCAAAATCACTTTCATTTCCTTACAAAAAATAAAGTCATCATGATGTCACTTCGGTCACGTGATACCGCGGTTTCTATGAGCCGGGTAAGCCGGTCTGTAGCGAGTTATTGTAGGCACAGAGTAGCAGAAACGTGCGCGCGGAAGCGAGAAGGAATTATTGCTATTGCACCACCTCTTTCTGGCACACGCATTTGATTCGGTAGTTTTCGTTGAATTTCGTAATACTGGGTAGGAGTTCGGAGTTCGTAAACATTTCATTATTCGTATGACAATGTGTGGTTGCTTTTTGACGTAATCGCATTAGAACCATTTTAATTTACTTTTTTTTTCGCACAGTATTTATTGAATTCATTAGTTCATCATTACTAGTAGTATTAATATTTGTTTGTAATCATAGGACAGTGATTAACATAGTGTTTTGAGTTTATTGGATGTGAAAATAAATTACGTTGTAATTAGGTGTAGGGGTAATTAGATAGTTTAATAAGCTGAAATTACTTATTTAGAGTAGATTTGAAAATAATTAGTACGATCTTATTAGGATGGCGGCATTCATAGTTTTAGAATGTCGTTTGACAATTACTTTGTGAAGAAACATGCTTTTCAAGGTTAAGTTTTGAAAATACGTGCTCGCCCAGATGTGACTATAAATTACAAACGCCGCGATGGTTCGTTCAAACATTTAAATGTTTCCCTTTACGATAAATATCAATGAGTGACTGGCAGTCGTAATTTTTGTTTTTTTTTTTTTATAATTTTTTTTTTTTTGTGCTGCTCCGGCTTCCCTTCTCCACTGTTACTTATCCACAATTGATATAGGAATCTTTATAAAATGGATACACACCTTGATTACCTTGTCCAGCTAACCCATACTGTCCTTGTCCCTGGATCGTCACTTGCCCCTGTCCTCCCATCTGGTAAGAACCCTGGCCTCCTGTGCTATAAGACCCTTTGCCTCCTTGAGAGTATGAGCCCTGGCCGAACTGGTTCTTCTGGATGAAGGAGCCAGGAGAAGGTGTGGTGGGTGTGGGGTATCCCTGGGTGACCTGGTTGGGGCCTTGTGGTGTAGGTGTTCTGGAAAGAATTGGCTGGTTAGTGGTGGTTTTTGGGGTTTGGAAGAACGTATAGATTCTGATGTGAGAAAGGTTTGAACAAGAAGACCATAAGAGCGTTCATCTAAAAAGTTGGCAACGTCGCAAATAGCTGTCAAATATTTACCCTATTTTGATTAATTTGGCAATATTATTGTATGGAAATAAGAAATATGGCTAACTAGTGAACTAGAATTTAAAAAAGTTGGTTCGCCCGTTACGGGCGAGTAAATTCAGGGGAATCACCAATATGTCTGCAATGCTTGCAAAAGGCTGCTAAGTCATAAGAACCAACATAATTTAAAAACAATATTTGTAAACTTTTGACTTCAACTTTGACAAAATATAAAATACTAGTGGTTACACGCGCTTTCGAGAGCCTTCCTCAAGAATTGGTCTATCCAAGGCTAAAAAGATTTTTTAAATCCGTCTCCGTTCCGGAGATTACCCCTTACATACAAACTTACAAACAAACAAACAAATTTTACCTCTTTATAATATTATTAATATTTTTCATTTATTCATTTTTTTACATATTAAATACATTTTTAAATATTTTTATAAAAATCATTAAAAAAACATTTAAAAATATAAAAAATAGTGGCCCATCGGCATCAGGAACAGGGTCCAAGTTGCCGGTGGTCAGGGCTCTAGAGAGAGGAACCTCCTCACTATGCGTGCCGTGTCTAGGAGTACTGCTTTCTGAATCAAGCCCTTGACCCAGCCGCGCAATGAGAGCCTCCTGAGGTGTTGGTCGAGGCTCTTCGCTATTAGGCCATTAACCGTAACGATTATCGGTACAATGATCGCAGAGTCCACATCCCACATGTCGACAACCTCGTGTGCTAAGTCAAGATACTTGATTTTTTTATCTTTCTCAGCTTTCACGAGATTCTCGTCATGAGGGACAGCGATATCAACAATCATTGCACGGCGCTCTCGTCGATCTATCACCACAATATCAGGCTTATTGGCTACAATAGTCCTGTCAGTGATGATAGATCGATCCCAGTACAATGTGGCATGACCATTCTCGAGAACTGGGTCGGGCACATACATGTAGTATGGTACTTCGGACTCCACAAGGTTGTACTGCAAGGCAAGTTGCTGGTGAATAATCCTAGCCACTAGATTGTGTCTGTGCAAGTACTCGCCATTAGCAAGACGAGAACAACCGGAAACAATATGTCGGATTGATTCACCGGGACGGTGGCATGCCCGACAGATGTCAACCGTACCGTCCTTGACAATGTATTTCCGATAATTATTCGTCATGATAACTTCATCCATAATCGCACAGACAAAACCTTCGGTTTCCCCGAAGAGGTCACCGAAACGCAGCCAGGATACAGACGCCAAAAAGTCTACATCAGGCCCGTGAAGGGCCCGGAAAAAGCGTCCGGGCCGAAAATATTATATAAATAATATATATTATTAATATAATTAATAATATATATTATTTATATAATATTATAATATATTATATTTAAACGTTTGAATATCTCAGGACTTTAGGGGGGGTCTTTTGGAAGGCGTACGAGGGGCCGAAGCCAACTCGCAGAGGCCTCTTAGACAATTTATATGAAATGAGGCACCGACCGACGATTATCCCTGTATGCATTATGCAAGTGCACCCAAGGACAACCCCCGGTTGGTGTAAAACTATTGCAGAATATTATATTATTATTGTAATATAATATGTTATATTATTATTATAGTATAGAGATGACAAGATTCTAATTCTCACCTGAAGTTATTCAAATAAATAGATCCAGTAACCGGAGGCCTCACAGTGACTCCAGGTTGGTTGTTCGAGCTTCCTCTGCTGTCAGGCACATATCTACCATCGTTGCCTCCGAAGACACCGGGAACCCACTTGCCGAGCTGGTTGGTTGGCCAGGGGTCAGTGTAGAAGGGGTCGCGGCAGCACTTGCCGATGCGACCTGATTCTAAGTCTTTGCAGTCCTGTTAGAAGATTTGATGAGGTTAGAATTGCTGGCGAAATTATTTTGATGGAAAAAGATGGCAAAGAAGTAATTTAAAGTTTAGAGCTTGTAGACAGCCTTTGTAACGGTAGGCAGAATATGTCAGTAGTACTGTCAATCGCATATCAGTTTACCAGCACTACGAAAATCGTCATTAATACGCCATAAAGGCGTGGTCAATGTCAAATTGTTAGCACTGTGTTAACTGTACACCAAAATCTCGCTAATTTGTGTTTCAAGTTTTAGCAGCTAAGGCTATTGTCTGGTACAAATACCAATTAGGCAGTCCATTGGAAAAACATACTTTAAGAAGAGGAACTACTAATACTTACAGTCAAAGGCACTCTGTAAGCCTCCTGATCTCTGGTGAGGGCGACAGTGGTGTTGGAAATGACTCCCTCCGCAGTACAAAATTCGATGGGTGTGCATTTCAGGGCAGCAGCGCAGCCGGATGGGATGTCGTCTGGTGGAAGATAAAGTAATGTAGCTTTTGTTGCAACACTTTTTTTACAATCTAGCGCGGACGTACTCTGACGTACGTAACAAACATCTGTATTCCCCGAAAGGTTAGGCAGCGGTGTTTCTATTAGAGTTGCAACGGATATCCGGCCACTATCCGGTATGCGGCGTATCCAGTCATTTTTTTACTATTCGGCTTATGGCCGGATTGTCATCTTGTGCCGAATATCCGGCTTGCCGGATACTTGCTCTTATTTTCGTGATAAAATGTAAATAACACTACTAATTTCGAAAACCAAAATGTTATTTAAAAAAAAAAAAATTTGGTCTGTAAGCACTTATGGTAGCAATTATACTAAATATTTGAAATTTACTAAAGGCAAATTGTGATGTATGACAATATGTTTTTCGGCCTTTAAAGATAATAAGCGCACTCGCCTTTTTCGCTGCGACCGCGATGGGTTTAGCGCAGCGAGCAGATTTTAACATGCATGACTTTCGTTTCGACTGGATATTTGGCTATCCGGCTTTGGCAGTCGCCGGTTATTTAGTATCCGGCCAAATCACTATCCGTTGCAACTCTAGTTTCTATAATACGCCCACATTTTGTCAGTTATGTTTAAGTCCAAAAAGTGCAAAAAACAAATGAAACTTACTGTTCTGTGGTGGTGGTACTGGCCGTCTAGTTGTGGTTATAAACTGATCCCGAATCAACGACCCTGTGGTCTCGTCGGGAACAAAGTGCCCTTCATAATAATTGTTCGTGAAGCTGTCAGATCCAGTATGATCAAATGGAGGCAAGTACTCCGGAGCTTTGGTCGAAACAGGTGGAAGGTACGTTGGTTTGGGTGTACTGTAAGGTCTGGGAGTCGTTACAGGACGAGGGGTTGTGATTGGACGAGGGGTTGTGAATGGACGAGGGGTGGTCACGAAAGATGGAGTGTAAGCAGTAGAAGATACTTCATTGGTTCCGCTTGGTGAAGTGTCAATGGGAGGGAGGTAAGGTACACCAGGTTTGAGCCCAGATCCGATCCCGCCAGGACGGAAGACACCAGCGTTTTCTGAACCAGCTGAGAAAGTATCAGTTTCCACGAACTTCGATTGGCTGGTTGACTTGAAGACTTCGTTGTTGAAGTTTCCAGCGTTGGATCCAAAACGGGTGGGCGTTGGTGCCACGGTTGGTCCAAAACCAGCTGTAGATCCGAATTTGTTGCTGTTGAATGCTGATCCTGTTCCGATTTGGCTTCCGAAGCCTGTGGTTGAGCTTCCACTGTTGGCATTCGCGTTAAAACCAGTACTTGTCTTGGTCTGGCCTGTTCCAAAACCTGTGGATCCGAAGCTGCTTTGGCTTCCTTGACTTGAGCCTGATTGGCTAAACAGTCCCTGGCCATTGTTGGTAGATCCTTGGAAGGTACCGGAGCCAACTCCTAAGGAACCTTGGAGGTTGTTAATACCAGCGATGGATGAGGTTTCGATTCTGCAGCAGATTTCGGTCCTGGTGTTGCAGTACTGTTTCTGTGACAAAAGAAAGGATGGGTTAGATTTTTTTGCATGGTTTTTTAAATTAATTTAACGTAGATAATGTTTTCATTATACATTTGCGAAATGATACAGGCCAGCGTAGTAATAATTTTTTTATTCGACTGCACGACAGCAAAAAGGGTTGTCCTCAGAAATACACGGGTGTACCATCTCATTCGTATTATGAGGAATGGGTGGAATTCGAAAGGTAGGTAAGCTTTAAATTCCTCATAAAATAGTTCTATCATAATAATAATATAACCGTCGTCATGAACATCTGTTATTTTCATTAAATCTCCCTAGCCTTTTCCCAACTATGTTGGGGTCGGCTTCCAGTCTAACAGAATGCGCCTGATTATCAATATTTTACATGAAGCGGCTGCGTATCTGACCTCCACAACCCAGTTACTGGGTAACACGATACCCCTTGGTAAGACTGGTTGTCATACTTTCGGGCTTCTGACTAGATTCAGATTCAGATTTATTTTGCCAACAATGTAGGTACAGGTATAAGATGGTACATCACTAAGTTTTTCCGCTACATTCTACCTTACGGCATGCAAAGTCGTAAAAACTAAAAAAATACAGTTTTCAAATAAATCATGCAGTCGTAAAAACTAACAATACAATTTTTATCTACCCGTAATGACTGTCAAAGATCTACGAATGACAGCCGGGACCAACGGCTTAACGTGTTTTCCAAGCCACGAAGGGGTCTCGGTATGTTATGGATGGTCACCCATCCACTATCAACCGCGACAAGCGTAGCTTAACTTTCAATCGACCCGGGCGGCTATTATTATTTAGCCAGGAATTAATGTTTTAAATCATTCGAAACAGACAAACCGGCAGGGCATTAAATGTTTATTATTTAATTCTAATACCGTTATCATTGGACTAACATTGACCTTTCAATTAACAGTAAATTTTTGTAGCGATTTTATTATTAAAAACATTTCAATTAAAAATAAACGAATTGCCAAATAAATTCTTGTTTTTAGGGTTCCGTACCCAAAAAGAACCAACGGAAGCCTACAATTTGGAGCTAACGCTGTCTGTCACATAGTTGTCAAAGCATTTTTTTTTACCATAACATAAATTGGTGAAATGTTTCGAAAAATCTGCTGTTTCATAGAAAAGTGCAACATCTACGCGGTCAAAATGTATGGAACAGCAGTTATTTTTTTTAATAACTGGCGAATAATTTCAACGTAGTGTGGTTCAGAATCATGTACTGAACCCATGGTAACAGTATTCGCGTTGATGTCCCTGCCACTCTGTATAGTATATTATACTGTACAGAACCTTTAGACCGCGAGTCCAACTCGCAATAAACTGTTTTTTTTTGCGAAACAAGAGTGTGTCATATTTTATTTTTATCTAACGGCATTTAAAAATAAATTGACTAAAGGTTTATGGCCCTGTGATGAGTGGGTATGGAAAAAAACTGGCTGAGAAATGTCGTGACTTTGACATTACTGTCATTAAACTCCTAAAGGTCTGATTTGAGTTACACCACGGCTGCTCAACCCAAAGCCCGCTGGACACCACGTGGCCCACCACCGCATTTGAATTGGCTCGCCAAAAACTGTCAGCTGACGATAGCTTTTTGAGATTACACACTTGTCTCCCACGGGAACGGGAACTACGCGGGTGAAACCGCGTGATGTCCGCTAGTTATTAATATTATTATATATTTATAATTTTTCTTTACTTCTTTTAAAATACATATTGTTTACATTTTTTTTTATAAAACTCACTTAAAAAAAAAACAGTGGCACTCCAGGAGTGCCGACAGAAGTGGAAACTTTAACAAGATCGTCTTGGTGGAAGAAAAATACTTGTATAGAACATTGGTCCGTAACCTTACCTAAATAAAGAGCACAATCGCGTTTACAAAAATGAGATGTCGTCACAGTGTCGCGAAATCAATGGTTTAGTCCCATCTCAAAAATGCCCAACGCGCCTAAAGAAGTTTTCACATCAAAAATAAAATATTTTTTTAAAATAATTTTATTAAATTATTCAACACAAAAATATAACATTGAAATGTAAGCTTTACTATCCGTAGATACAGTGACATTTCCAAAATTAAGTGTCAGTAGTTGAAAACTGTCTCAAACTCAAAGCATTTATTTCAATTAAACCATAAGACACTTTTGAATTGTCAAGGAGTCGGTTAGTCAGAAATATGAAGCTAGTTGCCAAGGGGTATTGTGTTACCCAGTAACTGGGTTGTGGAGGTCTGATAGGCAGTCGCTCCATGTAAAATACTGGTATTCAGCTGCATCCGGATTGGCTGGAAGCCGACCCCGACTTAGTTGTGAAGAGTATAGGCAGAAAGTGATTGAAACCGCGTGGATTAAAAAGTGGTGTGAGCGATGGTGACCCAGTGGTAGCGGCCGCGACTTCCAATTTTTAGGTCGTGGGTTCGAACCCTGCCAGACGCTTTGAGTAAATGATTTCATCACCACTGTTTTCAAAATGGCAAGCGAAAACATCGTTAGGAAACCGGAATGTACTAGAACCAAAAATTCGAAGAAATGGAACATCTACCAACCCGCACTTGGCCCGCGTGGTGGATTACGGCCCACTCCCTCTTACAAAGAGGAGGCCTGTGTCCCATCAATGGGAATATTATACACGCTATCACAAATTGTTTCGATGTGCGACGACCATAGACAGTTCAACCAATTGTGAGGTAATTTGGCTTGAACCCTAAAAGGTGATTCATACTAACTTATGTTTTTATTAACCCCTTTCAGTTTTGAAATTATGTTTTGTAAGTTTCTATAAGAAAATCCGAAATCCACGCAGACAAAGCCACAAGAAAACACTACTATGAAATTAAACTAAAGAGCATTATACTGAACTTAATTTAAAATTACAAAACATACCGTTGAGTTTCTCTAACTTTAACTATAAGCCGTAATCAATTACTACTAAGTAATAGCGACAACGCTTGAAGATATATAATAGTTAATGCTAAGGCTTGGTTCCTTATACGGTCTGTCTTTTATATGTCACACTGCGTTTGTCAATTGATTTTGCGAAATTTATGCCTGGTATTCATGGGAAATAAAGTTGGGCAGCTGTTGCTAGCAACTTTGAGGCAACGCAACCATAGCATAATCAGCTTATAAATTTCCCATTGCTGGGAAACATTCCACCTCTCTATCGTAGTGGGCCGTAATCCACCACGCGGGCCAAGTGCGGGTTGGTAGATGTCACATGTTTTCGAATTTTTGGTTCTAGGACATGTCGTTTTCCTCACGATGTTTTCCTTCACCGCTTTGAGAGCAGTGGTGATGAAATAATTTACAAAAAGTAAAGTACCTTTCAGGGTTTGAACCTACCTACGCAATCAATTACAAGCTAATTAATAACGCGATAGTAAGTTGCGTCGTGTCCGGACCGCCATTGAAATACTAGTGCTGTGACATTCTGGCTACTCATTGTCTTTCTAGACTTTTCCCAACGATGTTGGGGTCGGCTTCCAATCTAACATGGAGCAACTACTTATCTGACCTTCAAAAGCCAGCTTCTGGGTAACACAATAGCCCTTGGTAAGACTGCTTGTCAACTTTCGAGCTTCTGACTACCCGTAACGACGCTCAAAGATCTAGGAATATCAGCCAATAGTTGTTATTGTGTAACCAGCTTAAGATCAACCATTTATAAAGACGATGTCTTTTACACATCACTGACTGTCAATTTATTTGCGACACTGACATATGACATTATGTTACAATCTTTTGTGTAGTCTTCTTTTCAAATACTTTCTTTGAACGTGGGTGTTGATTGCAAGACGTATATTAATATAATTGCCTTGGTATTTAAAAAGTGCCTATTGCATAGTATAGTAGATCTCTTTGTGAGCAGTGGTGGCCCAGTAATGATTTATTTTTAAATATCGATTTTCTGCCCAACCGTAAAAATCACCGTAACCGGGAGTGAACTAAATACTCAATACTCAATATCTTTATTGCTTTACCATAATGTGTACTTAGGTGGTAATTATATAATTTAGATCATTATGGACCTTGTAGGGCACAGAAAAAAGGGTAGGAGTAGAGAGACTATCTGGTATGTCACTCGGCCCGAGTCAACTCAACCCGAATAATAATTCGGGTTGAGTTGATTCGGGCTGAGCTCATGGGTTCGAACCAGAGCAGGCACTTTACTTTGTGTAATTTATTTCATCACGACTGCCCTCAAAACGGTGTAGGAAAACATTGTGAGGAAACCGGCATGTTCCGGAACCAAAAATTCGAAGACGTGACATCTACCAACCCACTCGCACCGGACCCGCGTGGTGGATTATAGCCCATTCCCTCACAAAAAGATTATTCTTTTTACATCTCATGGAATAAAAGGCGAGCTTATTGACATTTACCAGGCACTTTAAACTCCGGGCTGCTACTGAGAAATTCCTAATGGAAACATGTGTTATAAACATCCTATAATTAACATTTAAGCAAATATTTTGATGAGACCTTAAACGATTCCTATTAATTTCAATAATAACTTGTTACTAATAGTTGTAATTTAATATACTTGTAAACTGTCTAATTAAATGGTTTTAACTTTGATATATAATTATCAAATGGGCTTAAAATTACTGTAAATTACATCTTAAGTTTGTATGTTGAGTTATTTAGCTAAGTGACAGTTAAATGGTACATTCTAAGGAGATTTCAGACTATTAAGTTGAAGTTTTCTCACGATGTTTTTTTTTTTCAGTGTAAATCAGTGACGACGTTGATTATCTTGGAATGAAGATGCAACTAATTTTGACGTTTAAAAATTATAGATATGCATATATACGGACATACGGTGCAACAAATATCTTTTAACGGGGGGCATTGTTGGTTAACATTTTGTGAATATGTGTCTGTTCTATATATTTTGAATCGCATGACTATTGACCAAATTTTTAAATGTTGATTTATTAATATTCTTTGTATTTTTTATTTTGAAATCCTATTGTTTTTCGACCTAATTTGATCACCAGCCATGGTCAAACATGTTGAGCCAAAAAATACCTTGTAACACTTATAATAAGCATCATATGACTATCACTTGTTTGTTTTGTTTTGTACACTATTCTAAAGAAGCACTCCTCCTTAATATTTGATCACCTCTCTATCTCAGGAAAACGCAGAAAATACTCAGTCTGCAAAATTGCAAAAGGCCTAAGAACGAGCTTCTCTCAAAGATTTTATACTTTCTTAGATTCCCAATTATATAATAAAATAAATCGTATTACCACGATCTATCACCTAACAACAAAGACTTGTAAGAGTGCTCTGGTTGAATGGCTCCTTAGTTTCGATTATAATGCAACTGAGGAATTGAGGATTTACTTACTCATCCAAAATAGTCCAACCCTCTAACTTCCCGACACGTTCAAGAATTATTTATAAATTTTTTGCATTAATTATTTTTATTTGTTTTATATTGTTGAAATCTCTGAGTCTATAATTGATTTTTATGTTATGCCCTATCCCTTCACATTTACTAACTAACTGATTATGTTTACATACCGTGTGGTGGGACCCTGGTGATCTGCGATACAGGTATTCCTAGTGCAGACACCAGTCTCTCACAAACTGTTGTCACAGTTTTTCAAGTCTGTCTAAATTATAAGATGTCATTGTTTGTGAAGAGAAAATAAATTATTTGAAATAAATTGTTTTTGCAAATAAATGAATCTGAATCTGAAATTGTCACGAGATTGTATTGATAAACCAAGATGGCGGCATTAGTTTCGATTTTGGCCACGTGTCAATAGATCTCTGTATAGTTATAATTGTGTATGGTTCTAGTACTTTTCCGGACGAACTCCTTCAGAAATAGCTTTAATAATCAGCCTTTAATTTTCCCACTGCTGGGACATAGGCCTCCTTTCTGTAAGAGTGGGCCGTAATCCACCACGCGGGTCCAGTGTGGGTTGGTTCTCAGGATTCTTAACACCTTGATTCGATTCTTGACAGGCTCGTTGGTCTAGTGGTTGGAAGCATTACTTCTGAGCATGAGGTCCTTTAAAATGTTGTTGGGTTTTTTCGTCAGGAATTTCGCAGTAGATTGCCCAATTGATGGCAATATGCTCGCCCCCTATTACATGGGACTTAAACATAACTGACGAAATGTGGGTGTACTATTGGCTCTCTGCCAAACCCTTCGTGAATTCAAAGCGTGATGTTATATTATATCACGCAGATTATGGAATATCACCTTCGCGTATAATACTTGTTATTGATGTTAATTACAAAAAACCGCATAGAAAAACTATTAGGATTCTCTCAACAATGGGACAATGGTTCGCACGGGGAAAAAACTTAATTAGACCATAGACAAACTGCGTTATTTCCTTGGAATCACGTCATAGAGAAAAAAATACTGATATCCGGAAACGTTATATTAACATAAATAATTAACAAGGTAATTATCACCCGGTTTTAAAAGATTTTACATCATTTGCATGTCTTTTCCCAACTTTGTTGTGGTCAGCTTACAGTCTAACCGTATGCAGCTAAATAGGTACCACTACAACTAAAAATCAATCTGCCTAGCCTTTACCCAACTATGTTGGGTTCGGCTTCCAGTCTGGTATAGAATCAGGTTCTTCTATCTGAACAGACAGCTGTACTGCTGGGGAGTTTGTTGCGCCACTTCTTCTTCCCAGCTAAAGCACTAGGAAGTGGTGAAGGGTGGGCGTTTTGGGGGACTGTCTTATGTCATTTTGACGTTCAAAAAGGAATGACTTTTGATTTTGATTAACCACAGACAAATGTAGACTCGTGGCTAACTTTTTATGAATATTTGTATAAGTAGAAGTAATATTTAAAGTATTTGTGAAGTTGCATAAAAAAAGTGCGAATTTTTATCTAAGATTGTCGAAACTGGTCCTATATATGCATTGCGTAACATAAAACACACGCTCCGCTTAGTCGGGTAAATATTTTAATTTGTTGACGCACTGTTTCTTCAAATATTTGCATTCCATTGGTCTTGGGTTTATGTTTTGCAATTAATTTTATTAGAAGGTGGTCTTATTAAAACTGCTGAAATCTATCCTACTATATCTAATAAATATTAATATTATAAACGCGAAAGTTTGTGAGGATGGATGGATGGATGTTTGTTACTCTTTCAAAAACAAAAACGACTGAACGGATTTGGATGAAATTTGGCAAACGTATAGTTTATAACCTGGATTAACACATAGGATACTTTTTATCCCGATATTCCCACGGGATTAAGACTTATGCGGGTGAAACCGCGGGGCGCTGCTAATAAGTTCATAAAATTAATTCAACCACTGACACACAACGCACAGCCAAAACCACCAAGTTTAGAAGCATTAAATTTTGCGCAAGAGTTCCATATATAACGAAGATGAGCATTAAGGAAGGATTTTTGAAAATCCGTCATCCGATCAGACACGGTTTGAGTTTTAATAAATATTACAGTAAGCTATTACAAACATTATAATAATAGTATTTGTAGCCTGTAATTTTCCCATTGCTGGGACACAGGCCTCCTCTATATGAGAGGGTGTGTGCCATAATCCACCACGAGGGTCCAGTGCGGGTTACGTTTTCGAATTTTTGGTTCTAGGACATGCTGGTTTCCTCACGATGTTTTTCTTCACCGTTTTGAGAGCAGTGGTAATGATATAATTTACACAAAGTAAAGCGCATGTCTGGGTTCGACTGGGCCACGACTGCTCTTGCTGGGCCACGACTGCTCTTACTGGGCCACGACTGCTCTCAATATACTACTCATATTGTAGCCTTTTTTACAAAATAATAAAAAAAACACTATAATACAACGACTTGAATAGTTTATGTAGTAAAGAAAATCTTTAGTTAAGTTTCCTGACGTCGTCAGTATAAAATTTGTTTTAACTTCAAGCCCTTACAGTCACAAAACCATCCTTAAAATAGAATAGAAATGTCTAAACGTCAAAAGGGCAACACTTTATCCTACTGCAAAAGGTCAAAGTTGCGTTATGCTTTGACAGCTAGCTGACCTAACTTCTAGAACGGCGCAATCGCAATAGGTAACTTAGATAAATATATGTTAATATGATCCTTATCTTGACATATAAACTTGAGTTCTAAATTGACAGTCTATAAGGTAAATGTCGGAGGCGTCACATAAGTGTGTGGCAATTTTTAGTAAGCACACTTATTTGCTATTAAAACGGTAAAGGAAAACATCGTGAACCAAAAATTCTAAGACATGTATTATCAATCAACACTGGGCCCGCGTGGTGGATTATGGCCCACTCCCTCTCACACAGAGGAGGCCTGTGTCCCGGCAATGGGAACATTATAGGCTGATTATCTATATTTATAAAATAAAGCTTAAGAGTTTGTGTTTGACCCTTAGGAGTCGAGTAAAAAGAAAAAAAGTCAGAAAGAAGGCCATTGGGAAAACGTAGTAACAACGCGGTTGGGCGATGCAATGCGACGCGGTTGGGCAATGCGATGCGACGCGGTGAGTTGGGGGTAGGGTTACCATTTGACAGCCATTTACCGCATTTGACAGGCATTTTACGGTTAAGCCAGGCGTGCCGGCACTAAGCTGAGACAGGCATTTTTGATTTTCCTTAATGAATGCACAATTGGTTAAAAAAAGGAATCGCCTGACAGTAGAGTCGGTAAAAGCGTTATTAGTAACCCAAGAATTCTTGAAATACGTTTCGTGTGAAGATTTTTGTATTTATACTTTAGAAAAAAAAAAAAGTCTTCGGAAAAATATCACTCAGCAAGTTGGTTTTTTTAAATTAGTTTAGTGGTCATAAATTGTTTTTCAACTTTTCATTTTGAATAAATGTCAGTCTTTAAAACTATGTGTTGCGTATTATTTATTTTAAGACTTATTTTTACAATAGACAGATTTTTTTAAAAAAATCAGGCATTTTGACATCTTAGACAGGCATCCTCCCTTACGTAGATGGTAACCCTAGTCGGGGGTAATTTCACGCGAAGTCGCGGGCAGAAGCTAGTATATTATATACTTACTAAGTAACTTAAAACTCGATGTTAACATGACCTCCTCTTTAAGTACATAAATCAAGTCTTGCATATTTTGACGCGGATAATTTATCATAGTGTATTTACCCGGTAGGGTCCTATTATGTGCAATATAATAATGATATTAATACCTTGATAATAGTGATATTTAGCCGCATCTGGTTAGGTTAGAGAATTTTAATCTGGGTGAAAATCCTCATGGATATCCTCCGCCCTGGGGCAGACGGAGGGGTCTGTCAGACTTCTACTGACTAAAACCACCCTGTGTGGCCCTCGCAGACTTGCACTGCACTCTTCAACTCTCCCTTTTTTTTTGTCAGGGTGGAAATCCTCGTGGATGTTCCCCGCCCTGAAGTGGTCAGAGGGGTCTGTCAGACTTCTTACTGACTAAAACCACCCCAGTGTTCCCTCTCACACTTGCGTCGGGGGCTGCGAGTGCAAATGCGACTTCCGCTGCCCCGGACTGGTGACGGCCCGTGCTCTGCGGGCCCTGACCCGTAGAAGTATGTTGGAGACCTACCTCAGCATAGTTAGGAGAATCATCATTATGTCCAAACGGATGCAGCTGAATACCAGTTTTTTATATGGAGCGACTGCCAAATGCCAAATGTAAACAAATTGATAAAAAAACGTATATGTGGACAAAGGATGGAATGGAAAGGTAGTCAATGGATCTAAGTTAACAAAGGTGTCAAATGTCATAATTTCATGAAATCAACACGTTTGACACCTTTGCTAACTTATGGAGTTGTATTGCTGATTGTAATGATTATAATTGAGTAAAGCCATATTTGTTACGGCCGCGAATCATATTTTAATCAACATAAAACCTGACACTGACTTGCAAAATGCAAAAAACGTAAGAAAATTTGAATTTCGCGGGCTACCCTGACGCTTCCCCCTTAATGTACGGATGAATGTGTTGCTCCTCTATTGAGCAATTGTGTAAGAATTTAACCCGAAATGGATTTGTTTATACATTCATTAGATACTTTTGGTACAGAATATAGCAGTGCACGGTCGACTTACAACTACTAATATAATTTCGAAACACTATCAACGTATAGATACTTGTCTATCCGAAACACGATAATATTCGATATTATAATACGTGAACCACCATTTATCATCTTGTCGTGTACTGTCGAGAAGACAAGTGTAGACATGTACCGAGGTAAAGACGCTTGCGCAAGCTGTTTGTTTATTTCGTAAGTACAAAGCTAAAATATGGGTGTATGACCTTTTTCCTGACCTATGTGACTTGGTGGCAGTAGGCTCGCTCCCTTTTACATCATTATCATCTACCTAGCCTTTTTAACAGACTTCAAAAACCGAAATAATAATATTTTTTTTATTTTTTTTTATTTAAAAATGGAGGAGGTTATAATGTTTGTCCGTGTGTATGAGAGTTACGCGAGAGATTTCTATTTTATTCGCTCATTTTTTTTAGACTGATCTGTACCTACCTATTAAATTCTGACTAGTGTTCATAAAAATTGTAAAGGTTGTAATTATATTATTAAATTTAAATCTAAATATTTTGAATGCCGTAAGGCAAAATGTATCGGGACAATTTACAAACTATCCAACTTATATAATGTACCTACATTATCAGCAAATAAATGATTTCTTTCTTTATGTTCATCGATATTTTTGTGAATTTGGACCGATTTTGAAAATTCTTGCTTGCGCGATTACCCCATATAAATTTTATTAAACATTGCTTGTGTAGTTTTTTGAGTTACCTTACGTATTTAATCGTTTTGTGTATCTTTATGATGTTATAACACTTTATGTCACTGTTGTTTACATAGCAAATAGCGGTAAAGGAATTGGTACCATAACTAAAAAGTGAAAAATAATAAACTTTTTTACAAAAAAAAAAAAAAAAATATCTACTTCGAAACAACAAAATACAGGCAACAAACTAAAAGACAAGAGCCTACAACACAATGACTGTTAACATTCATACATTATGTATGAGAAATTATTATGTATGAGAAATGTATGTATTTACTAGCTTCTGCCCGCGACTTCGTTCGCGTGGAAGTCGTAAGATACAGATCATACTAAAAAACAGTTTTTTTTCAATAAAACTCCCTGTCCCCGCCGCGCTCATAGTTCGGTTTCGCTTTGCGTTCTTAATTTTTTTTTTCTGTTTTGCTCGGCTCCTAAGGGTGGTAGCGTGATATTAAGTAGCCCATAGCCTTCCTCAAGAATTGAGCTATCAAATGCAAAAAGAATTTTTTAAATCCGACTTGTAGTTCCAGAGAACAAACGAGCTAAAGAGCTTTATTACATTATACTAAATTCCGCTAGCGGCTTCATCTGCGTGATATCTTTATAAATTATAGCCTATATTACTCAGTGATAATATAGCATTCTACTAGAGAAAGAATTTTTTAAATCGGTCCTGTAGTTTCGGGTCAGTGACAACTCTGCCCGAGTTAACTCAACCCGAATAATAATACTAAATACTACGTCGTCAAAACGTCAAAAATTTCGACCTCTTAAAATATTCAATCAATCTGCCTGGCCTTTTCCCAACTATGTTGGGGTCGGGTTCCAGTCTAACCGGATGCAGCTGAATACCGTATTTTACATGGAGCGATTGCCTATCTGACCTCCACAACCCAGTTACTGGGTAATACGATACCCCTTGGTAAGACTGGTTGTCAGACTTTCGGGCTTCTGACAACCCGTAACGACTGTCAAAGATCCACGAATGACAGCCAGGACCAACTGCTTAAAGTGCTTTCTGAGGCATAGAGGAGTCTCGGTATGTTAAGATGGTCACCCATCCACAGACCAACCCCGGCAAGCGTAGCTTTACCTGATGGATCGAACCGTGCGGCTGTTATTAATTACAAACAAAAATAAAAATCTTTTCTCGTTAAAATATTAGTGTAGATGCTTAGAGATGTATGTATGTATTTATGTATGAGAGGCAAAACAAACAAGATTTATATCGCCAGAGGCGCTATTTGATTGTTTACATTCGAGATAATGTTACAATCATGCTTTAAGTAGCTTTGAGGCGTGGTTTTATACTGAGTTAATATACTCGTCAACATAATATTGTTGCTTGTAATATACTCGATGGTTAAGCTACACTTGCCGAGGTCGGTCCGTGGATGGGTGACCATATCGACACCTCTCCGTGCCTCGGAAAGCACGATAAGCCGTTAATCCCGGCTGTCATTTTTAGATCTTTGACAGTCGTTACGGGTCGTCAGAAGCCCGTAAGTCTGACAACCAGTCTTACCAAGAGGTATCGTATTATCCAGTAACTGGGTTGTGGAGGTCAGATAGGCAGTCGCTTCACGTAAAATACTGGGAAAAGACTAGCCAGGTGATGATGGTCGTGACTTCTCTGTATGACAAGAGGCATTTATCGTTAAAATTCTAAACCAGACGCCATATTGTGAAAAAGAAAAAAATTCAAATCGACGAATTATGTCAAGTGGGGTATCCTTGAATAGGTTCTTCAAAATCATCTTTAAATTTCTCAAAAAAAAAAGTCAGTATCTTGGCGACCGAGCTCTGCTCTGGTGAAAATAGAAAATACTCATTTAATAGTATAGGATAGATCATACTTCCATGCTGCCATGATGGTAGGTACTTACTAATTCCATACTGTCATGTCATTATTCTAAGGTAGCCATCTTGTTTTAAACTTTGGGCGACCGAGCTCTGCTCGGGTGAAAATACGGAGAAAACTAATTTTCCCAGATATGAGACCTAGCTAGATCGATTTTTTACCCCCGTAAACCCCTATATTGAAACTTTCATCGAAATCATTAGAGCCGTTTTCGTGAACGTGATTACAAATGTATGTATACAAGTATTGCTCGTTTAATAGTATACGATAGGGTTTTAAATGACCGTTAACAATTCTCACAAAAAAATTCAAAACTTATTATTATAAGTATTAGATGTCTACACACTCTGCCTTTACTTTCAACGTGTTTACCGTGAACATACACACACTATCCTTAGCCAGGCAGGTCATCAGGTTTACTACCTATGTGGCAATAAGTAGGTAGGTACCTACATACGACTCGACGACGCCGAACCAAAGGACATCGAGATTTAACACCGTCAGCAAAAATGTCACGCCCAAAGTATTGTTTGTTTTGACATTTTGTTTGAGGGCTGCTGTGAGTGTAGATTTATTACCATGACATTAATGTCATGCTTGTTTTCCTCGAAGGGTTAGGCAGAGTTGATTAGAATACGGTAGTTGCCTTGGTAAAAAAAAAAACTATTTAGTTTCAGATAATAAAAAATATTAGACACGTATTTTTTGCTTTATCATATTTATCAAAAATAACTTAGAAAACACGCATTAAAGTTGGAGAGTGGGGGCTCGCTACGTCACAACGCAGTATTAAATCTAGCAAGGCGTGACGTCATGCCACATTTTAACTCAATGTATCGCCGTAATTTTTTGATTACGTCAAAAAAGAAAAAAATACGTATTCAATATTTTTGAATGATCTATAAGACGGATAAAAAAAAATTTTTGGACACAAGCCTATTTCGTTAATTATTATCAAGTTCCGTGAATTGGGGAATTAGGGACGAGCGTATTGCCATCAACCAGATGAAAATCTAGAAGCTTGGCTGTTACTGAGAAATTCCTAATGTGAATCCAAATACTAATAATACTATTGTATAGAATTAAGTTTATTCTAACTGAACAGACAGCTGTGCTGCTGGGGAGTTTGTTGCGCCACTTCTTCTTCCCAGCTAAAGCATTAGGAAGTGGTGAAGGGCGGGCGTTTTGAGGGACTGTCTTATGCAATTTTGACGTTCGAAAAGTGCTGATTCTCAGCCTAGTTTGAATGATTTTTGAATTTTGAATAAAACTTTGCTTGACCTGGGAACTTGAAATGAGGGACCAAGGAGGTAGACAAAGTCGGGTGTGGTAATACGTTCAACACCGCAAACAAGCTTTAATGGATTTTTTTAAAGACCTAAGTAAAAATTATGCAAAAGTTTATATAGATCCTAAATCCACAAAAACAAACTATGTATGCAGATAATAAAAAGTAACGAAGAATTTTTGTCCGTCTGTCTGTTTGTCTGGATGTATGCTCCGCATTGGCGCAAAAACGGGTGAACGGATTTGGCTGAAATTCGGGACACAGGACGCTATGTGTGTACGGGCGAAGCCGCGGGCAAAACGTAGTACTTAATTAAAACGGGGACATTGGGTGGGGGGACAGTCATAAGTCTCCATAAATAAGTAATTTTGTAACAACTAACAATACTAACAAAATTGTAGCTATTAGTATGAAATGAAGTTATGTTCAATTTAAGTTAATTTTAAAACCTTGCCAATTTAACTTTAAATTAATTCCCACCTATTCTGCTAACCGTACTTGCTTTGTTTCGCTAGATGGACATCAAAAATGTTTTCTTTACAATTGCTTAAGTCCATATGCAAGCTAACACGTTTATCGTGTTAGCTTTTTAAGCTAACCTTAATTTAGGTACACATGTACCTACAATTTTTATGTTTTCTTGGTAAAATGTTACATTGTCATCACTCGATCTGGGAGTCGAACACAGTCAAGTAAAAAAAAAATTAATTGAAGAACTCATAAAAAATATATTTCCAGATTAGATTTGAACCCAAAACTAATCAGTAAAATAAACTTCCCGTATCTCAAACTCAAAGCATTTATTTCAAATAAACCAATTACAGGTACTTTTGAATTGTCAAGGGGTCGGTCAGTCAGAAAGATGAAGCTAGTTGCCTATTCCAGAGCGTAGTAGGTACCTATGGAGAAGAACGGGCAAAAAACTCCACGGACACTCTTTTAAATCAAAATATTGGTTACATCATTCGTATTGAAATTATACATGTGAGAACAATGTAGAAAGACGTGCACGTTAAAAGCGTCCGTAATAAAAATATAAAACAAAAACCATTGAAATAAATTAAAATAAACCGTGGCAGCTAAGAGATGAGAGGTATAGCACTATACATGTCATAAATTGATGATTCATTTATATATAATTAAATCTTCACAATCACGATTTCGACACTTTTATATGTATACTTCCTAGGTCACTAGTAAACCGCAGAAAAGTGTTAATTTATGATTTATTTAACACGTTCAGTTGTGATTGTGAGAGCAGAGCGGCTCAGTGGTAACGACCGTGACTGACTGACTGTAGGTCGTTGGTTCGAACAATATTTCCATTTATATCCATGCGTCATGTACGTGAACGGGCGCCGTCAGTTGGGACTGGTCATCTCTTAGCTGCCAGGGCTTATTTTTTTTTTTTAAATTTTTTTTTTAATTGTTCTTTGTTTTACCTTTTTATTACGGACGCTTCTAACGTGCACGTCTTTCTACATTGTACTCACATGTATAATTTCAACATGAATGATGTAACCAATATTTTGTAACAATTTTTTATTTAAAAGAGTGTCCGTGGAGTTTCTTGCCCGTTCTTCTCCATAGGTACCTACTACGCTTTGGAATGGGCAACTAGCTTCATACCTATTTCTGACTGACCGATTCTTTGACAATTCAAAAGTGCCTGTAAATGGTTTAATTGAAATAAATGCTTTGAGTTTGAGTTTGATTTTAAATTTTTTTTTTGGATGGGAATTCTCAAATAACTTTTCCCGCTCTGGGCGGAGCTAGGGCGTGTTAGACTCTTACTGACTAAAACCCACCCGTGTTCCTTGAGTTGCCTGTATGTTGCCAGGGGCCACAGTATGCCTTTCGGACTTTCCCGCAACCCCGGTTTGAACATTGACAGGCGATTTACTTTGTGTAAATTATTTCATCACCATACATGTACTATTATTAATTACCGAGCCTCTAGCTATCCTTATTATTACTATTATTTAATAATGAAGACCTCCTTGGCCTTATTTTCATAGGATTTTCTTTGAGATAATAATTGTCAGGTAATTTAATGACGTATCGGTTTCCGATATGCGGTGGGTTTGACCTCTGGGTCAGCCAATACTGATTTTAACAAAAAAAAAAAAAATAGTAGACATAATAAGTCAACAGACTTGTATAATGGTATAAAGCTGTCCCCGGCGAATGAAATCGTAATCGTAAAAACCAAATTTTACAGGAAAAATAAAAAAAAGTTTTTTGTGAAAATCTTATTAACATATACATAGCGGAATTGTTCAAATATCAAAAGAAAAGTGATTTTTTACATTCATTACACTACACCTTAAAATCTCGTAACTTCTTAAATAACCGTACGAAATGAATGAAAAAAATTGACAGTGTGTAATCGGACCTCTAAATATCGAATATGCAATAACCTTAAAACCATCGTAATAGCACATTACCATTTTATTCGCCGGGGACAGTGATATATCTACTACACCTACATTTCGCCAGTTATGTTTAAACATAACATCACGCCTTGTTTCCCCGGAGGGTTGGGCAGAGGTGTCCCTGTAGCAGGTACACCCACATTTCGCAAGTTATGTTTAAGTCCCATGTAATAGGGGGCGAGCCATCAACCGGGCACAAATCCAGACTCCGAGCTGCTACTGAGAAATTTCAGATAGAAAAACCCAATAACACTTTGCCCGACCCGGGAATCGAACCCAGGACCTCATGCTCAGCAGTAGCGCTTGCTACCACTAGACCAACGAGGCAGTTATGTTTAAGTCCCATGTAATAGGGGGCGAGCCTATTGCCATCAACCGGGCGCAAATCCAGACTCCGGGCTGCTACTGAGAATACGGTAGTTGCCTAGTTAAAAAAAAAGAAATTCTATTTAGTCCGTCTTTCAGATAATAGAAATATTAGACACGTATTTTTTGCTTTATCATATTAATCAAAAATAACTTAGAAAACACGCATTAAAGTTGGGGAGTGGGGCTCGCTACGTCACAACGTAGTATTAAATCTAGCAAGGCGTGACATCATGCCACATTTTTAACTCAATGTATTGCCGTAATCTTTTGATTACGTCAAAAAAGAATAAAATACGTATTCAATATTTTTTAATAATCCACAAGACTGAAAAAAAAAAATTTGGGCACGGGCCTCTTTCCTAACAGAAAATCCCAATAACAATTTGCCCGACCTGGACATTGAACCCAGGACCCTACGCTCAGCAGTCGCGTTTGTAACCACTGAACCATCGAGGTCTAGAGATGCGTACAAGAATAAATTATCTTTTATTTAAATTATACGCATGCTCGCGACAAAGATGCGAAATGTCAAGGTCTACATTAAAATGCCACAACCGAAAACCGAACCCGGATCCTCCCAATCACCTACAAATCATGTTTTATTAATAATTATGTGTTTGTTTGTCTGTCTGTTTAAAGAACTGATGGATTAATTGTGTTGTTAACGAACAACAATTAATTCATGATGATTGTTAAAAATTGTAAATTAATAAATTAAAACTGGTTTTTAAGGTGTGGTTGAAAATTTACGAAATTGAGGAAATAATTTGTCATTGAATAGTTAAGGAAATTAATTGGTAAGCAAAAGGACAACACTACGTCAATTTGACGTGCTACATAAGACCCATTTCATACAATTTAATTTGTTAGTCAATTTGTGACTTTATGTAAAACATTTGAGCTTAGACTTTCTTTTATTTTTCGTATAGTTAGTGACTAAACTGGTGTCAGAGTTTTAAAGCCGCCATGGGTTCGAGTTCTAAGACTTGGTAGTCTGAAGGTTACCACCACAGATATAGATATACCTAGATAACGCAAGAGCAACTACTTCGCGTGCCATTTTCGTGCCCAGCTTACGTATAATAATCGTAAGCTGCCACTTTCGCGCTCAGTCTTCATCGGTGCCACGCTTGTCGGAAGTCAGTTAAAAAATTGATAATTGTTAATTACGCTGTTATAAATTGTAAAAACTATGCAAATGCGAGGAGAAACAATAAAATAAACGTTTTCTAGTGCTTGTGACGTCATAGTAGGTAGTCAAAAAATGGCACGCTTCTGACTAAAACCCACCTGTGTTCCTTCGGTTGCCCTGTTGCCGGGGGCCACGATTTCCCTATCGGTTTTCTTCGAACCCCCGGCAGGCATTGGCCCTAACGGACCCCGTCAAAGATCGTGATACTTGCGTTATCTAGGTCTATCTATATGTGGTTACACCACTAAGCTATCACTGCGGAGCTCAATGGTAATATTTATCGCGTGATGAATCTCGAACTCAAAGCATTTATTTCAATTAAACGATTTACAGGCACTTTTGAATTGTCAAGGAGTCGGTCAGTCAGAAATATGAAGCTAGTTGCCCATTCCAAAGCGTAGTAGGTACCTATGGAGAAGAACGGGCAAGAAACTCCACGGACACTCTTTTAAACAAAATATTGGTTACATCATTTATGTTGAAATTGTACATGTGAGGACAATATGCAGAGCTGGGCAAAATACATGCTTTGCTTTAATTAAAATACAAATTACAAAATAATATCTCGCACGTACTTAAAATAAAAAATACAAAGTATTTTTAAGTCGTGTATTTCAAATATAAAATACAAAATGCAGTATTTTAACTATTTTTATTTAAAATACAAAATACAAATGACAAAATACAGTCAGGTGTTAGGTTATGTAAATAGAATAGAACTAATACAGCCCAACACTGGGCTGTATTAGTTCTTTAAAGATTGATATATTTAGCTGTCGCCATTTTGCTTACGAAAGTTATCGAGGGCAATTTTTTGCAGAACGCACCCATTAATAAGATCATTAAATGTATTCATTTTAAAATGTATTTTGAAGCCATAAGTATTTGAAATACTAACTGCAAAATACATCAGCGTCAGGTATTTAAAGTACCAATTACAAATTAAATTTTTAAGAAGTAATTGAATTACAAATACTAAATACGTATTTGTATTTGAATTACGTATTTTAATTACAAGTAATTCAAATATTGCCCAACCCTGACAATATGTATATACAGACATGCACACTAAAAGCGTCCGTAATAAAAATATTAAAAAAACAATTTAAAAAAAATTAAAATAAGCCGTGGCTGCTAAGAGATGACCAGTCTCAACTGACGGCGCCCGTTCACGAACATGACGCATGGATTAGCACCATTCAGCTCAACCATTTTGAAGGGAACTGTAACTACTCTTCCCAAAACCATTGTTATATTATGTATAATTGATTCATTTGATTATCGTTTACAAAAGTGGTCACCAATCCTAAAACCGACCGCGACAAACACAGCTTAACCTTACAAATTAAGTAACGACGACATCTATGCGCAAACGCAGTCCTCGCAAATCATTAATCAATACCTGTCAAGTATCAAGGAAATATTAAGAATTCAAATAGTTTTATTTTAATAAAAAAAAGGTTTTGTGCTTTGACCTTACAAGAAGATACAGTGACTTAAGGTCAAGTTTCTAATATTTAACTTAAGTGTCATAATATGTACAAAGGTGAGGAGCTCGTGGCTAAGTAATATCAGCCGCACGGGTTGATCTATCAGGTTAAGCTACGCTTGCCGGGGTTGGTCCGTGGATGGCTGACCATCTTTACATACCGAGACTCCTCTGTGCCTCGGAAAGCACGTTAAGCCGTTGGTCCCGGCTGTCATTCGTGGATCTTTGACAGTCGTTACGGGTCGTCAGAAGCCCGAAAGTCTGCCAAACAGTTTTACCAAGGGGTATCGTATTACCCAGTTACTGGGTTGTGGAGGTCAGATAGGCAGTCGCTCCATGTAAAATACTGGTATTCAGCTGCATCCGGTTAGACTGGAAGTCGACCCCAACATAGTTGAAAAAACGCTCGGCAGATTTTTTTGTCATAATATATACAAGGGTTGTTCTAATGAGTTGAATGGTCATAATTACTAAATTAACATAACTTCACGCCCATAATCCCCGAAGGGTTAGGCAGGGGTGTATCAAAAGTACCTACACCCACATTTCTCCAGTAATGTTTAAGTCCCATGTAATAGGGGGCGAGCCAATTGCCATCAACCGGGCACAAATCCAGACTCCGAGCTGCTACTGAGCAATTCCAGACAGAAAATCTCAAAAACACTTTTCACGCTCAGTAGGTAGTTCTTTCGACCACTAGACCAACGAGGTAGTCTTGCATAAAAACCAGCTTCACAATTTTTTAATCAACTGGTCTTATCAATCACCTCTCATTAAATACATCCAGTTTCCGGACACGGAAGTAACACCTACGTAAGCATTACGTAAATCAAGAAGCTAATAGGCATTATAAATCAATGGTTTCACAAGTCCAATCTGATAAAAAATCTAATCTGGGCAAAAAAAAGTCGGGAGGTGTAAAGGTAGTTTTATAGCAGCGAGGCGAGCCGTGGATGGGATGGGCGAGAATTTTTGCGATTACAAACTGAGATTTGCAGTTGGAGAATTGACCGTGGCGTTAATCGATGTACCTATCAGAGAATATGTTTGTCAACTACAATGTTAAGTTTGTTTTTGGGATAAATTCATTCCAACTACGGAGCCCTTCATTGTGCGTGATGCGACACCCACATGGCCGGTTTTTTTATAGAAACCACTAGCCGTTATGATTCATCGAGGGTATTAAGAATCCCACCTACAAAGACGCATAAAGACAAAGGTTCCTACCCTGACTTTGCTGTCGCGTCGTCCGGTAATTATGAGACAAAACATAAAAGACTCACCTGAGTATTAGCCTGCAGAAGACCACCTCCATTGGTGTTCACGACTCCGTTATTGCACTGCGATTTCTGAACACAAACGTATCCTTGTCCAGCACAGGTTTGCTGCAGATCTCCTCCAGAATTATCATGAGCGTTAACGTTTCCAGTGCTCTGGAAGGCCTCATCTATGTTCTGTTGCGTCTGCTGCTGTTGGAAGTCGTATTCATTCTTCTGGGTGTTCTGAATACGGTTGACGTTGGCACCGATGGCTGGAGCGAAGGGTGCGGGAGAGGAACCAATGTAACCAGAACCTGAGTTGAATTTGTTGTTGGAGTTGAACGCGTTGAAGCCAGATCCTTGGGAGCCTTGGGCACTACCGAAAGCATTTTGACCGCCTTGACCTCCAAAACTACTTTGGCTACTTTGAGAGTTGGAACCGAAAGAGCTTTGAGATCCACTACCAAAAGCGCTTTGTCCATTGAATCCGGCACCACTGCCAGACACACCACCGTTTAGGAAAGGATTGTTCGAGATATCTATCTCCTTTGTTGAAGAAGATTCGAAGGATTGGGTAGCGAAATTACCACCAGCTCCATTAAATCCTGCAGCACCAGCTCCATTAAATCCTGCAGCGCCAGCTCCATTAAATGCTGCACCACCAGCAAGTTTAGAGAAATCACCATTCAAGAAAGGATTGGCACCCAAATCCACTCCTCCAGCACCACCTCCAGTACCACCGTTGCTCGAGCTGCTAAAACTAGACGAAGATTTGCTAAACTTTTCAAAGGAACCACCGTTGCCGGCGGCTGCTGCACTAGCTTTGAAAGGAGAATTCTGGTCCATCCACCAGAATGGACCACCATTGGGTACACCACCTTCAAAGACGCTGTTTCCAGCTGCTTGGAACTGGAATTCGTTACCAGTATCGGCATTAGCTGCTGCTTTGAAAGCTTGAAGGTTTCCGAATTTCTCTACAACTTTACCGTCTTTTACTTTGAGTCCTGCACATCCCTTTTCTGAGGAGCATCCTTCAAAGGATTGCTGTGTATGTACTTCAGCGTTTGGTAGGGTTTTTAGTGCTGCTAAGAATTCTTTGGGTGATTTAAGGTTATGTGTGCTGGAGCATGCTGTGCAACGTTCTGCTCTTGCCTGTGGTTCGCTGGGTTCTGCTTCTAGGATTGGCTCCTTACTTTGAGCCAGTTCTTTAACATCTTCGATGTTTTCGGGGTGAGCGTTGGCCGCTATTACCAGTATGGCAACCACTATTGGAAATAGTGGCTTCATGGTTCTGTAACAAAGAAAAGGGGGCTATTAGAAAACATGTAAGTTTAATTGGAATTTGCTGAAATGGAAAGTTATGAACAAAACTTTACGATTGTATTTGGAATATGTTTAGGAGGTTGGAGTTGACGTTTTTAATATTTTTTATTGGGTTACCATTAGATTTTTTCTGTAGAAAAAAGAAGTTTTCAAAAGTAAAGTTTAAAAAAAAAACGCAGTACGTTGCTTAAACAGATGGGAAAAAATTATGGATCAAACGAAACAGGGCTATAGTTGGGGTTATTTGCAGTAAAAATATATCTGTGGTAAAGCCCTAACATGATCTCCTTAAAAGTTATGACTATTTGAGTGTTTTTTAAAGAAAATACCAAATTTTTAATAATAGCCATTTACTTATTTTAAAACGATAAATGGTATTTAGTTGCTTCTACAAAAGTGCTTTTATGACAGTGGGTACCATGATTTATGAGTATTGGCACTTTTGAAAAATAATATCTTCTAATTTTTTTATGGATTTGGGGTTATTTTCGTACTAAAAATGTGAATTTTAAATAGCAATAACTTTTTATTTTTCAGTAATAATAAAAAAAAAATATATAAAAATATTGGTAATATAATTGCAGTACGTATGTGCCCGTTTCGGATCAGACAGGTTTTTTTACATATTTTATTATATCGATATGCTTAGTATTTTGATCATTGATTGATACTATAAATAATGCAGCTGACTTGTAACAAATGAAGGTTACTGCATAAAATCAGAACCAATTCCGTCACCTACCCAAATAAAAATAACAGACGACACAGCATAAGGACCCAATCACACGTACCACAACCACACGTGGACGGGTGATAATTTGTATGAAAATGAAATAGTTTATTCACACGGACCACATTTGGCCGTCAAAATCAACCGTGTGCACGATACCGACCACATAAACGCCACGTTGCAGTCACAACGCAACCACCAGTAAGACCGCGCACTATTGGCCGGCCGGGTGTTTGCGGATAGATAATCCGCAAACACTAGCCACAACGTAAAAACCTCGCAACTACTATCAACAACGCAACCACGACGAAATTTAGTAGTTTACACAACGCAACTGCAAGAAGCTAAAGCGACACTATTCACACATAACCAGTGGTTGCCCACATTTCGTTGCGATGTGGTGTGGTTGTGGCATGTGTTTGGGGCCTTAGAAGTCCGAATTCAACAACTATTCTAGCCACAAAATTTGCATCTAAATAGTACATTTTATTACTTGCGCGTCTGAAAACCACTTGTTTAACAATTTAGACACGTATGTCTAATTTTAAAACAAGGAAATACCTGTCTGAACCCTTCTCTTGATCTTGAGATACTGACTAGATTTTTTGTTGCTCATCGATTTTAAGAAGTTCAAAATTTAGCAGTGTAAATATCATTTGTTTTTGCTTAGCTGTGACCGCAACTGCGCTCGCGTTAACTATAATAATTTTTTTTTCTTTTTCGTGTGGTTAGTGACTAACCTGGTGTCAGAGTTTTTATGCCGCCCATGGGCTTCTGACTTGGCTTCACATACCGTCGAGAAATATCTCCTCACGATGTTTTCCTTCACCGTTTTTGAAGCAAGTGATATATACAATACGCGCATGAATCCAAAAAGTCAGAGGTGCATGCTTTGGGTTCGAATTCGAGAATATGAGCGGTTTTTACTATGACCAAAAATGCATCAGTATTGATTGGAAAATGGATTATAGAAAACAGTAGATTTTCTTTTTCGAGACTTCCGAGTATCATATTAAAGGTGATCCCCTGGAAGAATACTAATAATAATTGTAATTTTCGTCTTAATAAGCATAAAATTATGATTTTTTGAAGTGAAATCTTCTGGCGCGTTGGGCATTTTTGAGATGGGACTCAACAATTGATTTCGCGACACTGTGATGACACCAGCATTGATTATCGCGGTGCTGATTTTTTTTCAAGTTTTCACTTCTGTCGGCACTCCCGGGGTGCCATTGTTTTTTTTTAAAACACATGGGTTAGTTAAGGTTAGGTTAGTTTTTCTCGAGTTATAAGCGCGGTAGCAACAGACGGACAGACTGTATGTTTAGTGTATGTAAAGAACAAGGAAGATCAATGTACTTATTATTTTTTGCTGGTGTATTCTCAATCTCCGTAAAAACGTGTCATAAAATGATACTGATCATCCTTTACTATTAAATGAGCAATATTTCAATTTATGTTTATTTATAATCACGTTCTCGAAAACGGCTCTAACGATTTCGATGAAAGTTGCAATATAGGGGTTTACGGGAGCGAAAAACGACGGCTGCCCGCGCCCAATGTAATAACCCGGTAAAATTCCCCATTGGGCTTTTATTTCTTTTTTCTTTAAAATTTCCACATAGATATACTCTCAGTACTATACTTAACAACACCCTCATGGATCGGACAGGATTTTTTTTTATTTGTAAGTGCACGCCAAAAGAAAAAGACTTGATATTTTTTTTTTGGGGTCAACGAATTCTGATAGTTTTGTTACTTTAAGGAGTCTTACTGCGGAGTTTAGCTAGCTACTTTAAATTGACCCTGTATATCGTGCCTTGCAGTTAAACGGGTTACATTTGACTGGGTGTTATAAATATTGACTTGCAAACAGTTACCATGAAATCAGTGCTTGATTCTAGCTCGAGCCGAATTGGTCTCAGTATCTAGGGCACCCCGACCAAATGGGTTAGGTTAGAACTGTGAGCAACCATGCGCGAGCCGAGCAAGCGCTCCATCCAAGTTGGTTGCAGTTCCTTGGATATTTTTAAACGACTTAAAAAAAAGGCGGAGGTTCTCAATTTGTCGGGAATTTTTTTAATTTTTTTTATGTATTTTCCCCGAATACTCGAAGACGGCTGGACCGTTTTGAAAAATTATTTTTTGTTTAAATGGGTATACTTCCAAGTTGGTCCCATTGTCATTTGGTCACGATCTGATGATGGGATCTTGGAGAAATCGAGGGAACTCTTCAAATATTATAGGCACATCTATAGCGATTTGGGTATTTTTGATGAGCAGTTGACATAAGACTATTGTAACTTAGATAAATTACAAACCAAATCACTAAAAAGTGAAAACAAAAACTTTTTTACAAAAAAATACAACCGACTTCCAAACTACAAAGTGAAAAATAACTTTAATTTCGGAAGTCGGTGTTAAAAAACTAAAATACAGATCCAAAGACACCGACTTCCGAAATTAAAGTTATTTTTCACTTTGTAGTTTGGAAGTCGGTTGTATTTTTTGTAAAAAAGTTTTTTTAGGACCCCAAAATAGGAATTAATAGAGGTTCACAAAAAGAGGCGCACATAACATAACATCACGACTTGTTTCCCCAAAGGGTTGGGCAAAGGTGTCCCTGTAGCAGGTAGGTACACCCACATTTCGCCAGTTATTAGACTGTTCAGTGTTCAATACTATTTTTTGGGAGCGCAAGATGGGAACTATGAGAGGTTCGATTAAATACATGTCCTCTTAAATCCTCAGGGCAAAAGCGACCTTTCAAACAATACCTATTAATATTTTGATAAGCCAAACAAGATAATTCATGTTACAATCGGCTATCGAAAGTTCATGGCCCAGATTTGAACTTTGAACTTTTTGTACCGACAATAGCCAGAAGACTTATTTATTCGATATTTTGACAACCGATATTATTATCAGATAGACGAAATCTATCTTTTGAGATTATTAAGGAATTATTTCATCACCACTGCTCTCAAAACGGTGAAGGAAAACATCGTGAGGAAACCGGCAATGTCTTAGAACCTAAAATTTGAAGACATGTGACATCAACCAACCCGCACTGGGCCCGCGTGGTGGATTACAGCCCGCTCCCTCTCACAGAGAAGAGGCCTATGTCCCAGCAGTGGGAACATTTTAGAGTGAATTCCAATATTTAAAAAAACAAAAAACCCGGGTTTTTTGTTTTTTTTTTTATTTTTAGTTTTATTAATATAAATATGTAGGTATATATGTTTAGAATTGACTCATTACTAACTTTTATTTGATACCAATAATGTTGTATTTTTTAAACCTACCTTTTTTTGTATTTGCAGATGCAATATATAAATTTTAATATTATATAACCTATGTCACTCCCACTATTAAGACGATCAAATCAAAATCAATCAAAATCAAAATATTTTATTTCATATAAACCTACATGGGCACTTATGAAACGTCAGAAGCTAGGTGCACGGTTCCAATTTGTCGTTTCCTATGGAGAAGAGCCGGCAAGAAACTCCACGGTTACTCTTTTTAAAAATAATTGGCTTTTACGAACCTAACGACACTTCATACCTATGTTAAAATCCATCAAGCCGTTTAGGCTACAGAGCGTGCCAAAGAAATAGACATAAATACATACATACTCTCGAAAAACGTTTTAAATCTAGTCAAAATCTCATCTCAGCGAGCATCATTATCGAAAATATAGATAAATTACCAGTTTACCAGTAATTGAGATTAAACGTGAACGAAAAAAACGTTGGTGGTTGGTTGGTTGGTTGAAAAATACAATAACATGATCGTGTATATATGTCACCATAAGATTGTGAGCACCGTTAGTTTATAATCTATCGGTATTATTTCCAATAGATCATAATCTGTCAAAAAATTGTGAACTGCGTGAAATGGGTTAGGTTAGGTTAGAACTGTGACCAACCGCGCGAGCCGAGCGAGCCAAGCCAGCTGTGCCGCTGCAGCGACCGGCGAGAGCGCTACTTCCAAGTTGCTCGCAGCTAGGTAGGCTATTTAGTATTAACGCAAGGTGCGTTACGACGCAAGAAAGTTTTATACCAGTTCACAATTTGTCAGTTTTTCATGGATACATTATAAACTATCGAAAAATTATGCGTTAACTTGTAAATGATTTGTCGCAGTTCACAATGTTTCGACAGTTTATAATCTAACGGAAATAATACCGATGGATTATATTTATAATTATACGGTGGCATATATACGCCTTAACAAGGGATATTACAGTTGTGTACACGGAAGATTTGATTAGGTATTTCATAATTGGTTTATGATAGCTAAACAACATTTATACAAAGTTATGAACACAGACGAAGCGTTTTATTGATTTTTCTTCTAAATGTCATTCTATTTATACTAAACCTTTGAAATTAGCTTCAACACTACTTAACATTCAAAAAGACATCTTAATTGGCAACACATAAGATGTAAATTACCTATTTTTCTTTAACACACCTCTGTTATTCAATTATAAACTTTGCTGTTTTACAAATAAGGTTCGGTTTCATGTTTTCGGTGGTATAATCAGATCTGATTAGTATTCAACCTTGGAATAAAACATAATAAAAATCAATACGTTTTGTTTGAGAATCAGGTGTTTTTCGACAGAAATATCAACTTCATAGATTAGTCTTTGTAATGGCTTACTGCAAATATGTATACACCGTGAAATTTGAATCACAGTTTTGCTAGAACAAACGTTGTTCAGACCATGGTCTACTACCATTCTATAACATCCAATAAAAAAAAAAACATAATTGGTTTTTGAAAGAACACAAAAAAAACAAAGTTTAAAATGTCAAGATTATCGTTACTCCCTACAACACAGACACCACGCATGGGACACAGCATTGTCTACAGGGAAATGTACCTCCATAAACGAAATTTAGTAAGCAGTAGATAATCTTGAGATTTAAAATTTTGTCTTCTTGTGTTTTTTTTCAAAAACCAATTTATGTTTTTTTTTATTGGATGCTGTAGAATGGTAGTAGACCATGGTCTAAATAAAGTTTGTTCTAGCAAAACTGTGATTCAAATTTCACGGTGTATATATTATATACCATAATACGAGCAATATTTGTAAATATATTAATTTGTACCTAATCACATTCTCGAAAACGGCTTTAACGATTTCGATGAAAATTGCATAGGTGTTTACGGGCGAAAAATCGATCTAGCTAGGAAAATTCGTTTTCTCCGTATTTAGACCCGAGCAGAGCTCGGTCGCCCAAAGTTTAGTTAGAACAAGATGGCTACCTTAGAATAATGACATGGCAACATGGAATTAGTAAGTACCTACTATCATGGCAGTATGGAATTAGTATGTACTATCCTATATTATTAAATGAGCATTCTCTATTTTCACCAGATGTATGAACGTAAACGAGGCAAAAGGAGTATGTAAGGATCGTAGCAGGTGGCGTTCTGTAGTTTCTGCCTACCCCCATGGGAAGAAGGCGTGAGTTTATGTATGTATGTAAGTATCTTTGCTTTACAGTCACAAAGGTGCTCGTGGCTAAGTAATAACCCCATGCCTTGTAAAAGAGGAAGCTCCCTAAATTGTATGTTAATTTGCTTTAATATTCTGAAAAAGTCACGCATGCATCAAAATGGAACTTTAGTATATGATTTATTGGATCTTTTTCTTTCCATATATAAGACAGTTATGAAATTGGAACATTTTCTTCATTTTTTATTCGAAAATCATGTCTATTTTAAAGATTATTTGAAACAAAAACAAGATTACTCGGCTTTTATGTCTAAAATAATTATTGGCAGTAAGAAAATATAGTTTATTATCCAAATATAAGATATTTTTCTCTAGATCAATTATTACTTTAGTTATAAACGAAATAAGAATTGAGACTTACAACATTTAGTTCCGTGCTTGTACACGACCAAAGAGCGCACGCGATATTCAACTTTATTACTGATGTGTTAGCGTTTAGCACATAGTGGAGTGGTGGGGTTCATGGGGGCGTAGTTTGCGTGAAAATTGTCTTTGGAGTGCCTGGTCCCGGCTGTCATTCGTAAATATTTGACAGTCGTTACGAGTAGTCAAAAGCCCAAAAGTCTGACAACCAGTCTTACTCAGGTATTGTGTACCCAGTAACTGGGTTTTGGAGGTCAGATAGGCAGTCGCTCCATGTAAAATACTGGTATTCAGCTGCTTCCGGTTAGACTGGAAACTGACCACAACATAGTTGGGAAAAGGTAGGTAGATGATAATCACTTACATATTACGAAGCAAGTAACCACCCACCCATCAAAATCCAAACCTCGGGAACCCCCAGCTTAACCTCGCTAATTCTTTTCCAAACATTCTTAAACCAACATGACGCTTAGCAAACACCGAGTAGGCAGAGGCCAAGCCAAGATAAATCAATATTTATTTTAACCAGATTCTATACTAATGAAGAAAAACCTTGGAATGAGGTGCGTTATCAAATAAATATGTGATAAATAGGTATAATTGAGCTTGTTAGAACTTAGAGGTGGAGCAGGAAGGTAGTTCCGTTTTCCTGACTGTGTACATTTCCGGTTTATATGACAAAAATGTTACATAAGTATGGTGAAAGAACATTATGTTAGATATTTATACTACATTTGAAATTTATACTAAATTTGAAATAAGATTACACATTTATATAATCCTTTTTTACAGTCCGTTCAACCAATTTTGACTTCTATACCGTAGGCATAAGGGTGGCATTTAAAGGAAAAAAAGTGGTTACAATACCAACTGTTTACGGCAGCTGCCATTTGTCATGCCACCATCGCAATAGAAGTCAAAATCAGTTGAACTGACTGTAAAAAAGGTTTATGTTAATTATCTAATCTTATTTCAAATTGAGTACAGTTTGGTTCGGAATTAGAGGCACATATAATCAGCCTATAATGTTCCCCACTGCTGGGACACAGGCCTCCCCTCTGTGACAGGAGTGAGTGAGCTGTAATCCTCCACGCGGGCACAGTAGTTTGTTGATGTCACATATCTTTGAATTTTTGGTTCTAGGACATGCCGGTTTTAAGCACTATGATTTCCTTAACAGTTTGAAGAGCAGTTTAGCGACATGCTGTGCTAAATTTAGTCCTTTAAATAAGACTGGGTGAGTATCTGTGTGGACAGCACTTCACACTAACACTAAAATTAGGGGGTCAGTAACTAAAGATCGCTGCAGACTAATCTTCACTTCATCTTGATTTTGACTAATTTTTGACCCTGAATATAAAAAAAAATATACAAGACGTGGAAATATTTAGTAACCTGTTCCGTTAAAGGCAGAGTCGCTCTGCGTTCAGCGCTTGGTGTGGCAACACGCCGTGTCCGGTTTCGTGACAAGTCAATCGTCATCCTGAGGATGCCTCGTTGAGAGGTGAAACACGTGTCGATTTCTTTCAGGGTTTTTTATGACTCTTTAGAAATAGCTAAGCGGAACAGGTTACTAAATATATCCACGTCTATTGTATTTTATAATGGATTTCCGCAAGGTCACGCCTGAATCAATTAACTACCCTGAATATTATTTAAAAAAACAGCTGATTTCAAATGGCTTATGACTCAACCAAATCTTGAATCACCTGAGTAGGTGAAGATGCTCAAGAAGATATTATTATGCTACGTGCATAGATACACGATACTTTAATACTTTGGTGATTGGTTATGCATCCAACATCTGTCGAGCTTTTCCCCAACTATATTGGGGTCAGCTTCCAGTTTAACCGGATGCAGCTTCCAGTGTTTTACATGGAGCGACTACCTGACCTTCACAACCCAGATACTGGGTAACACGATATCCCTGAAATAGGCTTACTAGAAATCTCTGGGACCTATTTATTGAGGTCATAGGCAATTTACACGTCAGTAACTTTAAGTACCTACCGATGACTTAAACATAAGAATATTTCAAAATCATTACACATCCTTTTTCCTTCACAATTGGTGAAAAAAAGTGAAAATTATTTACCTTTATATTTAGCGACGAAACCGAATGTGAATTTTGCATAATAACAAGCGGTGAATCTTGTGTGTACCGTCATAGTATAAGTACTTGTCTCTACCTACGCCATAAGGATTGTGGTATACTGCAAAGGTGTAGCGATGCTATGTCAGGACGCACACACGCACGTCACAGACACAATCTATGGGACAGACCGGATGCGGAAGGCGGAGGGCGGGGTGTTGTGGCTAGGGATGTAAAACGGTAAAATTACCCTGATACAATACGTAAAAAAAATATATTTTACGTAATTTACGGTATTTTACGGTAAAATATGGTAATTTTCGGTAAAAAACGTACACATACAGTCATACCTACTAAAACACCGCAAATACGGAAGTGAGTATGTTTGTGTGTATCATGTGGATGTCACTACTTCACTATTAACGGATAAAATGGATTTGAATGTAATTTGCCAGAGATATAAGCAGTATTGGAACTTAAAAAAAAAAACAGAAAACTGGGCTCGTGCGACTCATGCGTACTTAAAATCCCTAAAATTAAAAAAAAATCAAGATGTGAATCACACCATGTCAAGGATTATAATAATGTCATCTATGTGCAGAGGCAGAGCAGAGGACAACACAAATTAAAATTTAAAACTTCATAAGTCGCCGGTAATTTACCGTAATTTATGTAAATGTCGGTAATATACCCGTATTTTACCAGCGTTTTACAGTAAAATTACGTAATTTTGCAACTCTAGTTGTGGTGCAGCCTGGGAGAGGCCTGTGTCCAATAGTGGACAGCGATAGACGGAGTTGATTGATAGATTGATATCAAGAGTTACTAGATAATATCTTTACTAATATTATAAATAGTTAAAAGTTGGCAAGTTTTAAACATGTCGAGCCTTTTCCCGACTATGTTGGGGTCGGCTTCCAGTCGGCGGTATTTTACATGGAGCGACTGTCTTTTTTATTTTTTAAAGATTATTTTCTATTTTGTGAATGTGAGAACGCTGTAGGCTTAGTGGACTGTAGATTTGTTGACCATTTTCTATTTTGATATGTACAGTACCGACCAAAAGTCCATGAGCAATCTCACAAAGCAATAGACTGACGCTTCGGTTTGACTTACGACCTTCTTCTATAAGTTGTTACAATACTGTAGACACGCACATTACACACACACACTCACTTTCTCTGCAACCAATGACTAGTTCAATAATCATCATTCGTTTTTAGTTTCATTCGTCTTGTTCACATAAATATTAAAGTTTAGCAGGTAGACCACAAAAAACTAAGTAAATTATTTCGATTTCTGTGGGGTAGATGCAGTTTGTTACGAGTATTTAATTAATAGAACTTTTTTGGTTCGTGGATAATATTGGTGACGAGTATTTAGCGCAGTGTTGTGGTTATTATTATCAAAAAGCAGGCATAAAATATATTGAAGAGATCAGATCAGATCAGAGAATATTATTGCGCTGCGTAAAAGTGAAGTGAATATCTAATGAAACCGGACTAAGTGTGAGTGTTATCATTTATATATTTCATATTTTACTAAACATAAATCTTAATCAAGGGTATTGTTGATAGAACAGAGGTATTGTTGAGACAGAAGATGCCTTTAAAGTTTTAAATTCACTGTGAGGTTTAATTCGATTAGTGAATAATAAATAATAAGGTATTATGTGTAATAAAAACAATGTTTTTCTTTGTTCTAGAGAAATACTGTGAGGGTTAAGAGATATGAGGAAGGGGCTTATTATCGAGTAGCAGCGACGTCAAATGGTGAATGAAACAAATGGTTTCATACCAACGAGATATTTTGCTGAATTATTAAAAACACGTCATTATGAACCGTTCGCCGTGCACTCTGAAGGCTTGCATCACTGAAGACCAGCTAGAAAACCGTTTTTGACCTTAAAATATTGACCGTACCAACTTAATAAACAACAGATTCGTTATTGCATGAATTTATGGTAACGAATTTTTTAAGCACGTTTCAATAGGGTGTTTGTCGTATTTCTTGCAGATATACCGAAATTGTTTAATATTATTTTAGTAATAGTATTATTTTAGGATTAAAATTTGAGGTTTAGTTTCAATCTTCTTTTCGTAAAGAAAATGAATACTTAAGCTTTAACCTCAATAACAACCAATATTTACTAAAGTCAAATAAAATGTAAAATAATTAATACAAATAAAATATAAACAAACTGCCCATATTTAACCTTAAAATTACCTATTCTGTAAGTAGTTTTTTACATTTTAAGTAGTCTAATATTCTTATTTATTACTTAATTACTTCGACCATGATCAAAGCTTAATGTTTATGGTGAAAAAATCCATTAAAAATTTAAAATATTTCATAATATAAATATGTCAAAATAATACAAACTGCTTCTAGTTTCTTGACATCTATTTCACATCTTATTCAGCTGAAGTAGTAATGATAAATAATTGTAGCAGTGTGTTAACTTATGTAAAATAAATATAACGAATAAACATATTTTTTTAATTTTGTTATCATATATCACGCATTTTTTATTCTAAAACCTTTATTGCAATAACAACATAAAAAAGCAGCAATATTTAAAAAATATTATTATCGAAAACAAAAATAATAATATTTGCAAAAAACCGCACTGTGTTTTACGAGATTAGAACCTGAGGCAGTTTGAATTCCATACCAACGCTTAACGCTTTCTGCTATCTGCACTTGTTAAGTTACTATCGAATTTTAGCAATGCCATTAACTGGTCAAGTTCACGCGCATAGTGCGTGTGTGCTAGCATGTTTAAAGCGACGGAAATATATTGTTGTTTCGTGTAGAACAAAACTGCGTTATCTGTGGTGTGTGTATCGTGTTGCTTACACCACAGATTACATACTTACACATACAAATGTACGAGCTATACCGCGTGTTCACAGCAATATGACTCTTAGCGTGCTCATGCACTTTTGAGCGCTTACTGTACCTGGTACTTGTTGAAAGACCTACACTGTCCTTCCATACCTAGTAACACTGTTATTTGAAAATATTGAAAAGCCAATTATTTTTAAAACAGTAACCGTGGAGTTTCTTGCCGGTTCTTCTCCATAGGACATGACCAATTGGAACCGTGCACCTAGCTTCTGACGTTTCATGAGTGCCCTTGTAGGTTTATGTGAAATAAAATATTTTGATTTTGATTTTGACCTCCACAACCCAGTTTCTGGGTAAAATTATACCCCTTGGTAAGACTGGTTGTCAGACTTTCGAGCTTCTAACTACCCGTAACGACTGTCAAAAATTTACGAATGACAGCCGGGACCAACGGCTTAGCGTGCTTTCCGAGGCATTTTTTTAACACATTTTTTAATTAAAACATATCTCAACAATTTTTCCTCATACTTTGCAAAGTTATAATTAATAATATTCAAAGTGATCAATCAAGCATACAAGTTATTTATGATAGATGATAATTTCGTAACCATAAATTCTTGAGTGATCTGGTATTTCAGAAACATGATTGCGATGGTGTTTTAAATATGCGTAGGTCAGATACAAGATTGATGAGGTCAGAATAATATTGGGCAAGGTGGCGCCAGCAATAAGAGGCTTATCTGCAAGCTCGAAACAGGCTGTTACGGAAAAAAATATTTTGCTTTGTCAGGTTTTTTAAGATGGGTCAGTTTGCGTACCAATCACAATTAACCTCTCGAATGCCGTAATTACAGACACAATTAAAAAACCATTGCGTCTCGTGTATATCTACGTTCCGGCATACCAAGGGTTAAAATAGGCTGACAATCAGAGCTCTGATTATTGTCAGTTTGTGATGTGTCTGACGTTTGTGACAAAAATAAAAAGCAACACAGCAATGCAGAAGGAAAAGTCATGCTACTATTATTTCCCTGGATAAACTGTGATACTAGAAACTCGAAACAAAATTTTGCTGCTCCATACATTTATGTTTGCATAGAAGTAAACAAAATGTAGGGAACAGTCGAACAGATTTTTTTTTAAGTTAAAACTTCTTTATCCGCGTTGGGACTTTTTGAGGTGGGACTAAACCATTGATTTCGCGACACCATGACGACACCTCATTTTTGTAAATGCGATTGTGCTCTTTATTAATATTACGTTACGGATCAATGTTCTATGCAAGTATTTTTACTTTAAAGGTTTCGGAAGTATTTTTTTTTTTGTAAACGCGATTGTGCTCTTTATTTAGATAAGGTTACGGACCAATGTTCTATACAAGTATTTTTCTTCTACCAAGGCGATCTTGTTAAAGTTTTCACTGCTGCCGGCACTCCCGGAGTGCCACTGCCATTTTTTATTTTTGTGATTTCAGGGATAGTTCCATAATAAAAGTTGTTCAAAATAATGAGTATAATGACTCTTTTTCAGGTTTTCAGTTATATCAATTTCACCTTGTAGGGAAAAAAGATTTTCAAACTCAAACTCAAAGCATTTATTTCAATTAAACAATTTACAGGCACTATTGAATTGTCAACGAGTCGGTCAGTCAGAAAGATGAAGCTAGTTGCCCATTCCAAAGCGTAGTAGGTACCTATGGAGAAGAACGGGCAAGAAATTCCACGGACACTCTTTAAAATAAAATAAAATGGGTAACATCATTCATGTTGAAATTATACATGTGAGAACAATTTAGAAAGACGTGCACGTTAGTAACGTCCGTAACAAAAAAAACAAAGAACAATTAAAAAATTAAAAATAAGCTATGGCAGCTAAGAGATGACCAGTCCCAATTGACGGCACCCGTTCACGAACATGACGCATGGATTAGCACCATACAGCTCAACCATTTTGAAGGGAGAATGATCCAACACACGCGCCACCATCAGCGAGACATCTCTAAAAAGATTTCTCGAGCGATACTATATTTTATATCTTTCTAAAAGTGTATTACAGTTCTAATCCCCAACAGTAACTTTCGCTTCACCTTGCGCCTACGCAGCACATATTTAGACAGCCTAGGACAAATGATGACCTGTTTAGATGACGCCTATATTCCAAGCTGTTATGTTAACGCCTTGGGTCTTTGTGTGACTAGCACTTTAACCTCTATAACCTATAAGCAAGTTATAAAAATAACCCAAAGCATAATCCGCATATAATGTTCAGGCTACCTAGTAACTGTGTTGTGGAGGTCAGATAGGCAGTCGCTCCATGTAAAATACTGGTATTCAGCTGCATCCGGTTAGAATGGAAGCCGACCCCAACATAGTTGGAAAAAGGCTAGGTAATGATTAATGTTCCCACTCAAAATTCAAAAGTCATTTATTCAAACTAGGCTGAGAATCAGCACTTTTCGAACGTCAAAATTACATAAGACAGTCCCCCAAAAACGCCCACCCTTCAACACTTCCTAGTGCCTTTAGCTTCTGGGATAGGCGTTCCGGCACGAATTATTACGATAATAGGTCATGCTCATGTCATTATCAGTTGTCAGGTTGTCTGGTTGTTGCTGAATCAGCCTATAATGTTCCCACTGCTGGGTGTTCTTTTTTTGACTAGCGCAACTCGCAGTTTTGACCCTAAGGTTATGGCTGCTTAACCGGACATTCCTGTGGGTGCCTTAAGCTGCTACACTTAAAGCCTCCAGCCAGGGGCAAAAAACTATTCTAAATTAAAAAACTCAAAACTCAAGCATTTATTGCAAATAAACCAATTACAGGTACTTTTAAATTGTCAAGGGGTCGGTCAGTCAGGAAAATGAAGCTAGTTGCCCATTCCAAAGCGTAGTAGGTACCTATGGCAAGAAACTCCACGGACACTCTTTTAAATCAAAATATTGTTACAAAATATTGGTTACATCATTCGTGTTGAACTTATACATGTGAGAACAATGTAGAAACACGTGCACGTTAAAAGCGTCCGTAATAAAAATATAATATAAATTCAAAAATTAAAATAAATTAAAATAAACCGTGGCAGCTAAGAGATGACCAGTCCCTACTGACGGCGCCCGTTCACGAACATGACGCATGGATCAGCACCATTTAGCTCAACCATTTTGAAGGGAACTTAATGATCCAACACACACGCCACCATCAGCGAGACATTTGAGTGAGCATGACATACTCTCAGCCGCCAGGGCACATTCAAGTCAATGAAAGACGTACCCAGTAAATGGTAGCTTTATGGAATGTACAACGTGGTCACAGAGCTCACAAATCACACAAAATTAGGCGAACGCTTGCTAAGGGCACCCCCTGTGGGGTACGAACCTCGGCTTAGGGTGTCGCTGGGGGGAGGACAGCTAGAAGGGATAGGCTGGATCAAAGTTGCATTTATATCATGATTATTATGCGGGGTATTTAAAGCTACGTGCTCAGCTGCAACAACTGCTGGCACCTCGTTTTCGAGCAAGGGTCGGGGGGGAGTATCATTTACTCGGGGACGCGGTCGCGATCGCAAAGGACCTCGGCGGCGAGGTCGGAATGCCCACTGCTGGGACACAGGCCTCTACTCTTCAAGAAGTAGTGGGCCGTAATCTACCACACGGGCCCAGTGCGGGTTGGTAGATGTCACATGTCTTCGAATTTTTGGTTCTAGGACATGCTGGTTCCCTCACGATGTTTTCCTACACCGTTTTGAGAGCAGTGGTGATGAAATTGTTTACAATTCTTAAGTCGGAGCTGTTACCACTGGGCTACCACCTGTTCACTGGTCCAGAGGTCGACCCACGTATCGCGGAGGAGTGGAGGTCATTTTTAATACACCCTGTAACATGCTCAACATGAAGATACCTTAACAAAAAACAACTTTCACACGAAAATGAAAGTGATAATGCTGTTTTAAAAATAAAAGTCCTTTATGATAGCATCCATAAAAACTTCACGCAGAGAGCCTTAAATTACAATAAAAATCACTTTCGAAAACTTGTATGTGCGCTGCACACGGCATGTTATCCTTTTCGATACATGATTGTTATCTTGATATATGATTGTTGTCTTATTGAAAATCTTTGCTTCTTTCTAAAAAATCGAAACTTATTTTTTTTTCTTGTGGTGACCAATCTGGTTTTAGGGTTTTTATACCGCTCATGGGCCTCTGACTTGGCTTCACATACCGTCGAGAAATATCTCTCCTGGCAACATACAGGCAACTGAAGGAACACGGGTGGGTTTTAGTCAGTAAGAGTCTGACACGCCCTCCCGCTCCGCCCAGAGCAGGAGAAGTTATTTGATAATTTCCCACGCAAAAAAAAAAAAGGCATGCCGGTTTCCTCACGATGTTTTCCTTCACAAGAAAGCAAGTGATAATTATGCAATACGCATATGAATCGGAAAAGGTGCGTGCCTCAGATTCGAACTCGAAACTTATGACTTGGCAGTCCGACGGTCACAGTCTAAAGCAACTTCCACAAAGCTTCACGAGTACCTAGCTTGCGTGCCTAGTTTATCATCAATCAGCAGTGATTATAGCATACAAGTTATTTGCATTCTTTTGTGCAAGTAGGCTTAAGACACCATTGAATTGTGAAGAAAAACATCATGAGGTAAGTAAGTTGGAAATAGTATGAGATCGCCATCACACAGTGATCGAGCGAGGTGATCAATGTTCGTTCCTTGTCTGTATGAGAAGAACCCCCTTTTGGGAACATTCTACAGTTGGGGTTTTTCCAAAGTTATCAAATCTAAATATTTTATTTCACATAAATCTACAAGGGCACTTATGAAACGTCAGAAGCTAGGTGCACGGTTCCAATTGATCGTTCGTTGGTGAGCTGGCAAGAAACTGCACTATAATGTCCTCATTCCGGTACTGAGCTTTACATTCAGGGTATGACACCCACGACGGGCTCCTTTAGGAATTTTGAATTAATTAAACTTGAATGAACTACAACATTCTTTGAACATAACAGTGACATCATTCTTCTGTCATCCGGATCAGTGCCAGGTGTTTTGGCTCTGTCTTTATGGTGCCAAGAATTGTTACGAGTTTAATCATTTATACCGGCATTCCATATTTGTTGCAAATAGTCATCAATTATGCACATTCATACTATACAAACGCTGTCTCAATTTTCCTAGAGGGGGTCTGAATAGGATATTCAACCCCTATTCGGGTAGAATTTTCAAAAAAATCTTCCTTAGTGCTTACTTTTCCTATTTAAGGAACTCTTGTGTATAGTTTCGCTTTTCTAGACTCAGTGGTTTTAGACTGTTTGTTGTCTGTCAGTTAATTAAGTAGACACAGTGTCCGTGGAGTTTCTTGCCCGTTCTTCTCCGTAGAGATCTACGTTTTGGAATGGGCAACTAGCTTCAACTTTCTGACTAACTGACCGACTCTTTAACAATTCAAAAGTGCTTGTAAATGGTATTTTATTTTAAATGGTTTTTCCTGCGTGTTCTTCTCCATGGAGATCTACGTTTTGGAATGGGCAACTAGCTTCAACTTTCCGACTAACTGACCGACTCTTTGACAATTCAAAAATGTAAATGTTGATATAAATGCTTTGAGTTTGAATCAAAAATTCTTAGTCATAGCGAGAGAAATCTCTTGAGCATCATAGTTTAAAATGTTTCATTGTGTTCCGCCCACAATAGGTTACCTACTTATCATATGTAGGTAAGCCCTCTCAAGGTTTTGATGTCAAGGCCATTCAAGACACGGCGAAAAAATGAAGAGTTTTTTTTTACCGACACGTCCTTAAAACCATAAACTCGAAGACGTCATGTGACATCCACCAACTCGCACTGGGCCCGCGTGGTGGATTACGGCCCACTCCCTCTCACAGAGAGGAGGCCTGTGTCCCAGCAGTGGGAACATTATAGACTGATTATGCTTATTTTAGGAGGTTGGGCAGTAGTATCCGTCCGTCTGTCTGATAAAAAAAATATAAAACATAATTAAGTACGGTAGTACGGTGGTACGGAACCCTTCGTGTGCGAGTCCGACTCGCAGTTAGCCGGTTTTTTTGTAATAATCCATGGTGTCGATTAGTTAAGCACGTTTTTTACTTAATTTTAACAGCTACTGAATACCGTGTTAATAGTTTAAATAGTTAACTATTATAATTAATGTAATAGGCTCCCATTTTTAATTGCATGTTTTATTGGTTAAATGGTTTTGAATGTAGCAGCGTGGGATAGAAATACTTGCATTTTTAAAATGACAGATGCTTATTTTGATGACCCCTATTTCCCTACCGAAGCAATTATTTTTGCAGTATTTTTTTTCTGTGGAGATTTTTTTGACATTTAAGTATGTTTTTACCATTACTGCATATTTTTTAAATAGTTATTGTTTTTTTTTTTCTGTAGGTAAAAGAAAGATTGGGTCCTTTGTATAATAATGGGCTTATTTCTTAATACATAGGTCATGAAGAGAATAGGTACTTGGGATGACACCATTCCATTCCATTCAACCTTTATGTTTACTGACAAATGCTTGCACTGACTGGACAGGTCCACTCAAATCTGTGTAGTTCTTTCCTCAAAAGACCATTTCAGACACTAATCTACATGGTCCTCATATGGCCTGACCAGGATTATGTCTGGACTTTAAAAGAGACTGCGACCTCTGAGTTTGTTTCGGCCTTTCTTCTCAGAGTAGTCAGATAGGAAACGCCGAACTCATCTAGCTTATTTTTTTTTTTAATATGACGTGTAAAACTAATTCCGATATCCTATTTACAGAATAAACAATTTCATTTCATTTCATAGATATATTTAAGATTTTTTTTTATTTATTGAATACTTCAAGCACAGAAATGTACAGAGGCGGATTATTGACAAATACCTTCCGCCAATGGCTTCTAATGATATATTTATAAATTATAGCCTATGTTACTCAATGATAATTATAGTATTCTACTGGCGAAAGATTTTTTTAAATCGGTCCAGTTTGAGTATATTAAATACAAACATAAAAGTACAAATCTTTTCTTTTCATATTATTAGTGTAGATTATTGACAATAGACAAGAATAGCAGTCAAATTAATCAGATTTCTTTGTTATTCCTAATTTTAATTTTCCCTACAATTCTGCCTACCAATTTTCGCTAAAAAGGATGAAGAAGAAGTAGCATACAAAAGTAACATGGCGGCTAAAGAATTCGGTGGCGTCAAACCAGTTTGATGACCGGATCTTGTTTACCTTTGCGCTTACGCAACAGCGGTTGCGCGTGCGTCGAAAAACTTACTGGTTACACAATACATTTGTTTGTCTCCTGGGTTGAGGGTTAAAATTTAACGGTTTAAGTTAACCGTAGTATCGATTTTGGAGGCTGACCTATCCAAAATAGTAGAGATAAAAATATATTAGGACTTATTGGTGATGTTCTTCAGAAAGGTCAGGTGCGTAGTACTCACAACCCGCGTGCGTGTATGACCAGATGTATGAACGTAAACGAGGCAAAAGGAGTATGTAAGGATCGTAGCGGGTGGCGTTCTGTAGATTCTGCCTACCCCCATTGGAAGAAGTCGTGAGTATATGTACATATGTGTATATCTGCCAGCTTTTTCCCAACTATATTTGGGGTCGGCTTCCAGTCTAACCGGATGCTGCTGAATTCTAGTAATTTACATGGAGCGACTGCCTATCTGACCTCCACAACCCAGTTCAATAAACTAAAAAAGTTGACCTCTGAATTTTCGATTCTCTAGTAAATTACTTCGAGGCAAGCGTTAGCTTTAACCAGCTCTGTGGTCTAGTGGTTAGACTACCTGTCTCAGACCCAGAGGTCCCGGATTCGATTCCCAGTGGGCGCAAAATTTTCTGCTCGTTTTGTTGGTGGTAGGGCTTGTTCTAAGTCCGCCTGGCTAGCTACCATTATCTTATCTAAGTCTGTCGCCATAACAACAATGTTAACAGCATTGTAGTGTTTCGGCAGTTAGAGGTAAGATAGCCAGTTCCTCTGTGGTTGAGGATTCCGGGTGAAGCTCGCTTCCACCTTCGGCCTGATCATCACTTACCGTTAGGGGAGTTGCAGGCCAAGAAATTACACGAAGTGGTATGAAAAAAAAACGTGCACCATACACGTTTTTAAATGACAATGTTATTTGATGAATATCATCATGATTCTTTGTCAGTTTAAATCCTAATATAACACTAATAACCTTATTAATTGACGAATACTGTCAAAAAAATTGCTTGAATTATTACATCTGCATTACCAGAGTCATCGCAGATGCGTTGACATCCCAGAGACAGCTGAAATGTCTCTACACCAGCATAGAAATATGTATGTATGATGACAGGAACGGCCTGCGCCTGGTGACGGGGACCATCACGGGACACTACTCGCTAAACAAACACTTCCACACAATAGGCATAACGGACAGTCCTCTGTGCAGGGCGTGCATGGAGGCTGAGGAAACCGTCGCGCACGTGCTCTTTGAATGCAAGGCGTCACCCAGATTAGAACAGAAACCCTCGGGTCCCAGATCTTGAACTGCATGATGAACTGTCCCATCTTTTTGCTCCGATAAACTTTAACCGTGGAAGGAGGCATAGATTGTTCGCCGTGCCTCGGAGTCGAACCGTCGCTCGAGCCCCGTCTCCCGTCCCTCGCACACTCTCTGCGCTCAACGGTCTCTTGGACGCTAAGCCTGACTGTGATGTGTTCGCGGATGAATGGAAGAAGATCTTGTCAGTGTGTCTGGAGTATTGTGAGATGAGCGTATGACTGTCGAGTAGTTGTATACTTTTGTTTACTGTACCTTAATAATCTTTTGTCTTTAACTAATGTAATTGGCCTTGGCCATAAATAAATCTTTCATAGATGTTCTGAACAGACCAGGAGTTTTAATTAACTTCTGGAGGGAGGTGGGCTGGTTGGAATAACCACCAACGGTCGCCATGGCCCACGCACAATGGTCCACCCGACGGACTAAGTGCGGAAACCAAACTAGTAATACTTCCTCGGGTGAGCTCCTTCGCAAAGAGCTCTCTCTCTCGTCTTGTTTTTTTAACCACCACGTGGAAGCTCTTAGCCTGCATCTCACCTGATGGTAAGTGATGATCAGGCCGAAGGTGGAAGCGAGCTTCACCCGGAATCCTCAACCACAGAGGAACTGGCTATCTTACCTCTAACTGCCGAAACACAACAATACTGTTAACATTGTTGTTATGGCGAAAGACTTAGATAAGATAGTGGTAGTTAGCCAGGCGGACTTAGAACAAGCCCTAACCAAACCGAGCAGACAATTAGTTAGAATTGATTCAAACTAGGCTGAGAATCAGCACTTTTTGAACGTCAAAATTACATAAGACAGTCCCCCAAAACGCCCACCCTTCACCACTTCCTAGTGCCTTTAGCTGGGAAGAAGAAGTGGCGCAACAAACTCCTTAGCAGCACAGCTGTCTGTTGTCTGTGTCACATTTTAAAAATAAAATAAAATTCTTAAATAAAATACAGGACTGTCAACCGTTGGGTCATCGAGATAAAATTTATAGTTACGTGTTACCAAGTCAGTTTCACTTTTTTTTTGTTTTAAAACCAGTTCAGAATACCTATATGTCTAGGAGCTACAAGATTTCTAGAAATACTAGTTTTAAAATTAATTATGTAAATTTAAGTAAAAGTGTCTAAGATTTGTTTTTTTTTTCTTTTTTGTAAATTTCCTAACACGTATGGTGGAGTTTTATATTATAATGCAAAAGATTTAAATAATTATTGTCATTTGTTTTTTTTTTGTAATAATATCTAGATTTGTCTACTTTTTGAGTTAGATAATATTAATTTTGTAACGTTTTTTTTTAATATTGTGTAATATTTAAAACTCTGGTTAGAATGGGCAAATTATTATTTTTACGGTGTCAAGTTGAACAAAAAAAAACGTTTTTATCAGGTTAGCTGGTTTATAATTAAAATAAAAGTACCTATTTACATCTGGTGCTTTCATATAAATATCTTTTTAAGTATTTAAAAATATTGTTTATGATGTTTTGCTAATTTTGCGAATGTTACAGGTTTCGTTTTCGTTAAAATTTTTAGAAAAATATCAAATAAGAAATTGACCAGCTGAAAGTTATTTTCGTACCTACAAAAAGTAGTTTTTTTGCTCTGTATAACTAATTAATAATAGTTGTTTTTCCAATTTTTTTAAGTTTAATTTTGTGATTTGAAGAAAAATATTGTCCAAGTCACCTTTTCTCTTTTTTTTTTCTTGCAGTGTAACTGAGAACACTGATAATATCTTAATGAAAAACACAATTACCTGACCCGAAAATCGAATCGCCAAGCAATCGCACTGACGACCGCTAAACCAACAAACAGTCCGAAGATTCTACCTCAACAAAAAAACTCGCCGATTACAACACATTAACGTAACATCAAAATTTTATCGAATCGATAGAAGCCTCAATAATGAGTAACATACGACCTTGTGGCTCAATGTCGTATCTCTTCAGAGATGGCACCGTAAACTTGTACATACTACTGCATACCACGATATACCAAGCTATACAATCTATACAAATAAATAAAACTGAAATATCTATTTGTAATGTCAAAATAATAGCTTTTTACTAAATGCGTATGAAAGTATATACAGCATTTACAACAACAAAAAAAATTTTTTTTGTCTCTTTGTTCCGACTAGTCTCCGAAACGGCTGGACCAATTTTGATGGGACATTCACTGGCAGATAGCGGATATTATAAGAAATAACTTAAGCTACTTTTATTTTAGAAAAAGAATTAGCGTCCACGCGGGTGAAGCCGTGAGCAGCAGCTAGTATTTTTGTATCCAAATTACTAGTTTCTCCCCATGACTTTGTCTGCGTGAATTTCTTGTTTTAACATAAAACAGGTATATAGTATGGCACTCAGCAATATTGTAGCTTCCCATTTGTATACACCGTGAAATTTAAATCACAGTTTTGCTAGAACAAATGTTGTTCAGACCATGGTCTACTACCATTCTACAGCATCCAATTAAAAAAAAACATAATTGGTTTTTGAAAAAACACAAAAAAAGACAAAATTTAAAATATCAAGATTGTCGTTACTCCCTACAACACAGACACCACGCATGGGACACAGCATTGTTTACTGGGAAATGTACCTCCATAAACGAAATTTAGTAAGCAGTAGATAATCTTGACATTTTAAACTTTGTCTTTTTTGTGTTTTTTCAAAAACCAATTATGTTTTTTTTTTTATTGGATGCTGTAGAATGATAGTAGACCACGGTCTGAATAACGTTTGTTCTAGCAAAACTGTGATTCAAATTTCACGGTGTATATATATTTTATAGTTCCGAAGACGGTTTTATCTTCGGAACTACTAATCCGATTCCGAAAATTCTTTCAAAAGCATTTTTTTTTTTGTTAATATTATTATTGTTTTACTTTGGCAACTAAAATGAATCGTTCTATAATAAAGAAACCTAGCACTTCTCAAAAGCTGTCGTTTATTGAATTTGTAGTAAATTAAAATGAAGATTGTAGGTGTAATTAAAATAATAATACAAATGACCTTTGGCAATATTGTGATAGCTATATCTAAATTCAATGGATTCTCATTAGGTTAGATTTGAATAGAATTTGCTGACTCATACTTATTTTGATCGCATACTGACGTACTTTGCTTAGATAAGGCTGGGGATGGCGAACTTATTAATAGCTGACAGACTTATAAAAGCTAAAAAAAAGTTACTTAAAAGTGCCTCCAATATGGATTACGGCCCACTCCCTCTCACATACAGGAGGCCTGTGTCCCAACAGTGGGAACATTATTGGTTCGTTATGCTTATAGACAACTAGCTTCATATTTCTGACCGACCGACTCCTTGACAATTCAGAAGTGCCTGTAAATGGTTTAATTGAAATAAATGCTTTGAGTTTGATACTTATGGCATAATAACCTCAAAATTACTCGTACTAAAATATTAAAAAAACTAGCTTCTGCCCGTGACTTCGTCCGCGAGTCTAAAACCTTCCTCAAGAATTGGGCTATCCAATTCAAAAAGATTTTTTCAAATCCGACGGTATTTTTAGAGATTACCCCCTACATACAAACAAACAAATTTTACCTCTTTATAATATTATTAGTATAGAAAAATTGGCTCTCGGAAAAAATGTATAAAGGTTTATTTGTAATAAAAATAATGCATTTTTTTTTACTTTTATGGCGGGTGTAGCCGTGTCCAGAATTTTTTGTGGGTAAGACGCGAGCCTAAGGTTTGCCAGCCCTTCAGTTGTAGGCAGTATAGGCTCTACAATTTACATAATTACAACCGTTTCTAGAATTTTAAGGCCTACGCAGCATTGCTATGTAGTTTCAAGTTATGAGACATTTTAACAAAACTCCTTAGAAAATACAATAGACCGAGAGTTGGACCGATCTCTGCGTCCAGCGCTCGGTGTGGCAACACGCCGCCGTGTTCGGGTTCGCGACAAGTCAATCGTCATCCTGAGGATGCCTCGTTCAGAGGTGAAACACGTGTCGATTTCTTACAGGGTTTTTTATGGCTCTTTAGGAATAGTTAAGCGGAACAGGTTACTAAATATATCAACGTCTATTGTATTTTATTAAGGATATCCGCAAAGTCACGCCTGCAGGGTACACTCACATTTCGCCAGTTATGTTTAAGTCCCATGTAATAGGGGGCGAGCCTATTGCCATCAACCGGGCACAAATCCAGACTACGAGCTCCTACAGAGAAATATCTGACTGAAAAACCCAATGACACTTTGCACGACCCTGGAATCAAACCCAGGACCTGAGCTCAGCTGTAGTGCTTGCGACCACTAAAAAAGCTTGCATGTTCAAACCTCATGTACAGAAATATTATGGAGAACCTTAAAAACTACATTTTTTCTCTCAAATCCGGTACATATTATGTTTATAGGTTTTCTATGTAAATGTAATTAATGTCCTTGGTATATTTCTACTGATGCCGTGTGTGGTAATAAGATTTATGATATAATATGTTAGCATGTGACCCATAATATTACTTGGGGCTTACGAAAAACTTTTGTCAATTTTTTTTTTGTATTCTGACTTATAAATTGGTTGCAAAAAATATTGACATAAAAATTTGGTAGTTAGCTAAAATATACTGGATTTTTTTTTAAATTGTTTGTTGAATACTACAACCTAATGTGTCAAGGGGTATCGTATTACCCAGCAACTGGGTTGTGGAGGTCAGATAGGCAGTCACTCTGAACACCAGTAAAATACTGGTATTCAGCTGCATCCAGTTAGACTGGAAGCAGACCCCAACATAGTTGGGAAAAGGCTACTCAGATGGTAATACTGAGGATTAAAAAAAAGTTATTTTCACGAAAGACAATATATTTTAAAAGTCGTACATAAAATTATGATAATTTATGCATATTTTACATACAATGTTTATGCACAAAGCAAACCAAATGCGTGAGTCAGAGTATATCAGTCAAAGATCTTTGTGGGCGGCAGAATGGGCATTTGGGCAACTAAATTTGGAATATTATTATCGTTGTATGATTTGACAAGAAATATGTATATAAGGTGTTTGTTACTAGGCAACATTCTGAAAAAGCAGACACTACTTCTATTTGTATGTTAAGAGCGTGCATTCTGAAAGTGGGCAACGTCGCAAATTGATGTCAAATATTTCACTGTTTTGATTAATTTGACAATAATACGTAGCTTAGCTCTAAGTACCTTAGAGTTATGGAACATTAAAAGGAATAGTTTGTTTGAAAAAATTTTTTTTTTCATTTCGATGATTTTTCTTTCCTGTTTTTCTTTGTGTTATAATTATGTTGTGTTGTGTGCCTTTTTGTCTGTGCTAAATAAATGTATTTTCTTTCTTCTTCCTCAGTTATATAATAAACTAAAATACTCTTACGAATTAGTGTTGTCAGTGTTTTCATATAATGGCGTATTGTCATCTCCACATTGTCTAACAAGTGGTATTTTTTTTACCTAAGTCGTTACTTGGTAGATAAGCTTTAAAAATTTATACTTATTGTTAACATTATGCAAAATAACGACTTAACATACTAATAGCCAGCTTTTACTAGAATTCGACAACAAAAAAACCTGTTATTTAAAATTAATTATGAAAAAAAAAAAAATATATATATATAAAGTATCATGATATCACAACCTATCACCTTATTGGCATAATATTATTATTACATATAATATAAAAACTTATGGAATTGAATTTTTATGTCAAACACGTTTCGTCTGCACGTGGTTTGCACGACGACATAATATCAAGCTATACCAACATAAATATACAGTCCGGCCAAAAGTTCTGTTAGAAATGAAAATCGACGGTAGAAATTTAAAATGTCGTAAGGGACATTGTATTTCCTGTCCCTTACGACATTTTAAATTTCCACCGTAGAAATGGATTTTTTTTAAATGAAGTAATGTAATCTTAATCAAACTTATAAAGTACATATTTATTGAAGCCTCAGGAAAAAAAGAAACATAATTTTATTCGAAATGGCCATCTTTAGCCTTGATACAGGACTTCAATCTGTCTGGCCACGAAAATATAGATATACGCACTGTTTCCATGGGAAAATTTGCCACTGCTTGCTCCAAAGATTTCTTAGAGAGGTGTCGCACTTTTGAATTGTCAAGGAGCCGGTCAGTCAGAAAGATGAAGCTAGTTGCCCTTTCCAAAGCGTAGTAGGTTCCTATGGAGAAGAATGGGCAAGAAACTCCATGGATACTCTTTTTTTTTCTCTTGTAAATTATTTTGTTAAAAAATATTAGAACTCAATATTATGAGGTCCGCTTAAATTGGAAATTATATTACGTCGCTGTGATTATAAGTTAGGTAGCGTTTTAATGTTTGAGTATTATAATAAGTTTTTTATTTACTTCAACTCGGTGTGTCATGTATTTTTTGAATATTACACTTAAACTTAAATTTTTACTGGAATGAGTGTCAATTAATTAATTAAAATACACAATTTTTGAGATACGCTTAGAAAAACGTTGACTTAAATGTGACTTGGTAGCTCTTAGGTAATAATTAAAACTATGTATTGTTGTTTTTGGTCGAGCTAATAAGTAATTAGGTATACTAGTTAAAATCTCTTCTCATTATTAGTGATACGCAGATTGAGGGGAAGCAGCAATAGCATTCTGAAGGTGTTTGCAGAAAGTCTAGAAGGGTCTACAATGGATACATTTATCAAACTGCATGTCAGACATGGGACTTGATAAATCTTCCTTCTCTAATCTTGGCTGTATTTTTATTGTGTATTTGTGTTTTTATTTTTGTACTCATGTGTGTCTAAGTGTTACTACTAACATAGTTTTTAAGTTTGTACTGATTACTAACACGCTATGGGCCGTCAACGACTGAAAATAAACGATTTTTATTTATTTATTTTACTATCTGCCTAGAATTTTCCCAACTATGTTGGGGTCGGCTTCCAGTCTAACCGGATGCAGCTGAATACCAGTATTTTACATGGAACGATTGCCTATCTGACCTCCACAACCCAGTAACTGGGTAACATGATACCACTTGGTAAGACTGGTTGTCGGACTTTCGGGCTTCTGACGACCCGTAACGACTGTCAAAGATCCACGAATGACAGCCGGGACCAACGGCTTAACGTGCTTTGATATTTTTGATCAATCTAAGCTAGAAATAAGAGGCATAAATGTTTGATTGAGACTAAATTTTGAATTAGAATTTAGCTTTTAGTATTAGTTCATCATCTTAGGTTTGAGTCGTGTTCCAATCTAACCGAATGCAGCTGAATACTAGTATTTTACATGGGCCTTATCAGAAGGCTAAAAGTCACCCAAAGGGCAATGGAGAGGGCTATGCTTGGAGTTTCCCTACGTGATCGAATCAGAAATGAAGAGATCCGCAGCAGAACCAAGGTAACCGACATAGCCCGAAGAATTGCCAAACTTAAGTGGCAATGGGCAGGGCACATTGCTCGTAGAACGGATGGCCGATGGGGCCGAAAGGTTCTGGAGTGGCGACCGCGTATCGGAAGACGTAGCGTTGGAAGGCCTCACACAAGATGGACCGATGACCTTGTGAAGGCCGCAGGAATCCGCTGGATGCGGAAAGCACAGAATCGGTCGAAGTGGCGGTGCTTGGGGGAGGCCTATGTTCAGCAGTGGACGTCTTTCGGCTGAAATGATGATGATGATGATGACTGCATATCTGACCTCCACAACCCAGTTACTGGGTAACTCAATACTCCTTGGTAAGACTGGTACTGGACTGGACTGGACTGGTGATGGTGGACTATCAAGTCGTAACTCCACATTACAATAAATTTATGACTTTTATAAATCGATTATAAAACAAACAAAATAGTAACGTCTTTAGATCATCTTTCCTTGTCCCGGAATGTTATAAAATTATGTTAATTTAAACAATAAAATTTTACTTATGTAAACTTTGGATTTTAGAATCGAATTGTTTAGATTAGGTTTTTTTGTCGAGACCGCTGACGAGGAAGCGACTAGATTATCTACGATTTTCTAGCTTAAGAAACGTACAAAATATTGTCCCGGTCCCGTGGAAGTAAAAGAGATACATATATATTTGATCGTTGACTGTTCACACCGCCGCACAGTGGATCGACAAAAGGCTCTCGAAGACATAGGAGCTTCAATTTTAAAGTGTCGGTTTTTTGCTTGAAATGGCTTCTAATAGCCAATATTATGCATAAATATATCATAGTATACAATCTGGTAGGCAAAGTGGCAACTAGTTTTTCTTTTTTGCAAAAAAAATGTATGGAGCTAATCTCCGGAACCGAGAGAATAACCATAATATCCTTGCACACGGTGATGTAACTATTAATTTATGATTTTTTTTAGATACCTACTTGATATTTTCAGATTCGGTGCGATTTTTTACAAAAAAAAAACCGCGGAAAATCTCGTCGTAAGAAGTATGTCATAAAAATAATAATAGAAGAATATAAAATCAATCAAAGGTTAATAGTGTCACTCAAATATATTCATTTCATAATAATGTATATATTATTTATTATTAATATACAGCGTGTATCAGAAATGTGTTGTCATATTTAAGGTCAACATCGGAATCGCGAAAAAATAATCAACTATCCCATACAAAATTTAAATATCTACTCGAGCCAAAAGATTTTTTTTCGCGATTACGTATATGACTATGGTCCCATACAAAATATTATTCAGCCTGATGGTATGTACCAACACTCTTAAATATGACCACACATTTCTGATACACGCTGTATATAAATAATATATTTTATTATTAATAAACATATTATACCTTTATACCTACTGACTTAGCAACACGTAGAAGTAACCAGTTTAGAAGGACATGGGTCAATAATATTAGCTTTTATTTACATATCTTGTTGTAATTGTAACCCTAGGTTAAGGGTTCCGTAAACATAATGAAATATAAAATTTTGTGACACAATACTAGATTTTAAAAGATTTTGTAAAAAAAAATGCATATAAAGAAAAAATACAATAAAAATCTGCATAAGTGTAAACTGAAAATATTATTGTTTTGTGAATGCCGTAATAATGTAATTTTACCAAAAAATCTTGTTTATTACTAGTTGATTTTTCGTTAAAATTATATGCAAGTAGATACTTAATTATTTATTTATTTTATTAATTATGTACACATAGTAAAATACATAGAGATACGACATAATTATAATTTGGAGTAAAAAGGTATTATATTTATATTATAATTTCGATTTTAAATATTCAACTTGACACTCAATATACAAAACTTTATCGTAATAATATATAGTGTTGATGAAGGTCAAAGAGTTAATCATCAACTTACACAAATATATAGAAACTCAACATCAAAATGTTTTACTATTATCTATAAAATGAGCTTTGGATATAAAGTACAGAAAATTAATATAATTAATACCAACTCGCACTGAGAGGAGGCTTGTGTCCTAGCAGAGGGCCAATTATTTTACATTTGGATATAATTCGAACTAATTTTTTTTGCAAAATTCCCACGCTTTTTCCAACTAACATAGCACTACTCAATAAATTAAAAAACTAAAAAGCGATACACAACTTTTGGTATACGGAACTCCTAAAAATAATAACATATTATTTTCTATGATTTTAAACGTTTCGACTTATTTGGTAGTCGATAAATATTTGACAATAACAATATAATTTATGTTATAGGATGTTGAGTGGTGGCTTTATTTAATAATATATGTATTATAATAAATATATAAAATATTAACGACGTTTCCATATAGGGACTGACATAAAACACAGTCACGTGTTTTTTTTGTATGTTTGATTGACTTAGCAGCAAAAGCATTTTTGTTGACATAACCTTGTTCTAGCAGCAGCCATATTTATTAGAGCAGTGGCCCAGAGGTAACGGCCCCGACTTACGAGTTTGGGTCGCGGGAAAGTCCGAATGGGATACCGTGGCCCCCGGTAACATACAGGCAACTGAAGGAACACGGGTGGGTTTTAGTCAGTAAGAGTCTGACACACGCTCCCGCTCCGCCCAGAGCGGGAGAAGTTATTTGAAAATTTCCCACCCAAAAAAAAGACAGGCGCTGTTCTTCATGTAAAAACGGTGAAGGAAAACATCGTGAGGAAACCGGCATGTCCTAGAACCAAAAATTCGAAGACATGTGACATCTACCAACCCGCACTGGGCCCGCGTGATAGATTACAGCCAACTCCCTCTCGAATAGAGGAGGCCTGTGTCCCAGCAGTGGGAACATTATAGGTTGTTTATTAACCTTATTCTAACTATGCTATGGTGGGCTTCCAGTCTAACCGGATACAGCTGAATACCAGTAATTTTACATGAAGAAACTGTCTATCTAACCTTCACAACCCAGTAACTGGGTAACACTATAAACTTTTTTAGCTTCTAATCTAATGAGCTGAATTATCAGTTCTTCAGGTAATGATATCATCTCAGCCTATAACTATCCATCTGCAGAACAAAGCCGTCTTCTTATACAGAAAAGGTACGAGCTTTGGTCGCCACAGTTGCTCAGAAGATTTGAAGACTTCAAATCAGTAGTTACATTTTGTCACAATACTTACAAGTTCTAAAGTTCTAGGTAATAGGGGTCGAGTTGATTGCCATCAACCGGATCCACGCGGGTCCGCTGCTAAAAAATTCCTAATTGAAAACCAAATAACAAAATCAAAAGTATTTTTTTCGAACTAGGCTAAAAAGCAGCACTTTTTGAACGTCAAAATTACATAAGACAGTCCCCCAAAAACGCAGGTTTCTTTCCAATATTTTCCTTCGCCGTAAGTCAGTCAGTATTTCCAAGATTCCCTTAATAGTACACTCAAAGTATTTATTTCAATCAAACCATTTACAGGCACTTTCGAATTGTCAAGGAGTCGGTCAGCCAGAAATATGAAGCTAGTTGCCCATTCCAAAGCGTAGTAGGTTAATATGGAGAAGAACGGGCAAGTAACTCTCTGGACTATATTAATAAGACATTGATAAATTAACATTGGTATCTAATTGACCGCAGTCAAACCCTGAACTAATAGATGTATATCCCAAACATGGCAAGATGCAGCTAGGTAACTTCTTTATTGAGTAAGAAGCGGCACCTCAAACATTCACGGTGCCAACACATTCTTAAAATAGATGTGAGGCTAATTAAAATACACACATTAAATAATAGTAGATTATTCAATAAGGGGATAAAGCAGTGTCTTCTGTTACGGGTGGTATATTCACTCAAAACGAAGATACCTTCATTCCTGAGCAGATTTTTTGCTTTTCACAATTTCTGCGAGATAATCAAAAGCAATTTGACTGTCGAATAAGGTTAATTTAATAAAAAAAAGTTTGAATTCTAAATTCAAATCACATTATTGCCCAGTTAAACCATTAGGCTATAATGACTTATTTTACGTTAGGGTTGCACGAAGAACTTGACATTATCGAGCAGGTGGTGTGAAAATAAATGTATTTCGTTTATCGAGTTTACGACACGAGCACATCACTTGTGATCGCGTTGTTAAAATGGCGGACGAGCCGGTACATTTCACAACTACTTGCGAAAGTACGCAGCTGATAATAAAGTTAAAAACTAGCTACACACCTCACGACAGAACGTGTACGAAACATCACAACTGTAATCTCGAAGGTGGGAGATAGAAATATAAAGTAAGTACATTTTGTCACAATAGTTACAAGTTCTAGGTAACAGGGGTCGAGTTTATTGCCATCAACCGGACCCACTTGGGTCCGCTACTGAAAAATTCCTAATTGAAAACCTAATAACAAAATCAAAAGTCATTTTTTCAAACTAGGCTAAAAAGCAGCACTTTTTGAACGTCAAAATTACTTAGTCCCCCAAAACGCCCACCCTTCACCACTTCCTAGTGCCTTTAGCTAAGAAGAAGAAGTGGCGCAACAAACTCCCCAGCAGCACAGCTGTCTATTCAAGTTAGAAAAAAAAATCTATACAATAGTATGCAAAATATTTTAAATTATGCAACACAAAACATAATTTAAATGATAAATTATTGGCCATATGTCAGCTAGCACACGCCAATATACCAACCAAAAACATCTCGAACCCAGGACTACATGCTCAGCAGTAATGCTTGCGACCACTAGACCAACGAGGTATTTCTAATTAGATAAACACCAACATTGCACCGAAATCATTTGGCCATATAAGCTTGCAAATTAACCTAACCATCTTAAAAGGCGGCCGATATAAAAAAACTAGGGTACCAAGCCATTTAAGATTAAAAACGGGGGCAATCCTAAATGAATACATTATAATATAGCTTCTGGCCGCGGATTCGCCCGCGTATAGGTCGGAAATTATATTGACTTTTCCCAACTAAGTTGGGGTCGGCTTCCAGTCTAACTGAATGCAGCTGAATACCAGTATTTAACATGAAACGACTGCCTATCTGACCTCTACAACCCAGTAACTGGGTAATACGATACCCCTTGGTAAGACTGGTTGTCAGAATTTCGGGCTTCTGATTGACAGCCGGGACCAACGGCTTAACGTGCTTTCCGAGGCACGGAGGAGTCTCGGTATGTAAAGATGGTCACTCATTCACAGACCAATGCGAGAAACGTAGATTAACCTGATAAATCGACCCGGGTGGCTGTTATTACTTAGCCACGAGCTCCTTCGAACCTTCCGGAATATATTCTTTAAATTAAGAGGGTTTATCCTAAAAGTTGACAACGTCGTAAATAGCTGTCAAATATTTACCTGTTTTGATTAATTTGGCAATATTACTGTATGGAATTAAAAAATGTGGCTAACTAGAGAACTAAATATTTTGATTATGAAATGCAATACTAATGAATATCGTTACACCAAATATTTAGTTTTAGATGTAAAAAAGTATTTGGAAACTTTCCAAATGCCTTTTTTACACCTAAAACGGTTACAACATCAAATTCAGTGTTATGATTGCAATTTATTATTAATATTCTAGTTCGCTAGTTAACCACATTTCTTATTTCCATACAGAAATATTGCCAAATTAATCAAAACAGAGAAATATTTGACATCTATTTGCGACGTTGCCCACTTTCAGAATAAACTCTCTTAAGGTGAAAATCGCATCAAAATCAGTTGCGTGGTTTAGAAGAAAAACTCGGTCATACAGACAGATACACAAGCGTCTAAAATTTATAATATGTATAGTTAGGTATAGATGTAAGGATTTGACTGTTTTTAGCGACTAAAAGAAGATGTATTTTGTGTATTTGCATACATGGTCGCGATATATCCGCCTTGACGTCAGACATTGCGTAATAGACATTCCTTTGGCTCGCATCAAACAGTGACATACTCGTATAAGATTTTTATGTAAGATTTTTTCTGTATATTTTAGTTGAACAGTGCATTGATTGAGTTGGAGCTTCTGTGCTTAAGGTGCATCATAATCAGCATATAATGTTCCCACTGCTGGGACACAGGCCTTCTTTCTTCGAGGGGCTGTAATCCACCACGCGGGCCCAGTGCGGGTTAGTAGATGTCACATAATGTCTTCAAGTTTTTTGTTCAAGGACATGCCAGTTTCCTCACGATGTTTTTCTTCAAAGTTTTGAGAGCAGTGGTGATGAAATTTTTACTTGTTATCTTAGTTCGAACCCACGACCTCCAACGCGTAAGTCACGGCTTTTACCACTGGACTACCCCTGGTCTACAAATCGCTTAGGGTGGAGTCTCATTTATTACTAAGGGGTATCGTACTACCCAGTAACTGGGTTACACCTGTGGAAGTCAGATAGGCAGTCGCTCCATGTAAAACACTGATATTCAGCGGCATCTGGTTAGACTGGCAGCCGACCCCCACATAGTTGGGAAAAAGTAAGGCAGACGAGTTGCTTAATTATCATAATCCGAATAAATAGCACTACTAATTAAGGATGTAACTCTGTAATCACTTTACAGATTAGTAAAACGACATAATAATTAAATATTAATGAATTTCTCGCGCTCATTCAGAAGCCAGTTCCTTTATTGATCCGGCTTTGATTAATAAAATAATTATATACTGTAAACATCCTTGATGAAGATACACTACATGGTATTACATTTGTAATAAGCAGAGTTTTAGGTCACAGGGTCACAGAAAAAGTTACTGGGTTGTGGAGGTCAAATAGGCAGTCGCTCCATGGTATTCAGCTGCATCCGGTTAGACTGGAAACCGACCTTTTCATTGGGAATAGGCTAGTCATATTATAACAGCCTTCCAGACCGAATTTCAGCCATGGCGACCGATCTCATCGGAGACAAGCCTTCGGCGCATTCATGAGCTGATAATCTTCAAACGGCTGAACTGATTTTGATAAAACATATCTAAGAACAATTGCTAGAAAACCTGCTTTCATATGAAAAAAATCTCATTCAAATCGGTTCATCCGTTTAAGAGCTACGATGCCACAGACACACATATAGCGGTCAAACTTTTAACACCCCTCTTTTTGCGTCGGGGGTTATAAAAAATGGCGTAATAAACTCCCCAGCAGCACAGTTAGAAGAATTTTGCAAAGTGTAGTTCACACAGTCACTATTGACAAATGTTGTAACGGTTAAATTCCTTAACAGTTAACAAGTTTCTTTTATAGTAAGTGATAATAGGAATAGAGGTTACAGTATGCGCATGCGCAATGGTTAAAAAGTTGTCAGTAACCACATGATTATTTATAGGCTGTTTCTAAAAGTGAGATCACGATGTCAAAATGTGCAAAAAAATGGTGCAATTCTAGAATTTGTAACTTTGTTTAGAGAATCTATCTAAACATAACATCACGCCGTTCTACCCCAAAGGGTTAGGCAGAAATGCATAATGCACACATTTTACCAGTTAATTATTCAGGCGTGACCTTGCGGAAATTCATTATAAAATACAATAGACGTGGATATATTTAGTAACCTGTTCCGCTTAGCTATTTCTAAAGAGCCATAAAAAACCCTGAAAGAAATCGACACGTGTTTCACCTCTCAACGAGGCATCCTCAGGATGACGATTGACTTGTCGCGAACTCGAACACGGCGTGTTGCCACACCGAGCGCGTCTACGTTCAGCGCTTTTTATGGCTCTTTAGAAATAGCTAAGCGGAACAGGTTACTGAATATTATCCCTAACATTATTAATAAAAATTTGTGGGTTTCTATGCAGAGAGATCTTCAAAACTTCTGAAAATCGATTCCGAAAATTCTTTAACTAATAGGAAGCTGCCAAAGTAACCGTTATAGCCCGAAGAATTGCTAAACTTAAGTGCCAGTATACTGCTGTATACTGCTATTTTTGTCAGGTTTTTTCATTACAAAATTCTCAATTGAAGCCTTGAGTCGAGTTTGAATCTGATTTATGACATTAGGCTCCTCGCCCCCTGTTACATGGGATTTGTGAAATGGGTGTATTTTACATCTCTACCTTCCCCTTAGAAGAAAACAAGCGAAATGTTATGTTGCCAAGCAAAGAATCTTAAGGGGGAAGCGTCAGGGTAGCTCGCGAAATTCAAATTTTCTTACGTTTTTTGCATTTTGCAGATCAGTGTCAGGTTTTATGTTGATTAAAATATAATTCGCGGTCGTAACAAATATTGCTTTACTCAATTATAATCATTACAATCAGTAATATAACTCCATAAGTTAGCAAAGGTGTCAAATGTCATGATTTCATGAAATCATGACATTTGACACCTTTATCTTCTTTGCTAATTGTAATGATTATAATTGAGTAAAGCAATATTTGTTACGGTCGCGAATTATATTTTAATCAACATAAAACCTGACACTGATCTGCAAAATGCAAAAAACGTAAGAAAATCTGTATTTCGCGGGCTACCCTGACGCTTCCCCCTTAAAGATGACGTTTCTTCTCTAATGTCGGGGAAATCCTAATGTCTAGCTATGAAGTAATATCTACATTATTTAACAATAGTGTTTAAGTGTCTACAAGTTTATTATTTGTGAGCAGAATAATAATTAACGCTATTATAGTTGTATGTTTAGACGTCACGTACATAATCAGCATATATTGTTCCCAATGCTGGGACACAGGCCTCCTCTCTATGAGAGGAAGTGGGCTGTAATCCACCACGCGAGCCCAGTGCGAGTTGGTAAATGTCACATGTTTTCGATTTTTTTGGTTCTAGGACATGCTTGTTTCCTGACGATGTTTTCCTTTACCGTTTTGAGAGCAGTGTCACTCACGCTTTCCTTCCATAGGGGTAGGTAGAAACTATAGAAACTGATACGATCCTTAGAAACTCCTTTTATTTACGTTCATACATCTTTCATTATAATTTGACATTATATACCTACACATTTCTAATTTTTTTTTATCAAATTAGATTTGTTACAGCTGTAGTGGCAATCATGTCATTTGGTTTAAATATGTCCTTATTTTTATTATTTTGTTTATCTTTTAAATAGATTATTTTCTTTTAGATTTTGTGAGAGAACGTTGTAGGCTGTAGACTTGTGGACCATTCTCTATTTTACTAAGTACCTGGTACTTGTTGATAGGCCTACACTGTCCTCTCATACCTATTAACACATAATTTGAAAACATTGTAGAAGCCATTTCTTTTTAAAAAAGTAACCGTGGTATTTCTTGCCGGCTCTTCTCCATAGGAAGCGACCAATTGGAACCTAGCTTCTGACGTTTCATAAGTGCCCATGTAGGTTTATATGAAATAAAATATTTTGAATTTGAATTTTTTCGTGTTTTATTATTGCATTATTTAAAAACGATCAGACTTAAAATAATAATATGTACAAGTATATAAAAAAGGAGAGGGCGGGGAATTGATCATAGGGCATCAAAAAATTCGTCCGTGTCGCTGTCAATAGGAAAAGTGCCCAAAAGGCTGGCAGCATTGCCACGTTGTATGGCAATGCTGATTCTTTGACCAAAACATAGGCCAGCCCTCTGGTCACGTGAAGAGTCGACCAGCCGCTTGGCGATGTCTTGAAAAACAAGGTGGGCACTCGGACCCCATGGCCCTAGTGTTTCAACCCCAAACGGCTCAAACATATAAGTCCCAATAAGATTGGAGTATTTGCGCCGTTTGAGGTTTTCCGTACTTGCAGCAGCAGCCCCAGCACAGCCCGCCGTGCTAGGAAGATGGGATGGCGCAAGGGTGTCGACACACGTTGCATCCCACACCAAAGGCCTACCTACCTTCCAAGTTTAGGAATAAAAGCGTTTATCGATAATGATTATTGTCCTTAATTTTAATTTCTATTTCATATTGATTGAGTTTACTCAAATAATTGATATAATTAATTTGCTAAGTAAATTAGTGTGTGGTTCTCAAGACGTGCGGTTTGTTTTAATAGTATTGATTTTAAAGTTTAATTTAATGACTTGATGCTAGAAATAATTATAATTGGCCATTGAATTATACTGTGGTTATTAAAACATTTTTTTTTATCTGGGCTTAATTGGTAGACTCAATTTGCCTAAAATTTTCCTAACTATGATGGGGTTAGCTTCCAGTTTATCCGGATGCAGCTGAATACCAGTATTTACATGGAGCGACTGCCTATCTGACCTCCATAACCCAGTTACTGGGTAACACGATATCCCTTTGTAAGACTTTTGCCAGACTTTCGGGCTTCTGACGACCCGTAACGACTGTCAAAGATCTACGAATGACAGCCGGGACCAACCCATGGCACGGAGGTATCTTTGGTAGATTTTTTTAAAGGACAATTGCTAAATAGAAAACCATAATAATATAATTACAATGTTCATTTTTGTATTTCAAATGCCTAGATCATCTTGAAATTCCACAAACCAATTAGCAGTTATTATTTAAATCTCTTTAATTGCTATGCTAAATGCAAAAAATAATAATTATTACTCATGCATTATTAAAATATTCCGGACGGATGTAGATGTTCTGAAAGAATTATTATTTTAGGTACTTCAGAAGTATTTTTCTTGTTCATCTCAGAATATACTCAAAGCATTTATTTTAATTAAACCAATTACAGGCACTTTTGAATTATCAAGAGGTTGGTCAGTCTGAAAGATGATGTTAGTTGCCCATTCCAAAGCGTAGTAGGTTCCTATGGAGAAGAACGGGCAAGCGAATTATTTTATTACACAGTAATTTTTTATTTTTTTTTATTTATGTCCACCGATTTCTCCGTCATTTGTGCACCGATTTTGACAATATATTTTTTGTTTGAAAGGGTATGCTCTCAAATTGGTCCAATATAAATTTTATTAACTTTGCTTGGGTAGTTTTTAAGTTAGCTACAAAATACGTATTTTTTTCCCACTTAGTATGTAGATGATATGATAAGTTCCTGTCACTAGTAGCAGATAGTGGTATTCGAATGTGTGTGGGGTAGGTACCACAACTAAAAAGTGAAAAATAAAAACTTTTTACAAAATAAAAAAGAAGACGACTTTTTTTTTGAAGTCGGTTGTTTTTTTCTGTAAAAAGTTTTCTTATAGTGTTTTTGTCTTGTCACATTTTATTTTTCATATATTAATTATACGTCCAAAACATATATACTTTAGGTAAATAATATAACATAACATCACGCCAGTGGGGGATACTGGTGAAGGGTTAGGCAGAAGTGTACCTATATTACACCCCCATTTCGACAGATATATTTTTAAGTCCCATGTAATAGGGGGCGAGCATATTGTCGTCAACCGGGCACAAATCCAGAGAAAGAAAAAAAATTGTAAAAGAAGAATTAAAGTATGTTATCTACACTAATAATATTTTAGAGAGAAAACATTTGTGTTTTTTTTTTTGTAATGAATAAACTTAAAAACTACTGGACCGATTTTAAAAATTCTTTCACCGGTAGCATGCTTTATTATCACTGAGTAACATAGGCTATATTTTATAAAGATGTCATACAGGCGAAGCCACTGGCGGAAGCTAGTCTTTTAACTTCTAAATAGGTGATACGGTTAAAGATATTTATTTCTCCATAGAATTACAAATTCGCTTACAGAGAAAACAACAATAGGTTAAAATTATGAATAAATTTGATTTATTTATAAATCTAACTTTGCTTCATTTAAATTTTTACATTACACAATATTATGTGCCAATAGTTTAAGTTTTTGTATCAAATGTCACGGATTCCTTTAATATGTTTTTTTACATTTAGTTTTTTTGCAAATACCTGGTGGTGGAAATAGTTTTTTTTGTAGATTTAATTTTTAATGTTGTATTTAAACTTGTCATATTATTTATATCGTTGTAATTATTTAATATTGTGCAGTGTAAAAATTAAAATGAAGCAAAGTTAGATTTTTAAATTATCAATTTCGCTTGATATGCTGACTAGGTACCTAATTTAATAAGATGTTGTATGAAGATGTCTATAATATTATTATTTCAATATATTATCATAAATATTTGTAAAATTAAATTCTTAATTGCTTTAAGAATAGCTAGCACTTATAATAAAAAAAGAAAACAAAAATATTTCTCAATTATTTAAATAGCCTATTTAAAATAATTCATTATTAATTTAATAAATTTAATTATTAGTATGTAATATTATAATTCAATAAAACCGCAAAAAGTCGAAAACATCAAATAAATTCAAACCCCTAAGCATTAGACATCAACGCGCGTCCCTAACCCCAACAAAAAAAAAGTTTTCTCATTCACTTAAAACATAAAAAAAATTGCAAAAAAAAAAAAAAAAACTCACATTAAAAAAATTCACGGCAACCACTCCACACTGAATACCACACCACACTGAAATGAACCACGGCAGAACTTTGCTTATTACGTCTTTTTAGTCACAGATGAGATTTTTTTTTATTTTAACTGTTTTTTTAGCGCGCGTGGCACATCACTTTCGTTCGTCGGATAAGAACAACCGCTGTTAAGATGCGACGGACGCTTTTATACAACTGTTTATGAAATTACCGTGACCTCGGTTTTCATACTGCATGCCTTGGGAATGAGTGCTGAATCATTGGAATTTTTCCTTTTTATTTTAGTTCAGGATGTAGGGAAGGGTTATCACTGCAATTTTTTTAGTTTGTATGTTGTAAAAAAAATATGGTTTATAGCAGTTTTTTCTTAATATTAAATGTATCATAGCCATGTATTTTTTTTTTTTGTATATTGTCACCTTGTATGTAATTTATTAATATTTGTGTAATTAAGTATTTAATCGTGATTTTGTAAGTTGTGAAAAATTTATTTTGTGTGCACTAAATAATCGAATTATTTATCTAACTATCTATCTATCAATGTATGATTTGCAAATTGTACTTCAGTTGTTCTATTAATTATTGACATTAATAATTGCAATATTCTTTTGTTTCTTTGCATGTTCTTAATATTCATGTAATTTGTTATTATTTAATCGTGCTTTTGTATGTTGTGCTATTCTATTTCTTTTAAAAAGATGTGTACTACGATGCATGTGTAATTTAAAACCAACAGACAGCTGCGTTCCCTCTGCCGGGGGTTCGAAGAAAACCGATAGGGAAATCGTAGCCCCCGGCAACAGGGCAACCGAAGGAACACGGGTGGGTTTTAGTCAGTAAGAGTCTGACACGCCCTCCCGCTCCACCCAGAGCGGGAGAAGTTATTTGATAATTTCCCACCCAAAAAAAAAAAAAAAAGCTGCGTTCCCTACTTTAAGAAATTTAAGATTTTAACGTTACCAGTTATATATGCTGGAAACTGCATTGTTTGTAAAATCAAATCCGCATTTATTTACTAAATTGTCAGTAGTTAAGAAGACCCCAATCCGTACTCAATATAAAAATCAATTATGTACGTCAAAATACAATACATCATTAATGAAAAAGTGCTTCTTTGGTGTTGCTCCCAAAATTTATGATAAAATAACCGTTATAAGAAGTATGCCATTAAAAAAATTCAAAAGATGATTATCTAAATGATAAAACACTGTAACTATTGTACCTATTAATGATCCAATGTTTAGCATGCATGTATTTTGTTTTGTTTTGATATTTTTGTTTGTTGTCTATGGTAAATTTTGTTTTTCTTATTTTGTATAATCGTCACTAATATTTTTATGTCATCAATGACTAAACATAGCGCAACATATAATTAGTATATAAGACCTTGACCTTTTAACTATGTTTTACAAATAAATAATTCTATTCTATTTTGTGTGCACCAAATAATCGATTTATTTATCTATCTATTTATCAATGTATGATTTGCAAATTGTACTTCAGTTGTACTATTAATTATTGACATTAATAATTGCAATATTTTTTTGTTTCTTTACAATGTTTACTGCTGCTTCTAAACCATCTCGAGAGGACAATATCTCAATCACCAGACTTGGTAAATGGGTTGGTGATTATGATTACAGTTTTTTTTTAAACGGCTTCTGTCAAAAGTTTGATCGTTTTATTTATTTAAGGATTACCAACGAGTTACATTACAATTATTATCTTTTACAATAGTAAAACTTAGTTATAATACATTATGCTGTAACGCACACACAATTACAGGTAACCACAGCTTACACTTTATCGAGTACATAATGCTCTGAATATATAAATTAAATTAAGAATAAAAAAAAAGAAACAATATACATGCTATTATAAAAGTTTAAACTTACACGAATACACTACAGTAAAACCAAGCATTAACTTGATTATCAATATTATGTCTGAATGAATTAAAATAAAAATATATAAAAAATAGTAAATAAAAAGTAAAAAATTGAATTATAAATTAAATTAAATTTGATATAAATTAAAAGTATACATTATTTAATAGTTAGCACAACTAGAACACACTTTTGACAGAAGCCTTTAATGGCATATTTTTTTACAGTATTTAAATTTAGGAAAAAAGAGTTTTTGTTATTGAATACAGGACCTTCTTTTTAATTGTGATATTATGTTTCTTCCTCTCTCTATGAAAGGTGGATGTTTTTTTATACATTAAAAGAATGTATGCAACATAGTCTTTTTTTTTTAACCATTGAAGTAAATTAAAATTGTGATTTTAGGGTTGGTTTGTGACCTATATTTAAAACATACTTTTTTTCATCCACAATGAGGATGTTCTTGGCCAGCATCTTATCTGACGGTAAGTGATGATCAGGCCGAAGGTGGAAGCGAGCACCCGGAATCCTCAACCACAGAGGAACTGGCTATCTTACCTCTAACTGCCGAAACACAACAATGCTGTTAACATTGTTGTTATGGCGACAGACTTAGATAAGATGGTGGTAGCTAGCCAGGAGGACTTAGAACAAGCCCTGCCACCAACCAACACGAGCAGAAAATTTTGTCCCTACTGGGAATCGAGCCCGGTACCTCTGGGTCTAAGACAGGTGGTCTAACCACTAGACCACTTTTTAGTTTTGTAGTGTCTTGTAATTTATACTAGAAAAACTATTTACAAAAAAAAACGCTGTAAAGTGAAAAATAACTTTAATTTCGGAAGTCGGTGTCTTTGGTTTTGAATTTTCGTTTTTTGCCACCGACTTCCGAAATTAAAGTCATTTTTCAATTTGTAGTTTTTTTTTTTTTAAAGTTTTTATTTTTCACTTTTTAGTTGTGGTATTTACCCCACACAAATTCGAATACCACTACTATGGGATCACCTCTGAATTATTACCTACCAAACAAAAAATAATAATTAAAATCAATTCATAATTGGCCGAGTTATCGCGTAACAAATAAAAAAAAAACCATTTGCATTTTAACCGACTTCCAAAAAGGAGGAGGTTATAAGTTCGTAGCGTATGTTTTTTTTTTTATGTATCTCCACCGATTTCTAAGTCACTTGTGGACCGATTTTGAAAATTCTTTTTTTGTTTGAAAGGGTATGATCTCAAATTGGTCCCATATTAATTTAGTATGTAGATGATATGATAAGTTCCTGTCACTGGTAGCAGGTAGTGGTATTCGAATGTGTGTGGGGTAGGTACTACAAGTAAAAAGTGAAAAATAAAAACTTTTTACAAAAAAAAACAACCGTCTTCCAAAAAAAACACTACAAAGTGAAAAATAACTTTAATTTCGGAAGTCGATGGCAAAAAACAAAAATACGAAACCCAAGACACCGACTTCCGAAATTAAAGTTATTTTTCACTTTGTAGTGTTTTTTGGAAGACGGTTGTTTTTTTTTTGTAAAAAGTTTTTTTTATAGATTTTGCATGAACTACCAATTTTTACATAATGAAAAAAGAAAGAAAAGTTTTTATTGATGAAATCACAAATTAAACTAAAACCACACTCATAAAACAATTAAAAAACACTAACATAAAACATCTACACATCATTTCATTACGTCTGGTAAAACCTGTAATTTCAGTAAATTAATTATTCTTTTTTTTATTCTAGGCTTTTGTCCTGCAATAAAACAATTACAGAATGGTAATATTTTACTCATAAGTACATATCATCATCAGCCTATAATGTTCCCACTGCTGGGCCACAGGCCTCCTCTCTGTGAGAGGGAGTGGGCCGTACTCCACCACGCGGGCCCAGTGCGGGTTGGTAGATGTCACATGTCTTCGAATTTTCGGTTCTAGGACATGCCGGTTTCCTTACGATGTTTTCCTTCACCGTTTTGAGAGCAGTGGTGATGAAATAATTTACACAAAGTAAAGCGCCTGTCTGGGTTCGAACCTACGACCTACAACTTGTAAGTCGCGGCCGTCACCACTGGGCCACCACTGTTCCATAAGTTAAGTAATCTATTTAAAAGTATTTGTAGTTAAGTAATCTAATTGCACACAGTAATAAATAGCTCAGAATTTTTTGTAATAATCAACTTTTTACTGTAATAGGAAGTTACTAATTATCAATTTGTAATTAAAAAGTCGTTACAAGTAGGTCAACTCAACTTTTGCTTTTTTCTCGACTGCAAAGAAGGATTATTTATGTGTCTGACCTGTATGTATTGAATGTCTGTCGCTATGTTCCCTCGTAACTACTAAACGGCTGAGCTGATTTTGATGAAATATATGTTGTTAGATTCGTCTTGCGCGAGTGTCACTGGCTATATTAAAATGATTTAAAATCAAAATGGCGGAATATTGGCGCCAAAATAAAAAATTAAAATCTTCTAAACTATCGGATTTTAAAATGAAAGTTTTAAGATTACAAAAATATTTACAAATTAAATGTTTAAATGTAATTTGGAATGACAAATGATAAAAACTAAAAGTCTGAAAATGAAAAGTTATTAAAAATAAATAAAAAACCCGACTGCAAAAACACATAAGTAAAAAAGAAAAATAAGCATTATAATCTAAATATAGAATGTTGGTATTGCAGACGGGAACAAACCAATAACTTGAAATATAGTGTTCTATAGATTATAATGCTTGTTTTTCTCTTTTCGGTTATGTGTTTTTACAGTCGGGTTTTTTAGTTTTTTAATAACTTTTTTATGATTCTGTACTGCTGCTACAGTTGATGGCAACAGGCTCGCCCCCTATTACATGGGAGTTAAACATAACTGGCGAAATGTGGGTGTACTATAGGTACACCTCTGCCTAACCCTTCGGGGATTACAGGCGTGATGTTATGTTATGTAATAGTCATCAAATGTCATGATTTCATGAATTAGGCAGTTAGCAATCTCAACTAAGAGAGTTGTATTGATAATTTTAATTATTATACTTCTAAAAATACATATTTTGTATGTGATTTTTTTTTTAAACGTTAATTTAGTAACTTTTCCACTAAAGCTAATTTTTTACCAGTGGTAGACGCTTCCCCTGTCGTTAGCTCGTCTTTTAATGGTGCTACACTTCAAGTCTCATTCATATTTATCTAGTTTTTGTGTAATTTGTGATTGACAAAAAGTAAACATAAACACAACAATGGCGGTTTGAAGACGGACTACTATGCTGCCATCTATAATGAGCTTTCAGTTTTTAACCTCATTGTTTGGATAAGTAGCCGGTGACATCGCCATGGCATCCCAGGGTGTTAACGCTGAGGAGTGGCTAGAGAGGCGCCACGGCGTCCTCACCTTCCGCCTGACGCAGGTACTCACCGGACACGGCTGTTTCGGGAGGTACCTGTTCAGGATAAAGCGGGAGGAAACGCCCGGGTGTCGTCACTGTGTGGATCGCCCGGAGGACACGGTGGAGCATACGGTGGAGGTCTGCCTGGCTTGGGCAGGGCATCGCCGTGTCCTCGTGGATGCGATCGGCGGCGGTGATCTCTCGCGTCCGGCCCTGATTCGGGCCATGCTACGGAGCGAGAGGAAATGGGAGGCCGTCACCTCTTTCTGCAAAGCAGTAATGCTCGCGAAGGAGGAGACGGAGCGCGTGAGGGAGAGGCAAATTTCGCGCCCTCGCGCCCCTAACCGCCGCAGCAGGAGACGCCCTGGGCGTCGGGAATCGCAGGAAGATTTCCGGCCACCGTAGGCGCGGGCTTGCGGACGGTGAGCAATGGGTAGCTCGCCGTCCGATAAGGACCAAGCCCGGGTCGACGGCGCGTTGTGTTCCACGCGCGCTTCAAAGAGATGTCAGCAGAATTGACGGGGTCCGCTAGGGCCAATACCTGCCGGGGCTGCGAATATGGGCCGATAGGGATATCGTGGCCCCCCGGCAACATGGCATAGGAAGGAACATGGGTGGGTTTTAGTCTGTAAGAGTCTGACACGCCCTCCCGCTCCACCCAGAGCGGGAGAAGTTATTTGATAATTTCCCACCCAAAAAAAAAAAAAAAAGGGTGTTAACGCTCTAAATGCCTCACATCTCCTATTACTACCATTTCGAGAATCATCATCTGCATAGGCTTTTCCTTCTAGGCAAACCGAATGCAGCTGAATACTAGTATTTTACATGAAATGACTGCCTATCTGACCTCCACAACCCAGTTACTGGGTAACACGATACCCCTTGTTAAGACTATCCATACGAGAATACAGGATGAAGTAACACAATTATTTAAGAGAGGAAAGGCCATAATGCCTTGGAAGGTTGGTAGGCCTTTGGTGTGGGATGCAACGTGTGTCGACACCCTTGCGCCATTCCACCTTCCTAGCACGGCGGGCTGTGCTAGGGCTGCTGCTGCAGGTGCAAAAAAAATCAAACGGCGCAAATACTCCAATCTTATTGGGACTTATATGTTTGAGCCTTTTGGGGTTGAAACACTAGGGCCAAGCGGCTGGTCGACTCTTCACGTGACCAGAGGGCTGGCCTATTCTTTGGCCAAAGAATCAGCATTGCCATACAACGTGGCAATGCTGCGGACGAATTTTTTGATGCCCTATGACTATTTCCCCCGCCCTTTTATATACTTGTAGGTACTTAGAAAGAAAGAAAGAAAGAAAAATAAGTTTAATTGTCACAGAAACACGTGCATAAAATAAAATAATAGATTTAAATATTATCACGAGCACAAAACAGAAATATGCGGCAGCTGCTGGCACGTCATGACTGTGACAAGAACACATACACACACACAAGGACACATATTATTGTTATGATTCTAAGTCTGTTAGTTTTTAAAATTAAGTGTGTGTAAATAAAAATACTTCCATTGATTGATTAATTTCTATTTACAAATAAATAAATCGTACAGTCAAGAGGGGAAATATACTATAACTGAATCTTTTAAAAACTTATTGACCTTCAAATGAGTGACACTTTTTTTATATTATTGAACTTTTAGCGGTACTAATGATGCACACTTTATTTAAATAATTGAGACTTTTTTTTTTACTTTCGCACATTTGGTCGCGGTAACTAAGTTAGGGCACTTCGACCAAATGAGTTAGGTTAGGTCGGAACTGTGAACAAACGCGCGCGAGCTGAGCGAGCGAAGCGAGCCCTACTTCCAAGTTGGTCGCAGTTACTTGCCTGTTTTGTATTTTAGGACCCCAAATTAGGAATTATTTATTACTGGTTCACAAAAAGAGTCGTAGTCGATTAGTGTTCAATAATATTTTGAGGAGCTCAAAATGGGAATTATTAGTGGTCCGATTAAATACATTCCGATTTAAAATGTCTATACCTACATCTAAATTAAATGCGAACAGGGGTCAATAGTTGAAAAATATAAAAACTTTTGAATGGCTCTGACAACCTTGAGAGCGTTATGTATCGATTCCACAGCTATTGAAAAATAATAATATCTTTTTATAAGTAGTAAATAATATTACATCACGCCTTGATTTTCCGGAGGGCTAGGCAGTGGTATGCCAGGTTATGTATATTATCTAAACTAATATTTAATTGATTCAGGCGTGACTTTTCGGAAATCCGTGTGAGTGTTTTATATTTGTCTCTGCGTTCAGCGCTCGGTGTGACAACACGCCGTGTTCGGGTTCGTGACAAGTCAATCGTCATCCTGAGGATGCCTCGTTGAGAGGTGAAACACGTGTCGATTAATTTCAGGGTTTTTTATGGCTCTTTAGAAATAGCTAAGCGGAACAGGTTACTAAATATATCCACGTCTATTGTATTTTATAATGGATTTTCGCAAGGTCACGCCTGTATCAATTAACTATCTTAAACTTGTCCTTTTGTCAAAATTGGCAAAAATAGAAAAAAAACAAACAATTAAAAACATTTTAACTAATGCGTCATTAAAAAAGATTTGCACAAAATTCTTTTAGTTGCTATAGACAAAACTCGACAGACATTTGACGAGTGAAAAATGCAAAAGGATAAAATTATAGAAATAGGTAGGTATTATTAGTATTGTAAACGTCAATAAAATATATCGTTATTTTAAATGTCAAACTTGATTGTTTATTATTTTATTTCTATTGACGTTATTTTGTGATGATTACGTTAAGTGATTTATTAATTTTAGATCTTTACAAATTAACAGTTTCTAGGTTTACGTACGTACGGAACCCTTCAATGATCACTCGTGTATCTGTCTCGCTGGCTGTCTACCCGTCTGTCACAGCCAATTTGCTCCGAATGATTTATAAAATTATCTAATCACGTATATGTAGGTTATTTAAAAAACAGTCTTACCAAGAGGCATCGCCTTACCCAGTTACTGGGTTCTTGTAGAGGTCAGATTGGCAGTCGCTCCTTGTAAAATACTGGTATTCATCTGCAACCGGTTAGACTGGAAGCCGACCGAAACACTGTCTCGACTGCCTCGTTGGTCTAGTGGTCGCAAGCGCTACTGCTGAGCATGAGGTCCTGGGTTCGATTCCCGGGTCGGGCAAAGTGTTATTGGGTTTTTCTATCTGAAATTTCTCAGTAGCAGCTCGGAGTCTGGATTTGTGCCCGGTTGATGGCAATAGGCTACAGGGACACCTCTGCCCAACCCTTCGGGGAAACAAGGCGTGATGTTATGTTATGTGTGTGTTAAAAAACAGTCTTACCAAGAGGCATCGCCTCACCCAGTTACTGGGTTGTTGTAGAGGTCAGATAGGCAGTCGCTCCTTGTAAAATACGGGTATTCATCTGCATCCGGTTAGACTGGAAGCCGACCGAAACACAGTAGGGAACAGTACATTTTATTTCTAATGATATATTTTTAATAATTTTTTCTTTGTTCCTCTCAAACAGAGCACCTGCCATCTAATCTCTTCACCACCCTTGGTTGACTGGTAGAGAATGCCTATGGCATTAAGTCCGCCTTTGTACCTTTTTGTGTGTGAGAAGTTTAAATAAATAAAAGGCTAGGTAGATGAAGATGTAATACTTCTTAAATTTGCATGTTTTATAATAATTACATTATTGCAATTGCTCCTATTTTGCTTGCTAACCGTTGTTGTTATTTATATTTTCGTAAAAAGATAAATCTTGGTATTTTGATGACGGTTACAGATTTATTTCTTAGTGAAATGAAATGAAATGAAATTGTTTATTCTGTAAATAGGATATCGAAATCACTTTTACACGTCATATAAAAAAAATATTAAAAATAAGCTAGATGAGTTTGGCGTTTCCTATCTGACTACTCTGAGAAGAAAGGCCGAAACAAACTCAGAGGTCGCAGTCTCTTTTAAAGTCCAGACATAATCTTGGTCAGGCCATATGAGAACCATGTAGATAAGTGTCTGAAAAGGTCTTTTGAGGAAAGAACCACACAGATTTGAGTGGACCTGTCCAGTCAGTGCAAGCATTTGTCAGTAATCGTGGAGCTCAACTCAGAACTTAAGGAGCTCAACTCGACGAACAATACCAAAGAAAGGACATTTGGGTAGGCCGCATAAACTACTCAAACTGCCAGACCATCACTAAAACTAGCAGAGAAATAAAAACAATATCCACATAGTCCTCACATTCACAATAGTTAAAATAATATAATACTTTACAAAGTAATCATGTCATTTTGAATATAATTTTCAACAATGTCAATGTGTTTATAAAACTGGTATATGTTGATTTTACATAAATAACTTCATTTCATTTCATTTCAGTTTTGATTCAAATCAATTAGCATAATTATAGCCTATCATTATTAATTGATTCAGGCGTGACCTTGCGAAAATCCATTATAAGATACAACAGACGTGGATATATTTAGTAACCTGTTCCGCTTAGCAATTTCTAAAGAGCCATAAAAAACCCTGAAAAAAATCGACACGTGTTTCACCTCACAACGAGGCATCCTCAGGATGACGATTGACTTGTCGCGAACTCGAACACGGCGTGTTGGCACATCGAGCGCTGAACGCAGACTGACAGTCAGACTGCGTTCAACGCTCTTTAGAAATAGCTAAGCGGAACAGGTTACTAAATATATATACGTTTATTGTATTTTAAAGCCTATAATGTTCCCACTGCTGGGACACAGGCCTCTTCTTTGTGAGAGGGAGTGGGCCGTAATCCACCACGCGAGCCAAGTGCGGGTTGGTAGATGTCACATGTCTTCGAATTTTTGGTTCTAGGACATGCCGGTTTCCTCACGATGTTTTCCTTCACCGTTTTGAGAGCAGTGGTGATGAAATTATTTACACAAAGTAAAGTGCCTGCTTGGGTTCGAACCTACGACCTTCAACTCGGAAGTCGTAGCCATTACCACTGGGCCACCTCTGCTCAAATCAATTGTTTTTTTTTTAAATAAAGTCAAAGTCAAAGTCAAACTCAAATAATTTATTTCAATTAGGCACAAAAAAGCACTTTTGAACGTCAAAAACAAAAAATAGAATTGATTCTAGTCGCCCCTTCCAAAGGGTAGTTTTCGTATGGAGAAGAATGGGCAAGAAACTCCACCGTTACTCTTTTAAAATGTTTTACAATATTTTGTATACATTAATTATATAATTATATGTATAAATATAAGAATCACGGATTTGCCAACCCTGGAATTTTCCAATGATTAATGTGACATCTTATTCATAAAATTCTTTAAAAGATGACACATAGTCACATTATGACCTATCAGTAATTAAATATTGTAGTTATTACCCCTATTTTGTTCAACGCAGACTCGAACCCGGAAACGTGTGGCCGTGGGCGAACCGCATAGCTACATGGTTACGGTTTACATCGGCGGGATGTCTGAGAATTGCTATAAATAACTTAAAAAAAAATTGCAGTGGCACTCCGGGAGTGCCGACAGAAGTGAAAACTTGAACAAGATCGCCTTGGTGGAAGAAAAATAGCTATATAGAACATTGGTCCGTAACCTTATCTAAATAAAGAACACAATCGAGATTACAAAAAAAAAAAAACTCCGAAACCTTTAAAGTGAAAATACTTGCATAGAACATTGATACGTAACGTAATATAAATAAAGAGCACAATCACGTTTACAAAAATGAGGTGTCGGTAACGGTGTCGCGAGTTAAATTGTTTTTTCCCATCTCAAAAATGCGCAACGCGCCTAAAGAAGTTTGCACTGAGCAATTTACATAACACAAGATCCAGACAAAAAATACATTACAAAAAACAACACAATCCTAATCTTTACTAATATTATAAATGCGAAAGTGACTTTGTTTGTTTGTTACGCTTTCACGCTAAAACGGTTGAACGGATTTGAATGAAATTTGATACATGTGTAGACCATGACCTGCGTTAAAACGTAGGATACTTTTGATCCTCATATTCTTATGAAATTGAGACTTATTTGGGTACAATATAAAAGTTAGTCCTGAAATTGGTCAATATTGGTGCCGATTCCCTTGTTCACAAACTAAACTAAATTTAAGTTCAGTGCATCTTTTTCTTTCTATTTCATTAAGAAAAGGACAGCAGATTAATTTTAGTTTAGTTCTGTCAAATTAATCAGCGCTTGACGTAAATTGAAGTTTTTAATCACGTCTAAACTTGTATGGAGTAGTGACAGGCGCTGATTAATTTGACAGGACTAAACTAAAATGTATCTTCTGCCCTTTTCTTAATGAAATAGAAAGAAAAAGATGCACTGAACTTAAATTTAGTTTAGTTTGTGAACAAGGGAATCGGCACCAATAACGGAGAAAAAAACTATATAAAAAAAAATACATTTTCTATTATCTAAATGCTATTATAATAATAATATCAATGATTATTTAAATGACATATTTTAACTTACAAGTTTTATAAAACAGTGGCACTCCGGGAGTGCCGACAGAAGTGAAAACTTTAAAAAAAATCGGCACCGCGGTAATTAACGCGTTGATGTCTTTTACTCTACGCACCGCGGTAATTAACGTGTTGATGTCTTTTTAATGGTCAAAAGCTGGTGTCGTCACAGTGTCGCGAAATCAATGGTTTAGTCCCATCTCAAAAATGCCCAACGCGCCTAAAGAAGTTATTACTTCAATAATTACAATAGGTAGGTATATAGAATAATGTCAACTAAGGAGTCAAAATAAAAAGCTCTTTTAGTCTGTCTTACTTTGCTGTGCCCGACAGGTTTCACAATAACCATATTTTTGTAAAACTTACCACCTAAGTTCACACGTGAAAGCAATATTTAAAATAGGTTTTTATTTTTATTAATTTATTTATCTTTTATGTAGATTATTTTCTATTTTTTTAATGTGAGAACGCTGTAGGCTAATGGATTGTAGACCTGTTGACCACATTCTATTTTGTTAAGTACCTGGTACTTTTTTAACACTGTTGTGGGTCGATCTCCAGAGGCATTTTTTTTCGTGTCGGGCTGGATAAACCCATTTTAAAAACGAAAAACGTTTTCTAAATATTTTTTTATATACAGTTTGATGTCTAATCTACGTGATACAAGGCTAATATTATGAATAAGTTTATTTTAAATATTAAAAAAAAAATCTTAAACCCTAAAATCCTGATCGCTCTGGGTTGACCCAACTCCCGATTGAATGAAAAAATATTCTTTAACTTTTTAATGAGAAGGATCATATGAAACAAATTATTTAGATTACATAACAAATAGTTAATCTTTAAAGTAATAAAATATTTTTAGTGATATTAACAATACTTTTGCCACAATTTGAATTTAAAATCGTGACCGGGCATTTTATCTCATCGCTCTGCGCTGAGGTAAAACATCGCGCTCATCCCTAGTTACGCGTTATAAACACTCTATTCCCCTCCCGCGGGGCAACGCCTGTAGTGGTCTAACCGCCGAGGACGATACCTGTGTACCACGTTCCCGCGTTTCAACATTACGAAGGTAAGTTTATGATTGCTCTGGATTTGGTTCTCGAATTTTATGATTGCTATGGCACGTTATTTAAATTCAATAGTAAGCTTGTGAATGTGTTTGTTATGTGAATTAAGTGATCGTTATGATGTTTTTTATGAGACGTAATCACAACTTTCTACTGCTTTTAAATTCGGCTATATTTAAGATTTTGTGACTTTTTCTGATCGCTATGGCTCTGATTGCTCTGTCCAAAAAGACCAGAGCGATGATATTTTACATTAATTATACGTTATAAATCTATTTTAAGTAGTAGTACCGGACTGTTACAATGACAAACGATGAACTATGCATATAACCTTTAATTTATAACCTTTCCTGGGTTTCTTCGGATAACCTAAACCCATAAACAGATTTTGACGTATTTTACCCTGATGATATTATTATATTGGCATTTAGCTACCACAATTGTAACCCTTTCTTCTCTAAAATTTAATGGCAACTATTGTTGCAGATTGAAATCATGCCTCGAAATAAATTATATATTGAAGGAAAACGTCTTAGGAAGAAATTGGCTGAGCGTCGTAGAATGGCCAAGATGTCCGCACGGCAAACACTTAGGCTTTTACCAAATTAATAGCGACTCGAACCAAAATACCTCAAAGACAAACATGTCACGGGCATCAAGGAAGACAAGCCGTCCTTCGCTGGTTAAGCGTTCAAAAAAATGCAATCAGGAGAAGCAAAGTCAGCTCCCACAACTGCTAAATAATAGACAGACTATAACTGCAAATCAAAGTCAAAAATCATTACACGACTCGGACCTGCCGGACAGTTTTTGGGAAGAAGTCCCATCTATTGACTATGAAAATTTAATTACTCCAAGTATTTCCGAGGTAGTTTTATCTTCGTTGCAAAACGATAACACCTTGACAAAGGTTGCTGCAGCAGAAGATTTACCCGACTCCGACTCTGATGACTATTCAATTTTCTGAGCTTCCAATAAACCTTATTTTCTTAGTTAGTTGATCAACTAAGCCTTACAGAAATTGTATTTTGAAAATTTGTATCATTATAATTTGCAAACAATATTTTAATCTGATCTGATCATCTGAATTGCATTTTACTTTGTGTTGTTCTTTTTAATTCTTTACTTTCCACTAAATATATAGTTAAGAAAAATGTGATTATTACAAATCTCTTAGATAATCTTGAAAAGACTGTATTTTAGTCATGATTCTAAGTCATAATAAGCATTATGATTACAAATAGTTACGTTTAGAATTGTTTATTTTTAAGAATTTTATTCTGTTCTTTATAAACGTTAGTTTTCTTTAATTACTTTTTAAAACTAATATTTAATGAGTCTAAGTGATTTTATAACTATAAAAGACTGTAGGTATTAATAGTTCTTAAAGAATTTTGTCTCATTTACCTAGAAGTGATTTAATTAAGTCCAAAGAATTGAAACTAAGCCAAAAGTTGATTTTAATAATTATGTTAATTTGTTATTTTAGCGATTATTTTATATATAAGATTCCGTATTTTTGATATGTATGACTGATAATATGCCTTGACCTTTTTCTAAAATAATAAATTTCTCTTACATGATTATATGTAAGAGAATATTTTTTTGTTTCACGTACACTAAATATGACTGAAAACGGCTAAATAAATAATATTTTATCAATATTTATTTTTTTGTTTCACTGATTTCACCATTTATGATCGCTCTGGCACCAATTATGATTGCTCTGGGTGCGAAATTTTTTGAACTTAAATATTTCCATAACTGTTTGAGTAAATTGAAGGCCAATAGCAAAAATGTACCATTTGAATATCATTATTTTTAATGAGATACATAATTACCATTAAATATCAATATCTGAAAAGCACCAGAGCGATCACACGAATACGCCCGTTTTGGAGATTGACCCTTGTTTGAAAATATTGTAAAAGCCAATTATTTTTAAAAGAGTAACAGTGGAGTTTCTTGCCGGCTCTTCTCCATAGGAAACGACCAATTGGAACCGTGCACCTAGCTTCTGACGTTTCATAAGTGTCCATGGTGGTTTATGTGAAATGAAATATTTTGTTTTTTTTAATGTTGAATAAATATATTGAGTATTGAGTCGATCAAAAAGAAAAACAGTCAAAAAGAACGATGGACGACGAAGTGGGTCGGGGGAACAAGAAATTCCACGTGAATGAAATCGCGGGCTGAAGCTATTAAGTATCTTCATTTCGTGTGGTTAGTGACTAACCTGGTGTCAGAGTTTTAAAGCCGCCCATGGGCCTCTGACTTGACTTCACTGAGACTTCTTCTGAGAAATATCTCTCAGGCATGCAGAGTTTTTGAAGTAAGTGATAATTATACAATACTCCGACACATGAATCCGAAAAGTCAGAAGTGCGTGCCTTGGGTTTTAACTCGAGACTCGAGACCTATGACTTGGCAGTCCGACCACACCACTAGGTTATCAATGCTCTATAGAAGAAGATTATAATAATAAAATAGTTTACTAGCATACTAAATAGTAAATTATGCGGCCTACCCAAATGTCCTTTCTTTAAGTTCTGAGTTGAGCTGCACAATTACTGACAAATGCTTGCACTGACTGGACAGGTCCACTCAAATCTGTGTGGTTCTTTCCTCAAAAGATAATTTCAAACACTAATCTACATGGTCCTCATATGGCCTGACCAAGATTATGTCTAGACTTTAAAAGAGACACTGACCTCTGAGTTTGTTTTGGACGCGTAAAAGAGTTTACAGACCTCCTTACAGAAATAAAATAATTTCATTTCATTTCATCATTTCATTTCATTTTATCATTTCATTTCATTTCTATATCCGACCTGCGTATCGAACCCGGGTCCTCACTCTCAGCAGTTTCACTTTCAACCACTCGACCAGTGAGGAATCTATGAAAGAAGAAGACGGTCACCCATCTTTAAAATAACCGCGGCATCAGTAGCTTAACCTCGAACTAATCGATTTTTTTTGCCTTAGAGAAAGTAACATTATAAACTTAGTGTGAGGTCTAAGGTCAAAGTCACATAACGTTTGGACTAAAGACCTAAATTCTTTAGTTACGTAAGCGTTATTATGTTGAACACATTTTTCATGTCAAAAAAACCGGCCAAGTGCGAAACGGACTCGCACACGAAGGGTTCCGTACCGTACTAAGAACGATCAAAAAACGCGGAAAAATAGTAATTGTTATACGAGGGGCTAAAATAACCTATTTTATCGAGGTAGTTTTACTCCTGAGCTTTAGCGAGGGTGTAAATAGAAACCGAGTTAGAATGGGTTGTGAAAAATGTACAATTTGTTCAATCTGAATTTTTAAGGAAACTTCTTATCCCGGTATGCGGTAGTAAAAAGCTATTTTTACATAAGAATAAAGACTTTTTCGTTTTTGTAGGCTCGTTGGTTACAGACAAAAATTACTTTTTCCCCTAGGGCAAGATATGCAATTTTTTCCCCGCTCTGGTATGCTACAATGACGGACTTTTTGAGCAAGAGGAGTGAAAACACGTTTCTTGTATATTTTATTATTTGTTGATAAAGCGGCAATAGAAATACTCAGTCTGAAAATTTCAATTGTCTACCTATTACGGTTCATGAGATACAGCCCGCTGACAGACAGACGGACGGACAGCGGAGGCTAATAGGGTTTCGTTTGACATCTTTCGGGTACGGAGTCCTAAAAAACAGGCCAACAGTGCCGAAAGTTGTTTATGCTTCTCTCGTATTCCACGAGGGGCTTGTGGCTAAGTTATAACAGCCACACGGGTCGATAACCAAGGTTAAGCAACGCTTGCCGAGGTCGGTACGTGGATGGGTGACCATCCATTACATATGGAAACCCCTCTGTGTCTTGGAAAGCACGCTAAGTCGTTGGTCCCGGCGTTATGGGTAATCACCAGTTCCGAAAATCGGTCAACCAGTGTTATCAAGGGGTGTCGTGTTACCCAGTAACTGGGTTGTGGAGGTCAGATTGGCAGACGTTCCATGTAAATACTCAAATCAAATCTTTTTATTGTGGGCATAGGTTATACAGGCAGATGATAGTTAAATTACAGTTCCATTAAGTCCTGCCTAATTAGGCTTACAATAATGATGTCAACATGCAGTAGATATAAAAAAAATCTCAGCCATCACAATGTGATATACAATGGTGCTGATTCTCTTGTTCACAAACTAAACTAAATTTAAGTTCAGTGCATCTTTCTCTTTCTATTTTATTAAGAAAAGGACAGAAGATACATTTTAGTTTAGTCCTGTCAAATTAATCAGCGCTTCACGTAAATTAACGTAATTTTAGTAGGCAAGTTTTTAATCACGTGTAAACTTGTGTGGAGTAGTGACAGGCGCTGATTAATTTGACAGGACTAAACTAAAATTTATCTTCTGTCCTTTTCTTAATGAAATAGAAAGAAAAAGATGCACTGAACTTAAATTTAGTTTAGTTTGTGAACAAGGGAATCGGCACCACTGTCGCCCATCAGCATGTGCCCGCTCGTATTTTTCTGAATATTCATGAAATATTATCGAAAAATAACTTTAATAAAAAAGGATCCTTAATATATTTCATGTTATTCATTTTTTTATGTTTTGAGTAGCGTTTGCCATATCTCCAATGTTATTGGCTCGATTTTGATTCTGTTTATTATTTTTAAAAGCTTATGAGTTATTTTATAGGATTAACTAACATTTTTATTAAAATTTGTCAACTATGCAAAAAAAAAACGGAGGTGGAAACATTTTTTTTTTAAACACAAGTTTTACGTTCATAAACTAAACCGAGTTTTGTTACTTGAAATAACAGTTTTTTTGTGTGTAAACTTTTCAGAAAAAAGAAAAGAAAAATATAATATTTTGTCAACTCGCACTTCAAGTAACTAACGACCAGCGGTGGTTGAACTTGAACTCCCCAAAAATAAAAATCATCAAATAATTTTGTGTCTTTTTATTATGTTTAATATTGAAAACCATCACGTTTGTCAAAGTTTCGATAGCTAATTTGACTCTATATTGTACGTTTGCTGAATGAGACAACCGGCTTCCAAAAAACAAACACTATTAATAAACATAATCTTTTTGCCACCGACTTCCGAAATTAAAGTTATTTATCACTTTGTAGTGTTTTTTTTTTTGGAAGCCAATTGTTCTTTTTTTTTGTAAATAAAACTTATTTTTTCTCTTTTTAATTGTGGTACCTACTATTCGCGCAAGCTGCCTCTATCAAATGAAAAAATAATTTTCAAAATCGGTTCACATTTGAGGAAAATATCGAGGGGACATACTTAAAAAAAAAAAACAGTATCACTCCGGGAGTGCCGACAGAAGTGAAAACTTGAACAAGATCGCCTTGGTGGAAGAAAAATACTTGTACCTATTGAACATTGGTCCGTAACCTTATCTAAATAAAGATGAGGTGTTGGTAACGGTGCCGCAAGTTCAATTGTTTTTCCCCATCTCAAAAATGCCCAACGCGCCTAAAGAAGTTTTCACTTAAAAAAACTTAGAACAGCGAGCGACATATTTATGTTTTTCTTTTGCATACCTACCCATCTTTTTTTAAACCGGATCGTCGACTGCTTACCGAGACGGATGCAATTGGCCTTTAACCCCACACAAAAACATTCATTTTGAATATTTTACTAGATTATACATTTAACAAGATTATTACATTAAAATGCCACGTTGTTCTAGCTAGCGGTCGCAAGCGCTAGTACTGAGCATGAGGTCATTAATTCCATTCCCAGATCTGGCAGGCTTTTGTCATCAAAAATTTCTCAGTAGCAGCCCAGAGTCTGGATTTGTGCTCGGTTGATGACAATAAATAGGCTTGCCCCTAATTACATGGGACTTAAACATAACTGGCGAAGTGTGGGTGTACTATAGATGACGATGCAGCTGAATACCAGTATTTGACATGGAGCGACTGCCTATTTGACCTCCATAACCCAGTTACTGGGAAATAGGGTACCCCTTGGTAAGACTCGCTACGGTTTTTCCAAACTCAAACTCAAAGCATTTATTTCAATTAAACCATTTACAGGCACTTTTTAATGTCAAGGGGTCAGTCAGTCAGAAACATGAAGCTAGTTGCCCATTTCAAAGCGTAGTAGGTTCCTATCCCTCCAGTCGTGTTGGATTGCCATCCCATCGGACTATGAGAGCGAGGGAAGAGAGAGTGCACCTATATCTGCGCACACACTTGTGCACTATAATATCTCCCGCGCCGAAGGTTAATCTCCGCTGAGATTAGTTGCCAAGATTCCTATGAAGAAGAACGGGCAAGAAATTCCACGGACACTCACAATAGACACCGTAACTCGGTAATAGCATGCATTCGATGATGATTTCACAACCAAAGCACGTTAAATCGATTAAATAATAACACTGCATAATGAAGTGATTTCTAGTCAACAGTAGGACATAAAACTATTTAATGGCAAATGCGTCATTTTTAGTTATAAAAGAGTCATAAGTAGTTACGGATAAGGATAAGTAGTTCCGTGGACGATTACAATGATAGGTTCTTGAAAACTGGCCATATACGGTCGAGTCTAAGATCTTCAAGACCCATCGGATAAATAAAAACAAGAAGCTCTTTGATCCTACTATACAGCTCATGCAGGAGAGGCGCGAGATGATCCTGCAGTCTTCAGACGATGCGCTCAAGTACCGGCAGCTCTATAGACGGATCTCTAAGTCCTTGAAAAGCGACCAGCGCCGCTCCAGTGCAGACCGCATTATGGACGCGATAGTTCGGGACAAAAGCTCCAAGGTCTTTGCAAGAGATCTGTCTAATTGGGCAGAGCCAGTTTACGAAACTGAAGACCGATAATGGAAGGATTGTATCCGCCAAACCTGAGCTGTTGAGAGAGATCGAGGGGTTCTATGGACAGTTATACACGTCAACAAGTAACCCCGTTACGAATCTGGCAAACAACTCAAGAGCTAGATTGACCCGACACTACACCGAAGACATCCCGGACCTCAGCTTGTACGAAATTAGGATGGCTCTGAAGCAGCTCAAAAACAATAAGGCTGTGATGACAGAATTACGGCCGAACTCCTACAGACCGGTGGAAAACCGGGCCCTCTAGATGCTGTTTGATTCCGCCATACTCGAGGGCAAAACGCATAGCAAACGACATAGCCCGAATAATTGCCAAAAATTAAGTGTCAGTGGGCAATGCACATTGCTCGCAGAACAGACGGCCGATAGGGCCGAAAGGTTCTGGAGTGGCGACCGCGTACCGGAAGACGGAGCTTTGAAAGGCCACAAGGTGAACCGATGACCTGGTGAAGGCTGCAGGAATCTGGTGGATACGGGAAGTACAGAACTGGTCGAAGTGGCGGTGCTTGGGGGAGGCCTATTTCCAGCAGTGGCCGTCTTTCGGCTGAAATGATGATGATGATAATGTTTCGCCATTGACTGGCATACAAATGATTAAACATGTTACATTAATTTGCTGAAATTATTTCTAGCATGTCTGAATAAAAATTGAAAAGGGTATGCTGAGATGGTTTGGGCATGTTGAGAGGATGAATGAAAGGCGACTAACAAAATGTATTTACGAGGCTGATGTGAAGGGAAAGGCCGGGCGGGGACGTCCTAGGAGGACATATACTGACCTTATTGGTGATGTTCTTCAGAAAGGCCAGGTGCGTAGTACTCGCAACCGGCGTGCGTGTATGACCAGATGTATGAACGTAAACGAGGCAAAAGGAGTAAGTAAGGATCGTAGCAGGTGGCGTTTAGTTTCTGCCTACCCCCATGGGAAGAAGGCGTGAGTTTATGTATGTATGTATGTCTGAATAATACTGGTTTTTGAAATCATGCCTTGGCAACACAAAATTGTTTACCATGGTGTATTGTGTTACCTAGAAACTGTATTGTGGAGGTCAGATAGGCAGTCGCTCCATGTAAAATACTGGTATTCAGCTGCATCCGGTTAGACTGGAAGCCGACCCCAACATAGTTGGGAAAAAGTAGGTAGATTATTTGAGTGTAAAGGACATCTTACTAGTAAATAACTACAACGGGTTGCCCTTTAATAAGAAACATGAATTATTCAAATAATGTCCATCTTTGAGGTCATGTATTTGTCATAGTTTTTAGTACCTACTACAACCTTCTCAGTAGGGTTTTCCAAGATTTTAAGATCCGCTTTCATTGAAGGATTCGAATGATTTGTTAATTCTTTGTTAAATGATTTTATTTCTTTATGTAGATTTGTACAAACAGTTTTGCACGTCAATCATATTTTAAAAACTACTCTGAGAGGAAAGGCCGAAACAAACTCAGAGGTCACAGTCTCTTTTAAAGTCCAGACATAATCTTGTTCAGATCATGTGAAGACCATGCATAGATTGATATCTGAAATGTAGGTAGGTGTGTTTAGTATTGTTCTCTTAGGTTAAGTTGCGCTAGCCGCGGTTGGTCCGTGGATGGGTGACCATCCATTACATACCGAGACTCCTCCGTGCCTCGAAAAGCACGTCAAGCCGTTGGTCCCGGCTGCCATTCTTAGATCATTGACAGTCATTACGGGTCGTCAGACGCCCAAAAGTCCGACAACCAGTCTTACCAAGAGGTATCATGTCGTTCCATGCAAATAACTGGTATTCAGCTGCATCCGGTTAAACTGGAAACTGACCACAACATAGTTGCGGCAAATTATGATAAAGATGAGTTTTTCAACAAATTATAATCACCACAACGTTTACCGAGCACGGCTCTTAATCTGTACCAGTTTGACTAGTCTTCCACTTACCCTAGCCACCAAACTTTTCATCAAGTTTCGTGATTACCGAAATTCCACTATTTATAATATAATAATAATGATAAATCTTTATTTCTCCATACATGTATACATTATTTTGATCAAACAATGGCTTCAGTTTATGCTCAAAAGTGAAAAACCCCGACTTCTAAACTAGGTTTATATACCTGTATCTTAGAAGCCAGTTTCCCTTCAAAGTAATGTGCATATAGAAAATTGGATAAATTATACACAATAATCCATTAGGGCAAGTCCAAGAGAAACAAAAAGAAAAATAAAAGGGAAACAAAAAATAATTTAAAAAAAGAAAACATTAAATGAAAGTGTTGTGTATGTCTAAAGTGTGCTTGTCTGGAATTATGTCTGTGTGGGTGTGTGTATGTTTGTGAAAGAGTGTGTGTGACTGTATGTGAAGTATGAGTGAGTGTGCGAGCCTATGCGGGAGTATAAGAATTTGCATAATTTTACTTTAAAATCTTTAAAATCTTTAGTATTTATTTATTTATATTTCCAAAATTTCCCAACACAGGATCCTCAGTATTGCGGTAATATTCCTTTAGCTTAGATTTGAGCAGATGTTTAGAATCGGGATACATTTTTAGTACTTTTATAAAGTTTGAAAATTTGCTGATTAATAGAACATCCTAAGGGCGTTTGTCCACCGTAGCCGGCACCAGGACGTCACTGGTGACTGGTCGACTGGTGAACAGAACGTGACGTCCCGGTGACAGCGATTGTTTTCCACCGCGACCGAAGTAGGCGGTTCAGTATGTTATGATTATGATAGACAAAACAGCAGGTTTGCACGTTGTTTGACAGAAGTCAAAATTACACTTTTTAGGTCATCATTCTACACGTGCAGCCTGTGGGCCGACTATACTCAAAAGTCTTACAGTGCCCTCCGAGTCAAATTTAATAATGCGTTCATCTCATTTAAACTGGTAACTGAACTATTTCCTACTGGTTCTTTTAAGACTTATAAGAAATTTGTTTTGATTAAAACGAGCATGTTTACACTAAAAACAAGTTTTGTTATTATTACTAGTTTTTTCAACGGTTTTTGAATACTTTAAAATCTAGTACACACGGCTACACAGCAAGCTATCTTTACATTTCCAGTTTATTCTGATCTCGCATTGTATATGATTTCCGTACAATGAGAGGTCAGCTTATACTGGAAATGATGATGCTTGATGTGTAGCCGTGTGTACATGTCTCATATTATTTTTAGTTATCATATGTCTATTATCTTCACTCTCCCCCAAATTGAACAAAAAAAAAAAATCTGTGAAATAAAATTTTCATTAAAAAGAAAAATGAAATTCTCGTTACGAAAAATTGTTTCAAATAATAACTGAATAATTTTTAACCGACTTCAAAAAAAGGAGGAGGTTCTCAGTTCGTCGGGATATTCCTTTTTTTTTTTCCCCGATTACTTGGAGACGGCTGGACCGATTTGAAAAATTTCTTATTTTTTTTAAAGGGTATACTTTCAAGTTGGTCCCAATGTCATTTGGTCACGATCTGATGATGGGATCTTGGAGAAATCGAGGGAACTCTTCAAATATTATAGGCACATCTATAGCGATTTGGGTTTCAAAGTTGACATTAGGCTATTGTAACTTAGATAAATTACAAACCAACCCACTAAAAAGTGAAAAAAAAAAAAAATTTACAAAAAATACAACCCACTTCCAAACTACAAAGTGAAAAATAACTTTAATTTCGGAAGTCGGTGTCAAAAAACTAAAATACTGATCCAAAGACACCGACTGGGTAATACGATACCCCTCGGTAAGACTGGTTGTCAGAAGATGGTCACCATCTTTACAATCGAGACTCCTCCGTGCCTCGGAGAGCACGTTAAGCCGTTGGCCACGGCTGTCATTCGTGGAACTTTGACAGTCGTTACGGGTCGTCAGAAGCCCGAAAGTCTGACAACCAGTCTTACCAAGGGGTATCGTATTACCTAGTTACAAAATTACATGATTACTTAATAAAGTAATATATTATTTTAAATTACTTATTGTGAATGTGAGGACTATGTGAATATTATTATTATTTTATTTCTGAGCTAGTTTTAATGATGGTCTGGCAGTTTGAGTAGTTTATGCGGCCTACCCAAATGTCAGTTCTTTGATATTGTTCGTCGAGTTGAGCTCCTTAAGTTCCGAGTTGAGCTCCACGATTACTGACAAACGCTTGCACTGACTGGACAGGTCCACTCAAATCTGTGTGGTTCTTTCCTCAAAATACTATTTCAGACACTAATCTACATGGTTCTCATATGGCGTGACCAAGATTCAACCCCGGCAAGCATAGCTTAACCTGATGGATCGACCTGTGCGGCTGTTATTACTTAGCCACGAGCTCCCCACGTAAACTTTATATCATAACCAACAACAACAAAAACAGTAATTAAAAAACTTTTTACAAAAAAAAAAAATAACCGACTTCCAAAAAACACTACAAAGTGAAAAATAACTTTAATTTCGGAATTCGGTGTCTTTGGTTTTGAATTTTGGTTTTTTGTCACACAAATCCTGCATCGCGCAGTTAGAGTTTACCGAGCGATCGACATATATACAAGATTTCAACTTCCAACCGAGGGGCAGTTGCCCGCCAGACACAACACCCGTCTGGTCGGAGGATCCTCCCTTTTCTATGGTGGATGAGTGAACTTTACACCCTGTTCCTGATACTCCTAAAGACATACCTACATAAAAAAAAAAAACAAACATACGCGACGAACATATAACCTCCTCCGTTTTGGAAGTCGGTTAAAAACAGAAGCCACTGGAAACATCGTTTTGTGAATTATTTATAGATTTTATGAACGTCCTATCATAAAACATAATCACCGATGTAGAGATACGTTGTTTTATGACGATATCTAATCACATTTTGAATAATTTATATGAGAATAGTCTGTACTATAACAATGTAATGAAGCTGAAGAATCCGTTTTTAGAGTTCCGTAGTCAACAAGGAACCCTTATAGTTTCGCGGTTCGCCATGTCTGTCTGTCCGTGGCTTTGCTCAGAGACTGTACTAGAAAGCTGTTATCTGGTATGGGTAGTAAAATAAGTAAGGTACCTAAGTAGTTTAATAAAATAATTAAAAAAATTTTTTTTTGGTGTACCCACGGCTACACATCAAGCTATACATTTCCAGTTTATGCTGATCTCGCATTGTATAAGATGTATAGCTTGATGTGTAGCCGTGTGTACCTCCCATATACGTAATCATGTGTTTTTTTTTGTTTTCTCGTCTGTCTCTTGGTGTGGCGCGTCGTTGGAAATATCGTTCAAAATATTGAGAGTTTGTGAAAATTGTTTATGGATTCAGGGATCCGTCAAACTTAAACTCAAACTCAAAGCATTTATTTCAATTAAACCATTTACAGGCACTTTTGAATTGTCAAGGAATCGGTCAGTCAGAAATAGGTATGAAGCTAGTTGCCCATTCCAAAGCGTAGTAGGTACCTATGGAGAAGAACAGGCAAGAAACTCCACGGACACTCTTTTAAATCATTTTTTTTTCTGTTTTTGAAATATTAAGCTTTAAAGTGCTAATTTTTGTTAGAGTCAAGTGTCCCCCCCCCTGCCAGCTAAATGCGGTTTTGGATATGTGAAAAAATTCACAGCAGTAGTTTATAAAATTAAAAAGAAAATTAACACAACTAAGTAGGCTCTACGAATGACAGCTGAGACCAAGGAGTTAACGTGCTTTCCGATGCACGGAGGAGTCTCGGTTTGTAAATAATGGTCACCCATCCACGGACCAGCAAGCGTAACTTAACCTGATGGATCGACTCGTGCGGCTGTTATAACTTAGCGAGCTCCTCAATAAGTTAGCTCCAATTTATCACAGTATGTAAATAAAATAAAAAATAAATAAAAACAGCATGGGCCTACAAACTACATACAACCATCTTGGAAAAACACAGAGATGATTGATGAATCACACTGTAAACAACGTATTTTTTTACTGTCATTTAGCGGAATTTAAATACCTGATATTTAATGTACGACATTCTGAAATACGTCACAATCTTTATTTACACATATTAAAAAATCAAAGTCGTTTGTCTCTGTCTGTATGGCCGAGTTTTTCTTCTAAACAATGCAATGGATTTTGATACGGTTTTCACATTCACATAGATTCTCAGGCACGTAGATTCTCCCGCTGTACAGACCAGGTTAAGATAACACTATTCAAGGCATATTGTCAGGGTATGTACACGGGGGGTCTATGGACCAGCTACACCAAAAGGTCGCTAGATGTCTTACGCGTCCAATATAATAATATTTTCAGAATGCTGTTGAGACTGCCCCGTTTCTGTAGTGCGTCGGAAATGTTTGCACAGAATCGAACTGACGGCTTTCATGCGATCATTCGAAAAAAGTCGCATCATTAATAGCTAGAACACGAGCCAGTAGCAACAGCATTCTGATGACAGTGTCGGAGAGTTTTTATTCTTTCATTTTGAGGCATTTTGTGGAGAGGATGGCCAAGTGAGAAATTTGTACCTACTTGGTCATCTTCTGTGCAAAATGTCTCAATCTCATTCTCAATAATAATAATATTCTACTAACACTAGGTTTAAGATATTACTAACATAATGGATCTTTTGTTGTCCGAATAAATAAATTTAATAATAATAGATAATTTATTCCGAAAGGTTTATGTGAATCATCACTTCAGGCTAAAGACGTCCACTGCTGGACATAGGCCTAACCCAAGCACCGCCACTTCGACCGGTTCTGTAATTCCCGCGTCCAGCGGATTCCTGCGGCCTTCACAAGGTCAGCGGTCCGCCTTGTGGGAGGCCTTCCAACGCTACGTCTTCCGGTACGCGGTCGTCAACCGTCGAACCTTTCGACCCCATCAGCCATCTGTTCTGCGAGCAATGTGTCCTGCCCACTGCCACTAGTTCGGCAATTCTTCGGGCTATGTCGTTTATCTTCGATCTCTTCATTTCTGATTCGATCAAGTAGGGAAACTCCAAGCCTAGCCATCTTCATTGCCCTTTGAGTGACTTTCAGCCTTCTTTTTTACCCACGACGGAACGGAGATGGTTTATGCGTTTGGGGTGAGAGGATGTCCATGGAAATCCATGTTGCAATTTTTTTCCAAAACTACTAGTCCGATTTTGATGCAGTTTTCAGTTATGGGTTCAGGTTTGATTGGTGCATGTTCTTAGATAGGTTTTACGGTGACAACTCACCAGGGGGCGCTGCAGTAAACATTGTTTGTACAAATCCATGTTGCCATGTTTCTCCAAAACGACTATTCCGATTTTGATGCAGTTTTCAGTTATGGGTTCAGGTTTGATTGGTGCATGTTCTTAGATAGATGTTACGGTGACAACTAACCAGGGGGCGCTGCAGCAAACATTGTTTGTGCAAATCCATGTTGCCATGTTTCTCCAAAACTACTAGTCCGATTTTGATGCAGTTTTCAGTTATATATGAAGTGTAACATCTGACATCTAACCTTGGTAATAAACAACATTTAAAGTAATGCAACTTTAAAGGACACCTCGTCGAGGTCGTTTCTGACAGACAACTCTAGCGCCGTGCGCGCTCATTGGTCAAATTAAATAGCACGCGCTTCCCCGGCTTCCTGTTACACACTTCCGTCCCTTTTCACGAAATCACTCCCACAGATTTTTAGGGTAAGTATAAATATTATGTTCTGTGCACAGATTGACAGATTGCAGGAAACCGACAGGAAACATGTTCAATTAATCTGTCTAGCCTTTTCCCAACTATGTTGGGGTCGACTTCCAGTCTAACCGGATGCAGCTGAATACCCGTATTTTACATGGAGCGACTGCCTATCTGACCTCCACAACCCAGTAACTGGGTAATACGATACCCTTTAGTAAGACTGGTTGTCAGACTTTTAATTACAGAGTCGATTCAACACATGTCAGATAAATATGACGAAATCTTGTATCAACTTCAACAAACTAAGTCTGAGAATACTGCGTTCAAGACTCAAATTAAAGCACTTGAACAAAAAATTGAGCTTCTCGAACGTAACTCAAAGTCATCAACAGTGGAACTGAGAAATGTACCGGAAACCAAATCGGAAGACAAAACTACGCTTATCAACGTGGTAAAAAATGTTGGTGTCGTATTGAATGTTAAGGTACTTGATATCGATATACGGAACATTTTCAGGCCCAAAAAATCTTCAAATAATTTCACTCCCATAATAGTGGAATTCTCTTCGACCTCGCTTAAAGAGAATATTATAAAAGCATCTAAAAACTACAGCAAGGACAAAACTAGGGAGAAACTCAACTCGACGCACCTGAAGCTAAACGGCGAACCAAAGCCTATTTTCATAGCGGAATCGCTCACCACTTGTGGAAGGCGTCTATACTATCTCGCTCGTCAATACGTCAAAAATCATAAAAGCGCTAGTTGCTGGACGTCGTATGGAAAGGTGTATATTCGACAGAAAGAAGGTGACCCGTCTACGCTGATCTCTCGAGAGGATGATTTAACTAAACTAAAATCGCAATGACTAATTTCGTCATCATTTCACATAAGCGATTTTTTTCGTAATTTTTATCGTCTTGCAACTTTTCAATTCTGTTTGGAATACTATGACAAAGCCTGTTATACAATCAATTTTTTTGTTATAGAACACTGCATGAAAGTACTTATTTTATCTCTGTTTAAAGCTGATCTTATGCTCACTCCGAATTTACAATAATTTTACACATGTACACATTTTAACCTTAACTATTTACAAACCTACACATCATTATACACTTACTATCCTACAACTTGCAATAAAATAACATTTACATATACAATGAATACACAGAATTTTCTACGTACATACATAAAATACATTATTATTTCGCGACAATCTAAAATCTATGTCTACCTTTTTTCATATATCTATGATGTCTGCCATCACATCATATGCATGCCCTAATTATTGAATAGACCATTCCCACTTTACTTAATGTCACTATCTGTGCTACGTACTAACATGTTCAAAATAAAACTAGCGCCAAAGTTATCTTCACTAATAATCAGCTTCCATCGCATTCGATACCACAAGTAACTTAATACGGGACATTGACCAATTTAATATTTCTGTCCCATTCACATGTGAGCCCGAAAAATGCACCTCGTATCTCAAAAATCCTACACATTATTTAAAGGTTCTACAACAAAATATCCGTAGCCTAAACTGTAACTTTCAAGAATTGCACGTTCTGCTTAAAAGGCTAGAATTGTCGTGGGATATTATTGTGCTTTCCGAGTGTTGGTTATCGCGTGTTGCTACCTTACCATTACTTCAGGGATATAGTTCATACAAAACTAATGATAATTATAATCAGAATGACGGTGTAGTTGTCTATACCAATAACAATTTAAAATGCACCGTGGAGGAACCTTCCCTATCGGAATCAAATTGTTTGACGATTCAAATTGAAAGTGATACAATGTTAATTGCAATTTACAGGCCCCCTAGTTTTAAATCACCAGACATTTTTCTAAATTCATTACACAACTTATTAGAAAGTGTATCTTCATTTAAAAATATCATCATAGTTGGTGATATTAATATTGACCTTATCGGAACTAGTCACGAGATCACCGCGTATCTGGATACCATTGCTTTCCATGGACTTCTTCCTGCCATAAATACTGCCACCAGAGGTAAGTCATGCTTGGACCATGTTATATTAAAGACAAAGCTTAACGCGTTTACATTTTCTTTGGGCACTAGTATTACCGACCATGAAGCAGTCTTTTTCTGTATAAAAACCGGCGTTTCCAAAATTAAATCTATAAAAAGGAAAATAATTTATAAAATTAACAAGGACAAATTAAAATCCGAATGTCATAACCTTAGTTTTGACAAAATATATCAGGAACCAAATTTAAACACCGCTATGAACAATTTCATTAACACAATACAACTATTAATTGCAAATAACTCAATTAAACGATTATTCCCTAGAAATAAATTTATAATTAAACCTTGGATAACTATCGGTTTGTTGCGTTGTATCCGAACCAGAGACAGAATGCACAAGAAATTAAAAATTAATGAAAATGACGTCATATTAAAAATATCGTACTTAAGATACCGCAACTACTGCAATAACTTATTAAAAAAAATGAAAAAACAGTATGAGAAAGATCAACTGATAATGTCAAAAAATAACACTAAAAAGTTCTGGTCTACCATTAAAACAATTACCAGCAACAATACTATAAAGCAGTTACCACTGCAACTATTAACCATAGATAAAACCCCTGAAGAAGCAATCAATAAAACGAATGAATACTTCTCTAATATAGGTAAACGACTATCAAACATGATCCCACAACATATCCCTTGCTTTAAAAAAGCCTCTAAGCCGCCACTAAATTCTTTCGTTCTCCTTCCAACTGACGTCGAAGAAGTTGAAAGAACAATTCAACTATTGAAAAGTGACTGCTCTCCAGGTTGGGATCAGATTGGTGCTGAGGTATTAAAAAATATATCCGTTTCAATAACACCTGTTCTTACCAATTTAATAAACCGCTGTTTTGGTTCTGGAATATTTCCCGATGCATTAAAAAGAGCTGTGGTGCACCCTATTCATAAGGCGGGTGACAGAGACAACGTCAGCAACTATAGGCCAATTGCGATCTTAACAACGTTATCGAAGATATTTGAACGCATAATCAATAACAGGCTAACAAAATACCTAGAAGAATACAATTTGTTTTCTAATACGCAATATGGTTTCAGAACGGGCCGGTCAACGGATAATGCTGTACTTGATCTTGTTAACTTTTTAGTTAACAAATTAGATAGTAAAAATAAATGTTTGACTTTGTTTCTTGATCTTGCCAAAGCCTTCGACACTGTCTCTGTTCCCCACCTTGTGCAAAAACTTGAAGACCTTGGTATTAGGGGCATTCCACTCGCATTGTTGTCGGACTATTTAAATAACAGAACCCAATCTGTAAAAATTGGAGAACACATTAGCGACGAACTTCCTGTTGAATATGGGGTGCCACAAGGCAGTATCTTGGGTCCCACTCTTTTTCTCTGCTACATAAATGAGCTCTGTTCACTTAAGATAAAAAATTGCCGCATCTCTGCATACGCTGATGACACTGCCTTAACTTTTTTCGCAGATTCGTGGAATGAACTTTTTAATCTTGCGCAGAACGGCTTTGACACGGTGTGTCACTGGTTATCATCAAATTCTCTAACTTTAAATGAAGATAAAACTAAATATATTGTATTCTCAATTCACAATACAATGGAAGTTGCTAACCTTACCAGTTATAATATTTCTGCACATAAATGTAACTTTCCTCCAGCTCCAAACTGTAATTGTCCGAATATTAGTCCCACTAAATGTCTTAACTATCTTGGAATCGAAATTGATGCTAATTTAACTTTTGAAAACCACATCCAATCTCTATCTAAAAGGATACGTAAGCTCACTTACATTTTTAAAGAGCTTCGTGATGTAGCAGAGAAACAGATGATAAGGATGGTTTATGAAGCTTTGGTGCAATCAATCACTAGTTATTGCATAACAACATGGGGAGGAGCATGCAAAACGAAAATGATAACAGTTGAAAGACCCCAAAGGATGATATTAAAAGTGAGCTTATCCAAACCTCGTCTTTTTCCCACCTCTAAACTTTATGAGGAGTCTCAAGTGCTAACTGTACGCCTTCAAAACTCAAACCTACCTGAAGAAAGGAGAAAACGCATAGCCCTCTCTAGAAGAAACTACGCAATATGTGCGTCAACTGCTGTCAATACCGCCTTTGCGCAAAGATTTTTTCCATTCCGAGGAGGTGAATTATTCAATAAAATAAATAAAATCATCAAAATAGGTAACTGTCGTAAAATGGAATGTAAAAACAAAATAAACAAATGGTTACTAAATCGAAGCTACGCTGAAACGGAACAAATCCTTGAGATATTAAAGTGTAAAGTGTATTTGTTGCAACTGCTTATATTATTTGTTAAATTCTTTGTATTTATATTCTTTTCTATTTACTTATAATGTAATATTTTTATTTAATTTTCTATGCACATGTACATAATTGATTATATTTTATATTTATGAAATATTGTATGTACAAAAACGTAGACATTCACACACGCACACAACCCCCCTCACCCCCCACACACACACGCACATACACACAAACTCTAACAAACATATACTCAGACACACTACCAACCATTCGCAATTGTACCACGTTGACAATTCTTTACTATGTGTTACAATGGGGGACCTGGAGTTCTAAAATACAGGCCTAGGCTTAGTTTAAACTTCAGATCTCCCACAAATTATACAATTTTGTCAAAATATCTGTCAACTTATTATCTATATAAATGTAATTTGTGGAGATAAATAAACATAATTTTAATTTTAATAATTTAATTTAATTTGGGCTTCTGACGACCCGTAACGACTGTCAAAGATTCACGAATGACAGCCGGGACCAACAGCTTAACGTGCTTTCCAAGGAACAAAGAAGTCTCAGTATGTAAAGATGATCACCCATCCACAGACCAACCACGGCAAGCGTAGCTTAAACTGATGGATTGATCCGTGCGGCTGTTATAACTTAGCCACAAGCTCCGAGAGGAAACATGTTACAAATTAAAAAAATCTGATACATGCGATCTATAGCAGAATCACAGACTCACAGTAAAAAGTATAGCCATCACAGAAATCGATCTATTATAGGTAGCTATTGTTCACATCGCGTGTTTTTAATACGACTAATTAGTCATAATTGTGGCTTGCAAGAAAACATCCTGACATGTTAATTTAAAGCGTACTGACTTCCTTTGTAGGGATTAGAATAATATCAGTTTTATTAATCTTTCGAAATCATTGTTGTGTGGCAAACAAGAAGGCTGGCTGAATAGTCCGTGGATGGGTGACCATCTTTACATACCAAGACCCCTCCGTGCCTCGGAAAGCACGTCAGACCATTGGTCCCGGCGGTCAGTTGTAGATAGTAGTATATTATTGGGCATTCTATACCACTATCGGCAAGTTGCTCGGCGAGTGCGCCTCGCTGCCGATAGTGGTATAGAATGCCCAATAATTGATAATCGACTCGCCTCTCCACTCGACCGAGACAGTACATTTTGCCGCGTACTTGATGAGCAACGATGATCATCCATCAACTCTCCGTTTACTTACTCTCTAGTGTATAACTGTATACAACCAATGATCATGCGAGTTTGTTATCGCTCTGAAGGGTGGTACAGAATGCTTAATAATGAACAATCCACTCGATCAATGAACCAGTAACGCAAAAGAGGTTGTGGTAAGTTTATAAATGTTAACGTACTATATACATTCACTCATTTTTAATCGGTTCATTTCCAACAGTAATCATGAAATTTGTAAAACAACCGCAATCGCTGCATGTTGATACAGTCTGTGATGATATTTGTAAGACTAGTTTTCGCCATGGAGAATTATTACCTAACTCAGTACGATGTATCATTTGTGGTCCATCCAATTGTGGAAAAACCAATTTATTAATTGGTCTTCTTATACACGAAAATGGATTAAGATTTGAAAATGTTTATGTTTATTCAAAAACTCTGCACCAACCCAAGTACATTTTCTTAGAAAGAGTTTTGCAGCGGGTTCCCGGTATTTCCCTCCAGAAATATCAGGGAAATGAGGAAGTACTAAGCGTTCAGGATGCAAAACCCAACTCCGTGATTATTTTTGATGATGTTGCTTGTGAAAATCAAAATAACATGCGTGATTATTTTGCAATGGGAAGACACAAATGCATAGATTGTTTTTATCTGAACCAAACATATAGTAAAATCCCCAAGCAGTTAGTAAGAGATAATGCGAACTTAATCATACTTTTTAAACAAGATGAAATTAATTTACGACATATTTATGAAGAACATGTCAACACTGATATGACATGGATTGAATTTCGTGAAATGTGTTCGAAAATATGGAGTGAACCTTTCAATTATGTAGTGATTAATAAGGATTGCTCCAAAAATAAAGGATGTTATAGAAATAAATTTGACACTTTTGTTGTCTTTGATTAAAAAAACTTATATTTAAGACTGTTACCCTCGCGATATTATTATTCTTCAGACAACGCTTAATCAATCACGAACTTTTTGTTATTATGGAAAAATCACTGAAAAGACAAATTGTTGAGGCTGCAGATGCTGTTAAGAAGAAGGTGCGAAAGATGAGAGATGTTGAGCTTAACAATCAGCAAGTACTGGAATCAGTTTTCAAGCCGGTAACAGAACCACTCAACCAAATTGCTAATGTCAGTAAGCAAGCTTCTCTTATGCATAATATAGAAAATGAAGAAACCGAAGTTCCGTTTATCGATAAAACTTTGCAAAAAGAACCCACAATTAGTAAAGGAACCAATGATAATAACGACAATGAAGACGAATATGAATCTGATATCGAAAGTGACTCTTCGTACAAATCATTAGTTGAAAACAACCAAGGTATTGATTCGTCATCCTGGCCAGTGTTCTCAGAAGCTCTGACCGATATTCCGTTTGGTGTCAGAGTAGAGGGCGGAAAATTGATGTTAGGTTCTGATCGTATAACGATCAGTGATGAGTATATCATCGTAGCTGGACGCAGATACCGAAATACGCCTGGTTTAAAACAGTTGCTGTTGAAAAAGAACGCCGATTTAAGCTTGGTTACAGAGAGTGATATGAAACATTATAAGTCGATGCTACTTGACACAAACGCACATCGACGAGACTATGAGCCTGGTAAACCAATCAAAAGTAATAAAGGACAAAAATATTTGCAAATTATTAAGCCTCTATTCCAACTACGAAGTACAATTCAGGACCACCAATCGAAAGGAAAAGGACTACCCTTTACAAAAATGTGGAGGAAAAACGTTGATTTTGTTTATTGGGACGATCCAAATGAACTGGTAGATAGGTTAAAATTACTAATTGCATCTCGAGATGCTGGTAACACAGGATTAGATAATGAAATTATATCTATCATTGAAGAATTGCGTGAAAGTAAAGTTATAAATAAATGAATATTTTAAAATGTGTTTATTTTATTATCAGCTTCGCGATACAATACACCTTAAATATGAACGTAGACAAATTCGGACACTACATTCACAAAAGAATGCGTTTATCAGAGTTATTTGAGTTTAATGAGAACGCATTGTTAAAATTAGAAAACGGAGATTTTGATTTAAAAACATCAAGACTAAGAGGAGTTCGATCTCCAGTAGAAGCAGACGATGCTGTGAACAAGGATTATGTTGATCGATTGAATGCTAACATGTTAAAAGAATTAAATAACCTGACCGTGAACAAGGATTATGTAGATCGATTGAATGCTAATATGTTAAAAGAATTTAATAACATGATTGGTTCATTGCGCTCTCAAATCATAAAAGACACAAAGGGCACAGTTCAGGCTACTTTAAAAGCAAAGATACCTGAGATTTCAACTCATTTGGAAGATAAGTTTTATACCAAAGCAGAGGTAGATAAATTACTACAAAAAACTCCGTAATGGCAAAACAGCAAATTGTTAATGAAATACACAAAGCAGCACGACGAAATTTCGTTAGACGTCCTGTCATTCTAAAGGGGATCGATGACTTGTGGCAAGCTGATCTGATGGACATGCAAAATCTAAGAAAATATAATAAAGGTCATAATTACATTTTAGTGGTGATTGACTGCTTCTCAAAGTACGCTTGGGCAGAGCCATTAAAATCAAAAAATAAACTTGATGTTACTCATGCATTTAAACGAATACTGATTAACAGCAATCGCAAACCGGTTAATTTACAAACTGATATGGGAACAGAATTTTATAACAACTCATTTCAAACGCTTATGAAGACTTACATTGTTAACCATTACTCAACGTTTTCTACCAAAAAAGCTTCGATCGTAGAGCGACTGATTAAAACTCTTAAAAATAAATTATATAAATATTTTAGTCTGAACGGAAACTATATGTGGTTAGGTATACCGTTAGAGGTTACGTTAAAGATATATAACAATACAAAACATCGTACAATTAAATTTAAACCAATTGAAGTCAATAAATCTTGCGAGTCTGTTATAAAAGAAAATATTAAAAAAGCCTTAAATCATGTAACCGTCCGTAGAAAACCTAAGTTCAAAGTAGGTGACTTTGTTCGTATCAGTAAATACAAACACCATTTTGAAAAAGGTTATACACCTAATTGGTCAACTGAAATATTTACTATAAAAAAAATTAATCATACCATACCAGTAACATATCATATACAAGATCAGCGAAAGCAAGCCATAATGGGAACCTTTTACGAGCAAGAACTTCAGAAATCTTACTATCCTGGTATTTATTTGATAGAAAGGGTTTTAAAAAGAAAAGGATCAAAAATGTTTGTGAAATGGTTGGGTCTAAACAACGAAGAAAATAGTTGGATCGAGAAAACTGCAATAGTGGATTAAAATAATTATATAACGATTACTTTTGCATCATGTCTCTCATTACACATTAGACAATGCAAGGAGGTGAACTTGTTAATACCTTAATTAATAATCTACCGTTCGAACTTCATTTACCCGGCTACAATTATTGCGGTCCCGGAACTAAATTGCAGAAACGTTTATTACGAGGTGACCGAGGTGTAAATAAGCTAGACGAAGCTTGTATGCATCACGACATTGCATATGCAAACCATACAGACTTATCCAATCGTCACAAAGCTGATTTGCAACTACTAAATATGGCTAAACAAAGACTTAAATCGAGCGATGCTGGGAAAGGTGAAAAACTTAGTTCATGGTTAGTGAGCAAAGTTATGAAAGCCAAACTGAAATCTGGTTCTGGCATTAAAACGTTTAAAAGTTTCGTGTCAAAAATAAAAGCAAAAATAAAGAAACTGAATCCAAAGGACAGTAAAACTTTAATTAACGCTGCTTACTCAGCAGCAAAAAAAATAATTCCATGCATTCAGAAAATTCGAGTGCCGCGAGTGATACCCTTACCAAAGACTGGAGGTATTCTACCTTTAATCCCAATTTTTGCGGGTTTATCAGCTTTAGGAACTTTAGCCGGTGGTGCGGCTGGTATTGCAAAAACTGTTAACGATTACAAAGCAGGTCAGCAAAATTTGCGAGAAACACAACGACATAATAAGGCTATGGAGTCTTTAAAGTTAGGCCAGGGCTTGTACATTATGTCACATAAAAATGGTAATGGTTTATTCATTAAGTCTTCAAAAAACTGAAAAATAAGCTACCTAATCGTGCTCTCACTAATATAGACATCCAAAGGTTTGCACGCAACATCCCTCACTTTCGAGGAGTATACATGAAGGATCAGTTACCAAGGACGCCAAAACGGGTTGAATGTGGTGTCGTTAACTTGGACGACTCTAAGAACGAAGGCACGCATTGGGTAGCTTATGTAAAAGTATGCAATTATTGTGAATATTTTGATAGCTTCGGAGATTTAAAACCTCCAATGGAATTAATGCGATATTTTAAGAATTGTAATGTTTTTTATAATTATACAAGATATCAGAAATTCAACACTGTAAATTGTGGACACTTATGTTTAGAATATCTATGGAATTTTTGGAAATAAAAAGTATAAAACTTATGCTTTTCTTTTATTTGAATCATTTGCAAGATGTCACTCACATTATCGATAACTGGAAACTCGTCAACTTTATCTACTTACTATCCTAACACGTTGCAACTATATGAACAGTATGAGTGTGCCTTATTGCATTTCGCAACATTTAATTCTATTCCAAACATTGACAAAACGAATAATAAGTTCTATTATGGTTCTAACGAAGTTATTGAAATACCTGACGGCACCTATGAATTGCAAGATATTAATGATTATTTAAAATCTGAAATGAAAGATGCATCAATCAAACTACAGTGCAATAACAATACTTTAAAAGCTGCTGTATATTGTACAAAAGATATAAATTTTAATAAAGAAGGTACGTTTAGGAATTTGTTAGGGTTTAATAAGCAGATCTTAAAAGCAAATAAATGGCATGTATCGCACTTTCCAGTCAACATTTTACCTACAACAGTGATCAGGATCGAATGTGATATTGTAAGCGGCTCGTACACAAACGGAGAACCCAGTCACATTATCCACGAATTTGCACTCAACGTGCCTCCCGGATATAGGATTATAGAAATCCCGAAAAACGCGATATACTTTCCAATTAACCAAAACAACATTAGCTGTATACATATCAGGCTGTTAGATATAAATAACCGCTTAATCAATTTGCGCGGTGAAGAAGTGCAGCTGTATTTGCATCTCAGAAGAAAAAAATGATTGACTACAATAAATATATGCATCAACAAATCAAAAATATCAGTTCCACACAAGCTTCCAACCAAATAAGAGCTCGCCCTAAGAAGAAAATTAAATTAACTAAAGAAAACAAGGCATTTCTCAAAGCGATCGGTTTGCTAAAATGAATATCTTAGACGTTTTATCTGCTCCGACTTATGACAACACTGTTGAAGGAATCGAATTTCATTCTTATAAGCCCTACGTAACTAGTTTCAATAGAAACGATGAAATCCGCATACCTATTAACCAACAGGACTTGTATATACTTCCCTCAGCTAGTACCTTGTATTTGGAAGGAACTGTTGTCGTAAGTAAAAAGGATATGAAAGAGAAAGCCACTAGTGTTAATTTTACGAATAATGCTCTACTCTACTTATTCCAAGATATAAGATATGAGCTGAATGGAGTGGAAATTGATAGAATAAAAAACGCTGGCATAACTACCACCATGAAATCGTTAATATCAATGAGTGAAAGTGAATCAAAGATAGCCAATGCATGGGGCTGGAATATCGATGGAATAAAAAATATTAATGGGGGTAGTTTTTCTGCTTCTATACCACTCTGTAACATCATCGGTTTTGCAGAAGATTTCAAGAAAGTCGTGATAAATAGTAGGCACGAACTGATATTGCTACGAAGTAACACTAATCTGAATGCTGTGAAACTTAACACCGGGGAATTTGTAGATGACGTTCAGATAAATAAAATCATCTGGCGTGTACCGCATGTAAAAGTGTCCGACAAAGAAAAAATAAGTTTGCTAAAACTGTTAGAAAAAGATCGACCACTCCAGATGATATTCAGAAATTGGGATCTGTACGAATATCCAGCTTTACCTAAAACTACAAAACATACCTGGTCTATCAAAACTTCCTCACAAATAGAGAAACCAAGATACATAATTATGGGTCTACAAACAAATAGAAAAAACAATTCAAGTTCTGATATGTCCCAGTTCGATCACTGTCATGTTCGTGACGTTAGAGTATACCTAAACTCAACTTACTTCCCGTATGAAAACCTAAATGTCAGCTTCGCGAATAACAGAATCGCTTTATTATACGAGCAATACATCAGATTTCAACAGTCTTATTACGGACGTCGCTCGGAACCCTTATTAAGTGAGAAACAATTCAAAGATTTGGCGCCGCTATTTATCATAGATTGCTCTAGACAAGCTGATAATGTAAAGACAGGTCCTATTGTGGATGTAAGAGTGGAAATTGAGAGTGATTCCGATATACCCGATCAAACTTCTGCATACTGTCTTATATTGAACGACTGCATAATTGAGTACAAGCCATTGAGTAATACTGTGAGAAAAATATCATGAATCCGAATACTATCATATTAGATGTTCAAGGGTTTAAAGACCTGAACAATAATTTTATAATAAAAGAATTAGCTTTTGCAAGTCGTGATTATACGCAAACATTTTTAATAAAACCGCCATACTTGTTTAAATACTTAACAAGTGACGAAAAGAGACAAGTTAAATGGTTGGAAAGAAATAGAGGTATTTATTGGAATGAGGGATATATTGACTATAGAGAATTTCGGCGTATAATCGTTCCATATCTAGAAAATAAGGAAATTATTGTAAATGGTTTGGAGAAGGTGAATTGGATAAAGGAACTGTGTGTGAATTGTAAAGTATCAGACCTTGGTACAGAACAATGTCTTAGTTTCTCTGTTTTGCATAAAAAATACTGTGAAGGAAGATCTAATTTTAATTGTAATAAACATCTAAAGCATTGTGCTCTTAAAAATGTGCTTTGTTTAAGGAAATATTTAGAATGGGTATAAATGTATGTGCTCATATGTGTAATGTATTTAGATTATTGGTTTTAAGGTTTTTAAATAAAAATCAAAATAATGTAAATTTGCTTTTATTTTGTTAAACACCCCCACGCTACTCCACAAATAACACAACCTAATACAAAATTAAATAAAAACATCATAATAAAAATACAAATATCAACTACTTTACAAAAACGGTTAATAAAAGTCAGTACCTATTAAAGATTTTGATATTTTCTTAACTAAAGACTCAGTTTCGTCCATAACACTGTCGATGGGATCTTGAACAATATATTGAGCGTTTATAATAACGTTTTCACTGTCACTATCACTGTCTATGGTTTGAGGATTGTTGTTACACAGATCTACCACTGAAATTTTTATTAACTTAATCCCTTTACGCTGTAGTCGACTCATAACGAAGGATTTTGTAGGTTTTTGCTTTATCGATTTTTCCCTGCACCGTTGTTTTGGTTTTTTATCTTTCGTGACTTGTTTGCTTTGCCCGGGTTCACTGCGAAACATCTCGGAGAATCCCTCGTAAGGATCCTGAGCATACTGGCTGAATACAATCTCGGTGTCAGAATTCTGGAACAAAATATAAACACAATTTATACCACTATTCCGCTAGTATAGCGTTTTAATTGGGTTTTCAATCGAGAAAGTCTAGATTTAGTTTAGATTAGTGACAGTAGGCTCTGGAAAAATGCAACACAACACAGCTGCGAACACAATCTCTAGTTATGAAACAAACATAAAAAAAACGAATTAAAAATATTTTACTCACCGACATGATGACTTTTGATGGAAGTTAAAAAAGTATTAAACAGGTGTTCGCGTCGAATAATATTTCATAAATGATGACAATATAACTAAATAATTACATGTCATACTAATATTGTCAACTAAGCGTTTGTGTCTCTAAGCTAAGGCCAATGAACTGCAACGTAGGTAACACTTATACAATGACAAATAACGCCTTGTAAGCATGTTACTTAATCGTACAATGTAAGTTATTCGAAAATCAACCTTATGATGCATGGTATTTTAGATGCATAGTGAGATAACTGCACTCAGTGTTAACTTTGTTTACCGATTTTAAAAAAAGTGTAATGATATTTTGAAATAAACAGGATTTCATAAATGAAACAAGTCAATAATTATAATAATTCACATTTTATTTCATTTTTGTATAACATTAACATTTATTATTTCCTAAAACTAAACTATGAGTAGGTAACACTTAACTTAAAATTATGATCAAAGTAATTCATTCTTAAAAATAAATGCATGACCCCAGGCTCGGGTTGATATTTGATCCACAGATATCGATCGTTTGTCATCATTTCTAGATAAAGCAACTTTGTTGACAGTCCGAGTAAATATTTCGTGCTTTATTGATTTAAACATATTATTTTTTCTCCGGATTACTCCACCATTAAATAAAATGGTTTCATAGTCTGATAAGTTTAAATCCCTGACCACGCATGATTTTACTCCTTTTGCTTTTTTAATGATACTATTAGGGGTTCTTATAGAGTAAAGTTTCGATCTCAAACCAACAAAATCAGTAATATATTTTCCTCCCATTTCATCTTTAAAGAGACCGGGAACCTTTTTATTTTTTAGCGGTATCTGTAAATCATTTGTGATTTCATAGTTACTGCTGTCAAAATATTGTAAAAAATTATATTTCAAATCATGGTAAAAATCGTTGGTGTATATTTTATAGACAAAGGAATCGGTATCTGTGTAACATAGTTGCACTCGATCTTTATAAAAAGGCTTTACAATATTGTAATGAAAGTAATACATGTGTGCTTTTGAAAGTTCTAATACAGTGAAACCTATGTATATAGGTTTATCTAAAATAATTTGATCAGGTTTCATTTGTATTGCAACTAAATTTTCTGATAAAATAGATGCACTGTGGAAATAGGGGTTGGCTATAAGTTTCTCAGCGGATATAAATTTTTTAGTTCGATTGGACTGATCGCACCATTGATTAACTAAATGTACGGTTACTCTATTTTCAGTATTTTCTAATGTTTTTCCAAAAACACTGTTATTTAATAACTTAAAAAAGTCTTGTTCGAAGGAACTTTTTGCTTTCTGTCTTAATTGAGTATTTAACTCTATGTACTGTTTTAAATATGGACTCTGTCTAAAAGTAATTGCTCTATGAATTTTACGTAATATTAAACCATGTTCTAAACATTTTTTTAAATGAACGTAGTGAATCACGTAGTTGTACTTATTATACAAATTAGCTATTAATTTCTTTGTTTTACCTCCCGGGGGTACACATTTTTCGGGACAAAATGGTAAGTCATTATGGTCATTATGTAAATGCTCGGGATACAATAGATCGACTTCTAATATGAAGCCCCAGTTTGCGTTATCCTCTATAGTGGTAACATTAAAATTTACTAATTCGTTATCACTTAAAAATCTGAAACTAGAGTATGGTAAATACTGACACATGCTAAAACCGTAAAGATTATTACAATCTAAATATACTATGAAACTCTCAGGTTGTGATGGATTATATTCAGGCATGTATTTGTGATTGGCTCTAGCATGCCGATGGGAACACATGCACAAACCGCCGCGTATACCGCTTTGTATCATTCTGATGATAGCTAAGTCCGACACGAGTTCTAACTGAACGCCCGTTTTTAGCAACATTGCATCGAAAGATAAACTAGGTGCAGTAATGTAAAACGCTGGGTCAAGACTGTAATATTGTTTACAGGTTTTCCGAAAATTTTGAAATATGTCTGTTAACAAAAGCACATCCGTTTTTAAGTATAGATCCGTATACTCGCCGAGGTTATTAATATTGAATTCAGCCCAAACAGCCTGTGCGTGATTATAATCCTCATCTGTAATGTCTTCGTTAGTCAAATAATTATAAAAATTACCCTTAGACGGCAATGATTTTTGATCGTAACATTTCCAATTGGTCATGTAATCATAAGGATATATACCTTTTCTTGTCAATAAATTAAACTGTCTGTCTTTAGAAAAATGAAATCGAAGATTAACAAAATCTTCCACCTGCAATGTTTTAGCGAGCTTGTCTAAACTTGTTCCTAAAAAGTTGAATGAATCTAAAAATCTTATACAAATAAACTCGTTATCAGCAATAGGAATAAATTTGGTAAATGCGACGTATTTTTCTTTAGTCTTAGGGATTATTTTAATTGAGCCAGGAATTTCACCTAACTTTTTTATAAATAAATGACAATCGTACCCGGATAAATTGTGAAAAAATATTGGTATAAATTTTGGTACTTTATGTTGCAAATTACAGTGTCGATGTGCTGCACCTCGATACAGGCCTGTAATATGACAATGATCTCTTACTTTATTGGTCAAGAGTAAATTGTCGCAAATATGACACCTAACGGCACGTTTGAACTCTAGAGAATTGTCATCAGTGAATATCATAGGCTCGCTTTTGGATATAATCTGATGTATTTGTTTTACATCCTCAGTAAGAAAATTTATAAATTTTGAAACACAATCATTGCCGCGATAACTTCTATAGCCTTCAACGCTATCATTTTTATTTGATGACACGACATTGTAAGCAAATGCAGCCGGCACGTGGCGTTTAGAGTATGACGTATTAGCGGTGTTGAAATCATCGCCGGAAATGGGTTCAAGTAACGTTTCGAAATCGGCGTATATGACGAATGGAATGTTTTGTTTCCGATCATAATTTTTAAATTTTAAAAATGAACCTTGTTCTGGTAAAACTGTGACGACCCCCCCACACAAGTGTGATTCAATTTGACCAAGCGTTGGAAAAAACAATAAACAAGTTTCACAGAAATATAGTTTACCATGATGTTTGGTCATCTGATTTCTAACTAAACGAGATAAATCTTTGATAAGACAGTAATGAGAATTATTATTGTTTTCTATAAACAGTAGATGGATACTTTTATTAGACTTATTATTCAACGTTGTATAAAGCGGTCCAATAATTGTCTTCTCATTTTTTAAACCATACACATATATATTAACAGAAGGATTATTTTTCTCAAAGATAGCTATGTCCGAAAATGTGATTGGAAATGTCAAATTATTAACATTCAAAACATCCTGAAAGCGGGGATAAGACGAAATCCTATCGGGATGTCTATTTGTGGGGTACAATGCCGCCACAACACACCACAAAAAGCAATACTCATCATTGTTCCGAATATTCAAACAAGCTCTTTTACTTTTTATGAATTTCGGCAAAGTTAAAAATTTAGATCCGCTGAGTGGTTGATATTTATTAATATTTAATTCTAAATGTGAATTGCATAAAAAAGTCCAACCACTATCCCTTTCCTCAAATTCTTCAATTTTTTTTAGTAGTAAATCAATAGTTAGTTTATAAATAGAATCAAAATCGTAATTAAAATGTGTAATAATGTTGTTTGTACGGAATGATTTTATTTCTTGTTGATCATTTTTATACATAAGAAACGAAGCAAACAGTTCAAAATTTATTTTGACAGAGGTGTGTTTCTCTATTGAATTATCTATTAAATGTTTGACTTGTGTACTAATACTTTTGAGAAACACCTCAGGAAAACTATGTATTTGTTCACCTGTCGCTATGATTTTGTAACTTTTGATTCGTTCTTTAAAAGAAGAATTAATAATTGCAACATTATCATACATAGGGGTAGAACTATTGTTTTTATGTACATTGCTACGTAAATGACCAGACCATCGACGATTGTCTACAAATACTTTACAATCAGAGCAGTGAGGCATTATGTTATTGTTTGAAATCCAAGAACACTTAAAATTATTATTTCAATAAATTTGGATTAGATAATACTTACAACTAATATTCACCGTCTTAGGTATACCAGCCAAAATATTTTATATAATTAGTACAACTTGGTCAGGACAATTTTACGCTGATTTCAAGATCCTTGTGTAATTCTTCACAGGCAAGTCGGTAATTATGTTTAGGCAGGATGTATCTGAAATAATAAAAAAATTGATGCATTAGGTACATAATCTGATTAGGTAAGATAATGGTATATTCTGGGAAGAAAAATATATTTCATAATTACCTGCAAAATATGAAACTATGTATACATAAGAGTACGTGTATCTGCGTGGTCCAAATATGTAGGTATACTTCAGGTAATTTAATAATTCTTCACAGGCAAGTCAGTAATTAATATTATGTTTAGGCAGAATGTATCTGAAACAAAAAAAAATGGTTTATTGGTACCGATGAAGAATTAGGTAAATAGCTGTAAATTCTAGAATGAAAAATAGTCATAATTATTATAATGTTCTAAATAGTTATCGTATTATTGTTGTGTTATATTTGATAATTACCTGCACAGTATGAAATGGTTCATACATAAGATTATGTATTTGCGTGATCCAAATATGTATGTATATTTCAGCACCTCGATATAACGAACACAGTTGCTCCAGGAGATGAAATTGTTGTTGTTTCTGGTGTGTGATCAATTAAATATTTATTTATAATAATTAACTTGATTGTACTGTAACAGTTTAGAAAGGTGCTCGCTCCGAGAGACTTTTGAGGTAATAAATAATATTTTAGGGATTTTTTGTTTTGTTTTTTTGTCTACAAAGCAGAAAAATATTTCATCATAAAAGTTGTTATTGCCTAATTGTTACACGTGTGCTAAATATAATTATTTATTTCGCGAACACAATAATCAGCTATTTTGGTAGGGTTGGTAACAACTTGGTAGGCATTCAAATATACAAATTTCACACAATGCACTAAATCGATTAAAATATATCATAGTACCTATGTCGATAGACGACATGACGATGACGATATCATATAACGTTCATGGTTTCCTCATGACCGTTACCGTAGTTACAGGAATTATATTATCTATTTATTTTAGGAAATCTAGAGAAGTACGCGGTAGACGGCAGTAAGTTCATTTTTTCTACACGAAACCTAAATGTAGATGATGAAATAATTACCTTGGAAACATTTATTTACTTCTTTAAAATTATAAAATCCATCTGGTTTGTGGCGATTCCGTTCACGCTATCGTTTGGTCAGCCCTACGGTAGCTTATTTCGCCGCATCGACATTCGATACAGTATAAAATTTTCCTTCGTCTTCATTTTACCAACGCATATAATACGACTATAGAAAAAGTTACTTTAACAAAGCAATACCGGTTTTGATTTAGTGGATTTAACATTCCTAACTTATAATTCTATTTTAACTTATAAGCCACAAGTTTTTCTGTTCGGTACAAAGTATTCGCAGTCTGCAAGTGCAACGAAGTGCTCTTGTATAATCGGTCTACAAACACTCCGTGTCGCCTACAATATCAGTGACGGCATTGTCGATAGCCATCCGCTGCTGTCATCACCAGCCAAGTCATCAAACCGAGTGGAACTTCTGATCGGAAAAAATGTAAGTCTGATAAAATAGTCTGTTCGTTTTCATGGATCACACTTGTGATTAGCCTGTCATTTATAACTACATATATTTGTTTGTGAGCGCGTTACTTCACAGATCACCTGATCTGTACATAGTATGACGAGCTCAGTCTCAGTGCTATCCCATTTAAATATTAGAGAACCAGTGTTTGCCCGAACACTTGTGTCCTATAGTATGCCCAGCGCAATGGACATTACTCCATTGGATTAATTAATAATAATTGTGTGACTACATTTCCTCTATTTTTATTTCAGGTCAGACTCTGAGTGTGATTACTCGCAAGCATCGATCACTGGACACAAAGTGAAGGCCTGTCGCAGACCGTCTGCAGACAGCAAAGGGAAACGCAAGATGCAGTCACAAACAACAACCGTAGCTCGTAGCAGGTGAATAATATTTTGAATTTATTATCTCCTAGTTCTGATTAAATTAAAACAGTAAAGTAGTACGTTTCCACTAATTGAATTATAATAGGGCAATTTGCATAAGTATTCCGTTCGCTGATTAGTCACTTGTAATATTTTCTACAGAAATATCCGTGGTGTCGTTCATAAAATATTATGCGATTGTGCATCTCTCGTTCTAAACATTAACTAATAACAGTTTTCGTTATTATTTCAGTAAAAAAACCAACACTGGCATGGACATATTCGACATCAGTAAAAACCGCGACATCCCACACAAAGAACATTCATCGGATCACCTAACTTCATTCTTTGTGAACCGCGTAGCCAGCGGCTGTGAGCGCCGAGCAACAACCACTGACGGAGAGTACTACATCGACTGCAAGGTGTACAAGGCTGACGACGCTCGCCTCACCGACTCCGCCGAGCTGTGGAAGAAAGCGCTCGTCCGAATCAAGTTCCAGACCGACGCGGACTCTCCTCAGTGGCGAAAACTACAAGAGCTCGTGCGTGCGGCTGATATTTTGTTTCCAGACAAACCAACATTTTATGATAATTAAACCAAGTAACTAAGTTACAGTTGTTTATTATTTACAGTAACAACCCGTTAACGCTTTAGTCACAAGCTTTGGTTTGTTACAATCATCAGCCACCATCACTCTCGCTCGACATTCTGTTAACAGCGAATACAAACTCGAGTGATCGGTCGAGTGCAGTAAGTAAACGGAGAGTCGAGTTGATAGTTCATCGTTCTCCGAAACGCCGCATACTGGTCAGACGTATGGAGTAAAGCTCATCCAGTACGCGACACAATTAACTGTCTCGTTCGAGTGTATCGGTCGAGTTGAGTGGCGAGTCGAGTATCGATTTGGTCGAGTTAATCGTTCCAAATCAAGTTCTCAGTACAATGTACTGTCTCGGTCGAGTGGAGAGGCGAGTAGATTATCAATTATTGGGCATTCTATACCACTATCGGCAGCGAGGCGCACTCGCCGAGCAACTTGCCGATAGTGGTATAGAATGCCCAATAATATACTACTGTAGATCTTTGACAGTCGTTAAGGATAGTCATTCGCAGGAGAACCAACGTAACTGACATAGCCCAAAGAATTGCCAAATTTACGTGGCAGTGAGCAGGGGACATTATTTGCAGAACAGATGACCGATGGGGCCGAAAGGTTCTGGAGTGGCGACCGCGTACGGGAAGATGTAGCGTTAAATAAATAAATAAAATTAATTTATTTCAGGTCCAAGACCCATATTAAAAACAATACAAATTAAGCACCCGCAATATGCCTGCTACAACAATGCCCAACGTAGGGGCAATCCAGTCGCTGAGCAATCATCGCCAGGACAGTGTGGCGTGGAAACAGTCGGTGCGCGCTTCCGCAAACATGCCCGAGGCGCTGCAGAAACGGGGCAGCCCCAACACTGCCCTGAACGCGTTGTTATATTGGACACGAAGGGCACTGTAAGCAGCTTGTGAGTAAGATGCCCATAGGCTGCACGTGTATTGGGAGGTGCAGAAAGCTTTGAAAAGGGTGTTTTTAACCTGATTTGAACAACGTGCAAACCTACGGGCTATCATATTTGCTCTTTTAGACAGTGCTCTCCGCTCCCGCTCAATGTCGGCATGGTCTTTCAGATCGGCTGTTACCCAGTGCCCCAAGTATTTAAATTGGTCCACCCGTTCTAACTGGACCCCATACAAAAAGGCCTCCCACAAGGTGGACCGATGCCCTGGTGAAGGCCGTGAATGCGGGAACGGGTCGAAGTGGCGGTGCTTGGGGGAGGTCCATATCCAGCAGTAGACATTTTTCGGCTGAAATGATTACGGGTAGTCAGAAGCCCGAAAGACTGATAGTCTTACCAAGGGATATCGTATTAAACAACTGGGTTGTGGAGGTGAGGTAGGAAGTCACTCCATGTAAAAAGCTACATCCGGTTAGTAGTGTCCGACCGAAAGTTCGGTTTCGGTTTCGGTCGAGCTTCGGCAAAAAAACGAGTTTCGGTTTAGTTTGGGTTTCGGCGGAAAACCTGCCGAAACTACAACCGAAACCGAAACTGCATTCGGGAGTTCTCGCGCTGAGATCGGTCATGTTCGGCGCGTTAAATTCCATCCAAGCGAGTAAGCGACGAAGAAATTTTGCCGCATCCACGTGCCTAATCATGTCGTGACTGGCTTGTGTTTGCAGTTTGTTTTGTTTGTTGTGAGTTTTCGTGTGATTTATTTTGAATTCGGTAAGTTTTATTACGTGATATACCATAAGAGTAGGTAGTAAACATAAAAAAATAATTAATTATAACAAATACATAGATTATCGTTTTCTTTATTTCCCCTCAAAACATGATCCCTGTAAGGAAGTTTCGGTTTCGGTTTCGGCCGAAACAGAGAGTGTTGCCAAAATTCGGTTTCGGTCGGACACTGCCAGTTAGACTGGAAACCGACTCCAACATAGTCGGGAAAAGTCTAGGCAGATGATGTAAGTATAAACCTTTAGTCACTTCTTGCCACACACAGGGAGAAAGGGAGACCTCGTTCAAGCTAATGGACATAAATTAAGGATTATGTCGTTCGTTTTATTATGGGTTTTCAAATTTCGCAAGTTATGGAATGATTCAAGTTTCTTTCATAATATTGTATCATATTATTTTATTTAAGCTTAAGGAACTTATTTATAAACGTTGCTAATATTTATTGAACAATTATATTAACGTAATATAGACTTAAAATAATGATTATTATTATGTACGTCGCACGCGCGATTGCTGAGTTTTTCCATCTGGAATTTCTCAGTAGCAGCCCTGAGTCTCAATATGTGCCCGGCAGATGGCTCGGCTCCTAATACATGTAAGACTTAATTATAATTAGCGAAATGTGGGTGTACAGTTCGACATATTATGTAGTCAACCCCCCAGATAAAATGGCAGGCCGTCACCTCCTTCTACGAAGCGGTAATGCTCACGAAGGAGGAGGCGGAACGCGTGAGGGAGAGGCAAATTTCGCGCCCTCACGCCCCTAACCGCCGCAGGAGGAGACGCCCTGGGCGGGAATCGCGAGCCGATTTCCGGTCACCGTAGGCACGGGCTTGCGGACGGTGAGCAACGGGTAGCTCGCTGTCCGATAAGGACCAAGCCCGGGTCGACAGTGCGTTGTGTTCCACGCGCGCCTGAAAAGAGATGTCAGCAGAATTGACGGGTCCGCTAGGGCCAATGCCTGCCGGGGCTGCGAATAAGGGCCGAAAGGGACATCGTGGCCTCCGGCAACAGGGCAACCGAAGGAACACGGGTGGGTTTTAGTCAGTAAGAGTCTGACATGCCCTCCCGCTCCACCCAGAGCGGGAGAAGTTATTTGATAATTTCCCACCAAAAAAAAAGGGTTCGACCCTACTACAACTCGTGAGTCGTGGCCATTACCACTGGGCAACCACTGCCCACAGATAGAGATAGGTCACTGAGACAGTTAACGTGGTTTTATACCGGTGAGGCGAGGCGTAGATGAGATGGGCGAGAATTGAAATCACGCTTACCCTTTTACACAGAAAGATGTCTAGCGCTATACCGCGTCGTCTCGCGATGGCTAGTGTTGCCTCGTGCCGGCTCGCGATGTCACGCGCCGGCCATCGCTATCTAGCCGGTTCGCGCTATCACGCGCCGCCCGGCCAGCCGTGTCTTGTGCGCCGGCCAGCCGAGAATATAGTATGCAGAGATGTCTCGCGATGATGAGTGAGCCGGCGCCTGCCAGCGCGAGACATCACGAGTCAGCGCTTGACGGAGAGAGACCGTGCGGGTCCTCGATGGCTGGTGTGAGATTTGTATATCCATTTTACAAAGTAAATAAATACTCTATGCACACAGCAATAAAGTTCAATATTGTACTAACAAATATTTCAATTCTCGCCTCGCACATCCTCGCGCATCTAGACCTTTTACACCAAAGATGGGCAGGGCGTGGATATAAATTAGCCATACAATTTTTAATTCTTGCCCATCCCATACACGCCTCGCCTCGCTGGTGTAAAACCACCTTTACAAACTGATAATTTTAATATCCTCATCCTGAACGTTTTTTTCCGTTGTATGAGTCAGTTTGCCTTGAATTAGCTTAGTGAGTCAAAAATAATTCCAATACGTTTATATAGATTTTACCTGAATTGAAAGTGCCAAAAATTTCAAGGCTTTATTGGAGATTACGTACTAACGTCACGTAGGCTTAATCTCGTGATACCTCGGGATTTAAAGACAAGCTTCTTAATACCTACCTATTCTAAAAACTTGTGATTTTTCAATGTCACAATACTTTCCAAGTTATTTTGTCGTTTATTTTTTATTAAGTTTTTCTTTGTTTGCTAAATTTACTTTTGTTTTACTATTTAGCACAAAAAATGTTTTCGAATTAAATTATTGTAGTTTGTTAGTTTTAGTTTTAAATAGCATGGTTTGTAAAGTTTATTTTTTATTTCTATTCCGTGGAAAATGTTGTTGGTTGCATATTTTTAATTTTTATTTATTCGTATAAAATGTAATGTGTCACTGTTTGTTTCCCAAATAAATAAAATAAAATTAAGTATTTATACTTGACAAATCTTAAATATACAATCTTAATTATACAATCTAACACTAATATTCTATAGGTACTATTAAATAAGCAATATTTGTATGTATTAAAATCACGTTCTCGACAACGGCTCTAACGATTTCGATGAAAGTTGCAATTACGGGTTTACGGGGCGAAAATTCGATCTTGTTAGGTCTCATACCTGGGAAAATTTGTTTTCTATATTTTAGCCAGAGCAGAGCTCTGTCGCCCAGGTAATACAAAGGAAAAAATAAAGTAAAGGGAAGTGCTCATGTGGCACCAAAAAGTTCGTCTGCGTCACTGTCAGTGGGAAAAGTGCCCAAAAGGCTGGCAGCGCTGCCACGATGGATGGCAATGCCGATTCTTTGACCTAAAAATTGTCTAGACGCGTGATCTGGTCACATGAAGGGTCCACCAACCGCTTGGCGATGTCCCGAAATACTTGATGGGCACTCGGATCCCACAGCCCTAGTGTTTCAACCCCAAATGGCTCAAAAATATAGCTCCAAATAAGGTTGTTATATTTGCGCCGTTTGAGGTTTTCTAGCCCGCAGTGCTAGGATGTTGGGATGGCGAGAGGATGTTGACACAGGTTGCATCCCACACGAAAGGCCTATTCAACTTCAAATGTCTTTCAACTTCTATCCAAAAATGATCAGAATGCGTCATATTTCGCGTTTGAAAGGCCGTTTAATAATTTTTAAGATGATTGCTAATTATCATTTTACCTCTCGACGTTGAAATCTGGGGTTATACCTCAACAATACATTATCTGCCTGCGCCTGCTTTTTACCAACTATGTTGTGTCGGCTCCCAGTCTAACTGATTGCAGCTGAATACCAGTATTTTACATGGAGCGACTGCTTATCTGACCTTCACAACCCAGTTACTAGACACTAGTTACCAGACACGATACCTCTTTGTAAGACTGGTTGTTAGACTTTCGGACTGAAAACATTTTTTTTTTTCCGGAGTGGAAAATCCTCATGGATTTCCTCCACCCAGGGGCGGGTGGAGGGGTCTCTCAAACTCTTACTGACTAAAAACCACCCTGGTGTTCCTTTCCCACGTTTGGACCGGGGATCATGAGATCTTGTCTGCCTTCCACGATCCCCGACTGATCCCCGCTTTTGCAGATCACTTCATGCTTGCGCGGAGTAAGGTGTAAGAAATTAAATTGTTTATTCTGTAAATAGGATATCGGAATCACTTTTACACGTCATATTAAAAAAATATTAAAAATAAGCTAGATGAGTTCGGCGTTTCCTATCTGACTACTCTGAGAAGAAAGGCCGAAACAAACTCAGAGGTCGCAGTTTCTTTTAAAGTCCAGACATAATCTTAGTCAGGCCATATGAGGACCATGTAGATTAGTGTCTGAAAAGGTCTTTTGAGGAAAGAACCACACAGATTTGAGTGGCAGGTCCAGTCAGTGCAAGCATTTGTCAGTAATCGTGAAGCTCAACTCAGAACTTAAGGAGCTCAAGACTTCCCCCCGCGACGCCCAATAGGGCGCACGCGTTGGTAAGACTGGTTGTCAGACTTTTGGACTCGTGACTACCTCAACAATACGTTAGGCAATAATGTTCGTCAGCAAACATATGTGGCGCCTAATAGTTCTCTCTTAGAGGTCATAAGTGGGTGACTCAAATATTGACCCACCCACAAGAATTAACAGTCACCATTTTAGAATATCGATAATTTGTCAAATGTTTGTATTTGGAGTTCTAATGAGTAATGATATTATTGGCTTAACCTTTTTTTTAATATATTGTGTTACCAATTTAAATGGACGTAGGAGAATTTCAGTAAGCTTAAGAAGCGACTGTGCACCTGGCCTCTAAAACACATGTTACTGTGGAAACCTTAGTATCTATTTATTGAGAGAATTGTTTTACTCTACTTTGTTTCTCTCGTGTCGTAGTTGGTGAACAATAAGTTCACGTGCACTGGCCCTCAGACCAAATAAAAACCAAGACAAAGTTGACAAGCACTGTCAACAGTAACGTGAAGCCGGTTTCATAAACATGTGTGCACTTAGTGAGGTGTAGTTTGATTGCTATTTGATTGTGCAGTATTTCTATTTTCTTAATGTCCCTCAGCAAACTTCGTGTTTCGTCAGTAGTCGGATTTCTATCAGTTGCCCTTTGCACTTGGTGCAGACCGGACGTTCTGAATCGACTTGAAAGTATGTAGAGTTGTTAATACTCTTTTAACTTAATGTAATTTATTTAAAAAATGGGAGGAATGCTGCTAAAGTCGCATGCACGACATATAGGAAAATAGTTTTACAGCTCTATATGTATAAGTTCACGCAGAAATCAAAACAAAACAACAATAAAGTACTTAGTTCTGAATTCAAATTATTATACACGATAAATCTAATAATTGATGGACATGGAAGTTAGCATTCGTTTGTATTCGGAAATGCGATGATTCCCGAAGGACAAGAAAATAGAAATACTGTAAGGGCCAGGCCACACGGTGCGGTGCGGCTACGGCGCGGCGCCTGAGCGGTGCCGCAACGGTTTCCTACATATAAAAATGTATGGTATGCCATACGGTACGTCCGGCACCGCTCCTGCGCCGCACTGCAGGCGCACCGGACAACGGCGCGAGACAGACGAGGCGGGGAGGGGTGCAAGCAGTGTGGTGCCGCAGCGGGCGGCGCCGCGCAGTTGTTTATATTGCATAGGCTCTTGCCCGCTCTGGCTGGGCAAGCCAAGCCAAGCCTGTTGCGGTGCCGCAGCGGCGCCGTAAGAACATTGCGACGCCGCGCCGCACTGCTCGTGTGGCCGCCAGTGCGGTGCGGAGTAATGCGGTGCGGTGCGGTGCCGCACAGTGTGGCCTGGCCCTCAGTGGTCATAAATATGTGCGTGTGAGCGTGTATGCACAGAGCGGAGGTGTAGTTTGGCATGCTTCACTGTATTGTTCGCAGCGTTGTGTCTTGGTTTTTTATTTGGCCTGAAGCACTGGCATAAAATAAAAAATATTAGTAAGCTGTAAAATACGTTTGTTTCGTGCAGTAACCAGAAACACAATATTATCTTTATAATCATTGATCCATCTCTGCGTCTGATAGACTCACTGCAGGTCAACAGCCTCTTATACAGACAAGAAACCAAATTGATCACCACGTCGGCTCACTACGATATAGAAATTTTAGACCAGGGTTAATCCAATTTAAATTAAAAGGATTCATACAACTACGACAAAAAAGTCAACTAAAAAGATATTACAAACAAGGCATCACGTATCGGAAGACGTAGCATTGGAAGGCCTCCCACAAGATGACCTTGTGGAGGCCGCAGGAATCCGCCCGATGCAGAAAGCACAGAATCGGTTGAAGTGGCGGTGCTTGGGGGAGGCCTATGTCCAGCAGTGGACGTCTTTCGGCTGTAATGATGATGATGATGAACAAGACATCACAAACGGACAAATTAAAAATCCGGAGTCTCACGTAATCTGTTTGATTTATAACACGTGTGACTCCGGTTTTTTAATTTTTTTGTCTGTGATGTCTTGTTTATATCTTTTTAGTTGACTTTTTGTCGTAGTTGGGTTTTAGTTTTCATTTTTAATTTATTTCTGCTTGAGTATATATAGTTCTCGATGTTTTTGGTTGTTAAATTGGCGTGAGCTAGCTGACATATGCCTAATAATTTACAGCTGAACAGACAGCTGTGCTGCTGGACAGTTTGTTGCGCCACTTCTTTTTCCCAGCTAAAGCACTAAGAAGTGGTGGAGGGCGGGCGTTTTGGGGGACTGTCTTATGTAATTTTGACGTTCGAAAGTACTGATTCTCAGCTTAGTTTGAACAAATGACTACAACACTCATAATGCTAATGACCTTTAAAAAAACAACAAAGCATCGTCACACCCATCCAATTCTATACCTCATCAACGCTGCCTCAACACTAGTCTCATTTTCACTAAACAACCTTGACGTTTAGGATCCTTATGTCACTGTGTCATTTAGAAATGACTCACAAGGTGTTATGAATCTAAATTAACATTTTAAATCTTAACAAATGACTGTCTGTACATTGTAGACTAGCTTCTGCCTAAATTACTTGTTTTAACATAAAAAAATACTGTATTTCTATTTTCTTAATGTCCATCGGGAATCATCGCATTTCCGAATACAAACGAATGCTGATTTCCATGTCCATCAATTGGTAGATTTATCTTGTACAATAATTTGAATTCAGAACTAAGTACTTTATTGTTGTTTTGTTTTAATTTCTGCGTGAACTATATAGAGCTGTAAAAGTAGTTTCTTATCTGTCGTGCCTACGAGTTTAGCAGCTTTCCTCCTATTTTTAAAATAAATTACATTAATTAAAAGCGTATTAACAACTTCATATACTTCCAAGTCGATTGAGAGCGTCCGGTTTGGACCAAGTGCAAAGGGCAACTGATAGAAATCCGACGACTGACGAAACACGAAGTTTGCCGAGGGACATTAAGAAAATAGAAATACTGTATATCCTTTGGCACTCAGGAATACTGTAGCTTCACATTAGTGAAAGAATTTTCGGAATCAGATTACCCCCTAAATACAAACTCACAAGTTTTACCTCTTTATAATATTAGTACAACTACAGATGGTTCTAACCACCCGTTACATACTGAGACCCCTCCGTGCCTCAGAAAGTAAGTCAAGTTGTTGGTCCCAGCTGTCATTCGTAAATCTTTGATAGTCGTTACGAATAGTCAGAAGCCCGAAAGTCAGCAACCAGTCTTACTAATGTGTCGTGTTACCCAGCAACTGGGTTGTCAGGTCAGATAGGTAATGCTCCATGTAAAATACTGATATTCAGCTGCATGCGGTTAGACAGGAAGCTGACCGCGACATAGTTGCTAGGCAGATGATAATGGATCTGTGCCTATACGAGAGAAGAAGTTTAAATGTTGTGTTGTTGTCTTTTTTTTGTTTTCGACAGTCTTTACAACCCACAGAGCTGTGTGACAACCTGACATAGACAATTTTGTAATAATTCTTAAACTTGATAACCACAACGCCTTGCGCCATTACATATAATTTTATCGCCATGCATCGTCTTCACATATAATTATTATAATTAAAGTATACAAAATATTGTAAAACAGTTTAAAAGAGTAACGGTGGAGTTTCTTGCCCATTCTTCTCCATACGAAGGGGCGACTAGAATCAATTCTATTTTTTGTAAATTTTGTCTTTGACATATCGAAAAGCAGAGTTATTTAGTGAAAACTTGTCTTTCTTTTTCTCAGTTTCCTGACCTTTTAAACTCGTGAAACTTTTTATCTATGACCTACAGAATACAGCAATTGTAAAAATAAAACAACATTTGCTGCACACTGATTTTGACCTTAGGCAGGGGCCCATAGCCCAATTGGTCATGTCCTTTTAAAATGCTCTTATTTATTTTCTTTTGAATACTAGACTAATAGCTTTCAAATTCACATATTTATTGGTCGTGTCTGCTAAAAAGTTATTACAGTTTTAAGAGTTTAGCACCTGACATGAACCCTGAAAGGCAAAAGTAAAAAAAAACAGTGACACTCCGGGTGTGCCGACAGAAGTGAAAACTTGAACAAGATCGCCTTGGTGGAAGAAAAATACTTGTATAGAACATTGGTCCGAAACCTTATCTAAATAAAGAGCACAATCGCGTTTACAAAAATGAGGTGTCGGTAACGGTGTCGCGAGTTCAATTGTTTTTCCCATCTCAAAAATGCCCAACGCGCCTGAAGAAGTACAAAACACACTTACATCAAAAATAATATAGCTTTAGTATGAAATAGTTTAGTACATTTGTGCACGTGCAGAATAAGCAATTTTTATTTATTAAGCTATTGCATAGTTTTTATCGCGGGCTTTGAGCGCAGCGACCGAATCAAGAAATTCCGTAACGAAAATAAAACCTAACACCCCCCACTCCGCCTACCATGTAATGACGGATGATGACATAAAACAAAAATTACGTTCCCATGACGCTATGAGACCCTAACCATGTGCCCCACTTAGTATGTAGATGATATGATAACTTCTTGTCACTGTTATTCACATAGCAGGTAGTGGTATTCGAATTTGTGTGGGGTAGGTACAACTAAAAAGTGAAAAATAAAAACTTTTTACAAAAAAAAAACAACCGACTTAAAAAAAAACACTACAAAGTGAAAAAAACTTTAATTTCGGAAGTCGGTGACATACTTGTCATGGGAACGTAATTTTTGTTTTATGTCATCATCCGTCATCATCCCAAGTGTAGCGTTGACAAATAGGAAGTATGGAGGTTACAAATGCTATGCAATAGCTTTACCGCGGCAGTCCCCGAGTGCCACACGTTTTTTTATTTATTAAATTTTTCTTTCTAAACTCAATGTTTAAATTCCGTAAGCAAACCCATATGCAAACACTTGTAAATAACAATGTATGTATTACAATATGTGTGTAGTTATTATATTTAGCTTACGGCATGTCCGTAGGCGTAGGGCGTAGAGGTTAAGTCACTGCTGGTGCACATAATAATAGGATGGGTGGGCCGCGTCAATTGTCAAGCCAGCTGATGATTTCATTATTATGGTAATGTTTGGGTTGACGATTTAATTATAATATTTAGTAGCAAAATGTTTAGGAACTCGATTTTAAAAGCTCCAGAGTGCCGATGGAAAAGTCAAAAATGTATGAAACTGACGAAAAGCTTTATTTTTATTAATTTATTTAACCACTATCTGCCCGCCCCGGCTTCGTTCGGGTAACACTAAATCCTTATCTACGGCACAGCTACCTACCTTCCCTAGCCTACCTACCTATTTACAGACCTACCTACACCTACCAATCATTTATACAAACCTTGTCCTGAGAATAACAAACACAACAAAAAAACAATTATCCAATTTGGTGCAGCCGTTCTCAAGTTTTGCGCTTAGCAACACCTTTAGTGATTCATTTTATTGTATTGCATTTATGTGTGCATAAATTTATGCACACACATATAAAGCCTAGAAGAGAGGAACAGATAAATACGTACAAAGCTGATGCTTATTTCTAAAGAAATCTCTTCCAGCATACCTGCGATAGGAAAGTAGTTGAAGAGATGTAGACAACGTGTGTAGGAGTAGAAGAGAAAACAGATTACATAAATAAAAAAATAATTCACAAATTTAAATCATTATGAACACACACTTTAAGAAAATATACTTACATACTTATAAATAGGTACAGATTCTTTTCTATTTTGTGAATGTGAGAACGCTGTGGGCTTAGTGAACTGTAGATTTGTTGACCATTTTCTATTTTGTTAAGTACCTGGTACTTTTTGAAAGGCCTACACTATCCTCCCATACCTAAAAGCTAATTATTTTTAAAAGAGTAACCGTCGCTTGCCGGCTCTTCTCCATAGGAAACGACCAATTGGAACCGTGCCCTAGCTTCTGACGTTTCATAAGTGCCCTTGTAGGTTTTGTGTGAAATAAAATATTCTAATTTTGATTTCATACATGCTGATATAATGTTGTTATTATTTAAACAGTAATCCAAGGTGAAATTCTTAGAACTTTACTATTAGAATACCATATAGAATGCGTCAGAGAGCAGAAGGTTATTTAGTGAGTAAGATGTGGGGAAAAAGGTCAGAGTAATGATGTTGATGAGTGTCTAACCCATATTATAGATTCATATTTGTTGCCTTGTTTAGTTTAATGGTCGTGATCACCAGTCGGTCTTGAACTTAGAACCTCAATATCCTAGGTTTAATCTCTAGGTTAGTGTTATTAGGGTCACAGACCCATGAGGACACGGTGGAGCTTAAGGTGGAGGTCTGCCTGGCTTGGGCGGAGCATCCCCGTGTCCTCGTGGAGGCGATCGGCGGCGGTGATCTCTCGCGTCCGGCCCTGATTCGGGCCATGGTACGGAGCGAGAGGAAATGGGAGGCCGTCACCTCCTTCTGCGAAGCAGTAATGCTCGAGAAGGAGGAGGCGGACGGGTGAGGGAGAGGCAAAATTCGCGCCTTCACGCCCCTAACCGCCGCAGGAGGAGACGCCCTGGGCGTCGGGAATCGCGAGCCGATTTCCGGCCACCGTAGGCGCGGGCTTGCGGACGGTGAGCAATGGGTAGCTCGCCGCCCAATAAGGACCAGGCCCGGGTCCACGGCGCGTTGTGTTCCACGCGTGCCTCAAAGAGATGTCAGCAGAATTGATGGAGTCCGCTAGGGCCACTGCCTGCCGGGGTTGCGAATAAGGCCAAAAAGGAAATCGTGGCCCCCGGCAACATGGCAACTGAAGGAACACGGGTGGGTTTTAGTCAGTAAGAGTCTGACACGCCCTCCCGCTCCACCCAGAGCGGGAGAAATTATAAAAAAGGGGGGTTCAGAATTATGTACTGAATCCATGGTTTCAGTTTTCGCGTCGATGTCCCTAACACCTTGTATACAAGAATTGCTCGTTTAAAGGTATTAGATAGATGTAAAATTACAAACTAGTCATGTTACATATTTTACAAAGCAATTACACAGGCGGAATGTGGGTGTACTTTAAGTATACCACTGTCTAACCCTTCGGGAAATACAGGCGTGATGTTATGTTAAGTTAGTGGGGTCTATTAGTGATTTCTGGGAAGCAGCCTTTTTTTTTTGCTTGGGAAATTATCAAATAACTTCTCCCGCTCTGGGTGGCCACGATTTCATTTTCGATATTCTTCGCAACCCCGACAGGCATCGGGACTAGCGGACCCCGTCAATTCTGCTGACATCGCTTTGAGGCGCGCGTGGAACACAACGCGCCGTCGACCCGGGCCTGGTCCTTATCGGACGGTGAGCTACCCATTGCTCACCGTCCGCAAGCCCACGCCTACGGTGGCCGGAAATCGGTTCGCGATTCCCGACGCCCAAGGCGTCTCCTCCTGCAGCGATTAGGGGCGTAAGGGCGCGAATTTTGCCTCTCTCTCACGCGTTCCGCCTCCTCCTTCGCGAGCATTATTGCTTCGCAGAAGGAGTCACCTCCTTCTGCGAAGCAGTAATGCCTCCCATTTCCTCTCGCTCCGTACCATGGCCCGTTGTTGGTTTTCACTGCTTAGCGTGGGGTCCTGGGTTCCGACTCCCGAGTCGGCCAAAATGTTATTGGGTTTCTCCATTAAGAATTTCTAAGTCTCATAGCCTGGAATTTGGAAGTTGGCGATGTGATACCCCCGAGCCTTGGAAAACACGTTAAGCCGTTGGTCCTGCGCCTGATCCATCTCCGGCGGTGTCGGATTGCCGTCCCATCGGATTATGAGAGTGAGGGAAGAGAGAGTGCACCTGTGTCTGCGCACACACTTGTGCACCTCTCTCCCGCGCCGAAGACTGGTCTCCGCTGAGATTGATCGCCATGGCCGAAATTAAGTCTGGAGATTTACAACTTTAGTGTTGAAATTATTGGCTAGTAGTTACCACCTGTCTCAAACCCAAAGGTCCCGTGTGCGATTCCCAGTGGGGACAAAATTTTCTGCTCTGGTTTGGTTGGTTGTAGGGCTTGTTCTTAGTCCGCCTGGCTAACTGCCACCATCTTATCTAAGTCTGTCGCCATAACAACAATGTTAACAGCGTTGTTGTGTTTCGGCAGTTTAAGATACCCACTTCCTCTGTGGTTGAGGATTCCGGGTGAAGCTCGCTTCCACCTTCCGCCTGATCATCACTTAACATCAGGTGAGATGCAGGCCAAGAGCTTCCTCGTTGTGGTTAAAATAAAAATATTTAAAATATGAAAACTAGTGATTCTCTCTTGTCTTCCAAATTCTAAAATAATAATATTTCAAACTAAAAAAAGTGGTGGCACTCCGGGAGTGCCGACAGAAGTGAAAACTTGAACAAGATCGCTTTGGTGGAAGAAAAATACTTGTATAGAACATTGGGCCGTAACCTTTTCTAAATAAAGAGTACAATAGCGATTACAAAAAAAAAAGTACTTCCGAAAGCTTAAAAGTAAAAATACTTGCATAGAACATTGATCCGTAACGCAATATAAATAAAGAGCATAACCGCGTATACAAAACCTTTAAAGCAAAAATACTTGCATAGAACATTGATCTGTAATATATAATATAAATAAAGAGCACAATCGCGTTTACAAAAATGAGGTGTCGTCATGGTGTTGCGAAATCAATGGTTTAGTCCCATCTTAAAAATGCCCAACGCGCCTAGAAAGAAGTTTTCACTTCAAAAAATCTTGATAAGTACTTATCACACGAATTTTGAAGCTCAAATCAAATATGTCTGACGTGACTATCTCAAATATCTTCAAATGTCAAGGTAAAGAATTAGTACAATGAACTGCCTACATTTATTTGTTATGCGAAGACTTTTATGACTATCAATAATATTAAAATAAATGATAGTTTAAAGATTATGTTTGAATTGAGGATCTCCTTTTAAGAGTGTGCATTCTGAAAGTCAGAGGAGCTCGTGGCTAAGTAATAACAGCCACACGGGTCCATCTATCAAGTTAAGCTACGCTTGCTGCGGTTGGTCTGTGAATGGGTGAGCATCTTTACATACCAAAACCTCTCTGTGCCTCGGAAAGCACGTTGATTGATGTTATTTCTACTTAAACAAACATCAGCTTTATACAAGTATTTATAAAGTTGATTTTAGACTAACCAGTACTGTTGAAAAAGTAAAAAAAAATTATGAAGTTGTAGCGTAAACTGAACCTTTGTTGAACCAGTTGTTTTTCCTAAAATCCGTGTTTGTTTACAAGTTTGTCAAATAAATTGTGAATGGAGTATAGGCGTGTTGTATAATGTAAGAGCATAGTATTCAGATGAAATCATTGAATAATTTATCAAAACAATGGCTGGCCTCTGACGAATTGATTCTGTACACTAATGCTAATATTGTGGTGTGACCATGGCTTTAGGATTAATACAATAACACGATATTTTTTTGTACCGGCAGATATTTTTAGGATAATGAGTAAGTAATTAGAAGAGGAGCTCGTGGCTAAGTACTTACAGCCGCACGGGTCGATCCATCAGGTTCAGCTACGCTTATCGGTTGGTCCGTGGATGGGTGACCATTTCTACATACCGAGACACCTCCGTGCCTCGGAAAGCACGTTAAGCCGTTGGTCCCGGCTGTCATTCGCGGATCTTTGACAGTCTTACCAAGGGGTGTAGTATTACCCAGTTACTGGGTTTTGGAGGTCAGATAGACAGTCACTCCATGTAAAATACTGGTATTCAGCTGCATCCGGTTAGACTGGAAGCGAACCCTAACATAGTTGGGAAAAGGCTAGGTAGATTGATAATTCTGTCAATTTTGCCTGTTACTTGATGTCAGGGCCAAAGACAATTTACATTGCATAATATTATCGACGGTTAGATAATTGTCGTCCATGTTACGACACTGGCAAATGACAGCAAACTCGCGAAGGAGGAGGCGGAGCGCGTGAGGGAGAGGCAAATTTCGCTCCCTCACGCCTCTAACCGCCGCAGGAGACGCCCTGGGCGTCGAGAATCACAGGCCGATTCCTGGCCACCGTAGGCGCGGGCTTGCGGACGGTGAGCAATGGGTAGCTCGCCGTCCGATAAGGACCAGGCCCGGGTCGATGGCGCGTTGTATTCCACACGTGCCTCAAAGAGATGTCAGCAGAACTGACGGGGTCCGCTAGGGCCGATGGCTGCCGGGGTTGCGGGGAAGACTGAAAGGGATATCGTGGCCCCCGGCAACATGGCAACTGAAGGAACACGGGTGGGTTTTAGTCAGTAAGAGTCTGACATGCCCGCGGCTCTCGCTCCGCCCAAAGCGGGAGAAGTTACTTGATAATTTCCCATTAAAAAAAAAGGACTAAAGACAATTTACATTGCATAACATTATTGACGATTAGATAATCGTCATTCGAGTTACAACACTTGCAATTGACAGCAAACAAACAAATAAAACACAAAGAAGTGTACAATTATCTATTTTTGTAACAAACAAATAATTATTGAGCCGTGCTTGTAAGAACAGGTTGACGCTCAGCAAAAATGCTGTGACTTCAGAAGAAACCTGTCATCAACAGCGCTGATTTTCAGTATCCACCTCAGGAATAGCGTTATTTATTTATTAAAAACTAACTTATCTTTACAGTTTGCATCACACATACAAGTCATCGGTCAATATCTATTGGTAATTAGATACACATATAATAAAAAAAACCGGCCAAGTGCGTGTCGGACCACGCACAATGAAGGGTTCCGTAGTTGGGATGAATTTATCATAAAAACAAACTTAACTTTGTAGTTGATAAACATGTTCTCCCACACGGAATGTATGGGAAAACCTGTTTTTTGCAACTGCAAAGTTAAGTTGGTCAATTATTACTCGTTAACTTGTAAAGCCTACTTAGCTGTGATAGTTTTCCTTTTAATTTCGTTATATAAACTACTGCTGTGATTTTTTTCACACACCCAAAACCAACCATTTAGCTGGCAGGGGGGGACACTTGACTCTAACAAAAATTAGCACTTTAAAGCTTAATATTTCGCAAACGGATCCCTGAATCCAAAAATGGTTTCGGCAAACTCACAATGTTTAGGACTTTTCCAATGACACCCCTCACTATAGGTTAAAAAAAAAAACATCACCACTTTACGTGTAGGAGGTGCCCTAAAAAAAATGTTTTTCATAATTTTGTTTTACCACTTTGTCGGCGTAATTAATATGTATACCTATGCCAAATTACAGCTTTCTAGTACTAAGGGTCTCGGAGCTAGACCGCGGACAGACAGACAGACAGACGGACATGACGAAACTATAAGGGTTCCTTGTTTACTACAAAACCCTGAAAATGAGCTTAAATTACATAAAACATAATGGCGTCCCCCCATGTGACAATAATTACACACACACGTATATTAGTATCGCCACACGTGGAGGATATTATAAATGACGGTAATAATCATGCAAACGCAATCAATAAAATATATATAATAATTTACGAGTAACCTATAAAAGTTAATAGATTAATAAATTGGGAAAATCATAAGTAATATCTTATTGGTACGTTATGTGTGATATACGGTGTTAAATTAATAATAAATCCAATTATTATAACATTAATATAGATTAGATCCGCAAATAAAGGTTGTTTCGTGGTCTGCTTCTGTTCTTTTCAAGTTCATCGTAATAAATTTCGCATTGGATATTTAATTAAAATGTGTTACTTTTTTAAATATAAAAAAATATATCTAAAGATAAACACAAAAATAAAAATTGTCGTTTTGGTCCAGTGATTAAGGCTTCGTCTCTCATGCACGAGGTTGTAAATAAAAATTCGGACAAGTACCAAACAGACTTTTTCAATTCATGTGTACTTTCTGAGTTTATCCTGGACATTATTGACATCGGTGAATGAAAACGTACGTGTACGCACGAGTGAAATTCGTACGAAAACGCATCCAAAGTACGCACGGCCTGAGGGTACACGCGGGTCAAGCCGCAGGCAGTAGCTAGTTAATAAATATATGAGGGATAAAAAAGGGCCAAGCATTGAGCCCTGCGGAACTCCCATAGTGACAATAGAACCCGGGGATTGCTTGCCGTTAACGTCCAGTCTTTGGATCCTATTATCCAAATAAGAAGATCCAAGACAGTGTTTCTAGCACCATAGTAATGCAATTTCCTGACCATATATCATGAGAAACACAATCGAAAGCCTTACATCAGTCACAAAAAATAACTAGGGCATCATGTGACTTCTCCCAGGCCTCAAAAATATGTGCAAGAAGATCAACACCAGCGTCGGTAGTCGAGCGACCCCTTGTGAAACCAAATTGTTAACTGTTTAATAAAAACAAAAGAAAAAAAAATTGTAATGTCTTTGCAATTGATCTAGCATCAATTTTTCAAATATTTTATTAAAGGTGGGAACCACAGAAATTGGTCTAAAGTTCGTGGGGTGCTGCCCGATTTCAACAAAGGTATTAATTTACTACTCTTCATTAAGTCAAGAATTACACCACAGTTAATACATTTACATTTATTAAAAAGAATTGCTAATTCAGGCGCTACATTGTTGATTATGCGTTTTGATACCTCTATGGAATTTTCCCATAGATCGGCAGTTTTTTTAACATTGAGTGTATTGAAAGTTTTAATCATATCTCGAGCACTAACATAGTCGAAATTAAATTCATTATTACAAATATGAACATTTTCTTTCAATAGCGACTCGGCAACAGTGTGTGAATAATTTAAAGATTACAACAACAACGATAACCCAGTTTTTTGGATCAGAAATGCTTAAATAAGTTCTCCCGCTCTGGGCGGAGCGGGAGGGCGTGTCAGACTCTTACTGACTAAAACCCATCCGTGTTCCTGCAGTTGCCTGTATGTTGCCAGGAGCCACGGTATCCCTTTCGGGCTTTCCCGCGACCCCGGCAGGCATCGGCCCTAGTGGACCCCGTCAGTTGTGCTGACATCTCTTTGAGGCGCGCGTGGAACACAACGCGCCGTTGACCCGGGCCTGGTCCTTATCGGACGGCGCCCGCCCGCAAAACCCGCGCCTACGGTGGCCGGGAATCGGCCTGGGATTCCCGACGTCCAGGATGTCTCCTGCGGCGGCTAGAGGTGTGAGGGCGCGAAATTTGCCTCTCCCTCACGCGTTCCGCCTCCTCCTTCGCGAACATTACTGCTTCGCAGAATGAGGTGAATACGATACCCCTGGCAAGACTGTTTGTCGAACTTTCGGGCTTCTGACGATCCTTCGACAGTCAAGAATCCACGAATGACACCCGGGATCAACGGCTTTCCGAGGCATGAAAGGCTCTCAGCATGTCAATCCATGAAATGACCGCGACAAGTGTAGCTTAACCTGATCAATCGACCCGTGCGGCTATTATTACTGAGCCGGTATGATATTCAAATCGAGTCCTAAATAATTCCAAAATGATGGTTACTCCAGCTAAACTTCACGAACCATTGTGACGGTTACACTAAGTAATTATTTCATTATTTTTAACAAGGAAATGTTTGAGGTCAACGGGTTAAACTATAGGGCTTAATTTATTCAAATGTGTATCATATAAACACGGTACTTTAAACAAAGGATTGGCAGAATTTATCTTCAAATAATGCCCTATTTCCGAGATCCATAGATGACCTCTCAATTATTATTGATTCGACACGGTTATTTTGCAAAATTCTTCCTTAACTTACATATTGTAAAAGTTTTTATTTACTGCGAAAAATAAATATAGGTACATAATTTATATGCTAACCGTTTTAAAATAATAATATGAACATGTATATATAAAAGGAGGGAAATGAAAATCCGTTATCAACAGGAAAAGTGCCAAAAAAGGCTGGCTCCATTGTCACGTTGGTTGACAATGCTGATTCTTTGGCCAAAAAAATTGTCTAGCACTCTGGTCACGTGAAGAGGTCACCAAATATGTTGAAGTTTCTGCGTCAGGTCGTTGTCGTATCCTCCGTCTGCAAAGCAGTAATGCTCGCGAAGGAGGAGGCGGAACGCGTGAGGGAGAGGCAAATTTTATGCCCTCACGCCCCTAACCGTCACAGGAGTCGCCCTAGGCGTCGGGAATCGCCGTCCGATAATAACCAGGTCAGGGTCGACGGCACGTTGTGTTCCACGCGCGCTTCAAAGACATGTCAGCACAACTGAAGGGGTCCGCTAGGGCCGATGCCTGCCGGGGTTGCGGGTTTGTCCGAAAAGGTTACCTGGCAACATACATTTAACTGAAGGAACACGGGTGGGTTTTAGTCAGTAAGCCAGCCACCCAGAGCGGGAAAAATTATTTGATAATTTCCCACCCAAAAATAAAAAGGCTCCTTAATGATACCGTGTAATAATATTGTATTACAATATGGATGTACACATACATAATATCACGCCTGTAATCCCCGAAGGGTTAGGCAGAGGTGTACCAATATGAATGTCTTTTCCATAATTTTATAGTTTTAGCAGTTGCAAGCGCGTAGACTTTATGTCTCGACAAAACTAGGTGTCCACTCGGACCCCATAGCCCTATATGTCAACCCGGAACGGCTCGAAAAACTCTCAATAAGGGTCAGTGTAAAAAAAACTTGCGGGTGTGGGACTGGTTGGAACGAAGTTCCTTTCGCTGTATTTCAATTTCAAATAACCTTTTTTAGTTTTAAATAAAACTACTACTTTGTTAGTTTTACAATTTATTTAAATTAAAGGTACATACATCAGAATTCTCCAGACTGCTTTGCTCTTTATCATAGGCCTCCCCCAGAAAATCAGGTTTTTGTTTTATTTCATTCTACGTTCAAATACGTCACGTATTTGAAATAAAATAAATGTCACTTTCGCGGTATTGGATGCCGAGCGACGATATTGTATTAGTATTAGAGCTTTATATTAGTTTCATTAAAAAAAAAACAATATTAAAATCAAAACCAAAAATTAAATTAAAATCAATATTAAATTGGAACGAAATAAAAAATTTAATCAAATTAAAATAAAATCAAAATTATGTCAAAATTAAATTAACAAACTAAAACATGACCATACCTTATCTTCTACATCAATATCTTTCCTCAGCACCAGGCCCCACAGCTATGTCTACGGGACCAGTGCATCAGAAAAGGGCTAGCTCCCTTCAAAATGGTTGAGCTGAATGGTGCTAATCCATGCGTCATGTTCGTGAACGGGCGCCGGCCGTCAGTTGGGACTGGCTCTTAGCTGCCAGGGCTTATTTTTATTTTATTTTAATTTTTTGAATTGTTCTTTGTTTTGTCTTTTTATTACGGACGCTTCTAACGTGCACGTCTTTCTACATTGTTCTCACATGTATAATTTCAACATGAATGATGCAACCAATATTTTGTAACAATTTTTTATTTAAAAGAGTGTCCGTGGAGTTTCTTGCCCGTTCTTCTCCATAGGTCCTACTACGCTTTGGAATGGGCAATTAGCTTCATACCAATTTCTGACCGATTCCTTGACAATTCAAAAGTGCCTGTAAATGGTTTAATTGAAATAAATGCTTTGAGTTTGAGTTTGGGCAGGGTTTTATAATTGTGTAAGTCACGTCAATCTGCTACGTTTGTTTTTCTTCATAAAAGATTGAGATTTACTTTGTCTTTTTACTTTAAATTCGGCATGCTCCTTTCTATGTTGTGTTGATGTGTTTCCAATCTATTTTTATTATGTTTTGTTTCGTAAGGGGCCACGTTTGGCAGCCGTATATCATAGTAGAAAGAATGTTTGAATTAAATATGTGACTTTTTAGTTTGACTGGTATTGATGGGTTTTTTCGCTGTACCTATATTAAGTTATAATATAACAGAGCCATCCAGTATACATTTTTAGCAAGCTAAAAATTAAAAAATAATGATAATAATTAGTCCGTATTGTCCCACTGTAGGGCAAACTCTCACTTTCCTTTTTCCACTCAACTCGATGCTGAGCTGAAAAATGGAAAAAAACAAAACAAAACTTTTGACACTTGGAACTGACTTTTTCGGGCATCACGCTTTTTACACGAGGAGGGTTATGTGTTTGATCTATATGTATAAATGTGTGTGTGTGTGTATGTAGGTACATCACTATATTCCGTCGTAACTACTAAACGACTGAACCGATTTTGATGTATGATATGTGGTTGGATTCGTCTTAATTCTGCGAGTGTATATTAAAATTAAATCGTAGCAGGACGCGTTCTGTGTAGTTTCCACCTACCCCCATGGGAAGAAGCCGTAAGTTTATGTATGTATGTATGTGTGTGTATATTAAAATTATAATAAATGAAAATGGCGGATTTTCGGCGTCAAATTGTATGCTTAAAAGGGGGAAGCGTCAGGGTAGCCCGCGAAATTCAAATTTTCTTACGGTTTTTGCATTTTCGAAGTCGGTGTCAGGTTTTATGTTGATTAAAATATGATTCGCGGCCGTAACAAATATGGCTTTACTCAATTATAATCATTACAATCAGCAATACAACTCCATAAGTTAGCAAAGGTGTTAAATGTCATGATTTTATGAAATCATGACATTTGACACCTTTATCTTCTTAATCACTATTGCTGATTGGAATGATTATCTTGTGTGATTATGTTGTTGTTCTCATGTTGTATGTTTGTATTTAAATTAGTGTATAGTTAAGTTTTTATTTTATGTAGGTATTCTGTTTTCTCTTCTACTCTTACAAACTGTTAAATTGCTATTATTATGCTATTATTGTATAAATGACTTTTTAAATGATAAAAATATATAACTATAAAAAATATAAATGATATATACGAGAATTTATATTATATCAGAATGACTTAATTATTAATATTGTTAATTTAGATAAAAATTGTATCGTTAGTTTTACGACTGCATGATTTATTTGATAACTGTATTTTTTTAGTTTTTACGACTTTGCATGCCGTAAGGTAGAATGTAGCGGAAAAACTTAGTGATGTACCATCTTATACCTGTACCTACATTGTTGGCAAAATAAATCTGAATCTGAATAAATAAATGAAAATTAGAATTTCACGGGATACCCTGACGCTTCCCCCTTAAAAAAAAATACTTCCAAACCTATCGAGTATCGAGAGGGTATCAAAATGAAGGATTTTAAAAGATGATAACAAAAATATTTTTAAAAAATATATGTTTGTAATTTGGAATGAGAAATGAAAAAAACCTAAAAACCTGAAAATAAAAAAGTTAAGTATTAAAAAAACTAAAAAACCCGGCAATAACACATAACTGAAAAGAAAAAAATAAGCAGCTGCAGTTTTCATTACTTTTTTATCAGCTTTCATCAGATAGGCACTCAGCCTGTGCTCTTACATATTTCATAGAAAATAAACTACTTACTCGTACTTGTAACGCCGTTTACTTGTACTTTGTAACTGCCAGCCTCTCGAGGAAAATAAGCCATTCATAACATTATGTTCCTTCTCAGAAATCTATGGTTTAACGTCTTTTAATCGTTTACGTCATTAAATTATACATCCGTGAAAAAAATCCTAGCGTTTGTAAACTAAAAATACAGTGTGAGTCTCTATAATGTGTACATATCAAAATTAGGAAATATATGCTTAATTTTATCGACGGAAAAATATTAAAAAAATCTGAATATTTTTTATGGAATTTTTAAACAAAACGGTGTATGTAACTTTTAAACTAAACGATCCATCGCAATGAAACAAACTCCATAATGATCGGAAGTAATTAGGCGCCCTCATAAAATGAAAGTTATGAAAAAAACTACCCTCAATTGAAAATAAACATGTTTTTTTGCAAAAATCAGTTTTTTTCATAAATTTTTATAATAATCGTAAAATTTCTCAATAAGACCATTACCTACGTACTTTTAAGAAAATAAAATAAAACGATTCTTTTGAATATTTTTTCCGTCGATAAAATTAAGCATAAATTCCCTCATTTCGAAATGTGCACAATATAAAAGACTCACACTGTACCTATACTTAATCTGCCTTACCTTTTCCTAACTATGTTGTGGTCTGCTTCCAGTCTAACCGGATGCAGCTGAATACCAGTATTTTATATTTAGCGACTGCCTATCTGACCTCTACAACTCAGCTACATGGGGAACATCATTCCCCTTGGTAAGACTGGTTGTTAGACTTTCGGGCTTCAGACGACCCGTAACGACTGTCAAAGATTCACGAATGACAGCCGGGACCAACGGCTTAACGTGCTTTCAGAGTCACGGATAGGGTTTAAAAATTACGTAATTTTACTGAAAACGCTGGTAAAATACGGGTATTTTACGGTCATTTATATAAATTAAGGTAAAATTACCGGCGACTTATGAAGTTTTGAATTTTAATTTGTGCTGTCCTTTGCTCTGCCTCTGCACATACTTACATGATATTATTATAATCTATGACATGGTGTGATTCATTTCTTGAATTCTTGACTTGAGAATTAAGTTTAAAGGATTTTTAGTAGGTACGGATGAGTCGCACGAGCCCAGTTTTCTGTTTTTTTAAGTTCCAATACTGCTTATATCTCTGGTAAATTTCATTCAAATCCTTTTATCCGTTAATAGTGAAGTAGTGACATACACATGTTACACACAAACATACTCATTTCGATATTTGTAGTGTTTTAATGCGTATGACTGTATGAGTACGTTTAATATGTTTTTTACCGAAAATTACCAATTTTACCGTAAAATACCGTAAATTACGTAAAATAACATTTTATACCGTATTTTACCAGGGTGATTTTACCGTTTTACATCCCTAGTCACGGAGGGGTCTCGGTATGTAATGGATGGTGACCCATCCACGGTCCGATCTTGGCAAACGTTGCTTAACCTTGAACATCGACCCGTGCGGCTGTTATTGTTTAGCCATGAGCCCCTCACGTCATATAATTATACATCCTTGATGGAAACCCTAGCTTTTGTAATCTAATAATAAATTATACATATCAGTATAATTGGGTAAAAATAAAATAGGAATGCGGAACTATCCATAAATCTATGGATCACAATGTAAATATAAATAAACAAAAGGTTTTATTTGTACATCATTTAACAAGTACGATAAATGCGAAGGTTTTCAAGAGGTTAGAAGCCTATTCAATTTATTTTCCTGTCAAAAGTTTAATGTCAACTAGTAGGCACAACACTATAGAGCTCTTTTGGCGCGCGGGTAAAAACGGAACCAATGCCGCCATCTTGTTTTGTCAATACAATGAGCGTTTTCTGAATTACGTTCACTAGGTGGCAGCACTGACACGTCAGGTCCGGGCACCTGTCAAAAGTGTCAAAGTGCCTATATTTTCTTAAGCCCGTTAATCTGTGCACTAAATGGCTAAGCATTATGCTGCGACGCAGCTACACAGACACATTCGCGTCCTAGCTAGTACAAACAATCTTTCATTGAAACAAAATTATGAATCAGTGGTAAAAAACAAGTGACGACCTGCACGCGTCGCGCAGAAATCTATGCCGGCTCTACAGTGAGACGCAGAGCAGGTCAGACACATGTCTGCGTCGCACGTACGTGCGCCGCAGCGTACGCAGCTGTCAGTACGTTCAAACATTACAAAATCTGCTCTGCCCTGCGCTGCGTGGACCTGCGTCACCTACGTCTCAACATAAGCTTAGCCTTACTTTTGACAGCAGATTTTCTGAGCAAAGACAAGAATATTATTCTGTAATTTATAACCAACACGCAGTCAGCGCGGTTCTGGAGTGGCGACCACGTACCGAAAGACGTAGCGTTGGAAGGCCTCCCACAAGATGGACCGATGACCTTGTGAAGGCCGCAGGAATCCGCTGGATGCGGAAAGCACAAAATCGGTCGAAGTGGCTGTGCTTGGGGGAGGTCTATGTCCAGCAGTGGACGTCTTTCGGCTGAAATGATGATGATGATGATGACGCAGTCAGCAAGCGTGGTAAACGATGCTCGTTCCTTCTTTGAGACGACAAATTTGCCCTGCAGTGACACAGTTACTGGGTGGCCTTTACCATGCCAGTTATCCAAGTATATTGTGATTGCCGGGGTCGCGAAAAAGTCCGAAAGGGATACCGTGGCCTCTGGCAACATGGCAACTGAAGGAACACGGGTGGGATTTAGTCAGTAAGAGTCTGACACGCCCTCCCGCTCCACCCAGTGCGGGAGAAGTTATTTGATATCTTACCCAAAAAAAACAAAAGTATTATTCTGATCGGCTTCGAGTCTAACCGGATTTAGCAGAATACCAGCATTTCACTTGGAGCGACTGCCTATCTGACCTCCAGAAACAATTTATTGACTATTACAAGGTTCTTAAAAAATGATACTTCTGTAAAAACAATCTGTTTTGTGACAGTACTAAGTTCTCGTCTTTCAATGGATTGATAAATTATTATGAATGAATAATTATTTTTTATCAATCAAATCATATCATATTTTAATCAATCATCTTTTGATCTGATGATGTTAATCCGTTTACAAAAAATAAGCTCCGGAAGTAAAAAATACTATGACTTAGCCCAGGTTCGCACGGGCGATATTTTCCCGCGGCGATTTTTTTCACGCACTGGATTTTCAACGCACTGTTAGCACAGAGAGTTGAAAATCCAACAGTGTGGTTTTTTGAAGCGCTGGGACATGCTTTGTTGTATTCTCACCGCTCGGCTTAACACCGAGAGTTAAAAATTCAGTGCGCGATAAAATCCCGCCGCGATAATTTTCACACGAACGTGGGCTTGAAATAACATCACGCCTGTATTCCCAGAGTGGATAGGCAGAGGCATAGTACACCCACATTTCGTCAGTTATTTTTAAGTCCCATGTAATAAGGAGCAAACCTATTTCTCCTTTCCACTAATCATGCAGATTCAGACTCCTCGTGGAAGCGATCGGCGGCAGTAATCTCTTGCGTCCGGCCCTGGTCCAGGCCATGGTACGGAGCGAGAGGGCACGGGAGTCCGTCACCTCCTTCTGCGAAGCAGTAATGCTCGCGAAGGAGGAGGCGGAACGCGTGAGGGAGAAGCGAATTTCGCGCGAAATAGATGAGTACTATAAATTTCGTTGATCAGTTGATTACTAAATACTATAATTTATAGTTTCTAAATAAAGCAACAGACCTTTTTAACCGGTTTATAGATTGTTTTTATTATCTATATAACTAGTGCTATTTACTGCAATAAATAAACACAGCTTACGACATGTTAAGTTGTTTGCTGCCCACAATCAAATCGCAAATTGTACCAGAAATCTATAAATTGATATTTGACATTTTATACAAATGTCACACTTAGCAATTATTGATTAAAAATGTTTAATTATAATGTGTATTATTACGTAATATCTAAATGTTCTATCTCTCTATACTATTTACTATTAATAAAGCTCAAGAGTTTGATTGTTTGTAAGTTTTAACACGCTAATCTCTGGAACTACCGGTTGGATTTGAACAAATCTTTTTGCATTTGATAACACAATTCTTGAGGAAGGATATAGGCGGTATTTAGCATCACGCTACGACCCTTAGGAGCCGAGCAAAAATAAAAAATAAAACGAAGTAAAAGCGCGGGCGCGCGATGCGATGCGATGCAACGCGGTGCGTCAGGGACCGAAATTTCAAGTAAATGAAGTCGCGGAAGCTAGTTTTTATAAATGCGAGAGTGGCTCTGTGTCGGTCAACTTGTTATCTTTTGACGCCTAAACCCCTGAACCGATACTTATGAAATTTGACAGAATAGGTACTTTACATCCTCTTGCGGACGGTGATCAATGGGTGGCTCACCCGCGCCGTCCGATAAGGACCAGGCCCGGGTCGACGGCGCGTTGTGTTCCACGCGCGCCTCAAAGAGATGTCAGCACAACTGACAGGGTCCGCTAGTGCCAATGCCTGCCGGGGTCGCGGGTTTATCCGAAAGGGTTACCGTGGCCCCTGGCAACATATAGGCAACTGAAGAAACACGGGTGGGTTTTAGTCAGTAAGAGTCTGACACGCCCTCCCGCTCCGCCCAGAGCGGGAGAAGTTATGTCATAATTTCCCACCTAAAAAAAAAGGTATTTAACATCCTGAATTGGAATAATAAATTATGAAATACACGCAGACGAAGTCGCAATCAACAGCTTGTTTATAACAGTAATAGATTTGCCGCCCATATCAAGTTTGTAATAAATTCTACCAGAAGTCTAGAAACTGACATTTGACATTTTATACAAATGTCATAGTTATAAAGTTTGATTAAAAAAAAGTTTAATTAAAGCAAGTTCATATGCAACTAACAAATTCATTTGCAAAAGAGGTTCCTGTAGTCTGTGTAAAACTTTTATTTAGGATTCTTCGTTTGAATACATAACATAACGCCTTGTTTCCCCAAAGTGTTGGGCAGAGACCCACATTTCACCAGTTATGTTTAAGTCCCATGTAATAGGATGCGATCCTGTTGCCATCAACCGGGCACAAATCTATACTCCGGGCTGATACTGAGAAATTTCAGATAGAAAAAGCCAATTACACTTTGCCCCACCTGGGAGTTGAACCCAAGACCTCATGCTGTAGCGCTTGCGACCACTTGCCCAATGAGGCAGAGCATTAGCAAACGGATATTAAAATTATGTTTATCTTGCGACCTGCTCGTGCTACGTATGGTTTTTATATACGACTTGATAAAATATGGAAGTTTCTTTATTCTATACAATTAAACAAGCAATATTTGTACATATATATGTTTACGCTCAAAAATCAAAATCAAAATATTTTATTTCACATAAACCTACATGGGCACTTATGAAACGTCAGAAGCTAGGTGCACGGTTCCAATTGGTCGCTTCCTATGGAGAAGAGCCGGCAAGAAACTCCACGGTTACTCTTTTAAAAATTATTGGCTTTTACAATGCTTTCAAATAACAGTGTTACTAGGTATGGGAGGACAGTGTAGGTCTTTCAATAAGTACTTAACAAAATAGAAAATGGTCTACAGGTCTAGAATTCACTAAACCTACAGCGCTCTCACATTCACAAAACAGAAAAGAATCTATACAAAAGATAAATAAATTAATAAAAGTAAAAACCTATTTTAATAAAACGCAATTATATGATTGCTATTACAACTGTAATCAATCTGAATAATTATCATGTCCACAAAAGTCACAAATAAAGTTGGCACAAACGTCACTAATAAAATCACGCTACTGCTGAGCATGAGGTCCTGGGTTCGATTCCCGGGTCGGGCAAAGTGTTATTGGGTTTTTCTATCTGGAATTTCTCTGTAGCAGCCCGGTGTCTGGATTTGTGCCCGGTTGATGGCAATAGGCTCGCCCCCTATTACATGGGACTTAAACATAACTGGCGAAATGTGGGTGTACCTGCTACAGGGACACCTCTGCCCTACCCTTCGGGGAAACAAGGCGTGATGTTATGTTATGTTACATATATTTGTACTCACGTTCTCGAAAACGGCTTTGACGATTTCGATGAAAGTTGCAATTTAGGGGTTTACGGGGGCGAAAAATCGATCTAGCTAGGTCTCATATCTGGGAAAATTAGTTTTCGCCGTATTTTCACCCTAGCAGAGCTCGGTCGCCCAAAGTTTAGAACAAAATAATGAATAATGACATTAGAATAATGACATGGCAGCATGGAATAAATAGGTACTACATATGGATTAGTATTGAACTTTCCTGTACTATTAAATGAGCATTTTCTATTTTCACCAGAACACAGCTCGGTCGCCCAGGTACTTATAATTATGTAGGTTTCAACATCATCATTTCAGCCGAAAGACGTCCACTGCTGGACATAGGCCTCCCCCAAGCACCGCCACTTCAAGGCACTTCCAGGAGCTCCCGGTCCAGCCTGTAAACAGCACCTGGGCGACCAAGCTCTGTGTGCTATTCTGTAAAAATCTCACCGTGATAACTTAGGTGAAGTGAGCTGCCAATAGTGTCAATCCTTAGCAACTGACAGCTCACTCCACGCTCACTTCACCTAAGATAACACGGTGAGATGGTTACAGAATAGCACTACTGTTCTGGTGAAAATAGAGAATGCTCATTTAATATATAGGATAGTACCTACTCACTAATTCCATACGGCCATGATAGCAGGTACTTACTAATTCCATGCTGCCATGATCATTATTCTAATGTCAATAATGTCATAACATTATTGATCTTGTTTTTAACTTTGGGCGACTGTGCTCTGCTCGGGTGAAAACACGAATAAAACAAATTTTCCCAGACATGAGACTTAGCTAGATCGATTTTTCGCCCCCGTAAACCCCTATATTGCAACTTTCATGGAAATCGTTAGAGCCGATTTCGAGAACGTGAGTAGGTACAAATATGTATCATCATCATCATTACAGCCGAAAAACGTCCACTGCTGGACATAGGCCTCCCCCAAGCACCGCCACTTCGACCGATTCTGTGCTTTCCGCATCCAGCGAAATCCTGCGGCCTTCACAAGGTCATCGGTCCATCTTATGGGAGACCTTCCAATCCAACGCTACGTCTTCCGTTACACGGTCGCCACTCCAGAACCTTTCGGCTCCATCGGCCATCCGTTCTGCGAGCAATGTGCCCTGCCCATTGCCACTTTTGTTTGGCAATTCTTCGTGCTATGTCGGTTACCTTGGTTCTCCTGCGGATCTCTTAATTTCTGATTCGATCACGTAGGGAAACTCCAAGCATAGCCGTCTCCATTGCCCTTTGCGTGACTCTTAGCGTTCTAATAAGGTCATCGATCATCAGTCATCACTGACAACACGCACTGGTCAAAGACTTTTGTCTTGAGACACTGCGGTATGTGGGACGAGAAGATTATTGATGTTATCTACATTATAATTATTATGTTACACGGTTCAAAACGGTATCAATCACACAACATTCAAACTTAATTTACTTACAACATCTAGATTAAGTGAAGCGGTCAATTATTAATATAATTTGCATAGTTATTGCAAAAATTAATTGAATGCTTTGCGAAGTAAACATTCACTAGTAAATTGACCTGGTTTTGGACTCAATTTTTATTTTGTTTTCTGACCTTAAGGCGAAAGCGTCAGGGTAGCCCGCGAAAGTCAAATTTTCTTACGTTTTTTGCAATTTGCAGGTCAGTATCAGGTTGTATCTTGATCTAAATATCATTCGCGGCCGTATCAAATATTTATTTATAAAACTATCAAATCAAAAATCAAATCAGTTTATTGCAAACATGTTGTACAGAGGTTGGAATAAGATTAATTCGTTTCAAACCTGCACCCTGTAAGGGCTCTGCAAAAGAAAACAAAATAAAATAAAATTAATAAATTACGTTTCATTACATTACTAGCTTAGCTATCGAATTATATTATAATATTTATTACGAGAATGAATAAGAAAAATTAAATCAAAAATAAAAATAATTCATACAAATAAATTAAATTAAATTGAATATTTTGGTATATATACAAACAATCGTCAATGGTCAGCTATTTATGTCATTACTTTATATTTATTTATTAAAAAAAAAATTAAATTATACTTTTTCTTCAAAAAACTCTAGCAATGTGTAGTAGCATTTCTGGTTCAAATAGGTAAATGAACAATTTTGTTTTGAATAAATTGTTTACTATTAACTAACTATTATCATAAAAATCATCAATACAACTCTCTAAGTTCATATTACCCTATTTAATTACTATTTCATGGAATCATAACATTTGAGGCCAATTCTAACTGAAGGAGTTGTATGTCTGATTCTTGTTATAATTCTGTAAAGTCATATTTGTTACGGTCGCGAATCATATTATAATCATTAAACAACTTTACACAGATCTGCAAATTGAAAACAAACTTAAGGAAATTTGAATTTTGTGGGTTACCTCAGCGCATCCCCCTTAAATTGATGATTTTTTTCTCTTTCTAAAATAAAAGTAGCCAAAGTTACTCCTTATAACATCAGCTATGATACAATGTCCCGTCAAAATTGGTCCAGCTGTTTCTGAGATAAGCCGGAACAAGCAGACAGACAGACAAAAAAAAATTAAATATTGATTTTTTGTTGTAAGTATCGTAAATACTTTCATATGCATTTAGTAAAAGCTGTTATTTTAATATTATAAACAGGCACTTCAATTTTAATTATTAGAGTAATGTAATGTGTCTGTATGTGTGTAGCTTACTCAGCGACCCGGTTCTCATCAAATAAGTAGTAACACAAGTTGACCTTAACTTAACTAAGTATTGATGTTAACTTAACTTTTAATGAAAGATTACGATATGCTTTACATTTACATAATATATCGATTTAGTTCTATGATGAGTAAAGTTCCGACTTGTTTCGCAGCCAAGACATTATCGATGGTGAACTCATTTGTTTCGAGACACTATTCAAATAGAAGTGGTGTTAACTTGTGTTAAGACCAGGCAATTTCCACGTAAACTCCGCCCCCATGCGGGGTGCATGGGGGCGGACCACTCCACTATGTGCTAAACGCTAACACATCAGTAATAAAGTTGAGTATCGCATGCGCTCTCTGGTCGTGTTCGAGCACGAAACTACATGTCGTAAGTCTCAATTCTTATTTCGTTCATATCTAAAGTAATAATTGATCTAGAAAAAAATGTCTTATATTTGGTTAATAAACTATATTTTCTTACTGTCAATAATTATTTTAGACATAAAAGCCGAGTAATCTAGTTTTTGTTTCAAATAATCTTCAAATTACATAACTGTCTTATATGTGGAAAGAAAAAGATCCAATAAATCATATACTAAAGTTTCATTTTGATTGTATGCGTGATTTTTTCAGAATATTAATGCAAATTAACATACAATTTAGGAAGCCTCCTCTTAAACCTCCATTACACTATTCGCAAAGTTGCTTCGACGAAGTACTCGACGAAGTTGACCGAAGTCCGAAGCACGTGACACTCGTGCGAAGAACTACAGGACGCTTCAAGTCCTTTGACTCGGGCGCAAAAACCGACTGCAATTGGAAGTCGCCCGAGACGAGCGGAGATTGCACGAAGCAACCCGAAGTGCCTTTGTACATTCTCGTATTTGCTTAAGACGCAGATATATGCCAGTGACCTTGAGTGGTTAGCTTGCGTGTTCTGTACTGAGCTCACGCAACGCGTCGTACGTCCAGCCAGTAATAGGACTCGCCCATCCAGGAGCGCTGTCCCAAATTAGACGCATTATTAATTTAAAAAACATAAAACAAACGGTATTTTAATAAAACACGTATACTAAAATGTCAATAATTAAATTATCTTTAAAATTGTGAAGGTTTTAGAAAAATACGCTTGAAAGAGTTTGCGTGATTCTCAGTTTTTTTATCCGCGTCTGACATAACTTTACAAATTAATTTTACTGTAAGTCATAAGTCATTTATTCATTTGTTTAACATAGGTGTACAATAGTAATGGTATGTAAAGATAAAGAGTTCGCTATGTTATACCGGAGGGCGTACAAATGTTAGCGGCGTACTAATATACAGGGTGATTGGAAGATGGGTGCAAAGCTTTAAGGTGAAGATAGTATAGACAATTTAGAACCATTTAAGCCATGGTTGTCTTAGACGAAGTCTTACCAAATTTTTTAATTTTTAATAAGGTTTAAAAGACGTATTGTAATTTTTTTTTATTTTTTCTGAGCTTTAAATGTCTGTAAAAAAAATGTCTAATGACACAGAAGCCTAAAACATGTTTTGCTTGATTGCTTACACATTACTTTAATTAAATAAATAAAAAATGAATTCATTTATCATTCAATTTGGCCATAATTATGCAGTTTACATTAAATTTTGAGAATTTCCGCAAAAAAAACTTAAAAATTTGGTTAAAAATATTTGGTAAGACTTCGTCTAAGACAACCATGGCTTAAATGGTTCTAAATTGTCTGTACTATCTTCGCCTTAAAGCTTTGCACCCATCTTCCAATCACCCTGTATATTTAATTATAAAGCTGAAGAGTTTGTTTGTTTGTTTGCTTGAACGCGCTAATCTCAAGATTTACTGTTCCGATTTCAAAAATTCTTTCAGTGGTAGATAGCATTTATCGAGAAAGGCTATAGGCTATATATCATTACGCTAAGTCTAATAGGAGCGGAGCACCAATGAAGAATGTTTCAAAATCGGGTTTTTTTTTTTCCTTTTGTGAGCTTCCACTGCGTGCCCTGCGTAAACGGTTAAAGTTTCGCAAAAATCATGTATAACAGAATTGTTTCCCATTAAAAGTTCAAAAAAAAAGTCCACGACAGCATATGTCTATCTTTTAAGGTTGGCTCACTATAACCTTTTTTATGCTAAGCAAATTTGTTCTAAAATAATGCATTATTTGCGAAGGTGTTTTTATAAACATGATATTAATCAGAAGCTAGTGTAAACATAATCTTAAATATTCCTATATTAAGTTATTAATAAAATGCTTTAATTTAACATATATTTTTTCCAAATCATTAAAACTACTCGTTTAGACGTGATCTTCAGTATAAAATCATTAAAAGTCGGTTATCGTCGTCTTAATTTCTATCAACTTCGCGATCAGTGTAGTGAAGACTTTAATATTTGTTTCATTTCTTCAATGACAGCCTCTTTGATCTAGTGGTCGCAAGCACTACTGCTGAGCATGAAGTCTTGAATTTGATCCCCAGCACACATAGCATCATCATCATAATCATCTGTTTCGCCTTTTCACAACTATGTTGGGGTCGGCTTCCAGTCTAACCAGATGTTTCAGACTGGCTAAAGTAGACTCATCCTTCATGGGGTACTGTTTAAAATTGTATAATAAAATACCTCCCCACATACTCCAACTGAACGAAACGAAATTTAAATCTTGTATAAAACGCACACTATGCTGCCAAGCATATTATAAGTTGGGGGATTACATCGCTGATAAAAATGGGCAACTAGCTTCATCTTTCTGACTGACTGACCCCTTGACAATTCAAAAGTACCTGTAATTGGTTTATTTGAAACAAATGCTTTGAGTTTGAGTTTGAGTTGCAGCTGAATACCAGTATTTTACATGGAGCGACTGCCTATCTGACCTCCACAACCCAGTTACTGGGTAACACGATACCCCTTCGTAGTACTGGTTGTCAGAATCAAACCAGTAGTCATTTTACTTCAAGGTGTTAATTAATTATTTACTAATATAAATTTCATTATCAGATAATCCCAAAATCATTTTGCACCAAATGCATTTTTAGTTTTTGTTAAAGGTTAAAACTTTAATAATAACATGTACGAAAATAAAAGGTATTTTAATAGGCGACCTGACCTTTAAATTATGATACCATTTTGTAAGTGGGTAATAACATTTTGGAACACATTAGTGTATAACATCGGCATTGCTTGAAAGATAGTCTCTAAATATCTATAGAGGCTTATTTTTAATCTTATATTTTCAATTGCTTTGATTATTTTAGTACATTGTTCTCACATATAGAAGCAACAAGAATAATGTACCCAGGATTTTGTAATATCTATAATTATTTAAGAGTTTCCTTGGAGTTTCTTGAACGTTCTTCTCCATAGAGATCTACGTTTTAGAATGGGCAACTAGCTTCAACTTTCTGACTAACTGACCGATTCTTTTACAATTCAAAAGTGTCTGTAAATGGTTTAATTGAAATAAATGCTTTGAGTTTGAGCCATAAAAACAAAACGGGCTATATTTAGGTTCGTGGTAAATAATAACATCAATCTTCAAGGTTAAGCAACGCTTGCCGAGGTCGGTCCGTGGATGGGTGACTATCCATAACATACCGAGACCCCTCCGTGCCTCGGAAAGCACATTAAGGTCCCGACTGTCATTCATAGATATTTGACATTCGTTACGGTACCAAGTCAGAAGCCCAGAAGTCTGATAACCAGTCTTGCTAAGGGGTATCGTGTTACCTAGTAACTGGGCTGCAGCCCCGGATCTAGATTTTTTTTGAGGCGGGGCAAAAACTGCTGTCTGCCGCCCTACGCCAATATTTTATGGGGATGCGCTAAGTTAGCCCGTGAAATATGGCCGTGGCGCCCATATGCCCGAAATCATTTTTGGGCACTGGTGGCATAAGAATGTCTTTTACATGAAACCAATACCATGATAGTGAAATTTATTTTTGGGTGTTTCGTTTCATTTTGAATTTGTGTGCCTCTAAAAAACACCCTGTACTTGGTACTTATTGAAAGACCTACACTGTCCTCCCATACCTAGTAACACTGTTATTTGAAAGTAAAAACCAATTATTTTTAAAAGAGTAACCGTGGAGTTTCTTGCCGGCTCTTCTCCATAGGAAGCGACCAATTGGAACCGTGCACCTAGCTTCTGACGTTTCATAAGTGCCCATGTAGGTTTATGTGAAATAAAATATTTTGAATTTGAATGAAATTCAAACATTCTCAAAATGAAAATTTTGCTAGCAACATATTAATCAAATGTTATTGATCGTTAAAGCGCCAATCCAAAAGGGGTGCTAATACTATTGTAAAAAAAACTTTATACAAAAAAAAACTACCGACTTCCAAAAAAAAACACTACAAAGTGAAAAATAACTTTAATTTCGGAAGTCGGTGTCTTGGGTTCTGTGTTTTCGTTTTTTGCCACCGACTTCCGAAATTAAAGTTATTTTTCACTTTGTAGTGTTTTTTTTTGGAAGTCGGTAGTTTTTTTTTGTAAAAAGTTTTTATTTTTCACTTTTTAGTTGTGGTACCTACACCACACACATTCGAATACCACTACCTACTTTCAAACAAAAAAAGAATTTTCTAAATCGGTCCACAAATGACGGAGAAATCGGTGGACATACATAGGCCCCAGTTTGCCCTAGATCCGGGGCTGCTAGGCTGTGGAGGTCAGATAGGCAGTCGCTCCATGTATTCAGCTGCATCAGGTGAGACTGGAAGCCGACCCTAACTAAGCTTTAGGCAGATTATGCTAATTAGGTACTAGTTTATATCAGACGTAAAGCCAGGCAACAAAAAAAAAATTTGACACTTAAGTTGGTATTTTCAGGTCATAATTAGTAGGTATAGTAATATCATCTGCGTAGCCTTTTTAACCGACTTCCAAAAAGGAGGAGGTTATATGTTCGTCGCGAGTTTGTTTTTTTTTTTTTTTTGACAAAAGACGAAAATTCAAAACTAAAGACACCGCCTTCCGAAATTAAAGTTATGTTTCACTTTGTAGTGTTTTTTGGAAGTCGGTTGTTTTTTTTTGTAAAAAGTTTTTCCTAACTATGTTGGGGTCGGCTTCCAGTCTAACCATATGCAGCTGAATATCAGTATTTTACATGAAGCAACTGCCTGTTTGACCTCCACTACCCAGTTATATTTTTGTGTAATCATAAATTCCCGCTGTGTAAACCTGCTCAGCAAATCGACCGTCAAATCAGCTGGTGTGATTGATTTGTTGACAGAATTGACAACAACCATTAATAATAACAATTCTACATGGATCTTTTGGCGTTTAAAATGACGTTGACATGGGTAAACATTTGTGAAATGTCACTTGAAATGTAGGTATTCACAAAATAAGATGGCGGCTTTAGTTCCGATTTTGGCCACGCGTGAAAATGACCTTGTAGCGCTAACCTTATCCTATCCTAATTTGTATTTACATGACGGCGCGTCTAAAGGTTTTACGACGCTAAACTTACGGAGTTGATTTTAGAACGATTATGACAGCTGTCAACTTGACGTAACCCCGAGTACAGAGAAGGCGGCCGGCTGTCAAAAAAAAGCAAGATCAAAATGATGGGTCGAACCCGGCATTGATTAATGGCGACTGAGATATTGGTAATCATTGTGACTACCCTTGCAGGGCAGTGAGTTGATTGATGTGCGCTCGCGCTCACGTACTGAGATTACCGTACCGAGATTTGTGACTATTCAGAATATTATTGACTTTCATTTACTTACATCTCCTGATCTCCTCGCCCGCATAAGAGACAGTAAGACCTCTTATGATAAAGACCACTTAATGCCTTTATACATTTGATTGTATATATATTTGTAATCACGTTCTCGAAATTGGCTCAATATAGAGGTTTACGGGGGCGAAAAATCGATCTAGCTAGGTCTCATATCTGGGAAAATTCGTTTTCTCCGTATTTTCACCCGAGCAGAGCTCGGTCGCCCAAAGTTTAGAACAAGATAGCTACTTTAGAATAATGACATGACAGCATGGAATTAGTAAGTACCTACTATTATGGCAGCATGGAATTAGTAAGTACTTACTATCATGGCAGCATGGAATTAGTAACTACCTACTATCATGGCAGCATGGAATTAGTATGAACTTTCCTCCATTATTAAATAAGCATACTCAAATTTCACCAGAGCAGAGCTCAAACTACTTTCAAATAAGCACATAAAAGACACCTTTGAACGTCATTTACAAGAAAGTAGAATTGATTCTAGTTGCCCCTTCCAAAACGTAGTTTCATATGGAGACGAATGGACAAGAAACTCTTATTCTTGTAAAATCTTTTACAATATTTTGCATACATTACCCAGTGACTCAGTGTGCGCACAGCCTTAAAGGATGTACCAAAATGACTTTTGTTCTCGACCTTACACACAAAATGGGCCTAAAGCAATGACCTATAATGAACTGATCTAATCTTATTAAACTATTCCGATGATCTAACCATGCAAAATAAATTACACACCGCTTTGAGCATGACATTACGTTCCAAGCGTATTTACTAAGGCTTTGTTTAAATTATGCGTTATCCTTTATTATTAAATGAGCAATATTTGTATATTATATGTATTTGTAATCAAGCTCGGCTCTAACGATTTCAAAGAAAGTTGAAATATAGGGGTTTACGGGGGCGAAATATCGATCTAGCTAGGTCTCATATCTGGAAAAAATCGTTTTCTCCGTATTTTCACCCGAGCAGAGCTCGGTTGCCCAAAGTTATATAATTAATAATGACATTAGAATAATAACATTAGAATAATGACAATAGAATAATGATATTAGAATAATGACAATAGAATAATGATATTCGAATAATGACATTAGAATAATTAAATGAGAATAATGACATTAGAATAATGATATTAGAATAATGACATTAGAATAATGATATGGCAGCATGGAATTAGTATGGACTATACATGGATTAGTATGATCTTTTCTATACTATTAAATGAGCATTCAACAGAGCAGAGCTCGGTCGCCCAGGTACCACAAACTTAAACGCGCATTTCCTACATATTACTATCGTCTGCTTACACTTTTCCTTACTGCCTATGTTGTGGTCAGCTTCCAGTCTAACCGGATGCAGCTGAATACCAGTATTTTACATGGAGCTACTGTTTATCTGACCTCAACTTACTGGATGACACGATACCCATCGGTAAGACTGGTAATCCATTGGTAAAAGAGAGACTAACTATCTGACCTCCACAACCCAGTTACTGAGTAGTTGTCAGACTTTCAGGCTTCTGACGACCCGTAACGACTGTCAAAGATCTACAAATGACAGCCGGGGCTTAGCGTGGTTTACGAGGCACAGAGGGGTCTCAATATTAAGTGGATGGGCACCCAGCCACGGATCGACCTCGGCAAGCTTTGCTTAACCTTGAAAATCGACCCGTGCCACGAGTCCCTACATACTTACTTATTTATAAATTTCTTAAAAACCACAGGCGTTCTCCTGTCCAAATTTCAATAATTCTTACGAAATTTCCATAGAAAATGCACTTTAAGCTATCCCGAATTTTCCAATTTTCCCGGCAACTTTTCAGATTTTTTTTCCGTATGAACCTGGTTCGGACTATCACGAACATTTCAAAACAAAAATTTGCCAGATCAGTCTAGCCGTTCTCAAGTGATGTGCTTACCAACGAACAGCATCTCATTTTATTTATACGAAAATGTAAAAAATGGTATATACCATAGATTTATAGAAGATATTGACGTACATTTTGTCCACGAGATTTATTCACAACGCGTCAATATAACCAAGCCCTTACACAAGTCCTATGACTAACAAATGTCACATTACAAAATTAATAGCCTTCTGGGTTATTTGTTCTTTGTGTAATGATGAATGGGTGACCAAAACAGGCTCATTGTGGCCTCCCATAATAGGCTGAGGCGTCGAATTGTGACTGAGGTCAGGAGTTCAAACCGCACCTGTAGAGTTATTGAAAAGACACTTCTGCTATTTGCATCCGTTTGGATACTTATTTCTATGTATCCAAACGGAACAAAAAGATCGAAGGAGCTCGTGGCTAAGTAATAACAGCCGCACGGGTCGATCATTCACCGTAGGCACGGGCTTGCGGACGGTGAGCAATGGGTAGATCGCCGTCCGAAAAGGACCAAGCCCGGGTCGACGGCACGTTGTGTTCCACGCGCGCCTCAAAGAGATGTCAGCAGAATTGACGGAGTCCGCTAGGTCCAATTCCTGCCGGGGCTGCGAATAAGGGCCGAAAGGGACATCGCGGCCCGCAACAGGGCATCCGAAGGAACACGGGTGGGTTTTAGTCAATAAGAGTCTGACACGCCCTCCCGCTCCACCCAGAGTGGGAGAAGTTATTTAATAATTTCCCAACCAAAAAAAAATTAAAAAGTTATCTACGCTTGCCGGGGTTGGTCCGTGGATGGGTGACCATCCATTACATATCGACACTACTCTATGCCTCGGAAAATACGTTAAGCCGTTGGTGCCGACTATCATTCGTAAATCTTTGACAGTCGTTACGGTTAGTCAGAAGCCCAAAAGTCTGACAACCAGTCTTACCAAGAGGTATCGTATTACCCAGTACCTGGGTTTTGGAGGCCAGATAGGCCATTCCTGTATGTAAAATACTGGTATTCAGTTACATCCGGTTAGACTGGAGGCCGACCCCAACATAGTCGGGAAAAGGTCGGTTCCTGTCAAACAGGGCACCTGCCATCTAATCTCTTCATCACCCTTGGTTGACTGGTAGACTTTTTGTGTGTGAGAAGTTTAAATAAATAAAAAAGGCAGATTGATTATTCGAAGTAAAGTTCATATTTAGTTGGTGATTGCAAAATGCATAGTTTTTCAGTCAGTCAGCTAAAAATTTATGAAAGATAGGACTATTTTATGTTAATTATTGCAACCTTTTTATTTCACTTAATTTAGTAGCCAATTATATCATTATTAATATCCATCGATCCATCAAAAAGGATGTCTAGATCAATCAATCAATCAAGCTTAGATAGGATCACTAAATTAAGATTAAATCATTCTTCTAAATATTAATCAAATTGTTGCAAAATAAAATCAGTCTGTGAGTGTCATTGCAGCACAGTATTAATATGAGCAGTATGGAAACTAAGCTATTTGTTGAAATAATGGGGATAATGCCAGGGTCAAAAAAAAAAACTTGAGAGGTGTCAAGGGACTCCCGGATGGAACGAAGTTCTTTTCGATTAATTAGTGAAGGAATTGTAATAAAATGAGTAGGTAAGTGAGTGCATACGCCACACACACAGCGTACACCGCAGCACCACACAATACCAAAATAGGGAATAATGCGGCGTTTTCCCGTGATTTTAATGGAGCCAAAAGAGAGGTCTTTTTCTCCTGATTTCGGGGACCTCAAACTTGATAGGTCTACGACCTCTGGCTCCAAAGTTAAGACCCGGGGGGGTGAGGTAACCCTGAAGGGGCACGGGGGAGGGGGGAGAAGAAGAGGGACGGGGGTGGTGTGCAGGGGGTGTATCGGGATCAGGGGGTCGCGGGAGGATATCGAGGGGAGGTTCGGGGGTAGGTTATATATTTAAGAGAGTTGTAAGATATACTTAATTACAGATATTGGGGGTCAAAAGAAAAGGGGGTCAAAAATGGGGTCTAACTGAATCTAGGTTCTAGCTGAGAGAGGGGTTCTAGGGGGGAGGGGGGGAATTTTATCAAAACTTTAATATTCCCAGCCGTTTCCGAGATATTTAAAATTTAAAAAAAAAGTGTCGTTACACAATAAAAAACTGTCGTTACAACTTCTGGTCTTAATTTTTTCCATCTAGCCCCCTTTCGATAAGGAACTTCGTTCCAAAAAGGAACGAGCATTGTACACCATACTTGCTCCAGAAGGGTTTTGAATTTCAGACTATTAAGTCCAGGTTTCCTCAAGATATTTTCCTTTATCCAGAACACACCAGTGGTGGCCCAGTGGTAACCCACGACTTACGGTCGTGGATTCGAACCCAAGCAGACACTTTACTTTATGTAAATAATTTCATCACCACTGCTCTTAAAACGGTGAAGGAAAACATTGTGAGGAAACCGACATGTCCTAGAACCAAAAATTCGAAGATATGTGACATTACCAACCGCGCTGGGCCCGCGTGGTGGATTATAGCCCACTCCCTCTCACAGAGATGAGGCCTGTGTCCCAGCAGTGGGTAACACTGTTGGGACACAAGCCTCATCTCTCATTATAGGCTGATCATCTATGAAATGAGCACCTTCGGGAAAGCAGATACAATCATACATGGCAATTTTAACCGATTTCAAAAAAAGGAAAAGGTTCTCAATTCGTCGGGATATTTTATTTTTGTGTATCTTTCCCGATTACTCGAAGACGGCTGGACCGATTTTAAAAATTATTTTTTTGTTTGATAGGGGCTTTCAAGTTTGTCCCATTGTCATTTGGTCACGATCTGATGATGGGATCTTGGAGAAATCGAGGGAAGTCTTCAAATATTATAGGCACATCTATAGCAATTTGGTTATTTTTGATGAGCAGTTGACATTAGGCTATTGTAACTTAGATAAATTACAAACCAAATCAACAAAAAAGTGAAAAAAAAAGCTGTGGTTTGGAAGTCGATTGTATTTTTTGTAAAAAGTTTTTTTACACTATATGCTGAGCCAGGACCTCATCCTGGTTTCGATTCCCAGGTCTGGCAAAGAGTTACTGGGTTTTTCCATCAGTAATTTCTCAGTAGCAGCCCGGAGTCTGGATTTGTGCCCGGTTGATGGCAATAGGCTCGCCCCCTATTACATGGGACTCTAACGAAATTGTGTATGTACCTACACTTCTGCTTAACTCTTCGGGGAATGCTGGCAGGATGTTATGTTGGTTATCTTCCCTTTACGAACTGTTCTATGTTCTATGTTGTTCTATGTTATAGGGTTTGGTTTCCGCACTTAGTCCGTAAGGTGGACCATTGTGCGTGGGCCATGGCAGCCGCTTGGTGGTTATTCCAACCAGCCCACCTCCCTCCAGAAGCTAATTAAATCTCCTGGTCTGTTCAGAACATCTGTGTAGGACCTGGGTGACCCGAGGGTTTCTGGTCTAATCTGGGTGACGCCTGTGCATTCAAAAAGCACGTGCGCTACGGTTTCCTCAGCCTCCATGCACGCCCTGCACAGAGGACTGTCCGTTATGCCTATTATGTGGAAGTGTTTGTTTAGCGAGCAGTGCCCCGTGATGGTCCCCGTCACCATGCGCAGGCCGTTCCTGTCCAGGCGCAATAAACGCCTAGTTAGCCTGCTATCCAAGGATGGCATAGCTTCCCTGAACTGCCTGCAGCCCGGTGTCGAGGTCCACCAGTTCTCTGCTTGTGTGTGGGTGAACTCCTGTAGCCACCTGCGTATTTGGTTGAAGGGGATTGACGAACTGTTTTACAAACTCTACTACGTTTTTGTTGATATTTAAAATAGGAACCTACTATTCAGCTATACCTACAGCAGTGGTAGCCTAGTGGTGTGACCATCAGACCAGGGATGTAACGGATATCCGTATCCGCATCCGTAACTGCGGAGCATCCGCATAAATTTTGATATCCGCAAAACATCCGCTTCCTCAAGTTTTGTTTTTAAAAGCTCCACATCCTCATAATTCTACGGGGATGTGACCCTACCTACGTTGTTCGCTCAAATTGTGTTTTTTTTTTTAACTCGCTCTGAGCTAAATGTGCGGGCTAGGAGTGACGCGTACCTATTGCCTGAATTCGCAGTGTCCCTATCCAGTGACAGACGATCGGCTGCACGTGACAGTGGTGGCATGATTGTGGTGACAGTTGTCAAAACAAGGGCAATTTTTCATACGACATCTGCATCAGCACCCTCATCCGCATGCTCAATAAAGAATTTTCCAATATCCGTATCCTCATCCGCATCCTCAAACCCGATTATCTCGATATCCTCATCCGCATCCTCATCCGTTATACGACATCCGTTACAACCCTGCATCAGACTGCCAAGTTATAGGTCTCGAGTTCGAACCCAAGGCACGCAACTCTGACTTTTCAGATTCATGTGCGTATTGTATAATTAATTGCTTCAAAAACGGTGTAGGAAAACATCGTGAGGAAACCGGCATCCCTGAGAGATATTTCTCGACGGCATGTGAATCCAAGTCAGAGGCCCATGGGTGGCTTTAAAAAACTCTGACACCAGGTTAGTCACTAGCTGCATCCGTTTAGACTGGAAGCCGACCCCAACATAGTTGGAAAAGATGATACAATTCTAATATAGATACATATTTTATCCGCAAAGGTTACATCCTCATGATATTTAGATTTAGATCAAACAATAAAGAAATATCGAAAGTTTCTGACCTGGCATTTTAAATCGACCGTTCCAAGGTTTTTCTACACATTAATCATTGTTTGGTAGCTACTAGCTACTAAAACAGACAATATTTTTTAAGTTATGACTGTGCTAACAGATGGTTTATGGTCTTGTATAAATTATTCGTGTTTAAATAAAAGTTAAGTTAGAAAATGAACGTGGACAAAGTAGAAGAAGTATCTAAGGATAATAATATACATAGCATACTTTTTATTATATACAATCAAGTATTTCTATCTGAACAGACAGCTGTGCTGCTGGGGAGTTTGTTGCGCCACTTCTTCCCAGCTAAAGCACTAGGAAGTCGTGAAGGGTGGGCGTTTTGGGGGACTGTCTTATGTAATTTTGACGTTCGAAAAGTGCTGATTCTCAGCCTAATTTGAATAAATAACTTAACATAACATCACGCCTTGTTTCCCCGAAGGGTTGGGCAGAGGTGTCCCTGTAGCAGGTATACCCACATTTCGCCAGTTATGTTTAAGTCCCGTGTAATAGGGGGCGAGCCTATTGCCATCAACCGGGCACAAATCCAGACTCCGAGCTGCTACTGAGAAATTTCAGATAGAAAAACCCAATAACACTTTGCCTGACTCGGGAATCGAACCCAGGATCTCATGCTCAGCAGTAGCGCTTGCGACCACTAGACCAACGAGGCAGTCGAGGCGAGGAATTTGAATAAATGACTTTTGATATTGATTTTGAATAATAATCGGCTCGTAATGTTGGAAGATTCCTCTCTGGAGCACTGACTGCTGGTAAAATTGACCCTGTTCGCGATACTTACCATTTTTATTAAATGTATTTTTGAATGTTTTTATATTCTTTTGAAAATAAATATTTTTAAATGTATTGGATATGTAAGCGGAATCATCATCATCTACCCAGCCTTTTCCAAACTATGTTGGGGTCGGCTTTCAGTCTAACCGGCTGCAATTGAATACCAGTATTTTACATGGAGCGACTGCCTATCTAACCTCCAACAACCCAGTAACTTGGTAATACGATACCCCTTGGTAAGAATGGTTGTCAGACTTTCGGGCTTCTAACGACCCGTAATTGTCAAAGATCTACAAATGACAGCCGGAATCAACGACTTAACGTGCTTTCCAAGGCACGGAGGGGTCTTGGTATGTAAAGATGGTCATCCATCCACGGACCAACCGCGACAAGCGTAGCTTAACCTGATCTATCGACCCGTGCGACTATTATTACTTAGCTACAAGCTTGTATGTAAGCGGAATTTAATAATAAAATCGTTTATTGCACTTTGAGATTGGAAGTGCTTTCTGCTTTTTCTGCTGACCCCTATGGAAGAAAGGTGTGTATTAATGTATGTATAGATGGTCATTTTGCATCCAGCACAATCCACCTATAATGTTCCCACTGCTGGGACACAGGCCCCCCTCTGGGAGTGGGCTGTAATCCACCACGCTAGTCCAGTGCGGGTTGGTAGATGTCACATGTCTCATGAAATTATTTCAAGACTTGTCTTGTCTGACAAGTCTTGTCAGTTCATCATCATCATCAGCCTATAAATGTTCCCACTGCTGGGACACAGGCCTCTTCTCTGTGAGAGGGAGTGGGCCGTAATCCACCACGCGGGCCCAGTGCGGGTTGGTAGATGTCACATGTCTTCGAGTTTTTGTTTCTAGGACATGCCGGTTTCCTCACGATGTTTTTCTTCACCATTTTGAGAGCAATGGTGATGAAATTCTTTACACAAGGTAAAACGCTCGCTTGCTTGGTTACCACAGGGCCAATACTGGTCTCGTTAGGCCACCACTGGTCTCGCTGGGCCACCCCCGCTCTCCATGAGAACATGACTGTGTTGGCATCCTGCCAAAAATCAACGTTGTAAATATTTTCTAAAACTTCGAAACACTTTTCAAAACCAAATCTCTCTTCAAGTATTTATGGTTGTCGGCAACTACCTACCTACTTAATTTCCGTCAAGTAGATCGTCGACTTATTCAAACAGTTTTAAAACAACAAATAAAAAAAATGGCCACTGCCGTGTCCTATCTCCTACCCGGATCAAACCATACACGTAACATCCTGCGGTTTTCACCTCCATGGCTAAAAACCCATTTAAAATAATAGGCTTCTCAAACATTTATCTTGAACCAAATAGTTTGGTAATCCCCAAAAAGAGTGATTCATTGTTATAGATTTTTTTTCCTTATGCGGATATTCATATGTCGCAGGTAATAATATTATTTCAAATATTTTGATTAATGTCTATGTAGATATTAAGTTGGGCTTGTAGCGAGTAATAACAGCCACACGGGTCGATCGATCACGTTAAGCTACGCTTGCCGTGGTCGGTTCGTGGATGGGTGACTATCTTTACATACCGAGACCCCTCCTTGCCTCGGAAAGCCTTTGGTCCCGGGAAACGGGAAAGTCTGACAACCAGCCAATAATAATTATGCAATATTGTCTTTGGTTCGTGGCCTTGACATCAACCAATGAACCAGTGTTATAGTTACTAGGAACAATATTGTCAAACTTTTTTACTACTTGAATACGAGGCTTTTGGCTACTTTTGTTTTGTGTGTATTTTGTAGTTTTTAAAAAAGTGCGTTTTGTTTGTGCAGAATAAACAAGTTTTCTTTCTTTTCTTTTTTTATTACCCAGGATTGTGGAGGTCAGATAGGCAGTCGCTCCAATTAAAATACTGGTATTCAGCTGCATCCGGTTAGACTGGAAGTTGACCACAATATATTTGGGAAAAAGCTAGCAGATGATGATGATGTTGAAATTGAGTAAACAAGAACATGACCTCTGAATTTTTTTGAGCAGTCTTTAGAGATCGTAAGATATGATATTTTGGCGCCGTCTATTTAAAAGTTATAGGTATGAACATTACCTTGAACATACACTTGAAAGATTATCTTAGAGAAATATCATTTCATGTCATTATAAGTAGCTAGGAACATTTTTTTTATGCCATAAGTACATGTATTTCCCAAAAGCTTACCTTCGAAGTAATTGCGTAACACACAACGGCAATTCCTTTCATTTCGACAATTCAACAAGATTTATTGCGTGATTCGTTGTTGAGGAAACGAACTTTTCAAAAAATATGAAGCAACTAGCCGCGCCCCGCGGTTTCACCCGCTTAAGTCCCGATCCCGTGGGAATATCGGGATAAAAAGTATCTTATGTCCTAACTTAGGTCATGGTTTACGCATGTGCGAAATTTCACCCAAATCCGTTCAGCCGTTTTGGCGTGAAAGCGTAACAAACGTCAGAAGCTAGGTGCACGACTGCTCTTTTAAAAATAATTGGTTTTACAATATTTTCAAATTACAGTGTTAAGCCCACGTTCACGCAGACGTAAAAATATCACGGCAGGATTTTATCGCGCACTGGATTTTCAACTCTCGGTGTTTGAACCAAGCGTCGAGAATTCCACAGAGAGCATCCCAGCACGTCGAAAAAACACACTGTTGGATTTTCAACCCTCGGCGCTAAGCAGAGCGTTGAAAATCCAGTGTGAGAAAAATGCACTTTCGCATTTTATCAATTTCCTTCAAAATCCGTCGGATTGTGATTGAAAGTGTGTTACGCAATTGGGGTGTCGAAATTCTTTGAGTCTCGAGGGAAAAGGTGACTTCTAGGCTAGCATACACCATTGTTAACGACATCATCACTTACCATCAGGTGAGACAGTGGACAAATGTGTGCGGGTCTAACCAGTATCTATTTTGTTAAGTACCTAGTACTTGTTAACCTACCCTGTCCTCCCATACCTATTAACAGAGTCATTTGAAAACATTGTAAAAGCCAATTAATTTTAAAAGAGTAACCGTGGAGTTTCTTGCCGGCTCTTCTCCATAGGAAGCGACCAATTGGAACCGTGCACCTAGCTTCTGACGTTTCATAAGAGCCCTTGTAGGTTTATGTCAAATATTTTAAATATTGTGTTTTTTAAATTTAGGGAATTTAGTAGTTATTATTTTTATTTTTTAGATGTTATTTTATGTATTACTAGTTTTTTACGTTTTTTTTTGTTTTAAATTGTAGATAAGTTAATTTTAAGACCGCGCTATCGCAGTAGGTTTACACCTGTAACGATAGTTGTAAGGGAAATTTTAATAAATAAATAATAATAAAATATTGAAGCGAAAACTTCTTTAGGCGCGTTGGGCATTTTTGAGATGGGACTAAACCATTGATTTGCAATCTATTACCGACACCGTGGAGGAACAGACATCAACGCGTTGATTACCGCGGTGCCGATTATTTTTCAAGTTTTCACTTCTGTCGGCACTCCCGGAGTGCCACTGTTTTTTTTTTTACAATTGAATTTGATACCGAACAAATATACAGACAACATCTAGACATTTTGCAGAATGTCTGTATTTTGAGTTTACCTGCGACATTCTTTCTAGATATTGTTAGATAACAGAAAAGCGTTTCGATATTATAATATAATATAATATAACTCTTTCACAACAGAGTTTAAAAAATGAGCGATTTAACACAATTCTTATGAAGATGTAGAGTCGAGCTGTATACAGGCTGTTACAAATAGAAATTGCAACAATCATTCGCAAAAAAAAACATACAAACAAAACAGTTCATGAATAAACGGAATTAAAATACATAATGTACAGGTATATACAAATAATCTAAAATATAAATAATACTTTATATTTTAAATTATATTAATATTATAAATAATACTTTTTGCAGATAAAACATAAATAATAGTTAAATGAAATGTTAGTATCTTATTCGCGATCTCCTGACTTTGATTATATGTATGTTAGTTAAAACATCTCCTAAAACAGAGCTTCCTCTCTCCTACCCTTTTTGCTGTGCCCTACAGGGTCCATAATGATCTAAATTATATAATTACCACCTAAGTACACATTATGGTAAAGCAATAAAGATATTGAGTAATGAAAACAGTGGTTTTAGGTTTCCGTACGTCGGAATGAAAAAAACATAACCCTTATAAGATCACTCGTGTGTCTGTCTGTCCCTGGGACCTGGGAATCGAACTCAGAATCGCATGCTCAGCAGTAGCGCTTGTTGACTAGACCAGCGAGCCAGTCCGGATACTGGTACCAGTATACCAGGTGAGTCTTCACAAAAGGAAAAAGGACATAGGAAAATTTGGTGGTAGAAATCTACCTACATAGAGTTTTTCATTGAAACCATTATTGCCTACTGCCAAACCTTCTACACGTGCTGCTTGTGGGTAAAGTACACGCAGAGGGCCTACAACGTGATACCCGTTCAAATAATAGGTTAGGTTAGGTTAGGATGGAGGGTTTAGGATGTTGATGGGGCTTCCGCGCTTCTGCAGCGCTTCGCAGATGTTCGCGGAAGCCCGTGTTGACGACTTTCATGCCTTAATGAGAAAGCGGGCGGCGTCAATAAAGGGTAGGTTGCGTGGAAGCTCCAACAGCATCTTAAAAACATTGGTCGACAAGGTGGGCAACCCCTTCTATGTTCTATGTTATGGGGTTTTGGTTTCCGCACTTAGTCCATAAGGTGGATTGTACGTGGGCCATGGTGGCCGTTTGGTGGTTATTCCAACCAGCTCACCTCCCTCCAGAAGTTAATTAAAACTCCTGGTCTGTTCAGCCCCTTTATTAGGCACTGGATGCGGAGGCACGTGCCAACATGTGTTGAGCCACGTAATTATTAGTTGTTGTTTGGTTAGTTTTACAAACATAGTTTCTAAGTCTTTGTTACTAATACTATATGGATTGTATGTATATTTTATGTTTTATGTGTGATCCGCAATAAATGAAATATTATATATTATTGTTTCGTTTCGAATTCTAGTAAATTTAAAAACAATTAGTAAACTATCTATCATTCTGATTCGATAGTTAGGTAGTAGGTATGCCATTTAAGGTAGGATTGCCAACCGTCCTGTTTTCCAGGACATGTCCTGCTTTTTGGGATGTCCTGGATAGTTTATAAGTAACGTCCTGGGTTTTTTTAAAGGATCTTGGTAAAGTCTTGTAATTTAAGCGCCTTCAACCTTATGTTTATCGGTTGGCCCCGCGGCCCCGCGTTTGAAGGTCAAAACTCTTTTCTATGACCTTCAAACGCGGGGCGCGGGGTATTTTAAAAATTAAGATGTAACGTGCTCTCTGCTTGTTGTCACACTACTATTTTCGAAGTAGTCCACTTAGAGCACCCGTCCGAATAGCACCTGCGACTCACCGGCTTACTGCTGAGATGTATTTGTTTTACAGGACGTTATTAAATGAAAGATGTCGATAAAACAAATTTCGTATGTACGTAAGTATGTCTAATTAAAAAACATTCTAGTGATTTTTATTGATATCTTTCATTTAATAACGTCCTGTAAAACCAGTACATCCCAGCAGTAGGTTGCTGAGTCGCAGGTGCTATTCGGACGGGTGCTCTAAGTGGACTACTTCCTATTTTCGCACACTAAGAGCTCTCTCTATCTAACTGTTAGATAGAAAGAACTCTAGTGCGGGAAAATTGAGTTTCATTGAACCTGTTTACATTGCGTGTTGCTATTATCTACTGCTCTTATACTGCGTCCTGTTTTAAATCTGGAATGTCCTGCTATTTTCACCTTCTAATCCTGGTTTTCAAAATTTGGGGTTGGCAACCCTAATCTAAGGAATATTAAAATTACACTGTCGGGGTTTACAACCACATCCTGTATACACAAGCTATTAGTTAAATGTCAAAAACGTGGTCATCGTACACGTGACTTAGTTTAAAGCTACCGTGATGGTTATAACATACCTTCACGACTTAATTCCTCAAAGAGATATGCAGAACTGGCGAGCTTTTGAAGTCCCACCATTAATGCTGATTGGGTTGCCTCGATACTGCAGCGCATCAGGGATGTTTGCTGAAGCATGCGTTGACTGCTTCTACACTGTGATGCGGAAGCGGTGCGCATCCCTGGTTAGTAGGGTGCGGGGCAGCACCAACAGCATCTTGTCTATGATAGCAAGCAGGCTAGATTGTGCATTTGTGAGCCACTGCTGCAAGGTATCGGCTGCGCCTGTCACCTTGAAGCAGTGATGTCACAAATTGTTTCTGTGTTAATGTTTTTTTTGTAAGTTACTAACACTATGAGTCTTGTTGCTTGAATTATTAAAATTAAATTAAAGTACCATTAAAAGTTACTTTATTTCGAGCGTTTTGCCAATCTTTTTAACGGACTTCCAAAAAAGAGGAAGTTATATGTTCGACGCGTATGTCTGTTTTTTTTTTTTTTTTTTATTTCTATTTCCACCGATTTGCTCCGTCATTTGTGGACCGATTTTGAAAATTATTTTTTTGTTTGAAAGGGTATGCTCCCAAATTGGTCCCATATAAATTTTATTAACTTTGCTCGGGTAGTTTTTTAGTTAGCTACAAAATACGTATTTTTTTCCCACTTAGTAATCTTAGTATGTAGATGATATAATAAGTTCCTGTCACTGGTAGCAGGTAGTGGTATTCGAATGTGTGTGGGGTAGGTACCACAACTAAAAAGTGAAAAATAAAAACTTTTTACAAAAAAAAACAACCGACTTCCAAAAAAAACACTACAAAGTGAAAAATAACTTTAATTTCGGAAGTCGGTGGCAAAAAACGAAAACACAAAACCCAAGACACCGACTTCCGAAATTAAAGTTATTTTTCACTTTGTAGTGTTTTTTTTGGAAGTCGGTTGTTTTTTTTTGTAAAAAGTTTTTTATACGTGCAGTCTATGGGTCATATATACGCAAAAGGCAATCAACGCCCTGCGCGTTCAGTACAACAATGCCTTTAGGATGTTGATGCGACTGCCGAGGTACTGCAGCGCGTCGGGCATGTTTGCCGACGCTCGTATTGATGGTTTCCATGCCATCCTCAGAAAGAGAGCTGCATCGTTGCTAAGCCGTGCCCGTGGCAGTGGCAACAGCATTCTTAGCGTTGTGGCTGGCAGAATTGATTGTCCAATATTGTGGCATTGTGTACAGTTACAAGTCTCAAAAAACAACAATTGACAAAATTATTTCGATTTTTATGTATTTATTTTGTGCTTCTATGATTTAATTAATTTAAAGATTTTAATGAATTTTTAATTTTATTTGTAATATATTGATATTTTAAACATTTTAGTAATTTAGAGTCTGATATTTTGATCTTAGTAATGATAGTGTGATTGTGGTGTTTATTTGAATACTAACATAATTCTTAAGTATTTCTACTAACAAAAACTTTTTACAAAAAAAAACAACCGACTTCAAAAAAAAAACACTACGAATTGAAAAATAACTTTAATTTCGGAAGTCGGTGTCTTTGGTTTTGAATTTTCGTTCTTTGTCACCGACTTCCGAAATTAAAGTTATTTTTCACTTTGTAGTGTTTTTTTTTTGAAGTCGGTTGTTTTTTTTGTAAAAAGTTTTTATTTTTCACTTTTTTAGTGGGGTACCTACCCCACACGAATTCGAATACCACTACCTGCTATGTAAATAACAGTGACAAGAAGTTATCATATCATCTACATACTAAGTGGGAAAAAAGACGTATAATTGAAGCTAACTCAAAAACTACCCCAGCAAAGTTAATAAAATTTATATGGGACCACCTCTGAAGTATGATCTACCAAACAAAAAAAGAATCATCAAAATCTATTCATAATTGGCGGAGTAATCGCGTAACAAACATACAAAAAAAAAAAAAACATACAGACGAATTGAGAACCTCCTCCTTTTGGAAGTCGGTTAAAAATATGGATCATTGTGTCTGAGTCAAATAAATAAAAAAAATTAAACCACAAATCCTAACTCTGGGTTGTTTAATAAAGGTAAACCTTGCTCGACTCGGTGATTGAACCCAGGATCTCATACTGAGCAGGCGCCCTAGCGACCACTAGTCCGTAGCCTGACCCTGCTTGCCTTTCTTTTCAGGTAATACAAGAATGATGTTTATTTACTATAGGTACTAATATTGTAAAGAGGAAAGATTTATATTTTTGTATGTAACGAATAAACTTAAAAACTACTGGACCGCTTTGAAAAATTATTTCAGCAATGGATAGCTACATTATCAGCAAGTAACATAGGCTATATTTTATCCCCGTACTCCCACGGGAACGGGAACTACGCGGGTGAAACCGCGTGACGTCCGCTAGTAAAATAATTAACCAAATGAAATGTATTTCTGATTTTTACGATAGTTTCCTCTTTTATTAATGGATGTTAAACTTTATCATTTATTCTTAAACTACTTTTCGTAGATGTAACTGCTTGAGCACTATTTTTTTGTTAGATTTATACAAAATATTAATAACAATATTTTGTAATTTGTTTATTGTCAAAAAGACTGGTTCTTTAAACGTCAACGAATTATAACGTTGTAGAGTAAATTCAGATTCAAAATATTTTATTTGACATAAACCTACAAGGGCACTTATGAAACGTCAGAAGCTAGGGTACAGGTTCAAATCGGTCCAGCCGTCTTCGAGTAATCGGGGAACATATTTAAAAAAATAAAAAATCCCGACGAATTGAGAACCTCCTCCTTTTTTTTTGAAGTCGTTTAACAATGAGATTCCTGAAGAAATCTATATGAAATCTAAATGATTACAATGACCCTGAAGTCGGAAAACGGACGCAAAAGGTCATCGACACCTCATGTCTTTGCTTTGTTAAAACAATTAACAGTTTTAATTGTTTTATTATAAAGATTTATATTTGTTTAAGATCTAGCTGAGTAGAAAATGAGTCAGTTCTTTGTCATAATATGTAGGTACCTATCTGTGTGGGAAGGAGGGTATTCGAGGAAAATCCGTTGTTATAGTGTGGTTTTAATAGTTTGGCAAATAAACTAAACAAAACAAGATGACATGGGTCTGCGTTGGATCTGTGATTAAGCGATTGACTTTGGTGCTACACAATATGTAAAAAAAAACCTGTCAGATCCGTAAAGAGCACAGGTACTGCAATAATATTACCAAAAAGTTATTTTTTTATTATTATTGACCACATAAATATACTTTCAGTACGATACATAAATGAGAACGCCACAATTGCGGCGATAAGTCCCCTCTTTGAGGAGTGGCTAGAGAGACGCCACAGCGTCCTCACCTTCCGTCTGACGCAGGTCCTCACCGGACACGGTTGTTTCGGGAGGTTCCTGTTCAGGATAAGGCGGGAGGAAACGCCCGGGTGTCACCATTGTGTGGATAGCCTGGAGGACACGGTAGAGCATACAGTGGAGGTCTGCCCGGCGGACGGAGCATCGCTGTGTCTTCGTGGATGCGATCGGCGGCGGTGATCGCTCGCGCCCGGCCCTGGTCCAGGCCATGATACGTAGCAAGAGGGCATGGGAGGTCGTCACCTCCTTCTGCGAAGCAATAATGCTCGCGAAGGAGGAGGCGGAACGCATGAGGGAGAGGCAAATTTAACGCTCTCACGCCCCTAACCGCTGCAGGAGACGCCCTAAGCGTCGGGAATCGCAGGCCGATTCCCAGCCACCGTAGGCGCGGGCTTGCGGACGGTAAGCAATGGTTAGCTCGCTATCCGATAAGGCCCAGGCCCGGGTTTGTCCGAAAGGGTTACCATGGCCCCTGGCAACATACAGGCAACTGAAGGAACACGGGTGGGTTTTAGTCAGTAAGAATCTGACACGTCCTCTCGCTCTGCCCAGAGTGGGAGAAGTTATTTGATAATTTCCCAGCCAAAAAAAAAGGACAATACCTAACAACACCCGCACGGATCGGACAAAGTATTTTTTACATGTTGTAGGTTAGATATAGCTAGGAATAAATATTTGGTCTATCGATAGTTCATCTGAGTTTGGGTATTTGTGTATATGAGTTTTGTGTTGAGAATGTCATTGATACAATAAATAATGTAACATACATAACATAACATCACGCCTTGTTTCCCCGAAAGGTTGGGCAGAGGTGTACCTGTAGTAGGTACACCCGCATTTCGCCAGTTATGTTTAAGTCCCATGTAATAGGGGGCGAGCCTATTGCCATCACCCGGGCACAAATCTAGACTCCAAGTTGCTTCTGAGAAATTCCTGATGGGAAAACCCAGTAACTCTTTGCCTGACCTGGGATTCGAACCCAGGACCTCATGGTTAGCTGTAGCGCTTGTGACCACTGGACCAACTCGACAACAAGAGTTCTACTACTGCCTACTTAACATTTCTATGAAAACCATGACAAGACTAATTCAAACCCAGCCCGTCCCATCCTTGATGTCCTCCCTCCGGTTGACGCCCTAAGACGAGGTTCGTACCCCACAGGGGGTGCCCTTAGCGAGCGTTCACCTAGTTTTAATTAGCATAGTTGAATAACCCCTGGCTGGAGGTTTTAAGTATAGTAGCTTAAGGCATCCACAGGAAAGCCCCGTTAAGTAGTCATGATCTCAGAGGTCAACTACGAGATGCCCAAACAAAAAAAAAAAAAACGAATTCTAAATCATTATTTACATATTTGGCAACAGCGCAAAAAATACAGTATAATAGACGAATTCGAGTATTTAGGAAAACACACTTTAAACGTAGTCGGAAACGCCGAAAAACAAACATAGGTACAATGGGTCATAATTTTAGTAGTTCTTATATCTTCACACCTAAGTAATTGTGGGTATTACAGTAAATATACTCAGGGAATTACTGAATTTTAATCATGTGGTTATCTTATATTTAGAAAAACCAACAATCTGACTAGGTAAGTACTGATTTTTCCCAATTTGTGTAATGGAGGTCAGGGGGTCTACCACCAGCTCAAAAGCAGTATTATTTTAATATTACTTCTGTGGGAGAAAGAGATGGAGCTATACGTCCTGTAGCTTCATCTCTTTCCCACACTGAAGTATTATTAAAATAATACTGCTTAATGAGCTTGTGGTAGGCCCCCTGATAGTTTTAATCAGGGATGTTAAGGAGCTCCGTAACCGTAACCGAGACTATCAGATACCCGAAATGAAAATCTATCCGTAACCGAATCCGTTATAAACGTTTCGGATAATTTCGGATTGGGGCGGTGTCAAAATGAGACACATTATGACAGGTTTTTCTGCCCGGCCGAGCCGATACACTAGCCGCGCGCGTCACTTGTTGTTTATTATTGCTATTGCTTAGTCATTGCGGGATAATATTATAACATAACAATTTCTTAAAAATCTAATAATCCGTATCCGAAACTAACGGATAATCCGAAATAATCTCATATCCGTAACCGTATCCGATATCCTATATCCGTATCCGTATCCAGATCCGAAATTTCATATCCATAACCTCCCTGGTTTTAATATTATGACTAACAGCCACACGGTTCGATTGATCAGGTTAAGGTACGCTTGCCGGAGTTGGACGGTGGATAGGTGACCATCCATTAATTATCTGTCGTTGCTTCATTTTTAATTCTTTTTACCTATTGTGGTATAGTAATTTTATTCTAGGTGCATCGTCTTCACATATAATTATATAACTAATGTAGTTAGGTACCTATACAAACTATTGTAAAACATTTTAAAAGAGTAACAGTGGAGTTTCTTGTCCATTCTTCTCCATAAGAAAACTACATTTTGGAAGGGGCGACTAGAATCAATTCTATTATTTTGTAAATTTTGACGTTCAAAAATGCCATACATGGGCCTGTTTGAAATAATAAATTATTTGACTTTGACTAAAAAAAAAAAATCAAAATCAAAATATTTTATTTCACATAAACCTACATGGGCACTTATGAAACGTCAGAAGCTAGGTGCACGGTTTCAATTGGTCGTTTCCTATGGAGAAGAGCCGGCAAGAAACTCCACGGTTACTCTTTTAAAAATAAATTGGCTTTTACAATACTTTCAAACATTGATGTAAATCACTTTCAAATAACAGTGTTTCTAGGTATGGGAGGACAGTGTAGGTCTTTCAATAAGTACCAAGTACTTAACAAAATAGAAAATGGTCAACAGGTCTACAGGTCGACTTGACTTTGACCCCTCGGTTCCTCGGAAAGAACATGTAGATCTTTGGCAGTCGGTACGGGTAGTCAGAACCCCAAAAGTCTGACAACCAGTCTTACCAAGGAATATCGTGTTACCCAGTAACTGGGTTGTGGAGGTCAGATCCTGTTACATGGGACTTAAGAGCGTTCATCCAAAAAGTTGGCAAAGTCTCAAATAGCTGTCAAATATTTACCTGTTTTGATTAATTTGGCAATATTACTGTATGGAATAAGAAATGTGGCTAACTAGGGAACTAGAATATTTATAACAAATTGCGATGATTAGGTATACTGAATTTGATGTTGTAACCGTTTTAGGTGTAAAAAAAAGCATTTGGAAAGTTTCCAAATACTTTTTTTACATCTAAAACGAAATATTCGGTGTTACAATATTAATTATTGCATTTCTTAGTCAATATTTTAGTTCACTAGTTAGCCATATTTCCTAATTCCATACAGTAATATTGCCAAATTAATCAAAACAGCGAAACATTTGACAGCTATTTGCGACTTTTTATTTTTATTTTTAGGTATGTCATCTCGTAGTTGACCTAAGAGATCATGACTACTTAACCGGGCTTTCCTGTGGGTACCTTAAGCTACTACACTTAAAACCTCCAGCTAGGGGTTATTCAACTATGCTAATTAAAACTAGGTGAACGCTCGCTAAGGGCACCCCCTGTGGGGTACGAACCTCGGCTTAGGGCGTCAACCGGAGGGATCTATTTGCGACGTTGCCCACTTTCTGTATAAAAGCTTTTAAAAAAACTGACGAAAAAAATTTGGACAAATACACCTGTCTGCCTACTCTTTTGCGAAATGCAGGCTTGATGTTTTGCTATTTGTATACACCGTGAAATTTGAATCACAGTTTTGGTAGAACAAACGTTGTTCAGACCATGGTCTACTACCATTCTACAGCATCCAATTAAAAAAAAACATAATTGGTTTTTGAAAAAACACAAAAAAGTCAAAGTATAAAATGTCAAGATTATCGTTACTCCCTACAACACAGACACCACGCATGGGACACAGCATTGTTTACAGGGAAATGTACCTCCATAAACGAAATTTAGTAAGCAGTAGATAATCTTGACATTTTAATCTTTGTCTTTTTTGTGTTTTTTCAAAAACTAAGTACCTATGTTTTTTTTTTATTGGATGCTGTAGAATGGTAGTAGACCATGGTCTGAACAATGTTTGTTCTAGCAAAACTGTGATTCAAATTTTTAAACGTTGCAATATAGATAATTGGATACCTCATATATTTTGCATCTTATATCACACAATAACAATAAATCTATTCACTTTTATAGATTTCTCATGGAATTATTGATTTATTAATACTTATGCTGATATTTTTAAGTGTTTCATACCAAAATGGTAATGTAGAGATAATTTTAAAATATTTCATGATATCGAGGCAAGAACAAACTTAACATTGCAGTGGCAAAAACATGTTCTCTCATACTGGAATGTATGGGAGAACATGTTTTTGCAACTGCAAATGTAAGTTGGTCGATTATTTCGTTATACAATGCGCCAATGTTCATGATTTTTTTTCGAAAAATAACTTTAAAAGGGGGTTTTTATCTTGACATCTTTTTTTCATTTTTTCTAACAACATCGGAGATATGGCAAACGCTACTCAAAACATAAAAAATGTAATAACATGAAAAATATTAAAGATAGACCCCCCTCCCCTTTTAAAGTTATTTTTCGTTTAAAGCTTAATATTTCGCAAATGGATCCCTAAATCCAAAAATGGTTTTTACACACTCACAATATTTTTGAACGACCTTTCTAACGACACACCACACAATGGGATAAACGAGAGATTTTTTTTAGATATTTTAATCAATTGTGGACCGATTTTGAAAGTTCTTTTTTTATTTCGTGGAAAATAAATTTTATTAACTTGTCTTGGGTAGTTTTTGAGATAGTTTCAATAATACCCACGCATTTAATCAGCTTTGTGTATCTCAATCCTCCTGTCATATTGTTTATATAACAAGTACTGGGATACGGAATTGGTGTACGGTAGGTAGCATAGCTGAAAAGTGAAAAATAAAAAACTTTATTATAAAATAAAAAAACAACCGTCTTCCAAAAAAAACACTACAAAGTGAAAAATAACTTTAATTTCGGAAGTCAGTGGCAAAAATTATTTGAATAATGGATAAATTTATAATTATTTGATTAAATGTAATAACCTACCTACTTATATTTGTACGCCGTTGAGGCATAACATGACTGTGATATAATTTAATTGTAACATCTTGCATGCCATGTGTGTGTATACTCATGTTTTGGACAAATAAATTATCTTTATCTTTAAAGATCCAAAACTTCCAAAATTAAAATAATTTTTCACAATGTAGAATTTTTTTTTGGAAGTCAGTTGTTTTTTTTTTCAAAATCCTTCTTATTGTGAAATAAAATGTGTTCCGTATGGGATGCTGATTGCATTTTAAATGCCAGCACCAAAAATACAATTTGATCTCTCCAAGGAAATACTTCACAAAAATTCAAAATTATTTAAAAAGTTAAAAATGATTAACAGCTCGTGAGGGACTTGAACCCCCGACCACCACTTCAATTGCATTAGACGGGCGCTCTAACCACTGAGCTAACGAGCCTGTGGCGGAGATGACGAAATTGGCTACGTGTATCGAATTGGTGACGTCACTTCAGCAGGAAAGCCCTAGCTTGCAATGATATGCAAATGCAACAGGGAATACTCAAAATAATACTCGACCAATGTTTTTATTGCTTTACCATAATGTGTACTTAAGTGGTAACTATATAATTTAGATCATTATGGACCCTGTAGGGCACAGCAAAAAGGGTAGGAGAGAGGAAGCCCTGTTTTAGGAGATCATTCAGTTGTTTTTGTGAGAACAAGCTTTAAGTATTGTGCCCTGGCGGCTGAGAGTATGTCATGCTCACTCAAATATCTCGCTGATGGTGGCGTGTGTGTTGGATCATTAAGTTCCCTTCAAAATGGTTGAGCTAAATGGTGCTAATCCATGCGTCATGTTCGTATACGGACGCCGTCAGTAGGGACTGGTCATCTCTTAGCTGCCACGGTTTATTTAAATTTTTGAATTGATTTTGTTTTAATATTTTTATTACGGACGCTTTTAACGTGCACATCTTTCTACATTGTTCTAACATGTATAATTTCAACATGAATGATGTAACCAATATTTTGTAACAATATTTGGATTTAAAAGAGTGTCCGTGGAGTTTCTTGCCCGTTCTTCTCCATAGGTACCTACTACGCTTTGGAATGGGCAACTAGCTTCATATTTCTGACTGACAGACTCCTTGACAATTCAAAAGTGCTTGTTTTAAGTTTGAGTTTGAACTTACATATAATCAAAGTCAGGAGATCTCGAATAAGACACTAACATTTCGCTTATTAAGTATTATTTATGTTTTTTTTTTAAGTGAATCCTTCTTTGGGCCCATTTTTGAGATGGGACTAAACCATTGATTTCGCGACACTGTTGCGACACCAGCTTTTGACAATTAAAAAGACATCAACGCGTTGATTACCGCGGTGCCGATTTTTTTTCACTTTTGTCGGCACTCGCGGAGTGCCAATGTTTTTTTTTTTTTTTTTTCAAAATGTACTTGGATCTTGAGGTAATTGTCTCTTGGGGTGTAACATAACAACATCACGCCTGTACCCTTCAAGGGTTAGGCAGAGGTGCATACTACACCCACATTTTGCCAGATAAGTTTAAGTCCCATGTAATAGGGGGCGAGCCTATTGCCACCAACCGGGCGCAAATCCAGATTCGGGGCTGCTACTGAGATATGCCGATGAAAACCTCAATATCACTATGCCCGACCCGGGAGTCGAACCTAGGACCTCATGCTCAGCAGTAGCGCAAGACTAATGAAGCAGTCTTTAATAAGAAGTTTCCTTATAAGTATACCTACATACAAGACTTAGGCTAAGCTTATGCTGAGACGCAGGTGACGCAGGTCCACGCAGCGCAGGGCAGAGCAGATTTTGTAATCCATGAACGTACTGAGAGCTACGTACGCTGCAGTGCAGGCACGTGCGACGCAGACATGTGTCTGTCCTGCTCTGCGTCTCGTTGTAGAGCCGGCACATATTTCTGCGCGACGCGTGCAGTTTGTCACTTGTTTTTACCACTGTTTCAATGACAGATTGTTTGTATTAGGGAGCGTTCACTTATGAGTCTTCTGAAACGTTACGATGCTACAGGGGTGGGAGGGGGTTTGAACTACGCGTTATGTAACATTGTTTTAACCCTTCAGAACGGTCGCGTAGAGATTTTTTTTCTCACGCATTTTCTAACACGTTTTTTTTTTCTCTAAATTTCATATGGAATGACAACATTTCACAAAATTTCTTGCTTGCTTTACAGGATAGTGAATAATTTATAGTATTTTTTTTAAACTCCATATGTAAAGCAAAAAAAAATATTAATCAACAGCTTGTTGTACTTTACGCCACATAATTGAGACTTTCAGGTAAAAATGGTCACTTGTAGCGTTTTACTAGGGGGAGGGGGGGGGGGGGGTAAATAAAAACATTACGGCGCATTACATGGGCGGGAGGGGGAGGTCAAAACCAAAAATTGCGTTACGTAATACTTGAACGCTCCCCTAGCTAGGACACGAATGTGTCTGTGTAGCTGCGTCGCAGCATACGCTCGCGGCCTACGTCTGCCTCGCCTGCCCTACCCTGCAAAATCTGTACTGTGCTGTGCTGCGTCATCTGCGTCTTAACATACGCCTTGCCTTACTAACAGCCGAACCCAATAACCTATTTTTAGTAAAAGACAGATCGTTTTTGATGGTAGACAATACAATTCTATCTGTCATTGAATTTCGTCCCACAATTCCGTAAGAATCCTTATTCTCTGACAGATTATTTTTTATTGTATATTTTTTATGATTTCTTTGTTCATTCTTCCTTTCATATTCAGTCCATTCTCCTATGGAACGCGCTTCCTCTTGATATCAGGATGGCCACCAGTCGGTATGCATTTAAGCGGAAATTGCAGTTTTTTTTTCAAAATAAATAGAGTAGAGTTATCTCAACACCTCTCTCCCTTGAATTTGTATATGTATATATATAATTATATTAAATGTATGTATGTGTATTATAAGTTATAACCTATTTATGTACTGTTGTTCCTACATTTTATTTCTACTGATATATTTTTAGTAATTTTTTCTTTGTTCCTCTCAAACAAAGCACCTTCCATCTAATCTCTTCACCACCCTTGGTTGGCATTAAGTCCGCCTTTGTACCTTTTTGTGTGTGAGAAGTTTAAATAAATAAATAAATTATTGGGACGTTAAAACCATAGACAGACAGGTTTTTTTTTGGTTTGAATACTTAGGTTTGAAACAAATAAAGCATAAATTCGTAAAACACGTATTCCTTTGTACTCAACTGACTGGTGCCAGGAACGGGTTCTTTCGGCGACCGGAATACAACATGTTCCGATTGATATCCCATAACTCAAGGGATCAGGACAATGAGACCATGTCAAAGAATCAACTGGCATAGAATTTTTTTGAAGTGAAATCTTCTTTAGGCGCGTTGGGCATTTTTGAGATGGGACTAAACCATTGATTTCGCGACACCATGACGACACCTCATTTTTGTAAACGCGATTGTGCATTTATATTACGTTACGGATTTTCTAAGCAAGTATTTTTACTTTAAAGGTTTTGCAAACGCGATTATCCTCTTTATTTATATTAAGTTACGGATCAATTTTCTATGCAAGTAGTTAAAGGTACTTTAAAGGTTTCGGAAGTATTATTTTTTGTAAACGCGATTGTGCTCTTTATTTAGATAAGGTTACGGACCAATGTTCTATACAAGTATTTTTCTTCCACCAAGGCGATCTTGTTCAAGTTTTCACTTCTGTCAGCACTCTCGGAGTGCCACCACTTTTTTTTTGTTTTCTCTTTTCATACAAAATAATTCGACAACGTCACGATTATTTAAGTAAAACACCCTTACGTGAAATACGACAACTGATTGGTTTGAATGAAAATTATTTACTCGCACATATCAATGAAACTTAGATACACACATCGAGAGTCTAGTGTTATGATATCTTCAAAACTATGTATTTTTGGAACACTTGTTCTCGGACTTTTTGTATTATTTTTACTTATAGCATGTTAGGCCTCTGCCTCGAATCTTGCGGGCAGCGGGGCGGTGGCGGCGGCAGCGCGGGAGCAGACCCGTTCTCGAAACTAGGCGGGCAAATCGCGCGGCACTATAGCGGCGTAGTGTTGTGTTCGTGGTTGTGTCGTCAAGATATTTGTTTTTATTCGCGAACGAAATGTCTGAACAACGGCGACAACATCTTTTTGATTAAAATTTATTCCTAACGCTCGATTTTAAATTGCACAACACTGCAATGCAGACGCGCGGGCGGTCACCGCTTGACTGAAGTGCACCGCTCGTTGCCCGCCGCCGCGCCGCTGCCGCACCGCTGTTTTCGGCCAGTCCATTTGATTTTACGCATTAGATCCTGCCGCTCCCGCGCCGCCGTCGCGCTGCCGCCCCGCAAGATTCGAGGCAGAGGGCTTCTGGGACATCAAAAAGAACACGATGTAAATGTAGTTAACAACAGTGTCAAAATTATCGATCAATAAAAAATACCTCGATGTACTCTTACGGAGAATACCTTAAAAACCGTATGTACAAAAAAAAAACACTGCTGTCGCGTAATCGGATAAAAAGTGTTCTTACCTCCTTCATCATCTGCCAAGCCTTTTCCCAACTATGTTGAGGTCGGCTTCCAGTCTTACCGGATGCAGCTGAATACCAGTATTTTACTTGGAGGGACTGCATATCTGACCTCCACACCCCAGTAACAGAGTAACACGATACCCATTGGTAAGACTGGTTGTCAGACTTTCGGGCTTCTGACGACCCGTAACGACTGTCAAATATCCACGAATGACAGCCGAGACTAATGGCTTAACGTGCTTTCCGAGGCACGGAGGAGTCTCGACATGTGAAAGATGGCCACGTATCAACTGCGGCAAGCTTAGCTTACCCTGATCGATCGATCCGTGCAGCTGTTATGCAGCCACGAGTTCAAATCATTTCCGTATTACAAAGAGTTTTTGCTTCTGCTATGTAAATCCACTTTATATCCTCAAACAATTTACATAATCATCTCTTACAGCAATAGGTAAACTGGACACATGATTCTAATTAAATTTGTAGAGAAAAAATATAATTAATGACTATTGTCAATAACAGATAGTTCACTTTGTGGTGGAGGCTTTAAATCAGCGGGTTTATAAGTGACAGCGATTTCAATAAAATCCTTATCTTAGTTGAAGTTCTGACAACTAGTCTTACAAAATGCTAAACGAGCTCGGAGGGTTTTTTTTTTATGTGTGTCATCTCATAGCTGGCCTCTGAGGCCATGACTATTTAACCGAGCAAGCCTGTGGGTGCCTAAAGCTGCTACACTCAAAGCCTCCAGCCAGGGACTTATAAACTAAGCTAATTAAAACTAGGTGAACGCTCGCTAAGGGCACCCCCTGTGGGGTACGAGCCTCGGCTTAGTGCGTTTACCGGAGAGAGGACATTATATACCTACAATTTTCAAATTTTTTTTTTAATCGAATTAGATTTGTTACAGCTGTAGTGGCAATCATGTCATTTGGTTTAAATAGGTTCTTATTTTTTATTATTTTGTTTATCTTTTATATAGATTCTTTTCTTTTAGATTTTGTGAATGTGAGAACGTTGTAGGCTGTAAACTTGTGTACCATTTTTTATTTTACTAAGTACCTGGTACTTGTTGATAGGCCTACACTGTCCTCCCATACCTATTAACACTGTAATTTGAAAACATTGTAGAAACAGTTTATTTTGAAAAGAGTAACCGTGGAGTTTCTTGCCGGCTCTTCTCCATAGGAAGCGACCAATTGGAACCGTGCACCTAGCTTCTGACGTTTCATAAGTGCCCTTGTAGGTTTATGTGAAATAAAATATTTTGATTTTGATTTTAGGACATCAAAGATGGGACGGGCTGGGCTAGGAGGGTTTTTCAGCAAGCATAATTATTCAGAACGAAAAGGAGATGGGATACGGTGGGCCAAAATGTAATAAGTTGAGATATGATCAAAAAAATTGGTCATATTTTTTTATCCTTGAATATCAAAAATCAGTTCAATTCACAATCTGGAAGCGAAGAAATATGATGAAGATAGTTTTCGTGAGATTATCGATTAAAGTAATCGATTACACAACTATAAAAGAAAACCTACCCACTAGGTAGCACTAGGTAATATAATTAACTCAAAGTAATTAAATGCACTATATATACTTTTATACAGTATAGTGCATTTCATTTTAATAAAACATCATTAATTACTGGAAAACCAAAATAATGATTATTATCAATTTCATATCGATTAAAATCAGTCCCATATTTTTAGTCAATGTCACTGGCAGTGCATGTTCTGCACCAGCATGAGCTGACTGACATTGACACTAGACATTAGTGGTGGGTCGTTGTCGAATTTTTGACGGACGAAAACGGTTGCAGAAAACGGTTAAAGGACGAAACTTATCCAACATGGAATAGAATTGCGTTTTCGTCGAGCGCAGTTTCTTCAACGATTTGAAATGTATGAAATATTTTTTTCGCATCACGAACGACAGCATTGACAACTGGTAATTTAATACATTATTGACTGTATTTCATTGACAAAGTTCACTTTTTAGGGTTCCGTAGTAAACAAGGAACTTTTATAGTTTCGTCATATCCGTCTGTCTGTCTGTCCGCGGTCTAGCTCCGAGACCCTTAGTACTATAAAGCTGTAATTTGGCTTAGATATACATATTAATTACGCCGACAAAGTAGTACAACAAAATTATGAAAAACATTTTTTTTATGGTATCTCTCCTACACGTAAAGTGGTGATGTTTTTTTTTTTGTTTGAACCCGTGCTTTGTGGTATCATTGGAAAGGTCCTTTAAAAAATTGTGAGTTTGTGAAAACCATTTTTGGATTCATGGATCCGTTTGCGAAATATTAAGCTTTAAAGTGCAAATTTTTGTTAGAGTCAAGTGTCCCCCCCTGCCAGCGAAATGGTTGGTTTTGGCTATGTGAAAAAAATCACAGCGATAGTTTATGTAACGAAATTAAAAGAAAAACTATCACAGCTAAGTAAGCTCTACAAGTTAACGAGTAATAATCGACCAACTTAACTTTGCAGTTGCAAAAACATGTTTTCCCATAAAATTCCGTATGGGAGAACATATTTTTCAACTACAAAGTTAAGTTTGTTTTTGGGATAAATTCATCTCAACTACGGAACCCTTCATTGTGCGTGGTCCGATACGTACTTGACTGGTTTTTCTACTTTTACAATGTTTGTAAATATGTGAGCACCATGTATCTATCACATATTAAATTATCTGTTGTTGCTTCATTTTTAATTCTTTTTACCTATTGTGGGATAGTAACTTTATTCTAGGTGCATCGTCTTCACATATAGGTAATATTATTACTGCATATACAAACAATTGTAAAACATTTTAAAAGAGTAACGGTGGAGTTTCTTGCCCATTCTTCTCCATACGAAAACTACCTTTTGGAAGGGGCGACTAGAATCAATTTTAATATTTTGTAAATTTTGACGTTCAAAAGTGCCATCATGTATGGCACTTTTGAAATAAGTGATTTGACTTTGACTTTTGACTTTGACACGAAATCACTCCTACAGATTTGATTATTTAGATTAAGATTTTAATTGCAGAAAATCGAGAGAAAAAATGTTACACAAGATTTGAAATGCTATCGTGCCAGCGACATGAAGAAGATGGTCGTCGGTGACCAGACAACTCACGATCAGGTGGCCCGCTTCATTGGGACCTAGCGGGTCCCAATGAAGCGGCCTCACTCAATCTTATGGCCCCACTTAGCTACAAGATAGATTGAACGGATAATAATCATAATGAATGCAATTAAACCAATTAATTACTACAATAATTATTGATTGTTAAGTTACGACACGTCACATGCAAACATTTGCTTGGACTTTTGTATAATGTATGTAATTATACAGGGTAAGTTTTTAACCAGTGCGCAAACTTAAACACGTGACTTTACTAATCATTATGAACAACTTTTACTATGGGACTAAACCTGAAATCGCGAAAAAAATATCGGCTGTTCCCTAGATTTTGACGAGTTATGCGAACATAAATGTAGGGAACAGCAGATTTTTTTTTGTTGGGAATTCTTTCGAATTTCAAGAGATAATCTCCCAAAATCAATCCGTATGTCAAGCATAGTTTTTAAAATAATTCTCCTTATCCTCTTGACATCTAAGTTACCTTTCACGACACCCACAGGCAAAGACGATGTCATTGCGACCTATTAAAGAGGGAACCCATCACAGAGATACATTGTAGATAATTTATCATTGTTGAAGACGACCTTTACTTAAAAAATGGCGCTATTGTTGTTTTGTCATTGAGATACAAGAGTATATAGTTCTACAGAGACAGAACTTTATTCATGACAATTGGTTTATTTTTATTTTTTTTATATCTTTATTTGTTTTTGGGGTTTTTATCTACATAGATATGTCAACTCCATCGTGCCTTTTACCTCGTAACATCATTACTTATAATTAACAATTAAACAATGCACGAAATACTGTGATTAAGATAGAAATCACTGATGCAGGACTGTTATTAAATTACATAACTTTTTGGCACCTTCTGAAGTTGGCCTATTCAAGTCTAATTCTCTCAAAAGTGACTCCCTCTCGCGCCTGTTGCGGACACAATCCATCAGCAAATGCTGCACGTCCTCAATCTGATTACATTCTCTGCAATTTGGTGAATCAGTTTTTTTCATAAGGAGGACAATTTTATGTATTGTGTTTTATATAATTATGTTTCGAACAGATAGTATCAATTTTGTATGCCTCAATGACAGGACATAGCAGACTTAGGTACTTTTTTTTTTGGGTGGGAAATTATCAAATAACTTCTGCCGCTCTGGGTGGAGCAGGAGGGCGTATCACACTCTTACTGACTAAAACCCACCCGTGTTCTTTAAGTTGCTATGTTGCCGGAGGACACGATTTCCCTTTCGGCCTTATTCGCAACCCCGGCAGGCATCGGCCCTAGCGGACCCCTTCAATTCTGCTGACATCTCTTTGAGGCGCGCGTGGAACACAACGCGCCGTCATCCTATAGCAGACTTACTTGTAACTAACACAACATCTTATGAACCTATGATCCACAATAAATTATTTGAATTTGAATATAAAATGCCCGATGTGTTAGTTTACTCAAAGATTGTCCATGGAGTTTCTTACCCGTTCTTCTCCATGGGTACCTACTACGCTTTGGAATAGGCAACTACATCCACAGTTAATCTGTGAACAGCGTTGTGGGCTACAATATTGTTCAAATGTTTTGTGTATTTCTTTTTCTATAATGTATATTGTAGCTGTTTGTTGTTCCTTTTGAATAATAAAAAAAAAATACATAGCTTCATCTTTCTGACTGACCGACTTCGAATTCAAAGCCGCGCCGGCAGCGTCCAGAAATCAGTACTGCCGAGTACTGATAAAATGCATGGTGCCGAAAATTCGTTGAGCGCATAGCTTCTGTCACAGATTACCTTTTAAGCCGTCAGTTTCTATACGTCATTAGTGTCATGGTGGGTGTAAACGGTGACACGTTCGGTTTGTATGGAAGTATTGAAATGCCACCTTCAGCAGCGGCCGCCGAGACATCTCTGTGCTCAGTGAGTTATACTTACTTACGGCTATGTATGCTTGACCTATCAACAACTTTGTAGATAGAGCTTCTTATAAAAAGTCTTATGGAAATTACATGCTCCGACCATACCGATTCCGCCGCCAAACATTGTTGTGTAATCACTAGCACATGAGACATAATATCAGCTTTGTCTATGGGATGCCGACATTTCTGCGATGTTTCTGATATTATGTCCATAGGCAAGCAGCAGTGATCATTTACCATCAGATGGGCCCTCTGCTTGATTTCCACAGAATAATAACAAATGAAGCTAAGTCTCTGTAGAAATATTTACTCTTGTGATTTGTGTCTGAGAGTTTATTTATTAATATTGAACGCATATTTTTAAACGTGACCTTTGCAAAGGAATGTACTGATGGGTACAGAAGCGTTATGAATTTTAATATTTCTAGAATTGACAGAATATAATTTGAAAATTCAGACCACAGCAGGTTGGTGTGGTGTCCAAAATCAACATATTTGTTTTAATTTATTGCGTTCCATCTTTAATAATAATAAATAAAGGTAAAATTTGGGAAGTTTGTATCTTCGGAACTACTGTCGAAATAATTCTGTCACTAACTAATGAGAAGCTACATTATTGCCGAATGACATAGGATTTAGTTTATGTCAAACCAAGGAATTTCACGTTGGCGAAGGCGTGGGCAGAAGAAAGTTACGACGTATAAAAGTTGTTACAAAAAAGGTAGAGACTTGGTGAATAAAAAATTGAAATCTTTTTTAAATTCAATGGCTTTAAAAGTAGGATTTATATCTATTTTATTTGTGATAAATTTTATTATATCTAGTTTATAAATGGGTCACAGATTTAACTTTGAAAATAAATTATGGCCAACTTGTTACACTCTTTTTTAATAAAACTTATTAAAAACGGCTGGCCCCTCCACCATTATCTTCAAAATTTAACATCTGCCTTACTTTTTCCCAAATATGTTGTGGTCGGCTTCGCAGCTTAACCGGATGCAGCTGAATACCAGTATTTTACATGGAACGACTGCGTATTTGACCTCCACAATCGTCGTATCTCCAAACTTATCGTGACGAAAAATCAACGCAACATAAATATTTTTTGTAACACTTTTCTACTCAACGATATACAAAAACTCCGTCCATTTTAAAATATTAATGTAGTACTTAATACTACTACAGTGTAGGAACATCTTTATCTTAAAGATTTACATAAAACTTTGGTAGAATTGGAGTGTGCTTGCGCAAACGCATAGTTTCGCTTCTTCGTGACACAGTCGGGTTTTGTGAAATACTTAGTTATTTTTTTGGTGATAAAAAGGTATTGGTTTGATCTTTTTATAGTCATCTTTAAAGATATATTTGTGAGAAATATGGTCTAGTGTTAGAAAGTGCGACAGTAGGTCGTGGGTATTTTCCTAGATAATTATAGTATTTCTGATAGTCTCGATTTTGTAATGAAAATGTGTTTCTCTTTTCATACAAAGAAACTATGTTGGCGATATCAGCCAAAACAGTTTCTAATTTCTTAATGTCCCTCGGCAAACTTCGTGTTTGTCAGTCATCGGATTTCTATCAGTTGCCCTTTGCACTTGGTGCAGACCGGACGCTCTCAATCGTCTTGGAAGTATATAGAGTTGTTAATACCCTTTTAACTTAATATAATATATTTAAAAAATGGGAGGAAAGCTGCTAAAGTCGCAGGCACGACAGATAGGAAAATAGTTTTACAGCTCTATATAGTTCACACGGAAATCAAAACAAAACAACAATAAAATGCTTAGTTTTGAATTCAAATGATTACACACGATAGATCTAATACCTAATTGATGGACAAGGAAATTAGCATTCGTTTGTATTCGGAAATGCGATGATTCCCGAGGGACATTCAGAAAATATAAATATTGTACCTAAAGTTTTTCTTATAACGCACCTAAAGTTCGTTTTATAATCCCAGAGACTAGTTTGACATTTCAAATGACAGTTGTTTGTTTTGTTTTTTTTCAATTTTGAGTTTGACATATATGCACCTGTCAAATTAGTCTCTGGGATTTAAAAAAACCAGCCCAAGTGCGTGTCGGACCACGCACAAGAACAAACTTAGTAGTTGAGAAACATGTTTTCCCACACATCGATATACTTACGACACGGTCAATTCTACAACTGAATGCAAGTTTTTAATCGCTTTTCTTTTATGTCTCAATACTACAAATTATAAATTTTCGGATTTTTTCCTTTACTTGTCCTGAGAGACTTTGCTTCCTGCCAAATTTCATGATTCTAGGGTCAACGGGAAGTACCCTTTTTTGATTTATTTGTGAGCATCAAAACTTGTCGCACAAATGGCCGTATTTTTTATTGCGTTGACTTAGAAGCTTGATTTTTTTTAGAGATCCAAGGGAACATAGATCTACGTACAAAAAATCAATCTGCCGAGCCTTTTACCAACTATGTTGGGGTCGGCTTCCAGTCTAACCGGATGCAGCTGAATGCCAGTATTTTACATGGAGCGACTGCCTATCTGACCTCCACAACCCAGTAACTGGGTAATACGATACCCCTTAGTAAGACTGGTTGTCAAACTCTCTGGCTTCTGACGACCCGTAACGATTATCAATGATCCACGAATGATAGCCAGGACCAACGGCTTAGCTGCTTTCCGAGGCACGGAGGAGTCTCGGTATGTAAAGATGGTCACCCTCCAACATCCACAGACCAACCCCGGCAAGCGTAGCTTAACCGGATGAATCGACCCGTGCGGCTGTTATTACTTAGCCACGAGCTACGTACCTACGTACCTATTTAATATTAATTTTAACTTGATACCTCCACGCGTTCTTAAGAAAATGGGTCTTGAGTGACTGACGGACGGACAACGAAGTGATCCTATTTGGCTTCAGTTTTTTTCCATTTGAGGTACGAAACGAATTGTAGGTAATCTTTTACTGTGATTCAGTGGTTCTCTAAATTATAAGAGGGTAGGTTAAGCATGCTAACGGAGTTATCCCTTTTTCAATGCTGTTTAGTTATCCCCCGGGCTACCAAGTCATCACACAAAAAGTAAATTTAACCTTGTCTAACACAAGAGCAATTGAAATAATATTTTCTCATTGCCAGGATGTTAAGAAACGTTTAGCAGTTGCGTAGGCGCAGACGTATATACACACTTTTGAAGTAGGTTAAAGATTCGCTAAGTGTGAGGTGTTGTGTTTGTGAATAGGCTATCATTAAAGCTGTGTACGAGTTGTAGGTTCGAACCCAGACAGGCGTTTTACTTTGTGTAAATTATTTCATCACTACTGTTCTCAAAGCTGTAAAGGAAAATCGGGCGGAAACCGGCATGTCCTAGAACTAAAAATTCGAAGATATGCGACATCCACCAATGCGCACTGGGCCCGCGTGGTGGATTACGGCCCACTCCAAGCTTGAATCCCTGCAGTGGGAAACTTTATGATTATACCTAATGCATTTACATTAATAATGAATTTTATATAATACAGTGACATGAACATTTACTTTTAAAGTATTATATTTTTTATTTCATTTAAATACTTATAAATTATATTTTTAAATATTAGAATAAAGAGAATATAAAAACATTTAAAAATATAAAAAAAAGTAGCCCACCGGTATCGGGAACAGGGTCCAAGCTACCGGCGGTCAGGGCTCCAGAGAGAGGAACCTCCTGACAATGCGAGCCGTGTCCAGGAGTACCGCTTTCTGAATCAAGCCCTTTTTTTTTTTTTTTTTTTTGGGTGGGAAATTATCAAATAACTTCTCCCGCTCTGGGTGGAGCGGGAGGGCGTGTCAGACTCTTACTGACTAAAACCCACCCGTGTTCCTTCGGTTACCCTGTTGCCGGGGGCCACGATTTCCCTATCGGTTTTCTTCGAACCCCCGGCAGGCATTGGCCCTAACGGACCCCGTCAATTCTGCTGACATCTCTTTGAGGCGCGCGTGGAACACAACGCGCCGTCGACCCGGGCTTGGTCCTTATCGGACGGCGAGCTACCCATTGCTCACCGTCCGCAAGCCCGCGCCTACGGTGGCCGGAAATCGGCTCGCGATTCCCGCCCCGGGCGTCTCCTCCTGCGGCGGTTAGGGGCGTGAGGGCGCGAAATTTGCCTCTCCCTCACGCGTTCCGCCTCCTCCTTCGCGAGCATTACCGCTTCGCAAAAGGAGGTGACGGCCTGCCATTTCCTCTCGCTCCGTACCATGGCCTGAACCAGGGCCGGACGCGAGAGATCACCGCCGCCGATCGCCTCCACGAGGACACGGCGTTGCTCCGCCCAAGCCGGGCAGACCTCCACCGTATGCTCCACCGTGTCCTCAGGCCGATCCACACAATGGTGACACCCGGGTGTTTCCTCCCGCCTTATCCTGAACAGGTACAGTAAGCGCTCAAAAGTGCATGAGCACGCTAAGAGTCGTATTGCTGTGAACACGCGGTATAGCTCGTACATTTGTATGTGTAAGCAACACGATACACACACCACAGATAACGCAGTTTTGAGCTACACGAAACAACAATATATTTCCGTCGCTTTAAACATGCTAGCACACACGCACTATGCGCGTGAACTTGACCAGTTAATGGCATTGCTAAAATTCGATAGTAACTTAACAAGTGCAGATAGCAGAAAGCGTTGAGCGTTGGTATGGAATTCAAACTGCCTCAGGTTCTAATCTCGTAAAACACTGCGGTTTTTTGCAAATATTATTATTTTTGTTTTCGATAATAATATTTTTTAAATATTGCTGCTTTTTTATGTTGTTATTGCAATAAAGGTTTTAGAATAAAAAATGCGTGATATATGATAACAAAATTAAAAAAAATATGTTTATTCGTTACCTATATTTATTTTACATAACTTAAAAAACTGCTACAATTATTTATCATTACTTCAGCTGAATACGATGTGAAATAGATGTCAAGAAACTTAGAAGCAGTTTGTATTATTTTGACATATTTAAATTATGAAATATTTTAAATTTTTAATGGATTTTTTCACCATAAATATTAAGCTTTGATCATGGTCGAAGTAATTAAGTAATAAATAAGAATATTAGACTACTTAAAATGTAAAAAACTACTTACAGAATAGGTAATTTTAACGTTAAATATGGGCAGTTTTTTATATTTTATTTGTATTAATTATTTTACATTTTATTTGACTTTAGTAAATATTGGTTGTTATTGAGGTTAAAGCTTAAGTATTCATTTTCTTTACGAAAAGAAGATTGAAACTAAACCTCAAATTTTAATCCTAAAATAATACTATTACTAAAATAATATTAAACAATTTCGGTATATCTGCAAGAAATACGACAAACACCCTATTGAAACGTGCTTAAAAAATTCGTTACCATAAATTCATGCAATAACGAATCTGTTGTTTATTAAGTTGGTACGGTCAATATTTTAAGGTCAAAAACGGTTTTCTAGCTGGTCTTCAGTGATGCAAGCCTTCAGAGTGCACGGCGAACGGTTCATAATGACGTGTTTTTAATAATTCAGCAAAATATCTCGTTGGTATGAAACCATTTGTTTCATTCACCATTTGACGTCGCTGCTACTCGATAATAAGCCCCTTCCTCATATCTCTTAACCCTCACAGTATTTCTCTAGAACAAAGAAAAACATTGTTTTTATTACACATAATACCTTATTATTTATTATTCACTAATCGAATTAAACCTCACAATGAATTTAAAACTTTAAAGGCATCTTCTGTCTCAACAATACCTCTGTTCTATCAACAATACCCTTGATTAAGATTTATGTTTAGTAAAATATGAAATATATAAATGATAACACTCACACTTAGTCCGGTTTCATTAGATATTCACTTCACTTTTACGCAGCGCAATAATATTCTCTGATCTGATCTGATCTCTTCAATATATTTTATGCCTGCTTTTTGATAATAATAACCACAACACTGCGCTAAATACTCGTCACCAATATTATCCACGAACCAACAAAGTTCTATTAATTAAATACTCGTAACAAACTGCATCTACCCCACAGAAATCGAAATAATTTACTTAGTTTTTTGTGGTCTACCTGCTAAACTTTAATATTTATGTGAACAAGACGAATGAAACTAAAAACGAATGATGATTATTGAACTAGTCATTGGTTGCAGACAAAGTGAGTGTGTGTGTGTAATGTGCGTGTCTACAGTATTGTAACAACTTATAGAAGAAGGTCGTAAGTCAAACCGAAGCGTCAGTCTATTGCTTTGTGAGATTGCTCATGGACTTTTGGTCGGTACTGTACCTCCCGAAGCACCCGTGTCCGGTGAGGACCTGCGTCAGGCGGAAGGTGAGGACGCCGTGACGCCTCTCAAGCCACTCCTCAAAGAGGGGTCTTATCGCCGCAATTGTGGCGTGCCCAGCACGGGGTTGCGACAATCGCACTCTCCATGACGCCATGAGATCCCGCCGGAGCTCTGTCCGCTGTGCCGCGATTTCTTGCGGCATCGGAGTTAAGCCCCGGCGTTTCGCCTCCTCGCGCCACTCCCAGATGTGCGCGAGGACCTTTGCCTCCAGATCCCATGGCGGTAATCCGGCAAGGAGGCTCGCCGCCTCGCAGGAGACCGTGCGGTATCCTCGGGCCAGCCGGATGGCCATGACCCTCTGGGACGCGTTCAACCGGCGGGCTGGCCGCAGCCTCAATGAACGCGCCCACACCGGTGCCCCGTAAAGGGCCATGGACCGCACGATCCCCGCATAGAGCCTCCGGCAGGAGGCGTTTGGACCTCCCAGATTGGGCAGGAGCCGCTTCAAGGCAGCCCCGGCCCGGTCCAGTCTGGGAGCCAAACGTCGGAAGTGTTCGACGAAATTCCACCGGCTGTCGAGGACGAGTCCCAGATACTTCATCGTCGACTCGACACCGATGTGAACCCCTCCCGCCATTACCTGGGAACCCGACGGTGGCGCATTCCGAGGACCATGAAAACCCATGGCCTCAGACTTGTGCAGGGCCACCTCGAGTCCCAGCTGCCGGATCCTGTCAACGATTGTCGCAACCCCGCGTGTCGCTAAATCGGCCGCCGCCTGGTACGACCTCCCCTGCGCCAGGACTAGCGTGTCGTCAGCGTAACAAACGACGCTGACGCCGCTAGGGAGGTCGGCGCGCAGCACCCAGTCGTATCCGATGTCCCACAGATGCGGCCCCAGGACCGAACCCTGTGGGACACCGCACGACATCTCTTGCCGGTTCCACTCTCCTTGGTGACCGGGGTAGATGACGGCCCTGTCCGTCAGATAGGCCTCGACCACACGACAGAGGTAGGTCGGCATCCGGTGATACCGGAGTGCCTCCCTGATGCAACTCCAGGGCAGGGTGTTGAAGGCATTGGCGATGTCTAGAGACACCGCCAAGACGACCCCACCCCGGGCCACAGCATCCCCCGTCGTGAGGGCCCGCACGCGCATGATGGCGTCTACCGTAGAGCGCCCCCTGCGGAAGCCGAACTGGCTCTCCGCCAGATCCGGCCCCACTCGCACCAGCTGCCCGACGAGGCGGTCTGCAATGACTCTTTCAAAGAGCTTGCCCACCTCATCGAGCAGCACAATGGGCCGATACGCGGACGGAGAGTCCGCTGGGCGCCCCGGCTTCTTGATGAGGACCAGTTTCCCCGTCTTCCAACGAAGTGGAACTGGCCCCTCTCCATGCATGCGCTTAGGAGCCCCCTTAGTCGAGGCCCGAGAGCCCCCATGGCCAGGACCCAGGCCTTTCCGGGTATGCCGTCGGGTCCTGGGGCGGTATTCTTCGCACTCATCTTGCGTACCGCCACTCTCATTTCTACCTCAGTCACCTCTGGAGCATCGTCGTCGTCGGTGTGGTCCGCATCGGGCACCGCAGAAGGCGGAGCCATGGGCGGAGGGGTATGATCCCCTCTGGAAGGGAACAGAGCGCTCACCACGTCCCCCACAAGCTGGGGCCGGAGACTCTGCGTCAGCGGGGGGGCCCATGGGCGGAGTTTCTCCCGCACCATTTTGTATGGGCGCCCCCACGGGTCCCTGTTGAGAGTCTCCAGCATCTCCTCTCGGGCCAGTGCCCTGGCCTGCAGGATCTCCGCTTGGAGGGCGGTCTTCGCCGCTCTGTACCCCTCGTACAACTCCGCCTGGATGGCTTCCGTATCCGGAGGGCGGATACGGAGCCTGCGGTGCCTGGCGTACCGGCGTCGCGCAGCTACGCACGCCCTGCGCAGAGCCTCCAGCTCTTGCGACCACCAGTACACCTGGCGCGAAGCACGTCTAGGATGGACCCGGGGCATTGCCATGTCACACACATTGGACATGGCCTCCCGGAACCACTCCGCCTCGTCGTTGATGTCGGCAGGCCTGTTCGGTGATGACACCCAGGCCTGCACGATCGAGGCTTCCAGGAGAAGCTCCCGGTCCAGCTGCTTCAGCGCCCACCGCGGACCACTCGGGGCCTGTCGGACCGGCGCACTCGAGGTCTGGGTGGAGACGTCAAACCGGATATACCGGTGATCGGAGTAGGTCTCCACCCCCTCCATGACGCGCCAGTCAATGACACGCGGTGACAGAGCGGGGCTGGCGAACGAAATGTCCACCACCGATTCACCCCGCATCCGCACACACGTGGGGACAGAACCCCGGTTTAGGACGACCAGGCCTGTCTCCAGAGCCCAGTCCTCCACCATCCTACCCCGTGTGTCCGTATACCGGGAACCCCAAGCCAGATTCTTGGCATTGAAGTCCCCGAGTACGAGCACGGGGAGGGAACCAAACCCGACGACGACTACTCTTAACTCCGCAAGGGAGTTGTGGAACTCGGCAAGAGTTCGGCTCGGGGAGAAGTAAACACCCACCACGACAATCTCCCCGAACCGTGCTGCAACGCAACCCCGTCCTCTCTTGACCGACTCGAGGGACGGAGTACCGGCGGCGGCCGACGAAATGAGGGTCACTGAGCCGCTCAGGTCCTCCACCCAGTCATCCCTGGGCGGGACAAAGTACGGCTCAGCGACCACGGCGATGTTAATCGACCACTGCGCCATGCTCTGGAGCAATAGATCCTGAGCGGCGGCGCAGTGGTTGATGTTCGCCTGGAGGAGGCGTAATGGGGCCGTTACTGGCATTCCATGTCAGCCCCCTCCTCCCCCCGAGCCCCCTGTGAGGGCCCTTCTGTGGCAGCAACGGCGGCGGCGACGACGACGGTGGATAAGGCAGCGGCCCCGGTGGAAGTGGCGGCGGCTGCGGTGGTGACGGCGGTGGTGGCGGAGCGCTTGCCCTTGCCTCTGGCCTCGGCGGGTGGAGCGCAGGCCCTGCTCCCTGCCCGGTGATCGGCCGGCTTGCCAGCCGCCGCACATACGACACAGTGCGGCGTGGCGTTACACGAGCCGGCCTTGTGGCCGGGCTGACCACAGCGGAAGCATAAGTCGCTGCGGTCCACCTCCGAGGTGCATTTTGCCCCCACGTGGTGGCCCACCTGGCAACGGAAGCACCTCAGAGGTCTGGGCTCCAGCAGTTTGACCTGCGCCGAAACCCAGCCCACCAAGAGCCTTTGGCCCTCCCCGGCTATCTTTTTGGCCGCCGTCACGGGGCAGCTCACCCTAATGGTTTGCATCCCCGTATGATCAGCATGGATGGTGCCTGCCTTGATCTGCTCGACAGAGCACCCTCCAGCCTTAGCGACGGCGGCCACCACCTTTGCCTCCGTCACGGAGTCGTCCAGGCCCTGAATGCGCAAGTCAGCGCACTTGGTGGGCCTGGAGACTCGGGCCTCGTCCGCATTTAGGGCAGCCCGGAGCTTTTCGGCCAGAGCGTCAGCGGCCGGGCCACTGGCCGCACCAGGGACCTCCAGCATCCGGGCCCCGGTTGCCGTGATCTTAATTTTTATGCCCCTGGCGGCGCCGATCTCCTCCAGGTTCATAACCCTATCCACCGTCGCGAACACGTGCTGGTAGGACACGCCCCTTTTCTCCGCTTCCGGCTGCAGTGTGACCACCACAGCTGCGGACTTCGGGGCGCGGAGCCTAGCCGCGACGGTTCGCTCCTTGCGCCGCTGCCGCCTCGCCTTCCTTTTGGCCGCCCTTGCCGTCTTACCGGCCTTCTTCTTCTCCCCGGCTACTTGCCATCCGGCATCGGCCGGAGGAGAAGATTTAGGAGGTGGAGGCGGCCGTTTCGCCGCCGCCTGGGCCGGAGCCCTCGCCGTCGGGGCCGGAGCCCTCGCCGTCAGGGCCGGGGTCTTCGCCGCCTTCGCAGCCGCCACGCCTTTGGCCTGCCCCTGTCTGCCTTGGCCTGACTTGGCCGCGGTAGATGCAGCGGCGGCATATGACGCCGCCCTCCGCTGGTCCAAGGCCGGCTGGCTCGCCGCTAGCGGGGGGCGCAGGACGATGGCCTCTAGGGCGGAGAACCTGCTCCGCAGGGCAGCCATCTCCTGCCGCACCAGGGCCAGAACCCGGTCCTCAGCAGGCACGGGCACGGGGCCCCGCCCATGCCGCTCCCCTCCCTGTGGCACCTCCCGGGGGCCGGCTGCTCTTAGCCCCGCCAGGTCTGCTCGGAGCTTCTCGTTCTCCTTTCGGAGAAGCTCCATGGCGGCAGTCAACTTTGTGACCTCCGCCCGCATCTCGGACATACCGTCCGACGGAGGCCCAAAGTGCAGCTCCTTCGCTGCCGCCAAGATAGAGGCCGTGGCCGCGGGTATGGCCTTGTCTTTCGAGGATTGTAGCCTCTTCAAGGTCACAGCCCTGATCGCGGCTGCCACGACCTCCGCAAACCTGGCTTCCTGCCCCGGATTGGCGCCGCCAGCGGCGTCCGGCTCACCACCAGAAGCCTCTGAGAGGACCGGCTCGCTGCTGGTACCTCCAGTTTGGTGCCCCACCGTGGCAAGCCTATCGGCTTGCTGGAAAAGTTCGTCTGGGCCGGCCTGGCTCGACTCACCACCCTCCTTGGTGGTGAGCCCTCTACCCACACCTTTACTTTTAGGCCGGGCCCTACCCCGCCGACTGGTGTGGATTTTCCGCCTGTCGTCAGCGGAGGACCACTCACCATCATCCGATTTTGGGCGCTTCCGGAAGAATTTGCGGATTATTCCGTCAGCACCCACCACTTCTCGCTCCGAGCTCTGTGTTGAGCCCTCTGCACCAGATGCAGCGTCGGACTCCGACCCCGCACCACTCCCCTCCTTTTGCGTCGTTTTGTTTTTGTTTTTATTTTTTACCATATTGATTCCCACGAGTATTAAACTTTATATTTCCCAAAAATGTGTGGTTCGCACTAGTGACTAATTAAGCTACCCATTAGTCAAGCTAACAACCTCCCTCACGGTGCGCCGCCGCTTGGAGGTTTGGGGTGATTTTTTATAGAGGTTGTCTACCTCGCGGCCCGGGCGATTAAGCCAAGACCCTCGACCCCCGTCAAATGCCAGAGACATGACCTTGACACTCTTCGGGGCTACGAGACCAGCGGTGACAGGAGAAAAGACTTCCTCCTGCCCGCCCGACGGCAGGGTTAGTGCACGCCGAGCCCGCTCCTCCTCTAACGCTGCTCAACGAGTGCTCCCTAGTGAGTACCCGTTAGAGCGTTCCTCCGACAGGATATTGGCATACGGACAACGAGACCCCTAACTGGGGAGTCATTGTCCGTACCCCAGGGTGCACCGTCCCGGAGACTGGCCTTCCCCCCGGACGCATCCATAAGGGAACTCCAGCCCCCAGGCACGCGGGGAGGTTTCCTGTCCAAGCACCCCCTGAATCAAGCCCTTGATCCAGCTGCTCAACGAGAGCCTCCTTAGGTGTTGGTCGAGGCTCTTGGCAATTAAGCCATTGGCTGATACGACTATCGGCACAATGATTGCTGAGTCCACATCCCACATGTCGACAACCTCGCGAGCCAAGTGAAGATACTTGATTTGTTTGTCTTTCTCGGCTTTCACGAGGTTCCCGTCATGCGGGACTGTTATGTCAATAATCATTGTGCGCCGCTCTACTCGATCCACCACCACTATATCAGGCTTATTGGCAACAACAGTCCTGTCAGTGATGATGGATCGATCCCAGTACAATGTGATATTTCCATTTTCGAGAACTGGGTTGGGCACATACCTGTAGTATTATTTTTATTATTGTGAATGTGAAGACTATATGGGTCATTCTATTTTGTTTTGTTTTTAATTTTTTCTCAGTTAGTTCTAATCATGGTCTGGCAGTTTGAGTAATCCATGTGGCCTACTCAAATGTCCTTTCTTTGGTATTGTTCGTCGAATCGTTGAGCTCGAATTCTGAGTTGAGCTGCACGATTACTGACAAATGCGTGCACTGACTGGACAATCCCTCTCAATCTGTGTGGTGCTTTCCTCAAAAGACCATTTCAGACACCAATCTACATGGTCTTCACATAATCTGACCAAGATTATGTCTGGACTTTAACTGGATTCCCTATTAATTTAGGTGGAACTAATTCAAAAATAGTTACAAAATACAATAGACGTGGATATATTTAGTAACTTGTTCCGCTTAGCTATTTCTAAAGAGCCATAAAAGACTCCTGAAAGAAATCGTCACGTGTTTCACCTCTCAACGAGGCATCCTCAGGATGACGATGGACTTGTAGCGAACTCGAACACGGCGTGTTGCCACACCAAGCGCTGAGTGCAGACTGCGTGTTCGAGTTCGCAACAAGTCCATCGTCATCCTGTCATACCTCTCTTGCAAGAGTCCATCTTGCAAGAGAGGTAAAAGATATATTTTTAGTTATTTAATTTTTTTATTACATTCTATCTGTGTTATTATTTTAGTTTAAGAGTATGTGTCTGTATTTTATGGGTTTAACAATTGCCTGAAATAAATTATATTTAATTTAATTTAATTTAGAAGAAAGGCCGAAACAAACTCAGAGGTCGCAGTCCTCTGAGTTTGTTTCGGCCTTTCTTCTCAGAGTAGTCAGATAGGAAACGCCGACCTCTTCTAGTTTTTAAAATATGATTGACGTGTAAAAGTGTTTGTACAAACCTACTTACACAAATAATAGTAGTTTATGAAACTGTTGCATAATGAGGGGTATTAAAACATGAGTGTGTGTTTAATAAAAACCGAGCCGTAGGCGAGGTTTTTAATAGTATCACACGTATGTTTTAATACCTAGTTATGTGCAGTTTCATACACTACTTTATCTACTCTCAAACATTGGGATTGAAACAAATACTAAATAAAAAATCAAAGTTAAAGATCAAGAATAAATTTAAAAATCCCACGAAATTCAGTAAGTACTACAAAACAAATTCGAATGTCGCCTGCACCAACACATCACCGCACATGCGCTACAGCGGGTGCTGCTGTCCCCCGCCAAAAGTTGATGGAAACTCTTTGGTGATTTTAACTTCTTGGATTAGCGCTGTATCGTAATGGAAAAAAAATTGTTTTATAGTATTATTTTGTTAGAGAAAAAGTGTTACACAAAGATTCTATTTTTAAATTTCGGTATTCTGTTTATAAAGTATGTCAACATAAACTCGTTTTGAAGTTCATAATTCGAATATTACGCAATGAGAGTAGATAAAATCATTTATCACTGTTCTGGCGGAATAGGTAGGAACACCATTTTCCTCATTTGACCACAAAGCTCGACACTACACAGTGAAAACTGGTCCTAAAATGTGTCAAAAATAGTTTCTTACGTCAGAAGGGTGGTCAATTACCTTAGCAATAATAATTAATTGATAAAATCAACATATTTATCAGGAAATTATGAAATAATCTCTCGAACCAACGGAACAGCGTAACAAAACATGTTAATTTAAATTAATTTAAGTAAAATGTCGTAAAAACGACATTGGGAAAATTACTGTATCTGACAAGTTCATTATAAATTCACGAGAATTGAGTAATTTTTAATAATGATATTGAAAAACAAACCTTTTATTCTTGAACGATTTGACACATTATTAAAGTTATGAATAAATACATTTTTTTTTCGTTAAAAAATTCAATTTTCACAATGAATTTGATTAAAATTTTTGGCTACCTATAATTTTGTGTTGTCATTTTTGTCAAATAAATCTTTTTGTCAATAATTATTGGCATAATTAGGTATGCTAATAAATGCTAGGATTTACGAAATTAATTTTATGTTAAAATATTGCATTTTTGATAGAATGATCCTATTTTATCATCTGTGATTGCAGTGTTTTGTTATAAGACTGCATCGAATCATTGATCTGGTGGACGCAAATGCTCATCATCATCATACTTCTCTATCAGTCGTCATCTTGGATTTAAAAAAAGTAACGGTGGAGTTTCTTGCCCATTCTTCTCCATACGAAAACTACCTTTTGGAAGGGGCGACTAGAATCAATTTTATTATTTTGTAAATTTTGACGTTCAAATGTGCCATACATGGGCCTATTTGAAATAAATGATTTGACTTTGACTTTGACTTGGTGGTCACTCCCTTTCTATCCATACCATCTTCCACGAATGACTTAACGTGCTTTCCGAGGCACACATGAGTCTCGGTATGTAGAAATGGTCACCGATCCACGGACCAACCCCGGCAAGCGTAGCGTAATCTGATGGATGGACGTTCGATAGTACTGAGCCAGGACTTCCTCGTGTGTGCGGCTTGGTAATATAGACTTTAAACACTGTGTACATGGTTTAATACTGTTTAAAGATTGTAAAACTTTTTACAAAAAAAAAACAACCGACTTCCAAAAAAAAAACACTACAAAGTGAAAAATAACTTTAATTTCGGGTGTTTTCGTTTTTTGCCACCGACTTCCGAAATTAAAGTTATTTTTCACTTTGTAGTGTTTTTTTTTTGGAAGTCGTTTGTTTTTTTTTTGTAAAAAGTTTTTATTTTTCACTTTTTAGTTGTGGTACCTACCCCACACACATTTCAATACCACTACCTGCTACCAATGACAGGAAGTTATCATATCATCTACATACTAAGTGGGAAAAAAATACGTATTTTGTAGCTAACTCAAAAACTACCCAAGCAAAGTTAATAAAATTTATATGGGACCAATTTGGGAGCATACCCTTTCAAACAAAAAAAAAATTTCAAAATCGGTCCACAAATGACGGAGAAATCGGTGGACATACATAAAAAAAAATAAAAAAAAACAAACATACGCGTCGAACATATAACCTCCTCCTTTTTGGAAGTCGGTTAAAAATCCGTTCCGATCCAAAGCGATGCGAGCTGTTTGGTGGAAACTCGGTGGAAATCATTCTTTAAACTATCGCGGGCCCTATCAGAATACCAGCGCTGCGGTATTTATTTATTTTTAAATATCGCAGCATCATGCTGAGATAGGAGCCTTTTTGGCCTCGCACAGGTCGTTATTAATTTTGTTTTTTAGTTTTTAAAGTGCTCCTTTTTTATATTTGTTAATTATTTTTTTATCTTTTATTACTGTTTTGTATTTCCTGTGCATGTCCCAAATAAAATATTTTTCTTTCTTTTCTTTCTTTCTTTCTAAACTGGCGAATTGTGAGTGTACTATAAGTCAACTTTGCCTAACCTTTCGGAGAAACAAGCATGATGTTATGTGTTTATATGTTATTCTTTCATTCTCCTGCTTCTCCTAATTCATTTGGTGTCGGCACATGTCTTTTCCTTCCATACTTCTCTCAGTCGTCATGTCGGTAGTCCCCCCCCCCCCCTTTCTATCCATATCATCTCCCACACAGACCATCCATCGTTTCTTTGGTCTTCCCCTACTCTTATAGCCATCCACATTCATACTCAAAACTTTCCTCATGACATGTTCCTCATTCCTCCGCATCACATGCCCTGCCATGAGAACCGATTTCCGCACAAATTGTCAGTCACCGGTGTCACTTTTAGAGTTCCTCATAAATTCAATTCAAATCATTTAATTCGAGTAACATAGACTCATATTATTATAGGCAATTAAAATTAAAATAATGGTGGTCGCAGACGCTACTGGTTAAAAATCTCACTGTAAAGTGAGCTGTCATTCCACCGGGCCTGCTATGCTATTCTGTAACCACCTCACCGTGTTACTTAGGTGAAGTGAGCGGGGAGTGAGCTGTCAGTTGCTAAGGATTGACACTATTGGCAGCTCACTTCACCTAAGTTATCACGGTGAGATTTTTACAGAATAGCACAGCACTACTGGGATTGACACTATTGACAGCTCACTTCACCTAAGTTTTCACGCTGATTTTTACAGAGCTGCTGGTCCTGTCGGTTTATTCTGTAAAAAAATCACCTTGAAAACTTAGGTGAAGTGAGCTTTAAGTGAGCTGCATTCCACCTGTGACATGCTAGGGTTTAACTCTATTGACAATTCACGGTGTTTTCACGGTGAGATTTTTATAGAATAGGTCGGCTGGGTTCGATATCCTAGTCGGGTATAGTGTTATTGAGGTTTTTAAATTCAAATTCAAAATATTTAATTTCACGTAAACCTACATGGGCACTTATGAAACGTCAGAAGCTAGGTGCACGGTTCCAATTGGTCGCTTCCTATGGAGAAGAGCCGGCAAGAAACTCCACGGTTACTCTTTTAAAAATAATTGGCTTTTACAATAGTTTCAAATAACAGTGTTACTAGGTATGGGAGGACAGTGTAGGTTAGGGTTAGTTTAGGGCTCCGTACATAAAAAAGAAAAAAAAACGGAACCCTTATAGGATAACTTCGTTGTCCGTCTGTCCGTCGGTCTGTCTGTTTGTCTGTCTGTCAAGACCCTTATTCTCAGGAACGTGTGGAGGTATCAAGTTGAAATTAATATCAAATACATAGGTCTACGGTTCCTTAAAGTTCTAAAAAAATCAAGCTAAGTCAACGCAATAAAAAAATACGGCCATTTACGCGACATATTTTGATAATCGAAAATAAATCAAAACGGTTCTTCTCGTAGACCTAGAATCATGAAATTTGGCAGGAAGCAAGGTTTTACAGCGCAAATAAAGGAAAAAGTCCGAAAATCGTTAATTGGTAGTTTCATCACAAAAAAAAAAATGCGATTACAAACTTACATTTGCAGTTGAAGAATTGACCGTGGCGCATATCGCATATCGAATCGGTTGAACGGACTGTAAAAAAAGTTTCTTTAGATGTCTAATCTTATTTCAAACGGAATATAGTGAAATAATTTATAAAATTAGTCTAGTAGTTTTTGAGTTTATCAAATTTGTCTAAAATACCTTTAAACGAGCAATTCTTGTATATATGTATATATATAATCTGTTTCTCGGAAACGGCTCCAACGATTTTCATGAAATTTTGTATGGCCGGGTTTTGGGGGCGATAAATCGATCTAGCTAGGTTTCATTTTTAAAAAACTACCAAAAAAAAGGTCATCCAGATATTTCATTATAAACAAACAAACACACAAAAAATCTAGTATTTTATCTTTAGACACGCGGGCGAAGCCGCGGGCAGATAAGCTAGTGTCCAATATTTCTCATAGCTTGAACTTGGCATAGTGTTGTAAGTTTCGTCTCTCTAAAATTTCTAAACGCTCATTAAGAGTAAGTAATCGTGTTGTCAGCTCATTAACAAGATTCGGAATAATTAGTCAAATTTTAATCAGTACCATGAACTATGTAAATCACTGTTGAAATATAGCAGTGATAGCTTAGTGGTGTGACTGTCAGACTGCCAAGTCATAGGTCTCGAGTTCGAACCCAAGGCACGCACCTCTGACTTTTCGAGTTCATGTGCGTATTGTATAATTATCACTTGCTTCAAAAACGGTGTAGGAAAACATCGTGAGGAAACCGGCATGCCTGAGAAATATTTCTCGATGGCATGTGAAGCCATGTCAGAGGCTCATGGGCGCCTTTAAAACTCTGACCCCAGGTTAGTCACAAGCCATACAAAAAGAAAAAGACTATTGAACTAAGCCATTATTTTAAGACTGTTAGTTTATAAATTATAAAAATATCTTGCTTGAAACTAAATAACATAAAATCACGCCAGTAATCCCTGAGAACAGTGGTGGCCCAGTGGTAACGGCCGCGACTTACGAGTTGTAGGTCGTAGGTTCGAACCCAGACAGGCGCTTTACTTTGTGTAAATTATTTCATCACCACTGCTCTCAAAACGGTGAAGGAAAACATCGTGAGGAAACCGGCATGTCCTAGAACCGAAAATTTAAAGACATGTGACATCTACCAACCCGCACTGGGCCCGCGTGGTGGATTACGGCCCACTCCCTCTCACAGAGAGGAGGCCTGTGTCCCAGCAATGGGAACATTTATAGGCCGATGATGATGATGATGAATCCCTGAAGGGTTCAGCAGAGCTGCACCTATAGTACACCCACATTTCGCCAGTTATGTTTAAGTCCCATGTAATAGGGGGCGAGCCTATTGCTATCAACCGGGCACAAATCCAAAGTCAGGGCTGCTACTGAAAAAATCCTGATGGAAAAACGCAATAACCGTTTTGGTCGACTTGGGAATCGAAACCACGACCTCATTCTCAGCAGAAGCGCTTGCCATTGATGAACTTAAAGCTTTATAAGTAGGGAAAGATCAAAGAAAAGATGGATAGACTATGTAAAAGATGATATGGCTTGGAAGAGGGTGAGTACCGAGATGATGACTGATAGAGAAGTTTGGAAGAAAGAGATATTTTGCGTCGACCAGTAGGTACTAGATTATGATAAGGGTTTAGAGGTATGAGGAACAGGGTGTAAAATTCTTTTTTTTAACTATGGCCTCTCGCAGTTTTGACCACTAAGGTCTTGGCTGCTTAACCGAACTTACCTGTGGGTGCCTTTAGGGGGAAGCGTCAGGATAGCCCGCGAAATTCAAATTTTCTTAAGTTTTTTGCATTTTGCGGGTCAGTGTCAGGTTTTATGTTGATTAAAATATGATTCGCGGCCGTAACAAATATGGTTTTACTCAATTATAATCAGCAATACAACTCCTTAGGTTAGCAAAGGTGTCAAATGTCATGATTTTATGAAATCGTGACATTTGACACTAGATCAACTGAAAACCTGATACTGACCTGCAAAATGCAAAAAACGTAAGAAAATTTGAATTTCGCGGGCTATCCTGACGCTTTCGCCTTAAGCTACTACACTTAGAGCCTCCAGCCAGAAGCAAAAACTATTCTAAATTAAAGTTAAGTGAACGCTCGCTAAGGGCACCCCCTGTAGGGTACGAACCTCGGCTTAGGGCATCGCTGAGGGGAGGACAGCAAGAAGGGACAGGCTGGATCAAACTTAGATTTTCGTCATGATTATTATGCGGGGTATTTAAAGCTACGTGCTCAGCTGCAACAACTTTGCTAGCACCTCGTTTTCGAGCAAGGGTCGAGGTGAGTATCATTTACTCGGGGACACGGTCGACATCGCAAAGGACCTCGCCGGCGAGGTCGGAATGACGGGAGGCGTCTGTGTTTGTGCACTGTACTGGTACTGGTGCCCCGATTCTTCTCCTGGAAGAGTGTTCTATGTTCTATGTTATGGGGTTTGGTTTCCGCACTTAGTCCATCAGGTGGACCGTTGTGCGTGGGCCATGGCGGCCGTTTGGTGGTTATTCCAACCAGCCCACCTTCCCTCCAGAAGTTATTAAAACTCCTGGTCTGTTCAGAACGTCAGTGAAAGATCTGGGTGACCCGAGAGTTTCTGTTATAATCTTAGTAACACCTGCGCATTCGAAGAGTACGTGCGCGACGGTTTCCTCAGCCTCCATGCACGCCCTGCACAGAGGACTGTCCGTTATGCCTATTGTGTGGAAGTGTCTGTTTAGCGAGCAGTGACCCGTGATGGTCCCCGTCATTAGGCGCAGGCCATTCCTGTCAAGGCTTAATAATACGCCTCGTTAGCCTGCTATCCAAGGATGGCAGTGTTATGGGGTCATCTGGGTCGGAAGGGAGGTGTAAAATTCACTCATCCTCTATAGAAAAGGGAGGATCTTCCGACCAGACAGGAGTCGTGTCTGACGAGCAACTGACCAATAATTGATGTCGGATAGTCATAATATAATTTATATGTCGTTCGCGCGTTAAACTTTAATTTGATGCGTAGTTCGTATGTGGCGATCTAGATGGCGCCACAAAGACAGGTCGAGAATGATTTTAGAACTTCAAAAAGTTGGGCTGGTCTCAAATTGATGACACCTAGTGAGTGCGGTGACCATAGTTCTAATTTCTTTACTTTCACATGGCGATGATCATTTTCCTAATTTATTGTGAACGCAAAAGTTTGTGAGGATGGATGGATGGATGTTTGTTACTCTTTCACGCAAAAACTACTGACGAATTTGGATGAAATTTGGCACATAGATAGTTTACCTATAACCTGGATTAACACACGATATTCCTACGGGATCGACACTTATGCGGGTGAAACCGCGGCGCGCTGCTAGTACTGCATAATTTTGGGATCAAATGAGGGGCCTGTAGTTAATAATAACAGATGCACGAGTCGATCTCCGAAGTCAGGCCGTAAATGAGTGAATATTTATTACATAGATACTGGGAAAGCACGTTAAGCCGTTGCCCTCGGCTGTCATTCGTAGATCTTTGACAGTCGTTCCGGGTAGTCAGAAGCCCAAAAGTTTAAGAACCAGTCTTGCCAAGGGATAATAACTGAGTTATGGAGGTCAGATAGGCAGTCGCTCCATGTAAAACACTGGTAATCAGCTGCATTTGGTTAGATTGGAAGCCGACTTCAACATAATTGGGAAAAGGCTAGTAGAATCCCACATTTCGTTGTCGTTAATTTTAGTATGTTGTTAACGATGCTTATACTGCCATCTGTGAACGCCATCTTGCAACAAAACTCTCCTTTCAATAGTTTCGCTACTCCCCGGTAGATGTCTCTGATTTAAATTCATGTAACCCACAGTTCATCTAGATTCTAAATACCAAGAGCTATTGAATTTTTCGTTTTAAATACCAACATATCGTACTTACTAATTATTCTTGCAAAAAAATCATTCTTATTCTTAATTGAACCTACACATTTAATTACAGCTTACAACATAACAACTGCTTTATAACAGCAGAACTGGCTTCTTTCTCTCTTCAATGATAAACGCTTCTTAGGTATTCTCATAATGAACAGTTATTTTAACCTAGCTTTCGCCAACGTCCATACTACGTTGAATACACCGGTTCTCGTCCGATCACCGAAGTTAAGCAACATCGGGCGTGGTCAGTACTTGGATGGGTGACCGCCTGGGAACACCACGTGACGTTGGCTTTTTGCACTTTTTCCGGTTGTTATGAATATTATGTGTGACTCAACATTCAATGCATTCATGTAAAATAAATCCCACCAAAAACATTCTGTAAAAAACTAGCCAAGTCTCGATGGAGCTCCTTGTTTATCTCTAAAAAGTAATGAAATCTAGACAAAGTCGTGCCAAGTTTAAGGTTCCTTATTGCGATTTCTTTAATAATATAGTTAATGTTGTGTGACTTGGCCGTTGAACATTCTTTATACGTTAGTGGGTACAAGTCAATTCTGTTTACACGTAATGGTAGATCTGTTGTAACTACCTATGTTTGTTAAGCAAGATAATAGCCCATACTGGTATTGGTAATTGGACGCTAGTGTCTCATTTTAGGCTGTTGTTGATTGTGCAACACATGCATTCAGTATTGACAATGTTGACTTCTGCTCTCTTCTTTTTGGAGCGTCTAATCGACCACCTATCTAACATAAAATAGACGCACAGACGGACTTCTATCAATGATTAGAAGTCCGTCTGTACTGGATTTTTTTTTAATACTGTTTGTTTCAAGTATTATTGAAATACGCAGCTTTATCAAGCCTACAATTGACTGGTTATTGAATCAACGTTTTCCAAGTGACAATTTTCCATCGTCAATGGGTAGCGGTTCTGGCTACAGATTGGTGCAATGGTGTCATGGAGCACCTGGTTTTGTACCCTTGTGTAGGTACCCTTCAACGGCCAAGTCACACAACATTAACTATAATAATAAAGAAATCGCAGTAAGGAACCTTAGACTTGGCACGACTTTGTCTAGATTTCATTACTTTTTAGAGATAAACAAGCAGCTCCATCGAGACTTGGCTAGTTTTTTACAGAATGTTTTTGGTGGGATTTCACTTCTTTTTGTAGAATATTGATTTATTTTATTAGGTTTTCTTATTTGACACAGTTTTTTTCTTTTTAGGAGTAGTTTTTCTATTATTACAAATCTTTCTTTTCTTTTTTTCCGGTTCTGATTCTTGTACAGTAGCAACAGTTTTTCGTATTGCCCATTCGCGTTCATTATTTATTCTTTTAGACGGTTTAGACGGTTTAATTTCTGAAAGATCGGCGCGGTATTTACGCCTAAGCCGGTTGTATTCGGTGATCGCTGAAGCTTGAGCTTTTATACTCTTGAAGTCAACATTTATGAGGTGCACCCCATGAAGATTGGTTACTCGTGAAAGCGCCACGTAGGCTTGGCCACAAGAGAATATGGAGGTGCCAATGTCCATGAGGGCATTTTTTAAACTTAGACCTTGGCTCTTGTGAATTGTTAGGGCATACGCCACACAGACTGGGAATTGTTCTCTGTACACGTATACCCGGGGTATGATCTCAAATTTTGACTTAATAGGCAATAATTCGTGAATCAAATTACTAGCGAATTCTACTACCAATTGTTTAGGCTTTGTTTGGTCTTCCGGGTCCCACCTCACTTTTTGTACAACGCCTATCGACCCATTCACTAAACCTAAACTAACATCAATGTTTCTCCTAAGCATTACTTTAGCTCCCTCTTTAATGATTATAGTTTCTTCCAGTCCAGCAGTCATCGACGCATCATCTTCATATTTTTGTAAACACGCCCGGGCTTTCGTTATCATACATTTTGAACAATCCAAGGAATCTTTAGCAACTAACTTTATCTCAGGGTGCGGAATCGCTTTTAACATAGCATTATTTAACTGCATACACATATTTCTAGTCGGTAGTAAACAAACAGTATCTTCTGGTAAGTCCCTCAAACATTGTGCTATTTCCATTAACCTTCCTTCATTGGAATGCGAGAGCAGAGGTATCAATCGGTTAGACAGTATATCTCTGTCTGATTGAGTTGTCACTCCTACTCTGATTCTTTTTAACATTTCTACAAACGTAGAATCATCCAGCTGTCTCATATTCAACGTAAGTTCGTCGTAACTAAAAAGTTCAGTCCACAAGTTTGGAATACTTAAGGAGCCCATAAGTTTATTAATTTCTGAAGGGGTTAGTTTTTCAAATGGCGACTTTTCTCTAACGGGTGGAAGTTGCAAAAGATCCCCAAGCAGTAAAATATGTTTTTTTCCAAACCAACCATCTTCTACATCAGAAGTATCAAACACTTCGCATAAACGAAGATTTATGTAGGCTAAAGTTACATTAGATATCATAGACACTTCATCTATAATAAATAATTCGACAGTTTTTAAGTCTGTCCTTAAAACTTGAAGTACTTCGTCTGAAAGCGGTTTGTATTTAGGAGTTTGTTTATGCTCTACGGGCAGCTGTAGTAATCTGTGAACAGTTAATCCGTTTACGTTAAATGCTGCAATTGTAATAGCAACATTTTTATGCAGGTTGTTTTTAATCCATATTTTTAAGGTTTTTATTAAATAGCTCTTGCCGGTGCCACCGGTGCCACTAACAATATGTCGCAATATTTCTTTTTGGTTGGTAATTTTATTAGTGACTGTATCAAATACCTTTTTTTGGTCAGAATTCAGTTTATCTATCATTGCTTGCTCATTCATTTCAGAAATATCCGCTTCAACTAAATCAAACTTGTTTAAATCTTCCATAGCATTTACCGCTTCCAAAGCTCCAAAATCTAAAGGATTGTCGGGTCCTTCATCTACTATGTTTTCCCTTTCTTCGTTTAGTTCTGCTACTTTTTCTTCTACCTTTTCAAAAGCTGTTTGTAAAATATTTCGTAATTCAATCCGTAAATTTCCGTAGCGTAACGCTTCTTGTAAATCGTCCTTTACAGCATTAAATGCTTCTGTGTATGTCTCATGTTGCATTTTTAGGTCATCTAGTATTCTCCAAGGTTTAAATAATAACAACAAGGAAAAGAAATATTTTTCTGGCATTTGCTCTACATCATACAGGTAATGGTTAATTAGGTATGGTCTATCTCGTTTTTTTAAGTATTTTTTATTTACTAAAACATAATACTCTACTTTATTTGAAACAGGCCGTGTATTAACTAAATCATAGTCTTTCGAAAAGTCAAATAGATTCATGTCTTGTAATTCGTCAGGTCTGGCAGGGTAAACGTTGTCTATCCAAGAATCGTAATATATGTCAGTGGAATTCGGGTCCAGTGCAGTCATTTCAGATTTCGATTTAACCCTGCGATTACGATGAATGTTTACGTCTAACCATCTTATTGTTGTTTGTGGGTCAGTGCCGTAAAGTGGTATTCCCAATAATGTATCGCTGGCTTCTAAAGCTCCGCATTCTCGATTCGATAATACTCTGAGACCAATATTATATAACCGGCTTCTAAGACTTTTTGTAGAGTTAATATCGTTAAACATGTCGGTTGCATGGGTCTTTTCACTTTTAGTAGTATACTTGGTCACATAATAGTTCAAAATGGCTGTTTTCTCTCCAACATATTGAATGTCAATATTTCCATTCCACGCCAACAGCAAAGCGGGATTGTAGTCATTAATCATATCTGACTCCTTTGAGCGGACAATATTGTAGAGACGATTATTAGAGCTGAGAGTTTTTCTTGCCGCTATAGTTTGAAAAATGTCTCTTATGATAAGAGAATCCGTCACAGTTCGAGGAAATCCAAAACGGCAAACTGAAACGAATCCTTTTTTCGTTTTCTTTCTCCTCATGCAATAACTGTTATGTTTATGCATTTGATACGAAGTGACCCGTTGATGTAAAGTAGGAGAAATATCTTTTTTTGGAATGACACATGTCACGTATTTAGAAATAAATGACGCTACCTCGTCTATAGATGACTTATGTAGAATAGGTGCATCCTTAACCCATAACATTAAATGGAAGAGCTGAGCACCCCTAGATTGGTACTCTCGACGCCAAAAGTAATGAATAATCTTGCCTAAAGGCTCATCTGAACTAGTTATAAAGTCTAACATGGCATGAAACTTGTTATCTATAAAACGTGAGGTAGATACGGGGTCAAGAGCAACCAATTCACTGATTGTTTTATTAGCCATTTCAACGCCATTTACTTGCCTGATGTACTCTCCCAAATCCTCCCACATCCACTCAGAGGGACTCATGGTAAGAAACCAAGTTGCTGGAGCGTAATTTTGAGTCATACAATTTACATCGTTTCTTGGTTTCTTCCAGAACTGTTCGGTGTTCCTCAGTCGGCCAAATATTGCGGTCAAATCACCTTCCAGCTCATCATTGTTAAGCATTTGGAGATACTGTTCTGCCGTAATTTTATCTCTCTGATTAGCACAATTCATTTTATAAAAGATTCCGGAGTTTAATTGGCGCATATTAGCATCATTCAATAAGAAAAATAGATACTGTTGGTTAAGTCTAAATTGAGGATGTTTTGACATATGATATTATGAAATTGGCCATATTTTCCTTCTACATATAAATGTGGAAAACATTTAACATCGAGGTCTTTATCTCGGGTATCAATCGGTGCTGTGTTTACTTTGAGCATTTGGTAGAGTTCTGAAGCTGGTGCATTTTGTCTCCGTTCATTCAAAGGATATGTGGTGTAATGCTCATAATCAGTTTCCTTTTCTTTTGTGATTTGGGTCAACAGTGCTGCTGTACCATCTTCTAAAATACCTTCTTCAGCATTATCTGGTGTATTTGTAACATTATGTTGAATATTTTCATGTATGTTTATGAGCTGGTTAGGTAAATCTGGTAATTTGATATGAGCATAATGTTCGTTTACATTTTTTAAGTATTGTAAGGCTTTGTACACTTTATTAACGTCAACAATGTCTTGCCATATAATATTTGCTTTGTTTGGCGTACTTCGGACTATAATATAAAGTTCTGGGTTTTCAATTATTGCGTCTTCAGGTTTTGGGAGTTTTTTTAGGGTTTCTTCCATCGGAAGCGGTAAATGAAAAGTCCTGCCCTTTACTTTTTTAACCATCTGACGATTGGGTAGACGTTTATTAGCCACAGGATTCATTGTGACAACCACCTGAAATGCTTTGGCGCGTTGGATTAAAATGTTTTCATAGTCGTTCAGCTGAGCTATTTCTGGTGGAACAGTGCTTACGTGCATGTCATTGAGGATACAGACAGCAGGCATTTGGTTAGCACGAATCTTAGCAAGGCATGTGTGGCATATGTACGGACTGTGAGTTATTAGGCTAGAATTATAGTAGTTCAGGAGCTGATTCCAAACATTTGTTGATATGGGCTTTCTTAATCGTTCTATGGAACTAATATCCCTAGAATAACAAAGTTTATTGCACGACATACAATCCAGTTTCGGTGTGTCTACACTTTTTTTGGAAAATAAATTAAAAGCAACCTTATTAATTTTTATTATTTCATCTTCCACGATTTCACTATCAGGTATACGCTCTACAACGGCACTTCCTACCGTCGGTTGCTTTCCTAGCTCCATAAGCTTATCCACATTACCACTCGCCAAAGAATTGTCAATATCAAGCAATAACTTACAGTCGCTGTGTATTTGATAAATCTCTCTGATAATAGTCCGAAGATGTGGGAAATGCGATTTATTAACGTTATTAATAAAGTTGATATTTTCTTGCAGTTTTCCTGTTTCTACAGACATCGAGTAAATTTGCGCAGTAGTTTGGAGGCTCAATACTTCGAAAATGTTTTTCAATTTTAGTAAGATTCCATCATTTAATACGCACAATGAATCCGAACAAGACCATGTCAGACTTTTGGACATTTCCTTAACATTTGTAAAGGTTTTTGCTTTGCCAGTATCATCAATCTCAATAGGTTTTTCTTTATCTTCATAAACCTTATAAGCTTGTTCAGAATAAAATGGCTCCTGATTACTGCGATGTTCTGATTTACCAAGAAATGCTTCAAATTTGTCTTTAATATCCGTGCTTTCAGGACATATTTTTAACTTCTCTAATGCCGCTATTATTTTTTCTTTTAATTTATTTGCAGTCTTGTTCAAATCTTCTAAAGTTCTTTGCCTATTATGGAGAGTCCACTTAACTATTTCTTCTGATTCTAATCTATGTTTAAGTTTAGTTGTAAGAACTCTAGTGATTGTTTCTGTGTTTCCCTTAAACTTTAGTTTGTCAGTAGATCTCTTTCGCGCTAAGTTTTGTCTGTTTACTTCCGGATGTGAAGCACGGTAGCGAGATACTGCAGCCTGATTTACTTCAGGATGTGAAGCACTGTAGCGTGCTACAGCTGCCCGGTTTACTTCAGGGTGTGAAGCACTGTACTGTGCTACAGATGCCCGGATGGCGCCTGGATGTAAAGAATTATAATGTTCTACGGTTTCTCGACGTTTTTCAGGGTGTTTTTGTCGGTAACGAGCCGCAGCTTCTCGAAGTTGTTCAGATCGTGACAGTTCGGATACCTTAGGTCTTCCTTTTTTAGTTTTAGTCGGTCTTCCGCCTTTTCCCTTATGCTTCCTGTTCAATTCACTTTGCGTAGAGTTTAAGTCATATAATGTACATATAGCAGTATCTGATGTTACAGAATTTAATGTTATGAGATCAAAGGGGGAAGAAGATGGAGAAGCATCTCATATAGGAATGAGTACATCGTAGTGGCCGCTTAAGTAACTACCGGTAAAACATAAACACTTTTTTTGTCCAGCATCACCAAAGGAACCTCTTAGCACCTCTTAGTATACCGTTCTCATACACTTTAAAAATGAAGGGATAGATTTTTCCAGCAGCCATAAGCTCAGAAGCTGAGCCGTAAGTAGTGGGTTTCATCATATCGCTCGTGTAGGATTGCGCGCTCGTGTATACGTCACCATCAGCATCACACGTGTACACTTGCATTTCGTCCCAATGTTCAGCAACGTATACAACTATAGCAGATCTGATACTGCAAGTTGAGTCAGTTCTACCATACACCAAGAAAGATATTGAATGGAAGAGACAAGACCCGTCTTTGGGCATACCAACTACTTGGTAGCCACTAAGTTCATCGTCGTCTTTTAATACTATCGACATTTCTTACGATATTATCTTGCGAAATCAAACACAAATAAACTCAACGACCTTTAGTATATGGACAACAAATCAGAAATACAGATAATATTTAGACTAAAACAATAATAACCTATTTCTTTAAGACTTCTTTTGTCTTAATAAAAAAACTCAGGTCATATGCTTTGTTCCATTTTTGTTTATATGTTCAAGTTTGTTTGAGTACTTCCACTTTGCCCCACTAAGCCGCCCCACTGGTGGGGCAAAATGGAATGCCTAAAATTTTGCAGTGGAATCTGCCCCACTGGTTCGACTTGGTGGGACAGATTCCACTAGTTTTAAATTTTATGCCCCACTAGGGTTGGCACCTTAGAATTTGTGTAGGTGCTCGTATTTTATATTTGTTTGGAAAAGAAAGAAACGTTTATCCAAGTAAAAATGTAACTAGGACTGGTAACGTTAGACTTTGTAGATACCTAGGTAGTGTATTTAAATGAAATTACAAAAATAATTCTTTGATAATTTTTATTTAGGTTAGTACTATTTGTTTCTGGAAGGAATCGGGTTGTAAATCACAGATTAATAATAACACGATTTGTAACAAATAAAATAAAATCTTAGTAAATAGATACATTAAAGTAAATCTTTAAAATCACAGATATACAATAATTTGTTCTTACTGGTTCATCAAATTGAGTATGATTTGTCCCCATAAATAGAAAACGAAATGATATTAATTATTCTACCTACTAAAATCACAAAGAAACAACTTAACTACATACAAACAAACAGCCACTAAACTACTTTACTGGCTGTAAGGAATAAAATCAATTATAATCTCAGATTAGTCATTATTTGGCATGAAAAAATACAGTCTTCTGATTACCTTATAAATAAGAAACAACTTAACTATATACATACAAACAACCACTAAACTACTTTATTGGCTGTAAGGAATAAAATCAACTATAGTCAACCAATGCTCTCGAATGTTGGCAAAATAAACTTAATAAAAAGATTAGCAAAAAACAGCCTGTTTTATTAAGACTCCTTAATATCTTAGATAAGATATTTAAATACACCTCCTAGGTATGTACTAAGTCTAACGTTACCAGTCCTAGTTACATTTTTACTTGGATATATACATTTCCTTCTTTTCTAAACAAATATAAAATACGATCACCTACACAAAGTCTATGGTGCCAACCCTAGTGGGGCAGAATCCACAAGATTTAAAATTAGTTGAATCTGCCCCACCAAGTCGAACCAGTGGGTCAGATTCCACTGCAAAATTTTTGGCATTCCCTTTTGCCCCACCAGTGGGGCGGCTTAGTGGGGCAAAGTGGAAGTACTCGTTTGTTTGACGTTTGGTTGAACAACTGTAGTTTGTTAATAAAGCTAGTTGTTCGACGTTGCTGAAAAGAAAATATTACTCAGTCTACTCAATCTATACAAACTATAAACAAAACGTTAACTCTTAATTATTAGACAAGTGTCAATATAATTAATTATCAATGAACTTTCTACCAAAGGTATTACCTACCTAGTACTGAAATACAGCTAAATTAATTGACCGAGCGAGCGTAGCGAGCGAAGCGTCTCTGGATCAGCTCTGGCAAAATGTACTCGTCAACAGGTCGTATTTTACAACCGATCTGGACGAAATATTTTATTTATATGCGTATTAAAAGCAGAAGGGGAGGCATTCGCCCATCAGTGAGACGCTATAGGCTAGATTAAATTAGATTAGAAGATGTGTCCCACTACGCTGGATTTTTGCAATGACAGTCGATTTTTTTATGTACCAATAAAATTTATAGTAGAAGGGGGCATTACCATATCTCTAATACAGCTGAGACCAGCTGAGGGTTCTTCATCAGATACTTCAGACCTTCGATTTTTGACATCAAATGAAGCGGCCCACCAAGTTGAATATTTTTTGTAAAGGCGGTATATGTCGATCTCTAATAGTTTGGTTGGGCTCTTGTGTTTTCTAATCAGGGTCACCAGGTACTCCAGATCTTCGATTATCCTAGTTTTTATAGTTTTCCCTTTATGTGGCCATTAAACCCTAAGTCTGTACCAAATTTCAGCTCTCTGAGTTTATGGGAAGTACTAGTTCTATTCTGATGATCATGAGTGAGTGAGTGTCATAAATGAGAAACTTTGCTTTCGCTTAACTTCGGAACTAAATGACCTACAGACTTGAAATTTTGGATTTTAAGTATGTGATTATAGCTTACTGGATGACGAAAATTTCTGCGTTCTGGTCTTATCCAGAGGTTCTCAAATAGGGGCCTAAAAATGCGACGAAATGGTTCCAGTAAAGGATGGTACGGCAGTGTTTGCTTCGCGCTCGACTTGGCGGGGGCACTGCCGTGCCCCCCGATAATTATATTATATGAATAAAAAAAAAATCTAATGATTTCCTTAAAAATGATTATGATCAGGTTCTTTAAAATTCAAGAAGGGGATTTCAATAGATAAAAACCATTTAAAATCAGTAAGTATAATACTTTTATTATAAAAAATAACAAGTTTGTTGACAAAAAAAAAAAATCATAGGCTTTAAAATAACATCAAGGCACATTTTCAACTTATAAATAAAAACTACACACTATACCCAGGGTTTACACAAATTAAATAAAACTTGGTGCACTGGGATTTATTTAAAATGAGATTTAAACCGACGATAAAAAGCAGGTTTTCAAGTCGACGCGTTTATTTTTTTTGTATCAATAAATACATTGTTGTCGAAAATATCGCTTGATAAGAACAACATTGTATCTATTTTTGCTACGTTTATAGGAGAGTAAATTACAATTTTATTACAAAAGATATGGACCTACCTTTTCAGGGTTCCGTACCTCAAAAGGAAAAAACGGAACCCTTATAGGATCACTCGTGTGTCTGTCTGTCCGTCTGTCACAGCCAATTTGCTCCGAATCTAATGGACCGATTAAGTTGAAATTTGGTACACATATGTATTTCTGTGACCCAAACACGAACGTGTAACGTAAATAAATATATTTTGAATATAAGGGCCACTTTTGGGGCGCAAACAAGAAAATTAAAAAAAAAAGTTTTGCTAACAGTACCGTGTGACACATCAAATGAAAGGGCTTATTGCGAGGATTTTCGGGCACATATTTTTTATATAATTTTCAAATAATTACTTTTAAATATATTTAAGAAATTCGACGAAAATTGACCATTCCCCCCCCCTTATCTCCGAAACTCCTGGACCTAAAATTTTGAAAAAATATACATAGTAGTATGGCTCTTTACTCATAGATTACAGGAAAACATATAAGAAGTCTACGGTCTTAAAATAACATAGTAAATCTCTCAATATTAAGCGTACAAACTTACATGTGCAGTTGGAATGTATGGGAGAACTTGTATTTAAACTACAATGTTAAGTTTGTATTTGGGATAAATTCATCCCAACTACGTAACCCTTCATTGTGCGTAGTCCGACACGCACTTGGCCGGTTTTTTTTTCAAATACTTAGTGCATTTATGGTAGTTAGAATAAATACATTGCAAAATGAGTTACAATGTTGTTCTTAAGGCCTGGATTCCTCTTACGCTGATGACGTCAGTCTATTTAGCCCCTTTTGGGTATTTTGTATAAACGAGTTCTTTTGAACAAGTAATTTATCAGTGGGTGTATAAAGGGAAATATTCAATTTTCCAAATAATAGTTGGCAGAAAACACAGACATATAAAGAGTAGCAGACCAAACATTAATCCATCCATATTATATTTTTATAGCTGGACATGATTCTCTATCCTTTTTTTGCTAAGCGATAAGTCGTAAATTGTATCTCGTTCTGTCACCTGTTGTCACACTGACTCACACATAGACAAAATTTGACGCGTAGCTTGTCTGTGCCACGCCGCCATATTGATAAGCAACATCATCTGCATCGCGTTCTATGTTTCAACCGGGTTATTTAGTCAGGGACGGATTTGGCAACAAAGATGAAAAGTTTTTGTAAAACATTTACCATTGAATTATCAAACAGATCCTCAGTTCACTCTACGATTTTTTTTATTTTTGGTGACATTTTTCCAGAATACTGCAGAGTGCAGATTGTCAGTGTAAACACACTTGCTATTGCAATAAATCATAAAATTAATTATGTTACCCTGTATATGTCTGATGGATAACAAAAACATAGGCATAGTGTACATGAATAGGGATAGGCTACTAACATAACTTTGAAATTTCGTTCGACAGGTAATAATTGATCTACACTTCTTATACCCAGAGACTATCGATTTTCGCGGATTTTCAGTAAGTATATTGGTTGTTTCAATATCGTAAGATACCGGCAACCGGCCTTAGCAAGGCCGGTTGCCGGTATTATCTTCCTTAGTCCGGCCCTGTATTGACAACACTCCCTGTGTGTGTGCGTAATGACTACGCAATTTTTAGCGAATGTTTGGTCTGCTATTCTTTATATGTCTGTGGTAGAAAAGTATATTCAAATCAGAACTGTCACTCTTTGACAGTTGTGAAAAATGGCTTTATGTTATTTCTATTTCAATGGCTTTATCAAAGTAAATTGACGTAAGGTACTAAGCTGCATAACAATTAATTATTTAATTGCCCTGATTCTATTTTCAAATATTATGATGCTTGTAAAAAAAGCACCGGGTTTGAAATGCACGTTTTGCTGTCGAGAAAAACAATTCAAAGACATTTGGCAAGTTTAAAAAATGTAATTATAATAAGTTTACATTAAATAACATCACGCGACATCCCCGAAGGGATAAGCAGACGTGTACACACAAACATTTCGCCTCATCACGATTTTTTCGTAAACCATTGGGCCGATTTTTACAAAATTTATTTACAAAATATTAATTTAAAAAAAAAAACAGTCGAGACGTTTAAAATAATTTTGATTCTTAACAAATCAAATATTTAAAGGAATGTTAAAACAAAAAAAACATTTTTTAATTTAAATAAATACATGCAATGCAGTCCAGAGAGGAAGGTTGTAAATGAAAAATGATTCTTGTATTAAAACAAAAATAATAAATAGATTAAATGAAAAATGTTTTTGTATTATAACTAAAGTAAAATTGATTGTTTTTTCAACAATATTTGTAAAACATGATAATAATTATAACACATTACGTTACACAATATTTGTGTCTTATTTTGTTTAATTATTTACAACTTAAAACATAAAATGTGAACTATTTACGAATTTTTTGTATTTTAATAAAAAAATATGAAAAACAATTCATTGTAAAGATCTTTACTGGAGATGTTCAATTGTTTTTTTAATACATTTGAAGATTTATATAACGTGAACGCTCGTTAAAAGATAATTTACAAGTACAGCTTTCCAAAGAAAATATGCGCTTCGGGAATCATCGTCTATCTTCGGATATACGAACGTGCTATGCCGAGATCTAATATGGAGCTATTAATACCATGGACGTACTCGCCTATTTTGTATTACCATGTTTACAAAATTATAGATTAACAACTCTGTTTTTTTGAGTGACCGATGACCGTAGTAGGAAACCTGACAGCGAGAAAATGTCATGGAGGGCATACTTTTTTTGGAAAGCTGTACCTGAAGAGATACAAATATTAGTTATTAGATAGACAAGAATATAAAACATGTAATAAACCTAGAACCAACTGCAAATAAAATTGGTCTTGTTATTTTCAGTTTCCAGTACATTTGTCGAACAATATGGCTAAAATTGGGATTTATATAATTTCCTTATTAAAACACCTGTCAATCATTTTTTAATCTGTTTTTTTTAACCAAATCGCTAGCCCACTTATTAATAAACGCGGAGTTAAGTGATAACTAGCATAAACTTCAGATTTTTCGAGGTTTAAGTTAACTGACAGTCGGGCCGTTGAGAGAATTCGTTCCTGACACCTGTCAGTTGGAAAATTTCTGGAAAGGATCAAATTCGCACAACACATTTCAAGAGCGCATTGTCTGGACGGCCGGACTGTAGTTAAGACCAGGCACTCCAAAGACAATTTCCACGCAAACTCCGCCCCCATGCACTCCACCGCTCCACTATGTACTAAACGCTAACACATCAGTAATAAAGTTGAATATCGCGTGCGCTCTTTGGTCGTGTTCGAGCACGGAACTAAACGTCGTAAGTCTCAATTCTTATTACGTTTATAACTAAAGTAATAATTGATCTAGAGAAAAAATATCTTATATTTGGAAATTAAACTATATTTTCTTACTGTCAAATAAAAATTATTTTAGACATAAAAGCCGAGTAATCTTGTTTTTGTATCAAATAATCTTTAAAAATAGACATAATTTTCGAATAAGAAATGTATCGAGCGTAAATATTCCAATTACGTAACTGTCTTATTTATGGAAAGAAAAAAGACCCAATAAATCATATACTAAAGTTTCATTTTGATTGTATGCGTGACTTTTTCAGAATATGAATGCAAATTAACATACAATTTAGGGAGCCTCCTCTTAACTTTATTACGCGAAATAAGGAGGTAGGAAATTAGCTAAATCCCAGTTTGACCTACATTTACAACACAATACATAACATAACTTAAAACTATACATTTTTGCATTTACATACATAAGCTAATCTAATTCGTATACAATTAAAAAGATTACCTATATTTACAGTATTTTTTTTTCACTAAAGTATGAGATTACATAATATTTAAATAGTTTAAGTATACTAAAGTACTAATACAATTTAGGACAAGGGACAAGCCATAATATATGAGTCGCTTACCAAGGGACATGAAAATGTTTATTCTGTAAATAGGATATCAGAATCACTTTTACAGGTCATATTAAAAATAAGCTATACTCCATTTGAAATAAGATTAGACATTTAACTAAACCTTTTTTACAGTCCGTTCAACCGATTTTGAGTTCTATTGCGTAAGAGGTATGACAAATGACAGCTGCAGTAAACAGTTGGTATTGTAACCACTTTTTTGCTTTTAATGCCATCGTTATGCCTACGGTATAGAAGTCAGAATCGGTTGAACAGACTGTAAAAAAGGTTTGTTTTAATGTCTAATCTTATTTCAAATGAAGTATAGATGAGTTCGGAGTTTCCTATCTGACTACTCTTACGGATCAATGTTCTATGCAAGTATTTTCACTTTAAAGGTTTTGTAAACGCGATTGTGCTGTTTATTTATATCACGTTACGGATCAATGTTCTATGCAAGTATTTTATTTTTTGTAAACTCGATTGTGCTCTTTATTTAGATATGATTAAGGACCAATGTTCTATACAAGTATTTTTCTTCCACCAAGGCGATCTTGATCAAGTTTTCACTTCTGTCGGCACTCCCGGAGTGCCACTGTTTTTTTATTTTTGAATGGGTTCTCTCTTGACCTCGATCTCGCCTGATGGAAAGCGACGGATGAGGTCTATTATGGAACGAGAGTACCCAGAAGACGCTTGTTCACATTTTCTTTGAAGGTTGACGGGTTATATGTGGGAACACAGACACTGGCAGAGAGTTTCACACTTTGGCTGTGCGCATAATAAATGTAGAGGAGAAGCGCTGAGTACGACTTCATTGCATTTCATTACTCTGAAGTTTTGAGGCGTACCATACCCCCACGATCTATTACAAACTGTATGTTAATAGGGACACGACATAATATGGCTTAACCTTTTATCAGGGTGGGGAATGAACTAAAATCTAAACACTACATTCTTCATTAAATAATTAATATTAAAAAGTGTTTTAAATATCACTTCAGGTATTTTGTCTTAAATCATTAAATCTTTAAAGATTTTTTTTAAATTCCAATCAATTTGGAAGTTATCGAATTATTACTGGAATTATAAAAGGCACTTATAATTGATGTGGTGTTGTAAAATAATCTCACCACGATTACGAGGGTTTCAATACACTCTAGGGGTGTATTATGCTGGGGCACAAAGAATCTACAATAGGGTTCAAATACACCCCTCAACACTGGGTTTCAATGCGACCCAAAGATTAAACACACTCCAATTCTGGGGCTCATAACGCACGATTTACACACAGCTGTCTAATTGAACAGACAGCTGTGCTGCTGGGGAGTTTGTTGCGCCACTTCTTCTTCCCAGCTAAAGGCACTAGGAAGTGGTGAAGGGTGGGCGTTTTAGGGACTGTCTTATGTAATTTTGACGTTCGAAAAGTGCTGATTCTCAGCCTAGTTTGAATAAATGACTTTAGATTCTGATTTTACAATTACATCACATAGATTTTCCATAAGTTTCTTAAAGGCACATTCACATGTTTGCAACGTCTTAATAACCTGGCTTTAAAAGATTATCGTCAGCATTTGAACGAGCTCGTGACTAAGTAACAACAGCCGCACGGGTCGATCCATCAGTTTAAGCTACCGGTGTTGGTCTGTGGATGGGTGACCATCTTTACATACCGAAACTCCTCCGTGCCTCGGAAAGCACGTTAAGCTCGCAACGACCGTAACGACTGTCAAAGATCCACGAATGACAGCCGGGACCAATGTCCCGGCTGTCATTCGTGGATCTTTGACAGTCGTTACGGGTCGTCAGAAGCTCGAAAGTCTGAGAACCAGTCTTACTAAGGGGTATCGTATTACCCAGTGACTGGGTTGTGAAGGTCAGATAAGCAGTCACTCCATGTAAAATACTGGTGTTCAGCTGCATCCGGTTAGACTGGAAGCCACCCCCAACATAGTTGGGAAAAGGCTAGGCAAATTGATTTTTAGTATTTGAACGAAACTGTTATGGTTTTAAACTGTTAAGATTTTCCATAAAATTATCCTTACATCAAAAATGTTAATCATCTTTTCGACTCACATCAGACTCGAAAGTAGTTTCCCTGGTTTCTCAAAACTATTCAACCGTCATTTTAGATATCCGCCATCTTGAATTTACGTTTACGTCAATCTGACATAATACATGAATACAGATAATTCACTCTGCATTTAAATAAAAAGCGACTCTTGCAACGACACAATAAAGTGCAATTCAGGTCGTACAACGCTAATTACCGACAGTTATATTCACCTAGAAGTTGCCTCTCTTTCTATCGTTTTACATTATTTTGCATTAAAGGTATTATCTATTTATAGATGATAGATTTATTATTTTTATAAAGGTAAAACACAGATATTGGATCTTTATTTTATATTTATTTCAGTTTCTCATTAATTATAACACACTATACACACACATGTACCTATGTCACAACATTTATTTGATTTAGTATGAGCTTTTTATAATATCCTATCTTATATTACCTTTAATTTATTTATTAAAACGGACTGACACTTCGTTTATTATTATTCTAGCGTATGACACTCGTGGGTTGCAGCTGAAAATCAGCATCAGGTGGTACACTTTGTGTTGCCATCTGACATTATGCTGAGCTGAGGCCCTTTTGGCATTATAATCATTGTTTTCTGTTCTTAAGGTGTATTTTTCTGTCTTAATGCCAATAAACGCAATTTTATTTCTTTTCTTTCTTTCTATCGCGTAACTCTTATATCTTCTGACTACGTTACACTCACTGAATTGGCCCGACAAGACGGGCCCGCCGCGTACTTGTAGCGTCATACTTAAAATGCGGAGTGAACCATGTGCTTCTACTCGACGTTTACGTAATTTCGACGCGTCAACATTAAAAATAACATAACATAACGCCTTGTTTCCTCAAAGGGTTAGGCAGTACCCAAAGTACACCCACATTTCGTCAGTTATGTAAAATAGGGGGCGAGCCTATTGCCACGGCACCTTCGGGCTGCTACTGAGAAATTCCAGACGGAAAATCCCTGCCCGACCTGGTAATCGAACCAAATCAAAAATCCATTTCAAAACTACGCAACTAATTCTCTTAATTTACTCTTCAGAAATCTAACTTTTTTATTTACAGCATTTTTATAATTACTTTTACTGCTACTGTCCACATTCTTGTTCCCAGTCTTCGATCTGCTTCTCACTCTCTCGTCGAAGAGTTCATAGAAATTTGGGAGTGGTGTGTCGACTAAATCTGGTGGTGGGAGTGGTGTTTCTGGTGATAGATGGTGGTGATAGCTGGCTGCCATGTTTTGTATGAAATGGGTGAACATTGCTGTCTCGGTGAACCATTCTAGGAAGTACTGATTCTGCTTTGATGTAGCGGCTTTTATGAAGGATTCTTTCTGTAAAGAGAATTTTGAATATTAGTAAGATATAATCAGGGATGTTGCGGAGCTTCGGTTCCGGTTCCGAAAGGTAATTTTACACCTCCGATTCCGACTTCGGTTCCAATAATTTTGAATCGGAGTTATACCGAAGTTCGAAACTCAGCGATGCACGTGACTAGCGCATACAAACAAGTTTTAACTCGTCGCCAGGATAATTGTGTTATCTATTTTTATTTAATTCATTAAACCTAACTTGGTTTCCGTACGACTTTTTCGGGTGACCACTGAAAATCAGCGCTGTGCTGTGGGTCCCCATAGCTGCATCATACTGAGTGGACGCCGGAGTGTCACTGTCATGTCAGCAGCTGCCGCATATTTCTGTTTTGTGCTCGTGATTATATTTAAATCTTTTATTTTATTATTCTTTTTTATGCACGTGTTTCTGTGACAATTAAACTTATTTTTCTTTCTTTCTAATTTTAGTTCATTTAATACACGCTCGCACTCGAAGTCTCAGTTTATTGTTTTGTTTGTGGATGTTCTCGCTAATATTTGACTGATTAAAGAGACTGAATTTTATTTCAATGGCTTCATTAAGCCTTCCCATTAGGACGTTAAGCTATTGATCCCGGACGGTACGGGGGGGTTCGATATCACTTCAAGACCCAGATTACCACTTGCCATTCGGTTGCCTGCTTTAACTAGTATTGTATAACAAAATATGCCATACTCACATCAAAAACAACACCATCCCTCCCCAAACAGCCATCCTTAACTTCTGCCACAGAGAAGAATCTCCAGAAGTCACCCAAAATATCCACAAAAAATCTTAGGAAAGCTTCTGAAATCATGACATTCCTCGTCTTTGTATCTTCTGAACGATCCTTGTTCTTGCTTGTCTCCATTTGTAGAGCAGTCTTTAAAGTTTTGTAACAAGGTGTAGGCAGGATTGTTGACTCGTCTCCTTGATAGAAGAGGACTTTTGATGGGTGAGTTAAATCTATTAACATGCCCTGTGGAAGAGAGAAATAATGTATTAATAGAACCGTAAAATGATTATTCAATATACAGGGTGGCAGGGGCATCGACGCGAAAACTGTTACCATGGATTCAGTACATGATTCTGAAACCCACTGGGTTGAAATTGTTCGTGGGTTATTAAAAATTGAAATAGCTGTTTCATAGAAAAGTGCAATTTCTACACGATAAAAATGTATGCAACATTTTTTATTTTACATGAAGCTTCTTCCTATCTGGCCTCCACAACACAGTTTCTAGATAAGTCGCTCGATACTTAAATTATAACTCTAAGAGGACTCTCGGTATCTAAGGCTGGTTTCCCAGCTGTCCGGGAGTACCGTGCGGGCCGCCAGAATATTGTTTCACAGCGACGCGGATTGGTCCGTACGTGACCCGCTCCGGGTAAAGCCCGTACAACGCTAGCCACCGTATCGTACTAACTCCCTCGTTTCAGAGCTCTGCGGGCGCTACCCGTACGGGTCTCCCGTGTGCGGGCGGCCCCCCGGACAGCTATGAAACCAGCCTAACGGATGGTCAGCCATCCACGGATCGACCTAGCTAATCGTAGCTTAACCTTTGATCGGCTTGTGTCTTGCTTTCAAACAAAAATGTGTGTGTGGACGTACTAATCCTCTGCTGACCTCTTTTGGGGTGTTTAAGCGTAAAAATAATGAAATTAAAAAAACAGTGGCACTCCGGGCGTGCCGACAGAAGTGAAAACTTGAACAAGATCGCCTTGGTGGAAGAAAAATACTTGTATAGAATATTGGTCCGTAACCTTATCTAAATAAAGAGCACAAAAGCGTTTACAAAAAAAAAAAATACTTTCAAAACCTTTAAAGTGTTTACTTTAAAAGGTTTTGAAAGTATTTTTTTTTTATACTTGCATAGAACATTGATCCGTAACATAACATAAATAAAGAGCATAATCGCGTTTACAAAACCTTTAAAGTCAAAATACTTGCGCGAAATCAATGGTTTAGTCCCATCTCAAAAATGCCCAACGCGTCTAAAGAAGTTTTCACTTCAAAAACGTAAGAATATTTGAATTTCGCGGGCTACCCTGACATTTTCGTCTTAAAATGACAGGCACAGCAACATGAGTTTTTTTTTTTCACTTCTTTAAAATTCGGTTTGAGACAAAACAAATTGCGCCGACCTCCAAATAATAGGCAAGTGTCGAAAAAATTTTTTTATCACATCTATTCAAAAAGAGCTAATTCGTTCTTCGTAAACAGGGACTAAAATAGCTTTTTAATCCCTAGGGATTAAAAGTGATTTGAATTTGGAATGTGGATATTGTTAGTAAAAGTTTCAATTACCAAAGAGATCAAACACGAACATTGTATGAACAAGTAACAGGCTGGCAAGAGAGAGAAAGTGTGAATTTGGTCAAAATGAAAATCCAAGATGGCGGCTTGGAAAATTTTCAATTTTTTTGTCTTTGGTGTCGTTTTCATAGTTTTCAAGGGTGCTAAAGCCGATGGTGAGGTCAAAATGTAAATCCAAGATGCCGGCTCTGAAGATTTTCAAATTTATCGTCATGGGTATCGCTTTCATGGTTTTTAAGGGTGCTAAAGCCGATGGTGAGGTCAAAATAAAAATCCAAGATGGCGGATGCAAAAAAAATCATATTTTTCGTCATGGGTATCGTTTTCATGGTTTTTAAGGGTGCTAAAGCCGATAGTGAGGTCAAAATGAAAATCCAAGATGGTGGTGGCGAAAAATTTAAAATTTTTCGTCATGGGTATCGTTTTCATGGTTTTTAAGGGTGCTGAAGCCGATGCTGAGGTCAAAATGAAAATCCAAGATAATTTAAAAATTTTCATCATGGGTATCGTTTTCATAGTTTTCGAAGGTGCTTAAGTCTATGGTGAGGTCACAATGTAAATCCACGAGGGTGGCAGTGATTTTTTTTAAATTTTACTTGTTAAGGAACTTTGTTCCTGACGGGGGTCGGATCATACACGTTTTTTTTTCTCATAGAGGGTGATAAAAAGTAGAGTGTTCACCTCGGGAGCAACACTATTTTAAGCTCGAGTGGCGTACTTTGAATCCCTCGCTGCGCTCAGGATTCTACTTTAGAATCCCTCGCTACGCTCGGGATTCTACTCTAGAATCCTTCGCTCCGCTCTGGATTCAAAGAAACACTCTCGCCTTAAAAATAGTTCTTTGCTCCCTTGGTAAACAATCTACTATTTTTTCCATCTTGTAGATTAAGTATAAAAAAAATTTTTGTACACGTATTTTTTTCTTTTTTGACGTAATCAAAAGATGAGTTAGGTGAGAAAGGCGATATATTGAGTTAAAATGTGGCATGACGTCACGCCTTGCTAGGTTTAATACTGCGTTGTGACGCCCCCACTCCCCAAGTTTAATGCGTGTTTTTTAAGTTATTTTTGATTAATATGATAGAGCAAAAAATATGTCTAATATTTTTTTTATTATCTGAAAGACGGACTAAATAGTATTTTTTTTTACCTAGGCAACTACCGTATTCGGAAAAGAGTAAGAGAATTTTGATAATAGAATTTCCTTACTTCTTCAAAAACAACGCCCGTGAGATCTCCGTCGTGCGGCGCCTGCAGCATGCCCGCCAGGATGGGCAGCGGCGCCTCCAGCACCTCGCGCTGGATCTCCGCCGGGATGGACGAGATGAGCGGCTGCTGCCACACGAACGGGTACAGCGAGCTCTGCAGAGCTTCTACGCACGACGAGACGGACCTGTTGGTAATAAAATAACAATACAATATTTATAAAAAATGAGCCATCGCGAGACGCCTGGCACATGTGAAACATCGAAATTAAAAAAATATATACAATTTGTTCAATCTAAATTTTTAAGGAAACTTTTTATCCCGGTATGCGGTAGTAAAAAGTTAGTTTTAAAGACTTTTTAACTCCTCTTGCTCAATTGCATATTTTACTCTAGGCTGGGGGAAAAAGTTTTTTTTTTCTGTAACCAATGAGGCTACCAAAACGAAAAAGTCTTTATTCTAATGTAAAACTAGTTTAAACCATGACCTGGGTTAGGACCCAGGTCATGGTTTAGCCATGTGCCAAATCCAACATCGACATTTGAAAAAAATATTGTTATTTTATTTAAAAAAATATATAATTAGTTCAATCTGAATACCCTATCTGCTCCCCTATGAGCTATGAATAAATTTATATCCTAACATAAGATATTTTTAAGATTCCGTACCCAAAGGGTAAATACGGGACCCTTTTACTAAGACTTCGCTGTCTGTCCGTCCGTCTGTCTGTCACCAGGCTGTATCTCAAGAACCGCGATAACTAGACAGTTGAAATTTTCACAAATTATGTATAAATACTAAAAACAAAATATTTAAGGGGGCTTCCATACAACAAACGCGATTTTTTTGCTCTTTTTTGCTCGATATCAATAATGGCAACAGGTAGGCACTTGAAATATTGACAAAATACTCAGTTGTATTACTTTAATAATAAATAATAAAAATAAAATAAATATTTAAGGGGGCTCTCATACAAAAAACGCAATTTTTTGCCTATTTTTGCTCGATATCAATAAATGGTAACAGGTAATTGTTTACCTATTAAATGGTACGAAACCCTTCGTGCGCAAGTCCGACTCGCATTCGGCCGGTTTTTATCAATAAATATTGCTACTTACTTCAACTGATCACCGATGATGATGACTTTCCTCTCCAGTAAGAGAGAGCCGAAAACTTTGATCACCAGGCCAGCGCCAAGTGTATCTAGTAACACGGATAGGTTGTCTTCGTCGACTCGGGGTTCGATGGGACGTTTTATTATTTTTAATCTGGAATAATGGAAAAAGAGTTTTTATTGGTTAAGCAATAAAGTTCAGATTAAGAGCGTTTATTCTGAAAGTAGGCAACGTCGCAAATACATGTCAAATATTTCGCTGTTTTGATTGAAAATATGTTTGTATGGAAATATGAAATGTGGCTAACTAGGGAACTAAACTATTGATTATGAAATGCAATAATTAATATCGTAATACTGAATATTTAGTTTTAGATGTAAATAAAAGTATTTTGAAACTTTCCAAACGCCTTTTTTATACCTAAAATTGTTACAACATCAAAATCAGTGTTATAATTGCAATTCATTATTAATATTCTAGGGAACTTGTTAGCCACATTTCTTATTTCCATACAGTAATATTGCCAAATTAAACAAAACAGTGAAATATTTGCGACGTTGCCAACTTTCAGAATAAACGCTCTTAAATTAACACCGATTGGTGCCGATTCCCTTGTTCACAAACTAAACTAAATTTAAGTTCAGAGCATCTTTTTCTTTCTATTTCATTAAGAAAAGGACAGACGATAAATTTTAGTTTAGTCCTGTCAAATTAATCAGCGCTTGACGTAAATTGACGTAATTTTAGTAGGCAAGTTTTTAATCACGTCTTTTGTAGGAAGTAGTGACAGGCGAAGTTTAGTTTAGTTTGTGAACAAGGGAATCGGCACCATTATCGCAGAAATCAGCATATTTTTTGTCTCTGGCTTCCCTGGTACCTCATTAACGGCATAAATAAGTAAGAGTCTATTAACTGCTCCCAAATTACCATGTTTATTTAAATTTTTATTTTTTATTTATTTTTACATTCGCCCTTGACATATTTGTATTATTTGACATTACCTACGATTTAATTTCAACTTTTTTTTTTGTTTGTTACTATTGTGGACAGTTATCAGATTGACCTAATTGCGTTTTTTTAAAATAGGTTTTTTACTTTTATTAATTTATTAATTTTTTGTATAGATTTATTTCTACATATTTTGTGAATGTGAGAACGCTGTAGGCTTAGTGGATTGTAGACCTGTTGACCATTTTCTATTTTGTTAAGTACTTGGTACTTATTGAAAGACCTACACTGTCCTCCCATACCTAGAAACACTGTTATTTGAAAGTATTGTAAAAGCCAATTATTTTTAAAAGAGTAACCGTGGAGTTTCTTGCCGGCTCTTCTCCATAGGAAGCGACCAATTGGAACCGTGCACCTAGCTTCTGACGTTTCATAAGTGCCCATGTAGGTTTATGTGAAATAAAATATTTTGATTTTGATTTTTTGATTTCTAAGCTAACATTACAAAAATTATAAATAATATTAGGTAAAAAAACTCACCTAGGCATATCAAAATTAACAGTAACATTCTTGAGTCCATTATTATTATTTTCCAAATCATAATAATCAGCTATCCCACTATTATTGACCAACACATCCCTCCTCAAAACAGGCAAAGTTTTACTCTTCGGCGAAATCTCGTAATCACTGCTAGGTACACAGTAATCATTAGGTTTCTCGTAATCATTACTGGGTATATCATAATGATTACCGGGTATATCGTAGTCGTGATGTTGGTTTTTCGAGTAATGGATGGTGATTTCTTCGCCCGGGTTCGGGAAGTCTGTTTCGAAGAGTTGTTGGAGAAGGGAGTGTATTTCCACGTCGGAGCTTCCGTGGTGAGATTCGATTTCTTCTAGAACCTGTAAATGGTAAAGCGGTGATTAATATTTTTCACCTGTCGTTATCAGCATAAATTAAAAGAATAGCTCATAAGCCTAATCAGCCTATAATGTTCCCCACTGCTGGGACTGTGGCCTCCTATCTGTGAGCGGAAGTGGGCCTGAATCCGCCACGCGGGCCCAGTGCGGGTTGGTGAACGTCGCATTTCTTCAAATTTTTGGTTTTAGGCCGGTTTCCACATATTTTTTTTTCTCTCAAAGGGTGATGAAGAACAGCTCATGCCGCGGTAGAAATACTAGCCAGTCAGTAAGGTAGTAGTGGGGCTTTAAACAACTTGCGATTTAAACCGATTTAAAAAAGAGAAGCATATTTGACCCATATGTTTGTAGGTCCGCGAATGACCGCGATTTTATCAAAAACAACTGCGCCAATTTTAATGTTTTTTTTTTAATCTAACACATAACATCACGCCTTGTTTCCCCGAAGGGTTGGGCAGAGGTGTACCTGTAGTAGGTACACCCACATTTCGCCAGTTATGTTTAAGTCCCATGTAATAGGGGGCGAGCCTATTGCCATCAACCGGGCACAAATCCAGACTCCGGGCTGCTACTGAGAAATTCCAGATAGAAAAACCCAATAACACTTTGCCCGACCCGGGGATCGAACCCAGGACCTCATGCTCAGCAGTAGCGCTTGCGACCACTAGACCAACATGTAAAATATAAATTTAACCGCATCTTTACTTAGTTTTTTTTTTTATTTTTACTTAGTTTATTGGATGAAATTGGATTGGAACATACGATACTTTTTATCCCGATATTCTCACGAAATCGAGACTTATGCAGGTGTAACCGCGGGGCGCAGCTAGTAATTATTTGTATAATTTATAGCGGCAAAATAGACTAAATTATAGTTGATAAGGCCAACTATTGTTCCGTTACTGACAATTAGTGGATGAATGATCGACAATTAAATTATTGATCGACTTTTGCTATCGAAAGGTGGGTTCTAAATGTCAATAGCCTGATATTTATTGGAATTCCTTTATGTTAGCAATTACAGATTTTCAACTTTTCCTATGTTATTAAAATTCTTAAAATATTAGTATCATATCAATTAAACCATTATTAATTTTTTTTTGTCCCACTTGTAGATAATTAAAAATATTAAACACATATTTTTTAACCGACTTCCAAAAGGAGGAGGTTCTCAATTCGTGTGTGTTTTTTTTTTTTTTTTTATGTTTGTTACGCGATTACTCCGCCAATTATGAATAGATTTTGATGATTATTTTTTTGTTTGGTAGATCATACTTCAGAGGTGGTCCCATATAAATTTTATTAACTTTGCTTGGGTAGTTTTTGAGTTAGCTTCAATAATGCGTATTTTTTCCCACTTAGTATGTGGATGATATGATAACTTCCTGTCACTGTTATTTACATAGCAGGTAGTGGTATTCGAATTTGTGTGGGGTAGGTACCACAACACTAAAAAGTAAAAAATAAAAACTTTTTACAAAAAAAAAAACAACCGACTTCAAAAAAAAAAACAATTTCGGAAGTCGGTGACAAAGAACGAAAAATCAAAACCAAAGACACCGACTTCCGAAATTAAAGTTATTTATCACTTTGTAGTGTTTTTTTTTTGAAGTCGGTTGTTTTTTTTTTGTAAAAAGTTTTTTCTTTTTTGACGTAGTCAAAAGATTACGGCGATACATTGGGTTAAAATGTGGCATGACGTCACGTCTTGATAGATTTAATACTGCATTGTGAAGTAGTGAACCCCGACTCCCCAACTTGCGTGTTTTAAGTTATTTTTGATTAATATGATAAAGCAAAAAATACGTGTCTAATATTTTTTTATTATCTGAAAGATGGACTAAATAGAATTTCTTTTTTTTTACCTAGGCGACTACCGTATTACAGGCACTTTTGAATTGTCAAGGAGTCGGTCAGTCAGAGATGAAGCTAGTTGCTTATTTCAAAGCGTAGTAGTTTCCTATGGAGAAGAACGGGCAAGAAACTCCACGGACACTTTTAAATCGAAATATTGTTGCATATATGATTGGCAAACAGGCCAACGGTGTCCATCTATAATACTATACACCGTGACATTTTAGTCGTCTTACAAAAGTAGCCCACTTCATGTATCCAATGACTATTAAACATTCATTTAAAAATATATATATATTGTACATAACATAACATACATAAACTCACGCCTTCTTCCCATGGGGGTAGGCAGAAACTACAGAACGCCACCTGCTACGATCCTTACATACTCCTTTTGCCTCGTTTACGTTCATACATCTGGTCATACACGCACGCCGGTTGCGAGTACTACGCACCTGACCTTTCTGAAGAACATCACCAATAAGGTCAGTATATGTCCTCCTAGGGCGTCCCCGCCCGGCCTTTCCCTTCACATCAGCCTCGTAAATACATTTTGTTAGTCGCCTTTCATTCATCCTCTCAACATGCCCAAACCATCTCAGCATACCCTTTTCAATTTAATTTTCCTTTTTTTTTGTAACCATTTTTTTATTGCTTCTAGAGGTATTTTATGTCGGGTATGAGTGGCCCTTTGTAAGACGACTAAAATGTCACGTGTATATTTTTTTAGATGAATATTTAGTAGTCATTGGATACATAGCTGCTTTTGTAAAACGATTAAAATGCCAAGGTGTATATCTATAATATAAAAATGAATCGCAAAATGTGTTGGTGAGCGCATAACTCAACAACGCCTAGACCAATTTAGCCAATTCTTTTTTTTAAATGTTCGTTATTTTTAGGACAAGGTTTTAGGGTAGGTAGGGTAGGTAGGGTAGGTAGGGTAGGTAGGGTAGGTAGGGTAGGTAGGGTAGGTAGGGTAGGTAGGGTAGGTAGGGTAGGTAGGGTAGGTAGGGTAGGTAGGGTAGGTAGGGTAGGTAGGTTTTTGTAATTTTGTTTGTAGTTAGTAATCTCCAGAACTAAAAGTCGGATTTGAAAAATTCTTTTTACATTGGATAGCCCAATTCTTGAGGAAGGTTATAGTTATAGGTTCGCGGACGAAGTCGCGGGCAGAAGCTAGTCTTTTATACGAGCTCTTTTGAAGCTCTCTAGGTACTACGCTTACATATGATCAGTATTGTTTTTTTTTATCTGGCCTCCAGTTTCTACAAGCCTATTCAATTTAGTATGTTGTTAACTTAAGGGGGAAGCGTCAGGGTAGCCCGCGAAATTCATTTTTTTTACGTTTTTTGCATTTTGTAGGTCAGTGTCAGGTTTTATTTTGATTAAAATATGATTCGCAGTCGTAACAAATATGGCTTTACTCAATTATAATCATTACAATCAGCAATACAACTCCATAAATTAGCAAAAGTGTTAAATGTCATGATTTCATGAAATCATGACATTTGACACCTTCATCTTCTTCTTAATCACTATTGCTGATTGTAATGATTACAATTGAGTAAAGCCATATTTGTTACGACCGCGAATCATATTTTAATCAACATAAAACCTGACACTGACCTGCAAAATGCAAAAAACGTAAGAAAATTTGAATTTGGCGGGCTACCCTGACGCTTTCCCTTAAATCATTAGTTGTAGTTATATCAGTCACAACAATCTGATAATCACAACAGCTAACATTTTTGACAGCCTTTTGTGATCATTTAGAGGTATGAGGAACAGGGTGTAAAGTTCACTCATCTTCTATAGAGAAGACAGGATCCTCCGACCAGACGGGTGTTGTGTCTGGCGGACTACTGCCCGACGATTGATGTCGGGGAAGTTATATATATATGGTGTTTGTGCGGTAAACTTTAATTGCGCGATGCAGGATTTGTGTGACGTCAGGTTCTTGATACGTGGTTCGCATGTGGCTATGTAGATGCCACCACAAACCTTTCAAAACCCAGTCAGACTAACAAGCGCAGGGATTAAAAATTCTGCCGTCGCATTATCTCACACGGAATGAAAACAAGTCATTGCCATATTTTGTTTTGGCGTGAAAAAGCGACGAAAACATATTTGTCGGAAATACGTTACTGAGTCGACTAATCGGGACGCCAGCGCCGCCTAGCGGCGCTTGACAGAGTCTACAACATAACGCTCGGAACGGTTGGAGCACTGTTCATCGGTGGCGGTCAAGCAGTGAACACGTTTGGAAACTGTCGCGCGTTCCGTATAGTTGTGTCGTGTAGGTACCTACAGTGTGTGAATTGCTAGTGTGATTAATTTGATCGTAAATTATAATATGGCTGATCATAACGAAAGAGACCTCCGTCATATTGATGGGAAAACTCAAACTCAAACTCAAAGCATTTATTTCAAATAAACCAATTACAGGTACTTTTGAATTGTCAAGGGGTCGGTCAGTCAGAAAAATGAAGCTAGTTGCCCATTCCAAAGCGTAGTAGGTACCTATGGAGAAGAACGGGCAAGAAACTCCACGGACACTCTTTTAAATCAGAATATTGTTACAAAATATTGGTTACATCATTCGTGTTGAACTTATACATGTGAGAACAATGTAGAAAGACGTGCACGTTAAAAGCGTCCGTAATAAAAATATAATATCAATTCAAAAATTTAAATAAATTAAAATAAACCGTGGCAGCTAAGAGATGACCAGTCCCTACTGACGGCGCCCGTTCACGAACATGACGCATGGATCAGCACCATTTAGCTCAACCATTTTGAAGGGAACTTAATGATCCAACACACACGCCACCATCAGCGAGACATTTGAGTGAGCATGACATACTCTCAGCCGCCAGGGCACATTCAAGTCAATGAAAGACGTACCCAGTAAATGGTAGCTTTATGGAATGTACAACATGGTCACAGTGCTCACACATGTGATATGCAATTATACAATACAAAGAGATTGAATTTATACAAAGGAGCTTACAATCTTCAGCAGCTGCAACAATACTTTTGAATGCTAATCAATTAGTTTATGCGCCCTTGTGGAGCTGGACCAGCGCTGAGCCAAGCATTTTTATCAGCGATGTAATCCCCCAACTTATAATATGCTTGGCAGCATAGTGTGCGTTTTATACATGATTTAAATTTCGTTTCGTTCAGTTGGAGTATGTGGGAAGGTATTTTATTATAACATTTTAAACAGCACCCCATGAAGGATGAGTCTACTTTAGCCAGTCTGAAACCCGGTTGAACTAATTGGTCCCTATTTCTAGTCCCATAATTGTGTTTATCACCTCTTTTACTGAAAAGACTTAGATTTTTCCTTACGTACATGATGTTTTCATAGATATATTGACAAGGTACCGTCATGATGTTAATATCTTTAAACAGTTCCCTTAGAGAATCGCGTCTGCAGAGGCCATATATTGCTCTGATGGCTCTCTTCTGCAGAATAAAAATAGACTCGATATCTGCAGCCCGTCCCCATAGTAAAATACCGTAAGACATGATACTATGAAAGTAACTGAAATAGACTAGTAGAGTTTGTCTTACATACCTTATAATAAAATCCGGGAGCTCTGTACCTTCCTATTAAACAGTAGCAGAGTGGAAGACATGTGGTCGCGCCCTCTGGCAGCACTCGTCGGCAATAACTGTAAACGAAGAAATATTGTATGTTAAAAAAGGTGAAGGAAAATATCATGAGGATGCCTGAAGGCCAATTCCCGTATTTAAAACGTTCAGTTCGCAATTCCAGCTAAAAACAGCGACAATCAATGTAAAAATATTGTTAAAATGTGTGTACAGTGTTACAATTTTCTTAATGTCCTTGGAAATATATAGAGTTGTTAATACCCTTTTAACTTAATGTAATTTATTTAAAAAATTGAAGGAAAACTGTTAAAGTCGCAGGCACGAAAATAGTTTTACAGCTCTATATAATTCACACGGAAATCAAAACAACAATAAAGTACTTAGTTCTGAATTCAAATTATTATACAAGATAAATCTACTAATTGATGGATATGGAAATCAGCATTCGTTTGTATTCGGAAATGCGATGATTCCCGAGGGACATTAAGAAAATAGTCAAGAATGTATATTATAGGATTTTTGACAGGTGGATACTGATATTAGAATGCGACCGTTATTAAAAATACGGGATTTGGTCTTAATGGATCGAATTCCTTAACACACTGTGTGAGCCAAATACGGACGGTTTTGCATTACACTAGAATAAAAGACTGATATTATGGTTATATTTTATGACTTGTCAAAGGCGTTCGACTAAGTTCATCATGACAATTTTAACATTAATTGGCATAGCAGTAAAAGTGGGGAGAATCACCGCCTAACTTTTTCAAATTTCCAATTTGGAATGTAGACGATTCAATTCTTCTAAAGTTCCATGCGCTAAGACATTCGACTAAAAAACGTAGGCGTTTCGCAGGGCTCTATTCTAGGTTTAAATCCTACACAAACTCAGTTTATGTTAAACACAGAAAATCTTGCTTTTACGAATGAAAACAGCGGTATGGTCGTTTAACTTGTGTTTTCATTAATTTAAGTACTGTCAGTGCCATCCATACTAATATTATAAATGCGAAAGTAACTCTTTCTGTCTGTCGCCGTATCACTCCTTAACGGCACAACTGATTTCCATAAAATTTGGCACACAGGTGGACCATGACCTGGGTTAGGACATAGGATACTTTAAATCCCGGTAGACCGGTCCCGTGGAATAATTTCCGACCTCCACACGGGTGAAAGCTAGTTAACTATATTTACCCGACTACGGCGAAGCAAAAAGGAGGGTTATGATTTTGACCGGTATGTATGTATAGTCCGCGCAATCCATGAAGACGCGCCCCACTCCGCTCCGCGCCATACTAGAGTTCAGCTTACAGTACAGTAATCGCGGAGTGGGGCGCGTCGTCGTGGATTACACGGACTATATATATACGTATAATCATCTGTTACCTCATAACTTATAAACTACCGATCATAATTTGACAAATGAGGTATCATTGGAAGCGCCTTGATCGTCGGCTGGTTATAGGCTATGTGACGTCACATTAAATGCAATATGGAGCCCTCAAGAGGACATAAAGTAAAGCACTAAAAAAAAACAAAAAATTATGCCATGTTGGGTATCAAATGAAAGGGCTTGACGAGTACATAACAAATATATATGTATATATCATTATTGTCTAAGTAAATAAATATGTTTAAATTGTTAAAAACAAGCAAAAGTGAGACTGCGACGTACGGCGCGGCTATAAAATTAATACTTATTTCACAATAAAATCCAAACAAAATTTTTTTTAAGCTTTTCTGCATATATTTTATCACGAAATTATAACCCCAAAATAATTTAAATAAAAAGTAAGTTCAAAAACTAAAACCCGACCACTGAAAAATCACGCTCTAAAAAGTATGAAACAAGAAAATATTACTCAGGTTTTTGAAATTACTTTTTATTTCGATATGCACAGAGTCGAGGAAGCCTCTTGGCCTTTGATCTACACCAAAATTCCTCAGTTACTCACCCATAAGCTCTCTCCCCTCGTTCATCAGTAAGTACTAGTGAGTAACACTGTAGACTGCGCGCGTCCACTGACCACTCACTGCGCGGGGAAGAACTCATTGTCTCTGGGAAGACTAGGTTCTCTATGTGCGGTGGAACTGTCACCTGAAATGATTGAGGGGAATGGTACATAAATATTGTGAACAATATGGTCGTTGTGAAGTGGTTCAGAGTAAGTTTGATCAGAAAAGTGTAGTACGATCCATAAGCATGGGTTTATGGATAAGTATTAAGGTGCTGATAAACTTGAGCGTTCACTTGTAACAGAACATCGAGCATTCGCAGTTTGTAAATTTGTCGAACTGAACAACGAACAGAGTCAAGCATAGAACGCTACGAACATTTTCAAGATCATTCTAGCTAATGCTCTAGTCCAGGAATTCCCAAACTGGGTTCCGTAGAATGGTCATCAGGGTTCCGCCAAAATTATTTATTATTGGCTATTAAATAATACTTTAGGGGTATGATTGAACAGGGTGTAAAGTTCACTCATTCACCATAGAAAAGGGAGGATCCTCCGACCAGACGGGTGTTGTGTCTGGCGGGCAACTGCCCACGGTTTGAAGTTGAAATCTTGTATCCATGTCAATCGCTCGGTAATTGCGCGATGCAGGATTTGTGTGACGTCATGACTATGATGTATGGCGGTGTAACCGCTACAATACCACGGCTACAAATATTATTTTGAAATAGCGCAAAATATGTGATGAAAAGGACTCATTATTTTGGGTTGGTGTTAGGAGTGAATACCCTGAAATAACCAAAAAGGCTATCTTAACATTGCTCCCATTCGTTAAAACGTATCGCTGTGAAGCAGGATTTTCAGCCTAAGTTTATAAAAAAAAAAAAGTGTGGCACTCGGGGACTGCCGCGGTAAAGCTATTGCATAGCATTTGTAATCTCTATACTTCCTATTTGTCAACGCTACACTTGGGATGATGACGTGATGACATAAAACAAAAATTACGTTCCCATGACAACATCACGTTGTCATGGGAACCGTCATTACATGGTAGGCGGAGTGGGGGGTGTTAGGTTTTATTTTCGTTACGTTACGGAATTTCTTGATTCGGTCGCCGCGCTCAAAGCCCGCGATAAAAGCTATGCAATAGCTTAAAAATACAGGTCAAGATTGGATGCTACCCCAGATATACGCATACAATTGTCGGACATAATACCGAACTATAAAACAGTTATAAAACAGTAAAACTATTTCCTTCTACACATTAAAACTTTAAGTTAATAATAATGTGTTTCAATTATATTACACATTTCTTAAAAATAAATTTCAGTGTTGATTTGTGATTACAAATCAACACTGAAATTTATTTTTGAACCCCATATCAAATGATTATTTGATATGGGGTTCCATAAAATAAAAGGTATTTGGTTGGTATTCCGTTATCTTTAAGTTTAACCCCTCCTCTAGTCAATGCTCGGCAAAAAAATATTAATCGCGATTATGTCAGATCGTGACGGTCGCGTGTGCGGCGGACGAAAAAATATTATGTATGTAAGGAAAAATCCACATCTCTTTAAAAAAATTAGTGATAGACATAATTTTAATACTAGAAATAAAGATAAACTAGATCAACCATTTTTCAGATTATCAATACAACAAAATACCTTGTGACATATTGCAATTAAATGAAAGAAAATTTAAAACTCATATCAAAAGTACACTTTGTAAACAAGCATATTACAAATTAGAGGATTATATCCAAGATAAGAGTGCTTGGAAACATGCTGGTCCTGCTCCATAGGACAATTTAGAATCAAGACAAAATCAAACTGGTTGCTAATTTAATTGTAAAATTGATTATTTTGTGTTTTATGACATTGATTTTACATTCTGTGATTACTTTCTCACACACTTATTAATTACAAAATTTTAGGAAAATCGTCTATTTTTACAATGTTTGTAAATATGTGAGCACCATGTATCTATCACATATTAAATTATCGTCGTTGCTTCATTTTTAATTCTTTTTACCTATTGTGGTATAGTAATTTTATTCTAGGTGCATCGTCTTCACATATAGGTAATATTATTTAACTAATGTACGTGCATATACAAACAATTGTAAAACATTTTAAAAGAGTAACGGTGGAGGTTCTTGCCCATTCTTCTCCATACAAAAACTACCTTTTGGAAGGGGCGACTAGAATCAATTTTAATATTTTGTAAATTTTGACGTTCAAAAGTGCCATACAAGGGCCTATTTGAAATAAATGATTTGACTTTGACTTTGGCGGAACAATGACAGAATGGCTCGGCTCGGCAAAAAGCTCGAAGCAAATTTACTGTCCTTTCGCTAGAATGCTCATTACAAGTGAATGCTCAAGTTTATCAGCACCTTTAAATCTGATACATCTACACACTGAGAAATCATTACTGTTTGTTTAAAAAAAAGTCACTCGCAGTTTATAGTTATCAATAAAATTTGTATACGCATGCCAAAGGATATATTTTATGGTATAGTCGACTTCCACACTGAAGTCACAGGCAGGAGCTAATAATCAATAAGAAAAAACTTTTTCCAAAAAAAAAACAACCGACTTCAAAAAAAAAACACTACAAAGTGAAAAATAACTTTAATTTCGGAAGTCGGTGTCTTTGGTTTTGAATTTTCGTTCTTTGTCACCGACTTCCGAAATTAAAGTTATTTTTCACTTTGTAGTGTTTTTTTTTGAAGTCTGTTGTTTTTTTTTTTTGGAAAAAGTTTTTATTTTTCACTTTTTAGTTGTGGTACCTACCCCACACATATTCGAATACCACTACCTGCTATGTAAATAACAGTGACAAGAAGTTATCATATCATCTAATTGAAGCTAACTCAAAAACTACCCCAGCAAAATTAATAAAATTTATATGGGACCACCTCTGAAGTATGATCTACCAAACAAAAAAATAATCATCAAAATCGATTCATAATTGGCGGAGTAATCGCGTAACAAACATACAAAAAAAAAAAAAAAAAAACATACAGACGAATTGAGAACCTCCTCCTTTTGGAAGTCGGTTAAAAATGTATCACTTATAGAAAGCTACTCTATTGCCCAGTGCCATTTAAAGGCATGCCAAAGGATATATTCTATGGTATAGTCGACTTCCACACTGAAGTCGCAGGCAGGAGCTAATAATCAATAAGAAAATAAGCTAAAATAACTTCATAAAACTCACCTGACTAGGAAAGACACTCTTCACATACGCCTGCCCAGTCATATGATTCAAGCCAACAAGCAGACACAAATTAAACAGCCCCCGTTCCCTTGGCTCAAAGGGCAGGTCAATGCACCCAGCCTTCTCATCAATACTCATATTATCGAAGCTATCAGAACTGGCGTCGAGTACATCTTTCATTGAAAGGACGTTCCCGTGAGAATCGGTGAGGTTGAACTTGGAATCTGTGTCCATCTTCGTTATGTTGCCTTGTGAAGTTCTGAAACTTTTCCAGGACCTGGAATTAAAGAAAAAAAATGTATTTATTTACGGCTGAGTACATACATAAGTCGTTAGTCAAAAAAACAACAAAACAGGCCTGTATTCCTTGAAGGCAGAGGCACAGTATAATAAAGTAACAGTATTATATCTAAAAAACTAGCTTTTTAAAAAAAAATGTGATTTCTATGGCTCCTGTAATCTTTAATAAAATACCTGACCAATTTAAAAACTTACCGTTGCAAAAATTTAAAAAACGTTTCACAGAATTACTTGTAGATAAAAGTTATTATTCTGTGCAGGATTTCTTAAATGATAATTTTTTGTAATATTTTATCTTTATTATCCTCTATTTTGTATTACATTTGCATGCTGTAATAAGGCAGAATGTACATGGATCCTATATATTATGATTTAACAACTTATTTTTATGTACCTACATTCTAAGCAAATAAAGACCTATTCTATTCTATTCTATTCTAACACCTTTCATTACTCTACACTTACACAAAATCACACGCACTAAGACACAAACTCATTTTGTATTTTTTCAGTTTTCATGTTTGTTTTAAGATCATTCATTGATGCATCTTTTCGCATGTCTTTTGGGCTAATATTATGTTTTATTGTCTGTTTTGAGGGGTTTGGCGCTGTATGCCGAGATAAAGGACTCGTCCTAGTTCGGTTACAGATGCTCCCATGTTATATACTCCCAAGTACTAGCCTATAAGTATATGTAATTGTATCATTATTTTTTTTTTGGTGAAATTAATAAACTAATACTTTTACACAATATAGTGCATTTGATTTAAATAAAACATCATTAATTACTGATTACTGAATCTCGGTAGTGACTTTGAAATAATTACCTACGGTCGCCACTCGATACTGTTGCGTACTGATTTACACTGAGATTTCAAAGCGCGTCGTTTCAGCCGTTTTCTATGAATATATAATACTGTTACTTATTTGTACTGTGGCAGAGGTGTATGTGTGTGTGTGTAGTACACTTTTGCTCTGTAACATGGGGCAAGCTTATTGCCATAAATCGGGTACGATATTAATCAATCTGCCTAGCCTTTTCCCAACTATGTTAAGGTCGGCTTCCAGTCTAACCGAATGCAGCTGAATACCAGTATTTTACATGGAGCGACGGCCTATCTGACCTCCACAACTCAATAACTAGGTAATACTTGGTAAGACTGGTTGTCAGACTTTCGGGCTTCTGACGACCCGTAACAACTGTCAAAGATCTACAAATGACAGCCGGGACCAATGGCTTAACGTGCTTTCCGATGCACGGAGGAGTCTTGGTATGTAAAGATGGTCACCCATCCACGGACCAACCCCGGCAAGCGTAGCTTAACCTGTTGGATCGACCCGTGCGGCTATTATTACTTAGCCACGAGCTCCTCTTCTTATTTCAAGGTCACTACCGAGATATAATACTGTTACTTATTTATACTGTGGCAGAGGTGTACACTTTTCCTCTGTTATGTTTAAGACCCATGTAACATGGGACAAGCTTATTGCCATAAATCATGTACGATATCTGATGTTACTATTACGAAGAGGTGATATATGTTTGAAAAAAGTAAGCTCTGGAGATGTTGATCCATTAACATTTTTTTTCTTCACTTTTGGAAAGCTACAGTATGAGTGACATAAGATACTTTTTATACCAGAAAACTATGATTAAAATAAAAGTAGAAAACTGGGTTGTGGAGGTCAGACAGGCAGCCGGTCCATACTGGTATTCAGCTGCATCCGGATAGACTGGAAGCCGACCACATAGTTGGGAAAAGGCTAAGTAAGTAGATTATGATAACTATGACTTACCTAAAGGTAGAATAAGGGTTGTCAATGACTTCAGACTTGAAGGAACAGACGGAGGTCTGATGTCTGAACCGTTTGATGTTCTTCGGGTCTAAGTACGCGACTCTTGTTGAAACTCTTCTCACGTAGTTTTTACGTTTCTCTGTTAAACTTCTTGTTAGTTTTACTGATTCTGTGGAGTCGAAAAGAATTTTGGTATTATTAATTGGTTTTAGATACCTAATTGATTCAGGCGTGACCTTGCGGAACTCCATTATAAAATATAATAGACGTTGATATATTTAGTAACCTGTTCCGCTTAACTATTCCTAAAGAGCCATAAAAAACCCAATAAGAAATCGACACGTGTTTCAACTCTCAACGAGGCATCCTCAGGATGACGATTGACTTGTCACGAACCCAAACACGGCGTGTTGTCACACCGAGCACTGGACGGTTGAGAGGTGAAACACGTGTCGATTTCTTACAGGGTTTTTATGACGTAGCATCGCGAAGGAGGAGGCGGAACGCGTGAGGGAGACGCAAATTTCGCGCCCTCACGCCCCTAACCGCCGCAGGAGGCGGGCTTGCGGACGGTGAGCAATGGGTAGCTCGCCGTCCGATAAGGACCAGGCCTGGGTTGACGGCGCGTTGTGTTCCACGCGCGCCTCAAAGAGATGTCAGCAGAATGGACGGGGTCCGCCAGGGCAAATGCCTGCCGGGGCTGCGAATAAGGGCCGAAAGGGACATTGTGGCCCCCGGCAACAGGGCAACCGAAGGAACACGGGTGGGTTTTAGTCAGCAAGAGACTGACGCGCTCTCCCGCTCCACCCAGAGCGGGAGAAGTTATTTAATAATTTCCCAAATAAAAAGTTAACGATTGACATGTCGCGAACCCGAACACGGCGTGTTGCCACACCGAGCGCTGGACGCAGAGACTAACACAAGGCTGGACCAGAATTCTCTGCGTTCAGTGCTCGGTATGGCAACACGTCGTGTTCGCCGTGTTGATATAATTTTTAGCTTTAAAAGTACAGCGTCAAACAGACAAGTAAGCACCATGCTACGTTTGTATGGAAGAATGACCGCTTAGCGTAACTTTAAGCTTGTTCACAAGAGATATTATAATGCACAAATGAGTGCACAAACACAGGTGCACTAGAAAGAAAGAAAGAAAGAAAGAAAAATAGGTTTATTTGTCACAGAAACACGTGCATACATAAAAAACATGAGTAAACAAAGAATAACACAAAGTACATAATAAAACACGAGCATAAAACAGAATTTACTAAGGCGGCAGCTACTCTGGGCGGAGCGGGAGGGCGTGTCAGACTCTTACTGACTAAAACCCACCCGTGTTCCTTCGGTTGCCCTGTTGCCGGGGGCCACGATTTCCCTATCAGTTTTCTTCGAACCCCCAGCAGGCATTGGCCCTAGCGGACCCCGTCAATTCTGCTGACATCTCTTGAGGCGCGTGTGGAACACAAACGCGCCGTCGACCCGGGACCTGGTCTTTATCGGACGGCAAGCTACCCATTGCTCACGGTCCGCAAGCCCGCTACCTCCCTCTCGCTCTCATAGTCCGATGGGACGGCGATCTGACACGACTGAAGAGAGATCAGGACGAACTACAGAACGGACAGAACTATCCCCGCCGTTGTTACTTAGCCACGAGCCATCACTTTCTATACCCGAAGGCACAGATACTGATGTTTCAATCCACAAAATCAATTAAGTAAATAAAAGCGACTCTTGCTGCGACACAATAAAGTGCAATTCAGATCGCTACAGCTATATTCACCTAGAAGTTGCCTCTCTCTCTATCGCGTAACTCTTAGATCTTCTGACTACGTTACACTCATTAAATTAGCCCAACAAGTCGAGTCCGCCATGCGGAGTGAACCATTCATTCATCTGTGCCGAGGGTAGAACAAAATTCTTACCTTCACTAGTACTGCCATCTGAGTGTTCTGTAGGAAAACTGCTTGGCTTATTGTTCTCGTCCATATTGCACACAGCTGTGACCGTCTCGAAGAGCTCGTTCATCAGATCGTTTAGCTGTAAACAAGCAAAAGGAATAAAATTAGAAAGAAAAATGTTTTTCATTATTTCTGTGTAAAAAAAAGAATACCTATTTCAAATCTGCTTGCACAGTCACTTTCGGCTAGCAGGAAATACCTTTTTGTAAACTTTTTCTAGGCAAACGCGGGAGGAAGAAAACGTGGCATGGAATTTTGCGTTTTCATTCGTTCATAGATATTATTTTCTTGACACTAAAAGTAATTTTTACCAAAATTACTGACTTAGGAAACTCATTTCAACATTACTTTCCCCTTTCACCAAATGACCTTTAAAACTAGTACAAACAATGTATTCCTCTAAATTGTCCGAACAAAGACTTCCATGCTATTTCAACGTCCAACTATGACTAAACCCAATTTTTCAATTGAGTCCAAAAACTGAATGTTTGAAAACATTTCGGCAGTCAGTGCAAGATTTACGGTTATACTGTGACCTTGTTGTACATGATTGAGTTCTGGCTGACTAAGCAATTTGATGATTAAAATTGGTATAGGATTTACAGTTAAAGAGGACATTAACACCATAGTTATTGCAACATCAGACTGTGACTCAACTAAACTTTCAATGAGACATCATCATCTGCTTAGACTTTTCCCAACTATATTAGGGTCGGCTTCCAGTCTAACCAAATGCAGCTGAACTAAAACTGAACCAGTATTTTAAGTGGAGCGACTGCCTATCTGATCTCCACAACTCAGTTACTGGGTAACACGATACCCCTTGGTAAGACTGGTTATCAGACTTTCGGGCTTCTGACGACCCTTAACAACTGACAAAGATCTACAAATGACAGCCAGGACCAACGGCTTAACGTGCTTTCCGAGGCACGGAGTGTTCTTGGTATGTAAAGATGGTCACCTATCTACGGAACAACCGCGGCAGGCGTAGCTTAACCTGATCGATCGACCCGTGTGGCTGTTATAACTTAGCCACTAATCATAACCATAAATAATTTAAAAAGTCAAGATAGACCCCCGTTATATTTCGATAATTTTTCATGAATATTCAGAAAAATGCGGGCGAGCACATGCCCATGAGCAACATTGTATAATCGGCATCGGAATCGTTACATCCAACTTATTTCCTTAGACGAACCTATTCAGAAAGAGCTATACCACTACTACTTTTACCATCTGGCTTTCTCTGACCTATACCAGAAACACAAATATTATTTAATTATTATCTTTGACAGATGCCCCGAGTAAATAAATAAAGGAAGTGTCTCGCTGTCAACGTGTGGCGTCCATCCGTCTCGTAAACAACTCTAGATACAATAATGTCAACATTATTAGCGAGGCCGTGTGATTTCTCATATAAATTGCTATTTGTATCACAGACTGCCTCGTTGGTCTAGTGGTAGCAAGCGCTACTGCTGAGCATGAGGTCCTGGGTTCGATTCCTGGGTCGGGCAAAGTGTTATTGGGTTTTTCTATCTGGAATTTCTCAGTAGCAGCTCGGAGTCTGGATTTGTGCCCGGTTGATGGCAATAGGCTCGCCCCCTATTACATGGGACTTAAACATAACAGGCGAAATGTGGGTGTACCTGCTACAGGGACACCTCTGCCCAATCCTTCGGGGAAACAAGGCGTGATGTTATATTATGTTATGCTGTATCACAGAATAGTACAGAAGGCGCACTCCGCATTTTAGGTATACGCTACAAGTACGCGGTGGGCTCGACTTTTCGGACCAATTCAGTGAGCGTAACGTAGTCAGAAGATATAAAGAGTTACGCTATAGAAAGAGAAACAACTTCTAGGTGACTATAGGTAATTAGCGCTGTGCGACCTGAATTGCACTTTATTGAGTCGATACAAGAGTCGCTTATTATTTAAATGATTTTGTGGATTGAATTAATACCTGTTTGTTCAATATATTGTGATATGACTCAAGCTTTTGACTACGTAGATCACAATATCTTACTTGATAAATTAGAAGCTAATGAATAAATGGAAATGTCCTGCAGCTAATTGAATCCTATCTAAAAAACCGATAGCAATATGTAGAAATTTCACAGGTAGATCCGAAAACTAAATACGAAAGGGTCTTTATTTAGGTCACTTGATAGATCAATCTCATATGGTGTACCACAGGGGAGCCTGCTTGGCCCCCCTCTATTTATACTATATATAAATGACCTACCCAAAGCGTCGAAACATCACATGACACTTTTTGCTTGTTGACGACACATCAATATGTTATGTGCAAGACAGTCTAAGACAGTTCTGATGCATAAAAATTAAATCGTATTATGGCACCAATTATATATGATCGCATACCAGAATCAATCAAAATCTTAAATGTTAATTTGTTTAAAAGACATTTAAAAATCTTTCTCATAAGTAAATCGTATTTTAATATCTCTGAGTTCATATCGTAAAAAATCTGTGGGACAATGTTGTTGTAATTTTAAATGACTTTATGATTTATTTTCTGGTAATCATCTTGTTTTCAGTTTATTATTCTTGGCATGCTCTTTTGAAACAATAAATAAAATTAAAATGTTATTGGTTATTAATTATTATTGACATTTTGATAAAATAAATTAAATTGACATGCTTGTATTGTATCCATTTGACATAGTTAATATTGTAGGCAGTGACATTTGATGTAATATTATGACATTTTATATTTATTGTGATTCTAATGATTTGACATTAATCAGTAAAATTTGTAAAATGGGATTATGATAATATTTCTAATGTGATTAAAATGATATTAATTGATTATGATTTGCAAGCCCATGTGACGGCAGAACATGGAGAACTAACTTTATGACAACACCTATGTACAAATTTACCCATGTTTGCAAAGAAATAAATGATTTGATTTGACTTGAACCATCTGTTTTAATCTGTGTCTGTGTAGGAATTAATGAAGATACCGTAGCGGTAGCCCAAAACTCAGACAGCCAGTCATACCAAGGTGTATCGTATTACCCAGTAACTGAGCTGCGGAGGTCAAGGAACATCACCAATATGGTCAACATAATAGTTGACCTTATTAGTGATGTTCTTCAGAAAGGTCAGGTGCGTAATACCCGCAACCGGTGTGCGTGTATGACCAGATGTATGATCGTAAACGAAGCAAAAGGAGTATGTAAGGATCGTAGCAGGTGGCGTGAGATTACGTATGTATGTTTATTGTTTACAATTAAAATTGACTTTGTTCTAGTCAATCAAACAGTTGAAAGTTAATAATAGAATTTATTTATACGTAGGGAAAACGATGAGTTCATAGCTTAAGTAGGTACACGGCGTAAATAATTACGCATGCATTCATGACAATGGTCACATAGAGTCTGGCCAAGTCTGCAATGGATTAAATGGGCAATGAGTAAATTTTTACATCAGTCAGTTATGTCAGTTTCGGGGTACTTGAAATGTCAGAAAGCTTACGATGTTAAGATGTTTTCACAAAATAAAGTAGAAAAATTGTTAAACCTATTAAAAATAGATTGCGGGAGTTATTATGTAATTTATGATTGTAAACTCCAAGATGTGAAGGAACAGCACGATGTCGTCCTTAACTAAAAACGACAATGTTTACAAGATATCGAAAAGTTGACGTGTAAGTAGATCTAATGATTTTGATATTTTGCCTCTTGATTTATGCTTAATAGATTATGTGTAATAATAGACTATGTCGAACCTATGCTCTACCTCCATACGATGACAAAAATGTATCAAATCCACACTGTATCGTGCTAAAGTGACTATTCTTTACCAGGAATCAGAATATAAACAAAAACAAAAAGACAAACAAAGTATCAAATTCCTTTTTCGTAGGAACGATGGTGTTGCCCTCTATAGATTTTCAAATTCCACTTTTTTTTTACTTATGCAGACTAAGCGTGGCCAGACTATTATGTTCCAAGTCACTCAAGAAGAAATAGAGAGACACATTAACATTGTTGAATATTATGCACAAAATGACATGATTATTTTTTCTCGCTAACTAATGTACTTATACAAAATATTGTAAAACATTTTAAAAGAGTAACGGTAGAGTTTCTTGCCCATTCTTCTCCATACGGAAATTACTTTTTGGAAGGGGCGACTAGAATCAATTCGTTTTTTTTGTAAATTTTGACGTTCAAAAGTGCCTTATAGTCAAAGTCAAATCATTTATTTCAAATAGGCCCTAATTTGAAATAAATGATTTGACTTTGACTCGCTATTTTACTACGAACCCCGTATAATACAGATTTGGTTTACAATAAAACGAGCATGTTTACACAAAAAACAAGTTTTGTTTTATCACTCGTTTTTTCAACGGTTTATAAATACTTTGAAATCACAAGTATAATGTCTCATGTTTTGGTTTTCATAAGTTATTGTCTCCGCTTTCCCCCAATTCAGTTATTTTTGTTCAATACAAAAATAACTGTCTTGGATAAAAAAATTGCTCAATAAAGATTACTCCTAGTGTCAATTAAATAAAATACAATTTCGGTTAAAAATAATAATATTCTTCGTTACAAAAAATCATTTCAAATAATACCTGAATATTTTTTTTTCAAGATTTGTACACACAGACATCACTAGAAATAATGCATTCATGCAAATAAAATTACCTTCTTCCGCCATTTTGAATAGGTTAATGTAACCTGACACACAGAATAAATCTTTAGTTATTTTAATAAAAGAGTATTTTTTTCTCTATTTATCATTTATTTTCCCACTACACTAACACTTGATCCATTCACCACTATTTTATGACACAAAAAATACAAAAAGTTTATTTTTATTAATTACAGTTTTAATTCTTAGTTATTTTAACAAAAAAGTCTTTTGTTTTTATACATATTTTCTTTATTTTTCCGCTACAATTACACTTGATCCATTCACCATAATTTTTTGACACAAAAAACACAAAAAGTTTTTTTTTTTGAAGTATTAGATTTTTAAAGGTTTATTTTTCTTTCTCCGTAATGTAAGCGTTCGGAGCACTAACTATGCAGAATGATCTAATTTGTAATAATCACGAAAACATTATATTTCTCGTACAGATAACTTCTTGTATGTGACGCCGCGCATGGGTTTATGTAGAATGGCACAATTTTTGTATAATTTTTCCTTGTTAATTGATTAGGGACGAGGAAAATATTATTCTGTACGAAAATATAAATAGGACTAGCATTAATAAGACCGTGGTGATGAATGAATCATCTCATTCTGTAGGTAAATAAAATACAGACAAAACACAGACAGACAAAACACCATAAATTATAAAAAGATGAATCGTTTGCTAATTTGAATTGCGTAATAAAGTTCGTTTTTTAATACCAGAGACTAATTTGACATTTCAAGTGATTGTTCTATCCTATTCTATTTTTAACCGACTCCAAAAAAAGGAGTAGGTTCTCAATTCGTCGGGATAATGTATGTTCCTCGATTACTCGAAGACGGCTGGACCGATTTGAAAAATTCTTTTTTTGTTTGAAAGGGTATTATTTCAAGTTGGTCCCATTGTCATTTGGTCACGATCTGATGATGGAATCTTGGAGAAATCAAGGGAACTCTTCAAATATTAAAGGAACATCTATAGCGATTTGGGTATTTTTGATGAGCAGTTGACATAAGGCTATTGTAACTTAGATAAATTACAAATTAACCCACTAAAAAGTGAAAAAAGAAAACTTTTTTACAAAAAATACAACCGACTTCCAAACTACAAAGTGAAAAATAACTTTAATTTCGGAAGTCTGTGTCAAAAAACTAAAATACTGATCCAAAGACACCGACTTCCGAAATTAAAGTTATTTTTCACTTTGTAGTTTGGAAGTCGGTTGTATTTTTTTTTTTAAGTTTTTTTAATAAATGGCAAGCAAAGCCGATGTCGACTCTGCCAATATCTAAAGTGAGCTGGAAAAACTCCACAGTTGGATACAGTTGAACACAATGTAGATCTTGTTGGCTAAGGTTAGTACGGGATAAAATGGTTGTTGTTTTTTTTTTTTTTTCAATTTGGAGTTTGACATGTGCACCTGTCAAATTAGTCTCTGGGATTAAAAACGAACTGTAATCATTTTCACATAGCGTCGGTCCGGTGACGTTTGAGATTTGACGTTTCAAGAGATGTAGTGATGTGAGTTACGACAAAAAAAAAAAGTTCTAATTAACTTAGCCTAAATATCTTAATACTAGCGGACGTCACGCGGTTTCACCCGCGTAGTTCCTGTTCCCGTGGGAGTACGGGGATAAAATATAGCCTATGTTACTCGCTGATAATGTACCTATCCATTGCTGAAAGAATTTGTAATCGGTCCAGTAGTATTAGTTACATACAAAAATACAAATCTTTCCTCTTTATAATACTGGTATAGAAAATCTTGATACTTTTTTGAACCGAGCAACTATTTAAATAAATAAACTAAAAACAGTAGGTATTTGTACGGTTAAAAGCATAATTGTGATACTTTAAGGTAAATTATTAGTTCTGTAGCGGTTACACCGCCACATACAAACTACGCATCAAAGACATGACGTCACACAAATCCTGCATCGCGCAGTTAGAGTTTACCGAGCGATCGACATACATACAAGATTTCAACTTCCAACCGATGGGCAGTTGCCCACCAGACACAACAACCGTCTGGTCGGAGGATCCTCCCTTTTCTACGGTGAATGAGTGAACTTTCCACCCTGTTCCTCATACCCCCAAATTGGTGACCCCGAGTATGAACGTCAACGCAGCCTTCGTGCAATTACTTCGGCGTGACGTCATCATCATCATCACTCCCGCAAGCTTTCGTGAGGCGAGTCACACAGCCAGCCAGCACCCACGACTTCAACGGGTATCCTGACCACCAGCATGCAGCGAACGCGCATTCCTGGTCATCACCCTCAGCCTCATCACCCCGACTCACTGGGGAATCAACGCAATCAACGCAATCACCTCAATCACCCCGACTCACTGGGGAATCACAGCAATCACCTCAATCACCCCGACTCACTGGGGAATCACCACAATCACCACAATCGCCGCAATCACCACAGAAAGTTCCGACTCACCGCGAACTATGCGGCACCCGGTTCCGACTCACTGGAACCACAGCTGGCACTGTGTGAAGCATCGCAAGATTCAGCCCACTATCGACCTCCGGTCTCCGGAGGGGAGTGATGTAGCGGTTACACCGCCACATACAAACTACGCATCAAAGACATGACGTCACACAAATCCTGCATCGCGCAGTTAGAGTTTACCGAGCGATCGACATACATACAAGATTTCAACTTCCAACCGATGGGCAGTTGCCCACCAGACACAACAACCGTCTGGTCGGAGGATCCTCCCTTTTCTACGGTGAATGAGTGAACTTTCCACCCTGTTCCTCATACCCCCAAAGTTCCATATAAAACTAACAGTAATATAGATTGAGAGGCAACAGAAAAATCTTGCAGTATTTATTCGCATTATGAAGCCAATTGGAACCGTATCAAAATATGTGAAGAAGCATTTATTTTTATTTGTTTTGTTGAGAATTCACTTGAAATGAAACTGCACAGACTGGCCACAGTATAATAAGCTTGCAGTATTACGTCTCGGCAGTGACCTTGAAATAATTACCTACGGCCGCTCGGTTGATAACCTTCCGCGTCCGTGCATAACTGCTGCGCACTTGAGACTATTGCGTACTGGTATGGTATACACAGATTTTGAAGCGCATCGTTTCGGCCGTTTTTAGGGTTCCGTACCCAAAGGGTAAAACGGGACCCTATTACTAAGACTCCGCTGTCCGTCTGTCTGTCCGTCTGTCACCAGGCTGTATCTCATGAACCGCGATAGTTAGACGGTTGAAATTTTCACAGATGATGTATTTCTGTTGCCGCTCTAACAACAAATACTAAAAAACAGAATAAAATAAATATTTAAGGGGGCTCCCATACAACAAATGTGATTTTTTTTCCGTTTTTATAGATAATGGTACGAAACCCTTCGTGCTCGAGTCAGACTCGCACTTGGCCGGTTTTTTATGAAGACGTAATACTGTTACTTCTTATATACTGTGACTCTTGGTAAATTTCTGGGAAAAACCTATTGTAAGTATTGTTGAGATAATTAGGTTATTGTTGTAAAAATGGAGTGATGAACTAAATGCTTTTTTCATAGGAAATCATTAGTAAAGTATGTTGACGACTTTGTTTCGACGATCTTGGAGCGTTTGACTGCGTTGACCACGATACACTGATCTGTAAATTACACCACTTCGGAATTCGTGACCAAGAAGCTGATCGTGTTCTTTCTTAACTATCAAACAGGCAGCAAAAAGTAAAGATTAACGGGGCGACGTCCTCGGGATCTCTAGTTAATATGAGCGTGCCTCAAGGTTCAATTCTCTGAGGAACAAAAATTGTATGTTAATTTGCATTAATATTCTGAAACAGTCACGCATACAATCAAAATGGAACTTTAATATATGATTTATTGGATCGTTTTCTTTTCATGTACAGGACAGTTACGTAATTGTAACATTTTCGTTCGATTGATTTTTTATTCGAAAATCATGTCTTTTTTTAAAGATTATTTAAATAAAATGAAGATTACTCGGCTTTTATGTCTAAAATAAGTATTCACAGTAAGAAAATTTAGTTTATTGTACGGCCACAAGATTTTTATCCTGAAAAAAAAAACAACCGACTTCCAAAAAAAACACTACAAAGTGAAAAATAACTTTAATTTCGGTCGGTGGCAAAAAACGAAAATTCAAAACCAACACCGAATTCTGAAATTTAAGTTATTTTTCACTTTGTAGTGTTTTTTTTGGAAGTCGGTTGTTTTTTTTTTTGTAAAAGTTTTTTATTTAAATGATTTTGCGGAGTTAACCATCTATCTTCATCTGTGACAACACTATGTTTCATTTTTAAATTATTCAAGAACTGTTTAAAACTTGCCAGTAATCAAAACAAAAAAATTTCTGAAGTCCACTTCCCAGAACTAAAAACGAGAGTTGAACTTTGTATGCAAAGGAAGTCGCAGCCAATTAATTCCTTTGTTACATATTCGTATACAAACGATGAGTAACCTCTTGCAGAATCAACAGAACATATAGGGTACTTTTTATCTCCTCTCTCGAATGGTATATTCCCTAATGATATGAAATTAAATATTTGTGTTACATACAAATAATTGAGTGATTGATGGGACGGTATATTGACATCATAATCATCTTTCTGCCCTTGTCCCATGGTACGTGGGGTTGGCGCACTACTTTTCTTCTTCCACTCTCCCCTGTCAACCGTCACGCTATTATCCACTCCCTTCTCTTTCATATCATTCCTCACACAATCCATCCATCTTTCCTTTGGCCCCCTCTTCATCCATCAACATTTATGTTCATCACTCTTTTAGTCACATGGGCTTGACTTGTGGCTTGTTGAGGGGCTTTCGGCTAAATAATAACTAATAATCGATCAGGTATAGCTACGCTTGCCGCGGTTGGTCCGTGGATGGGTGACCATCTTTAAATACCTACCAAGACCCCCCCGTGCCTCGCAAATGACGTTAAGCTGTTGGTCCCGGCTGTCATTTGTAGATCTTTGACAGTCCTTACGGGTAGTTAGGAAGCCCAAAAGTCTGACAACCAGTCTTTCCAAGGGGTATCGTGTTACCTAGTAACTAGGTTATGGAGGTCAGATAGGCAGTAGCTCCATGTAAAATACCGGTATTCAGCTGCATACGGTTAGACTGGAAGCCGACCCTAACATAGTCGGGAAAAGGCTAGCCAGATGATGCCTCTTTTAGTCACATGCGTTTCCTCGGACGGTACAGTAAGCGCTCAAAAGTGCATGAGCACGCTAAGAGTCGTATTGCTGTGAACACGCGGTATAGCTCGTACATTTGTATGTGTAAGCAACACGATACACACACCACAGATAACGCAGTTACACGAAACAACAATATATTTCCGTCGCTTTAAACATGCTAGCACACACGCACTATGCGCGTGAACTTGACCAGTTAATGGCATTGCTAAAATTCGATAGTAACTTAACAAGCGCAGATAGCAGAAAGCGTTAAGCATTGGTATGGAATTCAATCTGCCTCAGGTTCTAATCTCGTGAAACACAGTGCGGTTTTTTGCAAATATTATTATTTTTGTTTTCGATAATAATATTTTTTAAATATTGCTGCTTTTTTATGTTGTTATTGCAATAAAGGTTTTAGAATAAAAAATGCGTGATATATGATAACAAAATTAAAAAATATATGTTTATTCGTTATATTTATTTTACATAAGTTAATAAACTGCTACAATTATTTATCATTACTTCAGCTGAATAAGATGTGAAATAGATGTCAAGAAACTTAGAAGCAGTTTGTATTATTTAGACATATTTAAATTATGAAATATTTTAAATTTTTAATGGATTTTTTCACCATAAATATTAAGCTTTGATCATGGTCGAAGTAATTAAGTAATAAATAAGAATATTAGACTACTTAAAATGTAAAAAACTACTTACAGAATAGGTAATTTTAAGGTTAAATATGGGCAGTTTGTTTATATTTTATTTGTATTAATTATTTTACATTTTATTTGACTTTAGTAAATATTGGTTGTTATTGAGGTTAAAGCTTAAGTATTCATTTTCTTTACGAAAAGAAGATTGAAACTAAACCTCAAATTTTTATCCTAAAATAATACTATTACTAAAATAATATTAAACAATTTCGGTATATCTGCAAGAAATACGACAAACACCCTATTGAAACGTGCTTAAAAAATTCGTTACCATAAATTCATGCAATAACGAATCTGTTGTTTATTAAGTTGGTACGGTCAATATTTTAAGGTCAAAAACGGTTTTCTAGCTGGTCTTCAGTGATGCAAGCCTTCAGAGTGCACGGCGAACGGTTCATAATGACGTGTTTTTAATAATTCAGCAAAATGTCTCGTTGGTATGAAACCATTTGTTTCATTCACCATTTGACGTCGCTGCTACTCGATAATAAGCCCCTTCCTCATATCTCTTAACCCTCACAGTATTTCTCTAGAACAAAGAAAAACGTTGTTTTTATTACACATAATACCTTATTATTTATTATTCACTAATCGAATTAAACCTCACAGTGAATTTAAAACTTTAAAGGCATCTTCTGTCTCAACAATACCTCTGTTCTATCAACAATACCCTTGATTAAGATTTATGTTTAGTAAAATATGAAATATATTAATGATAACACTCACACTTAGTCCGGTTTCATTAGATATTCACTTCACTTTTACGCAGCGCAATAATATTCTCTGATCTGATCTGATCTCTTCAATATATTTTATGCCTGCTTTTTGATAATAATAACCACAACACTGCGCTAAATACTCGTCACCAATATTATCCACGAACCAAAAAAGTTCTATTAATTGAATACTCGTAACAAACTGCATCTACCCCACAGAAATCGAAATAATTTACTTAGTTTTTTGTGGTCTACCTGCTAAACTTTAATATTTATGTGAACAAGACGAATGAAACTAAAAACGAATGATGATTATTGAACTAGTCATTGGTTGCAGACAAAGTGAGTGTGTGTGTGTAATGTGCGTGTCTACAGTATTGTAACAACTTATAGAAGAAGGTCGTAAGTCAAACCGAAGCGTCAGTCTATTGCTTTGTGAGATTGCTCATGGACTTTTGGTCGGCACTGTACATTGACATAACATTAAACTACATTGCATGCTACTGATGCTATTCGATCAGTTAATATTAAGATTGGTCGTTTTAAAATTGAGGAGCGTCGTCATCGTCAGTGATTGATTAAATCAATTTGTTGGTCGATACGAAACACAGTGAGATAGCGTAATGTATGAAGGTCATCATCACCTACCCAGCTTTTTTCCAACTATGTTGGGGTCGGCTTCCAGTCTAACAGCATGCAGCTGAATACCAGTATTTCACATGGAGCGACTGCATATCTGACCTCCTCAACCCAGTTACTGGGTAACATGATACTCCGTGATAAGAAAAAAAAAAAAATTTAGTAAGTACCTATCTATTATCTATTAATTAATAAAGTAAATCTGATGTTGTATTTTCTTTTATATTGTCTTTGTATTGTCTTTCTATGGTAAAGTAGCTCTTATTTACAAAGCACGTTAAGAGGGTTTATCCTAAAAGTTGGCAACGTCGTAAATAGCTGTCAAATATTTACCTGTTTTGATTAATTTGGCAATATTACTGTATGGAATTAGGTAAAGTGGCTAACTAGGGGACTAAAATATTGATTATGAAATGCAATAATTAATATCGTAACACCGAATATTTAGTTTTTAACCGACTTCCAAAAAGGAGGAGGTTATTATGTTCGTCGCGTATGTTTTTTTTTTTTTATGTATGTCCACCGATTTCTCCGTCAACTGCGGACCGATTAAAAAAAAAAATTTTTTGTTTGAAATGGTATGTTCTCGAGGTGGTCCCATATAAATGTTATTAACTTTGCTTCGATAGTTTTTGAGTTAGCTTCAATAATGCGTACTTTTTCCCACTTAGTACGTGGATGATATGATAAGTTCCTGTCACTGTTATTTACATAGCAGGTAGTGGTTTTCGAATTTGTATGGGGTAGGTACCATAACTAAAAAGTGAAAAATAAAAACTTTTTGTGGAGGTCAGATAGACAGTCGTCCCTTTTTTGACATCTAAAACTGTTTCCAAAAAAAAAACAACCGACTTCCAAAAAACACTACAAAGTGAAAAATAACTTTAATTTCGTCGGTTGTTTTTTTTTTGGAAACAGTTTTAGATGTCAAAAAAGGGACGACTGTCTATCTGACCTCCACAATCCAGTTCCTGGGTAAATTCTGACAACCATTTAAGACAGACTTTCGAGCTTCCAGCTACCCGTAGTGACAGTTAAAGATCCAAAAATTTAATTACTGAAATTAATAATTTCTTGGTTCTATCTTTCATAGCGGACGTGCTTACAAATGAGGCTAGGTCATTACTAGTATTATTATGACGTTGTTAACGATAATGATTTATTGCGCTAGTGATGTGCTGTTATGTTTATCGACATCGACATATTTAAAGCCGAAGTTCTGTCGTAGCGGAATTTTTGCCAGGGTCAGAATTTTTCCCGGAAGCAGATGAATACTTTGACAAAAAAATTGATAGTGAAGACATCCATGACATAGTTTTAATTGACCTGGGGTCAGGATATCCGCCTTTTTGTTTAAAAATATTAGAACTGCCGTTATAGTTGGGGGTCTTTTCGAATGTCTGAAGATAATTCTGTAACGGTTGTTTAGAACTTGCTTTGGTTTCGGATGTAAAAAAAAAACATATCGAAATAGAAAAATAAATGAATCCTTTAAATGCTTGTTGAGGATGGCGTATTGACGTGGCTTGCATCACGGTTTTGGCAAATAACAAGCTATGATGTTATCAAACCAAATAATGACAAAATCTCATTTCTAAAGACGCACATATGCAGAGTAAGTGACACCATCCGCGGAAATGTCTTTTCTCGTGAATTGAAGCGTTTCGTGAAGCGATGAATTACTTCAAAGAATGAATACATTTAACTAATACATCTTATAAGTGACAATGATAGCTGGGGAGTTTGTTGCGCCACTTTTTCTTCCCAACTAAAGCACTAGGAAGTGAAAAAAATAAATAAAAACTGTATTTCTGCACAAACAAAACCCACATTACAAACAAATTACGTGAATGAAGTGGTGAAGGGTGGGCATTTTGGGGGATTGTCTTATGTAATTTTGACGTTCGAAAAGTGCAGATTCTCAACCTAGTTTGAATAAATGACTTTGGTTTTAGTTTTGAGACTAAACGGCAATTTTGAATTGATTTGCGTTTGAGAATTCGAACTCATAAGACTTTCGGTTTTCAAAGTCTATATCAGAAAGATAGATTCACAGAACTATCGATACTATCACAGCCCCTCTCTAAAAAACCACTAATTAGATTAGAACAATTTCGCACTAACATCAGACGGCCCGACGCCTCTCACATAACATTTTAACACATTTTTATAATTACTTTGAGCCCATTTCACTGCGACGTAAAAAGTACTATCAGTTGACCAAATTATTTACAAATTGCTGTGTTATCTTGGGTCTTCGGGTGTACCTATTCATATTTTGCAATATTTTAATTGTTTATGTAATATAATCCGTGCCTGATGGAATTTCCCATCGGGAAAGATAACAAACTTCTATAAGAAATGAAATGTTTATTCTGTAAATAGGATATCGGGATCACTTTTACAAGTCATATGAAAAAAAAAACCGGCCAAGTGTGTGTCGGACTACGCACAATGAAGGGTTCCGTAGTTGGGATGAATTTATCCCAAATACAAACTGTAAATGTAAATTTGTACGCACAATTTTGAGAGATTTACCATGTTATTTTATGACCATAGACTTCTTATAGGTTTTCTTGTAATCTATGAGTGAAGAACCATTCTCTGTATTTTTTTCAAAATTTTGGGCTCAGTTGTTTCGGAGATAAGGGGGGGAATGGTCAATATTCACCTATTTTCTTAAATATCTTTAAATGCATTTATTTTAAAATTATAAAATAATATATTTAAAATCCTCGCAACAAGCCCTTTCATTTGATATATCACACTACACAGTTTGAAAAACTTTTTTTAAAAATTTTCTTATTTGCCCCCCAAATGTGACCCCCATATTCAAAATTCATTTATTTACGTTACACGTCCGTGTTTGGGTAACAGAAATACATATGTGTACCAAATTTCAACTGAATCGGTCCATTAGATTCGGAGCAAATTGGCTGTGACAGACGGACAGACCGACAGACGGACACACGAGTGATCCTATAAGGGTTCCGTTTTTTTCCTTTTGAGGTACGGAACCCTAAAAAAGCTATATGAAGTCGACATTTCCTATCTGACTGCACCTTAAGAAGAAATGGCGAAACAGACTCAGGGGTCAAAGCCTCTTTTAAAGTCCAGACATAATCTTGGACAGGTCATATGAGGACCATGTAGATAAGTGTCTGAAATGGTTTTTTGAGAAAAGAACCACACAGATTTGAGTGGACCTACTATTCAGTGATAGGTACAAAACTTTCATTAAGTATCTATTTAACCCCTTTAAGGATTTCCCCCTTTCAAATGGATTTTCCTCAATGCTCACCTACGTTATAAGAATTCGTTAAAGTGGATTGAATTCCTAGACCTCACACTAGCATTCCCTGTGTTGTAAGATATAGGCTAATTCGTTCCGTTATATAAGGAACTCTTAAAAAAATAAAAAACAGTGGCACTCCGGGAGTGCCAACAGAAGTAAAAACTTGAACAATTCAAAAAAATACTTCGAAGTATAAATACATGCATAGAACATTGATCCGTAACATAATGTAAATAAAGAGCACAATTGCGTTTACAAAAATGAGGTGTCGGTAACGGTGTCGCGAGTTCAATTGTTTTTCCCATCTCAAAAATGTCCAACGCGCCTAAAGAATTTTTCACTTCAAAACATGCTTTAAGACCTAGCAGCGGTTTCGGCTGTGCGTTGTCTGTCAGAGAATGCATGAATTTTGGATTTTTATTAAGTAGATAGAGTGGGTTTTTATTCGTTACGGTTAGTCAGAAGCTCAAAAGTCTGACAACCAGTCTTACCTAGAGATATCGTGTTACAGTTACCGGGTTGTGAAGGTCAGATAGGCAGACTGATTTGACAGTAACAAAGTAAAACATCGTGAGGTAACGAGGATGTCCTAGAACCAAAAATTCGAAAACATGTGACATCCACCAGCCCGCACTGGGCCCGCGTGGTGGTTTACGGCCCATTCCCTCTCGCAGAGAGGAGGCGTGTGTCCCAGCAGTGGGAACATTAAATACTGATTATTATGTACAGTTACAAAGTGCATTCGTACTGACAATTAACAATTTCTATGAGCAATTAACCCACATCCGAGTTGACTCACAATTTGCCCGTTTGATAAGGACTTGATTCAATGTAGTTATTTTGTCAGTTGAAATGTGGAAAAATACTAAAGTTTGTGTAAGTTTTATGTCAATTCCAGTAATGTAGTAAAATTAACTTTTATATAAATTAATTTTATTAATAATTTTTACTATGTAGGTCAATACCTACATAGTAAAAATTATTAATAAAATTAGGTTGGTAGCGAGGCTATATAATGTCAATACATTATATAGCCTCGCTACCAACCGACGCTGACCTGATAATCTGATTTGTTTTACCATCACAAAAGCTATCCTTGGATAGATCGCATCTACATCAGAAAAAAAATAAAACAGTGGCACTCCAGGGATGCCGACAGAAGTGAAAACTTGAACAAGATCGCCTTGGTGGAAGAAAATTACTTGTATAGAACAGTGATCCGTAATCTCTTCTAAATAAAGAGCACAATCGCGTTTACAAAAAAAAAAAAAACTTCCAAAACCTTTAAAGTAAAAATACTTGTATAGCAACATTGATCCGTAACGAAATATAAATAAAGAGCACAATCGCGTTTACAAAAATGAGATGTCAGTTACGGTGTCGCGAGTTCAATTGTTTTTTCCCATCTCAAAAATGCCCAACGCGCCTAAGTTTTCACTTCAAAAAATAATTTCCTAATAGCGTCTGTGGTTTAACATGGAGATCCCGATGAACCAACCAGTCCACAGGAAAAAGGTGTATAAAAAGTTCAAAATTCACATATCCTCCATAATGAATATAACACACCTCTGACCACACAACTGCTCTAAACGCAATCAATGCACATCTTCACCTTGGTTCCGAGATTCATGAATAATCTCTTATGTAGGTAATGGGTTTTTCTAAAACAGGAATGCTTCATTGCATCTGTGGATTTACGATCTATGCATCAGCTGTAGTTTCCCTGAATTTTTCCGTCAGTTTCCTTTTGTTTTGCAATTTTATTTAATCACACAATGGTGCCGATTCTCTTGTACACCGAACTAAACTAACTAAACTATCACAAAAATTCCTTACTTTGAACTATGAGAATCTCAAAGCTATTCTGCAAAATAAATTCTCTAAATTTAAAAATAATTTTGACACATCTAAATCGAATTTGACAATCGCAACTCCACACGTGATACCTAACCACGTGAATCTTTTTAAGAGCCGGAGGCGCGCAGGGGGGGCAGCCTCGACGTGTTTTATATGGATTTTTTTACTTTTTGTATGAAAAATAAGAAAAAATATTACCTACATGTAGAGTGTTAGGGGTTTAAGAGTTTTGTAAAGGGTGTTGAAATTTTCATTATTTTTGCGATTGGACACACAGTTTTCGAGATATAAGCAAAAGAAAAAAAATATATTCAGTACTGTTTTTGCATCTGAAGTCGAGGTGTTGGTGTGAATTTAAAGTTAATGACAACCAATTTTATTCCACACGTTTTTAGTCGCGATTAAAAATAGTCAGATTTAGTTAGAAAATCTAAATTTTAGGTGAAAAACGTCAAATTCAGAATAGCAAAATTGCCATTTTCACTAAACTAATATCTCAGTACCATCTTAGTGCTGCCAAACTAAAATATAGTTAAGTTGTGTCATTTTAGTCTATTTCAGAATGGAAAATCGTCGTTTGACAGGATTAAACTAAATTTTAGTGATTTTTAGTTTAGTTTAGAGGCATTTGTGACAAGAGAATCGACACCAATGTATTGGAATATTCGTTACTATTATTAAACTAATTTATTTTAAGTATAGATACATAGACACATTGCAGTATAAAACGAATTATTTGTTATTATTATCTTACACTAATTTCTCACATGTGTAATTTCAACACATAATATGTAACCAATATTTTGTAACAATATTTTGATTTAAAAGTGTCCGTGGAGTTTCTTGCCCGTTCTTCTCCATAGGTACCTACTACGCTTTGGAATGGGCAACTAGCTTCATTTTCCTGACTGACAGACTCCTTGACAATTCAAAAGTACCTGTAATTGGTTTATTTAAAATAAATGATTTGAGTTTGTTTTATTTAAGTATACACACGCACATTCGAGTATAATCATAATCATTTAATCATGTGTTAACATATGTACAATAAAATAGCAGAAGGCGTACAAATATTCATGGATGTCATTGATTCTAAAAATTGATAACTTAATTAACTGATTTACATCCATCACCTCACACTTCAGGTCCCGTTGAAAACCAGCGTCAGGCACTAGTTGTCTGGCATTTTTGCTGAACAGTAAAATTGCGTAACTTATTTTCGTAAACAATTTTGCCTAATTTGTTTCATTTTGACAGTTCAACAACATTCATTACGTTATTTACGTTGTTGAGCAGATTTTTTTTTTCCAACTTTTGTAGCAATGGATAAGCTATCTGTTTCAAATCGAAACAGATTGTGATTGTGTTGTATTACGCAATTAGGGTACTGGGCCTATTTAGCGCAGCCGCGGGGCACGCCACACTTTCCTCTCAAATTATTAATTTACATTTTTTTTTCCTTTTTAGGGTTCCGTAGTAAACAAGGGACCCTTATAGTTTCGTCATGTCCGTCTGTCTGTCTGTCTGTCCGCGGTCTAGCTCCAAGACTACTGTACTACTGTACTGTAATTTGGCATAGATATACATATTAATCATGCCGACAAAGTGGTAAAATAAAATTATGAAAAAAGTTTTTTTAGGGTACCTCCCCTACACGTAAAGTGCGGATGTTTTTTTTTGTTTTTTTTTCTTTCCCTTGTTGTGGGGTATCGTTGGAAAGGTCTTTCAAAAACATTGTGAGCGTGTTAAAATCATTTCTCAATTCAGAGATCAGTTTGCGAAATATTAAGCTTTAAAGTGCAAATTGTTGTTAGAGTCAAGTGCCCCCTGCCAGCTAAATGGCTGGTTTTAGATATGTGAAAAAATTCACGGCAGTAGCTTATATAACGAATTTAAAAGGAAAACTATCACAGTTGAGTAGGCTTTTACAAGGCAGTTACAAGTTAACGAGTAATAATCGACCAACTTAAATTTGCGGTTGTAAAAACATGTTCACCCATACATTCTGTATGAAAGATTTTTTTTTTCAACTACAAAGTTAAGTTTGTTCTTGGGATAAATTCATACCAACTACGGAACCCTACATTGTGCGTGGTCCGACATGCACTTGGCCGGTTTTTTTTTTACTTGTGTTATAATAATTTGTGTTCTCTGTTTCTTGAAGAAGTGGGCAGGTATACACCAAACAATAGATAATTGCAAGAAGCATTACTTACTTAGGTAGATACGTGCTCGTGGCTACATAATAACAGCCGCACGGGTCGATCAAAGGTAAAGCTACGCTTGCCGCGGTCGGTACGTGGATGGGTGACCATTCGTTACATATCGAGACCTGTCCGTGCCTCGGAAAGCACACTTAAGCCGTTGATCCCGGCTGTCATTCGTATAGATAGATCTTTGACAGTCGTTACGGTTAGTCAGAAGTCCAAAAGTCTGACAACCAGTCTTACCAAGAGGTACCTACTGGGTTTTGGAGGTCAGATAGGCAGTCACTCCATGTAAAATACTGGTATTCAGCTGCATCCGGTTAGATTGGAAACCGACTCCAACATAGTGGCGAAAAAGGATAGATATGATTAATTGTTTGATTGCTAGTGTACAGGGGATTCCAGAGGAATCTGGTAGCTCCCTTAAAACAGCTCTCTTTGATGACTCTGTTCTGAGCGGCACGTGGCGCTTGGGAGTATTTCCAAACGTGTTATGTGTCGCTTCCTTCTTTTTTTAATGTTGAAATGACGTTTTGTACATTTGTAATTTATGACGAAAAATTTAATGTACAGACGCCAGCACATCAAGCTACCCGAAACTGTAAAATTTTCCCAGTCAACTTTAAACCTTAAACTTCAGGAATAAAGTTGAAAATCTATTAAATAAATTTGACAGATTGTAGTAGCCTGATGTGCTGGCGTCTGTACCTACTTAATCACATTTGTTTTTATTTTTTTATTAGAGTTTTAATTTTAGTTGTATTTTTAATTTTAATGTTATATTATTTCTATTCTATTTTAATTTTATTTGTAAATGTGTATGCCTATTCTGAGTCTATGTTACTCGAATTAAATTATTTGAATTTAGTCAAACTTTGCTTTGTGGACGTTGGTATGGGTATGTGATGTGAAAATACACACGGAATACACTGAAAATCAACCAAAGAATTCGATGAAATTGTGCAATTTTCAACAAAAACGTATGTTTCTGTAATATTATAAAAGCATGCCTTCAGAATGCCCTTGTTCCATTTTCATTTAGCATTCATTAAAACTTGCACGCTCTTCACATTAAAATCAGTATCAAATGATCAGTTCACTTACAGCTAAAGTCTATTCAAATCCTTGTTTCCAATTGTCATAAAAGTGTTTGAAGTTGTAGCACAAACACACACACTTTATGTTTGGTTATTACAGTTGTTATACACAATGTGTTGGCGCACTTTATTTATTTGATTTTTTTTATATGCAGAATAACTTGTATGCCGTTTAGTCTGTGCAAAATAAGTGTATTATCTTTCTTTGTTTTTTCCAAAAACACATATTTGTTTACACGTTTGGAAACGAATTCGCGGACACATAACATAACATCACGCCTTGTTTCCCCGAAGGGTTGGGCAGAGGTGTACCTGTAGTAGGTACACCCACATTTCGCCAGTTATGTTTAAGTCCCATGTAATAGGGGGCGACACTAGACCAACGAGGCAGTATAGTTTAAAATCTATATCTTGTTTCAACTCGGCCTGTGGCTGAAACTGAAGGAACCAGCATTGATCACTAACAAACAGTTGCTCGCTGCGTGTTCGCGATTACAAACTAATAAGTTCAGGTTTCTTAACGATGTTTTCCTTTACTGTAAATGCCTTTAAACACGCTTCGGATACAGTTTACTTAGCTAGTGGTGATAGTTAATTGATTCAAGCGTGACCTTGCGGAAATCCATTATAAAATACAATAGACGTGGATATGTTTAGTAACCAGTACCCTAATTGCGTAACCTATTTTCGTAAACAATTATGCCTAATTTGTTTCATTTTGACAGTTCAACAACATTCATTGCGTTATTTACGTCGTTGAGCAGATTTTTTTTTCCAACTTATGAAGCTATGGATTACGCAGTTAGGGTACTGTTCCGCTTAGCTATTGCTAAAGAGCCATAAAAAACTCTGAAAGATCGACGAGGCATCCTCAGGATGACGATTGACTTCCCGGCTTGAGCGGAGCATCACCGTGTCCTCGTGGAGGCGATCGGCGGCAGTAATCTCTCGCATCCGGCCCTGATCCAGGCCATGGTACGGAGCGAGAGGGCATGGGAGGCCGTCACCTCCTTCTGCGAAGCAGTAATGCTTACGAAGGAGGAGACGGAACGCGTGAAGGAGAGGCAAAGTTCGCGCTCTCACGTCCTTAATCGCCGCAGGAGACGCCCTGGGTGTCGGGAGTCGCAGGCAGATTCTCGGCCACCGTAGGCGCGGGCTTGCGGACGGTGAGCAATGGGTAGCTCACCGTCCGATAAGGACCAAGCCCCGGTCGACGGCGCGTTGTGTTCCACGCGCGCCTCAAAAAGATGTCAGGAGAACTGAAGGGGTTTTTTTTTTGGGTGGGATGTTATCAAATATCTTCTCCCGCTCTGCGCGGAGCGGGAGAGCGTGTCAGACTCTAACTGACTAAAACCCACCCGTGTTCCTTCAGTTGCCATGTTGCCGGGGCCACGATCTCCCTTTCGGTTTTATTCGCAACCCAACTGACCGGGTCCGCTAGGACCGATGCCTGCCGGGGTTGCGGAAAAGTCCGAAAGGGATACCGTGGCCCCTGGCAACATGGCAACTGAAGGAACACGGGTGGGTTTTAGTGACACGCCCTCCCCGCTCCACCCAGAGCGGGAGAAGTTATTTAATAATTTCCCACCAAACGAAGTCAATCGTCATCCTGAGGATGCGTCGTTGAGAGATGAAACACGTGTCGATTTCTTTCAGGGTTTTTTGTAAGAATATTTTACCCCGCTGAATTTAATTATAGTGAACTAGTTAAGATATACAGGTTCTCGGTGAGCTTAATGGGTAGTTAGAATATTGATACTAAGTATTCAAAACACTATGGTGGGTGAGCTGAAATCAGAAAGAAAGTGTCTGTGGAGTTTCTTGGCCATTCTTCTGCATAGGAACCTACTACGCTTTGGAATGGGCAACTGCTTCATCTCTCTGACTGACCGATCGCTTGACAATTCAGAACTGCCTGTAATTAGTTTAATTGAAATAAATGCTTTGAATTTGAGCAGTAGACGCATTTCGGCTAAATGGTTATGGCAATGCCATTATGATTTTTATGGCAGTTTTTCAGTCAGGGTCCATAACCTATCGGGCAACGACATTTTATAAACTTATGTCACTTACTAGATAAATCTCATCTTCCAGCTGTTTTGTAATTACAATTATCTACAATTCGGTATGATAAGATGTTAGGTACCTACTTCCTTATCTCTACGTACACCAAACAAAGAATCATTGTGATGTCATCGTTTTAGACTAATTATAATTAGCGTATGCTTCTTACATGTGCGTCTGTAATAGAGTATGCTTGTCTTTATATTAAGTACATACACTTTTTAATCGACTTCCAAAAGGAGGAGGTTCTCAATTCGTCTGTATGTTTTTTTTTGTTTTTGTATGTTTGTTACGCGATTACTCCGCCAATTATGAATAGATTTTGATGATTATTTTTTTGTTTGGTAGATCATACTTCAGAGGTGGTCCCATATAAATTGTATTAACTTTGCTTGGGTAGTTTTTGAGTTAGCTTCAATTATAAGTATTTTTTCCCACTTAGTATGTAGATGATATGATAACTTCTTGTCACTGTTATTTACATAGCAGGTAGTGGTATTCGAATTTGTGTGGGGTAGGTACCACAGCTAAAAAGTGAAAAATAAAAACTTTTTACAAAAAAAAAAACAACCGTCTTCAAAAAAAACACTACAAAGTGAAAAATAACTTTAATTTCGGAAGTCGGTGACAAAGAACGAAAATTCAAAACCAAAGACACCGACTTCCGAAATTAAAATTATTTTTCAATTTGTAGTGTTTTTTTTTTGAAGTCGGTTGTTTTTTTTTTTGTACGTTTTTATCTCGGCATGAGTTGAAAGGTACCATTCCGTAACCGACCGCAGGAGGTAACTGCAGGCGACGTGTCGCGGCGTCATGTCGCGGCAACACGTCGCGGCGTCATGTCACTGCAGTCATGATTCTGAACCCGACCGCAGGCGGCAACTGCCCGTATTCCAGTCGGTAGATAGAAGATAAAAAAACGTGACTATCTCTCGAGCGTTGGCACTACTGGTTTGTGGTCGGGCTACACGTGTCGCCTGTCACTCGCCCGTAGCTGCTAAAGACGTGTCGCTAGCTACTGAAGGTACTCCTATTTCATAAAAATCATAGAAACCAGTCGTGTCGCGGCGACACGTCGCCTGCAGTTGCCTCCTGCGGTCCGATACGGAATGGTACCTTTACACGGAGCTACACACGATGTGTGGTAGTGTGGTATCCTATAGTACTTTAGTTAAAATTTTTGCTTGTTCCACAATTTTGTTAGTTTAATATACACTCATAGATTAGAGAGAAAATTATGTGCGATAAGATTAATTTTAAATTTTAAATCGCTCAAATTTACGATGTTTACTCCTAGCATTCGCGCTAGACTCACATGTTATAAAGGTGTATTTTATTTACTTTTAAGTTCTTCATTAAATTGTCAATGGTCTATCAAGGAACTATTCTCAGACTCAAAGCATTTATTTCAATTAAACCATTTATAGGCACTTTTGAATTGTCATGGAGTCGGTCAGTCAGAAAGATAAAGCTAGTTGCCCATTCCAAAGTGTAGTAGTTTCCTATGGAGAAGAACGGGCAAGAAACTCCACGGACACTCTTTTAAATTACATTGTTAAAGTTCAAAGTTAAGCTGTAAGGGTTAACATTAACAGTCGCTAAGCACTGATTAGACTTGAAATTGACGGCATGAATCAAAATAAAACTGTGTGGGCGTAAAATAATCTGTCTGCGGCGGATGCAGCGTTGTCAACAAAAAAATTACAAAGTACAAATCGTACCTAACTTCACTTGAACTAGGTGGATCAAAACAATGTTTCTGCTCGGAATGTATGTAGGTATATCATCTATATAAATAAAATTCTCGTGTCACAATGTTAGTTGCCATACTCCTCCCGAGGTTCTGGAGTGGCAACCACGTACCGGAAGACGTAGCATTGGAAGGTTTCCCACAAGATGGACCGATGACCTTGTGAAGGCCGCAGGAATCCGCTAGATGCGGTAAGCACAGAATCGGTCGAAGTGGCGGTGCTTGAGGGAGGCCTATGTCTAACAGTAGACGTCTTTCGGCTGAAATGATGATGATGATACTCCTCCGAAACGGCTTGATCGATTTTAATGAAATTTTATATATACAGGGTGATTGGAAGATGGGTGCAAAGCTTTAAGGTGAAGATAGTATAGACAATTTAGAATCATTTAAGCCATGGTTGTCTTAGACGAAGTCTTACCAATTTTTAATAAGGTTTAAAAGACGTATTGTACAATTTTTTTATTTTTTCTGAGCTTTAAATGTCTGTAAAAAAAATGTCTAATGACACAGAAGCCTAAAACATGTTTTGCTTGATTGCTTACACATTACTTTAATTAAATAAATAAAAAATGAATTCATTTATCATTCAATTTGGCCATAATTATGCAGTTTACATTAAATTTTGAGAATTTCCGAAAAAAAACTTAAAAATTTGGTTAAAAATATTTGGTAAGACTTCGTCTAAGACAACCATGGCTTAAATGGTTCTAAATTGTCTGTACTATCTTCGCCTTAAAGCTTTGCACCCATCTTCCAATCACCCTGTATATTCGGTTGGTCTGAGAATTGGTCGTAATCTATTTTTCATACCCCTAAGTGATAAGGGTGGTCCACCCCAAATATAAATAATTTATATGGCAAAACAACGTTTGCCGGGTCAGCTAGTTTAATTATAAACTGTTAGGTAACCTTCAGAGTATCATTGCGATGATAGTAAATCATTTTGATGGAATCTTTAACAGACAAATTGATCGACTTTGCCAAAAAGTTACTTTAGGGATCGTTCTGTACCCTAATTGCGTAATACACGATCAATCACAATCTGTTTCGATTTGAAACAGATTGCTAATCTATTGCTTCACAAATTGAGAAAAAAAATCTGCTCAACAACGTAAATAACGCAATGAATGTTGTTGACTGTCAAAATGAAACAAATTAGTCATAATCGTTTGCGAAAGTAAGTTACGGAAATAGGTGTGCCGCACGGTGGGCTGGAAATCGGCTTTCATAGACTTAGGGATTTCAATTTGCAAGTGCTTGATTTTATGCTGGATATCGCTTCTATTAGTCATTACTATGTACAAAAATGACACCCGAGTTAATTCTGCCCAAAAACGAAGGAAATATATTTTTTTTACGAAAAATTTGTATGAAGCTAGTATGAAAAATCGAATTATCTCCTAAACGGCATGTTTAACCGTAATATCCTTGGAGTTGGTCATAGTGCTAACTATTTATGATTTTTTGGTTGCCGATTTGACGAAAAATTTAATGCCGTTTTTTTTTAAAAAATCGTCAAAATATTTTTATTTATTTTTACATGTAAAACGATCCCTTTTAGTGTTTATGTTGAAGAACACGGACTTTTAACTACACGTAACATAAAATAGCATCACTCCTATATTTCCGAAAGAGTTGGCAGAGGTTTATAGTACACCCACACGTAGACAACTATGTTTGAGCTAGATATTTATCAACACATCATGAGTTTTAAAACTTTTCATACAACCAAATTACCAATTGTTTACTCTTCTAATGAGTTCGAAAAGAAGTGATTAAGTAACTACACTGATTAGGTCTTCTAATGAGTCTTTATAGGTGATTTAATGATTTTAAATATCTCACGACAATGCCAACTATGGATTGGAGGAGATAACTAATGAGGGTAGTTACCTAATTATTGTTAGTCTAGTTAGTCTCTCCAGAACCGTCAGAAGCATTTGTAAAATCATAAAGGATATTACGGTTAAACATGCCGTTTAGGAGATAATAAGATTTTTCACACTAGCTTCATACAAATTTTTCGTAAAAAAAATTATATTTCCTTTGTTTTTGGGCAGAATAAACTCGGGTGTCATTTTTGTACATAGTAATGACTAATAGAAGCTATATCCAGCATAAAAACAAGCACTTGCAAATTGAAATCCCTAAGTCTACGAAAGCCGATTTTCAGCCCACCGTGCGCCGCCCATTATCGGTGGGCATCGGTACGGCTCGGTAGAGCTCGGGCGCTTTACGGCGGCTTCGGGCGCCTGAGGGCTGCTTGGGGCGGCTTCAGGCGCCTCAGAGCTGCCTCGGCAGTTGTAAGCATACCTAAGGACGCCTAGGCTGGTTTTGGGTAACTCGGGTGGCATTTTCGTGGCCAGACAAGTCTCAGAACAGTCATAACATAACATTCACCGCGCGCGCCTTCATTAGCTTGGCAACACCCAGAGGAAAATAAAAGGCAACAGCCTCATTAATTACACGTATAGTTTCGTTTTATTTATTTATCGTAAATTATTAAACAAGTTATGAAATTCATCGAAAGTACATCTTTGCTTCCAAAGCTCATTCACCCAAAATATTATTTTTTGCCTGAAGGCTCCAAGTTTCTCTTCTTCTTCAGCAAGATGAACAATGAGAAATAAGTCCCAATCCACCATTATAAATACACACGTACAACTGTTTTCACGTAGCGTTACGACTGCTCTACGACGTGTCTGCCACCCGAACTATTCTTAGTTTTGCCGAAACCAGCCTCGGCGTCCTTAGGTATGCTTACGACTGCCGAGGCAGCTCTGAGGCGTTCGAAGCCGCCCCAAGCAGCTCTCAGGCGCCCGAAACCGCCGTAAAGCGCCCGAAGCCGCCATAAAAGCGCCCGAAGCCGCCGTAAAGCGCCCGAGCTCTACCGAGCCGTACCGATGCCCACCGATAGTGGGCGCCGCGCCTTAGGGTACTGGTTCTAGACAATTATAATTTACTGTCGAGCATTCGCTAGAATGATCGTGAAAATGTTCGTAGCAATGTTTGGCGCTATGCTTGGCTCTGTTCGTTGTTCAGTTCAACAAATTTAATAAAAAAACGGCTAATACTCGATGTTCTGTTACAAGTGAATGCTCAATTTTATCTGTACCTTTAGAAGTCATGCAAATAATTTGGGATAAGTACAAAAGGACCATGAAAATTAGTGTTTTTTAAGGTTAGTTAAAATACACTAACTACATACACATCAGCGTATGTTCACACTGTTGAGCCTCCTCTTTGTAAACGAGCAAGCGGGCCGTAAGCCAACACGCAAATCCAGTAAAGTTTGATGAAAATCACAAAATGTATTGTTTTATTTTTTCGGTTCTTGGACACGCCGCCGCGCCGGTTTCCTTATTATATTTTCCCACACGCAATAGACAGACTACCCACTAATCAAACATAAAACTAACCTGAAACGCCATACATAGCTCTTAAAACAAGCGCCATACAACAACCTCCGCTAAAAATACGCCATAGAGACATAACATTCCATGAGTCACAGCCCATGACGCCCATAGGCAATGACGATCAATCACGATAATAATCCACTCCTACCGGGCTTGGCTATGGGGCCCATAAAGGTCACACCACGCCTTGTGAAAGTGGTGGCTATTTATATACAGGCTATGTAATGTAGGGTGGATAATGATCTGGGTTTTTGTAACAATATTTTGATAGTATCCGTGTAGTTTCTAGCCCGTTCTTCTCCATAGGAACCTAATACGCTTTGGAATGGGCAACTAGCTTCATCTTTCTGACTGACCGACTCCTTGACAATTCAAAATTAAATCAGAAATCAGAAATCATTTATTTGGCAATAATGTAGGTATACATATATGATGGTTATTTTGATGAGAGTCCCGATACATTTTGCCTTACGGCATGCAAAATTATTTAATATAATACATTTACTAGGCAAAAAAAAAAACACATAAACAACCATAAAAAGAAAAAAAATACAAAGAAAACAAAAAAGGATTCCATTCACTGAGTAACATTCTTTATTAAAAATACTTATATTATTCAAAAAAAAATCATTCAGAATTAGGCATCATTCAGAAATGTCAACAAATTAAACTAAAACAAAAAAAAAAATTAAAATTCGATTACAAATGTCAACAAATTTTAATAAATAATAACTTAAATTTAAAATGAAAATAAAGTGCCTGTAATTGGTATATTTCAAATAAATGCTTTGAGTTTGAGTTTCGACAGTACAGCTATTTATTTAATACTAGTACCGCTCCAGGATTTCACCCGCATAAGTCTCGATCCCGTGGAAATATCAAGATAAAAAGTAGGTATCCTATGTGTTAATCCAGATTATAAACAGGGACTTGAAACGTTACTCAAAATAACGTTACGTGAAGTTCCGGTAACGATAATTTGTACCGTACCACCAGGATCGTAACAAAATTAATTCATTGACTATAACGATACTAACAAACGGAACGAAATCTTAAACTGTTTAAAAACATTATTAAAAATATATCGTTATTAATATATCGGTATAACGAAATAATAACGTTATTCATTTCGATACGCAAAATTGCCAAAAAATATTGTGAACCTGACACTATCACATGAAAATAAAAGTAGGTAGGTAACAATAACCATTCATTCACAACACTGTCTGTAAGAAATGAGCACTTTCATACGAACTTATGTTTGAATACGGCGGTGGCTTACCACCGGCCGCTGTAACGGGGGTGGCCGGTGGTGGTGGTGGTGCTGGGCGACGACAGAGCGGTGGTCAGCGGGAAAAGTTCTTAAGAATAACGTTATACAAATGAATCTGTAACGTTATTACAAGTGGATATAAGCATAATGTTACTGATACCTATAACGTTACTTAAAATTTTGTTCTACAAAAATTATATTCTATAACGTTTTTTTTTTGTAACGTTATTAATATTTTTAGGTTTTAGTATCTTTACAAAATTTGGAGCGTTATTAGATAACATTTTGTGTATCGGAACGAAATTAATTTCGTTTTCAAGTCCCTGATTATAAACAATTTTTGTGCCAAATTTCATCCAAATCCGTTCATAAGTATTTGCGTTAAAGAGTAACAAACAAACATCCATCCATCCATTCATCTATCCATCAATCCATCCATCCTCACAAACTTTCGCGTTTATAATATTAGTAAGACGTTAAGCACTCAAATTTAGGCATTTTTATACCAGCCATTTTGGATGAGATATCTTTTACTTTCAGTTTTAACAGAAAATAAGTGTCGTGTTACCCAGTAACTGGGTTGTGGAGGTCAGATAGGCAGTCGCTCCATGTAAAATACTGGTTTTCAGTTGCATCCAGTTAGGCTGGAAGCCGACCCCAACATAGTTGGGAAAAGACTAGGCTATGATGATGATTGTTGAAAGTACACTCAATTAAATACATCTAATATGGTTAATTCATTCAGGCGTGACCTTGCGGAAATCCATTTTGAAATACAATAGAAGTTATTTAGTAACCTGTTCCGCTTAGCTATTTCTAAAGAGTCATAAAAAACCCTGAAAGAAATCGACACGTGTTTCACCTCTCAACGAGGCATCCTCAGGATGACGATTGACTTGTCGCGAACTCGAACACGGCGTGTTGCCACACCAAGCGCTGAACGCAGTCTGCGTTCAGCGTGACAAGTCAATCGTCATCCTGAGGATGCCACGTTGAGAGGTGAAACACGAGTCAATTTCTTTCAAGGTTTTTTATGACTCTTTAGAAATAGCTAAGCGGAACAGGTTACTAAATATATCCACTTCTATTGTATTTCACATCTAATAATTTATAATAATATGGAATTAGCCCTCTTCCTCTCTCCTAATTTTGCTGTACCCGACAGGGTCCATATTGATCTTTTACTTCGTTATACCATCTACGTAATAATTATGGAATGCAATAAAGAATTGAGTATTGAGTACACCATGAGTCCACTTCACAGGTCGAACTTCATTAAAAGCGGCCACGTGCGAGTCGGACTCGCCCATGAAGGGTTCCGTAGCAGCAAGTAACATTGAATGAAAGGTAAATTGCGGTTTACGATTTATGACGTATTAAAAAAAAACTACTTGCTAGATCTCGTTCAAACCAATTTTCGGTGGAAGTTTACATGGTAATGTACATCATATATTTTTTTTAGTTTAATCATTCTCTTGTTTTAGAAGTTATAGGGGGGGACACACATTTTACCACATTGAAAGTGTCTCTCGCGCAAACTATTCAGTTTAAAAAAAATTAAATTAAAAACCTCAATATAATTTTTAAAGACCTATCCATAGATACCCCACACGTATGGGTCTGATGAAAAAAAATTTTTGAGTTTCAGTTCTAAGTATGGGGAACCCCAAAATTATTTGTTTTTTTTCTATTTTTGTGTGAAAATCTTAATGCGGTTCACAGAATACATCTACTTACCAAGTTTCAACAGCATAGCTCTTATAGTTTCGAAAAAAAGTGGCTGTGACATACGGACGGCAAACAGAGACAGACATGACGAATCTATAAGGGTTCCGTTTTTTGCCATTTGGCAACGGAACCCTAAAAATGGCGGAAATCCCGCTGATAAGTTTTTGGGAGTTTCATTTCTAATCGACGTTGAAAAATAGTCGGGCCAAGCATTATTTTATTTTGGTGTACAATAGCTTATCTATCTGTCAAATCCAATATTGAGCAATATTATTTAAGTTTACATTTATTTCAACGTACACTATCACAATACACATTTTTCTTCAAAGACATTTACGCAGTCATTCCGGTTCACTTGTAAAGCGCATTTTAAGTAACAATATACAAAGAACTATACAAACAGATAACAGAGGTAAATATAGGTACGTCATTATGTGACGTCAGAGTGTACTATCACGTCTTTTACCTTGAAGGACAGGCAGAGGTGTATGGTTCAGACACGTTTCGCATTTAATCAGTTATGTCCCATGTCATAGCGGTGGACCTAATTGCAATTAACTAGGTACAAATCTAGACTCCTCGTTCCTGCAGAGAAATTCCTAAGTGCTCATCATATACACGAGCAGCACGTCGAGACTGGTCGGCGGCAGTCGAAGACGCGTCGATGACAGCCGCCGACGCATCCAACTGCAGCGCGTCGATGCGTCGGCAGCTACCATGTATATGAGTACGACCTGCTCAAATACACAAGCAGCACGTTGCCAACGGCAGAGGCAAGTGCAGCCGTCGTCGCGTCGATGGCTGCTACTTTGTGTAAATAATTTCATCACCACTGCTTTCAAAAGGAGAGGGCTATGCTTGGAGTTTCCCTACGTGATCGAATCAGAAATGAAGAGATCCGCAGGAGAACCAAGGTAACCGATATAGCCCGAAGAATTGCCAAACTTAAGTGACAATGGGCAGGGCACATATCTCGCAGAACGGATGGCCGATGGGGTCGAAAGGTTCTGGAGTGGCGACCACGTACCGGAAGACGTAGCGTTGGAAGACCTGCCACAAGATGGACCGATGACCTTGTTAAGGCCGCTGGATGCGGAAAACACAGAATCGGTCGAAGTGGCGGTGCTTGGGGGAGGCTGAAATGATGATGATGATGATGCTCTTAAAACGCTGCACGGTGAAGGAAAACATCGCGGGAAAGCATGTCGTAAAAACAAAAATTCAAAGACATGTGACATCTACCAACCCGCACTGGGCCCGTGTGGTAGATTACAACCCACTTCCTCTCGAAGATAGGAGGCCTGTGTCCTAGCACTGGGAACATTATAGGTACCTTTTCATGATCTGCCTATCTGTCAGTTTCCAGTCTAACCAGATGCAGCTGAATACCAGTATTTTACATGTAGCGAGTGTAGCGACTGTGGTGTTCTCTTGACAAAATTCTTTAGTTGACCTTTAGGAAAATTACAAAAGGTGACGCAGTATCTTCCGTAATGGGAATCTAAGTAATGTGAATCACCTCTGATTTCTGACAGCCTAGTACAATTTGTTGTCAAATCATGTCAACTATGACTGCATAACATAACGTTACGCCTGTATCCCCAACGGGTTAGGCAGAGTGTTAAAAATTTCATCACCACTGCTCTCAAAACAGTGAAGGAAAACGTTGTGAGGAAACCGGCATGTCCTAGAACCAAACATTCGAAGACATGTGACATCTACCAACCCGCACTAGGCCCGCGTGGAAGATTACAGCTCACTCCCTCTCACAGAGAGGAGGCCTGTGTCCCAGCAGTGGGAACATTATTGGCTGAATTTATGACCGATACCTTCACAATTCAAAACTGGTAAATGGTTAATTGAGTTTGAGTTTCTAAAGAATTGTGATTTAATAATGTAATTACCTTAATCCATTCATCACGGGAGGTAGCGCTCATTAAAACGCTATATGGAATAAAACTGATTGTTCTAAAATAATCAGCTAATTAGTAGAAATATCCAACTTTTGTAGCACTTTTTGTCATACACTGAAATATTTTAAATCACTTTTTTAGTTCCAAAAGTGTTTCAAATATTATTCTTTTATTTGTTTTTATTACACTAATCACTTTAAACTTGTTCCTTTGTTTATAAACTCACATTTTGTCTTAAACATTTTTTGTGTATTTCCTCGCATTTTTGCACATATCACTCTTGTGCCAAATTCGGCATTTGTAATCACTTTTTTGACACTTCTAAAATTGACCCAAGGGTCAAAATGCACATTAAAATGACACCTATTTTTGACGTCTTTAGATAGCAATATATATACAGACGAAACACGTATTTTAGTCACACACTAAATACACTCACGCTTTCTTCCCTTACACACAAATGTTCTTCATAAAAAAATTATAAGTCGTGCAAAAAAAAAAAAATATACACAATTTTTAAACTCTCCACTTTTCAACTACCGTCTTTTTACCAAAAAAATTGACAATTACATTTTTTTTTACGGTAACTGTTTGTGTATTTTTTAACCGGTCAAACATAAAAAGGGTAGTGAGTTTACGTGGTTCAGACGCGCACTGGTAGCGGACTAGCGAAATGAAACGTGTTGAAGCATGCGGCAATTTAAAGTGGGTTTACATGGCGCTGTGTTGTAACTTTGTAAGTGAGAACGGAAATAGTATTTTTTTTTGTTTTGTTGTAATGTAAACGGTTTATTTTTATTTGAGGATTCACTCATAACCACAATCATAATGCACCTGTTGTAAAACTATTTTACTGCTATTTACGCAAGTTCAGAGGCCTTATTTTATTTTAATGGCATCTATCTCGCGGGTCAACCTAGGAGGTTGTCGGCTGCTTAACCGTACTTTCCTGTGGTTGCCTCAATAAATTAAGGCCTCCAGCCAGGGCATAAAACTTATAAACTAAGCGACTACACGGTAAGGGCACCCCCTGTGGGGTACGGACCTCGGTTTAAGGCGTCCGTCGCTGGGAGAGGACAGCAAGGGACAGTCTGGATCGGATTAATAGTAAATATATTCTCTAATTAGGTAGTTATCTCTCTTTCGAAAACCATAAATAAAGACACGGCTTCTCTAATAACGCTATATTCCGTTTTGAATTATGTACTATAACATATTAATTTAACGGATGTGTGGTGACATCTACATCGCGAGATGCGAACTACGCATCAAAGACCTGACGTCACACAAATGCTGCATCGCGCAATTAGAGTTTACCGAGCGAACGACATATATGACTATCCAACATCAATCGTTGGACAATTGCCCGCCAGACACGACACCCGTCTGGTCGGAGGATACTCCCTTTTCTATAGAAGATGAGTGAACTTTACACCCTGTTCCTCATGCCCCTAAAGATGTGTGGTGGTATACGAACGGATAGAATAAGAAATGAGTACTGAGGAATCTGAAAGTAACTGTGACTGAACAATTGTGCGGAAATCGGATGGTATGTTAATCGCCGCAGGAGACGCCCTGGGCGTCGGGAATCCCAGGCAAATTCCCGGCCACCGTAGGCGCTGGCTTGCGGATGGTGAGCAATGGGTAGCTCGTCGTCCGATAAGGACCAGGCCCGAGTCGACGGCGCGTTGTGTTCCACGCGCGCCTCAAAGAGATGTCAGCACAACTGACGGGGTCCGCTAGGGCTACTGCCTGCCGGGGTTGCGGGAAAGTCCGAAAGGAATACCGTGGCCCCTGGCAACATACAGGAAACTGAAGGAACACGGGTGGGTTTTAGTCAGTAATAGTCTGACATGCCCCTTCCGCTCCGCCCAGAGCGGGAGAAGTTATTTGATAATTTCCTACGCAAAAAAATGGATGGGCATGTGATGCGGAGGAATGAGGAAAATATCTTGAGGAAAGTTTTGAGTATGAATGTGGATATAAGAGTAGGGGAAAACCAAAGAAACGATAGATGGACTGTGTGGGAGATGTTGTGGCTAGAAGGGGGGGTGACTACCAAGATGACGACTAATAGAAAAGTATGGAAGGAAAAGACATGTGCCGACAGTCCGACACCAAATAAATTAGGAGAAGCAGGAGAATGAAAGAATAACATATAAACACATAACATCATGCTTGTTTTCCCCGAAAGGTTAGGCAAAGGTGACTATAGTACACTCACAATTCGCCAGTTTAAAGAATTATGTCCACCGAGTTTCCACCAAACAGCACGCATCGCTTTGGATCGGAACGGATTTTACAATCTTTAAACGATATTAAACCATGTACACAGTATTTAAAGTCTATATTACCAAGCCGCGCACACGAGGAACTCGTGGCTCAGTACTATCGAACGTCGATCCATCAGGTTACGCTACGCATGGCCGGGGTTGGTCCGTGGATCGGTGACCATTTCTACATCCGAGACTCATGCGTGCCTCGGAAAGCACGTTATGTCATTCGTGGATCTTTGACAGTCGTTACGGGTCGTCAGAAGCCCGAAAGTCTGACAACCAGTCTTACCAAGGGGTATCGTATTACTGAGTTACTGGGTTGTGGAGGTCAGATAGGCAGTCGCTCCATGTAAAATACTGGTATTCAGCTGAATCCGGTTAGACTGGAAGCCGACCCTAACATAGTTGGGAAAAGGCTAGGCAGATTGATTACCAAGCTGCGCACGTCTTCCACGACACGCGATCGTAGCCGAAAGTATGCTGCTACGCGCGATCAGCTCCGTTCGCCCGTCGTCGTATCCGATCGGATCCTTTCGGCTGTTTTATTATTCCCATGTAATAGGGGTCGAGCCTATTGTCATAAAGTCATAACATATAAATGAATGACATATTAATATGTAATTCAAAACAATCCCCACGTCTGCTTACTGTTCAATGTTCATGATTACATCTTTGTTACCAGCGTCTTTTCTCAGAATGACCTCACGAATCATAATGTCATTGTCCTCAGTAATATCTAGTGACTGTGCTGATCTCTAATACACGTTTTACCGACATAAGACACCAATTGCTTTAACGCTGTACTCCATGGAACATACTGGTATTCAGCTGCTTTTGGTTAGACTGGAAGCTGACCACAAGAGTTGGGAAAAGTTTCTTAGCGTATCGATGGAAAAAGTAACATGAAAAAAAAAATATCAGTCTAACCTGGATAAGCGACAGTTCAAGGGACCGCCATCTCTTTTTGGCTTATAGAGGTTGCGGCTGGTTGGGGAAGGTTGAAAGGAACAATGTTATAAGAATGAGTCATAAATAGCAGATGTTATATTACGCTCGAATGTCGCTTATAGAGGTACAGGCACGTAGCAGACTCAGTTATAGAGGTCCACGAGTGAAAAACGACTTTCTCTTATACAGGGTTCTCTGTTTCTCACTTATAGAGGTTTTAGAAGGTTAAAATGACGGGACCTGGCAATTACTCTCATTTATAGAGTTTTCTCGCTTACCCAGTTCTCACTTACTCAGGTTTGACTGTATATTTTTTTATGTTTTTACCCAAAACTCAGCAACTTGAATACCTCACAGCCCACGGGTGCAGGTGACAGGTGCATATGCGGTGCAAGATGGGAGGTAAGCCATTGTCTATGGGGAGACGCCGCATAAACTACAATAATAGCATTATACTCCTTGTAATAAAACTCGCCTCCATGTAAACTGATCTTAACATACCACGATTCATTAACACGTGAGTCAGTCCAGATAATTATTGTTATGTTATACAACAGATAAGTGTGTGTATACGAGTAAAGAAGATACTCATTTTGTAAAGTTAACAGTTGGGTTTTGAACTTTACTCAATTTTCAAGGTGTATTGTAAATCATCCAAATTTCCGCGACCCTCACCAGTCCCCAGAAGGTTAATTCTTGCGAACGTTCAAATGCAAGGCGAAATCTCATGTCAGCGATTAATGTCAAACCCTAGTAGAAATGTGGGTAAATTAAGACGTTTTTTGACAAATTGAGAATTTAAAACTCAAATTAGAATGCGAACGTTATTTAAAATCTAGGAATTAATAACACACGGCTCTGAGTCGTGTAGCAAAGGACCTGAAATTGTTCACCACCAGGCTTCTCCCTAAGCTCTAAATCGTAGTTTCGGCCGAAGTTACTGGCGATTCCTACTCTGTATCACCTACGGACACGATTGTCACGATTTGTCAGTTGTCCCTACTCCCGAAGTGTTGTTGCCTGTCCAAAAAAATTAATTAATCGGGTATTGAGTGCATATCTTTTCATCCCACATACCAGTGTCTTAAGACGAAAGTCTTGCCAGTGATGACCTATGGTACTGAAACGTGGTGGCTCACAATGGGCCTTATCAGAAGGCTTAAAAGTCACCCTAAGGGCAATGGAGAGGGCTATGCTTGGAGTTTCCCTACGTAATCGAATCAGAAATGAAGAGATCCGCAGGAGAACCAAGGTAACCGACATAGCCCGAAGAATTGTCAAACTTAAATGGCAATGGGCAGGGCACATTGCTCGCAGAACGGATGGCCGATGGGGCCGAAAGGTTCTGGAGTGGCGACCACGTACCGGAAGACGTAGCGTTGGAAGGCCTCCCACAAGATGAACCGATGACCTTGTGAAGGCCGCTGGAATCCGCTGGATGCGAAAAGCACAGAATCGGTCGAAGTGGAGGTGCTTAGGGGAGGCCTATGTCCAGCAGCGGACGTCTTTCGGCTGAAATGATGATGACGAGAGTGCCCTCCGAAGTTTCAAACTAACTACGGACAGGCCCGAATCTTCATTGACGGACTTGGAGAGTCTAGGTTTGGGGGAGCAGTATGTCCAGCAGTAGACGTCATTCGGCTGAATGATGATTTAATTTTAAGTTGCCTAAGTTTGATGTTGTCTCTGTTACTTTAAGGTGTATTGTAGCGACAGAAAGACTTAAGAACGCATTAAAGTTACTTGTTTTTTTGTGTATGGTAGGGGTTTTATCAGTAGTTATTTGGGAGTTTGGGACCATTCCAATTTATAGTGATGGTAAATTAATTGCCCGAGGTCGTCAAGAGTGCCAAGTGCCTGTTGTTTGCTGACGATTTAAAATTGCTACTCTCTGTGAAATAACAAAAGGACTTTGTGCGCTTACAGGAAGACATAGACAGGGTTGTGGAATGGGGAGAGAAGAATAAGTTGGTGTTTAATACGTCAAAGTGTTCGGCAATAACTTTTAGTAGGATAAAAATGCCCAAGAAATATGATTATAGAGTGGGCAACACGTTATTGAAAAGAACGGAAACGGTGCGTGATTTAGGAGTACGCCTTGACTCGGACCTGGCATTTCGTAATCACATCGTAAATGTTTGTAAAAAAGCGTACAGGAGCCTAGGGTTCGTCCTAAGAAGAGCTGAGGGTTTTACAAGCATCGCTGCGCTAACTTCTTTGTATAATGCATTGGTAAGAAGTCAGCTCGAATGTAACGCAATCATATGGGCTCCACATGAAGCTAAATATAGTCTCATGCTGGAGCGTATACAAAATAAATTTACTAGGTTTTTTATTTAAGGTTATATGGTGTATATCCATTTTATCCATTGATGTATCCAACCTTGTTTGTTATAGGCATGGTGGGATACAATAAATTGGAAACAAGGAGGGACATAGCTCTTGCTACCTATATTTTTAAATTATTGCGTGGCAAGACTTCAAACCCGGGTATATTAAAATAAATAAACCTGTGTGTGCCCGACAATTATGTATTGCGAAGGCGAGGGCCACGTCTATTGGCGGTTCCCAGTAGTAGGACCAATCTGCTGAGTAAAGCCCCTATAACACGTACCTTGCGTATACTTAATGACGTAGCAGACAGCATAGATCTTTTTACTTGTTCTCTGGGTGAGTTCACAAAAATCACTATGTACAGAATATGTTATGAATATGATAAATAATAAAACTGTAATTGTAGCCACACTATTGAATTAGGACAATCATGTAACGATAGTGATGATGACTTGATAAATAAATAAATAAATAGTCAAAGTATAGCCCAGCACGCGTAGCATGACCACCGTAGAAACGAGTTTTGTCGACGGAAGAATAGACAAAAATGACGTTCCGTATAGACAGGACGGCAGGAAAGTAGAAAGACTCAACTGCACTTTTTACGAAATTCACTCTTTTCAGATTCAGAATTCTTTGTTTTGTCACAGGTTTTTTTTCTGTTTGATTCTCAATTTTTATTGATATAAAGTCACGTCAACTACAGAAAAAAATCTCAAGAGTGTCAAAATATTGTTTTTTGGAAGAATAAAAATTTGGTACAGTATTTTATATGGAATTTTTCACTTTTTGTATGGAAAATAAGAAAAATGATTACTTACGTGTTGAGTCTTAGGGGTTTAAGGGCTTTATAAAGGGTGTCGAAATTTTCATTATTTTTGCGATTGGACACGCCATTTTCGAGATATAAGCAAAAGAAAAAAAAGAGACAGTACTGTTTTTGCACCTGAATTCGAGGTGTTGGTGTGAATTTTAGTTCATATTTTATTCCACACCTTTTTAATCCGATTAGAAATAGTCAGAATTAGTTAGACAACCAAAATTTTTAAAATTTTTAGATAACTGTGTAAACTTTGTGGCCGTCGAGTAAAAAGTTTTCTACTGTCTTTAGCATGGGGATTACAAAATCAAATTGTCTTCACTACCTTAGTGATTTTGACAGTTTGGGATAGAAAAGTTTCTTCTGAAATAGTCTACATGTAAAAGGACCTAGACAAAGATCGTTAGAAACGATAGGCAAAATGACAGATTGTAGAAAGATTTCTACGGTGCGATGTCAAAAATGGAGAAACGAAACGTCACTTTGTATAGAAAGAGCTATGTCTATTCTTCGTAGAGATAGAAAGCGTCATGCTACGCGTGCAGACTGAAGATTTAGAACAGTCTTGATTTCGATCACTATTGCTGTGAACTTATTACAAAAGAGTGAACAGGAATACTACTACACGATGGACACCTGCATTTTGAAACCGCAAAACAATGAAATTATGTTTCTTCATTCTTGTAATACTTCCTCGGACGAACTCTAATTGTACCGGTTTGGAGTGGATTACGTTTCCCATTCTTCCTATTGGCTAGTTCTGTCAGTAGCTTACACTGCTCAAATAGTTTTTTACCAGAATCGGGCCCACTCAATTCATTTTTAACCGACTTCCAAAAGGAGGAGGTTCTCAATTCGTCTGTATGTTTTTTTTTTTTTTTGTATGTTTGTTACGCGATTACTCCGCCAATTATGAATCGATTTTGATGATTCTTTTTTTGTTTGGTAGATCATACTTCAGAGGTGGGCCCATATAAATTTTATTAACTTTGCTTGGGTAGTTTTTGAGTTAGCTTCAATTATACGTATTTTTTCCCACTTAGTATGTAGATGATATGCTAACTTCTTGTCACTGTTATTTACATAGCAGGTAGTGGTATTCGAATTTGTGTGCGGTAGGTACCACAACTAAAAAGTGAAAAATAAAACCTTTTTACAAAAAAAAAACAACCGACTTCAAAAAAAAACACTACAAAGTGAAAAATAACTTAAATTTCGGAAGTCGGTGACAAAGAACGAAAATTCAAAACCAAAGACACCGACTTCCGAAATTTAAGTTATTTCGTAGCCTATTGTCATCCCCACATGGAATATCACGGATGATGATAACCCCTACTGACTCGCCATGTAAACGACTACTACGTCATGCCGTGCTTCTCATCCACGTGAGTCAGAGATAATAACAATTACACAATAGATACGGCTGGCCGTGTATCTGTAGGGGCAAAAGTGTTATTTATAATGAGATAAACTAATTAAAATGTAATGCAATACTGTGTAAATGTCGGTTGATTTTTATGGAATGGCATTAGAAACTAGACACAAATAACTAATTAAATATTTTTGAAATGAAAATTCTTTAGGCGCGTTGGGCATTTTTGAGATGGGACTAAACCATTGATTTCGCTACACCATGACGACACCTCATTTTTGTAAACGCGATTGTGCTCTTTATTTATATTAAGTTACGAATCAATGTTCTATGCAAGTATTTATAGTTTAAAGGTTTCGTAAGTATTATTTTTTTGTAAACGCGATTGTGCTCTTAATTTAGATAAGGTTACAGACCAATGTTCTATACAAGTATTTTTCTTCCACCAAGGCGATCTTGTTCAAGTTTTCACTTCTGTCGGCACTCCCGGAGTGCCGCCACTTTTTTTTTTGTAGGTATATTTGGGACTTATTAAAAAATAAAAACGAATTTTGTTATACTTGTGTAAACAAAAAATAGCCAGTAATTCAATTCAATTCAATTCAATCATTTTACTTCAGACCAAGGATCCATATAGTGTTAGTAAAAACTTAGCCTATGTTAGTAAACTCAATAATTTAAAAAACAACAACAACAAAAAACAAACAACACAAAAAACAACAAACACAATAATCATTAATTGGCTACATGGACATGTGCACGCACATGTCGGCTAGCCCAGAGCCTGATAAATGGTCCATCAACCTTGTCCGCCAGTGTAGCTAAAATACTGTTCGGGCTACCCCTGAATCGCCGCAACATCGATGCACACCGCTTGCGCATGATGGCATGAAAGTCATCTATTCGCGCTTCCGCAAACATGCCTGATGCACTGCAAAACCGAGGCAGCCCCATCAATATCCTCATTGCATTATTATATTGCACGCGCAGAGCGTTGTAAGCCTTCTGCGTATACCTAACCCACAAGCTACAAGAGTAAAACGACTGGCAGAAGGCTCTGAAGAGCGTCAGTTTTACCTCGTCAGTGCACCGCGCAAACCTGCGGGCAAGCATATTGCATCGGAAATACTCGAAAGGAATGTCTGGCTAGCAAGCAGATGCAGTTCAATATTACATTTGGAAAATCAGGCAGCCTTGTTTCATTACTTTGCGATCAGCTTTCAGCCTAGCTAGATTTAGATCTAGCACAAAGCGTATGTCAGTAAACCTCTGTCTGCAGTCTAAGAAAGCTAGATCTGACCTGTGAACCTTACAGTAATATAAGAACTGATGTATTACTGCCAGATTTGCTTGATTTTTGACGATCTTGTTTATTACAGACAAAAAAAGATATCGTGATGTGATCGTCGGTTGCTTACACATTTAGTCGGATCTTCTTTTCCATGTAGTTTGTGACTAACCTGGTCACAAGTGGGTAAATATATCTTAGACATTTCTTTACGTTTCTTTACGTTTCTTTACGTTTCTTTACGCTTTCCTTTACCGATTTTGAAGCAAGTGATAATTATACAATAGGTTCGAACTCGAGACCTATGAATTGACAGTCTGACGGTCACACCACTAGGCTATCACTGCCATATTTACTCGAATTTTGTTTAATCACACGTGTCGATCGACAAAAGTCCAGAAAATCTACAATTTGCTCGAATTTTGTAAAAATAAAATATTTTTTTTACCTCTATAACCTTGATTCATGTACTTGAATGACCAATTAATCATATTTTTAAGCTATTTATTTCCGTAACGTAACGAAAATAAAACCTAACACCCCCCACTCCGCCTACCATGTAATGACGGTTCCCATGACAACGTGATGTTGTCATGGGAACGTAATTTTTGTTTTATGTCATCACGTCATCATCCCAAGTGTAGCGTTGACAAATAGGAAGTATGGAGGTTACAAATGCTATGCAATAGCTTTACCGCGGCAGTCCCCGAGTGCCACACGTTTTTTTTTTTTTTTTTTTAAGTATCCTGAGCTTTCTGAGCTAAAAGGCTTACTGACGAAATCCACCAAATATTTGTATTTCGTTTACTAGACGTTAGCTATGATGACGTAGGTACAAACCTACGTACAAATTCGTCAGCAAAGCAAACTATGGGTTATTTTTAAGCGATTGCGCATAGAATTGATGTTTTCCGCTTTGGCAATATTATTGTTTGATTTAGTAAAGTTTAACTGAAGTAACATTGAATGATTGCCATTTGGCAACGGAACCCTAAAAAACCCTGTCCGATCCGTGAGGGTGTTGTTGGGTATCGTACTGAGAGTATATTAATGTGGTAATTTTTAGAAAAAAAATAAAAATAAATCGCCACATTTTTTTTTATGGGGTATTATACCGGGTTATTACATGGGGCGCGGGCGGCCGTCGTTTAGCGGGTGTCTATAAGTTATTTATAACTTATCGTCGTTGACGAGTGAAAACCTCGTGAGTCGAATTTTTTACCAAAAAGACGTTTTAATGTAATAAGTGAGAAAACCTCGCAACGCACATTTCTAGCTCACCTATAATTCGAATGTTCGATTGTAGCGCCATCTCTCGCGTTCAATGAAAACCTCGTAAGTACTAGGTGTCCGCCATTAAAGAGGGATAAACTCGGCAAGACGGCTGACGTGTGAATTCTTGCTCTTTAATTTGAAAACTTAGTTCAGTGGTTTTCGTGTTGTGAAAAAGGTTTCACAACAATTTTGTTTTCGATACTCCCGAGGTTTTCACTCGTCAACGACGTTATGACCCCTGTTGAAAAATGTTGGTACTATAAATAATAAAATCATAAAAAAAAACTTTTAGGTAAGTAATGTTATTGCAGTACCTGTGCCCCGTGTGTTTCGGAAGAAAAAGGGCAGAGTTGGCTTTCTTTGCCTGGATCATTTTTTTTTTTTACGAAAATCATTTTTGAAGTAGTAAAACGTATTGTTCTGGACTTTTTGTTTGTACGATAATCCCAAGTCTCATTTCTTCAGGAGGAGACGCCCTGGGCGTCGGGAATCACAGGCAGATTTCCAGCCACCGTAGGCGCGGGCTTGCGGACGGTGAGCAATGGGTAGCTCGCCGTCCGATAAGTACCAAGCCCGGGTCGACGGCGCGTTGTGTTCCACGCGCGCCTCAGAGATGTCAGCATAATTGACGGGGTCCGCTAGGGCCGATGCCTGCCGGGGTTGCGAATAAGGGCCGAAAGGGAAATCGTGGCCCCCCGGCAACATGGCAACTGAAGGAACACACAGTGGGTTTTAGTCAGTAAGAGTCTGACACGCCCTTCCGCTCCACCCAGCTCTACCAGCTCTACCAGCGGTAGAAGTTATTTGATAATTACGCAACCAAAAAAAAAAAAAGTCTCACTTCTTAAAACGCCAAAAAAGCATGTCCGCCTCATATCGCCAAAAATAACAGTTTTCTCATTTGAGTCGTTGACGCGTCTCAGAGGAAAATAAGATTTCCATTTTCTAGAATAACTCAAAGAAAATATCAGTTTCTCGTAGGATCATTGTTTCATAATAGCCACTCAATAATAATTACTGTCATAATTATAATAATTATAATCAATCTCAATTTACTTCAACATAAAAAAAATATCAAACTGTAAATCAATGCCAACACTTTTATCTACGTCTGTACATACAACCTTCTATCTCTTTCTATCACAAACAAAAATGCACCTATCACGCTCACACCGTGAATTATGAACTATATTTCAACTTCATCAAACAATTTTGCACTTAATTTCTTTGTAGACACAGTTTATTTTGCAATAACAGTAATTGAACTACATTGTTAAGCTTCATCAAAGTAACTTGCACTTTAACAAGAAGTTCTTAAAGTTTATTTTAGATGAATAATAAATGTTTTGATGAGTAATTGTTTAAAAACGGTGTGATAATGAATAGATAATTGAATCGTGTTTATATTGAACACAGCATAAGCACAGTACGTTGGGTAGTACTGCAATAGTATTGTTCTCAGTAAGGTCATAATTATTAGGTAGGTATTTGTTTTCTTTCCTAATATCTAGTACAATACGGCTGATATAACTTGGCAGGTTTAGGCTTGCAGAAAAAAATATCGATAGGCGATATTTATTTAATATCAAGTAGGTATCGAAAATGTATCAATTTCGATATATTTCCAATAGCAACATCGTTGTCATACACAATTAGGGTGCTTATTGGCTTCTCAAGTGAGACCTAATACTAAGAAAGACGAAAAAACCTTTTTATCAATGAAATAATCATGATTTAATCACGGGAATCAATGTTCAAGATGGCCAAAAAGTTTCAATGCAAAGTATACAGCCAACGCCATCTCTGATTTTATCCTTGAACTACTGACTGTAAAAGCTTCTGTAAAGCTTCCGAAATTTGCCGCCAGGTGCCACTACCTATATGTTCCACAGATTAAGTTCCTTGTTTCCAGAATAGGTAAAAAAAAGTTTATTACCTTTTTTATGTTATGTTAAAACATTAAGGCACAGCTTGTGCTTGTTTTATTTTATGTAACGGAACAGCGAGTGAGAAACTAGATACTATTATAAACGTATATAATTGTTCCTCGACTTATTCGAATTATTAAAGACTAACCATCGGTTTTTACGACCTGACTTAACATCGAAATTTCATTATTATTAAATACATAAAATACCAACTTCTGCCCGCGACTTCGTTCGCGTGGAAGTCGATAAAATACAGACCATGTTACTCGCTGATAATGTAGCTTTCTATAAGTGAAATAATTTTTAAAATTAGTATTTTTTGAGTTGTCCATTACAAAAAAACATACAAGAAGTCAAATATTTTCTCATTGTAATATTAGTTTAATAAATCCTACTTATTAATATTATAAACGCAAAAGTTTGTGAGGATGGATGGATGGATGTTTGTTACTCTTTCATGCAAAAACCACAGAACGGATTTGTATGAAATTTGGCACACAGATAGTTTATAACCTGGATTAACACATAGGATACTTTTTATCCCGATATTCCAACTGGATGAAACCATACCTGACGCTGAGGTATTTTGTAGTTAGTATTTCAAATAGGTACCTACTTATGGCTTCAAAATACATTTGAATATAAATGCATTTAGCGATCTTAATAATGGGTGCGTTCTGCAAAAAATTGCCCTCGATAGCTTTCGTAAGCAAAATGGCGACCGCTAAATATGTCAATCTTTAAAGTTGGCAACACTGGGCTGTATTAGTTCTATTCTATTTACAAAATCTAACACCTGACTGTATTTTGTAATTTGTATTTTGCATTTTAAACAAAAATAGTTAAATTACTGTATTTTGTATTTTATATTTCAAATACACGACTTAAAAATACTTTGTATTTCGTATTTTAAATACGTGCGAGATAGTATTTTGTAATTTGTATTTTAATTAAAGCAAAGGATGTATTTTGGGCTCTGGTCGCCAATCTCATTTTGATCAAGATACAACCATTGACATTATATAAGTAGGTACCTACTTACCTACAATATTCTATATTTTGATTAAATTAGATTTGTTACAGCTGTAGTGGCAATCATGTCATTAGGTTTAAATGTCTTTATTTTTATTATTTTATTTATCTTTTACATTGATTCTTTTCTTTTAGATTTTGTTAATGTGAGAACGTTGTAGGCTTAACAGACTGTAGATTTGTGGACCATTTTCTATTTTGCTAAGTACCTGGTGCTTGTTGATAGGCCCACACTGTCCTCCCATACCTATTAACACTGTAATTTGAAAACATTGTAAAAACCATTTATTTTTAAAAGAGTAACCGTGGAGTTTCTTGCCGGCTCTTCTACGTAGGAAACGACCAATTGGAACCGTGCACCTAGCTTCTGACATTTCATAAGTGCCCTTGTAGGTTTATGTGAAATTAAGATATATTTAATTGAATTGAACCCGACAACCTGCAAATTGCAAAAAACGTAAGAAAATTTCGGATACCTTTGCGGATGCGTCACTCGTGAAGAAAAACTAAATACTAAATCAAAAGTGGTGCAATACATTTTTGATTACTGTCGGTTGGTACACAGGCTGACGAAATCACTGATGGAAAGTTACCCGCCTACTACAGTTTATAAACCTTTGCAACATCATGATCATAGGAATTAGGCTTTTGAATTAGGCACCGATTCGTAGCTGACTATAGAGATGTTTTGAAGTTAGATGTGCCTGTAATGTCACTGGCACGGGTAACCTAATTCCGTAACTTATTTTCGTAAACGATTATGATTAATTTGTTTCAATTTGACAGTTCAACAACATTCATTGCGTCATTTACGTTGTTGAGCAGATTTTTTTTTTCATCTTATAAAGCTATGGATTAGCAATCTGTTTCAAATGAAACAAATTGTGATTGATCGTGTATTACGTAATTAGGGTACGGGTTACATTACAGGCTCGAAAACATGTAGGAAACAGAAAATTAACCGCCTCTGTGGTCTATTGGTTAGACCACCTGTCTCAGACCCAGAGGTTCGATTCCCAGTGGGGGCATTATGTTCTGCTCGGTTTGGTTGGTGGTAGGGCTTGTTCTAAGTCCGCCTGGCTAGCTACCACCATCTTATCTAAGTCTGTCGCCATAACAACAATGTTAACAGCATTGTTGTGTTTCGGCAGTTAGAGGTAAGATAGCCAGTTCCTCTGTGGTTGAGGATTCCGGGTGAAGCTCGCTTCCACCTTCGGCCTGATCAGCATTTACCATCGGGTGAGAAGAAGGCCAAGAGTTTCCCGTTGTAGATTAAAAAAACCGGTCAAGAGCGAGTCGGACTCGCGTACCGAGGGTTCCATACCATTATACAAAATTTTAATCGGCGAGGCCTATATTCGTCACAGAATTTTAACACTGCGGTTTAGAATATTGCAGTTTTAGGTCAGTGCCATCTCTTGACCGATAGTGGAACTAATGTAATTTTTGTTGACGATTTCTGGAAGTGTGCTATTTAGAGATATCGTTTTATTTTTCCTGTAACCTTTACATAAACTTCTATCACATAAGAATAATTTCAGATTGTTCTCTATACAAACTTCGGAAACAAGGGGGGGGGGGGAGGTATTTTTTTTTACATTTTGCGTCAAAAGTCGAAAACAATGCGGCCTAAAAAGAAAAAAAAAAGTTTGAGATTCTGCAAATAGCGCTCTTTCATAAAATATGATACCCACATGCCCTAGTAGCACCACTTCGAATTGTTCAGTCCCAGTTGCAAAAAAAACATAAATATTTTTATTTATTTCTTACTTGCAAAATAGTTGGACAAACGTCATCTAAAACTATTCCAAATTTCAAGTTGATAGCATTAGTAGTTCTTGAGATATCCAGCTGTGACAGACAGACTGAGTTGCACTATTAGGGTTAATTTTACCCATTTTGGTACCGAACCCTAAAAATAACATAAAATAGGTACTCACATTTTCTCTATCCAAATCCAGCTGGGTATCCCTCTTAGGCAGAGTAAAGCTGATCCCATTTTCGCACTTATTCCTATGCCTTCTATGCTCAGTAGTGTTGAATTTTCCGTGCAACTTAACATGCTCCCCATTCACAGTTTCAATAGACTTCGCATGTTTCTTTGATATCAAAATCGGCTTCGGTTTCACCTGCGTTGGCTTTTTTGCTTCAGCATTCGGGAAGCCATTCTCGAAATTCTGCCTCAGTTTTGCGAAATCGCTTTTTGGGAGCATGTCGGCTTCTGGACTTGAGTTGGGAATTTCTGGGGCTGCATGTGGGATTTCTGGGGTTGGTGGTCTGGGTTCGTATGGTATGTCGTAGATTTTCGAATCCTGAAACAAGAGAAAAGTGTATGTTAGTAAAAATATACAATTGGACATGGATTGCTGGGGCTCCGATTTGGGAAGAACACGAGATGTTAGTCACTCGTAAATCGAATGCAGAATGCATACTGCAGGAGGTGCCCGCGTTGGATTCTCAACGCTCGGCTAAACACCGAGAGTTGAAAACCTAGTGCGCGATAAAAGGCCGCCGCGATTTTATTACGTCCGTGCGAACGTCGGCTAAATACCAAATTTAAAAAAATATAAAAAAGAAAATTCGAACTGCTAAAATATTTTTATTTTAATAGAAAACGGCGAGATGGAACGCAATAGAACCAGTATTAATCTCATAAAAGCTGAATGATATTTTGTAACCCTAATTTAGAGTGTAATAATTATTAATTATGAAACATTTATAAAAAATAAGTAACCGTTAATAAAGGCTCAAAGTAGCAGACAATTTTAAGCTATTGCATAGCTTTTATCGCGGGCTTTGAGCGCGGCGACCGAATCAAGAAATTCCGTAACGAAAATAAAACCTAACACCCCCCACTCCGCCTACCATGTAATGACGGATGATGACATAAAACAAAAATTACGTTCCCATGACAACGTGATGTTGTTTGTTTTATGTCATCATCCGTCATCATCCCAAGTGTAGCGTTGACAAATACTTAGGAAGTATGGAGGTTACAAATGCTATGCAATAGCTTTACCGAGGCAGTCCACACGTTTTTTTTTTTTACTTCTTTTCCCTTTTTTAATCGACTTCCAAAAGGAGGAGGTTCTCAATTCAACTGTATGTTTTTTTTTTGGTATGTTTGTTACGCGATTACTCCGCCAATTTATGAATTGGTTTTAATGATTATTTTTTTGTTTGGTAGGTCATACTTCAGAGGTGGTCCCATATACATTTTAGTAACTTTGCTTGGGTAGTTTTTGAGTTAGCTTCAATAATAGGTTTTTTTTCCACTTGTTATGTGGATGAAGGCTCGTACAGACCAGCGCGACACGCGACGCGACGCGTCGTCGCGTGACGAGCGGTGTCTTTGTGTTGCGCGACAAGTCGCGCTGGTTTGCACAAGCCTTGATATGTTGTTCTTGTCACTGTTATTTACATAGCAGGTAGTAGTGGTATTCGAATTTGTGTGGGGTAAATACCACAACTAAAAAGTGAAAAATAAAAACTTTTTACAAAAAAAAAAACAACGAACTTCCAAAAAAAACACTTCAAAGTGAAAAATTATAAATAAATAATTTCGGAAGTCGGTGGCAAAAAACGAAAATTCAAAATCAAAGACACCGACTTCCGAAATTAAAGTTATTTTTCACTTTGTAGTGTTTTTTTCTTTTTTTGGAAGTCGGTTGATATTTTTTTCGCTGTCTATACGTGTTTACACCCACGTGATTGTATGTGTGCCAGTGTGCCTAATTGTTGTACTAACATAGATTTTAAAAGTAATTTGTTACTAACACGATTTGGGCCTTTGAAGCCTGATAATAAAGTTTTTAATATTATTATATTTTTCAGATAATGGCTTCGAAAATACTATTTTTTTTATTGGCAACCCTAGGCAGGTGCCAAATCCAGTCACTTTCGCAGTAGCACAGACAATCAGGCACACAAGACAATTCAGAAAGTCATCAAAACTAATTGGTGATATTAGTTTGTACTGGTCGCTCTCTCGGGTCAGTTAATGTCATTTTGAACGGTAGTTAGAAAGTTACGAGAAGTGTTATTTTTTTGGTGCTAAGGTAATTATTGGAAATCTGTACATTGGTAAAAATTTCCTTTTTCTTCGCTGTTGAATTCTTGTCATAACATTCGGAGACTGATCCTACTTACATACTTAGTAAAAAAATATGAAATCGCCTTTGTTCTTGTAACATTTTTTTTTACGCTGTTCATAAAATGGCATCATGATTTAGGAGATTCAGGCGTAACAATTACAATACTCTTTTATTGAAGTCTACTCTTTGTCTCTCTTTGGGAGAGGGAGAGGGAGAGGGAGTGGGAAGGGGAGAGGGAGAGGGAGTGGGAAGGGGAGAGGGAGAGGGAGTGGGAAGGGGAGAGGGAGAGGGAGAGGGAAAGCGAGAGGGAGAGGGAGAGGGAGAGGTAGTGGGAGAGGGAGAGGGAGAGGGAGAGGGAGAGGGAGAGGGAGAGGGAGAGGGAGAGGGAGAGGGAGAGGGAGAGGGAGAGGGAGAGGGAGAGGGAGAGGGAGAGGGAGAGGGAGAGGGAGAGGGAGAGGGAGAGGGAGAGGGAGAGGGAGAGGGAGAGGGAGAGGGAGAGGGAGAGGGAGAGGGAGAGGGAGAGGGAGAGGGAGAGGGAGAGGGAGAGGGAGAGGGGGAGGGGGAGGGAGAGGGAGAGGGAGAGGGAGAGGGGGAGGGGGAGGGAGAGGGAGAGGGAGAGGGAAAGAGAGAGGGAAGGAGGGAGGGAGGGAGAGGGAGAGGGAAGGAGGGAGGGAGAGGGAAGGAGGGAGGGAGAGGGAGAGGGAGAGGGAAGGAGGGAGGGAGAGAGGGAAAGAGAGAGGGAAGGAGGGAGGGAAGGAGAGAGAGTCTCAAATCTATGTTGATTTAGAAATTCGAATGTTAAAAGGCTTGGTTGTTTCAGATTATAGGCGCCGGCAAAAGGTACAGTGGAAGGAGTATCACCAATAAAATTTTTAAGTCTAAGCCAGTGGTTCCCAAAGTTGACTTGACCGCGACCCACCTAACAAAAATTCCAAATTCGGGACTCACCGAGAAGAAAGAGTACAACTATGAAATCAATGTCTATGTTGGGGTCGGCTTCCAGTCTAACCGGATGCAGCTGAATACCAGTATTTTACATGGAGCGATTGCCTATCTGACCTCCACAAACCAGTAAATAGATAATACGATCTATTTACTGGTCGGACAATCGTCTTAACGATTGTCCGACTTTCGGGCTTCTGACGACCCGTAACGACTGTCAAAGATCCACGAATGACGGCCGGGACCAACGGCTTAACGTGCTTTCCGAGGTACAGAGGAGTCTCGATATGTAGAAGTGGTCACCCATCCACGGACCAACCCCGGCAAGCGTAGCTTAACCTGATGGATCGACCTGTGCGGCTGTTAGTATTTAGCCACGAGCTCCTCAAAATAATTTTTTCAAGGCCCACCCAATATTCGCTGGCGATCCACCAGTGGGTCGCGACCTATAGTTTGGGAACCACTGGTCTAAGCAATATAACGATGAAGGGCTCCGCTGGATGGAAACCAAAATTAAATCCCATTTCTGCCTTTATGGCGGAGGTACATAGAATATTTGTACCTTCAACAAGCTAATGTGATGACATAACCAAGATCGTCCATTAGCAATATGGAGAACATAAATAATCTAACAGCCAGCAGTTAATGTAATCAGTACATGATGGCTTGATAAGTAAACAAAGCATGCATACATGCACCGTTGATACGCATTCTAGCTCACACTGCCATAGACATGTGGGTTTAGGAGTTAGAACCGACATTGTTAAAGGGCTGTGTCAGAGAGTATAAAATTGGCTTGAGATGGTCAGTAATGTAAATTAAGTAGGTATGTAGTTCCTGTATAAGTGTATACAATATGTCCGGTTTCGGATTGTACAAACTTAAAGGGGTGGTAGTTAGCTCTATTTTATCAATACAATTATTCTACATGTAGGGTCGGAACCCATCCCCCCCTGAATGGCAGCCATTTTTGTGTTTTGGTCGCCTTTTATGGAGCGTGCCTACTAAAAGTACAGTAACTTTAAAATTTAAAGCCCAATTATCATAAAAACAATATCTCTTAAACCATTAGTCATAGAATCAATTTTTTGGTATCATTATTTAGGTAAACTAAACATCTGTTAGACGAGTAGATAAAAAAGGTAGTTCCCCGGGGTGAATTTTGAACATAAAATTGATCTTTTAGCATTTATTTCAAATGATGCAGCATTCATTGTTATTATTTGAATTATTTAACGAGTTGTTAATACTTTTCCGTTGCTAAAAGTATTTTTTATATAATAATTGGGCATTAAATTTTAAAGTTACTGTACTTTTAGTATGCACGCTCCATAAAAGGCGACCAAAACACAAAAATGGCTGCCATTCAGGGGGGATGGGTTCCAACCCTCCCCTTTAAGTTTGTACAGTCCGAAACCGGACATATTGTATAATTATGTGCTAAGGAGATATGAATGATTTGCTGCAATGCTATAAAGAGTGACAAATAGGTTGAATCAGTATTCCATGTATGGAAGATACCACCAACCCAGTAACCAGGCAATTTAAACGATCTGTAAGTACTCAACATGTTAAAATTCTTACAAAAAATGCTTTAGGTACATTCTTCCCTTCTAAGATCTTATTTAGACACTTAAAATAAAAACAGTGTCGAAAACTTGTAAAAAAATCGGCACCGCGGTAATCAACGCGTTGATGTCTTTTACTCTACGGTGTCGGGTCGCGAAATCAATAGTTTAGTCCCATCTCAAAAATGCCCAACGCGCCTAAATAAGTTTTCACTTCAAAAACAAAATACTCATAAAAATATATATTTAAATGCAGCACCGCAGGCGAAAGTATAACTTTACCGTTATTACAAGGATTTGTTAGGCAATGCTGGTTTACTTAGTTTTATTTATATTTCCTTTTAAAATAAACACTTGGGTCTTATGTTTTTGTTAAGACACTATATTTATGTATAGGTAGTACTTTCTAATTCCATGGGTAAGACCCAAACTTAAAACTTACAGTGCGTTCATTACAACTTGACACGTGACGCGATTGGTAGCACTGACTTTTGCAGTCTTAGTTTCAATACGCATAGAGTTCAAAATAGCAACTTTGTTTTTAATTTTTTCTCAGTTACCTAGTTCTAATCATGGTCTGACAGTTTGAGGTAATTTAAGTGGCCTACCCAAATGTCCTTTTTTTGGTATTGTTCGTCGAATCGTTGAGCTCCTTAAATTCTGAGTTGAGCTGCACGATAACTGACAAATGCGTGCACTGACTGGACAGGCCCTCTCAATCTGTGTGGTGCTTTCCTCAAAACACCACTTCAGACACCAATCCACATGGCCTTCACATGATCTGACCAAGATTATGTCTGGACTTTAAAAGAGACTGAGACCTCTGAGTTTTTCTTTTTCGGTCTTTCTTCTCAGAGTAGTCAGATAGGAAACGCCGACCTCATCTAGTTTTAAAATATGATTGACGTGTAAAAGTGTTTGTACAAACCTACTTACAGAAATAAAATCATTTAACTGACAGAACAGTACTACCAATAAAATGACAGCAAAATTCAGACACTTGTGCAAAGCATGTCTATTGGCACTATTGTCAATCTTGCGTCAAATTCCATACAAAAATGTCGTTTCTAAAGTTGAACCGTGATAAACACGGTTTAGTGCTAGTAAATAAGATTTAGGTTTAAATAATTTTGAGTTGTAGTGATTTCCTCCCGAGAGCTTGGTACCTACTCAACTTTACCACACAACTTTGTTAAAAAGGAATTATCGGTGACATCACAGGCATATGACATGATTACAAGGAACTTTTGAGAAGAACGGCGTGTTTGGGCCATTCTGTAAGATCAATCGTTTGTACGTATATCAATGACAGATAATGAGAGTTAACCACAGAACGTCGATCAAAAAATTGAACGATGTCACAGAAGGTACACACATGAATATTGATAGTTATATTCCTTAGTGAGATACACTAAGGAAGGATTTTACGAAACTCAAAAATGAAAGGCTAAACTTTGTATGCTAATGAAGTTGCGGGCAAATCCAAACTGTAAGACTGCAAGCAGGAAAAAGCGCCAGAAAATGTCAGATATCGACAACAACAATATAATAAGTGTGAAAGTGTTGCAATCATCTAGTATTTATCAATAACGAAATCTAAAAGACAGACATTGTTAAATGGTGCCAATTAAATAAATAATTCTTGTATTCTTTGAATTCCCCGAAGGGTTAGGCAGAGGTGTACCTATAGTACACCCACATTTTGTCAGTTATGTTTAAGTCCCTATAATAGGGAGCGAGCCTGTTGCCATCAACCGGGCACAAACCTAGACTCCGGGCTGCGACTGAGAAATTTCAGATGGAAAAACCCAATAACACCTTGCCGGACCAGGCACAGCAGTAGCGGCGCTACTGCTGTGCCTGGTCCTGGCTGTAGCGCTATCGTCTTAAGTTTATCTTCAATCTTCAAGTAACAATCAAATATTTAAGATTCTACCAATGAACTATGAAAGTGTTGCAATCTGCAATCTTTGTTTGTCAATAACAAGATCGAAAAGATACGTCATTGCAAGACGACAATTAAATGGATTCTTGTCATATAGCCTGACATTTTAAGTGTTTTATCTAATAGATCCATGAATATATGAATTTTGTAAGTAATGTCACCTACAGCTTCTATGAACAGCTTTCCAAATGTGTTTATTGTAAGCTGTATTAAGATACAATCAAAACCAATATTCCAAATAAGCTGAGAATCATCACTTTGAGAACGACAAAATCACATAAGACTGTCTCCCAAAACGCCCACCCTTCACTACTTCCTAGTGCTTTAGCTGGGGAGAAAAAGTGGCGCAACAAACTCCCCAGCAGTACAGCTGTCTGTTCAGCTAGAAGAACTTGATTCTATACAATAGTATTTAAAGTTATTAACATTCATCATAATTTTCCTACCCTTGTCCCATGGTACGTGGGGTTGGCGCACACGTTTTCTTCTTCCATTCTCCCCTGTCAACCGTCACGCTATCATTCACTCCCTTCTCTTTCATATCATTCCTCACACAATCCATCCATCTTTTCTTTGGCCTTCCTCTCCTGCTTCATCCATCAACATTTATATTCATCACTCTTTTAGTCACATGCGTTTCTTCCCTCCTCATCACATGTCCATTCCAAGCCAAACGATTTTCTTACTATTAAGTTATTCACGAAACACAAAACATTAAATTAAATTATTTGTCATATTATGTCAGCTAGCACACGCCAATATCCCAACAAAAACATTGAAAACAACGACACTTTATAATTATTATTTATTTGCACCACTTTCTTGGCATATTTTATGTTATTCACTCACTGCTTTATTTATACTAATACCTCTTGAAAAGAGTGGGTACCTACTTAAATTCTTTGATCAATAATATATCATTTCTTTAATTACTCCAAAAATACTTTGCACAAATAAATTGACAGCCAATTGCATCCACAGAGTACTTAATGCATCACAGAGTATATAATACAGATACACTCCTGCGCACGTCCCTTCGCTTGTCACCATGCATGGACAAGTGTTGTTGGAACGTCGTATCGGGTGTGCGTCGATTTTTTTACTTTATTTTTTATTTTTTGTACAATAGTTTTGATTTTTTATATTATTATTGTCATTGTTTTATTTTGTAATCCCCTAGTGGGATTTATATGTCCGTAGGTATGTCCGTGGCATCACAGTGGGCCCTTTCAGAATACCAGCGCTGCGGTATTTATTTATTTTTAAATATCGCAGCATCATGCTGAGATAGGAGCCTTTTTGGCCTCGCACAGGTCGTTATTAATTTTGTTTGTTAGTTTTTAAAATGCTCCTTTTTTATATTAGTTAATTATTTTTTTTATCTTTTATTACTGTTTTGTATTTCCTGTGCGTGTCCCAAATAAAATATTTTTCTTTCTTTCTTTCTTTGAAAACTATACTCAAGCAATCATAATTATCAAATTCCAAATATGCTCATCAGCTACTTCTTCTTAAGAGCAGTGATAGCCTAGTGGTGTGACCGTCAGACTGTCAAGTCATAGATCTCGAGTTCGAACCCAAGGCACGCACCTCTGTCTTTTCGGATTCATGTGCGAATTGTATAATTATCACTTGCTTCAAAAACGGTGAAGGAAAACATCGTAAGGAAACCGGCATGCCTGAGAGATATTTCTCGACGGCATGTGAATCCAAGTCAGAGGCCCATGGGCGGCTTGAAAACTCTTACACCAGGTTAGTCACTAACCACACGAAAAGAAGAAGCTGCTTTTTTACAAAATCTTTAATGGCTTCACGATATTAGCTTGATGTTTCAGTTAAAAGTTATTTTTTCAGCTAGATAAGGACAGCTGTTTACCTAAAAGGAGGTTATCTAGCTTTTACCACATAAGAAAGAATGATAGAAACGAGAATTTATACACCGTGAAATTTGAATCACAGTTTTGCTAGAACAAACGTTGTTCAGACCATGGTCTACTACCATTCTACAGCATCCAATTAAAAAAAAAACATAATTGGTTTTTGAAAAAACACAAAAAAGACAAAGTTTAAAATGTCAAGATTATCGTTACTGCCTACAACACAGACACCACGCACGGGACACAGCATTGTCTACAGGGAAATGTACCTCCATAAACGAAATTTAGTAAGCAGTAGATAATCTTGACGTTTTAAACTTTGTCTTTTTTGTGTTTTTTCAAAAACTAAGTATGTTTTTTTTTATTGGATGCTGTAGTATGGTAGTAGACCATGGTCTGAACAACGTTTGTTCTAGCAAAACTGTGATTCAAATTTCACGATGTATTTGTAATACTAGCAGACAAACACTAGTTGTATAATTCCAAAGCATGTAAACCCACTCCTCCAAATCAATCTGTCTCGCCTTTTCCCAACAACGTTGGGGTCGACTTCCAGTCTAACCGTATGCAGCTAAATGCCAGTACATGGAGTGACTACCTATCTGACCTCTATAACCCAGTTACTAGGTACACGAACACGATACATCGTGTTGTCAGACTGTTGGGTTTCTGACTACACGTAATCGACTGTTAAAGATTTACGAATCAAAACCGGGACCAACGACTTAACATCCTTTCCAAGAACTGGATGAGTTTATAACAACAAACATACAAACAAAGAAAAAGAAAACAATTTCCACATAACTCGAATATGTGTAGACTACCTCACAAGTAATGTTATAATCATAATTCATATTACTAGTAACAAACACAAGTTAACAATGTATATGTCACCGTAAGATTGTGAGCACCGTTAGTTTATAATCTGTCGGTATTATTTCCGTTAGATCATAATCTGTCGAAAAATTGTGAACTGGGTGAAATGGGTTAGGTTAGAACCACAGATATAGATATACCTAGACAACGCAAGAGCAACTACTTCGCGTGCCATTTTCGTGCCCAGCTTACGTACAATAATCGTAAGCTGCCACTTTCGCGCTCAGTCTGCATCGGTGCCACGCTTGTCGGAAGTCAGTTAAAAAATTGAAAATGGTTAATTACGCTGTTATAAATTGTAAAAACTGTGCAAATGCGAGGAGAAACAATAAAAGAAACGTTTTCTAGTGCTTGTGACGTCATAGTAGGTAGTCAAAAAATGGCACGCTTGGTTTTCATACAGATCGTGATACTTGCGTTATCTAGGTCTATCTATATCTGTGGTTAGAACTGTGATCAACCGCGCGAGCCGAGCGAGCCAAGCGAGCTGTGCTGCAGCAGCGACCGGCGAGAGCGCTACTTTCAAGTTGCTCGCAGCTAGGTAGGCTATTTAGTATTAACGCAAGGTGCGTTACGATGCAAGAAAGTTTTATACCAGTTCACAATTTGTCGGTTTCCCATGCATAGATTATAAACTACCGAAAAATAATGCGTTATATTGTAAATGGTTCACAATTTTTCGACAGTCTATAATCTAACAGAAATAATACCGATGGATTATAAACTAACGAAGCTTATAATTATACGGTGACATATACAGAACACGCAATCGCCAAGCCGGCAGTCTGAAGACGGCATTATAGTCGATTTAAATTTACTGGTGGCTCATTGGCAGACTTAAGAATTGTAGGTTGTGAGTTCGAAACCAGGCAGGTACAGTACGACACAATTGAGATGTAGCATCGACAAAATCTACGCATAAATTTTAAGAATGTATGGTTATATGACTTTACAAGTTATTGTGTTTACGTAAAGATCATTTTCGCCTAAAGCAGTAATAAAGATTGGTGATTTTAAAGGCGCACTCAGTTCGGAAGTGATCCGTTTTAAGTTCGAAACCAGCAGGTACAGTACGACACAATTGAGATGTAGCATCGACAAAATCTACGCATAAATTTTAAGAATGTATGGTTATATGACTTTACAAGTTATTGCGTTTACGTAAAGATCATTTTCGCCTAAAGCAGTAATAAAGATTGGTGATTTTAAAGGCGCACTCAGTTCGGAAGTGATCCGTTTTAAGTTCGAAACCAGGCAGGTACTACAGTACGGCGACACAACTGACATGGAGCATCGACAAAATCTACGCATCAATTTTACGAATGTATGGTTATATGACTTTACAAGTTATTGCGTTTACGTAAAGATCATTTTCGCCTAAAGCAGTAATAAAGATTGGTGATTTTAAAGGCGCACTCAGTTCGGAAGTGATCCGTTTTAAGTTCGAAACCAGGCAGGTACAGTACGGCGACACAACTGACATGGAGCATCGACAAAATCTACGCATCAATTTTACGAATGTATGGTTATATGACTTTACAAGTTATTTCGTTTACGTAAAGATCATTTTCGCCAAAAGCAGTAATAAAGATTGATGATTTTAAAGGCGCACTTAGTGCGGATGTGATCGGTTTTACAATTTTTTCCGATGCTACATCTAAGTGCAATTTATTTCATTACCACTGCCCTCAAAAACGATTAAGGAAAATACAGGGAACGGCATGTCCTAGTCCTAGTCGAGTACCACAGATACTAAAGGCATAGACAAGTAACTGATGTTACGTCGGGTGCAGACACGCGGACTACATAAAGTTTATTTTTTAACCTTTAGTATTTCTCAGATCTATTGTTTATTATATTATATTTATTTCTGTATTTTATCTATCCGTGACATCACTGCGGGCCCTATCAGAATACCAGCGCTGCGTCATTTATTTATTTTTTCTTAAATGTCGCAGCATATGCTGAGATGGGAGCCTTTTGGCCTCGTACAGGACTTTCTGCTTTTATTTTAATTGTTTTTATTTTTTTTATGTTTTTATTTTTATTTATGTTTTAATGAGTGTATTTTAGTTTAATTTGTGATTTCCTGTGCGAGTCTCAATAAATACTTTTTCTTTCTTTCTTTCTTTCTTTCTTTCTCAAAAGAACATTTAAGACACTAATCTACATAGTCTTCACATGATCTGACCAAGATTTATGTCTGGACTTTAAAAGAGACTGCGACCTCTGAGTTTGTTTCGGCCTTTCTTCTCAGAGTAGTCAGATAGGAAACACCGACCTCATCTAGAATATTTTTTTTAATATGACGTGTAAAAGTAATTCCGATGATATCCTATTTACAGAATAAACAATTACATTTCATTTCACTAAAATAGAATAAAAATTCGAAGAGATCTTTCCGCATTGGGCCCTCGTGGTGGATACTGGTCCACTCCCTCTCATAAGAGAGGAGGCCCGTGTATCAGCAGTAGGAACGAAATAGGCTAACTTAAGACGCAGATATATGCCAGTGACCTTGAGTTAGCTTGCGTGTTTTATTTATTTATACTGAGTTCTCGCAACACGTCGTATGTCCAGCCAGTAATAGGACTCGCCCATCCAGGGGCGCTGTCCCAAATTAGACGCATTATTAATTTATGATACATAAAACAAAAGGTATTTTAATAAAACACGATATTAAAAGATCAATTATTAAATTATCTTTAAAATGGTTGGTGGTTTAAGAAAAATACGCAGTTTTTTATCCGCGTTAGACATAACTTTACAAATTAATTTCACTATGTAATATAAACATAATCTATACATTCAGTTGTTAAAAAAAAAGCTCTAATTTAACAAAAAAAATCCAAATCATTAACACTACTCGTTTAGACGTGATCTTCAGTATAAAATCATTAAAAGTCGGTTATCGTCGCCTTAAGAGATGGCGCTCACAGGTAAATAAATTGTTCTCTCACACAACATACCAGACTAATTATATCTACAGAGTATATTATCCTGCGGTGACTGCGGTTAACGTAACCCGCATAAACCTGTGAGAATGAAAGTCTAATGTATCAGGTGATCAAGCTTACTGAATATTATCATACATACACAAATCAAATCCATTTATTTGCACAATCTATCTTGTCTAGGAGCTCATGGCTAAGTACTAACAGCCGCAGGGGTCGATCCATCAGGTTAACCTACGCTTGCCACGGTTAGTCTGTAGATTGGTGACCATCTTTACATACCGAGACTCCTCCGTGCCTCGGATTTGGTCCTGGCTGTCATTCGTGGACAGTCAAGACAGAGCAAGAATTAACAATATTTTGATTTAAAAGAGTGTCCGTGGAGTTTCTAGCCCATTCAGTCTTCTCCATAGGAACCTACTACGCTTTGGAATGGGCAAGTAGCTTCGTCTTTCTGACTGACCGATCCCTTGACAATTCAAAAGTGCCTGTAACTGCTTTACTGTTTTTATTTATTTATTATTTATTTATTTAACACTTTAAGCACATACAAGTACAGAGGCGGACTTAATGCCATAGGCATTTTCTACCAGTCAACCTTTGGGTGATGCAGAGACAAACAGTGGTAGGTGCAATATTGAAAATTGTGGAATAAATATTTATTTAAATATAAGTATATATATATACCTATCAAAACAAAATATATACCTAATATAACTATATATATAAATATAAGAACAAATAAATACACATAAATACACGAATATATTTATAAAACAAATAAGACAAACAATGGGAAAACATTACCGCTGTGATGATACTGCCAGCTTCTTACGAATATGCTCGCGAACTTTAACTTTAAAGGATAATCTGTTAGTTGCCATCCTGATTTCTTGGGGGAGCGCATTCCACAGAGAGATAGACTGAACGAAGAAGGAAGAGTAAATGAAATCAGTGCGGTGAGAGGGACATAGAAGAAGACGAATTGTGTGATGAACGTAGAGTTTTATTGTGGTTTGCGCAAATGTACTGAAAGTGGAGGGCTAGATAACTAGGGCTATTTAAAGTTTGTGTTGAAGAAAGATTGTCATGTTAATTACTCAGTGTTCCATATCATGTTTTCCTCTATTGCTCATAATTATTTGCTATACTATCGAGTAATGAGGTGTGTTTACAAACAGCTTCCGCAAATAACACTGTTGATTATCGAGAACCTGTCTCATGAGAAAGTTATGTGGTTATTTGCTTGTAGTTACCGGTTCTTTGCAACATGGCGTTTATTTCTACAGCTGGACTGACTGGGAGAAAATGAAATGAAGGAAACAGGAAGGATAGGATTTATCCAACTATGTTGTGGTCGGCTTCCAGTCTAACCAGATGCGATGTGATCGGTTTTTTTCTACCCAGATGCGGCTGGATTTCTGAATTAATGAATATACAAGGTGGAAACAAAAATACGACAGTAAATTAAACTTCATAAATCTAATGACGTTCCTAGTCTGCATACGAAAAATAAATCAAATAGTTTAGTCACTATAGACGTTCCCAGTTTGCGCTCAGCGCTCGGTGTGGCAACACGCCGTGTTCGGGTTCGCGACAAGTCCATCGTCATCCTGAGGATGCTTTGTTGAGTGGTGAAACACGTGTCGATTTATTTCAGGAGTTTTTATGGCTCTTTAGAAATAGCTAAGCGGAACAGGTTACTAAATATATCCACATCTATTGTATTTCATTATAGCAAGTCAAAGATTGGCAAAACCCGTAGCCGGACCATCACTGACTACATCGTTTGTTTGAAAAAAAAAAACACGTTTTTAATTTCGATGCTAGGATTTACTTGATAGTTTCAACATACTATGCGTTAGTATTCCCAGTGTTTTTATTTACTGACGTATTTTCGTTTTAAATTATGTCCAGCAATGGATAGTTATGAGCTAATGATGGTGACGCTTAATTGTGACTTTGTGACCTCCACAAAAGGTATTACTTACTGGGTAATAAATGCCATTGAAAAGGAATAATATGTTTTGCTTTGTTACACATGCGGGCTTCCGACTACGCATTACTACGACTTGTGACTTAAGCCCGTCTTCACAAAAGGTACCATTCCGTACCCGACCGCAGGAGGCAACTGCAGGCGACACGACTGGTTTCTATGAATTTCTAATAATTTCTATGAAATACCTTCCGTAGCTAGCGACACGTCGCGTCGTTGGCAGCTACGGGCGAGTGACAGGCGACACGTGCAGCCCGACCGCAGACCAATAGTGCCGCCAACGCTCGAGCGATAGTCACGTTTTTCCATCTTCAATCTACCGACTGGAATACGGGCAGCCACCTGCGGTCGGGTGATTCAGAATCATGACTGCAGCGACATGACGCCGCGACACGTCGCCTGCAGTTGCCTCCTGCGGTAGATAGAAGATAGAAAAACGTGACTATCGCTCGAGCGTTGGCACTACTGGTCTGCGGTCGGGCTGCTCGTGCCGCCTGTCAGTCGCCCGTAGCTGCCAACGACGTGTCGCTAGCTACGGAAGGTATTTCATAGAAATTCATAGAAAACAGTCGTGTCGCGGCGACACGTCGCCTGCAGTTGCCTGCTGCGGTCGGGTACAGAATGGTACCTTTCCGTAGGCGACCGCAGGCGGCAAATGCAGGCGACGTGTCGCCGCGACACGACTGATTTCTATGTATTTCTATGAAGACATGTCGCTAGCTGCGGAAGGTATTTCAACAGTGCAATAATATTTAGGCGGGCATTAGATACAAAAGCCAACTAGGACCAAGGCTTTCATTTGTTATTTAACGCTGACAGGAGTCTTAGCGCTGAGGCTAGCGTTGTAAATCCAACAGTGCACTTTTATTTAGGGATTCATTTAAGTGTCATTTAGTGAAGGTGAAAACGGGCATAAGGCTGCCTGTCCACTAGAGCGGAGCGAGGCAGCGGAGCGGAGAAATATTAACCAATAAGTAGAATTTAACTCCGCTTCAGAGTTTCGCTCCTATTGGTTAATATTGCCACATTTCTCCGCTCCGCTGCCTCGCTCCGCTCCAGTGGACAGGCAGCCTTATGCCCGTTTTCACCTTCACTAAGTGACACTTAAATGAATCCCTAAATAAAAGTGCACCGTTGGATTTACAACGCTAGCCTCAGCGCTGAGAGTTGAAAATCCAACAATTCACTTTTATTTAGGGATTAGTTTAAGTGTCGGTGAAAAAAGGCATTAATCTGTAAAGAATCCTTCCAGATCTAAACCAGGGACTGAAAAACTTAATTATAACATAAAAACTTTTTACAAAAAAAAAACAACCGACTTCCAAAAAAACACTAAAAGTGAAAATAACAAATTTCGGAAGTCGGTGGCAAAAAACAAAAATTCAAAATCAAAAACCGACTTCCGAAATTAAAGTTATTTTTCACTTTGTAATGTTTTTTTGGAAGTCTGTTGTTTTTTTATAATTAATTTCACGAGTCCTAAAGTAATTACTAGGTGGTGAGTTTCCCGATGGGTGAGTTAGTGTGAACTGGACCATATTGAAATGGGACCACAAGGGAAGCACCAGCTTTCAAATAAAAAAAGAATCATCAAAATCGGTTCACCCAGTCCAAAGTTCTGAGGTAACAAACATAAAAAAAACAGTCGAATTGAAAACCTCCTCCTTTTTTTGAAGTCGATTAAAAATTTAAAACACGCTTTTTAATAACCCCTTGCTGACCCATTGCATAGCAAACGCGTACCCATTCTACCACTGTCCTCCTTATTTGAGTAATCTTTTACATAACTTTGCATAACTAAAAGTTATTTATTACAAAACAAAAAAATGTAGCTCTACCTAATAGTCTCAATATGAACGACCTTCAACCAAAACCTGCTGTGAAATCTGAGAATAATATAGTTTTAAACACCCGCATCGCTAGAACGAATCGGTGGACACGTCGCTTTGTAAAATTGGAGATAAATGTTCATAAAGCATTGCTTTTAACATGTTTTTGTATAGAGCTTGCACATGTGAAGAATATTGTCGATTGAAGAATAAAAGATGCATGTATGATTTGGAAGAGGAAATGGCTGGAAAGGGAGTGACAAATTTGACAAGTGACAAAGGCAAAGGATAACTATGATTACAGTCCCCCGACCCTTGCTCGAAAAAGAGATACCAGCAGTTGTTGCAGCTAAACACGTAGCTTTTCAAACATACAAACACATTAACTCACACACACAAACACGTACACACACAACAACAACACAACACAAACACTGTTTTAAAAATAAGACGCACATACAGTTTCACATAGGCATACAACTACAGTTACACAAAGAGCTGAAAATTTGTTCATAAGTCATTTACTGTTATCTTTTCTTCCTAAATTTAATTTTAGTCGCCTTTTGTAACAATCGTCTCAATATTGTTAATAATTAAGGGAAAGAGCGAGATAGCCCCAACACAAGTATTATCAATTACTTACTGGGGATATCTCATTTATAATCCATGTAACTGTTTTGGGACCAATAAACATTTTCATTTTCAGCTTTAAATACCCCGAATAATAATCAAGATAAAAATCTAAGTTTGATCCAGCCTGTTCCTTTTTAAGCCGAGGTTCGTACCCCACAGCGAGCCCTAAGCGAGCGTTCGCCTAGTTTTAATTTAGAATAGTTTATGCGCTGGAGGCTTTGAGTGTAGAAGCTTAAGGCAGCCACAGGAAAGTCCGGTTAAGCAGCCATGTCCTCATAGGTCAACTGCGAGATGCCATTGTTCAAAAAAATTATTACATCAAACATAATGTGGGATTTAGATAAATACATTATCATAATCATACATTTGTCATAAGTATTAGATTATTGTTAGACAGATTGGTACTCCTATACTATTAAATGAGCAATATTTGTATTTAGATATACATATAAATATTTGTAATCACGTTCTCGAAAACGGCTCTAACGATTTCGATGAAAGTTGCATTAAAAAGGGGCGAAAAGTCGATCTAGCTAGGTCTTATATCTGGAAAAAAAAAACTCTATTTTCGCAGCCTCGGGAATGTGATACAACGTTGGTATACCTGGACGATATGTTTATCTTTTTTCATCTGAGCAGCTCGGTCGACCAGGTACTGCTTTTAATTAAATATGTGGCGCAATTAACCGATATCTCAACTGGTCATAGTGATCAACCAATGAAATGTATAAAAAAAACAAATAAAACATCCTACTACACTTCTAAAGTCTTTGGGGCCTCGGAAAGGACGTTAAACCGTTGGTCCCGGCTCGGCTGTCATTTTTGCATCTTTGACAGTCGTTACGGATCGTCAGAAGCCCGAAAGTCTGCGAACCAGTCTTACCAAGGGGTATCGTGCTACCTAGTAACCGGGTTGTGGAGGTCAGATAGGCAGTCGCTCCACATAAAATACTGTTATTCAGCTGCATCCGGATAGACAGGAAGCCGACCCCAACGTAGTTGAGAAAAGGCGGGTAGATTTTTTGCATGTTTAAAGATCTTACGAACCCCGTTGGGCACAGCAAAAAGTAAGAATTTGAGTCGAAATAGGTCTTTACCAAAAGCGTTATTTCCAGAAACCTCCTGTAATTCCATACAACAAAACTCAATTAACAAGAGTTAATCAGACCCTATTCAAACCATTTCTGCTCACCCACTTATTACGAACCATCATTACTCTGATGCAATCTCCGCCAAGCGAATCGGGGCTGCAGCTTCCGGTGCTTTGTTTTTTAAGATACTTACTAGTTACTGTTCAACTTGAGTGTTGTATATAACAGGTTTTATTGATCACTTGAATTTGGGACTTACCAAATGTAGGAACCTTTTTCAGTGCACTAACTACTAAAGACACAGACGACCGCGTTTAGTATGTATTGTTGGTGCCAGATGAGAAGTTAGCTAGGCTACCACTAGCATAACACACGCACACACCACAAACACACATACAAAAACACACACGCACTCTCACTCACTCATACACACAAACACAGGCGTAATGCGAGTTGGTGGATGTCTTCGAATTTTGGTTCGAAGTCTCGAAAGTCAAATCATTTCAAGTAAAGGCATTTTTGAACGTCAAATGTACAAGAAAATATATTTGATTCTAAATGCCTCTTCCAAAATGTAGTTACTGGTTTTTATGGAGAAGAATGGGCAAGAAAGTTCATAATTTCCATTTAAAAATGTTTTACAATATTTCGTAAAGTTTCCTAAACAGGTTTGAGAGCAGTTGTGATTCAATAAATTGCACACAGTTTTGCGCTAGGTTTAGACCCAGGATTGATGTAAGTAGATACTCTATTTAATAAGAAGAGATCTCTAGGACAATATGCTGATTACAACATCCAAATCCAAGCCCGTCGTTTGCAACAATGCTTGACCTTGTGGATGAATCAATTTTCACGGTGGTTTCATAATCCCTAGACGCTAAAATGAGAGGTGAAAATTAACGGAATCATGCAATCTATAAGACAAGAAAATCTTTTGAATATTTCCATTTGAATAAATCAGTGCAGTATTGTTATTATTGATAATTGACTTAAGCTGTGTGGTTAGTTCATGCACAGTATAAATAAGCAACAGTATTATGTATTCACAGAAAGCGGCCGAAATGACGCGCTTCGAAATCTCAGAGTATATACGCAACAATCTCGAATGCGCAGCTGTTACGCACGTACGTGGAAGGTTTATCTATCGAGCGGCCGTATGTAATTATTTCAAGATTACTGCCGAGACACAATACTGTTACTTTATTATACTGTGGTTTAGTTATCTGATAAGACTAAAAATCGTGACTTAGCTATTATGACTTAATGTTCGAAATAGAAGCAGGTTTATTAAAACCTGTCTAGAACTTGTTCGGTTTTTAATGTTGCTATTTAGGAATAAGCGAAAACAGATACCTATAGCAGATGCTTGCCTAGTTTCAATATTTTTGCAAAACAAAGCTTATAAGGCTGCGTTTCTACCAGAGATGTGCGAGGTAGCTGAGCGGTGCGAGGATGCGCAGCGATGCTGAGAAACGGTGCGCAAAATTAAATGAGTGCTGCGAGGATGTGTAGCGGACTCTTTTCAGACACGATTTCTCACTCGCGTTTATCCCTAACACACATCCCTCGCACATATCTCTCGCACACATCCCTCGCACATATCTCTCGCACACATCCCTCGCACCCATCCCTCGCTTGTTTTGTACGTACAAAAACCTCGCACCGCTAAGCCGTTTCCACCGGAGCTGCATTAAGCAAGGCTAGGTAAATGAAGTGATTCTATTGGTTCTTAACAAACACATCTCTCGCTACGTACTCTCGCACATCTCTGGTAGACACACAGCCTTATGCTTGGCAAAATGTGGGTGTACTATAGGTACACCTCTGCCTAACCCTTCGGGGAAATGCAGGCGTGATGGTATTTTACGACACCCATATTAAAGGAACAGCTGACCTTATCTATTGACCGGAACAACTCGATAACAGTAATGATAACGAAAGATATGAAATTATTCATAACAAGTATTATCAAGCCTCGTATTGAGAACACCCACATTTGGCCAATCGTGTTTTTAGTCTCAGACAGCTGTGCTGCTGGGGAGTTTGTTGCGCCACTTCTTCTTCACAACTAAAGCACTAGGAAGTGGTGAAGGGTGGGCGTTTTTGGGGGACTGTCTTATGTAATTTTAACGTTCAAAAAGTGATTCTCAGCCTAATTTGAATAAATTACTATTGATATTGATTTGAATACCAGAGACGTCGCAATTGCGTGGACATTTACGACAAAGCTGAATGTTTCATGTTCCTTCTTCCTGTAAATAATCTGAAAAAGCAAAATAGTCGGGGATCGGATCAAAATTCAAGTCATTTATTCAAACTAGGCTGAGAATAAGCACTTTTTGAACGTCAAAACGTACATAGACAGTCCCCCAAAGACGCCACTTCCTAGTGCTTTAGCTAGGAAGAAGAGGTGGCGCAAAAAACTCCCCAGCAGCACAGCTGTCTGTTCAGTTAGAAAAACTTGATTTTATACATCGTGAATCCTACCAATCTTGATTTAACTTATAGCAGAGAAAATAATACTGGTTAGAGTCCTGGAGTGCGACATATTGAAGTCCCTTGAACTTTAAGTACCATGGATCAGCGGAGAAAGGACGCTCCTTTCTTCACAGACGAATGGTACTCCTGAGGATTTACCATGAGAACTTCCCCACGAGAAAAAAAAGCCGTCGAAGCAGCCAACAAGATTAATTTATTCATAATGAATATTCTAGGCAATATCATATTATGTTAACAAGACGGGTTCTTTCTTAAACTAGTTTATATCTTGAACAAGATACATAAAATTAATTAAAAGTGTTAAACTTGATTTTCGAGAGATCATCCATCATTCTTTAAATGTAGACGAGAACGTTTTATGATTTTATCAAGCACAGCAATTGAAGCTGACAAGCCATGTAAGAAATGACGTACCTACCTACAGTATTAATATTTTATTTCCCTCGGGTATCATCGAATTACCGAATACAAACGAATGCTAATTTCCATGTAGATTTATCGTGTATAATAATTTGAATTCAGAATTAGGTACTTTATTGTTGTTTTGTTTTGATTTCAGTGTGAACTATATAGAGCTGTAAACCTATTTTCCTATCTGTCGTGTAATAAGTTACATTAAGTTAAAAGAGTATTAACAACTCTATATACTTCCAAGTCGATTGAGAGCGTCTGATATGCACCAAGTGCAAAGGGCAACTGATAGAAATCCGACGACTGACGAAACACGAGGTTTGCCGAGGGACATTAAGAACATAGTTTGTCTGTACCGATAATGGAGGAATTTTAAAAGTGGCGCCAGAGACACAATTTTAAAGGGAAGTCGTATATTATGGGTACATGATGACGAAGAGGAATTAAACGCATGTAATTGGTAGGGAGACTAAAATAAAGATGGATAACGCAACGAGTCGGAAGACTGACAGGGGAGAATGAAGTAGAAAATCTTATTGCACCGAATTCCGGTAATATAAGACAAGGGCACACTGAAGAATCAAAGCTATATTTTGATTAAAGAAAAAGATTCGAAAATTCTTTTTTTAGCTCTAGAGTGCGCGCCACGAAAGAACCCCGGCGGAATATTTAGGAACTATATTTTTTTAATGCAATGACCTCTACACTAGCGCCGCGTCAAAGGGACTTGAGAATTAAGCCGATGTTAAACTCCGTCACTACAGACTCTCAGGTCAAAGAGTAAGTAGGTACATCTTGAGAAACTCTGATTTCACCAATTTACACGCAGTGAGCAAACATGGTGATCAATGTCCGTTCCTTCTCTGTAAGAGAAGAGGACTTCAGACGTAAAAAAAAAATCGTCGATTTGATTTTTATTTACTTAAAATACAATAGACGTGGATATATTTAGATAGCCTGTTCCGCTTAGCTATTTCTAAAGAGCCATAAAAAACTCCCGTGACAAATCGACACGTGTTTCACCTCTCAACGAGGCATCCTCAGGATGACGATTGACTTGTCGCGAACCCGAACACGGCGTGTTGCCACACCGAGCGCTGAACGCAGACTCACTCAGACTTTATTTACTTATAAAAAAAAAACTATTTTTCTTTCTTTTTTATGTAGTTGGAACAACAGTTATACGAGTAGATAACTCGCGAAATGAAGATGTACCATATACTTCTGCCTTTCCTTTAGAAGACAGATGTGACGTGTTATGAAGATTTACAACTTCTAGTGCCCCAAATTTTTACTTGTTCTGAGAACAAATTGTTACAGCTCAAACATTCTTTTGGACACGTCATCTGACACCAGAGGAAGACAAAGACGGTGTGAACTAGGTTTAATTTTAATACAATGGTAAAATATTGCGGTTAACTGCGTGGTTAGGGCTGGTTCTAAGATGTTTAAAGAGGAGGCTCCCTAAATTGTATGTTAATATTCTGAAAAAATCACGCATACAATCAAAATGGAACTTTAGTTTATGATTTATTGGATCTTTTTCTTTCCAAATAAGACAGTTACGTAATTGGAACATTTACGCTCGATCTATTTTTTTATTCGAAAATCATGTCTTCAGTTAGCGATATTTCATATTTTCATTCAGTGATAATGGTGTCGATTCCCTTGTTCACAAACTAAACTAAATTTAGGTACAGTGCATCTTTTTCTTTCTATTTCATTAAGAAAAGGACAGAAGATAATTTTTAGTTTAGTCCTGTCAATTTAATCAGCGCTTGACGTAAATTGACGTAATTTTAGTTGGCAAGTTTTTAATCACGTCTAAACTTTTATGGAGTAGTGACGCTGATTAATTTGACAGGACTAAACTAAAATTTATCTTCTGTCCTTTTCATAATGAAATAGAAAGAAAAAGATGCACTGAACTTAAATTTAGTTTAGTTTGTGAACAAGGGAATCGGCACCATTGCCAAACTAAACAAAACAAGTAAATATTTGACAGCTATTTGCTATTTATAATTCGGTTGACAACTGAAAATCAGCGCTGTGCTGTGGGTCCCCATAGCACAGCATCATGCTGAGTGGAAACCTTCTTGTCACAGTCATAACGTGCCAGCAGCTGCCGCATATTTCTGTTTTGTGCTCGTGATTATATTTAAATCTATTGTTTTATTTATACTCCGCCAATTATGAATAGATTTTGATGATTCTGTTTTTGTTTGGTAGATCATACTTCAGAGGTGGTCCCATATAAATTTTATTAACTTTGCTTGGGTAGTTTTTGAGTTAGCTTCAATTATACGTATTTTTTCCCACTTAGTATGTAGATGATATGATAACTTGTTGTCACTGTTATTTACATAGCAGGTAGTGGTATTCGAATTTGTGTGGGGTAGGTACCACAACTAAAAAGTGAAAAATAAAAACTTTTTACAAAAAAAAAACAACCGACTTCAAAAAATCTTTTATTTCGGAAGTCGGTGTCTTTGGTTTTGAATTTTCGTTCTTTGTCACTGACTTCCGAAATTAAAGTTATTTTTCACTTTGTAGTGTTTTTTTTTGAAGTCGGTTGTTTTTTTTTTTGTAAAAAGTTTTTATTTTTCTCTTTCTTTCTTATGTTACCAACGTTGTGTATAAACGTTCTTATAAAATGAATGGGAGGGCAAAAGCAGTATAAAAATAATCGAAGCAAGTCTGTACTTAATTTGAAATATTGTCTATAGGATCGCCCCCTTACAAGGAACTGGAACATATCTGGCGAAATGTGGGAAGGTTGAGTCTGGCCATGCTAAGTCTGCAATGTAATAAATGGGCAACCCCAAAAAGTTTTATATTTGGCATACTTTTACATCAGTCAGTTATGTCAGTTTCGGGGTTGTAAGTAGATCTAATGATTTTGAAATTTTTCATTTTGATTTTTGCATCATAGATTATGTATCATCCTCTATCATCATCGTCAGGCTATAAATGTTCCTACTGCTGGGGCACAGGCCGTAATCCACCATGCGGGCCCAGTGCGGGTTGGTAGATGTCACATGTCTTCGAATTTTCGGTTTTAGGACATGCCGGTTTCCTCACGATGTTTTCCTTCACCGTTTTGAGAGCAGTGGTGATGAAATAATTTGCACAAAGTAAAGCGCCTGTCTGGGTTCGAGAACCTACGACCTACAACTCGTGAGTCGCGGCCGTTACCACTGGGACACCACTTCTCTCCCACTTGGCCACCACTGCTCTACCTCCATACGATGACAAAACTGTATCAAATCCACACTGCATCGTGCTAAAGTGACTATTCTTTACCAGGAATAAATCAGAATATAAACAAAATAACCTACATATCAAAAACAAAAAGACAAACAAAGTATCAATTTTTTTTCTACCAATTGGAACCATGCACCTAGCTTCTGACGTTTCATAAGTGCCCTTGTAGGTTTATATGAAATAAAATATTTTGATTTTGATTTTTTTTCGTACGACAGGATGGTATTGTCGTCTATTGGTTTTCAAATTCTACCGTTTTTTTTACTTATGCAGACTTAGCGTGGCCAGACTTTATGCTCGCTCAGCCTGTTCCTAAGTTATGTCAGTTCTTCTCTTATACATATAAAATGCTCTTTCTAGTATGCTTAAAGTGACCATTTATTTTCTGTTTCAAAACGGGACATCAGTTTATTTATCTCAAAGTAGGGCCGATTCATAAAGGAAACTCAATTTTGAGAATAGGTACCTACTAGCCTAAGTTCTCAATGAAATAAAAAACACATTTTTTTATTATTATCAAAATTATTAAAGTACGTACTTATGTATTACAAATTTAAAAAGATAAGAACAAAGTTTTAATACAGCTGGTGATGATTTTATGTAAGAATAAAATTCTTGGCATGTATTTAATATTCACCTATTAGTTATCAACATCGTCATAAGGACCGGAACCTGTAACTGGGTTTTTTCAGATGTCCACAATTTATTCGTTTAAGTAAATACTCTTTCTATTAGTGCATTTGTGCGGCGGCAAACATAGAATATGTTCAATTAAAATACAAAAGCTGTCATGCTTAAGGTTTTTAGTGTGAAAATGTTAAACACTTTCACCTAACGCATAATTTTAATGTCCTGATTCTGAAAACGGGACAATTTTGCGTCCCTAGGCTTTTGTCGGGGACACCGGGATGGAGAACCGAAAAAGGGACGGTCCCGTTCAAAATGGGACGTATGGTCACGTTAAGTATGCTATAGTTTTACCAAAACATGTGGAAAAACTTACACACCGTCATTATCTCACACTTGCTTCAACATAAGGTAATCTGAGTCACATTATGACAATGTATAAAAACTGAGTCAGCCCTGTGTTCTTGCTATTGTGATAATTATCTTAGTAGGTTAAACTGTTAAGAGAGGTAAGTCGGAAGGTTTTGAAAAGCTAATCTACGTGATTTAAACGCAAAAAAACTAAAAAAAAAAAACCAAAGTTATTTGATGATTTTCTTATAAGATGTAATTTTATTACAGTTTGACCGAGACCGCTCGCTGCCTGTACCGAGAGGGGCAGTGCAGACCACTCATTCGTCAACGCTCACGGCGTTTTGCTACTCATTCGTCAACGCTCCCCCCCGCCTTGCCGCACATTCCTTAGGCATAGTATAAAGAGAGGTAGTAAGCTATCTTCATAGAAACGCACCGCGCGCGGCTTGTATGTGTGCGCGGCTTGTATCTATGCGTCGCCGCACGCACACTTAACAAAATCTCGACCCGTTTCTCGTGAGAAACCAGCCGAGATTTTGTTAAGTGTGCGTGCGGCGACGCATAGATACTATGGCCCCACACATACAAGCCGCGCGCGGTGCGTTTCTATGAAGATAGCTTACTACCTCTCTTTATACTATGCCTTAGGCGCGGTACAGCGGTCTCGGTCAAACTAAAGGTAAAAAAGGATTTTCATACATAAAGTTCAAAAGGAGCTGACGATAAAAGACCGTTGCTGTCTATTTTCATTCACTTTACATCAAAACTTAAATAAACTTAATTTAATTATTTAAAAATAATTTATCGACATATCACTGGACCAACACTAGCACCACGTTGGTCTAGAGACAGATTGGCACCAGGAACCGCTGCCCCAAGATAACCGAACTTTGACCGAACTTAAGATATCAGTGCAAAAAAACCGGTCAAGGGCAGCCAATTCGCTGATAAGTTCTATTTCGTAAATTATTTTATTTCGAAGTTTCTGGAAGAAGTACGGTTTCCGGGTTAACTTATTGAAGTGAAAACTTCTTTAGGCGCATTGAGCGATTTTTGGCAGGGGATAAACTTATGGATTCGCGTCACCGACATGCTCGCGCCGTCGTGCTGTAATATAGTATCTAGATGGCACTAATACCAGTTTTAAGTTTTCACTTCTGTCGCCAGTCCACGTAACTGCCTATTTTTAGCCGACTTCTAAAAAGGAGGAGATTCTATGTTCGTTGCGAGTATTTTTTTGTATGTCCACCGATTTCTCCGTCAATTGTGGACCGATTTTGAAAATTATTTTTTTTGTTTGAAAGGGTATGCTCTCGAGGTGGTTCCATATAAATTCTAATAACTTTGCTTGGATAGTTTTTGAGTTAGCTTCAAAAATACGTATTTTTTTCCACTTCGTATGTGGATGATATGATAAGTTCCTGTCACTGTTATTTACATAGCAGGTAGTGGTATTCGAATTTATGTGGGGTAGGTACCACAACTAAAAAGTGAAAAATAAAAACCTTAATTACTGTGTTCGTGAAGCTGCGTACTATATTCTTGTCTCATATACCACAGTGTCTCAAGACAAAAGTTTTTGACCAGTACGTGTTGCCAGTGATGACCTATGGCAATGAAACGTGGTCGCTCACAATGAGTCTCATTAGAAGGCTGAAAGTCTCCCAAAGGGCAATGGAGAGGGCTATGCTAGGAGTTTCTCCTACGTGATCGAATCAGAAATGAAGAGATCCGTAGGAGAACCAAGGTAACCGACATAGCCCGTAGTATTGCCAAACTTAAGTGGGCAAGGCCACATTGCTCGCAGAATAGATGGCCGATGGGGCCGAAAGGTTCTGGAGTGGCGACCGCGTACTGGAAGACGTAGAGTTGGAAGGCCCCCCAAAAGGTGGACCGATGACCTTGTGAAGGCCGCAGGAATCCGCTGGATGCAAGAAGCACAGAACTGGTCGAAGTGGCGATGCTTGGGGGAGGCCTATGTCCAGCAGTGGACGTCTTTCGGCTGAAATGATGATGATGATGACTCGTGCAGACTATTAGCTATTATCCAATCCATAATATTTACTCCTGACCCTTTTTCGAATGAAAATAAACAAATGAATTATTATAATACAATGTCAAAGATAATGGAGTTCAAGGGCTATACTGATCTTGGATAAAACCTAGACCTTTTTGACATATCTAGTTTTTATGACCGATCATCCAATAGATGGATTTTCGATCTGATTAGAGAAGATACGACTATCTGTTTATTGTTGAATGGAAAAATCTGGGCAAGTCTGCTTGATTATAGTTTTCGATGTTTTTTGTTGGTATATTGGCGTGTACATGTCACCGTAAGATTGTGAGAACCGTTAGTTTATAATCTGTCGGAATTATTTCCGTTAGATTATAAACTGTCGAAAAATTGTGAACTGGGTGAAATGGGTTAGGTTAGGTTAGAACTGTGACCAAACGCGCGCGAGCGGTGCCGCTGGAGCGGCCGGCGAGCGCTACTTCCAAGTAGCTCGCAGCCAGGCAGGCTATTTAATATTAGCGCAAGGTGCGTTACGTCGCAAGCAAGTTTGACACCAGTTCACAATTTGTCGGTTTCCCATGGAAAGATTATAAACTAGCGAAAAATAATGCGTTAAATTGTAAATGATTCGTTGCAGTTCACAATTTTTCGACAGTTTATAATTTAACGGAAATAATACCGATAGATTATAAACTAACGAAGTTCATAATTATACGGTGACATACATATGGCAAATACCTAATTTAATGTTTTGTGTGGCGTAATTTATTCTGCATACTATTGCATAGAATCAAGTTTTTCTAACTGAACAGACAGCTGTGCTGCTGGGGAGTTTGTTGTACCATTTCTTCTTCACATGAATGGGTGTGTGTGTGCGGGGGGTGGGTGTGTGTGTGCGGGGGGTGGGTGTGTGTGTGTTTGCGGGGTGCGTGTGTCCGGGATGTGGGTTTTTGTGTCCGGGGGGTGGGTGTGTGTGTGTTTGCGGGGTGCGTGTGTCCGGGATGTGGGTTTTGTGTCCGGGGGGTGGGTGTGTCCGGGGGGTAGGTGTGTGTGTGCGCGGGGTGTGGTGGTGTGTGTGTGCGGGGGGTGTGGTGGTGTGTGTGTGCCGGGGGTGTGGTGGTGTGTGTGTGCGCGGGGTGTGGTGGTGTGTGTGCGCGGGGTGTGGTGGTGTGTGTACGCGGGGTGTGGTGGTGTGTGTGCGCGGGGTGTGGTGGTGTGTGTGCGCGGGGTGTGGTGGTGTGTGTGCGCGGGGTGTGGTGGTGTGTGTGCGAGGGTGTACTGCAATGGGCTGAGTTGATAGTTCTACTTCTGAAGCAAGCGTCGTGGGATCGATATCTGACAAGTAGGTACTCACGTAAGTGACTTGTATCATTTTCATAATGTATAGCTGAGTATTCTTTCCTGATAATTTTATCTTAGACATGTCATTAATAACAAACATCCACCGTTTGTTATTAATGACATAACGAAGAACGTTATTATACTTGTTATAAAACATGGATTTCCTTCAGTTGACATCAAACAAGAGCAAGCGTGGTCATCAATGTTCGTTCCTTCTCTGTATGAGACAAGCCATGCAATGGTATAGTTTTGCCAAATATTATCTACACAAAATTCTAAATTACATTTGAGGTCAAATTCCAGTCTGAACAGATGCATTTGTCCAACCAAAACAAACTGCGTACGCGCAGGCATCCCAAAACACGTGTATTATTGATCTCCTAAGTTCAGAGATCATCTTATATTACGATACATTACGATAATTAATAAGACTATCTCCTTGTACCGATCATAACTTAGTATTGACAGCAAGAAATTATGAAGATAACGGTTTTGCTAATGAAAGAAGAAACAAAATTACTATTACATAGAATAAAGTTTTTCCAACTGAACAGACAGCTGTGCTACTGGGGAGTTTGTTGCGCCACTTCTTCCCAGCTAAAGCACTAGGAAGTGGTGAAGGGCGGGCGTGCCGGGGGACTTTAGAACAGTTTGGAAGTCCTCATGGATGTCCTCCGCCCTGGGGCGGACGGAGGGGTTTGTCAGACTTCTACTGACTAAAACCACCCCGTGTTCCCTCGCACACTTGCACCGGGGCTAAGCACTCTTCAACGCAGCCCCCGACTGGTGCCAGGGGAGTCGTCAGCAGTCCGTCTAGTCAAACGGAGGGAGTGAGGAGTTGTATAAATTTATTATGTTTTAGTTGAAGGGTCACTTCTCGAAGTTGTGAAGGAATATGTCTACCTGATCAAATCATCCAGCTCGGTAGGCACAACTTTGAAGAAGCCGAAAGAAGGATCCAGTTGGATTGGGCAACGTTTGGAAAACTTCGTAGTCTTCTCATCGCCAATTCCAAAATTTTTGAAGACTAAGGACTTCAACCAGTGTGTCCTGCCCGTTGTGACATACGGTGCCGAAGGGTCGACACTGACGGTCGGGCTGGTCCACAAATTCAAGGTCACTCAGCGCGCTATGGAGCGGGTTATGCACGAAGTTTCTTTCAAGGATAAGATCAGAAATGAAGTTATCCGGAAAAGTTACCGACATACCAGAGTAAGCAAGCTGAAGTGGCAGTGTGCTGGCCATGTTTGTCGAAGGACCGATGGCCGGTGGAGCAGACGAGTCCTGGAGTGGAAACCGCGTTTCGGCAAGCGTAGTGTGGGACGCCCTGCAACTAGATGGACAACACATAACATAACATCACGCCTTGTTTCCCCGAAGGGTTGGGCAGAGGTGTCCCTGTAGCAGGTACACCCACACTTCGCCAGTTATGTTTAAGTCCCATGTAATAGGGGGCGAGCCTATTGCCATCAACCGGGCACAAATCCAGACTCCGAGCTGCTACTGAGAAATTTCAGATAGAAAAACCCAATAACACTTTGCCCGACCCGGGAATCGAACCCAGGACCTCATGCTCAGCAGTAGCCCTTGCGACCACTAGACCAACGAGGCAGTAGTAGATGGACAATAACCTTAAAAAGGTAACTGGGACAGACTGGATGCGGCAGGCAGAGGACTGGGTGTTGTGGCGCAGCCTGGGAGAGGCCTGTGGCCAGTAAATGACCGCGACAGGCTAAGTTGATTGATTGACTGATCCGTGGATGAGATACGTGGTCAAATCTACCATCACCATAATTATCTTCCTGCCCTTGTTCCAGGTTATTTGTGGTCTGCGCAACACGTTTTCTTTTTCCATTCTCCCCTGTCAAACAAACCCAATAAAAAAAAAACAAGCGAGTATACAGTAGTGTCACATCTGACATCTTGGCTGACAGTACCAACCTCTCGGAAAATAGGTTGGTACACACGGCTACACATCAAGCTATTCATTTCCAGTTTATGCAGATCTCGCATTGTATAGGATTTCCGTATAATGCGAGGTCAGCTTATACTGGAAATGTATAGCTTGCTGTGTAGCCGTGTGTGCCATCCGAGTGCCAACTATAGCTCCGCGCGCGCTCATTGGGCAAATGAAATAGCGCGCGCTTCCCCGGCGCTCTGTTACACACTTCCGTCCCTTTTCACGAAATCACTCCCACAGATTGCCGGAAAGCAAGAGGAAAGATGTTTACACATTAAAAAAAAAAACTTTACTCTCGTTTTGTCTATGATTATAAGTGTGGATGATAACGCATGGGAAAATAAAATGTGTAAGTAGGTTCCTGATAAGTAAATAAATGGAAAGTTCTCAAAGCAAAGCAAACAATGAGAGTATTAGAGCACTGGGTTTGATTACTAATCAATGTTATGATAATATTATTACTAATTAGATCATGATGTTTTTAGTGACCGATCGAGAGTCGAGACCCCTCCGTGCCTCGGAAAGCACGTTATAAAGAAAGTGGGCAACGTCGCAAGTTGGCAACGTCGCAAATAGCCGTCAAATATTTCGCTGTTTTGATTAATTTGGCGATATTACTGTATGGAAATAAGAAATATGGCTAACTAGTCACCTAAAATATTGATTATGAAATGCAATAATTAATATCGTAACACCGAATATTTAGTTTTAAATGTTAAAAAAAATTATTTGGAAACTTTTAACATACCTTTTTTTACACCTAAAACGGTTTCAACATCAAATTCAGTGTTATAATTGCAATTCATTATTAATATTCTAGTTCACTAGTTAGCCATATTTCTTATTTACATACAGTAATATTGCCAAATTAATCAACATAACGAAATATTTGACAGCTATTTTCAACGTTGCCAACTTTTTGGATGTTGGTCCCGGCTGTCATTCGTGGATCTTTGACAGTCGTTACGGTTCGACCAGTCTTACCAAGGGGTATCGTGTTACCCAGTCACTAGGTTGTGGAGGTAAGATAGGCAGTCGCTTCATGTAAAATACTGATATTCAGCTGCATCTGGTTAGACTGGAAGCCGACCCCAAAATATGTAGTCGGGAAAAGGCTCGGTAGCTGATGATTTGCCTCGGAGACGATGCGAGCGACGCCTTAGGTTATGGAGTCTTATGTAGGACGAGCTTCTAAAGATGGCCGCTGTCTGATCGGCATAATGCAGAAAAAATATCTATAATAGTTTATGTTAATTGCAATAATTTACCATTCCGTAGCCTTTCAACATTATGTAACAACGATAAATTTAATGGTTCAGTTTAATTACAACATTATATTTATACATAATCAAGATTGTAAATATTATACGCACTTTCACTGAGTTTGTTTACGTAAAAACTACAATTGATTCGGTACAGCCGTTTTGGAGACAGGCGACAATAAACATACTGACATTATTATTAAAATTACAGCTGACCAATAGAAAAAATGTGCCTAAAAGCTGGTATTTTCTTCAAATCAGAGATATTTTGATACTAAAAGTTGTTCATATTCAGGGTGGCTTTATATCCGAGAGATTTATATATTTCACTAGCTGACCCGGCAAACGTTGTTTTGCCATATAAATTATTTATGTTTGGTGCGGACCACCCTTATCACTGAGGGGTATGAAAAATAGATTACGACCGATTCTCAGACCTACCGAATATACATATAAAATTTCATAAAAATCAATCGAGCCGTTTCGGAGGAGTATGGCAACTAACATTGTGACACGAGAATTTTTTATAGATATTGTTGTTACACCTTGTATAAACTATATACACGGCAATGTGTTTTGGCGAGTTGCATTCCTGTCTTTAGCATTGGCATTTTTGACGAAGATCTAAAAATATTTGTTTTTTTTATTTATTCTCTGCAAAATCGAGCCCGTGACTCTGCAACGTCCTTTTACAAAAACTTATTAATAAACAGACACATGTTTTACCCTAACCACATATCTACATTACTTCCTTCCCGAAATCACTTGAACACAGCATCCCTCATCTCTCATACTTATCTAAAAACAAACAACAAAAGATTTGAACCATATGTTTTTGACGTTCCTACCCTCTTAAGTTATTTTTAGAACATGTCTGGTTATTTTGAAGTGAAGGGGACTACGACTATAGTTTATTTTGAAACGCAATTATGAATGGAAAAAATATTGACTTTGAAAGAATTTTACATAATTTACAGGCAGAGGATAGAGGTTTTATTCTGTAGTAGGTTTTGCTCGGGCGGAAGTCGGAAATTAACTCACGAGAACGTAATCTGCCGGGATAAAAAAGTTTTAATTTTGCGCTTTTTTTATATTTCAGAAGTCGGTGTCCTTTGTTTTGAATTTTCGTTTTTTGCCACCGACTTTTCACTTTGTAATTAGTGTTTTTTTTTTGCAAGTCGGTGGTTTTTATTTTTTAACCGACTTCCAAAAAGGAGGAGGTTATATTATGTTCGTCGCGTATGTTTGTTTTTTTTTTGTTTTTTTTTATGTATGTCCACCGATTTCTCCGTCAATTGTGGACCGATTTTGAAAATTCTTTTTTTGTTTGAAAGGATATGCTCTCGAGGTGGTCCCATATAAATTTTATCAACTTTGCTTCGATAGTTTTTGAGTTAGCGTCAATAATACGTACTTTTTCCCACTTAGTATGTGGATGATATGATAAGTTCCTGACACTGTTATTTACATAGCAGGTAGTGGTTTTCGGATTTGTGTGGGGTAGGTACCACGACTGAAAAGTGAAAAATTGTGTATGTGCTATGTAAACAGCAGTGACAGGAACTTATCATTTCATCCACAATACTAAGCGAGAAAAAGTCCGTATTATTGAAGCGAACTCAAAAGCTACCCGAGCAAAGTTTATATGGGATCACCTGCATTTGCCTCCGCCGTTGACGCGTGCCGCTCATGTGTATGAGCACTAACCTATTCACTCGATACTTCAAGACTATGTACAATTTGAAACCGTTAAACATACAGTACCTACATAATTATATTCTTCTCACCTCTTGACGAAGCAGAGCGTGAAGATAGCTAATTACAGCAATAATATTGTTGTATAACAGCTTTTTTAATTACTCTGATGTAGCATTAATCTTCATAATTCCGTAACATAATGATGACGATGAAGATAATAATCCGTCAGAGATAATCTTGAATCAAATGTAACAAAAGTTATTTGATCAAATTAAGACCTTAAGACCAGGCACTCCAAAGAAAATTTCCACGCAAACTCCGCCCCCATGCAGCCCACCACTTCACTATGTGCTAAACGCTAACACAGCAGTAATAAAGTGGAATATCGTGTGCGCTCTTTGGTCGTGTTCGAGCACGGAACTAAATGTCGTAAGTCTCAATTCTTATTTCGTTTATAACTAAAGTAATAATTGATCTAGAGAAAAATATTTTATATTTGGATAATAAACTATATTTTCTTACTGTCAATAATTATTTTGGACATAAAAGCCGAGTAATCTTGTTTTTGTTTGAAATAGTCTTTAAAAAGACATGATTTTTGAATAAAAATGAATCGAGCGAAAATTTTCCAATTACGTAACTGTCTTATATTTGGAAAGAAAAAGATCCAATAAATCATATACTAAAGTTCCATTTTAATTGTATGCGTGACTTTTTCAGAATATTAATGCAAATTAACATACAATTAATATTTCATACAAATTACAAATTAATGTACAATTTAGGGAGCCTCCTCTTAATAGAAAACGCGATCCACTAGTTGTTGGCGTTCATTCCATAAGAACGTATTCCTGTTTTATCCCTAGTTAATGATGCTATAGTTTGACCGAGACCACTGTTCCGCGCCTGAAATATGTGCGCGGTGAGACAAGGGGCACTGCAGGCCGCTCATTCGTCAACACTTACGCTATTCCGCCACCCATTCGTCAACGCTACCCCCGGCCTCGCCGCGCATTCCTAAGACGCGGAATTGCGGTCTCAACAAACTATAGTCTAAATATTTTTTACGATATAATGTAGGTAGGTACCTATTCTCCCACTACCATGTCCCTATGGCGTGCATTCTGAAAGTGGGCAACGTCGCAAATAGATGTCAAATATTTCACTGTTTTTATTACACATCATCTTAGGAGAAAGCATAATCAGCCTATAATGTTTCACCTGCTGAGACACAGGCCTCCTCTTTGCGAGAGGGAGTGGGCCGTAATCCACCACGCGGGCCCAGTGCGGGTTGGTAGATGTCACATGTCTTGTCAATTTTCGGTTCTAGGACATGCCGGTTTCCTCACGATGTTTTCCTTCACCGTTTTGAGAGCAGTGGTGATGAAATAATTTGTAGTGAAATATGTGTAAATTAGGAGAAATAGCTATTAATAATGCCCAAATTAATTACCCTGTATATCTCCGCACAAATATACTAGATTCAATTCAAAATATTTTATTTCACATAAATCTTCAATGGCACTTATGAAACGTCAGAAGCTAGGTGCACGGTTCCAATTGGTCGCTTCCTATGGAGAAGAGCCGGCAATAAACTCCACGGTTACTCTATTAAAAATAAATGGCTTTTACAATGTTTTCAAATTACAGTGTTAATAGGTATGAGAGGACAGTGTAGGCCTATTAACAATTAGGTACCAGGTACTTAGCAAAATAGAAAACGATGAGATGAATGAGATAACTTTATAACACCATATCGTACATAAGAGCTTACACAAACCCCATACAAATACACTCATTTATCTACCCACGCACAGCCATTTACCTGACATTCATAACAGAATAAATGATGTTTTGATTGCATTTCACTTTTTTATTCGTGATTGTAACAAAATTGAGAGCACGCACTCGTGTTGTGACGACAGATTGTCCCACAAATGTCACATAACATAACATGAAGACTGTAAGCCGTCAACGACAGAAGGGTACAGTAGGTACAGGACTTCAGGTACACACACACTTAGCCAGTTACGTTGGTCCCATGTAATAGGGGGCGAGTCTCGGAAAGCACGTCAAGTCGTTGGTCCCGTGGCTGTCATTTGTAGATCTATGACAGTCGTTACGGGTAGTCAGAAGCCGAAAGCTTCTTTTTCTTTATTTGTTTATAGAGGGTTTGATCAGTATGACCATGCCACCCTCATAGGGGCATAGCCCGAAAATTGACAAGCAGTCTTACCATGGGGTATCGTGTTACCTACTAGAGGTTGTGGAGTTCAGATAGGCAGTCGCTCCATGTAAAATACTGGTATTCAGCTGCATGCGGTTAGACCGAGTCAACCCTAATGATGATGAGTATTACATAAACCCCTTAAGAATTACACTATCTTGTCCACTCACGCACAGCCATATACCTCACTTTTACCTGGCATTCATAATAAATGAGGTTTTGATTGCATTTCACTTTTATATACGTGATTGTAACAAAAATTGAGAGCAAGCAACCAGTGTGTTGTGAAGACAGATTGTCCCACAAATGTCACATAACAAAGTATATTGTACTATACAGTAGGTACAGGACTACAAGCCCACACACACACATAACCAGTTATATTTGACCCATGTAATATGGGGCGAGTTTCGGAAAGCACATCAGGTTCATAAAGGTTTCAGAATGTCAGTACTGGAGTGTAGAAATTGTCAAAAATAACACAGGAAACGTTACACTGTTCGGAACGAATTAAATACGAGTATGCCAAGGTCACCTTTACTGCGATTGTTCGCCCCTTATCGCGCTGATAACGGCCCGAGCCGAGGTCTGCGTAAAAAAAGGCGCAGTCTGCGTTCAGCGATCGGTGTGGCAACACGCCGTGTTCGGGTTCGCGACAAGACAATCGTCATCCTGAGGATGCCACGTTAAGAGGTGAAACACGTGTCGATTTCTTTCAGGAGATTTTTATGACTCTTTCGAAATAGCTAAGCGGAACAGGTTACTAAATATGTCCACGTCTATTGTATTTTTCACGTCAAGTAGTTGGTCCCGGGATGCATTCGTAGATATATGACAGTCGTTACTGGTAGTCAGAAGCCCGAAAGTTGACAAGCTGTCTTACCAAGGGGTTTAGTGTTAGTAAGAGGTTGTGGTGTGGAGGTCTGATAGGCAGTCGCTCCGTGTAAAATACTGGTATTCAGCTGCATCCGGTCAGACTGGAAGCCGGACTTCAACGTAGTTGGAAAAACGCTAGGTAGGCTAGGCTATGGTCTACGATTCTATGTCTTCTGATAGGCGATTGTCTGGACCGTATACCGTACCGTATGTAAGGTGCGCTTCCCTGGTGCGCAGGGTGTGGGGCAGCTCCAACAGTGTCTTAAGCATGGTTGCGAGTCGCCTGGACTGTGAATATGTGGGTCACTGTTGTGCCCTCTCTCGTGGGATGTCGCAGCGGTGACCAACCGTTATTGATTGTATTGTTAAGCTATTGCATAGCTTTTATCGCGGGCTTTGAGCGCGGCGACCGAATCAAGAAATTCCGTAACGTAACGAAAATAAAACCTAACACCCCCCACTCCGCCTACCATGTAATGACGGTTCCCATGACAACATGATGTTGTCATGGGAACGTATTTTTTGTTTTATGTCATCACGTCATCATCCCAAGTGTGGCGTTGACAAATAGGAAGTATGGAGGTTACAAATGCTATGCAATAGCTTTACCGCGGCAGTCACCGAGTGCCACACGTTTTTTTTTCCTTGTTTTTGTTTAGAGTCTGTGCTTACTAACATAGTCGTAAGTTTTACTAACAATCTTGTTGAATCTTGGTTAAAATTCTATTTTATTCATACATATAAACGGCCGAACCCAATAACCTATTTTCAGTAAAAGACATCGCTTTTGATGGTAGACAGTAAATTCTATCTGTAATTGAATATCGTCCCACAATTCCATAAGGTCCATATTTTTAGACAGATTATTGGGACGTTAAAACCATAGAAAGATGGATTATTCTATCTCCAGTATGCCACAACAGCTGACAGATAGGTTATGGGATCGGCCGCAATTTACGGATATAAGATGATTATATAAGTTGTGCAATACTGTAGCGTGTAATGTTTACTTATAATTGACATTCAATATTAATGAGATTTTGATTACCTTTTCACTTTTTGCTGTGTGTTAGCTGTGTGATTTGATTAGTAGCCGCAGGGAAGGTGCAATTAGACAAAAACATTTAATAGAATATCGAAATGTCCCTTATTTTTTTTTTGGGTGGGAAATTATCAAATATCTTCAAATCTTTTATCTCAAAATCTCAATAATTAAAAGCAAATCTTTCCTCATAGGTTACGTAGATACGTGGTTTTAGATGATAATAACGATCCATTGTAAATAATTATTATGAATATTATTATGAATTATCAAACCATATTATAATGGCTCTTACGTATGCATGATTAATATAAATATTTCGGATTACGTAACAGGCAATAAAAAGATCTAGGATCTCTTTTATGTTTTTAACCGACTTCAAAAAAGGAGGAGGTTATACATATCGTCACGTCTACGGGAAACTTGCGAATCTGCAGTAAATGCATTTGACAGGGGAGCGTTTTGAAAGCAAACATCAATGTTTCTTTTTTTTTTTGTAACAGGTATAAAGGTATTTGGTTTTCAAAATGGTACTTTTTTTAAATATTATTATCAACGGGTTGTCAATATTTTAAAAGGATTAGAAATAAATGCACATTTGCAACTTTACATCATCGTACATACAAGTTAATAGATATTTATTTGGGTGGGAAATTATCAAATAACTTCTCCCACTCTGGGCGGAGCGGGAGGGTGTGTCAGACTCTTACTGACTAAATCCCACCCGTGTTCCTTCAGCTGCCATGTTGCCGGGGGCCACGATATCCCTTTCGGACTTCTTCGCAACCCCGGCAGGCATCGGCCCTAGCGGACCCCGTCAGTTCTGCTGACATCTCTTTGAGGCGCGTATGGAACACAACGCGCTGTCGACCCGGGCCCTGGTCCTTATCGGACGGCGAGCTACCCATTGCTCACCGTCCGCAAGTCCGCGTCCATTACTAATAATACTAACATAATAAAAATATCCAATTGAAACTTCGGCGAACTTAGTACTTTCGTAAGTTTGCCAGGGTATGAATAAATAAATATCTATTAACTTTAAATTTACTACACAAAAACACCCTATATGAATTTCATAAGTTTACTATGGGTGTATTGGCATAAAACGCAGATTCGAACAATTTGAATTCTGTAACCGTCAGAGATAAAAATTCGTGAATTTTCCACATTAGGTACAGTTTTTAACCGACTTCCAAAAGGAGGAGGTTCTCAATTCGTCTGTATGTTGTTTTTTTTTTTTTTTTGTATGTTTGTTTGGTAGATCATACTTCAGAGGTGGTCCCATATCAATTTTATTAACTTCGATAATACGTATTTTATTCACTTTGTGTTGTGTATCTTGATAATGTTATAATACTTTCTGCCATTGTTGTTTACATAGTAAGTAGGTAGTGGTATACAAATTGGTGTTGGGGTAGTTACAATAACAAAAACTGAAAAAACTGAAAAATAAGTAAGTACAAAAAAATACTACAATGTGAAAAATTACCTTAATTTCAGAAGACGATGGCAAATTACTAAAACAGATCCAAAGACAGCGGACTTCCGAAACAAAGTTTTTTTCACTTTGTAGTGTTTTTTTTGGGGGAGCTCGTGGCTAAGTAATAGCAGCCGTACGGGTCGATTCATCAGGTTAAGCTACGCTTGCCGGGGTTGGTCTGTGGATGGGTGACCATCTTTACATATTGAGACTCCTCCGTGCCTCGGAAAGCACGTTAAGCTGTTGGTCCCGGCTGTCATTCGTGGAACTTTGACAGTCGTTACGGGTCGTCAGAAGCTCGAAAGTCTGAGAACCAGTCTTACCAAGGGGTATCGTATTACCCAATTACTGGGTTGTGCAGGCCAGATAGGCAGTCGCTCCATGTGAAATACTGATATTCAGCTGCATCCGGTTAGACTGGAAGCCGACCCCAATATAGTTGGAAAAAGGCTAGACGGATTGATTTTTGAGTGTTTTTTTTAAGTCGGTTTTTTTTTTTTGTAAAAAAAAATATTTCATATCCATTCCTCACACAATCCCTCCATCTTTTCATAGACGTTCCTCTCACTCTCCATCCATCCACGCAAAGATTAGACGCAATTGATATCATCTTCACACGCAAGAGCATCGCGGAAATAGTTAGTTGCATTCTAACTTGTACAAGACACAATCCCAGATTTTTTTTACTAAATTGAGATTTACAATGATAGGAAGCTTGTAAGTATGCTAGAAAACTCTCATCATAACTATTTCCTTACAAAATATTATTGAGACTGAAACAATACACTTGTTAGTCACTTTAGTTTAAACCTCGCATACATTGAATTCCATTTACTATTGTTTTCTTTGATTCCTCAATAATCTTTAGAGGTATGAGGAACAGGGTGTAAAGTTCACTCATCGTCTATAGAAAAGGGAGGATCCTCCGACGATTGATGTCGGATAGTCATAATATATATGTCGTTCGCGCGGTAAACTTTAATTGCGCGATGCAGGATTTGTGTGACGTCAAGTCTTTGATGTGTAGTTCGTACGTGGTGATGTAGATGCCGCCACATTATCATTAAAAAGCAGTTGTTTTGTAATGTTAATTACTTTGCATACTATTGTTACTATTCTGTGTTATTGTAAAGAATCATGTTCTTCTAGCTTAACAGACAGCTGTGCTGGAGTTTGCTGTGCCACAGCTTCAGAAATAAAACAGGTCGAAGGCTGTTAGAAGTGATTACCGCCACCTATACAGACATTTCCCATACGTGCAAAAGAAAACCTTCTGGGATCTTTAACTATCTGGGCATAATGTGTCCAGTATTTCTATTTTCTTAATGTCCCTCGGGAATCATCGCACTTCCGAATACAAACGAATGCTAATTTCCATGTCTATCAGTTAATATATTTATAGTATATAATAATTTGAATTCAGAACTAAGTACTTTATGGATATTTTGTTTTGATTTCCGTGTGAACTATAGCTGTAAAACTATTTTCGTATCTGTCGTGCCTGCGACTTTAGCAGCTTTCCTTCAATTTTTTAAATAAATTACATTAAGTTAAAAGAGTATTAACAACTCTACTATATACTTCCAAGTGGATTGAGAGCGTCCGGTCTGCACCAAGTGCAAAGGGCAACTGATAGAAATCCGACGACTGACGAAACACGAAGTTTTCCGAGGGACATTAATAAAATAGAAATACCGTACTTAGGTAATGGTATTTTAAAAATTAATATTATGGCACTTATAGTTTTATAACACTACAGCTCCCGATGACCGCGGAGCAGTCGGCCCGTCTACTAACAAAACTCTGATTACCAAATCTGTTGGGGTATGAGCTATTATGGTGCCAGCCCTGATTTTATACCATTTTATTGTATTCATTAAACGAGACAACAACTATTACATGACTAACCTTCACTCCTAACTTGGAGACCAAGATGGATTAATAACAATTACATAACAATACTAATATTAATGAGTAGTCATCATTTGTTTCGACATACAGCTTGGAGCTGGTCCAAATAGGACATGTATGCGGAAATCCCCAATGCAAATCATTGTACCAAATCAGTGTATAATGTTCCCAGTGCTGGGATTTAGAACTCCTCTTTGTGAGAGGAAGTGGGTTTGACAAAAAAGAAAAACCGGCCAAGTGCGTGTCGGACCACGCACAATGAAGGGTTCCGTAGTTGGGATGAATTTATCCCAAAAACAAACTTAAATTTGTAGTTGATAAACATGTTCTCCCATACGAAATGTATGGGAAAACGTGTTTTTGCAACTGCAAAGTTAAGTTGGTCGATTATTACTCGTTAACTTGTAAAGCCTACTTAGCTGTGATAGTCCTTTTAAGGGTTCATTAGAAAACCAGCGTCAGACAGCATCTGTCTGGCATTCATGCTGAAATGAACCTTTTTTGGCGCAGCCGTGAGGGACACACTATTGTTAAAATATTATTTTCATTTTTTTTTTCATTTTATGTATACGTTGTGTTTCACGAACTGTGTCAAAATAAATGTTTTTTTCTTTCTTTATTTTCTTTCTTTTCTAGTTTTCCTTTTAATTTCGTAATACTACTGTGATTTTTTTCACACATCCAAAACTAGCACTTTAAAGTTTAATATTTCGCAAACGGATCCCTGAATCCAAAAATGGTTTTCCCAAACTCACAATGACCACTTTACGTGTATGGGAGGTACCTTAAAAAAATGTCCTTCATAATTTTCTTTTACGACTTTGTCGGCGTAATAAATATGTATACCTATGCCAAATTACAGCTTTTTAGTACTAAGGGTCTCGGAGCTAGACCGCGGACAGACAGACAGACAGACAGACATGACGAAACTATAAGGGTTCCTTGTTTACTACGGAACCCTAAAATGCGGTAAGTATATATGTGACAACATGAAAATATCGATACATGAGTTGCGTGAAGGATTATGGAAAGTGAATGCTGAGATTACAGTTGTAGCTATGGAAGGAAAAGACATATTTAGAATTAGAAGAAGACAGTCGCAAGTATTAACATTTTTTAGCGTGACGATTTCTGAAAGTTAACAAGCCGCGTTAAAGAGCTTCGTTCCAAAAACACGTTACGCTGATAACAAATTTATTTATTAAAACTTTTCACACTCAAAAAAGTACAAAGGCGGACTTAATGCCTTAGGCCAGGGTTTCCCAAAGTGTGCGTCGCGACGCCCTGGGGCGTCACGGCATTATCCCAGGTCGTCGTGAGGTGATCCACATAGATTAGAAACCCTTTCCAGTCGAACTTACTACTATCAACACTTTCGACAGAGCTAGAACAATTACATAATAATTGTCTTGTGACTCCAGCCTTAAGCTCCAAAACGACAAAGACAAACTGCTTGAATTTTGGAGCTCAGTTTCTCAATGTCGAGAGATAGACGAGAGTGGCGATTTCTAAACTTGAGCCCCGTTTTGAGAGGCTATGCTCAGAAAAGCAAGCACATCCTTCTTATTAGTAGCCAGCCAACAAAGTAAAAATAAATACCTTTTTAAAATTTTATTCTTATGATTTGTTTTAGTTCCTTTTTCTAATAAAAATTATAACTGTTATTTGGAGTTTTTCTGATAACTTGTTACTAGGTGCTAGAACTACAACTGGTAGGTACTTTTTGGATAGAGGGGGGCGTCGCAAAAAAATGCCAAATTCCCAAGGGCGTGACAGTAAAAAAAAGTTTGGGAAGCCCTGCCTTAGGCATTCTCTACCAGTCAACCAAGGGTGGTGAAGAGATTAGATGGCAGGTGCTCTGTTTGAGAGGAACAAAGAAAAAAAATAAACAAATAAATGTTACAAGACAAGTGTTATATGAATGGCTACAGGAAAAGAGATAGACCAAAGAAAATATTATTTTATTTATCTTTTACATAGATTATTTTCTTTTGTTTTAGATTTTGTGAATGTGAGAACGTTGTAGGCTGATAACTTGTGGACCATTTTTTACTTTACTAAGTACCTGGTACTTGTTGATAGGCCTACACTGTCCTCCCATACCTATTAACACTGTAATTGGAAAACATTGTAGAAACAATTTATTTTGAAAAGAGTAACCGTGGAGTTTCTTGCCGGATCTTCTCCATAGGAAGCGACCAATTGGAACCGTGCACCTAGCTTCTGACGTTTCATAAGTGCCCTTGTAGGTTCATATGAAATAAAATATTTTGATTTGATTTGATTTGAATATTACATGATATGGCTAGAAAGGAGATGAGTACTGAGTTAACGACTGATAGAGAGAGATACATATATTATATGGAAGAAGACATTTTAGGTCGACCTTATAAATATTTGTGATCTAGGTCCGGACTTCCGTATGATGTTGATGACACAGAAATCTCTAATGAGGAGCATATGGCAAAAAACAGTATGAAAAACAGAATGTGGATGGCAATAAGAAAAAAGACCACAAAAAACTGGTGGCACTCCGGGAGTGCCGACAGAAGTGAAAACTTGAACAAGATCGCCTTGGTGGAAGAAAAACACTTGTATAGAACATTGGTCCGTAACCTTATCTAAATAAAGAGCACAATCGCGTTTACAAAAAAAAAAATACTACCAACACCTTTAACGTAAAAATACTTGCACAGAACATCGATCCGTAACGTAATATAAATAAAGAGCACAATCGCGTTTACAAAACCTTTAAAGTAAAAATACTTGCACAGAACATCGATCCGTAACGTAATATAAATAAAGAGCACAATCGCGTTTACAAAACCTTTAAAGTAAAAATACTTGCATAGAACATTGATCTGTAACGTAATATGAATAAAGACACAATCGCGTTTACAAAAATGAGGTGTCGTCATGGTGTCGCAAAATCAATGGTTTAGTTGGCGACTGATGGAAGAAGAAGCCATGCTTCGTTGACCACAAATAAATCGAAAGAGAACGTTGATAATGAATTAGTTATTTAGCAACTGTTGTATAATAAGGGGTATTAAAACACGAATGTGGGTTTATCACACGAGGAGAAGCCGAGTGTGATAATAGTATCACATGAGTGTTTTAATACCTAATTATAACAGTTGCATACAAGACTTTATCTACACCCATGATATGAATCCTCTATAAAAGTTTCTGAAACCATTGGGTGTTTGTAAATTCAAAATCAAGAATAAAGAAATTCCTACGAAATTCAGTACAACTGCACGTATGTATATCGCCTGCAGCAGCACATTACACACACATGCGTGCAGCGGGTACTGCTGTCCCCCGTTTGACAATTGAAACGAGTTGCTTGATGAAATTTAGTACAACATTATAACACTCGTTTGGATGATGTAATGGTTACTATGACACTGGCTGTTATAATGTTGCCAATAAGCTAACTGTTTCAGAAACTTTCATAGAGGTTTTATAGCATGGGTGTGGATAAAATAAATTAATGAACCGCATTCATTTGTTTCAACATGGAACTTGGAACCGATCCAACTAGGATAGGTACACGGAAATCCCTTAACTAAGGCATGTGTAGAATTTAGATCGGGATTTTACAAGTATGATTGGAACTATTTGTATGTGTGAAAGTTATAAAAATAGACTTACTCAGGATTTAAATAACTTTCCTGAAATAAATTGGTGAAAGAGTCAGGAAAATAATAAGAAATTGGCACGCATATATACATTCCTGATAGCCTCGCAGCAAAATAAAACTTTTTCTTTGTTGGTTATTTAGTAAATACTAGGCTTTATAAATATTGAAATAATACAATCAATCTGCCTAGCCTTTTCCCAACTATATTGGGGTCAGCTTCCAGTCTAACCGGATGCAGCTGAATACCAGTATTTTACATGGAGCGACTGCCTATCTAACCTCCACAACCCAGTAACTGGGTAATACGTTACCCCTTGGTAAGACTGGTTGTCAGACTTTCGGGCTTGTGACGACCTGTAACGACTGTCAAAGATCCACGAATGACAGTCGGAACCAACGGCTTAACGTGCTTTCCGAGACACGGAGGAGTCTCGGCATGTAAAGATGGTCACCCATCCACGGACTAACCCCGGCAAGCGTAGCTTAACCTGATTGATCGACCGTTACTTAGCCACGAGCTCCTCAAATATTGAAATATTACGTATCATAATTTTCAGTCTTTCCAAGGGGTATCGTATTACCCAATTACTGGGTTGTGGAGGTCAGATAGGCGGTCGCTCCATGTACAATACTGGTATTCAGCTGCATCTGGTTACACTGGAAGCCAACCCCAAAATAGTTGGGAAAATGCTAGGTAAATTGATTGAGATCTACACTTTAAGTTAACATTTTTAATAAACCAGAACAAAATCTCCACAAACACACCGACTCCATCAATAAAAACGTTATGTTCCGCGTGCACTTTCCCTGCCTACCCACGCGCGGTAAACAATTGACTTTCGATTCTCTGTATGAATAAATAATTGATACGTAATTATTAATTGAATAGTACAGAGCGTGAGGAAACCTGCGGTTAATCGTCTGGTTACAAAACACTTCTGATTTGAAGAGAACTCCGCTCCACTATCATTAATTTTTAATTTAGCATTAATCATTAATTTTTAATTTAGCATTAATTCTGTGTAATTTGACATTTCATTTTAATTTCGATTCTGTGACCCTGTAATTCGTATTATTCGTTTGTTTTGGTTGAGTTTGACATTTTATTTTTATTTGAATTCTGTGTAACTTTGTAATGTGTACCTATTTTGATTGCATTGACATTATTTTTATTCTATTGGTTTTGTTCTATTGTGTGTTGCAGTTTAGTTAAATTTTGTTTGATGTAATATGGGTTTTGCCTGAATTAAATGAATTTGATTTATTTTTATTTTTTACTATCTCTTTCATCTTCTTAACCTTTTTCGAAAAAAAAACAGTGGTAGGTACTCCGGGAGTGGCGACAGAATTGAAACCTTGAACAAGCTCGCCCTCGTGGAAGAAAAATACTTGTACCTATAGAAAGAACATTGGTCCGTAACCTTATCTAAATAAAGAGCACAATCGCGTTTACAAAAACAAATACTTCTAAAACCTTTAAAGTAAAAATACTTGCATAGAACATTGATCCGTAACGTAATATAAATAAAGAGCACAATCGCTTTTACAAAAATGAGGTGTCGGTAACGGTGTCGCGAGTTCAATTGTTTTTTCCCATCTCAAAAATGCCCAACGCGCCTAAAGATGTTTTCACTTCAAAAAACTTTTACAAAAAAAAACTACCGACTTCCAAAAAAACACTACAAAGTGAAAAATAACTTTAATTTCGGAAGTCGGGGTGTCTTGGGTTTTGTGTTTTCGTTTTTTGCCACCGACTTCCGAAATTAAAGTTATTTTTCACTTTGTAGTGTTTTTTTGGAAGTCGGTAGTTTTTTTTTGTAAAAAGTTTTTATTTTTCACTTTTTAGTTGTGGTACCTACCCCACACACATTCGAATACCAGTACCTACTACCTGTGTCAGGAACTTATCATATCATCTACACACTAAATGGGAAAAAAATACGTATTTTGTAGCTAACTCAAAAACTACTCAAGCAAAGTTAATAAAATTTATATGGGACCAATTTGGGAGCATAGCCGTTCAAACAAAAAAATAATTTTGAAAATCGGTCCACAAATGACGGAGAAATCGGTGGACATACATAAAAAAAAAAAAAAGAAAAAAAAAAAAAAAACAAACATACGCGTCGAACATACTTATTAACCTCCTCCTTTTTGGAAGTCGGTTAAAAAGAAATTCAATTTAGTGCGTGAGTCAGATAATAAAAAATATTAGACACGTATTTTTACTTTATCATATTAATAAAAAAATACTTCGATAAAACGCATTAAAGTTGGGGAGTGGGGGTCGCTTAAGTTAAAATCTACATAGTCGTGACATCATGGCACATTTTAACTCAATGTATCGCCGTAATCTTTTGATTACGTAAAAAAAGTAAAAATACGTGTCCAATATTTTGTAATAATCAAAAAGCTAACATAAAAAAAAAATTGTCATCATCCCTATTGTTATCAAGACTGGTAAAGCTCAAATTAGGGGGTCGACTATACCACAGTATAAATAAGTAACAGTATTATGTATCGGCGACCTTGAAATAATTACCTATGGCCGCTCGGTAGATAAACCTTCCGCGTCCGTGCGTAATTGCCGCGCAATCGATACTTTTGCGTACTGATATACACTGACATGTCGAAGCACATCTTTTCGGCCGTTTTCTATGAAGATATAATACTGTTATTTATTTATACTGTGACTATACCAATACACCTCTACACTTTTCACAGGTGTGATGTTATGTAAACTATTATCTTTCGTGGTCGTGCATGTAAAAATCACCAGTTTTTGAACGAAGGTAAACATGGTGAGTATATGTTTATTATGTATATTGGATTATAAATAAGTGTATTAATTAATAAATGTTTATACAGGGTGTCCAGTAAATAGCACGACATACTGCCGGGCAGTTTGGGTCAATACCTACCAAAACAACACAATATATGTTCAGCAAAATCTTACGGATTTACAGTTTTACAAAAATTTCCGAAATATCGAAAAATCTCTACCTTGAAACCGATTTTTAAGCATCTCGTAATGAAAAATTCCTTTTCTAGTTTTTTTTTTACATCAAATTATTTGTGAATAGTTACTTTACTCATTGATAAGTCTTTTATCTATCAAAAACAAGAATGTTTTCAAGAAATAGTAATTTTTGTTTAATCATAGAACGATTTTCTTTTCGCATAATTTTGTAAAACTGTAAATCCATAAGATTTTGCTGAACATATATTGTGTTATTTTGGTAGGTATTGACCCAAGCTATCACCCCCTGCAGTATGTCGTGCTATTTACTGGACACCCTGTATAAATTGATAACCTTGATAACGACAGCACAATGTCAATGATTTGTAAACATTGAAAAACAACATGTAAAAGAAAACCTGTCCGATCCGTGAGGGTGTTTTTAGATATTGTACTGAGGGTCTATTTAGGAGGTAATTTCCAGGATAGCATTGCAATTTGTAAGATAGGTATTATATAGTCAACATAAACAACATCCATTCACCGCATTGCAATTTTACAAAGTTTACTTACATTGCCAAAAGGGATGATGGCGAAATTTTTTTTGTTCGTCAGGTAGGTTATTAAAAAATATTAGACACGTATTTTTTCTTTTTTTACGTAGTCAAAAGATTACGGCGATACATTAAGTTAAAATGTGCCAAGACGTCACGAGCATGTAGATTTTATACTTTCTTGTGACGTAGCGACCCCCACTCCCCAACTTTAATGCGTTTTATCTAAGTAATTTTTTATTAATATGATAAAGCAAAAAATACGTGTCTAATATTTTTTTATTATCTGACTGACGGATTAAATAGAATTTCTTTTGTTTTACCCATGCATGATCCCTATTCAGAAACTACAAAATACAGGTGAAATCAGGACCACTCTACTAAGAGCAGATTTTTCCATCGCCAGATATCTTTATCCGAAAATAAATCTTGTTTTTTTTTAAACAACAGGCAGCAAGCAGCAAGCAGCACGCAGGCAGGGAGGGGCTTGTGGCTAAGTAATAACAGCCGCACGGGTTACCATCTTTACATACCAAGACCCCTCCGTGCCTCGGAAAGCACGTTAAGCCGATGGTCCCGGCTGTCATTTATAGATCTTTGACAGTCGTTACGGATAGTTAGAAGCCCAAAAGTCTGACAACCAGTCTTACCAAGGGGTATCGTGTTACCTAGTTACTAGGTTGTGGAGGTCAGATAAGCAGTCGCTCCATGTAAAATACTCATATTCAGCTGCATCCGGTTAGACTGGAAGCCGACCTCAACATAGTTGGGAAAAGGCTAGGCAGATTGATTTTGGGTAGACCATGACCTGGAGAAGGACATTGGCTACTTTATATTCTGGATTACAGACGAAGTCGCTGGCAACAACAGCTAGTTAGTATAGACTTCTTCCATACAAAAGCTGTCAGACAAAAAATGTATTCAAAGGATATTATCTGATGTTGGTGAAATAAGCCAATGGTGCTGATTCCCTTGTTCACAAACTAAACTAAATTTAAGTTCAGTGCATCTTTTTCTTTCTATTTAATTAAGAAAAGGACAGAAAATAAATTTTAGTTTAGTCCTGTCAAATTAATCAGCGCCTGTCACTACTCCATACAAGTTTAGACGTGATTAAAAACTTGCCCACTAAAATTACATCAATTTACGTCAAGCGCTGATTAATTTGACAGGACTGAACTAAAATTTATCTTCTGTCCTTTTCTTAATGAAATAGAAAGAAAAAGATGCACTGAACTTAAATTTAGTTTAGTTTGTGAACAAGGGAATCAGCACCAATATCGACTAAACGAAAAAGACAATCAGCCTTGTTATGTTTTTTCTCCCTCTAACAATAACACTACACCCATATTTTCAAACAGTACAAAGATAAACACTATCGGCGGCTGCACTGCGCAAGCGCAAAGTCTATAATATTCAAATCCTGATGTTAATAACCAGCTTTGTTACTGTATTATTGCTGGGTGAAGCCCTCTTCTCATATAGAGAAAGCACGAGCATTGATCACCACGCTTGCTTAAGAAGGGTTGGCGATCAAAACTATGACATTACCACTTAAGACGACGATAACAGACTTTACGTCAAACTCAAACTCAAACTCAAAGCATTTATTTCAAATAAACCAATTACAGGTAGGTACTTTTGAATTGTCAAGGGGTCGGTCAGTCAGAAAGATGAAGCTAGTTGCCCATTCCAAAGCGTAGTAGGTACCTATGGAGAAGAACGGGCAAGAAACTCCACGGACACTCTTTTAAATAAAAAAATTGTTACAAAATATTGGTTACATTATTCATGTTGAAATTATACATGTGAGAACAATGTAGAAAGACGTGCACGTTAAAAGCGTCCGTAACAAAAAACAAAAATAAAAACAATTCGAAAATTAAAATAAACCGTGGCAGTTAAGAGATGACCAGTCCCTACTGACGGCGCCCGTTCACGAACATGACGTCTAAACGAGTAGTGTTAATGATTTGTAAAAAATATATGTTAAATTAGAGCTATGAAGGGGGTGTTAATTATAATTATGAGGAGCTTGTGGCTAAGTAATAACAGCCGCACGGGTCGATCGATCAAGGTAAGGTACGCTTGCCTCGGTTGGTCCGTGGATGGGTGACCATCTTTACATACCAAGACCTTCCGTGCCTCGGAAAGCACGTTAAGCCGTTTTTCCCGGCTGTCATTTTTAGATCTTTGACAGTCGTTACGGGTAGTTAGAAGCCCAAAAGTCTGACAACCAGTCTTACGAAGGGGGATCGTGTAACTAGGTTGTGGAGGTCAGATAGGCAGTCGAAAGGCTAGGCAGATGATGATGATATGTTAAATTAGAGCATTTACTTAACATAGGAATATTTTAGATTGTTTATATTACAGAGTGAAATTAATTTGTAAAGTTATGTCTAATGCGGATTCAAAAACTGAGAATGCCGCAAGCAAAATCTATCAAGCGTATTTTTCTGAAACCTTCACCAGTTTAAAGTTAATTTAATTATTGATCTTTTAGCATACGTGTTTTATTAAAATACCCTTTGTTTTATGTATAATAAATTAATAATGCGTCTAATTTGGGACAGCACTCCTTGATGGGCGAGTCCTATTACTGGCTGGACGTACGACGCGTTGCGCGAGCTCAGTTCTGAACACGCAAGCTAACCACTCAAGGTCACTGGCATATATCTGCGTCTTAATCGAATATCAACTTAAAGCTGGTGAAAATTATATTGATTTCAGAATGCTTACTATAAAAGTTTACTCAACATATCAAATTAAGAAACTTTAAAATACGGCCGAATTCAAAACTTTCTCTTTCTAAGTCGATTACAAGAAAGAGACAGACACATCTAAGTTACTTTTTTCTCTCTCTAACAATAACAGTAGACTCATCCTTTGAACAGTACAAAGATAAACACTATCGGGCACTATCGGCGGCTGCACTGCGCATGCGCAAGCCCATGAAGCAAGCTATCGCCTTGAACGACAGGTTTTACATCCTGTGTTCCTAAGTACGGTCAAATGCACGTAAATACTTTTTATTTTTTGAAGTGAAAACTTTTTTAGGCGCATTGAGATGGGAAAAATCAATTGAACTCGCGACCCTGTTACCGACACCAGCTTTTGACCATTAAAAAGACATAAACGCGTGATACATTTTATTGGGATTAATGACATTCCAAACATTGAGACATGACAACTACATGATTGACATTTCCCTTTTTTTTCCGACTTCAAAAAAGAAAAGTATTTCCTGCACAGTAAAATTTTTCAAGTTTTCACTTCTGTCGGCACTCCCGGAGTGCCACTGTTTTTTTATTATTTTTGTTTCGGGGTGAAAAATTCTCATGGATGTCCTCCGCCCTGAGGCGAGCGAAGGGGTCTGTCAGACTCCTACTGACTAAAAACCACCCCGGTGTTCCCTTCCCACACTTGGACCGGTGATCATGAGATCTTGTTCGCCTTCCATGATCCCCGACTGGTGCCAGCCCGCTTTTGCGAGCCACTTCATGCCCGCGGGGGAAGTGAGGTGTGAGACTCCCCCCGTGACGTCAAATAGGGGCGCGCATGGAACACTACGCGCCGCCACCTCGGGAGTAACCTACTAACCTAACCGAATGCAGCTAAATACCCGTATTTTAAATGGAGCGACTGCCTGTCTGACCTCCACAACTTGTAAGAGCTGATGCTACTCTTACAATCGTACATATGTGCTGTTCTACAATGAATACTACAGTTATCTTTTCCCACAGTAATTTGTCAAGTAATGAACGGTAAAGAACGCGAGATGAGCCGACACATTTTTTGTTAAGAGACTAGTTACATTCACCAGATGTGTTTAGAACGATTCCCGGTATAAATAGCGGGGTTTTATACGTGTGTTTAACCAGCCCGTCCCATCTTTTGATGTCCTCCCTCCGGATAACGCCCTAAGCCGAGGCTCGAACCCCGCAGGGGGTGCCCTTAGTGCGCGTTCATCCTAAGCTTTTTAGCTTAGTTTTATATAAGTGCCCTGGCTGGAGGCTTTGAGAGTAGTAGCTTGAGGCAGCCACAGGATTGACCGGTTAAACAGCGAAGGTTTCTCTAAACCAGCTGTGAAATGCCATTCAAAAAAAAAAAAAACGTGTGTTTAAGGCAAGTAAGGGACATTATCTCTTAGACTAGAGCAGCGAGCGGTTCTAAATTTTTTTGGCCACAGAACCCTTCTGGAAAACGAAATATTTGACGGACCCTTAAAATAATCAAAAACTGCGTTTTATGGATTATTCCACTTTGCCCCATCAATCTGTCCCGCCAATGGAACAAAGTGGATTGTTCACAGTTTTGTCGTCCACTGTGTGCCACTAATTGATTTTGGTGTGGCAAATAACACTCGCATAAACTCTGAGTACACTTTTTACCACTAGGGCTGGCACTTTTGGATTTTAATATTATGGCGAAAGTAAAAACAGTTGTAATAAAGAAAAAATATTTAAAAAAAAATTGGCTTCAAAAAAAAACACTACAAAGTGAAAAATAACTTTAAAGTCCGAAATTAAAGTTATTTTTCAGTTTGAAGTGTTTTTTTTTTAAGTCGATATTTTTTTTTTGTAAAAAGATTTTTTTGCAACATCATATCATCATACATACAAAGTGGGAAAAATTCGTATGATTGAAGAACTCAAAAACTATTCAAGAAAAGTTAATAAAAATTATATGGGACCACCTCGAGAGCATACATACCCTTTCAAACAAAAAAAATATTTTCAAAATCGGTCCACAATTGACGAAACATAAAATCGCGAAAAAAAATATTTGCTGTTCCATACATTATGGCGACTTATGCGTAGGGAACAGTTGATATTTATTTCGCGATTTCAGATTTGGTCCCATGGTAAAAGTTGTTCATAATGATAAGTAAAGTCACGTATTTAAGCATCGGTCACAAATTACCAGTCACCTTATATACATTATGGCATCCCGGGACATCGACGCGAAAACTGTTACCATGGATCCAGTACATGATTCTGAACCCCCTGAGTTGAAAAAGTTCGTCGGTTATCTAAAAAGAATTTGCTGTTCTATACATTTTGAACATGTAGTATTGCACTTTTCAATGAAAAAGCAGATTTTTTTTATAACCCGCGAACATGTACTGAATCCATGGTAACAGTTTTCGCGTCGATGTCCCCTGCCACCCTGTGTTATAGTAGAATAGTTATTGGGAATCCCGTGGACATCGGACGCTACAGTTCTGAGTTCAGGGTAATTATTATGATAATTATTTATATTTCTAGGTACTTCATAAATACTTACCATTTTAGCATTTCACAACGCACGGGTTTGTGGTTTTCCTTTTATGGTTATTATTTTATGCCGTAATATTACGCATTATTTTAATTTATATTGCCATAGTGATTACGTTTCAATATGCGGCATTTGTTTGTGACGTAGTCTTAATTACTTTTTAAATATATAGATTGTAGTAGCAAACAAACAGTAGGGCCACCCAGGGCCGCGCCGCCCGTATGTGCAAAGTGTGCGGCGCACACAGGCGCCAGGGCACTACGGGCGCCGGAGGCGACCCTAAGACTTAATTAAATGTCTGCGCCAATTATTGTTTTTTTTTTACACAAATTATGAGGCTTTGGATTAGATTATGAGTATTAATAACATAACATTCATCATAGTTGAGTATCGATGAGTAAGCACAAACCTCCAAGACAAAATTTGAAACAAAAAAAATACGCGGCGAAACAGGACGTCAAAAAAGAGGCGCTTCATAGGTTTCGCACACAGGCGCTGCCGAGGATCGGCGGCCCTGGGGCCACCTGATGAAAAGCCACATCGCCGCCGCCTACGGCGTAGATATGCAATACCAGAGGCGTTGCCAGCCTAGTGACGCCGGGTGTCGCTGAAAACTACCGCCGTGGCTCTGTCTCGCATGGGGTCGCAGCATTATGCTGAGCGATTGCAGTTTTGCGTAGATGTGACGCATATTTGCCCACAAAGTGTTCTTTTTAGGGTTCCGTACCAAAATGGTAAAAACGGAACCGTTATAAGATCACTCGTGTGTCTGTCTGTCCGTCTGTCACAGCCAATTTGCTCTGAATCTAATGGATCGATTAAGTTTTAAATTAGGTACACATATGTATGAAGTAGTCCACTTAGAGAACCCGTCCGAATAGCACCTGCAACTCAGCAGCCTACTGCTGGGATTTATTTGTTTTACAGGACGTTATTAATTGAAAGATATCGATAAAACAAATTTCGTATGTACGTAACTATTTGTGTAATTAATAAACATTCTAGTAATTTTTATCGATATTTTTTATTTGGTAACGTCCTGTAAAACAAAGCCGTAGGCTGCCGAGTCACAGGTGCTATTCGGACGGGTGCTCTAAGTGGACTACTTCATATGTATTTATCTGATCCAAACACGAACGTGTAACGTAAATAAATGAATTTTGAACATAGGGGTCACTTTTGGATGGCAAACAATAAAATTAAAAAAGAAGTTTTGCTAAAAGTCCGTGTGACATATCAAATGATTGTTGCGAGGATCTTAAAACCGCTCAAGGCCCGCGGGCGGTCCGCGCCGTGACAGATTTACGACCGCACTTAAATAAACAATTACTCGGGTTTCATTATAACGTCTCAAGTAGTATTGTTTATGTTTTTTGCTACTCGAATAGATTAGGAATACGTTTCAAATGGTTGCAGTCTTTGTAAACAACGTTCACTTATCTTTATTACCCGCTTTTGTTATTGTTTCTTTTGTTCTTTGTGATAACGATTTCTGATAAAACTACCGTACCAATTCACACGAAATTTTGCAGGGTACATTATGGATAGATAAGTTATCTAACAAAAGCGTTTTTAGAGACAAACATTCAAAACAAAAAATTCAAAAAATCTAGATTTTAGATAATCTAGATTTTCTAATGCTTACATAACTTTCTCCGTCCCAAAAAAATATTTTTTTGTATTATTTTGTTCTAAATGTTGTCTAATACGATGATACATGTAATATAGAAAAGAAATAAAACACTTACGGATCAGATCCATACAGAAAAACCACAAAATATCACAACTTTCACATTGACGGGAACTTTCTCTTATCTGTTTGTTTACACTTTTTTGGTTGGGTCAAAATAGGTTATTTATATCTAAAACGATGTAATATTTACTTCAAAATGAAAATATCACCACTTTCCGACGATTTACACACAAAAACCATTAAAAAACGAATTATTACAGCGAACGGGAGTGACATTTGACTGACATTTTACCGCGCGGGAACGTGATTTTCAACATTTTTTTAAAATGTTGCATATTAATATTTTTGCTTTTAGTCGATTTATTTGACGAGAATATCTATCCGACCATAGACACAAAAATTCACAGACAATAATAGCCATTACAGCGAATACAAATAGAGTTGTAAGCCGCGTGGGTACTTGGACGCACCGGTGCGTCCGCGGTCCTTTAGCGGTTAAACATATTTATTACATAATTTTAAAATGGATACTTTTAAAGAAATTCGATGAAAATTGACCATCCCCCCCCCCTTATCTCCGAAACTACTGGACCTAAAATTTTGAAAAAATACATATTATAGCTCTTTACTCATAGATTACAGGAAAACCTATAAGAAGTCTATGGTCTTAAAATAACATGGTAAATCTCTCAATATTGTGCGTACAAACTTACATTTGCAGTTGGAATGTATGGGAGAACATGTTTTTCAACTACATTGTTGTTTGTTCTTGGGATAAATAAATTCATCTCAACTACGGAACCCTTCATTGTGCGTAGTCGTCACTCACTTCGGATTTTTTTTAAATCCGGCTCTAGTAAAGCTTCGTATTACTAATGTATAATATCAATGTGTCACTAACATCTTTCTTCCAAAAAGTCGTTTCAAGTTCCTCTAACATTATCTAGCGCTCCTAATTCTACGTTCACAACTTTTAGTACATACCACTCAAAATCTCACATTCAAAAACAAACTTTATTTCATTGCAATAAGTATTATTTTGGTCATTTTATGTTTATACAAGTCATACTTACTAATCTCTCATTCAAAAACCAACTGTACTTCAGAGCAATAAGTACCATTCTCGTTCGTAAAGTTGTATGCAAACAATAATTATTTACTGACATACTTGTAAAGTGTCAATTGATCTACAAACGGGGACAGTTGTAGAATTTTAAAAATAGACTTTTATTTGTAAAATTCAAGGCGATTTTAACTTTACTACATCATCAATCTGCCTAGCCTTTTGCCAGCTATGTTGGGGTCAGCTTCCAGTCTAACCGGATGCAGCTGAATACCGTATTTTACATGGAGTGACTGCCTATCTGACCTCCACAACCCAGTAACTGCAATGGGTAATACGATACCCCTCGGTAAGACTGGTTTTCAGAATTACGACCCGTAACGACTGTCAAAGATCCACGAATGACAGCCGGGACCAACGGCTTAACGTGCTTTCCGAGGCACGGAGGAGTCTCGGTATGTAAAGAAGGATAGATTAGATTTCAACGTTATAAAGTCAGACAAAAACACGAATATATTTCATGAAAGTTTTTTCACCGGTAACCATAAAATTAACATGTCGGATACAAAATTCGCAATGCTATGTTAGTTTAAATTTTAACTGTCTCCCATCCGGATAACGGCCTAAACGATGAGCGCTTAACCTACAAATGGCGTCCGTGGGAAACTGACATCAGAGACCGTATATGTATATAGGCACACATTGTACATTCGAGTTACGAAAAGGTCGAGCAATTTTTAAATACCTACTTTCTTTTACCCAACAACAAAAACATTGTATTAGGGTACACTGCAATATGCATTGTAAATATCAGGGTTGGGCAGTATTTGGATTACTTTCAATAAAAATACGTATTTGGTATTAATTTGTAATTCAATTAAGTACTTCTTAAAAATGTAATTTGTAATTGGTATTTCAAATACTTGACGCTGAGGTATTTTGTAGTTAGTATTTCAAATACATTTGAATATAAATATATTTAGCGACCTTATTAATGCTAGTGGATGCTAGTGGTCGCAAGCGCTACTGCTGAGCATGAGGTCCTGGGTTCGATTCCCGGGTCGGGCAAAGTGTTATTGGGTTTTTCTATCTGGAATTTCTCAGTAGCAGCCCGGAGTCTGGATTTGTGCCCGGTTGATGGCAATAGGCTCGCCCCCTATTACATGGGACTTAAACATAACTGGCGAAATGTGGGTGTATCTACTACAGGTACACCTCTGCCCAACCCTTCGGGGAAACAAGGCGTGATGTTATGTTATGTTATGTTATTAATGGGTGCGTTTTGAAGAAAATAGCGTTTTCGATAGCTTTCGTAAGCAAAATTAATCTTAAAAGTTGGCAACACTAGGTTGTATATTAATTTTTTAAACAAAAATAGTTAAAATACTTATATTTCAAATACACGACTTAAATAAAAATACTTTGTATTTCGTATTTTAAATACACAGTATTTTAAAAGGTGCTGTATATTTGCATAACGAGACTGTAAAATAGACTTTTGTTACAACGTACAATTTTCAAATGAACCTCAACATAGTGTGGTAACGCTTAACCAGCATGAGAACTTACAAACGACATAACTACACACAGTAACAATTTAACTACCAGCAGATCTACAAAAGACAATCAACACCAACCCATCAAAATCCAAGCCTCGGCAACACACACTTAACCTGCGTGGGAACATACGAACATTATCACGTATCAATGATTGCATTAGAAACGAGGTGGAAGTCAGGAGAAAGTGGCAAGTGACAGACAGACATGACAGGTGACAAACTACGGTTTAACGACACGAATTACTGGGCTCACATTAGGCGCCAATCGGCGCCATCTTTCTTTTTATATATTTTTATATTCACACGTTCATTTCCGCTGGAAGTGCTTGTTGTGGATTTAAGTAATTAATCTATCAAAGTGTACTCTGTACACAGAGGAATGTCTATGTATAATCTATACTTAAAGTCGAAAGAGTTTGTTTGTTTGAACGCGCTAATCTCTGGAACTATTAATCGGATTTGAGAAAATCTTTATGCATTAGATAGCCCAATTCTTAAAGAAGGTTTATAGGCTTATTTTTACAATTATAATCATAAAAACTATAAATACAACAGACCTCTCTTAATTCATATTACTCTATTGAATGACTATATCATAAAATCATGACATTTGAGGCCAATTCTAAATTAAGGAGTTGTGTTGCTGATTGTAATGATTATAATTCTGTAAACCCATATTTGTTGCGGCCGCGAATCATATTTTAATCAACATACAACCTGACATTGACCTGCAAATTGTAAAAAACGAAAGAAAATTTTAATTTCGCGGGCTACCTTAGCCATCCCCCTTAAGAGGGCCCTTCCCGGTCCGTCTATCGTCAACGCGAGCATGGTCAAAAAGCTTGTTGTTTCATCCAGCGCAAGTGAGAACTGCTAACAAGCAAGTGAGAACGCGATATCGTTGTACAAAAAATAACTTGTTTCAGGAAATACCGTGTTTTTGAGTAAGCCTTTTTGTCATTTAGAATATCCATTACAATGTGCGAGGTTTTTATAAAGATTTTTTTTTTAATTTTACAATTTATGAGTACATTATGAAAGGTCAAAGTTCAGATAAAATTTGTCCAAAAAAGCAGATTTTTGAGGCTTATACTGAGTTTGTTTCTCCAAATTTAATTTTTTTGTTTTTATAGAAACCTAGATATAGTGCACAAGATACCTATTAGGATATTTTTTTTAGAAAAATGTGTTACAACGTCATAATCAGTTACGAGCGTTTGTATGAATTGTATGACGGGTTGGCCGCTCTTAAGTACCTATCCCATTTATTTATTTAGCGACAACGGTTGTGTTAGAACCAATTACAGTAGCTAAAATTATAAAACAGACAATTATATAACACAGATTAAAATATACAAAATAAAAACATGAAAACTTAAATAAAATAAAAGTAGGTAACAACAACACATTCACAAATTCATTTCACAGTACTCCTGACATATCAATAAAAACCTTCGTCCATCCGCAAACAGGTCTGTTGTTGGATTAGAATCCAAAAGATCACGAGGAATTGGCGACTTAGCACGCGCAACAGTACGACATGGAGGCACGGCAAACAGCCTGTGCCTTCTGCCCCGGCAGTAATTGTCTGGGACAAAGAAGCGCGCCAGCACAGGTATTTAAGGAGTGTGTTAAATTCACCATCAAATTTCGAAGAAACTGTACTTTCCACATTAAACCGACTCGAGGGGAAGCCAATCCACTAAGGAATGTAAACAAACATTGTGCAGACTAAAATTGGAAATTATGCACGTCTTTAATCAGTAAACATGTTGAATGTGCTGTGTTTACTGACTTAAAATAGCCTTTTACGATGCTCAATAATTATGTGTAGCTAAAGGAACAGTCCTCCGTCAGGAGTCATCGTAAGCCCGGAGGACACGGTGGAGCATACGGTGGAGGTCCGCCCGGCTTGGGCGGAGCATCGCCGTGTCCTCGTGGAGGCGATCGGCGGCGGTGATCTCTCGCGTCCGGCCCTGGTTCAGGCCATGGTACGGAGCGAGAGGAAATGGCAGGCCGTCATCTCCTTCTGCGAAGCGGTAATGCTAGCGAAGGAGGAGGCGGAACGCGTGAAGGAGAGGCAAATTTCGCGCCCTCACGCCCCTAACCGCCGCAGGTGGAGACGCCCGGGGCGGGAATTGCGAGCCGATTTCCGGTCACCGTAGGCGCGGGCTTGCGGACGGTGAGCAATGGGTAGCTCGCCGTCCGATAAGGACCAGGCCCGGGTCGACGGCGCGTTGTGTTCCACGCGCGCCTCAAAGAGATGTCAGCAGAATTGACGGGGTCCGCTAGGGCCAATGCCTGCTGGGGCTGCGAATATGGGCCGAAAGGGACATCGTGGCCCCCGGCAACAGGGCAACCGAAGGAACACGGGTGGGTTTTAGTCAGTAAGAGTCTGACACGCCCTCTCGCTCCACCCAGAGCGGGAAAGGTTATTTGATAATTTCCCACCCAAAAAAAAAAAAGGAGTCATCGTAATTTTCTTGCCCTATCTGTCTTTTTCGTGTGGTTAGTGACTAAACCGGAGTAAGAGTTTTTATGCCGCCCATGGGCCTCTGACTTGGCTCCACATGCCGTCGAGAAATATCTCTCAGGCATGCCGGTTTCCTTACGATGTTTTCCTTCACCTTTTTTGAAGCAAGTAATAATTAATACGCCTTGGGTTCGAACTCGAGACCTATGACGTGGCAGTCTGAAGGTCACACGCCGGTTATCACTGCTATATTTTCTTCCCTTCATACCAATTAATTTTCTGGTCGCCGCAGCCTATCTTCATCGTACATACGGTCTCCATTCGTCGTCATTTCAGTAGCCATCCCCTTTCTAGCCATTTTGCCATCTTTCACATAGTCCATCCATTGTTTTTACACATTTTTTACAGATTTTAATACAGTCGGGACACTCCGCAAAATCATTTAAATCAAAAGCTACTCTTGCTAAGACACAATTAAGTGCAATTTAGGTCGCACAGCGCTAATCACCTACAGTTATATTAACCTAGAAGTTGCCTCTCTTTCTATCGCGTGACTCTTAGATCTTTCTGACTACGTTACACTCACTGAATTGGCCCGACAAGACGGGCCCGCCGCGTACTTGTAACTTCATACCTAAACTGCACACCTTTTTTTATTTTGGGTGGGAAATTCTCAAATAACTTCTTCCGCTCTGGGCGGAGCGGGAGGGCGTGTCAGACTCTTACTGACTAAAGCCCACCCGTGCTCCTTCAGTTGCCATGTTGCCAGGAGCCACGGTATCCCTTTCGGACTTTCCCGCGACCCCGGCCGTCATCGGCCCTAGCAGACCCCGTCAGTTCTGCTGACATCTCTTTAAGGCACGCGTGAAACACAACGCGCCGTCGACCCGGTGCCATTACAAACCTGGCGAGTAAGGAATAAATATACGTCCGTGGAGATCCTGAGCAATCAGCTACCATCATACTAATCTAATAGTTCTTCAGACCGATTTTCGGTCATGGCAACAGACCTCAGCGAAGACTAGCCTTCAGCGCGGGAGGTATTATAGTGCACAAGTGTGTGCGCAGTCACAGGTGCACTTTCCTCCCCTTACTCTCATAATCCGATGGGACGACAATCCGACACGACTGGAGAGAGATCAGGTCCAGGACATTACGTGTTAACAGTGACTATTTGAACAGCATGAGCAATTCTTTTGCAATCTTATTGACCTCTGCGCTAGAAGTGGCCAAGAATCTATCTGGCCCACAAACTCCACTTGAATATTTTATGTTATCGTTCGGTCAGCGACACATACTTTCACAAGTCATCTAAATTGACACATACTTAATTATTCTTTGATAGTATTTCAGCATTTCATATAAGCTAAGAGTAAAAATATTCTTGAAAATTTACCTCTGTTCCGATTTTAAGAAAGTAATTAGATATTTTGCTCAATAGATAAGATTTAAAAAACTGAAGTGTTTATCGACTTTAGATGCTGCCCGTACCAGCGACCCAAAGAAGAAGATTCAGCAATGCTTATATTAATATCTTTTATCGCATTCAATACAACTATGCCTTCAGGGCGCTGTTGAGGCTTCCACTGTGCTGTAGTGCGTCAGGTATGTCTGCTGATGCGCACACTGACGACTACTTTGCGATAATACGAAAGCAAGTTGCTTCAGTAATATCCCGAGGGGGAGCAGCAACACCATTCTGAGGGTTTTTGCAGAGAGGCTGGATGGGCCTACAATGGGGAGGTTTACCAAGCTACATGTTGGCAACGATTTTTTTTTCTTTCTTTTTGTGTTCCTGCATTTTGCTAATATAGTTTTTACGTAAAATGTAATACTAACACCCTATGGGCCTTGATGTCTGACAATAAAATATTTTTTGTTTAGTTATACAATTCATGGGATACAATAGAATTCCCTAATCGATATCTCCACAGAATTAATATTGCAAGGTCTAATATAGTTTTATTTTACATCTGACTTTATGCAATTGCACTTGCAGCATGTAACCGCAATACATTTCAAACAAATATTACAACTACATACGCCACAAAGGAGCATAGACGCAGAGCTAATAGTTAACTTGCGTATGTTACTATCAGTAACCTTGAGGTCGTATTAACTAGACCTCGTCCATAATAAGGTCAATTGGCACCTGAGATAACGTTAATTCTCTTGACTTATCCGGGTCTATGTATAAAATTATGAATGTTAAACTTGTGATGGTATTGCAGGAGACAGAAAGAGCTAGCTAGGCCATCGCCTGATATCCATGAGCTAATTCGAGCTACACAGCGAATAATTATCTCCGTGGCAGAAAACATCGACTGCTGCGCCTTCATATCGGACAGCAGCTCGTGCTGCGTCTCCCTACCGCGCGAGTTGACCGCACTAAATAAGCTTGTGGAAGATAACCCAGACTGCGATCTGTTCTATAACAAATTCGCCAATTTAATAGTTATGTGCCTACATTTTATGAAAATAATAGTATCTAATTGTTGTTATTCGTTTATGTGTTATATATATGTCACCGTATAATTATGAACTTCGTTAGTTTATAATCTATCGGTATTATTTCCGTTAAATTATAAACCGTCGAAAAATTGTGAACTGCAACGAACGAATTTAACGCATTATTTTTCGCTAGTTTATAATCTTTCCATGGGAAACCGACAAATTGTGAACTGGTATCAAACTTGCTTGCGACGTAACGCACCTTGCGCTAATATTAAATAGCCTGCCTGGCTGCGAGCAACTTGGAAGTAGCGCTCGCCGGCCGCTGCCGCGGCACCGCTCGCTTTGCTCGCTCGGCTCGCGCGCGTTTTGTCACAGTTCTAACCTAACCTAACCCATTTCACCCAGTTCACAATTTTTCGACAGTTTATAATCTAACGGAAATAATTCCGACAGATTATAAACTAACGGTTCTCACAATCTTACGGTGACATATATACTTTGATTTATGTAATTGGTATCTTAAGCCGTGTATATCAAATTAATAAATGGGCACAAAGGGATGTTAACTGGATAGGGTTGGTAGGAGATGGCAGTGGAATCCTATGACGGAAATGGTACCTGGGTACCTGGTAGACGAGTTTTACACAGGCGTGTGGCGGTATATATCACGTCGGGGTCAGCAGTATAGAGATATGAGGAACAGGGTGTAAAGTTCACTCATCCTCCATAGAAAAGGGAGGATCCTCCGACCAGATGGGTGTTGTGTCTGGTGGGCTACTGCCCGACGAATGTTGTCGGGACGTTCTATACAGGGTTATTAGTTATACGTCGGCAATCCGTTAAGGGGATGTAGGAGAGGTCATTTGCAACCAAATTACCCCTGATGACCCCTATGCCAATATCAACCATTTTCGAGTAACTTGACATTTTTTATGTAAAATGGATCCAATAACCCTGATATACAGGGTCAATGGTTATACGTAACTATTTTCAAGTAATTTAACATTTATATATTTTAAAATGTATAAATAAAAATGTAAAATGTAACCAATAACCCTGATTTACAGGGTTAATGGTTATACGTCGGCAATCCATTAAGGGGATGAAGGAGAGGACATTTACAACCAAATGACGCCTTTTGACCCCTATGCAAATGTCAAAAAAATTAGAGTCATTTGACATTTTATTTCGTACATTTTAAAATTAAAAAAAAATAAAATTAATCGAAAATGGTTGACATTGGCATAGGGGTCATAAGGGGTAATTTGGTTGCAAATGACCTCTCCTACATCCCCTTAACGGATTGCCGACGTATAACCATAAACCCTGTATAAATGCTAATCGCGCGGTAAACTGTGCTTGTGCGATGCAGGATTTTGCGTGACGTCAGTGTAATGCGCAGTTCATATGTAGCGATTTAGATGCTGCCACAGGCGAAAGAGGTTTCCCAAAGAAAATAATGAAAGAGTAAGTAAACGTTGCCCTACAATTTGATTTTCTCCCCAGTATGCGGTAAGCTCGGCAAAAATAAATTCACACGCATAAAAACAGTACAGATTCATTTAATCTAAGAAACAAATAATTATCATCAGCCGAACCATGTCCCAACTACATAAATATTGGGGTCGACTTCCAGTCTAACCGAATGCAGCTGAATAAGCGACTACAATAGCAGATGACGAAAGACGAAGGTGATGTTAAGAAACAACTGAATGCAAATATTTATAAAACAATAAATTTGTTTACACTTTTTTTTTTCTATAATCTGGATATTAGCAGTGGTGGCCCAGTGGTAACGGCTGCGATTTACGACTTGTAGGTCGTAGGTTCGGAACTCAGATAGGCGCTTTACTTTGTGTAAATTATCATCACCACTGCTCTCAAAACGGTGAAGGAAAAAATCGTGAGGAAACCGGCATGTCCTAGAAAACCAAAAATTCGAAGACATGTGACATCTACCAATACTCACTGGACCTGCGTGGTGGATTACGGCCCACTCCCTCTTACTGAGAGGAGGCCTGTGTCCCAGCTGTGGGAACATTATAGACTGATTATGCTATGCTATGGATATTTGCAATCACAAAGCAAAAGTGGCGATCAAATCAATGCTCGTTCCGGAGAACCGTATGAGATATCTTTTTCCTGCCAGTTATTACTGTTTGATAAAATCAAACTCATTATCCTTAATAAGTACCTACAGGAAGTACAAGAAACCTGATGACTCATGTTCTTAGTTCCCATCGTCACGCTCGACGGCTGCGGGTACAGTTCCGACTGGCGAGCCGTGTCGTCTCATTTGTTTATGCATCGATAACTTTATGTGATCGGCTAGCTTCAGACCGCGACTTCAGATTTCGGATTTTAACTTAGGACGAAGTTCACAAATGAAATTAAACGCGATCAGCACATCTATACCTGTACAAGGATCTTTTGGAACTAACGCAAATCTAATCTTGTTTTTCAAATGTCATTCAAGTTCCAAATGATCCTCTTACCACTCTCAACCTTGTTCAAGAGCTGTCACTGCTGTCAGTATCATCATTGTTGTGGACTATTGACTCGGCTCCTGAACGCGGTAGACGTGCTGATGGCGTTGTTTCCTTGGGAAAATTGGCCCTTAGTAGCTTTTGTATTTAAACTTCAAAAGACTCTTGCATCTCTAGGCACAGCTCGGAAGTCTAAGGCCTTGGTGCGAGGAAAAAACAGTTCACAACAATGATGAAACTGGCAGCTCTTGAACGCGGTTTGGACGTGCTGATCACGTTGTTCCCTTGGCGAAATTTAAACTTCATGCATGTCTAGGCTTAGCTCGGTAATCAAAGGCCTTGGTGCGAGGAGAAAACTCGGCCATCTTTACTTTTACACCCCTTTTATTGAAATAGGCTCCATGAGAGAAAATGAGGCACGACCAGTGTTGCATGCACCCCTTATTATTAAAATAGATGCACTAAAATAGCCTCCAAGAGGGGCGATACTTTATTAAATGTAAGTGGAGCGCACACCCCCTGTGTAGTCAACCCTGCTTTATAACCTTGGCATGAGCTACACGATTTAATCCAGCCCTTGCTGCCTTCCCCAGCGACGCCTTAGGCCGAGGTCCGTACCCTACAGGGGGTGCCCTTAGCGTGTAGTCGCTTAGCTTATAAGTTTATGTCTTGGCTGGAGGGCTTTTTATTAAGGCTTCCACAGGAGACCCCGGTTAAGCAGCCGACAACCTCCTGAGTTGACCTGCGAGATGCCATTCACAAAAAGGCCTGAGCTGCTCTTACGCATAGTAGTTTGGGTTGATACGAGAGAAAAAACTACAGCAAAGGTAAGAGCCGATGGTAACTTGGTACTAAGTGGACAAAAGATTTTTTACCACAGGAAGACTTGAGAGGAAAAGGATTTTAATATCCAGTTTCACATAATCCAGGGAAAAACTATCAGCCATATCTGGTAGTGCGGTAGTGGGGCGCGTCATTTCAAAGTGGACAAGCTTTAAGCCTCGAGCAGACGTGCGCGACGCGACACCGGTAATTGTTCTACCGTTAAGTTTTCTTAGAAATTGTATTGTTAGAGTCGCGTCGCGCCAGTCGGCTTTATACCACAATCGGACCCCAACCATACTTGAGGAAAAACTTTTTTTTTTTATATGTATATCCTGCTTGAGACAAAACAGGGAGAAACAAAATACTGGTTCAGTTAAATCTGTTTAATTCTGAATCGGAGTTTATATTTGAGGAAGACTTTAAAAAAAACTTTAATGTCGGAAATCGGTAATACGGGTTATACGTCATAATAACTACGTAATGATTCGATGACGTCTCTAAACTAGAATCTTCCATTTTCCTTATTTAAATTAATAAACTAAGCAATTCTTAATACTTATTGTGGTTACACGTCAGAAATTATAAAAAAACCGGCCAAGTGCATGTCGGACTCGCCCATGAAGGGTTCCGTAGCAGCAAGTAACATTGAATGAAAGGTAAATTGTGGTTTACAATTTATGACGTATTAAAAAAAAACTACTTGCTAGATCTCGTTCAAACCAATTTTCGGTGGAAGTTTACATGGTAATGTACATCATATATTATTTTTAGTTTTAACTTTCTCTTATTTTAGAAGTTACAGGGGGACACACATTTTACCACTTTGGAAGTGTCTCTCGCGCAAACTATTCAGTTTAGAAAAAAATGATTTTAGAAACCTCAATATCATTTTTAAAGACCTATCCATAGATACCCCACACGTATTATGGGTTTGATGAAAAAAAATTTTTTGAGTTTCAGTTCTAAGTATGGGGAACCCCAAAATCATTTGTTTTTTTTCTATTTTTGTGTAAAAATCTTAATGCGGTTCACGGAATACATCTAATTACCAAGTTTCAACAGCATAGCTCTTATAGTTTCAGAAAAAAGTGGCTGTGACATACAGACAGACATGACGAATCTATAAGGGTTCCGTTTTTTGCCATTTGGCAACGGAACCCTAAAAATGGCGCGATAATAACATAAAAATTAACGAGAATGAATAATGAATGAAGTACTGCGTGAATCATTATTATTTTAATAATTAACAATATTATGAGTTTATGTTATATATTATATATGTGCAAATGGAGGCTCGTGGTAATAAAACAGCCGCACACTTCGATCGATCAAGGTTAAGCTACACTTGCCGCGGTCAGTCCATGGATGGGTGACCATACCTTTCTTACCGAGACCCCTCCGGCTCGGAAAGCATGTTAAGCCGTTGGTCCCATCTGTCATTCTTTGATCATTTACAGTCGTTACGGGTCGTCAGAAGCCTGAAATTCTGACAACCAGTCTTACCAAGGGGTATCGAACCACATAATTATCGTGTTTTATTACCATTTACTGGGTTGTGGAGGATATATAGGCTGTTGCTCCATGTAAAATACTGGTATTCAGCTGCATTCGGTTAGACGGGAAACCAATCCGACCCCAATGCAGTTGGAAAAGGTATAGAGGCATGAGGAACGATGCCTAGAGTACCACAGATACTAAAGGCATAGACAAGTAACTGATGTTACGTCGGGTGCAGACACGCGGACTACATAAAGTTTATTTTTTAAAGTATTTCTCAGATCTATTTTTTATTTTATTATATTTATTTCTGTATTTTATCTATCCGTGACATCACTGCGGGCCCTATCAGAATACCAGCGCTGCGTCATTTATTTATTTTTTCTTAAATGTCGCAGCATTTGCTGAGATGGGAGCCTTTTGGCCTCGTACAGGACTTTCTGCTTTTATTTTAATTGTTTTTATTTTTTAATGTTTTTATTTTTATTAATGTTTTAATGAGTGTATTTTAGTTTAATTTGTGGTTTCCTGTGCGAGTCTCAATAAATACTTTTTCTTTTCTTTCTTTCTTTCTTAGGAACAGGGTATAAAGTTCACTCATCCACCATAGAAAAGGGAGGAGCCTCCGACCAGACGGGTGTCGTTGTGCAACTGCACAATGATTGATGTTAGGATGGGACAGGGTTAGGTTTACGTCGGCAATCCATTAAGGGGATGTAGGAGAGGTCATTTACAACCAAATTACCCCTGATGACCCCTATGCCAATGTCAACCATTTTCGAGGAATTTGACATTTTATATTTTATAAAAACTTTTTCCAAAAAAAAAAACATCCGACTTCAAAAAAAAACACTACAAAGTGCAAAATTACTTTAATTTCCGAAGTCGGTGTCTTTGGTTTTGAATTTTCATTCATTGTCACCGACTTCCGAAATTAAAGTTATTTTTCACTTTCTAGTGTTTTTTTTTTAAGTCGGTTGTTTTTTTTTTGTAAAAAGCTTTTATTTTTCACTTTTTAGTGTTGTGGTACCTGCCCCACACAAATTCGAATACCACTACCTGCTATGTAAATAACAGTGACAGGAAGTTATCACATCAAAAATACGTATTATTGAAGCTAACTCAAAAACTACCCAAGCAAAGTTAATAAAATTTATATGGGACCACCTCTGAATCTACCAAACAAAAAAAGAATCATCAACATCAATTCATAACTGGCGGAGTAATCGCGTAACAAAGGTGTCAAATGTCATGATTTCATGAAATCATGACATTTGACACCTTTGCTAACTTCATGAAATCATGACATTTGACACCTTTGCTAATTTCATGAAATCTATTCGTTGGTTGGTTTGAAATTTATCTAAGTTACAATAGCCTTATGTCAACTGCTCATCAAAAATACCCAAATCGCTATAGATGTGCCTATAATATTTGAAGAGTTCCCTCGATTTCTCCAAGATCCCATCGTCAGATCGTGACCAAATGACAATGGGACCAACTTGAAAGTATACCCTTTCAAACAAAAAAAGAATTTTTCAAATCGGTCCAGCCGTCTTCGAGTAATCGGGGAACAAACTTTAAAAAAAAAATATCCCGATGAATTGAGAACCTCCTCCTTTTTTATAAAATAAAATATAGGCACTTTGACACTTTTGACAGGTGCTCGGACCTGACGTGTCAGTGCTGTCACCTCGTCACTTACGAAAATCCTTTGTCAACAAATATTTATCCAGGTTATTCATGAGTTTTGCTGATAGATAAGAAATAAGTGTAGATTAAAGTGACTTATTGTTGTAATCACAAAGCATCCTTTGATTTTAGTACATCGACCGATTAGATAGCTATTATTCACCTCAATACAAGAAACTTCGTAGATTGAATTGTTGGTTTAGTGGTTGCAAGCGTGACTGCTAAGCATGGGGCCATTGGTTCGATCTCCAAGTCGGGCAGAATTGGGTTTCTTGGTTACCATATAGAAATTTGAAAAGTCCTGACGAAAATACTGATATTTTAATAAAAGTCCAGACATTTTAGTTACAAAATCCAATTATTGTTTGATCTCGTTAAGTTGATTATTCGCGCGACCGCGTCAGGGTAGCCCGCGAAATTCAAATTTTCTTACGTTTTTTGCATTTTGCAGGTCAGTGTCAGATTTTGATTAAAAAAAGATTCGCGGTCGTAACAAATATGGCTTTACTCAATTATAATCATTACAATCAGCAATAGTGATTAAGAAGAAGATAAAGGTGTCAAATGTCATGATTTTTGACACCTTTGCTAACTTATGGAGTTGTATTGCTGATTGTAATGATTATAATTGAGTAAAGCCATATTTGTTACGACCGCGAATCATATTTTAATCAACATAAAACCTAACACTGACCTGAAAAATGCAAAAAAACGTAAGAAAATTTTAATTTCGCGGGCTACCCTGACGCTTCCTCGTTATAGATTATTTTTTTGTTTTTAGATGAATGAAGTTAATAAATATTAAAGACCTATTTGTAATAAGTTTTATTACTCGTATTCCAACTAAGCCAATAAATCCGGACAAATTAAAGAGCCGGACAAAGTCCGGACAAAAGTCTAGAAGTCCAGACAGGTCCGGACAAATCCGGACGAATGGTAACCCTAGTTTATCCAGAAGATTCTCAGTAGCACCATGCCTGTATTGCTCAAAGAGGCAGCTCAGGTGTAAGAGTACAATAAAAAATTGCTGTTGTTTTAAGTCCTATGTAATAGAGGGCGAGCCTATTGCCATCAACCGGCCACAAATCCAGACTCCGGGCTGCTACTGAGAAATTCCAGACGGAAAAATCCAATAACGCTTATGGGTAGCTCGCCGTCCGATAAGGACCAAGCCCGGGTCGACGGTGCGTTGTGTTCCACGCGCGCCTCAAAGAGATGTCAGCAGAATTGACGGGGTCCGCTAGGGCCAATGCCTGCCGGGGGTTCGAAGAAAACCGATAGGGAAATCGTGGCCCCCGGCAACATGGCATAGGAAGGAACACGGGTGGGTTTTAGTCAGTAAGAGTCTGACGTCTGACACGCCCTCCCGCTCCACCCAGAGCGGGAGAAGTTATTTGATAATTTCCCACCCAAAAAAAAAAAAAAAAAAAAAGGCCTCACGCTCTACAGTAACGTAAATTTATGTGAGTCATAAAAAACAAAACATTATCAAGTGAAGTCTAGCAGTTCCGCAGCAAAGATAAACAAACGTACAGACGAGAGTGCATCGTTACAGTACATAATTACTTATTATGCTGAGAGCAACGCTCTCTGACTCATACTTAACATAAGTCTTAACACACATCGACCAAAAATGTTTACAGTATGAATACGGCTTGTCTGAAAATCAGAACATCAAACTCAAGCGTTTATTTCAATTAAACCATTTACAGGCACTTTTGAATTGTCAAAGAATCCGTCAGTTAGTCAGAAAGTTGAAGCTAGTTGCCCATTCCAAAACGTAGATCTCTATGGAGAAGAACGGGCAAGACACTCCAAGGACACTCTTTTAAATATAGATATTACAAAATTCTGGGTACATTATTCTTGTTGCTTCTATATGTGAGAACAATGTACAAAAAATAATCAAAGCAATTGAAAATATAAGATTAAAAATAAGCCCTGGCAGATAAGAGATGACCAGTCTCAACTGACGGCGCCCGTTTACGAACATGACGCGTGGATCAGCACCATCCAGCTCAACCATTTTGTAGGGAACGTGATTGAAACTACAGGTATTCATTTGTTTTTAGGGTTCCAAACCGAAGGGTGGCAAACGGAACCCTATTACCAAGCCTCCGCTGTCCGTCTGACAGCGGGATTTATCTCATTTGAAATTTCCACAGATTGTGTATTTGCTGCTATAACAACAAATAATTAAAAAAAACGGCCAAGTGCGAGTCGGACTCGCGCACGAAGGGTTCCGTACCATTGACTAGGTAAGCAACTACCTGTTACCATTTATTGATATCGAGCAAAAAAGGGCAAAAAAATCGCGTTTGTTGTATGGGAGCCCCCCTTACATATTTATTTTATTTTGTTTTTAGTATTTTTTGTTATAGCGGCAACAGAAATACATAATTTGTGAAGAATTTGTCTAGCTATCGTGGTTCTTGAGATACAGCCTGGTGACAGACAGACGGACGGACAGACAGCGAAGTCTTAGTAATAGGGTCCCGTTTTTACCCTTTGGGTATGGAATCCTAATAAAAGTAAGTTAAATACTTCTGTTTTATAAAAGTAAAACTTAGCCTATAATCATCGAGCGACCTAGACGAGTCCATGGACACCTGTATGTATTAGAATCCATCCTACCGTTAGGATGCTTCGAGGGTATAAAGAATCCCACATACAAAGATACATTAGCTCTTTGCTGTAGCGCATTCAGGGGAAAAATATTGGATTTTTGTTGAAATAAAGGTACTTACTGTACCTACTTAATTTATTCTTTGCATACTTAATTTTTACATAATTTTCGAATTAAATACAAAATGCATGTTGCTATTCTACTGCGTCATTGGTACCAATTTTTAATACTTTAAAGCAGCGGTCGGCAACACGCGGCCCGCGGACGTCTTACTTACGGCCCGTGAATGTTTTGTAAAAAAGTTATAAATAATGCGCAAACTTTTTCATTATTGTAAATTATAGAAAAAATAAATATGCTTCTCGTCTCACAGATGAGCATTTGAGAGCCATTCTACGAATTGCAACTACAAAGACAGCTAAGATACAAGAAATAGCCTCCCAAATGCAACCTCAGACATCACACTGAAATTTGTATAAAATTGGTTACCTATTTAGGTACTTTGTAGTTTTCATTTCTGAATGATTTACGGTGGTTATTTTTCTAGCTATAAAACCCAAACATATAAACATAACGTAAGTATAACGTGTACGAATTAAATTCGATATGGTTTAACAATTTTTAATAGTATTTTTATTTTCTCTATGGGGTATGGTCAATAATACGTAGGTATATTGGGCTTCTAGGGTTAATATCACAAGTGCGGCCCACCTTTAGTTTATTTTGCCACTTTGTTGCCCTTGCCTGCCAAAAGGTTGCCGACCGCTGCTTTAAAGTAACATTTTTATGTAATATTCAAAACCCAATCACGTCACATAAAACCCCAGATTTTGAAATCATAAAAACAAGTATTTAATTTCTTTTCTCATTTCTAAACACCAAATGATAAAATTTATAGTTTTTAACCGACTTCAAAAAAAAGGAGGAGGTTCTCAATACGTCGGGATTTTTTTTTAAATGTATTTTTCCCGATTACTAAAAATATTTTTTTGTTTGAAAGGGTATACTTCCAAGTTGGTCCCATTGTCATTTGGTCACGATGTGATGATGGGATCTTGGAGAAATCGAGGGAACTCTTCAAATATTATAGGCACATCTATAGTGATTTGGGTATTTTTGATGAGCAGTTGACATAAGGCTATTGTAACTTAGATAAATTACAAACCCAAACCAAAACCGACTTCCAAACTACAAAGTGAAAAATAACTTTAATTTCGGAAGTCGGTGTCAAAAAACGAATGTACTGATCCAAAGACACCAACTTCCGAAATTAAAGTAATTTTTCACGTTGTAGGTTGGAAGACGGTTGTATTTTTTGAAAAAAAGTTGTTTTTTTCACTTTTTATTTGCAATATTAATCTGCCTAGCCTTTTCCCAACTATGTTGGGTCGGTTTCCAGTCTACACTTAAACAACGAATTGGTTGGGACTGCACGGGAAAACAGGCATCATGGTAGACCAACAAAACGTTGGACACATGATATTATTGAAGATGCTGGGAAAAACTGAATAAAGACTGTTAAAGATGGCAAAACGGATGGCACGGCTTTTACCAAAAACAAGGAGCCCATAATAGAGAAAAAATTACAACTATTACAAGTTTATAACACTAGTAATAATATAAAATTACTAACACTACATATTTGTATTTCTATGAGATTTGATAAGAGTCTTATGTCCCTTCCCAAACTTTTACGGCAAACAACAATATACAGGGCTATGAAACTTTATTAAAGCTTTATAATACTATTGTTTTATTTGTGTTCATTTCGGGGCCAAGCTTGGTAAAGGACTGTTATCCATCTCCTTTGTAAACTTTAAAAAATATAGAATAAAGAAGCTTCATTGAGATGTACAAAATACTAACAGAACACTACGTAGTGCCCAACCTTCAAGACCTTTACACACTGAATGCCAACAAACATTTGCGTGGACATTAAAGCTTAAAGCTTTGGAAAATTTGTCAAAGAAAAAGTCTTTGACGCAATTCTTTCCTAACCGAGTTGTAACAGCATGGAATTGGTTCCCGGAAAATGTGACAGCTCCCATTCTTAACTGCTCAACTGATTGGACAGATTAAATAACTCCTAGCTATTTGAAACATACGCATCAGCTAATTAGCTTCTAGTGTGTCTTACCAAATAATAATAATTATTATAAATATTTAATTATAGAAACTTAATTTCTGTAAAAAATATAGTTAACAATAGCACTCACCTCATCTGTCTCGATCCGCAAATCCTCCATACTCTTGTTATTCTTCAACGTATTCAACGTTCCGTACGTGTTACGTCTCACAAACTTCGGTTCCACATCCTCACAGGGCACATCATAAATAGGTTCATCGTTTTCAATGTAAAACTTAGAATTTTTCACTTCACATTCACAATTGAGATGGCATTTGAATCTGTCATCTTTGTCTTCGTTGATTTTACATTTTAAACACTTTTGTTTATCCAATTGGTTCGGATCGGTATTTTCACTGGAGCACGCACTGCATGTGTTAGAATCCTCATCAGCTTTTAGTCTTGTGTATGGAAGACTTGACGTAGAGTTGTTAGTTATGGCACAGTTCAAGGAATTCAGGCAACGGGAGATAGGGTCAGGGCTTTGGTTAGGTAGTAACGTGCGGTTGGTGATATCCAGTATCTCAGTACATAAGTAGTGTATTTCTTTTGGTTTTTTTGAAGTTTCTGTAGTCCCTTCACGCTTTTGAAGTACTTTTTCGAGCTTTTCAAGCATTCTTTTAGCTTCATTCTTTTGTTGTTCTGTGTTTTCTGGGATTGATGGGACTTTGAAGATTCGTGGAGGTTTTGCGGGCGGTGGACCAGCAGGTAACGGTTGCTTTAATGCCTTTTTCAGTGTGTCTGTTAGTTTTAAATGAGGGTTTTTACGTTCTAGACGAATAGTTTCACTGGAATCACAGAATTCGTCCATTGCCTGAAGGTTTGTTAAATGGGTTTTCTCTGGAGACTTCTCAAACTGAGACATGAGACGTTTAAACCTGCCATTCTTGTCCTCTTCTACGTTTTCAGTCTCAGAACTAACTCCGCTATCTGTCATGGCTTCCTGTTTCTCATTTTCTTTTCGTTTTGGTTTAACAATGGTTGCATACTGGTCTAGGATGTGCTGAGGAACCTCAGAATCTGGTATAGAATCAAATTGACTTTCGATTTCACTAACCTGCCCAACAATCTCCGCATATTCTGTTTGTGGAACGAAGTTCTCTTTTTTCATTTGATCTTCCAAAAAGTTCCCAAGCCTTTTTAGTCTGTCTTTGCTTAGTTTTCTCTCCATTTTGAATGAAAAATCACTAGTTTCAGATCTACCGTTGCAACTGCCGTGACGTTTAGGGCTCACTATTTTTTGACTCTTGTCACAACGAAATGCATGGCTCCTGTGCAATTTCTTGCCTGGATCACTGATTTGTCGCGATAGCGAATTTTTCGTGTCGCTAGCACTCCGTTTCACTTCGCTTTTGCTGTGTAAATAACTGGAGTTTGGTTTAGGCATCCATTCGTCACTGGCCTCTGATTCACTCCCGATATTATCCTGTTTAAATGATAGTTCGTAATCGATATTTTCACTGTTTTCCTTCCCATAATTTGTAGCAAAAACATTATTTTGTCTACACAATTGGTTTTCAACACGCTTCGGAACGTTTTCACAGTTCAAATTTTCGAATTTACTCTTTATTTCTTGCACCCTGTTCTTTGCTGATATCATTTCGATGCATAGTACATGTTTATTGTCACAAATTATTTACTTACAACGATTTTTATTAGCATACAAGCTAAACACTATCACTAAAACACTCCCAATGCACCCATTTTGAAATTTTCATAAAAGAATAAACACGAAACAGACTGCTTGTTTTTTTTTTTTCAAAACACGGTTCAAAGCACTGGCAGCTGTAATAACTGTGTATTATAAACTGTGTTATCTAAAAAATGCGCGTTGTAGTAGGAAGTTGCACGACACAGTAGTTTTAATTGCGAAAGTGGAACGTCAATTGTTATTTTACTCGGTGTTAACTATTTTGAAACACAATGCACTTGACAGAAAGTTTACATAAACAGTTGTTCGTTCGTTCGTACGACGAGGCCACGGCATGGCACATTTGGTATTGCCAGATGTAAGAAAAATCTACCCCGATTTAATTATCTTTGGCGAAAGTGATAATATTTTATTTAAACTTTTAATTTATTATGATGTTCCAATTTCCACTCTATCACTGCGTAAACCTAATGTACACAATGCATCAGTATTACACATTTAGTAGCCTGTTTTTCCTTAACAACAGCTGTTCTAAATTTACACGATTCTGATTCAGTAAAATGACTAATAGTGGCTTTACTACATTACATTACCTTACATAGAACACGCACACTTTTTAGTAATAATAATTAAATTGTGACGAAGTAAAATAACTAACCTATTGAGTACAGTTGAGATAGCGGAAGTTTAGGTATAAATAATTTTCCCTATTTATTTATAACAGATGGTCTTCTCGTGAATGAAACTGTGACGAAGGCAGTTGAAACTACAACAAAAACTAATAAGGCCTTAGCAAATGGAAAAAAAACGTAAAAGTCTATGTGTGCAGTGATTCATAATGATTTTTTTTATATTTTAAAGCAAAAAAAGTATAGGCACTCCTACAGCTGGTAATGGTAAACAGCTGTAGAAGTATACTTTTCAGAAAAATGATGACGATGCTGAATTACCTATTCATTATTACGATAAAGTTTTTAACAGTCTTTATCTCTACTATAATCTGATCTGACGAATGCGTTAGTTAATAATTATGTAGAAATACTACCTACTATGGGTTACATTCAAATTCAAAATATTTTATTTCTCATAAACCCACATGGGCATTTATGAAACGACAGAAGCTAGGTTCCAATTGGTCATTTCCTATGAGAAAAGCAGGAAACTCCAAAATTACATTACATTTTCAAAATTACTGTGATAATAGGTCACATGAAATATAAATTTGAAAGTCATACCATTTTGGTCCACAAAAAAAAATGACAACGTCGCACTTTCTTAGCTTGAAATATGAGTGATTGGTTTGAATGAAAATCATTTACTCGTACTCATCAATGAAACTTAGATACACACATCAAGAGTCCTTATGTTATTTTCGAAACTATGTATTTTTGGAACACTTATGTTCTAGGACTTTTTGTACTATTTTTGCTTATAGCATATAACCTTAGAGTTTCGGGACATAAAAAGGAACACGTTGCATAAACCAAATGATATAAAGAAGTCATAATATTCTTTTAAAATAATATCAACAAAATATTTATTTTTTAACTAGGCAGGCAATGCATTCCTTTCCTGCATAACGATAAAATCTCCCCGAATTGGGAGATAATTTTTTGATCAAGATAACGAGCAGCTGAGATTCGGAACCGGTCGGATATTTACATCTGCGTCCTTCATTATCTTGTTATCAATAATAAATTACGCGCTACTTGAAAGCTTGCAGTATGTATAAATAATAATTAAATAATTGCATGAATATTTCGAGAATAGATTTTTATTACAGTTGATTAAAATTATTAACAAGTTTTACAAAATAAACTTTAGAACATATCCGAACATAATTAGTCCAGATGAGTCATTTGTTTTCAGTGACATCTATTGACAAGTAGCAGATATTGTCTTACGAGTCCGCGCCACCACTGAAGGCCGGCAGAAAATTGTGGAAGTACATTTTTAATTTGAAACAATGACATAAACACTAGCGCCGCGTCTAACGGACTTGAGTGGTGGCACGGACTTGCACATTTCTGCCGTTAGAGGGACATAACATAACATCGCGCCTGTATTCCGCGAAGGGCAATCCAGAGTTGTACCTATGGTACACGGGGTACACCTACCCATTTACATGAAGTACATACAAATTCCATGAGTTTAGGCACTCTACGCACTCTTCTGTCATAATTATCTGTGTTTATGTGACAGTTATTGAAGATTTATCCAGAGATTTTCGTGTTTACAAACTATTCGATATTTTTGGGTATACAGAATTCATCAGTGTATCAATGTTGTGCATTCATTAAAATAATAATAGTTTATTATTAGATTTCTATTTAACATTTTTGCGCAACTACATTATTTTTAAATGACTATTCTGAAACATCGAAAATTATGATTGAAAAATAATTATTTGAAACTTCGAAAATAAACTACATTGGAAATATTGCCATCTAGTGGCGAGTTGCTTAAGTTTTATCGTGGTCAGTATTCATTGTGGTTCGACGTTAGAGGTTGCAATGACTAGAAATAGTTTGGTCTGCTGCCAATAGATGCCGCTTAAATCAAGATGTAAAAAAGACAAAAGTTTTGGTTAATTTGACAGTTGCCAAAGACAATATTATTTAGTAGGTATCTTTTATCTCTTTGACAGATGCAAATGTCAAACTCCAAATTAAAAAAAAACATACTTAATTTAAAAAAATCCTATACTTACAAAACTTAAACGAGCAATATTTGAATGTATTTTTAATTTTTTCTATGTGTATACCTACTCATGTTCTCGAAATCAGCTCTAAGTAACGATTTCGATGAAAGTTGCAATATAGGGGTTTACGGGGGCGAAAAATCGATCTAGTTAGGTCTCATATCTCGTATTTTCACCCGAGCAGAGCTCGGTCGCCCAAAGTTTAGAACAAGATAATGAATAATGACATGACATTATTGACATTAGAATAATGATCATGGCAGCATGGAATTAGTAAGTAAGTACCTACTGTCATGGCAGTATGGAATTAGTAGGTAGGTATGTACAGACGTCAGCACTTCAAGCTGCTACAATCTGTCAAATTTATTTAATAGATTTTCAACTTTATCGCTGAAGTTTAAGGTTCAAAGTTGATTGGGAAAATTTGACAGTTTCGGGTACCTTGATGTGCTGGCGTCTGTACTATCCTATACTATTAAATGAGCATTCTCTATTTTCACCCGAGCATAACTCGATCGCCCAGGTACTTTGTAATAATTTGCGAACCATTTTACTTACTACATTTTACGAATCTCCATACAAAACTGTCAAACAGATGAATAGCGAAAATTGTCACAAATTGACAAATTCGTACAATATCTATTTATGAAGGTATTGTACGAATTTGTCAATTTGTTACCATTTTGTGATTGTATTATGAATTACTGATTCAATATTATAATTCCAATACTATTCTAATTACTACAGCAGACTTCTTAGATATTCTACAGCATGATTTCTAAGCTAAGGGTTAATGTCTGGTTAATCCCAACTTCTCTTTACATGAAATACAGTGTCACTCCGAGAGTGCCGACAGAAGTTTGAGCTGTATGGCCTTAAGCCTTATATTAACTCTGAAACTTTTAATAAATACGTTGCTACTTATTCTAAAACTTTTAAAAATACCTGCAAGGTAGCTAAAGCCTTGTACATTAGCAACAAGATCAAATCAGCCGATAATAAAATAAAGACTGTTTGGAAAATTATCAATGATGAGACTAACAGGATTATTCCTAAGACAAAATAATAATTTCACACTAGAAACTTCACATAGTCTCATAAGCGATAACAAAGAAGTTGCTCAAGAATTTGTAAATTTCTTTACCAGTATCCCACTTATAACTACTGAAACCTTAAATTCCTCGCCCTCGCGTTCTATTGATTTATTAAGAGCTAACGTTTCATCCTGCCCGATTGAATTTAAATTCAAACATTATAACCCCAAATCAGTAATAAAAGCTTTCAAGCAAATTAAGATCAAATTAACCGAAGATCTATGGGGAATGTCTATAAAAGTTTGTACCTCAATTATTGAGACTATAGCGCCGTACTTAGCCTTAATATTTAATTTGTGTGTGGATCAAGGAGTCTTCCCTGATCTAATGAAATATAGTAAGGTAATACCACTTTTTAAATCCGGGGACAGTAAAGACACCAATAACTATAGACCCGTATCCGTGTTGCCAGTTTTCAGCAAGGTGTTTGAAAAAGTAATGCTTAATCAAATGCTCAATCATTTTAACACCAATAAAATCTTACATGATCAACAGTATGGTTTCACCAGGGGACGTTGTACGACTGACGCCGGTGTCACCTTATTAAAGCACATATTTACGGCGTGGGAAGAGGCCCAAGACGCCATAGGAATTTTTTGTGACCTTTCCAAGGCATTTGATTGCGTCGTCCATGAAACCTTAATCTCGAAACTTGAGCATAAGACTTGGAAAACTTGCGCTCAGTTTAATAAAATCCTATTATGATAGACAGCAGCAAGTTCAAATAAATTGTGTTAATTCACTCGGTTTAAAAGTAAAAATGGGTGTACCACAAGGATCAATATTGGGTCCTTTCCTCTTTTTAGTATATATTAACGATCTACCCCATTTGTTAAAAACCCAACCACAAATGGTGTTATTTGCTGACGATACTTCCTTAATTTTTAAAATTAATAAACGTGCATCAAATCTTGACGACGTAAATAACACCCTACTGCAGGTCCAAAATTGGTTCACTGCTAATAATTTAGTATTAAACGGTAAAAAAACTAAATGCATAAGATTTTCTTTACCAAATGTCAAAAGTAGTAATTGTGAGATAGTATTGAATCAAGAGAAACTAGAATTTGTCGATAAAACGGTTTTCCTGGGGATCACGCTCGACTCAAGGCTTCAATGGGGTCCTCATTTAACATCCCTTTCAGGACGTCTAAGTTCAGCAGCATATGCTGTGAGAAAAATCCATCAATTTACTGATGTAGATACCGCGAGGCTAGTCTATTTCAGTTACTTTCATAGTATTATGTCGTACGGTATTTTACTATGGGGTCGGGCTGCAGACATCGAGTCTATTTTTATTCTGCAAAAAAGAGCCATCAGAGCCATATATGGCCTCCGCAGGCGCGACTCTCTAAGGGAACTGTTTAAAGATATTAACATCATGACGGTACCTTGTCAATATATCTATGAAAACATTATGTACGTAAGGAAAAATCTACATGTTTTTAGTAAAAGAGGTGCAAGACACAATTATATCACTAGAAATAGGGATCAATTAGTTCAACCGGGTTTCAGACTGGCTAAAGTGGACTCATCTTTCATGGGGTACTGTTTAAAATGTTACAATAAAATACCTCCTCACATACTTCAGCTGAATGAAACGAAATTTAAATCTTATATAAAACGCACACTATGCAGCCAAGCATATTATAAGTTGGGGGATTACATCGCTGATATAAGTGCTTGGCCGAACGCTGGTCTTGCTCCACAAGGGCGCATAAACTAATTGATTAGCATTTGAAAATACTGTTGGAACTGCTGAAGATTTTAAAAACTATTTGCATTGTATAGATTCAATCCCTTAGCATTGTATAATTGCATAACACGTGTGAGTACTATGTACCTACTATAAAGCTACCATTTACTAGGTACGTCTTTCATTGACTTGAATGTGCCCTGGCGGCTGAGAGTATGTCATGCTCACTCTAATGTCTCGCTGACGGTGGCGTGTGTGTTGGATCATTTAGCTCCCTTCAAAATGGTTGAGCTGAATGGTGCTAATCCATGCGTCATGTTCGTGAACGGGCGCTGTCAGTAGGGACTGGTCATCTCTTAGCTGCCATGGCTTATTTTAATTGAATTTTTGAATTGTATTATTTGTTTTATTTTCTATTACGGACGCTTTTAACGTTCTGCATCGTTCTCACATGTATAACTTCAACATGAATGATGTAACCAATATTTTGTAACCATATTCTGATTTAAAAGAGTGTCCGTGGAGTTTCTTGCCCGTTCTTCTCCATAGGTACCTACTACGCTTTGGAATGGGCAACTAGCTTCATCTTTCTGACTGACCGACCCCTTGACAATTCAAAAGTGCCTGTAATTGATTTATTTGAAATATATGCTTTGAGTTTGAGTTTGAGTTTGAGTGAAAACTTGAACAATTTTACTGTGCAGGATCGCCTTGCTGGAAGAAAAATACTTGTATAGAACATTCATCCGTAACCTTATCTAAATAAAGAGCACAATCGCGTTTACAAAAAAACAAAAAAATACTTCCAAAACCTTTAAAGTAAAAATACTTGCATAGAACATTGATCCGTAACAAAACATAAATGAAGAGGTGTCGGGAACGGTGTCGCGAGTTTGATTGTTTTTTCCCATCTCAAAAATGCCCAACGCGCCTAGAGAAGTTTTCACTTCAATAAGTATTTACGTGTTTTCATATACCTCTGCTGATCCCTTTGGTGATTAGAGGCGTAATTATAATGTTTGAGCTAAGAAATTCCCTATTTTTGTTCGTAGAACGTTAACCTTTGCGGTCGGAAACAAAACCAAGGTTACAGACTCAGTCAGCTTAGTCTAGGTATCACAGAAAAGATAGATTATGTGTTCACGTGTAGGTAATTTAAGTTCAACGATACCTAATGTCTAAAAACTTCAGACTGTTGTTGTAACAAAGAGCGTTGTCGACGATTTGGATGTTTGAAAAAAATCACAGTAGTAGTTTATATAACGAAATTAAAAGGAAATACTTAGTTAGTTAATAGTTTTAGTTGGTTGGTTTGTAATTTATCTAAGTTACAATAGCCTTATGTCAGCTGCTCATCAAAAATACCCAAATCGCTATAGATGTGCCTATAATATTTGAAGAGTTCCCTCGATTTCTCCAAGATCCCATCATCAGATCGTTTTGAAGTCGGTTAAAAATATGATTTTACATAGTAGGAAGTGAGGAAGTGGTGAAGGGTGGGCGTTTTTGGGGGACTGTCTTATGTAATTTTGACGTTCGAAAAGTGCTGATTCTCAGCCTAGTTTGAATAAATGACTTTTGAATTCTTTGCATTCTTGAATTTATATTATTTATTTCATCAAATTATATTATTATTTTGTGTTCATTATATTTTTTATATAGGCTGTTCAGCGGTTTTGCCAGTGCCTTGGTAACGGAAAAAAATAAAACAACCGACTTCCAAAAAATACACTCATCATCATCATCATCATCAGCCTACAAATGTTCCCACTGCTGGGACACAGGCCTCCTCTCTGTGAGAGGGAGTGGGCCGTAATCCACCACGCAGGCCCAGTGAGGGTTGGTAGATGTCACATGTCTTCGAATTTTCGGTTCTAGGACAAGCCGGTTTCCTCACGATGTTTTCCTTCACCGTTTTGAGAGCAGTGGTGATGAAATAATTTACACAAAGTAAAGCGCCTGTCTGGGTTCGAACCTACGACCTTACAACTCGTAAGTCGCTGCCGTTACCACTGGGCCACCACTGCTCTTACAAAAATACACTACAAAGTGAAAAATAACTTTAATTTCTGAAGTCAGTGTCTTTGGTTTTGAATTTTCGTTTTTTGCCACCGACTTCGAAATTAAAGTTATTTTTCACTTTGTGGTATTTTTTGGAAGTCGATCGTTTTTTTTTTGTAAAAAGCTTATATTTTTCACTCTTTAGTTGTGGTACCTACCCCACACAAATTCGAATACCACTACCTGCTATGTAAATAACAGTGACAGGAACTTATCATATCATCCCCATACTAAGTGGGAAAAACTACGTATTATTGAAGCTAGCTCAAAAAGTACCTAAGCAAAGTTAGTAAAATTTATTTGGGAACACCTCTGAAGTATGACCTATCAAACAAAAAATGAATCATCAAAATCAATTCATAATTGGCGGAGTAATCACGTAACAAACCTTAAAAAAGACACAGTCAAATTGAGAAAAGTTAGAATAACTTGACAAATTATTCAAACAGAAGTTATTTATCACCTCAAATAAAGAATTTGAAACCACAAGTAAGAATAGGTAATTGAACTAAGCATCCTGCCTGTCCAGCCTTTTCCCAGCTGTGTTGGGGTCAGCTTCCAGTCTAACCGGATGCAGCTGAATACCAGTATTTTACATGGAGCGACTGCCTATCTGACCTGCACAACCCAGTAACTGGATAATCCTTGGTAAGACTGGTTGTCACACTTTCGGGTTTCTGACGACCCGTAACGACTGTCAAAGATCCAGGAATGACAGCCGGGACCAACGTCTTAAAGTGTTTTCCGAGGCACGGAGGAGTCTCGGTATGTAAAGATGGTCATCCATCCATGGACCAACCCCGGCAAGATAAGATAAGATATTTATTTTGCAATAATGGGTACAAAACTCGGTGACATAAAAAGTATAATTAGCAACAGCCGTATTTAACCAGAAGGCATGCAAAAGTACAAAAAACACTAGAGCTGTTAAGTGCATAATAATGATAAACATTGTCAATATAGAGATTGATTAATTATAATTACAATTTAATTATGAAGTACTTCAATATGTATTTATATTATACACAATTCTTCTGCAGTCAACTTATTTCGTATAGAAATTAAATTAAAATTAAATAAAATAATAATTAAATGTCAATTAATAACAATGTCGCACATCGGCATAATTATGCGACATTGTTATATCTATGGGGCCACCGCGGCTCTCCCCTCTCAATAATATTAATTAAATAATAATTTACTCTAGTGCCTTCTAACTTCCGCAAAAATAGGACATACTACCATAATATTACTACCGGCATTTATCAGCCAATTATTTATAATTCAAGCTAAACTTTACACAATAATAACAGTATTATTATGTAAATAAATTAAGATATGATTTATAATGTAATCTTTTGATATTATTTATGTCGATGATATTGTATTTAAATGTTGTTTATGCGGAATTAAGGGTCTATTTTTGTTCGGTTGGTAATCGGTAAAAACTGCTTAGGGAATTAAATTCAAATTCAAAATATTTTATTTCACATAAACCTACATCGGCACTTTGAAACGTCAGAAGCTAGGTGCACGGTTCCAATTGGTCGTTTCCTATGGAGAAGAGCCGGCAAGAAACTCCACGGTTACTCTTTTAAAAATAATTGGATTTTACAATACTTTCAAATAACAGTGTTACTAGGTATGGGAGGACAGTGTAGGTCTTTCAATAAGTACCAGGTACTTAACAAAATAGAAAAGCAGACGACTTTTAAATGAATTTTTTAATCGACTTTTTAACCCCCTTCCCCCCTGGTGATACGTGGTGAGGTTTTAGACTACATGATTACGTGTATTTCTTTGGTAAGTATTGAGTATCTTAAAAAAATCAGAATAATTTATTTTTAAATACAGGTATACCTAATCATTGCCTGGCAACGTTTAGTTTTTATTTTTTTATTTCTGCTTGTTCTCGATGTTTTTGGTTGGTATATTGGCGTGTGCTACCTGACATATGGCCAATAATTTATCATTTAAATTATGTTTTGTGTTGCATAATGTAAATTATTTTTCATACTATTGTATATAATATTTTTTTTCTAAACTGAACATACAGCTGTGCTGCTGGGGAGTTTGTTGCGCCACTTCTTCTTTCCAGCTAAAGGCACTAGGAGGTGGTGAAGGTTGGGCGTTTTTGGGGGACTGTCTTATCTAATCGCGAATCTAATGGACCGATTATAGTTGAAATTTGGTGCACATATTCAAGTATTTCTGTGACCCAAACACGAACGTGTAACGTAAATAAATGAATTTTGAATATAGGTATCACTTTTGGGGGGCAAACAAGAAATTAAAAAAAGTTTTGCTTACAGTACCGTGTGACATATCAAATAAAAGGGATTGTTGCGTGGATTTAAAAAATATTTTTTATGTAATTTTAAAATAAATACTTTTAAAGATATTTAAGAAATTCGATGAAAATTGTCCATTCCCTTATCTCCGAAACTACCGGATATAAAATTTTGAAAAAAATACCTAGACTTTACACTCATTACAGATTACAGGAAAACCTATAAGAAATATATGGTCTTAAAATTAAATGATAAATCAGTCAATATTGTGCGTACAAACTTACATTTGCATTTAGACTTTATGGGAGAACATGTTTTTCAAACTAAAAATAAGTTTTAATTAAAATTATGAAAAAGCAAAAAATACGTGTCTAATATTTTTTTAATTATCTGAATGACGGACTAAAGTCTTTTTTTTACCCTGGCAACATCCTTCAAATAAAAATTAAAGTCACTTTTCGTGTCTGTCTATGTGACCGCGTTGTTCTCCTAAACTATGCAACAAATTTTGATGCGGTTTTCAACAAGGAGGAGGATTTACTCCGGAAGGTTTATGTGTATATTACATTAATGGAAAACTTACAAAAAAAAAAACGATGTCGCTTTAATAAGTAAATAATAAACTTAAGGCGTCATTAAGCGACTTTTAGTGATTTTATACTGAAGATCACGTGTGAACGAGTAGTGTTAATGATTTGGAAAAAATACATGTTAAATAAAAGCATTTTATTAATAATTTTCAATCTGTGAATATTTTAGATAATTTTTAAATTACATAGTATAATTAATTTGTAAACTTATGTTTAACGCGGATAAAAAACTGAGAATCACGCAAAAACTATCAAGCGTATTTTTCTAAAACCTTCACCATTTTAAAGATAATTTAATAATGTCACTTTTAGTATACGTGTTTTATTAGAATAACTTTTGTTTTACATATAATAAAATTAATAATGCGTCTAATTTGGGACAGCGCTCCTTGATGGGTGAGTCCTACTGGCTGGACGTACGACGCGTTGTGTGAGCTCAACACAGAACACGCAAGCTATTCAAGGTCGCTTATATTATTTATTGAAGTAGAACTATGGGTAATGAGTGTGTTAATTTTTAATAACTACACTGACGTAAGTTAAATTTTTATACAATTTTGAGCAGTTGTTTTGGTACGATCATCGGACTCGCATACGAAGGGTTCTGTACCACCGCACAATATTTAGCAATAAAACGTCGAAAAAAAAACGCGTTTCGAACCCCTAAATACACATAGTTTCGATTTTTATTATTTGTTTCATTTAAAAAAAACAAAAGTTTTTTTTTTATCCCCTAGTGGGATCTATATATGTACGTCTCAGACCAACAAAAAAAGGAAGACGGCGTGCCGCGAACATCAAAACTGAAGCCACCTTTTTATCTATGTGTGAGTCGAAGGGTTGCCATTTGTAAAAAAAATACTCCATAACTTGGGTAATAATATTTTGTGGGTGGGCTAATATTGTACAAGTCAGTACAAGTAAGATATTGTTAGGTATGGTATTGTACCTCAATTGTTTAGAAGGACCTATGAATCCGAAAAAAACAAAAAAATTTACATCACAAAAAAAAGGGCACCTTAAATCATAACATTGTCGTAGGTATGTATGAAGTTTTTTTAACCATATAGTTTTTGTCACACGGCGAAGTCCATGATTAGTTGAATAAAGGTCGTTATTATCAAAATGATCGGAACAAACCACGCTGGTTTTCGATGGCAGCCATTCTAGATAATTCCGACTATTTCTTATAGCTACTATCCATTTACTTTTTGATTCAGTATTAATTGGAAATCAAAAATATTAAATACATAAAAAAAGAAAACATGAATATAACTCGAAGTAAGAAATCATATTTAAATTTTTTTAATCGAATGGGAAAAATTTAAATCATATTATGGCAACCCTCGCACTTTATGTCACTGCTTTCGTTTGTTGAATGTTGAGGTTATTTGTTCCAAATAACCTAAAATTCATAATTTATTAATAAAAAGCGATGTTATTTAAAGCACATAACATAACACAACACTACATAGCACAGTACAATATAACACAACCAAACACTACACATCACAACACAAAAAAACACAATCACAACACACACTATACAAATGGTTTTTATCTTTAATTATTTTGTTTTCATTTCTAAAAAAACCTTTATTTTCTTTGTTTATGTCGATAACATAAACAAAGAAAATAAAGGTTTTTAAAAAAAAGGTAAAATAAAGATTAAAAACCATTTGTATAGTGTGTGTTGTGATTGTGTTTTTGTGTACGTATACAGAGAAATTTCTTTATTTTTAACCGACTTCCAAAAGGAGGAGGTTCTCAATTCGACGGTATGTTTTTTTTTTTTTTGTATATTTGTTACGCGATTACTCCGCCAATTATGAATTGATTTTTATGATTCTTTTTTTGTTTGGTAGATCATACTTCAGAGGTGATCCCATATAAAATTTTATTAACTTTGCTTGGGCAGTTTTTGAGTTAGCTTCAATAATACGTATTTTTTCCCACTTAGTATGTGGATGATATGATAAGTTCCTGTGACTGTTATTTACATAGCAGGTAGTAGTATTCGAATTTGTGTGGGGTAGGTACCACAACACTAAAACGTGAAAAATAAATACTTTTTTCAAAAAAAAAACAATCGACTTCAAAAAAAAAACACTACAAAGTGAAAAATAACTTTAATTTCGGAAGTCGGTGTCTTTGGTTTTGAATTTTCGTTCTTTGTCACCGACTTCCGAAATTAAAGTTATTTTTCACTTTGTAGTGTTTTTTTTTGAAGTCGGTTGTTTTTTTTTTGAAAAAAGTATTTTTTTTCACGTTTTAGTGTTTCTCGTTTTAGTGTTTCGTTTTTTTGAAGTCGGTTGTTTTTTTAATTTTCATATGGTGTTAACTTGAGAGCCCTGACACCCATAACACAAGTTTAATCTTAGCTTGGGTGTCAGAGGTGTATAACTATGCATTAACCCTACAATTTATATGAAAAATGCATTATGTTATACTAAGCGGCATTTATGTAAAATTGTTAACTGGAAATAAAGATATACATTTATTTATATTTATTATTGACCTCAGATTTGTCTCCAAATTTTGATAAGTTATTGTATAGTGAAGTTTTTTTTGGATTATTCAAACGATGAATTACTTAAAGTGTTATTTAAAGTTAATAGCTTTCGGAATGTACCATAACTGTAGGCAAGTTTTATTAACTAGAAGATGGCCCACCGACTGAAATGAAATGAAAATTATTGCCCACCTTCTAAATTGGTTGAGCAGCCTTGGTCTAGTGGTAGCAAGCGCTACTGCTGAGCATGAGGTCCTGGCAAAGTGTTATCGGGTTCCCGGAGTCTGGATTTGGGCATGGAACTTAAACATAACAGGCGAAATGTGGGTGTAGCTACTGCGAGTACACCTCTGCCTAACCCTTCGGAGACAAGATGACGTGATGTTATGTTATGTACAAGATGCCGATGCATTCGCAAGAAGCTGGCAGTATCATCACAGCGGTAATGATTTCCCATTGTTTGTCTTATTTGCTTTTGTAGTATTTAATGTGTATTTAATTTTGTTAAATTGATTGATTTTTGTTTGTTTTGTTTTATTTTTGTTTTGTTTATATTTATATATAATTGGAAATATATATTTATGTCTATCTTTATATTTAAATAAATATTTACTCCTCAATTCTCGCTATTGCACCTACCACTGTTTGTCTCTGCATCACCCAAAGGTTGACTGGTAGAAAATGCCTCAGGCATTAAGTCCGCCTCTGTACGTTTGTGTGCTTGAAGTATTAAATAAATAAATAACACACAAATAATATGAATACGTAATCAATATGTTTACACTTTGGAATGTAAACTTTTTAGGGTTCCGTACCCAAAGCTTACCCGCTTATGCTGGTAGAAAGATAGGACAGTTAAGAGCGTTTATTCTGAAAGTGGGCAACGTCGCAAATAGATGTCAAATATTTCGCTGTTTTGATTAATTTGCCAATATTACTGTATGGAAATAAGAAATGTGGCTAACTAGCGAACTAGAATATTAATAATGAAATGCAATTATAACACTGAATTTGATGTTGTAACAATTTTAGGTGTAAAAAAGGCATTTGGAAACTTTCCAAATACTTTTTTTAGATCTAAAACGAAATATTCGGTATTACGATATTAATTATTGCATTTCATATTCAATACTTTAGTTCCCTAGTTAGCCACATTTCTTAATTCCATACAGTAATATTGCGGAGTCTGGATTTGTGCCCGGTTGATGGCAATAGGCTCGCCCCCTATTACCTACATGGGACTTAAACATAACTGGCGAAATGTGGGTGTACCTACCACAAGGCGTGATGTTATTTTATGTGTTATGTTATTGTGTAATATTGCTAAATTAATCAAAACAGGTAAATATTTGACAGCCATTTACGACGTTGCTAACTTTTAGGATAAACCCTCTTAATAGATGTAGAAACCGCGCGTTTGGTCTATTTTAGCTACTTCCACAGCATTATCTCGTATGGCATTTTACTGTGGGGTCGGGCTGCTGACATTGAATCCATCTTTATTTTTCAAAAGAGGGCTGTCAGAGCCATTTATAATCTACGTCGCCGCGAATCTCTCAGGGAACTATTCAAAAGGATTAATATTATGACGGTACCTTGCCAATTAATTTATGAAAATGTTATACAAGGTGGTAGGCACATCGACACGAAAACTGTTACCATGGATTCAGTACATGATTCTGAACCCCCTGCGTTGAATTTTTTTGACTTTGATGTGTCCCAACGGAACCCTATTACTAAGGGTCCACTGTCCGTCGAGTCCGACTCGCAATTGGCCGCATTTTTAACCGACTTCCAAAAGGAGGAGGTTCTCAATTCGTCTGTGTTTTTTTTTTTTTTGTTTTTTTTTTTTTTTTTGTATGTTTGTTACGCGATTACTCCGCCAATTATGAATAGATTTTGATGATTATTTTTTTGTTTGGTAGATCATACTTCAGAGGTAGTCCCATATAAATTTTATTAACTTTGCTTGGGTAGTTCTTGAGTTAGCTTCAATTATACGTATTTTTTCCCACTTAGTATGTAGATGATATGATAACTTCTTGTCACTGTTATTCACATAGCAGGTAGTGGTATTCGAATTTGTGTGGGGTAGGTACCACAACTAAAAAGTGAAAAATAAAAACTTTTTACAAAAAAAAAAACAACCGACTTCCAAAAAAAAACACTGCAAAGTGAAAAATAACTTTAATTTCGGAAGGTGGTGTCTTTGGTTTTGAATTTTCGTTTGTCACCGACTTCCGAAATTAAAGTTATTTTTCACTTTGTAGTGTTTTTTTTTTAAGTCGGTTGTTTTTTTTTTGTAAAAAGTTTTTATTTTTCACTTTTTAGTTGTGGTACCTACCCCCCTAAATAAAAATAAAACTACCGACTTCAAAAAAAAACACTACAAAGTGAAAAATAACTTTAATTTCGGAAGTCGGTGTCTTTGGTTTTGAATTTTCGTTTGTCACCGACTTCCGAAATTAAAGTTATTTTTCACTTTGTAGTGTTTTTTTTTGAAGTCGGTAGTTTTATTTTTATTTTTATTGTTACGCATTAGGGCTACCACGATCATACGTTTACGTACGTACGATACAAATTAGTGTCCAAAGTACGCGCGACCTTAGGGCGCGTATCATACACTGGTTGCGAGTACTACGCACCTGACCTTTCTGAACAACATCATGTCACCATTCTGTCATGTTTTTTTGTAATAACCATTAATTAATTATAGATGGTTTATCCATAGTTTCTTGTCAATATTATGTGAATGACGTAGATTGCGATGTTAATGATAATCCGGAAAAAAACTGTTGTTTTGTCGGAATTAACTTAAGACGCAGATATATGCCAGTGACCTTGAGTGGTTAACTTGCGTGTTCTGTACTGAGCTCACGCAATGCGTCGTACGTCCGGCCAGTAATAGGACTCGCCCATCAAGGAGCGCTGTCCCAAATTAGACGCATTATTCATTTATTATACCTACATAAAACAAAAGATTTTAAAATAAAACATGTATAGTAAAAGATCAATAATTAAATTATGTTTAAAATAGTGAAGCTTTCAGAAAAATACGCTTGATAGATTTTGCGTGATTCTCAGTTTTTTATCCGCGTTAGATATAACTTCACAAATTAATTTCACCATGTAATATAAACATAATCTAAAATAAGTATTCCTATATTAAATAATAAAAAAAATGCTCTAATTTAACATATATTTTTTCCAAATCATTAACACTAGGTACTCGTTTAGACGTGATCTTCAGTATAAAATCATTAAAAGTCGGTTATCGTCGCCTTAAATAAGTAAGTTCTTTTTTGTTGGTTTTAATGTTAATTTTGTTAGTTTGAAATGCTCCTTTTTAGGGTTCTCTAGAAAAACTCAAGTTGTTACTGACTAATTGCTCTAATTCTCTTCCTATACTATCTGAAAACATAACTGACTGATGACAAACCTGACTACTACAAGAGGAAACACTTGTTAGGTTTTAATTTATTAATACGTAATTGTTGGATATTGTACTGGCAACACCCAAAGATTCGGTGTGTCAAGATCAAGAGTAGTGCGGGAACCTTCCTTATGGGTCTATAGATCTACTGCAAATTAAGGTAACCTATTAGTTTTATGGTAAATATTAGAATACTTATTAAATAGTGATATTATGTGGGGAATAGGAGATGTGATGGTATGGTGTAGAATATTGAATTTGATGTTGGCAAAGAAATATAAATGACTGATAAAATATATTGGTGTTTCATATTATTTTCCTTATCCCTGAAATATTGTAAATATGTAGTTTTATTAAACAGTTTAAATTATGATATTGGGGTAACGACTTTAAGATTCATTTGGGGATTAGTATCCATTTTGAGGTTAATTATTTATATTCGGAACTAAATTAGTTATTTTAGAGCAAGGATGGTTCCTATTATACACTAATAGCACAATAACAGGTATATCTTGGTTGAGGAATGAGGATACAGTCTTGAGACAAACTCTCAGTCTGGGACGGGTCCGCCGTTGCCTCTGGCTGGACAGCATCAGGGTTTGAAACCTTCTGGCAAGTACACTGACACATAACTAACTCATTAGCAGCAAGAATATGTTCTTTGATTTGGTTCTGAGAGCCCATATATTTAAAGGGAATTCAGTCTGCCCTCAAGTAGAATTGCAACGGATATCCAGTCAATATCCAGTATCCGGCCTATCCGGGCAATTTTTTACTATATGGCGCACGGCTGGATTGTTATCTTGTGCCGGATATCCGGCTAGCCGGATACTTGGTTTTATTTTCGTAATAAAATGTAAATAATATTTTTGGTCTGTAAGCACTTATGGTACCTAGCTAGGTACCATAAGTGCTTACAGACCAAAAATGTATATATTTTTTGAATAAACAGGTTGGTTTTCGAAATTGGTAATATTATTTGCATTTTATTACGAAAATAAGACCAAGTATCCGGCTAGCCGGATATCCGGCACAAGATAATAAGAGGAAAATTGTGATAGTGCGGTTAAGCGTGCGAGCAGGTTTTAACATGCATAATGCCATTCGCCTCGGCCGGATATTCGGAAATCCGGCTTCGGCAGTGACCGGTTATTCGGTATCCGGCCAAATCACTATCCGTTGCAACTCTACCCTCAAGTACCTGTATGTCAGACTGTAAGTGCTCTTACAGTCCGAGTGTTTTCAAAACATAAGTTAAAAATCACGCCAGTAATCTCTGAAAGGTTAGGTAGAGGTGTTTTCATTTATTGTCGTATTGTCGTTTCCACATTGTGGAGCTCGTGGCTAAGTAATTACAGCTGCATGGGTCGATTCATCCGGTTAAGCTACGCTTGCCGGGGTTGGTCCGTGGATGGGTGACCATCTTAACATACCGAGACTCCTCCGTGCCTCGGAAAGCACGTTAAGCTGTTGATCGCGGCTGTGAGCATCATGCTGGGTGGAAGCCTTCTTGTCACGGTCATGTCGTGCAGCTGCCGACTAATTTCTGTTTTATGCTTGTGATTTATTATGTACTTTTTGTTGTTTTCTGATTACTCTTGTCTTTTATGTATGCACGTGTTTCTGTGACAAACAAACCTATTTTTAACCGACTTCTAAAAAGAAGGAGGTTAAATGTTCGTAGCGTGTTTTTTTTAATGTATTTCTCCGTCAATTAAGGACTGATTTTGAATTATTTTTTTGTTTGAAAGGGTCAACAAGGTGGTCCCATATAAATTTTATTAACTTTGCTTGGATGGTTTTTGAGTTGGGTTCAATAATACGTATTTTTTCCCACTTTGTATGTGGATGATATGATAAGTTCCTGTCACTGTTATTTACATAGGAGGTAGTGGTTTTCAAAACCAATGTTATTTTTCGCTTTGTAGTATTTTTTTTTTGGAAGTCGGTTGACTTTTTTTCATTCTTTCATTCGTGGATCTTTGACAGTCGTTACGGGTCGTCAGAAGCCCGAAAGTCTGACAACCAGTCTTACCAAGGGGTATCATATTACCCAGTTACTGGGTTATGGAGGTCAGATAGGCAGTCGCTCCATGTAAAATACTGGTATTCAGCTGCATCCGGTTAGACTGGAAACCGACCCCAATATAGTTGGGAAAAGGCTAGGCAGATTGGTCGTTTCCACATTGAATATCTTTTACATATTTACAAACTAACTGACAGACAAAGCAGACAAGAGCAGTGGTGGCCCAGTGGTAACGGCCGCGACTTACGAGTTGTAGGTCGTAGGTTCGAACCCAGACAGGCGCTATACTTTGTGTAAATTATTTCATCACCACTGCTCTCAAAACGGTGAAGGAAAACATCGTGAGGAAACCGGCATGTCCTAGAACCGAAAATTCGAAGACATGTGACATCTACCAACCAGCACTGGGCCCGCGTGGTGGATTACGGCCCACTCCCTCTCACAGAGAAGAGGCCTGTGTCCCAGCAGTCCCACATTTATAGGCTGATGATGATGATGAACTGACAAGACAGACGTCTTGAAATAATTTCAATCTATAGAAAAAAAGCATTTTCAGTTTTATATCGTATTCTCCAAAGTTCCCGGCAACTTTAAATTTTTTTTAATTCTTCATTTTTAATATTAGTGAGTATACATATATTATGCAGATATATATTCTCTATTTATCGGAGACACGAGGAGTCTCGGTTTGAAATGAATGGTCACCCATCCACGGAACGACCTCGGTAAGCGTAGCTTAACCTTTGATAGACCCGTCAGGCATACGAAGACGGCGACCCATAGGCAGTCTTAGGCTTCCTGTACATGACGCTGGACTCGCACCGGAGCCGCACCGGGCGGCACACAGTGGAAAAAAAAGACTTTTGTTTTCAGAAGGGCTGGGTACTGGCTGGCCTTTGGCCCCACGGCCGGTTTTTTCGCCAATGGGGTTAAAAACTGAAAGCTCATAACAGGTGACAGCACAGTTGAACGTCTTTAAACCGCCATTGTTGTGTTTATGTTTACTTTTGAGTCGATCACAAATTATACGAAAACTAGATAAATATGTGTGAGACTTGGAGTGTAGCACTATTAAAAGACGAGCTAAGGACAGGGGAAGCGTCTAAAAAAAGCAGCTTTAGTGGAAAAGTCAATAAATTATGAACGTTTTATATTTTATAGGTTATTTTGTGTGTGTTGACTTGTAAGTTCGTTTTTTGTTAAAGACTGGAGGCGTACGATAGAAATAACCTAATCAGAGTTGAAAACAAACTCGGGCACGATCTTCCTGACTGAAAAACCTCAGAGATAGCACTTGTAGCACTGATTTAATATGATAATATAAACACGAACATACTTTACTATATTTTACATAATATCACATCACACAAGTGCCTGTACGTAACAAAAACAGACTTAGTTCTCTTGAGAGTATCACCTATGAACCACTTTCTCCCTTAAAAGGTTTATAGGATAGCACATCGTCTCGACGAAATATCGGATTCCAATTTTTTTTGGAGAGCTTTCTCCCACAGTTTTTCTTCTTACAACAGTCATCTTTGAAAAATACATGGGTCCCCGTATTTTTGCAGTAAACAGCTGCGCAACTGGACTTAATAATTAATTACGAGTAAAAGAAGTCGCTTGTTTACAAAAATGTATGGCTAGCTGTCAAATTATAAGACGCTGGAGATCAGTGCCATCTAAAGTGAGCAAGTGGCAGTTTTTATCCCTATTGATGCAAAAAAGTTATTAAATTTGTTTACTATTTGTTTTAGGTCTGAAAATAAAATATTATTAATTTTTAATTGTATATTATATTTATCTGTAACTGTTTTTTTGTTAGTACGTTCGTTCACTATATTCCACATAGCTTTGACTTTGTTTTGAGACATTTGAATTTTTTCTATGTAATTCTGTTTTTAGATGTTAGACAACAACAATTTTTTGTTTGTGCATGACATTTTATACCTATAACCAATATTTTTTGTGTTTTTTATTTTTGGTATTATTTTATTTAGTTTAATAGTTAATAAGTCATTATTTATTTAAGAGTTGTATATTCTTTTTAACAAATGTGGCTATTTCTAGAATATAAATTGAGGGTACCTAACCTAGGGTGAGGGTGAACACCATGTATCCATTACATAATTATTTTTTAGGGTTCCGTACCTCAAAAGGAAAAAACGGAACCCTTATAGGATCACTCGTGTGTCTGTCTGTCTGTCCGTCTGTCACAGCCAATTTACTCCGAATCTAATAGACCGATTAAGTTGAAATTTGGTACACATATGTATTTCTGTGACCCAAACACGAATATGTAACGTAAATAAATGAATTTTGAATATAGGGGTCACTTCTGGGGCGCAAACAAGAAAATTAAAAAAAAAAGTTTTGCTAACAGTACCGTGTGACATATCAAATGAAAGGGCTTGTTACGAGAATCTCAAATATATTTTTTATATAATTTTAAAATAAACACTTTTAAAGATATTTAATAAATTCAATGAAAATTGACCATTCCCCCCCCTTATCTCCGAAATTACTGGACCGAAAAATTTGAAAAAAATACAAAGTATGGCTCTTTACTCATAGATTACAGGAAAACCTATAAGAAGTCTATGGTCTTAAAATAACATGGTAAATCTCTCAATATTGTGCGTAAAAACTTACATTTCGTCGCTCGGCATCCAATAGGCCCATCTCTCTAGCTACTATAATATCATAATATCAAAAGTGTTTGACCGTCTACTTAATACACAAATAAATAAAACTGTAATTGTTCATGACAACCAATTCGGGTTTCAGCGTGGTTTGTCAACAGAAAGTGCAGTGTTGTGCATTAAGCATACTATCACATACTTACTATACACAGCGTGGGACGCCGATATATGCTAGCTTCCTAGATTTATTCAAGGCTTCTGATCTGGTTGCTTATGACGTATTGTGGAGAAAGATGGAGAAGGATAGGTTGCCAACGGAGCTTATAAACATTTTTAAATTGTGGTATAGTAACCAGATTAATAGTGTACTATGGGCTGGAACTTTTTCCAGGCCATACAGGTTGGAATGCGGGGTGAGGCAGGATTGGCGAGCTCAGCAGCACCAGAGTGGGTTGCTATTTAGATGGTATTTGTGTAAATAATATTAGCTATGCAGATGATATGGTGCTTCTGAGCGCGGCAATCTGTGGTCTCAGAATGTAATTGGTCGCCAAATGTGAGCAGTATGCCAAAACACATGGTTTGATGTATAACTCCAATAAGTCGGAGATCATGGTTTTTGAGGCTGGGGGTAGACCGGGTTGTACCACCTGTATTACTCAATGGGACTCCACTACAAAGAGTATTTACGTTTAAATATCTTGGTCATATGTTGACCCCTGACCTCAATGACGGACTCGATATTGAGCGGGAACAAAGAGCGTTGTCGGTAGTGTTGCCCAAATGCAAGAACAAGACGAGACTTAGCCAGTCTTGGTCTTGGTCTTGCGCCAATACACCTGGTCTTGGTCTTGGTCTTGGTCTTGCGCTCCCAGTCTTGGTCTTGGTCTTGGTCTTGCAGCAAGAGTCTTGCAAGTCTTGCAATTACCTATTAGTCTATTACTATTTATTAAAGTTTACTTTAAATCTTAGAAAAACGTATTAGAATTGGAACATTGTGAGCTTGAATTAACATAGCCATAGTAAAGATCAAGCAGATTAATAAATAACTGAAGATTTGATAAGAAATTCGAAAAATCAACTGACCTATATGTCGTTTTCCATGGAAGTAACTGTTTCTTAATAAACATTAAAAAGAAACTTATTTATTCTTTGGAACACCTGTAGGTACTCTTAAAAAAATTCGAAATTATTTTGCATGAGTATACCTACGCCCTATGGCGGCAATCAAATAGTGTCACAAATGTTATGATTTCGGCGTGGCGGCAACGATTGTTTTAGATTTCAAAAGAAGCCCCGGCGCGTGTATCATAACCATGTACTTCCGAAAAGCGGCAAATTTCTTTGAAAAGTAAGTACAAAACCTTTGATGCCGCATTATCAAAGTGCCGATGGTTAAAACATAACTATGCATGCACTCAGTTTGATTTTAATAGATATTTTTTTATTCGCTATGTTTATGGTATTAGTCGTAATGCGCATAGGTCCAGTTTTTCATATTCTTTGATACAGTTTTTTGCGTCTCATAGAATTCCTAAGCGTACCTACCTATACACCGAACTGTTACACCTAACTACTCAGTGAAATAGCGCTAAGTCCTAGCTGCAAGACGCAAGAGTCTTGCAGGCTATGTCTTGTTCTTGCTCAAGTCTTGCACGGTCAGTCTTGGTCTTGGTCTTGCTAAAAATACGCGGTCTTGTTCTTGGTCTTGGTCTTGCAAAAACGCAAGAACAAGACCAAGACTGCAAGACCAAGACTGAATTTGGGCAACACTAGTTGTCGGTAAGGGCAAACATGCTGGCTCGCAGGTTTGTACGCTGCTCACTTAAAAAGTCAAAATTACTCTGTTTCGAGCTTATTGTACAACGTTTTATACGTGCAGCCTGTGGGCTAGATATACCCAAAGGTCGTGCAACGCCCTTCGTGTCCAATACAATAACGCTTTCAGGGTATTGGTGGGGCTGCCCCGTTTTTGTAGCGCATCGGGAATGTTCGCGGACGCACATATTAATTGCTTTTACGCAACGATGCGAATGAGGTGTGCATCCCTGGTGCGCAGAGTACGGGCCAGCTCTAACAATGTCCTAAAAAAGATTACTAGCAGGCTGGATTGCATGTACATCAATCACTGCAGTGCCATCTGCCCATGGGGTGAAATAAATTTATACTAGATTACGTGGGGCACTCAGAAAGTTTTGTGATACTAGAAAAAAATATACTACAGGTTATAATTTTTTTTATTATATCTTTTCAAAGAACTCTCCATTAGCGTTTATACACAGTTTTATACGTCTAAACCAATTTTTATAACACGTCTTCCAGTCCGCATCAGACACCTCTCCAATCTCCTTCTCAAATGCAGCTAGTGCATCTTCAGGTGATGAAAACTGTTTTCCTTTGAGTTGATTTATTTTGGGGAACAAGAAAAATTCGCACGGAGCCAAATCGGGACTGTAAGGAGGATGATCGGTGTGCTGTCCAGAAAGTCCCTTGTTTTGAGCGCCGAGTGAGCCAGCGCGTTGTCGTGGTGAAGCAGTAGCCCACGGAGGCCAGTGTTCGGTCGCTTGCTGCTTGCAGTAGTAAAAACTTCTGGCAAACATTTGGTAACATACCATTCTGCTGAATGCAATCAATGCTTTGATGCTCCTTTGATCTCGTCAGGGTACTGATACCAGATAACCCGGCAAATAAAAAAAACTTGCGATCAAAATTTTGCCTGCACTTCTGGCTCGCTTCACTTTGGTAGGCGTTGGTTCATTTTGAAACAGCCACACGGTTTACTGACGCTTAATTTCTGGATCATATTGATAAATTCAAGATTCATCACCTGTAATGATATCTTAAACGCGCCGAGACGAGCCTGCTACAAATTTTGCTATCATGTCTCGGCACCATTCTACCCGAACCTCCTTCTGAGCCTGCGTTAGATTTTGCGGTACCAGAGTGAAACTATCTTCCATAACCGAAGATGCCTGTGTAGAATTTCATGCACACTTCCCGATCCAATTGGCAGTATACGCTGAACCTCTTCATATGTAATTCGCCTATTCTCTAGAATTAAATTTTTCACAGCCAGCACGTTTTGTTACGTAACAACCGTCATAGGGCGGCCACTTCTTTCTTTGTCCGCCAAAATTACTCGACCACGCATAAATTCATTGAACCAGCGGAAAACACTCGCTTTAGAAGGGCTTTTTTCTATGAACACCATTTGAAGTCTTTCAAACGATTCTTCTGGTTTTAGTCGACATTTGAAATCGTACAAAATCATCACGCAAAAATGTTCTCGTTGTAAATCCAGTTTTCAGTAAGAATTAAAGAAGTATTTTGATTTTGCTCGTAAAAAAATGTGGAGGGAATTTCGAATTTGGAATGATATGTTTTTTTGTAATAAATAGTCATATTTTTAATTGACATCAAAACTAGCCAGTATCCTATAGACAAAAACTGTTAGTCGCAAAACTTTCTGAGTGACCTGGTAAAATAAGCTAACATAGTTCATAAGTTTACTAACACAATGAGTCCTTGTTACTTGAATAAAGAAAAATATCTGGATGTCCATTTTTTTTGAACGACTTTATCTATAAATGAAACCTAGCTGGATCGATTTATCACTCCCGAAACCCCCTGCATACTAAATTTAATAAAAATTCTTGGAGCCGTTTCCGAGATTCAGATTATATATAAATACAAGAATTGCTCGTTTAAAGGTATTAGATTTAGATTATTATTATATTAATACCGCGAATGTGAAGTTTTTAACGAAAATCAGATTTTTGTTTTATTTCATTCTACACGTTGAAATAAGTGATCCTGCAATTTAAAAAAAAACGTAAAAATGTCATATTCGCGGTATTGGATGCCGAGCGACGATTTGCAGTTGGGATGTATGGGAGAACATGTTTTTCAACTACAATGTTAAGTTTGTTCTTGGGATAAATAAATTCATCTCAACTACGGAACCCTTCATTGTGCGTAGTCCGACACGCACTTGGCCGGTTTTTCTGTCATTGCTTCATTTTTATTTTTACCTATTGTGGTATAGTAATCTTATTCCAGGTGCATCGTTTTCACATATAATTAATGTATAAAAAATATTGTAAAACATTTTAAAAGAGTAACGGTGAAGTTTCTTGCCCATTCTTCTCCATACGAAAACTACCTTTTGGAAGGGGCTACTAGAATCAATTCTATTTTTTGTTTTTGACGTTCAAAAGTGCCTTTTTGTGCCTAATTGAAATAAATTATTTGACTTTGACTTTGACTTTAACGTTAGGATTTTTGCATTGATGAAGTGGGGTTGCAGTTATCTTTAGGTTTTATATGATAAATTATTCGTAGACATTTCTTTTGGGCAATAAATAAGTCTTTAGCATCTACACTGTGCTCCCAAAGGATGATTCCGTAACGTAGCCATGCGTAGGCATACGCATAGTATGCAGTAAGAGCACAGTCTTTTTTTGTGTTTGATTTGAGCACACTAAGACCATATGAAAATGTATTACAAATTTATGTAAGCGGGCACGCCCTTTATGCCTGAAGGCTTTTATTTAGATATTTAGTTCTGTTTACGTTTAGTTTTTTTTTTTTTAGATTCTGCTTGAGTATAGTTCTCGATGTTTTTGGTTGGTATATTGGCGTGTGCTAGCTGACATATGGCCAGTAATTTATAATTAAGATAGTGTTTTGTGTTGCATAATAATTTTGCATACTATTGTATAGAATCATTATATTTTTCTAACTTGAACAGACACCTATGCTGCTGGGGAATTTGTTGCGCCACTTCTTCTTCCCAGCTAAAGGCACTAGGAAGTGGTGAAGGGTGGGTTTTTGGGGGACTGTCTTATGTAATTTTGACGTTCGAAAAGTGCTGATTCTAGTTTGTATAAATGACTTTTGAATTTTTTGTATTGTGATAGCTTTGTTTTAATTTTGTCTACATGTTTTTTCCAATTTAAATGAGTTTCCAGTAACCTAATAGAATTCAATTAAATTTTAATATGGTTATTGTTATTGAGTATTTTTTTTGCTTTTGGTAGGGTTTGAATTGTTTTATTATATAGATGCAGATAATGAACATAATCTTTATCTACCAACCCTGGTCCATATCCTAAAATAAATATGGGCAACTAGCTTCATTTTTCTGACTGACCGACCCCTTGACAAATTCAAAAGTACCTGTAATTGGATTATTTGAAATAAATGCTTTGAGTTTGAGTTTGAGTTTGATATCTTTGTCTTTGAGAATCAAGAGACTAAAGATTATAATCCAATCGGACATTTTAATATAAGTACCTGGTGGGCATTTGATATGACCTTTGTCTTATCCATGTTCATTATTTCGGAGGCTCTACTGAGGTCATCGAGCATTGTACTGAGTTCCTCCATGGTCTCAGCCATGATAACTATAATGTCGTCGGTAAACCGAAGATTAGTGATATACTCGCCATTGATGTTGATGCCTAGCCCTTTCCAGTCCAGAACCTTGAAGACATCCTCCAGAGTAGCGGTGAACAGTTTCGGAGAGATAACGTCTCCCTGTCTCACACCTCGCTGAAGAAGGATAGGTTTCGAGGTCTGGTCCTGGAGTCGGACTCATATAGTGGCGTTTTTGTACAGATACTTTAATACCTCTATTTACCTATAGTCAATTTGGCACCATTGAAGAGACTGTAGTACAGCCCATGTGTCGATCGAATCGAAGGCTTTCTCGTAGTCCACAAACGCTAAGCAAAGAGGCAGGTTATACTCTTCGGTCTTCTGTATAACCTGCCACAGCGTATGTATGTGGTCTACAGTGCTAAAGCTTTTACGGAATCCAGCTTGATCGGGCTGGAAGTCGTTAAACCTGCGCGCGAGACGGTTCGTGATGACTCTTGAAAACAGCTTGTAGACATAGCTCAGAAGTGTGAAGTTCTTAAGCAGGGCATTGTCGCCCTTTTTAAATAAGAGTACTACCATACCTCTGTTCCATGCCTGTGGCGTTTGACCCTCGAGTATGATGGAGTCGAACAGCTTCTGGAGGGCCCTAATAACGGATTTTTCACCGGCCTTCAGGAGTTCGGCCGTAATCACCCGGTTGTTTTTAAGTTGTTGCAGAGCCATCCTAATCTAGTACAAGCTGACGTCCGGGATGTTTTCGGTATAGTGTTGGGTCAATCCAGCTCTTGGGTCGTTTGCCAGATTTGTAACAGGGTTACTGGTTGACGTGTATAACTGTCCAATGAAACTCTCTAGTACAACATAAACTTACAATATTGTTAATTATTAAAATAACGATTTACGCAGTATTTTATTCATTAGCTATTCTCGTAATTTTTTATGCTATCGCGCCTTTTTTGCTGATTTTTGACGAGTGACCACAATAAGTAAATAAAATATAATGTTTTTGTTTAGAGACATCATTGAATCATTACATAGGTAGTTATTAAACTGTTGGTGCCATTTAATCCGCGCCAGGTTAAAGTTAAAAAAACACCATTACCAATGAACTTAATTAAGTACTTAGGTTTAGGTACTTAATTATTATTATACACCGTGACTTTCAAAAGAGACTCTGGAGCTTATGACGGAACGACGTGAAAACCCACCTATCACTTCGTCAGAACAACGGGCACTCAACAAAAATATAAGAACACTGGTACGACGCGACTTCCGACGCACGGTGGGCTGAAAATCGGCTTTCATAGACTTAGGGATTTCAATTTGCAAGTGCTTGATTTTATGCTGGATATCGCTTCTATTAGTCATTATTATGTACAAAAATGACACCCGAGTTAATTCTGCCCAAAAACGAAGGAAATATATTTTTTTTTACGAAAAATTTGTATGAAGCTAGTATGAAAAATCTAATTATCTCCTAAACGGCATGTTTAACCGTAATATCCTTGGAGTTGGTCATAGTGCTAATTATTTATGATTTTTTGGTTGCCGATTTGACGAAAAATTTCATGCCGTTTTTTTTTTTAAATCGTCAAAATATTTTTATTTGTTTTTACATATGAAACGATTCCTTTTAGTGTTTATGTTGAAGAACACGGACTTTTAACTACACCTAACATAAAATAGCATCACTCCTATATTTCCGAAGGAGTTGGCAGAGGTTTATAGTACACCCACACGTAGACAACTATGTTTGAGCTAGATATTTATCAACACATCATGAGTTTTAAAACTTTTCATACAACCAAATTACCAATTGTTTACTCTTCTAATGAGTCCGAAAAGAAGTGATTAAGTAACTACACTGATTAGGTCTTCTAATGAGTCTTTATAGGTGATTTAATGATTTTCAATATCTCACGACAATGCCAACTATGGATTACATTCAACTTTTCCTGATAAGTAAGCTAATTTGTTAATTAGCAGTGCTATGAGTTCTAAGAATAGTTAGTGACAATTATAAATTTTCATTAGCTAATGAGGACATAACTAATGAGGGTAGTTACCTAATTATTGGCGTTTTGCAATAAAAGGGCTAAAGTTTTGTTTTATAATTTAGTTTGTTCACAACTGTGTAACTGCTAACACTAAATCTGCGACTGTAAAATCTTAGAATGGAAAGTTTAATCACCAATTTAAACTTGTTTGTTCTTCTACGAAGTGAGAGTACTTCATTTGATCATGAAGTATTGTTCAGTGCAGTTGTATCCCGCATAGGCGATTGCCTGTCTGACGAAGATCGTGTTGTTCTCAAAGAATTTTGTCGGAGATTTACGCGAGCCGCTTTACAAAGGTGGCAGAAATCCAACCGATTCCTTGATAATTTCAGGAGAAAGTACGAGAATTGGTTGGGAGCAAATATTGATTGGCCGAGTTTTGTGCAAACTTTAGTTAATCAAGAACCAAGTGTTGATGAGATACCAAGAGCGCCCTCAGTCTCTCCAGAACCGTCGACATCAACGTCCTTTGGAACAATGACGAAAAGATCCCGTAAACCATTCGAAGATCTGGGAAGTAAACAAAAAAAGAGAAGATCTGATGAACACACAGGCGAAGATTCCAGTGAATTGGCATATGCAGCTGCAGCACGTTTAAAAGAAGAAGGGCATGGAGATATCGCCTCTGTCATCGAATACATGATGAAAAATCCTGAAGCAGCGCTAAATTAAATGAAACGCTTAAGAAACCAGCGAAAACAATCATATTTACGCCAGAAAAGGCGCTTGGATTGCTTCTTTCGCTAAAACTCTCAAAGCGGCAATATATTACGTTGCGAGAGGCTGCCATTCGGGAAGGTGCTAAGGATATTTATCCATCTTACTATAAAGTGCAACAAACTAAGCTTGATTGCTACCCTCCGAAGCAATCAGTGACAGTTACTGATTCATCGGCTAGGATTACACTTCAAGCTTTACTTGATATCACAGTTACAAGAATCCTTCAAAGCCTTTCTAAGGAAGAGCATAACAAGCAGTTGAAGCTGATATCCAAGTGGGGATTTGATGGTGCTTCTAACCAAAGCCGATACAAGCAGAAAATGGAGGGTGAGGAAGATGACTCGAGCATTTTCATGACCTCCTTGGTGCCACTAAAACTGACAGATGGAGACAACATCTTATGGACGAACCCAAAACCATGCTCAGTTTTGTATTGTCGTCCAGTTCAGTTTACTTTTGTAAAGGAGAGTGAAGCAGTTGTCCTTGAGCTGAAAAAACAAATGGATGAAGAAATTGAGGCCCTTATCCCCACAGAGTGCAATAATAATAATAGGGTGACTCATGAACTAATGATGACGATGATCGACGCTAAAGTTTGCACTTACCTTTCTGAAGCTAGATCAAATGCATCGTGCTACCTGTGCTTAGCAAAGCCTACAGAAATGAACCGCTTAGATGCTGTAACATCAAAAATTGTGTGTTCTGACCTGTATGAATTTGGCTTGTCATCCCTACACGCCCGTATAAATTGTATGGAATGTCTGTTACACATTGCATACAGGCTCGACTTCAAACGGTGGGCAGCAAGAAGTGATGAGAACAAAGAAATGCTACAGACAAGGAAGAAAATAATTCAAAATAAATTCAAAGATGAGCTCAATCTCTTGATTGATATAGTAAAACAAGGCTCAGGAACCACCAATGACGGGAATACTGCAAGAAAATTCTTTGAGTTTCCTAATAAAACCGCAGCTATAACCGGTTTGGATGAAGACCTCATCAAAAGATTTGCTGTAATTTTACAAGCAATTACATCTGGAGAGCAGGTCGATATAATAAAATTTAGAGATTATGCCCGCAAAACAGCAGAAAAGTACGTATTATAATACGACTGGTACTACATGTCGTCCACCGTTCATAAATTATTAATCCATGGGGCTGACATAATCGAGAAAAATAATATTGTGCCTATTGGGACTCTCTCGGAAGAAGCCTCAGAGTCTCGAAACAAAGATTTTAGGAGGTTTCGAGAACATCATTCGCGGAAAAGAAGCAGGCAGGATTCCAATCAAGACATTTTAAATATGCTTGTTGTTTCTTCGGATCCTTTGCTAAGTGCACAAAGGCCTAAGTTAGATGCCAAGAAAAAGCAGAGCTTTTTTGCTGAAACTCTTGACTTAATTCAATTTCAGGAAACTGAGTTCGAGTTTTTGGATATATCCAATCTGGATGCTGACTCAGAATTGGAGTCTGACAACGGGAGTGATAAGGAAAATTTGTAAAAAAAATATTTATGTAGGTACATATTTGTAAATTTGTAGTATTTGAGTGTGTTTGGGTTTTTTTTGTAATATTTAATGATATTTTGTCTTTTTTTATTTATTTTACTTTATTTTACAAATGGCTAGTATTAATTCCTTAAATTAAATTATTTTGTACATAATATAACTTTATATGTTACTTAAATAAGAGTTTGATAATCTTTTTTTATTTAAATTAATAAAAATGTGTCAAAAAACAGCATTTTTTATTAATTTTTTTTTGTTTTGTGTTTTTAATATTTGGGTTAATAACATTTCGAACTTTTTAACTTGGACACTAAAAGGGATCGTTTTACATGTAAAAATAAATAAAAATATTTTGACGATTTTTAAAAAAAAACGGCATTAAATTTTTCGTCAAATTGGCAACCAAAAAATCATAAATAATTAGCACTATGGCCACTTCCAAGGATATTACGGTTAAACATGCCGTTTAGGAGATAATTCGATTTTTCATACTAGCTTCATACAAATTTTTCATAAAAAAAATATATTTCCTTCGTTTTTGGGCAGAATTAACTCGGTTGTCATTTTTGTACATAGTAATGACTAATAGAAGCGATATCTGGCAAAAAATCAAGCACTTGCAAATTGAAATCCCTAAGTCTATGAAAGCTGATTTCCAGCCCACCGTGCGACGCTCCAATACGCGCTCTATAGAGAAAGCGATAGAGCAAAATCGGGGGTCGAAAGTGTTCGTCCAGTCACTCGGGAGGAGCCACCTGACGAAGTTGACCAAACCCAGTGGGGATATCGCCGTTTCGAAGCCGCTGATCCTTTTGGAAGTAGAAAACTTCTACGGCCAGTTGTACGCATCGCACGCATCGCACCTGATCCCGAAAATGAGGATTTCAGAGCCACTTTAACCCGCCATTTCACGGAAGACCTGCCAGAAGTCAGCCAAGACGAAATCGAGGCGGCTCTTAAACAGCTTAAAAATGAAAAAGCTCCTGGTGAGGACGGGATAACGACCGAGCTCCTGAAAGCTGGAGGAAGTCCTGTACTGAAAGAGCTTCGGGAGCTCTTCAACTCTGTCCTGTTCTCTGGGAGAACTCCAGAAGCGTGGCCAGAGAGTGTGGTCGTTCTCTTCTTTAAGAAGGGTGATAAGACTCTTTTAAAGAACTACAGACCCATTTCGCTCCTTAGCCACGTATATAAGTTGTTTTCAAGAGTCGTTACGAATCGTCTAGCGAGAAGACTCGACGAGTTTCAGCCACCGGAGCCGGCTGGGTTTCGAGGAGGATACATCACCATAGACCACATTTACACAGTGCGACAAGTTATACAGAAGTGCGATGAGTATAATCGGCCACTGTGTCTTGTGTTTGTGGACTATGAGAAGGCTTTTGACTCTATCGAGACCTGGTCTGTTTTGGAGTCTCTGCAGCAATGCCAAGTCGACTGGCGATACATCCGAGTGCTGAGATGTCTTTATGAAAACGCGACAATGACCGTCCAAATATAGGATCAGCGTACTGAACAAATCCCCCTGCGTCGAGGGGTGAGACAAGGGGATGTAATTTCCCCGAAATTGTTTTTTAACGCATTGGAGGATGTGTTTAAGACGCTGAACTGGGAAGGGCGTGGCATTAACATCAACGGCGAGTACATCTCACACTTGAGATTTGCAGATGACATCGTCATACTGGCCGAATAGCTGCATGACGTACAGCAGATGCTGGACGGCCTAGTTAATTCTTCTGTACGCATTGGTCTCCGGATGAACTTGGACAAAACCCAGATTATGTTCAATGAACACGTCACTCCGAGGCCGATTGCTGTCAATGGCGGTGCTCTCGAGGTTGTTCGAGTATATGTTTACCTCGGGCAAACTCTGCAGTTTGGTAAGAACAAATTTGAGAAGGCTAACAGAAGAATTCAGCTGGGCTGGGCAGCGTTTGGGAAACTTCGTCGAGTCTTCTCGTCGCGTATCCCACAGAGCTTAAAGACGAAGGTCTTCAATCAGTGCGTCCTGCCTGTTATGACCTACGGAGCCGAAACGTGGACACTCACGGTAGGGCTGGTCCATAAATTTAAGGTTGCCCAGCCATCTATGGAGCGGGCTATGCTTGGAGTCTCTCTGAGGGATCGAATCCGGAACGAAGTGATCCGGCAGAGAACCAAAGTTATCGACATAGCTCACAGAATTAGCAAGCTGAAGTGGCAGTGGGCCGGCCATATCAGCCGTAGAACCGATGACCGTTGGGGTACACGTGTTCTTGAGTGGATACCGCGAATTGGCAAACGTAAGGTAGGACGCCCTCAGGCTAGGTGGAGTGACGACCTTTGCAGGGTGGCTGGTAGCAGCTGGATGAGAGTTGCCGAGAATCGAGCTGAATGGCGTGCAATTGAGGAGGCCTATGTCCAGCAGTGGACTGCTATAGGCTGATGATGATGATGATGATACACATTTTAATCGTCTTACAAAAGTAGCCCACTTCATGTATCTACTAAACATTCATTAAAAAAAAAATACACCGGTGCCGATTCTCTTGTCACAAATGCCTCTAAACTAGACTAAAAATCACTAAAATTTAGTTTATTCCTGTCAAACGACGATTTCCCACTCTGAAATAGACTAAAGTGAACTTAACTATATTTTAGTTTGACAGCACTAAGATGGCACTGAGATTTAGTGAAAATGGCATTTTTTCAATTCTGAATTTGACGTTTTTCACCTAAAAATTTGCACCTGAAGTCGAGGTGTCAATTTAAAAGTTCATGACAACCAATTTTAATCCACATATTTTTAATCGCGATTACAAATAGTTAGATTTAGTTAGACAATTAAAAAATTTAGTTGAAAAAACGTCAAATTCAGAATAGCAAAATTGCCATTTTTACTAAACTAATATCTCAGTGCCATCTTAGTGCTGTCAAACTAAAATATAGTTAAGTTCTGTCACTTTAGTCTATTTCAGAACGAAAATTGTCGTTTGACAGGATTAAACAAAATTTTGGTGATTTTCAGTTTATAGGCATTTGTGACAAGAGAATCGGCACCATTGGATAGATGAAGTGGACTGCTTTTGTAAAACGATTAAAATGTTGTAGTGACCACATACATAACGCATCAACACGTCCGACCGCGCCGTCGCGGTCGGACGTGTTGATGCGTTATGTATGTGGTCACTACATTACTCCCCCGCCAGCGAAGCGTACAGGTGGTTTTGATACTCTGCCTGTTCTTGTTATATGAGCGTAAGTTTGTGTTGCTTCTTGCTCCGGACTTAGATAATAGGCAGGCTTCAGTCTATCAATCGATATGTTCGAGCTGCTGTTCTTCATCTGCACTTCAAAATATTTGTCGAAGCGGGCGATGACTCGATACGGACCGTTGTAAGTTGGTGATAACGGCTTGCGGACTGCGTCGTTGCGTATGTATACGTGCGTACATGTATATAGGTCGCCGTGAATGAATATTGCACGATGTCTGTTGGTACTATCACGTTGTACTTGTGCCTTCTTCAGTGCTTCGCTTAGGTGGCTCATGAAGTACGATGGATTGTGATGCGATGTCGTAGCTTCATCATAGAACTCTCCAGGCAATCTTAGCGTTTGTCCGTACAATAACTCGCCTGCACTAGCTCCTATGTCTTCTTTATAAGCCGCGCGTAGGCCCAATAGTACAGTAGGCAAGTCGTGCGCCCAGTTGGCCGTGTTAAGTTTTGCTGCGAGTGACGTTTTTAATGAGCGGTGCCAACGTTCGATCATTCCGTTGGACTGAGGATGGTATGCTGTAGTCCGTATGCGTTCGATACCCATGCGATGCATTAACTTGTTGAACAGCTCGGACTCGAATTGCCCACCACGGTCTGTTGTTATTGTTGCCGGACAGCCGTATCTTGAGATCCAGACTTCGTAAAACGCGTTGGCTACCTTCTCTGCTGTTATTTCTTCGATTGCTTGTGCTTCTGGCCACTTTGTAGCTCTGTTGCAGACATGGCGTACGCCACCTGCGGCGTCGTGGAGATCATTAGCAGAATCATCGGACAGACACAACCGGCCAGCGTCGGATCAAGCTAGCGACTGAGCGCGCGCGCAGCCGCAGGGTATATTTATAGATGTCGCGTTTCACACCAAACCAAAGATCAGCAAGGCAGGAACGAATCCTATGCATTGCGTGCGTCGAGTCCTGATTGGTTGATTATGTTTTTACTATGTGTGCCTTACACCACAAAATACATTGTAATATAAAACTATATAATCTGGTCAAAATAAATAAAATTATTCATTATCGTCATTTGAGTATTATTTCCACATCCAACAAGTATCTCCTACAATGTCACGGTGTATTCACATTTTATTACAGTGGCTTATTTCCATACAGTAATATTGCCAAATTAATCAAAATAGGTAAATATTTGACAGCTATTTATGACGTTGCCAATTTTTTGGATAAACCCTCTTAAAGCCTCGTGCAGACTGGCGCGACGCGACACCGGTAATTGCTCTACCGTGAAGTTTTCTTAGAAATTCTAAAATTCAAAAGTCATTTATTCAAATTAGGCACTATTTTTTGGAACGAAGTTCTTTAACGCGGCTTGTTTTCTTCACGCTAAAAAGTGTTAATACTTGCGACTGTCTTCTTCTAATTCCTTGAGAAAGAAAGAGAGTGAGAAATTCAAAAATTCAAAATTCAAAAGTCATTTATTTAAACTAGGCTGAGAATCAGCACTTTTCGAACGTCAAAATTACATAAGACAGTCCCCCAAAAACGCCCACCCTTCACCACTTCCTAGTGCCTTTCGCTGGGAAGAAGAAGTGGCGCAACAAACTCCCCAGCAGCACAGCTGTCTGTTCAAGTTAGAAAATAATAATTCTATTCAATAGTATGCAAAATAATTTACATTACGCAACACAAAACATAATTTAAATGATAAATTATTGGCCATATGTCAGCTAGCACACGCCAATATACCAACCAAAAACATCGAGAACTATACTCAAGCAGAAATAAAAACTAAACGTAAACAGAACTAAATATATAAATAAAAGCCTCCAGACATAAAGGGCGTGCCCGCTTACATAAAGCTGTAATTAGAAGTTATAAATGATAAACTAGGACCATCGAGGTAAAAAATAAATAAACAGTTAATTACTAGTTACAATAACAAAACCATGATCAGCAAGACGACCAGTCACCACAAGCAGCACCCGTTCAAATTGTTTTAGAGTCGCGTCGCTGCCTACTCGAGGCTTAACTCTCGCTTTATTCTCATGGGGGTAGGCAGACACTACAGAACGCCACCTGCTACGATCCTTACATACTCCTTTTGCCTCGTTTACGTTCATACATCTGGTCATACACGCACGTCCGCGTCGCCTCGCCACCTGTTACTACGCACCTGACCTAGTTTAGCCTACTTACTGCTAAACTAAGCCTCCAGTCCTCTCTAACCCTAATTTCCACAAACGTCATAAAAAAACGTGTGCGGTCGGAGGACCACTGTCAGTAACGAAGTTCTTCCTCACGTATGATTTAAAACAAAAACAAAATTTTTGCAGCCGCCATCTTGGATTTATATTTTGACCTCACTATCGGCTTTAGCACCCTCGAAAACTATGAAAACGACACACATGACGAAAAATTTGAAAACTTTCGTAGCCGCCATCTAGAATTTTCATTTTAAAATATAAAATATAAAAAATCTTTATTACTAGAAGAATGGGTACAGTAAATCTCCTTGTACAAATGTGGTCTTATATAATGTGCACTTAGGTGTCAAAGGAGTGCTTTGGCACTCGTACTAGGATTACCCTGTATCACGAATGCCATCACCTTCCTCCGGACCAACTAGGATAGTTATTTAAACTTATAATTAAATTTTGCATAAATTTTAAACAAAAATACAATTAATTAATACTAACAAGGATAAAAAAAGGAAAATGAAAAAATAAAATAATAAAAAAGGAGTATGTGTGCGTGTGTGTATTAGGGTGTGTGTGTGTGTTTGGTAGTGTGTGTCCAGAAGGTATGAGTGAGTATGCTTTGTTGAAAAGTCAGTTAACCCACTAATTGTATAAGTCTCTCAGATTCTTCGTAGGTGAGACCTTTCAGCCAGTTACTTACAGCGTCCCTGCATTGCTGTCGGGTAAGTATTTTGACCTCACTATCGGCTTTTGCACCCTTGAAAACCATGAAAACGATACACTTGATGAAAATTTTGAAAATATTCAAAGCAGCCATCTTGGATTTTCATTTTGACCAAATTCACACTTTCTCTCTCCCATGCAGTGTACCGATGTGTACAATTTTATCCCACGATACTGTAATCACTTTATTTTTTTCTTTTGTTTTTTTCTGCCGACGTTCTCTCTCTTTGCGTTATGCTCGTGAACGGGTGCTGCTTGTGGTGACTGGTCGTCTTGCTGATCATGGTTTTGTTATTGTTACTAGCAATTAACTGTTCATTTATTTTACCTCGATGGTCCTAGTTTATCATTTATAACTGCCAATTACAGGTTTATGTAAGCGGGCACGCCCTTTATGCCTGGAGGCTTTTATTTAGATATTTAGTTCTGTTTACGTTTAGTTTTTTTTTTTTTTTTTAATAATGCTTGAGTATAGTTCTCGATGTTTTTGGTTGGTATATTGGCGTGTGCTAGCTGACATATGGCCTATAATTTATCATTTGAATTATGTTATGTGTTGCATAATGTACATAAGTTATTTTGTATACTATTGTATAGAATCACTCCCCAGCGTGCTGCTGGGGAGTTTGTTGCGCCACTTCTTCCCAGCTAAAGGCACTAGGAAGTGGTGAAGAGTGGGCGTTTTTGGGGGACTGTCTTAATGACTTTTGAATTTTGAATTTTTGAATTTCTCACTCTCTTTCTTTCTCAAGGAATTAGAAGAAGACAGTCGCAAGTATTAACACTTTTTAGCGTGAAGAAAACAAGCCGCGTTAAAGAACTTCGTTCCAAAAAATAGTGCGAATTAAGATCCTGCTCCTTCTCTGTGCACGTGGTGCGATTGTGGCTTCACTTCCACCTGACATTAGGGACTGCCAAACTGTTGCAGCTTTATCTTTCTACTTCGTCATAGTTGCAGCATCCTCATTCCTCACACACTTTTTTTTTTTTTTTTTTGGTTCGGCAATTATCCAATAACTTCTCCCGCTCTGGGCGGAGCGGGAGGGCGTGTCAGACTCTTACTGACTAAAACCCACCCGTGTTCCTTCGGTTTCCCTGTTGCCGGGGGTCACGATTTCCCTATCGGTTTTCTTCGCAGCCCCGGCAGGCATCGGCCCTAGCGGACCCCGTCAATTCTGCTGACATCTCTTTGAGGCGCGCGTGGAACACAACGCGCCGTCGACCCGGGCATTGCTCACACACTTGACTTACTAATTGTATTTTTTTTTTTTGGAAAATGGTCTACTTTTACAATTTTTGTAAATATGTGAGCACCATGAATCTATCACATAATTAAATTATCTGTCGTTGCTTCATTTTTAGGGTTCCGTAGTAAACAAGGAACCCTTATAGTTTCGTCATGTCTGTCTGTCTGTCTGTCCGCGGTCTAGCTCTGAGGCCCTTAGTACTAGAAAGCTGTAATTTGGCATAGGTATACATATTAATTACGCCGACAAAGTGGTAAAACAAAATCATGAAAAACATTTTTTTAGGGTACTCAATTTTTTTGTAAAATTTTTATGGGCCTGTTTGAAATAAATTATTTGACTTTGACTTTGATCATCAGCCGAAAGACGTCTACTGCTGGATATAGGCCACCCCCAAGCACCGCCACTTCGACCGGTTCTGTGCTTCTCGCATCCAGTTCTTCACCCATAATTGCTTTTTATGTATTTATTATTTTATACTACATTATAGGTTTACAAAGTATTCTTTTTATTTTATTATTTATTTATTTAATTTAACAACATTGGTCCAATGGTTAGTACATAGAAGAAACTTATCAACTAAGGTTTAGTATTTATTAAATGTGTATGTTACGGCTAAAACCCGAAGTGCGGCTACACCTAGTTTTAGCCGGCTAGAACTAGGTGCGGCCGGTAGCAGTTGGTTAAACTTGCCTAAATGGACCCTGGCACTCGCCGGCCGCTGCCGCGGCACCGCTCGCTTCGCTCGCTCGGCTCGTGCGGTGTGTTATGTGGTCACAGTTCTAACCTAACCTAACCTACCTTTCAGCCATTTTCATTTGCTACAACTAACTTTAACCAACTGCTAACCGCACCAAGTTCTAGTCGGCTAAAACTAGGTGTAGCCACACTTCGGGTTTTAGCCGTGACATATACATAATTATTATTTATCCCTGCCGCACGAGCAACCTGACAGTGTCTCAGTATTGGTGCATCATGCTGTTCAGCTAGGGTTTTCAAAATACTGTTGCTGCTCGCCCTCATTCTGCTTATTAAGGATGCGGCCTTCTTCCTCATAATGGCGTAAAAGTCGTCAGTTCGTGCTAGAGCCAACATGCTAGACGCGCTGCAGAACCGGGACAACCTCAACAGCACCCTGAAGCCGTTATTATATTGCACACGCAGAGCATCTAGAGCCCTCTGCGTACCGTTGACCCACAAACTGCCCGTGTGGAACCCTTGACAATAAGCTTTAAACAGAGTTATTTTGACCTCATTACTACAACGGGCAAATCTGTGAGCCACCATGACTTTAAAAAAAAGGAGGAGGTTCTTAGTTCGTCGGGATATTTTTTTTTATTTTTTATTTATATTCCCCGATTAGTACTCGAAGACGGCTGGACCGATTTGAAAAATTATTTTTTTGTTTGAAAGGGTATACTTCCAAGTTCGTCCCATTGTCATTTGGTCACTATCTGATGATGGAATCTTGGAGAAATCGAGGGAACTCTTCAAATATTATACGCACATCTATAGCGATTTGGGTATTTTTGATGAGCAGTTGACTATTGTAACTTAGATAAATTGCAAACCAACCCACTAAAAAGTGAAAAAAAAAACTTTTTTACAAAAAATACAACCGACTTCCAAACTACAAGGTGAAAAATAACTTTAATTTCAGAAGTCGGTGCCTTTAGATCAGTATTTTAATTTTTTGACACCGACTTCTGAAATTAAAGTTATTTTTCACTTTGTAGTTTGGAAGTCGGTTTTAATTTTTGTTAAAAGTTTTTTTTTGATGTCCCATAACTCTAGGGTATTCATCAGACCATGTTAAAGAATCAATATAAATTATTTTTCAGTAACAATTTTTTTTTCGTTTTCCTTTTTTATTCAAAATAGGTTGGTAGGTAGGATGTATCTAATAGTAAGTTTCATTGATAAGTACGAGTAAATTATTTTCTTTTTTTCATATTTAAAGCTAATTTGAAAAAGTTACGATTATTTAATTAGATTAATTACATAAAAGTACTTAGACATTAATTTTTGAAATTAAATAAAACAATTTTATATAATTTTGATAAAATTAGATAAAATTATATAAGATTAGATAAAGTTAAATATAGTTGGGATAAAATAAAAACCCGCAGGGCAGCATGTGGCAAGCTGTTGGGCAGTAGTGACCCCACGGACCCTATCTTCCGGGAGAAGTCTTGTTCCTCACCTCTGGCTTGCCTTTATTGGCCGGCTGGAGTGAACACTGACGAGGAACGGAGCTCCCACCTCATTCTTGTCTTTATTGGTCGGCTTGAGTGGAGATTCGCAAGAGCAAACGTGCTCGGAGGAAAGAAATATTCCAGTAAGTTCTAGTAGGGATCTTGACCATCTTCCGGGCTCTGGGACAGTTCTGATAGCCGTGGAATACCTCTCCACTCCTCAAGCTCCTCAGGATATGTTGCCCCCTTGTCGCTACGTCACTATGTACTAGCAACAGTTTCCAGGGGGTCATTATTGAGTGTGCAAGTCACCCCCTGCCATTTTATCCGTGTATTTATAAAACATTGATCAGGCAAGGGCTATAGTCCTTCCATAGTTCCAGGTAACCAGTTCACTTTAGCCACCCAAGCCCATAGTCCAATATCTTTGTTTCCATTTCCTGCAATAGTCCTTCACCAACCAAGGGTTGTCCTTGGTTGCGCACTTGCTTAGTACATACAGGGATAATAAAATTGTCGATTGGTTCGAATGAATCCTCTGCGATTTGGCTTCGGCCTCTTGTAGGTACGCCTTGTGTGTCAAATGTGTCAAATGCCAAATACTAAAATATAATAATAATAATATAGATGACACTTAGGTACATACTTATTGCTCTGTTGGTTCTAAAATAGAAAAATAGCTTGAAGCATCGCAGCTCAGCGTTCTGAAGTGAATGTACCGCAGTCGGGCGATCGGGCCCGTAAAGATACCACGCGCCGCGGAATTATACAAACGAGGAAAAAAATATTTACGACTCAGTGCAGTTTCGTAATAGTTTTCAGTGCAAAAAATTTTTTTTGTTAACTTTCTTTGTGTTTTTTTTTGTGGTGTTTTTTTTCTTGAAGTGTCTGTGTGGATTTTTTTGTGGAGCTCCTGTTTTTTAAACTGGAATTTTTCGTTGAGGTAGGTTTTTAGTTAATGTTTCTAATTTTTTCTTAGATGTCTAAGATGAAGGTTTTTTTTTTAAATTAAAAATATTATTAAATTAAAATTTACACCGTAAATACAAATTAAAGCATATTAATACATTAAAAAAAGACTATACTATAAAAATATTTGCATAAATTATTATTATTCGTACTCCGCCAAAAAATGATTCGATTTTTTTTTTGATTATTCCAAAAATCCGAATCTCGGTCACCACCTAGGTATTATTATAAAAATGGAGTAATATTAACCGTTTATTAAGACCGCATTTACATATGTTATGCATTATTATGTCATAATAATATATTTGCAGGTATGTCCGCTTTCACTTTTAAGGGGGGGAATTAGGGCAGTGTGCCACGAAAGTATCTTTAAGATGAACGATAATGCGTTTACTTGAGATTTACTTTCATTTTCTTGTAATGTACGCACGTATCTGCGGAGCTTTTGGAATAAAATATGTTCTTTCGAATAATCATGGATGGAAAATGCATTTTCCGTTGTAGTGAAAAAGAAAAATGATTATTCGAATATTTTTTTCTTTATTAATTATAAATTATTGCAGAATAATTAAGAAATATTTATTTCTGTCTTAAAAAATAATGACAAAAATCACATTGTTTAAAAATTATGGTGTCTAACCAAGGAGTATACTGTAACTAGGTTGTGGAGGTCAGATAGGTAGTGGCTTCATGTAAAATGCTGCCTGTAAAAAACTCAACGTGCAATTATGTAGGTGAAGTGAACTTGAAGTGAGATGACATATTATTCCACATAATTTTAGGGATTGACACTTTTGACAGCTCACTTCATCCAAAGTATTCACATTGATATTTTTACAGAATAGACCGGCTGATATATCTACTCCTGCATCCGGTTAGACTGGAAGCTGACCCCAATATAGTTGAGAAATAGGGAGGCAGATAATATTTAAAAAAAGGGTTGAGAATCAGGAATTGAAAAATAGGTTGCCAAACAACACTTTTTAAACGTCAAAGTTACAAATGACAGCTGTCAAAACGCCCGCCATTCCTAAATCCTAGTGTTTTAACTAGGAAAGAAGACTATCCCTGCAACAGGACGGTACCAAGCTGATATTCTATGTATTCAAGATTTTAAGAATTTCTGTTGAAAAAGCGAAAAAAAATCGTCTGTTCCCTACATTTTGACGAGTTATGCGAACATAAATGTAGGGAACAGCTGATTTTTTTCACGATTTCAGGTTTGGTCCCATAGTAAAAGTTGTTCATAATGATGAGTAAAGTCACGTGTTTATATTTGCGCACTGGATAAAAAATTACCCTGTATAGATTATTAAATTATAACAAAACTGAAGAGTATTATTGTTTCTTTGAACGCGCTAATCTCTGGAACTGCCAGTCAGATTAAAAAAAATCTTTTTGTGTTTAATAGACCAACTCTTGAGGAAGGTTATAAGCTATGTAACATCACGCTACAACGCTTAGGAGCCGAGCAAAGCGAAAACGAAGTAACAGCGCGGGCGGGCGATATGTCGAAATATCAAATTCAATTTGCCCACCCTTTTCCCAACTATGTTGGGGTCGGCTTCCAGTCAAACCGGATGCAGCTGAATACCAGTATCTCACATGGAGTGACTGCCTATCTGACCTCTACAACCCAGTAACTGGATAGCACGATACCCCTTGGTAAGACTGGTTGTCAGTCTTTCAGGCTTCTGACGACCCGTAACGACTGTCAAAGATCCACGAATGACAGCCGGGAACAACGGCTTAACGTGCTTTCCGAGGCACGGATGAGTCTCGGTATGTAAAGATTGTCACCCATCCACGGACCAACCCCGACAAGCGTAGCTTAACCTGATGGATCGACCTAGTGCGGCTGTTATAACTTAGCCACGAGCGATGCGTCGAAATATATAATTATGGTTTTGATCATATATTCTTATTTTAAAGCGGTGGAAGGGGTGTTGGAATTTAACCGTCTCTGTGGTCTAGTGTTGTGTTGTGTTGTCCCGGGTTCGATTCCCAGCGGGGCAAAATATTCTGCTCGGTTTGGTTGGTGGTAGGGCTTGTTCTAAGTCCGCCTGGCTAGCTACCACCATCTTATCTAAGTATGTCGCCATAACAACAATGTTAACAGCATTGTTGTGTTTCGGCAGTTAGAGGTAAGATAGCCAGTTCCTCTGTGGTTGAGGATTCCGGGTGAAGCTCGCTTCTACCTTCGGCCTGATCATCACTTACCATCAGGTGGGATGAAGACCGAAAGCTTCCCGATGTTTAAAAAAAACAACATACATAAAATCACGCCTGTAATCACCAAAGGGTTAGGCAGAGGTGTACCTATACTACACCCACATTTCGCCAGTTATGTTTAAGTCCCATGTAATAGGGGGCGAGCCTATTGCCATCAACCGGGCACAAATCCAGACTCCGGGCTGCTACTGAGAAATTCCATATGGAACAACCCAATAACACTCCCGACCCGGGAATCGAACCCAGGACCTCATACTCAGCAGTAGCGCTTGCGGCAACTAAACCAACGTGGCCAAAAAAAATTACACGAAAAATTAAATTCACGCGTACTAAGCCTCCGGTGAAGTGCTAATTACATAATCTGTGCCTAGGACAGCAGTCGGTAACAGGCGGACCGCGGTCCATTTCCGGACCTCGAAAGATCGGAACTTGGACCGCCAAATATTGTTAAAACTAGGTAATCAAATTTTACAAAAAAAAAAACTTCTTTACAAAAAACACAACCGACTTCCAAACTACAAAGTGAAAAATAACTTTAATTTCGGAAGTCGGTGTCAAAAAACTAAAATACTGTACCTAAGACACCGACTTCCGAAATTAAAGTTATTTTTCACTTTGTAGTAGTTTTTTGGAAGTCGGTTATATTTTTTGTAAAAATATAACCGACAAAATATAACCGATATAACGAAATTACAAACCAACCCACTAAAAAGTGCAAAAAAATACTTTTTTACAAAAAATACAACCGACTTCCAAAGTACACAGTGAAAAATAACTTTAATTTCGGAAGTCGGTGTCTTTGGATCAGTATTTTAGTTTTTTGACACCGACTTCCGAAATTAAAGTTATTTTTCACTTTGTAGTTTGGAAGTCGGTTGTATTTTTTGTAAAAAATTTGTTTTTTTCACTTTTTAGTGGGTTGGTTTGTAATTTATCTAAGTTACAATAGCCTTATGTCAACTGCTCATCAAAAATACCCAAATCGCTATAGATGTGCCTATAATATTTGAAGAGTTCCCTCGATTTCTCCAAGATCCCATCATCAGATCGTGACCAAATGACAATGGGACCAACTTGAAAGTATACCCTTTCAAACAAAAAATAATTTTTCAAATCGGTTCAGCCGTCTTTGAGTAATCGGGGAACATACATAGAAAACAAAAAAAAATGTCCCGACAAATTGAGAACCTCCTCCTTTTTTTTGAAGTCGGTTAAATTGAAAAACAAATACCGTTCGAGATTATCGGACGCCCACCTTGAAGACACTTCGCAGTAGCTGTTTTCCGCGTCAACCATTTATAAAAAACTGGCCTTTTGTGTTTTATAATAATTATCTTGTACATACAGGGTACGCGAAAACTGTTACCATGGATTCAGTACATGATTCTGAACCAGCCAGCGTTGAAGGAATTCGTCGGTTATTTAAAAAAAATCAGCTGTTCCATACATTTTGACCGTGAAGGTATTGCAATTTTCTATGAAACAGCAGATTAAAAAAAAAAAACAAAATCATGTCCTGAATCCATGGTAACAGTTTTCGCGTCGATGTCCCTGCCCCTGTTTTGTAGAAAAAAAAAATGACTAGAAAGCTTTATGAGTTTTTTTTTCTGGACCCCAATAAAGAATTTCAAAAGTATCCGGACCCCACTTAAAATTACTTTCCGACCTCTGACCTAGGACTTATAAAGTAACTTGAAAAGTGTGTGTACCTAAATGCTTAACTTTCATTGTAAAATGCGCGCGTGATGTTATGTTATGAATTTGCGCAATTCTAAAATCATGCGAGTTAAGCTAAAGTAATCCAGCGATGACCTCAATTAGACATCACATCATGGACTTACAAACGTGTCAAAATGCATTTTTCTGTAATTCTGTTAGCTATGCTAAATTCATCTTTTATCTATTTGACATTTTTTTATTGCATAGGTAGAGACATGGATTTAATTTATAATATATAAAACAACTCTGTTCTTGTATTGAACTGTTTTTCAGACATAAAACAATCATCCTAGCTAGACTATTAAACGAGCAATATTTGCATTTATAATCACATTCTCGAAAACGGCTCTAACGATTTCGATGAAAGTCGCAATATAAGGGTTACGGAGGCGAAAAATCGATCTAGCTAAGTCTCATATCTGGGAAAATTAGTTTTCTCCGTATTTTCAAGCGAGCAGAACTCGGTCGCTCAAAGTTTAAAATAAGATGGCTACATGGCAGCATAGTATTAGTAAGTACTATCATGACAGCATGGAATTAGTATGTACAAACATGGAATTAGTATGAACTTTTCTATATTATTAAATGAGCATTCTCTATTTTCACCAGAACAGAGCTCGGTTGACCAGGTACTAAATAATAATTCATGATACAAAAATTTTGATTGAAAACGAGGAATTTACTTAGTTCGAGTCAAAATTTTTATATTTTTTTTTATTTGGTTCCGTAACAGACATCTTTATTTCTTTAATACATTTCTTAAATATTTATTAGTCTTTATGGTTTAAAATTAATGAAACAGTTAACTTCTTATACCAAATCTTAATCTTTTTATATTATATCTACATTAGCTGACTCGTTAGACATTGTCCTGTCAAAATTTCGATTTTAAGGCTGTTCGAATTTTTCCTAAACCACCCCAGTATAGAGGTGAAAAAGACAAAAAAAAAATCTAATTGGTTGAGCTGTTTTCGAGTTTTTGCGAGACTAATGCACGGGAATTGATTTTTATAATAAATTGTCACGCCTCCCCCTTAAGAACTCGGCCTTTTTTATATTCGGATATTTTATGACCTAAAGAAGTAATAAAAGAATATGAATTTAAAAAAATATACCTCATTTCGCGAGTGTTCTGGCTAACTAACAAACTAATAAAATTAAAATATACTCAAACTCAAGGCATTTAATTTACAGACACATTTGAATTTTCAAGGAGTCGGTCAGTCAGAAAGATGAAGCTAGTTGCCCATTCCAAAGCGTAGTAGGTACCTATGGAGAAGAACGGGCAAGAAACTCAATGGACGCTGAAACGTTTTGAGGCATGGCAGATAAGAGTAATCTGCCATGCCTCAAAACGTTTCAGCGTGTGGAAGTGTTCTACTCTCGAATATTTTCCAACATAAAAACTTTTTTACAAAAAAAACAACCGACTTCCAAAGTTTTTATTTCTTGCTTTTTAGTGGGTCAATTTGTAACTTATCTAAGTTACATTAGCCTAATGCCAACTGCCAAACATCACCTTTTACAAAATATTGCTTTTCCCGATGCAGGGACGTTCATCGTTGAGGAGTTCGCCTGGTACTTCACCATCAGCTCTACTTCTCCATATGCATTGTGACGAGCATAAATTGCATTGCAACCAAATCAAAGTAATCGAATCGCAAACCGTAATAAAATACTTATTATTGAGTAGTTCCGGTGGCTATTTGTGGTCTTCATCATCAGTTCCACTTAACCAAATGGTGCTTTCCAAGAGCAACTGCACGAGTTACTATAAAAAATACCCAAATCGCTATAGGTTTGCCTATAATATTTGAAGAGTTCCCTCAATTTCTCTGGGATGCCATCATCGGATCCTAGTTTTCTTATCACCCTTGGGATATCTTCTTTCCAACAAAAAAATAATCATCAAAATCGGTTCATAAACGACGAAGTTATCCGCAAACACATTAAAAAAATATATTATATACGGTCGAATTGAGAAACCTCCTTTTCTTGAAGTCTGTTAATAAAAAACTAGAGACTCTTGATAAAAGATTAATATATTTTTAATAAAAAAATTACGGGTAGTGCTTTCCATTGGGAAGTTTCTATTTGTCGTCACGACACGACTCACGTCGTCACACACAATGGATCTAAATCTTCTATCCTATAAGTTTTTTTTTATTGATTTTCGTTACCAAACTCACAACCGTTCAAAAGATATTAACAAAAATCGATAAATTTTCTTAGATTTTATGCCGTAAAATTTTTCGTCGACATGATTCTCTTTTAGATTTTCCAATTATTTTTAAATTAAATGTATTGTTACACAAATTATTAGTCAAGATCATCATTAATTCGTGTCTGACAGAGCACGGCAGTAAGAGCTTCAAAGAAATGCTTTGGCGACTGCATCGTGTATTTATTAAAAGAAAGTTTTTTAACAATAGAATTATTAGAAAACGTCGTAGCCGGCGGCTATTCTGTCTACTTAGAAATAATAGGTAATGGACTATCCATTTTTATTGACATTTCTAATGCCTTATTTCTATATTTTTACCTATCATTACTGTTTAAGATATCTACACTTATAAACCTCTGATTTTTCATGCGCGTTTTGTATAATTATCACTTGCTTCAAAAACGGTGAAGGAAAACATCGTGAGGAAACCGGCATGCTTTTTTTTTGGGTGGGAAATTATCAAATAACTTCTCCCGCTCTGGGCGGAGCGGGAGGGCGTGTCAGACTCTTACTGGCTAAAACCCACCCGTGTTCCTTCAGTTGCCATATTGCCAGGGGCCACGATCTCCCTTTCGGATTTCTTCGCAACCCCGACAGGCATCGGCCCTAGCGGACCTCGTCAGTTCTACTGACATCTCTTTGAGTCGCGCGTGGAACACAACGCGCCGAGCCATGGAGCGACTGCCTATCTGACCTCCACGACCCACTTACTGGGTAACACGATATCACGCGGTAAATCTGGTTGTCAGACTTTCGAGCTTCTGACGGCCCGTAATGACTGTCAAAGATCCACGAGTGACTTAACTAGCATAGCAGTGATAGCTTAGTGGTGTGACCGTCGGACTGTCAAGTCATAGGTCTCGAGTTCGAACCCAAAGCACGCACCTTTGACTTTCGGATTCATGTGCGTATTGTATAATTATCACTTGCTTCAAAAACGGTGAAGGAAAACATCGTGAGGGAACCGGCATGCCTGAGAGATATTTCTCGACGGCGTGTGAAGTCAAGTCAGAGGCTCATGGGCAGCTTTAAAACTCTGACACCAGGTAAGTCACTAAATACACGATAAAGAAGAACTTAAAAAACATAACGCCTGTATTCTTTCGAAAGGGTAGACAGGGGTGCTCGCCGTCCGATAAGGACCAGGCCCGGGTCGACGGCGCGTTGTGTTCCATACGCGCCTCAAAGAGATGTCAGCAGAATTGACGGGGTCCGCTAGGCCGATGCCTGCCGGGGTTGCGAATAAGGCCGAAAGGGACATCGTGGCCCCCGGCAACAGGGCAACCAAAGGAACACGGGTGGGTTTTAGTCAGTAAGAGTCTGACACGCCCTCCCGCTCCACTCAGAGCGGGAGAAGTTATTTGATAATTTCCCACCCAAAAAAAGGGGTGTACCTAATAGTACACGCACATTTCGCCAGTTATGTTTAAGTCCCATATAATAGGGGGCGAGTCTATTGCTTGCCACTGAGAATTTTAGAGGGTAGGCAGAAACTACAGAACGCCACCCGCTATGATCCTTACATACTCCTTTTGCCTCGTTTACGTTCATACATCTGGTCATACACGCACGCCGGTTGCGAGTACTACGCACGTGGCCTTTCTGAAGAACATCACCAATAAGGTCAGTATATGTCCTTCTAGGGCGTCTCCTTCCGGCGTTACCACTAAAATTAAAATAAACTAGCAACATATAACATGTAAAAAAAACCCTGTGCGATCGTGAGGGTATTGTTAGGTATTGTACTGAGAGTATATATGTGGCAATTTTCAGGATAATCGAAAAAAAAATCGTCTCATTTTTTTTTAATGGGGTATTTTACCGGGTTTACATGGGGCGCGGGCAGCCGTCGTTTAGCCGGTGTCTACAAGTCATAACTTTTGACCCCTGTTGGAAATTTGCTCATTTTTAATGAATTTGGGGTAATTTTTAACCGACTTCCAAAAGGAGGAGGTTCTCAATTCGACTGTATGTTTTTTTTTTTGTGTTTGCTACGCGATAACTCCGCCAATTATGAATAGATTTTGATAGATCATACTTCAGAGGTGGTCCCAAATAAATTTTATTAACTTTGCTTGGGTAGTTTTTGAGTTAGCTTCAATAATACCTACGTATTTTTTTCCACATTGTATGTACGAGTAGATGATATGATAACTTCCTGTCACTATTATTTAAATAGCAGGTAGTGGTATTCGAATTTGTGTGGGGTAGGTACCACAACTAAAAAGCGAAAAATAAAAACTTTTTACAAAAAAAAAAAACAAACGACTTCAAAAAAAAAAACACTACTAAGTGAAAAATAACTTTAATTTCGGAAGTCGGTGACAAAGAACGAAAATTCAAAACCCAAGACACCGACTTCCGAAATTAAAGTTATTTTTCACTTTGTACTTAGTGTTTTTTCTTTTGAAGTCGTTTGTTTTTTTTTTGTAAAAAGTTTTTTGGTACCAAAAATTAATGTTTTTTTTAAATAGCAATAACTTTTTTATTTTCAATAATAATTAGATTTTTTATTACTTTTAGGTAATGTTATTGCAGTACCTATGAGCCCTTTCGGATCGGACAGGTTTTTTTTTTACATATTTTATAGGTAGAGATATGAGGAACAGGATGTAAAGTCCACTCGTGTTCCATAGAAAAGGGAGGATCCTCCGACCAGACGGGTGTTGTGTCTGGTGGGCTACTGCCCGACGGTTGATGTCGGGGTATTGTATATACAATGTGAGTCTTCATAATGTGCACATATCGAAATGAGGGAATCTATGCTTAATTTTAACGACAGAAAAAATATTTAAAAAAATCTAAATATTTTTTTTTATACTTTTTGTGGAATTAAAAAAAAACTGTAACAAAACTGTGTAACTTTTAAACTGAATCAGCTATCACGATGAAACAAACTCCATAATGATTGGAAGTAAGTAGGCGTCCACATAAAATTAAAATTGAGAAAAAAAAACTATCCCCAATTGAAAATAAACATGTTTTTTTAGTAAAAATCTGTATTTTTTTCATAATTTTTTACAATAATTGTAAAATTTATAAATAAGATGCCCAAGAAAATTAAAAAAATGAAACAAAAAAAAAAAAACAAACAAAAAATTTTGACCATTTTTTCTGTCGATAAAATTAAGCATAGATTCCGTCATTACAATATGTCCACATTATGAAGAATCACACTATATATTCTAGTCGCGCGGTAAACTCTGCTTGCGCGATACAGCATTTGTGTGACGTCAGTGTGATTCGTAGTTGGCATTTAACGATGTAGATGCCGCCACAAACACAATATAATTGTTTAAAGTTAATTAACACCTTTACTACAATAAGTTTATACAATTATAATAATAATATTAAGTACCTATGTCAAATCTAATTTATGGAAATCCTTCTTGGTCACTAATTTTAAAGCCATGATAATTAATTTTTATTACCTATGCACTTAGCATGTAGCCGAGAATAATTTTACACGTGTATTTTATTTTAAAATTAATAATTAAATTTTAATAATATACCTACTGCAAAAACAAGATTATGACTTGTGACTTCACCTGTCAATTATAATTAAACAAAGCACTGATAGTCTAGTGGTGTGACCGTCGGACTGCCAAGTCATAGGTCTCGAGTTCGAACCCAAGGCACGCACCTCTGACTTTTCGGATTCATGTGCGTATTAAATCATTATCACTTGCTTTTAAAACGGTGAAGGAAAACATTGTGAGGAAACCGGCATGCCTGAGAGATATTTCTCGACGGCATCTGAAGCCAAGTCAGAGGCCCATGGGCGACTTAAAAACTCTAGAAGATAATAAAACAAACCCATCAAATCAATCTGCCCAGCCTTTTCCCAATCCTATGTTGGGGTCGGCTTCCAGTCAAACCGGCTGCAGCTGAATACCTGTATTTTACATGCGCGACTGCCTATCTGACCTCCACAACCCAGTTACTGGGAAACACAATAAATACCCCTTGGTAAAACTGGCTGTCAGACTTTCGGGCTTCTGACGACCCGTAACGACTGTCAAAGATCTATGAATGACAGCCGGGATCAACAGCTTAACGTGCTTTCCGAGGCACGGAGGGGTCTTGGTCATCATCCAATTACGAACCATAAGTGGGGCGCAGCTTGGACAGTCAGACCCGCTACCAACTTGCTGACTAGATAATATTGTCACCACGACATGAGAAATTTCTTCATAGTTCATGCTGATACAAGAGAACAAGTTATGAACCAAGTAAAAACCGGCCAAGTGCGTGTCAGACCACGCACAATAAAGGGTTCCGTAGTTAGGATGAATTAGACTACTCTACATTACAATTATTGTAATAGCAATCATGTACTTGCGTTTTATCACAATAGGTTTTTATTTTTATTAATTTATTTATCTTTTGTATAGATTATTTTCTATTTTGTAGATGTGAGCACGCTGTAGGCTCAGTGGACTGTAGATCTGTTGACCATTTTCTATTTTGTTAAGTACCTGGTACTTGTTGAAAGACCTACACTGTCCTCCCATACCTAGTAACACTGTTATTTGAAAGTACTGTAAAAGCCAATTATTTTTAAAAGAGTAACCGTGGAGTTTCTTGCCGGCTCTTCTCCATAGGAAGCGATCAATTGGAACCGTGCACCTAGCTTCTGACGTTTCATAAGTGCCCATGTAGGTTTATGTGAAATAAAATATTTTGCATTTTGAATTCAAGAACAAACTTAACTTTGTAATTGAAAAACATGTTCTCCCATACGGAATGTATGAGAAAACATATCTTGCAACCGCAAATGTAAGTTGGTCGATTATTACTCGTTAACTTGTAGAGCCTACTTAGCTGTGATAGTTTCCCTTTTAATTTCGTTATATAAACTACTGCCGTGAATTTTTTCACATATCCAAAACCAAACATTTTGCTGGCAGGGAGGCACACTTGATTCTAACAAAAATTTGCAATTAAAGCTTAATATTTCTCAAACGGATCCCTGAAACTAAAAATGATTTTCACAGACTCACAATGTTTATGAACGACCTTTCCAACAATACCCCACACTACGCGATAGATGATTAAAAAAAAAATTTATCGGGGACTAAACGTGTAGGACACAATTTTTTTTTTCATGGTTTTATTTTACCTCTTTGTCAGCGTAATTAATATGTATACCCATGCCAAATTACAGCTTTCTGGTACTAAGAGTCTCTGAGCTAAGCCGTGGACATGGCGAAACTTTAGGGATTCCTTGTTTACTACGGAACCCTAAAAATACCGGTTTTTTCTTGAAAATAATAAGCACGTGTAACCTGTAGGTATAAGCAGGGTTTCAAAAAAAAAAAGACCTTTGAGTATTCAACTTTATGATTTATTTCTAAATCTTAACAAATTATGATGTCGCAAATATGACATTATAATCGCTTTAAAGTTTTTTACTGGGTGTAAGTACAGTCACTGGTAAAAGTTACTGTGTACTGTTTCAGAATATGAACTACCTTTAATTATTATTTTTATCTTTACATGTACAGACGCCAGCACATCAAGCTACTACAATCTGCCAAATTTATTTAATAGATTTTCAACTTTATCGCTGAACAGTAAGGTTCAAAGTAGATTGGGAAAATTTTACAGTTTCGGGTAGCTTGATGTGCTGGCGTCTGTACTTTAGTTTTCACTGTTTTTAAATTTAAAAAGGGCACTAAACGAATTATTAATTGAAAAAGTTATTACACAATTGATGCTGATTTATTCAATTTGTTTGTTTTTTTTTTTATGTAACCTTGATATTTGATTTTTTTTTAAATAATTATGATCGAGGGGTGAAAGGCTATTTGGTTTAAGCGACATGCGACATCTTGGGCGATATTGAGTTATATACAAATTCGGAATCAGCAATTTATATCGCCCAAGATGTCGCTTAAACCAAATAGCCTTTCACCCCTCGATGTCATTTTTACTGTAATTCGAATGATTTGATATTATTTGTATTATTATAAGTTCCTAATTGTTATTTAAAATTGTAACGTCTTTAAATTTGTGTAAATTAAGATTTGCAGGCCCATGTGATAGTAGAACATGGAGGATTATAATAATAAAACATCCATTTACTACCCTTGTTTGCAAAGTAATAAATGATTTGATTTAATCTTACCGAAAAAATCCTATACCTACCTAATAGACTGAAGCGTGGTGGGGGCTTGTAGCTAAGTAATAACAGCCGCACGGATCGATCGATCAGCTTAAGCTACACTTGCCGCGGTTGGTCCGTGAACGGGTGACCATCTTTGCATACTAAGACTCCTCCGTGCCTCGGAAAGCACGTTAAGCCGTTGGTCCCGGCTGTCATTTGTAGATCTTTGACAGTCGTTACGGGTGGTTAGAGGCTCAAAAGTCTGACAACCAGTCTTACCAAGTGGTATCGTGTTACCTAGTAACTAAGTTGTAGAGGTCAGATAGGCAGTTGATCCATGTAAAATACTAGTATTCAGTTGCATCCGGTTAGACTGGAAACTGAACCCAACATAGTTGGGAAAAGGCTAGCCTGAAGCGTGGTGAACTGGTGATCAATGATCATTACTTCTCTGTATGAGAAGAGTTTTTACGGAAGCCTTTTCATTATTATTTTGTGGTAATTTTTTTTTAAATAAATTACTTAAGAATGATTTTGAAACTGCGAGCTAAGCTAGATTATGAAAGTAGTGTTATTTAATTAGTTAGTTGCAAAGAATTATGTAATTAATTAGTATTTTATGCAGCAAAAACACGTGTACCATAACTTTCTTAAATACGTTTTAATTAAGTGCATTCTAAAATAAAATACCTGTTGCTTTAAAAGTTGGAATTGGAGAATTTACATAAATAAGACAAGAAATTGGATAAAATACGTACCATTAATCATAATAATCCGAATGATGACCTATTTATGTTTCGTCTGAGATTTTTTTCTTTCAGCTGTTTTTTTACCGTCTGCATTATTTTTATTACTTCTATCTATAAAGAGGTCAACAACACACAGTAACGACTGTGTTGTGAAGGTCAGATAGGCAGTCGCTCCATGTAAAATACTGGTATTCAGCTGCATCTGGTTAGACTGCAAGTCGACCACAAGAAGGAGTCAGAAGGGGTCGGGAAAAGGCTAGGTAGATGATGCTGAAATCAAGAGGTCAACTGTTTTCACGAAAACTAAAAAGTCTGCTCGCCACCCATGGTTGAAAAACAAAAAAGAAATACTCGACATATTCAATGATGTTTTTCTTTTGTCGTCGAATGTACACAGATTTAAAATGGCGGCTTATTACCATTCACCGTTCCGTTACAGCAGTGATAGCTTAGTGGTGTGACCGTCGGACTGCCAAGTCATAGGTCTCGAGTTCGAACCCAAGGCACGCACCTCTGACTTTTCGGATTCATGTGCGTATTGTATCACTTGCTTCAAAAACGGTGAAGGAAAACATCGTGAGGAAACCGACATGCCTGAGAGATATTTCTCGACGGCATGTGAAGTCAAGTCAGAGGCCCATGGACGGCATAAAAAACGTTGACACCAGGTTAGTCACTAACCACACGAAAAAAAGAATTAAAAAAAACTTAACGCCTGGATTCCTTTGAAAGGATAGACAGTGGTGTACCCCCACATTTCACCAGTTATGTTTAAGTCCCATGTAATAGGGGGCGAGCCTATTGCCATCAACCGGGCACAAATCCACCCAGGACCTCATGCTCAGCTGTAGCGCTTGCGACCACTAGACCAACGAGTAATAATATTTATTTGTGTATATAAAATAAAACAAACAACTAATCGGTCAACAACCAGTACCTTAGATAGAGGATGTCATAAAAGAAAACATTTATTATTAATTATATAATAAAAAGTCTATAAACTAGATAGTAATTGATCTATACATACAAATCAATTAAATTTAAGTGTCTGTTTGTAATGTTAAAATAACAACTTTTTACTAAATGCATAAAAAAATTATCATTTTTTTTTAAATTGGGAAGTTTACATTGGACGCGGCCGTCGTTTAGCGGGTGTCTACAAGTCATAACTTATGACCCCTGTTGAACATTTGCTAATTTTTAATGAATTTGGGGTAATTTTGGTACTTACTAAAAATGTAATTTTTTATAGCAATAACTTTTTTATTTTCAATAATAATTAGATTTTTTATTACTTTTAGATATTATTAATGTTATTGCAGTACCTGGGTTTTTTTTACTTATTGTATATGTCACCGTATAATTATGAACTTTGTTAGTTTATAATCGATCGGTATTATTTCCGTTATATTAAAAACTGTCGAAAAATTGTGAACTGTGACAAATCATTTACAATTTAACGCATAATTTTTCGATAGTTTACAATGAATGTATCCATGAAAAACTGACAAATTGTGAACTGGTAACCAACTTGTTTGCGACGTAATGCACCTTGCGCAGTAGCGCTCGCCGGCCGCTACCGCGGCACCGCTCGCTTCGCTCGCTCGGCTCGCGCGCGTTTGGTCACAGTTCTAACCTAACCTAACCTATTTCACCCAGTTCATAATTTTTTGACAGATTATGATCTAACGGAAATAATACCGATAGATTATAAACTAACGGTGCTCACAATCTTACGGTGACATATACACACATTATTAATACATTATATATTGTTAACATTACAGCAACATCATATTAATTTTAGTCTTTGTTTTCTAACATATCATTATAATTTTTTGTACATTATTAATTATAATATATAGTCTAGTCACCTAGTATATTATTAATAATCCATAGCTAATCCTAATGATAATGGGAATCCCAGAGAAACAATTATTATCTAGTTTGTGTAAGATTTTCTATGCATAAAAAGTAATTAATTGATATTTAATTATATTGTTTACTTTATATTTTCAGTATTAAATTGATCAATTGTCTATCTCCTCATCTATAAACTAATTTAATAATAATAAATAACCTTATAAGCACCTCAGGACATGTTGCTCCCTTGTCGCTACGACACTTTGTGCTAGCGACCGTTTTCGGGGGCCCATTATTGAGTGTGCAATTCATCCCCTGCCATTTTACCTGTGTTTTTTAAATATTGGTCAGGCTGGGGATAAAGTCTTTCCATAGCTCTAGACAACCAGTTCACTTAGCCACCCAAACCCATAATCCAATATCTTTGTTTCCATATCCTCAATAGTCCTGCACCAACCGAGGGTTGTCCTTGGGTGCACTTGCATAGCGCGAACAGGGATAATCGTCGGTTGGTACCTCATTTCATTAAAAATGTCTAAGAGGCCTCTGCGAGGTGGCTTCGGCCCCTCGTACGCCTTCCAAAGGTCCGGGATCCTAGGGTTCCGAGAAATGTCAAAGACGTAAAAAATAATAAATATTTATTCAGTATTAAAAATTGGTAAAATATTAACATAAAATCTTAGAAGTAATTTACAAATGTATTATAATGCTTGACGCCTGTATCACTGAAAATAACAAAATAAAACAGAAGAGTTTGTTTGTTTGTTTGAACGCGCTAATCTCTGGAACGATCAGTCGCATTTGAAAATTTGCATTTGATAGACCAATTCTTGAGGAGAAGAGAGAAAGAGAGGAGAGGAGAGGCGAGGAGAGGCTTGTGGCTAAGTAAAAACAGCCGCACGGGTCGATCACTCAGGTTAAGCTACGCTTGCCGCGGTTGATCCGTGGATGGGTGACCATCTACATACCAAGACCCCTCCGTGCCTCGGAAAGCATATTAAGCCGTTGGTCCCGGCTGTCATTTGTAAATCTTTGACAGTTGTTACGGGTCGTCAGAAGCCCGAAAGTCTGACAACCAATCTTACCAAGGGGTATCGTATTACTTAGTAACTGGGTTATGGAGGTCAGATAGGTCCAAGTAAAATACTGGTATTCAGCTGCATCCGGTTAGACTGGAAGCCGATCCCAACATAGTTGGGAAAAGCAGACAGATGACGAGATATGACCCGTCACTTTCGCGTAGTTTTGCTAGCTAATTTTGTTTGACCCTGTATTTATAAAATTATGTAAATATGTGAGAAAATTGGACATGCATTGAGCCGTGAAATGGATCACACAGATGATCTGCAATTTGTATGATTGCTATTTGAAGTTCAACGACCTTTGTTCGACCTTGCCTCAAGGCGAATGCTCGCCCGGTTTTGCTCTAAAATTCGAATTAAGGCGACAATAACCGACTTTTAATGATTTTATACTGAAGATCACGTCTAAACGAGTAATATTAATAATTTGGAAAAATTATAATATTATGTTAATAATAAATAATTAAATAATATAATATAATAATTAATTTGTAAAGTTATATCTAAAGCGAGTAAAAAACTGAGAATCACACAAAACTGTCTAGCGTATTTTTCTGTAACAAATACCGTTTTAAATATAATTTAATTATTTATCTTTTAGTTTACGTGTTTTATTAAAATACCTTTTGATTTATATATAATAAATTAATAATGCGTCTAATTTGGGACAGCGCTCCTTGACGGGCGAGTCCTATTACTGGCTGGACGTACGATGCGTTGCGTGAGCTCAGTACAGAACATGCAAGCTAACCACTCAAGGCCATTGGCATATATCGGCGTCTTAAAAACTGCATAGTCACTTAAATTTAGCTTAAATCATTTTTGTATAATTTATGTTTTGTTTAAATTGTCCTTAGTCCTTATTGTTATTTGAACTGTTATACAACACGTCCAGGAATTAACGCACACCACTAAACACCCCAATTAGAATATTATGTTGTAATCATAATACATACACTGATTTTTTTCTATTGTGTATAAAACATTTTTTTATTTATTAAATTTAAATTTTATTATTTTTTTATTTTAAATTGTGGTCACATAACAAATCTACGCACGCACGGTATAAGGCCGCGTGCACTTTGCGTGCGTTTTCGTACGAATTTCACTCGTGCGTACACGTACGAACATGGTCGTACGAATTGAGTGCGCACACTGGATAAGTTTTTCTCCGTCAAATAAAACAAATCCCAACAAGTTCGGATTGATTTCAGACGTCGGAACTATACGTACGACTAAGTCGCACCCAGTCTGCGCGCTCCATTTGTATTTGGAAGGTCGGGATCGTTCGTGCGTGTTCGTACGTGTACGCACGAGTGAAATTCGTACGAAAACGCATCGAAAGTGCGCACGACGTGGAATTGTGTCTGTAATTTACGCAGTTTTAATTATTTTTCGGGTAAAAATTACCTATGTTAAAAATGACAGAAATTGATTCAGTAAACTCAAACTCAAAGCATTTATTTCAATTAAAACATTTACAGGCACTTTTGAATTGTCAAAGAATCGGTCAGTTAGTCAGAAAGTTGAAGCTAGTTGCCCATTCCAAAACGTAGATCTCTATGGAGAAGATCGGGTAAGAAACTCCAAGGACACTCTTTTAAATATAGATATTACAAAATCCTGGGTACATTATTCTTGTTGTTTCTATATGTGAGAACAATGTACAAAAAATAATCAAAGCAACTGAAAATGTAAGATCAAAAATAATCCCTGGCAGATAAGAGATGACCAGTCTCAACTGACGGCACCCGTTCACGAACATGGTCAGCACCATTTTGTAGGGAACCGAATGATCCAACACACTCGCCACCATCAGCGAGACATTTAAGTGAGCATGACATACTCTCAACTGCCATGCTCTCTCAATTCAACATACATCTCTTAAACGATTCTGAACAAACTATACTTTCATTATGTGCATTAAATTCAGCTACACATTGCAGAAACCCCCACATTTCGCTAGTTATGTTGTAAGTTCCATGTAATAGGGGGCGAGCCTTGCCATCAACCGGGCACAAATTCAGATTCCGGGCTGGTACTGAGAAATGCCAGATGGAAAATCCTAATAACACTTTGCCCGACCCTGGAATCGAACCCAGGACCTCATGCTCAGCGGTAGCGCTTACGAGCACTAGACCATCGAGGCAGTCGTGTTTGTTGCACAACTTTAAGGTATTCATAGACATGTTTTATGAAGTAAATCATTACAAAACATATTAGTTTGAACGTCTCCGTTCAAGGCGTTATTACTTAATTTATGGCATTATTTGCTCATAATTTAACTACTTTTTAATTAAGCAAGAAATACTATCGGCCTCTAGCTGCTCCAAAGCAGGACAAAAGCCTCTTCTCTTTCTTTTTTTACATACTTCCTTGACATAATGTTTTCATTTTTTGACATTTTATAACGTGTAACGTTAAATGCGCAAAACCTCAGATACCCCAACTGATTTTTAATTCAATTGACATATTTCAGAGAGAAAAAATCATTTTTTTTTTTAAGTTTTATGTGCGTAAGATTCGTATTTGCATTGAAATAAAAGCTATTATTCCACGAATGAAAAAATTTAAATTGGTCGACAACAATTTGTGTTTGTTTACCTATTTTGGCGGATTTGCGCATGTGATGGCTTGACCTCTTAATAAATAGACACGGCAACGTTTTTAATGAAGATTTTTTGAAAAATGTGACCTATATTAAAAAGTGGTTCAATTGATTCTGCGTTATTCTGATCAAACTATTTTCAGGTTTTGCGCATTTAGCGTTACACGTTGTATACCTACAACTTTCTATATTTTTTTATCAAATTAGATGTGTTACATCTGTAGTGGCAATCTTGTCATTTGGTTTAAATAGGTCCATAATTTTATTTATCTTTTATAAAGATTATTTTCTTTTAGATTTTGTGAATGTGAGAACGTTGTAGGCTGTAGATTTGTTGACCATTTTCTATTTTGCTAAGTACCTGGTACTTGTTGATAGGCCTACACTGTCCTCCCATACCTGTAATTTACTAACTGTTCTTCACTGTAATTTTATAAAAGAGTAACCGTGGAGTTTCTTGCCGGCTCTTCTCCATAGGAAGCAACCAATTGGAACCGTGCACCTAGCTTCTGACGTTTCATAAGTGCCCTTGTAAGTTTGTGTGAAATAAAATAATTTGATTTTGAGAGAAGGAACCAGCTTTGATCACCACACTTGCTCACAAGATGTTGGCGATTCCTCCAGAGTATTATGTCCAGGTTTTCTAAAGATGTTTCTCTTAAGGGGGTACGTCAGGGTAGCCCGCGAAATTCAAATTTTCTTACATTTTTTTTGCAATTTGCTGGTCAGTGTCAGGTTTTATGTTGATCAAAGTATGATTCGCGACCGTAATTAGTATGAATTTACAGAATTATAATATAGTTAATTGATTCGGGCATGAAATTGCAGAAATCCATTATAAAATACAATAGACGTTGATATATTTAGTAACCTGTTCCGCTTAGCTATTTCTAAAGAGCCGTAAAACCCTTCTTAAAGAAATCGACACGTGTTTCATCTCTCAACGAGGCATCCTCAGGATGACGATTGACTTGTCGCGAACCGGAACACGGCGTATTGCCACACCGAGCGCTGAACGCAGACTCTGCGTTCCTACTAAATCCGTGTCCGTGTCTGTACTAAATATATCCACGTCTATTGTATTTTATAATTATGAAAATCATTAATACAACTCTTGACTTGTTGTTACGGGTCGTCAGAAGCCCGACAGTCTGACAACCAGTTTTACCAAGGGATATCTTATTACCCAGTCACAGGGTTGTGGAGGTTAGATGGGCACAGGCAGTCGCTCCATGTAAATTACTGGTATTCAGCTGCATCCGGTTAGCCTGGAAGCCGACTCCAACATGGTTGGGGAAAGGCCGGCAGATGATTGCAATTCATCATTAATATTTTAGTGCACTACAGAGTAATAATTTCATATTTCTTTAGTTAATTATAACAAATGAATAAAAAAGGTTACTGAATAAATAAAATTACTGACAGCTATTTCCGACGTTGAAAACTTTTAGAACAATGTTGGCCTAGTGGTAACTACCCATCTTACGAGTTGTAGGTCGTGACTTCGAACCCAGACAGGCGCTTTACTTTGTGTAAATAATCTCAACACTCAAAACGGTGAAGGAAAACATCGCGAGGAAACCGGCATGTCCTAGAACCAAAAATTCGAAGACATGTGGCATCTACCAACCCGCACTGGGCCCGCGTGGTGGATTACGGCCCACTTCCTCTCACAGAGAGGAGGCCGCAGTCCCAGCAGTGGGAACATTATAGACTGATTATGCAACTTTTAGAATGCACGCTCTTAAATGTTTCCATTAAAACTATCTTTTTGTCAATATTTTTTGTTGTTTTTGTTTTTATAATTGAAGAAGTTAGACTGGTAAATACCCCAGACATAACCCAGACATGCTTTTAGAATCCAAAACTTGTTTCCAGGCTGCAAAGGCAATTATGTCTGCGTAATTTATTGCTTATCTATTACTTTTAAAGGTCGTGAGTTTTAACTTTTGATTATATTTTCTATATAATAGTTTATATTTCTATTTAATAGTAATTAAAAAAAACCATGTGCATGTCAGACCACGCACTATGAAGGGTTCCGTAGATGGGATGAATTTATCCCAAGAACAAACTTAACATTGTAGTTGAAAAACATGCTCTCCCATACGGAATGTAAATGTAAGTTTGTCGATTATTACTCGTTAACTTTAGCTGGCAGAGGCTCTGAGTATGACAAAAATTTGCACTTTAAAGCTTAATATTTCGCAAATGGATTCCTTAATCCAAAAATGGTTTTCGCAAACTAACAATATTTTTGAACGACCTTTCTAACGTTACCCCACACCATGGGATAGACGAGAAAAAAAATTCCCCACTTTAAAGGGGAGGAACCCAAAAAATTACCACTTTGTCGGCGTGATTAATATGTATACTCATGCCAAATTACAGCTTTCTAGTACTAACAGTATCTGCGCTAAGGCGCGAACAAACAGACAGACGGACGTGGCGAACTATAAGAGTTCCATGTTGACTACGGAACCCTAAAACTGGATGAGGTCGGCGTTTCCTATCTGAATACTCTGAGAAGAAAGGCCGAAATAAACTCAAAGGACGACTGTATTTTACGAGCCATTGTCGTTAAAAGTTTTACCTTTTTAAGATGAAGATAAGAAGTTCAAAGTTTATTAAATATCCGGGCTGAGGTAAGGTCGACTTTATTTGTAGTGATTTGTGTGCATTAGTTTAAAATAGTTTTAAACTGAGCTTCGTTTGCTCAGGGTTACTGGTTCGTTTCCGGGTTGTGACAAAAATTGTGAGTCTGTTTAGATTTTTTTATGGAGCTCGTGGCTTAGTAATAACAGCTGCACGGGTCGATCCAACAGGTTAAACTACGCTTGCCGGGGTTAGTCCGTGGATGGGTTACCATCTTTACATACTGAGACTCCTCCGTGCCTCGGAAAGCACGTTAAGCCATTGGTCCCGGCTGTCATTCGTGGATCTTTGACAGTCGTTACAGGTCGTCAGAAGCCCGAAAGTCTGACAACCAGTCTTACCAAGGGGTATCGTATTACCCAGTTACTGGATTGTGGAGGTCAGATAGGCAGTCTCTCCATATAAAATACTGGTATTCAGCTGCATCTGGTTAGACTGGAAGTCGACCCCAACATAGTAGGGAACAGGCTAGGCAGATTGTTTTTTTTGTTTAGATATTTTTATTGGCTTTACCAATGAAAGGCTTGACCGCTCACAATTTTTCCATCGTTTCTTTTGTCACTTTCCATCACAAGTTATTTATACCTACACATTTCAGTATCACATAATATAAAAACAAAGTCCCCCCCACCGCGTCTGTCTGTCTGTCTGAACGCGATAAACGCAAAAACTACCGAACGGATTTTCACACGGTATTCACCAATAGACGGGTGATTCATGAGGAAGGTTTTGGTGTATAATTTGTTTAGGTTTTTGTATAAATTGGCTGAAATATGACGATGTAGATTACTCCAAGTAGAATTAACATCAGTTACATTTTATTTTTGACGTAACAGGCTGAAGAATACGTAAAAAAAACAGAAAAAAAATTATGCCATAATAATGCTCCGCTACTCGTGTGAAGGCGGGACGGGTTGCCAAAGTGAATGTATGTTTGTACACTTTCACTGCTAAACCAGTGAACTGATTTTCATGAAATTTTGTTTAACGATAGCTCGTCTGTCTAGAAAGCAAAGACATTATTTTTCAATATCAACCCCCAAATTGAAAGAAATGGGATGTTGAAGTTTCTAAGAAGTAATCATCCTCATCTACCTAGACTTTTCCCCACTATGTTGTGGTCAGCTTCCAGTCTAACCGGCTGTAGTTGAATACCAGTGTTTTACATGAAACGACTGCCTGTCTGACCTCCACAACCCAGTTACTGGGTAGCACGATACTTCTTGGCAAGTCTTTGTTCTCAGAATTTTGGATTTCTGACCATCTGTAATGACTGTCAAAGATCTATAAATGACAGCCAGGACCAACAGCTTAACGTACTTTCTGAGGCACGGAGGGTCTTGATATGTGATGGATGGTCACCCATCCGCGAACTAACCGCGACAAGCGTAGCTTAACCTTCGCAAATTGCTCGTAAACTAACATATATATAATAAATCAAAATTTATAACTCACAACGTTAATTTATTGATCTGTACTTGTGCAAATTATTCATTCAACAGTACTCCATGTTTTGTTTTTTGCTCTGCCATTGTGCGCGGTTGTTACAAGCAATTATCACTAGGTTTATCTTGCATCATAGCTACCTATTGCAAGTACTGCTTGTCAAGCTAATATACAGGGTCATATAAAATCAGCTAGCTAAACTCAACGGACATGATGGGATTCTGTATCTAAACAAAAAGAAAAAGAAAAAACAGTGGCACTCCGGGAGTGCCGACAGAAGTGAAAACTTGAACAAGATCGCCTTGGTGGAAGAAAATTACTTGTATAGAACATTGGTCCGTAACCTTCTCTAAATAAAGAGCACAATCGCGTTTACAAAAATGAGGTTTCGTTACAGTGTCGCGAAATCAATGATTTAGTCCCATCTCAAAAATGCCCAACGCGCCTGAAGAAGTTTTCACTTCAAAAATGATCAAGTTTGAACCGACTTCCAAAAGGAGGAGGTTCTCAATTCCACTGTAAGCTTTTTTTTTTGACGCAATTTTTCCGTTTTATTTTTTCCTTTCCAGTGACGAATTGATTTTGATGGTTCTTTTTTTGTTTGGTTGGTCATACTTACTTTAAAGGTTTTCCAAAAAACACTACAAAATGAAAAATAATTTTAATATCGGAAGTCGGTGGCAAAAATCGAAAATTCTAAACCAAAGACACCGACTTCCGAAATGAAAGTAAATTTTCACTTTGTAGTGTTTTTTTTTTTTTGGAAACCGATTTCAAAATATCAATAATAACAGTAATTAATACTTAAACAATTTAAAATTTATTTTTTCTTTTAAAAACCGGTGTGCCAGACTGCCAGGCTTTCAGTTATTTTTTTTTAAATAGGGCATCTCGCAGTTAATCTATGAGGACATGGCTGCTTAACCGAACTTTCCTGTGGCTGCCTTAAGCTTCTACACTTAAAGCCTCCAGCCAGGGGCATAAACTATTCTAAATTAAAACTAGGCGAACGCTCGCTAAGGGCACCCCCTGTGGGGAATGAACCTCGGCTTAGGGCGTCGCTGAGGGGAGGATGTCCGGCTAAATATGAATCGGTGTCCGACTTTTATATTTTTGGGCCTGGCAACCCTAACTGCTGGGCTAGAGGTCCCGGGGTCGATAACAGGATCGGATAAATTGTTATCGGGGTTTTCGATCAGGAATTTCTCAGTGGCAGCGTTGTCTGGATTTGTGCCCGGTTGATGGCAATAGGCTCGCCCCCTATGTTCTATGTTATAGGGTTTGGTTTCCGCACTTAGTCCGTAAGGTGGACCATTGTGCGTGGGCCATGGCTCGCCCCCTATTACATGGGACTTGAACATAACTGGCGATTTGTGGGTGTACTATAAGAACACTTCTGTTTTACCCTTCGGGAATCCAGGCGTGATGTTTTGTTATATCTTTTCCTCATTAAAAACCTACCATTTCTAATTAGTAGTAATTAATATTCTCAATGTCATGGCAACAGGCTTGCCACTTAGGTTACAATCATCTGTCGAACGTTTTCTGAGCTAAGTTTTTATCAACGTCCGGTTTGATTCGGAAGTTGCCATTAACGAAACGAATTGAGTATTTATTTGTTTACACTCTTAGTTACAGTCAGGGAAATTAAATTTTACGCAGATTCACATCAATTTGCCGTGAAATAGTTATACTAGGTATGTCAGACGATTGTCAAAGAATGACAATCTACAACGTGTAACATTGAATGCGCAAAACCTCAAAATAGTTTGATCAGAATAATGAGCAGAATCAAGTGATCCACTTTTTAATATAGGTCACAATTTTCAAAAATCTTCATTAAAAATGTTGCCGTGTCTATTTATTAATAGGTCAAGCCATCACATGCGCAAACCCGCCAGAATAGGTAAACAAACACAAATTGTTGTCGACTAATTAAAATTTTCTCATACGCGGGATAATAATAGCTTTTATTTCAATACAAATACGAATCTTACGAACTAAAACAGCACATAAAACTGTAACGGTCACACCACCACATACGAACTACGCATCATAGACATGACGTCACACAAATCCTGCATCGCGCAGTTAGAGTTTACCGAGCGATCGACATACATAACAAGATTTCAACTTCAAACCAATGGGCAGTTGCCCGCCAGACACAACACCCGTCTGGTCGGAGGATCCTCCCTTTTCTATGTGGATGAGTGAACTTTACACCCTGTTCGTCATACCACTAAAAAACCTTTACAATTTTTTTTATGATTTTATTTTCTCTCTGAAATAGGTCAATTAGATTAAAAATCAGTTGGGGTGTCTGAGGTTTTGCGCATTTAACGTTACACGTTGTATATGCTGCTCCTGTTGACGTCATCACGTCAACGCCGGCTGAAAACCAGCGCTGTGGCTCTGTCTCGCATAGGGTCGCAGCCTCGCAGCATTATGCTGAGCGATGGCCGTATTACGTAGATGTGGCGCATATTTTCCTCTAACTTGTTCTGTTCGTGTATTTATTCTTTCTTTGCGTCATGTTTACCGCAAATAAACGTATTTTCTTTCTTGCTTTCTTTGTGATTTGAATTTACGGTTAATTTATGTTGATATTCACTTAAAAAATGGTGGTACTTAATGATAATTCTTGGCCCGCATGGTGGGTTATGGCCCACTCCCTCTCACAGAAACAGGAGGCCTATGTCCCAGTAGTGGGCTGATGCTTATGCTAACTGTGCGTTTGAACTGGCGAAACAGTCACATAAAAACCTTGAACCAAATAAAAACCCAAGACATAGCGCTGTCAACAGTGATGTGAAGCTGTTTTTGTAAACATGTGTGCACTTAGTGAGGTGTAGTTTCATTGTAGTGTCATTGTAAATGGTTGTAAATGTGTGCGTGTGAGTATGCACAGAGTGGAGGCGTAGTTTGGGCTTCTCTGTATTGTTCGCAGCGCTGTGTCTTGGTTTTTTATTTGGTCTGAGATAAAAACGTATTGAAATCTCAATTTTTTGTTAATAATTTGTATGGAACATTGACAGGAAATAGCGATTTCAACATGTTTGTTTGTGAATGTTGTGCAAACGCACAGTAAAAATACTAAAAGAAGACATTTTCTACAAGCCAACTGATGTGACCTTCGAAATAAGCTTCGTGTTTTTATATTATTGTGAAAACATGATGTTAGTTCTTTTGTTATTTTTAACAATTTATTATTCGAGTTCATTCACTGATCTTTTTGTTTGAACGTGTTTCTGTGGCAAATTAACCTATTTTTCAATCTTGAAGGGCTAACTAGAGCGTTTATTCTGAAAGTGGGCAACGTCGCAAATAACTGTCAAATATTTCCCTTTTTTGATCAATTTGGCAATATTACTGTATGGAAATATGAAACATGGCTAACTAGCGAACTAAAACATTGACTGTGAAATGCTTAAATCATATCGTAACACCGAATATGTAGTTTTAGATGTAAATAAAGTATTTGGAAATATTTCAAATGCCTTTTTTACATCTAAAACGGTTACAACATCAAATTCCGTGTTATAATTGCAATTCATTAGTAATATTCTAGTTCACTAATTAGCGATATTTCATATTTCCATACAGTAATATTGCCAAATTAATCAAAACAGGTAAATATTTGACAGCTATTTCCGACGTTGCCAACTTTTTGAATGTACGCTCTTAAATACCTACGTTCAATGTACATTATCGGCCATTTAATATCAGTATGTTGGTACCTACACTAGATGTCCTAACACATTAAAGAAACGTGTTCCAAGAAAACCAGTTTCTTCTTATATAACACTTGATAAGATGATGACACTTTCACTAGGTAGAATAACCTAGATTTTAGTCTAGATTTTATTGACGTGGCTACATTTTCTTGTTAGATTTTTCCTTAAGTACTGAAGATTAACGATTCGTTTCTCTTATTGGTAGATTGTTGACGTTCAAAGTTTGAATAAATGTCTTTTAATTTTGATGTGTCTTTTGGGTTAAGCTACGCTTACTGCGGCCGGTTCGTGGATGGGCGACCATCTTAACATACCAAGACTCCTCATGCCTCGGAAAGCACGTTAATTCGTTGGTCCCGGCTGTCTAATTCTCGATGTTTTTGGTTGGTATATTGGCGTGTGCTAGCTGACATATGGCCAATAATTTATCATTTAAATTATGTTTTGTGTTGCATAATGTAAATTATTTTGCATACTATTGTATAGAATCTTTTTTTTCTAACTTGAACAGACAGCTGTGCTGCTAGGGAGTTTTTTGCGCCACTTCTTCTTCCCAGCTAAAGGCACTAGGAAGTGGTGAGGGGTGGGCGTTTTGGGGGACTGTCTTATGTAATTTTGACGTTCGAAAAGTGCTGATTCTCAGCCTAGTTTAAATAAATGACTTTTGAATTTGAATTTGTCATTAGTAGATCTTTGACAGTCGTTACGAGTATTCAGAAATCCAAAAGTCTGACAACCAGTCTTACCAAGGGTTATCGTGATAATTGTTGATCTAAATATGATTCGCAACCGTAACAAATGTTTACCTATTTATAGAATTATAATCATAAAATCATCATTACAACTCTCTAAGTTCATATTACCCTATTGAATGGCTATATCATGAAATCCTAACATTTGAGGACAAGTCTAACATAAGGAGTTGTATTCCTGATTCTAATGGATATAATTCTGTAAATCCATATTTGTCACGGTCGCAAATCATATTTTAATCAACATACAACCTGACACTGACCTGTAAATTGCAAAAAACGTAAGAAAATTTGAATTTCGCGGACTGATTAGCGCATCCCCCATAAATTAACAAATTAAGGTCGTGTCTGCAATCGTCAACATACTTTACCAACCACATATTTCGGGCAACGCCTATATCCGACCACTGCTAAAGCTGTCTCTCTAAAAAGAACGGCACAAAAGAGATAGGTGCAGAAGGTCGGCTACATACAACGAGAGAAAACGCTCGCACCATAGATTAGACAAGCTTCACGAACAGTGAGTGCAAGCGCACTCGCGGTCGGCATTTGTTTGAGAGAGCTTGGTTACACTGTTCGTGGGCAGTGGTTTTGGCCCAGTGAGAGTAGTGGTGGCCCAGTGAGAGTAGTGGTGGCCCAGTGAGAGCAGCAGTAGTGGCCTAGTGAGGGCAGCAGTGGTGGCCTAGTGAGAGCAGCAGTGGTGGCCCAGTGAGATCAGTGGTAGCCCAGTGAGAGCAGTGGTGGCCCAGTGAGATCAGTGGTGGCCCAGTGAGATCAGTGGTGGCCGAGTGAGATCAGTGGTGGCCCAGTGAGAGCAGTGGTGGCCCAGTGAGAGCAGTGGTGGCCCAGTGAGAGCAGTGGTGGCCCAGTGAGAGCAGTGGTGGCCCAGTGAGAACAGTGGTGGTCCAGTGAGAGCAGTGGTGGCCCAGTGAGTTCAGTGGTGACCCAGTGAGAGCAGTGGTGGCCCAGTGAGAACAGTGATGGTCCAGTGAGAGCAGTGGTAGCCCAGCGGGGTTCAGAGAATTTAAAAATTCCTGGGGGTAGTGCACTGCGTCCTCGATGTTAGTGACGGTGTCTATGGATTTATAGCACTTAACTTCACCCGGTACTTTCTGCATAATTAAATTGTTTATTTCGTTGACTGTTTCATTCCTGGGAGAAACAATTGCTCTACAACACAGCCAACGAAAATCATTTTGATGTAAGTTTTCGATGTCAGGATATATAGCATCTATCAGACTATCTAAATTATGGACTATTTGGCCTAGAGACTCATCCAAAGTAACCGCATAATCGGTGCCCAAATTTAAACATGGAAAAATTCCTTCTCCAAGTTTCAGCAGCTGTTGTGGAAAATTGCTATGCGTATTTCTCTGATTTTGTTCAGCAAGGCGTTGTGAACGTTCGACACTCGACTCTCTTTCGCGCAACTGAGAGGTCCTTACATTTTGTTCATGAAGACGTTGGGAACGCTCCAACCTCGACTCTCGTGCACGTAACTCAGAGGTTCTCAGATTTTGTTGTGCAAGGCGTTGCGAACGTTCGACACTCGACTCTCGTGCGCGTACCTGAGAGTTTCTCTGATTTTGTTCAGCAAGGCGTTGTGAACGTTCAAGTGAAGATTCTCCCATACGACGTATTCTTGCTGCCCGTGCTTGAGAACTATGTTTAGAAACTTGAGACCTGGCTCTCTTAGGCATTTTCAAATGTTTAAGAAAATGTTAATAGCGTGTAATATTCTAGCTCTGAAAAAAACTGTTGTTTAGCCCTGAAAAGAACTGTTGTTTAGCCCTGAAAAGAACTGTTGTTTAGCTCTGAGAAGAACTTTTAGCACCTAGCTTCTGACGTTTCATAAGTGTCCTTGTAGGTTTATGTGAAATAAAATATTTTGAACTTTTATTTTTTTTAATAATAGGATGATTATGTCAAGGACGAATGTAAAAAAAAAATGGTTATTTGGGAACAGTTAATAGACTCTTACATAAATATGCCGTTAATGAGGTACCAGGGAAGCCACATGTGCAGAAGGAATTATTGCCAAACTTCCTTGCCTTCAACGTAGTCTTTAATTTTATAATTTGCTTTCTCGATAAGGACACGTTTGATGTGGGTTTTGAACTTCTCATCGCTAAGTTCATAAAAGCGGATAAGTACTGTTTATAAGAAATTACTTGCTTGTTTTAGTTAATCTAAATTTGGGTATCACAATTTCATGTCTACTCCATGTATTTATATTATGGAAATCACTTATGGATCCAACCTTCTGTAATATTCTGTGGTACCGATAGCAGCAAGTTTTACGTCGCTTGGCTCAATATTTCACCACAGTGGTTGCGACAGGCGACCATCGGACCATACCTTTCTTATATCTCCGTTATGTCATTTACGGTCGGTTTGTCTTTTAAAAATGCAATGGAATTTGATGTTTTATTTAAGAGCCCATTAAACCTCAGCTCAAATTCATGCTTTTTCTCGCTGCTTGAGAACTGGGTGAGAGTGAGACTGAGCGGTGGGGAGAAGGCTCCAAGGCGCCGATAGTTTAGGTAATTTAATTTTACGGTGAAAATACTGGTAATAAAAAAAGTAAAACACATGGTATCTGCTTTATAGTTAGTTCAGTTATTATGCAAAGTTTCATGATCTGTTTTGAAATTTTTTTTTCAGACGTGAATTTTTTATGGAATCGTGTTTTCGTCAAACATAGTACATACTAATCCTCTACTTAAATATATATTTATTTCAAAATTAATGCTGCAGTATTCTCGATATAATGGATGATCATGCTAAGCAATTTGAGGTATGACTTTGACTCGTAATATTTTTTCCTTTGTCTCTGGTATTGGCAAGAACTATGATCAGACCAAGGTAAAGTCTGGACTTTAAAAGACTAGCCTTTTCCCATGTTGGGGTCAGCTTCCAGTCTAAGCGGACCAATATTTTACATGGAGCGACTGCTTATCTGACCTCCGCAACCCAGTTACTGGGTAATACGATATCCCAACAAAACACTATTTATTTTAATATTTATATAATTAAAGCAATTATAAGCTCGACCATACCAACTTAACCAATGATGTCCATTTAGGTATAAATTACTAAATTGACGGTTAGGGAAAAATACAATTAATTAATATCGGAAAATAAGTCATAAAATACCAAACATTTTTGCTACTTTTCTATAACGACCATAGATAAAAAACAATCAATCTGCCTGGCCTTTTCCCAACTATACTGGGGTCGGCTTCCAGTCTAATCGGATGCATCTGAATACCAGTATTTTACATGGAGCGACTGCCTATCTGACCTCTTCAACTGCAGTTATTGGGTAACAGGATATCGCTTGTTGTCAGACTTAATGACCACAGATAATGCAGTAAAAACTCATAGACACCATTAGCATTCTATATTTATTCATATGTCATAGATTAATAATATACCTACCAGTGATTTTCCATAAATAAACAATTACCAACACCGCAAAAACTAGTCAAATTTCAAAATAATAAACAACATAAATTGATATCGATTAAGCAATTTCCGAGATTGATGCGTCATACAGACATACATATACATTATAGAAATACTAGCTAGGATTATCGCGCGATTATCGCACTTTTCTTCATGATTAAATCTCTTTTTAACCGACTTCCAAAAGGATTAGGTTCTCAATTCGAATGAATGTTTTTTTTTTTAAGTGAAAACTTCTTTAGGCGCGTTGGGCATTTTTGAGATGGGACTAAACCATTGATTTCGCGACACTGTTACCGAGTTTACCGACACCGTGGAGTAAAAGACATCAACGCGTTGGTTACCGCGGTGCTGATTATTTTTTTTAAGTTTTCACTTCTGTCGGCACTCCCGGAGCGCCACTGTTTTTTTTTTTGTACGTTTATTACGCGATTACTCCGCCAATTATGAATTGATTTTGAAGATTCTTTTTTTGTTTGGTAGGTCATACTTCAGAGATGACCCTATATAAATACTTGCTTGGTTAGTTTCTGAGTTAGCTTCAATAAAATACATTTTTTCCCACTTAGTATGTAGGTGATATGATAAGTTCCTGTCACTTAATTCGAATTTGTGTGGGGTGGCCCTAAAAAGGGAAAAATAAAAACTTTTTACAAAAAAAAAACCAACCTATTTAGAACCCCAAAAGTCTGATTACCAGTCTTACCAAGGGGTATCGTGTTGTGGCGGTCAGATAGGCAGTCGCTCTATGTAACATACTATTATTCAGCTGCATCTGGTTAGATTGGAAGCCGACCCCAACATAGTTGGGAAAAGGTAAGATAAGAATTTAAATAGATAATATGATATCTCTGTATTCCTGAATTGTACTAAATCATAGTTATTTTAATTTAACTGTATTAACCTCGAACTTGATGAATTTATAATCCCATTTTTATTAAACTTGACATTATGTGTTGTATTGCATAATTCAAATTATTTACTGAATTTCATCTTGACATGGTAAACTTGTATTGATTTGATTGAATGTGTTAATAATAGTTATTATATTGAATGAGTCTCTATTATTATAGTTTTTTTAAACTGTTTGCATGCCTTAGTTAAGGTAGTTAGTATAAGAATCATTTTAAACTTAACATCTGTGCAAATAAAGGCCAAAAGTTGTGTATTGACCCGTATTGCTCGAATTTATAACACAGATTTCTCTCAAGTCGATATATTTAACTGTAATAAACCTGAATTCAAAAAACAAATAATAAAAACCATAGATGAAGGCAAGTGACAAACTGTTAATGACTTAATTTTTTACTGTTTTTAACCGACTTCCAAAAGGAGGAGGTTCTCAATTCGCCTGTGTTTTTTTTTTTTTTTTTGTATGTTTGTTACGCGATTACTCCGCCAATTAAGAATAGATTTTGATGATTCTTTTTTTGTTCGGTAGATCATACTTCAGAGGTGGTCCCATATAAATTTTATTAACTTTGCTTGGGTAGTTTTTGAGTTAGCTTCAATTATACGTATTTTTTCCCACTTAGTATGTAGATGATATGATAACTTCTTGTCACTGTTATTTACATAGCAGGTATTCAAATTTGTGTGGGGTAGGTACCACAACTAAAAAGTGAAAAATAAAAACTTTTTACAAACAAAAAAAAACCGACTTCAAAAAAAAACACTACAAAGTGAAAAATAACTTTAATTTCGGAAGTCGGTGACAAAGAACGAAAATTCAAAACCTAAGACACCGACTTCCGAAATTAAAGTTATTTTTCACTTTGTAGTGTTTTTTTTTGAAGTCGGTTGTTTTTTTTTTTGTAAAAAGTTTTTTGCTCTTTAAAATTTAAACTTAATTATAAGTAATACCTAAAATTGCACTTTTTGAATTTAAATATTTCTAAGTAGTCCGTTCGCATGTTTTATACTTATCCTAGTTATACAGGGCAACCTATTATTAGCCATACAATACTGTAACACATATTCTGTAACATACTATTATGTATCGCTGTTGGTTGCCTAAATAAAGAAAATAAAAATAAAATAAAAAGTTTTTATTTCTCGCTTTTTAGTGGGTCAATTTGTAATTTATAGAAAGAAAAGAAAGAAAGAAAATACGTTTATTTGCGGTAAACATGACGCAAAGAAAGATAAAAAAAAAACACGTAAATAACAAATCAGGGGAAAATATGCGTCACATCCACGCAAAACGGCCATCGCTCAGCATAAAGCTGCGACCCCATGCGAGACAGGGCCCCAGCGCTGGTTTTCAACGATAGCCGGCGCTGACGTGATGACGTCAACCGTCAACAAATACAAAACTAGTCCTAAATGTTTATACAAATATAATATTTAAACTGGCAACATTCCGTGCCGTCGGCGACTCACGCGCCGCAGACTTATTACAATCTGTGCGTGTAGCTGTCATAAAATATTTGCTTGACATTTTGACGTATTGGCTAATTATTCTATGCACTGGTTACGTATTTAAGTTACATGAGCCTAATGCCAACTGCTCATCATCTTTTACAAAATATTGCTTTTCTCGATGCAGAGACGTTCATCGTTGAGGAGTTCTCCTGGTACTTTACCATCAGCTCCACTTCTCCATATGCATTGTGACGAGCATAAATTGCATTACAACCATATTAAAGTAATCGAATCGCAACCCGTGAAATACTTATTATTGAGTAGTTCCGGTGGCTATTTGTGGTCTTCATCATCAGTTCTACTTAACTAAATGGTGCTTTCCAAGAACAACTGCACGAAGTACTATAAAAAATACCCAAATCGCTATAGGTTTGCTTATAATATTTGAAGAGTTCCCTCGATTTCTCTGGGATGCCATCATCAGATCCTGGTGATTTCCTTATCAAGGTACCCTTGAGATACCTCCTTTCAAACAAAAAATAATCATCAAAATCGGTTCATAAACAACGAAGTTATCCGCGAACACACATAAAAAAAATATATATATATACGGTCGAATTGAGTACCTAACCTCCTTTTTTTGAAGTCGGTAAAAAAAATGCGAAAGTGATTTTATTTGTTTGTTATACTTTTACGCAAAAACGATCGCTTTGGATGAAATTTGGCACACGGATAGTTTATGACCTGGATTTTAACACAGGATACTTTTTATCCCGATATTCCCACGGGTTTGAGACCGCGGGGGCTACTAGTAAACTATAATGGCAACGGTTTGTACCTTTAGAATCGAATATCTCATCATTTCAGCTGAAAGACGTCCACTGCTGGACATAGGCCTCCCCCAAGCACCGCCACTTCGACCGATTCTGTGCTTTCCGCATCCAGCGGATTCCTGCGGCCTTCACAAGGTCATCGGTCCATCTTGTGGGAGGCCTTCCAAAGCTACGTCTTCCGTTACGTGGTCGCCACTCCAGAACCTTTCGACCCCATCGGCCATCCGTTCTGCGAGCAATGTGCCCTGCCCATTGCCACTTAAGTTTGGCAATTCTTCAGGCTATGTCGGTTACCTTGGTTCTCCTGCGGATCTCTTCATTTCTGATCGAATATCTAAATGTATTTTATTGCATAGTATCTGAAACAGCTATTAAATGTTATAAATTAACATAGTGATTTAAAGTTAGATATTTTAAGTTATTCATAAATATAAATAAAGTTATTGAACTCAGCAACACTAAAAGACAAGTGTCGCAGTTAGTGTATTGAAAAAAATGGCAGTGACAAGTGGCACTCCGGGAGTGCCGACAGAAGTGAAAACTTGAAATCGGCACCGCGGCATCAACACGTTGATGTCTTTTACTCCACGCACCGCGATAAACAACGCGTTGATGTCTTTTACTCCACGGTGTCGGTAAATTCCGTTACAGTGTCGCAAAATCAATGGTTTAGTCCCATCTCAAAAATGCGCAACGCGCCTAAAGAAGTTTTCACTTTAAAAAAAAATTTATTGAAATGAATATTATGCAAAATATTGTTCACTTGTGGTCGCCCAGTGGTCGAAATTCGACCATAATTCATTTAAATTTTAAGTTTGATAGGATAAAAGGATAGTTCATACTAATTCCATGCTGCCATGTGATTATTATAAGGTAGCCATCTTGTTCTAACGTATCTTTAACCATAAACAAAAGAGTGCGAATGTCAAACGCATGGTATTTATTTATTTTATCTATTTAACCATTTATGCACACACATATAAACAGACAAGAAGAAAGGAACAGAAAAATACGTACAAAGGCAATGCTTATTTCTAAAGAAATCTCTTCCAGCATACCTGCGATAGGAAAGTATACAAAAAGAGATGTAGTCAACGTGTGTAACCGTATTAGAGAAAATAAAAAACATAAACCATAGAAGAAAAAAAAAAAAAAAAACAATTCACTAATTTCAATTTAAACAACATACAATATGAGAATATACTTACATACATACTTCTAAAATAAATATCACTAGAATATATATAATTACAATGTGATTTAAAATAACTATGCAACTATGACGAGTTGGAAAGATAGTGTTCTTTCACTCTACGCTTAAATGCTTCAACAGTAAGACAGTTCCTAATGTCAGGCCATGCTAATGGTACCTAGTGAGTGTAATATTTTTTTTTAAATTAATTTAATTTATTTCTAATGCTTATTATATAAAAATACTTTCTGCACTCCTTCTCCGTATAAAATTTACCTGTGCCAAATTTCATACACCTCCGTCCGCGTAATTTCCGGAAAAAGGGGTACTTACAAAGTTTTTGCTTCACGTATTAATATCTATTATCTGAATGACCGAGCCTTGCTCGGTTTTTTTTCTCACGACGTTTTTAAACATGAAACCTAGCTAGAAATTTCATGAAAATCGTTGGAGCCGTTTCCGAGATTCAGATTATAAACAGAGGACATCGACGCAAAAACGGTTACCATAGATTCAGTACAGGGTTCTGAACTCCCCTGCGTTGAAATTTTTCGTCGGTTATTTAAAAAAAAAAATGTTGTTTCATAGAAAAGTGCAATACCTACGCGGTCAAAATGTATGGAACAGCAGATTTTTTTAAAAATAACCGAGGAAACATTTCAACGCAGGGTTTCAGAATCATGTACTGAATCCATGGTAACAGTTTTCGCGTCGATGTACCTGCCACCCTGTATATACAAGAATTGCTCGTTTAAAGGTACTAGATAGATAAATGCTGGCAGAGACCTTTAAGTACTTATTTTAGGATATTAAATTACTAATAAAATAATAACTAGCTTTTAAACCCGACTTCGTTCGCATACAAAATTCAAATTCATGCAGACCCCTCAATGGTTGAATAAAAAAAAAAACCTTTCTTCGCGTACCTTTGCACTCTCTAAGGAACATATCTCGAACCTTAAATCATTCTCATTTTGCTTTCCTAATGATATTATTGAACACTAATATAATGAATGCGCCTCATTTTGTGAACTTCTAATAATTCCTGTAATTTAATTAATTTTTTTTCCTAATTTATGTTTAATAGGTATTTTGTACCGACCTTTTTTTTCACTTTTTTATGTCACGTGTTTATCAGTGGAAACTTGTAAATGGCCTTCAATTTTATATAATTTAAGAACACTGTGTAAGTTAGCTCTAAGTTTCCCGAATATAATAAAATAAAATAAAATAAATGAAATTCCTTAAGGATTTCCTGAAAATATTAATATTATGAATATAAGAAATGTGCCTCTTTATGTGAGCTTCATATAATTCACATTTTGATGTCATAAAAATAATAAATAGCCAAGTAGCTACGACCAACTTGGATGTAGTGTTCGCCGGCAGCCACCGCGGCACCGCTCGCTTCGCTCGATCGGCTCGCGTGCTATTTGTTACAGTTCTAACCTTACCTGACACATTTGGTTGGACCGCAACCAACTTTGAAAAAAAGGCCAGAAAGTTAAGTAAAGGCTCATTTATTTAAAAAGTATACATCTTAAGAAGAACAAAACAGTTTTTTGCAGCTGATTTATTAAAAAAAAGCGTAAATCATTACAGGATCAATGAGTTTTTAGATGATCAATAAAATTCCTCCGTGAAATACACCCGCGATGCTATGTTTATGTACCTGCCTCGTTGGAAAGTAAGAACATAGTTATTGGCGCAAGTTCACTAGACCAGTCGGTGTTGCCACAAACCGGTGTGTTACGAAAGAAGCCACTTGTATACCTGTTTCATGCTAGACATTTGTAGACAAATGCGAACGAATTTGTAGTAAAGTAACACAATTTGTGTAGAATTGGGAGGGGCTCGTGGTTTGGTGGGGTTAATGGGTAAGGGGGCTCGGGGCTCTGTGGGATTCGTGGCTAGAATAGGAGGGATTTCTGGCTTTGGAGAATTACACATAATAACAACACATAATAACGGTCAGTCAGAAATATGAAGCTAGTTGCCCATTCCAAAGCGTAGTAGGTACCTATGGAGAAGAACGGGCAAGAAACTCCACAGACACTCTTTTAAATCAAAATAACATCACGCCTTGTTTCCCCGAAGGGTTGGGCAGAGGAGTACCTGTAGCAGGTACACCCACATTTCTCCAGTTATGTTTTAAGTCCCATGTAACAGGGGGCGAGAATATTGCTATCAACCGGGCACAAATCCAGATTCCGGGCACTGAGAAATTCCAGATACAAAAACCCAATAACACTTTGCCCGTGCCCGGGAACTGAACCCAGGACTTCATGCTCAGCAGTAGTGCTTGCGACCAGTAGACCAACGAGGCAGTCAGTAGTAAAGTAACACAATTTGTGTACAATTGGGAGGGGCTCGTGGTTTGGTGGGGTTAGTGGGTAAGGGGGCTCGGGGCTCTGTGGGATTCGTGGCTAGAACAGGAGGGGTTTGTGGTTTTGGAGAATAAGTGGCTAAATTTTGATTTTGCCTCATTGGTCTAGTGGTAGCAAGCGCTACTGCTGAGCATGAGGTCCTGGGTTCGATTCCCGGGTCGGGCAAAGTGTTATTGGGTTTTTCTATCTGAAATTTCTCAGTAGCAGCTCGGAGTCTAGATTTGTGCCCGGTTGATGGCAATAGACTCGTCCCCAATAACATGGGACTTAAAACATAACTGGCGAAATGTGGATGTACCTGCTACAGGGACACCTCTGCCCAACCCTTCGAGGAAACAAGGCGTGATGTTATTTTGATTTAAAAGAGTGTCTGTGGAGTTTCTTGCCCGTTCCTCTCCATAGGTACCTAGCTTCATATTTCTGACTGACCGACTCCTTGACAATTCACAAGTGCCTGTAAATGGTTTAATGGATATATAAATGCTTTGAGTTTGAGTTTGCCACTGACTTCCGAAATTTTAGTTTAGTTTTCACTTTGTAGTGTTTTTTGGAAATCGGTTATTTTCTTTGAGTTTGCCACCGACTTCCGAAATTTTAGTTATTTTTAACATTGTAGTGTTTTTTTGGAAGTCGGATGTTTTTTTTTTCAGTAGGTAAATGTTTTTTATTTCTCGCTTTTTAGTGGGTCAGTTTGTAATTTATCTAAGTTACAATAGCCTAATGTCAACTGGTCATAACCTTTTACAAAATATTGCTTTACCCGACGCAGGGACGTTAATCGTTGAGGGGTTCTCCTGGTACTTCACTATCAGTTCCACTTCTCCATATGCATTGTGTCGAGCATAAATTGCAACCATGTTAAAGCAATCGAATCGCAACCCGTGAAATACTTATTATTGAATAGTTCCGATGGCCTTCTGTGGTCTTCATCATTAGTTCCACTTCACCAACTGGTGCTTTCCGAGAGCAACTGCACGAGTTACTGTAAAAAGTACCCAAATCACAATAGATCTGCCTATAATATTTGAAGAGTTCTCTCGATTTCTCCAGGATTCCATGATTAGATCCTGACTTGGTGACAATGGGACTACCTCGAAAGTATACCCTTTCAAACAAAAAAAGAATTTTGCAAATCCGTCTATACAGGGCGTCCCAAAATTATGGGACATGAAGGGAAAGTACCTTAAATATCGTAGATAGGGTATTTTGCTGAAAGAAGACTTTATGTTATTTTTAAAAGTTAGTAATTCTGCATTCAAAGATTTTATAAAAATTAATTGCCTCGTCTGGGAATCGAACCGACTTAAATTAAAAAAAAAAACACCCCTACTTTTATGATGCCAATCAAAAGAATGACCAAAAACTAAAAACTCTTCTTAAGTAACATAGTATTTTAAAAGAAACGAACAACGTAAAATGTTTGAGTCAAATTTCAAGAAAGTTATTGATTGCCGACGACGACGTTCGAAAAGTAGTGTAGTGAATGTTTTCCTACTTGGATTGGTACGAATGGACCGATTAGATGGCCGGCCAGATCCCCGGACCTTACACCATTAGATTTCTTCTTTTGGGGATACGTGAAAGATATGCTATACAAAAAGCAATACGAGAACGTGGGCGAGTTACAAACAGAATTGTGCCATATCATATCGAGTATTCACCATAAAATGATAAGAAAATCTGTTGATTTTCTTTCACCAATCTTTTAATGAGTCCGCTGCCTGTTGGCAGCGGACTCATTAAAAGATTGGCGATTTGCGTAAGACAAGAGCGATCACATTTTGAGCATTTAATTAATTAACTTACAAAAAAATACCCACTTAATTGACTACGGCAGTTTCATGTACCTATGTTTTTAATTTGATTAAAATGATTAATTTCACGCTGTTCCTTTCTTTTAAAATACTATGTTACTTAAGAAGAGTTATTATTTTTTGGCCATTCTTTCGATTGGCATCATAAAAGTAGGGGTGTTTTTTTTTACATTTAAGTCGGTTCGATTCCCAGACGAGGCAAGTAATTTTTAGAAAATCTTTGAATGCAGAATTACTAACTTTTAAAAATAACATAAAGTCTTCTTTCAGCAAAATACCCTATCTACGATATTTAAGGTACTTTCCCTTCATGTCCCATAATTTTGGGACGCCCTGTATATGACGGAGTTATGCACAAAAATATATTTAAAAAAAAAACCGAATTGATAAACTCCGCCTTCAAAAAGTCGCTTAATTAAAAATAGTCAGTTTTTCCCTACTTTTTATCGAGTTACGCGAACATACATGTCATGTATGAAAGAGGAAACCAGCATGTCCTGGAAAATTCAAAAACATGTGACATCTACCAACCCGCACTGGGCCCGCGTGGTGGATTACGGCCCACTCCCTCTAACAAGAGGAGGCCTGTGTCCCAGCAGTGGGAACTATAAGCAGATTATGCTACACGTATGAAGCAGTTGTTTTTTTAGATATTTTCGATTAATAATTAGTTAATTAACTTACTATTGTTATTTGACCCTCCAGAAACCACAAAACACATCACACTTAGCCGGTTTTTCATATTATGAAAATCGTAAAAATAAACCTTTTTTAACTTGCGATAGTTGCTTAATGACAGCCAAGAACTGTCATTAAATGAATAGTTATATAATAAAAATAATAAAAAAACAACTTATTTATTGTTGTGACTTCCTAAAAAACATGTTCATAGTTTATACATGAATAATTTATAATACTATAAATCATTTTAACGTATTTAACTGTCTACCAGAACCTAATTAGTATTATAAATAATTCATTCTGTTTCATAATTAACGGGTTTTGATATGTAGGTTAATGTGGCAAGCAAATTTTTGTTTATTTTAACGACTTTAAAAAAAAGGAGGATATCAATTCGACATTTTTTTTTTTTGTTATTATAATGTTGACCCACTGTAGGGAAAAGGCCTCCCTTCCCTCTTACTAATTTTCACGGTCTACTGCGATTGCAAGCCAAACCTTTAAGACGACACTTAGAGTTTTTTAATCATTTTATACTTAAGATCACGTCTAAACGAGTAGTGTTAAAGAATTGGAAAAAAATTATGTTAAATAAGAGCATTTTTTTAATAATTTAATCTGTGAATATTTTAAATTATGTTTAAATTACATAGTGAAATTAATTTGTAAAGTTATGTCTAACGCGGATAAAAAACTAAGAATCACGCAAAAACTACCAAGCGTATTTTTCTGAAACTTTCACCATTTTAAATATAATTTAATGATTGATATTTTAGTATACGTGTTTTATTAAAATATCTTTTGTTTTACGTATAATAAGTTAATAATGCGTTTAATTTGGGACAGCGCTCCTTGATGGGCGAGTCCTATTACTGGCTGGACGTACGATGCGTTGCGTGAGCTAAGCACGCAAGTTAACTAATCAAGGTCGCTGGCATATATCTTCTGTCTTAAGAAAGAGACCAGCTCCTCCCGCCATCTCTTTCTGGGCCTGCTGCGTAGTCGTTTCCTGCTATTTGGAATCGACTGAGTGGTGATTTTTGCGCATTTCTGTATGAATTCGGTTGTAACTTCGTCATTTATGAAACAATTTTAATAATTCTTTTTTTGTTTGAAAGGGTGTAGTTTTGATTTGATCCTATATAATTTTGGTCAAGTTCTGATGAGCGGTTTTTGAGTTAACTTCAATAATATGTATTTTTTTTCCACTTAGTGTATGTATGTTGATGTTGTTATAACAAAGTCCTGTCACTGATAATTATATATATCTAGCATGTAGTGGTATGCGAATTTATGTGGGTGGAATAACAAAAAAAAAAAAAACGACTTCCAAATCGGGTTAAAAAGTATCCTGTGTTAAACCAGATTATAAACTGTCTGTGTGCCAAATTTCATCCAAATTCGTTCAGTAGTTTTTGCGTGAAAGAGTAACAAACAAATATCCATCCTCTTTGTAGGACGTATTATATATTATATAGTAAAATGCGAAAGTACGTTTGTTTATTTGTGACGCATTCACGCTTAAACGGATGAACGGATTTGGATGAAATTTGGCACACGGGTAGACCATGACCTGGGTTAGGACATAGGATACTTTTTATCCCGATTTCCCACGGGAACGAGACTTATGCGGGTGAAACCACGGGACGCAACTAGTTAACTATAAGTCCGTTTCCTCACGATATTTTTTCTTTACCTACAAGTTTTTTTATTATAATTAACGATAAAATCATTTCTTCACGGCTTGTTAGGTTAACAAATTAATTTAAGTGGTCATTAGTATACAGATTTTTTTTTAAATCTTGATTTTTTTGCTGTGGTCGATCTCAGCCCACGCGGTTACAGAGAGGAGGCAGAGAGGAGGTCTGTGTCCCATTTTGACAATGAATATGGATGGCTATCAAAAGAAGAAAGAAACGATTTTAGATACAACATGTAAAAAAAATTGGTTGCCTGTAAAGTCGGTATACGGGCGAAAGTTTTACGTGACAACGACTTTGAGTGGTAAAATAATTTTAATGTGAATATTCATTCGTATAGTAGGAAGAAGGATGAAATAATAGTAACAATTTAAAACATTTATTTATACACATGAACCGGTGTGTATGCCTATCTCTCTCACTCTCTCTCTCGCTCTGTCTCTCTCGCTCTTAGGCGGGCTAACTGTGCTCGAGTGGAAGGGACGCGTGCCTTTCACTTTTTATGTCTGTCTCTCTCGCTCTTAGGCGGGCTAACCATGCACGCGTGCCTCTCACTCGCTCTCATTGTGAGCGCATAACGTGAGCGGAGCGTAACGCAGTTTCTTGAAGTGTCACCCGGCAAACCAATTTATAAGACGTTGTCACGTCAAAAAACCCTGGGTGATCCGAAAGGGGCACATAGGCAGTCATCATTTCAGCCGATAGACGTCCACTGCTGGACATAGGCCTCCCCCAAGCACCTCCACTTCGACCGATTTTGTGCTTTCCGCATCCAGCGGATTCCTGCGGCCTTCACAAGGTCATCGGTCCATCTTGTGGGAGGCCTTCCAACGCTACGTCTTCCGGTACGTGGTCGCCACTCCAGAACCTTTCGACCATCCGTTCTGCGAGCGATGTGCCCTGCCCATTGCCATTTAAGTTTGGCACTTAGGTAGTACTGCAATAAAATTACAAAAAAGTGGTAAAAATATTAATGTCATTGGAAATAAAAAAGTTATTGCTAATTAAAATTAACATTTTTTGCACAAAAATTACCCTAAATCCATAAAAAATTGTAAATTTTCAACAGGGGTCATAAGTTATGACTTGCACAACTGTACATTTCCAGTATAAGCAGACCTCGCATTGTACGAAATCCTATGCAATGCGAGATCAGCATAAACTGGAATTGTACAGTTTGATGTGTAGCCGTGTGTACACACTCGTGGAAGTCGGTGACAAGAAACGAAGATTCAAAACCAAAAACACCGACTTCCGAAATTAAAGCAATTTTTCACTTTGTAGTGTTTTTTTTGGAAGTAGGTTGTTTTCTTTTTTGCAAAAAAAAAATTTTCAAGGAGCCATGTTGAAAATAGAAACTTGATTTTGATTGATTTTTCTAAATAAAATCGCTTTGATCGCACACTCGTTGTCATGAATGTCATTTACCAACATTAATCCTAAACACATCTAACGTAAATAAATATTGACTCAATGCGGGAATCGAACTGACGAACTTGAGAAGGTACCATGACGGACACTGGCAGTAAACCACTTTTCAAACTTATTACTAAGAGCATAAGGGTGAAAATTGGTTCACCACAAATATCCAAGGTTGTTCAGCTATACAAAAATATACAAATAAATAAAATGTAAGTGTCTGTTTGTCAAAATAACACCTTTTTACTAAATGCATAACAATATGAAAGTACTTACGAGTATACATACGGAACTAAAAAAAAAAATTGTCTGTCTGTCTGTTTGTTCCGGCTAATCTCCGAAACGGCTGGACTGATTTAGCGAGACTGGCAGATACCTGATATTATAAGGAGTAACTTAGGAAACTTTTATTTTAGAAAAAGAATTAGGGTCCACGCGGACCCTAATTCACAACCAGGAGGCACAGAGGGGTCTCGATACGTAATGGATGGTCACCCATCCACAAACCGACCGCGGCATCATTTAGCCACGAGCTCCTCCAAAGAAAATGCATAAAACTTAATTTATTAAATGTTACTAGGTTACGGTCAAATTCTAATGGGAAAAATAAACATTTTGAAATAAAAATGAATATCAAAAATTATACATAATTTCTATTCTATAATATGAAATGAGCAATATTTGTATAAAATATACAATTCGTACTCGCGTTGTCGAAATCGGCTCCAACGACGTCCGTACGAACGTCGGCTTACTGGCGAAATGTGGGTTAATACAGGGTGGATTTTTGTGAGTCTGGACTTTATGAGCACGTATCAGGGTCATACGTGATAATTACCATTTTTCCAAAATCTGTAAATGCAATTAGCAATTGCTTAAAAACTTAAGGACATTCTCCTTAGAGAGTTTTCCTGTAGCTACATGGTTAAGGTACCTGCCCTTATTGCCCCGTCTCGAAAATCCACCCTGTATGATTATTATACTGAATGGATTTATTATGCAGGGTGGATTATTATACAGGATGGATTTTTGAGACGGTGGACGGAGGCAGAAATGTATACATCTCTGCCTTCCTCTCCGAAAAATACAGGCGTGATGTTATATAATTACTATCGTAGGATTTAGGACTATCTTGTTTGGGTTATTGTAAACGAGGGCCTTACGTATCATAATATGTATTTCTATTTACCTACAATAAGATGTTTGAATCACGTGAATGCATACATAAATAAATTAAATAAATGCATACTTTATTTTAATTTTATCATTTTCTACTACTATTAAAATAATTGCATCAATAATATTATCATTGAATTACAAGCAATAATATTATTATTGCTTGTAATTGCGTTAGATTTCCATACGTTTCCAAATTGTCCATCATCTACTCGTTTTAAAAGATACAGCCCTGTGACTGACGGAAGGACAGTGTAGCTTTAGAAATAGGGTCCCGCGGCATCCTATGGGTAGGTACGGAACCCTATTTCAGCATTGTAGATGCGTCGAGTCTGTCACGTATACCTGCAGTAATATATCATTACATATAATTATATTATTAAAAAACAAAGTCTCCGCGCCGCGTCTGTCTGTCTGAACGCGATAAACTCAAAAACTGCCGAACGGATACTCATACGGTTTTCACAAATGGACGGAGTGATTCATGAGAAAAGTTTAGGTGTATAATTCATAAGGTTGTGTGTATATTGGCTGAAATATGACAATGACTATTCGAGATGTCGGAAAAAAAAAATGAGTGAAGTGAGTTGTCAAATAGTGTCAATTCCGAGCTTCAGACGGAATGACAACTCACTTCAAGTTACTTCACTCAAAATATTCACGGTAAATTTTGACAGAATATAACATAACGGCTTGTTTATGTCATTTGTTTCGATACAAGGGTTTGATTGTAGTATTCACGGAACTATTAAAGATGATAAAAAAAATTTGTTTCTTTCAATAATAATTTTAAAGCCACTTAATTATAGATGATTAAATATTATGTGTTTTCCTAAAATTTTTTGATAGGTACCTGTTATTAATTTTTTTCGAGGAAACCTACCGTTTGTCATATAATCTATGAAATTGCGTCGTAAGTTTATGTTATTAATAATTAATAACTATTTAATAACATCATGAGTATGGTATATCCGCATTTTTGTGCATATTTTATATTGAAGTGAAAACTTCTTTACGCGCATTGGGCATTTTTGAGATGGGAAAAAACAATTGAACTCGCGACACTGTTACCGACACCAAATTTTTTGAATAGAATAGAATAATATTTATTTGCTTAAAAACATAAACGCGACAAACGCGATTGTGCTCTTTATTTATATTAAGTTACGGATCAATGTTCTATGCAAGTATTTTTACTTTAAAGGTTTCGGAAGTTTTTTTTTTTTTGTAAACGCGATTGTGCTATTTATTTAGATAAGGTTACGGACCAATGTTCTATACAAGTATTTTTCTTCCACCAAGGCGATCTTGTTCAAGTTTTCACTTCTGTCGGCACTCCTGGAGTGCCATTGTTTTTTTTTTATCCTAAGACAGGGTTGGTCACCATCATCTTAATTACCCTAACCTTATGCTAATTTATTTGTGGTCGACTCAACATGGCTTTTTTTCCATACTTCTCTAATCACCCCCTTCGTTTCCATACATATAATCCATCGTTTCTTTGGACTTCCCCTAGTCGTATAGCCATCCACATTCATACTCAAAACTATACTAAGACCCTAACCAACCCGTCATACTTTTCATACAAACGCTCGTACGTGATTATGGCGTCTTAACACATCTTTCTTTAAAACTTTTAAACTAATATTTATCTTGTGCACTATTTCTAGATTTCTATGAAAACAAAAAATTTAAATATCGAGAAATAAATTCAGTACAAGCCTCCGAAAATCTGCATTTTGTTCAATTTTTACCTGAACTTTGGCCGTTCATAATATACTCATAAATTGTAAAAGTAAAGAAAACATCTTCATAGAAACCTTGCACATGTAATGGAGATTCTAAATGACAAACATTTATTTCACAAACTAGTAAAGCTTACTCAAAAACACGTATTTCCTGAAACAAGTTTTATGAAATTTCCGCACACAATTTTTCTTACAATGTTATCGCGTTCTCACTTGCTTGTTAGCAGTTCTCACTTGCGCTAGATGAAACAACATGCTTTTTGACCATGCTTGCGTTAACGATAGACGGATCGGGAAGGGCCCTCTTAATGAATCATCTTGATGGATATTGCTAGTCCATTGCGTCATATCATCATCATCATCATTTTAGCCGAAGGACGTCCACTGCTGGACATGGGCCTCCCCCAAGCACCGCCACTTCGACCGATTCTGTGCTTTCCGCATCCCGCGGAAAGCACAAAATGTGTGCCACCATCCATCCATTGCTTCATATGTTCAAAAAATTTGTCTGTTCAGCAACGTAAATAACGCAATGAATGTTGTTGAACTGTCAAAATGAAACAAATTGTGAATAATCGTGTGACCAAAAAAAAAACCAAGACAGTGTTGTCAACAGTGACGTGAGGCCGGTTTCGTAAATATGTGTACACTAAGTGAGGTGTAGTTTGATTGTTTATTTATTTTTTAAGCAAGACACACCAACGACATACTATATTTACAAGGATAGTTACAATAGGTACCTATCACAAGTCTTGAGTACTGTGTAAATACATCACTTATAGGCATGCACAACATTCTTATTAAAAGGTGAACAATTATTCTACAAATTATTAAATCATTAAAATATTAGCATTAACATTAATTTGATATATAATAAAATTACGAAATAAGATTAGATTATAAAATACATAACATCACGCCTTGTTTCCCCGAAGGGTTGGGCAGAGGTGTGCCTATAGCAGGTACACCCACATTTCACCAGTTATGTTTAAGTCCCATGTAATAGGGGGCGAGCCTATTGCCATCAACTGGGCAAAAATCCAGACTCCGGGCTGCTACTGAGAAATTCTAGATAGAAAAACCCAATAACACTTTGACCGACCCGGGAATCGAAAAAATAAAAAAATTATTAAAAAATCACAATCTGTTTCGATTTGAAACAAATTGCTAATCCATTGCTTCAGAAGTCAAAAAATCTGCTCAACGACGAACAATTGCGTTACTTATGCATTGAATGTTGTTGAACTGTCAAAATTAACAAATTAATCATGATCGTTTACGAAAATAAGTTACGCAATTAAGGTACTGATTAGGAACTACAATTTATAATAAAAATGTTGTTTTTCTTGTTACAGGTAAATACTGGTTCTTCTAATTTACTGTCTAGAGAAATTAACTCAAACCACAGCTGGTAATTGGGTAAGTAATATTTTAAATAATTTACGAAAAGAGTTTTTAGAAGCCAATGGCTTGGCACGCGACGATGGGAAGAGGTCAGACGGAATGACCATAATGCCTTGGAAGTTGGGTAGGCCTTTGGTGTGGGATGCAACCAGTGTCGACACCCTTGCGCCATCCCATCTTCCTAGCACTGCGGGCTGTGCCGGGGCGGCTGCTGCAGGTGCAGACTACCTCAAACGGCGCAAATATAGCAACCTTACTGGTAGCTATATTTTTGAGCCGTTTGGGATTGAAACGTGCTCACCCAGTATTCCGGGACATCGCCAAGCGGTTGGTCGACTCTTCACGTGACCAGAGTGCTAGCCAATTCTTAGGCCAAATAAACAGCATTGCCTTCCAACGTGGCAACGCTGCCAGCCTTTTGGGCACTTTCCCCGCTGACAGCGATGCGGACGAAGTTTTTGACGCCTAATGAGCTCTTCTCTTTATATTTATTTTTTCCTTTACATACTTGTAGACAATATATATATAATAGTTAGTTGTATATACATACTATAAATATTCAAAATGTATATTTACGAACCCTCGAATTCAAGTCTCCTCTCAGCGAGAGTCGTCCTCGTCTCCTCGCTAAAGAGTAGTGGTGGCCCAGTGGTATCGACCCCAATATTTTTATTATCCTATACCTACTATTCAATGAGCAATATTTCTATAAATATATGTCGGAAATACGTTACTGAGTTGACTAATCGGGACGCCAGCGCCGCCTAGCGGCGTTCGACCGAGTCTATAACATAACGCTCGGACCGAAGCTGAGAACAGTACATCGGCGGCGGTCAAGCAGTGAACACGTTTAGAAACTGTAGCGCGTTCCATATAGTTTTGTCATGTACCTACAGTGTATGAATTGCTATTGTGATTAATTAGATAGTAAATTATAATGTGATCTGAACTGCAAACGGTTTTTTTATTGCGCAATAACCAACACTACCTACAGTACGCCGACAGTAGTTAAAATATGGCTGATAATAACAAGAGAGACACACCCTTCACCGTTATATAATATATATTTGTAATCACGTTCTCGGAAACGGACGATTTCGATAAAAGTTGCAATAATAAGGTTTACGGGGGTGAAAAATCGATCTAGCCAAAGTTTAGAACAAGGTGGCTACCTAATTATGACATGGCAGCATGGAATAAGTATGAACTTTCCTATACTATTAAATGAGCATTCTCTATTTTCACCAGAGCAGAACTCGGTCGCCCAGGTACTAAATAGTAATTTGTAAAAATATTTTGATGAGTTTCTTGCCCGTTCTTCTCCATAGGTACCTACTACGCTTTGGAATGGGCAACTAGCTTCGTCTTTCTGACTGACCGACCCTTTGACAATTCAAAAGTGCCTGTAATTGGTTTATTTGAAATAAATGCCTTGAGTTTTAATTTATCGGACTTCTGAGCTAATATGGGTACACTGCGATAATAATGCACATCACATAAGCTACTTAGTGAAGAAAAAAAACCATCGGTAAATGGAATCGATCAATATCGATTCATATCTGCCCAGCCTTTTCCCAACTATGTTGGGCTCGGCTTCCAGTCTAACTAGATGCAGCTGAATACCAGTATTTTACATGGAGCGACTGCCTATCTGACTTCCACAGCCCATTAAGAGAGTTTATCCTAAAAGTTGGCAACGGCGCAAATAGCTGTCAAATACTTACCTGTTCTGACTAATTAGGCAATATTACTGTATGGAAATATAAAATGTCGCTAACTAGCGAACTAAAATATTGATTATGAAATGCAATAATTAATTTCATAACACCGAATATTTCGTTTTAGATGTAAAAAAAATGCATTTGGAAACTTTCCAAATGCCTTTTTTACACCTAAAATTGTTACAACATCAAATTCAGTGTTATAATTACAATTCATTATTAATATTCTAGGGAACTAGTTGGCCATATTTCTGATTTCCATACAGTAATATTGCCAAATTAATCAAAACACCGAAATAAGTATTTGACATCTATTTGCGACGTTGCCAACTTTCAGAATAAACGCTCCTAATTGGGTAATACGAAAGTAATTAGTAAGACTGGTTGTCAGACTTTTAGTCTTCTGATGACCCGTATCGACTGTCAAAGATCCACGAACGACAGTCATTACAAGAAGCATGTTTTTTCTGGGGTTTTTATGGCTCGATTTTAATACGGTACGGAGCTCTTCGAGTACGAGTCCGAGTCGCACCTGGACGGTTTTTTCAATATATGCCTAAGTAAATAGAGTAGCACGAGGTCGATCGATTAACGTTCACCGTGTTTTATAAGTCTTAATCATCGATCATCCTGAACATGCCACCTATGCAATCAAGGCTTTGATGCGACGTTGATCTCTAAGCATTAATAACACGATTAAAAATTTAATTGAAGGTAGTTATAGATTTTATTGAGCGTAATGGTCGTAGGTTCGAACCCTGACAGCCGCTTTACTTTGTGTAAATTATTTTATCACAACTGCTCTCAAAACTGTGAAAGAAAATATCGTGAGGAAATCGGCATGTCCTAGAACCAAAAATTCGAAAACAAGTGACATCCGCCAACCCGCATTGGGCCCGCGTGGCGGCCCACTCCCTCTCACCGAGAGGAGGCCTATGTCCCAACAGTGGGAACATTATAGGCTGATTATTTATAGATTTGTTTAAATAATAATAAGTGCCTTGAAACATTTACTAAAGTCAGAATTAGAAATAGTAGATTTTATAATAGAGAAGGCAATTTTAATAAAAAAACGTCACGCGTGTATATATAGATTTATTTAATTTTGTGTATTTTGGCCCGTGGCTTAATGATAACGACCGCACGAGTCGATCGAAGGTTAAGCTACGCTCGCTGCCGTCGGTTCGTGGATGGGTGACCATCCATTACGTATCAAGACCCCTCTGTGCCTCGGAAAGCACGTTAAAGCCGTTGATCCTGGCTGTCATTCGTAGATCTTTGACAGACGTTACAGGTAGTCAGAAGCTCAAGTCTGACAACCAGTCTTACGAAAGGTTATCGTGTTACTCAGTAACTGGTTTGTGGAGGTCAGATAGGCAGTCGCTCCACGTAAAATACTGGTATTCAGCTGCATCCGATTAGACTGGAACCTGACCCCAACATAGTTGAGAAAAGGCTAGGCAGATTTTATCTTGACTTGACAATGACATTCAACTTGATACCTAAAACTAAGGTTGCATTGCGATGTATGTAGGTAGGTACCTCAACCAAATGTTGTAATGTTAATTTTCCTCAATTTGTAGTAATTGACGTGTCCATACAACTTTTTCAACCTGTCACTTAAATATATGGACAATTTAAGTTTGTAGGTAGTTAGTCAGACGATTAATTTCCCTGATGTTACTATCCCACAGTTGAATGATACTGAAAACATCCTCATATTGACCTAAAAATACAATCACACACTCTCTCACACACTCGCACACACCCCCACAATTACACACCCATACTACACATCTACTAACATTCATCTCGCATCTTTCAGTCAGCGCGCTTAGTACATAATAATTTATAAAATGAAAATGTAAAGAGGTGGGATCCTGATGTCCTGAAACACAGGCCATGAGCCTAGCTTAGGCACCAGTCTCCCACAATATATTATTATACTCATCTAAATTGTGTATCTTTGTCGAATCTGACCCATATAAAATAATTTATGTATATTGTGGTGAGAAAATAAAGTGATTGATTGAATATTGGATTAGTTTGAGGTAATAAACTGAATTATTATGTGATTATGGGTTGGAAGAATGCAGGAAGAGCTCCTGTCTAAGTAATAAGAGCAGCAAAAAGGGGTGATCCACCAGGTTAAGTCAGCCTTGTCCTCAATGTAGGGGTTGGTTTCCAGTCTAGTGTTGTAGTTTGAGTTAAGCTGCACGATTACTGATAAATGCTTGCACTGACTGGACATGTCCACTCAAATCTGTGTGGTTCTTTCCTCAAAAGACTATTTCAGACATAATCTACATGGTTCTCATATGGCCTGACCAAGATTATGTCTGGACTTTAAAAGAGACTGCGACCTCGAGTTTGTTTCGGCCTTTCTTCTCAGAGTAGTCAGATAGGAAACGCCGAACTCATCTAGCTTATTTTTAATAGGTCTGACGTGTAAAAGTGATTCCGATATCCTATTTACAGAATAAACAATTTCATTTGCTTTCTAATCGGATGCACCTGAATACCAGTATTTTACATAGAGTGACTGCCTATCTGACCTCCACAACCCAGTTACTGGGTAACAAGATACCCCTTGGTAAGACTGGTTGTCAGACTTTTAGGCTTCTACCCGTAACGACTGTCAAAGATCTACGAGGTTAGATCACTAGACATAACTAACAAAAATGCAAAAAATCTGATTACATCACAACACATTTTTTTACAAATACAAACCGCCTCCAATATTCTTAACTCTCAGACACACAAACTGGTTCTAAACTAGGCCAATAACTTTACCATTTCAATATTTATACCGGCTAGACATAGGAAAAAAAACGTCTTGACCCTTGAGGCAGTTTAATTGTCTGTCAATCACGAAGAGAATGTTTTGATACTTGGAATACTCGTTTATGAGATTTAATCATTATTTATCACGTAACTGGTGAAATGTGGGTTTTACTACAGGTAAGACCTAACCCTTCGGGGAATACGGGCGTCATATTAGCTTTTTTAAGGCAAAACATGACTGATATAATTTAATTGTAACATCTTGCATGCCATGTGTGTGTATACTCATGTTTTGGACAAATAAATGATCTTATCTTATCTTATCTTTTGTATTTTTGTTTTAAGATTTTTTTTTTGTTTTATTAAGGCGACGATGACCGAGTTTTAATGATTTTACATTGAAGATCACGTCTAAACGAGTAGAGTTAATGATTTGGAAAAAATATATGTTAAATTAGAGCGTTTTCTTAATAACTGAATACTGTGTGTGTCTTTATAATGTGCACATAATGTGGAAATGAGGGGAATCTATTAAAAAAACATTTTTATTTTCAATTGAGGGTAGTTTTTAAGCTATTGCATAGCTTTTATCGCGGGCTTTGAGCGCGGCGACCGAATCAAGAAATTCCGTAACGAAAATAAAACCTAACACCCCCCACTCCGCCTACCATGTAATGACATGTAGGGAACTACGTTCCCATGACAACGTGATGTTGTCATGGGAACGTAATTTTTGTTTTATGTCATCATCCGTCATCATCCCAAGTGTAGCGTTGACAAATAGGAAGTATGGAGGTTACAAATGCTATGCAATAGCTTTAACGCGGCAGTCCCCGAGTGACATACGTTTTTTTTTTTTTTTACCACCGTATAATTCGTGCTGATACGAGAGAATAAGGAAAATGCCCTATTTTTCTCAGCTACGTAATATAAAAATAGGTACTTTAGATTTTGCAGATTACTGAAACACACAACTTTTTTGGTTTACCTGTAAGCACCTACCTACAGGTAAACCGATTTGCGCTTCGGTAATCTTCGTGTTTCCAAATTAGTACGAACGTTGCGCCACAGAGGCAAAGATTCTAAGTTTTGAACTGCCGCGATTTTTTTTAGTGTTCCTATCAATGCGGTTTGTATAAAGCTCAATATTCAATACTCAATATCTTTATTGCTTTACCATAATGTGTACTTAGGTGGTAATTATATAATTTAGATCATTATGGACCTTGTAAGGCACAGCAAAAAGGGTAGGAGAGAGGAAACCCCGTTTTAGGAGATCATTGTTTTTGTGGGAACAAGTTTTAACTTACATATAATCAAAGTCAGGAGATTGCGAATAATATACCTACTAAAATTTGGCTTAACTATTATTCTAGCTTTCTCTCTATAGTATCGACTCTGATCGCGCACCTTATGTCTCTCAATTGTTTTTTGAAATTGCATAGAGTTGTTAATATAAAATTTTGTAACCATGTTTATAACAAAATATAAGCACTTTCATGGTTGTAGTATATAGTTCTAAATTAGCTCTCATAATCGCGCTTTCGTATTTCCGGAGAAAAACGATGATTGTTGAAGCGCATACTTTTGCTGGGAGATTTGTACATTATCATGAGATGACATGCTGCAATGTCAAACAATAACCACATATGGTTGGCCAAAGTTCTAAAACTATTTGTTAATATTGACCGAAGTAGGTACTATTACAACATAAACTGGTTTTTCCGAATATTCTATTGCATATCTTAATTTTTTCTACTGTAGGGCAAAAGGTCACTCCGAACTTCGGAATCACGTTCCGCATTATTATACTAGCTGACATTTTTGTAGATCCGTAACTGTCATGGCAGTTAGAAGCCTAAAAGTCTGACAACCAGTCTTAAGGCGACACTACGTGACTTTTATTTTATACTGAAGATCACGTCTAAACGAGTAGTGTTAATGATTTGGAAAAAATATATGTTAAATTAAAGCATTTTGTTAATAACTTAATCTGTGAATATTTTAGATTATGTTTTAAATTACATAGTGAAATTAATTTGTAAAGTTATGCCTAACGCGGATAAAAAACTGAGAATCACGCAAAAACTATCAAGCGTATTTCTCTGAAACTTTCACCATTTTAAAGATGATTTAATTATGTATCTTTTAGTATATGTGTTTTATTAGAATACCTATTGTATTACGTATAATAAATAAATAATGCGTCTAATTTGGGACAGCGCTCCTTGATGGGCGAGTCCTATTACTGGCTGAACGTACGACGCGTTGCGTGAGCTCAGTACAGAACACGCAAGCTAACCACTCAAGGTCGCTGGCATATATCGGCGACTTAACAATGGATATCGTGTTACCCATACACTAATTTACAGGACATTTCAGACACTTATCTACATGGTCCTCATATGGCCTGACCAAGATTATGTCTAGACTTTAAAAGAGACTTTGACCCTTGAGTTTCTTCTAACTTAATTATTTTTTATCAACCCCCGACGCAAAAAGTAGGAAGTAGTTTGACCGCTATATGTGTGTGTCTGTCTGTGGCATCGTAGCTTTTAAACGGGTGAACCGATTTAAATGCAGTTTTTTTTATTTGAAAGCAGGTTTTCTAGCGATGGTTTTTAGATATGTTTTATCACAATCGGTTCAGCCGTTTGAAGATTATCAACTCTTTTGTGGTCGATGAATGAATGTGAGCATCTTCCACAGGTCTGATCGATTTGAAATTTGGTATTCTGTTACTTCAATGATATTAGAAGAACATAGTAACCTTGAACTGATGCTGCATCATCTGGAATTTGCAGGATACTCGTACCCAACTCCCTTATCAACTTACAGCACAGGTATCGTGTTTGGGCTCATTGGAATGGTCTCAATGAATAGTTTATAGATAGATTGTGAACAGGGTCTGGTGATGGAGTAGGAAAGAGAAATGAGGAAATGTTTGTGTCAGGGGATTTTAAAATTTTAGCTGTTAAAATTTTACTAGTGACTCCAATTTCCTATTTACAGACTAAACAATTTCATTGCATTTCTCAGTAACTACTAACTGTGTTGTGGAGGTCAGATAGGCAGTCGCTCCATGTAAAATACTGCTATTCAGCTGCATCCAGTTAGACTAGAAGCCGACCCCGACATAGTTGGGAATTTAAATGCTAGGCATATAATGATTGACATTGGTAAAATCTAGGTTATTATGTAAATGATAACAACGTATCTGCGAAGCCTCGAAGATGTAGAAGAAGTATAGAAGATGTCCATAAGCGGCGGCAACCACTAAAATTGCACCGACATAATAAAATCGCGGCGGGATTTAATCGCGCACTGGATTTTCAACTCTCGGTGTTAAGATGAGCATTGAAAATCAAGTGCACGAAAAAAAATCGCCGAGATTTTATTACATCCGTGCGGACATCGGCTTAGACAGTTAACCAAAAAACTGGATCGAAAAAAGGCTCTTGAAGACATAGAAGCTTAAATTTTAAAGTGTCGGTTTTTTGCTTGAAATGGCTTCTAATATCCAATATCATGCATAAATATATCATAGGATCTATATCTATCTGTTAGGTAAAGTGGCAACTATATTTTTTATTTTTTTTGCAAAAAAAACATACTTGGAGCTAATTAATGCTTATGTCTCCGGAACGGAGAGAATAGCCATAATATCCACGGTGATGTAACTATTTATTTATGATTTTTTGACATAATTGATATTTTTAGATTTAGTGCGATTTTAAAAGAAAAAGCCGCACAATATTTCGTTATATGAATTATGACAAAAATCAATCTGCCTTACCTTTTCCCAACTATGTTGTTCTGCTTCCAATCTAATCGGATGCAGCTAAATACCAGTATTTTACATGGAGCGACTACCTATCTGACCTCATGTACAACATGAAAAAAAACCCTGTCCGATCCGTGAGGGTGTTGTTAGGTGTCGTACTGAGAGTCTATTTATGTGATAAATTTAAGGAATTTTTTTTTTTTCCTAATTTATGTTTAATAGGTATTTTGTACCGACCTTTTTTTCACTTTTTTATGTCACATGTTTATCAGTGGAAACTTGTAAATGGCCTTCAATTTTATATAATTTAAGAACACTGTGTAAGTTAGCTTGTAAGTTTCCCGAATATAATAAAAAAAAAAAAACAAATAAAAAAACGAAAAAAAAAAAATCGCCACATTTTTTTCAATGGAGAATTTTACCGGTTTATTGCATGGGCGGCCGTCGTTTAGCGGGTGTCTACAAGTCATAATCATAACTTATGACCCCTGTTTACAATTTTCTAATTTTTCATGGATTTGGGGTAATTTTGCTACCAAAAAAACTTTTTACAAAAAAAGAAACAACCGACTTCCAAAAAACACTACAAATTGAAAAATAACTTTAATTTCGAAAGTAGGTGTCTTTGGTTTTGAATTTTCGTTTTTTGTCACCGACTTCCGAAATTAAAGTTATTTTTCACTTTTTAGCTGTGGTACCTACCCCACATAAATTCAAAAACCACTACCTGCTATGTAAATAACAGTGACAGGAACTTATCATCCACATACTAAGTGGGAAAAGTACGTATTATTGAAGCTAACTCAAAAACTATCAAAGCCAAGTTAATAAAATTTATATGGGACCACCTCGAGAGCATACTCTTTCAAACAAAAAAATAATTTTCAAAATCGGTCCTCAATTGACGGAGAAATCGGTGGACATACACAAAAAAAAAAAAAAACATTTGCGACGAACATACTTTTTGGAAGTCAGTTAAAAATAGCAATAACTTTTTTTATTATCAGTAATAAAAAATAAAAAATACTTTTACATATTGTATGCAATACCCATATTTTGCCAGTTGAGTTTCAATCTCATATAACTGGTATTCAGCTGCATCCGGAGCTGACCCCAACATTGTCGGGAAAAGGCTAAGCAAATGATGATAATACGACAAAAAGCCTTCACAACATACTATTACGACCTTTTCCGGGGCTAGCGTTTAACATTAACCTTAAGATGCACTTAGTAAGTTATTAAGTAGCTTACAATATTGTATCTCAACTAACGACGCAACAAATTCTCTCAAGAGTCATATCTCACATATAATGTAGTGATGTGCCGGATATCCGTATCCGCGGATATCCGAGGGAGAAAAAAGATCTGTATCCGTTACTTTTTGGCGGATCTTGAACGGATCTTTTATACAGATACAGGATACAGATCTTTTTTCTCCCTCGGATCCGGCACATCACTAATACAATGTCGTCCATCGGCATGTGTCCGCCCGTATTTTTCTAAATATTCATGAAAAATTATCAAAAAATAACTTTAAAATCTATCTTTAATACTTTTCATGTTATTTATTTTTTTATGTTTTGAGTAGCGTTTGCCATATCTCCGATGTTATTAGCTCGATTTGGTTTCTGTTTATTATTTATAATAGCTTATTTAACTAACATTTTTATTCAAATTTGTCAACTATGCAAAACAAACGGAGGTGAAAACTTAAAAAAAAAACTTTTTTTGAAAAAAAACACAATTGTATGTTCATAAAACCATATTTTGAAAAAAAAATTTGTAAAAATGAAAAAAATAGTTAAGACCCCCTTAAGTTATTTTTCGATCATTTTTGATGAATATTCAGAAAAATGCGGGCGGGCCATGCCGATGGGCGACATTGTATTTTCTTGAAACTTACTACGAGAGGCGCGAGAAAATCCAACACGAGCGTTTTCTCGCAAGATGCATTTTGTAGGTACAATTTTATCTTAAAAGATCGACATGAATTTGTAATAAAACACTGATTATACCTAACAAGGTCTAGTTATTAGGTCTTGGTCGTAACCTAGAAAAATGGAAGCCTTGATGACTAAGATTACTTTAATTGTAAAGAAGTATTCGTTAATAATTTGCTCTACACCTACAGTTTGAGTCTTTATAACCTTCACATATCGAAATGAGGGAATCTATGCTTAATTAAAATAATTTTACTCCACGCATAACACTTTGTCACAATCACTACACCAATTTATCTCGTCTGCTCGAAGTCCGTATGTCACTGTAGGGATCCAGCAGAATATCAGCGTCAGGTATATTTGCCTACATGCTGAGTTGGACTCCCATTTGGTGCAACCTTGAGACGCACACCGTACCTTAAATATTTGATTATTTCGAAGTATGTCATAATGTCACTCCATTTCTATAAGTATATTTTTTCTTTTTTGTATATTGGCATCTTGTTTTTATACGGGGTGTCAGGGACATTGACGCGAAAACTGAAACCATGTATTCAGTAAATGATTCTGAAACCCCTGCGTTGAAATTTTTCGTCGGTAATTTAAAAAAAAATCTGTATATATCCATGTAATTTGTTATCATTTAACTGTGTCTTTTGTGTGCACTAAATAAATGTTTTATCTATCTATCTAATTTTATTGATGGAAATAAAAAAAAACTAATTTTTTATTTATGGTTTTTTTTTTAAATTTGTAACATAACGGAGTAACTTGCGATGAAACAAACTCCATAATGATTGGAAGCAATTAGGCGTCCTCATAAAATGAAAATTGTGGAAAAAATACTACCCTCAATTGAAAATAAACATGTTTTTTTAGCAAAAATCTGTTTTTTTTTTTCATATTTTTTACAATGATCGTAAAATTTCTCAATAAGACGCCGTTTTGTACTTACCTTAAAAAAAGATACATAAAAAAAGAAATAGATTTTTTAAATACTTTTTCCGTCGATAAAAATAAGTATAAATTCTCTCATTTCGATATGTGCATATTGTAGACTCTCTATGTACACCTCTGCCCAACCCGTTGAGGAAACAAGGCCGTGATGTTATGATATGACATATCATATCATAACTTCATTGGACATTTTCGAGATGGGACTAAACCATTGATTTCGCGACAATGTAACGACACCTCATTTTTGATAACGCGATTGTGCTCTTTATTTATATTAAGTTACGGATGAATGTTCTATGCAAGTATTTTACTTTAAAGGTTTTGTAAACGCAATTATGCTCTTTATTCATATTAAATTACGAATCAATTTTATTTGAACAATTTTATTGTGCATAGAAATGCACAATAAAATTGTTCAAGTTTTCACTTCTGTCGGCACTCCCTCCCGGAGTGCAAGTTTTTTGTTAAGGTTTCGGCAGAACCAGTCTTTGGACTGGTTGTACATGTGCGTTTAAAATATAAGATTGCACTGTTTATAGATGTTAAAATGGACACAGCCTGCATATCCGTGTATTATGTAAAATGTTTGTACAAATATTAATATACGATACTTCAGTATATTTACATGACGATTTTCGCGTATTTTTGAGGAGATCGTGACACTATAAAAAGTGCGAAGTCAAAGTCAAATCATTTATTTCAAATAGGCCCATGTATGGCACTTTTGAACGTCAAAATTTACAAAATATTAAAATTGATTCTAGTCGCCCCTTCCAAAAGGTAGTTTTCGTATGGAGAAGAATGGGCAAGAAACTCCACCGTTACTCTTTTAAAATGTTTTACAATTGTTTGTATATGCACGTACATTAGTTAAATAATATTACCTATATGTGAAGACGATGCACCTAGAATAAAATTACTATACCACAATAGGTAAAAAGAATTAAAAATGAAGCAACGACAGATAATTTAATATGTGATAGATACATGGTGCTCACATATTTACAAACATTGTAAAAATAGACGATTTTCCTAAAATTTTGTAATTAATAAGTGTGTGAGATAATATGCGATATAAGTGTGCGAGGGTGCCGTCCTCTATCTATATATAAACAATATGTAAAAAAAAACCTGTCCAATCCGAAAGGTACTCACGGCTACACATCAAGCTATACATTTCCAGTATAAGCTGACCTCGCGTTGTACGGAAATCCTACACAATGCGAGATCAGCATAAACTGGAAATGTATAGCTTGATGTGCAGCCGTGTGTACTGCAATAACATTACTTTCCTAAAAGTAATAAAAAATCTTATTATTATTGAAAATAAAAAAATATTGCTATTTAAAGCTACGCTTGCTGGGGTTGGTCCGTGGATGGGTGACCATCTTTACATATCGAGACTCCTCCGTGCCTCGGAAAGCACGTTAAGCCGTTGGTCCCGACTGTTAATCGTGGATCTTTGACAGTCGTTACGGGTCGTCAGAAGCCCGAAAGTCTGACAACCAGTCCTACCAAGGGGTATCATATTAACCAGTTACTGGGTTGTGGAGGTCAGATAGCCAGTGGCTCCATGTAAAATACTGGTACCTATTCAGCTGCATTCGGTTAGACTGGAAGCCGACCCCAACATAGTTGGGAAAAGGCAGTCGTCGGATTTCTATCAGTTGCCCTTTGCACTTGGTGCAAACCAGACGCTCTCAATCGATTTGGAAGTATATATAGAGTTGTTAATACTCTTTTATAAAAAAAATGGGAGGAAAGCTGTTAAAGTCGCAGGCACGACAGATCATCATCATCATCATCAGCCTATAATGTTCCCACTGCTGGGACACAAGCCTCCTCTCTATGAGAGGGAGTGGGCCGTAATCCACCACGCGGGCCCAGTGCGGGTTGGTAGATACACATATAGGAAGGAGGCACGACAGATAGGAAAATAGTTTTACAGCTCTATATAGTTCACACGGAAATCAAAACAAAACAACAATAAAGTACTTAGTTCTGAATTCAAATTAATTATACACGATAAATCTAATAATTGATGGACATGGAAATTAGCATTCGTTTGTATTCGGAAACGCGATGATACCCGAGGGACATTAAGAAAATAGAACCAGATTTTTTTGCGATTTCCGGGTTGGTCCCAATAAAAATATTCACACAAATACACCTTGTATATATATATCTATCTTATACATAGTCATAAGCATAACTATTGCGCTGTAAGATCAACGCCAGTGTTATGTAACAGCCATTCTATTACATAAGCTTGTGACATACAGACATACATTTTACTAAGACGTTAGGCAAACGAATAGACTAAAACCAGTCATGTTGAAAGAAATATACATTTCTTTATGTTTATATTAGTTTTTGGTGGGTCATGAACGTGGAATATCACGCTGGTTCCTTGAAAAGGGTTGACAGTGCTCTGTCGGGTTCAGTTACATATACTGTCAAAAAAAAATTACGTGTGAAAGTGGTTCTAATTATAATATACAGTACAGACCAACTTCCACGTTTTTAAGTTATAAAAAAACCGGTGAAGAGCGAGTTGGACCCGCGCACCGAGGGTTCCGTACCTATCCATTATACCGCCGTAATAAAATTGGTATAATTTTTATTGGTAAAAAAAGATAAGTATGAGAAAATTTTGATTTTCGCGAAAACTTGTATCAAAATTTTACCTTAATTTTCAACTTTTTTTATTTTTCGGAATTTTCCCTATTTTTGTGCTGTAGTATTATTTTTATTGGTAAAAAGATATGGGCAAATTTTGATTTTCGCGAAAACTTGTAAGTATCAAAATTTACCTTAATTTTCAACTTTTTTTATTTTTCTGAATTTTCCCTTGATTCGTGCTGCTTGACCTTGCTTTTTGCCAAATTTCGTGATTCTAGGTCAACGGGACCTACCATATAGGTTTTAGACCCAAAAACTATAGATTACTTCCGGTTGACCTAGAATTGTCAATTTTGGTTAAAAACAAGGTCAAGCAAGTAACGGAAAAATTCCGAAAAATTAAAAAAGTTTAAAATTAAGGTAAATTTTGGTACTTACAATGTTACGCGAAAATTTTATTTGCCCATATTTTTTTATCGTTTTGACACAGGACCTTGATTTTTATACACCTAATAGAGACTATAGACCTCAGTATCAGGTATAAATTTCAACTTGCTAGGTCCACCCGTTCCTGAGAAAATTGGTGGTGACACACGGACAGACGGACAAGAGAGTGATCTTATAAGGGTTCCGTTTTTTACCTTTTGAGGTAAGGAACCCTAAACATGACGAGTTTCTGTACTAGTTTTCATCCCTTTTAGCGGGCGAATTTTCAAAAATTCTTCCTCAGTGTTCACTTTTGTTAAACAAAGTGTTCCTTTTGATATCCCCAAGTCAATCTACCTAGCCTTTTCCCAACTATATTGGGGTCGGCTTCCATAACCGGATGCAGCTGAATACCAGTATTTTACATGGAGCGACTGCCTATCTGACCTCCACAACCCAGTAACTGGGTAATACGATAACCCTTGGTAAGACTGGTTGTCAGACTCTCGGGCTTCTGACGACCCGTAACGACTGTCAAAGATCCACGAATGACAGCCGGGACCAACAGCTTAACATGCTTTCCGAGGCACGGAGGAGTCTCAGTATGTAAAGATGGTCACCCGTCCACAGAACAACCCCGGCAAGCGTAGCTTAACCGGATGCATCGACCGTGCGGCTGTTATTACTTAGTCACGAGCTCCTTTGATATGCCCTAAGTCTAGGGTATTAATGCGACCATGTCGAAGAATCAACTGGCAAATTTTCATTTTTATTTTTTTACCCACGTACCTAACATAATAGCTGGTACCATTAACTCTTGATGTGTGTATCTAAGTTTGGTCGGTACGGTTAAGTCATTTTCATTCAACCAATCAGTCATAATTTAAAACTAAGAAAATACGACGTCGTGATATTATGTTTTTTTATCAAAAAAAATTGTCAGAATTAAAAAAAAAAACGGAAATAATTGTGACTTTTTCGAATTATTTTGAATAAAAAAAACGAAAAAAGTATTATTTGAAAAAGCAGCATTGCTATACAACGTAATTATTCCTCCCTCCCCTTTTTTATATACTTGTACATATTATTATTTTAAGTCTGATAGTTTTTAAATAATGTAATTATACGTGTGTGTAAGTAAATGGATTGAAAGTATTAATTGAAGAATAATTCATATGCCAGTTGATTCTTTCACATTTTCAAACCATGTCAATAACAACAAAGTTGAATGCACCTCGCTCCAATTTAGACTGGGTTACAAAATAACTGCCGTTAGAACTTAGCAGTTAAGTTTGTGCGCGCACCTGAGACAAAAATGTGGCCCTTGTAACTTTGACGTTACGTTTCTTTACACATATAACATCACCCCTGTAATCCCTGAAGGGTTAGGCAGTGGTGTGCCAACATAACGCCCACATTTCGCAAGTGGCCCTGGCCTTACTGGGCTTGGGGCGGGCGTTGGGATGGCGTTTCATTAAAGCTAACGAAACTTGAGGTTTTAGGTCCTAAGTTAGATCTTCTTACCAATCACTATACCATATCAATCTATCTAGCCTTTTCCAAACTATTTATTTATTTATTTAACCATTTATGTACACACAAATAATACACAGACAAGACAAAAGGAACAGAAAAATATGTACAAAGGTGATGCTTATTTCTAATGAAATCTCTTCCAGCATACTTGCGATAGGACAGAGGATAAAAAGAGATGTAGACACCGTGTGTAAGAGTAAAGAGAAAGTAAAATACATAAAATCAAAACAATTCACTTATTGAACATAACATAACATCACGCCTTGTTTCCCCGAAGGGTTGGGCAGAGGTGTCCCTGTAGCAGGTACACCCACATTTCGCCAGTTATGTTTAAGTCCCATGTAATAGGGGGCGAGCCTATTGCCATCAACCGGGCACAAATCCAGACTCCGAGCTGCTACTGAAAATTTTCAGATAGAAAAACCCAATAACACTTTGCCCGACCCGGGAATCGAACCCAGGACCTCATATTCAGCAGTAGCGCTTGCGACCACTAGACCAACGAGGCAGTTATTGAAATAAAACTAATAATATGAAAATACTTAATACCTTCAGTCTCGGCTGAATACCAGTATTTTACATGGAGCGACTGCCTGTCTGACCTCCACAACCCAGTAGGTAACTGAGTAACACGATACCCCTTGGTAAAAAGTGGCAATCATGTCATCTGGTTTAAATAGGTCCTTATTTTTATTATTTTGTTTATCTTTTATACCTATATAAATTAAGAATATATAGGAAAAAAAAACGTGGTCGCTCACAATGGGCCTTATCAGAAGTCACCCAAAGGGCAATGGAGAGAGAGGTCTATGCTTGGAGTTTCCCTACGTGATCGAATCAGAAATGAAGAGATCCGCAGGAGAACCAAGGTAACCGACATAGCCCGAAGAATTGCCAAACTTAAGTAACAATGGGCAGGGCACATTGCTTTCAGAACAGATGGCCGATGGGCCGAAAGGTTCTGGAGTGACGACCGCGTACTGGAGGACGTTGCGTTGGAAGGCCTCCCACAAGATGGGCCAATGACATTGTGAAGGCCGCAGGAATCCGCTGGATGCGGGAAGCACAGAATCGGTCGAAGTGGTGGTGCTTAGGGGAGGCCCATGTCCAGCAGTGGATGTCTTTCGGCTGAAATGATGAGGAGGAAAAATAAGGAGGAAAGAAAAGGAGTAAAAAGGATCTGTAGTAGCGTAGTACCTACTCGCAACCAGCGTGCGTGTATGACTAGATGTATGACCGTAAACGAGGCAAAAGGAGTATGTAAGGATCGTAGCAGGTGGCGTTCTGTAGTTTCTGCCTACCCCCATAGGAAGGAGTGAGTTTATATTACGTAAGTATGAATTTAAGAATATAAACAGTCTTAATATAGCAAGCATTTTCATTATCAATAAAGATAATATATAAAAACAACTGTTAAATACATGTTTACAGACAAACCCAGAAGCGACAAATAACACATCGTAAAGCCGTTGCTTACTTATTTTTATAACATAATTTATTGTTATAACTAATGATATTCCGGTCGAGAATCAACAAATCATCTGCCTTCCCAAATATGTGTTATAACATGCTTATAAGGTAGGTATAACGTTTAATATTTGGTAACCTTTTAAAAATCTGTATATTTAGTCTGAAATACGACCCAAACATGAATAATAAAATTGCACTGTAATACTAAATATGAGTAATATTCATTTCTGCAAACAGCAATACCTTTTTTTATTTTCAAAAAATCGAGGTGGAGGAGGAGCTCGTGGCTAAGTAATAACAGCCGCACGGGTCGATCCATCAGGTCGCTACGCTTGCCGGGGTTGGTCCGTGGATGGGTAACCATCTTTACATACCGAGACTCCTCCGTGCCTCGGAAAGCATTCGTGAATCTTTGACAGTCGTTACGGGTCGTCAGAAGCCCGAAAGTCTGCCAACCAGTCTTACTAAGGGGTATCGTATTACCCAGTTACTGGGTTGTGGAGGTCAGATAGGCAGTCGCACCATGTAAAATACTGGTATTCAGCTGCATCCAGTTATACTTTAAGCCGGCCATAACATACGAGTAGTTGGAAAAAAGGCTAGGCAGATTGATTTAATAATTAAAAAAAAATATTTTTGGTAATTCTATTGCAATAATGTTCCCCATAGTAAAAGTTGTTCATAATGATGAGTAAAATCACGTGTTTAAACATCGGTCACTAATTCGTTCAAACTTTATACGAGATACATTGTAAGAGTTGAAAGTTTATAAAATTGCAGCTCTCAACAGTGAAAGATACTTTCTAATGAGCTCTGACAGCCGGACGGACAGATGTATTTGTCATTATTACAAATATACTAGCTTTTTCCCGAGACTTCTTCCGCGTGGGTAACGGAAAATATCCCGTTTATACATTGTTTTCATATATCTCTACTGGTTTACGCGGCACACGCCAGTAAAGCTCCCAAGTCGGCATAATTTTTTCCGACATCTTCAACAATAATCGTCAAATTTCAGCTGATTTAAACAAAACCTTAAAAAATTATACATGTAAACCTTCGTCATGAACCATTCCGTTCATTGGTGAAAACCGTATGAAAATCCGTTCAGTAGTTTTCGAGTTTATCGCGTTCAGACAGACAGACGCGGCGGCGAGTTTATTTTATAATACTTACGTATAATAGCGATTTGTCGGAATGTCTGTTTAAAAGTAGGTACATCGATATTATTCAGAAAAATTGGGCCAGTTTCTAACGGGTTAATAATTCTTCAGGTTTAGCCGTTTTTACCCGACTGCGGCGAAACCAAAAAAGGGGGGTTATGTGTTTGACCTGTATATGTGTTGACCTGATATTATTTCGTTAGATTCGTCTTTATTGCGCGAATGTACAATAAGTATAAAAATGAAAAAAAATTGCAATGGCGGATTTTTTGGCGCCGAAATGTATCTTTTCGAAAAAAAAGACCGAGTTGGGTGTCAAAATGAAGGGTTTTGAAAGGTGATTACAAAAATAAATACACAAATTATAATTATGTTTAAATGTATTAATTCGGAATGAGAAATGATAAAAAGCTGAAAATAAAAAAAAAGTAACTAAAAAAACTAAAAAATCCGACTGCAAAAACACGTAACTGAAAAGACAATAAAAACAAGCATTTGTAATCTATAGAATTTTGGAGCAGGCGGGACAAACCAATGACCTGAAATATCGTGGAACTGTTGTTTGTCCGCGCCTTTGATACCAAAATTCTATAGATTACTAGCTGACCCAGCAAACGTTGTTTTGCCATATACATGTTTAGGGTGGACCACCCTTATCACTTAAAATAGAAAAAAAAAAAAAAAAAAAAAAAAAAATAGATGTTGGCCGATTCTCATAGATACCGGATAAGCACAAAAAATTTCATCAAAATCGGTCAAGCCGTTTCGGAGGAGTATGGCAACGAAAACTGTGACACGAGAATTTTATATACTAAATAATGCTTGTTTTGATTCACTTTTCAGTTAGGTATGTGTTTTTTGCAGTCGGGTATTTGAAGTGAAAACTTATTTAGGCGCGTTGGGCATTTTTGAGATGGGAAAAAACAATTGAACTCGCGACACCGTTACCGACACCTCATTTTTGTAAACGCGATTGTGCTCTTTATTTATATTACGTTACGGACCAATGTTCTATACAAGTATTTTTCTTCCACCAAGGTGATCTTGTTCGAGTTTTCACTTCTGTCAGCACTCCCGGAGTGCCACTGTTTTTGTTTAGTATTTTTATTTATTTTTTCACATTGTACGATAACGTTAACGACACGATATCGTCTGACTGGTAGTTTCATACAATTACTACCAAACGCTTTCACACTGTGTCGGTGTAGTCAACGGTATCGTCGCCGACATTGATAGTCGTGCCGATATCGGCGGACGACACAGTGCACTTGTTCACTGCTGCCAATATTACCTCGAATACACTATTACACTTTTGGAATATCGGGGCGATGTAAGCTTTTGCTGGCGCAACACGACTATTCGAGGCTGCTGTGGCATACCGCATTACAATAAGCTGTTGGTTACATCTTGTCACATACCGATATCGTCCCGATATTGTGGGGCGATATCGTTGTCGTTCGAACTGACGATATGTCGGTGTCGTCATCGTCGTAGTGTGAAAACGGCCATTGTCAAATCAAGTTAAATTCAAAAGTCATGTACTTATTCAAACTACTACTTATTTGAACGTAAAAAATTACATAAGACAGTCCCCCGAAACGCCCAACCTTCACCACTTCCTAGTGCTTTAGCTGGGAAGAAGAAGTGGCGTAACAAACTCCCCAGCAGCACAGCTGTCTGTGCATTTATAAAAAAAAAGATTCTATACAATAGTATGCAAAATAATTTACATTACGCAACACAAGCATAATTTAAATAATGTCAGCTATCACACGCCAATATACCAACCAAAAACATCGAGCACTCAAGCAGAAATAAAAAAATAAAAACTAAACGTAAACAGAATTAATATCTAAATATAAACCTCCAGGCATAAAAGGGCGTGCCCGCTTACATATATAGCTATATAAAGCTGTAACTGGAAGTTATAAATGACAAGCAAATTTAATAAAATTTATATGAGAGTATACCTTTTCAAACAAAAAAGAATTTTCAAAATCGGTCCACAATTTACGGAGAAATCGGTGGACATAAATAAAAAACGAAAAAAAAAACGGAAAAAAAAACACGCTATGAACATTATAACCTCCTCGTTTTTGGAAGTCGGTTAATAAACTAGGTCCATCGAGGTTAAATAAAGTACCTAGAGCTCATACCATAGACACACATACACATTACGTTATTGAGTAATGTAGCTTTCTAACGGCAAAATAGTTTTTGAGATCGGTCCAGAAGTTTTTAAATTTATTCGTTACATACAGGAATACAAATCTTTCCTCCTTATAATATTGGTGTAGATGTAGATGTCATATCATCGTAGTAGTATGTAAGAAACATTTTTGTAAAACAAAAAAAAAATCTTGAACGGCTCGCCGCACACAGATAAACCCTGAGAGGTTTTCGTTGTGAGGCTAAAACCAAAATGTAATAGGTTAAGTGTTATAGAAATAAATAAATAAATAAAATAGTTAAATTTGATTGAGCCATCACAAGAAAATGAAAATTCTTTGATACACTAAACATAATTTTTATCATCATCATCTGCTCAGCCTTTTCCCAACTATGTTGGGGTCAGCTTCCAGCCTAACCGGATGCAGCCGAATACTAGTATTTTACATGGAGCGACTGCCTATCTGACCTCCACAAACTAGTTACTAGGTAACGCGATACTCCTTCGTAAGACTTATTGTTAGAATTTTGGGCTTCTAACTACCCGTAATGTCTGTCAAAGATCTACAAATGACAGCCGGGACCAACGGCTTAACGTGCTTTCCGAGGCACGGAGGAGTCTCGGTATGTAAAGATGGTCTACCGCGGCAAGCGTAGCTTAACCTGATCGATCGACCCGTGCGGCTGTTATTACTTAGCCACAAGCCCCTAAACAACTAACAACAACTAAACATAATTTTTAACCGACTTCCAAGGTGTTTTTTTTTTGGATGTTTGTTACGCGATTACTCCGCCAATTATGAATTAATTTTGATGATTCTTTTTTTGTTTGGTAGAACATACTTTAGAGGTGGTCCAATATAAATTATATTAACTTTACTTGGGTAGTTTTTGAGTTGGCTTCAATGATACGTACGAGTATTTTTTCCCACTTAGTATGTGGATGATATGATAACTTCCTGTCACTGTTATTTACATAGCAGGTAGTGGTATTCGAATTTGTGTGGGGTAGGTACCACAACACTAAAAAGTGAAAAATAAAAACAACCGACTTTAAAAAAAAACACTACAAAGTGAAAATAACTTTAATTTTAGAAGTCGGTGTCTTTGGTTTTGAATTTTCGTTCTTTGTCACCGACTTCCGAAATTAAAGTTATTTTCACTTTGTAGTGTTTTTTTTTAAAGTCGGTTGTTTTTTTTGTAAAATGTTTTTTTATATTGGAATTTAAACATTGCTTCCGGTTTTCTTAGAAAACTGTGTCAATGGTTAAGTTAACATGTTTTAAAATGGCGCGTGTTCTTTTGGACATAATTAAGTTGTAGATATGTATCATAAGTAATATAATATATCTGTTTTATTACCTGAGTTAAACATTATTATAATTTTATTTCGACAATTACTTAAGTTAACGGTGTGGCGAGTGTGTTTGCTTTCAATTAAAGTAAGTTTTTATGATTTGAGATTGTTATTAATTTATGTTTTAATGTTACCTACTCGAGAAGAGCTCGTGGCTAAGTAATAACAGCCGCACGGTTCGACCCATCAGGTTAAGCTACGCTTACCGGGGTTGTTCTGTGGATGGGTGACCATATCAAAATACCGAGACTCCTCCGTACCTCGGAAAGCACGTTAAGCCGTTGGTCCCGGCTTTCATTCGTGGATCTTTGACAGTCGTTACGGGTCGTCAGAAGCCCGAAAGTCTGACAACCAGTCTTACCAAGGGGTATCGTATTACCCAGTTACTGGGTTGTGGAGGTCAGATAGGCAGTCATTCCATGTAATATACGGTATTCAGCTGCATCCAGTTAGACTGGAAGCCGACCCCAACATAGTTGGGAAAAAGCTAGGCTTGATTGATTGTTTTAATGTTATCTACTTTGAGTCAAAATCTGACTATTCAAGAAAATAAACAAAATTTTTTTTTGGTTCTTGTTGTATACTTTTTTAAATTCTTTGTAAATAATAATAGATACATTACCTAGACGAAAAAATCTCGCGACCGAAAAAGTAGGTACGTGCGTGACCTTTAATGATAATTACCAAAATCATTTCTTTCGTCGCCGCCGCATTGATGAAACACAGTTAAACGTTTGGTCGGTAATCTTAACGGTTATAATGTGCATTTAACCAGTTTGCTACTTGGCATTAAGGCTGCGTTTCCACCAGAGATGTGCGAGGTAGCTGAGCGGTGCGAGGATGCGTAACGAAGCTGTAAAATGATGTGAGCGTTTTCACCAGAGATATGCTAGGCCATTGAGCGGTGCGAAGATGCGCAGCGACGCGACGCTGTGAAACGGTGCGCAGATGAGCGGTGCGAGGATGTGTAGCGGGCTCTTTTCAGATGCTATTTCTCGCTCGCGTCCATGTGTGCCAGGGTCACATCCCTCGCATACATCTCTCGCACACATCTCTCGCACACATCTCTCGCACACATCCGTCTTTTGTTTTGTACATACGAAAACCTCGCTCCACTAAGCCGTTTCCACAGGAACTGCGCTGAGCAAAGCTAGGTAAATGAAGTGATTCTATTGGTTCTTAATAAACACATCTCTCGCTACGCATCCTCTTACATCTCTGGTGGAAACGCAGCCTTAGGCTCCCGTAGACGCAACTCTAGTAGAAAATGTTTAAATGAAAACTTAATGAAAATTGTTCTACCAGAGTCGCGTCGTGCCTGTTTGTGAGAGTCTTTATGTAGTTAAGACATCATCTGAGTTACAATGAAGAAAAACGTCATGAGGAAACCAGAGTTTATGATTTGAAATGGATTTCTATAGTGATATATAGATATATATATAACTATAACACTATAACTATACAGTGTGTTGATTAAAAGAGGGCGTTCCCGTTAACCCGCAATAGTAGAGCGTCCATAAATGTGAAAAAAAATTACATCGACAAAAAAAAAACAAGAAACATTAAATTGATATATAAAACAAACACTCTACACGCGCACATGTCGCACTCGTCTGTCCACGTCGAAAGACCGGGCCGTTGGTCCCGGCTGTCATTCGTGGATCTTTGACAGTCGTCACGGGTCGTCAGAACCACGAAAGTCTGACAACTGGTTTTCAAAAATCAAAATATTTTATTTCACATAAACCTACAAGGGCACTTATGAAACGTCAGAAGCTAGGTGCACGGTTCCAATTGGTCGCTTCCTATGTAGAAGAGCCGGCAAGAAACTCCACGGTTACTCTTTTCAAAATAAATTGTTTCTACAATGTTTTCAAATTACAGTGTTAATAGGTATGGGAGGACAGTGTAGGCCTATCAACAAGTACCAGGTACTTAGTAAAATAGAAAATGGTCCACAAGTCTACAGCCTACAACGTTCTCACATTCACAAAATCTAAAAGAAAAGAATATATAGGTATCTATAAAAGTATATAAAACTCAACTGCCGTGCATTTAGTCTCGCAAAAACTCGAAAATGCCACGACCGATTAAATTCAAAATTTTGTCTCACCTGGTACGATTTTTACGGGGTCATCTTGTGTTCGTTGGTAAGCTCATTACTTCAGAACGGCTGGACCAATTTGGAAAATGTTTGTTTTCAAATGTTTATAATAATCCGAACAAACTTCCATAGTACATTAACGACCGTGCCTACACACGGCGATTAATCCGTAGTTTTTTACCTGACTGCCCCAAAAAGAGGTTTATGTATGTAATGTCTATTTCTTTGGCACGCTCTGTAGCTTAAACGGCTTGATGGATTTTAACATATGAGGTGTCATTAGATTCGTCTTAATTGTCGTAGTGACATAGGCTATAAAATATTTATATATTGCATCTGCAAATATAAAAAATTGAGGGGAAAGCGTTTTTTAAAATAAATTACTAAAATATTGGTATCAAATAAAATCCAGTAATGAGTCAATTCCAAATATAAAGCTTAAAAAAAACTAATTATTTAAAAAAAAAACAAAAAACCCGACTACAAAAACAAATAACTGAACTGACTTTGTTTTTGTAATTTGTTTTTGCAGTCGGGTTTTTTGTTTTTACTTTAAGAAAAACGTGATGTATAAAGGGCCTTATAAAACATTGATGCTGCATTCAATCTAGTGACCCAAATCCGTTAAAGTGGAATTGAAGGTTAATTTAACTAGAAAACTCGTTAATTGTGTAATTAAAAGACTATTTTTATAATTTCCGGTATTTCGGAATGTCGTCAGTAATAAGGGCAGGGTAAGACAGAGTGGCTACTTTAAATTATGTATTTATGTATCGGTGATAAGGTTCTATTGGACGGACGGACTGTGTGTAAACGTGGTGCAGATGGGTCTCCCTTGTTTTACCGAAAAGAAATTGCCAAATTATCACTTCCCAAACAAATTTTCGCATAATTTCATTTGCCAAATTATTACTTATCAAAAAATCTCTTTACAAATAATTGTTACGAAAACCTATGTTTGGCAAGTGAACGTTTGAACAATAACTTGTTTACCAACTAGTACTTTTACCATTTTTTATCTAGTCAAATATTTCAGTTGGTATAACATATTTTACGCAAAATTAAATAAGCCAAATATTTTTTCTCTCGATAGCCTCCTAAAAATAATCTCTTTTTTCCATATTTTTTTCTATATAATCTAGTCGTTTCTGGCACTCACCGGCCGCTGCCGCGGCACCGCTCGCTTCGCTCGCTCGGCTCGTGCGTAGGTGGTCACAGTTTTAACCTAACCTAACCTAACCATTTTTTTTAAATTAATAACCTACTGTAACTAGTTCCATAAATAACCTAATGTCTAGTAACCATAAATTTGACTTGTTTCAGACAAATTCAAGCACATAAGCTTACAAAGAAATACGCAAATGACATCAAATTTAACAAACAAATTCCCAAAAAAATCTTATTTTTGCCTTTATATTTTTTGTCATAACAAATAATTTGACTAAACGTTTATTGTCTAAATATTGTTTGCTGTAATAAATCATTTGATTAAAGACCATGACATTATCCTTTGTAACAATCTGCCAAGTAAACATTTGACCAAATGAAAATGTGCGTACTAAAATTATTCCAAATATTACATTGGTATAAAAAAAGGTTGCTAAAATTTGTTTGGGTAATGAAAATTTGGCAAAATCTTTTCGGCAAAACGGCAGGATCCCGGTGCAGATTGCGAGAAAAAACAGTTCAGAAAACGGCATGTAAATAATAATACAATACATTTGGCTCGAGTGAAGAGCTCGTGGCTAAGTTTTAACAGTCACACGGGTCGATCTATCAGTTTAAGCTACGCTTGCCGGGGTTAGTCCGTGGATGGGTGACCATCTTTTCATACCGAGTCTCCTCCGTGCCTCGGAAAGCACGTTAAGCCGTAGGAGGAGACGCCCGGGGCGGGAATCGCGAGCCGATTTCCGGCCACCGTAGGCGCGGGCTTGCGGACGGTGAGCAATGGGTAGCTCGCCGTCCGGTAAGGACACGGGCCCGGGTCGACGGCGCGTTGTGTTCCACGCGCGCCTCAAAGAGATGTCAGCAGAATTGATGGGGCCCGCTAGGGCCAATGCCTGCCGGGGGTTCGAAGAAAACCGATAAGGACATCGCGGCCCCCGGCAACAGGGCAACCAAAGGAACACGGGTGGGTTTTAGTCAGTAAGAGTCTGACACGCCCTCCCGCTCCACCCAAGTTATTTGATAATTTCCCACAAAAAAAAAAAAAAAAAAAGCCGTAGGTCCCGGCTGTCATTCGTGGATCTTTAACAGTTATTACAAGTCGTCAGAAGCCCGAAAGTGTGACAACCAGTCTTACCAAGGGGTATCGTGTTACCCAGTAACTGAGTTGTGGAGGTCAGATAGGCAGTCGCTCCATGTAAAATACTGGTATTCAGCTGCATCCGGATAGACTGGAAGCAAAATACCTATATTGAGCAGTGAAAGTAAAATATATTAATATGATAACATACATAACAGTAATATGTCAAAACCATGCTCAAATGCAGCAACTAAGTCAATAGTAGGTCAAATTCAAATAATTTATATCAATTAGGCACATAAAAGGCCCTTTTGAACGCCAAAATTTACAAAAAATAGAATTGATTCTAGTCGCCCCTTCCAAAAGGTAAACTCAAACTCAAAGCATTTATTTCAATTAAACCATTTACAGGCACTTTTGAATTGTCAAAGAATCGGTCAGTTAGTCAGAAAGTTGAAGCTAGTTGCCCATTCCAAAACGTAGATCTCTATGGAGAAGAACGGGCAAGAAACTCCAAGGCCACTCTTTTAAATATAGATATTACAAAATTCTGGGTACATTATTCTTGTTGCTTCTATATGTGAGAACAATGTACAAAAAATAATCAAAGCAGTTGCAAATATATGATTAAAAATAAGCCCTAAGGTAGTTTTCGTATGACAAGAATCTCCACCGTTACTCTTTTAAAATGTTTTACAGTATTTTGTATATATCACCGTATAATTATGAACTTCGTTAGTTTATAATCTATCGGTATTATTTCCGTTAAATTATAAACTGTCGAAAAATTGTGAACTGCAACGAACCATTTACAATTTAACGCATTATTTTTCGCTAGTTTATAATCTTTCCATGGGAAACAGACTAATTGTGAACTGGTATCAAACTTGCTTGCGTCGTAATGCACCTTGCGCTTATACTAAATAGCCAGCCTAGCTGCGAGCAACTTGGAAGTAGCGCTCGCCGGCCGCTGCCGCGGCACCGCTCGCTTCACTCGCTCGGCTCGCGCGCGTTATGTCACAGTTCTAACCTAACCTAACCCATTTCACCCAGTTCACAATTTTTTGACAGTTTATAATCTAACGGAAATAATACCGATAGATTATAAACTAACGGTTCTCACAATCTTACGGTGATAATACATTAAATACTTATAATTATATGTGAAGACGATGCACTTAGAATAAGATTACTTTACCACAAGAGGTAAAAAGAATTAAAAATGAAGCAATGACAGATACATTAATTATGTGATGGATATCATGGTGCTCACATATTTACAAGTCATTAAATATTTTCAAATTGAAGATGTCAATAGTAGGTGACAAATCAAATCAGTTTATTGCATACACCTCTACACCTCTGCTTAATACGTTGGGGAAAGCAGGCGTGAAGTGAAAAAAAAAAAAAACATGTAATTAAAAATAAGCTTTCTTATAAATTCTACTTGCCACGTCACAGAATGTTTTAACACAGATAAAACGTTAAATGACTTTATCAATGTATAATTAATTGTTATTAATTAATTATCATTACGAAGTAACTTTAATTGATTTTTAAATGGCAGCGCTAAGTGTAGAAAGTCCAATAGCTATTGAGTTAGGAACACATTAAAAGTAACTAGTTTCTGCCCGCGACTTCGTCTGCGTGAAATTTCTTGTTCCCCGACCCGCGACGCATCGCATCGTCTTTTTTAACCGACTTCCAAAAAGGAGGAGGTTATATGTTCGTCACGTATGTTTTTTTTTTTTTTTTTTTTTTATGTATGTCCACCGATTTCTCCGTCATTTGTGGACCGATTTTGAAAATTATTTTTTTTGTTTGAAAGGGTATGCTCCCAAATTGGTCCCATATAAATTTTATTAACTTTGCTTGGGTAGTTTTTAGTTAGCTACAAAATACGTATTTTTTTCCCATGATATGATAAGTTCCTGTCACTGGTAGCAGGCAGTGGTATTCGAATGTGTGTGGGGTAGGTACCACAACTAAAAAGTGAAAAATAAAAACTTTTTACAAAAAAAAAACAACCGACTTCCAAAAAAAAACACTACAAAGTGAAAAATAACTTTAATTTCGGAAGTCGGTGGCAAAAAACGAAAACACAAAACCCAAGACACCGACTTCCGAAATTAAAGTTATTTTTCACTTTGTAGTGTTTTTTTTTGGAAGTCGGTTGTTTTTTTTGTAATTTTTTTTTTTAAAGTGAAAAATTATTTTTAAACAAGAATTTGCCAAATCGGTTCAGCCGTTCTCAAATTATCACCAACGAACATTATTTTCATTTTTATTAAACAATCTCGCTTTTGACCGCTGGAGGAGCTCGTGGCTAAGTACTAAGAACCGCACGGGTCGGTCCATCAAGTTAAGCTACGCTTGCCGGGGTTGGTCCGTGGATGGGTGACCATTTCTACTAACCGAGACTCCTCCATGCCTCGGAAAGCACGTTAAGCCATTGGTCTCGGCTGTCATTTGTAGATCTTTGACAGTCGTTACGGGTCGTCAGAAGCCCGAAAGTCAGACAACCAGTCTTACCAAGGGGTATCGTATTACCCAGTTACTAGGTTGTGGAGGTCAGATTTTGCTCGCGGCTTCGCCCGCGTGGATGTCGGAAAATATCCCACGGGAATTTACTACCGGTATCAAAAGTACCTAGGTTAATTCAGGTTAACGATGTATTAATTCCGTAATACATTGTTTTCATATAACCCTATTGGTTTATGTGGCACACGCCAGTAAAGCTCCCAGTCGACATTTTCCAACATTTTCGACAATCATCGTCATATTTCAGCCAATTTACACAAAACCTTAATAAATTATACGGTAAGTGTATAATTTATTTAATAACCTTCCTCATGAATCACTCCGTCCATTTTCCATCAACTTTTGCATTGGAACGTTTAAACGGGGGACAGCAGCACCCGCTGTAGCGCATGTGCGGGGATGTGCTGGTGCAGACGACATTCATTTGTTTTGTTGTACTGAATTTCGTGGGATTTTTCAAATTTATTCTTGATCTTTAACTTTGATCTTTTATTTAGTATTAGGTTCAATCCCAATGTATGAGAGTAGATAAAGTAGTGTATGGAACTGCACATAACTAGGTATTAAAACATTCGTGTGATACTATTAAAAACCTCGTCCACGGCTCGTTTTTTAAACACACACTCAGGTTTTAATACCCCTCAGTATGCAATAGTTACATAAACTACTATTATTTAACACAGACAAAAAGGCACACAGCACAACATAATTATAACACAAGTAAAAAAAAAACAAAACAATTCGTAAAATAATAATTTAACAGGAAAGTGTGCCGCGCGGCAAACACAGCTTTGGCGAGCGTTTTTCCATAGTTTTCTTCTATCAACATCTTTGGGAAATAAATGGACTGGGATTCTCGTATTTTGGCAATCAACAGCCGACCTGGTAGGTAGGTACTACTTTCCATCAGAGGACAGTCACGTATGTTTGCCAATATAACTTTAAAAAAAATTAAGGAAAGTCCGCTACAACGTTCATAAATATTATGACAGACGATGACCCAGATGACTCAGTAAATACATGTCGGCTTCTGGGCTCAAGGTCGCGAGTTCCATTCCCGTTTACGAACGATTTATGTTACTTTTAATATTTATTACTTCATTCAATATGGCGTGTCAGTGTGATTCGGAAGAATGAGTGTCGTGAGGAAAGTTTTGAGTACATGTTGACGTAGATAGTTTGTCATTTATATCGTACTTTGCCCAACCCTTGCATATTTTCATAATTATCTCTAAGACTGCCTCGTTGGTCTAGTGGTCGCAAGCGCTAATGCTGAGCATGAGGTCCTGGGTTCGATTCACGGGTCGGGCAAAGTGTTATTGGGTTTTTCTATCTGAAATTTCTCAGTAGCAGCTCGGAGTCTGGATTTGTGCCCGGTTGATGGCAATAGGCTCGCCCCCTATTACATGGGACTTAAACATAACTGGCGAAATGTGGGTGTACCTGCTACAGGGACACCTCTGCCCAACCCTTCGGGGAAACAAGGCGTGATGTTATGTATGTTATGTTATCTCGAAGATTTATAGAACAACTATTATTAATTGTACCCACAGCTCGTTTGATTACAAGGCAAAATTGTTGCTTTAATTATTTACTACAAATAAAGTTGTTTTTTAAAGTTATGTCTCTAACGTGGAAGTCGTACATAACATGCATAATCAGCTTAAAATATTCCCACTGCTGGGACACAGGCCTCCTCTCTGTGAGAGGGAGTGGGCCGTAATCCACCACGCGGGCCCAGTGCGGGTTGATAAATGTCACATGTCTTCGAATTTTTGGTTCTAGGATATGCCGGTTTCCTCACGATTAGGGTTACCATCAGTCCGGATTTGTCCGGACATGTCCGGCCTTCTCATTTGTCCGGACTTTTCATTAAGGGGATTTACTTTCGAGAAACTACTACGATCGAGAAAAAAATAATCAGCTGTTCCATTCATTTGGTTCGAGTAGGATCTATTGAAGATTTGTATGGGACCTGATTCTTTTTTCTCTTTCCTTCAATTTGACCAGACCTTTCTGATACACCTTGGATAGTTAAAATTACACTTAAACTTACCAAAGAAAAATCTAGACTAACAACTCACAATCACCGTCATTTTAAAACCGCAAGACTAACCAAAAAAAAAACAGTTTACACAAAACCGCGGTTAAAAACTGCGGCCGTCAAGTTCACAGTTATCCGTAACTTTCTAAGATGATAGTTAAGAGACAACGGCATGAATGTGGGTCAAATGCGCAAGCGCAACGGCACTTCAATATGTCTTTTGTGATGAACGAAAGTGATTAACTAAAGTGAAAAATTGATAGATTTCTTTGATGCAGTGATTTGGGGAAGAATTAAAAAAAAAACCGACAAAAAAACACTACGAATTTAATTACGGAAGTCGGTGCCTACAAACGATAATACCAAACCAAAAACACCGACTTCCGAAGCTAAAGTAATTTAAAAAAAAATTGTGTTTTTTTTTTGGAAGTCGGTTGTTTTTGTTTTTTTTTTTTGTAAAAAGTGTTTATTTTAATTTCGGAAGTCGGTGCCAAAAACATGGACTTCCGAAACTAAAGCAATTTTTACATTTTTATTGTTTTATTTTTTGGCAGACGGTTGTTTTTTTTTCCGTAAAATGGTTTATTTTTCACTTTTTAGTTGTGGTAGGTACCTAATTACCACAAAAAAAATCGAATACCACTGCTAAGTAAAGAACAGTGACAGAAATTTATTATATCATCACCCATATAGACAGTGGAAAAAAAAGGTATTATTGAAGCTAACTCAAAAACTACCCAAGCAAAGTTAATAAAAAATTATATGGGCCGCGTAAGCTTCTCTACCACATAAAAAACGAATTTTTTAAATCTTCCTCCTGGTTCCTCACGATGTTTTTCCTTCACCAACATCGGTGAGTGATGTTCAGATAAACTCAGAGATAAAGAGATAAAGATCATTTATTTGTCACACATCATCATCGGCCTATAAATGTTCCCACTGCTGGGACACAGGCCTCCTCTCTGTGAGAGGGAGTGGGCCGTAATCCACCACGCGGGCCCAGTGCGGGTTGGTAGATGTCACATGTCTTTGAATTTTCGGTTCTAGGACATGCCGGTTTCCTCACGATGTTTTCCTTCACCGTTTTGAGAGCAATGGTGATGAAATAATTTACACAAAGTAAAGCGCCTGTCTGGGTTCGAACCTACGACCTACAACTCGTAAGTCGCGGTCGTTACCACTGGGCCACCACTGCTCTTCACACATGGCATGCAAGATGTTACAATTAAATTATATCACAGTCATGTTTTGCCTTAACGGCGTACAAATATAAGTAGGTAGGTTATTATATTTAATCAAAAAAAGTACATAATAAATTGAAGTCACATTGGTAGGTACTTACCCGGATTTGAACCCACAACCTCGTGCATAACAGAGGAGGCCACTGGATCATCACGAAAAGATTTTGTTTTTATTTAGATTTTACAATTTTTTGTGCATAGCCACAATTGTTATGATATACCTGAGTCAAGTTCTCAGAGGTTATGCTTCACAATAGTGAGAACTTATCTTAATATGCTTATTAATTGCGTCATAATATTAGTTTTAACACTGAAACTGAAATGCAATGCTAACGTCTAAACACTAACATATTTGGTCGCGGAGGTCAATAATCTCGCAAGGACACTCATAATTTGGAATAAAAATTTGATATCTCATTACTGGGACTGCGGCCTCCTCTCTGTGAGAGGGAATGGGCCGTAATCCACCACGCGGGCCCAGTGCGGGTTGGTAGATGTCACATGTCTTTGAATTTTCGGTTCTGGGACGTGCTGGTTTCCTCACGATGTTTTCCTTCACCGTTTTGAGAGCAGTAGTGATGAAATAATTTACACAAAGTGCCTGACTGAGTTCGAGCCTACGACCCCCTTCCCCTTGGTAAGACTTTCGGGCTTCTGACTACCCGTAACGACTGTCAAAGATCTAAGAATCACAGCCGGGACCAACGGCTTGACGTGCTTTCCGAGGCAAGGAAGTGTCTCGATATACAGGGTATTTGGCAGAAAGTTGAACATACGAAAATGGTGGATAGGTGGGGTCATCTCCTACTTACTCAGCCCTAATTTATTTGGCTCTGGCCCCCTGGATATTTAAAAAAAAATTTTTTTTGCTTTCTTCTAGTTTCACCACTTTCTTGACTTTAAAGTATAATTTTTACAAAAAATGGGTAAAACAGGCAATATTTTTGTTTTTTTTTTTTAATCTTTAATGTTGGCAATTTTTTATAAAATTATTGCTTTATTCAGATGTCAGCTAGAAAAAAAGTTATGAGGCCTCAAACTTCTGTAAGTTTGAGGCCTCATAACTTTTTTTCTTACATATTTCTGTAAAGATGTAAAAAATACTTAAATCTTAATTTCAACTTGCATTAAAAAAAAAACAAAGGCCAAATTAATTAGGGCTGAGTAAGTAGCAGATGACCCCACCTATCCACCATTTTCGTATGTTCAACGTTCTGCCAAACACCCTGTATAAAGGATGGTCACCCATCTATGAAACGACCGCGGCAACCGTAGCTTAACCTTCGATCAACCCGTGTGGCTGTTATTATTTAACCACAAGCCCCTCTAGCATCCAAACATCGTATGATACAGAGATTACGCAACTTTGAAAGTGTTATCATTAAAAATATCTGACTTTACGTAATATTTCTTTAGAAATCTGAATATTTTAGTGTTTTGCTTGACTTTTAAAGATATTTTGCAAATTCTTCTAATTCGAAAAATTGCATTGAATTAAATTAATTTACGAGGCAAAAGGAGTGTGTACGGATCGTAGTAGGTGGGTTTTTGTGAGAAGAAGGGTCAGTGGCAGCTCGGACCGAGTCAACTCAACCCGGATAATAATATCAGATACTAAGTCGTCAAAACGCAGCCTAAAAAAACCGGCCAAGGGCATATCGGACCACGCACAATGTAGGGTTCCGTAGTTGGGATGAATTTATCCCAAGAACAAACTAAACTTTGTAGTTGAAAAAAAAAAATATTTCATACAGAATATATGGGAGAATATGTTTTTACAACCGCAAATCTAAGTTGGTCGATTATTACTCGTTAACTTGTAAAACCTACTCAGCTGTGATAGTTTACCTTTTAAATTCGTTATAGAAGCTACTGCCGTGAATTTTTTCACATATCTAAAACTAACCATTTAGCTGGCAGGGGGGGGGGACCTTGACTTTAACAAAAATTTTCACTTTAAAGCTTAATATTTCGCAAACGGATCTCTGAATTCAAAAATGGTTTTAACACACTCACAATGTTTTTAAAAGACCTTTCCAAAGATACCCCACACCAAGGGACAGAAAAAAAAAAAAACATACCCACTTTACGTGTAGGGGAGGTACCCTAAAAAAAAATATTTTTCATAATTTTATTTTGCCACTTTGTCGGCATGATTAATATGTATACTCATGCCAAATTACAACTTTCTAGTACTAACAGTCTTGGAGCTAGACCGCGGACAGACAGACAGACAGACGGACATGACGAAACTATAAGAGTTCCTTGTTTACTACGGAACCCTAAAAAAGTAGTGTGTACCGTCGGCATGAAATGTATCGACCTCTTAAAATATTGAAGATTTTTTAAATTAATGATAGTTTTTTTTTGTGAATATTTAAATATTGTCATTTTAAATTTTATTTTTTTATGGATACTCCAACGACTTATTCACTAATAACACATTACATAAAAGAACTTATACACCGTGAAATTTGAATCACTGTTTTGCTAGAACAAACGTTGTTCAGACCATGGTCTACTACCTTAATACAGCATCTAATTTAAAAAAAAAACATAATTGGTTTTTGAAAAAACACAAAAAAAAACAAAGTTTAAAATGTCAAGATCATCGTTACTCCCTACAACACAGACACCACGCATGGGACACAGCATTGTTTACAAGGAAATGTACCTCCATAAACGAAATTTAGTAAGCAGTAGATCGGGGGGCACGGCAGTGCCCCCGCCAAGTCGAGCGCGAAGCAAACACTGCCGTACCATCCTTTACTGGAACCATTTCGCCGCATTTTCAGGCCCCTATTTGAGAACCTCTGGATAAGATCAGAACGCAGAAATTTTCGTCATCCAGTAAGCTATAATCACATACTTAAAATCCAAAATTTCAAGTCTGTAGGTCATTTAGTTCCGAAGTTAAGCGAAAGCAAAGTTTCGCATTTATGACACTCACTCACTCATGATCATCAAAATAGAACTAGTACTTCCCATAAACTCAGAGAGCTGAAATTTGGTACAGAGTTAGGGTTTAATGGCCACATAAAGGGAAAACTATAAAAACTAGGAAAATCGAAGATCTGGAGTACCTGGTGACCCTGATTAGAAAACACAAGAGCCCAACCAAACTATTAGAGATCGACATACCGCCTTTACAAAAAATATTCAACTTGGTGGGCCGCTTCATTTGATGTCAAAAATCGAAGGTCTGAAGTATCTGATGAAGAACCCTCAGCTGGTCTCAGCTGTATTAGAGATATGGTAATGCTCCCTTCTACTATTGGTACATAAAAAAATCGACTGTCATTGCAAAAATCCAGCGTAGTGGGACACATCTTCTAATCTAATTTAATCTAGCCTATAGCGTCTCACTGCTGGGCGAATGCCTCCCCTTCTGCTTTTAATACGCATATAAATAAATTTAAAGGAAAACTCTGGATAAGACTAGACTGGCTTTTTATACTTACAAGTTTACAAGAAGAAATATTCGAACGATTAACTTTATTCTACTCGAACATTACACAAATTAAATAAACAAATTACACAAAAATATTAATTTCGCTCAATTTCGCTCAAAATTTGGTCAAAATATAATGCATTGGACTAAGAGTGGCGGTGATACCCGCACACGTCGCTAGATAGCGCTGACTGTATTTTAAAACGTGCTTGCGTTTGTTTTTCCGATAACCTTATATGGCGAAGTGGCAACCGGCCGCGTTACAGTCGTTTACGACATTCTTCATTGCATTTCGTTGATTTCGCTTATTATTTCGTGAGGTTTGCTAAGGTCAATTAGCAGGTTGTTATTATAACAATTCGAAGATTTGAATAGGTTAGGAATTTTATGATTAGTGACGGATTACTGATTATTACTTAATTATTAGATTTAAAAGAAGTTTTAATTGAATAATTTATTTAATTGTTAGTTATTTAGTACTCTTAGTTTTCTAGGTTTAATTTACAGTTAGGCAGTACTTCGAATCGCGTTCGTGTTTATAAGTACTTTTCTAGTATTCTAGGTTTAGTTTATTTAGTTAGATATTACTTCGTTTCGTTTAAAAATATCATTAATTTAGCTGTATTTCAGTACTACGTAGGTAATACCTTTGGTAGAAAGTTCATTGATAATTAATTATATTGACACTTGTCTAATAATTAAGAAATTCGTTAATAATTTCATTCACGAATTATTGCCTATTAAGTCAAAATTTGAGATCATACCCCGGGCATGCGTGTACAGAGAACAATTCCAAATCTGTGTGGCGTATGCCCTAACAATTCACAAGAGCCAAGGTCTAAGTCTAAAAAATGCCCTAATGGACATTGGCACCTCCATATTCTCTTGTGGCCAAGCCTACGTGGCGCTTTCACGAATAACCAATCTTCATGGGGTGCACCTCATAAATGTTGACTTCAAGAGTATAAAAGCTCAAGCTTCAGCGATCACCGAATATAACCGGCTTAGGCGTAAATACCGCGCCGATCTTTCAGAAATTAAACCGTCTAAACCGTCTAAAAGAATAAATAATGAACGCGAATGGGCAATACGAAAAACTGTTGCTACTGTACAAGAATCAGAACCGGAAAAAAAGAAAAGAAAGATTTGTAATAATAAAAAAGCAAAAGAAAAAACTACTCCTAAAAAGAAAGAAACTGTGTCAAATAAGAAAATAATTAATTGATTCAGGCGTGACTTTGCGGAAATCCATTATAAAATACAATAGACGTGGATATATTTAGTAACTTGTTCCGCTTAGCTATTTCTAAAGAGCCATAAAAAACTCCTGAAAGAAATCGACACGTGCTCGTTGAGAGGTGAAACACGTGTCGATTTCTTTCAGGAGTTTTTTATGGCTCTTTAGAAATAGCTAAGCGGAACAAGTTACTAAATATATCCACGTCTATTGTATTTTAAATAAGAAAATCTAAAACAACAAATCAATATGCCCACGTTTCTACAAAAAGAAGTGAAATCCCACCAAAACATTCTGTAAAAAACTAGCCAAGTCTCGATGGAGCTGCTTGTTTATCTCTAAAAAGTAATGAAATCTAGACAAAGTCGTGCCAAGTCTAAGGTTCCTTACTGCCATTTCTTTATTATTATAGTTAATGTTGTGTGACTTGGCCGTTGAAGGGTACACAAGGGTACAAAACCAGGTGCTCCATGACACCATTGCACCAATCTGTCGCCAGAACCGCTACCCATTGTCAGTGCTGAATGCATGTGTTGCACAATCAACAACAGCCTAAAATGAGACACTAGCGTCCAATTACCAATACCAGTATGGGCTATTATCTCGCTTAACAAACATAGGTAGTTACAACAGATATAACATTACGTGTAAACAAAACTGACTTGTACCCACTAATACGTTAGTTAAGTAAGGAATGTTCAACGGCCAAGTCACACAACATTAACTATAATAATAAAGAAATGGCAGTAAGGAACCTTAGACTTGGCACGACTTTGTCTAGATTTCATTACTTTTTAGAGATAAACAAGCAGCTCCATCGAGACTTGGCTAGTTTTTTACAGAATGTTTTGGTGGGATAATCTTGACATTTTAAACTTTGTCTTATTGTGTTTTTTCAAAAACCAATTATGTTTTTTTTTTAAATTGGATGCTGTAGATTGGTAGTAGACCATGGTCTGAACAACGTTTGTTCTAGCAAAACTGTGATTCAAATTTCACGGTGTATATCTATTAGTATGGTGAATTTGTCACTTAAAGAAGTACACAGCTTAGACATAGATAAAAAATACATACCAATTAAGAGAGTTACACATAACATAACATCACGCCTTGTTTCCCCGAAGGGTTGGGCAGAGGTGTCCCTGTAGCAGGTACACCCACATTTCGCCAGTTATGTTTGAAGTCCCATGTAATTGGGGGCGAGCCTATTATTGCCATCAACCGGGCACAAATCCAGACTCCGAGCTGCTACTGAGAAATTTCTGATAGAAAAACCCAACAACACTTTGCCCGACCCGGGAATCGAACTCAGGACCTCATGCTCAGCAGTAGCGCTTGCTACCACTAGACTAACGAGAATAACCAACCACGACCAAGAGGATTAATTTAAAGTGATTTAAAATAAAGAAATTAAGGCCTGAGTTTAATGCATTGAATTACGATAACTTTTAAGTGGCATTTGTATCGATCGCTAATACAAGTCAACGATGGGCATTTGTCAAAAGTTTTATTAAGAAAATAGGTAAGCACTTAATAGATTATAAACTATAGCTGTTGGCCGCGACTTCGCCAACTTGCCACACGGAACCCTTTTACTAAACCTCCGCTGCCCGTCCGTTCGTCCGTCTATCAGTGGCCTGTATCTCACGAACCATATTGATTAACAGATAGTGTATTTTTATTACCGCTGCTATAATTAATAATTATTAATCATTTATTTTCAGAATAAAACATTACCGCTATAACCACAAACAATAAAATTCAATAAAGTTAATAATTAAAGGGTTGATGATTAAAAACGCCGAAAATAACACGATTTCCTGTTTTCAAGAAACGTGTTTTTGTTGGGGTATCTCTCAAAGTGCACCAAGTTTGAAACGCACCAAATGAAGCGCACCAAAAGTATACCTCGAAACGCACCAACGATGAATTTCTGCGTTTTTTGCTCGAGCTTAATAAGTACAGTACGGAACCCTTCGTGTGCATTTCAACCAAAAATTTGAAGACATAAAATATGACATCTACCAACCCGCACTGGGCCCGCGTGGTGGATTACGGCCCACTCCCTCTCACAGAGAGGAGGCCTGTTTCCCAGCAGTGGGAAAATTATAGGCTGATTAAGCTTATGTTTATTACAATAATAAAATACACAAGTTTAAAATAGTCTCGTGTCCGCAATCCGGAATTATCATAACTTGTTATGCAATAAATATTTAATTTTATTGCATCGGTTAAAAACCTTTAAATTGCATAGTTGTAAGACTGCTTGCGTTTTTTTGACACAATTCATCCATTGATACTACGTAAACAAGTTTGCAGAACTTATTGCGACATTTTATTAATTAAAATATGTTTTTGTTACAGGTATGAATCCGGTTGGCTGATTCGTCCACAGTATTTATATTTTCTTAATGTCCCTCGGGAATCATCGCATTTCCGAATACAAACGAATGCTAATTTCCATGTCCATCAATTGTTAGATTTATTTTGTATAATAATTTGAATTCAGAACTAAGTTACTTTATATAACTTTATTGTTGTTTTGTTTTGATTTCCGTGTGAACTATATAGAGCTGTAAAACTGTTTTCTTATCTGTCGTGCCTGCCACTTTAGCAGCTTTCCTACCATTTTTAAAATAAATTACATTAAGTTAAAAGAGTATTAACAGCTCTATATACTTCCAAGTCGATTGAGAGCGTCTGGTCTGCACCAAGTGCAAAGGGCAACCGATAGAAATCCGACGACTGACGAAACACGAGGTTTGCCGAGGGACATTAAGAACATATTTGTACTGTACGCATGTGGAACTATGGAGTAGAGAAGGAAAAGAAACTCCTTGAATCATACTTAGGGCTTCTGGCTACTCCTAAGGAAGTCTTGGTGATCTTCCATCCATGGACGGAACTAGGGATGTAAAACGGTAAAATTACCCTGATTCACTATGGTAAAAAATGTTATTTTACGTAATTTACGGTATTTAACGGTAAAATTATATAAATTTTTTAACCGACTTCAAAAAAAGGAGGAGGTTCTCAATTCGTCGGGATATTTTTTTAATTTTTTTTTTGTTTATGATCACCGATTACTCGAAGACCGCTGGACCGACTTGAAAAATTCTTTTTTTGTTAGAAAGGGTATACTTTCAAGTTGGTTTCATTGTCATTTGGTCACGATCTGATGATGGGATCTTGGAGAAATCGAGGGAACTCTTCAAATATTATAGGCACATCTATAGCGATCTGGGTATTTTTGATGAGCAGTTGACATAAGGCTATTGTAACTTAGATAAATTACAAACCAAATCACGTAAAGGTGAAATAAAAACTTTTTTACAAAAAAAACAACCGACTTCCAAACTACAAAGTGAAAAATAACTTTAATTTCGGAAGTCGGTGTCAAAAAACTAAAATACTGATATAAAAGACACTGACTTCCGAATTATTTTTTCTTTTTATTCACTTATTTTTCACTTTGTAATTTGGAAGTCGGTTGTTTTTTTTGTAAAAAAGTTTTTAATGTAATAGGATAGGATAAAGGATATGTGTAGTCTGCCCGTCCTAACCTACGGTGCTCAGACTTGGTCGCTCACCGAGTCGCAAAAGTTCCGCCTTGGGATTTGCTAAAGAGCAATGGAGCGCAGGATTCTGGGTGTAAGACGAACTGACAGAATACGCAACACCACGCTACGCTCTAAAACGGGGATCTTAGACGTTGGCAAAAAGGCTGCCAAGCTAAAATAGGATTGAGCGGGTCATGTCAGCCGCATGCATCGTGACCGTTGGGCAATAGTGTCCACACGGTGGGTGCCTGAGGATGGACGGCGGCGCCGAGGTCGGTCCAGACGACCTACACGCGTACCGCAAGGGTTGGATGGAGGTGGCCCTGGAAAAGGATGCTTGGAAGGATTTGGAGGAGGCCTTTGCTCAGCAGTGGGACAGTGTATGCTAAACAAAAAAAAAAACCGGCCAAGTGCGTATCGGACCACGCACAATGAAGGGTAGTTGGGATGAATTTATCCCAAAAACAAACTTAACTTTGTAGTTGATAAACATGTTCTCACATATGGAATGTATGGGAAAACGTGTTTTTGCAACTGCAAAGTTAAGTTGGTCGATTATTACTCGTTAATTTGTAAAGCCTACTTAGCTGTGATAGTTTTCCTTTTAATTTCGTTATATAAACTACTACTGTGATTTTTTTCACACATCCAAAACCAACCATTTAGCTGGCAGGGGGGGGGACACTTGACTCTAACAAAAATTAGCTTAATATTTCGCAAACGGATCCCTGAATCCAAAAATGATATTAACAAACTCCCAATGTTTTTGAAGGACCTTTCCAATGATACCCCACATCATGGGATAAAAAAAAAAACATCACCACTTTACATGTATGGTAGGTACCCTAAAAAAAATGTTTTTCGTAATTTTGTTTCGGCGTAATTAATATGTATACCTATGCCAAATTACAGCTTTCTAGTACTAAGGGTCTCGGAGCTAGACCGCGGACAGACAGACAGACGGACATGACGAAACTATAAGGGTTCCTTGTTTACTACGGAACCCTAAAAAGGATAAAGGAACAGTGTGACCTTTACGCCTATCTCATAAAATAATAATACATGTTATTTTAATAATAAAAGTAAGTTCATTATGAGACAATTCTGAGATGTTTATAGAAGAGGATGTGATATTTTTCCATCTTGTTATTAAATATTATGTACTTAAATATTATTCTTTATTGCTTTGAGGAAGTAATGTGAAAAACATTGTTATTAAATTTCACAATTATCATCTGCCTTTAATCAACTATGTTTTGGGGTCGGCTTCCAGTCTAACCGGATGCAGCTGTATACCAGTATGTTACATGGGGCGACTGCCTCTCTAATCTCCACAACCAAATTACTGGATAATACGATACCCCGTTGGAAGACTGGTTGTCAGACTTTCGGGCTTCTGACAACCCGTAACGACGTACCCTGCAGTAATTGAAATGTGGAGGTCAGACTGCTAGGGCTCCATGTAAAATACTGGTATTTAGCTGCATCTGGTTAGACTGGAGGCTGACTCCAACATAAATGGAAAAAGAAAATTTTTAACAAGCAGTTTTGACACCTAAAAAACCGGTCAAGAGCTAGTCGGACTCGCGCACCGAGGGTTCCGTATAAAAATATCTTTATTATATGATGTAAATAAAAATTAATACTTTTCGCAATTTTCCCTTTATCTGTGCTATAAGATGTTGCTTTGTACCAAATTTCAAGATTCTGAGTTCACGGCTGTATCTTTTGCAGCATAAACGGCTGTATCTTTTGATTGCGTTGGCTTAGAAGTTTGGTTTTTTCACAGCTCTAAGGAACAGTAGACTTGAGTATTTGATATGAATTTTAGCTTGATACCTCCACGTGTTCCTGAGAAAAAAGGTCTTGACAGACAGACGGACAACAAAGTGATCTTATATTCCGTACCTCAAAAGGAAAAAACGAAACCCTAGAAAGGAAAGTTTGTGTAATTTTCGGCAAATTAAATTTAAAAAATATAATATTTCTATTTAATATTAGAATGGAAGTAAATTACTTTCGTACAGTAATTATATGTATGCTCCAATTACTGTCGAGTTGTTTATTTAAAATAACACGTAATTAGTCTCTTGTGCAGTTTGTAAATTTTAATTTAGTTGCAGACGAGCGGTTTTGTAGCGTTTTTCAAAAGTTTATTTTAAGGAAGGAACTACGATTTTCTTTTTTAGTCAGGCTAACAAGTCGACGCCTGAAAAATAAAAACAACTCAATGTATTGCCTAAATTTTTTGATTACGTACCTTGACTTACCGTTTAAAATTCAAAAGTCATTTGTTCAAACTAGTCTGAGAATCTAAACGTCAAAATTACATAAGACAGTCCCCCGACATGCCCACCCTTCACCACTTCCTAGTGCTTTAGCTGGGAAGAAATAATGAGCCAAAAGTTGTTCAAAAAATTCAAAATATTCTATTTCACATAAACCTGGGCACTTATGAAACGTCAGAAACTAGGTGCATGGTTAAAGTTGGTCGTTTCCTATGGAGAAGAGCCGGCAAGAAACTCCACGGTTACTCTTTTAAAAATAATTGACTTTTACAATATTTTCAAATCACAGTGTTAATAGGTATGGGGGGACAGTATGGGTCTTTCAATAAGTACCAGGTACTTAACAAAATAGAAAATGGTCAACAGATCTACAGTCCACTAAGCCTACAGCGTTCTTACATTCACAAAATAGAAAAGAATCTATACAAAAGATAAATTAATTAATCAAAATAAAAACCTATTTTAATTAAACGCAGTTACATAATTGCTATTACAACTGTAATAAATCTGAATAATTGTCATGTCCACAAGTCACTAATAAAGAGTTGAAATTAAATCGTAGGTATATAATGTCAAATAATAGGATAACTATGTCAAGGACGAATGTAAAAAATAAAAATTAAAGATTAATATAAACATGGTAATTTGGGAGCAGTTAATAGATTCTTACATAATTATGTCATTAATGAGGTACCAGGGAAGCCACATGTGCAGAAGGAATTATTGCCAAACTTCCTTGTCTTCAACGTAGTCTTTAATTTTATAATATGCTTTCTTGATAAGGACACATTTGATGTGGGTTTTGAACTTCCCATCGCTAAGTTCTGTTACCGACTTTAGCTACTTTGTTATAAAAGCGGATACTGTTTATAAGAAATGACTTGCTTGTTTTAGTTAATTTAAATTTGGGTATCAAAATTTCATCAACCCATTTGGATTGCTAGTCTCCACAACTGAGACATTAGGAATAATGATAGAATCATCATGTCGAGTAAATAGATTCTAGATCGTTGTGTATTGCATTGAAAAATACCACTGGCTATATGACTAATAAAATAATTGCCTTTGACAGTGCAAAAATTCTTTTGTCGTAGAACTATAAAAAAACATTCCATTATATTGAAAAACACACAATATAAAATAAACAGTCCAATACAGAACAGAACACACACAGTACAGTATTTTATTGTTTAAATACACTAAGAAATTTTTCTTCTATCTTGACCGTTGCTTGTATAATAAAATTAACTCGTCTTTTTATACGAGTATCTATAATTTACCACACAGCAAATGCAAACTCGCCCTCCGTGCATTTATCCTGAGTAAAATCTACGACGAGACTGAAAAGTATTTTTTGTCACTTACATAAAGGTAACCTCATTTCCTATTATTCAAAATCACACATACACTCACATGCACTCACTCGACTCAGCACATCTACACTCCTCATTCTGCGTTGTTTTATTTAATTTTAATTGTAAGATTTTATCTTTTGTGTTTTGATACTGTAATCTCCAAAAAGCATAAAAACATGGATTTTTTGTGATACTAAAACTGGGAATCGAAACTGTCTCTCCTAAATACAGATTACTCAGTGATCTAGCTAGGAATTCAGCGATTCACCCAACAATTAATATTGTACCTACACCATGTAATTAATAATGTATGTATGTTCTAACATTGTCTATCACTAGTTTCTGCCAGCGACATTGACTTTGTTTATTTTAACATAAAAAACAGTAAAACTAACGAAGGGCATTCCCGTTAATCCGCAATAGTAAACCATCCATATACGCAAAAAAAGATTACCATAAAAAAAGAAAAAAAAAGTATAGATTATTTATCTATCGTAAACTTACAGCTCACCAAAATGTTTTGCTATTACACAACAACATTACGAACGCGCTTTCTAGCGCTCCAACCGCTCCTACCCGCGTTTCAACCGCTCGTCTACTCCTAAAAAAAGGTTACACTTTTCGTTATAAAAATCTACATAAGTATTCGAATAATATAACACGTGTTTTAAAACTGGAGCAAATTTTCACTTGAACAACAATTTTTGTGATTTTGCAACAAAGTAAATATCCACTTTTTGTAGAACAACACTGTTATTTGAAACCTTTGCAAATAAATATTTCACAAGACAAGAAAAAATCTTGTTAAATTATAAGAAATATAACATAACTTTTTCCCCACGAAGAGATAGGCAAGCTCAAACTCAAACTACAAGCATTTATTTCAATTCAACCAATTACAGACACTTTTGAATTGTCAAGGAGTCGGTCAGTCAGAAAGATGAAGCTAGTTGCCCATTCCAAAGCGTAGTAGGTTCCTATGGACACTATTTTAAGTGTATAACAATAAAGTAGGTACGCCCACATTTCGAAGACGCCACTAAATGCCAGTGGCCTTGAGTGGTTATAGCTTGCGTGTTCTGTACTGAGCTCACGCAACGCATCGTACGTCCAGCCAGTTATAGGACTCGCCCATCAAGAAGCGCTGTCCCAAATTAGACGTGCATTATTAATTTATTGTACATAAAACAAAAGGTATTTGAATAAAACACGTGTACTAAAAGATAAATAATTAAATTATCTTTAAAATAGCGAAGATTTCAGAAAAATATGCTTCTTAGTTTTTACGTGATTCTTAGTTTTTTATCTGTGTTAGACATAACTTTACAAATTAATTACACTATGTTATATAAACATAAACTAAAATATTCACAGATAAAGTTATTAAAAAAATGCTCTAATTTAGCATATTTTTTTTTCCAAATCATTAACACTACTCGTTTAGACGTGATTTTCAGTATAAAATTACTGTCGCCAATAGGGAGCGAATCTATACCCGGCACGGGCTGCTACTGAGAAATTTCTGACGAAAAAACTATTGCAAATTACAAGTAGCTAAAATTGAAAGTTTTAAATGGAAAAACCGAATAACACTGCTCGAACCGGGACCTTAGGCCAACGAGACGGTCCTGCCGGGGGTTCGAAGAAAACCGATAGGGAAATCGTGGCCCCCGGCAACAGGGCAACCGAAGGAACACGGGTGGGTTTTAGTCAGTAAGAGTCTGACACGCCCTCTCGTTCCGCCCAGAGCGGGAGAAGTTATTTGATAATTTCCCTCCCAAAAAAAAAAAGCCCAACGAGACGGTATAATCTTGAAAAGAAACATCTAATAAAGGTCATATATTAACCCCTAATCTCAAAGACAATGACGACATTGAACGGGAGCGGAGAGTGCTGTTGGTTGGAGCAAACATGCTGGCTCGGAGGTTTGCACGAACACGATGCTCACCTCCAGTTAAGATAACACTCTTTCTTTGATCCTTCTGTACATCTTTTTACACGAGCAGCCTGTGGGCTAGATATACGCAAAGATCGTACAACGCTATCTGCGTTCAGTTTAATAACGCGTTTAGGATGCTGGTGGGGCTGCCCCGCTTCTGTAGTGCGTCGGGGATGTTCGCGGATGCGCATATAGATTGTTTCTACACGACCATGCGCAAAAAGTGCGGTTCCATGGTGCGCAGGGTGTGGAGCAGCTCCAACAGTATCCTAAGCATGATTTCAAGTCGCCTAGACTGTGTTTTCGTGGGTCGCTGTCACAGCGGTGACCCACTACTATTTGTGTCAGTTTTTTGTAATATAGTTGTAAGTGTTATTATTCATTTGTGAGTCATATCGTCGCTCGGCATCCAATACCGCGAATGTGACATTTTTGACGAAAATCATTTTTAAATGCAGGATCACGTATTTGAACGTGTAGAACGAAATAAAACAAAAATCAGATTTACGTCAATAATGTCACATTCGCGGTATTGGATGCCAAGCGACGATATGATACTTGAATAAAGATAATTCAATTTTTTTCTATTTTTAACCGACTTCCAAAAGGAGGAGGTTCTCAATTCGACTGTTTTTTTTTTTTTTGTATGTTTGTTACGCGATTACTCCGCCAATTATGAATTAATTTTGATGATTCTTTTTTTTTTGGTAGATCATATACTTCAGAGGTGGCCATATAAATTTTATTAACTTTACTTGGGTAGTTTTGAGTTAGCTTCAATAATACGTATTTTTACAAACTTAGTATGTGGATGATATGATAACTTCTTGTCACTGTTATTTACATAGCAGGTAGTGGTATTCGAATTTGTGTGGGGTAGGTACCACAGCTAAAAAGTAAAAAATAAAAACTTTTAACAAAAAAAAACAACCGACTTAAAAAAAAACACTACAAAGTGAAAAATAACTTTAATTTCGGAAGTCGGTGACAAAGAGTGAACATTCAAAACCAACACCGACTTCCGAAATTAAAGTTATTTTTCACTTTGTAGTGTTTTTATTTGTAAAAAGTTTTTATTATACTAAGAGTATGAAAACTCTTTAGAAAATATTCTTAGCCAGTCAACTATAATTTCGAATCTGATTGGCCCACTGTGGGCGCTGGCCCTACTTATTAAATTCGACCTAACTTCACGCTCTATAACTAACGAGGTGAGCAGGTATGTAGGTCATATTTACTTCAAAAATATTAACAAGGGCTATAGTAAGTAAGAGCAGTGGTGGCCCAGTGGTAACAGTCGCGACTTACGAGTTGTAGGTCGTAGGTTCGAACCCAGACAGGCGCTTTACTTTGTGTAAATTATTTCATCACCACTGCTCTCAAAACGGTGAAGGAAAACATCGTGAGGAAACCGGCATGTCCTAGAACCAAAAATTCGAAGACATGTGACATCAACCAACCCGCACTGGGCCCGCGTGGTGAAATACGGCCCACTCCCTCTCACAGAGAGGAGGCCTGTGTCCCAGCAGTGGGAACATTACAGGCTGATTGATTTTGCGCATGCGTATCGGTAAGAAATATATAAGAGTAGCTCATGCTTTGCTATGCTCATAAAAATTTTAGTGGCTCAGCAAGGCTGAGTAATACCCGCCTCACGGGTTGATCAAGGTTAAGCTACGCTTGTCGAGGTCGTTCCGTGGATGGGTGACCATCCATTACACATTGAGACCCCTCCGTGCCTCGGAGAACACGCTAAGTCGTCGGTCGACGGTGGTCGCCGACACATGCAACTGCTGTCGCCGACGAGTGTCGTCGGCTGCAGTTGCCGCTCGTGTACCTATATGAGCACTAATGGAAAAAAAACAACCGACTTCCAAAAAAAAAACAGTGGCACTCCGGGAGTGCCGACAGAAGTGCTAACTTGAACAATTTAAAAAAAGACTTCCAAAACCTTTAAAGTAAAAAATACTTGCATAGATCCGTAATGTAATGTTTTTTCCCATCTCAAAAATACCCAACGCGCCTAAAGAAGTTTACACTTCAAAAACACTACAAAGTGAAAAATAACTTTAATTTCGGAAGTCGGTGTCTTTGGTTTTGAATTTACGTTTTTTGTCATCCACATACTGAGTGGGAAAAAATACGTAGATATTAATGAAGCTAACTCAAAAACTATACAAGCAAAGTTATATGGAACCATCTCGAGAGCATGCCCTTTCAAATATAAAAAGAATTTACAAAATCAGTCCAGAATTGACGGAGAAATCGGTGGACATACATACGCTACGAACATAGTAGAACCTCCATCTTTTTGGAAGTCGGTTAAAAACCCAACTCTTTGCTCGACTAGGGATAACTCCGGGGTTGCGGAAAAGTCCGAAAGGTATACCGTGGCCCCTGGCAACATGGCAACTGAAAGAACACGGGTGGGTTTTAGTCAGTGAGAGTCTGACACGCCCTAGCTCCGCCCAGAGCGGGAGAAGTTATTTGAGAATTTCCCACCTAAAAAAGGTTTTCATTTTTCAGTTTTTAGTTGTACCTATCCCAAACAAATTCGAATACCACTACCTGCTATGCAAATAACAGTATCCATGTACTAAGTGGAAAAAACTACGTATTATTGAACCCAACTCAAAAACCATCCAAGTAAAGTTAATAAAATTTATATGGGTTAAATTTACACGGGAAGCGCCAGCGTTCAAATAAAAAAGAATCATCAAAATCGGTTCACCCAGTCCAAAGTTCTGCGGTAACAAATATTAAAAATAAAAAACGTGTGGCACTCGGCGACTGCCGCGGTAAAGCTATTGCATAGCATTTGTAACCTCCATACTTCCTATTTGTCAACACTACACTTGGGATGATGACATAAAACAAAAATTACGTTCCCTGAATTTTTGTTTTATGTCATCATCCGTCATTACATGGTAGGCAGAGTGGGAGTGTTAGGTTTTATTTTCGTTACGTTACGGAATTTCTTGATTCGGTCGCCGCGCTCAAAGCCCGCGATAAAAGCTATGCAATAGCTTAAAAAAATTAAAATACAGTCGCGTTGAGAACCTCCTCCTTTTGGAAGTCGGTTAAAAAAAGGACAACATGCTCAGCTGTAGTGCTTTCAACAACTAAACCAAACCAGGCAGTAACGAGACTAGGAAAAAGATGAGTTAATTCCTATATTTAAATAGCCAGTTAGTACTAGCAAGCCAAGGGCTTCTTGTGAAACTTCCTTCAACATAATTACTTAATAATATGCCTTCATTATTATTCTAGTCGATATATCAGTAATTACGATTACCGCAATCGATTCAAATCGATTCTGTTAATGAGAAGATTTTCATTGTTATTTTTTCCTGAAACGGCCATGATTGTTGGTCTTTTTGTGATGTTCTATGTCGAGATAAATCTTGGGTACAAAAAAGGGACTGCGTCTGGCTAGAAAGAAATAAAGAAATAATAAAAAAAAACCGGCCAAGTGCGGGTCGGGCTCGCGCAACCGAGGGTTCCGTACCTACCCATTATACCGCCAGACAATCAGATAACAAGTACAAAAGAAAAGAACAAAACTAACATTGAAAAACTAAATACAAACAATATTTTAACCCGGTTTTTCGTAATTCGAACGTCATGTGATAGTGATTATGGAATCATCAAACATGGCTATGTTTTGCGTAACTTTTTTGAAAAACGAACGATTTTCGTAAATATGCGCCGTAATAAAATTGGCATCATTTTAATTATAATTTTTTAATTTTCAACTTTTTTATTTTTCGGAATTTTCCCTTTATTTGAGCTGACCTTGCTTTTTGCCAAATTTCGTGGTTCTAGGTCAACGGGAACTACCATATAGGTTTTCGAGCCAAAACATATAGGGTACTTCCGGTTGACCTAGAATTGTCAATTTTAGTTAAAAGCAAGGTCTTAGAGCACAGGAAAATTATCGAAAAATAAAAAGTTCAAAATTAAGGTAAATTTTGGTATTTACAAGTTTTCCCGAAAATCTAAATTTGCCCATATCTTTTTACCGTGTTGACGCAGGACCTTGATTTTTATACACCTAATAGGGAGTATAGACCTCAGTATCTGGTATAAATTTCAACTTGCTAGGTCTACCCGTTCCTGAGAAAATCGGTGGTGACACACGGACAGACGGACAAGAGAGTGATCTTATAAGGGTTCCGTTTTTTCCTTTTGAGGTACAGAACCCTAACGAGCGAGCCTTCGCCTTACAGTAGTCGAATAATTATGATGACATCTGACATCTCACCTTGGTAATAAGCAACATTAAAGTGCCTGCTACACGGATTCCAACTGTCTGGGCCATACTCAAAACTTTCTTCACGACATTTTCCTCATTCTTCTGGTGTCGTGTTACCTAGTACCTAAATGGGTTGGTAAATAATATTAACTAATTGATACAAAGTGGAGGAGCTCGTGGCTAAGTAATAACAGCCGCACGTGTCGATCCATCAGGTTAAGCTACGCTTGCCAGGGTTGGTACGTGGATGGGGCGACAATCTTTACATACCGAGACTCCTCCGTGAGTCGGAAAGCACGTTAAGCCGTTGGTCCCGGCTGTCATTCGTGGATTTATTTCAAATAAACCAATTACAAGCACTTTTGAATTGTCAAGCAGTCGGTCAGTCAGAAAGATGAAGCTAGTTGCCCATTCAAAACGCTAGTAGGTTCCAATAAAGTCCGAAAGTCTGACAACCAGTCTTACCAAGGGGTATCGTACTACCCAGTTAGTGGGTTGTGGAGGTCAGATAGCCGTTCTGCCGTCCCTACGATAAGTGCAATAACTAGGTTAAACCTGATGTCGAGTAAAACGCGGGTAAAGATTTTATTTTTGTTTTGTTTGTAGGTATCTCCAACACTATACAAGGTATGCAAGGCAAATTCGTCATAGATACGTAAAAAGTGTCTAAAAAGAATATATGGATCTCGTTCTGCAAATTCCGAATATGTACTTATCTCAATTCGGCGCAAAACTCGAGTTAAATTGCACTTTTAAGGACTTTTAAGGACGGCAGCGTTGCTCTATGTAAAATACTGGCATTCAGCTGCGTCCGGTAAGACTGGAAGCCAACTCCAACATAATTGTGAAAAGGCTAGGCAGATTTTTATGGAAAGAAGAAACTGGCAGCATGTGAAATACGTGATGTTTTGCTACTTCCCCGGCCTAACTTTTGCTCAATGAGCTACACCATTCTTTAGTTTATTTTTAGCTCAAAAATAATGGAAATAAATCCATAAACCTCTACATAAACATAGCCTACGCAACGTATTTGAGCATTATTGCGTGCGCGCATTCTGGTCAAGGATTGACTAGCGCTTCTGATTGGCTGTCCCCGCGTTCCATATTTGAACATACTCATAACGGTTTTTACAATATTATTTGATGGTTTATGTTATGTTGAATGTTTTATGAGGTTGTATTGCGATTTTTTGAGTTTTCTTATTAATAAAATAAGTAATATAAAAAATCTAAAACCCGACTGTGTAAAAAGTGAACTTTAAAAAAAATGGAAACAAGGTGACCTACTTCTGTTTTTTTAATTGTCTTGACTCTTGCACAACAAATTTACAATAGTCTAGAACAAAACGTTTTACAAAAAAAAATAGTACAATCTACTTCCAAAATTAAAGTAATTTTTTTCACTTTGTTTTTTTTTTTGGAAAATGTTTTTATTTTTCACTTTTTAGTTATGGTACCTACCTATCCCACACAAATTCGAATACCATTACCTGCTATGTAAATAACAATGACAGGAACTTACCATATATTTTGACCGCGTAGGTATTGCATTTTTCTATGAAACAGAAGTTTTTTTTTAAATAACCGACGAAAAACTTCAACGCCCCCTGCGTTGAATTTTTTTCTTTTTTCTGAATCCAAGGCAAAAGTTTTCGCGTTGATGTCCCAGCCACCCTGTATACCTAATTTCATATGCATTTAGTAAAAAGCTGTAATATTAACGTAAAAAACAGTCAATAAAATTTTATATATTTGTTTACAAGATTTGTTATCTTATATACAAATAAATAAAATTATATGTGAAAATTCGGACTATACCATATACGATGAAGGAAACCGTTTCTTATCATCAAGTTCTCAGAAGTTAAAATAGCTATTGTTAAGAGAAGATCATTAACACTAACTTGGATTACAAATACTATTCTGTTTTGCTCTAGTGCCTGCAGACATAACTCTATTTAAGTAGCAGTTAAGTAACTGAACGTGTGATGCAACCATTACATAGGCCACTCATTCAATGCAGGTGAAATAACTTTACCAAAAACAGAAAAAAAAAACGTAAAAAGTAACTGTTAAATGAGGAAACTGTTTCGGAAGTAAATAACTTAAATGAATAAAAATAGATTCTAAAAAAAACTTTTTCCAAAAAAAAAACAACCGACTTCCAAAAAAAACACTACAAATTGAAAAATAACTTTAATTTCGGAAGTCGGTGTCTTGGGTTTTGTGTTTTCGTTTTTTGCCACCGACTTCCGAAATTAAAGTTATTTTTCACTTTGTAGTGTTTTTTTTGGAAGTCGGTTGTTTTTTTTTTGGAAAAAGTTTTTATTTTTCACTTTTTAGTTGTGGTACCTACCCCACACACATTCGAATACCACTACCTGCTACCAGTGACAGGAACTTATCATATCATCTCCATATTAAGTGGGAAAAAATACGTATTTTGTATAGCTAAGTCAAAAATTACCCAAGCAAAGTTAATAAAATTGATATGGGACCAATTTGGGAGCATACCCTTTCAAACAATAAAAGAATTTTCAAAATCGGTCCACTAATGACGGAGAAAACGGTGGACATACATAAAAAAAAAAAAAAAAAAATATACGCGACGAACATATAACCTCCTCCATTTTGGAAGTCGGTTAAAAAAAAACCGGCCAAATGCGAGTCGGACTCCCACACGATGGGTTCCGTACCACCGTACAATATTTAGAAAAAAAACGCCGACAAACTACGTTTCCTGTATGGGTACAAAATCACACTCCTTTTTTTTTTGAATACTTTAGTAAAAAAACTTTCAACATAAGTTACAAATAGACTGGATTCTAGTTGCCCCTTCCAAAAGGTAGTTTTTGTATGGAGAAGAATGGGCAAGAAACTCTTTTAAAACGTTTTACAAAATTTTGTATAGGTACATTACCTAATTAAATAATTTCTTGTATGGAATCCCCCTTTAAACTGCACTTGGCTTGCCTTCTGTTTGGTGTTGTTAAATACCAGAAACCGGACTACCTGTACGACAAGTTGAGTTGGATAGCGAGTAGACGAGAATGTGGGAGAAGTCAATGCTCGCAGCAACTCTCGACTCAGTCCCACAGTACAGCAGCTTTTAGAGGTAGTTTCCGTTATGCGGCTTCTGAAGTGTGGAATAACCTGCCACCACCTCTTCGAGCGATAGATACGATCGACACATTTAGAAGACGCTTACGGCAGTATCTCATGGATGCGCAACGGAAGCTAGACATGATCAGCCTTAATGTTTCACTGATTTAATTTGTTGTGTTGTTATCTATTATTTATTGACGGACAGTCCTTTTAGCCCTTTGTTTATTGTGTAACCATGCCATTTTAATTATTTTGTTAAATACCACTGTTTAAATCTTTAATTATCTTTTTAACTTAATTGTATCATTTCGATTTTATTATTATTTGCTACACATATTTATTTATTCTTTATTTAAATATTTACACACACTATAAAACTGATTTACATCCGTAAGACGTACTCGTAACATAAGGTTCAGTTGAAAACCAGCGTCAGGCACTAGTTGTCTGGCATTTATGCCGAACTGGGCCTATTTGTCGCAGCCGTGAGGCACACAATACTGTTTTAAACTTTCTTTGTTTTTTGTTTTTGAAAACTGTGTGCCTTAACCTGTGTCAAATAAATTTATTTTCTTTCTTCTTTTCTTTCTTTCTTTAATTCTTTTTATTTTTATTATTTGTTGTTAGAAATACACAATTTGTGAAAATGTCAACTGTTTACCTATTACGATGCATGAGATACACCGCTGACAGACAGACGGACGGACAGCAGAGGTTTAGTAATAGGGTTCCGTTTGGCACCTGTCGGGTACGGAACCCTAAAAAAGATAGAATTTAAGTTTCAACATACAACTTTTTTACTGACAACCTTTCCTCGTAAGTCGTAGGTCAGTTCACAACAATTCCCTAAAATGTTTTGTTTTTAACATATTAAAATACTAAACTAAATTCAAGTTATTCAAGTTAAACAAGTTTTTCAAGATATTAGATATGTTGATTACTTTAAGTTTATGTTTTGTGTTAGCTTATAAATTATGTATGAAATGAAATGAAATTGTTTTAATTTCGTAAATAGACTAATTAAGATACCGGAATCACTTTTAGACGAGATATAAAAAAAGTAAGTTAGATGGAGTCGACTATGGTGCTGATTCCCTTGTTCACAAACTAAACTAAATTTAAGTTCAGTGCATCTTTTTCTTTCTATTTCATTAAGAAAAGGACAGAAGATAAATTTTAGTTTAGTCCAGTCAAATTATTGACGTAATTTTAGTAGGCAAGTTTTTGATCACGTCTAAACTTGTATGGAGTAGTGACAGGCGCTGATTGATTTGACAGGACTAAACTAAAATTTATCTTCTGTCCTTTTCTTAATGAAATAGAAAGAAAAAGACGCACTGAACTTAAATTTAGTTTAGTTTGTGAACAAGGGAATCGGCACCATTTCCTATCTTACTAAATGGCGAAACAAACTCAGAGGTCACAGTCTCTTTTAAGTTAAGACATAATCTTGGTCAGGCCACATGAGGACCATGTAGATTAGTGTCTGAAATGGTCTTTTGAGGAAAGAATCACCCAAATTTGGACCTGTGGACCTGTCCAGTCAATGCACGCATTTGTCAGTATTTGTGTAGTTCAACTTAGATCTTAATACGGTGCGGAACCCTTCGTGTGCGAGTCCAACTCGCCCTTGGCTAGTTTTTTTAAATGCCTTTATTGTAAATTAAAAATAAAAATATTACAGTGTCTTTTAGTATTTTTATTTTTTTATAAGTCCTTTAAAATATCCACTCCAAATAAAACATCACCCTGTATAAAAAAATAACTTTGTTTTTCTTGCAGAATTAAACCACACATGTAGCACGACTCGGTTTAGTCCACTACCGACCACGCACGATCACACACGACCATGACGCGGCTCACGGTGGGCCAGACGGCCCGCAACCGGCTATTCGGTTTGGCACCGACTCCTGATAGAAGAGTGCCGCTCAGTATGCTTATCTCTCAGCAGAAGAAATTGAGTTGTGGTATGTATCTTATTTTTTTTAATGTGTTTGTACCTAATATATACAGGGTGTAAGAGACACCGATTTGTTAAAGTCAAAGTCAAATAATTTATTTCAGTTAGACACATAAAAGGCACTTTTGAACGTCAAAATTTACAAAAAAATAGAATTGATTCTAGTCGCCCCTTCCAAAAGGTAGTTTTCGTATGGAGAATAATGGGCAAGAAACTCCACCGTTACTGCATACGCAAACTGTGACCAAGAATTCTCTCGTAAATAGCCGAAGAAAAATTTCTACGCTGGAGATCTAGCACTATGTGCTGCATTCATGTATCAATTTGCTTATCGATGTCACTTACACCGTGTATTTTAATCAGGGATGTTATAGAAGTCGTTTTACCGAAACCGGAGCCGGAGGTTTTAAATTTGATTGATCAGAACCGGAGTCGGAGTAGGAACCGGAACCGGAGTCGAAGGCGGAAGTAGAAGAAAGATGTTAAGGGAAAGCTTAATGAAACAATATAAATGTGATCAGTCTCTTTAATATGTCAGTCAAATATTAGCGATAATAATAAATAATAGCTACCTAGGAAGGTGATAATTTAACAAGCGGTAATTGAATAAACTTAATTTAAATAAAATCCAGTGACTCTAAAAGTGGCAAACTGTACTTTCGACCTTCGATATAACGCCGATTTGTAATTATTTATTTATTTATATTTACACACATACATTAAATATAATAAAATGAATGGTTAGAACATTATCCTAAGCTCCTTTTTGCCACAATTTTTTTTTTTGCATACTTCGCATTTTTTTTACATTTTTTTGTATCGGCTTGTACTCATCGGAAAAGAATCACATTTTTGACACCGCCTGTATATTCTTTGAAAAAAAAATGAACCTTGTCATTTTTTTTTCAAAGAATATACAGGCGGTGTCAAAAATGTGATTTGTAAAAAAAAAAATATTTTTACAATATAAATATAATTTGCGTATCCTAAGTATATGACTAACTTATCACGTCATGACTAACTCAAGTTAAGCAACACAATCTGCGGTGAAAAACAAGATGGGTGGCCTTGCATGTATTTCCGAATTATTTCCGAGGTTAACTTAATAAATGACTATCTAATAATACAATTTGGAAACTTAAGCGGTGATGACCGAGGTTGGGAAATATATGGGTGGCATTTGGCGGGTTATTTTTGACTTCGAGTTTGATTTTGTAATTTAAATTTACATTATGATTGCAGGTCTATTCAATTAATCTGGGGGCCTAAAATGGCCGCTTTGGCAGAATCATAATATGATAACATTATGAATCACACAAACTGTCACAAACTGCAATCCATAATATTATCTGCGTTCAATTCATATTACGCAATTCATCTGTTTGACAGTTTTTTATTTTAATGAAATAACATTTAAACTGTAGAAATAAAAAATAAAAATCTCATTTGATTATTAAAAACTGTAAAGAGAAATTATCCGGTAAATTACGGTAGCTGCCGTAAAAGAAATTATATTTAGTCCGTCTTTCAGATAATAAAAAAATATTAGACACGTATTTTTTACTTTATCATATTAATCAAAAATAACTTAGAAAACACGCATTAAATTTGGGGAGTGGGGGCTCGCTACGTCACAACGCAGCATTAAATCTAGCAACGCGTGACGTCATACCACATTTTAACTCAATGTATCGCCGTAATCTTTTGATTACGTCAAAAAAGAAAAAATACGTAATCTACAAGAAGGAAAAAAAAAATTGACACAGGCCTATTAAGGTCTTCATTTTTTAATGCGGCCATATTTACACCAAATATGATGTTGCTATGAATTGAATTGAATATGATTCAGCTAAAATATTTGTGTCATTATAGGAATTGCTGGGAATTCAGAAAATGAATTGCTTTTAGAGGAATTGCTAATGTGGCCGTTTTAGACCCGCAGATATTATGCCTCTTTTCCCCAAAGGGATTGGTATAGTTAGTGTAGAACACACCCATATTTCACCAGTTACGGTTAAGGCGAAAGCGTCAGGGTAGCACGCGAAATACAAATTCTCTTACAGTACAAATATGTTCTTAATGTCCCTCGGCAAACCTCGTATTTCGTCAGTCGTCGGATTTCTATCAGTTGCCCTTTGCACTCGGTGTAGACCGGACGCTCTCAATCGACTTGGAAGTATATAGAGTTGTTAATACTCTTTTAATTAATGTAATTTATTTTAAAAAAATGGTAGGGAAGCTGCTAAAGTCACAGGTACGAAAGATAGGAAAATAGTTTTACAGCTTTATATAGTTCACACGAAAATCAAAACAAAACAACAATAAAGTACTTAGTTCTGAATTCAAATTATCATACAAGATAAATCTAATAATTGATGGACATGGAAATTAGCATTCGTTTGTATTCGGAAATGCGATAATTCTCGAGGGACATTAAGAAAATAGAAATACTGTGCGTTTTTTTTGCAATTTGCAGGTCAGTATCAGGTTGTATGTTGATCTATATATGATTCGTGACCGTATCAAATATTTATTTATAGAATTATTTTCATAAAAATCATCATATTTTTGTTAATAAAAAAAAAACGCGGTTACAATCTTTCGTTGTGCCAAAAATCCAAATGCGTTCAGTAGTTTTTGCGTGAAAGAGTAAAAAACATCCATCGATCCATCCTCACAAGCTTTCGCATTTATAATATTATAAATAAATAAATTATAAATAAATAAATTATAAATAAGTAAATTATAAATAAATAAGTAGGATTTAACATGAAACCGAAGTAGAATTTATGAGAAGTAAAAGTGTCGATCAAAGGGCTCCGAAAGATAATCTCGCTCTACCAAGGGCCGGTGTTGGTCACAGGTCACAGTACAGTCTTCCTCAGATATAGGTAAGTCATAGTTACAAATCAAAGTGGATTCTCTAATAGTTTTTATTTACTATCAAACATCCTTGAATACCGTGATTTTCCATTAATTTAGCACGTACGAGTATATACAAAAATGATGTCAACTTGACAAGTCTAAACCAACCGCGACGCTACAAAAAAGATAGGTAATGGTTTTAATCTATACATACATACATAAATATACATACAAATATATGAAATTGAAGTGTCTGTTTGTAATGTCAAAATAATAACTAACTAAATGCATACGAAAGTTTAGGACAATTTTTTTTTTTTATATGTTGTTTGTCTGCCTGTCTGTTTGTTCTGGCTAATCTCCGAAAATTCAAATTAAAAATATTTTTTATTTCACATAAACCTACAAGGGCACTTATAAAACGTCAGAAGCTAGGTGCACGGTTCCAATTGGTCGTTTCCTATGGAGAAGAGCCGGCAAAAAACTCCACGGTTACTCTTTTAAAAATAATAGCCTTTTTTTCAAATTACACTTTTTGTAGGTACAGAACCTGAGCGACCGAGCTCCGCTCTGGTGAAAATAGAGACTGCTCATTTAAACTAGTATAAGATAGTATCTACTTATTCCATCCTGCCATGATAGTAGGTACTTACTAATTCCATGCTGCCATGTCAATAATCTAATGTCATTATTCTCATGTCATTATTCATTATCTTGTTCTAAACTTTGGGCGACCAAGCTCTGCTCGGGTGAAAATACGGAGAAAACTATTTTCCCAGATATGAGACCTAGCTAGATCGATTTTTCGGCCCCATAAACCCCTAAATTATTTCGAGAACGTGAGTACAAATGTATATACAAATATTGCTTGTTTAATAGTGTAGGATAGGATAGGATATATGGGAGGGCAATGTAAGCTTATCAACAAGTAACATGTAGGTACATAAAACAAAAACTTTTTACAAAAAAAAAAACAACCGACTTAAAAAAAAAAACACTACAAAGTGAAAAATAACTTTAATTTCGGAAGTCGGTGTCTTTGGTTTTGAATTTTCGTTCTTTGTCACCGACTTCCGAAATTAAAGTTATTTTTCACTTAGTAGTGTTTTTTTTTGAAGTCGGTTGTTTTTTTTTTTGTAAAAAGTTTTTATTTTTCACTTTTTAGTTGTGGTACCTACCCCACATAAATTCGAATACCACTACCTGCTATGTAAATAACAGTGACAGGAAGTTATCATATCATCTACATACTAAGTGGGAAAAAATACGTATAATTGAAGCTAACTCAAAAACTACCCAAGCAAAGTTAATACAATTTATATGGGACTATATACAAAACAAAAAAATAACCATCAAAATCTATTCATAATTGGCGGAGTAATCGCGTAACAAATATACAAAAAAAAAAAAAAAAAAAAAACTGACGAATTGAGAACCTCCTCCTTTTGGAAGTCGGTTAAAAATAGAAACAGGTCAACAAATCGAAGCATCTATGAGTCTACAATGTAGGCTGGATAACTTATCTCTCTGCCTATCCTATTTCAAGTTATTATCATTTCATTATAGTCCTGTTAACCTCGCATAAAATGAAATATAACTCGTACGATTTCTGCAATTTTTCTTACAACACACTACCATCCGAATTTTCGTAATATTGACCAATGGTACAAGCTACAAGAGGTGACATTAACATTTGTAATTTTATTTGTGTATTTTAAGTTGATTAGTGCCTTATTTATTAAGTGAAGAATAAGGATAATGCCTGGGTCAAAAAAAAAGAAATTCTATTTAGTCAGTCAGTCAGATAATAAAAAAATATTAGACACGTATTTTTTGCTTTATCATATTAAAAAGAAAAATACTTAGATAAAACGCATTAAAGTTAAGGAGTGGAGGTCGCTTCGTCACAAGTAAGTGTAAAATCTACATACTCGTGACGTCATGGCACATTTTAACTCAATGTATCGCCGTAATCTTCTGATAACGTAAAAAAAAAAAATACGTGTTCAATATTTTATAATAGTCTACAAGACGGACAAAAAAAATTTTTGGCCATGCACAAAAATATATTCAATAATGATAATTATTATGTTAATTTATGTCTAAGTTCGTTGACCGTGAGTGTGGTCGTAAACATTAAAAACATTAATATGCCTTTCAATATATCCAATACCTAAGTTTCCAAATTAATTTAGAAAACATGATAATAATAATCCTCCAGACTGAATTTCGGCCATGGCGACCAATGTCAGTGGGGACCTTTCGGCGCAGGAGATATAGTGCACAAGTGTGTGGACATACATATAACAAGAGATTTTGACAGCAAACTTGATCTGATTTTCCGCTAATATCTTATAACATAAAACAGCTAATCACCGAACACGCAAATGTAATGCATGCTACTTGTGAGTCGGTTTCATTCTGTAATAGCTCAAATTAACATCACCGCTGGTTACCTCGCGGCTTAAAACCGCGAAATACGATAATTATTATGAATTTCCACGCTGTAGGTAAATGTAAGAAAACGGACATATTTGATGGTTGGTATGGCTTCTAGTGCTTCAAAACTTAAGTGGCAATGGGCAGGGCACATTGCTCGCAGATCAGATGGCCGATGAGGTCGAAAGGTTCTGGAGAGGCGATCGTGTACCGAAAGACGTAGCGTTGGAAGGCCGCAGGAAACTCGATGTGGGAAGCACAGAACCGGTCGAAGTGGCGGTGCCTATGTCCAGCAATGGACGCCTTTCGGCTGAAATGATGATGGCTTTTAGAACTGTCTTCCAGTGCAATCTTCTAGTGAGGTTTTCTACTGCTGAGTCACAGTACTGCCTTCCTGTGCTGTCTGCCAATACTGCCTACCTGTGTTATCTGCCAGTGCTGTCTTCCAGTGCTCGGTTGTAGTGCTTGGTGTACTATCTTCTAGTACTATCTTCTAGTACTATCTTCTAGTACTATCTTCTAGTACTATCTTCTAGTACTACCTTCTAGTACTATCTTCTAGTACTATCTTCTAGTACTATCTTCTAGTACTATCTTCTAGTACTATCTTCTAGTACTATCTTCTAGTACTTCATTTTAGACCCTACTTTCTTTCAGCGCTAATTTATCAGCCTGTAACTATCCCACTGCAGGGTGTGGCCTCTTCTCAAGCGGTATTGCTGAGCATGAGGTCCATTAGTAGCCATAGAAGTTGGATTTGTCATGCCCGGTTGATGACGATAGACTGGCCTATTAAATGAGACTTGAACATAACTGGCGAAATGTGGGTGTTACATGTACACCTCTGCCTAACCCTTCGGGGATTATAGGCGTGGTGTTATGTCAACTAATCTACATGATAATGACATTGAAGAAGTGTATTTTTTTAAAGACTCCCGCGTCATACGTGACGCGATTGTGCGAAGCAGTTCTGGTACTAGAGTCGTGTTGCACTGTCACGTCGCACGTATCTGCTCGGAGCCTTCACGCTCAACAATGCTTGCACCATATAATTATGGAAAAAGAAACGTGTAGATTATTATCACTATTTTGTTATCTTTTAACTTATCTTTACACTCTCGTAACTGGATAAGCAGAGAACCATATTGGAAATGCAAAATTACTGATTAGGTACTGGCTACAAGTACGGGAAGATAGCACTAGCTAGTAGTACTGGAGGCTAGTACTGGAGGCTAGTACTGGAGGCTAGTACTGGAGGCTAGTACTGGAGGCTAGTACTGGAGGCTAGTACTGGAGGCTAGTACTGGAGGCTAGTACTGGAGGCTAGTACTGGAGGCTAGTACTGGAGGCTAGTACTAGAGGCTAGTACTAGAGGCTAGTACTGGAGGCTAGTACGGAAAGATTGGATGTTTTCAACCGAGAGCCACATTGAATGATTTATTAACTAGACATAATGACTTATAACATTGATAAATGATTTTATTTCTGTAAGTAGGTTTGTACAAACACTTTTACACGTCTATTATATTTTAAAAACTAGATGAGGTCAGCGTTTCCAATCTGACTATTCTGAGAGGAAAGGCCGAAACAAAGTCAAAGGTCACAGTCTCTTTTAAAGTCCACATCTTGGTCAAATCATGTGATTTACGTCTGAAATGGTCTTTTGAGAAAAGAACCACATAGGTTGAGTGGACCTCTCCAGTCAGTGCATGCATTTGTCAGTAATCGAGCAGCTCAACTCAGAACTTAAGGAGCTCAATCGACGAACAAAACCATTTGTAGGCCGCATAAATTACTCAAACTGCCAGACCATGATTAAAACTAACTGAGAAAAAAAAACAATGACCCACATAGTCTTAATTATTGTGATAATTAAAATAATATAATACTTTACAACGTAAATATTCATGTCATTGTATTTATTAAAATAACTCGATCTATTAATTAAATCATTGGATCAAACCTATGATATAACAGATCACATCACAATTATGTAACCGGTAAATTCTGGTTAACCTTAACTCTTGGGGTCAAAGTTAAATTAATTACTTTACTAATAGCTATTAGCTACTTATCTAAGGACATAAACATTTACTCATAACTAGACCACCTCGGCTTAAACGGCTAATTACTGTTAAACGTTTTATAGTTAAGTACTCGTAGAACAAGAATAAAATAACGTCCTTTGTACACGACACGGCTAACGGTACGGCGTTTAAAAACCGCGCCGTAGAAAAAACGTGTCTGTCAACAAGCTTCTTTAAGGTTGAACTAGTCGCGGGCTCGAACTCATTGGTGGGCTTGGTCAAAAAGCACGCTATCTCACCTGGCATCGTGTCCGACAGAGATAGTATCAGTGATGAGCAGTTAGACGCTGGTCTACATGCACAAACTCTAGTTCGCACGCACACACACACCGTTCAGAACGATTTTAGTAAAACGAGCGCGTAAAAAATTACGAAAAGTCCTTTGGAAGGTGGAGTTTTATGAAAAAATTACTGCATAAATCAATTACGAATAAAGTTTATTATAATCTTCGACAAGTGAGCTTTGTCAGAACGAGCTTTGTTTTGGAGATTTTATATTTCTTTTATTACTTATTTACTCCCAAAGTTGCGTTAAAATTAGCAGGAAAAACGAATCTTTGTTGGCTCATAACTTTTTAATTGCTTTTTTTTTACTATTCTGCTTCTGTACAGACAAAATTAATAATAATACAAAACGATGTCATGTTTTACTTTGGATGTACAATGTGTAACAGTGGAGTAAAACCCCCCGAAATTTGTATGGAAAAAGCATCGGCTAGTTGCGCCTTAATGATCCACACAATACTGACGACAAAAAAATACGTTTCTTATCGAGACCCCTTTAATTTTTAACTTTATTCAATTTTATTATTTGTTGTTACAACGGCAATATTTGACAACTGTCTTCCTACTACGGTTCATGAGATACAGCCCGCTTACAGACAGGCGGACGGACGGAGGCTTAGTAATAGGGTTCCGTTTGGCACCCTTCGGGTACGGAACCCTAAAAACTAGGGACTCACGGTTTTTGCGGCTTGACAGAACATCAAGTTTTCTTTATTATACAATGTGGCCCATGGGCATGTGTCCGCCCATTTTTTCTGATTATTCATGATTTTTTTTCGAAAATTTACTTGAAAAAGGGCGATATAACTATCTTTAATATTTTTCATGTTATTCAATTTTATATTTTTTAGTAGCGTTTGTGACCTTGCTTTACATTTTTTGCCATATCTCCGATGTTATTGGCTCGATTTGGATTCTGTTTATTATTTCTAAAAGCTTATGAGTTATTTTATCGGATTAACTAACATTTTTTACTAAAATTTGTCAACTATGAAAAAAACGGAGAAAACAATTTTTTCCTAAAAATCTGTATTCATTTTAATCCATAAAATCATACAGCCATAAAATCATAGGGGGACTTTTTTAATGGTTATTAATTATCTACAACATAACAGCTACAAGTTCAAAGAACATTATTGATACCTAACTTTAATTAAATCCGAGAAAAACTCAAGAGTAAAATATATTTTTTTACATAATCGATAAATTTTAATAAAAATGTTAGTTATTTTATAATATCATATTTTTCAACTACAATTTTGTTGGTTTTTAATATAAATTTTCATCTCAACTACGGAGCCTTTCATTGTGCGTGGTTCGACACGCACTTGGCCGATTTTTTTCTCGATTCCGATATTGGTTCCATGGAGAAACTACGCCTTTCTGATTCACCCTGTAGATAAAGATTTAAGACATTATGTCAATAAAAACCTTCACTTTCATGACATAATAATGTGCAAATTAAAGGTCAATATTACCCAAACTACAAAAAAAAACAACAATGTTCTAATTTCCCCACAGAGCCATAAAAGTGAAATGTGGTCAAACAACATATTTTATTATGATCAAGGGCGCCATAGGCTGTTCTAGTTAATTTTAACTAGTCAATTAGTTAGTTATAATCATTTAGTTAAGTTTTAAATATACAGTTTCAAATCGACAATTTTAAATAAAGAACACTGTCAAACTCAACGTTGACAATAAGGCCCGTATTACAGAACGTCACTCAATACTCAAGCATTACTTAAAACTAGATTCAAGCCATTTGATTGGTTGAAACTAGTTTTAAGTAATGCTTGAGTATTGAGTGACGTTCTGTAATACGGGCCTAAGAGCGTTTATTCTGAAAGTGGGCAACGTCGCAAATAGATGTCAAATATTTCGCTGTTTTGATTAATTTGGCAATATTACTGTATGAAAATTCTGGAATGCAATGATTAATATCATAACACCGAATAATTAGTTATAGATGTGAAAAAAGTATTTGGAAACTTTCCAAATGCCTTTTTTACACCTTTTATTACACCAACGGTTACAACACCAAATTCAGTGTTATAATTGCAATTCATTATTAATATTCTAGTTCACTAGTTATCGATATTTCATATTTTCGTTCAGTAATATTGTCAAATTTATCAAAACAGGTAATTATTTGACAGTTGTTTGCGACGTTGCCAACTTTTAGAATAAACGCTCTTAAGGCGACGCCTGTGCGACAAAATTGACAGATTGTCGCTTATTACCTGTCGCCTGTCAGTTAACACTTTCCGGGAAACTGAACGAGACACAATAGTGCGGCGTAAATAGATTTTTTTTTAAACAAATTTTAAGTGTTATTTTTGCATTTCACGCCGCTTGTGGCACCCCGACCAAATGGGTTAGGTTAAGTTAGAACTGTGACTAAAAGCGTGCGAGACGAGCGACTGAATAATGAGCGGTGCCGCAGCAGCGACCGGCGAGCGCTACTTCCAAGTTGGTCGCTTTCCGTAATATCATATTTGGAAACCCAATAAAAGTATTGTTAATTTGATTTATTGTATGCCACCACGCCGCCATGATGCACAACAAAAACAAAGCGACATCAACGCCTCTACCGGTGAATAATCTAACTATTTTACGATATGATCACAAATGTTTGGCCACATCGTGAAGTAGTCGTGCGTTTGACTGCTCATATCGTCAAACGTTGAGTACCTATTGGTTACCAGCGGTCGAAGTTCTATGTCATAAAATACACCAACCATGAAATGGTCGAACTCTTCATGAAATGTCAGTTCTAAAATCTGGCCTCGACTTATACACGAGTCTAGAGTGACTAGCTTGCTAGCTTATTAGCACCATTTTGCTATCCTTAGTTCAAAAACTAGCCTCGTGTAGGGCATAACATTGAAATTGAAGACATGTTTTTTTTTTTTTAACTGTATTCTAGACTAAAGTATTGGATCTTTTTTGACAGATTTTTTATACTAGCCTCGTGTAGGGCATAACATTGAAATTGAAGACATGTTTTTTTTTAAACTGTAGTCTAGACTAAACTATTGGATATTTTCTGACAGATTTTTTATACGCAGTTAAATTTATTGTTGTCTTCACCTGAGTGTGATAAAAAATATCTAGAACTATATTCTAGGTAGGTAATTTTTATCACACTCATATGATAATCTTGTCATCAAGTGTGAAACGTCAATTATTTTTAATTGATCGCTAGTTGCTAGTTTATTTATACCGCTGACTTAATTGTGGGGAATCCAGTGTTGATGACAGACTTACAAACTTACTTCTCATCTTAGAAAATGGGACACTTATCAAGGAAATAGCTAAGTATGATACTAGGTAAGATGACGCGAGTTTTGCGCACGGGTGTGCAAATCGATTGTTCGATCCTCCCCAGCTTCTCAGCGAAATGATACTCTGAAAAGAAAGGCCGAACAAAGATAGATACAAAGATAAAACATTTATTTAGTGCACACAAAAAACACACATAAACACAATTAAATGATAACAAATTACATGGATAAATAAAAACAAGATGCCAATGTACAAAAAAGACAAAACATTAGTATAGAAATGGTGTGACATTATGACATACTTCGAAATAATTAAATATATAAGGTGCGGTGTGCGTCTCAAGGTTGCACCAAATGGGAGTCCAACTCAGCATGTGTCAGGCAAATATACCTGCCGCTGATATTCTGCTCGATCCCTGCAGTGACATACGGACATCGAGCAGACGAGATAAATTGGTGTTGTGATTGTGACAAAGTGTTATGTGTGCAAACGCAGACGTCACAGTCTCTTTTAAAGTCCTGACATAATCTTGATCAGACCATGTAGATTGGTGTCTGAAGTGGTCTTTTAAGAAAAGAATCACACAGATTGAGTGGACCCGTCCAGTCCGTGAACGCATTTGTCAGTAATCGTGCAGCTCAACTCAGAATTTAAGGAGCTCAACGATTCGACGAACAATACCAAAGAAAGGACGTTTATAAATTACTCAAACTGCCAGACCATGATTAAACTAACTGAGAATAAAAAAAAGAATGACCCACATAGTCTTCACATTCACAATAATTAAAATAAGCCTCGTTGGTCTAGTGGTCGCAAGCGCTACTGCTGAGCATGAGGTCCTGGGTTCGATTCCCGGGTCGGGCAAAGTGTTATTGGGTTTTTCTATCTGAAATTTCTCAGTAGCAGCTCGTAGTCTGGATTTGTGCCTGGTTGATGGCAATAGGCTCGCCCCCTATTACATGGGACTTAAACATAACTGGCGAAATGTGGGTGTACCTGCTACAGGGACACCTCTGCCCAACCCTTCGGGGAAACAAGGCGTGATGTTATGTATGTATGTATAATTATTTACTAAGTAAAGTAATATTATACTTTCTAAGGAAAGCCAGCAACGCCTTATTATTACTGATAGTCTCACGGAGGGTACAAGCACATAAACTGCTGTCTCGTCGTCCTCCATGCAGGCTCTGCACAGTGGACTGAACTTTACCATGACTGGCGAAATTTGGCTATACTATACATTTCGAGTGTGTTAGATCATTCGGTTCCCTACAAAATGGTTGAGCTGGATGGTGCTGATCCACGCGTCATGTCCGTGAACGGGCGCTGTCAGTTGAGACTGGTCATCTCTATCCGCCAGGGATTATTTTTAATCTTATATTTTCAAATGTTGTGTTTATTTTTTATACATTGTTCTCACATATAGAAGCAACAAGAATAATGTACCCTGGATTTTATAATACCTATTATTTAAAAAAGAGTGGCCTTGAAATTTCTTGCCCGTTCTTCTCCATAGAGAATCTACGTTTTGGAATGGGCAACTAGCTTCAACTTTCTGACTAATTGACCGATTTTTTGACAGTTCAAAAGTGCCTGTAAATGGTTTAATTGAAATAAATGCTTTGAGTTTGAGTTTGACTTCTGCCAAACACCTTCGCCATAAAGGCGTGATATTACATTATCATAATCCAAATCACCGATTTTCAAAATCAATTCAGTTTACTACAAACTATAAAATGTGATATCGTAGCCACAACAACTATACGTTGCTTAACGCAGACCGCATCGAAATCGGGTCAGCCGCTGAGCACTCATCATATCCGGCGTTTATGTCTACTTGTGAAGTTTTAGAGGTCATATTGAAGGTAATATAATACTTCACTACTTGGAAACTATTTAAGTCAAAACGACAGTTAAAAGGTTTGTAATTATAGCCAATAATGTGATTTTAATAATGGAAACTAGTACTGGAACCTAGTGCGGTAAGTGCTGCGAGATAGTGATGTAAGCTAGTGCTAGAAGCTAGTACTGGAAACAAGTCCGAGAAGCTAGTATTGGAAGCTATAACTGGAACCTGGTGCTAGAAGCTGGTACCAGAAAGTAGTCTAGAGCTTGTCTAAAGCCAGTATTGGAAGCTGTAACTGGAACCTGGTGCTAGAAGCTGGTACCAGAAAGTAGTCTAGAGCTTGTCTAAAGCCAGTATTGGAAGCTGTAACTGGAACCTGGTGCTAGAAGCTGGTACCAGAAAGTAGTCTAGAGCTTGTCTAAAGCCAGTATTGGAAGCTGTAACTGGAACCTGGTGCTAGAAGCTGGTACCAGAAAGTAGTCTAGAGCTTGTCTAAAGCCAGTATTGGAAGCTGTAACTGGAACCTGGTGCTAGAAGCTAGTACCAGAAAGTAGTCTAGAGCTTGTCTAAAGCCAGTATTGGAAGATACTACAGGAAGCTAGTGCTGGAAGATAGCGGACAGGGAAGACAGCACTAGCTAGTAGTACTGGAGGCTAGTGCTGGAGGTTAGTGCTGGAAGCTAGCACAGACCCCCCAAGATATCTACAGCACTAGCTAGTAGTACTGGAAGCTAGTACTGAAGGCTAGTACTGGAGGCTAGTACTGGAGGCTAGTACTGGAGGCTAGTACTGGAGGCTAGTACTGGAGGCTAGTACTGGAGGCTAGTACTGGAGGCTAGTACTGGAGGCTAGTACTGGACGCTAGTACTGGAGGCTAGTACTGGAGGCTAGTACTGGAGGCTAGTACTGGAGGCTAGTACTGGAGGCTAGTACTGGACGCTAGTACTGGAGGTTAGTACTGGAGGCTAGTACTGGAGGCTAGTACTGGAGGCTAGTACTGGAGGCTAGTACTGGAGGTTAGTACTGGAGGCTAGTACTGGAGGCTAGTGCTGGAAGCTAGCACAGACCCCCAAGATACCTACTAGCAAACAGTTTAGGGTTCACCGTTCAAACTGATCGTGTATGTACGTACCTATACAAATTGATTTAAATAGTAGTAATGCTAAAAGTACTGTGGTATCTTAATGCCCAAGTCCCGTTCTTTGCTTATTTTTTACGAAACAAGCACTTTAACGAATGAATCACAAGATCTTATGTGCCGTTACAAAACAGTGCAGTTGACTTCTGACCCCTGCAGTTTGAAAACAAAAAATACAAGAGCAGAGATTTACGTCAGACTAGCTTCTGCCCGCGACTTGGTTCGAAGTCGTAACCCCGGGTCCACACTCTCGCGAGTGCGCCTCGTGGAGGCCCTCGCACGAGCCGCGGCAAGCGGAGGTTACACGAGTGCTACCCATCCACACTCTCGTTTTATGCAGTTGGCCGCCACGACTCGCGCCTCGCGTCCTTTGAGTCCGGTCACAAAACCGACACCGAAACGAGCGCGCGCGAGGTGAGGCGACAGACGACGAGAGGAGGCGAGGGCGCCATCAACACAATCGCGCTTGCTTCACCTCGTCTTGCCTCCAAAGAGAGTGTGGACCCGGGGTAACAACTTAACTTGTATGGAGATGCTAAGTCCCGGACTCCACCAAAGCGAAAATGTGCGGCCTAAAACCGGCGCGGACACTCGCGTGACTTTGTCATTAAAACAAATGACGCGCGTAGTCGCTTGCCTCCCGAGGGGGTTCACCTCAGTGTAGCTGCCACTGTTTCATAATCTTACTAATTTATACATTATCGTTGGTCTAGTGGTCGCAAGTGCTACTGCTGAGCATGAGGTCCTGGGTTCGATTCCCGGGTCGGGCAAAGTGTTATTGGGTTTTTCTATCTGAAATTTCTCAATAACAGCTCGGAGTCTGGATTTGTGTCCGGTTGATGGCAATAGGCTCGCCCCCTATTACATGGGACTTAAACATAACTGGCGAAATGTGGGTGTACCTGCTACAGGGACACCTCTGCCCAACCCTTCGGGGGAACAAGGCGTGATGTTATGTATGTATATTATAAATTAAAGTTGCTTTTCGTCTCCGTATGTGACCGCGTTGTACTTCTAAACTAGGTACATAATAGAATAGACCTGTTTCAAATTTTTTTTTGTCCGTCTTGTCAATTATTAAAAAATATTGAACACGTATTTTTTCTTTTTTGACGTAATCAAAAGATTACGGCGATACATTGAGTTAAAATGTGGCATGACGTCACGCCTTGCTAGATTTAATACTGCGTTGTGACGTAGCGAGCCTCCACTCCCCAAATTTAATGCGTGTTTTCTAAGTTATTTTTGATTAATATGATAAAGCAAAAAATACGTGTCTAACATTTTTTTATTTTCTGAAAGACGGACTAAATAGAATTTCTTTTTTTTTACCTGGGCAACTACCCTCTTTGATGTGATGTTCACCATCTGGATCACTTAGAAAATTAATTCCGGATAATAAATTAAAACTTACATTATAATAAAGAAATTTCGATGTTTTGTCACGTCGAAAAAACCGTCTGAAGCAAGGGCGACTCGCTAGTAAGAATATAAACAACAACAAAAAAACTTATCTTGTTAAGTTATCATTTTTGTGGTAAGTTCAAAAAACTGATTAGGTACGTAAAACCTGACTTCGTGCAAGACTTTTAAGTACTTCACAAAATAATGTTTTTCTTGGATAGAAAAGGATGTAATTTTGGCTGTTTAGTTAATTATAAGTTACTAGCTTCCGCCAGCGGCTTGGCCCGCGTGATATCTTTTAAAATTATAGCCTGTGTTACTCAGTGATAATATAGCATTCTACTGGTGAAAGAATTTTTTAAATCGGTCCAGAAATTTTTGAGTTAAACAGACATACAAAAATTCAAATCTTTTCTCTTTATAATATTAGATTAGATTTGGATAACTATTCAATCTACCTAGCCTTTTCCCAACTATGTTGGGATCGGCTTCCAGTCTAACCAGATGCAGCTGAATATCAGTATTTTACATGGAGCGACTGCCTATCTGACCTCGCAACCCAGTAACTTGGTAATACGATACCCCTTGGTAAGACTTTCGGGCTTCTAACGACCCGTAATGACTGTCAAGTTCCACGAATGACAGCCGGGACCAACGGCTCAACGTGCTTTCTGAGACACGGAGAATTCGGAGGAATGTAAAGATTGTCACCTATCCACGGACTAACCCCGGCAAGCGTAGTTTAACCTGTTGGATCGACCCGTGCGGCTGTTATTACTTAGCCACAAGCTCCTATAAGTAATAACTAGGTATTATAAGTCATTATTAAATTAATTATTAGATGCTTTGCCTTTTGCTTTGGGAAGGGTGAATGAAAGGTGAAAAACAAGAGCTATTTACAAAGCAGATGTGCTAATACCGAGAGGACATAAAAGTGACCTCATTGGTGGTGTTCTTCAGAAAGGTCAGGTGCGTAGTACTCGCAACCGGCGGGCGTGTATGACCAGACGTATGAACGTAAACGAGGCAAAAGAAGTATGTAAGAATCGTAGCAGCAGTAGTAGAATAATGGCAATCCTTTGTCCAAATCCAATGTTTACGTAATCATAATTACTGACGTAAGGGACCTCCTTACGTCAATAATGATGATTACGTAAAAAAATCTGTGACAGGATTCTTGAATGCCAGTACAAAAAAAAACGAAAAACCCACATTAGATACTAGGATAATCTTAAAGTCGTGATTTCTCACTTAAGTTACTTGAATCATTTCGTTAAAATATTGTTATAACTGACTAATTTGGGTTAACCAGCACCCAAGGTGAGGTTCAGAGGAGATTACTAGTTAACTTGCATGTTAGTCATGTGATACTTTACATAATTTAACCTCAAGTTAAGTTATGTACCTTGATGTGTCACTGACGCATGATTTTAATATCTACAGTTCGCAGATATGGAATCATCTGACATTGGGGTTTCTTGGTCTATAGAGGAGCTCGTGGCTAAGTAATAACAGCTGCACGGGTCGATTCATCAGGTTAAGCTACGCTTGCCGGGGTTGGTCCGTGGATGGGTAACCATCTTTACATACTGAGACTCCTCCGTGCCTCGGAAAGTACGTTAAGCCGTTGGTCCCGGCTGTCATTCGTGGATTTTGGACAGTCGTTACGTGTTGTCAGAAGCCCGAAAATCTGACAACCAGTCTTACCAAGGCATTTCATTTTACCCAGTTACTGGGTTGTGGAGGTCAGATAGACAGTTCCTCCATGTAAAATACTGGTATTCAGCTGCATCCGGTTAGACTGGAAGCCGACCGACATAGTTGGGAAAAGGCTAGGCAGATTGATTGGGTTTTCTTGGTATATCTACATAGTTCTCACATGATCTGACCAAACTATTTTGACGACGTAGTATCTGGCATTATTATTCGGGTTGAGTTGACTCGGGCCGAGCTGTTACTGACCCGATAAAATCTGGATTTCAAAACGGTAAAATATGGAGAATTTTATTATAAAAACACCTACGTACTATACACATTTTTGCAAAGAAATAAATGATTTGATTGGATTTTTTTGATTTTTTACCTGGAGCGACTGCCTATCTGACCTCCACACCCCAGTCACTGGGTAACACGATACCCTTCTGTAAGACTGGTTGTCAGTGTTCGGGTTTCTAACTATCCGTAACGGCTGTCAAAGATTTACGGATGACAGCCGGGGCCAACGGCTTTACATGATTTCCGAGGCATGCAGCTGAATAGGCAACAGTATTTTTTGTATGGAGCGACTCCCTATCTATCCAGTTACTTGGGAAGACGGTTAATCTTGGACTTATCGCTACCCGTAATGACTATCAAGGATCTACGGATTTAAAAAAATTTAACGCACACTTACCATGAAGGAAAAAATTGTGAAGAAATTTGGATTTTTTGTCTGAAATACCATCGAATCAGAAATGAAGAGATCCGCAGGAGAACCAAGGACATAGCCCGAAGAATTTCTAAACTTAAGTGGCGGTGGGCAGGGCACATTGCTCGCAGATCAGATAGCTGATGGGGCCGAAAGGTTCTAGAGTGGCGGCCGCGTACTAGAAGACTTAGCGTTGGAAGACCTCAAGGTGCACCGATGACCTTGAGGCTGCAGGAATCCGGTGGATGCGGGAAGCACAGAACCGGTCGAAGTGGCGATGCTTGGAGGAGGCCTATGTCAAGCAGTGGACATCTTTCGACTGAAATGATGATTGCTTTTGAAATGTCAAGGGGTCGGTCAGTCAGAAAAATGGAGCTAGTTGCCCATTCCAAAGCGTAGTATGTTCCTATGGAGATGAACGGCCAAGAAACTCCACGGACACTCTTTTAAATAAAAATATTGTTGTTTTATTATTAATGTTGAAATTATGCATGTGAGAAGTATTTAGAAAGATGTGCACATTAAAAGCGTCCGTAATAAAAACGAAAAATAATTCAAAAACTTTATGAGCCGTGACAGCTAAGAGATGACCAGTCCCTACTGACGGCGCCCGTTCACGAACATGACGCATATACAAGGTCAAATAAAAATTAGCTAGCAAAACTGCGTGACGGGTATGATATCTAAACACTATATAATAATAACAAGTACAATTTTAACAGTTAAAATTTATAATAATCCCCGACACTTATATTTCCTCATTTCTCTTTCCTAGTCCATCACCAGACCCTGTTCACCATCTATCTATAATCTATTCATTGAGACCATTCCAATGAGCCCACTCACGATATCTGTGATGTAAGTTGGTAAGGGAGTTGGGTATCCTGCAAATTCCAGGTGCTGCTGCAGCATCAGTTCAAGGTTTACTATGTTATTCTAATATCATTGAAATAACAGAATACCAAATTTCAAATCGATCAGACCTGTGGAAGCTCAAACTCAAACTCAAACTCAAAGCATTTATTTCAATTAAACCATTTACAGGCACTTTTGAATTGTCAAAGAATCGGTCAGTTAGTCAGAAAGTTGAAGCTAGTTGCCCATTCCAAAACGTAGATCTCTATGGAGAAGAACGGGCAAGAAACTCCAAGGCCACTCTTTTAAATATAGATATTACAAAATTCTGGGTACATTATTCTTGTTGCTTCTATATGTGAGAACAATGTACAAAAAATAATCAAAGCAGTTGCAAATATATGATTAAAAATAAGATACTCACATCCATTCATCAACCAGAAAAGAGCTGATAATCTTCAAACGGCTGCACCGATTTTGATAAAACATGCCTAAGAACGATTGCTAGAAAACCTGCTTTCAAATAAAAATAATCGCATTCAAATCGGTTCACCCCTTTAAGAGCTACGGTGCCACAGACAGACACACATAGCGGTCAAACTATTACACCCCTCTTTTTGAGTCGGGGGTTAAAAATAAAAAAGTTTTTTGTTTTTTTGGAGGTCAACGACCGCTGATAGTCTTGTTAAGTACTTGAAGTATCAGTTCAGACAATCGGTTTCATCGTGTTAAAATATCGCTACCAGAACTGATATTTTCATGTGACTACAATAACCACAAAAATTCATAAAAAATTAGTTTATATTTGTTTTATCATATTTAGATCTCAGACTAAATAAAAAATCAAGACAGCGCTGTCAACAGTGACGTGAGGACAGTTTCGTAAACATGTGTGCACTTAGTAAGGTGTAATTTGATTGTAAATGTGTGCGTTTGAGCGTGTATGCACAGAGCGGAGGTGTAGTTGTGGCATGCTTCACTGTATTGTAGCGTTTTTATTTATTCTGAGATTTAAACACGATGAAACAAATATAATTTAGTTTTGCCAGTTAATTTAATTTGACCCTGTACTTCCATCAAATATATGTCAAGGTTTTCCTAAAGCCATTAAAAATACACCATTACTTATAAAATATTCAAATTCTTCATTAGTTTCCTATAAAAACAGGTAATTAATTCATTTGTTGTCATACTTTGTTGTTACCACAAATATTATTTATTAGATTAGGTAAATAACTTAGGTATTTAAATAATGATTGATGAAAACATGGCGTTGATATTTGAAGAAGAACAAATAACAATAATCTATTCAAATTCAAGTAGCCTTAATTTCTGATACTGTACATGAAATTACTATTCCATCTTATAAAAAAACTAGCTTTTGCCCGCGGCTTCGCTCGCGTGGATGTCGGAAAATATCCCACGGGAACGTACTACCGAGATTTCATACCTAATAACAGAGGAAAACGTCATTGACTCCTACCGCTGCGCCCGCGTTGTTCCGCGTAATTTTAAAACTGATATCTTTTAAACTAATCATTTAAATGATATGGTGTCAAGGCATATTTTAATCTAAATTAAATGCCCAATTTAAATAACATATTTTTTTGGATAAGGATTAATACTAAACCGGTCAAAAAAGCTTCGGAAATAACAATTAAATTTTTATAAATTCTGAAAGATAAAAATGGTTATTGTTTGTCATCCGTAGAAGATAGACACATGCCATCGCAGATTTTTTTTGTTGAACTTTTTAAGATGAATAATATCGTAGAACATAAATTTGATGTATCTTTTTCCGTTAACGCAGCGCACGCCAGTAAAGCTCCCAGTCAGCATGATTTTTTCCGACTTCTTCAACAATAATCGTCATATTTCAGCCAATAAACACAAAACTATAATGAATTATACACTAAAACCTTCCACATGAATCACTCCGTCCATTGGTGAAAACCGTTTGAAAATCAAAAAGTTTTGAGTTTATCGCGTTCAGACAGACAGACAGACAGACGCGGCGGGGGACTTTGTTTTATAATATGTAAAGATAAGGATATTGTGATTTACTTACATTGTTACAAGTTTTGCTCAATAATTAATTGTATGTAACTTTATTTACTTCATTCCTTCCCATTTTATGCATTTGCGTAGTTTATGCGGCCTACCCAAATGTCCTTTCTTTGGTATTGTTCTTCGAGTTGAGCTCCACGATCACTGACAAATGCTTGCATTGACTGGACAGGTCCCCTCAAATCTGTGTGGTTCTTTCCTCAAAAACCATTTCAGACACTAATCTACATGGTCCTCATATGGCCTGACCAAGATTATGTCTGGACTGCGAAGACACTGCGACCTCTGAGTTTGTTTCGGCCTGTATTCTCAGAGTAGTCAGATAGGAAAAGTCGAACTTATCTAGCTTATTTTTTATTTAAAAAAATACATGACGTGTAAAAGTGATTCCGATATCCTATTTACAGAATAAACAGTTTAATTTCATTTCATTTCATTTGAAGACGTTGAAGACAAGGAAGTTTGGCGATAATTCCTTCTGCACATGTGGCTTCCCTGGTACCTCATTAACGGCATAAATAAGTAAGAGTCTATTAACTGCTCCCAAATTACCATGTTTATTTTAATCTTTAATTTTTATTTTTTACATTCGTCCTTGACATATTTATTCTATTATTTGACATTATATACCTACGATTTAATTTCAACTCTTTATTTGTGACTTTTGTGGACATGATAATTATTCAGATTTATTACAATTGTAATAGCAATCATATAATTGCGTTTTATTAAAATAGGTTTTTACTTTTATTAATTTATTTATCTTTTGTATAGATTCTTTTCTATTTTGTGAATGTGAGAACGCTATAGGTTTAGTGGATTGTAGACCTGTAGACCATTTTCTATTTTGTTAAGTACTTAGTACTTATTGAAAGACCTACAATGTCCTCCCATACCTAGTAACACTGTTATTTGAAAGTATTGTAAAAGCCAATTATTTTTAAAAGAGTAACCGTGGAGTTTCTTGCCGGCTCTTCTCCATAGGAAACGACCAATTGGAACCGTGCACCTAGCTTCTGACGTTTCATAAGTGCCCATGTAGGTTTATGTGAATTAAAATATTTTGAATTTGAATTTGTTAATATTATTATTCATTATTGTTAATTATTGACATCGGTATCATTAGTATCAGCTTGCTCTTTGGCAAAGGCCTTCCCTAGGGCACAGATAATCCTAGGGTTTGCCATAATTTCCTATTCGTGGCTTTTCTTCTCAATTTCGATCCTGTCGTTTTTTTAACTTCATCCTCCCATCTCATTCTTTGACGCCTTTGCTTCTTGTTCCATCTCGAGGGCTTTGACGGGGTCCACTAGGGCCAATGCCTGCCGGAGTTGCGAATAAAACCGAAAGGGAAATCGTGGCCCCCGGCAACATGCCAACTGAAGGAACACGGGTGGATTTTAGTCAGTAAAAGAACACGCCATCCCGCTCCGCCCAGAGCGGGAGAAGTTATTTGATAATTCACCACACAAAAAAAAAGGGTACCACATTGTGACCTTTCTATCTCTCTCTCTTTTATTTATTTATATATACTTTATTGTACACCACAAAAATACACAACAAAAAATAAATTAAACACTACAAAATATACAATGGGCGGCCTTATCGCTTTCCGCGATCTCTCTTTTATTGTGATCTTTGGACCATATATTCAAAGTCAAAAGTCAAAGTCAAATCATTTATTTCAAATAGGCCCACGTATGGCACTTATGAACGTCAAAATTTACTAAATAACTAGCTGCCCGCCCCGGTTTCACACGGGTAGCACTTAGTACTTTTCTTAACTACCTACCCTACCTACCCTACCTACCCTACCTACCCTACCTACCCTACCTACCCTACCTACCCTACCTACCCTACCTACCCTACCTACCCTACCTACCCTACCTACCCTACCTACCCTACCTACCCTACCTACCCTACCTACCCTACCTACCCTACCTACCCTACCTATCCTATCTCTCAAGTTGGATCGAACTGCACATGGTGTGCAAATTTTATTATAATCGGTTAAGTGGTTTAGGAGTCCATTGAGGACAAACATTGTGACACGAGATTTATATATATTAAGATAAAATTGATTCTAGTCGTTCCAAAAGGTAGTTTTCGTATGGAGAAGAATGGGCAAGAAACTCCACCGTTACTCTTTTAAAATGTTTTACAATTGTTTGTATAGGTCACATATAATTATTTAACTAATGTACATTAGTTATATAATTATATGTGAAGCCTATCCAGTTCCTGGAATCAGCATATTATACTATTCCCACTGCTGGAACACAGGCGTCCTCTCTGTGACAGGGAGTCGGCCATAATCCACCACGTGGGCCCAGTGCGGGTTGATAGATGTCACATGTATTCCAATTTTTGGTTCTAGAACATGCCGGTTTCCTCACGATGTCTTCCTTCACGTAGTGAAGAAATTAAATACATAAAGCAAAGTGTCTGGCTGGGTCCGAATTCACGACCGACTCGTAAGGCGTTCAAGTATTTCGGAACGCAATTTGGGGGGTGGGGGGTTGGTCTTCTGAAACCTTACGATGCATTACAGGGGTTTGAACTACGCGGTAGGTAGGTACGTAACATTGTTTTAACCCTTCAGAACGGTCGGGTAGAGATTTTTTTCTCACGCATTTTTTAAAACGTTTTTTTTTTCTCAAAATTTCAAAATGAATTACCACTTGAAATTGTTTTTACCTTCACAAAATTTCTTGCTTGCTTTACAGGATAGTGAATAATTTTGAATGTATTTTTATCTACTCTCATAGCGTAATATTCGAATTATAAAATTCAAAACGAGTTTATATTGACATACTTTATAAACACAATACCGAAATTTAAAAATAGAATCATATAAAAAATTTTCTCTAACAAAATAATGCTATAAAACAATTTTTTTTCTATTACGATACAGGACTATTCCAAGAAGTTAATATCACTAAGGAGTTTCCATCAACTTTTGCATTGGAACGTTTAAACGGGGGCCAGCAGCACCCGCTATAGCGCATGTGCGGTGATGTGCTGGTGCAGACGACATTCATTTGTTTTGTTGTACTGAATTTCGTGGGATTTTTCAAATTTATTCTTGATCTTTAACTTTGATCTTTCATTTAGTATTAGGTTCAATCCCAATGTATGACATTAGATAAAGTAGTGTATGAAACTGCACATAACTAGGTATTAAAACATTCGTGTAATACTATTAATACCCCTCATTGTGTAACAGTTTCATAAACTACTATTTTAAACTCCAAATGTAAAGCAAAAAAAATATTTATCAGCAGCTTGTACTTTACGCCACATAATTGTGACTTTCAGGTAAAAATTGTCACTTGTCATTACGTAACGTTTTACTAGGGGGAGGGGGGGGTAAAGAAAAACGTTACGGCGCGTTACATGGGGGGAGGGGGGCCAAAAATCTCCAAAAATTGCGTTACGTAATATTCGAACGCTCCCTAAGTCGGTTAGGGCCGATTCCACTGGATCACCACCAGGCAACAGGACACAGTTAAATTATGAAGCGTTGTTTTGCAGTCAGTTTAAAAAGTACAGTAATAATCACATTTCCTCGCTTTCGAAATCAATTAAACGGGAATATGATTAGAAATTACAATTAAATAAAAATGACTGCGTCCTGCCTCGATAGTGTTACCAATGAACTTGATATTATCTTGAAACTGTGTTCCGTCCTTATCGCGGTGGTGGGCGTAGGTTGGGACAGCGGTATCGGCCCCGACTAACGAGTTGTAGGTCCCAAATTCGATACAGACTGCTCTCAAAACGGTGAAGGAAAACATCGTGAGGAAACCGGCATGTCCTAGAACCAGAAACTCGTAGACATGTGACATATACCAACCCGCACTAGGCCCGCGTGGTGGATTCAAAATTCAAAAAAATTCAAAAGACATTTATTCAAATTAGGCTGAGAATCAGCACTTTTCAAACGTCAAAATTACATAAGACAGTCCCCCAAAACGCCCACCCTTCACCACTTCCTAGTGCTTTAGCTGGGAAGAAGAAGTGGCGCAACAAACTCCCCAGCAGCACAGCTGTCTGTTCAAGTTAGAAAAAAAAAAGATTCTATACAATAGTATGCAAAATAATTTACATTACGCAACACAAAACATAATTTAAATGATAAATTATTGGCCATATGTCAGCTAGCACACGCCAATTTACCAACCAAAAACATCGAGAACTATACTCAAGCAGAATAAAAAATAAAAACTAAACGTAAACAGAACTAAATATCTAAATAACAGCCTCCAGGCATAAAGGGCGTGCCCGCTTACATAAAGCTATTTAAAGCTGTAATTGGAAGTTATAAATGATAAACTAGGACCATCGAGGTAAAAATAAATAAACAATTAATTACTAGTTACAATAACAAAACCATGATCAGCAAGACGACCAGTCACCACAAGCAGCACCCGTTCACGAGCATAACGCAAAGATCAGCCATTACCCCCCTCGCCATATTACGGCCTCGATTACGGCCCACTCCCTCTCACAGAGAGGAGGCCTGTGTCCCAGCAGTGGGAACATGATTACGGCCCACTCCCTCTCACAGAGAGGAGGCCTGTGTCCCAGCAGTGGGAACATGATTAGGCGTCTCCAAGCTGCTACTGACAATTCCTTAACAACAATTTGCTCTATCCAGGGCTCGAACCTAGGATAACCCCACCGCTCAGCAGTCGCGCTCAGAACCACTTGACTAACGAGTCATCACCATCTGCCTAGCCTTACTCAACTATGTTGGGGTCAGCTTCTAATCTAACCAGATGCAAACTCAAACTCAAACTCAAAGCATTTATTTCAATTAAACCATTTACAGGCACTTTTGAATTGTCAAAGAATCGGTCAGTTAGTCAGAAAGTTGAAGCTAGTTGCCCATTCCAAAACGTAGATCTCTATGGAGAAGAACGGGCAAGAAACTCCAAGGACACTCTTTTAAATATAGATATTACAAAATTCTGGGTACATTATTCTTGTTGCTTCTATATGTGAGAACAATGTACAAAAAATAATCAAAGCAGTTGAAAATATCTAATTAAAAATAAGCCCTGGCAGATAAGAGATGACCAGTCTCAACTGACGGCGCCCGTTCACGAACATGACGCGTGGATCAGCATATGCACCTGAATACCAGCAATTTACATGGAGCGACTGCCTATCTGACCTCCGCAACCCAGTAACTGGATAATACGATACCCCTTGGTAAGACTGGTTGTCAGACTTTCGGGCTTCTGACGACCTGTAACAACTGTCAAAGATCCACGAATGACAGCCGGGACCAACGGCTTAACGTGCTTTCCAAGGCGCGGAGGGGTCTTGGTATCTTAAGATGGTCACCCATCCACGGACCGACCGCGGTAAGCGTAGCTTAACCTGATCGATCTATCCGTGCGGATGTTATTACTTAGCTATACAAACCCCACCACTAGATATATCGAGTCATGCAATATATAAATAAAATCAATTTAGAACAGTCTTCTATATAACATTAGATATTGCACACTTTGTATTGAGTTCTATATTATATATTTATGTACATAAATATACATAATTACGGCATAGAGGTAAGGTCTTACTGCAAGCGGGAAAACGTTTTAAATTTTTTAAGTGAAAACTTCTTTAAGAGCGTTGAGCATTTTTGAAATGGGAAAAAGCAATTGAACTCGCGACACCATTACCGCGCTATTTTGTAAACGCGATTGTGCTCTTTATTTATATTTTGTTACGGATCAATGTTCTATGCAAGCATTTTTACTTTAAAGGTTTCGGAAGTATTATTTTTTGTGAACGCGATTCTGCTCTTTATTTAGATAAAATTACGGACCAATGTTCTATACAAGTATTTTTCTTCCACCAAGGCGATCTTGTTCAAGTTTTCACTTCTGTCGGCACTCCCGGAGTGCTAACACTTTTTTCTTTAACTCCGATCTGACTAACTATTGGTAAAAGTCGTGTTAATAGCAAAGATTCTCCTTGATAAGCTCTTTCCATTGATGCATATCTTATGGCCAAAAAAATTTCTTAACTTCGGTGCCCAAGTAGTCAGACCTATTTATTTCATTAAAGCCGAACTGACTAACAATTGGCAAAAGTCGTGTTAATAGGAAAGATTCCCCTTGAAAAGCTCTATCCATTGGTGTATATCTTATGGCTTTTGGGCTTCAGGGCAGAAACCCACACCTCGGTGCTCATTCTCCTTTAATTATGCAATTATTTAGATCTGCGTCTGTAATGTCACAACATAAAAAATGCACACATTTTTTTACCAAATAAATAAAATACATAGGTACATAAACTTATGCCTTCTTCCCACGGGGGTCATCGGTCCACCTTGTGGGAGGCCTTCCAACGTCTTCCGATGCGCGGATGCCACTCCAGAACCTTTCGGCCCCATCGGCCATGTGTTCTGCGAGCAATGTGCCCTGCCCATTGCACTTAAGTTTGTGAATTTTTCAAGCTACACGACACAACACAGTAATATAAATTCGGCTAAACGCTCTTCTGCCCTACCCCATGTCGCTCACAGTCGACCCACATCTCAAAACAAGTTTTCTTTAGTAAGAAATCGTTACTTCACGCAAATGTATTTATTTACAATGCAGTGACATACATTTAAATACAACTCGTAGTCTACTATGATAAATTATTACATTCTCATCTTGAAGTAATTTATCTAAAACGAATCATCTTTTTAAACGGTAAATTTAGATACATCACCATCTGCCAAGCCCTTTCCCAACTATGTTGGGGTCGGCTTCCAGTATAACCGGGTGATTCAAAAGTCATTTATTCAAGGCTGAGAATCAGCACTTTTCAAACGTCAAAATTACATGAGACAGTCCCCCAAAACGCCCACCCTTCACCACTTCCTAGTGCCTTTAGCTGGGAAGAAAAAGTGGCGTAACAAACTCCCCAGCAGCACAGCTGTCTGTTCAAGTTAGAAAAATGCAGCTGAATACCAGTATTTCACAAGGAGCGACTGCCTATCTGACCTCCACAACCTAGTTACTAGGTAACACGATACCCCTTGGTAAGACCGGTTGTCAGTTTTTCGGGCTTTTGATGACCCGTAATGACTGTCAAAAATCCACGAATGTCAGTCGGGACCAACTTAACGTGCTTTCCGAGGCACGGAGGGCTCTCGATATTTAAGCGATGGTCACCCATCCAAAGCTAGATCACGGCAAGCGTGGCAACCTTGCTCAGTTGCCCTGTTACTATAAATAGCTAAAATGGCCGCCATGGTTTAAATCAGCTGATTTATATTAAGGAAATGTTTTTCATTTAATCCCTAGGTCAGCTTGGAAAAATACTTAAATAAATATTCATTAAATTCTTGTGGTTCAGGCTTGTAATAGAGCATGAAGATATAATTATTGTGACCAAATTAAAGTGCAAAGGGCCTAACGCTAAATATTTTTATAAATAACAAATTACTGAAAGTGAAATGAAATGAAATTGTTTATTTTGTTAATAGGATATCGGAATTACTTTTACACGTCACATATTTTTTTTTTTTTTAAATAAGCTAGATGAGTTCGGCGTTTCCTATCTGACTACTCTGAGAAGAAAGGCCGAAACAAACTCAGAGGTCGCAGTCTCTTTTAAAGTCCAGACATAATCTTGGTCAGGCCATATGAGGACCATGTAGATTAGTGTCTGAAATGGTCTTTTGAGGAAAGAACCACACAGATTTGAGTGGACCTGTCCAGTCAGTGCAAGCATTTGTCAGTAATCGTGGAGCTCAACTCAGAACTTAAGGAGCTCTCTCTCTCTCAATACGGTCGTAACAGAGAGTCCAGTGAGAGTGCTTACTTGGTCTGACAAGCGGCTAGGTGACCGGCCACGAGGTATTTCCCCATCAACCTTACCAATCACCCCCAGATTTTCAAGGTTATCCGGTTCCCGACGGCTAATGTGACCGAAGTAACCAAGAATCTTATGATAACAGGTCGTAGTTTTTCGAGAATAGATTTGTTCAAACTCAAACCATTTACAGGCACTTTTGAATTGTCAAGAGGTCGGTCAGTCAGAAATATGAAGCTAGTTGACCATTCCAAAGCGTAGTATGTACCTATGGAGAAGAACGGGCAAGAAACTCCACGGACAATCTTTTAAATAAAAAAAATTGTTACAAAATATTGGTTACATCATTCATGTTGAAATTATACATGTGAGAACAATGTAGAGCGTTCGTTTTCTTGGCGGTTCATGGTATGCGTCAAAGACCAAACCACTGTAATGTGACGAACTGTCAAATAATTTCAAATCATTCAAAGTATGAGGAAGTATGAAAACAAAAGGTGTATTCATTTGTTTAGAAATTCAACTGGCTGATAGCCAGACAGTTAGTCAAATGGATGGACACAATGATTGTTCCTTGTGTGGTTATGCTGAAATAACTTTGGACTTAACACTTTTTAATTCTTGTTAAAAAACTTAGTAAAATTCTCTCAACAATATTGCCAAATGCCCAATTCTTGCGTCAATATTCGGAAACGGCCCTAGGTGTTCTGCCAATGTGTACTCTCAGACGTCTATTTAAGTTAATGAACTTTTAACTAGGTATGGACCCCCGACCCTTGCTCGAAAACGAGATGCCAGCAGTTGTTGCAGCTGTGTACGTAGCTTTAAATACCCCGCATAATAATCATGATAAAAATCCAAGTTTGATCCAGCCTGTCCCTTCTTGCTGTCCTCCCCCCAGCGACGCCCTAAGCCGAGGTTCGTACCCCACAGGGGGTGCCCTTAGCGAGCGTTCGCCTAATTTTAATTGGATAGTAATAAAACCTCCGACAAAAAATCAGAATATGAGCATTCTCAAAATATGAAATTGACTGCTTAATATACTAATTTTCCGACGACTTTTAAGCGAATACAGATAAAGAAACGACCGAAAAAAAAACTGAAAATTCTGTAAAATCAATACAGCATTTGCTGACGTAATATTCATTTAGTCATTTTTATCGTAACTCACCTATTATAAATTTAGAATTAACCTTACACATTTTATAAACTGTGGCGCAAACAAAGACCAGGTTCGTTTAGGTACAAGAGAATGTAATGTTTTGGAAATGTGGTGTTTTACATTCTCTTGTGCCGAAACGGACCCTGGCACTCGCCGGCCGCTACCGCGGCACCGCTCGCTACGCTCGCTCGGCTTGTGCGTTTTGTGGTTTCACAGTTCTAACCTAATCTAACCTACCTTTCAAAGCAAAACGTAAACAAAAACATGAACGAACGTATTATTTTAGCAGAACATACGTTTTCGGAAACTTAGTCTTTTTTTCGGAAATTTAGTTTATTATTTGAAAGTACAGATTATTTTTCGTAGAATTGTATTTTGAATAAGCTCATGTTTGTTTTTTAAATACAACATTTTTTGTCGATTAATTTTGTAATAAATTTTCGGTAAGTAATTCATTTTAACACATCGTATTACAGTCAACCACAGATCGTCGGAAGTTAATTTGTTTTTCGGAAGCTTTATTATTTTCCATTTTAATTTAGAATAGTTTTTGCCCCTGGCTGGAAGCTTTAAGTGTAGAAGCTTAAGGCACCCCCAGGAAAGTTCAGTTAAGCAGCCAAGACCTCAGTGGTCAAGACAGCGAGATGGCCTAGCTAAAAAAAAAACACTTGTTTTGGAAAAAGCGTGCGTTTGAAATACAACCTTTTCCAAAGAAATATGCGAACTTTTTATAGAAAATGGTTTGGTAATTTTTATTAGTTAATGATGCATTAACTGTAATTAACATCTATGAATACGGCTGTTATAGAATGACGTCATTACTCCGCGTCTGTGACAAAAGCTACTTCCCAAATATTTTGATTACCTATTAGAATCATCTCAAGTCTAAAGTTATTGCAAATAATCTTCAATAACCATGACCTTTAATTATTTATAGAGATACTTGCTGTGCCCCGTGACTTCGTTCGTGGAAGTCGTGAGATACATTTTTGGGAATGGCATCTCGCAGGTCAACCTAGGAGGTGGTCACCAAACTTTCCTGTGGCTGCCTCAATAAATTAAGACGCAGATATATGCCAGTGACCTTGAGTGGTTAGTTTGCGTATTCTGTACTGAGCTCACGCAACGCGTAGTACGTCCAGCCAGTAATAGAACTCGCCCATTAAGGAGCGCCGTCCCAAATTAGACGTATTATTAATTTATTATACATACAAAAAAGATCAATAATTAAATTATCTTTAATATAGTGAAGGTTTCAGAAAAATACGCTTGATAGATTTTATGCGATTCTCATTTTTTTTGCGCGTTAGACATAACTTTACAAATTAATTTCACTATGTAATGTAAAAATAATCTAAAATATTTCTTTATTAAGTAATTGAAAAAATGCTCTAATTTAAAATATATGTTTTTCCCAAAACATTAATACCACTTGTTTAGACGTGATCTTCAGTATAAAATCATTTAAAGTCGGTTATCGTCGCCTTAAAGCCTCCAGCCAGGGAATAAACTTATAAACTAAGCGACTACACGTGGCCCCCTGTGTGGAACGGACCGCAGTTTAGGGCGTCGCTGGGGAGGACAACTGGGGATTCAAATTGATTAGGGACGAATTTAAAGCTACAGGCTCAGCAGCGCTTGCTTGCTCGAGCAAGGGTCAGGGCGGGGCATGAAGAAAAAAAAAAAGTTTAGTATAGTAGTAGATATGTTTTAAAATAACAGCCACATTTTTATGAAAACTCACTCGTCCACTGCGCCCCGCCGCGCGCCGTGTTGCATCACCCGTCCGCGCTATTTCTTCGTTTTTGAATAGCGTTTTTTCTGACTTGTTTTCCTTTTTGTTCGGCTCCTAAGAGTCGTAGCGTGATGTTAAATAGCCTAAAACCTTCCTCAAGAATTCAGCTATCAAATGCAAAAATAATTTTCCAAATCCGACTTGTAGTTTCAGAGATTGGCGCGCTCAAACAAACTCGGATCTTCAGCTTTATTATAAAAATAGATTATAGCATAGTTAACACAATAATGTTTACAAGTTGCTAGTATTTTTCCCATAAGGCAAACAATGGGGTTTTCTCAAGACAATAAAATGCATATTATGTTGATAATTCGATGGCCATCTACGTTGTAATCAAGGCTTGTAAATCTTAAAAAGATTGAGGTACTTATTTATGGTACATCTATACAAACAAATAAAATTTAAGTGTCTCTTTGTAATGTTAAAATTACAGCTTTTTACTAAATGCATATGAAAGTATTTAAACGGTACTTAAAACAATAAAACAATTTTTAATCTATACTTACAATACAAATAGTATAAATAAACAAAATTGAAGTGTCTGTTGGCAATTAAAGTGTCCGTTTGTCATGTCAACATAACAGCTTTTTACTAAATGCATATGAAAGTACCTATACACAAATACAGTACAGAACTTATAGCAAAAATAACAAAAAAAAAATTGTTTGTCTTACGGCCAATCTCCGAAACGGCTAGACCGATTTTAACGGGACTTTCAATGGCAGTTAACTGATGTTAAAAGGAGTCACAAAAAAATATATCGGGGAAATTTTCAAAAAAGTTGTTGTTTTATAGTTTTTAACCGTCTTCCAACAGGAGGAGGTTCTCAATTCGACTGTATGTTTTTTTTTCTTTTTTTTTTTTGTATGTTTGTTACGCGATTACTCCGTCAATTATGAATTGATTTTTATGATTCTTTTTTTGTTTGGTAGATCATACTTTAGAGGTGGTCCCATATACATTTTATTAACTTTGCTTGGGTAGTTTTTGAATTAGCTTCAATAATACGTATTTTTTCTCACTTAGTATGTGGATGATATGATAACTTCCTGTCACTGTTATTTACATAGCAGGTAGTGGTATTCGAATTTGTGTGGGGTAGGTACCACAACTAAAAAGAGAAAAATAAAAACTTTTTCCAAAAAATAAAACAACCGACTTTTAATTTCGGAAGTTCCACGCGCGCCTCAAAGAGATGTCAGCAGAATTGACGGGGTCCGTTAGGGCCGATGCCTGCCGCGGCTGCGAGGAATACCGAAAGGGAGATCGCGGCCCCCGGCAACATGGCAACTGAAGGAACACGGGTGGGTTTTAGTCAGTAAGAGTCTGACACGCCCGGAGAAGTTATTTGATAATTTCCCACCCCAAAAAAAAAGGCGTCGATATTTCAAAATATTTAGATTTTTTCTCAAACGAACATTGTAAGAAGAATTTAAAACGTGTAAATAACTATGTAAAATATGAAAGTTCCACGTGAAAGTACCTACTCATCACGCGAATACCGAGATGTGTTGCCTCATAGAGACATCAAAACTCTATTAATACGAGGTGTGAAAGAAAGGTGAGGTAAATAACAACAGCCTGTAAGAAAGAAAGAAAGAAAGAAAAAGTATTTATTGAGACTCGCACAGGAAATCACAAATTAAACTAACACACTCATTAAAAAAAAAGTAAAAAGAAACAGTGGCACTCCGGGAGTGCCGACAGAAGTGAAAACTTGAACAAGTTCGCCTTGGTGGAAGAAAAATACTTGTATAGAACATTGGTCCGTAACCTTATCTAAATAAAGAGCACGATAGCGTTTACTAAAAAAAAACTTCCGAGATCTTTAAAGTAAAAATACCTGCATGAACATTGATCCGTAACCTAATATAAATAAAGAGCACAATAACACCTCATTTTTGTAAACGCGATTGTGCTCTTTATTTATTTTAGTTTACGGATCAATGTTCTATGCAAGTATTTTTACTTTAAAGGTTCTGGTATTTTTTTTTTTTTTTGTAAACGCTATCGTGCTCTTTATTTAGATAAGGTTACGGACCAATGTTCTATACAAGTATTTTTCTTCCACCAAGGCGATCTTGTTCAAGTTTTCACTTCTGTCGACACTCCCGGAGTGCCACTGTTTTTTTAAATTGACTTCCGTTTGTGGATTTGACCAACAGCACCTTACTCAGTGATAACAAGTCCACAATTCAGCATCTGACAGATCTTATGTGCCCACAATTCATTATCGTCAGGAGAAAAGTGAAAGTACATCTGTCTCTACCCACCTCGTCTCTAAATTATCTCGACCGGTTTGAAGACGCATGCAAGGTCAATGGCATGTCTTTAATGATACGATGCAGACGATTATCTAAGAAAAAGTTTAACATCGTAAAATATCCTAGAACCAAAAAATCGAAGACAAGTGACATCTACCAACCCGCACTGGGCCCGCGTGGTGGATTACAGCCCACTCCCTCTCGAAGAGAAGAGGCCTGTGTCCCAGCTGCATTAAAACCTGATTATGCTTGTATTTATAACAAAATATGTTGAGGCACTTGGACGAGGCAGTCAAATCGTTTCAGACATTTCTTCCTCTAATAACGTCAAGGAATTTCAAGCAAAAGAACTTTTATAATATTTCACCACTGATACGCCTTTCCAACTATGTTGGGGTCGACTTTCAGTCTGACCGTATGCAGCTGAATATCAGTATTTTACATGGAGCGACTGCCTATCTGACCTCCACAACCCAGTAACTAGATAATACGATACCCCTTGGTAAGACTGGTTGTCAGATTTTCAGGCTTCTGACGACCCGTAACGAGTATCAAAGAGCCACGAATGACAGCCGGGACCAACGGTTTAACGTGCTTTCCGAGGCACGGAGGAGTCTCGGTATGTAAAGATGGTCACACACCCGCAGACCAAACCCCGGCAAGTGTGGCATATCCTGATGGATCGACCCGTGCCGCTGTTATCACTCAGCCACGAGCTCTTATCTTGTAGTAGCCTATTTCATTCTGGATTTAAATATTTCTAGGGTTCATACATATACATACACTCACGCCTTTTTGTTATGGGGCTAGGCAGAAACTACAGAACGCCACCTTCTACGATAGGGATGATGCCTGGGTCAAAAAAAAGAAATTCTATTTAGTTCGTCAGTCAGATAATAAAAAAATATTAGACACGTATTTTTTGCTTTATCACATTAATAAAAAAACATAACATAACATAACATCACGCCTCGTTTCCCTGAAGGGTTGGGCAGAGGTGTACCTGTAGTAGGTACACCCACATTTCGCCAGTTATGTTTAAGTCCCATGTAATAGGGGGCGAGCCTATTGCCATCAACCGGGCACAAATCCAGACTAGAAAAAAATACTTAGATAAAACGCATTAAAGTTGGGGAGTGGGGGTCGCTACGTCACAAGTAAGTATCATAACGTCATGGCACATTTTGACTCAATGTATCGCCGTAATCTTTTGTTAAGAGCATTTATTCTGAAAGTTGGCAACCGTCGCAAATATATGTCAAATATTTCGCTGTTTTGATTAATTTGGCAATATTACTATATGGAAATAAGAAATGTGGCTAACTGGCGAACTAGAATATTAATAATGAATTGCAATTATTAACACTGAATTTGATGTTGTAATCGCTTTAGGTGTAAAAAAGGCATTTGGAAAGATTCCAAATACTTTTTTATTTCTAAAACTAAATATTCGATGTTACGATATTAATGATTGCATTTCACAATTCATATTTTAGTTCGCTAGTTAGCCACATTTCTTAATTCCATACAGTAATATTGCCAAATGAATCAAAACAGCGAAATATTTGACAGCAATTTGCGATGTTGCCAACTGTCAGAATAAACGCTCTTAACGTAAAAAAAGAAAATTATAATGTCCAATATTTTTAAATAAACTACCTGATAGACAAAAAATGTTTTGTTGCCATAATCTCTATCTTAACATTACTTTTGCTTTGTTTACGTTCATACATCTGGTCAAACATACACTAAGAGTATCCTAATGGAAAAAACGTCTCTATGGTCTAGTAATCAGACTACCTGTCTCAGACCCAAAGGTCGGTTCGATTCCCAGTTTGATCAGTGATAGGGCTTGTTCTAAATCCGCCTGGCTGTGGCTAGCTACCACCATCTTATCTAAGTCTGTCGCCATAACAGCATTGTTGTGTTTCGGCAGTTAGAGGTAAGATAGCCAGTTCCTCTGTGGTTGAGGATTCCGGGTGAAGCTCGCTTCCACCTTCAGCCTGATCACCACTTACCATCAGGTGAGATGCAGGCCAAGAGCTTACTCGTTGCGGATTAAAAAAAATACCAATTAACAGCCTTTTATGTAGAAACTACCAATCACTTCATCTATTCATATCTACAAGTTGTAAAACCTCAAAGTAACAAGTACAGACTGCCCAGTAGGTCACTGGGCTATTTAACAATGCCCCGGGCAATGTACACTTAGCCCCGGGGCATCAGCTTTCTAAATATTACACTGTATAAGTGCAACTTGTAGCAATGTATGTACTAATGAATGACATTCAGAAAAAAACCGGTCAATAGCAAGTCGGGCTCGCGTACCGACGGTTCCGTACCATTTTAAATTTTCATCAGTGAGGCCTATATTCGTCAGAGAATTTTAACACTGCACACTGCCGTGTAGAGTATTGCGGTTTTAGGTCAGCGCTATCTCTTGACCGATAATGGAACTAATGTAATTTTTGTTGATGATTCCTGAAAAAGTGTGCTATTTAGAAACATCGTTTTATTTTTCCTGTAATCTTTACATAAACTTCTATCACACAGAATTATTTCAAATTTTTCTCTATGCAAAACTTCGGAGATAAGGGGGTACGGTATTTTTTTTAAGATTTTTCGTCAAAAGTCGAAAAGTATGCGGCCTTAAAAAAAAATTGACAATGTGCAAATAGCGCTCATTCATTATAATACCCCCATGTCCTAGTAGCCCCACTTCGAATTTTTAAGACCCTAGTTCAGTCCCTGTTGCAAAAAAAAATAAAAAAATAATTTCTTAATTGCAAAATAGTTGGGCAAACGTCATCTAAATCTATTCCAAATTTCAAGTTGATAGCATTAGTAGTTCTTGAGATATACAGCTGTGACAGACAGACTGAGTCGAACCATAAGGGTTCCTTTTTACCATTTTGGTACGGAACCCTAAAAAGAGAAACATACAGTTGAATTGAGAACCTATTTTTTTGTAGTTGGTTTATAATTGTAGACATCACTTGAATCTATACTATCTATAAAAATAAATAAAATTGAAGTGTCTTCTTACTAAATGCATTGTACGAAAATATAAACGGTACCTACTTATAAAAACAAAAAAAAAAATTGTCGTTTGTCTGTCTGTTTGTTCCGGCTAATATCCGAAATGACTGTACCGATGTTAACGGGACTTTCGCTGGCGGATAGATGTTTGTTTGTTTGAACGCGTTAGCGTTAACCTCTGGAACAATATGTCGGATTTAAAAAAATCTTTTTGCATTTGATAGCCCAATTCTTAAGGAAGGTTAGATAAAGGCTATTTAACTTTATCTTTACCTTTTTTAAATACCACAGTGACAGGAACTTATCATATCATACTAAGTGGGAAAAATACGTATTATTGAAGCTAACTAAAAACTACCCAAGCAAAGTTAATAAAAATTATATGAGACTACCTCTGAAGTATGACCTACCAAAAAAAAAAGGAATAATTAAAATCAATTGATAATTGGCGGAGTAATCGCGTAACAAACACAAAAACATACAGTCAAATTGAGAACCTCCTACCTTTTGGAAGTCGGTTAAAAAACTAATAAAATTTTGCCCGAACTGGGAGTCGAACCTATAACCCCACGCTCAACAGTCGCACTTACAACGATGACGATGATTTTATTATTATATGACAAGATTCTCAGGTTATTTCCCTTGTAAATAAGTCATTGTGACGCGCACATATTTATATACAAATTATACATAATTCACGGAAACTACGTAGATAGGTATATAATATCTTTTTGTAATGTAATACTACTAATTAGCCTTCACAATGACGTTACTTAAGTTCGTAGGTTGCATCCTAGACATCAGCCCCGCCCCCACCGGACATGAGCTATTTTAGTTATCGTTTTCACATATAATTAATGTTTACAAAATATTGTAAAACATTTTAAAAGAGTAACGGTGGAGTTTCTTGCCCATTCTTCTCCATACGAAAACTACCTTTTGGAAGGGGCGACTAGAATCAATTCTATTTTTTGTTTTTGACGTTCAAAAGTGCTTTTTTGTGCCTAATTGACTTGACTTTGACTTTATTTTCGTTAAGTTTGAGTTGAATAAAGACAAGAATTTAATGTCTAACTTGTACTACTACATAAATCAGTGATAGCCTGGTTGTGTGACCGTCAGACTGTCAAGTCATAGGTCTCGACTTCTCGAGTTCGAACCCAAGGCGCACCTCTGACTTTTACCGGATTTATGTGCGTATTGTATAATTATCACTTGCTTCAAAAACGGTGAAGGAAAACATCGTGAGGAAAGCATACCTTTTTTTTTTGTTGAGAAATTATGAAATAACTTCTCCCGCTCTGGGTGGAGCAGGACGGCGTGTCAGACTTTTACTGACTAAAACCCACCCGTGTTCCTTCAGTTGTCATGTTGCCGGGGGGCCACGATTTCGCTTTCGGCCTTATTCGCAACCCCGGCAGGCATCGGCCTTAACGGACCCCGTCAATTCTGCTGACATCTCTTTGAGGCGCGCGTGGAACACAACGCGCCGTCGACCCGAGTCTGGTCCTTATCGGGCGGCGAGAACTACTTACCACCAAAATATTATAAAAATTACACTTAAATACATTTTTATTTATTTGTACAGACTATAAATATACTCTATACTATAGAGTATATTTATTAATTATAAGGGGGAATTAAAATAATATGTACGTAAATAAAAACTTATATCTAATGAATTACTAAAAAACTTTTTACAAATAACAGACTTGCAAAAAAACAATACAGAGTGAAAAATTACTTTAATTTCGGAAGTCAGTGTCTTTGGTTTCGAATGTTCGTTTTTTGCCACCGACTTCCGAAATTAAAGTCATTTGAAAAATACGTAGGTATTATTGAATTGAAAAATTACTCAAGCTAAGTTAGTAAAATTTATATGGGAAAACCGCGCAAATTTTCCTCTACTAAATGAAAAAATTATTGAAAATCGGTACGCAATTGACGAAAATATATACATAAAAATAAAATAAAAGACATTCAGACGAACATAGACCTCCTCTTTTTTGGAAGTCGGTTAAAGACTGGCTCGTGGCTAAATAATAACAGCAGCACGGGTCAAGCTTCAAGGTTAAGCAACACTTGCCGAGGTCGGTCCGTGGATGGGTGACCATCCATAACATACCACGTAGATTATGTGTTACGCCACACGTAGAACCAAATTTATAGAAAAAACTAACAGCGCCCCGCGGTTTCATCCGCATTACTGTCGACCCCTAGGAATTTTGAGATAAAAAGTATTACACGTCCTAACCCAGGTCATGATCTACTCATGTGCCAAGTTTCATCCAAATCTGTTCAGCCGTTTAAGTGTAAAAGCGTAACAAACAAACTCACATTCGCATTCATAATATTAGTTAGGAAGTAAGGATATAAACATCTAGAATAACAAATAGGCCTGTGTCCAATAAATTTTTTTTTGTCCGTCTTGTAGATTTAAAAAAAATATTGAACACGTATTTTTTCTTTTTTGACGTAATCATAAGATTACGGCGATACATTGAGTTAAAATGTGGCATGACGTCACGCCTTGCTAGATTTTATACGACGTTGTGACGTAGCGAGCCCCCACTCCCAAACTTTAATGCGTGTTTTCTAAGTAATTTTTGATCAATATGATAAAGCAAAAAATATGTGTGTAATATTTTTTTATTATCTGAAAGACGGACTGAATAGAATTTCTTTTTTTTTACCTAGGCAACTACCCAATTGCATATCATTATAAAACCTATAACAAAAACCTTCCACACGTGTCTATGGATAAAGATCTAGGAAACCAAAGACAACTTGATTACAAATTAGTATTTAGCTAGAAACTATTATACATAATCCTGCACGATTATGTACAATTGTTTACTACATATAAGACCGCAAAATATCCAATTATGTTTGTCATTTACTATTAAATGGCACGCAAAACTCACCTATTAACCTTCTGGGTTTTATAAGAACAACATCTAGCTATTCCCCCATATTATTAAAGTATACATGATCAGCCTAGAATGTTCCCACTGCTGGGACTACGGCCTCCTCTCTGTGAGAGGGAGTGGGCTATGATCTACGACGCGGGTCCAGTGCGGGTTGTTAGAAGTCACATGTCTTATTAATAAAGAAAGAAAATACGTTATTTGCAGTAAACATAACGCAAAAAAACTTTTTACAAAAAAAAAACAACCGACTTCCAAAAAAACACTACAAAGTGAAAAATAACTTTAATTTCGGAAGTCGGTGTCTTTCTTTGGTATTGAATTTTAGTTTTTTGTCACCGACTTCCGAAATTAAAGTTATTTTTCACTTTGTAGTGTTTTTTGGAAGCCGGTTCTTTTTTTTTTTTTTGTAAAAAGTTTTTATTTTTCACTTTTTAGTTGTGGTACCTACCCCACATAAATTCGAAAACCACTACCTGCTATGTAAATAACAGTGACAGGAACTTATCATATCATCCATATACTAAGTGGGAAAAATTACGTATTATTAACAAAAACTATCAAAGCAAAGTTAATAAAATTTATATGGGACCACCTCGTGAGCATACCCTTTCAAACAAAAATATAATTTTCAAAATCGGTCCACAATTAACGGAGAAATCGGTGGACATACATAAAAAAAAACAAACATACGCGACGAACATATAACCTCCTCCTTTTTGGAAGTCGGTTAAAAAAAAACACAGACACAAAAAAGAACAAGTTGGGGGAAAATATGCGTCACATCCACACAAAACGGCCATCGCTCAGCATAATGCTGCGACCCCATGCGAAACAGAGCCTGTCTTCAAATTTTCGGTTCTATGACACGCCAGTTTCCTCACGATGTTTTCCTTCACCGTTTTGAGAACTGTGTACGAAACTGCAGATATTTTCGATTCCCCTGAAAAGTGATATAAAAGTTTAAAAGCCAGTCTGCATTTTGTAACTTCATCAAAATTCAAAATATTTTATTTCACATAAACCTACAACAAGGGCACTTATGAAACGTCAGACGCTAGGTGCACGGTTCCAATTGGTCGTTTCCTATGGAGAAGAGCCGGCAAGAAACTCCACGGTTACTCTTTTAAAAATAATTGGCTTTTACAATACTTTCAAATAACAGTGTTACTAGGTATGGGAGGACAGTGTAGGTCTTTCAATAAGTACCAGGTACTTAACAAAATAGAAAATGGTCAACAAATCTACAATCCACTAAGCCTACAGCGTTCTCACATTCACAAAATAGAAAAGAATCTATACAAAAGATAAATTAATAAATAAAAACCTAATCACCAGAGTTTCACTAATCCCTTGATCAAGCTATAATCACAGTTAAAGGCACGTGCCAAGTTAAAGGAAATAAACGTGAGTTTGATAACTGCGGTGTAAACATCTACAATTAATCAAATTGTTACGATTTAGGTAATTCACCTATGACGTATGGTCTAATTTATAAACTGAAAGATATCATGAGCGTGCTCGCATCCCAATGTGTTAGCGGTCGACGCAACATGTATTTTTCTTCCATACTACTTCTATCAGTCGTCAACTACAAGAAAAGAAAAAAAAAACAAACATTTATTTGGACACAGTTCGTGAAACAGAAAACACAAATAACGTAGTGAAAGCGCGTGGTGCGTAGTGTAGTGCGTAGTGGGTGTGTAGTGCGTAGTGTATTTGTAGCGCGTAGTGTATGTGTAGTGCGTAGTGTTGTGTAGTGCGTAGTGGGTGTGTAGTGCGTAGTGGGAGTGTAGTGCGTAGTGTGTGTGTCAGCTCGGTAGTCACTTCCTTTCTATCCATATCATCTCCGACACAGTCCATCCATTGTTTCTTTGGTCTTCCCCTACTCTTAAAGCCATCCACATTCATACTCAAAACAATCCTTAAAATTGTCTAGCTGCAAAAAAAATCATAATTTCTAAGGTAGAAGTGGCGGCCCGCGACTTATGAGTTGTATAAGTCGTGCGTTCGAACCCAGGCAGGCGCTTTACTTTATATGACTAAGTTCATCGCCAGCGCTCTCAAAACGGTGAAGGAAAACATCGTGAGGTACCGAATTTTTGGAATAGGTGATGAGCAGTTGACAAATGGCTATTGTAACTTAAATGAATTACAATTGCTAAAAAGCGAGAAAAAAATTTTCTTTCTAAAAAAAAATTGGATATCGGTGGCAAATAACGAAAACACCGACTTCCGATTTTTTACTTTGTAGTGTTTTTTTGGAAGTCGGTTGTTTTTTTTTTTTGGAAAAAAGTTTTGTAAGTCAAGACTACTTTACTTATACTGATTTTCTTTCTTTGAAGTCCAAAGTAAACTTTGAAAGAACACGAACGCAGCAGGTAGACAATTCATGATTTTATATCTGTGAATACCAGATATATAAATCAATTGTAAATACTTACTTATTTAAAAGACACTTCGAGTCAATATTGAATAGACGTTTTTCTATTTACATCTATCTAGGGACATGATTTTATATGTACATAGTCTTATTTGCTGTTCATTCAAGAACTTTGTTCAGCGGTCATCGTTTATGGGCTGAAGCTTCTTTCCTCTTGACAACATTATCTAAGTACACGAGAATAGCTCCATACAATTATGTTCAGCATATGCGTAGCCTTTTCCACCTGTATTGGGGTCGACTTCCAGTCTAACCCGATTAAGCTAACCAGTATTTTACATGGGGAAATAATAAAGCTTCCGAAAAACCTATTAACTTCCGAAAACATGTGGTTGATTGTATTACAAAATTTCAAAAAAAAAAAAATACTAAACTTCCGAAAAAAATACTAAGTTTTCGAAAAGTCAATATGTCGTGCTACAAAAGTTAGTGACAGAAACGAATCGCTGCAAAACCGACTCCGCGTAGTCCTTTCTGCCCTATCTCTAGAGTGTAATTTAAGCCCGCTTAGGCGCGGAAGGGCGAAGCAACCCGCAAATTGAGGAGCAGGTGGTGAGCGTTAAAACCATCTGCGACGATAAACTCGCGTGGGACTGCCGGAGCCTTGCAGCGCCGGAGCCGTGACAGAAACCATGCCTGCTGCATATTGCATACTCGCTTGCATGCTGCATGCATGGTGTATGCTTGTTTGCATGTTTAAAAAATATTACGTCAGCAAATTCTGTATTGATTTTTCGGAATTTTCAGTATTCAGTTTGTATAAAGTTGTCGGAAAATTAGTATTTGTAGCAGTAAATTTCATATTTTGAGTACGCTCATATATTCATAATTTTTTCGGAGTTTTTATAATTACCCTTTTACATGGAGCGACCACATCTGACCTCCGCAACCCAGTTACTGGGTAACACGATACCCCTTGGATACACTGGTATCGCTAATCACGGAGGCTTTTTTTATAATATTCTTATTTCGAAACTGCTCTAAGTTTATAACTTGAATCATAGATAAAACAGTAATTCACCATTTCCTTAGTTATTACGCGTCTGTCTTCAAGAATCATTCATACATGCAAACGTTTTAACTAATGATACTTACTGATTTCTGAAACTAACACCTTCTTAAAATAAGGCTTGCATTTGACCACTATACGTCCAGGTGACACGATGTTTTCCTTCGCCAATGTTAGTAATGTTCAAGTTAAACTCCGAAAGTCATAAGAATTGCAAAAGTCACATTGGTACTTGCTCGGATTTGAACCCACAGCCTCATGCATAAGAAGCGATACCAGTGACCTTGAGTGCTTGCGTGTTCTGTACTGAGCTCACGCAACGCGTCGTACGTCCAGCCAGTAATAGGACTCTCCCATCAAGGAGCGCTGTCCCAAACAAAACGCATTATTAATTTATTATACATAAAACAAAAAGTATTTTAAAACACGTATACTAAAAGATTAATAATTAAATTATCTTTAAAATGGTGAAGGTTTTAGAAAAATACGCTTGATAGATTTTGCGTGATTCTTAGTTTTTTATCCGCGTCAGACATATGGCTACAAAGCGGGTGACTACTGAAATTACAGCTTATAGAGATGTAAGGAAGAAGAAGATATGTTGCAGAAACTACAAATGTAGCAAACCTTTAACCACCAGCACGAATATTTAAGTGACACTACAAAAATACCAGTACTCGACACTAGATGGCGTTATCGCAATACGTCATCTTTCTGAATCGCGGTGTCAAGATTCTCCATGATCTAATGACCTCCGCTAAAATATTAGTTTTTGGGAGATTGAACCAGTAATGCGTTCGTTTACTACATCCTATTTGGAATAGGTTCATGAGACTCTACTGCTAAGTTAACAGCTATATTAGACTTTATTGTCATTTTTGGTCTAGATGACCCCCGTTCCTAGTGATGGGTAACTCATCATTTTTATATGAGGTTGAGGGAGTACCTCATTTTTCCTCGCGAGGTCCTCACTAGGTACCCCTCATTAGAGGCGAGGAGTCGTACGTCGGTATTCACCTCACGAGCCGAGCCCGAGCCGAATTCAGCTGATAGTCCGAGGCAGCGGGGCGGACGGGTGCGTCGACTCATAAGTACTCACGATTCCGATTTTTACGTCTCCCTCATACACATAACTTTCTTTCGCTCATAAATTTTTGATAGCCAAAATAAACGAATCAATGACACTTGATTATGTCTTTAGAGTTCATAGTTAACGTTTAGAGTTCATAGTAATAGCTGCTGTAATGTTTACTGTGTTTGCAAAATTTAAATAACAGTCATAGGATACCGAGAAAAAGACGAGGTTCATGTTAATAATGAAATTCTTTTTCATAGTAAGGTGAACATTCTAGGAATATTGAAGGGCTCGTGGCTACATAATAGTAGCCACACGGGTCGATTGAAGGTTAAGCTACGCTTGTCGGGGTTGGTCCGCAGATGGGTGACCATCCTTTACTTATCGAGACCCTTAGTGGCTCTGAAAGCATTTTAAGGCGTTGATCCTGGCTGTCATTCGTAGATCTTTGACAGTCGTTACTGGAGTCCAAAAAGTCTGACACCCAGTCTTACCCAGTAACTGGGTTGTGAAGGTCAGATAGGCAGTCGCTCCATGTAAAATACTTGTATTCAGCTGCATTCGGTTAGACTGGAAACCGACTTAAACATAGTTGGGAAAAGGCTAGGCAGATTGAGTAAGCAGAATATTCTAGGGACTTCCCATCTAGTGGTATAGGCGATCTATCACAAATTATCACGACAATGACCGTTCACCCCGACATGGTATGAAGATTTTTAAGGTTGTGTTTATAGCCATAGGAGGGAGCGGAGCGGTTAGCGATAACACCTTGTACAATAGACGTGTGTCCAATTTTTTTTTGTCCGGCAGCTAGGTTAAAAAATATTGGACACGTATTTTTTCTTTTTTGACGTAATCAAAAGATTACGGCGATACATTGAGTTAAAATGTGCCATGATGTCACGCCTTGCTAGATTTTATACTGCGTTGTGACGTAGCGAGCCCCCACTCCCAAACTAATGCGTGTTATCTAAGTCATTTTTTATGAATATGATAAAGCAAAAAATACGTGTCTAATATTTTTTTATTATCCGAAAGACGGACTAAATAGAATTTCTTTTTTTTACCCTGCATCATCCCTCCATCATACAAAGGGCGTGCATAAGCATAATCTGCCTACAACATTCCCATTGCTGGGACACAGGCCTCCTCCTCCTCCGTGTAAGAGGTAGTGAGCCGTAATTCACCACGCGGGCCAAGAGCGGGTTGTCAGATGTAACATGTTTTCGAATTTTTGTTTCTTGGCTTGTTTCGTCACGATAGTTTTTTTTTAATTAGAGGTACATCTTGTTAGTCTAGTGGTCGCAAGTACTACAAAAAAAAAACGTAAAGTGTTATTGGGTTTTTCCATCAAGAATGACATGTGCATATATCTCCAGCTCAACATTACTTTTGCTATATATGGGGGGGTACTTGCGGGCAAAGGTCACAGTCGCGTACTCTTTTCAACTGAAAGCAGAACGCAAGAGCGAGCGGAGCGAGCTCGGAAATTTGGCATACACTCGGATAGGTTAGATTTTCTTTTGATCATTAAGAAAGAACGCATACGATCGGCTCCGTACCGTCGATTGCGACCGTATCCGTTTCTGCGCTTACTCAAATAGTTTAATTCCTACCGTGTTGACGTGTTCTAATTATTAAAAATGGTGAAGTTGACGTAGTATTGTTGGCTATAGAAGAAAATAATCATAAAACAGCCGAAAGGATCCGATCGGATACGACGACAGGCGGACAGTTACAGCATACTTTCGGCTACAATCGCGGGTCACGAAAGACGCCCGCGGTCAAGCTGCTGTGCGCGGCTTGGTAATATAGACTTTAAATACTGTGTACATTAGTATCGTTTAAAGATTGTAAAATCCGTTCCGATCCGACGTGATGCGAGCCGTTTGGTGGAAATTATCCTTTACTCACGAACAAGCAAGTATTAATCTCCCCGCAAACCGCTCCGCTCTCCCAAACCCACAAGCCAACACTAATGGCGTATTTAAACACTCTATTAGCCAGAACTTCCTTGACTGCTGAACCTGTTGTAATTAGAAGCATTATACTTGTTTACTACAAAGTAATTATGTCATACATGAGTTAGCGTCAGCAGTCCAGAGGTCAGGCAGGTGTGGTACGCGTAGAAATAGTGAGCTGATTGTCCCTTGTTAGGGCAAAGTTAAACCAAATGTGAGGACTGTGTTCATTAAGGCGACGATAATCGACTTTTAATGATTTATACTGAAGATCATGTCTAAACGAGTAGTTTTAATGATTTAGAAAAAATATATGTTAAATCAGAGCATTTTCTTAATAACTTAAAATATTAACATTTTAGATTATGTTTATATTACATAGTGAAGTTAATTTGCAAAGTTATCTCTAACGCGAATAAAAAAACTGAGAATCACGCAAAATCTATCAAGCGTATTTTTTTTCTAAAACCTTCACCATTTTAAAGATTTTGAGCCGTTTGGGGTCGAAACGCTCGGATCATAGGACCCGAGTGCGCGTCTCCTTTTTAAGGAAATTTCTCGTCGACTGGTCGACACTTTACGTGACCAGAGGGCTGGCTCGTTCTTTGGCCAAAGAATTAGCATTGCCATTCAACGTGGCAATGCTGCCAGTCTTCTGGGCACGTTTCCGGATGACAGCGATGCGGACGAATACTTCGACGCCTAAGTGTCGTTTTGTTTTTATTATTTTTATTTATACAGATTGTCAGTTAGTCTTTTAATCTAGTACCTAATGTAAATAGTTAGCTATGATTTTAAAGATACCTAATTAAATTATTGATCTTTTAGTGTTTGTTTTATGTATAATAAATAAATAATGCGTCTAATTTGGGACAGCGCTCCTTGATGGACGAGTCCTATTACTGGCTGGACGTACGACGCGTTGCGTGAGCTCAGTACAGAACACGCAAGCCAACCACTCAAGGTCACTGGCATATATCTGCGTCTTAAGTAAATTTTTTTTACAACACACACACAACATAACATCACGCCTGTAATCTCCAAAGGTTTAGGCAGAGGTGTACCTATAGTACACCCACATTTCGCCAGTTATGTTTAAGTCCCATGTAATAGGGGGCGAGCCTATTGCCATCAACCGGGCACAAATCCAGACTCCGTGATGCTACTGAGAAATTACTGATAGAAAACCCAATAACACTTTGCCCGACCGAGGAATCGAACCCAGGACCTCATGCTTAGTAGTACCGGTTGCAACCACTAGACAAATTAGCAAAAAAAAACTTGTTATGTTTTATGATTTTCTGGCAGTTTGAATACTTTATTTATGCTGCTGTAACAACAAATAATAAAAAAAATATTACATTATTTAAAAACTATCAGACTTAAAATAATAATATGTACAAGTATATCAAAAAATTCGTCCGCATCGCTGTCAATAGGAAAAGTGTCCAAAAGGCTGGCAGCATTGCCCCTTTGTATGGCAATGTTGATTCTTTGACCAAAGAATAGGCCAGCCCTCTGGTCACGTGAAAAGTCGACCAGTCGCTTGGCGATGTCTTGAAAAACTAGGTGGTCACTCGGACCCCATGGCCCTAGTGTTTCAACCCCAAACGGCTCAAACATATAAGTCCCAATAAGATTGGCGTATTATCCAAAAAAGTTAACTATTAAAAGAGTCCCCATACAAAAAACGTGTTTTTTTCGGCTTTTTATGCTCGATCATAATCCGGTACGAAATCCCTTATGATTTTTTAAATATTATTGACGGGTAAAAGTGTTTGTATAAACCTTCTTAAAGAAATAAACATTACTAATTAAATATAGGTAATTACGCACCGTACTGACGTGATTTAGGGTTATAAGCTAACGAAAGATAATTGAATGGCTTAACAATAGGTACTCTTTAACCTTCCGTTTCTCAGAGCTTATTAAAAACATATCTAGTCTCTGATCAAATCTTATGTCAAGTGATTTAAATTGTCTGTTGTTATCTTGCGCCAACATCATCATCTCATGATTGACTTGATCGTTTGATGAGCTTATTAAAAAAATATCTAGCGCCTGATCAAATCTTATGTCGAGTTTATTGTCTGTTGTTAGTGTTACTTTCGTCAACATCATCATCTCATGTTTGATTGATTGATTCTCATGATTGTTTGTTGTCATTTTCTCGTGATTTGACCGCAGATTTACTAGAGCTTCAATCAGTCTAAGGGGGTGAGAGGCTCATGGCTCAGTAATATACACCACAGACATTTGAAAACTTTCTGCAAAGTGATCGGCTTTGAAAGGCATTGTTTTAACAAAATCTACTGCAATACAGCTTGTAAGTATTCGCTTTGTCTACACTGCTATCAAACTTGCTTGATGGCACCCTGCACTGATACTTAAAAGCCTAACTTGCTACGAGCAACTTGGAAGCGGTTTATCACAGTTCTAACCTAACCTAACACATTTCACCCTGTTCACAATTTTTCGACAGTTTATAATCTAACGGAAAAAATACTATGGTTGTCTGCGTTGAATCCGCATTTTCATTGCCTTATACAAACAATTCCGGCTGCACTACAAACCGCTGTGTTGCAGCTAGGTTTAGATGGACTGTTACTGCTTTAAGCCATTTGCAAGATAATGCAGCATAGACTATGGGTGTCTGTGTTGAGTCAGCCTTTGTATTTACGTTTACGGGTCGATCGATCAAGTTAACCTGATCAACCGTGGATGAGTGACCATCTTTACATACCGAGACCCATCCGTGCCTCGGAAACCACATTAAGACGTTGCTCCCGGCTGCCATTCGTAGATTTTGTCAGTTGTTGCAGGTAGTCAGAAGCTCGAAAGTCTGACAACCACTCTTACCAATAGTGTTACTCAGTACGTTTGTGGAAGTCAGATAGGCAGGTAAACAGCTGAAGCTGGTTAGATTGGAAGCCGGCCACAACATTGTTGGAAAAAAAGGCTAGGCAGATGATGACTATGGCTCAATGTTGCAAAAGGAGACTTTTGTTTAAAATAGAGTTAAACTAGAGGTGTCTCCTTAGGGAGACACCTCTAATTTAGTTTTAGACGGAGGAAGGAGACTTGGTCCCAAAGTAATTCCCTGTAGTACTCCAGAAAACAAAATCATGTTTTTTTACATAAATATCTATACATGTTGTGTTTCTACTAATGTGCAGGAAAAATAATCCAATAAATAAACGATTTATATCTTTTATCTTAGTTACAAGATGAAATATAATGAATATGATAGTGTCATAGGCTGAGCCAATTTCAAGAAATGCGTCTTTCAACAAAAGGTTTGAAATTTCGAAATCCAGAAACTGTTCTAGTTAATTGACGTCACAGGAAATCCAATATGGCGGACAGTGGCCGTTAAGTATAGCCTTGTATTTCATAATTATTCTCTCGTTTCGGCAAAAACTAAGTAAGATATCAGAATGGCTCATCCCGTATTTAAAAATGCCAGTCAGCAAGTTGTTAGTGGTGGTACAGTCAATCGCACATTAGTGATAACAATTTGACTTTAACAGTGCCTTTATGTCGTAGCAATAATGTGCTGTTGCCTGTACTTTTCTCTGGTACTGTTGGCGCAGTGAATGAACGTTTGACTACTGTACTACTTGTCGTGGGCTCGTTTCCCGCGTGGAATGAGATCTGCTTAACAATGAGATTTGTTTTTGTGAAGGCACTTAAGAAACAGGAGTACCAATGGTAATAGTCCACAATTTATAGTCCTACAAACTGAATTTCGGCCTTGTCGACCAATCTCAGCTGAGACCAGCTTTGGGCGCAGGAGATATTATAGTGCACAAGTGTGTGCGCAGGCACAAGTGCACTCTCTCTTCCCTCACTCTCATAGTCCGATGGGACTCCGACACGACCGGAGACAGATCAGACGCAGGGCCAACGGCATAACTTATTTTGCCATACCAATAGTAATGGAGATATTTTCGTTTCGTTTAAAAAATATTTATTTGTTTTTATTTTGTTACAGGTCGTTTGGCGGTGATTATGTTCAGTATATGCACCGTGGTGCTAGGAATTATACTATCGTTCGTGCCTTGGCTGGATTATATTATATTTAGAGTGAGTATTTATCTCTTTTTAGTATAAATAATAATTGATTTAATCCGTAAGAACCGTAAGTATAGAGGGTCAAGTAAAATTACTGACTCGCACACGAAGGGTTCCATACCACCGTACATAGAGGACATATAGCTCGACTAAAATGTATACATAAGACCTTTATTGTAATACCTGTGTTCACAAATAAAGATTGATTGATTGATTGAATATTTAGCAAATAAATGAAAACAATAAACGAAGAATATTCTTATTTTTCATCTTAATTTTTTTAAATCGTAAATATAATTTTGTATTTCATAATGATACAATAAATTACAAAGTTATTTTTTGCGGTTGCAGAAAATTACCCATATTTAAATAAAATACTTTATTAATAGTTTTTAGTATTTTTTGATTATATACAGTATATGGTACATAATATACAGAAGTTTCAAATTCCTAACTTGTTTAGTTGTTGAGATAGAGCTCTCTAGTTCTCCAAACAATACTGGTATTTTAAAACAATTATTTAAAATAGGTACTCTTAAAGATTATTAGTAGATGTTTCTCAGCAAGGTTAAGACCACCCCTCTTCACTATATGTGTTCTTCTTCTTTTTCATGTGTTTACTGACTAACCTGGTGTCAGTTTTTATGCCGCCCATGGGCCTCTGACTTGGCTTCACCTTCCGTCGAAATATATCTCTCAGGCATGCCGGTTTTCTCAGGATGTTTTCCTTCACCGTTTTTGAAGCAAGTGATAATTTATACAATACGCACATGATTCCAAAAAGTCAGAGGTGCGTTCCTTGGGTTCAAGCTCGAGACCTATGACTTGTCAATCCGACGGTTATCACTAGGCTATCACTACTACCATACCACACATACCAGCACCAGCACCATATGTCAGCCATAGGTAGGCCTTCAGAGTCACAAATATCCTTCTGCTAGGAGTGGTAATTATAGCAATATCCTCTAATTTCTGTGACTATCTTTAGAGACCTATCTTTTGATGACCTAAGCTCGTGATCTATTAGAGAAGGTATACTTATCTCGTATCGACAAGAATTACATGCTCTCAAAACGGTGAAGGAAAACATAGTTACGAAACCGGCATGTCCTAGAACCAAAAATTCGAAGACATGTGACATCTACCAACCCGCACTGGGCCCGCGTGGTGGATTGTAGCCCAGTCCTTCTCACAGAGAGGCATAACATTATAGGGTCAATAAGCCGTGGTAAAATATGAGCCCGTCAGCAAGAGCAGTCAGCTCTGCTCAGCTGACTGCGCTGTATGTACTAGACATGCTTCAATATTGTGAAGGCTATTTACAGGCTCCCTAAATATTTTCTTCAATTATAACTAATTCTTTTTATTCCAGGAATTAAAACTCTGGAACGGCTCCCTAAGCTACAGCTATTGGCACAAACCTGGCGTCATCAGACTGACGAAGGTGTACATCTTCAACGTGACCAACCCTCAGGCTTTTCTGGAGACCGGCGAGAAACCCAAGCTTGTGGAGGTCGGCCCTTTTGTTTATAGGTTTGTACCAGATTTTTTTATTGCAAATTCTTCCATATCCTAAGGGCACGTTCTCCTTACCATCATAGCGCCCCCTGGTCTACTCCTCTGTAGCCTTATGAAGCATGAGGCTCCAAGGGCAAGCGCAAATCTCAGGGGTTCATTCGATTTATTGAGTCTGGTTAAATCATGCTGGAGTCGGTACATTTCATTAATTATAATAGGTATAGTTTTTAAGTTTTGGACTTGATGATAAGCGAAGATGTATTCTACGGAAGCGTCTACAGCGAAAGAGTGTATCCTGAAATCCACCGTAACCACATGTCAAGCGAAACATTGCTGTGTCGACGACATAACGTCAACACCGGCTGTCGCAGAAAACCACCGCTGGAGCTCTGTCTCGCGTAGGGTCGCAGCATTATTCTGAGCGATGGCCGTTTTGGGTGGATGTGACGCATTATTTTCCTGAACTTGTTATTTTTTGTTGTGTGTTCTTTCTTTGTGTCATGTTTACCGCAAATAAATTTATTTTCTTTCTTTCTGTGTTTCGGCGTGAAATATGCTTTTTATTTTTAACTTTAACCTGCCCCGGCTTTGCACAGGTAAAATTTACATGTGAAGATTGTATTCTTTCACGACACATTATGCAAAAAGTACTAGGCTTGCATAAATTCAAGATAGTGTTTAATTACCTAGTATTATTAAGTCCTTCTTTTTTGTGTATTTACATATTAAATAGCCTATGCCCATCTGGAATAATTTACCTTTCCAATCGTGAAATATTTTTTCAAATAGGAGCTGTGCTCGTATGTGGCGTTGTAGATGCCAACACAAAAGTACAGGCACATAAGAAATAATTTTAACTGGTTGATCTCAATACCCAGATGGTGTAGGACGGTTTTGCCTACGACTCATTAACTTTTCTCAAACGCACGTGTCTAGGCCTCGTTTACGGACCCGCTCTAAATTCAAACATTTGCCGTTGAATGAGAGCGTTTACGGAGAAGCGATTTTACACGCGTTTGCTTGTAATGCAGTCGGAGCCCGCGGATGGCATCGCCACGTAACACGCGACGTTTATCGCGGCGGGGCCCGCGGTCGGAACTCGCTGTGGGGCCCGCTGCGCCACCTGTCTGTAAACCGAAAAAAATTCTGACGCGTCGCGAGACAACACGCCGCATGCGACGCGCGACGCCCCGCGTCTCCCTAAACCAGGCCCAAACCTTTGGACCAAAGTCAATGCTAATAAATATAAAAACAATCGTGACCACTACATTACAGAAACTAAATAATTTTCATGATTGACGTAATAACAACGTTAAAATACCCTCAAATAAATAAAAATAACCACAAACTAACCGGTGGACATGAAAATATCACGATAGTTGTCATTTTTTTTATGAATCAATTCTTTGGTTAGTTAATAAATTCTATGTACTCACCTATGTGTATTTAAATATATAATATATTAACATGAATGACTATGTGTTTGTCAGTTTGCGTCGGAAAAACTAGAAAACCGCTCGAGTGAAGGTGATAATTTTTCAACGGTGTTGGGTTAAATCACCATTGACGGATGATGTGACCGTAAATCCCCTAACTCAAAGAGTCACCTTTCGTAGTTTTAAGTTGCAGAACTAATAAATTTTCCAAGCAGTTTTTGAAAAAAGTCAAACAAAAAATGGTAGAAGAAATATTTATAATAATAATAATAATAAATGACGAGAACCTCGTGAAAGCCGAGAAAGATAAACAAATCAAGTATCTTGACTTGGCTCGCGAGGTTGTCGACATGTGGGATGTGGACTCAGCAATCATTGTGCCGATAGTCGTATCAGCCAATGGCTTAATTGCCAAGAGCCTCGACCAACACCTAAGGAGACTCTCGTTGGGCAGCTGGATTAAGGGCTTGATTCAGAAAGCGGTACTCCTGGACACGGCTCGCATTGTTAGGAGGTCCCTTTCTCTGGAGCCCTGACCGCCGGTAGCTTGGACCCTGTTCCCGATACCGGTGGGGATACTATTTTTTTAATGTTTTTATATAATTTTATTCTAATATTTAAAAGTATAATTTATATGTAAATAATGAAATAAAGGAAATAATAAATTTATAATTAAATTGCTAGAAGTAAATCGGCTAGGTCACGGGTAACCTCCGTAAGGCGGCAGCACCAGGCAGGTGACATGTCGCCACGACACGAATATTGTTTATTTTTATAAATTTTCACACCTCCGCCATAACACCTCAGCCAAATATTTTTTCATAAATAATCTAAAGAGTGTCATAAATAATGTGATAAAAAAGTCTCGACTAATTAATAAAAACTTTTTACAAAAAAAAAACAACCGACTTCAAAAAAAAAACACAACAAAGTGAAAAATAACTTTAATTTCGGAAGTCGGTGTCTTTGGTTTTGAATTTTCGTTCTTTGTCACCGACTTCCGAAATTAAAGTTATTTTTCACTTTGTAGTGTTTTTTTTTGAAGCCGGTTGTTTTTTTTTTTGTAAAAAGTTTTTATTTTTCACTTTTTAGTTGTGGTACCTACCCCAAACAAATTCGAATACCACTACCTTTTTTTTTTTTTTTTTTTTTGGGTGGGAAATTATCAAATAACTTCTCCCGCTCTGGGTGGAGCGGGAGGGCGTGTCAGACTCTTACTGACTAAAACCCACCCGTGTTCCTTCCTATGCCATGTTGCCGGGGGCCACGATTTCCCTATCGGTTTTCTTCGAACCCCCGGCATTGGCATTGGCCCTAGCGGACCCCGTCAATTCTGCTGACATCTCTTTGAGGCGCGCGTGGAACACAACGCGCCGTCGACCCGGGCTTGGTCCTTATCGGACGGCGAGCTACCCATTGCTCACCGTCCGCAAGCCCGCGCCTACGGTGGCCGGAAATCTTCCTGCGATTCCCGACGCCCAGGGCGTCTCCTGCTGCGGCGGTTAGGGGCGCGAGGGCGCGAAATTTGCCTCTCCCTCACGCGCTCCGTCTCCTCCTTCGCGAGAATTACTGCTTCGCAGAAAGAGGTGACGGCCTCCCATTTCCTCTCGCTCCGTAGCATGGCCCTAATCAGGGCCGGACGCGAGAGATCACCGCCGCCGATCGCATCCACGAGGACACGGCGATGCCCTGCCCAAGCCGGGCAGACCTCCACCGTATGCTCCACCGTGTCCTCCGGGCGATCCACACAGTGACGACACCCGGGCGTTTCCTCCCGCTTTATCCTGAACAGGTACCTCCCGAAACAGCCGTGTCCGGTGAGTACCTGCGTCAGGCGGAAGGTGAGGACGCCGTGGCGCCTCTCTAGCCACTCCTCAAAGAGGGGTCTTATCGCCTCAATTGTGGCGTGCCCAGCGTTGGGTTGCGACAATCGCAGTCTCCATTCCGCCATGAGATCCCGCCGGAGCTCTGTCCGCTGTGCCGCGACTTCTTGCGGCATCGGAGTTAAGCCCCGGCGCTTCGCCTCCTCGCGCCACTCCCAAATGTGCGCGAGGACCTTTGCCTCCAGATCCCATGGCGGTACTCCGGCAAGGAGGCTCGCCGCCTCGCAGGAGATCGTGCGGTATCCGCGGGCCAGCCGGATGGCCATGACCCTTTGGGACGCGTTCAGCCGGCGGCCTGGCTGCCGCCTCAATGAAGGCGCCCACACCGGCGCCCCGTAAAGGGCCATGGACCGCACGATCCCCGCGTAGAGCCTCCGGCAGGAGGCGTTTGGACCTCCCAGATTGGGCAGGAGCCGCTTCAAGGCAGCCCCGGCCCGGTCCAGTCTGGGAGCCAAACGTCGGAAATGCTCCACGAAGTTCCACCGGCTATCGAGGACGAGTCCCAGATACTTCATCGTCGACTCGACGCCGATGTGAACCCCTCCCGCCAATACCTGGGAACCCGACGGTGGCGCACTACGAGGACCATAGAAACCCATGGCCTCGGACTTGTGCAGGGCCACCTCGAGTCCCAGCTGCCGGATTCTGTCGACGATTGTCGCAACCCCGCGTGTCGCTAAGTCGGCCGCCGCCTGGTACGACCTCCCCTGCGCCAGGACCAGCGTGTCGTCAGCGTAACAAACGACGCTGACGCCAGTAGGGAGGTCGGCGCGCAGCACCCAGTCGTATCCGATGTCCCACAGATGCGGCCCCAGGACCGATCCCTGTGGGACACCGCACGACATCTCTCGCCGGTTCCACTCTCCTTGGTGACCGGGGTAGATGACAGCCCTGTCTGTCAAATAGGCCTCGACCACACGACAGAGGTAGGTCGGCATCCGGTGATACCGAAGTGCCTCCCTGATGCAACTCCAGGGCAGGGTGTTAAAGGCATTGGCGATGTCTAGAGACACCGCCAAGACGACCCCACCCCGGGCCACAGCATCCCCCGTCGTGAGGGCCCGCACGCGCATGATGGCGTCCACCGTAGAGCGCCCCCTGCGGAAACCGAACTGGCTGTCCGCCAGATCCGGCCCCACTCGCACCAGCTGCCCGACGAGGCGGTCTGCAATGACTCTTTCAAAGAGCTTGCCCACCTCGTCGAGCAGCACAATGGGCCGATAGGCGGACGGAGAGTCCGCTGGGCGCCCCGGCTTCCTGATGAGGACCAGTTTCCCAGTCTTCCAGCAAAGTGGGAACTGGCCCCTCTCCATACATGCGCTTAGGAGCCCTCTCAGTCGAGGCCCGAGAGTCCCCATGGCCAGGACCCAGGCCCTTCCGGGTATGCCGTCGGGTCCTGGGGCGGTATTCCTCGCACTCATCCTGCGTACCGCCACTCTCATCTCTACCTCGGTCACCTCCGGAGCATCGTCGTCGTCGTCAGCGGTGTGGTCCGCATCGGGCACCGCAATGGGCGGAGCCATGGGCGGGGGCCTATGTTCCCCTCTTGAAGGGAACAGAGTGCTCACCACGTCCTCCATAAGCTGGGGCCGGAGACTCTGCGTCAGCGGGGGAGCCCATGGGCGGAGTTTTTCCCGCACCATCTTATATGGGCGTCCCCACGGGTCTCTGTTCAGAGTCTCCAGCATCTCCTCGCGGGCCAGTGCCCTGGCCCGCAGGATCTCCGCTTGGAGGGTGGTCTTCGCCGCTCTGTACCCCTCGTACAGCTCCGCCTGAATGGCTTCCGTATCCAGAGGACGGATACGGAGCCTGCGGTGCCTGGCGTACCGGCGTCGCGCAGCAACGCACGCCCTGCGTAGAGCTTCCAGCTCTTGCGACCACCAGTACACCTGGCGCGAAGCACGTCCAGGGTGGACTCGGGGCATTGCCACGTCACATATATTGGACATGGCCTCCCGGAACCACTCCGCCTCGTCATTAATGTCGGCAGGCCTGTCCGGTGATGACACCCAGGCCTGCACGATCGAGGCTTCCAGGAGGAGCTCCCGGTCCAGCTGCTTCAGCGCCCACCGCGGACCACTCGGGGCCTGTCGGACCGGCGCGCTCGAGGTCTGGGTGGAGACGTCAAACCGGATGTACCGGTGGTCGGAATAGGTCTCCACCTCCTCTATGACGCGCCAGTCGATTACACGCGGCGACAGAGCGGGGCTGGCGAACGAGATGTCCACCACTGATTCACCCCGCATCCGCACACACGTGGGGACAGAACCCCGGTTTAGGACGACCAGGCCTGTCTCCAGAGCCCAGTCCTCCACCATCCTGCCCCGTGTGTCCGTAAAGCGGGAACCCCAAGCCAGATTTTTGGCGTTGAAGTCCCCGAGGACGAACACGGGGAGGGAACCGAACCCGACGACGACGACTCTCAACTCCACAAGGGAGTTGTGGAACTCGGCGAGAGTTCGGTTCGGGGAGAAGTATACCCCTACCACGACAATCTCCCCGAACCGTGCTGCCACGCAACCCCGTCCTCTCTTGACAGACTCGAGGGACGGGGTACCAGCGGCGGCCGACGAAATGAGGGTCACTGAGCCGCTCAGGTCCTCCACCCAGTCATCCCTGGGCGGGACAAAGTACGGCTCAGCGACCACGGCGATGTTAATCGACCACTGCGCCATGCTCTGGAGCAACAGATCCTGAGCGGCGGCGCAGTGGTTGATGTTCGCCTGGAGGAGGCGTAATGGGGCCGTTATTGACACTCCATTTCGACCCCCTCCCTAGCCCCCTGTGAGGGCACCGCCGCGGCGGCAACGGCGGCGACGACGATAGTGGTGGATGCGGCAGCGGCGGCGGCACTAGTGGCGGCGGCTGCGGCGGTGACGGCGGTGGCGGAGGGGTTGCCCTTGCCTCTGGCTTTGGCGGGTGGAGCGCAGGCCTTGCTCCCAGCCCGGTGATCGGCCGGCTTGCCAGCCGCCGCACATACGACGCAGTGCGGCGCGGCGTTGCACGAGCCGGCCTTATGACCGGGCTGACCACAACGGAAGCAGTGGTCGCTGCGGTCCACCTCCGAGGTGCACTTCGCTCCCACGTGGTCGCCCACACGGCAGCGGAAGCACCTCATAGGTCGGGGCTCCAGCAGTTTGACCTGCGCGGAGACCCAACCCACCAGAAGCCTTCGGCCCTCCCCGGCTATAAGCTTGGCCGCCGACACGGGGCAGCTCACCGTTACGGCTCGCATCCCCGTGGAGTCAGGGTGGATGGTGCCTGCCCTCACCTCCTCGGCAGAGCACCCCCCAGTCCTGGCGACCGCGGCCACCACCTTTTCCGCCGTCACGCAGTCGTCCAGGCCCCGGATGCGCAAGTCAGCGCGTTTGGTGGGCCTGGACACTCGGGCCTCCTCCGGATTGAGGGTCGCCCTGAGCCTATTGGCCAGAGCGTCCGCTGCCGGGCCGCTGTTCGCACCGGGGATCTCCAGCATCCTGGCCCCGGTCGCGGTGATCTTTAGCCTGACCCCATTGGCAGTCTCCTTTAAATCAACCGCCGCATCCACCTTGGCGAGCACGTGCTGATAGGACACGCCCTTCTTTTCCGCTTCCGGCTGTAGTGTAATCACTACAGCTGCGGATTTCGGGGCGCGGAGCCTATCTGCGACGCTTCGCTCCTTGCGCCGCTGCCGCCTCGCCTTTCTCTTGGCCGCCCTTGCCGTCTTGCCAGCCTTCTTCTTCTCTCCGGCTACTTGCCATCCGGCATCGGCCGGAGGAGATTCAGAAGGTGGTGGGGGCGGCCGTTTCGCCGCCTTAGCCGAGGCCCCCGCAGCCTTGGCCGGGGCCCTTGCCGCCCTGGCTGGAGCAGCCGCCGCTTTCGCTTTCGCCGGGGCCCCTGACGCCTTGGCCAGGGCCTCCACCGCCTTGGCTGGGGCCCTCGCCGCCTGTGTAGCCACCCCACCTTTGGTCGGCCCCGACGAGGCTGGTCCGGCTGTGGCAGCTGCGGTGGCGGCGTATGACGCCGCCTTTCGCTGGCCCGAGGCCGGCTGGCTTGCCGCCAATGGGGGGCGCAGGACTATGGCCTCCAAGGTGGCAAACTTGCCCCGTAGAGCAGCCATTTCCTGCCGCACCAGATTTAGGATCCGGTCCTCAGCAGTCACGGGCTGTCCCTGCCCATGCTGCTCCCCCTCCTGCGGCACCTCTCGGGGGCCGGCTCGTCGGAGCCCAGCCAAGTCCGCTCGGAGCTCCGCATTCTCCTTTTGGAGATGCTCCATGGCGGCTGTCAAGCGGGCGATCTCCGCCCGCATTTCAGACATACCGTCCGACGGAGGCCCGGGTTGAAGGGCCTCCACTGCCGCCATGATAGAGGCAGTAGCCACGGAGATGGCCTTGCCTCTAGAAGACTTCGTCTTCTTAAAGGCCACCTCGCTGATCGCGGCCGCTACCTCCTCCGCGAACTTGGCCGCTCGCTCCGAATTTGAGCCGCCAACGGCGTCCGGCTTACCACCACGGTGGTCCGGCTTGTTTTTGGCCCGCTCCCGGAGCGGACGGGCCATTTCAGCAACCTGTTCGGTGGCGACCACCCCACTCTGTGCACTCTTCGCGGCGTCAGGCCGCATCTTCGTGCCCACCAGTGAGGCGGCAACCACCACTTCCGACTCCTCTGTTGAGGCCTCGGATGACGAGACCCCGGGGTCGCTCTCCGCACTTATTATCGGGGTATCAGGCCGTTTGAGGCGACCCCGATTGCCCCGCCCCGGCCTCGAAGCGGAAGCTGCTCCCGCTACCGCTCGTCCTCGGCCTCTCCTCACCGTCGGCACCTTCGCGATCGGGAGGCTTTCCTCGCTCGAGGATTGCCCCGCCGATCCTGTGCGCTCCGACCCGCGCGACCGTTTGCCCCAAAATTTGGATTTGGGGCCCCCGCTTTTAATGTCCTGGTCGGACATACTTTGGTCCCCTGAGGGACTGGAGCCTCCTCGGCTCTTGTTGCCGTCGCCGGCAAGCGGTAACTTCTCCGCCAGTACTATTGGCACGTCATCGTTTTGATTTTTGTTTTTTAATTTCATTTCCATTTCTGTTCCCACGAGTAGTTAGGATATAAACGTCCACCTAGGCAGAGCCTTTTACCTAGGTAAGCCTATATACTGTAGAGGTCGGCAGGTATCTACAGGGGAAGCGCTAACGACTGGTCCCCCACCAGCCACTCATCCTCTCGCCGCGCTTCAAAACTTAGGATTAGGTGGTTTTTTATCTTAGAGGTGTCCTTCCTCTGGGCCGGGCGGTTAAGCCAAGCCCCCGGCGGCGGCATTAAACATGCCTCCGTTCGCTGTCCAGATAACCTGGCTCAGCGAACCCGCCGAAAGTTCTCCCTCAAGATCGCTCTTGAGGGAGAAACGACAGCCGCTTTGGTGCGCCTGCACCGCAGCGGCTGGGTCACGTCCAATGTCAATCGACTAACGTCGATCGATCAGGAGCGACCCGCCTCCCTCGTTCCTCCACTGTGCCCTCTGCAAATCAGAGGGACACGCGGAAGAACGTCGAGGAGCATGCTGCTCCCCCGCCCGCAGAAATTAGCCACAAACAATACCCTCTCCGAAAAACTCCCAAACCTTTTCCGAAGAGTATATTGTTCATGCCCAGGGTGCACCGGCCTGACAACTGCTCTTCCCCCCGAACGTATCCATAAGGGACCAGCAGGTATCAGGCACACGTGGAGGTTTTTAGTATGTAGATGATATGATAACTTCTTGTCACTGTCACTACCTGCTATGTAAATAACAGTGACAAGAAGTTATCATATCATCTACATACTAAGTGGGAAAAAATACGTATAATTGAAGCTAACTCAAAAACTACCCAATCAAAGTTAATAAAATTTATATGGGACCACCTCTGAAGTATGATCTACCAAACAAAAAAAGAATCATCAAAATCTATTCATAATTGGCGGAGTAATCGCGTAACAAACATACAAAAAAAAAAAAAAAAACATACAGACGAATTGAGAACCTCCTCCTTTTGGAAGTCGGTTAAAAAGTTATGCAACAGCGTGAAATTTCGCGGGGTTTTTGGTAATGCACAAAAAATGCACATTATTCGGTCATTTCTTTATTTGTATTCGCATATAAGCTGTCGGAAAATTTGTATTTATAGCAGTGAATTTGATATTTTGAGTATGCACATATTTTAATTTTTTTCCGGGGCGTTTATTACTACCCATTAAAAAAACACCTCCACTATGTGCATACACGCTCACACGCACACATTTACAATCAAACTACACCTCACTAAGAGCACACATGTTTACGAAACCGGCTTCACGTCACTGTTGACAGCGCTGTCTTGTTTTTTATTCGGTCCGAGGATAGAAATTAGCCTGACAGACTAAAATGGTCCTAAGTTCCGTTTTTAATTTTGTACGGAACTCTAAAATAACAAAAAGCTGATAACGTCCCTTTTGTGAGTTTTTGAAGTAAAAACCGGCCAAGTGCGTGTCGGACTACGCACAATGAAGGGTTCCGTAGTTGAGATGAATTTATTTATCCCAAGAACAAACTTAACATTGTAGTTGAAAAACATGTTCTCCCATACATTCCAACTGCAAATCGTCGCTCGGCATCCAATACCGCGAATGTGACATTTTTACGTTTTTCTTTTTTAAATTGCTGGATCACTTATTTGAACGTGTAAAATGAAATAAAACAAAAATCTGATTTCTCGGAAACGGCTCCAAGAATTTTTATTAAATTTAGTATGCAAAGAGTTTCGGGAGCGATAAATCGATCTAACTAGGTTTAATTTTTAGAAACGTCGATAAAAAAATAAAAAAATGGTAATCCAGATATTTTTCTCCTCCACATTTTTTTACGAGCAAAATCAAAATACTGAAAAGTGAATTTACAACGAGAACATTTTCGAGCGATGATTTTATACGATTTCAAATGTCGACTAAAACCAGAAGAATCGTTTGAAAGACTTCGAATGACGTTCATAGAAAAAAGCCCTGCTAAAGCGACTGTTTTTCGCTGGTTCAACGAATTTATGCATGGTCGAGTAATTTTGGCGGACGAATAAAGAAGTGGCCGCCCTATGACGGCTGTTACATAACAAAACGTGCTGGCTGTGAAAATTTTAATTCAAAAGAATAGGCGAATTACATATATGAAGAGGTTCAGCATATACTGCAGATTGGATCGAGAAATGTGCATGAAATTCTACAGGGGCATCTTCGGGTAAGGAAATAGTTTCACGCTGGTACCGCAAAATCTAACGCAGGCTCAGAAGGAGGTTCAGATAGAATGGTGCCGAGACATGATAGCAAAATTTGAAGCAGGCTCGTCTCGGCGCGTTGATATCATTACGGGTCGCGTTGAATCATGGATTTATCAGTATGATCCAGAAACAAAGCGTCAGTCGACCATGTGGCTGTTTCAAAATGTACCAACGCCTACCAAAATGAAGCGAGCCAAAAGTGCAGGCAAAATTTTGATCGCAAGTTTTTTTTTTTTGACGGGTTATCTGGTGTCAGTACCCTTACGAGATCAAAGGAGCATTAATGCTGAACGGTAGGGATCCCTTCTTTTTGCACAATATTCTTTTTCCTAATATACTTTGGCATAACGATTTTGGTATAATTTGTTTTGCCATAATAATACTTTGCCATATTTTTTTGGCATACAGTTAATGTTGGCATAATTTATCCTGAAGGCTAATTTGTTTTGGCATAAATTTAATTCGCATAACGTTACAAGGCCTAATGACTATTAGCATAATAATATTTAGGCATTCAATTAATAGAAATAACGGAAACAAATTTGAGTTGTTTTTACGTATTTATTTTATTTAGATTTTCATGCAAATGATTTCCATTTTTAAAACTAAATTAAAATTAAAGTATTGTCTTAAAAAATCATTATGTTGTGCTATAAAAGTTAATGACAGAACCGAATCGCTACAAAATCCACGTAGTCTAGTCTGCCCTACCCCTAGAGTGTAATTTAAAATCGCGTAGGCGCGAAATTATGCGTAAAAAATTATGCGTAAGCTGTTATGCGTAAATAATATAATTAGGACAAACAAAAGTATGCCAAGTTATATTAGGTCTTAAAATTGTGTGCAAATGGATAGGAACCTGAATGGTATGTTACCAAATGTTTGCCAGAAGTTTTTACTGCTGCAAGCAGCAAGCGACCGAACACCGGCCTCCGTGGGCTACTGCTTCACCACGACAACGCGCTGGCTCACTCGGTGCTCAAAACAAGGGACTTTCTGGACAGCACACCGGTCAAATTTATAGGTCATCCTCATTACAGTCCCGATTTGGCTCCGGGCGACTTTTTCTTGTTCCCCAAAATAAAAAAAATCAATTAAAAGGAAAACAGTTTTCATCACCGAAAGATGCACTGGCTGCATTTGAGGAGATTGAAGAGGTGTCTGATGCGGACTGGAAAATGTGTTATGAAAATTTGTTTAGACGTATGAAACTGTGTAGGTATAGACGCCAATGGAGAGTTCTTTGAAAAGATATAATAAAAAAAGTTATAACCTGTAGTATATTTTTTCTAGTATCGCAAAACTTTCTAAGTACACGTAATCTAGTTTTAATTTATTTCACCCCGTGGGAGATGGCACAGTAGTGATTGATGTACATGCAATCCAGCCTGCAAGCGATCATTTTTAGGATATTGTTGGGGCTGGCCCGCACTCTGCGCACCGGGGATGCACATCTCAGTCGCATCGTTGCGTAAAAGCAATTAATATGTGCGTCCGCGACCATTCCCGATGCGCTACAAAAACGGGGTAGCCCCACCAATACCCTGAAAGCGTGGTTGTATTGGACACGAAGGGCGTTACACGACGTTTGGATATATCTAGCCCACAGGCTGCACATGTAAAACGTTCTACAATAAGCTCGAAACATAGTAATTTTGACTTTTTAAGTGAGCAGCGTGCAAACCTGCAAGCCAGCATGTTCACTCTTACCGACAACGCCCTTCGTATTATTTACACACATTTATATAGCAACCCACTCTGGTGCCGCTGAGCCAATCAGCTCGTTTACCTACAAGTTGAAAAGCGTGGGTGAGCTCAACCCTCCCTGCCTCACCCCACATTCCAACCTGTATGGCCTGGAAAAAGTTCCAACCTGTATGGCCTGGAAAAAGTTCCAGCCCATCGTACACTATTGATCTGGTTACCATACCAATATTTAAAGATGTTTATAAGCTCCGTTGGCAACCTATCCAGAAGGATAGGTTGCCAACGGAGCTTACCATCTTTCTCCACAATACGTCATAAGCAACCAGATCAAAAGCCTTGATTAAATCGAGGAAGCCAGCATAAATCGGCGTCCCACGCTGTGTATAGTATGTTACAGTATGCTTAAGACACAACACTGCACTTTCTGTTGACAAACCACGCCGAAACCCGAATTGGTTGTCATGAACATTTACAGTTTTATTTAGTTGTGTATTAAGCAGTCAAACACTTTTGATATTATAGTAACTAGAGAGATCGGCCTATTGGATGCCGAGCGACGAATTGTAAGTTTATACTCACAATATTGAGAGATTTACCAGGTTATTTTAAGACCATAGACTTCTTATAAGTTTTCCTGTAATCTATGAGTAAAGAGCCATACTATGTATTTTTTTCAAAATTTTTGGTCCAGTAGTTTCGTAGATAAGGGGGGGGGAATGGTCAATTTTTATTGAATTTCGTAAATATCTTTAAAACTGTTTATTTTAAAATTATATAAAAAATATTTTTAAGATTCTCGCAACAAGCCCTTTCATTTGATATGTCACACGGTACTGCTAGCAAGACTTTTTTTTTAAATTTTCTTGTTTGACCCCCAAAAGTGACCCCTATATTCAAAATTCATCTATTAACGTTACATATTCGTGTTTGGGTCACAGAAATACATATGTGTACCAAATTTCAACTTAATCGGTCCATTCGTTTCGGAGTAAATTGGCTGTGACAGACGGACAGACAGACAGACAGACAGACAGACAGACAGACAGACAGACCGACAGACAGACACACGAGTGATCCTATAAGGGTTCCGTTTTTTCCTTTTGAGGTACGGAACCCTAAAAACATTCAATTTATTGTATGTCTGTATTATTATACCGTCATTTTGTTTATTACAAAAAATCTAAAACCCACATAATGAGCCATTTTATTTTTCTATTAAACCAACAACAAAAAACAATTGTTTTTATTTTGTGTAAAAAGTTTCATTAAATGTAATAGCAATTTGATTGCATCGTTTTTAGGGTTCCGTAGTAAACAAGGAACCCTTATAATTTCATCATGTCCGTCTGTCTGTCTGTCCGCAGTCTAGCTCCGAGACCCTTAGTACCTACTAGAAAGCTGTAATTTGGTATAAATATGCATATTAATTACGCCGACAAAGTGGCAAAACAAAATTATTCAAATTCAAATTCAAATTTATTTATTTTGGGACAACTAGATCCAAAGGTTAGTATACAAAGGAAAATAATAAAGCTTCCGAAAAACAAATTAACTTCCGACGATCTGTGGTTGACTGTAATACGATGTGTTAAAATGAATTACTTACCGAAAAATTATTACAAAATTAATCGACAAAAAATGTTGTATTTAAAAAACAAACATGAGCTTATTCAAAATACAATTCTACGAAAAATAATCTGTACTTTCAAATAATAAACTAAATTTCCGAAAAAAATACTAAGTTTCAGAAAACGTATGTTCTGCTAAAATAATACGTTCGTTCATGTTTTTGTTTACGTTTTGCTTTGAAAGGTAGGTTAGGTTAGGTTAGAACTGTGAAACCACAAAACGCACGAGCCGAGCGAGCGTAGCGAGCGGTGCCGCGGTAGCGGCCGGCGAGTGCCAGGGTCCGTTTCGGCACAAGAGAATGTAAAACACCACATTTCCAAAACATTACATTCTCTTGTACCTAAACGAACCTGGTCTTTGTTTGCGCCACAGTTTATAAAATGTGTAAGGTTAATTCTAAATTTATAATAGGTGAGTTACGATAAAAATGACTAAATGAATATTACGTCAGCAAATGCTGTATTGATTTTACAGAATTTTCAGTATTTTATTCGGTCGTTTCTTTAATTGTATTCGCTTAAAAGTTGTCGGAAAATTAGTATATTAAGCAGTCAATTTCATATTTTGAGAATGCTCATATTCTGATTTTTTTTCGGAGGTTTTATTACTATCCGTATACAAACTTAGAAACTATTGTTAGTACTTAAATACAATTACAAAGGACAACACTCATTACATACATTCTATACACAAATGCCCCTGTGCTGAGACATTCCGCCCCGTCTAGATAACCAATAGGGAGATATTGTACCTCCCTAGAGATCATCAGACTAAAGAAATGCCTCAACACAGGTGCACGTACATCTTCAGCTATAGTTTTCAGGATGGAAAACATTTTTTTTTTAGGGTACCTACTTAAAATTATTAAAATTATGGAAAACATTTTTTTTTAGGGTACTTCTCCTACACGTAAAGTGGTGAGGTTTTTTTTTTTAACCCTTGGTGTGGGATATCCTTGGAAAGGTCCTTTAAAACATTGTGAGTTTGTGAAAACCATTTTTGGATTCAAGGATCCATTTGCGAAATATTAAGCTATAAAGTGCTAATTTTTGTTAGAGTCACTTTACAATATTTTGCTGGTCATTTTTCATACATCCTACATACAAATCTAAATAAAAACACACCAAGGGATAGAAAAAAAAAACATCCCCACTTTACGTGTAGGGGAGGTACCCTAAAATAAAATATTTTTCATAATTTTATTTTACTACTTTGTCGGCATGATTAATATGTATACCTATGCCAAATTACAGCTTTCTAGTACTAAGGGTCTCGGAGCTAGACCGCGGACAGACAGACAGACAGACGGACATGACGAAACTATAAGGGTTCCTTGTTTACTACGGAACCCTAAAAAGGAGCATCTAAAACTAACAAATTTTTTCGAATTACCGAAAGGAAAAAAATAATAAAAGACCTGTGCGAGGCCAAAAAGGCACCTATCTCAGTATAGACTGCGATATTTAAAAAATAAAACTGCAGCGCTGGTTTTTTGATAGGCCCCGCTGTGATGCCACAGACACATAGAGAAGTATAGAAGAAGAAAAATCATGGTTTATGTGAGGGCTGTGAGGCACTAATGTCTTATTTTGTCATGGGGCGGACAGCACGCATCGCAGATTTATGATGAATAGATTGACGTAGATAACCAAAAAAAAATGTTTTCAACAAGAAATTATTTATGTAACAAAAACTGACAATACTCGTGGATTATGTCGAAAAACACCAATTATATTAATTTATTAGGAAAAACTGTTTTTAGGGTTTCGTACCAAAAGGGTCCCAAATTAACCTATTTCTGTTGAGTTGAGCTCTTTGAGTTCTGAGTTGAGCTCCACGATTACTGACAAATGCTTGCACTGACTGGACAGGTCCACTCAAATCTGTGTGGTTCCTTCCTCAAAGAACATTTCAGACACCAATCTACATGGTCCTCATATGGCCTGACCAAGATTATGTCTGGACTTTAAAAGAAACTGCGACCTCTGAGTTTGTTTCGTCTAGCTTATTTTTAATATTTTTTTTAATATGACGTGTATAAGTGATTCCGATGTCCTATTTACAGAATAAAACAATTTCATTTCATTTCATATTACTAAGGCTCCGCAGTCCGTCCGTCGGTAACAGGGCTATAACTTTTGAACCTTATTAGCTAGACACTTGAAATTTTCACAGAATATGTAGTGTGTACCACTATGACCGCTATTATAAAAATAAAATAAAGTTAAAATTTAAGGGGGTCCCCCCATGCAAGAAACGTGTTTTTACCGATTTTTTTTTACAAAAAAAAAATGATGTGTTAAATTAATATTATACGGTGGTATGGAACCCTTCGTGTGCGAGTCCGACTCGCAGTTGGCAGCTTTTTTTTTCTTTCTTCAAACGTCGAAAACAAATGACGCGGAATCGATGGGACTTTAAATATTTGAAGGTTATCAACATATTTAAAGGGCTAGGAAGTAGAAGTTTAGCTAAATTATATACTTTATGATGATCAAAGGGCAAGTGCTAAAGGGCAAGCTTAGCAATTTAAAAATAGCTAACTATGTATGTACCTATTTCTCGTTTCACGAAATATTCACGACCATTTTTCTGATTGGCGAATTTGAACAGGCCTCGGGTTCAACAATATTTTTACCAAATAAGGTATCAAATATTTCCAGTGGAGTGCACCGACGCATTCTGCATGCATTTGGTGTCTCAGGGTAACAAACAATCGCCCGGATGTCACCATGGTGTCTCAGGGTAACAAACAATCGCCCGGGTGTCACGGTGAAACATACGGTGGAGGTCTGCCCGGCTTGGGCGGAGCACCACCGAGCCATGTCCACGTGGAGGAGATTGGCGGTGGTGATCTCTCGCAACCGGCCCTGGTCCAGGCCATCATGGCACGGAGCGAGAGGGCATGGGAGGCCGTCACCTCCTTCTGCGAAACAGTAATGCTCGCGAAGGAGGAGGCGAAACGCGTGAGGGAGAAACAAATTTCGCGCCCTCACGCCCCTAACCGCAGGCCAATTCCCGGCCACCCTATGTGCGGGCTTGTGGACGATGAGCAGTGGGTAGCTCGCCGTCCGATAAGGACCAGGCCGGAGTCGACGGCGCGTTGTGTTCCACGCGCGCCTCAAAGAGATGTCAGCAGAATTGACGGGGCCCCAACATGGCAACTGAAGAAACACGGGTGGGTTTTAGTCAGTAAGAGTCTGATACGCCCTTCCGATCCGGGAGAAGTTATACGATAATTTTCCAACCAAAAAAAAAAGGGTAACAGACAATCCCACACAAATATACTTGATTGGGTCTTTGGTCCTCTAGTGCAACAAACCTATTTTGGTGTAAAAATTCACTTAACAAGACCGAGAGTCACTTGTACTCCCTCAAATGTGATAATTTTTTTGCACTGGATCATACCTACTGAAGGTCAAAATTCTTTTTTTTTTCACAAGCACAAGTTTTAATGTTATAACTTTACTTAAAATACCCCACATCTTCTGTACTGTTGCAAGCACAACGTTTTGCGTGCGTTACATTGAACACTACCGCAAACAGCGATTTTTCACACCAAAAATGAAATCATTTCCCAGCAATAGAAATGATGATAGGATAAAAAAAAAAGTGTCCGTCAGTCACATAATAAAAAATACTAGACATGTATTTTTTTCTTTATCATATTAATAAAAAATGACTTGACTGTTTACCTGAAAGACAAATTAAATTTCAAGTCATCGTCCATAATTATTATTTATGTGCAATAGTCCTAAGTTAATGCGTAGATTATTATACATTTATTTGCTCTCGTGCATTGTCGGTTTTTGTACATGATTCTCAAGGCACTGCAGAACTGCTGGAGGTGGTGTTGCTGTGCTGTGACGAGACTTTTTACACTCTGTATACTGGCATCCCATAACATGTACAAAGAGTGCCATCCACGAAGACGCGCCCCACTCCGCTCTGCTCCGTACTAAAGTACTGCTTACAATTAATTGATTCAGGCGTGACCTTGCGGAAATCCATTATAAAATACAATAGACGTGGATATATTTAGTAACCTGTTCCGCTTAGCTATTTCTAAAGAGCCATAAAAAAAAAGTCCTGAAATAAATCGCCACGAGTTTCACCTCTCAACGAGGCATCCTCAGGATGACGATTGACTTATCGCGACTTGTTGCCACACCGAGCGCTGAACGCAGACTGACAACTGCACTGCTTACAGTACAGTAATCGCGGAGTGGGGTGCGTCTGCATCCGGATGGCACTATCTGCACGTGACAATTACGTCCGCTAACTCAGGGTTGCTTGACGGTAGATCAGTTTTCCAATTTAATATGTCTGATCAGCCATGACCACGGTCATAAGAGAATAATTCGGAACAGGCAGCAAATGATTCGAGACACAGTGATGCCTCTCAGTCATCCGTGACTTGACCTTACCTTATAAATCTATTGTCGAATCTTATATCATGTATCAACTTGATTATGATTGGTTGCATATATTTTGGCCAACCACCAATACATATTTATTTACTGCATAGACAATAGACGAATGTGTGCCGAAGCCACGTATGTTTTGCTCGCTAAAAAGTTATCGCGCTAATGCGGTGGTCACATTAGCGGCTTCATAATTTTGACGAATTATCGTGCAATAAAAAAAGAAGTTTATTTCGGAACACAAGACTAAGTAAAAGTAAAACGATGATAGCTGCAAAAGTATAAACTGTAGCGCAGCTAACAACGCCCTTCTCCAGCTACAGAATGGAATGATGTTCCATGCAAAAAGTGCTTAATAGGTAATTAAGTTAATTTTGTTAATATAGATTTAGTTAATTAGTAATAAAAACAAAAAAATTGATAAAAGTAACATTTGATTTGGGATGTATTTTGACGTTGAGTTAATGTGGTGAGTGTAGGGAGAATGGGTGTGTGTGGGTGATTATTATGAGATGTGCGAGGGGTGTTTGTGGCATGTGTGTTGTGTGTGGTTTTGTTGAGTGTGTGAGGGACTGATGAGTATTTTACACTTCCACGAGTTTCTCTGTTTCATCATAATAATCCAAGATGGCTCTCCATTATTTCGACAGCAGTCGCAGTCCGGAAACAACAGTCGAAATGACTAACGCTAGTCCGACCACGCGCCGCGCTTTTTATGTACCGCCACCCGGGCAATAAGTGCTACTAGACTATCGCGACGATAACCGATAATGGTTGGTCACATCTAGGGTTACCATTTAGAAAGCCTTTTTTTTTTTTTTGGCTGTGAAATTATCAAATAACTTCTCCCGCTCTGGGTGGAGCGGGAGGGCGTGTCAGACTCTTACTGACTAAAACCCACCCGTATTCCTTCGGTTTCCTGTTGCCGGGGGCCGCGATGTCCCTATCGGTTTTCTTCGAACCCCCCCCGGCAGGCATTGGCCCTTGGCGGACCCCGTCAATTCTGCTGACACAACACAACGCGCCGTCGACCCGGGCTTGGTCCTTACCGGACGGCGAGCTACCCATTGCTCACCGTCCGCAAGCCCGCGCCTGCGGTGGCCGGAAATCGGCTCGCGATTCCCGCCCCGGGCGTCTCCTCCTGCGGCGGTTAGGGGCGTGAGGGCGCGAAATTTGCCTCTCCCTCACGCGTTCCGCCTCCTCCTTCGCGAGCATTACCGCTTCGCAGAAGGAGGTGACGGCCTGCCATTTCCTCTCGCTCCGTACCATGGCCTGAACCAGGGCCGGACGCGAGAGATCACCGCCGCCGATCGCCTCTACGAGCACACGGCGTTGCTCCGCTCAAGCCGGGCAGACCTCCACCGTATGCTCCACCGTGTCCTCAGGCCGATCCACACAATGGTGACACCCGGGTGTTTCCTCCCGCCTTATCCTAAACAGGAACCTCCCGAAGCAGCCGTGTCCGGTGAGGACCTGCGTCAGGCGGAAGGTGAGGACGCCGTGGCGTCTCTCAAGCCACTCCTCAAAGAGGGGTCTTATCGCCGCAATTGTGGCGTGCCCAGCACGGGGTTGCGACAATCGCACTCTCTATGACGCCATGAGATCCCGCCGGAGCTCTGTCCGCTGTGCCGCGATTTCTTGCGGCATCGGAGTTAAGCCCCGGCGTTTCGCCTCCTCGCGCCACTCCCAAATGTGCGCCGCAAATAGGGCTGTCAGTTTCTTTTTAAACATTTGGATTGGGTAATTTTTTAAAATATTTGGTATTTTGGTAAAGCCTGACATTTCAATAAAAGTCCGGATATTTTAGTCACAAAATCCAATTATCTCGTTGATTGTTATAGAAGATTTATATTTTGTTTTTAGATAGTTAATAAATATTAAAGACTTATTTGGTATAAGTTTTATTACTCGTATTCCATCTAAGCCAAAAAAAACGGGCAAATTAAAGAGCCGGACAAAAGTCTAGAAGTCCGGATATGTAAGGACAAATCCGGACGGATGGTAACCCTAGACACATCTGCGTGTATCGTATCACTGTACGAAGCTTCGTCACGGTAGACGCAGATGCGGCCCCAGCATAATAATATTTCACAGCAGATTGAAAGATGGTCAGTCGGAGTAAACATGCGATGTATTTTGTTCTGTACCTTATCGCTTAGCTGACGACTGACGAAATACGAGGTTTGCCGAGGGACATTAAGAACATATTTATACTGTAACATCGTGTCGTTGTCAGATTTTAAACCTGCAAATTAGATAAAAAAATCCGCAAATCTCCAAACCATCACGAATTATTTACCAACCACAAAAAGCCGGTCTTTAACATAAAGTAATATGTAGGCCTCACAATTCAAATACTTACGTCTATTTACGTCAAACTATTTACTAGCTACAATATTTCCTTGACACTAACAAATGTAGTGTTTAATATTGAACTAACATAGATTTAAACTTGACACAGAATCACATTATCTCCGTCTCTGTCAACTGTGTTGGGGTCGGCTTCCAGTCTAAGGCCTGTATATTGGAGCGAAGAGAGAAGACAGGAGAGGAGCGGAGTTGTGCCAATATTAACCAATAGAAGTGTTTTGATTCTCCCTCCCATTTCTTCTCCGCTCAAGTGTCAACTTGAGCGGAGAAGAAATGGGAGGTTGTTCAGCTGTTTTCGGTTAGGCTGCCTGTCAAGGCAGCCTAACCGAAAACAGCTGAATACCAATATTTTACGTGGAGCGACTGCCTATCTAACCTCCACAACCCCATTTAAGTCAAAGTCAAATAATTTATTTCAGTTAGGCACATAAAAGGCACTTTTGAACGGTCAAAATTTACAAAAAATAGAATTGATTCTAGTCGCCCCTTCCAAAAGGTAGATTTCGTATGGAGAAGAATGGGCAAGAAACTCCACCGTTACTCTTTTAAAATGTTTTACAATATTTTGCATACATTAATTAAATAATTATGCATTTTTACAAAACCCCCCTTATATATTGTTATAAAACCCCCCTTGGCCCTTTTGGGCTTCTGACGACCCGTAACGACTGTCAAAGATCTACGAATGACAGCCAGGACCAACAGCTTAACGTGCTTTCCGAGGCACGGAGGGGTCTCGATATGTGGTTGGTCGCCCATCCACGAACCGACCGCGGCAAGAGTAGCTTAACCTTCGATCAACCAATGCGACTATTATTACTATTTATTATTTAACTCCGTCTTTTTCATGGCAGAAAAAGAAACACGACGAATGCCAGTATTATGTATGCATCTGGTTACATAACGATCTTGGTTTTAGAGAAAATTGCTCGACAAATATTGACACACGATTTGTCAATGGAATGACGACATTATCCGGTAGTGTGGTTGTAAGGTTACAATGAATCTGTATTTTTTAACCGACTTCCAAAAGGAGGAGGTTCTCAATTCAACTGTATGTTGTTTTTTTTTTTTTGTATGTTTGTTACGCGATAACTCGGCCAATTATGAATTGATTTTAATGATTCTTTTTTTGTTTGGTAGGTCATACTTCAGAGGTGGTCCCATATACATTTTAATAACTTTGCTTGGGTAGTTTTTGAATTAGCTTCAATAATTCGTATTTTTTCCCACTTAGTATGTGGATGATATGTTAAGTTCCTCTCACTGTTATTTACATAGCAAGTAGTGGTATTCGAATTTGTGTGGGGTAAATACCACAACTAAAAAGTGAAATAAAAAAAAAAATACAAAAAAAAACAACCGACTTCCAAAAAAAAACCCTACAAAGTGAAAAATTACTTTAATTTCGGAAGTCGGTGGCAAAAAACGAAAATTCAAAACCAAAGATACCGACTTCCGAAATTAAAGTTATTTTTCAGAAGCCCGAAAGTCTGACAACCAGTCTTACCAAGGGTTATCGTATTACCCTGTAACTGTGTTGTGGAGGTCAGATAGGCAGTCGCTCCATGTAAAATACTGGTATTCAGCTGCATCTGGATAGACCGGAAGCCGACCCTAACATAGTTGGAAAAAGGTTAGGTAGATGATGAATTACCTTATATCATTTATACAGGGTGTCAGGGACATCGACGCGAAACTGTTACCATGGATTCAGTACATGATTCTGAACCCCCCTGCATTTAAATTTTTTAGACAGTTATTTAAAAAAATAAATATGATGAGCAGTTTGAATCCTTTACTATTAAACGAGCAATATTTGTATATATATTTATTTGTTTGTATACAGATTTCTACTCACTTTCTCGAAATCGGCTCTAACGAATTCGATGAAAATTGCAATATAGGGGTTTACGGGGGCGAAAAATCGATCTAGCTAGGTCTCATATCTGGGAAAATTCGTTTTCATTCCTCATACTCGGAAAGTAGTGTTTGTTTGATCCAAGTAGCGGGTGGAAGACGCTGATCCCCACCCTCGGGCGGGAAAGACTCATAGTAATTGCTTCCCTCTCTAGGGCGGGAATGAATTTTAAAAATAGAACTAAATTTGGTTAGGTAGTCGGCTACGAAAAAATTTACTAAGGGGGTATTACACTGTCGACTCTGTGGTCATGGATCTATGATCGAAGATAAATACTGGAATTTTAAAATAGACATTTATTACACTATCATATTATATCCTATACCTATCTACGAAGCTCACAAATTACCCATGTTATGTCTATTTTACAATTTAGTCATGTCTTTGATCATGGATCTGTGATCGTAGATATGATGGTGTACCCCCCTTATAGAAAAATGATTAAAAAGGCTCGCCCCCTATTACATGGGACATAAAACATAACTGGCGAAATGTGGGTGTACCTGTTACAGGGACACCTCTGCCCAACCCTTCGGGGAAACAAGGCGTGATGTTATGTGTTATGTGTAAAAAAAAAATGCAGCAGTCATGTCATTGTATAAACAGCCAGTGTGATTTAAAAAATACCTAAGCGGGACGGCCCGCGGCGGTGACGCGGTGTGTTCCATATTTAAAATTAAAAAAAGACTAATAGATACTAGAATACTCGTGTTATTATTATCAATTAATATTTTAGAAAAATTATAACTTTTTACTTTTCTTAAATTCGAAATGAAAAGTAGAGTGTTTAACTCGGGTGAAAGTCATCAATTCCTTTCGACCCTTGTATAACAATCTACTATTTCTCTATTTTCACAGCCTCGGGAATGTGATACAACGTTGGTATACCTGGACGATTTGTTTATCTATTTTCACCCGAGCAGAGCTCGGTCCTCCAGGTACTATTACTAAGATGCGTTCTCTTCACCTGCCCAGCGTTTTCCTAACTATTTTGGGGTCGGCTTCGAGTCTAACCGGATGCAGCTGAATACCAGTATTTTTACATGGAGAAATTGCCTATGGGGCTTGAATTGAAACTACGCATCAGATGATTTTGGCGAACACAAACATTGCATTTTATTCTTTGGTTTATTCGGGACATTCAAAGAATACTCGCTCAAGCAATTTAAAACAAATATAGGTATGCCAATTCAAGATCGGTAGATGTATACATAAATCTTCTTTTTTATGAATCATATCCAAGATGTGACTTGACAATAACGGTTTTGTCATAATATACCAATTTGTATTCGTACAATAGCATATTCATACAAATAACACATAACATAACATCACGCCTTGTTTCCTCGAAGGATTGGGCAGAGGTGTCCCTGTTGCAGGTACACCCACATTTCGCCAGTTATGTTTAAGTCCCATGTAATAGGGGGCGAGCCTATTGCCATCAACCGGGCACAAATCCAGACTCCAAGCTGCTACTGAGAAACTTAAAAACTACTTTAAAACTATTTATTATAAAATTATTTAAAAAAATGCTTGTGACCCTCACAGTAAGCCCTTTAATTTGATAACGTCACACAGTACAGTATGCAAAACTTATTTTAAATTTTCTTATAACGGGTGATTTTTTAAGAGGTATAGGATTTGATTATCAAAAAAAACACAAAAAATTTGAAAAATTTGATGAAATCTTTATTGGAATCGATAGAACGATCAATATAATTTCATGTTTGAAGATGATTTCATGCAAATGCTGGCTGCGGCTCCGGTTTAGATGGCCCATTCGCAAGGCCCAATTTCGGCACACTCTCTCCAACATATCAGCCGGTATATCACGAATAAATGCTTCAATATTGGCTCCCAGTGCGTCAATCGTTGCTGGTTTATCCCTGTAGACATGAGCCTTAACATGGCCCCACAAGAAATAGTCCAAAGGCGTTAGATCACACGATCTAACGCCTTTGGAAAATTCAACGTCCGTGTTTGGGTCACAGAAATTGGTGTCTACCATTAATCGATCCAGTAGATTTGGAGCAAATTGGCTGTGACAGACGGACAGACAGACGCATGAGTGATGCTATAAGGGTTCTGTTTTTTTCATTCTTACATACGGAACCCTAAAAATCTAAATCCACGTGGCCGAAGCCGTGGGCGAAGTGCAACTAGGTAATAATATTATATGGCTGATGTTATCTTAAAATACCTTGGATTCAAACAACTTGAGGTTAGTTAGGGTCACAAACGATTATTCTGAGATTAAATACTCGTACAATTTGTGTGTGGTCTTTTATTTCGCAGATCATGTATTTTATTGAAACAAAGGATGGGGCGGAAGCGTAGATACCTACATACCTAACCTTGAAATAGTTTTTTTATTTTAGCAATTCCTGGTTCTTTGACAGACAGTTTTTGACTAACGACATACTAAGATAAGATCAAACACATGGCATGCAAGATGTTACATTAAGGTTGAACTAGTCGCGGGCTCGAACTCATTGGTTGGCTTGGTCAAAAAGCACGCTATCTCACCTGGCATCGTGTCCGACAGAGATAGTATCAGTGATGAGCAGTTAGACGCTGGTCTACATGCACAAACTCTAGTTCGCACGCACACAAACACCGTTCAGAACGATTTTAGTAAAACGAGCGCGTAAAAAATTACGAAAAGTCCTTTGGAAGGTGGAGTTTTATGAAAAAACTACTGCATAAATGAATTACGAATAAAGTTTATTATAATCCTTGACAATTGAGCTTTGTCGGAACGAGCTTTGTTTTGGAGATTTTATACTTCTTTTATTACTTATTTACTCCCAAATTTGCGTTAAAATTAGCAGGAAAAACGAATCTTTGTTGGCTCATAACTTTTTAATTGCTTTTTTTTTACTATTCTGCTTCTGTACAAACAAAATTAATAATAAGACAAAACGATTTCATGTTTTACTTTGGATGTACAATGTGTAACAGTGGAGTAAAAGTATCGGCTAGTTGCGCCTTAAGGGGGATGCGCTAAGATAGCCCAGGAAATTCAAATTTTCTTTTGTTTTTTGCATTTTGTAGGTCAGTGTCAGGTTTTATGTTGATTAAAATATGATTCGCGCCCGTAACAAAAATAATGAAATACAATAACACAATATACAATAACTGTCAAATGTGATGATTTCATGAAATCATGACAGTTATGATAACTTATGGAGTTGTATTGCTGATTATAATGATTATAATTATGAAAAGCCATATTTGTTACGGTCGCGAATCATATTTTAATCAACATAAAACCTGACACTGACCTGCAAAATGCAAAAAACGTAAGAAAATTTGAATTTTGCGGGCTACCTTAGTGCATCCCATAAATTCTTAAAATTAAATAAACTTTTTTACAAAAAATATACAACCGACTTCCAAACTACAAAGTGAAAAATAACTTTAATTTCGGTAGTCGGTGTCTTTGGATCAGTATTTTAGTTTTTTGACACCGACTTCCGAAATTAAAGTTATTTTTATTAAAGTTTTTTTTATTTGTAACTATGGACTAGAATGATGTCTAAAATAAATAAGTAAATTAAAATTAAATTAAATTTTACCAGTTAGGTTATGTTTAAGTCTTATTTGAGAGTGAGAAATTGAACCCCTAAGAAGAAGATAGTTAATTGGTTCAGGCGTGACCTTACAGAAATCCATACAAAATACAACTACACTATAAGAACTAGGTATACTACTATTACTATATAATAATATAAGTGTGTGCCGGGGCGGCTGCTGCAGGTGCAGAAAACCTCAAACGGCGCAAATATAGCAACCTTACTGGTAGCTATATTTTTGAGCCGTTTGGGGTTGAAACACTAGGGCCATGGGGCCCGAGTGCTTATTTATTTATTTAAAAAAAAGCACAGCCACATCACATACATTAAATTTATGCTAAAATAATCTTATAACTAAAGGACTAATGTACATGACAATTACGGCGTACATAGCATTGATAACAATATCTTGTTGCCTTGCAATTAAATAAATTAAATTAAACTAAAACTAAAATAGACTAAAGTAAATAAGACTGGTAACAACATAAATAAAAAAGTTAAGAAATTAAGAAACAAAAAATTAAAATTAAGAAAAACTTGGCAAGGATAGCGTGATTTTCTTTCTGAATCCCTGTAACTTGTCACTGAATATATCTAAGTCAGGCGTGTTTAATATAGTATTATTGTATTCGTTGCTAATTCGTATAACTGGAGACTGCAAACCTAAATTAGTTTTTACAAAAGGGGTATCAAATACCTTTTTAACTCTTTTAGCCCTTGGGTAAATTCTTGGAACTGCTAAAGAAATGCTTTGCAAAAGGTAACTGCACTGTATTTTTCCATTAATTATTTTATGGAGGAAGCATAAATCTAACAGACGTCTGCGATCGCGAAGGGTTACCAATTTTAATTTTTTTAAACGCTCCGTATATGGCTTTCTGTGGGAAAAGCCTCTTGTAGAGAAAGCAAGATGTCTCGTGAAGGCTCGCTGTATGCTCTCCACACGCTGCGAGTGCACTGCATAAAAAGGGGTCCATACACTGCTTGCATACTCAAGATGACTGCGCACTAAGGCATTGTAGAGCAACACCTTGGTTCTCTGGTGTATAAACCCTCTGGAATTGCGCTTCAAAAATCCTAGCATTTGGGCGGCCTTTGTCACTGCTTTATCAATGTGTGAGGTAAATTTCAGTTTGCTGTCTACGATAACACCCAGATCTCGAATGTCATTCACCTGTTTCAGTGTTACGCCACTAATATCATACCTTGTTTGAACTGTTGTTTTTTTCCTTGTGAATCTTATGTGATGACATTTTTCAGCGTTTAGACTCATACTGTTTACGTTACACCAGTGTAAAATATTGTTCAAATCAGTCTGAATCAAGACAGCGTCTGTAAGGGAGTTTACCACTTTATATATTTTTAGATCGTCAGCAAATAGGGAAATTTTACAATGTCGTATATGATCAGTTATGTCATTGATGAAGATAAGGAAGAGAAGCGGCCCTAAATGAGATCCCTGCGGAACACCTGAGTCCGCATAATATACCTCAGATCTGAAGCCACCTACTACTACAGATTGTGGTCTTTTTGAAAGATAAGATTTGAACCATTCCAGCAGTACGCCACCGATTCCAAACCATCTCAGTTTTTCAACTAGTAAGAGATGATTTACTTTATCAAAGGCGCTGCTGAAGTCGGTATATATTGCGTCTATCTGCATTCCCTTATCTCTGTGCTCACCGAGTATTCCGGGACATCGCCAAGCGGTTGGTCGACTCTTTACGTGACCAGAGGGCTGACCAATTCTTAGGCCAAAGAATCAGCATCGCCATCCAACGTGGCAATGCTGCCAGCCTTTTGGGCACTTTTCCCGCTGACAGCGATGCGGACGAATTTTTTGACGCCCAATGAGCTCTTTCTTGTCTTTATTTTTAACTTTTTCCTTTACATACTTGTACATAATATATATAGTAGTTAGTTGTAAATATGTTTGTGTATATTATATGTTGTTAACATGGTAAACAATAAAGTTTCTAAAGTAAAAAAAAAAAGAAAGTGTAACGACATTTTGCACGATTGTGACTTCGACATATAATATTTTTAGGCAGCATCACTAAGTTTAAAAGAGCTGTGCTCAAGAATATGTGACTTTTTGCTCAATAAAGTTTATTTTTTATTTTCTGTGTTTTAAAAAAAAATGTTTTTGTTTGTTATTTAATTCAATCTTATTCAATTTAATTTATTCAAGTAAATGTTAAGTATAAAAGATTATTGATATTAGTTCTAATTACATTGTTATCCATCTTTATACTAATTATTATTGTCTAGATAGTGAGATCTAAATAAAATGCTGTGCTTACCTTTAATTTAGATGCATGCAATGCTATTGTATTTGTAAATGTTATATACTTTGAATGTCTGTGTGTGTATTTAGTTTGTTTGCCTAAATAAATAAATAAATATACTATACTTGCGTTCAGCGCTCGGTGTGGCAACACGCCGTGTTCGAGTTCACGACAAGTCAATCGTCTTCCTGAGGATGCCTCGTTGAGAGGTGAAACACTTGTCGATTTCTTTCAGAGTTTTTATGGCTCTTTAGAAATAGCTAAGCGGAACAAGTTACTAAATATATTCACGTCAATTGTATTTTTCCCTAAGAAGAAATCAAAGGTTGAAAGTTTGTATGAAAATACGTCATTTTATGACTTGACTGTCTTGTAGATCTAGTGGTCGCAAGCGCTACTGTTGAGCATGAGGTCCTGGGTTCGATTCCCAGGTAGAGCAAAGAGTTATTGGGTTTTTCTATCAGGAATTTCTCAGTAGCAGCCCAGAGTCTGGATTTGTGCCCGGTTGACGGCAATAGGCTTGCCCCCTATTACATGGGATTTAAACGTAACTGACAAAACGTCAATCAACACTGACCTGCAAAATGCATTTTTTTTTTTATGTTGATTTTCGCGAGATTTTTTAGTGCATTCCCTTTTAAAAATTGTCCAATCACTGCTTTTATTTTTCCTAAAAACTAAATCACCCCCTTCTGTTTCAGAGAAGACATGGAGAAGGTGAACATAAGGTTCCACGACAATGACACGGTGACCTACCAACACAACAAGATACTGCGCTTCGTTCCCGAGATGTCTGTTGATAAGAATCAGAAGCTTGTGGTGCCGAATATTCCTTTACTGGTAAGTAGAGAAAAGATTCCTTATTTGTTTGTTTGGTCGAACTATAGGCCATTTTAAGTCAAACTCAAACTCAAAGCATTTATTTCAATTAAACCATTTACAGGCACTTTTGAATTGTCAAAGAATCGGTCAGTCAGAAATAGGTATGAAGCTAGTTCCCATTCCAAAGCGTAGTAGGTACCTATGGAGAAGAACGGGCAAAAAACTCCACGGACACTCTTTTAAATAAAAAATTGTTACAAAATATTGGTTACATCATTCATGTTGAAATTATACATGTGAGAACAATGTAGAAAGACGTGCACGTTAGAAGCGTCCTTAATAAAAAGATAAAACAAAGAACAATAAAAAAAAAAATAAGCCCTGGCAGCTAAGAGATGACCAGTCCCAACTGACGGCGCCCGTTCACGAACATAATAAAAACAAATAATAAAATATAAATACCTGGGTGACCGAGCTCTGCTCTGGTGAAAATAGAGAATGCTCATTTAATAGTAAAGGATAGTTCATACTAATTATATATATAGTACATACTAATTCCATGCTGCCATAATAGTAGGTACTTACTAATTCCATGCTGCCATGTCATTATTCTAATGTAACCATCTTGTTCTAAACTTTGGGTGACCGAGCGGCTCGGGAAAAACGGCGGCGGGGCTCGGGTGAAAATACGGAGAAATGGAATTTTCTCAGATAAGAGAACTAGCTAGATTGATTTTTCGCCCCGTAAACCCCTATATTGTAACTTTCATCATAATCGTTAGAGCCGTTTTCTAAAACGTGATTACAAATAAATATATACTTACAAATATTGCTCGTTTAATAGTATAGGATAGTCATGTTGCATTCTAAACTAAAACAATTTTTTTGTATTTTTTTTTTAATCTTTAAGATACAAAAATAAAACATTCATAATACAAGACATAATTCATAACACATTTAAAAATTAACAACGTCTCACTTCATCGCCAAAATTAACATCATGATAAAAATAAAAATTACTTACAATAAAAAATTTCAATGTCAACTCATTAAGAATTTATGATTAGGAATAGAAAATCATTTTAAAATTATAATTAAATAAGATTGTGTAAGGCTGAGTCAGATTGGATTGATATAAAAGAAAAGGGAGTGAATGATATTGTGACGGTTGACAGGGGCGAATGGAAGAAAAAACCGGGGTGCGCCAACCCCACGTACCATGGGACAAGGGCAAGAAGATTATGATGACTAACACTCGGTGATCAAGCATGGTGATCAATGCTCGTTCCTTCTCTGTATGAGAAGAGGCTTTGGCCCTGCACTGGGACAGTTACAGGCTACTATTACATGTTTTGTCTTTTAATTTTAGACTGTGACCTCGTTTTCCCCGAACCTGGCGAGCTGGGTCTTCAACCTGCTGGTCTCCGGTCTGGCGATCACGTACCGAGATCGAGCGAAACCTTTCGTTCATGTTACTGCTGAAGAACTCGTTTTTGGGTGAGACATTTTATTATTAACTAGGTTTTACATGCGGCTTCGTTCCCGTGGTCTAAACGTGATTTTTATCCGGAATAAAACGAGTCTCAGTGAAGAAAAATCACGTCGATCTGTTGCTCCGTTGTCGAGTGAGGGAAGGACAAACCAACTTTTTTTTTTTCTGTTGGACATCTCATGGCTGGTCTCTGAGACCGTGGCTATTAAACCGGTCAATCCTGTGGATGCATTAAGCTGCTACACTCAAAGCGTCCAGCCAGGGCACACATAAACTAAGCTAAAAAGCTTAGGATAAACACTTGCTAAGGGCACCCCCTGTGGGGTACGAGCCTCGGCTTAGAGCGTTATCCGGAGGGAGGACATCAAAAGATGAGACGGGCTGGATCAAAAGGTTTTGATCATGATTATTAATCGAGGAATTTAAAGCTACGTGCACAGCTGCAACAACTGCTGGCACCTCGTTTTCGAGCAAGGGTCGGGGGGGAGTATTATTTACTCGGGGGCGCGGCGGTCGCGATCGCAAAGGACCTCGGCGACGAGGTCGGAATGACGGGAGGCGTCTGTGTTTGTGCAGTGTACTCGTTTCCCTATTGCTCTCCTGGAGGAGGGTTATGGGTTCATCGGGGTCTGAGAGAATATGCCTTGGACGGCGAACAAACCAACAAATACACATTCGAATTTATAGTTTTTCATAGTAGGCTTACATGATGCGCGCCCTTGGACGGCAGCGCTTGATGTAATTTGTTACATAGAAATTCATATAATTTTAATGAGCGCCCAAAACGCAGCGTACAAGCCTCACGCCTCGGGCGCATGTTATAACTAGGGTCTTAACAGAGAAGCTGTGTAAAAAGCTGTCGCAATATAATTATAATTAAAATAACGGGTGTTAAGACATTGCAAAGCTAAGAGCCACACTTTTTTGTACTAGATCTTATCTGGGAGAGAGCTGTGGTGGCCCAGTGGTAATGGCCCCGATCTTACAAGTCGTGAGTTCGAACTCAAAAAGGCGCTTTACTTTGTGTAAATAATTTAATCACCACTGCTCTCAAAACGGTGAAGGAAAATATCGTAAGGAAACCGGCATGTCCTAGAACCAAAAATTCGAAGACATGTGACATCTACCAACCCGCGCTAAGCCCGCGTGGTAGATTACAGCTCACTCCCTCCCACTGAGAGGAGGCCTGTGTACCAGCAGTGGGAAAATTATAGGCTGATTATGCTCATCTGGGAACCGGCTGGCTATGGAGATATCGAGGGTCAAAGTCTAAATTTTTTTTAGAGCCAAGAAAATTTTGTTATGCAGCCATTCAACTCATGATCGCCCAACTACACTACTCCGTAATAGAAAACTCTATTTAGTAACCTGTTCCGCTTAACTATTCCTAAAGAGCCATAAAAAGGCGGTTCGCGACAAGTCAATCGTCATCCTAAGGATGCCTCGTTGAGAGGTGAAAACGCGTGTGAAACTCAAAACTCAAACTCAAAGCATTTATTTCAAATAAACCAATTACAGGTACTTTTGAATTGTCAAGGGATCGGTCAGTCAGAAAGATGATCGTGTCGATTTCTTACAGGGTTTTTATGACTCTTTAGGAATAGCTAAGCGGAACAGATTACTAAATATATCAACGTCTATTGTATTTTATAAATGATTTCCGCAAGGTCACGCCTGAATCAGTTAACTAGGTAACTCTATATTAAATCCATCACGTTATTTTCAGATACAATGACCCGCTGGTGACCTTGGCTCACTATTTCTACCCTAAAGGGAAGCGACCTAACAGCCAGATGGGACTTCTGTTAGCCGTAAGTATTCTACTTAATTTCATAAGTTCATCATCAGCCTATAGCCAAAGAATAATAACTTTAGGGTCAAAATAATAACTACAGGGCCAAAATAATAACTATAGGGTCAAAATAATAACTACAGGGCCAAAATAATAACTATAGGGTCAAAATAATAACTGCAGGGCCAAAATAATAACTATAGGGTCAAAATAATAACTATAGGGTCAAAATAAATTAACTAGCGAAACTCCAAAAACGTGATAGGTTGCATTAAAACTGTTTCCGTGACCACGTTGCTGACAGGCAAATATTTTTTAACACGGCATGAGCTACATTAACATACTCATAAAAGTTCATAAGTTAACTTATAAATACAAAAAAAAAATACGCGTCGACTTGAGAACCTCCTCCTTTTTTTTCGTCGGTTAAAAACAAAAGTAGTATTCACCCATATCGAAAAATATTTATTTGCTAGAATATGGTACACAAGGTGTTACAGCTATCCTGCCATAACATGGCGTGCATCTAACTTACAAATTACAGATTTTATTGATTTGTCTTCGAAATAGTCGTTTATGGTATAATCGCCAGACACAACACCCGTCTGGTCGGAGGATCCTCCCTTTTCTACGGTGGATGAGTGAACTTTACACCCTGTTCCTCATACGATACTGTTCATCATATCGAGAAACTAATTTTTTGTTGACGAAATTGAAAATAATTCCGAACTTTGATTATTATGCTGTTGCGAGGAAACCGGCATGTCCTAGACCCAACAATTATAAGACATGTGACATTCACTCGCACTGGGCCCACGTATTGGATAACAGCCCACTCCCCCTCACAGAGTGGAGGCGTAGTGTACCAGGAGTGGAATTAATAAAGGCTAGTTTCATTGATTCAGGCGTGACCTTGCGGAAATCCATTATAAAATACAATAGACGTGGATATATTTAGTAACCTATTCCGCTTAGCTATATATAAAGAGCCATAGAAAACCCTGAAAGAATTCGACACGTGTTTCACCTCTCAACGAGGCATCCTCAGGATGACGATTGACTTGTCGCGAACCCGAACACGGCGTGTTGCCACACCGAGCGCTGAACGCAGAGCGCGTCTCTGCGTTCAGTGCTTGAATACGCAGCGCGTGCAGCGGAATAAGTTACAAAAAATGTCCACGTCTATTGTATTTTTTAATAAAGGCTGATTATACTTACATTCTTTTTTTTTATCCACTACACTGAAGCTCTTGGCCTGTATCTCACCTGATGGTAAGTGACGATCAGGCCGAAGGTGGAAGCGAGCTTCATCCGAAATCCTCAACCACAGAAGAACTGGCTATCGTACCTCTAACTGCCGAAACACAACAATGCTGTTAACATTGTTGTTATGGCGACAGACTTAGATAAGTTGGTGGTAGCTAGCCAGGCGGACTTAGAACAAGCCCTACCACCAACCAAACCGAGCAGAAAATTTTGCCGCCACTGGGAATCGAAACCGGGACCTCTGGCTCTGAGACAACCGGTTCTAATGCTATTTTAATCTACACTAATATTATAAAGAGGAAAGATTTGTACCTATTTTTTTTGTATGTTTGTATGTTTGTAATGAATAGGCTCAAAAAGTACTGGGCCGATTTAAAAAATTCTTTCACCAATAGAATGCTACATTCTTCCAATTTGACATAGGCTACATTTCATTTTGAAAAAAATTAGGGATCCTTGGTAAAATTTGAACAATGTAACCGAAGCACAGTGGAACGAATGTATGGGAGCGGTTGGACGTAGACATTTCCGAAAAAAAAGAGTAAAATTATGCCAAACTAATGATGCCATCTTATTCGATTACTTAATGCCTTCATAACTTGTGGTGATGAATTTCTTCATAACTCCCATATTTCGGGAGTAATTTGAGAAAATGTGAAATTTTACTATGAAAATGAGTGTATCGAGCTCTCTCCCTCCTGATTCCGGGCTTGTTTCAAGTAGCGGTCTCTAATATCATAATGCTAATACTAAGAGCTATATTTAATACTAAGACACATAGTGCGCCAAATGTGCACTTTCTGGGATAAAAGGAAATGAAAATTTAAAAAAAAAAACGTTTTTTCCCCATTTGTATTTACTTTAAACCGCAGACAGACTTATTAAGAGGTCTATAAATATATTATATATATACATAAATATATATTAACAAAAATATTCACAAGAACTGATGAGAGTATGACTTTTAAGTAAGTTGATAATAAATTACCTAGTTTCATTAAAAGTACAATAAATAATTAAGATGTAAGCTCTAATTTACTAAGTTACACATTTTAAAACAATAACATCATTTAATTATCTTCGTCATCATCATCATCATCAATTAATTCAAATTCAGAATCGATGTCCGCTAAATCATTTATGTTAACAAATTCGATATCACTTTTCTCAGAATCCGTAAGCTCATAAAATTCCTTAAAAGAAGATTTTTTTACAAACTTATTTCCTTTTGGACGGATACTTGTAACAAGTGGATCAGAAGACAGTAAAAGATTGTGCATAATATCTTCATTGCATGAGATACTGCTATGCTTTCGAGAATGCCCCTCTCTATATTTTCTAAAATCTTTATTTCTAGCCTCAGATGCCTCTTCGGATAGAAAACCAATGGGCACAATTGACATGTTCTGAACTATGTCTGGCCCATGCATTAAAATTTTATGAAGTGAAGAAGGCATATAATACCATGGGTATAACTCCACGTAAAGCTTAGCAGTATCAAAGCAGAACTCTCGGAATTTAGTTACGTTGATCTTCTCTCCTGATGAAATACACTGCAAGATCACACAGATTTTTCTTAAAAGCATAGCATCTATTCCGGTCAGTTCAGCAGATTTAGTGTAGTTTTCAAAAAATCTCCTTGCCGAGTTGCCATTGTTGGTGGATCCACTGCCTTGTTTCACAACATCGAGAAGTAAGCCCGTTTCTCTTCTTACAGCCTCTTGAACTCTTTTCTTCCTGTCATCAACTTGCCTTTTTGCTATATCACCCCTTACTTGCCATGATTTTATGTCTAATTTGTAGGAAATGTGTAATAAGCATTCCATTGAGCGAATCCAAGCGTGAAGGGTGCTTAAGCTATATTTATACATGTCCTCGTTTGCGTGTTTATCTTTGATTAACTCTAAATTATTCATTTCTTTAGGACAAGCCTTGCATATGTCACACACTGAAGCTGCTGTATTGGATATAATGGAATGAATTTTACCATCAATCATTGTCAACAGCAGTTGGTGTTTGACACTAATTCCATCAGTGATGGTGGATGGAGTTAAGGCTTCAATCTCTGCTTCGATTTCAGCCATCTCTCTCTGCACATTTTCTTTGGTTTCCTTTATAAACTTAAACAATATTGGCCGGCAAAATGAAGTGGAAGATGGTCGCTCGTTTTCCCAAATTGTTACACCTTTTGAGACGAGCCGCAGTGGTACAAGACTAATCATAAAATTACTAGCAAGATCGATTTGCTCATCTTCACTCGTCCTTTGATGATAAATGCTTTGGCTAGATGATCCGTCAAAACCCCATTTGCTGGTCAATACGAGCTGTTGATTGGGATCAACAGGGGTTTCTAACGACCTAATAAGTCTTCTTGAGGTTAAATCCATCAAGGCTTGTAATTTGATTTTTGCAGAGCTCTCTGTAACTGTGAGATCTTCTTTGGCCGGATAGCACTTAATTTTTTCTTTAACCAACATGTAGTAACTCGGGTATTGAAGAGCTCCTTCTTGAGTGTTGAAATCCCGAAGAGTGTTATAGCGCCATTTCGATAAGTTCATCGATACATAAAGAGCCAATGCCTTCAAAGGGGATATTTCCCGTACCTGAATTGATTTACCTTCAATGAAGGCTTTGATTTTTGAGGCCTCTTCTGGATTCTCCGTCAAGTATTTCATAACATAAGCTGTATCGCTTTGTCCTGCCTTTTGAAGCGCCCTTTCGGCCGAAAACATAATTTCAGCGCTGCTACTGCTGCATGAAAGACTATCTTCAGTGCGTCTTCTTTTTTGCCGGTTACTAAGGTCCTCAAAAGATTTACGAGGACTAGGATGTGTACAAGTTGAAGCATCAGATTTAGCAGGAGAAATTATGGGCTCGATGACGTCACTTATATTTTCTGTAGAAGGTTCCATATTTTCATTCTGTAATTCCGGCCATTGAATTGCAGCCTGTAGCCAAATCTCATGTTTCTTCCGAAACTTATCTGTGCTTCTTCCAGACTGTGTCCATTTTGCATAAATGCGGTAGCAAAATCGACGACACCAGTCTTTTAAACTTGTTTCAGCACTTTCACATAACTGAACACAACTGTTATCTTTTAAAACACTGAACAAATAGTTAAAGTCGCGTAAATCTTTATGTGCGCGTGCGCATAAAGCAACGTGAATATCAAGATTTGTATTAAAATTTGGAAAATACATTGCGAGATTAGCTTGGATACAACGAGGTGTAAATCAACACTGATTTTAAAGTTACTAATAGTGACCTATTTATATAAAATCCAGGTATCCCAGGTATCCTTTGTTAAATATTGCAAGGTAATTAGTTATTGTGATAATTAGTAAATGATGCATGCTAAATTAGTGTATTAAGAGCCATTTAGTAATTAAATAATAGCAATGTTCTTATCAGTAATCATTAGTGCATCAGTTTTATATGTAAACCTTAAGTCCCTAATTATATATCCTAATTAGCTTATATCTTCTCTAATTGGCTGCTCAGAAATGTTATTGTAATAAGGTAAACCTTTAGAAAAACGGTTTTAATCAACAAAATAAACAAAAAATAAAAAAATTGTGTTATAAAATAAACATCACTCTTTATCCCAGAAAGTGCACATTTGGCGCACTATGTGTCTTAGTATTAAATATAGCTCTTAGTATTAGCATTATGATATTAGAGACCGCTACTTGAAACAAGCCCGGAATCAGGAGGGAGAGAGCTCGATACACTCATTTTCATAGTAAAATTTCACATTTTCTCAAATTACTCCCGAAATATGGGAGTTATGAAGAAATAAATCACCACAAGTTATGAAGGCATTAAGTAATCGAATAAGATGGCATCATTAGTTTGGCATAATTTTACTCTTTTTTTTCGGAAATGTCTACGTCCAACCGCTCCCATACATTCGTTCCACTGTGCGAAGGTGTAGAAAAATGAGTCTTAAAATGTCTTTCGTCGAATGCGCTGCCGAAACTATTAGCGATAGAACAAAATAATGTACAACAATATTGAAGAACATCATAATGTCTACAAAAAACTCCGCGGTAGCATATGTCCAACTATTGTAGTTATGTCACTACAACAACTTTTTTCATTTTAAACATTAATGAAAATGCTAACCAAATTCAAACTATGCTATTTTTGTGTTTATATTAATCCTTATCCAAATAAATTATTTTATGGTCAAGACCATACAACTACCTATAAAATAGTTTTTAAATTATTTAAATTGGACTTTCCATTCAAAAGATATTACGAATTAAAAAATTCAAACAGTAAACAAAACCGCCATAGCGCCGTGGCCGTTGTTTGCGATGCAGTCTGAAAAGCGCGCCGGGCATCGCGGCGGGCGGGGTGGAGGGGGCACTGAAATACAGGAGTGGGGCGTGCACGTCTGTAAGATAGGTCGGCTCCTTACGCAGCGGACGCTACCGATATTGAACATTTAGATTTTTCCATAGAACACATTTCAGATAGAGCACATTTTCTTTCTATCGATTAGGAGTTATTTTCAAAACTGCGCATAAATTAATTAATAAATAATATTTTTTTAATAAATAAAAATATTTGTGAAAAAAAGTGTTTTATATCCAAATTTCCAAAAATAAATAATTGTCTACCCCGTGCGAAGCCGGGACGGGCTGCTAGTTATTTATAAATCTATATCTTTCGCAGAGAAACGGAACACTCGATGAAGTATCAACAATGTACACTGGACAGAATCAAATGGATAGATTTGGCTACATGGACAGGATCAATGGATTGGACCATCTACCTCACTGGAAGGACAAGCCTTGCAACGACATTCGGTAAGTCAACATAACATCACGACATAAAATAACATCATAACACAACATAACATAACATCACGGGTGCTCCTATAGTATACCCATATTTTGCCAATTATTTTTAAGTCCCCTGTAATAGGGGCGAGCCTTATGCCTGGTAAGTCAAGTTTATTATATAATCATAACTTGTTATTATATCAACAACTCTATGCAAATAAAAAATAAAAAAGTTGAAAATGACTATCTGCAACTGGAGTAGGTAAACCCACAGAGAGAACACTTCATTATAAACAATAATAGACGCACTACCACAGAATAGTACAGAAGGCGCACTCCGCATTTTAAGGATGAAGCTACAAGTATGCGGCGGCTTTTGACTTTATATTTTTTTGTCGAGCTACCTCGACGGAACGGCAACAGGGTGTGGATGTGGCAAACCATGCTGCACTTCCTATACGTGACTTTTTCGGAATATTAACGTAAATTAACATACAATTTAGGGAGCCTCCTCTTAATATCACGCTACGACTCTTGGGACCCGAACAAAAAGAAAAAACCGGCCAAGTGCGGACCACGCACAATGAAAGGTTCCGTAGTTGGGATGAATTTATCCCAAAAACAAACTTAACTTTGTAGTTGAAAAATATGTTCTCCCATACCGAATGTATGGGAAAACATGTTTTTGAAACTGCAAAGATAAGTTGGTCGATTATTACTCGTTAACTTGTAGAGCCTACTTTATAGCTGTGATAGTTTTCCTTTTAATTTCGTTATATAAACTACTGCCGTGATTTTTTTCACATATCCAAAACCAACCATTTAACTGGCAGGGGGGGGGATACTTTCATGGCGGAATGGAGAGTGCGATTGTCGCAACCCAGCGCTGGGCACGCCACAATTGCGGCGATAAGACCCCTGTTTGAGGAGTGGCTAGAGAGGCGCCACGGCGTCCTCACCTTCCGCCTGACGCAGGTACTCACCGGACACGGCTGTTTCGGGAGGTACCTGTTCAGGATAAAGCGGGAGGAAACGCCCGGGTGTCGTCACTGTGTGGATCGCCCGGAGGACACGGTGGAGCATACGGTGGAGGTCTGCCCGGCTTGGGCAGGGCATCGCCGTGTCCTCGTGGATGCGATCGGCGGCGGTGATCTCTCGCGTCCGGCCCTGATTCGGGCCATGCTACGGATCGAGAGGAAATGGGAGGCCGTCACCTCTTTCTGCGAAGCAGTAATGCTCGCGAAGGAGGAGACGGAGCGCGTGAGGGAGAGGCAAATTTCGCGCCCTCGCGCCCCTAACCGCCGCAGCAGGAGACGCCCTGGGCGTCGGGAATCGCAGGAAGATTTCCGGCCACCGTAGGCGCGGGCTTGCGGACGGTGAGCAATGGGTAGCTCGCCGTCCGATAAGGACCAAGCCCGGGTCGACGGCGCGTTGTGTTCCACGCGCGCCTCAAAGAGATGTCAGCAGAATTGACGGGGTCCGCTAGGGCCAATGCCTGCCGGGGGTTCGAAGAAAACCGATGGGGAAATCGTGGCCCCCGGCAACATGGCATAGGAAGGAACACGGGTGGGTTTTAGTCAGTAAGAGTCTGACACGCCCTCCCGCTCCACCCAGAGCGGGAGAAGTTATTTGATAATTTCCCACCCAAAAAAAAAAAAGGGGGGGGATACTTGACTCTTACAAAAATTAGCACTTTAAAGCTTAATATTTCGCAAACAAATCCTTGAATCTAAAAATGGTTTTCTCAAAAATGAAAACACTACGGGTAAAAAAAAAAAAAACTTCTCCACTTTACGTGTAAGAGAGGTACCCTAAAAAAAATGTTTTTCATAATTTTGTTTTACCACTTTGTCGGCGTAATTAATATGTATACTTATGCCAAATTACAGCTTTCTGGTACTAAGGGTCTCGGAGCTAGACCGCGGACAGACAGACAGACAGACAGACAGACGGACAGACAGACAGACGGACATGACGAAGCTATTAGGGTTCCTTGTTTACTACGGAACCCTAAAAAAGTCAGAAAGAACGCTGAGTGAAATCGAATTATTAGCGCGAGCGGGCGATGCGATGCGATACGACACGATGGATCGGAGAAACAAGAAATTTCACGCAGACAAAGTCGCACGCAGAAGCCAGTATTAGTATAAAATAGTTATTTATTTACATACAAGACTTTATCTACACCCATGATATGAATCCTCTATAAAAGTTTCTGCAACCATTGGGTGTTTGTAATTCAAGATCAAGAATAAAGAAATTCCCACGAAATTCAGTACAAGTCCACGTATGTACGTCGCCTGCAGCAGCACATCACACACACATGCGTGCAGCGGGTGCTGCTGTCCCCCGCTTGAACGTTGAAACGAGTTGCGTAATGAAATTTAGTACAACATTATAACACTCGTTTGGATGATGTAATGGTTACTATGACGCTGGCTGTTATAATGTTGCCAATAAGCTAACTGTTTCAGAAACTTTTATAGTGGTTTTATAGCATGGGTGTAGATAAATTTATTAATCAACATTAAATGTAGAAGATAATGCATTTCGACATAATTATGGAAGTATAACATAATTATATGGAGTTAAAGGCGCACAATTAAAGGCAATTAAATCAATTATAAACGGCGTTATAATAATTATTGACATGACATAAATCTCGTTTATTATCAATTTCCGGATCATGACATAACCTTACGCTTGTTTTTCCTCAAGGGTTTGGCTGAGATGTATCTGTCGCAGGCAATTTGTATGATTCCGCCTTTTACAAACGGAGTCGTCCGTTTACAAACGCTCGCAGTTATGAAATATGCCGAAGGCAAAATGTAAACTACCTTGTCACTTTGTAATATGACAATTCAAATGCTGTTTACAAAATGCCGCGGTAAATTGAAGTATTTTCGACAGTTTACATAACATCACGCCTTATTTCCCCGAAAGGTTGGGCAGAGGTGTACCTGTAGCAGGTACACCCACATTTCGCCAGTTATGTTTAAGTCCTATGTAATAGGGGGCGAGCCTATTGCCATCAATCGGGCACAAATCCAGATTCCGAGCTGCTAATGAGAAATTTCAGATAGAAAAACCCAATAACACTTTGCCCGACACGGGAATTGAACCCAGGACCTCATGCTCAGCAGTAGCGCTTGTGACCACTAGACCAACGAGGCAGTGAAGTATTTTCGACAGTTTACAATCTAACGGAAATAATACCGATAAATTATAAACTAACGGTTTTCACAATTTTACGGTGACAATTATGTCACCGTAAAATTGTGACTGTATTCCACCAATCAGGTAAGCTATTAAGCTTACCTGATTGGTGGAATAAAGTCTGATTTATTCAACCTTTGTTTTATGATGGTCACCCTACAATACCAATCATTGTCGAAATTATAACAATTGAAAGAGTTGCCAATTTGCCTTCGGCATATTCATAACTGCGAACGTTTGTAATTGAACGGCGCCGTTTGTATAGTGACGAATTATACAATATGCCTGCGATATATCTTTAGTATTATACCCACATTTCGGCATGTTTACCAAACATGGGTGAATGTCAATTTTATCTTGCTTTAATCTTGTACTTTGAATTGTTTTTTTACATTGTTCTCACAATGTAAAAGCAACAAGAATAATGTACCCAGGATTTTACAATATCTCGTCCAAAGACAATTTCCACGCAAACTCCGCCCCCATGCTCTCCACCACTCCACTATGTGCTAAACGCTAACACATCAGTAATAAAGTTGAATATCGCGTGCGCTCTTTGGGCGTGTTCGAGCACGAAACTAAATGTCGTAAGTCTCAATTTTTATTTCGTTTATAACTAAATTAATAATTGATCTAGAGAAAAAATATCTTAAATCTGGATAATAAACTATATCTTCTTACTATCAATAATTATTTTAAACATAAAAGCCGAGTAATCTTGTTTTCGTTTCAAATAATCTTTAAAAAAGACATGATTTTCGAATAAAAAATGAATCGGGCGAAAATGTTCCAATTACGTAACTGTCGTACACACCGTGAAATTTGTATCACAGTTTTGCTAGAACAAACGTTGTTCAGACCATGGTCTACTACCATTCTACAGCATCCAATAAAAAAAAACATACTTAGTTTTTGAAAAAACACAAAAAAGACAAAGTTTAAAATGTCAAGATTATCGTTACTCCCTACAACACAGACACCGCGCACGGGACACAGCATTATCTACAGGGAAATGTACCTCTATAAACGAAATTTAGTAAGCATTAGATAATCTTGACATTTTGAACTTTGCCTTTTTTGTGTTTTTTCAAAAACCAATTATGTTTTTTTTTAAATTGGATGCTGTAGAATGGTAGTAGACCATGGTCTGAACAACGTTTGTTCTAGCAAAACCGTGATTCAAATTTCACGGTGTATAAGGAAAGAAAAAGATCCAATAAATCATATACTAAAGTTCCATTTTGATTGTATGCGTGAATTTTTCAGAATATTAATGCAAAATAACATACAATTTAGAGAGCCTCCTCTTAAAAAAGTTTCCTTGGAATTTCTCGCCCGTTCTTCTCCATAGAGATCTACATTTTGTATTGGGTAACTAGCTTCAACTTTCTGACTAACTGACCGACTCTTTGACAATTCAAAAGTACCTGAAAATGGTTTAATTGAAATAAATGCTTTCAGTTTTAACACACAAACGTGAACAATTACCAATTAGTTTTCATTGTTAGAAAAGTAAATTAGTAATAAAAATTAACAATGCTTTCATAAAACAGTTAATGTCTCCTTAACAATTATTGCAAATAGTTTATTTATAATTAACTGTGCAACCAATTACGTAAATCAGTAGTAAATAATACGAATAATAAGTAATTTATTTGCTATAAAAATCGTTGGTTAGTTGAGATGATTCTCAAGACGTTTTCCTTATCTTTTATGTCATGTAAAGGTGATAAAATAACCATAATGTAACAAATAATGAGATAAGTATCGTTATGTCTCTTGACAAAGTTTATTCGGTTTATATGTATAGAATAGAATAGAATAGAATAAATTTAGAATAGAATAAATTTATTGAGCAAAGTTTCAGGTGGATTGAATTCCCAGACCTCACACTAGGATTCCCTGTGTTGTGAGATCTGGGCTCCTTCGTTCCGTTAACATTTTTAAATAAAAGGGCAAAACAAAACATTTCTAAAATTTAAAATAGTTATAAAAAAGAGTGTATACATGGTGCTGTGATTCGTGTTAATTTTGTTGGTGTTGTAAGAGTGTCTGTATGTTATAGGTAGGTACCTATGTTAGTGAGTGCACGTGTATTTGTGAATTGTCAATGTGTATACTGTGAGTTTTTACTTAAGCTATGTATGTATATATATTGTATATGTATGTATGTATGTATATATCTATGTATTAGTATGTATTAATTTTCAAGTTATCTATCACTTTTGTTGCATTTGCACCTGCCATGTTTTGTCTCTGCATAACCCTTTTTCTTTTTTTTTTTTGGGTGGGAAATGATCAAATAACTTCTCCCGCTCTGGGCGGAGCGGGAGGGCGTGTCAGACTCTTACTGACTAAAACCCACCCGTGTTCCTTCGGTTGCCCTGTTGCCGGGGGCCACGATTTCCCTATCGGTTTTCTTCAAAATTCAAATTCAAAAAAAAATAATTCAAAAGTGTTTATATAAGTTATTCAAACTAGGCTGAGAATCAGCACTTTTCGAACGTCAAAATTACATAAGACAGTCCCCCAAAAACGCCCACCCTTCACCACTTCCTAGTGCCTTTAGCTGGGAAGAAGAAGTGGCGCAACAAACTCCCCAGCAGCACAGCTGTCTGTTCAAGTTAGAGAATGATTCTATACAATTCGCACCCCCGGCAGGCATTGGCCCTAGCGGACCCCGTCAATTCTGCTGACATCTCTTTGAGGCACGCGTGGAACACAACGCGCCGTCGACCCGGGCCTGGTCCTTATCGGACGGCAAGCTACCCATTGCTCACCGCCCGCAAGCCCGGACCTACGATGGGTGGCCGGAAATCGGCTCTCGATTCCCGACGCCCAGGGCATCTCCTCCTGTCTCTGCATCACCCTAAGGTTGACTGGTAGAAAATACCTCAGGCATTAGTCCGCCTTTGTACAGTATTGTTTACTTGTGCATAAAGTTTTAATAAATCTAGATACTAATATATAAAGCTGAAGAGTTTGTTTATTTTTTTGCTTAAATGCGCTTCTCTCAGGAACTGCTGGTCCGATTTCAAAAATTATTTCAGTGTTAGATAGCCCATTTATCGAAAAGGGCTATAGGCTATATATCATCACGCTAAGGCCAATAGGAGCGGAGCCCCAATGAAGAATGTTTCAAAATTTCAAAATCTGGGTTATTTTTTTCCTTTTGAGAGCTTCCGCTGCGTGCGCTGCGTAAACGGTTAAAGTTTCGCAAAAATCATATATGACAGAATTGTTCCCCTTTAAAATTTCTAAAAAAAAGTCCGGGACCGCATATGTCTATCTTTTAAGGTTGGCTCACTATAACCTTTTTTTATGCTAACTAAATTTGTTCTAAAATAATGCATTATTTGCGAAGGTGTTTTTATAAACATGATATTAATGCTTATCCAAATAAATACGCCCAAAGTAACTTGCACGCGGACGAAGTCGTGGACAGAAGCTAGTAAATAAATAAGTAGGTTACTTTTATTATTATTTTAAATCATAAATTCGTACATGTATGACCAGATGTATGAACATAAACGTAGCAAAAGGAGTATGTAAAGATTCAAATATCTACGTAATGTATGAATGAATCAAATACCCGACCCCAGCGTGGTTTAATCAGACTCAATAAATCGAATGAACCCCAAGATTTGCACTAGCCCCTGGAGCCTCATGTTGCATGGGGCTACATAGGCCATTGCATATCAAGGAGCAGACCGCGGGGCGCGGTAATGGTAGGGAAGACGTGCCCTTAGGATGTGGAAGGATTCAAACTCAAAGCATTTATTTCAAATAAACCAATTACAGGCACTTTTGAATTGTTAAGGGGTCGTTCAGTCAGAAATATGAAGCTAGTGGCCCATTCCAAAGCGTAGTAGGTACCTATGGAGAAGAACGGGCAAGAAACTCCGCGGACACTCTTTTAAATCAAAATATGGTTACAAAATATTGGTTACATCATTCATGTTGAAGTTATTCATGTGAGAACGATGCAGAACGTTATAAGCGTCCGTAATAAAAAAATAAAAAAAAATAAGCCAGTGGTAATTAAGAGATGACCAGTCCCTACTGACAGCGCCCGTTCACGAACATGACGCATAGATTAGCACCATTCAGCTCAACCATTTTGAAGGGAGCTAAATGATCCAACACACACACCACCGTCAGCGAGACATTAGAGTGAGCATGACATACTCTCAGCCGCCAGGGCACATTCAGGTCAATGAAAGACGTACCTGGTAAATGGTAGCTTTATAGTAGGTACATAGTACTCATACGATTTGCGATTTGCAAGCCATATCAGATATGCATTTCGATAATGTATGTGAGAAACAAGTAAGTTTTCCTATGCTCTCTATATGTTAGGCAAAATTGCTAATAAGGCAGCGCTGCTAACAGCTTATAATGGGTATGTCGCCTCTTCTTTACGATATGGAACTACATAATATAAGGTCCCATTAAAATTATGGACAAATTTTAACACAGCGTTCAGTATGTCTAAACAAAGATATCCAAGCAAAAAAACACTGATTAAAGTTATTTTATTTTGACCTAAAATAATGAACCAACATTTGTCACCAACGTTTTAAGTGTATTTTCGTTAGCTGTTTTTTTTTCCTTGTAACTATCTAATGCGTTTTTCTTATTATTATTTTTTTTACCATTGTCCTTATTTTGGTGGTCTGAATGATATATAAAAGTTTGCCCATCTATTTTAATGGGACCTTAATATAGAGACAAGAAATTTTTCCAGATATGAGACCTAGCTAGATCAATTTTTCGCCCCACTCAACCCCTACATTGCAACTTTTATCGAAATCGTTAGAGCCGTTTTCGAGAACGTGATTACCAATATAAATAGATACAAATATGACCCATTTAATAGGAGTACCTTGTCGACTGAGCTCTGCTCGTGTGAAAATAGAGAAAACTAATTTTCCCAGATAAATGAAACCTAGCTAGATAAATTTTTCGCCCTAGTCAAGTTTCATCGAAATCGTTAGAGCCGTTTTCGAGAACGTAATTACAAATATTGCTCATTTAATAGTATACGACAGGATATTTTTTTTTTTAGGTAACTTATCTTTTCCGCCGGTATCAAGAAACAAGATATGTACGAAGACCGTTTGGTGTCAATTCTGTACACACATTTTATTTATTTGTAGTTTAAATGTAGATAAAGAGAAAAGATTTCTATGTTTGTTTGTAATGAATAAACTCAAAAACTACTGGACTGATTTTAGAAATTCTTTCAACAGTAGAATGCTATATTATCACTGAGTAACATATTTAAAGATATCACGCTAAGAACAAATAAAAAACCAAGACATGGCGCTGTCAACAGTGACGTGAGGACGGTTTCGTAAACATGTGTGCAGTTAGTGAGACGTACTTAGATTGTAAATGTGTGCGTGTGAGCATGTATGCGCAGAGCGGAGGTGTAGTTTTGGCATGCTTCACTGTATTGTTCGCAGCGCTTTGTCTTGGATTTTTATTTGGTCTGAGATATCACGCGGCCGAAACCGCTGGCGGAAACTAGTAATAAATAAAAATATATAACTGCGCATGACAATGCCAAACAAATATTATATTTACGTCGCCACAAGGTCAAGTTATTTACAATACACCGAAGAAAATCAATAATAAAGTGCAAATATTTTAAAGTAAGTTCTTGTTAAAAAATTAGTCACTTACCTGCCTCTTTCCTGGAATCTTTCGAAAGATTTTTTCTTGAGAAATGTCTTAATCTCATCGGCCACATATATGTAGCATAATCAGCCCTATAATGTTCCCACTGCTGGGACACAGACCTACTCTCTGTGAGAGCCCGTAATTCACCACGCGGGCCCAGTGCGGGTTGGTAGATGTCACATGTCTTCGAATGTTTGGTTCTTCCAACTTCACCGTTAAAGCAGTGGTGATGAAATAATTTACACAAAGTAAAGCGCCTGTCTGGGTTCGAAACTATTACGGAGCGAGAGGGCATGGGAGGCCGTCACCTCTTTCTGCGAAGCAGTAATGCTCGCGAAGGAGGAGGCGGAACGCGTGAGGGAGGGACAAATTTCCCGCCCTCACGCCCTAGGCGTCGGGAATCGCCGGCCGATTCCCGGCCACCGTAGGCGCGAGCTTGCGGACGGTGAGCAATGGGTAGCTCGCCGTTCGATAAGGACCAGGTCAGAGTCGACGACGCATTGTGTTCCACGCGCGCCTCAAAGAGATCCGCGGGGTTGCGGGTTTGTCCGAAAGGGTTGCCGTGGCCCCTGGCAACATACAGGTAACTGAAGAAACATGGGTGGGTTTTAGTCAGTAAGAGTCTGACACGCCCTCCCACTCCGCCCAGAGCGGGAGAAGTTATTTGACAATTTCCCACCCAATAAAAAAAAAGGTTTCGAACCTATGACCTACAACTCGTAAGTCGTGGCTGTTATCACTGGGCCACCACTGCTCAATTCTTCATACTTAGAGTATATTAGTAACTAATATTTGTTCTACAAACATAAGTAGTTCACACAAGGTAGGGGTCAACTTGTACATCTAGCCTGACGCTGAATATGTCACATGTTCAGGCTTATTCACATGAGTTGATATTTCATAATTTTACACCTCAAATCCCCAAAGGGCAGAAGTGCACCCACATTTCGCAAGTTATGTTCAAGTCTCATGTAATAGGGGGCGAGTCCATTGACATCAACCGGGCACAAATCCAGACTCCGAGCTGCTACTGAAAAATTCCTGGTAGAAAAACCCGATAACACTTTGGCCGACCCGGAATTTGAGCCGCTCGATTGAACCGCTCGATTGAACCGCTCGATTGAACCGCTCGATTGAGCCGCATTGACCGCTCAGCACATGCTCGGCGGTCAATGCGGCTCAATCGAGCGGGACCACAAGACTAACGATGCACTTTTAATAGACGATTATCGCTATTAATGGGGAACATAATAGTAGGGGAAGACCAAAAAAAGGATGGATAGACTGTGTGGGAGATGATATGGATAGAAAGGGGGTAAGAGATGTCGACTGATAGAGAAGTATGGACGCCAAATGAATTGGCATAATGGCAAGAGAATGTTAATCACAGAAGATTATCGATAAGAGATAAAAAAAGATTATGCCGTTGGTCCCGGCTGCCATTTGTAGTTCTTTGACAGTCGCTACGGGCTGTCAGAAACCCGATAGTCTGACAACCAGTTTTGAAATGAAATGAAATGAAATTGTTTATTCTGTAAATAGGATATCGAAATAACTTTTACACGTCATATAAAAAATATAAAATAAAAATAAGCTAGATGAGTTCGGCGTTTCCTATCTGACTACTCTTAAAAGAAAGGCCGAAACAAACTCAGAGGTCGCAGTCTCTTTTAAAGTCCAGACATAATCTTGGTCAGGCCATATGAGGACCATGTAGATAAGTGTCTGAAAAGGTCTTTTGAGGAAAGAACCACACAGATTTGTCAAGGGGAATCGTGTAACAGGGTTGCGCATTCGCTCCATGTAAAATTCTGGTATTTAGCTGCTTCCGGTTAGACTGGAAGCCGACCCCAACGTAGTCGGGAAAAGGCTAAGCAAATAAGTTCAAAAAAATCAACTGACCACTTGAACAGTTTTGAACCGTATAATTATAATATTATTATAAAATCATGAACACGAAAATCTAGACAAAATCAAACTGGTTGCTAATTTAATTGTGTAATTAATTAATATGACATTTATTTTACATTCTGTGATTACTTGAACTCACACACTGACTTGTTAGTATTACTTGTATTTTTTTTAGGAATGTCGTATAGGTACCTACTTTTATAATGCTCTTCACATAATTAATGTTTACAAAATATTGTAAAACATTTTAAAAGAGTAACGGTGGAGTTTCTTGCCCATTCTTCTCCATACGAAAACTACCTTTTGGAAGGGGCGACTAGAATCAATTCTATTTTTTGTTTTTGACGTTCAAATGTGCCTTTTTGTGCCTAATTGAAATAAATTATTTGACTTTGACTTTGAAATGAATTTGGATAATGGCAAGAAAATGTTAATCATAGAAGATTATCGATATGAGATAGGTAAAAAAGATTATGCCGTTGGTCCCGGCTGTCATTTGTAGTTCTTTGACAGTCGCTACGGGCTGTCAAAAGTCCGAAAGTCGGACAACCAGTTTTGTCAAGGGGAATCGTGTAAATGGGTTGCGCAGTTGGTCCATGTAAAATTCTGGTATTTAGCTGCTTCCGGTTAGACTGGAAGTCGACCCCAACATAGTTGGGAAAAGGCTAGATAGATAAAGTCCAAGAAAATCGATTGACCACTTGACCAGTCGAATAGCTTAGCGACTCGACGGGCGAGGAACTCGCCGCGTGTAAGCATTTAAGGCTAAATTCGTCACATGTTACAGATAAACGGATATTATGACATAATAACGCATTATAGTTTTAGTCCTTATCCTTGTTAAAAAGTATCTTTTTTGTTATATATTTCCGTCAATATGCTTGAATGAGGTCAATGCCGTGTTTACTTTTTTAGTTATTTATTTGTTTTTTAATCGAGGTTTAGTACCTTAAATCCAATGTTCCAATGTCATTTATATATTTGGAACAAAGTGCTTTATCGTTCGATATACTATGCACGAAAAAAGTGTAACATTTTGACCGTCTCAACACGTTTGTTACCTCTTTCTCTGAACATCCTTTCAGCTGGGTGTCCCACAACCCCTCTCGACTATTTTAAAGTTTCCTAAGACGCTACTCAAAACGGTGAAGGAAGCCGACATGTCCTAGAACCAAAAATTCGAAGACATTTGTGACATCTACCAACCCGCACTGGGCCCGAGTGGTGGAGTACGGCTCACTTTCTCTCACAGAGAGGAGGCCTGTGTCCCAGCAGTGGGAACAATATAGGCTGATTATGCTAACATGCTGCTTCCTTACGATGAAATCGCCATCAAGCAGTGAGCAAGCGTGGTAATGCTTGTTTGTTTTTTGTATGAAGGCACGTGAGCATATACGTAAGAAGTTGGCAGTAACATCCTAGAGCAGATTTGCTGGATTCGTTTTCTCCTCTACCTACTGCAATCGTTTCTACCACCGTAGAAACGATTTTGTCGACGGAAGAATAGACAAAAATGACGGTTCGTGTAGACAGGACGGCAGGAAAGTAGAAAGACTCAACTGCACTTTTTACGAAATTCACTTTTTTTTTTCTGTTTGATATTCAATTTTTATTGATAGTCACGTCAACTACAAAAAAAATCTCAAAGTGTTGAAGTTTCGTATTTTGGAAGAAAAAAAGATTACAGTATTATAAATGGAATTTTTCACTTTTTGTATGGAAAATAAGAAAAAATATTACCTACATGTTGAGTCTTAGGGGTTTAAGAGTTCTATAAAGGGGGTCGAAATTTTCATTATTTTTGCGATTGGGCACGCCATTTTTGAGATATAAGCAAAAGAAAAAAAAAGATACAGTACTTTTTTTTTTGCACCTGAATTCGAGGTGTTGGTGTGAATTTTAGTTCACATTTTATTCCACACCTTTTTAATCCGATTAGAAATAGACAGATTTAGTTAAACAATAAAAGAAATTAAAACGTTCTCCTGTAAAATCGTGATTTTGTAGATAACCGTATATACTTTGTGACCGTCGAGTAAAAAGTTTTCCACTGTCTTAGCATGGCGATTACAAAATCAAATTGTCTTCACTACCTTAGTGATTTTGACAGTTTGGGATAGAAAACTTTCTTCTAAAATAGTCTACATGTAAAAGGACCTAGACAAAGATTGTTAGAAACGAAAGACAAAATGACAGATTGTAGAAAGATTTCTACGGTGCGACGTCAAAAATGGAGAAACGAAACGTCACTTTGTATAGAAAGAGCTATGTCTATTCTTCGTAGAGATAGAAAGCGTCATGCTACGCGTGCAGATCGTTATTTCTCGTCTACCGATCGTTATTTCTCCTGACAAAGTTATTCTGTTTATATATATGTATATATATAATCTATGTACTTATTCTTCACCGCGTTTCCTATCTGACTACTCAGAGAAGAAAGGCCGAAACAAACTCTGAGGTCACAGTCTCTTTTAAAGTCCAGACGTAATCTTGGTCAGATCATGTGTTTCTTTTGAAGAAAGAACCACACAAATTGAGCAAATTGTGCAAGCATTTGTCAGTAATCGTGCTGCTCATCACAGAATTTAAGGAGCTCAAGGAGGAGTGATAAAACAGTGCTTTCAAATTCCAAGTCTGTGATTGGTTGGCACCAAAAATAAAAGCCCATCAAAACGCTTGCCAATTGTTTTAATCAACCATTTCTCTCTTTCATTCCAGTGCATCCGAAGGTTCCTTCTTTCCTCCTCGCTCGCTGACCAAGTCTGACACAGTCCATGTGTATGATAAGGATCTCTGCAGGATCCTGCCTCTGCAGTACAGAGAAGATGTCTACAAAGATGGTAAGAGTATATTCTCATCAGCCCTTGACCATAAACTTTTAACTTTCGCCATGGACACACACCTGTAAGCACTGCTCAAAGTGATGAGCTATGTCTTGTACACAACTGTACACACCGGCACCGTTTAAGTCCCCTTTTGCTTGACAAACTTTGTAACATCTAAACTCTTCAAATGTACGAAATTCAATTACTAACACCTCTGACCGAGATTTTGCTTTCCAATATCTTGTAGTATTTTATTCTGCTAGCAGGAATAAAATGAGAACGATTTACAAAAGGCCAATGTCCCAATTACAGTTTGACCGGGAACGCTGTTCCGCGCTTTAGGCTGCGTTTCCACCAGAGATTTGCGAGGATGTGTAGCGAGGGATGTGTAGCGAGGGATGTGTTTGTTACCAATGCCAATAAAATCGCTTCATTTACCTAGGCTCGCTAAGCGCAGCTCCTTTGGAAACAGCTTAGCGTTGCGAGGTTTTTGTAGGAACAAAACAAGCGAGGGATGAATGAGAGGGATGTGCGCGAGGGATCTACATATCCTCGCAGCGCTCATCTGTGCACAGTTTCACAGCGTCGCTACGCATCCTCGCACCGCTCAGCGGCCTAGCACAGCTTCGTTACACATCCTCGCACCGCTCAGCTACCTCGCACATCTCTGGTGGAAACGCAGCCTTAGGCGATGGGCGGGATGCCACGCGCCGTTAGCATTGGCCTGCACTGCCCTCCGTCTCGCCGCGCAATTACCTAAAGCGTTGAACAGCGTTCCCGGTCAAACTATAGCACCAGTGTAACTCCTATTCAATCTAGAATTAAAACCTCTTTTTCTTCCCCAGGCATCAAAGCAGGTCTCTACACGCCACCAGCTTCGACCTTTGAGAGCGCAGACGTGAACCCTGACAACGCATGCTATTACCCTGGAGAGAAGTGTCCTCCTAAAGGTCTGCAGAACATCAGCCCCTGTCAATACAGTAAGTGTCATCATCACCTGCCTTTTGCCAACTATGCTGGGCTCGAAAAAATCGCGGTTTTGGATTTTCTACTTTTAGCGCTGAACTGAGCGTTGACAATCCAAAAGCACATCATCTTCTTCTACTTAGTGTAAACTGCCTAGCCTATTTTTGAAGTAAAAACTTCTTTAGGCGCGTTGGGCATTTTTGAGATGGGAAAAAACAATTTAACTCGCGACACCGTTACCGACACCTCATTTTTGTAAACGCGATTGTGTTCTTTATTTAGATAAGGTTACGGACCAATGTTCTCATCATCTGCCTAGCCTTCTTACCGGATGCAGCTGAAGACCTCTACAACCCAGTTAGGTACTGGGTAACACGATACCCCTTGGTAAGACTGGTTATCAGACTTTCGGGCTTCTGACGACCCGTAACAACTGTCAAAGATCTACAAATGACAGCCGGGACCAACGGCTTAACGTGCTTTCCGAGGCACAGAGGAGTCTCGGTATGTAAAGATCCACTAACCACGGACCAACCCCGGCAAGCGTAGCTTAACCTGTTGGATCGACCCGTGCAGCTGTAATACTGTAAAATACTTGTTTAGAACATAGGTAGCTCGTGGCTAAGTAATATTTTTCTTCCATCAAGGCGATCTTGTTCAAATTTTTACATGCTAAATGCTTATTTTAAAGTCTTTGGAATGACGTAAATCAAAAGTTAGTTATTCGATCATCAATCATTGTTTAGCTACTTTACCAGATAAGTAAAAAAGTGTAAAATATTATTTTGGATGTGTCAGACGCACAAAGTATCTAAAATAAACAGTATCATCCAGACCCTCACAACATGACCAAACCATCTTTTTCTTTTTTAGGGTTTCATACCAAAATGGTAAAAAGGAACCCTTCTGGTGCGACTCAGTCTATCTGTCCGTCTGTCACAGCTGGATATCTCAAGAACTACTAATGCTATCAACTTGAAATTTGGAATAGTTTTAGATGACATTTGCCCAACTGTTTTGCAAATAAGAAAGAAATACAATTTATTTTTTTACAGCAGTGACCGAAGGGGGTTTTCAAAATTCGAAGTGGGGCTACTAGGGCATATGGGGTATCATTGAAAGAGCGCTATTTGCACATTCTCAAACATTTTTCGTTTTTTTTTAGGCCGCATAGTTTTCGACTATTGACGAAAAATTAAAAAAAAATACCGTTTACCTCCTCTTATCTCCGAAGTTTGCATAGAGAAAAATCTGAAATTATTCTATGTGATAGAAGTTTATGTAAAGATTACAGGAAAAATAAATCGATATCTCTAAGTAGGACACTTGTTCAGAAATCATCAACAAAAATTACATTAGTTTCACTATCGGTCAAGAGATGGCGCTGACCTAAAACTGCGATATTTTACACCACAGTGTTAAAATTGTCTGACGAATATAGACCTCGCCGATGAAAATTTATTTATATATGATGGTACGGAGCGGTCGCTCTTGACCGGTTTTTTGTCACTACATCTTCTTTTAAACCGCACCGTTGTCCTATCACATCATTCTTACCTAAATATTTATCCTTTTTATTACAGACGCCCCAGTATATCTCTCCTTCCCACACTTCTACGACGCCGACCCGAATCTTCTGAAGCCCTTCGACGGTCTGAAGCCGAACAAGAAGAAGCATGAAACCTACTTCATGATACAACCGGTAAGAAATATTAACACGACTGTAATGACTGTATTACCTAATTACATGTGTTCTATTGAATGACTTTTTCATAAAATCATGACATTTGAGAACAAATCTAACTCAAGCCGGGTCACAAAACATCGCAACAAAGAGGCCATTTGTGTATGCAAACACGATATTTTTTATGAAAGCAAATGTTTATGTGTTTTGTGTAATGTTTCGAAAAAACACGCGCAGGCTTTAGAGAGATGTATTCTAATGCAGCAGAAGCAGATGCGCAGTGGAAGTGTACTGGGCCCATAACCTAATGTTATAAAACAGAAAGATAAAACTTTATTTCTTTTTGTTTATACTTATTAACTAGTTTATTAAACGTTTGTTTTATAGTCATTCTTATGACTAGGCGAAAAATTTAACAGCTGACAGATAGTGTGATCGTTGTGAAACACACAATTATAGGGGCGCGCGAATCGGTCAACAATAACAAGGTTAGGTTTATGTTCATATTCCAATAATTATAGTTCCGTAAATTTTTTTATGATCGCGAATCATATTATAATCAAGAAACAACCTGACACTGACCAGCAAAATGCAAAAAACGTAAGAACATTTGAATTTCCTTACCTAAGCGCATCCTCCTTAAGACCCAGATATATGCCAGTGACCTTGAGTGGTTAGCTAGCGTGTTCTGTACTGAGCTCACGCAACGCGTCGTACGTCCAGCCAGTGATAGCACTCGCCCATCGAGGAGCGCTGTCCCAAATTAGACGCATATTATACATAAAACAAAAAGTATTTTAATAAAACACGTATATTAAAAGATCAATAATTAAATAATGTTTAAAATGGTGAAGGTTTAAAGAAATACGCTTGATAGATTTTGTGTGATTCTCAGTTTTTTATCCGCGTTAGACATACATTTACAACTTAATTTTAGTATGTCATATAAACATAATCTAAAATATGTCTATATTAAGTTATTAAGAAAATGCTCTAATTTAACATATATTTTTTCTGAATCATTAACACTACTCGTTTAGACGTGATCTTCAGTATTTTTGCTCATTAAAAGTCGGTTATCGTCGCCTTAATGACAATGCTTAGCAGTCAGATTGGCTACTATTTTCAACTGATTACTATTCTTATCAAACCATCCAAGTAAGCGAAATAATTTGCTACACCTTGTGATAGGAAGGGATTCTTGTCAATAGTGTAACTAGCACGAATTGAACCTTTAAACCTCGCGTCTATCAAACCGTTGTCCATTTACTTTATCTACCCTAACCATTTACTAATTAAGAGGAGGCTCCAAAAATTGTATGTTAATTTGCAGTAATATTCTGAAACAGTCACGCATACAATCAAAATGGAACTTTAGTGTATGATTTATTGGATCTTTTTCATTTCATGTACAAGACACTTACGTAATTTTAACATTTTCGCTCGATTAATTTTTTATTCGAGAATTATGTCTTTTTTTAAAGATTATATAAATAAAATGAAGATTAGGTACTTTTATTAACCAGCCACAAGATAATTTTTGTTTAGATCAATTGATACCTTAGTTATAAATTATATAAGAATTGAGACTTACACCATTTAGTTCCGTGCTCGAACACGATAAAAGAGCGCATACGATATTCAACTTTATTACTGATGTGTTAGCGTTTAGCACATATTAGTGGAGTGGCGTGTAAGGGGCGGAGTTTGCCTGGAAATTGTGTTAAGAGTGCCTTAAACAATCTCGTGACTTTGCACATCTATCAACCTGTACCCTAATTGCGTAATACAACACAATTACAATCTGTTTCGATTTGAAACAGATTGCTAATCAATTGCTTCATAAGTTGGAAAAAAAATCTGCTCAATAACGTAATGAATGTTGTTGAACTGTCAAAATGAAACAAATTAGGCATAATTGTTTACGAAAATAAGTTACGCAATTAGGGTAGGTACTGTACTGCGCCCGCGTGCTGGATCCCACTCCTTCTCGCAGATAGGAGGCCTGTATCCCAGCAGTGGGAACATTAGAGGCTGATTACACTTCTACTTATGTTCTATACAATATTCTTTTTTATTTTTTAGAAAATTGGAGTACCCCTGGAAGGCTTTGTGAGGGTACAGCTGAATCTGAAGGTAGACCGCGCGCCGAATATTCCGATCAACAATATCAACAACTTTCCTGACACCATCTTCCCTGTTATGTGGATTGAAGAAGTAAGTACCTTATCCTAACTAATACCTATTATACTCCCCCCGACCCTTGCTCGATAACTCATCACCTGTTAAGCAGCCTTATTAAGGCGGATAACAATTAAAATTCTATTGTGTCTCGTTAATGACAGGTGAAGGGTTAACGAGGTGCCAGCAGTTGTAGCAGCTGAGCTCGTAGCTTTAAATTCCCCGATAAATAATCATGATCAAAACTTTGATCCAGCCCGTCCCATCTTTGATGTCCCGTTGACGCTCTAAGCCGAGGTTCGTACCCCACACAGGGGGTGCCCTTAGCGAGTGTTTACCTATTTTGAATTAGCATAGTTGAATAACCCTTGGCTGGAGGTTTTAAGTGTAGTAGCTTAAGGCACCCACAGGAAAGCCCGGTTATGTAGTCATGATCTCAGAGGTCAACTACGAGATGCCCTACCTAAAAAAAAAACCTAGTTTACTAAATGTGAAAGTGAGTTTGTTTGTATTTATTTGCGAGTATCAAAATAAATCACATAAATGGCCGTATTTTTTTATTGAGTTGACTTAGAAGCTTGATATTTTTAGAGCTTTAAAAGACCGTAGACCTACGTATTTTATATAAATTTCAACTTGATAACTTCACGTGTTGCTGAGAAAAAGGGGTCTTAACAGACTAACAGACAGACAGACGGACAACGAAGTGATCCTTTATGAGCTAAGTTTTTTCCTTTTGAGGTACGGAACCCTAAAAACATCCTCATTTAACTAAAGGTTCTAAATAGCTGATAGACATGTCCAATTTGATAAAGCTGTTCTTGGCAAGTCGCCGGGAAAATGGTCATTCGAACAAACGCCATTTAAATCTTTTATGGGGAAAACGCACGTCGACATATTGACTGATTACTTGGACATCCATTTAGCGCATACGGCACATCGCTTTCATTTTACTTTCTCGCGAATCAACACATTTCATAGAAACTAGGACTTTCTTAGAAAAGGCTTATTTTAGTTACCACTGTATTTTGTTTTTCAACTTTCCCAGTGTTAGGCTGCCTGTTCCCTAGAGCGGAACGAGGCAGCGGAGCGGAGAAATGTGCCAATATTAACCAATAGAATCTAAACTCCGCTTCAGAGCTCCGCTCCTATTGGTTAATATTTTCGCTACGCTGCCTCGCTCCGCTCCAGTAGACAGGCAGCTTTAGGCCGTTTCCTCATTGGTCAGTGCGGTATCGTTTAATTTTTCCTCATTGGTCAGTAAGCAGCAGTGTAAGCATAGTATGCTCTGTATACAGAAATGATACCGCACGGACCTGACATTATGTTTTCGGTATAATTTGTGCATTACTGCTTAATTAATTGAAATATAGGCGCTCGGTAAGCTTTCTGTACGGAGTATACCGAGCATGCTGTAAAACGTGTGACGTGAGCGAGTACCGCACTGGATGTTTCTGCCAAGATGGCAGGGGAGGCACACCACGCTGTCATCAATTTCCATAGACGACAGCGACATCTGAAATTTGGTGGGATAAAAAACTTGGCAGCCATCTTGTCCTGTTTGTCAAATTGTCAAACAAATGTCATCGTCTCCATTGTCAACTCCGGCTTTCCTGACGTTGATGCGCTTCCTGAGTTTCAGTTATTTTCTCAGTTATTATTCTCAGTTACTTTTGTCTTCGATAGTGAAACAAGAGTGCTTTCTAAATAAGAGAAAAATACTAGGACAACAAGTTGAGTGAGATGACTGTAAATTGAATAGGAATAAATTTATAGTACATTAGAACCTTAGTTCACCCACCAAATTCAAGGTGGCAGCAGTTTCCATACATGCCCACAGAATTGTTACTCTTTTCCTATACAACGTGTAACGTTATATGCGCAAAACCTCAGACACCCCAACTGATGTTTAACTCAATTGACCTATTCCAGAGAGAGAAAAAAACATTATAAAAAAAACTTTTTACAAAAAAAAACAACAGACTGCCAAAAAAAACACTACAAAGTGAAAAATAACTTAAATTTCGGAAGTCGGTGTCTTGGGTTTTGTATTTTCGTTTATTGCCACCGACTATATGGCGGCTGATTATTGACTTTAGAATGACAACTCCAAAGTCTGCCAAAAACAAAGTCACTTACCATTTTTTCCTTTTGTTTCCAGGGCATCCACGAGCTCACAACACCAATCTGGCGATGGATCTACCTCGCCACCACTGTGGGACCCGTCATGGCACCACTCTTGTCCTACTCCATGATATTAACCGGCTTTCTGACTCTCGCATACGTCTTTATAAAAGCATACAAGAGCTTGGTCATCGGACAACATTCCCTCGAAATTGTTGAGCTAGGAAGGCAGACTCTTCGAAGACGCTCGACTCTGATTATAAATGGCACTCACAAAATTATGCCAAATCGAGAATCAGCTTATATACCACTAAATCAATGTGGGGATAGAGTGCAAGAATTAAGTTACGTAAAAACTGATTGTAGTTTAGAGTTTAAAAATGTTCTAAGGAGTGATTTCGTTAAGTCTAGTTTTAGTGACGCTGAAAGGGAATCTTTGATTAGGTCTGACAATAGTTTTATTTTGTCGGAACATAGGTTTAATCAGGAATAGAGGGTGTAGGCATGTTTAGGTTTTATTTGCTGTCCCCCTCTGCTTTTCCAGTGGGTCTGCGATTTCACTTTGCCTTTGTCAGAGTCGTGATAACTTGAAAGTGCTGAATTACCGCTCATTAAAAGCTGAGCGTATGTTTTTGATAAAACATAATTTTAAGGAAAAATATTGACGTTCGAACAAAAATATTTCTAAGTTATTTAACCTACTGTTCAATTAACCAGTAGAAATACGTAAATAAACCACGTATACGTAAATTATTAACATAAAAATTAAAAAATCTATTTATAAAATTATGCACTAATTCCGAAAGAATCTCAACTTCATTGTTGTCAAAATGTCAACGGACCTTGTGAAATCAACTCTGACAAATCCAAAGTGACTGATAAAAGCAAAGTGTTGACAATAAAATATTGTTTATCAGGGTATTAAATACATTATTTTTTAAATGCTTTTGGGGGACAGCTTGACCACAAACTGACAAAAGTACAGTCACCAAAATAGATCATCATTTTGAAATCATGTTTGACGTCTGACAGTGCCACTGTCATCTTTGCCGTAACATGAACATCAAGTAATATATAATTCTTAGAGCTCTGCTTTGCCTCTGGGAAAGCATCGTTTCTGCCATTCCTACGGTATTACAGCTTTTGGCGGCGGTGACCAGTTACCATCAGGTGAGCCGCCTGCTTGATTTCCACACGTTAAAAAACTGTACCTTGTCAGTTTTGTGGTTAATAGGGTATTTTAATTTTATATAGGGTTGTGTCGACGACTGATTGTAAAGGATTCCGATTTTAACGGAGTTCGCTTAGCTTTTAAAGGAGTATTTGCTCATTTATTGTTTTCTGTCTATAATGGAGCTAAGATATTGATCCGGTGTTCTAAATAGGTTACCTAAAGTTTTGGTCTAACCTAATCATTGTTGACAAAAGCACTTACTTTTTTTGCAACCGCTACTTTAATGTCGTCATATGGGCTAAATAGCATAATAAATAGGCCTCTAATCTGCCTTTTAGCCGATCAGCCTATAAGTGGAAAGGGAATATTCTGACTTCTGACAAAACTAAAGTCAACTTTACCATTGTCAGAAAAAAATCTTAGTTATACATTACAGACAGAAAAATAAACTTAGAAGTATTGGCCAAAATACCTTAAAAATTTGCCTTGATAAAACTCTAAAGATACTTAAATAAAAATAATATAATTCTTCTTATACTTGCCAATACAATTGGTCTAAAAAACCGGGACGGCCGGTTTTAAAAAGATTTCGGGTTGGAATAAAAATGGCTCGAAAATATATGGGAAACGGGCCTGTATTTTAAAACATTCCAAACTTGTAATCAAAAGACATTCCTTCCTAAGAAAATGTGCTCAAATAATGTACTTATTTAATTTAAAAATATATCATAATTGTTAACTCTTCTAAACGCCGGACTCTTAAACATCTTTGTGAGAGAGAAGGGACATAAAACTCAGAGGCGTTTAAGAATTCGGACGTTAAAATTGAGAATTTCGTATTTTTCCTTCTTCGTAAATTTTCTTGATTATGTCATACAGATTATAAAATTCCGAAAATAATTTTATTGTATTTGTAAGAGTGAACAAAATGTTTGAACAATCGTATTTTATTGAAATTCAAATGAGATTAAAAGATATATTACTCTATGCTATGATTAGGTCTATCGCAGTCTACGCACCCAGCGACAACAGTTCATTCACAGTTATTTTATATCTGTCAGCAGCAACGCAAAAGCAACCCTATTTTAACGAAAATACAGATCACTGTGATTTTGACAGACTTGTCAGTTGCAGCAACCATAGACATATACAATGAACTGAGCGTTCCGTATTCAATTGTGCAGTGACAGACTGAAGAGTGCGAGCGAGACAAAGCTTGCACACAGTCGCTTTGTCTTTTTCTGGAGAGTGGTCGATTTTGTAAGGCTAACGCTCACTGCAATTTTCTATGTCTATGGCTGTAACCCAACAGCAATCTTATTGTAAAGAATATAAAGATCACAGTGATTTTGACAGTAATTTAAAATCAGAGGAACAACGCTACAAGGTTATTCTGGCGCGCGGCAAAAATCGAAACTAACGGCGCCATCTTGTTTTCTAACAGCGCCTTATCAACGTCATGCGAGCGCCAAAAGATACTTGTAGCACAGATAACTGTGAAAGGACTGTACCATCGCGGAAAGCCATAACTAACCACCGTAAGGACTATACTTGCTTGCAGCGCTCGGCCGCTATAGAACCGGGGCGGTAACAGATGTGATCATTGTGTGCACGGAATTTTATTTTCAAATTGGTTAGTTATGGGCTTCCGCGATGGTACAATACTGCTGATGAGTCATGGCCGGTACGAATTTTGCGCAGAAGGCTGCGCGATATCATTTTATACAGTCCAGCCGTCGAGAAAATGCGTTTCTGACAGCTGTCAGTTGGACAATTTCTAGTAGTAATAAGGATCAAATTCCCAAAGCACATATTCATTAGTATGAAACTGACAGTTCGGATCGGAGAGCTATGTTCAAACTGTCCATGATTCATCGGTCGCATTGTGGTCAACAAAGCAAAATGGCTGAATTTAACCAAACATCAACTATTTAGTCGATTAACGAAACAATCGACTATTTAGTATATTCCAACCAAACTATAAATTAGACTTTAGTGAAGCTTTAATATAGAAAGACTCTTTTTTATTAATCGTTAAAATTATTATTTTTTTTATTATAAAAAGGAAAATCGGTTCTATAAATATTTTTATACGAATTTTAGATAGTAATTGTAAATAATAGTTAAGGACTTTTGTATCTAAATATATTGTTTAATAAAAATATTATAAAGTTTACATTTTGTATTTTATTTATTTTACCTTTGTTTTACTGCATCAACAGTCTTCTGCCTCGCCTTTTCCCAACTATGTTGGGGTCAGCTTCAAGTCTAACCGGATGCAGCTGAATACCAGTGTTTTACATGGACGGACTGCCAATCTGACCTCCACAACCCAGTAACTAAGTAATACGAAACCCATTGGTAAGACTGGTTGTCAGACTTTTGTGCTTCTAACTACCTGTAACGACTGTCAAAGATCTACAAATGACAGCCGGGACCAACGGCTTAACGTGCTTTCCGAGGCACGGAGGGGTCTTGGTATGTAAAGATGGTCACCCATCCACGGACCAACCGCGGCAAGCGTAGCTGCTGCGTGCGGCTGTTACGAATTACTTAGCCACAAGCCTCTGCATCAACAGTATTGTTGCAACCTCATCGCTGTCAAAAGCCGTTTTCACATAGCGACGACAACGACACCAACATAACGTCAGCTCGAACGACAACGATATCGACCGACAATATCGGAACGATATCGGTATGTGACAAGATGTAACAAACAGCTTATTGTCATGCGGCATGCCACAGCAGCCTTGAAAACCGCCAGCAAAAGCTTCTATGTTTTACCTCTTATAATACAGGTATACCCTAGCTTAAGGCCCGGCGCCCACTATCGGCATCGGCACGGCTGAGGATTTTAGGTGATAAAAAGCATTATACATTAATTTCATGGCAATAAAGTAGAAATTTCCATGATATATGATCGTAGTAACAAAAATACCGCTTCGGTATGCTTGAGGCTACTGCATCGGCAGCTTTGAGGCTGCTTCAGGCTGCTTCGGGATACTTCGGGATCCTTCGGTACGCCGTCGCCCGCCGCGACTAGCTTGTAACAACTCTGAGACTGTTTTGAAGAGAAATATTGAGACGCTTTGGCAAGCTACAGGACGGTGCAGCATCCTTAAGAACGCTTCGTCATCCCTAAGAACGTTGCAGCATGCCAAAGCATAATTGCCGATAGTGTGCGCTTGCATGTAGGATGCCGAAGGATCCTTTTCCTTGCCGATGCCGATAATGGGCGCCGGGCCTAAGAGGTGGTGAATATTATTCTTGTACAGATTTTGCAACAAACTATAAATGTATTTTCTAAACCAAATATCACACTGTATTTTCAAAGTCTGTGTGTTTTTGGATAAATAAAGATTTTTATTTTTTTATTTTATTATGTTCTATGTTGTTGGGTTTGGTTTCCGCACTTAGTCCTTCAGATGAACCATTGTGCGTGGGCCATGGCGGCCGTTGGTGGTTATTCCAACCAGCCCACCTCCCTCCAGAAGTTAATTAAATCTCCTGGTCTGTTCAGAACGTCTGTAAAAGGTCTGGGTAACCAGAGGGTTTCTGTTCTAATCTGTGTGACGCCTGTGCATTCAAAGAGCACGTGCGCGACGGTTTCCTCAGCCTCCATGCACGTTCTGCACAGAGGACTGTCCGTTGTGCCTATTGTGTGGAAATGTTTGTTTAGCGAGCATTGTCCCGTGATGGTCCCCGTCACCAGGCGCAGGCCGTCCTGTCCAGGTGTAATAAGCGCCTGGTCAGCCTGTTATCCAAGAATTGGCATAGCCTCCTTGGATTGCCTGCAACCTAATGTCGAGGTCCATCAGTTCTCCGCCTGTGTGTGGGTGAACTCTTGTAGCCACCCACCTGCGTAATTGGTTGAAGGGGATAGCAAAAACTTACATCGCCGCGCGATTCCAAAAGTGTAATAATGGCAGCAGTGAACAATGTACAAACGGCCATTGATGATAGGAACTTCATGTACAGACGCCAGCACATCAAGCTACTACAATCTGTCAAATTTATTTAATAGATTTTCAACTTTAGTACTGAACAATAAGGTTCAAAGTTGATCGGGAAAATTTGACAGTTTCGGGTAGCTTGATGTGCTGGCGTCTGTACTGAATGAATGGTATGGCTGCATCAATTGGGTACTCTTAAAAATTAATACAACTGGGGTATCCAATTGATGCAGCCCACCGTACAGTGCGTTCATTAAAACTTGACGTGTGTCGCGATTGGTAGTTCTCTGTCAATTTTGAACCCTCCTCAAAAAAATTATGAACCTCATAGGTGCATAAGAAAAATACACTCAAAAACAATATTGAAAAAAATGTCTTCACCTCCATTTTTTTCATAGTCGACAAATTTTAATAAAAATGTTAGTTAATCTGATAAAATAACTCATATTAAGCTTTTAGAAATAATAAACAGAATCCAAATCGAAGAGGAGCTCGTGGCTAAGTAATAACAGCCGCACGGGTCAATCCATAAGGTTAAGCTACGCTTGCCGAGGTTGGTCTGTGGATGGGTGACCATCTTTACACATACCGAGACTTTTCCGTGCCTCGGAAAGCACGTTAAGCCGTTGGTCCCGGCTGTCATTCGTGGATCTTTGAGAGTCGTTACGGGTCGTCAGAAGCCCGAAAGTCTGACAACCAGTTTTACCAAGGGGTATCGTATTACCCAGTTACTGGGTTGTGGAGGTCAGATAGGCAGTCGATCCATGTAATATACTGGTATTCAGCAGCATCCGGTTACACTGGAAGCCGACCCCAATATAGTTAGGAAAAGGCTGGGTAGATTGAAACATAATCCAAATCGAGCCAATAACATCGGAGATAAGAAGCAAAGGCAACTCAAAATAATAATAATTGAATAACATGATAAATATTCAAAAGATTTAAAGTTAATTTTCAATATTTTTCATGAATATTCAGAAAAATACGGGCGGGCACATGCCGATGGGCGACATTGTATGTAATCGTAAAAACCGTTGACCGCTTACACGCAAACGGCACTACAACAAAGGCGACCACTAGTTCAAAATGGCGACTGGAAGAACAGTACTGCCAATCACATGACTGCAAAATTCAGTGCTACTGTCTGTCAGTCGCCATTTTGAACTCTATTGATATTGAAACTAAGACTTTTACATTCTATGCTACCAATTGCGTCACAAGTCAAGTTATAATGAACGTTATAATGAACGCACTTGTACATAGCCAGTCTGCGTCATGTTGTCAAAATGAATTATGCCGGCAGCACTGCATCGTTCTGTGTTGCCAGCTAAAAAAAACAAGTTACTACGAGTCTGAAAGTTATATATAGTTAGTTTATATTGTTTTTGAGGCGGGGACCAAGTACGATCTTGATGTGCCTCCCATACAGCTAAACAGTGTTTCTCTTGAGCGAGTGGGACACTTTAATTATCTAAGTCACTTGGTCACCACTGACCTTAAAGACTTTTCTGATATTGACAAGGGCTCCGTCCGTGCGTGCGATTATGTTGGCCCGCTGGTTAGCACGTTGTTCTGCAGACATAAAGGTGACGCTCTTTAGAGCATTCTGTACCACCTTCTACATATGCAACTTGTGGGAGATTTATTCGCGAGCATCGTATGGAGCCCTTCGTGTCCAATTTAATAATGCGTTCAGAAAACTGATGGGGCTGCCGTGGCGTTGCAGTGCGTCAGGGATGTTTGCGGCGGCGCGTGTAGATTGTTTTTATACCTGCATTAATGGCGGCACGAGTCATGGCCAGCCCCAACAGGGTTCTGAAAACGATAGCTGACAGAGTGGACTGTCCTTAAATAATTCACTGCTGTCAGTTACACGTGTCACCGTATTGTGTTGTTTACTAACACGTAGTTTTAAGGATATTGTGATTATGAGTCTTGGCTCGAAATAAAGTTTTTAATTTAGTTTAAATAAAACACAAAAATTCAGCCTAAAAATTATTTTATTGACTAGCAAAAATTATGCTGTACCGTAAAGTATAACATGGAAGTTATTCTTATCTCTAAACAAGCGCGTATAACTATTGTATACTAGGTCTGGACTTGACTTCAAATTGTTTCCGTTCTTGGAATAAGTGGGGTACTTGCCCACTGGTGGGCAAAGTGGGGAAAAAGGACGCTTTGATTGGAGAAATGGTTGATTCATGAATTGACCAGTTTACCTAAATATACTGTATAAAAATCTTTTGGCACGTGGCCAAAATCGGAACTAAAGCCGCCATCTTGTTTTTTCAATACATTTCATTAAAAAAAATCACATAATGTTTACCAACAGCGCCACCCTTTGAATGTCATTCAAGCGCCAAAAGATCCTTGAGGTTATAATTATGTGTGGATTTGTAAAAATCTGGTTGTTTAATTTTTTTTGCTTGTATTGACCGGTTTTATTGAATATTGTACAGTTATTCGGCTTATTTACATGTAATTGAATTTATGTAGATGTTTTATTAAAAGTTCTCAGTACTAGAATGCTGAAAAAGGGTGCCTGTACTGTCCAATATGCAAAAATTAATTATAAATTGAAATGGTAATAGCTTATCCTGTCAATTTTTTAACGAGAAAATTATTGAATAACTTTTTTTTACTATTATTCGATAACATAATACATCCGTATTTTTTTCTGTAATAACCTTTCATAATAAACAACAATCAAAGCGTCCACTTTTCAAAAACAAACACGGCCTTATTTGGCCTACAATCGGCTTTACATTGGCCTAAACTCGGCCACATGTTGGCCTACTTCGGCCACCTTTGGCCTAACCTTGGCTTACAATCGGCCTTTTTTGGCCTACAGGCCTTACAATGACCTACAGGCCTATTTAACGCTAATTACTGGCGATTATTCCAAGTCACAGTTCCGTTATATTTAAAAATACATTATTATCACTACGCGATGTATAAGTATAATGTATAATATGTACTAATACATAATTATAATAATAATAATATTATCATAAAAAAATCTTATTTTTTTTAACTTCACCATTCCTTTTACGTATATCCGTTTCCTCGTATAACAGGGTAATCACTGTCTTTTTTTTAATTGGAAAACTGGAGTTAAGGAAATCTTTAATTAAAAAATACATATTTAGTTCGAATTAAAAGCATGTAAATATGTTTGAACAAAAAGAATTAAAAAAAAGAAGAAAAACAATAAAGCAAAAAAAAGAATTGAGTAATGAACATAAGAAATCCTTTATCAATTTTGCGTACTTTTATGATTTATTTAAAAAAAATATGTTTTATTAAAATAAGTGTTATTAAATTTATATTCAAAGAATTGACAAGTGTTTTATCAATGAAAAAACTGGATAATTATTCATTTATTTTGCTTTGAAAAAATGAGCATTTTGCAACTCTGTATAGATTTTTTTTTTTTCTCTATAATAATGTGTCAGTTTGATGCAATTTTTATCAATCATGTAGAAATTCCCGCATTTATTTGTGTTAAAAATATTTTAATGATTTCATTAACTCCAGTTTATGAATCCATTCTAAGATCAAAAAATATCGTATTCATACTACGATTTTTAACTTAATATTTAAACATTTATTTTTAGATAATACTAATGAGATGCTAAGATTTATTAATAAGGAAGACATTTGTGTGTTACAAGACTTGCATAGTAGAATAATAATTTAAGAGTATAAAATGCTTTATGGCATTTTTACCCAATTCATTTCATAATCTCAAACGGTACACATGAATTCTAAATGGATTATTCGATTATCGATTCAGAAATGAATATCGAATCGATACCGATTTTACTGTATAAATTGACAATAGGTATGATAACAATTTTTTTTTTTATTTGTCACATAGATCATTAAAAAATATTGAACACGTACTTTTTCTTTTTTTAAGTAATCAAAAGATTACGGCGATACATTGAGTTAAAATGTGCCATGACGTCACGAGTATGTTGATTTTATACTTACTTGTGACGTAGCGACCCCCAATCCCCAATTTTAATGCGTTTTATCTAAGTCATTTTTAATTAATATGACAAAGCAAAAAATACGTGTCTAATATTTTTTTATTATCGAACTGACGGAAAAATTGTTTTTTTTTTTACCCAGGCATCATCTCTATTGCCCAAAGGCTGAGAAAAATAAAATTAGAATAAGTTTTTTTATTTGTGAATTATTCAATTATTACCGAGCGCCTCAGTAGTACCATCTAAATTCAAAATTGGAAGTCCATTTTAAAAAACATTGCTTAAAACAAATATCATTATTGTATTCCTTACGATATTTTTTAATCTACAACCATTAACTTTTCCCGCCATCGCTTTTTTTACATCTAAATAGAGATGTGAAACGAATAATCGACTAAAGTTTTTAGTTTAACTTACTAAATAATACAGACTTGGCAAAAAGAGAAGAAACTATTATTGCTAATATAGTGACCTGATTTTCTAAGCGAGATATGTAATTTTTTTGAAGTGAAAACTTCTTTAGGCGCGTTGGGCATTTTTGAGATGGGACTAAACCATTGATTTCGCGACACCATGACGACTCTTTATTTTTTTAAACGCAATTGTGCTCTTTATGTTTATTAAGTTAGGGATCAGTATTTTTACTTTAAAGGTTTCGGAAGTTTTTAAAGTGAAACTTTTATTACATCGTCTCAAACTTTTTCGTCTGTGTGTTGCATGTCGCGTGACGGTCGGCCGCGGAGTAGGGATAAAGTGAAAGGCGCTCGTCAGAGCAGCCAAGGCCAATATGGCGGCGCCTATAGTTCGCTTAAAAGTTTCACTTTTACCGTGGTTTCATAAAACCACACAATCCTTTTTTTTTTGTAAACGCATACTTGCTCTTTATTTAGATAAAGTTACAGACCAATGATCTATACAAGTATTTTTCTTCCACCAAGGCGATCTTGTTCAAGTTTTCACTTCTGTTGGCATTCCCGGAGTGCCACCACTTTTTTTTATGGCATATAAGCAGTCGGTTCACACACTTTTAATCACAGTCTGATTTTGCAAGATATTGCTAATCCATGGCTTCATATGTCCGAAAAAGTTGTCTGCTCAACAAAGTAAATAAAGCAATGAATGTTGTTGAACTGTCAAAATGAAGGCCATTGTTACTGTTCAACGCCGCCTATGGACGTCTGCAAAAAAGCCGAAATGCGCTTGTTTTCTAAAAGAAATAGTCTTTAAAATAACCTCTCTGGTAGTTTTTAATGGTCCTGCATAAATATTTGCTGTCAGCATGATTTAAATTAAGAAAAACATAGTTCCGATTCTAACCTTTTTTTGCCAAGCTGTTAGTCTTTAGTGATGTGACTAACCAACTAAATTTTGAGTCGATTATTCGATTAACATTCTTTGACTAAAATTTAAGTGTCAATTACGATTTTAATACTTTTTTCGCGTATACAATTTTGGATTGAACGTTTAAGTTTTTCGAAGTATACTATATTTAAAGGGAATCGTATAATTTACAATCGTATATTCGTTTTTTTTTTTTCAATACTTAAGAGCTAGTTTGGTTGGTGTGGAGTTACCGATATTGTTGAGCTGAAAATTCTGTTTTTTTTTCTCTAAAATAACAGAAAACATATATTGAAATCACATTAGAAATACGTTCATAAAAAATAATGGTCATTTTATACTTAGAATCTAACTTAAAAATAAAATATAGGAAACAGTTTATATTTCTTAATAATTAGCTGCTTTTTATACAAATTAAACGACATAATATTTTCAACTGACTTATCCTATATTGTGCTTATTTCTCTGCGATTTTTGCCATAAAAAAACATAATAAGTATAATTTTCTTATTATTATGTTTTGTTGTAAATATCGGTTCTCCACACCAACCATAGAGAAACTTATTACTAATATGGCTGTGTAAGTAAATTAAAGGAAATTAACAATGAGTATATTTCAAAACTAATTACTTTTTTATAAATAAATACATGCAATATATCAGTGGACGGTTTTATACTAGTGTTTGAATGTAGAAAATATTTTTAGCATCTATTTCTTGCGTCAGTCGGTCAAATGGGGAGAAGAAATTAAAAAAGTGTTTAATTCACAACCGGCTTGTAAAATTGACAAAACGCTAAAGAAAATGGCCTCTTTGAGGGCTTTTCGTCTATTTAAAGATTTTTTTACACTAGTGTCATTACAAAAGCGAAGTTACAGTCATAAAACATGTCAATAACAATAACAGTTACGCACAACACTAGCAATGCTCCATAAAGGCGGTTTCTACATCTGCGCACGCGCACGCACAGTGCTTTTTTTACGTAGGGCCTCTCGTAGTTGACCTCTGAGATCATGACTATTTAACCGGGCTTTCCTGTGGGTGCCTTAAGCTACTACACTTAAAACCTCCAGCTAGGGGCACGCACAGTGCGCTTCGCGTGTATCTTAGGAACATAGTATGAACATCTTCACTTCACGATTCGTGCGCGAACCATTCGCAACATACGCGCGCGTGAATTATGTGACGCGTCCATAGCTATTCGTGGCGCTTAGCGTGCACGAGTGCATCCGCCTTAAAGGTCGTGCGAGCGAGAGATCCGATAAAAATGATTTATGACTCTAACTTAGCGTTTGTAACGGCCCGAGTATAATAGCTCGTTTTTGACAAAATCGCTTTTGTAAAAGATAAAATATTTTACAAAAAAAAAATGCGATTTTTTTGCGATGACTAAATGCGAAGGATTTATTATTTTACAGAAGTTTTTTTTTTTATGTGAATAAAAGCGAGTTTGTCAAAAACGAGTGGTGTTTTTATAAGTTGGTCTTTTTACCTATTTATGGATGATCATACATATAAATTAAAGGCTTTGTTCTTCAAGTGTTAAATAATACAATATAGAAGCACAATTTGATAAAATAATGATATTGTAAAGTCGTTTCCGTTATTGCTGCGACTAAACTTCAAAATATTGCTATTTTTATCAATAAAAAAGAAACAAAGGTCTATTTACAACCTTGTTTCCAATTGATGTTATTTCCACTTAAACAAACATCAACTTTATGTTAGTGTAAATAAAGTTGATTTTAGACTGACTGGTACTGTTGAAAATGTCATAAAAAATTGAAGTTGTAGCGCAAACTGAATCTTATATATATAAGCATTACAGTTGTTTTTCCTAAAATTCGTGTTTGTTTACATGTTTGGCAAATTAATTGCATTGCCTCATATATTGGGTGCCACTAGCTTATAGATTTAGCTTTTCCAAAGAGTATCGTGTTACCCAGTAACTGTGTTGTGCAGGTCAGATAGGCAGTCGCTCCATGTAAAATACTGGTATTCAGCTGCATCCCGTTAGACTGTAAGCCGACCCCAACATAGCGTAGTTTGACCATAGAAACGTATTTTCTACGAGTTTTGTCGACGGAAGAATAGACTAAATGACAGATTGTGATTGTTTATCTGTAATTTTGTCTATTCTTCCATCGACAAAATCCGTTTCTATTGTGGCCATGATTAGCATACTAAAAGAGCTTTAAGAGCTGAGATTAGAAGCAAGACTGATATTTCGAGAATCCATTTGATTCAGGCAGAAAATAGGTAAAAAGACCACCATTAAAATGTTGTATTCCGTTAGTTTTGTCGATAATATGAATAGTTTTTATAATATTTGAGGTATGGATTACGTATACAGAGTTCTAGGTTTAGATTTTGGGTAGTAACAGTGCGGTTTTGTGAAACTGTTAATAATAGAACTTGTTGGTTTAATAATGTGCGAACAAACAGTATTTAAAGTAAAAGAATGGGTTAATAATTGCTTTAAGCGTAGAGTCTGGCCACGCTAAGTCTGCAATCGAATAAATGGGCAACCCCAAAAAGTTTTATATATGGTATACTTTTACATCTGTCAGTTATGTCAGTTTCGGGGTTGTAAGTAGATCTAATAATTTTGATATTTTGCCTTTTGATTTTTGCATAATAGATTATGTGTAATAGACTATGTCGTACCTATGCTCTACTTCCATACGGTGACAATACTGTTTCAAATCCACACTGCATCGTGCTAAAGTGATTATTCTTTACCAGGAATAAATCAGAATATAAACAAAATAACCCATCGAAAAGACAAAGTATCAAATTCTTTTTTCGTTGAATGGTGTTGCCGTCTATAGATTTTCAAATTCCACCGTTTTTTTTACTTATGCAGACTTAGCGTGGCCAAACTATGAGGTACGAGGAACAGGGTGTAAGGTTCACTCATCCTCCATAGAAATGGGCGGATCTTCCGACCAGACGGGTGTTGTGTCTGGTGAACTACTGTCTGACTTGATGTCGGGTCGTTGTATATTATGCTGGTCGCACGGTAAACACTGCTTGCGCGATGCAGGATTTGGCGTGACGTCAGTGAGTGCAATAAATCTATTATTTTCTTTTATTTATTAATATTCAACAGATAAAGTCAATTTGTTTATTCAATAGATAACTTTTGTTACTATCTTTAAAATTGACATGTAAACCTTCGCCTGTTAAAGTAAATAAACCTATTTTTTTTTATCGTATACAAAATTGATATCGTATAGGTACTTCGTATACTAGTTGTTTGATATCGTATAATAACTTTAGCAGTATATTTGTTTTTATTACCTCTTTCCGACTGCATGTCACATTTGACGTGTTATATCAAATAAAGCACAAAAAGTGTGTGTAAATATATCGTGTACAATAACAGCTAATGTTTGTATTATTTACTCGAATAAAATAATGTAGTTTCAATTCAATTGACTGAAAATAATGAAAACCGTTCGCACATCACTACTGAAAATGCATTTTTTTTATTTTTGAATAAAATTACGGTTTATTTTCTTCATTTTAGTCTGGTCACACTGTTACTACTCAAAATCCTTCTATTCTACACTTAAACTTACGGTATACTGTCAATATATTTTATATTATGTCTTTTTTATATAAATAAATGAATTTCATTGTGACATGGCGTTTGTCATGAAAAGATTTTTAAAATTAATACGTATACATTGAATCGTAACTGGGAATCGACTAACTCGATTGAATTTTTTTCAAATCGATTAAATGCGAGTTTTAAGAACGGGTACTTCACTAGTTTTGTGAGAATCTGTCAACTGCCAAAATTATTTTCCCGCGTATCCTTTACAATAGTTAGCTTTGGCAATGTAAGATATAGGATATTTATGCAATATTGTCTGTTGATTTCAAAATGTAAATAGTTTATTTATTCAAAGTTTCTCTATAATTTAATGGAACTGACAAAATTCTGTTTCAACTCAACAAAAAAATGTTACTTGCATGTTACTCTTGCTGGTTGACATTTTACAAAACATGGTAGATACATTTGCATCTTTATCGATTGACATAATTCTTTATTTTCATTCAGAATCCAACAGTATTATTAAACAATATTGTTCTTTCTCATGTACCAAAATCTACAACTTTATCTACCAACAAATTTTAACTTTACCTACCAACATATTACAACTTTGCCAACCAACAAATTACAACTTGACCAAGGCCAACCCACAAATTACAAATTTGCCAACCAACAAATTACAACTTGGCCAATCCACAAATTTCAACTTGGCCAACCCACAAATTACAACTTTTCCAACCCACAAATTTAAACTTTTCTTACCAACAAATTACAACTTTGCCAACCTACAAATTACAACTTGGCCAACTCACAAATTCCCTACAAACTACTCTAGTACCAGTTCCCAAAACGTCACATTACCTTCTAATGCATTGGCTGCTGTATCGGATAGGTGGTGTGTTCCGGCGGGTCGCTCGTCGAGTCCTGCTCGTCTCCGGAAGCGTCGCCTTCTTGGTCTTCGTCTTCTGATGATGAGAGGAGACCTGGAAATGTTGAAGATGGATTTTAAATTGTAAAGTGGTATTTTCTGTAAACAAAAAGTGGCACTCCGGGAGTGTCGATAGAAGGGAAAACTTGAAAAAAAAATCGGCACCGCAGTCATTAACGCGTTGATGTCTTTTACTCCACGCACCGCGGTAATCAACGCGTTGATGTCTTTTTAATGGTCAAAAGCTGGTGTCGTTACAATATCGCGAAATCAATGGTTTAGTCCCATCACAAAAATGCCCAACGCGCCTAAAGAAGTTTACAATTTAAAAAACGAAAAATACGAGTAAGTACGGATTTTGGTTCAAATCCGGGCAAGTACCAATGTCACTTTTTAAATTTATTATGTACTTTCTGAATTTATGTTGGACATTACTGACATCTGTGGAAGAAAAACATATTGAGGAAACTTGGACTTAAAGTTAATATTAGTCTAAAATTGCCATACCATCTTGAGCAAACGTGGTAATCAATGCTCTGAAAGCTTTTGATCCGTGGCTGTGTCGTAAATTTTTAAGTATGTTTGTTTTTTTGCATTTATTACTCGACCTCTTTGTTTTGTTTACTAGCTTTTGTCCGCGGTTTCGCCCACGTGGAGATCGGAAACTATCCCATGGAAACGCGCACGCCAGTAAAGCTCCCAGTCGGCATGATTTTTTCCGACATCTTCAACAATCATCGTCATATCATCGTCAGCTGTAAGTTTTCTTAAGAAATAAAAAAATATATATATTTATATATATTTCAGCGAAATTACACAAAACCTTTAATGAATTATACACCAAAATCTTCCTTATGAATCAATCCGTCAATCAATTGGCGAAAACCGAATAAAAATCCGTTGGGTAGTTTTTGAGTTTAACGCGTTCAAACAGACAGACGCGGCGGGGGGACTTTGTTTTTAGTATGTAGTGATTCAAAGCGGCCTGTCATTAAGTATCTTAATTATTTAAATAAAACTTAACACTAGAAACATTTAAAAAAAACCGCCCAAGTGCGTGTCGGACTACGCACAATGAAGTGTTCCGTAGTAGGGATGAATTTATCCCAAATACAAACTTAACATTGTAGTTGAAATGTTCTCCCATACGTTCCAACTGCAAATGTAAGTTTGTACGCACAATATTGAGAGATTCACCATGTTATTTTAAGACCATAAACTTCTAATAGGTTTTCCTGTAATCTATGTGGGAAGAACCATTCTCTGTCATTTTTTCAAAATTTTAGGCTCAGTAGTTTCGGATATAAGGGGGGAATGTCAATTTTCATCTATTTTCTTAAATATATAAAAATTTATTTAATTTAAAATTGTAAAAAAAATATTTGAGATCCTCGCAATTACCCCTTTCATTTGATATGTCACACGATACAGTTTGAAAAACATTAATTTTTATTTTTTTTATTTGCCCCCCAAAAGTGACCCCCATATTCAAAATTCATTTATTTACGTTACACGTCCCTGTTTGGGTCACAGAAATACATATGTGTACCAAATTTTAACTTAATCGATCCATTAGATTCGGAGCAAATTGGCTGTGACAGACTGACAGACAGACACACGAGTGATCCTATACCTAAGGGTTCCGTTTTTTCCTTTTAAGGTACGGAACCCCAAAAACACCACTATTTCGTAAAAATGCTGTAAAGCAGTTTCGATGAAATCAACAGCGTTAATCAAGCTTCATTGCTGACCTAACCATTGATAAAGATTTCAAGATATTATGTTCAATGTCCCACCCACCGCACAGACTTCATTCACTCTTCCTTCTTCGTTCAGTCTATCTCTCTGTGGAACGCGCTCCCCCAGGAAATTAGGATGGCGACCAACCGATTATCTTTTAAAGTCAAAGTTCGCGAGCACATTCGCAAGAAGCTGGCAGTATCATCACAGCGGTAATGATTTCCCATTGTTTGTTTTGTTTGCTTTAGTAGTATTTTATGTGTATTTATTTTTGTTTATATTTATATATAATTGGAAATATATATTTATGTATATCTTTATATTTAAATAAATATTTATTCCTCAATTCTCGCTATTGCACCTACCACTGTTTGTCTCTGCATCACCCAAAGGTTGACTGGTAGAAAATGCCTTTGGCATTAAGTCCGCCTCTGTACATTTGTGTGCTTGAAGTATTAAATAAATAAATATGTTGGTAACTTACCGGCTGTGAACTGTGGGTTAGAGAGCGCATCGGGCCAGTACCGCTTGCTAATAGACGAACCATTCTTGCCTTTCTTACCACCTGGAAAGATTACAAAAGAACATGTCAGTATGTCAGCAGAAACTGTGAATATCCTTACATATTATAAAACAAAGTCCCCCGTCGCGTCTGTTAAACTAAAAAACTACTGAACGGATTTTCAAACGGTTTTCACCAATGAACGCAGTGATTCTTGCGGGAGGTTTTAGTGTATAATTCATTAAGGTTTTGTGTAAATTGGCAGTTTGACGGTTATTGTTGAAGATATCGGAAAAAATCTTGCCGACTGGGAACTTTATTGGCTTGCGCCGCGGAAATCGTTAAAGTTACATAAAATTTATGTTCTACAGTATTGTTCGTCTTAAAAAGTTCAACAAAAAAGTCCGCGATGTTATAATTATGTTGATGATTTTACATAATAATTAAAATGTCAAGTTTTATGTTTTTATCACAGGGCTTAGCAGAGCGAGCAGTTCAATCCCAAGCTTTTTTATCTTCTAAATAATCTGAAATTGTATAGTACCCTTTTGTACAAAGTTTGGTTTTAATACAGATTTTAAATCGTTTAATGGGTAAGTTTCAAATGTCAATGGGAAGTCTATTGTAGAAGCGTATACATTGCCTCATGAAGGAGTTGCCTACTTTGTGGAGACGTGTGCGAAGTACAGCAAGGTTGTGTTTATTCCTGGTATTTAAACTATAAATATCGGACATTTTCTTAAAATTTGATATATTTTTACAATAGGTTTTCAAAAATATATTGTGAGGCTACAGTCAGATATTATATATTTATTTCTTTGAATTTTTCTCTAAGGGAATCTCTTGGACCTAGGTTGTAAATGGCTCGAACAGCCCAATCAATCTGCAATCCAATTTTTATTGCTCACTTTCGGTATATAAGGAATTCTTGTGCACACTTCAACGCACATCCTAAACTGCTGGGTTTAGGATGTGCGTTGATGTCCGTGATCGAATGAATTTAAGATTTTTATTAAGTAGATTCTTACCAGGTTTATCAGCACAATCTAGCATGGGCTGTAAGATCCGACGGCGTGCGTTAATGAACCAGTTGTTGACTTGTAAGAGCGTGAGCCTCGTCTGCGCCGCTAGTGTACGCTTTTCTTCTTCTGTGGGGTATGGATGCTGTGGAAAATAGAAAAAATTAGCTGGGAAGAAGTAGAGCGAATTGAACAAATTATGAAAAAATATCAAATTTTGATAGGCCCAATATGAGACTTTAATAAAATAACTTGCGAAATGCAGGTAAACTCAAAATTGCTGAAAATTCAAGTCATTTATTCAAACTAGGCTGAAAATCAGCACTTTTCGAACGTCAAAATTACATAAGACAGTCCCCCAAAACGCCCACCCTTCACCACTTTCTAGTGCCTTTAGCTGGGAAGAAGTGGCGCAACAAACTGTCCAGCTATACAGTATACACCTCTATCTCGCCATTCTGGTAATATAGAAATGATTTACAATGGGCACAATTTACCGCCATCGCGGCATCGGAGCAATCGCGCGCCAACACGATCCAACATCGTCAAACTTGCGCAAACTATCTCTCTACACGTGGAAGGTTGGACGAACAGTTGGACTGTTGGACGTTAGTGTGGAGTCGACATGAATGTTCATATGTTTGAATGTTGGTTAGCATATTTGTTTGTAAGATTGCATATGAGTAAATTACGGCACGGTAGGGCTGGTCCATAAATTCAAGGTTGCTCAGCGAGCCTTGGAGCGGGCTATGCTTGGAGTCTCTCTGAGGGATCGAATCCGGAACGAAGTCCGGCAGAGAACCAAAGTTAACGACATAGCTCACAGAATTAGCAAGCTGAAGTGGCAGTGGGCATATCAGCCGTAGAACCGATGACCGTTGGGGTACACGTGTTCTTGAGTGGAGACCGCGAATTGGCAAATGTAAGTTAGGACGCCCTCAGGCTAGGTGGAGTGACGATCTTCGCAGGGTGTTTGGTAGCAGCTAGATGAGAGTTGCCGAGAATCGAGCTGAATGGCGTGCAATTAGAGAGGCCTATGTCCAGCAGTGGACTGCTATAGGCTGATGATGATGATGATGATATGAGTAAATTTGAACGTTAGTAGGTTTGTGAATTTAGTAAGATGTTTGTTAGTTTGTGAGATTGGATGTGAGTAAGTTTGAATGTTAGTTAGTTTGTAGTTTGGGAGTTTGGCACTTTGTATGCTTGTGGGTTTGTGACTGTAGTAAATTTGAACGTTAGTGGGTTTGTGACTTTAGTAAGATGTTTGTTAGTTGAATGTCGCGAGCAGTGGTGGCCCAGTGGTAACGGCCGCGACTTACGAGTTGTAGGTCGTAAGTTCGAACCTAGAGAGGCGCTTTACTTTATGTAAATTATTTCGTCACCACTGCTCTCAAAACGGTGAAGGAAAATATCGTGAGGAAACCGGCATGTCCTAGAACCAAAAATGCGAAGACATGTGACATCTACCAACCCGCACTGGGCCCGCGTGGTGGAGTACGGCCCACTCTCTCTCACAGAGAGGAGGCCGCAGTCCCAGCATTGGGAACATTATAGGCTGATTATGAAGGTTGAATTTTGGTTAGTTTGGAGTTTGTGAGTTTGGCACTTTGTATGCTTGTAAGTTTATAAGTATAGTTAGATGTTTGTTAGTTTGTCAGTTTGGAATTTAAATGACCTATATTGGCATACAGTACTCACCACAAGATGCTGGAACAGCCAGGCCCGCATGACTTGCGTGGCATGCCTGGGCAGAACTCCTCGCTTGCCTGACGAGTCCTCGGTACACTCGTCTTCTGGAGGCGGTGACCCTGAGACTGATGAACAGGAGTTGTTTGAGTTTGTGCCTGTGGAAAAAATAATTTTGTTAACACTTTGCGCGACACTTAACGCCCCCAGACGTAATAACAATAAAACTTCTATTGCGTCTCGTTCAGCGTCCTTCAACCAATTAAGGAAGGATAAATCGTGCGCTCAAATAAAGAATCATGTGTGCAATTCACACGTGGTAGAAGTGAAACATACAAAAATTAAAAAAAAAAAAATTGTACGCGCACAAACACGTATTAACACACGTACAACGCTGAGGCCCAAGCAAACTCCCACTATGCCTTGGTAAACACGAGTGGAGGGGGTACGAAGCAGAGCACAAAGAGAACCACGAACGTAAGAAACACTGTATAATGCTTCCTATCTCATTTTGTCCCACGTTAAATCTTATGAACTTATGTGTCTGTCTCTTTTTACTGTCGCTTTTTCGTTTCATCGACTTTCAAATCACAACGATGCTAAAGAAGTTTTTACTTCAAAAGTAACACGGAAATATTTGTGTGAATATTTCAAAAATTAATTGGGCTCTTGTAATCCGCTTACAGTTGTGCAAACTTGCAGCTTAGGTGAATAGAAAAAACAAAAATCTTGACTCGCGAAAATGGCGTAAAATATCAAAATCATTATTTCAGCCCAAAAGACATAGATAGGCCTCTCCCAAGCACCACCACTTCGACCGGTTCTGTGCTTCCCGCATCCAGCGGATTCCTGCGGCCTTCATCAGGTCATCGGTCCACCTTGTGGGAGGCCTTCCAACGCTACGTCTTCCGGTACGTGGTCGCCAGTCCAGAACCTTTCGGCCCCATCGGCCATTTGTTCTGCGAGCAATGTCCATTTGTCCACTGCTACTTAAGTTTGGCAATTCTTCGGGCTATGTCGGTTACCTTGGTTCTCCTGCAGATCTCTTCATTTCTGATTCGATCACGTAGGGAAACTCCAAGCATAGCCCTCTCCTCTACATCATCCATTATCATCACCCATACACAACACTAGAATATTTTGATGGTAATAACCAAATCTTTTATGTGTGTATTGGCTTACGTACTTCCAAAGCATTTAATCGATTTTGATGCGGCTTCCACGAAAATTTTGAGAATTTCTTGAAAGAGGTTTAATTTTATATAAAAACATTTTACAAAAAAAAACGACTTAAAAAAAACAAAATGTAAAAAATTACTTCAATTTCGTGGCAAAGTCGGTGTCTTTGGTTCTATAATTTAATTTTTTGCCTGACTCCCGAAATTGAAGTTATTTTTAACTTTTTTGTTTTTTTTTGTCGTTTTTTTTTGATAAATGTACCTCTTTCAAGAAATTCTCTAAATTATCTTTTTTTTTTGGAAAAAGTTTTTATCGTTGACTTATTAGTTGTGATACCAACCCCACACAAATTCGAATACCTGCTCTATATGTATATATATACCATCATCCATATAGAGTGGGAAAAATACGTATTAGTGAAGCTAACTCAAAAACTACACAAGCAAAGTTAATAAAATTTATATAGGACTACCTCTGAAGTATGACCTACTAAACAAAAAAGAATCATCAAAATCAATTCATAATTGGGGGAGTAATAACGTAACAAACTTACAAAAAAAACGTAGTCGAACTGAGAACCTCCTACTTTTAGAAGTCGGTAAAAATTGTACCTGTGTGAACTTGGGGCTGGTCCGACTATGATGGAGTTATTCAAATTCAAAATATTTTATTTCACATAAACCTACATGTTCACTTATGAAACGTCAGAAGCTAGGTGCACGGTTCCAATCGGTCGCTTCCTATGGAGAAGAGCCGGCAAGAAACTCCACGGTTACTCTTTTAAAAATAATTAGCTTTTACAATACTTTCAAATAACAGTGTTACTAGGTATGGGAGGACAGTGTAGGTCTTTCAATAAGTACCAAGTACTTAACAAAATAGAAAATGGTCAACAGATCTACAATCCACTAACCCTACAGCGTTCTCACATTCACAAATTAGAAAAGAATCTATACAAAAGATAAATAAATTAATAAAAATAAAAACCTGTTTTAATTAAACGCAATTACATGATTGCTATTGCAACTGAAAATCTGAATAATTATCATGTCCACAAAAGCCACTAATAAAGAGTTGAAATTAAATCGTAGATATACAATTTCAATTAATAGGATGAATATGTCAAGGACGAATGTAAAAATTAAATCTAAAATAAACATGGTACCAGGGAAGTGAAGCAGTAATGCTCGCGAAGGAGGAGGCGGAACGCGTGAGGGAGAGGCAAATTTCGCGCCCTCACGCCCCTAACTGCCGCAGGAGGAGACGCCCTGGGCGTCGGGAATCACAGGAATATTTCCGGCCACCGTAGGCGCGGGCTTGCGGACGGTGAGCAATGGGTAGCTCGCCGTCCGATAAGGAGCAAGCCCGGGTCGACGGCGCGTTGTGTTCCACGCGCGCCTCAAAGGAGATGTCAGCAGAACTGACGGGGTCCGCTAGGGCCGATGCCTGCCGGGGTTGCGAATAAGGGCCGAAAGGGAAATCGTGGCCCCCGGCAACACGGCAACCGTTGGAACACGGGTGGGTTTTTGTCAGTAAGAGTCTGACACGCCCTCCCGCTCCACCCAGAGCGGGAGAAGTCATTTGAAAATTTCCCAACCAAAAAAAAAAGGGGGAAGCCACAAGAGTTATGAGTACTCACCAGTAAAGGAGTCGGTAGATAGTAGCCCCGCGCCTATCTGACTGATCGGCGTTGAACCTTGCACCACTAGTGACGCTGCAAGGAAATAAAATTACACATCAGTTTCTAGATAATTAATTGATTCAGGCGTGACCTTGCGGAAACCCATTATAAAATACAATACACGTAGACACGTGAACACGGCGTGGCAACACGCCGTGTTCAGATTCGCGACATAAGTCAATCGTCATCCTGAGAATGCGTCGTTGAGAGGTTTGCTTATCACCTTTAATTTATTCTCTTAATTTATTAAAACGGACACACCCTTCCCTACTATGTTGGGGTCGGCTTCCAGTCTAACCGGATGCAGCTAAATATCAGTATTTTACATGGAGCGACTACCTATCTGACCTCCACAACCTAGTTAGTGGGTAACACGATACCCCTTGGTAAGACTGGTTGTCAGACTTTCGGGCTTCTGACGACCCGTAACAACTGTCAAAGATCTATAAATGACAGCCGGGACCAACGGTTTAGCGTGCTTTCCGAGGCACGGAGGAGTCTCGGTCTGAAAAGAGGGTCACCCATCCACGGACCAACCCTGGCAAGCGTAGCTTAACCTGGTGGAATGACCCGTGCAGCATTATTTAGCCACGAGCTCCTCCCACACACTTCCGTATGTGTTTATTATTCGAGCATATGGCTTTCGTGGGTTGCAGCTGAAAATCAGCGTCAGGTTACTTTGTGCTGTTATCTGACATTATTTATTTATTTATTTATAGTTAATAACGGTACAACACCAATAACATTAATTAACATAGAAACAATTACAATATTGACATTAATTTAATTTAAAACTAACATGGAACAGTGGACATTATGCTGAGCTGAGGCCCTTATGGCATAATAATCATTGTTTTTCTGTTTTTATAGTTTTAAGGTGTATTTTTCTGCTGTTATGCCAATAAACGCATTTTTGAAGTGAAAACTTCTTTAGGCACGTTGGGCATTTTTGAGATTCTAAATAATTGATTTCGCGACACTGTTACGACACTAACTTTTGACCATTAAAAAGACATAAACGCACAATACATTATTTCTTGTACAATAAAATTGTTCAAGTTTTCACTTCTGCCGGCACTCCCGGAGTGCCACTGTTTTTTTGTTTTATTTTTTCTAATCTACAATAATTACTCACGTGTGTCCCGTGCCGCGGGCGCATAAGGCAGGTCGCTGTGCGGCGGGTACACGGCCGGGAACGACGCCGACGACAGCGGGGCGGGGGGCGACTGTTGGCAACAGATGCAGGGTTGAATATACATGTATAATTTATATCAGGTTCTTTTGTATTAGGTACCCTTGTGTGTAGAGAAATCGAATCGTCTTAAGAGCGTTTATTCTGAAAGTGGGCAACGTTGCAAATAGCTGTTAAATATTTCGCTGTTTTAATTAATTTGGCAATGTTACTGTATGGAAATAAGAAATATGGCTAACTAGTGAACTAAAATATTGATTATGAAATGCAACCCAAGGCTGCGTGTCTTGGGTTCGAACTCGAGACCTATCACTTGACAGTCTGACGGTCACAACACTAGGCTACCACTGCTCAATTGAATTCAATTAATAGAGTACAGTCTGACTATTTTCTTAATGTCCCTCGGGAATCATCGCATTTCCGAATACAAACTAATGCTAATTTCCATGTCCATCAATTATTAGATTTATCGTGTATAATAATTTGAATTCAGAACTAAGTACTTTATTGCTGTTTTGTTTTGATTTCCGTGTGAACTATATAGAGCTGTAAAACTATTTTCGTGCCTGCGACTTTAGCAGCTTGTCTCCCATTTTTTAAATAAATAACATTAAGTTAAAGGAGTTTTAACAACTCTATATACTTCGTCCGGTCTGCACCAAGTGCAAAGGGCAACTGATACATAGAACACATATAAATCACACATAGAAATCCGACGACTGACGAAACACGAATTTTGCCGAGGGACATTAAGAAAATAGTTATGCTGTATATTATTATGTTTGAAATAAATTCATATTTATGAAAGGTTAACATACATTTCATACCTGATATTGTGGCGAGTTCGACGTGCTCGAGTGCTCGTCTATCGAGCCAGATAAATTGTTGTTGCTTTCTACACCACCTAGAAAATAAAATAAAACATAATTATTTTTGACTGTTCATACTAGTTATTTTCTACAGTACTAGGGTACTCGTGTAGCGGGTTTTTATCCCCACGACGGATATCCGGATACTGAAAGGATTATCAACACAAATATTTACACAGTTATGTTGGCGTCGGCTTCCAATCAGATGCAGTTGACAAGTAGTTTTTTACATAGAGCGACTGCCTATCTGACAATCTGCAATATGTGGGAGTGATTTCGTGAAAAGGGACGGAAGTGTGTAACAGGAAGCCGGGGAAGCGTGCGCTATTTGATTTGACCAATGAGCGCGCGCGGAGCTATAGTTGGCACTCGGATGGTACCAACCCATTTTCCGATAGGTTGGTACTGTCAGCCAAGATAGAATAGATAGAATATTATTTATTATGTGCACCATAAAAATTACAGACATTAATTTAGAAATTTTACATTGGGTGACACAATTGGCGGTCTTATTGCTAAAAGTGATCTTTCACAGACAACCTTTGGATGGATTTAAATGGAAAAGGAGAGACAATATAAAATAAAAGGTAGTCTATGGTGTACAATTTACCTATATAAATATATATAACATAACATAACATAACATCACGCCTTGTTTCCCCGAAGGGTTGGGCAGAGGTGTCCCTGTAGCAGGTACACCCACATTTCGCCAGTTATGTTTAAGTCCCATGTAATAGGGGGCGAGCCTATTGCCATCAACCGGGCACAAATCCAGACTCCGGGCTGCTACTGAGTAATTCTAGATAGAAAAACCCAATAACACTTTGCCCGACCCGGGAATCGAACCCAGGACCTCATGCTCAGCAGTAGCGCTTATGACCACTAGACCAACGAGGCAGTTAGTAAATATATATGTATGTATATATTAGATAAATAACAGATATACATAAAATTATAAACATGAAACAAGAGCAAGGAACTATATTATTATGTAATGATGATGTTTAAGGAGAGAGGAAGTGTTTTTAATGTGTTACCAGTCACATAGACACATCATATGCGACTACTGTAAAGCTGTCTGTTCACTGGAGCGGAGCGAGTCGGTGGAGCGGAGAAATGTGCTAATATGAACCAATAGGAGCTTTGAAGCAGAGTTTAGATCCTATTCGTTAATATTGGCACATCTCTCCGCTCCGCTGCCTCGATCCGCTCCAGTGGACAGGCAGCGTACTGCTCGCTCGTTTTAAAGTGAAACTTTTATTACATTGTCTCAAACTTTTTCGTCTGTGTGTTGCATGTCGCGTGACGGTCGGCCGCGGAGTAGGGATAAAGTGAAAGGCGCTCGTCAGAGCAGCCAAGGCCAATATGGCGGCGCCTATAGTTCGCTTAAAAGTTTCACTTTTACCGTGGTTTCATAAAACCGCACAATCCTTTTTTTTTCTTTATTTGTTTTTTTTTTTTGTATGAGCGCACCCTGTTCAACTATATACGAGGCGTATTGTCAAGAATTTCTCTTATATCGGGAACACAGTCCAAATTACTCCTAGTTATTTTAGTTTTTGACTAACTGACCTGAAGAATAATCAGTCCTGAGCAGGTTTTCACTCTGCATCTTGGTCTTCAGGCACGCGATGTAGCGCCCGCAGAAGTCTCGGCATAGCTCCTGCACTTTCTCTAGTTCTAGCAGGTGGATCCTCAGCACCTGGAAATTAAAAACATAATGATTGAGAGGAGGCTCCCTAAATTGTATATTAATTTGCATTAATATTCTGAAAAAGTCACGCATACATCAAAATGGAACTTTAGTATATGATTTATTTGATCTTTTTCTTTCCATATATAAAACATTTACGTAATTGGAACATTTTCACTCGATATTTTTTTTCGAATATCATGTTTTTTTTAAAGATTATTTGAAACAAAAACAAGATTACTCGGCTTTTGACAATAAAAAAATATAGTTTATTATCCAGATATAAGATATTTTTTCTCTAGATCAATTATTACTTTAGTTATAAACGAAATAAGAATTGAGACTTACAACATTTAGTTCCGTGGTCGAACACGACCAAAGAGCGCACGCGTTAATCAACTTTATTACTGATGTGATAGCGTTTAGTACACAGTGGAGTGGTGGGATGCATGGGGGCGGAGTTTGCGTGGAAATTGTCAATGGAGTGCCTGGTCTTAATAAAGAGTTTTTCTTTTTTTTAAACAGTAATACGATACCCCTTGGTAACACTGGTTGTCAGACTTTCGGGCTTCTGCCTACTCGTGACATCTGGTAAAAACCTACCTCAATCAATCTGCCGAGCCTTTTCCCAACTACGTAGGGGTCGGCTTCCAGTCTAACCGGATGCAACTGAATACCAGTATTTTTCATGGAGCGACTGCCTATCTGACCTCCACGACCCATTAACTAGTGCAGCATAACTCTGCATTATCAAACTTTTTTACGCGTACATCATAGGCCGCCTTATTTTTTCCTCTTTTCAAGTTGACGCAAATTCAAAATTTTTAAATAAAAAGAATATTGAATTTTTTCTGGGTTGACATCAGTCAGTCGTCAGCCAAGAGAGTCCATGGATAGACACCAAAATTTAACTCGTTGAAAATTTATATTGAAATTATACCTGAATATTCGTGAGCAGACAAGCAGCAAGTAAATTTAAAGCCGTTGCTGCCAGCTGGTGCCCATTTCCGGGACCAATCGGGGATACGAGTATTCTCCCCGATCCCAAATTGTTCCTTTGATTGTTTTACTGTGAGTATTCCAATTGGTTCATCATCACCCACTATCAATCTTCACAATTTTGCCTTGCTTTCTGGTCCTAATATCCTGTTTATCTTGGATCCAGTCAGACAAGGCCGATTCCGGCTCCACCCCTAGGCCAGAGACGGCTACCTATTTGGTGCGGGTTCCCGCCACATCCACGCTTGGGCCAGAGCCAGCCAACCAGCCCTATTCACTGCGGGGTCCCTCCGTATCCGCGTTTCGCCTGTGGTCCGGGCAGAGAAGCCGGTCGTGCGTAGCCGAGCGCCGCGACGGGACGACGGACGGACGGAAGCGGTGCGCGGTGAAGTGCCACCCTCGAGCGGATCAACCTTTTTTTTTTCCTTATTCTTACTTTAGTTATTAATTCTTAAATCTTGTTAGCGCGGTCTAATCGTTTTTCTAGTTACGAAATCCGATGTTTAGGTTCATCGCGACTACTCTTGATATGCGTGCGTCCTACATGACGCGGGGTCGACAATAGCTATTGGCGATAAATCCGCGTCGTATCGTCGATCACCAAAATTAAATTACGAAAGTCGATGAGCCTAGGTCTAAAAATTTAAAATTTCTCCCATCCCTTGACATAATATTTTCCCAAAAAAAAATTTTTCGCAAGTTGACGACTACTCATTTTCTATTTGATTTGTATTGTTTATAATTGTTTGTGTTTAGTTTTACAAATCTAATTATACAGTGTTATTTTACCACAATTATACTTTTCATTTCTTAACCTTACAACGCCCTGGGTTCGATTCCCGGGTGTCGTTGGACATGTGGCAAGAGAACCCATAATTTATGCTACAAACTGGCGCCCGAACACAAGTAAGTACATTTAAAATACTATTACTAATATATATTAATAATAACTTACGAGTTTTTTTTTTCCTTACTCCGTATGTGGTGTGCTTCCTAGCAGCACAAATTTAATTTCTTCTTGATTGGTATATTTTCAGGTAACGAGTTGTGCACGAAGCCCTTCGGAGCTTGTTGGATTTAATGTTGTGTGATTGTTCTTGAAATGTTTTAATAACAAATGCATGTAACCATATTCAAGAATTGACCTTTTATTTCCTCCCCGCAAATATATAATTTATCCTTGAATTTCATTCACCTCTTGTAGACATAGTTTTAGCTAGTACCCAGTAGTGTGTGTTTGGTGTGCGATTGTTTAGGACGCAGCATAAGGTAAGCCTTTTTGAGTGGTGATTTTGCTAGATGTCTAGATTTTTTTGTGTATCTAGTCCCACCTATTTCGTTATATTGCCGTTTTGTTGCTGTCGTTTCTTTCACACATCGGCTACACGTTATTAGACATAGGGTTTGGCTACCCACAGCGAATTCCAATTCAAAACCTTTCCTTTCAAATACTTTCCCACCTTAGGTCGAAATATTCCCCTGTCTGTTACCCGGTCTACACGGATTCGATTAGGATAATAGTTTTACACATAATTCTATACTTTGACATAGGAATTAGCGAAATATTCGTGTAAACAAAAATTTACGTTTTCAAGTAACGTAAATATTTGTTACAAATATCGTTCAAAATATAAAGGAGAACGACCATTCACTTTAATTCTATTTGAAAGGACGTTGACCACTTTCATATATTGCTTTCGGTTCTGTGAACGTTGGTCTGTCGTACTTCGGGTCTTCAATCTTATCGTGTTTTTTATTTTGTCTTGTTTCGTTAATTTGCGTCAATATGGAAGGCGAAGATCTTCCTATTGTTTCAACTCCATTCCGAAGCAGCCCCATAATTTATAGGCCTCCTCCGATTCCACCCAGAACATCCAGAGCTTCAACGTCGTCTGTTATTCCATCTCCTATGAGGTCGGAAGATTGCCCCCAGTATTTCAAAAAACAAATCTCACTTTCAAAATGGAAGATTGATTATTCGGGGAATACATGTGTTCGCGAATTCTTCACCAACATCGACGAACATAAAGACGCGGACGACTTACCGGATTGCTATTTGCTTAAACGGTTTCATGAGGTTTTGTCCGGTGCCGCTTTGAAATATTTTAGATCGATTCGCAGACCCGACTTATCCTATTCAGAACTTAGACAATCGTTTATTAGGACGTTCGGCCCCACCGATTTTGAATACAAAACCGAACAAGAAGTCAGAAATTATAAACAGAAGTCGGATCAACCCGTTAGAGACTTTATAATCCAAATTTCCTATCTGAACCAAACGTTAAGCCGTCCGATTAGTAAACCTGACTTGTTGGAAATCGTAACCCATAACATGCACCCGAGATATTACCCATGTTTATCGGTCCATAAATTTGCTGACTTTGATACACTCATCGCTTCTGCTTCGCATTTTGAGAATTTCTTACCCAAATCCTCCGAAGCTGTGTCGGTCGTCTCATCCAAAGTCCGATTGTGTCCCAAGTGTAGAAAAAACGGACACTCATATCGTGTCTGTCCAGATTTTCCTGGCAAGCTCTGTTTCAAGTGCCGGACTCCTGGCGTTATTACCCGGGATTGTCCAAAGTGTAATTCAAAGAAATGCATAAGCCATCGGCGACACGCCGCCCATTTTTCTCGTACAGTGTCACCGGTGATAGCGTCGGACTCTTCCGATAATAGACCGTTTATTGAGGTTTGGTTGAAAGGCCATTTGGTTAAAGCATTACTAGACTCGGGAGCTCTTCTATTGGCCGAACATGTTCCGGGATGTTGCTGAAACCCTGAAGCGATGCGAAGTTTGCAAAGCGTATAAGATAGCTAACACCCAGCCACGTGGCCAGATGTGCTACCCAAAAGACGTTTCTTTGCCCCTACAAGTAATTTCCATTGATTTGATTGGTCCCCTACCTATCGCTTATTACGGTTATAAATACATCTTATCTATGGTTGATGTTTTTTCAAAATATGTTTGGCTAATTCCCCTAAAAAAGGTGAATGCCACTGCTGTAGTTAAAGCCCTAGAATCCGAAATATTTTTCAATTTCGGCGTTCCACGGGCTATTCTTTGCGATAACGCTACGGTCTTCCGCAGCAATCAATTTGTAAGCTTTCTTAGGTCTTTTCACATTGACTCTCCATTTTATACGCCTTATTATACTCCACAAGCTAACACAGTGGAACGCTATAATCAAAGTGTTGTTACCTGTTTGAGTATTTTAGTCGGGGAGAATCAAAGAAACTGGTCGAAATTGCTACCCAAAGTTAAACTTTACCTCAATTCGTGTATCAATTTAGCCACAGGTTTCACACCAAACTTTCTTATGTTTGGGAGGGAAGTCCTTATGGATTTGACCCATGCTCAGGGGCAGACTCGAAGCACCAATTTGGCTGAAAGTCGGTCTCGGCATGCGTCCAATCTGTCCTCCCTCACCGAGGTTTATGCTAAAGTTGCCGATAATCTCTCTATAGCCTTCCTCCGCAATTCCCGGTCTTACAACGCAAATCGTTCGGCTATCACCCTCAACGTTGGTGACACTGTGTGGAGACGAAATTTCTCCAGGTCCTCGGCGACGGACTATTTCTCCGGAAAGCTTGCACCTCGCTTTATTAAATGCCGTGTTACTAGGGTTATCTCTAGGACTACCTATGTCCTTCGGGACTGCGATTCTGTTCATTCTGGATCATATCATATTAAGGATATCCTGAAATGATGGTTTCGCAAGACGTAGTTTTTGGCAATCTATGATTTACTCCCAAATTTTTTCTACGCCCTTTTGCATTTTGCCCTACAAAATTCGCTTGAACTACGTTACATTAAAAACATCGTAGTATACAGAACGCTCATTTTGAAAATACACTGGGCATTCTGTACCTACTTCAGTTTTTCCTATCCCTAAATTCGTTGTTTCTTTGTATATATTTCATACTTGCGTTAACTAATACAAATGAATCCAACGTACATATTAGTTTTACCCCTAATTATTTTCTAACTACGTAATTTTACGATATAAAATTAATTATGGTTTCAAACTATTTACAAACGGTCTTAGTATATGGCCTTATTTTTCAGACTAACATTTTACTTCCTTTCACATTGACATTCTGATTGTCACTGTCCTATCAGGGAATAATATTTATAACTAAATATTAAATAAAACGCTTAAGGCTACGAACAAAAGTGGTAAGCATATCTCTTCATAATATATTAGTTATATATTACGTTATTTTAGGCGCGGAACGCTGCAGTGCTTTTTCTCTTCCTCTACTAGAGTACTAGCGTCTCGTCGCCGCGCGCCGATCTCATCTTACCCGACTACGACAAAGAGGGTGTTGCTAACCTCTAGGTATGCCCCAGAGGCACAACATCCCTCTAATTTTTCTACTCATCCTCTTAGTCAGACTCTAGGCACTAATTAGGCCGAAAGTCGATTAGGATGCACATCCTACAGATAGGGTCACTTAATTATCCCTTATTTGATTGGACTGAGGTAGTTTTTGGACTCAGGCTCATTTCCATAGCCTGATGCTCTTTTTTGGACTTGGTCTAATTTTTGACTTTAATGTTCTCCCCTTTTTACCTCAGTCTGTATTTTTTTTCCTAACTTCAATAGGTATTGTTTTCTTCTTTTATCGTTACTTCTTTTTCATCTTCTCTTTATTCTATGCTAATGTTTCCTCTCTTCACCTTAGCTATTAGTCTCTTTGTCTTATCTTGTAACTTATTCTTGTCTTAGTTAGTTAATTGGTAGGTTTAGTTGGCACTTCTGGAGCTCGCATCGGTAACGTTTAGGTTCGATCCGGTTCAAACTTATTCCTTATCGGTAGCACTCCAATTGCCGTCCTTTAGGTTACTTTGGTTATTTATTAGTCTAGGATTAGGTTCTATTTATCTTTTAGTTACTTAACGTTCAGCCTCTCTCGTAATACCCTCGGAGATATCTGACACTAGTGATGCTACATTGTTTGGATTTTATATCGATAGTATCGATATTTTTTTTTTGTTAGAAAGGGGGTACTGCAGCATAACTCTGCATTATCAAATTTTTTTACGCGTACATCATAGGCCGCCTTATTTTTTCCTCTTTTCAAGTTGACGCAAATTCAAAATTTTTAAATAAAAAGAATATTGAATTTTTTCTGGGTTGACATCAGTCAGTCGTCAGCCAAGAGAGTCCATGGATAGACACCAAAATTTAACTCGTTGAAAATTTATATTGAAATTATTACCTGAATATTCGTGAGCAGACAAGCAGCAAGTAAATTTAAAGCCGTTGCTGCCAGCTGGTGCCCATTTCCGGGACCAATCGGGGATACGAGTATTCTCCCCGATCCCAAATTGTTCCTTTGATTGTTTTACTGTGAGTATTCCAATTGGTTCATCATCACCCACTATCAATCTTCACAATTTTGCCTTGCTTTCTGGTCCTAATATCCTGTTTATCTTGGATCCAGTCAGACAAGGCCGATTCCGGCCCCACCCCTAGGCCAGAGACGGCTACCTATTTGGTGCGGGTTCCCGCCACATCCACGCTTGGGCCAGAGCCAGCCAACCAGCCCTATTCACTGCGGGGTCCCTCCGTATCCGCGTTTCGCCTGTGGTCCGGGCAGAGAAGCCGGTCGTGCGTAGCCGAGCGCCGCGACGGGACGACGGACGGACGGAAGCGGTGCGCGGTGAAGTGCCACCCTCGAGCGGATCAACCTTTTTTTTTTCCTTATTCTTACTTTAGTTATTAATTCTTAAATCTTGTTAGCGCGGTCTAATCGTTTTTCTAGTTACGAAATCCGATGTTTAGGTTCATCGCGACTACTCTTGATATGCGTGCGTCCTACATGACGCGGGGTCGACAATAGCTATTGGCGATAAATCCGCGTCGTATCGTCGATCACCAAAATTAAATTACGAAAGTCGATGAGCCTAGGTCTAAAAATTTAAAATTTCTCCCATCCCTTGACATAATATTTTCCCAAAAAAAAAATTTTCGCAAGTTGACGACTACTCATTTTCTATTTGATTTGTATTGTTTATAATTGTTTGTGTTTAGTTTTACAAATCTAATTATACAGTGTTATTTTGCCACAATTATACTTTTCATTTCTTAACCTTACAACGCCCTGGGTTCGATTCCCGGGTGTCGTTGGACATGTGGCAAGAGAACCCATAATTTATGCTACACTAGGTAATACGATACCTCTTGGACTTCAGACTTTCGGGCTTCTGACGATACGTAACAACTGTCAAAGATCCACAAATGACAGCCGGGACCAACGGCTTAACGTGCTTTCCGAGGCACGGAGGAGTCTCGGTATGTAGAAATGGTCACCCATCCACGGACCCGGCAAGCGTAGCTTAACCTGATGGATCGACCCGTGCGGATGTTAGTCCTTAGCCACGAGTTCCTCTGATAAAAACTCACCTGAATGCTCTTAATCATAAGTCCATCTATCTCAGGGTCGTCGACGAGGAACGGCCTTCTATCTCTCCTCTGGTGCTGCACGAAGGCCTGCAGGTCTGCGCCGAAGGCCTCGGCCGCCGGGGACTCTGCCCCTGCCGTGGCTTGCTCGCAACGCTCCAGTAGGAGCGCCAATAGAGGGAAGAGGGGGTGTCTGGAAGATTGAAAGGAGTTGTAAGTTTGAGGAATGATTTCTATTGCGATTTGTATTTGTTACTTCCGTATTCTTCTGATGACTCAATTGTAGGTCTGCAGGCATGCTTAGAGTTACCTTAATTATGGCAACGAAAACCGACTTCTAATGATTTTATACTGAAGATCACGTCTAAATGAGTAGTGTTAATGATTTTGAAAAAATATATGTTAAAAAGAGCATTTTCTTAATAACTTATTATAGGAATTTTAGATTATGTTTATATTACATGGCGAAATTAATTTGTAAAGTTATGTCTAACGCGGACAAAAAACTGAGAATCACGCAAAACCTATCAAACGTATTTTTCTGAAACCATCACCATTTTAAATATAATTTAACTATTGATCTTTTAGTATAGGTACGAGTTTTATTAAAATACCTTTTGTTTTATGTATAATAAATTAATAATACGTCTAATTTGGGACAGCGCTCCTTGATGGGCGAGTCCTATTACTGGCTGGACGTACGACGCGTTGCGTGAGCTCGGTACAGAACACGCAAGCTAACCACTCAAGGTCACTGGCATATATCTGCGTCTTAACATTTCAAAAGCCTATAATGTTCTCGATCAGTCACTGCTTACAGGGCCTCCTTTCTATGAGAGAGAGTGGGTCCTGATGTATATCAAATTTCTTCCGATATTTTTTTGGTTCTAGGATATGCCAGTTGCCTCAAGATTTTATTCTACCCCATTTTAGGGACAGTGAGACGAAACAATTTACACAAAGTAAAGTGTGCGCTTGGATTTGAACTCCATGAAGAACTCATTCAACTATTTCTTACACAGCTTGTTTCATTTAAAGTTAAAATTCTCTAGAGAACTAGTATAATAAGCCTAGAATGTTCCCACTGCTGGGACTGCGGCCTCCTCTCTGTGAGAGGGAGTGGGCCGTACTCCACCACGCGGGCCCAGTGCGGGTTGGTAGATGTTACATGTATTCGAATTTTGGTTCTAGGACATTTCTTCACGGTGTTTTCCTTTACCGTTTTGAGAGCAGTGATGGTGAAATTATTTACACAAAAAAGCGCCTGTCTGTGTTCGAACTTACGACCTATAAACTCGTAAGTCGGGGCCGTTACCACTGGGCCAGCATTGCTCATATAAAACAAGATTCTGACAATAGACAACTTCAAAAGAAGATTCATTATAGACACAGAAAAGCATTTGATTACAATGGAGAGGAGCATGCTGAACGTAGAGAAATCCGATTCTATTTTCGTACGTTTTCTTGTAAGAAAAAAAGTTTAGAACAAGTTAATGAATAATGACATTAGAATAATAACATAAGCATAAAGCATAATCAGCCTATGTGCCCACTGCTGGGACACAGGCCTCCTCTCTGTGAGAGGGAGTGGGCTGTAATCCACCACGCGGGCCCAGTGCGGGTTCGTGGATAATAACATAAGTTTTTGTGAGAGGATGGATGAAAGATAATTTTTTTAAAGTTTTTTCTTCCTCTTGATTGCAGTTTGTTTATTTTACGAGTGTTATTTTATTTGTTAATTTTGTTATTTCTTGTGTTTTATGTGCTTTTTTTTTTTTTTTGTAATTTACATAACCTACTACGTAGGTATGTGTGTAATTTTTAGTTTGTATATTGTTCTGTACGACGCCTTGGATGTATATTCTGTTATGTTGTGCATGAAACTTAAATAAATAAATAAATAAATGGTAGCTTGGAATTAGTAAGTACCTACTATCATGGCAGCATGGAATAAATAGGTACTTTCCTATATTATTGAATGAGCATTCTCTATTTTCACCAGAGCAGAGCTCAGTTGCCCAGGTACTTGATCTATGCTGTCCCCGACAGGGTCCATAATTGTGACTAATATAATTATTTCCCTACCAACTATATTCATTATGGAAAAAGAAAAAAGAAAAGAAGAAAATTCGTTTATTTGCGAGAATTTGGGATTTTTTTGAGATTATATCGTCGGGTCAGAAGTCAACTCGCCAATCTGTCAGTGTCAAATTGTTGAGGAGGATGATTTCACATAGATTAGTTTACCTCAGTAGAAATTGTATTTTTTGCAATTAAGCAGATAACAATTTGTCTGTATCTTCTGTTTTTGAAATGCCACAGATACAATATTCATGCTCACTCAAATGTCTGCTCACTCATGCTCACTCAAATGTCTCGCTGATGGTGGCGTGTGTGTTGGATCATTAAGTTCCCTTCAAAATGGTTGAGCTAAATGGTGCTGATCCATGCGTCATGTTCGTGAACGGGCGCCGTCAGTAGGGACTGGTCATCTCTTAGCTGTCACGGTTTATTTTAATTTATTAAAATTTTTGATGTTATTTTTTATATTTTTATTACGGACGCTTTTAACGTGCACGTCTTTCTACATTGTTCTCACATGTATAAGTTCAACACGAATGATGTAACCAATATTTTGATTTAAAAGAGTGTCCGTGGAGTTTCTTGCCCGTTCCTCTCCATAGGTACCTACTACGCTTTGGAATGGGCAACTAGCTTCATTTTTCTGACTGACCGACCCCTTGACAATTCAAAAGTACCTGTAATTGGTTTATTTGAAATAAATGCTTTGAGTTTGAGTTTGAATATTTTGTCACAGAATGTGTCGCCAGAAAAAAATTCCCTGTTTTTAAGTCAAAACTGCCAAAATTTCACATTGAATTTTCATTGAATTTTTTTTTTTTATATTATAGGTCTACATGAACTCATAAACAATACATACTTATACACGGCTCGTTTGTCCGCCTCAAACTGCGCCTGATCGGCGTCCGCGGCGGGCGCACCGCCGCCCTGCATCCCGCCAATATCACCAGCTTGGCTGCCTCATCTAGAAACAAGAGAAAACATGGAATTGAAGAGGGTTTGTTCATAATCAAAATCAGTCTATAATAGTTCATTGATCCAGGCGTGACATTCACCCTAATTGCGTAATACACGGTCAATCACAATTTGTTTCGATTTGAAACAGATTGCTAATCCATTGCTTCATAAGTTGGAAAAAAAATCTGCTCAACAACGTAAATACCGCAATGAATGTTGTTGAACTGTCAAAATGAAACAAGTTAGTCATAATCGTTTACGAAAATAAGTTACGCAATTAGAGTACTTGTCGAAATCCGTTATAAAATACAATAGACGTTGATATATTTAGTAACTTGTTCCGCTTAACTATTCTCAAAGAGCCATAAAAAACCCTGTAAGAAATCGACACGTGTTTCACCTCTCAACGAGGCATCCTCAGGATGACATGCAAGTCAATCGTCATCCTGAGGATGCCTCGTACAAGACGATCGTCATCCTGAGGATGCCTCGTTGAGAGGTGAAACACGTGTCGATTTTTACAGGGTTTTTTATGGCTCTTTGAGAATAGTTAAGCGGAACAAGTTACTAAATATATCAACGTCTATTGTATTTTTTTTTCTGTCTATAATGTACCCCAGTGCTGGCACTCAGGCCTCCTCTCTGTGGGAGAGAGTGGGCCGTAATTCAAATGCTCTAGGACATAGCGGTTTCCTCACGACGTTTTCCAATACCATTTCGATAGCAGTGGTTGAAATAAATAAATTAAACAAAGTAAAATAAGTCTCCCAAAGAACTTAAATAAATACATAAAGAGCCTGTCTGGGTTCCAAACCACGACCATACAACTCGCATGTCGGAGCCGTTATCGCTGGGTCATCACTACTTAAGCAGGCAATACATTCAATGTTTGAATGTTTGTATGTTTGTATGTTTCATGTTTGAATGAATGTTTGTATGTTTCATGTTTGAATGAATGTTTGTATGTTTGTATGTTTGAATGTTTGAATGTTTGAATGTTTGAATGTTTGAATGTTTGTATGTTTGTATGTTTGTATGTTTGAATGTATGTTTGAATGTTTGAATTTTTGAATGTTTGTATGTTTGAATGTATGTTTGAATGTATGTTTGTATGTTTGAATGTTTGAATGTTTGTATGTTTGTATGTTTGAATGTTTGTATGTTTGAATGTTTCAGACATTCTGACTGAAAGATTGACGTGTAGATTTAATTAAAAAAACTTAAAATAACTTTACAGATCCGATCAACCAAAACAAACATGATTTTTGGTTAGGTAATAGCTTTATTAAAAAAATCTGCCTACCCTGTCTAAAAATTCTGTGCACGCCGCTGGTTGGTACTAGGGATTTTACGGAGCTTCAGTTCCGATTCCGAAAAGTCGGAACTTCCGATAAATTTGACACCTCCGATTCCGATTCCGGTTCCGATAATTTTGAATCAGAGCGATGCACGTGACTAGAGCGCGTACAACCAAGTTTTAACTCGTCGCGTCGCCAGGGTAATGTTTGTTTATTTTGAACATGGTCGCGCTCGAAGTCTCACTGTTCGTTTGCACTGGTGAAACATTCACAACAAAACATGTTGAAATCTTTATTTTCTGTCAATGTTCCATACAAAGTTTGACAGGAACTTGAGAGGTTATCACTAATATTTGACTGATTAAAGCGACTGATTAAAGAGAGTGATTAGAAAGGCTGAATTCTATTTATATTGTTTCATTTAAGCCTTCTTTTAACACATCTTCTACTTCCGCCTCCGCCTCCGGTTCCGACTCCGGGAAAACTACTTCCTTAAGAACGGCCAACCCGTCATACCTTTCATACAAACGCTCGTACGTGATTATGGCGTCGTAATACATCTTTCTTTGAAATTTTTAAACTAGTAGGTATCTTGTGCACTATTTCTAGGTTTCTACGAAACCAAAAAATTTAAATTTCGAGAAATAAATTCAGTACAAGCCTCCGAAAATCTGCATTTTTGCACAATTTTTATCTGAACTTTGGCCGTTCATAATGTACTCATAAATTGGAAAAGTAAAGAAAACATCTGCATAGAAACCTTGCACATGTAATGGAGATTCTAAATGACAAACATTTATTTCACAAACTAGTAAAGCTTACTCAAAAACACGTATTTCCTGAAACGAGTTTTATGAAATTTCCGCACACTATTTTTCGTACAATGTTATCGCGTTCTCCCTTGCTTGCTAGTAGTTCTCACTTGCTCTAGATGAAACAACATGCTTTTTGACCACGCTTGCGTTCACGATAGACGGATCGGGAAGGGCCCTCTTAACATCCCTGGTTGGTACTCGCCTGCGCTCGGCGAGCTATGACCAACATGTATTGCTGGCTTTATTTTATGAGGCATGTTACAGACGAGACGATCCACTTGCTGGTAATGATGGTTTGTATATTGTATTGTATTGTATTGTATTTATTTTATTAACTTAATAAAAAAATCCTAAAGCTAGGTTACATTGCCCCACAAAACTGCTTACGCAGTTTAACTGTGAGATCATTGAGTCTCTCGTACAGTAAACATATATTTATCAGGTACATCTATAATCTATATAATATTCAATACCTACACTTACATAGAATCTAACAAATATTTTTTAAGATTACGAGCGAATTTTACTTTATTAGCTTCTTGCCTGATGTCAGCAGGCAAAGTGTTTAATAAGTAGGGAACGCGTTTTTTTAAAGTTCTGTCGCCATAGTAACTACTAACTCTGGGTACATCATATTTACCTGCTGTCATCGACCTGGTAGTATACCTGTTAGAAACCAGTGAGTCACTATCCCGCTTGCCATGGCTATTAACTAATAATAGGTATTTGTGTTTAAGGCTAACTGGTAGGATTTTACATATTTTGAATAACCTACTATAGTCTCCTTTACAAATGTTTTTAGTTTTCTTGTTTACTAATAATTTTAAGAATCTAATGAAGAATTTGGTTGTACGCACGAGTACACATCAAGCTATACATATCCAGATTATGCAAATCTCGCATTGTATACGATTTCCGTACAATGCGAGGTCAGCTTATACTGGAAATGTATAGCTTGATGTGCAGCCGCGTGTACTTCCCCGGACAAACAGCTTCACAAAAACTCTAGGTGAAATAGTGTTCAAACCGATACTGTCAAACCAATAAAAATACCCTATTTATCATTTCATTAAGGGGGAAGCGTCAGGGCAGTCCGCGAAATGCATTTTGCAGGTCAGTGTCAGGTTTTATGTTGATAAAAATATGATTCGCGGCCGTAACAAATATGGCTTTCATTACAATCAGCAATACAACTCCTTATGTTAGCAAAGGTGTCAAATGTCATTATTTCATGAAATCATGACATTTGACACTTTTATCTTCTTCTTAATCACTATTGCCGATTGTAATGATTATAATTGAGTAAAGCCATATTTGTTACGGCCGCGAATCACATTTAGATCAACATACAACCTGATACTGACATGCAAATTGTAAAAAACGTTAGAAAATTTGAATTTCGCGGGCTACCCTGACGCTTTCGCCTTAAAGCAGTGATAGCCTAGTGGTGTGACCGTCGGACTGCCAAGTCATACGTCTCGAGTTCGAACCCAAGGCACGCACGCACCTTTGACATCGAATTCATGTGCGTATTGTATAACTATTACTTGCTTCAAAAACGGTCAAGGAACTCATCGTGAGGGAACCGGCCTGAGAATATTTCTCGACTTAACCGCAAGATTCCATCAGGTTAAGCTACGCTTGCCAGGGTTGGTCTGTGGATGGGTGACCATCTTAACACACAGAGACTCCTCCGTGCCTCGGAAAGCACGTTAAGCCGTTGGTCCCGGCTGTCATTCGTGGATCTTTGACAGTCGTTACGGGTCGTCAGAAGCCCGAAAGTCTGACAACCAGTCTCACCAAGGGGTATCGTATTATCGGGTTGTGGAAGTCAGATAGGCAGTCGCTCCATGTAAAATACTGGTATTCAGCTTCATCCGGTTAGACTGGAAGCCGACCCCAACATAGCCTAGCCTATTGCTTGATGAGTGTTACTATTCAATTAATGATTTTTTAAATGACCCAATCTTTAGATTTAATTATTGACATTGTGTATTTCATTATTATTATGCTAGTTTTAAATTATATAAATTTTTGATTAATTAATTTTTTTGCTAATTTTAATTTGGCTCTTTGATTTCATTTGTTTTTTTTTGTTTATTGTAATAAAATTTACTTTTAATGTTTGCATGCCTTATTGGTAGATTGTACAGGGATCTCAACATTTTGTGTACACCTTCATTTATGTACCTACTCTCAAAGCGAATAAATGATTATGATTAAGGCTAGGCAGATTGATTTGAAGCTGAAGCCAAGTCAGAGGCCCATGGGCGGCATAAAACTCTGACACTAGCAGTGCTATTCTGTAAAAATCTCACCGTGAATGCTTAGGTGAAGTGAACTTGAAAGTGAGCTGTCAACAGTGTCAATACCTAGTATTTGGTGGAATGACAGCTCACTTCAAGCTCACTTCACCTTAGCGTTCTAAGCGTTCGTCACTAACCACACGAAAAAGAATTGAATTAATTGTTCGGCTAATTAACGTAAGTACCTAATTCAGGGACTTTTGTAATGTACGGTGTTATGAACGCAAGTGACCACATCCCGCGCTGACGTGATCGCACGTGTTTTAGGGCTTCACCTCACATAAATAACATAACATCACGCCTGTACCTATCTATGACCGTAAGAGTCAGGCAGATATGTGGGTACGTCTTTCATTGACTTGAATGTGACCTGGCGGCTGAGAGTATGTCATGCTCACTCTAATGTCTCGCTGAATGACGGTGGCGCGTGTGTTGGATCATTTAGTTCCCTTCAAAATGGTTGCTAATCCATGCGTCAGGTTCGTGAACGGGCGCCGTCAGTAAGGACTGGTCATATTTTAGCTGCCGCAGCTTATTTTATAAATAATTTTGAATTGTTTTTTTTTTTTGTATCTTTTAATTACGGACGCTTTTATCGTTCTGCATCGTTCTCACATGTATTAATTTCAACATGAATAATGGTCTTGACGCAGAATGTCACTTTCGCATAAAGTCATCGTGAAAAATTTGGTCACTTTCGCATAAATGTCACTTTCGCAAAACGTCACTTTCACACAATGTCACTTTCGCAGAATGTCATTCAAGCCATTTTTAGGGTTCCGTACCTCAAAAGGATAAAACGGAACCCTTATAGGATCACTCGTGTGTCTGTCTGTCTGTCCGTCTGCCACAGCCAACTTGCTCCGAATCTAATGGACCGATTAAGTTGAAAATTGGTACACATATATATTTCTGTGACCCAAACACGGACGTGTAACGTAAATAAATGAATTTTGAATATGGGGGTCACTTTGGGGGCAAATAAGTAAAAAAAAATGTTTTTCAGAATGTGTCGTGTGACATATCAAAAGAAAGGGTTTTTACGTGGCAATAAGCTCGCCCCCTATTACATGGGACTTAAACATAACTGGCGAAATGTATAACATCTGTACCCCTAGACATGTTGGCAAAAAAAAATGATCAGAATACTTATGATAAAAAAAAAATGTGTACTGTTGGTACACCTCTGCCTAACCCTTCGGGTATTACAGGCGCGATGTTATGTATGTAGAATAGAAGACCAACAAGACAATGTCAAAATTAGTATTTCCAAAGTTTAATCCAAACTAAAACAATTTATCTAGACCTACTTACCAACTCCCTAAAAACAATATAACTAACAAAAAACAACTCACAAAATAAACTATCAACTTCAAAAAAGCAAACCAATAAACAAACTAAAATAAACAGAAAACAAGAAAATAAACAGCAGAAATAACAGACAACATCGCAAACCGTCGGCTGGCAATAAAAAAAGATATTAAAACCGGGCAACACATTCATCACAAGTGTTGCCAGTAGATTGATATAAAATACCACTTATATTTTCTTTACTGTTTCGCCAAAGTAATAGTGGTAAGGGTAGCTTTTTAATATCTATGGGGGAGTTAAGAACTGTTGCGGAGAATATTAATAGTATAATCTTGTTTAGATTTGAAGCCTGAAATCGCCAACCCGTCTTAGGCAAGCGTGGTGATCAATGCTCGTGCCTTCTCTGTGTGAGAAGACACCTTTGCCCTGCAGTGGGACAGTACTAGGTTGGTATTGTTGCCGATTCGCTTGTTCACAAACTAAACTAAATTTAAGTTCAGTGCATCTTTTTCTTTCTATTTCATTAAGAAAAGGACAGAAGATAAATTTTTGTTTAGTCCTGTTAAATTAATCAGCGATTGACGTAAATTGACATAATTTTAGTAGGCAAGTTTTTAATCACGTCTAAATTTGTATGGAGTAGTGACAGGCTCTGATTAATTTGACAGGACTAAACTAAAATTTATCTTCTGTCCTTTTCTTAATGAAATAGAAAGAAAAAGATGCACTGAACTTAAATTTAGTTTAGTTTGTGAACAAGGGAATCGGCACCATTTTCATTTGGTTTGACCCGAAATCACGGATTAATAACGTTAAAGTATCAGCTGCACCCCGCGGTTTTACCCGCATAAGTCTCGATACCGTGGTAATATCAGGATAAAAATATGTTATGTCCTAACCCAGGTCATGGTTTGCCTATGTGCTTAATTTCATCTCAACCTGTTCAGCGGTTTTAGCGTGAAAGTTTAACAAACAAACTCACTTTTGTATTTATAATATTAGTTAAGGTAAACACGCGTATTTACATTATTTAAAAACTATCAGACTTAAAATAATAATATGTACAAGTATATAAAAAGGGGGGGGATAATCATAGGGCATCAAAAAATTCGTCCGCATCGCTGTCAATAGGAAAAGTGCCCAAAAGGCTGGCAGCATTGCCACGTTGTATGGCAATGCTGATTCTTTGACCAAAGAATAGGCCAGCCCTCTGGTCATGTGAAGAGTCGACCAGCCGCTTGGCGATGTCTTGAAAAACTAGGTGGTCACTCGGACCCCATGGCCCTAGTATTTCAACCCCAAACGGCTCAAACATATAAGTCCCAATAAGATTGGAGTATTTGCGCCGTTTGAGGTTTTCCGCACCTGCAGCAGCAGCCCCAGCACAGCCCGCCGTGCTAGGAAGATGGGATGGCGCAAGGGTGTCGACACACGTTGCATCCCACACCAAAGGCCTACCTACCAAGGCATTATGGTCATTCCGTCTGGTCTCTTCCCATCGTCGCGTGCCATGCCATTCGATTCTAAAACAGGTAAACAGGGTAGCAATGACATCGACGCGAAATCTGTTACGAAGGATTCAGTACTTATATGATTCTGAACCCACCTGTGTTGAAATTTTTCGTAGGTTATTTTAAAAAACCGGCCAAGTGCATGTCGGACCACGCACAATGTAGGGTTCCGTAGTTGGGATGAATTTATCCCAAAAACAAACTTAACTTTGTAGTTGAAAAATATGTTCTCCCATACGGAATGTATGGGAAAACATGTTTCTAAAATTTTAAATCTAAAAATAGCAAATTTAGGAAAAAAAAAACAAAATTATGAATTAAATTAAACTAATGAAGCAGTGAATTTCCAATCTGTTTCAATTGATCGTGTATTGCGCAATTATATATATTGCGCGGTATTGGACATACCCGCACGCCGGTTGTGAGTACTACGCACCTGACCTTTCTGACGAACATCACCAATAAGGTCACTATGTCCTCTTAGGGCCCCTCCCGGCGTTACCACTCACATCTACCTCGTAAATACCTTTTGTTAGTCGCCTTCCACTCATCCTCTCAACATGACCAAACCATCTAAACATACTCTTTGAAATTCTTGTCACTATATCTTCTTTTAAACCGCAAAGTTGCTTTATAACCTTGCCAGAATACTCGCGACATTTTGCATTATTTTCGATTTTTTATTCATATTCTTTACGGCACCTCTTTAGGTCAGGAACTATCCGAATATCAAAAAATATTTGCCCTAGGTCAGGGGGAAATTAGAAATTGATTCGCTGTTCAATGTAGGTATAGTAAATTCCTCACCTACTGTTTCATATTCCAGCATTTTCACCCAAAAAGCACAAGACGCAAATAAATACATTCCTTTAACACGTCTCTAAATAGAAAGTTTGCATCGGATTTTCTTTTCCCCTCACAAGATATAGAAGGAAGATAATTAATCCCAACCGATTTGGCTAAAATAAGGATGAGGAAAAGAAAAATGTTTGCTTATTTCGGTTTGTGTTCGTGGAAGCTGAATCTACACTATTTGCAAAACGTTTCCGTCTTACGTATCTAATATTTTCGTGTTAGTTTCAAGCAGTCTTACCGAGGGGTATCGTGTTACCCAGTAACTGGGTTATGGAGGTTAGAATGGGAGTCGCTTAAAAAAACACCTGGCTAAATGCATGTCGGACCACGCACAATGACGGGTGTGTTGTTGAAGTTGGGATGAATTTATCCCAAAAACAAACTTAACCTTATAGTTGAAAACATGTTCTCCCATACATTCCAACTGCAAATGTACGTTTGTACGCACAATATTGAGTGATTTACCATGTTATTTTAAGACTTTGTTATAAGTTTATAAGTTATAAGTTTTCCTGTAATCTATGAGTAAAGGACCATTATAGGTATTTTTTTTTTAATTTTAGGCTCATTCTTTTAGAAAATAAGAGGGGGAATGGTCAATTTTCATCAATTTTCTTAAATATCTTTAATAGTATTCATTTTAAAATTATGAAAAAAGAAATCAGATCCTCGCAATAAGCCATTGGCGTTTGATGTAAGTATCACACGTTAACAATTTTTTAGTTAACATTATTCAAAATGTACTCCATGTTCGATTCGGAGCAAATTGGCTGTGACAGACAGACACACGAGTGATCCTATAAGGGTTCTGTTTTTCCTTTTGAGGTACGGAACCCTAAAAACAAAGTAACAGCGTCAGCGGGCGATGCAATGCGTCGCAATAGGTCGAGGGCCGTGGGAGTTTTATAAAAATGTAGCTATATTGTGTATCTTACGAGTTCTAAGCGAATGAAATCGCAGGAAGAAGCTAGTTGAGAAATATTAGTCCGGAAAATCAAAGAAGGTTCTAAAGCACAGCATTTGAATGAGATGTTTTCCGTTAGATATCAAAGTTGTATCAATTGTATCAAGTTTGAATTGAGTTCCGCTAAGATAATCGTAATAGTTTGACCCCCTTTCAAAGGACTGTGTCTGCCGAAATACGGAAGTGTGAATGTACAATTGTACACCCTATAGGGGTGGAGAGATTTTAATTTGATAGAGGGGAGTACTGTTGGTTATACACCTGCATTAAGGGGGTTATCTTATTAGTTGCTAATATTAAAGACTACCCGCAAAAGTATCGATCCCATGGGAATATCGGGATCTCAGACCGAATAAAAAACCAAGACACAGCGCTGCGAACAATACAGTGAAGCATGCAAATACTACACCTGCGCTCTGTGCATATACGCTCACACGCACACATCTAAAATCAAACTACACCTCACTAAGTGCACACATGTTTACGAAACTGGCCTCACGTCACTGTTGACAGCGCTATTATCTTGGTTTTTTTTTTTACCTAGAATTTGAGTAAGTACTGCAAAAAATTGGTTTAGTCTTTAACAAGGTAGGTATAAACTACATCAGATCTATAACTAGACCTACCCTCTCTCAAATACTCAAGCATAACAAATCGTATATCAATAAATAGCAAGTTTTCAACGTATATGTACGTGCCCTGTATACGAGCAGGCTACGGAGGACGCATCGTAATGGCGGACTTATTTCCCGCGCTTTTGCTCAAGTGTTGCCAAGTGTCGATAGTGTTGGTGGGAGAGGTTTGGTTTGTTTAATTTAAATAAGATATGATAAAAAAATGTGGTGTCTACATGAAAGTAAGGTTTAAGATAATAATATTACGCCGATATTATTTAACGGGTTAGGCAGAGGTGTTCCTAATAACCCACATTTGGCCAGTTATGTTAATGTCACTGCTGCCATCAATCGGACACAAATCCAGACTCCGGGCTGCTACTGAAAAATTTCAAATAGGCCCTTGTGTGGAACTTTTGAACGTCAAAATTTACAAAATAATAGTATTGATTCTAGACGCCCCTTCCAAAATGTAGTCTTCGTTTGGAGAAGAATGGGCAAGAAACTCTTACTTACTTTTAAAATGTTTTACAATATACCTACATTAGATAAATAATTATATGTCGGATCCGGTCATTAGTACAGACACGAAACGAATCAAAAGCGCGCCACTGGCCACATCAAGTGATCTACCCACTCCAGAAAGCACGCTTCTACAGAGTCGTGATGTTTTAAGGCCACGGCGAGGAGGATTCAGCCTCGGATCGCATCGGAATTAAGACGTCGCGGAACTGTTCCCGATTCGTTTATTTATTTATATATACTTTATTGTACACCACAAAAATACACAACAAAAAACAAATCAAACACTACAAAATATACAATGGGCGGCCTTATCGCTTTCCGCGATCTCTTCCAGGCGACCTTCTCTTGTTCTGGTTGTTCTCAGTTATTGTGTTAATTGTAATTTGTGATCATTGTGTTAATTTGTGATTTTAATAAACGCCGTCGCACCCAGTCTGTGTATAATTTAGCTAGTGTGATTAATTTGATAGTAAATTATAATGTGATCTGAACTGCAAACTGTTTTTCTATTGCACATTAACCAACACTACCCACACTACTCCCACAGAAGTTAAAATATCGCTAATAATAACGAAAGAGTCACATACCTGTCTCCGACATATATGTGAAGACGATGCACCGAGAATAAAATAAAATTACTATACCACAATAGGTAAAAAGAATTAAAAATGAAGCAACGAAAAATAAATGAATTATGTGATAGATACATGGTGCTCACATATTTACAAACATGGTAAAAGTAGACAACTTTCCTAAAATTTTACAAAAATTATGGAAAAACCCAATAACACTTTACCGGACCTTCGAATCGAATCCAGGAGGGTTCGATTCTAAGGACGTTCGTTAGTTAGCACATTTCATAATACCATATAGTAATATTGCCAAATTAATCAAAACAGCGAAATATTTGACACATATTTGCGACGTTGCCAACTTTCAGAATAAACGCTCTTAATGAGCAAAAGCATAGCGCCCACACATGACAAAAAAAAAACGTGTGGCACTCGGGGACTGCCGCGGTAAAGCTATTGCAGCATTTGTAACCTCCATACTTCCTATTTGTCAACGCTACACTTGGGATGATGACGTGATGACATAAAACAAAAATTACGTTCCCATGACAACATCATGTTGTCATGGGAACGTAATTACATGGTAGGCGGAGTGGGGGGTGTTAGGTTTTATTTTCGTTACGTTACGGAATTTCTAGATTCGGTCGCCGCGCTCAAAGCCCGCGATAAAAGCTATGCAATAGCTTAAAGACTTTTTTTTTGTGATAATTTTTTTGAAAAAGAACAATTGATACTTTAAACATAAACTCTATACACGTGCGCTTGTCTTTCGACGTAGAAAGACAAGTGTGACAAGAGCACGTGTACAGAGTGTTTCTTTTATACTAATGTGTAGGAAGAAGACCGTCTGGCTTAATATAAGCGATGGCCAACAACAAATCTTCTCATTTGCCAGAAATTAATGTGAAAGGTTAATTTCCTAAGGGTTGAAAAGGTCACGTTAACTGTCATTTGTGCTTGATTAGATTGTGTGACAAGAATACAGGGTCAAAGAAAATTAGCTAGCAAAACCTAGACGTGATGGTGATCTAAACATGATAAAACAAAAGAGAAATTAATCTGATGATTTTTTTGAGGGGTCAACGACCGCAGTTGAACAAAAAACTGTTTTTGTGATACAAACACGGACGTGTAACGGAAATAAATGTATTTTGAATATGGGGGTCACTTTTGGGGAGAAATAAGAAAATTATAAAACGTTTTGCAAACTGTACCGTGTGTGACTTATCAAATGAAAGAGCTTGTTGCGAAAATCTGTTTTTAATTTTATAATTTTGAAATAAATACTTTTAAAGATATTTAAGAAACAGATGGAAATGGACCATTCCGACCCCTTATCTCCGAAACTACTGAGCCTAAAAAAAAAAAAAATATGGAGTATGCCTCTTTGCTCATAGTTTACAGAAAAACCTATAAGAAGTCTATATGGTCTTAAAATAACATGGTAAATCTCTCAATATTGTGCGTACAAACGTACATTTGCAGTTGGAATGTATGGGAGAACATGTTTTTCAACTACAAAGTCAAGTTTTTTCATGGGATAAATTCATCCCAACTACGGAACCCGCATTGTGCGTGGTCCGACACGCACTTGGCTGGTTTTTTTGTGCAATATCTAAACACGAACAACGTTTTTATTACATACATTTTAAAATATAAAATATCGAATTACTCGAAAATGGTTGACATTGGCATAGGGGTCATCAGGGGTAATTAGACGTATAACCTATAACCCTGTATGACGCCTGCTGAGTTTTGCTAGCTAATTTAAACTGACCCTGTAAGTATATCATGGCTGATAGGGCTGATTGACATTGCCAGCCTTGACTGACTGCAAAACGTTTCTTTTGGCACATTTCAGCCCGATTACGAGCGCGCGATTTAAGCGTTACTGCTAAGCAATTTCCAGGTCGCGCTAAGTGTTATTGGGATTTTCCATCTGGAATTTCTCGGAGGCAGCCCGAAGTGTCGAATAAAATTGTGCCCGGTTGAAGGCAATAGGCTCGCTCCCTATTACATGGGTCTTAAACATAACTGGCGAAATGTGAGTGTACTATAGGTGCACCTCTGCCTAACCCTTCGGGGACACAAGCCGTGATGCTATGTGTTCTGTTAAATTTTAATCGTCAGACAGAAACCGAGCAACTTCTCCAAAAGCTTAAATTCTGCTTCCTAAGCAAACACACTGTTTTTTGTTAGTATTTGCAAAGCCCAAGATTCGCCCCTTCTCTAACAATGACACCCAGAATCAACACAACAAACAGTTGCAGCTAACAAAACTACTGGACACTCTTTAGTCAATATTTGTTTGGGGTTCAACGGTTCGACCACAGTGTAAACAAAATAGAGAAGATCCACTCGTTTTCAAACTGTGACAATGACGACAACGACATATTATCATCAGTTCGAACGACAACGATATCGACCGACAATATCGGAACGATATCGGTAAGTTGTAACAAACAGCGTTAATAGTCGCATTGCGCCAGCAAAAGCTTACATCGCGCGATTCAAAGTCAAAGTCAAATAATTTATTTCAATTAGGCACAAAAAGGCACTTTTGAACGTCAAAAACAAAAACAAAAAATAGAATTGATTCTAGTCGCCCCTTCCAAAAGGTAGTTTTAGTATGGAGAAGAATGGGCAAGAAACTTCACCGTTACTCTTTTAAAATGTTTTACAATATTTTGTATACATTAATTATATAATTATATGTGAAAACGATGCACCTGGAATAAGATTACTTTACCACAATAGGTAAAAATAATTAAAAATGAAGCAATGACAGAAAAAATAATTATGTAATGGATACATGGTGTTCACAAGCATTGTAAAAGTAGGTACCTATACCTAGACGATTCCAAATGTGTAATGGTAATTCGAGGTAATATTGGCAGCAGTGAACAAGTGCATTGTATCGTCCGCCGATATCGGCACGACTATCAATGTCGGCGACGATACCGTTGACTACACTGACACAGTGTGAAAGCAATCAATCTGCCTAGCCTTTTCCCAACTATGTTGGAGTCGGCTTCCAGTCTAACCGGATGCAGATGAATACCGGCTTATCCTACCTATCTGACCCCCACAATCCAGTTACTAGGTAATACGATACTCCTTGGTAAAACTGATTGTCAGACTTTCGGGCTTCTGACGACCCATGCTGACCTCTGATCTCAGGGACAATGGTGACATCGAGAGGGAACGGAGGGCGCTGGCAGTGCGGGCGAACATGATAGCTCGCAGGTTTGCACGTTGTTCGACAGAAGTCTAAATTACAATTTTTAGGTCTTATTGTACATCATTCTACACGTGCAGCCTGTGGGCCGACTATACTCAAAAGTCTTACAGTGCTCTCCGAGTCCAATTTAATAATGCGTTCAGGGTGCTGATGGGGCTGCGGCGATACTGTACTGCATCAGGGATGTTTGCTGAACGTCGCGTAGACTGCTTTTACGCTACGATGCGTAAAAGGTGCGCATCTCTGGTGCGTAGAGTGCGTGGCAGCGCCAACAGCATCCTCAGCATGATCGCTAGTCGGCTGGACTGTGGTTACATCAATCATTGCTGCGCCATTTGTCAAGGAATGGCGCAGTAGTGATTGAGTTAACTTTCTTTTATATGTTTGTGTTGTGGGTAGTTTTAAGTATTACTAACACTAGTCCATAAGAACATTGTTACTAACAAAATGGACACATGGTCTGAAATAAAGTCTTTAATGAATTAACTAGCTCAACGCGAAGTACCAAGGCTTTGTTTGGTTTGCGAATGTCAACACAAATATGCGGTATAATTAAATGGCCGTATTTTTTTACTGCGTTGACTTTTTTTTTTTTGGGTGGGAAATTATCAAATAACTTCTCCCGCTCTGGGTGGAGCGGGAGGGCGTGTCAGACTCTTACTGACTAAAACCCACCCGTGTTCCTTCCTATGCCATGTTGCCGGGGGCCACGATTTCCCCATCGGTTTTCTTCGAACCCCCGGCAGGCATTGGCCCTAGCGGACCCCGTCAATTCTGCTAACATCTCTTTGAGGCGCGCGTGGAACACAACGCGCCGTCGACCCGGGCTTGGTCCTTATCGGACGGCGAGGTACCCATTGCTCACCGTCCGTACTGCGTTGACTTGGAAGTTTGATTTTCTGTACAGCTCCAAGGGACCAAGATCTAAGTTTTTGATATCTATTTCAACTTGATGCCTCCACGCGTTTCTGAGAAAAAGGGTCTTGACAGACAACGAAGTCATCCTTTAACGGTATCAATTTTTTTTTTTTCTTGAGTACGGATCCCTAAAACAGATTTATTATCTGCCTGTTACCTTTTCATGCCGTAAAGGCTGAACGGATTTAGATGAAAGGCATACGGATAGGCCATGACCTGGGTTAGTACATAGGATACTCTGAATTCCGGTAGCAAGTTCCTGTGGGATATACTCCGACATCCACGCGGGCGAAGCCGCGGGCAAAAGCTGTTAATTAATAACGACTGTCAAAGATCCACGAATGACAGCCGGGATCAACGGCTTAACGTGCTTTCCGAGGCACGGAGGAGTCTCGGTATGTAAAAATGGTCACCCATCCACGAACCAACCGCGGCAAACGTAGCTTAACCCGAAAGATCGACCCGTGCAGCTGTTATTACTTAGCCACGAGCTCCTCCACGAGATATCACTGCTGTAACATTATTTTACTCAAAAATGCATGTAATGTGGTAATTATTTTGACAACCTTGTTTGAGCAAAGTCGACCTTGCCGTTCTGTTTCAAGGAGCGGCCGGCAAAGTTTTGCTGGTCGCTCTAACAGGCCGGCAAAACATTGCAGACCGCTATTTTGACGTTTCAACGTTTTAAAAAATCAACTGCAAAAAGATTTTATTTAAAACACAGCTGTTTGTATTTATAGAGATAGGTACAAAAAGATTTTATTCCATATTTGGCTGTATAGTTCCAACTACCATTGTTTAAAAAAAAAAAAACAAAGTAGTAACAAAAGCGCGGTTCAGCGAAAATTTTATTTTTATTTAGTGGTTTTTTTGCGTAATAAATGAAGAAATAATACAGCAGTCAAACACCGCATTAAAATTATCGCAAACTATTAGTAATATCAAACCGGGAAAGTCGGTGTTGAATTTTAGTAACTGTACTTTTCATAATTGTCATTTTAATTAAATTTCTAGTTAATAAATATATATTTTATTGAAATTACTTGCTGGTTTTATTTAGATTAGGTACTTGCATTTTTGAGTAAAGCACTATACAAGCCTTGGCCCCTTAAGACTGCTTCGCTGGTCACGCTATGATTGCCTCGAGCTAGCCTAGCTACGCTCTAGGCCTTCCAGCTTGGCCATCATTGCAGCCCTTGCTGTCCTCGCTGTAAAGGCCTCGACCTTCGGTCTCGGCCTTTATCTCAGCTTGTCCATCAAGTGCTGCACGCTGACCGCGCTGTGTCGGCCTGGAGCTGCGCTACACTGCGCTGTCGGCCATCATCAGCGCGACCAGCAAAGTAGTCATTATAGACCGCGGCAGTAATGTACTAATAAAGTATACTTAGTGTGATAGTGTGAACCTTTTGCAAAACCCCTGTATTGTGAACCGACTCACTATCTTTGTTAATAACATCTCCCGTCCTTTGTTTTCATTCCTACCCTAATTCCGTACGTACCCTTCCTGTTTGCCAGATAGCTACAAGTAGCAGGAAAATTGTGGAAATTTTTGTAAAATATTGAACTTTTGTAAAAGGGGCACGTGGCTTAATAATAACAGCCGGGTCGAATGAAGGTTAAGCTATGCTTGCCGCGGTTGGTTCGTGGACGGGTGACCATCCATTACATATCGAGACTAATCCATGCCTCGGAAAGCACGTTAAGAGCGTTTATTCTGAAAATGGGCCACGTCGCAAATAGATGTCAAACTTTTTTTTTTTTTATTTGGCAATATTACTGTATGGAAATATGAAATGTGGCTAACTAGCGCACTAGAATATTAATAATGAATTGGAATTATAACACTGAATTTGATGTTGTAACCGTTTTAGGTGTAAAAAATGCATTTGGAAAGTTTCCAAATACTTTTTTTTACATCTATGACTAAATATTCGGTGTAACGATAATAATTATTGCATTTTACAAGTTAGCCACATTTCTTATTTCCATACAGTAATATTGCCAAATTAATCAAAACAGGTAAATATTTGACAGCTATATACGACGTTGCCAACTTATAGAATGAACGCTCTTAAGCCGTTGGTCCCGGCTGTCATTTGTAGATCTTTGACAGTCGTTACGGGTAGTCAGAAGCCCAAGTTTGACAAGTCTTACGAAGGCGTATCGTGTTATGACTCGTCCACTCGGAAATGACTATAGAAATCCACATTACCGTGTGCGTCAATGCAGTAGTGGGGCGAGTCATTTCAGAATTGACAAGCTTTATCTAGTAAATGGGTTGTGAAGATCAGATAGGGAGTCGCTCCATTTAAAATACTGGTATTCAGCTGCATCCAGTTAGACTGGAAGCCGACCCTAAAATAGTTGGGAAAAGGCATAGATTGACATGGAAGTTTTGTACAAATTATCGCGCGGAATGTTCTAAGTGATGGTGGAATGGTATTTTTATGTTCGTTATGCGGGTAGTCTAGTGTTTGATGGTGTTATTGTGCTAATTATTATGTTTTGCGTCGATAGCGTAATAAGGGCAGAGATAGAGGCCAACTAATTAGATACAACATTTTCTAGCAGTACTGCGACTTATAGCTTAAGCCTTCGGCACGTTACTGTCTCGTATTGTGTCGTGACGTGGAAGAACCAATCAAACGAATCTGTTCTAAGTAAGCTCTACAGGTCGTATAGCTCCATCTCTTTCTCCCACTGAAGTAATATTAAAATAATACTGCTTTATGAGCTGGTGGTAGGCCCCCTGGAGTACGTCGTCGAGTCTTGGTAGGCTAACATTGTGTCAAAAGGCGTCACGACACGACACAACACAATAATGTAAATCCGGCTTTAATCAGTACCCTAATTGCGTAATACACGATCAATCACAATTTGTTTCGATTTGAAACAAATTGTTAATCCATTGCTTCATAAGTTGGAAAAAAATCTGCTCAGTAACGTAAATAACGCAATGAATGTTGTTGAACTGTCAAAATGAAACAAATTTGTCATAATCGTTTACGAAAATAAGTTACCTACGCAATTAGGGGTACTGATCTGAAACACGAGAAAATTTCTGGCTTATAGGTAAGCAGAAATAAACCAAGCAATTAATTCTCTCAAAAAGAGAAATAAAACAATGGGTTTTTCATCTTGTTTTTTATCCAAAAGCTAAATAATTATTCTGTTATTTTTGTGTCAGAAATACTGTGATCGTTAAATTCATTATTAGGCCGATCATCAACAAAAACATCTCTCACTCAAAAAAATCATTGTGTCAGGGACATCGACATGAAAACTGAAACCATGGATTCAGTACATGATTCTGAACCCGCGTTGAAAATTTTCGTCGGTTATTTTAAAAAAAATCTGCTGTTTCATCAAAAGTGCAAGTGTACCTACGCGGTCAAAATGTATGGAACAGCAGATTTTTTTTGTGCGTCGATGTCCCTGCCACCCCGTTTAAAATCTATCGATAAGTCATATCCCACCCCTACTCTCTCTACTAACGACACCGCGTCGGTAAAGTAGACGCTAGATATATTCTGCATGCAACCGTGAATCGTCGAAATGTCTCCAACTTTACATTTGATTTTCGAACAATTTATTCCCAACTATTATTTTTGTTTTAAAAGAGGTTCTTGTTCAAAACAGACTTTACGAACGGTTTTACTAATCGTAGCGTTTGGTAAAGCAGATTAACTTTTACCAGGTTCATATTTATTAACGAATCGTAATCGATACAAAGTCATAGGTCTCGATTAAGAACCCAAGGCACGCACCTCTGACTTTTCGGATTCATGTGCGTATTGTATAATTATCACTTGCTTCATAAACGGTGAAGAAAAACATCGTGAGGAAACTGGCATGCCTGAGATATATTTCTCGACGACATGTGAAGTCAAGTCAGAGGCCCATGGGCGGCTTAACTCTAGACACCAGTTAAGTCACTAACCACACGAAAAGAAGAATTGATACAAATCGATCAGCTGTAGTTTGCTTTGATAACTCAACAGTAATGTTAGAAACACATTGTAACAAACACCCACTGTATCAAACAATATCAATCAATCTGCCTAGCCTGTTTCCAACTATGTCGGGGTCGGCTTCCAATCTAACCGGATGCAGCTGAATATCAGTATTTTACATGGAGCGACTGCCTATGGTGAGCGACCCGTGTGGCTGTTATCATTTAGCCACAAGCCAAGTCACTGCACCAAACAATATTTATCTTTAAAAAAACGTTGTAATTGAACTTTTGAGGAAATAATAACTTGCATAAGTAACTATACGGACTATGGTGCCGATTCCCTTGTTCACAAACTAAACTAAATTTAAGTTCAATTCATCTTTTTCTTTCTATTTCATTAAGAAAAGGTCAGAAGATAAATTTTAGTTTAGTCCTGTCAAATTAATCAGCGCCTGTCACTCTCCACATAAGTTTAGACGTGATTAAAAACTTGCCTACTAAAATTACGTCAATTTACGTCAAGCGCTGATTAATTTGACAGGACTAAACTAAAATTTATCTTCTGTCCTTTTCTTAAGAAATAGAAAGAAAAAGATGATATGATATTTTGATACATTGATACTTTTCCCTAATCTACTGCAGGAAATTTAAAACAAACAATGCACAAAAACGCCATCTCAAATTAAGGACAGACAGAAAAACAAACGCCATACAAATTCCTTCGTTCCCCAATCACTGAAATAAAAAAACAAATAGAAAAAAAACATGGAGTCCTTTTTCCCGCCATTTCGTTTTCCCTTCGAGGGCCCTTCAATTTAAACTCGTTCCATCCGAAAACGATAATTAAAAAGGAAAAACCACGCCGCCATCTTGCTTTTACGTTCGGAAATCCTCTCGACGTGTTTCCCGCCTTTTGCAATTAGCTCAATTTCTGAACGTCGCGTCCCGTGTTGCTAGAGTGCAAAATTTAATTTGTTTGATTTTTTCAAGTGGTCATTATTTTAATGGAGTTATAGGTGTGAAGTGCAATTGTTAAATTGAGTTTTCACGGTTCAAGTAGGCCCTGATTTGGTAAGGATAAAACAATTCGTACTTAACTGGAATAGGTCATTATTGCAAATCAGGGCTCAAGAATGAGTAACCATCTTTATCTGTATGGGTGTCATAAATGTGTTAGATAGATACATCATTTATTTATGCAATACAGCAGAAAAAACACAACACACAAAAGCACAATTAATTGATGAATTCAGTCGTCAATCGTCTTGATCAAAAGGTGATTTAGCTATTATTTTTGAGCACCCATTCATTTGGAAAAGTTAGATGGGACCTTATAAGGATTTCGACCGCAGGAACGACCTGTATGAGAGTACCAAACCCTAAGGAAGCACTTCACAAAAGGACAGAATCCTATTAGATACTCAGCAAGGGTAAAACACAATTCTCAATGACTTCATGCATGTTAAAAGCTCGTATATTCATATTTTTAACAAACCTAAAAAAAGGAGGAGGTCCTCATTATTCGAATGCATGTTTTTCCTTTTAAGGTGAAAGCTGCAGGATAGCCATGTATTAAGTTTTTTGCAATTTGCAATTCAGTATCAGGTTGTATGTTGATTAAACGCGACCGTAAAAATATGTATTTTCTTTTTTATTATAATAAAAATCGTCAATACAACTCCCTAAATTCAGATTACTTATTGAATGACTATTTCATGAAATCGTAACATTTTAGGTCAATTCTTACTTAGAGAGTCGTATTGATGAGTTATCATTTTAATTCTATAAATACCCATTTGTTCCGGTCGTGAATCATATTTTGTTCAACATACAACCTGATACTGACCTGCAAATTGCAAAAAACGTAAGAAATTTTAAATTTCGCGGGCTACCTTTGCGGATTCACCTTAAATGATCTAAACTGTGCCTAAAGACGTACGCCATTTTGCAAATATGTACATACTAGTCCTATTTCACCGTGATAGGTCAGTCTAGATCTCACGACCTTTATGCATGCGTTTAGTTTCGTCACACAGTTCTATTTCAATGTTCACAGTATTGATTGAAGTCTAATTTTATATCTGTTACTACTATTTATGTATCTACTGTAGTGCTCTTTGTTCTGAATATAATATAGGTGTTGAGTTCTTGGAGATTTTGACGACAGCTGTAACCGTGAAAAGCTAATTTGGCAATTTTTTTTTGTTTCTGTTACGGTCCGGCCGTCGACAGATTGCATTTTTGACATCTGTCAGTTTCATACTAACAAATATGTGTTGTTGCGAAATTGATGCAACTATAAATAAATTGTCTAACTGACAGGTATCAAGAACGCTTTCTCTCGACGACCGGACAGTAGTTCTTGACATTTTATATCACCTTTAACTAAGATTCGTTCCAATCCGTCTAAATAACGTAGATTACGACTATTAGAAGACAAATCAATTGAATCTGTAATTTGTAAGTTAGATTAATTGACATTGCTGATTGTGAATACATTTGCACGCTATGTAATGGCAGGATATGCTGAAACAAATTTACTGTAACACCTTATGTACCATATTCTAACAAATAAATATTTTTGATTTGATAAATGGGCCAACTATGTCATTGACGCATTCGAGTTGAGAATCACAAGTTAACAAATGGAAGCAAGATTCAAAATTCAAGTCATTTATTCAAACTAGGCTGAGAATCAGCACTTTTCGAACGTCAAAATTACCTTACCTTGTTAGAAAAACTTGATTCTTTACAATTTAGTACTTATGCAAAATAATTTACATTACGCAACGCAAAACATTAATTAAATAAAAAAAATAAAAAAACAAACATACGCGTCGAACATATAACCTCCTCCTTTTTGGAAGTCGGTTAGTTAAATTATTTGCTATTAGCGGACGTCACGCGGTTTCACCCGCGTAGTTCCCGTTCCCGTGAGAGTACGGGAATAAAATATAGTCTATGTTACTCGCTGATAATGTAGCTATCCATTGCTGAAAGAATTTTTCAAATTGGTCCAGTAGGTAGTTTGTTATTCGTAAAAAATTCAAAAATACAAATCTTTCCTCTTTATAATATCATTAATATTAATTAATTAATTAAATATAGAAGTATAGATATGTCAGATAACACACTCCAATATAATAACAAAAAACAAGTTCCACGATTCTTAATTTGTGAAAACAAGAAAGAGCATACATTTTGTTTCTGACAATGTCAGATTCATACAAATCCGTCCTAAATTGGTATTCAGCTGCATCCGGTTAAACGGGAAGCCGACCCCAACATAGTTGGGAAAATGCTAGGCTGATTTGCTTAGTAATCTTGAGACAAATACATCGCATTTTCTTTTAAATTAAATAGGTTCTTTGTCGCCATTTTTGACTATTATTTAACCAATATTCAAAACAGATCAGCAGTATTAGAATCACGTGCGACCTCCGCACTAGCTGACTTTATTGTATATTTATGCTAAACGTTTGATTTGTAAGCCTGTTCGAGTACACATGCTTCTCTTATACCTAGTTGACGTACTGGCGTATGCGGACAAGTTGACAGTTGCTAACGAATGGAAAGAATAAATCCTCTTATTCATACATGCATAAAAATTATCAGCTGGTCTCTAGTATGTGCATCAATACCCTAATTGCGTAACTTATTTTCGTAAACGATTATGACAAAGTTTCATTTTGACAGTTCAACAACATTCATTGCGTTATTTACGTTGTTGAGCAGATTTTCTTTTCCAACTTATGAAGCAAAGGATTAGCAATCTGTTTCAAATCGAAACAAATTGTGATTGATCGTGTATTACGCAATTAGGGTACTGGTCTCGAATTCGAACCCAAGGCACGCACCTCTGACTTTTCGGATTCATGTGCGTATTGTATAATTATCACTTGCTTCTAAAACGGTGAAGGAACACGTGAGGAAACCGGCATGCTTTCTTTTTTTTTTTTGGTGGGAAATTATCAAATAACTTCTCCCGCTCTAGGCGGAGCGGGAAGGCGTGTCAGACTCTTACTGACTAAAACCCACCCGTTCGGTTGCCCTGTTGCTGAGGGCCACGATCTCCCTTTCGGTTATATTCGCAACCCTGGCAGGCATCGGCCCTAGCGAACCCCGTCAGTTGTGCTGACATATCATTGAGGCGCGCGTGGAACACAACGCGCCGTCGACCCGGGCCTGGTCCTTATCGGACGGCGAGCTACCCATTGCTCACCGTCCGCAAGCCCGCGCCAACGGTGGCCGGAAATCGGCTCGAGATTCCCGACGCCCAGGGCGTCTCCTCCTGCAGAAACCGGCATGCCTGAGAGATATATCTCGACGGCATGTGAAGCTAAGTCAAAGGCCCATGGGTGGCTTTAAAACTCTGACACCAGGTTAGTCAATAACCACACAAATAAGAAGAAAAAAGACTAATAATTAAGCTGAAGTTTTTTTTTTGTTTGTTTGAACGCGCTTATCTCTGGAACTGCCAGTCGGATTTGAAAAATTCTTTTTGTATTTGATAACCCAATTCTTGAGGAAAACTATAGATTACTTAACATCACTCTGGGACCCTTAGGAGCCGAGCAAAATGAAACAAAAGTCAGAAAGAACGCCAAGCGAAAACGAAGTCGATGCAGGCGATGCGATGCGACGCAGGGGGTTCCCACAACCCCCCGATATTGAACCTCTTACAAACCCATTCCATTTATATTTTACTAGCTGTGCCCCGCGGTTTCACCCGCAGAAGTCTTGATCCCGTGGGAATATCGGGATAAAAAGTATTCTTTGTGTTAATCCAGGTTATAAGCTATATGTGTGCCAAATTGCATCCAAATCCGTTCAGTAGTTTTTGCGTGAAGAAGAGACAAACATACACACACATACTCACAAACTTTTGCCTTTATAATATTAGTGTGATGGGAAACAAGCCCTGCAAATTCTAAGGACTGAAACCAAAGCAGGGATAAACAACACGCGGCTCTCGAAATAAGTGCAAGCGTGGTCTTGCATGATAATAATAAACGACGCGACGCGGGGGGTTCCCACGACCCCTTGCGTCGCATCGCATCGCCTAAGAAATTTCACGCGGACGAAGTTGCAGGCAGACGCTAGTCATTGTAGGTAGGTGATAAGTAAGATTTAGCAGTCGTTTAAACAAGATTTTCTGAACACAGGTGACATGTTACCAAAATACTACTCTTATAAAATGATTCTTGTAAAAACTTATATTTCACTTTACTTATCTGCGTTCAGCGCTCGGTGTGGCAACACGTCGTGTTCGGGTACGCGACAAGTCAATCGTCATCCTGAGGATGCCTCGTTGAGAGGTGAAACACGTGTCGATTTCTTTCAGGAGTTTTTTTATGGCTCTTTAGAAATAGCTCAGCGGAACAGGTTACTAAATATATCCACGTCTATTGTATTTTATAATAGATTTCCGCAAGGCCACGCCTGAATCAATTAACTATCAAAAACTTATAAATAAATTATGTAAATAGGATTTTAGTGTCGTATAATTTGACGTAAATAATCTTGCTATCCAGAATAGAAAGTAGAGAATTACGGACCCAGGAACTGTTCAGTAGCTTCCAGTAAATATCGTTTGAATCATCTTTTTAATTTCTAATTACCTACCAAATTAGAGGAACTCGTGGCTAAGTAATAACAGCTGCACGGGTCGATTCATCAGGTTAAGCTACGCTTACCGGGGTTGGTCTGTGGATGGGTGACCATCTTTACATACTGAAACTCCTTCGTGCCTCGGAAAGCACGCTAACCCGTTGGTCCCGGCTGTCATTCGTGGATCTTTGACAGTCGTTACGGGTAGTCAGAAGCCCGAAAGTCTGACAACCAGCTTACCAAGGGGTATCGTATTACCCAGTTACTGGGTTGTGGAGGTCAGATAAACAGCCACTCCAAGGGAAATACTTATTCAGCTGCATCCTGTTAGACTGGAAGCCGACCCCAATACAGTTGGGAAAAGGATAGGCGGCTTGAATTATCTACCACATACATATAAAATGCTTTGTCCTGAATGACTGACTGACGGATCAACGCACAGCCTAAACCGCTGATCGTAGAGACCTGAAACTTGGAGGGTGTGTTCTTTGTATGACGTAAGCATCCGATAAGAAAGGATTTTCTGAAAGTCTACCCTTAAGGAGGTGAAAAAGGGGGGCAAAGTTTGTATGCGACAACGTGATTCCTTGGTCCAATGTACTTAAAATTTTGCATAAACCTTTTATAACAGAATTGATGGAAGACGTGTTTCATATTTTATTGAAATGCATCCCGCCCCTAACGGGGTTAAAAAGGTGTAGAAAGTTATTTTGGCGGTGATTTGCTTCAAAGTTGATATCAATACTCCTTAGTGCTTTTGATTTAAATTACATTTTATTTTGACACATATTTGAAAACTGAATCCGATTTTATTCCAAAAAGGTTGAACTCACTTAAAAACATAAGCAAATACTCTTTTTAGTTTTAATTGTAAAAATATTGTGTTTGATTTGTTGTGTATAATAAATACTTTTAGTTTTTCTTGGAAGTTTAAAATGCGTATTGTTTTTCGCAATTTTTTTACGTTTTTATTTGCTTCGCAATGACCTCTATGTTTTGGAATTTACTATTCACAATTATGCCCGTTAGGTGGCGCTGCAATCGAGGTTCAAGACGATGTTCTGTTCACAACACGCGCACAATTTCTGAGCAGTACCTAACCTAACAAAAAGTACTAGGCTTGCATGAATTCACGATAGTATTAATCATTATGTTATGCTACTAAGAGGATTTGAATGAGGCAGACAGATAGTATAGTTTATAACCTGGGTTAACACATAGGATACTTTTTATCCCGGTATTACGTTTCCGACTTCCACGTGAGCGAAGCCGCGGGAAAAAGCTAGTTTCCGTATATTTTGACGATTGACTGCAGCAGCTGCGTAATCCGACGTAGGTTATATGTATTATATGTCACCGTAAGATTGTGAGAACCGTTAGTTTATAATCTGTCGGAATTATTTCCGTTAGATTATAAACTGTCGAAAAATTGTGAACTGGGTGAAATGGGTTAGGTTAGGTTAGAACTGTGACCAACCGCGCGCGAGCCGAGCGAGCGCTATTTCCAAGTTGCTCGCAGCCAGGCAGGCTATTTAATATTAGCGCAAGGTGCGTTACGTCGCAAGCAAGTTTGATACCAGTTCACAATTTGTCGGTTTCCCATGGAAAGATTATAAACTAGCGAAAAATAATGCGTTAAATTGTAAATGGTTCGTTACAGTTCACAATTTATCGACAGTTTTTAATTTAACGGAAATAATACCGATAGATTATAAACTAACGAAGTTCATAATTATACGGTGACATATATACCTACCAACAATGTCATCAACAAGAAATATTTTCTTATCTAATCGCCACACTTCCTAAACCGATTTTGCGAATTAATTTAATCAAAGTGCCAATTTCATAATTAAAATTGTATTACACCATAATTGCCTGTCACAATTTTAAATCAAAATCAAAAGTACTAAAACAATACAAACTAACTAGGCTGAGAATCAGCACTTTTCGAACGTTAAAATTACATAAGACAGTCCCCCAAAACGCCCACCACTTCCTAGTGCTTTAGCTGGGAAGGAGAAGTGGCGCAACAAAATACCCAATTAGAGTAATTCTATTCTTTTAATGTCCCTCGGGAATCATCGCATTTCCGAATACAAACGAATGCTAACTTCCATGTCCATCAATTATTAGATTTATCTTGTATAACAATTTGAATTCAGAACTAAGAACTTTGTTGTTGTTTTGTTTTGATTTTCTAGCTGTAAAACTATTTTCCTATCTGTCGTGCCTGCGACTTTAGCAGCTTTCCTACCATTTTTTTAATAAATTACATTAAGTTAAAAGAGTATTAACTCTGTTTACTTCTACTATTAAGTCGATTGAGAGCGTCCGGTCTGCACCAAGTGCAAAGGGCAACTGATAGAAATCCGACGACTGACGAAACACAAAGTTTGCCGAGGGACATTAAGAACATATTTGTACTGTAGTTGTAGAAGTAGAAAGCAATGAGCCACGGTATTTGAAAATTACTGACAAACAGAAAAAAAACTACAGTAGAAACTAAACTTTTCACAAGAAACTAAAAAGTACTCGATACTGAGACAACGGCAAAACCGCATCGATTCCCAGAGCCTACATTCCTAAAATATTCACAAAGAGCGCTTCCAATTGCCAGCAATACTACCAGTACTGCAAAGGGAGAAGCGTAAACATATGTATAGATTTACAGTTTCCCCGGAAAGAAGGGTAAATAAACAGTCTGAAGACAATGCTGTATAAATATGATAAGAACCAATCTTGGGAAGGGTTAGGGTTGCGCTGCGAAGAGGTTAAATTAGTTTCTGGATTATTCTGGATGTTAAAAACCTAGAAATATTGTACCTACTAACTGTTTTGAGGGTTCCGTACCTCAAAAGGTAAAAACGGAACCCTTATAGGATCACTCGTGTGATCGATTTCAAAAATGTGTTTTTTTTTTTTGTATGTTTATTACGCGATTACTCCACCAATTATGAATTTATTTTGATATATATATATTTTTTTTTTTGGTAGAATACTTCAGAGGTGGTCCCATATAAATTTTACTAACTTTGCTTGGGTAGTTTCTGAGTTAGCTTCAATAATACGTATTTTTCCCACTTAGTCTATGTAATGATGTCATAATATGTTCCTGTCACTGTCATTTACATAGCAGGTAGTGGTACAGATAAAACAAAAATAATAATAGTTAAGCGAAATGTTAGCAGGTATCTTATTCGCGATCTCCTGACTTTGATTTGTATGTAAGTTAAAACTTGAACCCACAAAAACAATGATCTCCTAAAACAGGGCTTCCTCTCTCTTACCCTTTTTGCTGTGCCCTACAGGGTCCATAATGTTCTAAATTATATATTTACCACCGAAGTACCTACACATTATGGTAAAGCAATAAAGATATTGAATATTGGTATTCAAATTTATGTGGGGTAGGTACCACAACTAAAAAGTAAAAAAAACCTAAGTCGGTGTCTTTGGTTTTGAATTTTCGTTTTCTGTTTTTTTTTTTTTTGCAAATAGTGTCATGTCAAATCCTGACTCCTAGCTACTACCAAGAAATTCCTTAATACTTTTTTGATGCAACCCATTATGTATTTTAACTAACTAAACCCAAATTGTCTTCCATCACAAACATAAATACAAATCATGGTGATTTAGTCATACCCTCCATTCCGGGACTCCACTGCAGTTTTAGTAACACAGAAAAACGAATAAAGATGCTCTCCCAAGGCACTTATTAACTCTCTTGGAATACGCAACGAAATTAACCGGAAGAGCAAATCGGAAGAGGAAAGAAAATCAAGTTTCCTCCTCAGTAGGTAATTAGCAAAGCGGTGCGTTCTTCTGAGATAAGAATTTTGATGGCTGTTGCTGTTTTTTCGGGACGTCCTTGGGTAGTGTTACCTTTTGGCTTTAAAATGGGGAGATAGTTTCCTGAAAAATATTTACACCATGATTTTAAACTCAATCAATGGTGTCGATTCCCTTGTTCACAAACTAAACTAAATTTAAGTTCAGTGCATCTTTTTCTTTCTATGAAAAGGACACAAGATAAATTTTAGTTTAGTCCTGTCAAATTAATCAGCGCCTGTCACTACTCCATACAAGTTTAGACGTGATTAAAAACTTGCCTACTAAAATTACGTCAATTTACTTCAAGCACTGATTAATTTGACAGGACTAAACTAAAATTTATCTTCTGTCCTTTTCTTAATGAAATAGAAAGAAAAAGATGCACTGAACTTAAATTTGGTTTAGTTTGTGAACAAGGGAATCGGCACCATTGTCAATCTCTTCGCCTTAAATAAGAGTTTAACTGTCACTAACGACACACAATAGAATGTTTCATTGTTATCGCTTTCGATAGTTGAGCGGATACTCCAGACTTACATTACACCAGAATAGGAAAAGAAGTCCACCTTTGTACCTTTTTGAGTGTTAAAAGTTTAAATAAATTAATTAATTAAACTCATAATCTGCCCAGCCTTTTCCCAACTAAGATAGGATCGGCTTCCAGTGTATCTAGATGCAGCTGAAAACCAGTATTTTACATGCAGCGACTGCCTATCTAACCTCCACAACCCAATTACTAGGTAAAACGATACTCCTTGGAGACCTAGCCGTGAAATAAAATTGAGTGGCATAATACGGGAACGTCGATGAAGTTGCAACCCTACGCAGGATCAAGTTCCACATTGTATATAAATCTACATGAAGCTAGCATGGGAAAAGGCACCTAATATTTTAAACAACCGATAGTCTTAAAATGCATCTATGGCAGAAAGAATAGCGGGCATTTTTGAGGCTATCTTTTAAGTGTTCGGCAGTTGGCAACCCTAGTTTTTGTTTTATCCATTGAAATATGGTTTTATCTGTCATCATTACTGTCAATGTCAATTGTCACTAACGTCAGATTACTTTCCTCTATGGTACTGTACAAAAACACAATAAATGAAGCACATGTTTTTTGCATCCGATCTACATTTTTCATTAAATAGCTTAGCTAAACAAGTTCCCCAACGTCGACGTACAGAAAGCGTTATAATTTGATAGAGAAGTTATCAAATCAATTATTAGAATTCTGCAAAAATCATAGCAAGCGTCGGTAATTTCTGCCTTCACAATCAAAAAAACTTATTATATTTTGATTTGACAAACGCCGAAGGCTTTATAGAGTCGATAGCTCCGAGAAAGGGTATCGTAATTTTCCCTTTTTTTCCCAGAAACCTTTTCCTTGCTATATTCAACCCTGTTCCTGACACTGCAAGATATTCCCATCGTGTAGCCTGCACAGTACTCAATATTTGAACAGATGCGCAGGGGTGGCGGCTACGTTATTTTTATGCGACCTACATGAAAATGTAGCTACCCCCACGTAGTGTGGGGACGGTATCGATGTATCGATAAGTGGAGAATTTATTGAAGTGAAAACTTCTTTAGGCGCGTTGGGTTTTTTGAGATGGGAAAAAACAATTAAACTCGCGACACTGTGACCGTTACCGTTACCGACACCTCATTAAAAGTATTTCCTGCACAGTAAAATTGTTCAAGTTTTCACTTCTGTCGGCACTCCCGGAGTGCAACTGTTTTTTTTATTTTTTTATTTCTTAAAAATGTATGCAGAAGTAAAAAAATACTGTACAAAGGCGGACTTAATGCCTGAGGCATTTTCTACTAGTCAACCTTAGGGTGATGCAGAGACAAAACATGGCAGGTGCAACATAATTGATAGATAACTCGAAAAAGAATAAATACTAATACATAGATACAAAGGAAGAATGCAGTTTTGTCAGGTTTTTTGGACTTTAAACAATTTCTTTCTAACTTGCAGGTAAGTACAGAAGATTTTGGTAATAATCAATGATTGTCTTTGGTGGTTATTTGGCTAGTGACAAGTTGAGCAAAATTCCGGGGGCCGTGCATGGCAACGCCGCAGATGCGCGTTTTTTTGCCCAGAGTGCAACGTTTGTAAATTTGCAGAATTGGCCCCCAGATATGACACATTCGGTACATTTTCACTTGCTACGTTGGAGCAGAATCATGAAGGCGAATTATCGCCGCGTTTTATCGCTAAGATTTATGCTTATACTTATTGTGAGACAACTTATGGACATGTAGGCTTCTATACATATTATAAATTAAAGTAAATTTTCGTGTCTATCTGGATGACCGCGTTGTTCTTCTTGGAATGGATTTTGATGCGGTTTTGACCATAATTTTGAGAATTTATTGCGGAAGGTTTATGTGTTTATTAATTACATTAATATTAAACCTATAATAAAGAAATCTCGATGTTTTGTCAGCTCGTCAAACCGTCCGAAGCAGGAGTGAGTCGCTAGTTACTTAATAGTGATCAACTTAAGGACAATAAGGCTCAATTTACATCGCCATGGAACGAAATGGAAGCTAGTTTTTGTAACGATATTGTACACAGCAAAATGAACTTTACGTCAATTGTGTAACTCACAATCTAGAACCGAGCTTGTAACTGCAGGAATTACTAGAGGAGAATGCGCGAGAATTCTCCAGAAAACGCGCGACCTGTTATTTGGCTGTACGTTACACTATTGACATAAAGTTCATTATGCTTTGTACACAAAAATCGCTTCTATTCCGATCCATGGCAATGCAAATTGAGCCTAACATTGAGGCTCAAGGAGCTTTGCCATGGAGGGCCGTTGGCGCCTGTTCAAACAGTGAACATTTACGGACTTATTATTTTAATTTAATGAATATTTAATACTGTTACTAATAAGTCATCATTGGCATGCAATGAACTGCTGAGTATGGGTGTCCTACTGACCTATAAGGTACCTTCAACGATTAATATACTAGTGACCTTATCGGAATTTAGCGATTTTTTTTTTGTTACTTATGCTGCAAATTCTAGTGTACTCTTAAGAGGTCTTTGTAAAGAGTTGTCTAGGGAAGTCCTACTATCAATATTTCTATTTTTGTCGACAATCCCCCTTACTTATAAAAGTTGCAGATTTTTTTTTGACATCTGTTAAAGTTGCTTTTCAAGCAACGGTTATAAACAATGGGGTATTGTTTTCCAGCTTTTTTATCTACACTAATAATATTATAAACACCTAAGGAGGCTCTTGTTGGGCAGCTGGATTAAGGGCTTGATTCAGAAAGCGGTTATCCTGGATACGGCTCGCATTGTTAGGAGGTTCCTCTCTCTGAAGCCCTGACCAGCTTGGACCCTCTTTCCGATATCGGTGGGCAACATTTTTTTTTTTTTTTTTTTTATATTTTACTAGCTGCGCCCCGCGGTTTCAATAGAATATCTGGATAACCCAGGTTTTAAACTATCTGTGTACCAAATTTTATCCAAATCCGTTCAGCCGTTTGAGCGTGAAGAAGAGACAAACATACACACACACTCACAAACTTTAGCCTTTATAATATTAGTAGGATTAGTGTGATTATTCTAACATTTAAAAAATATAATTTACATGTAAATAGTGAAATAAAGGAAATTAAGTATAAAGAAAAACTAATTGACCGATTAAAACATTTTTTTTACCAGAATGCTATATTATCACTGAATATCATGTCATAGGCTATAATTTATACCTAAATATATCACGCGAGGAAAGCCACTGAAGCGGAAACTAGTTTAATAAAACGGCTCGTTTTTTTGACTAATTTATAAGGTACGGAATATGAAATGTTTCAGCTTTGGCTTTTGCATTGACAATACCTAGGTATTTCATAACTTCAGAGGTTTCTCCTATTTTTAGGGTTTTTGACAACGCTAAATGGATAAAATATTAGCGCATTTATTGCTTGAATCCGATCCAACCTGTCTCTTGCTGCCCTCCCCAGCGACGCCCTAAGCCGAGGTCCGTACCCCACAGGGGGTGCCCTTAGCGTGTAGTCGCTTTGTTATTATGTTTTAAACCCTAGCTGGAGGCCTTAATTTATTGAGGCACCCACAGGCCAGCCCGGTAAAGCAACCGACAACCTCATAGGTTGACCTGCAAGATGCCAATTATAAAAATAAAAAAAACATTTATTGCTAAGTGTGTGCATCTCATCATCAAACTTTAACACTCCCAAAATATTTCAAAATTTTATTTACATAATTTTATAAAATGGCGGTATTTAATACCTGTCAATTACGAACAGCTCAGGGTCAGCGACATATTAGCACTAAACACAAATTAAGTTAACTTATAATTATAGTTATCTAGCCTTAATAACATAATTTTGGACATTGATGATGTTAAGATGGAAATGACTCTGAAATTAAAATGATTACGTCATGGTTTGGTGAAGAAATATTTAAATTGTTTAGCATGATCGTGCCACAGAATCTATGAAATAATACCAGATGATTTATCATTCTTGGGGTCAGCGAAACATGACTTTTTCTTCCAAAATTCTCTAATATTCATGATCTCAGTAGTTACTTCTACCCACATTACGAGTACCTTCCACGCAGTCCATTCATCGTTTCTTTATATATCGTTTATATACACCGTGAAATTTGAATCACAGTTTTGCTAGAACAAACGTTGTTCAGACCATGGTCTACTACCATTCAACAGCACCCAATAAAAAAAAACATAATTGGTTTTTGAAAAAACACAAAAAAGACAAAGTTAAAAATGTCAAGATTATCGTTACTCCCTACAACACAGACACCACGCACGGGACACAGCATTGTCTACAGGGAAATGTACCTCCATAAACGAAATTTAGTAAGCAGTAGATAATCTTAACATTTTAAACTTTGTCTTTTTTGTGTTTTTTCAAAAACCAAGTATGTTTTTTTTTATTTTGTTTTTTGTTCCCAATAAACGATTTTATTATTATTTACTTTAGTCTTCCCCTACTCGTACAGCCATCCATATTAATTAAGGCACCGTAAAAAAAAACTTCACGCATCGAAAAGCACAGGACGCTAGGTCCGCGCCCACTCGACCCGCTTAGACTCGACCCGAAGAATAATACCTCGATATTTCTGTTTTGATAAGCGTAAAAACGTCGATGAGACGGACAGAAAAGTGTCGATTTAACCCTTGCACCACAGAGAGTGTAAAATTTAAATAATGTTTGGATAAATAAATCAATAATTTAACAAGTAATTTCCCTTTTTTTAATATAGTATACGCTTTGTACTTTGTAGTAAACTAATTATTGTTAATTATCATTACAATCTTACAGCTAGTGGCACGGTGGTATTTATTGAATCAGTCTTTATACTTGATTATTATTATTAAGTTATCAAGTAGGTCTAAAATAAATAAAATAAACATGATTGACTAAATTATCTTTGAAAAATAAACATTAGGTATCTTAAAAAATACAGAACTAGGTAGGAACAACACAATTAAAAGATTAAAGTTTTTGTTTGTTTGTTTTGTTTTGTTGTCATCACTTTGCCTGACTGTACAAATGGCACTTATGGCACTGAATTGGTAATAAAACATCTGGTATTATTCTTTGGGTCGAGTCTAAGCGGGTCGAGTTGGCGCGGACCCAGGACGCTTGGGGAAGGTCTATGTCCAAGCATTGGACATCTTTCGGCTCAAATTATGATGATAAAAAAACTTTAGTCTTCTAGAACAATTTTTTATAGCTCTACACATAAGGACGCAATATAAATGAAGCCTGAGGCAAATACTTATAAAAATAATGTAATAAATAATTGCTAAACAGACCTACTTAACTCGTCATGGCCTACGCACATTAGTTACACCTGAGGCTAAGTTTTAAGCAACCAATACAGTGTGTATCAGAAATATATAATAGTATAATAGGGTTTTCTGAAATGACGTTCACTACGTGGCAGCACTGAGACGTCAGGTCCGGGCACCTGTCAAAAGTGTCAAAGCGCCTATATTTTCTTTAGTCGTGAACGTGACTGAAAGATGAACGAATGAATGAAACGAATGATGAACGTCATCATATATTTTATATTCATTGTCGAAATAGAAGACCTCTTGTCAAAGTGGCGTCAACTGTACCTATAACATTTTTATCTTAATTGAATCTTATTATTATTATTTATTTATTGCATAATTTAAGCAAATGAAATTGTTTCTTATGTGATTTGGTTTTGTAGCTATAGCTAGATTTATGTAACTTATTTATTTATTTAAAAATATTTTTTGATTTCGGTAATGCTCGTCTAGTGGCAACCACTGATCTTTAAATATGTTTTACTTGCGGATAATGCAGTGGACTGCAACATTGTTACTAAAAGTTCTGTTAACCCTAAGTATTATTATATGTTGTAGGTAGTTATTATTATCCCTTAATAAATAAAATTAATGAAAACTGCGTAACACACTTAGCATCATAGCTATGATGCAATGGATTATGAATATCCTTTAAAACTCTGGATTATTATTAAGTGTGTTACGCAGTTTTAAAACTCTGGATTATTATTAAGTGTGTTACGCAGTTTTCATAGGTTTGAAAAATTCTTCTGCATGAACATGCAGCACACAACAACATCGAAGTGAAAAAAAAAGCGGTAAATTGCGGTTTATGATTTATGACGTATTAAAAAAAAACTACTTGCTAGATCTCGTTCAAACCAATTTTCGGTGGAAGTTTACATGGTAATGTACATCATATTTTTTTTTTTAGTTTTATCATTCTCTTATTTTAGAAGTTGCAGGGGGAGGGGCCACATTTTACCACTTTGGAAGTGTCTCTCGCGCAAACTATTCAGTTTAGAAAAAAATTATATTAGAAACTTCAATATCATTTTTAAAGACCTATCCATAGATACCCCACACATATGGGATTAATGAAAAAAAAATTTTTGAGTTTCAGTTCTAAGTATGGGGACCCCAAAATTATTTGTTTTTTTTCTATTTTTGTGTGAAAATCTTAATACGGTTCACAGAATACATCTACTTACCAAGTTTCAACAGCATAGCTCTTTTTCGGAAAAAAGTGGGTGTGACATACGGACGGACAGACAGATAGACGGACAGATAGACAGACAGACAGTTGCCATTTGGCAACGGAACCCTAATTATCACCTGTCTCATACAGAACGTCAATAACTACTTACTAGAACCAAATGTAGTGGACTGTTGATAATTTTTTCGTGATTACAATGTTGGTTCCATGGAGAAAATTGTTTCATTGTTGTCGTTGTTTTAATACTACCACACATTTCTGATACACGCTGTATATAAAACTTCTTGGTAAAAATATGTGGTTTTGGTGTCTATAAACACTTGTGAATAAAATGATTAGAATCAGGGTAATGAGAAAACGATTTGATTGACCAACTAACCTTGTTTGATTATTATCGCCGTAGTTTTTATTAAATAGTGTCCTACAAAGAGAGACTGTGGTCACCATAAAAAATAAACAGGCCTTTATTGTTCCACTCAGGGCAAAGCCCTCTTCTCATACAGAGAAGGCACGAGCTTACTCTCCAGGCGGATTGGTGATTTAAGAAACAACCGAAAGAAACAGTAAAGTGAAACCCATAGAACTTAAGAACTTATTTTAGCTGCCTAAATTCTTGCAAATAAATTTATCATTCATTCATTCATTCAAGAAAAAGAACCGGGATTGCCGACAGAAGTGAAAACTTGAAGGCTTGTGCAGACCAGCGCGATATCGCGGGCGCGACAGGCAGCGCGACCCTTGTAGCGCCCGCGATATCGCGCTGGGGGCCTGCCACCAGCTCATAAAGCAGTATTATTTTAATATTACTTCAGTGTGGGAAAGAGATGAAGCTCTACAGGACGTATAGCTCCATCTCTTTCTCCCACTGAAGTAATATTAAAATAATACTGTTTATGAGCTGGTGGTAGGCCCCTGGTCTGCACGAGCTTTTAACAAGATCGCCTTGGTGGAAGAAAAATACTTGTATAGAACATTGGTCCGTAACCTTATCTAAATAAAGAGCACAATAGCGTTTACAAAAAAAAAAATCCAAAACCTTTAAAAAAATATAGACTTGCATAGAATATTGATCCGTAACGTTAAAAATCGCGTTTATAAAAATGATGTGTCGGTAACGGTGTCGCGAGTTCAATTGTTTTTTCCCATCTCAAAAATGCCCAACACGCCTAAAGAAGTTTTCACTTAAAAAAAGACTATTGACAATCGACATGTCGTCTATCGATACTCGCCCAGCACTACGCCGAAAAACTCACCCTTTCCTATTTTGGCGCCCTCGGAAAATACACGAATTTGTATCTCAATGCCAACCTCTTCTATTATTTAACTAATATTAACATAAATTCTTTGGGCCCAGATGGAAACTCGCCTATATTCACGCCTCGAACGTTCAAAGGGATCGGCAGGTGGGTACGCTGTTTATTTAAGTAGTTTTGTTTAGAAAATTTTGCGTACGTGTTTAATTTTGTGTTTATTCAACATGCTTAGCACGACCACAATAGAAACGGATTTTGTCGACGGAAGAATAGACAAAATGACAGATAAACAATCACAATCTGTCATTTTGTCTATTCTTCCGTAGACAAAACTCAAACTCAAAGCATTTATTTCAAATAAACCAATTACAGGTACTTTTGAATTGTCAAGGGGTCGGTCAGTCAGAAAGATGAAGCTAGTTGCCCATTCCAAAGCGTAGTAGGTACCTATGGAGAAGAACGGGCAAGAAACCCACGGACACTCTTTCAAATCAAAATATTGGTTACATCATTCATGTTGAAATGATACATGTGAGAACAATGTAGAAAGACGTGCACATTAAAAGGGTCCGTAATAAAAATATAAAAACAATTCAAAAATTAACGTAAACAGTGGCAGCTAAGAGATGACCAGTCCCTACTGACGGCGCCCGTTCACGACAAAACCCGTTTCTATGGTTTTCATGCTACGCGCGCAGTTGACTACAAGAAAAATTATGGTATTTATCGAAATATGAAGAGACTAAAAGCCCAACCACAATATATAGGCCAATTGGGAAAAGAGTAGGAAGTCGGTAACGGCAAATAAGCAGACTAATCAAATAAGTCAACAAATTAAGACGCAGATATATGCCAGTGACCTTGAGTTAGCTTGCGTGTTCTTTACTGAGCTCACGCAACGCGTTGTTCGTCCAGCCAGTAATAGGACTCGCCCATCAAGGAGCGCTGTCCCAAATTAGACGCATTATTATATTATACATAAAACAAAAGGTATTTTAATAAAACACGTACAATAAAAGATCAATAAATAAATTATCTTTAAAATGGTGAAGGTTTCCGAAAAATACGCTTGATAGATTTTGCGTGATTCTCAGTTTTTTTGCCGCACTAAACATAACTTTACAAATTAATTTCACTATGTAATATAAACATAATCTAAAATATATATATTAAGTTATTAAGAAAATGCTCTAATTTAACATACATTTTTTCCAAATCATTAACTTTACTCGTTCAGACGTGATCTTCAGTATAAAATCATTAAAAGTCGGTTATCCTCGCCTTATGACACAGTAACACCAAGATGATTGCTGAAAAGTTGTTGCCAAATCTATCGACGCGACGTTGAAATATTGCATGTTCCTGAAAGGAAAGCACTGCATTGCGTAATTTGAACTACCAACGTTTGTTATTTTAAATTATTGAAAAATACGTGGTTTTTGGATCAACCAATGCCAAACTCAGACCAAATAAAAAACCAAGACAAGCGCTGCGAACAATACAGTGAAGCATGCCAAAACTACACCTCCGCTCTGTGCATACACGCTCACACGCAAACAATGTACAACCATTAACAATCAAACTACACCTCACTAAATGCACACATGTTTACGAAACCGGCTTCACGACACTGTTTGCAGCGCAATTTTTTTTTCGCTATTGTGAAATGTGTGATGTGCATGAACGCAAATAAATAAACATTTTTCCATAAAAAAAACCGACTTCCAAAAACACACTACAAAGTGAAAAAATAAAAATTATCAAACTAAAACCCAACTACGACAAAAAAGTCATCTAAAAAGGTATAAACAAGCAAGACATCACAGACAGGTAAATAAAAAACCGAAGTTATGAGGGAACAGATGAACATACATACCGGTCAAAATCATAACCCTGCTTTTTGCTTCGCCGTAGTCGGGTAAAAATAACTTTACTAACAAACCGATAAAACTAAAATACAGATCAAAAGTCACCGACTTCCGAAATTAAAGTTACTTTTCACTTTGTAGTGTTGTTTTTGGAAGTCGTTTTTTTTTCACTTTTTAGTTATGGTACCTTACCAACACCAATTCGTATAAGTACCATTACTTGCTATGTAAACAACGTGACTAGTATCATAACATCATCAAGATACACAAAGTAGGTTAAATACGTATTATAGAAGCTAACTCAAAACAACATTGTGGCCATCGCGCAAGCTTCCACTAAGAAACGAAAAACAAGTTTCAAAATCGGTCCACAGTAAAATTTACGAAAATATCGATAAACATACTTTAAAAATCTTTTTACAAAAAAGAAAACAACCGACTTCCAAAAAAAACACTACAAAGTGAAAAATAACTTTAATTTCGGAAGTCGGTGTCTTGGGTTTTGTATTTTCGTTTTTTGCCACCAACTTCCGAAATTAAAGTTATTTTTCACTTTGTAGTGTTTTTTTTTTTGTAAAAAGATTTAATTTTTCACTTTTTTGTTGTGGTACCTACCCCACACACATTCGAATACCACTACCTGCTACCAGTGACAGAAACTTATCATATCATCTACATACTAAGTGGGAAAAAAAATACGTAGGTATTTTGTAGCTAACTCAAAAACTACCTAAGCAAAATTAATAAAATTTATATGGGACCAATTTGAGAGCAAAAAAAGAATTTTCAAAATCGGTCCACAAATGACGGAGAAATCGGTGGACATACATAAAAAAAACAAGTTTCAAAATCGGTCCACAGTAAAATTTAAGAAAATATCGATGAACATACTTTAAAAAATACGAGTTTCATCCCTAGTCTACACTTTAAACGTACAAAAGGAAAAGTAACTACATTACACTACACGTCAAATAAACAAAAAAATGCAGTAAAACAAATAAAGTAAAATAGAGGGTACATTAAAATTATCATTAATTCACGCATTTTAAAATGCCCATAAACGGCGGGCTGCTAAGTGAGCGTGATGGGCCGTGTGTGGTCTAAGTGATCTGTGGAGCAAGTTGTAAGCGATAGCGGATTGCTGAAGTTTCATAAAAACGTGCAAATACCTATATGTCGGAGACGGGTATGTATGTACGGGGACTCTTCGTTATTATCAGGCATATTTTAACACCATTTAACTGTGGGCGTAGTGTTGGTTAGTGCGCAATAGAAAAACAGTTTGCAGTTCATTATAATTTCCTATCAAATTAATCACACTACCTAAATTATACACCAACTGGGTGCGACGGCATTTATTAAAATCACCAATTAACACAATGATCACAAATTACAACTAACACAATAACTGAGCACCACGAATCGAGAACAGTTCCGAAACGTCTTGACTTCGATGCGATCCGAGGCTGAATCCCTCGCCGTGGCCTTAAAACATCACGACTCTGTAGAAGCACGCACTTTTGTTGTGGGTAGATCACGTCCTGTCGCCAGCGGCGCGCTTGCGAGTCGTTTCGTGTCCGTACTAATGACCGGATCCGACATATATTTTAAAAGGTATTGTTGGGGCATAAAATGCCAACAAAATGCGTGACTCTTCTGAGGAAGTTAGGTTAGGATTTATTTTCAGTTCATACAAAAGTTTGACAAATCCGTAGTGTAGGTATTTTACGGCCGTTATAACTTGGCAGTTCCGTAATTCGCACAAAGGGCTGCGTAGTAACAGTTTTTAGGAACCAAATGGGGACATGGGGCGAGTGTGAGTGAGAGAACATGCGCGAAAGTTTATAAAGCCTATGTTCAAACCTGCCAAGTTATATTGGTCTTGAATGAAGCCCAAAAGCACAGAACCGTTGCCCAAAAGTCTGAGCATTAATTAAGATGAAAATGTAGACAAAGCAATGAATACACGTTTCCTACACAATGTCGCGCAGTATTTTAGTGAGAAATTCCTTGCAATATAGATATGCCTCGGGTAAAAAACACACTGAAAGAGGTTCAAACTTCAAACACAAATTACGTTGACCCACACGAAAGCATGAAATCCGTAGTTTTGGGACGTTTCCTGCTCCGTGTCACTTACGGAATTATGATTAATTCGGGGCCCGAACTAAGAACTAATGACAACACGATTTGACAGCTGTCCCTACTCCCGAAAAAAATAATTAGATGCTTGTCTTGACGGATCAACTACTTTCGTATCTTCATTGACGGAAGACCCCAGATCTAGGGGGGGAGGCAAGCCGGGGCCCATGCCCCGAGCGCCAAATTCAACCGTAACAGACAATTGCACCACCCAGCACAGCAACTTTGCAATAAATGAGATGCGCAGCACATTTTTGTATTTTTTTCAACAGTTTTGGCGCCCCTATTGAATTGGCGGATTATCGATCGATACAATTTGATTAATATCTACCAAAATTTTAATTTCGCAGGCTAACTTAGCGCATCCTCATAAAAGATTGGCTGGGGGCGGCAGACGGCAGTTTTTACCCCGCCTCAAAAAAAATATAGATCCAGGGCTGTCTAAAATTCGAAAACTTATGTTTCCCTCGCCACCACCCATTACTTGTACCACACACATGTACACTTGTTTTCCTATTAATTACTGACATAACTGGTTCTGTTTCACACCGGCAGTTAACGGGTGTAAACAATGGGAGGCTAGATCGTGACTGACTGTTACTGGCAATCATCATTTTTAAACTGACCACACATTTGTGGGTACGTACTAACGAATCTTTGCTCTAACGAATTTCGGGTTGGAGTCAGTTTTGAAAACCGCGTTTTGGTAAAAAAAATACAGACTAGATTAAATTAGGTACTTTCTAAAGAGAATATCAACAAAAATCTACCTAGCCTTTTCCCAACTATATTGGTGTCGGCTTTCATTCTAACCGGATGCAGCTGAATACCAGTATTTTACATGGAGCGACTGCCTATCTGACCTCCACAACCTAGTTACTGGGTAATACGATACCCCTTGGTAAGACTGGTTGTCAGACTTTCGGGCTTCTGACGACGCTTAACGACTGTCAAAAATCCACGAATGACAGCCGGGACCAACGGCTTATCGTGCTTTCCGAGGCAAGAGGAGTCTCGGTATGTAAAGATGGCCCCCCATCCACGGACCTTAACCTGATGGATTATTATTGGTTATTATTTAGCCACGAGCTCCTCTAAAGAGAATATCATCATAATTTCATATTCCTTTCATTCGTGCCTCAGAAAGCACGTTAAGCCGTTGGTCCCGGCTGTCATTTGTAGATATTTGACAGCTGTCAAAGCTGGCAAAGCCCGAAAGTCTGACAACCAGTCTTACCTAGGGGTATCGTATTACCCAGTAACTGGATTGTGGAGATCAGATAGGATCTGCCATGTAAAATACTGGTATTCAGCTGAAGCCGACTCCAACATAGTTGGGAAAGAGCTAGGCAGGTGACGTCGTGATGATGATCAAAATCCATTCATCTCATTTTACTTGGGCTTGGCATTTTTTTTTTTGTTTTTTTGTCATGTCACATTCTCTTAATATAGCTCACATGTATTCTCGTTGATCATTTATCGAGTAAATTTATTTGCTTGTATTTCTTCCCGGACGAGCAGTCAATTACATAAAGTTTGTTGTTCAACGCAGTGATTGCTCCTTCCAAAGTACATTAATTGAACTGTAACCTGGACCAATGTTTGCGTCTGAGTGTTTATTATGGAGTAGCATCTACTTAATAAAAATCTTAAACTTTTCAGTCATTGACAGACAGAAGCATGACATTTTGGAGGACAAGATGTAGGAGAGGTAATTTGTAACCAAATGTACACCTCTGCCCAACCCTTCTGGGAAACAATGCGTGATGTTATGTTATGTGTATTATCTATTATGTGCTATTGTATGCTGAAAAATCATCTTAGGCAATCGTACACCACAGAAAATGCTCTTCTAAACATACTAATTTTCTATTACAAGCCCTAAAACTAGTGTTCGTAATTGAATTCCTGAAACTGTAAGCTTCAGTTAAGATAGTTTTACTGTGACTTACATAAACGTTTATTAGTTTGTCAAAGCATTTCAAATTGTTGCAAGAGGAACCGAGATTTTATGCAACGAAGAGAGTTGGGTGTTTCGACTTTATTTAATTTAATGGCATAGTTCTACTGGGAGAAGAATAATGAAGGGAGAAAAATGCTGCAGCTTTAGAGTAAGTATATGATATCAGGTTGCAATATTGACCAATTGCAAGGCTAAGGTCTCCTCTCATACAGAGAAGGAACGAGCATTGCTCATCCTTGCTCAAGATGGGTTGGCGATTTCAGACTTATATTAACTACAAGTCCAAGTTTTCTAACGATATTTTCCTTCACCGATGTCAGCCTTTACAATTTCTTTTACTAAAAGCCACTGTTTTTTGTCAAAGTCAAATCATTTACATCAAATAGGCACTTCTGAAATTTTTGAAAGTCAAAATTTACAATAAAAATGTCTCCTACCTTACTACACCGATATTCAAGTTGTGCTACTTGTTTTCGACAAGTCTTGTAAAAGACATGTCGTGTACAGAACATGTATCATACCTGTATTGACGTTAGTTCCAGTTATTTATTAAATCAAAATTTTGTTCACCTCTTTGGCGAGTTTTCTACAAGTTTTGTGTCTAATCAAGTTTTTAAAACTTGTAGGTGTTTACTATAAACGAAACTAGTAGACACAGCCCATGTAGGATACATGTTTTATACCTTGGTGTAAAAGTGGAGTTGATAGCAGCATAGGTCTTATACTGTCTTAAATCGTCTAATCCGTTTAAACCGCAATATTTTTGGACGCTAATTACACAAGTTCTTGATTTGTAAAGCCTAATCTCTTTACTAAAACATCGAATATGGTTCCTTTTATCAAATATCTACTTCCAATCACTCATTAAGCTCAGAACCCAAAAAAAACACCAAAAATTTCCTCTGAAAAATTATTTTATTTCTACTGAGTCCCTTAGTTAGGTAACCCTAAAATAAAGGGTCCGAAGTCCGTTATTACACAGTATTACGGACAGGGCTGGTGCGGGCTGATTGTCCTATTTCTTTGTGATTCCACTTTAAATTTTTGAAGTTTTCAGGCACAAATGTTCCAGCTTGAGTTTTCCGCTTCTCGTTAGGTGAGGTTCCGGTAAAATGAGATTTTTGGAGGAAAAACGGCTGGGATATACGAGGTCTCTGTGGGTTAAGTTTGTACAATTAGTAAGGAAGGAACGGAAGTTAGTTACATCTGATAAGCAAGGATACTAGCTACGTTACTTTCGCAGTTATTGTTCAGAAATTATTTACACAGAGTGAGATACCTGCAGCATTTTGTAATGATAACGATGATGCTATATATGCAAGGTGTAGGTACTTTCAAATCTATTATAGACGTGTATTGCAGTATGTGCATTTCAGGCTTCAGAAAATATTTGTGCCACTAAAAACGTGACTACAGAACTAACCCTAATTTAAACCAACTCATCAAGACGTTTTTAAGCCTAAGCAAATCAGCCTATAATGTTCCCACTGCTGGGACACACGCCTGTGAGAGGAACTGGGCCTTAATCTACCACGCGGGCCCAGTGCGAGTTGGTAGATGTCACAAAGGTGTTATTAAAGTCATCCAAATTTAATTACGTAAATGATTCATAGCAGTATGATCCAAGGCAGTAATTGCTTAAATATAACAATATTGAAGGAATGACTGCTTTGGATCTGAACTTCTGGGCATTTAAAATACCAAGCTAGAAATTCCATAACACGATTCACGAAGAAATCAGGTCAACCTATCTCTAAACATATGTATACCTTTATGTATAGCTTTAACATGTCGGAAGAAAGCCACGTCATCATCTAACACCACATAATCCTCAATTAACTCCCTTGGCGCGAGATAAGGCTCCATGCAGTCATGTCATATCAGCCGGAAGTTGTCTATTATCGAGCGAAGGCCTCCCCATAGATCCCCATAATTTACCCTTGCTCCATCAGGAACGAAAAGCCGTGGAAATTTCTTTCGAAAGAAAACAGTATGAAAATACTGTCGCGTATATTTTGATTCGTTACTAAGTCATAAAATCATCCAAATATACGGATGAAATTTGTAAAAACCCCGAAGCGATATCAACTGTTTATTTCTAAATGTTTTGTTGTTATTTAAGGAAAACAAGTAATATTTACAATGTTCATTAAGTTTCCCAAAGTTTTTTGGCATAATTCTCACAATATTTACGAACCATCCCGTTGTAATATCATCACATTTTCCCCAAAAACATTAATTTAAAACGTAATAGCTAATACGTCAAAGCTGTTGTCTTTTACCCACAAATACACAGGACACGAGCTATATCTCGACGTTATTAAATTCATCCATAACTTGTGGACGCCAATTATACAACGGCCTGGCGTCACTTGCTAGTAATGGCGCCCGTTCCCGCCTTTTTCGCTGTCAAAGCGGTTTTTTCGCGGGAAAATACGTACGATATTCGCCCCTCGAGTTTCTGCATTCTTGACAAAAATCTTGGCTACGGTATAAATTTTAAGTTGCCAGACCTTTTTTTAGAATTTTTTGATAAAATATTCTTTGGGAGATATTGAAGTGGGAATAAGGAAATCGGGCTGCTGTGGCTCCATAAATTAATTTAAGATGTATGTAGCTACACCGGCTACATGTCTACCGCCCTGATATTTTTCCTGTTCAGGAAGAGTCAGCTATAATTACAATTTCACACTGCTTATTAAATGTAGCTGATGAAAATGCCCATTAACAATGAAGCTTTCCGTTATCTGAAATTAATTAATCTTACTCCATAAATGGCAGCATCTTGCCATCTAAATAAGATTCTATGTATAGCTGCCATACATGGTTTTAATAAAGCCGCTATAAGAACTGTTAGGTCATAATTAGATAGGTGTTGAATGGTTTATAAAGTTCAAACAGGTTGTAATAGAGAGAGCTTAATAGTAACTGTTCATTTTAAAACTTGCCTAGGGGCAATGAAGAATATTGATTCGTGAACCGCAGTACATACAATGCATGATTTAAAAGGTTTTTCTCCTTGCTCTGTCTCGAACAAAGCACTAAGGAAAATCGTAAAGAAAACGATACTATGAATAAAGTAAGTTTTTAAAAAGGCTTTTGGCCTTTCCTTTACCATCATTATGAGTCTCTGAAAAGGACGAACATTTCCAAGCACAATATCATGTTTTTCATTGAAGACGCATGGCACATAGAGCGGAACAAAAAAGCATTCCTTAAATTTTTGTTCCTCATAACTCTTTTTAAATACTTTTCTTACATGAATACGACAAGTAGTCGACAGTTTTGGTCTATGATTTCGTCTATTGTGATTGAGAACTGGAATCAGTGAAGTAAGGAACTCTCTCCACATCTAGGTATATTTGTAACTATATTTACCATTTTTTTAGCCCAAGCTTACGCCAAACACTCATCTAGTTAATAATTCGACAAACACATTTTTGTTAAGGATATCAAAAAAGTTTTAGAGCTAGTGGTAGTTAAAACTCAAGCTCGTTCCGCTTCAACTTTTTATGTTTTGAACCCTCCGTCCTTTCAGCGCGTCCTGACACATCCTACGTATTTTCCGGTAGGTTGGGTATGTTGCAAAAATGTATACTTTTTGAGGGTAGATGGCTTTTTGTATGTTGTAGAGGTAAACTTGTGTGTTTAGAAGTAATTATTTGTCATTTGTTACCCTACGCTTAGGTATCATTTGTGTGTATAAATTCCAGCGTTAGGTTAGTGCCTTTAGAAACCAAATTCCTTTCTTTTTAATCCTAGAATGACTAACAGGCACGAATAAAAAACGGATAATCTAAGTAAGCCACTGAAGGTATATTTTTTCCTCAATACAGCAAGCTCGATTAAATTGTAAATCAAAGAAAACCTGATTACGAATGACACGCTATTATCGGTCACAGGCGACAACGATTAACTTAAATGTACTACAATTAAATTCAATTGAAAAGATAGAGATTGGAAATATTTAAAAACAAGGCTGTAGGATGAAAAATATCGAATTCCTACACAGCATGACGTAAAGCAAGAAATATCGCTCTCTGTCGTCTCTTCGACTTCTGAGCGTCACGATGATAGATTTTCGGTTCTATAGCGTAGATTAAACCGTTCAAGTAAGTACGTAAGCAGATTTATTATAATTATTTACCCCCCCCCCCAGCCCCTTGCGAAATTAAACCAAGCGTAAATTAACTAAAAGACCATAATTATGACTGTCGAAAAATAGAAATAACAATTTTAAGAGTTCGATAGGAAAACGAAGAGTAGGGCCCACCACCACACACGCACCTAAACTGTGAGGACGAACTAGAGAGGTATCATTCATGTAAACAACTTCTAGACATAAGAATATCCAAACAAACGTATTTAAGGGGACGATAACTGACTTTTAATGATTTTATACTGAAGATGACGTCTAAACGAGTAGTGTTAGTGATTTGAAAAAATATATGTTAAATTACAGCATTTTCTTAATATTTTAATATAGGCATATTTTTGATTATGTTTATATGACATACTGAAATTAATTTGTAAAGTTATGTCTAACGCGGATAAAAAACTGAGAATGACGCAAAATCTATCAAGCGTATTTTTCTGAAAATTTCACCATTTTAAAGATAATTAAATTATCAATTTTTTAGTATACGTGTTTTATTAAAATACCTTTTGTTTTACGTGTAATAAATTAATAATGCGTCTAATTTGGGACAACGCTCCTTGGATGGGCGAGTCCTATTACTGGCTGGACGTACGACGCGTTGCGTGAGCTTAGTACAGAACACGCAAGCTAACCATTCAAGACATCAATCAAACTGGAAGAACTTTTTAACTGTAGATTCAATTATTTACAAGAGCTATCTGCCTGCTATCTCCATCCACACAACTTCAAGCGACTCATGACAACCAAATTTTCACCTGATGGTAAGCGACGATGAGGTCGTCTACGGTGTACGCTTGCCTAGTAGCCAATTCTCTAAAGACTTAAAGACTCCCAGGTAAAAGCTATCGGTAATCAGACTCCGGAGTTCCACTCCTTAGCGGGTGCTTGACATGATCGGAATATCTTATCTATATATAAGATAATGATCTATATTTAATTACAGACGTAGGCATACATGATTAGATTGATTAGATAATTTTATGACGTCAATAACCCCCTTTGATTATCATTACTTCATCTGGTTTCCTCACGATGTTTTCCTTCACCATGTTTGAAGCAAGTGATAATTATACAAAACGCTCATTTAATGCATCTGTGTACAGGTTTCCAATGAACTCGTGAGACTTCGTGACAGTCGACAAGTTGCGTGATACTCGTCATGCAATGACATAAGTTACATGACACCGTTTTCAGCGGTTTGCAGAGTCGCTGCGGGAAATTTTAACGAAACAAAGACTCTCAGATCCCGAAGAGCGATAGCATTGTTCTTCGGCCAGAGTAGTTGAGAGGATTTTGACGGCTGTCTGAATTCGCAGGTTAACCGTATCTCATAGTCATAACATAACACTATACTAGTATTCCCTGATTAAGTAGTCAAAAGCGTATGATAAGTACGCCCACATAATCCTAGCCCTGCCATTAGCCGAGTCCATTTGGTGCTACTCAGAGCTGCCCGATTCGGGGATTGTCCCCAGGAATGTTCACATTCACACACAAGCATATCGAATGGGATATCAAATGCATAAAAAAACTAGATTAAAAAACCGGCCAAGTGCGAGTCGAACCGGCACAATAAGGGTTCCGTACCGATCGAGCAAAAAAAGCCCTGTAATTATTAACTTAGGCAGTAGAAATACACAGTCTGTGAAAATTTCAATTGTCTACCTATTATGTTTTATGAGATACATATGCCTTCTGACAAACAGACAGACGGACAGCGGAGGTTTAGTAATAGGGTTCCGTTTGGCACCCTTCGGGTACAGAACCTACGAAATCTCACTTGACTTCCACCCTGGGCAGTCAGCCCCGCTATCACCTCAGTCTGCCTAGCCTTTTCCCAACTATCTTGGGGTCGACTTCCAGTCTAGCCGGACGCAGCTGAATACCAGTATTTTACATGGAACGACTGCCTATCTGACTTCCACAACCCAGTAACTGGGTAATATGATACCACTTGGTGAGACTGGTTGTCAGACTTTCGGGCTTCTGACGAAGCGTAACGACTGTCAAAGATCAGACGGCTGAACGTGCTTTCCGAGGCACGGAGGAGACTCGGTATGTAAAGATGGTCACCCATCCACGGACCAACCCCGGCAAGCGTAGCTTAACCTGATCGATTGATCCGTGCGGCTGTTATTACTTAGCCACAAGCTATCACTTGACTGGCTAATATTGCATGAACTAATCTCTTATACAGTTTCTGCCAATAATATGATACCACTTGGTGAGACTGGTTGTCAGACTTTCGGGCTTCTGACGAAGCGTAACGACTGTCAAAGATCAGACGGCTGAACGTGCTTTCCGAGGCACGGAGGAGACTCGGTATGTAAAGATGGTCACCCATCCACGGACCAACCCCGGCAAGCGTAGCTTAACCTGATCGATTGATCCGTGCGGCTGTTATTACTTAGCCACAAGCTATCACTTGACTGGCTAATATTGCATGAACTAATCTCTTATACAGTTTCTGCCAATACACAATGGTAGTAGTATAATATTGTCATCTGCTTAGTTTTTCTTAACTATTCTGGATTTGACTTCCACTCTTATAGTGATGGGTAACTCATCATTTTTATATGAGGTTGAGGGAATACCTCATTTCAGCTCGCGAGGTCCTCACGAGGTACCCCTCATTTGAGGCGAAGAGTCGTACGTCAGCGTATTCACCTCACGAGCTGAGCCCGAGCCGAACTCAGCCGATAGTCCTACGCAGCGGCGCGGACGAGTGCGTCAACTCATAAGTACTCACGATTCCGATTTTTACGTCTCCCTCATACATCATTTTCTTTCGCTCATAAATTTTTGACCGCCAAAATAAACGAATCAATGACACTTTACTGTGTTTTCAAAATTTCGAGACCTCACCTCACTCATTTTATAAATTATGTACAATTATGAAATAAGTCGGTTCATTCGCTCACTAAGCTCACTCAATCACTCAATACTCACTCGCGAGTGTCAATTTTTAAGTGAGGACGCGTGAACGTATGAGGTGGTTCAATGTTGAAATTCGAGTAACTCTTTCAATTTGCGATCACGAGTACCTCAAACGAGGTACCTCATGAGTGAGGGACATATCTCTACACTCTTACCAGCACGCTTAGCATGACCACAGTAGGAACGGGTTTTTTCGACGGAAGAATAGACGAAATGACAGATAAACAATCACAATCTGTCATTTTGTCTATTCATCCATCGACAAAACCCGTTTCTATGGTTATCATGCTACCCGTGCTGATGCAGCTGAATACCAGTATTTTACATGGAGCGACTACCTATCTGAGTGATAATATAAAGTAAATAAATATAACTTTAATCCATGTACCTTTTGGATAGATCTTATCTGTTAATCTTACTAAATCTTATTTAATAATAATCTTTTTGTTTGTTTCAATACATGGATTTTCTGTTTAACATAACATCACGCCTGTAACCTCCAAAGGGTTAGGCAGAGGTGTACCTAGTACACCCACATGTCGCGAGTTATGTTTAAGTCCCATCACCCATGTAACAGGGGGCGAGTCTGTTTTTATAATCTTAAATATTAAGGGCCTATACTACCTCAAATGGCTTAGCATGATCCTCCGTTATATCGAAAATAATGCAGCATTAATTTTGAAATAAATATATGTTAAAGTTAAGGATTAATGTTAAGTACTATGCTAGACGAAAACACGATTCCATAAAATTTTCTCGATAGAACTAAATTCCAAATTTACCTCCAAAGACAACAATAAACCGCTGGTATTCAAAAATACTTCAAAATAGATCATGAAACTTTGCATAATAACTGAACTAACTATAAAGCAGCGACTACGTTTTTTTTTTTTTAATTACCATTATTTTCGCCGTAAAAAGCAATTACCTAAATTATTGGCGCCTCGGAGCTGCTAGCACCCCACTCCGTGTCGCTCTCACTCAGTCCGCGAGCAGTATGGTGCAAACGAGATAAAAAGTGAATTTGAGCTGAGGTAGTATGGGCTCTTAAGAGTCCTATTAATTTTTTTTGTGGAAATTCATGATTTTAGACCGATACGATAACAATAGTGCTAAATGTATTATCTTTCTTGAAAGTTGGAGTTACACACTATTTTCGTGTAATTTGCTGGATTGACGCGGAATATATAGAACTTTAATTTTATTCATTGTAATTTTGTCTTATTATATTGAGAAACGAAAACGAATTAATCGTATTCACTATAGACATAAGTTTATTTAATTAAATTGTGTTTATTTGGATAATAATGGACGCTGAATCAAGACATTTATTGCTTTTCTTTACGATTTCTTCCGTGAAAACTAAAGGAATTCAAAGAAATTCTAGAACCCCAATAAACAAGATTTTAGTAATTTTAGCTTTTATTAGAAACGAATGAAACAATGTGAATGTGTGTGTCAAAGTTCCATCGCCGACTGTTTTCCTTGTAAACAGAGTTCGTAAAATATTTATAGTAAATTACACGAAAAGAAAAATTAAATCGTATCGTTATTCATAATCAAATAATTAAAACATCTTACTGCTGTTGAAAATTACAACGTCAAGAATCATGAAAGTGGAAATTTTAAAAAAATGGCATTTGCCCTGCAGCAGGACAATACAGGTTAGTTCTGGAGATTATTGTTCTGCACATAATTTAGGGAAGTTTTTCAGATATGAATTCTACATGAATTGGACAGGACATGCCTGCTGCATGTAATGTTGATGGATGTAGAGGGAGACGAAGTTTGAAGAAAAGATGGGTGGATTGAGTGAGAAATTTAAAAAAAGAGAACGGAATAAATGATAGCGTGACGGTTCAATAAGCACCTCATTGTCATAGGAGTCACAGACAGTCCGCTGTGCAGAGCCTGCATGGAGGAGCAGCTCATGTGCTGTTAAACTGCCCGGTGGTCGCCACATACAGGGCCAAGTACTTCGGTAACCCAGGTACCCTACGTGAGATTATCAGTGACACCAAGGCGTTGCTGGCCTTCTTTGAGGAGCTGAGGTGGATCGAATAACCGATTTTCCCACCCGTACGCAAAATACGCGCTTTGACGTGGAATTGCGGATACCAGCCCGTATTACCTATTAACTATTAGTGTGACTATATTCCCCATATTTCTGTACGCAGCTGAGACGTGGACATTACGAGAACTAGAAAAGAAAAAAGTTGATGCTCTAGAAATGTGGTGCTGGAGAAAAATGCTTGGGGTATCATGGACAGAATTCCGCACAAACGTCTCCATACTCCAAGAACTCGGCATCAAACAGCGTCTATCAGCACTAGCAGTCTCGAATACCTACTAAAATTTTTTGGTCATGTCTCCAGGCGGAATAATGACTCCGTCTAGTGGTGCAGCGCAGAGTGGAAGGTCACCGATGAGGTGGACCGATCAAATAAAATCCGCGGTTGGAGGCCCTGTTAATGAATGCGCCAGACTGTCATGTAACAGAACCAGATGGAGGGAGATCGTGAGGCGGGCAACGACTACACCTGCGATTGGACACAATTCATTGTGACCACGACCGCTCTGTCAAGAGCAAAACAAAGAAGATTAGCATGAAGGTTGACAGGGGCGAATGGAAGAAGGAAATGTGTTGCTCCGACCGCAAGTAACTATGTTCTATGTTATAGGGTTTAGTTTCCGCACTTTAGTCCGTAAGGTGGACCATTGTGCGTGGGCCATAGCGGCCGTTTTGTGGTTATTCCAACCAGCCCACCTCCCTCCAGAAGTTAATTAAATCTCCTGCTCTGTTCAGGACATCTGTGAAAGATCTGGGTGACCCGAGGGTATCTGTTCTAATCTGGGTGACGCATGTGCATTCAAAGAGCACGTGCGTGACGGTTTCCTCAGCCTCCATGCACGCCCTGCACAGAGGACTGTTCGTTATGCCTATTGTGGAAGTGTTTCTTTAGCGAGCAGTGTCCCGTGATGGTCCTCGTCACCAGGCGCATCTTCCCCTACTCTTATAGCACACATCCACATTCATACTCAAAACTTCCCTGGTCTCCAAACTAATGACAGACAGACTCAATAAATAAATAAAGAATTTAATATCTGAACAAAGAGTCCATTGAGATGATAAACTGTGATCCTTAGTGCAGTAACAATTTTCTTTTAGTAACACGAACGACTGTCCGTCTGTCTGTCTGTCCGTCCGTATGTCACAGCCACTTTTTTCCGAAACTATAAGAGCTATGCTGTTGAAACTTGGTAAGTAGATGTATTCTGTGAACCGCATTAAGATTTTCACACAAAAATAGAAAAAAAAAGAAACAATTTTGGGGTTCCCCATACTTAGAACTGAAAGTCAAAAAAATTTTTTTTCATCAAACCCGTGTATCTATGGATAGGTCTTTAAAAATGATATTGAGGTTTCTAATAATTTTTTTCTAAACTGAATAGTTTGCGCGAGAGACACTTCCAAAGTGGTAAAATGTCGTCCCCCCCCCCCCCCTGTAACTTCTAAAATAAATTTTTAATACGTCATAAATCGTAATCCGCAATTTACCTCTCATTCAATGTTACTTGCTGCTACGGAACCCTTCATGGGCGAGTCCGACTCGCACTTGGCCTTTTTTTTATTAGACTACTATGATAAAGGCCTTACAAAGTAACCTATTATGGTTCCACAGTTGGATAAAATCTATAACCCGTCTTATTTTTTATTTATTTTTGTTTGCCTTAACCTTGGTCAAATAAATTTATTTATTTTCCTTCCTTCTTACATTTATACATATATATTTTATACTATTAAACGAACAATATTTGTATGTTTATATATTTCTGTGGTGTCTGGGAGAAACCTGATAACTCCATTTTCGTAATTTTTTAGTTTGGTACTATATTGTTATTAAAAAAATCAATTTTATTTTGGCCTATTGCTGATAAGTGTAACTATCATAGGAGTGGAAGAATCGTAGCGGTAAAAACGTGACTATTCATGATTTTTTAATAATGGTTTGTTACAAATTCGATAACTAAACTAGTCATGATATTATCAAACTTATTTGGACTTAACAGGTTTCTCCCAGACACCACAGATTTGTACTCAGTCCTAGAAATCGGCTCTAACGATTTCGATGAAAGTTGCAATACTTATAGGGGTTTACACAGGGCTGTCAAAATCGATCTAGCTAGGTCTCATATGTGGAAAAATTCCTTTTCTCTATTATCCAGCCTCGGGAATGTGATACCGCACTGGAATACCTGGACGATACGTTTATCTATTTTCACCCAAGCAAAGCTCGGTTCACCAGGTACTGTACTAATAATATAAAGAGGAAAAATTTGTGAGTGTGTATGTAGGGGGTAATATTTAGAAATACTGATATAATTTAAAAAAAAATCTCTAATGAGAAGCTACAGTTTTGCCGATTTTTTAAATGACCCTAATCTTTAGATTTAATTATTGACATTGTATATTTCTTTATTATTATTATTATGCTAGTTTTAAATTATATAATTTTTTGATTAATTTATTTTTTTGCTAATTTTAATTTGACTCTGATTAGTTTTTTTATTGTAATAAAATTTCCTTTTAATGTTTGCATGCCTTATTGGTAGATTGTACAGGGATCTCAACATTTTGTGAACACCTTCATTTATGTACCTACTCTCAAAGCGAATAAATGATTATGATTATGATTATGATTAATATATTTTAAGTTAAAACAAAAAAAAAAACATGGACAAAGTCATGGTCAGAGTAACTAAAAGATAAAGCAACTGTGTCAATCACATCGGTGGTAAATAAATATGGCTATAAATTAAATGCTTGTATTGAAGTAATGTAAAAAGGTTTTTTTTTATGTTTTTATTCCCACATGCTTGTTATGAACAGCATAGAAACAGAAATTCTTTTGAATAGAGTGACGTTCATACAATTTATAATTTTTATTTATTTGACTCAAAAATAAGAAGCATTATTTCTAAATGTGTTATAAATGCTATATATTATACTCTAAACATAATGACCAGCCAGCAGTATAAAATTTGAATTTAGAAGGCAGTGCATTCTAATTTTGTAGAATCAATTCATTCAAAAACAAAAGAATGTAATCATTTACGTCAGAGTCAAATGGAATTACAAATCCATGTTATCGCGAAATCCGAGCTTAAATATGCGATTTTTATCATAATTACAACAATATAAAATAGATTGTTATCTTAACAACTAATATGTAAACATTAGGTAATAAAATCTATAGTTAACAACTCACCAATCACTGGCGAAAAGAAATTAAAATAGTTTTGAAGAAATAAAAGAAAAATGCTAAAACGAAACTCGTTTTTTAGAATTGTTTACTTTTTTTGCGAAATTACGTTAATATGACACGCACTGCTGCCAACAACGAACAAAAAATAATCGATTCAAAAAAATCGATAATCGATGTCAACTTTCAAACAAAGAAGAAAGCACAAAAGCCTGCAAACCACGTGGAGCGCCAAGGTCGAATTTATGTTTTCAACTTGTCAAGCGCGGCGTGTGATAAATTAATTCTACGGGCCGTTATCGTTCTACGAGTTATGAAACTTTCAACCTTATTTCATGAGCAGTAAAGTAGGTTTTCGCCTGCGCACAAAGCCCACGCATAGTCGCCAACCCAGGCAATATATCTTAGGCCGTGTACTGCCCCTGACAGTTCGTAAACAAACTGGAGCTACCGCAACAAAGGGCTACTGTCATTTTACGCTGTAAATATTAAGTTTACACCTAATAATATTATGCATGAATCAAAATATGCTTCCAATAATGTCTATTTTATCGAACGCTCAACGATTATTGACTCCAATACACCCAAAAGAACAATATTTGAATACACTTACCAGAAGAAATCAACACGAGGTTGAGTAACGCAGAGTCATCTGTGGTAAATCTTGCACATATCGATCAGCCTTGCAGTTCTCAAAAACACTGACGGGAGGAAAAAAAAGAACGAAGAGGTTAGCACCAAATTTCGTCACCTAGCCGTCTATCACTCGTCACTGTTATAGTAAATAGAGTTTTTATTGCTAACCGACGCGTAACGAGTCAGAAAACGTAGTCTGGTCGTTAAATGATTCACTATCAAAATAAAAATAACCCGGCAGACGCTGCGTCGACGACCGCGCCACTGTCTGTCTGCCGTGCTGTCAATATTCGTCAAAACGAAAATGGCGACACCCTCGACGGAATACGATCAGCACCGGCCTGCCTGCTCTACCTATCTCTCTCGAACGTAAACGAGTGACAAAGACAGCGTACAGACGTGTTGTCTTCGGCCCGACCGGACTGATTTGTGATGTCACGCCCAGCGGCGTAACGTTTTGCGTAATTACACGTTCATGAACGCTTGTAAACTTGTTTTAATAACGTTAATTTACGATCGTTTCGTATATGAGGTCGCCAGATGAAAGTGTCGGCTGATAGATAGATTAATTACAGTGGAAAGCGAGACATTTTTTTAAGTAATACGTCTTTGCGCATGCTAGGCCCATCCCACTACTCAATATCTGTCGTAGGAGCGCCTCCTACTTCTTCTTATTTTATTCAGTACTGTTTTTTTTTGGATGTTCATCTCGACTGCATTAATGCGATGCGAAAGCAGTCGTCGCAATGCAGTTTGATTAATAATAGAGTTGAGTCTATAAATTTCTTTGTCTCCACACGTAATTGAGTTACGTTTGAGTTGTAAAATTATTATTTTTTTGTCGAACGCTTGCTTACTGAATATGTGCATCGTTTTTATAAATTTTAATTGACTATTGTTCTGTTTTATTTTTGTACTATGTTAAAATGCAATGAGGACATGTCGTTGTACTCCTGATTTTAATTTCAATGCAATGCTATTAGCATTTACATTCTTAGAGTATATCATTTTATGTTTGAAAAACATCCTTGGAATTGCATTGTGTGAAGTTGATTCAATTAAATTGATAGTGAAAGGTTAACCTATGATTGAATGGGACTCAATGATATTTGATTAAATTGTAAGTCGTGAATGATTACGAAATAATGACATTATAAAAAGTTAAGAGTTAGAGTTATTCATTTAATTGACAATCATGAGAGATTCAAGATTGTGACCGTCCATAAAAACGACTGTCACCAAACCAAACCAAATCTGACACTGACAGTCGACTTGATGATTAATTAACCTTAGCCCTTGACCTAAAATCGATTTAAATTTAGTTGTTGAATTCGATCATAAACCGATTATTATGCTTTTCACTAATTATTTAAAAGATACCAACATAAAGGAAAAACTGTTTTTCTTTTCAATTTCATACTTTTAGTTGCCATCACAGAAAAGTATAGTTTATTGAAAAAAAATCTGTAATTCTTATTTTATACTACAACTACTCTCAAGCAGTGTTTATTTAATTATTTGAATAAAATGAAATTTCGCTATTTTGATTGAAATAAAGAAACACAATAATGTATTTTATTTGACACATTTTTGCTATCAAAAGCAAACGTATTTTCCTTTTAAAGCTGGCCACCCAGAATCTTTAATGTCAAAATCCGATGATTTGAATATCGATCTCGCAACTTCCGACCGTTGCTCTTTGAAAAGTTTGTTAATTGCACACGAGCATCAAGTTGTGTTTTTGATAATAAAGTTATTTGAAAAGTTTATAATAACTCATCACAATGTCTGAAAAAACTCACTCTTCTCGTTTATCGTCGTATAAAAACGCTGGACATGGAACGACGGTAAGTTATGCATTTCGAATCTTTGTTCTAAAATCGAATCATGTTCCATTTTGTAACACACGTTTTATTTTCATATGTTTTGATAGAAATGTTAATTATTTGAATTATAGTTGAACTCAGTTGTTTTAATTCGTTATGATGTGCTAAAGACAACATAAAACAGTTGATTTTTGTAATAATAACATCATACCTTCAATTATAAAAATGTACATGTTCAATATCTTTTTGAAATTCATTTATTATTGCTCAGGCTTCAATCTTGTGCATGAAATATTGAAAAAACAGCGTCATGTACGTAGGAAACGTTGTGTAAATCATAGCATACTTACTAATTATTAAAAATATTTATTTTGCATTCAATGTTCTGTACCTAATTAAATATTCGAAACCACCCTGTTACTTGACATAATATTTATTATTAGGTGTGCTTCATTGCAGAAACCTTTCTCCTTAATTCTTTGTGTTAGTCTATGGGAAAGCTTAACCGCCTCTATGATCTAGTGGTTAGACCACCTGTCTCAAACCCAAAGATCCTATTCCCAGCGGGGGCAAAATTTTCTGCTCGGTTTGGTTGGTGGTAGGACTTCCTAAGTCCTCCTGGCTAGCTACCACCATCGTATCTAAGTCTGTCGCCATAACAACAATGGTAACAGCATTGTTGTGTTTCTGCAGTTAGAGGTAAGATAGCCAGTTCCTCTGTGTTTGAGGATTCCGGGTGAAGCTCGCTTCCACCTTCGGCCTGATCATCGCTTACCATCAGATGAGATGAGGGCCAAGAGCGTCACAGCTGTGGTGGCCTTTTCCCAACTATGTTGGGGTCGGCTTCCAGTCTAACCGGATGCAGCTGAATACCACTATTTTACATAAAGCAACTCTTTTTGACCTTCACAACCCAGTAACTGGGTTATTACCCAGCTACTGAGTTGTGAAGGTCAAAAAGAGTTGCCCCTTGATACCTCTTGGTAAGACTGGTTGTCAGACTTTCGGGTTTCTGACGACGTCGAAAAACCCACCACTGACAGCCGGGATTAACAGCTTAACATGCGTTCCGAGACACGGAAGAGTCTCAGTATGTAAAGATGATCACCTATACATGGACCAACCCCGGCAAGCGTACCTTAACCGAATGGATAGACCTGTACGTCTCTTATTACTTAGCCACGACTTCCTGTTCAAATCAAATGTGTGACACTTTAATTTTTACACATGCATAAACTTCCTCTTCTACTATTTTTCTTTGCCCGACGGGGTCCACACTGATCACATATCATTTTAAGTTACCTCTTAAGTACTCATTGTGGAATGCAAATAAACTATTGAGTATTGTATTGAAGCTATTGTAATTATCAATCCTTAATCAATTAAGGGTCAAGGCATAGAATAGTACAGAAGGCGCACTCCGCTTTTTATTTATGAAGCTACAAGTACGCAGCGGGCTCGTCTTGTCAGGCCAGTTCAGTGATCATAACATAGTCAGAAGTTATAATAAGAGTTACGCTATAGAAAGAGAGGTAACTTCTAGATGTATATATTTGTAGGTAATTAGCGCTGTGCGACCTGAATTGCACTTTGTGTCGTAGCAAGAGTCGCTTTTTGAAGTGAAAACTTCTATAGGCGCGTTGGGCATTTTTGAGATGGGACTAAACCATTGATTTCGCGACACCATGACGACACCTCATTTTTGTAAACGCAATTGTGCTCTTTATTTATATTATGCTACGGATCAATGTTCTATTTAAGTATTTTTACTTTAAAGGTTTTGTAAACGCGATTGTGCTCTTTATTTAGATAAGGTTATGGACCAATGTTCTGTACAAGTATTTATCTTCCACCAAGGTGATCTTGTTCAAATTTTCACTTCTGTCGGCACTCCCGGAGTGCCACCACTTTTTTTATTTAAATGATTTTGCAGAGTGAATCTTCTGTCAAGGGCCAAGTCAGGGTCAGAGACTTATCGTACCTCTACTGTAGTTGATTTTATACTATTAAATCTTTTATTAATTAAACTCGTGTCAAATCTTATTTTTGGTTGCTGTTATGCTGATAAAGGCTTTTAGGCTTTAGTTTTTAGGGTTCCGTACCAAAATGGTAAAAAGGAACCCTTATGGTGTGACTTAGTCTGTCTGTCACAGCTGGATATCTCAAGAAATACCAATCAGCTATCAACTTGAAATTTGGAATAGTTTTAGATGACGTTTGCCCAACTAGCAAATAAGAAAGAAATAAAAATAGTAATATTTTTTTTTAAATCTTAAAAGTTTCGAAGTGGGGCTACTAGGGCATGTGAGGTATCATATGAAAGAGCGCTATTTGCACATTTTCAAACATTTTATTTTAGGCTGCATAGTTTTCAAATTTTGACCAAAAACAAAAAAAAAAATTACCCTCTTATCTCAGAAGTTTGAATAGAGAAAAATCTGAAATTATTCTATGTGATAGAAATTTAAATAAAGATTACAGGAAAATAAAACAATGTCTCTAAATAGCACACTTTTTCAGAAATCATCAACAAAAATTACATTAGTTCCACTATACTAGACCTAAAACTGCAATAGTGTACACCGCAGTTAAAATTCTTTGACGAATATATGAAAATTTAAAATTGTACGGAACCCTCGCCTCGGTGCGCGAGTCCGGCTCGCTCTTGACCGTTTTTTTTTTTAAAAGAGTATCCGTGGATTTTCTTGCCTGTTCTTCTCCATAGCAACCTACTATGCTTTGGAATGGGCTTCATATTTCTGACTGACCGACTCCTTGTCAATTCAAAAGTGCGTTTAAATGGTTCAATTGCTCAAGACCAAAATAGTATAGAACGTCTACACACTTACTACTGAATATTAGCCAATCAAAATAGCCTTAAAAATAATCATCCCTTTTGCTACCAGGATCTCCGCCGCAAGCGTGCTGAGCTCAGTGTGGCTCTTCGCAAGCAGGCTCGCGATGAGCAACTCCTCAAGAGGAGGGCGCTGTCTCCGGAGGCTGGAGAGGGAGTCATTGAGAATGAGAAGACTTATACTCCAGCGGAGATTGTGCAAGGTAATTAATAGATTTGTTTAAATGTTTGGTATAGGTCAATTTTGGTGTTTGTTTTAGCATCAGTAGAAATTTTCATTTATATAAAATTTGTACAACTTCCAGAAAAGTTAGCAGCTTATTATATGATTATATTATTAATGAATGATTTATCTATTAACTACTACCATAGATTATCTCCTCTAAGGGCGGGTCCACACCTGCGCATGCGCACGAACAATGCGGTTCGCGTGCATCTTAAGAACATAGTATGGACACCTTCACTTCACAGTTCGCGCGCATAAGCTTTAATTGCGCAGGTGTGGGTGGATCCTTGGACGCGATGCGCGCGCGCGCATGCACGGTTCGTTAGTGTAGTCTTCGGCTTTTGACGAAAAATGCAAAAAAAAAAACCGTTCCCCCTTATCTCCAAAGTTTGCATAGAGATAAATCTGAAATTATTATATGTGATAGAAATTTAAGTAAAGTTTACAGGAAAAATAAAACGATGTCTCTAAATAGCACACTTTTTCAGAAATCGTCAACAAAAATTACACTAGTTCTACTATCGGTCAAGAGATGGCACTGACCTAAAACTGCAATATTCTACATCGCAGTGTTCAAATTCTCTGACAAATATAGGCCTCGCCGATGAAAATTTTATATGATGGTACGGAACCGTCTCGCGTCGGTGCGACAGTCCGATTCACTCTTGATCGGTTTTTTTTTATCTATTTTTCCGTCGACAAAACCCGTAGAAAACCCGTTTCTATGGTTGCTACACGTACAAGGGTCTATTCAAAAATATTCTAAGAATCCATCATTTCTATAATCAGCATACTTTCTCTCTACCCCCAACAGGTCTGCGTTCTGATGACCTGCATACAATGACTACATACGCGCGTGCAGCTCGTCGCATGCTCTCCAGGGAACAGAACCCGCCTATCACTCCTATGGTAACCGCCGGAATTATCAAACCTTTGGTGGATGCGCTGGACAGAGATGACTGGTGAGTAGACCATACCTTCATCGCTTCAAGTCTCATCATCATCAGCCTTTTATACTACAAATTAGAACACATTTACTACTAAACTATACAAAAAATTGTTGTTATTGGTTGATTACTTTCCGAGATACAGCGCAGTGAATTATGGATTTTTACGAAAAATCAAAACATTATAGCTATCTCAAATTCAGCCGTACAAAGCCCATTTTTGTTTTGTAGAGATTACGCATACATCATCTACCTAGCCTTTTCCCAACTTTTTTGGGGTCGGCTTCCAGTCTAACCGGATGCAGCTGACCTCCACAACCAAGTTACTAGGTAACACGATATCCCTTGGCAAGACTGGTTGTCAGACTTTGGGCTTTTAACTATCCGTAACGACTGTCAAAGATCTACAAATGACAGCCGGGACCAACGGCTTAACGTGCTTTCCGAGGCACGGAGGGGTCTTGGTATGTAAAGATGGTCACCCATCCACGGACCATCCGCGGCAAGCGTAGCTTAACTTGATCGATCGACCCGTGCGGCTGTTATTACTTAGCCACAAGCCCCTCTAAGCATAAGTACTAAATGCTACCAAATTTTCAAAAATATCCGTCAGCTATTTTTTGAGTTCTAAGGTGCCTCCTCAATTCAGATGGCTAAATTTCTGAATTGAGGAGCCACCTTAAACGTCCTGTAATGTTTTAAGGGTTTTACTACAAATCCCAGGATCGGCCCTACAAAATCAGCAAATTTCCTATTAAATATTGGTAGTATCCGCGCTTAGATATGAAACATGGCTCCTCAATCCATACGGACACTGGAAATAAGTCTCGCTAATCGCACGATTTACCATGACCCTTAATGGCACGACTATTTAAGGCTTGTGCAGACCAGCGACACAAAGACGCCGCTCGTCGCGCGACGAGCGGTGCCTTTGTGTCGCGTCGCGTGTCGCCCCTTTTTGAAAGAGCCTTTAGGTTGACTCCCATCTAGATACAGAAGATTGGTAAGTAGACCATCCCCTACAGGTCTTCACCAGAAAACAATCCACTGTTGGATTCAAGTCTTCGCCATTTGACTCGATCCTCGGCTACTTAAATCCAGCTGCTTTTTTCAGCCAACCTGAGAAGATTCTTGTTCCACCTAGCTTTTTTTTTTGGCTTGGTAATTATCAAATAACTTCTCCCGAGGGCGTGTCAAACTGTTACTGACTGAGACCCAACCGTGTTCCTTCAGTTGTCATGTTGCCGGGGGCCACGATCTCCCTTTCGGACTTCTTCAGGCCCTAGCAGACCCTAGCGGACCCCGTCAGTTCTGCTGACATCTCTTTGAGGCGCGCGTGGAACACAAAGCGCCGTCGACCCGGGCCTGGTCCTTATCGGACGGCGAGCTACTCATTGCTCACCGTTCGCAAGCCCGCGCCTACGGTGGCCGGAAATCGCCCTGCGATTCCCGACGCCCAGGGCGTCTCCTCCTGCGACGGTTAAGGGCGTGTGGGTGCGAAATTTGCCTTTACCTCACGCGTTCCGCCTCCTCCTTCGCGAGCATTACTGCTTCGCAGAAGGAGGTGACGGCCTCCCATTTCCTCTCGCCCCATACCATGGCTTGATCCAGGGCCGGACGCGAGAGATCACCACCGCCGATCGCCTCCACGAGTAAACGGCGATGCTCCGCCCAAGCCGGTCAGACCTCCACCGTGTCCTCCAGGCGATCCACACAATGGTGACACCCGGGCGTTTCCTCCCGCCTTATCCTGAACAGGAACCTCCCGAAACAGTCGAATCTGGTGAGGACCTCCGTCAGGGGGAAGATGAGGACGCCGTAGCGCCTCTCTAGCCACTCCTCAAAGAGGGGACTTATCGCCGCAAATGTGGCGTTTCACCTAGCCTGAGGGCGTAGCAACTTAGGTACTCTTGCTGAACACATTTACTCCAACCGTCATATTTTGTAACAATTTTTTTATTTAAAAAAGAGTGTCTGTGGAGTTTCAATACTCAATACCCGTTCATCTCCATAGGTACCTACTACGCTTTGGAATGGGCAACTAGCTTCATATTCTGACTGACTGATTGACTCCTTGACAGTTCAAAAGTGCCTGTAAATGGTTTCATTGAAATAAATGGTTTGAGTTTGAATTGTTTCTACAGCTAATACATTGCCACTTTAGGCTATCTCAACTGCCGATTTCTAGCCACCCGTAGGCTTGCGGACGGTATGCAATGGGTAGCTCGCCGTCCGATAAGAACCAGGCCCGGGTCGACGGCGCATTGTGTTCCACGCGCGCCTCAAAAAGATGTCAGCAGAACTGACGGGGTCCGCTAGGGCCGATGCCTGCCGGGGTTGCGAAGAAGTCCGAAAGGGAAATCGTGGCCCCCGGCAACATGGCAACTGAAGGAATACGGGTGGGTTTTAGTCAGTAAGAGTCTGACACGCCCTCCCCGCTCCGCCCAGAGCGGGAGAAGTTATTCGATAACTTATGACCTTTGGTAGATGCCTTGGAAAGTATTCTAAGATTTGTAACTTCACACAATATATTGATTTTTTTACTTACAGCGCTGATCTCCAGTTCGAAGCAGCCTGGGCCATCACCAACATAGCTTCTGGAACACATGAACACACCATGGCTGTTGTGGATGTAAGTCAAAAGTTGTTGAGTTTTTGAAGTGAAAACTTCTTTAGGCGCGTTGGGCATTTTTGAGATGGGAAACAACAGTTGAATTCGCGACACCGTTACCGCCACCTCATTTTTGTAAACGCAATAGTGCTCTTTATTTATATTACGTTACGGGTCAATGTTCTATGCAAGTAATTTTACTTTAAAGATTTTGGAAGTATTTTTTTTTGTAAACGCGATTGTGTTCTTTATTTGGATAAGGTTACGGACCAATGTTCCATACGAGTATTTTTCATCCACCAAGGCGATCTTGTTCAAGTTTTCACTTCTGTTGGCACTCCCGAAGTGCCACTGTTTTTTTTTAAAAAGTAAATTTGCGTTTGACTTGCTTGTTGGTTTAGTGGTCGCAAGCTCTATTGCTAAGCATGAGGTCCTGGGTTCAATTCCCGGGTCGGGCAAAGTGTTATTGGGTTTTTCCATCTGGAATTTCTCAGTAGCAGTCCGGAGTCTGGATTTGTGCCCGGTTGATGACAATAGGCTCGCCCCCTATTACATGGGACTTAAACATAACTGGCGAAATGTGGGTGTACTATAGATGTACCTCTGTCTAACCCTTCTGGAAATACAGGTGTGATGTTATGTAATTTGCATTTTTAACAACAAAAAGGAGGAGGTTATATGTTCGACGCGTATGTTTTTTTTTTTTTTTTTTTTTTTTTTTTTTTTTTTTTTTTTTTTATTTATGTCCACCGATTTCTCCGTCATTTGTGGACCGATTTTGAAAAATCTTTTTTTGTTTGAAAGGGTATGTTTGCTTGGGTAGTTTTTGAGTTAGCTACAAAATACGTATTTTTTTCCCACTTAGTATGTAGATGATATGATAAGTTCCTGTCACTGGTAGCAGGTAGTGGTATTCAAATGTGTGTGGGGTAGGTACCACAACTAAAAAGTGAAAAATAAAAACTTTTTACAAAAAAAAACAACCGACTTCCAAAAAAAAACACTACAAAGTGAAAAATAACTTTAATTTCGGAAGTCGGTGGCAAAAAACGAAATACCAAAACCCAAGACACCGACTTCCGAAATTAAAGTTATTTTTCACTTTGTAGTGTTTTTTTTTGGAAGTCGGTTGTTTTTTTTTGTAAAAAGTTTTTTTTAACTAGATGTAATAGATATTTGAGTATCAAATGTCATAATTCATCAAAGAAAAAATGTTTGTTTGTTGATGATCAACCAATGCCAATAGCTACATGAGATCTACTGACCTTTTTAAACTCTGTCATGCTTTCGACACCAGGAAAGACTTTTCTATAAGATGATTTAGAAATCTAGTGTTACTTCCCCCCCGACCCTTGCTCAAAAATGAGGTGTCAGCAGTTGTTGCAGCTGAGCACGTAGCTTTAAATACCTCGCATAATAATCATGATAGAAATCTAGGTTTGATCCAGCCTGTCCCTTGCTGTCCTCCCCCCAGCGACGCCCTAAGCCGAGGTTCGTACCCCACAGGGGGTGCCCTTAGCGAGCGTTCGCTTAACTTTAATTTAGAATAGTTTTGCCTCTGGCTGGAAACTTTAAGTGTAGTAGCTTAAGGCACCCACAGGAAAGTTCGGTTAAGCAGCCAAGACCTTAGTGGTCAGAAATGCGAGAGGCCATAGTTGAAAAAAAAAAAATGTGTTCATTTCGAAACATAGTATCTATAAATATAAATTAAATTAGTTTTTTGTGTTTATCTGTATAACCGCGTTGTTCTTCTAAACCACGCAACAGATTTTGATGAAGTTTTCTTCATCGTTTAGAGAATTTATTCCGGAAGGTTTATTTGTCTAATATGTTTATATTAAAGTGACATAACTAGGAAATGTCGATGTTTTGTCAAGTCGTAGAAATTCCCTTCCCCACCCAGGACGGAGCAATCCCAAAGTTAGTAGCCCTGCTCGCTCGCGGCGGCGTCGTCGGCGAGCAAAGCGCGTGGGCGCTCGGCAACATCGCGGGCGACGGCGCGCAGACGCGGGACGCGGTGCTGTCGCACGGCGCGCTCGCCGTGCTGCTGCCGCTGTGCACGCGCGACACGCCCGCCGGACAGCTCAGGACTGCCGTCTGGACCTACAGCAACTTCTGCAGGTGACACTACATTCCCTAGAACTCTTCAGAGGGTTTATCCTAAAAGTTGGCAACGTTGTAAATAGCTGTCAAATATTTACCTGTTCTGATTAATTTGGCAATATTACTGTGTTGAATTAATAAATATGGCCAACTAGGGAACTAAAATATTGATAAAAAAATGCAATAATTAAAATATCGTAACACCGAATATTTAGTTTTAGATGTAAAAAAAGTATTTGGAAACTTTACAAATGCCTTTTTTACACCTAAAACGGTTACAACATCAAATTCAGTGTTATAATTGCAATTCATTGTTAATATTATAGTTCGCTAGTTAGCCACATTTCATATTTCCATACAAGTAATATTGCCAAATTAATCAAAACAGTGAAATATTTGACATCTATTTGCGACGTTGCCCACTTTCAGAATAAACGCTCTTAAGGTTACGCTAGTCGATCATTCTTCCATACAAACGTAGTATGGTGATTACTCGTCTGTTTGACTGTCGGATTACTCGTCTGTTTGACTGTCGTCTACTTTGACTTTTACTAATTTTTAGTTTTGAACGTACACAAAACAGACGATGTTTTGTGTACGTTCAAAACTAAAAATTATATCAATTTGTCTTGTCATTATCTAGCTCTGTATGGAAGCAGAATTGGGAAAAGTATTGGTTTGGAAATTATGAACGTCGAAACTTCCATATTTCAACACAATTTTTTTTTTAAACTCATCTTTGGGCGTAATTAAATAACTTATGTAGTATGAAAATGGAAAAATAGAAACTGTAGATAATTTATTCAAAAGTTCAAATAATTTTATTTTGAGTAGATTGCACATGTAATTTTTTGTATCCTTTTCATTATTACATTACTTTTTCTCTCTTTTTCTTTATTTGAATATTGACGTAGTAAACTTATTTTGTCTTTTTGACATACCTAATATATATTTTTCTTATCATTTATTTTTGAGAAAGTCAATTAATGTCGTTTGATTAATGTAATTATGGTATCCATTTTTAGGATCAATGACATCCATGAATATTTGTACGCCTTCTGGTATAACATAGCGCGCTTGTATTCTTTTTTTATAACGACTATTTTATTGTACCTATGTTAACAAATGATTAAATGATTATAATGATTAGATACATCCAGTAGTTTTTCCATAATATCTATACGCCCTAAGATCTGTTCATGAAATTTTCCGCGCTCATTTTCGTTATAAATCATTGTCTATTTCACTAAATAAATACTAAATAGCATGCATATTAAGCCACGCCCATCAACGAGTTCGACCCGACATCGAATAGTGCAACCTTAAGAGACGTTTAAACGTCAAAAATGTATGGTTAAACAGTTACTAATCATTGCATTGTTTATAAATAAACCCCTATGGGAAATTTTATTCCAGAAACAAGAACCCACTGGTGAAGTTTGATTACGTGGCTCCCGCTCTGCCGTACATTTCCGATTTATTGGAGGTCACCGACACAGATGTTTTGGGTAAGCAAGCATTATTTTATAATTAAAAAAACATTACCCTCTTTTGGGGCTTCGCTGCAGTTGGGTAAAAACTAAAACCCAACTACGGCAAAAAGTCAACTAAAAAGGTATAAACAAAACATCACAGACAGACACATTAAAAATCCGGAGTCACACGTGTTAGGACATAAATTGAACAGATTACATGTGACTCCGGATACTGGAACTTGTATTTTTATTTAAATTATTTTGGGGTTTTACATTTGAAATGTGCTAAATTAAGGCCTTTCATTTGATACCCAACATGGCATCATATTTATTTTTGTTTAGTTCATGACTTTATATCCTCTAGAGGGCGCCATATTCACATAGCCTATAACTAGGACACAGGAATTACTCGAAAATGGATGACATTGGCATAGTGGTCATCAGGGGTAATTTGGTTGCAAATGACCTCTCCTACATCCCCTTAACGGATTGCCGACGTATAACTAATAACTCTGTATATTCTTTTTGACTTGTTTGCATTGAGTGGCCTTTTAGCCTTCTAGGCTAAAAGTCATCCAGGCAATGGAGAAGGCTATGCTTTAAGTTTCCCTACGTGATCGAATCAAAAACGAGGAGAACCAAGGTAACCAACATAGCCCGAAGAATTGCCAAACTTAAGTGGCAGTGGGCTTCGCTCGCAGAATAAATTGCTGATGGGGCCAAAAGGTTCTGGAGTGGCGACCGCGTACCGGAAGACGTAGCGTTGGAAGGCCTCCCACAAGATGGACCGATGACCTTGTGAAGGCCGCAGGAATCCGCTGGATGTAAGAAGCACAGAACTGGTCGAAGTGGTGGTTCTTGGGGGAGGCTTATATCCAGCAGTGGACGTCTTTCGGCTGAAATGATGATGATGACAATGAGTGAATACTCAAATCGCTACATACCTTCAACAAAATATTTAAACTTGATAATATTAAGAGCGTTTATCTTAAAAGTTGGCAACGTTGCTAATAGCTCTCAAATATTGAATATAACTGTGTGACACCTAAAACGGTTACAACAACAAATTCAGTGTTAAAATTGCAATTCATTATTAATATTCTAGTTCGCTAGTTAGCCACATTTCTTATTTCCATACAGTAATATTGCCAAATTAATAAAAACAGCGAAATATTTGACATATATTTGCGACGTTGCCAACTTTCAGAATAAACGCTCTTAAATACCTTTTCTCTTCTCATCTAGCCGACGCATGCTGGGCGCTATCCTACCTAACCGACGGACCAAACGAACGTATAGAAGCAGTACAAATGACTCCTCAACTGCTTCCACGCGTGGTCAGTCTTCTCGGCCACAAGTCTCCTGCAGTACGAACCCCAGCCTTGAGATCTATCGGCAACATGCTCACCGGCTCCGATGAACAGGTAACTAACATCATCATTAGGTTAGACTGGAAGCTAGCATGCCCGCCGCTCATTCGTCAGCGCTCACTGCGTCCCGCCGCTCATTTTTCAGCGCTCACTGCGTCCCGCCGCTCATTCGTCAGCGCTCACTGCGTCCCGCCGCTCATTCGTCAGCGCTCACTGCGTCCCGCCGCTCATTCGTCAGCGCTCACTGCGTCCCGCCGCTCATTCGTCAGCGCTCACTGCGTCCCGCCGCTCATTCGTCAGCGCTCACTGCGTCCCGCCGCTCATTCGTCAAAGCTCACTGTGTTCCGCTTCTCTTTCGTCAAAGTTTACTGCGTTCCGCTTCTCATTCGTCAACGGTCACTGCGTCCCGCCGCTCATTCGTCAGCGCTCACTGCGTCCCGCCGCTCATTTGTCAGCGCTCACTGCGTCCCGCCGCTCATTCGTCAGCGCTCACTGCGTCCCGCCGCTCATTCGTCAGCGCTCACTGCGTCCCGCCGCTCATTCGTCAGCGCTCACTGCGTCCCGCCGCTCATTCGTCAAAGCTCACTGCGTTCCGCTTCTCATTCGTCAAAGTTTACTGCGTTCCGCTTCTCATTCGTCAACGGTCACTGCGTCCCGCCGCTCATTCGTCAGCGCTCACTGCGTCCCGCCGCTCATTCGTCAAAGCTCACTGCGTTCCGCTTCTCATTCGTCAACGGTCACTGCGTCCCGCCGCTCATTCGTCAAAGCTGCCCCGCCTCTGCGGAACCGGCATGCCTGAGAGATATTTCTCGACGGCATGTGAAGTCAGAGGACCATGGGCGGGTTTAAAACTGACACCAGGTTAGTCACTAACCATATGAAAAGAAGACGAACGTTAAAATTAAATATTCGTTCTACTCTCTCCTCAGACCGACCGCTGCCTCGACGCCGGCTGCCTCGACCACATCATAACTCTTCTCCGCTGCGGCAAGCCGTCGCTCATGAAGGAGGCCGCCTGGGCCGTCAGCAACATCCTGGCGGGCACACAAGGGCAGATACAGCGCGCCGTCGAGCACGGCGTGCTCACACATCTCCTGCACGTGCTCGCGACTGAGGACATCAAGTAAGTCTGAGATATCACATCTGTAGGCAGTCACAATTCATCAATATCCTGTCCTTAAGTCAATTTGTTCCTTACCTCGAAAATAAATAAACGGCACCCTTATAAGATTACTCTTGTGTCTGTCTGTCCGTCTGTCACAGTCAATTTGCTCCGAATCTAATGGACCAATTAAGTTGAAATCATTTCTTTGACTCAAACACGAACGTGTAACGAAAATAAAAGAATTTTGAATAAGGTGAATTTCGAGGGGCAAATTAAAAAACAAAGTTTTGCAAACTTTACTGTGTGACATATCAAATGAAAGGGCTTTAGAAGTCCAGCCAGAAGTCTATGGTTTTAAAATAACATGGTAAATCTCCCAATATTAAGAGTACAAACTTACATTTGCAATTGGAATGTATAACAGAACATGTATTTCAACTACAATGTTAACTTTGTATTGCTCATGTGCTGTTAAACTGCCCGGTGGTCGCCACATACAGGGCCAAGTACTTCGGTAACCCAGGTACCCTACGTGAGATTATCAGTAACACCAAGGCGTTGTTGGCCTTCTTTGAGGAGCTGAGGTGGATCGAATAACCGATTTTCCCACCCGTACGCAAAGTACACGCTTTGACGTGGAGTTGCGGATACCAGCCCGTATTACCTATTATTACCTAACTTTGTATTTGGGACAAATTCATCCCAACTATGAAACCCTTCCTCTTACTCATTTCTTATTCTATCCAATCGTGTAACACCACACATCCCTCTTAACATTCTCATCTCGGCTGCATGCAATTGCGTTTCATTCATCCCTTTTGTGTATTTTATTTTGTGATTTCCTGTGCGCGTCACAATAAATACTTTTTCAATTGAAAACTTTTAGTAATTGAGCGACTATTAGTAGGGGGTAAATTTATGGATAATATAGATGGCGCTAATACCAGTTTTAAGTTTTCACTTGTCACTGTCGGGAGTACGTTGCTGACTGCATATTTTTTTTAACCGACTTCCAAAAGGAGGAGGTTCTCAATTCGTCTGTATGTTTGTTACGCGATTACTCCGCCAATTATGAATAGATTTTGATAATTCTTTTTTGTTTGGTAGATCATACTTCAGAGGTGGTCCCATATAAATTTTGTTAACTGTGCTTAGGTAGTTTTTGAGTTAGCTTCAATTATACGTATTTTTTCCCACTTATTATGTAGATGATATATGATAACTTCTTGTCACTATTATTTACATAGCAGGTAGTGGTATTCGAATTTGTGTGGGGTAGGTACCACAACTAAAATTTCGGAAGTCGGTGACAAAGAACGAAAATTCAAAACCAAAGACACCGACTTCCGAAATTAAAGTTATTTTTCACTTTGTAGTGTTTTTTTGTAAAAAGTTTTTTTAATTTCACGAATAGGATATGAGTCATAGCGGAGGTTGTTTAGTATGGCGGGTAGAAGCACCCCATACGATATTTCAGCAAAATAAATACGAGAAATAATAGAATGATAAAACATTTCTAACCAATCAATTTCACACCAACAGATGCCAAAAAGAGGCAGCCTGGGCGATCACAAACCTCTGCCTCGGCGGTACTCCGGAACAGCTGGACGCTCTCATCACAGCCGGTTTCCTGGAGCCCTACTGCCAACTACTCAGCGCTCCAGACCATAGAGCTATCTCAGTAGTTTTGGATGGACTTACCAACTTATTACAGGTAAGCATGTTGTATGACACTGATTTTACATTCTGTGATTACTTCCTCACACACTGACTTATTAATTACTAGCGGACGTCACGCGGTTTCACCCGCTTAGTTCCCGTTCCCGTGGGAGTACGGGGATAAAATATAGCCTATGTTACTCGCTGATAATGTAGCTATCCATTGTTGAAAGAATTTTTCAGGTCGGTCCAGTAGTTTTTAAGTTTATTCGTTACATAAAAAAATATAAATCTTTCGTCTTTAAAATATTAGGATAGATAAAATTTTAGGAAAATCGTCTACTTTTATCAAAAGACCACAATGTTTGTAAATATGTGAGCACCATGTCATCATCATCAGCCTATAATGTTCCCACTGCTGGGACTGCGGCCTCCTCTCGGTGAGAGGGAGTGGGCCGTAATCCACCACGCGGGCCCAGTGCGGGTTGGTAGATGTCACATGTCTTCGAATTTTCGGTTCTAGGACATGCCGGTTTCCTCACGAGGTTTTCCTACACCGTTTTGAGAGCAGTGGTGATGAAATAATTTACACAAAGTAAAGCGCCTGTCTGGGTTCGAACCTACGACGTAAAACTCGTAAGTTGCGGCCGTTACCACTGGGCCACAACTGCTCTGCAGCACCATGTATCTGTTACATAATAAAATGATCTGTTGCTTCATTTTGAAGTAATGTGGTATAATAATTTTATTCTGCCTCATTGGTCTAGTGGTTGTAAGCACTAACCGCTGAGCATGAGATTCCCGGGCCGAGCAAAGTGTTATTGGGTTTTTCCATCTGGAATTTCTCAGGAGCAGCCCGGAGTCTGGATTTGTGCCTGGTTGATGGCAATAGGCTCGCCCCCTATTATATGGGATTTAAACGAAGGGTGCGTTTTTGGGGGACTGTCTTATGTAATTTTGACGTTCGAAAACTGCTGATTCTCAGCTTAGTTTGAATAAATGACTTTTGATATTGAATTTGAAAACATAACTGGCGAAATGTGGGTGTACTATAGGTACACCTCTGCCTAACCCTTCGGGATTACAGGCGTGATGTTATGTATGTATGTAATTTTATTCTAGGTGCTGTAACGGCTAGGGCTGCGCAGGCCGTTAACGGATAGGTAGATAGAGGTAGATAAGAAAACAGCTAGATAGATTAATAGATATAATTTAGATACAGTAGTAAGTACATGGCTAGGTCGTGGGTTAGATCCTGACACTGAGTCTGAGCACTCGCACACTTAGGATAGGCAGGAAGGGTACCGTCCTTGGTAGCACATGGTAGATGTGCGGGGCCTGCTCAGCACAGGCTCCGCAGTAGGCCGGGCGGTCCTAGCACGTGGTAGTACACGTCAGTAGCCGTGGGGAACGTCTGTCAGCACAGGCGCGCGGCGGTAGGCCGCAGGTAGGCAGGCCTTCGTCAGCGTGCCCTTGAGCCCGTACAGAGAGCCCCTAGGTCGGGGCACACAGTCCTGAGGGTCACCTCCTTCAGGAAGGCAAGCGGCAGTCGAAAATCAAAGTGTCCTTAGAATATTAGTATTGTGCCACGTTTGTAGTGATGTGGTTAGTTACTTATTGAGAATCACTATACTAATTGTAGTGAGACCGCTCACAACGCTACAGTGCATCGTCTTCACATATAATTATTTTACTAATATAGGTTAGGTACCTATACAAAATATCGTAGAACATTTCAAAACCGGGCACAAATCCAGACAAGGCTGGTACTCAGAAATTCCTGATAGAAAACCCCATTTACAGAACCCTTAATTTTAAATAAGTCCTTTGATATTAAAACAATATATTCATAACTGCCTCGTTGGTCTAGTGGTCGTAAGCGCTACTGCTGAGCATGAGGTTCTGGGTTCGATTCCCGGGTCGGGCAAAGTGTTATTGGGTTTTTCTATCTGGAATTTCTCAGTAGCAGCCCGGAGTCTGGATTTGTGCCCAGTTGATGGCAATAGGCTCGCCCCCTATTACATGGGACTTAAACATAACTGGCGAAATGTGGGTGTACCTGCTACAGGTACACCTCTGCCCAACCCTTCGGGGAAACAAGGCGTGATGTTATGTTATGTTATATTCATATTTTTACAGGCGGCCGTAAAATACGGTCAAGTGGATGCTCTATGCCTGAGACTGGAAGAAATTGGCGCTTTGGACCAGATTGAAGCCTTACAACAACACGAAAATGAACAGGTACGCATTACAAAGGCATTTATGAGAGAGAGAGATAGAAGCAAAAGTCTTTGTGAAGAAAGCTCGTCCGAGGACGACGGTGTCAAAATGTCCAACTGTCAAAATGTCCAATTGTCAAAATGTCCAACTCCCAAAATATCCAACCCCCAAAATGTCCAATCTTTGAGACTGTAGCAAATTTATTCAATAACTCATCAAAATGTTTCATTTATAAGTAAAAATAGTAACATTGGTACTTATAAATGAAACATATTTTGATTCTTTAATTATTTTGTATTTATTGTTTGTCATAAAGTCCTAGGTATTAAAAAAAAGCGTTTTGATGAGTTATTGAACAAATTTGCTACATTCTCAAAGATTGAACATTTTGGGGGTTGGACATTTTGGGAGTTGGACATTTTGACAACGTTGGACATTTTGAGAATTGGACATTTTGCCCCTGAACAGTGCAGTCGACTGCATGTCAGTGATAACACTTCGACCTTGAGCTGGCCTGCCGTAGTTCGAAGCTTCAATAGAATAAGAGGCCAGCTTATACGGGTTATATGACTATTGACGACTGACTTGCGGCCGGACTATACATTCGGTTTTGCCGCGAGGCCAAATCATGCCGATCTGAACATATGCGTAGAAAGCGTCAGGGTAGCCCACGAAATTAAAATTTTCTTACGTTTTTTGCAATTTGCAGGTCAGTATCAGGTTGTATGTTGATCTAAATATGATTCGCGGCCGTAACAAATATTTATTTATAGAATTATAATCATAAAAATTTGAGATACCGCGAATACTCTCTTTTATTCGGTATTACTCGTCATTTTTTTGTTATTCGTCGAATACTATTAATAATAATGTATATTATTCGATATTCGGCGAATAGTTGTCTCTAAATAAAAATAAACTTTTAAAACTAATTATTAATCTTTAAAAACAAAACACACTTAGTATTATTTTTTGATTTCATTTAAGTACTTATAAATTATATTTTTAAATATTAGAATAAAGAAAATATAAAAACATTTAAAAGTATAAAAAATAGTAGCCCACCGGTATCGGGAACAGGGTCCAAGCTACCGGCGGTCAGGGCTCCAGGGAGAGGAACCTCCTGACAATGCGAGCCGTGTCCAGGAGTACCGCTTTCTGAATCACGCCCTTGATCCAGCTGCTCAACGAGAGTCTCCTTAGGTGTTGGTCGAGGCTCTTGGCAATTAAGCCATTGGCTGATACGACTATCGGCACAATGATCGCTGAGTCCACATCCCACATGTCAACAACCTCGCGAGCCAAGTCAAGATACTTGATTTGTTTGTCTTTCTCGGCTTTCACGAGGTTCCCGTCATGCGGGACTGTTATGTCAATAATCATTGTGCGCCGCTCTACTCGATCCACCACCACTATATCAGGTTTATTGGCAACAATAGTCCTGTCAGTGATGATGGATCGATCCCAGTACAATGTGATATTTCCATTTTCGAGAACTGGGTCGGGCACATACCTGTAGTACGGCACTTCCGATTCCACAAGGCCGTATTTCGGAGCAAGTTGCTGATGGATAATCCTGGCTGCAAGGTTGTGTCTATGCAAGTACTCTTCGTTAGCTAAACGAGAACACCCGGAGATAATATGTCGGATTGATTCTCCCGGACGGTGGCATGCCCGACAGATGTCAACCGTGCCATCCTTCACAATGAATCTCCGGTAATTGTTTGTCATCATAACTTCGTCCATAATTGCACAGACAAAACCTTCGGTTTCCCCAAAGAGGTCACCAAAACGCAGCCAGGCTACGGACGCTAGTAAATCTACATCGTGGCCATGCAGGGCCCGGAAGTAGCGTCCGTGAAGCTCCTTACTCTGCCATATCTCCATGCGCTCGTTATGTGCGCTGGCGCATACAATATTATGGTACTGTCGAACTGATGACTGAATGACGTTGAACACGATCATGACCACGATTAGGTTTCAAGGTTTGATGATGAAGCCGGAAGACAGGCACTGGCATTCCATGATGGAATATCGTATCATAGTCGTGTTTGCACTTGTGAGAAAGGCCACGTAAGTGCATTTATAAAAGCGTGTTTTTCTAGTGTTTTTTAAACTATTAATTTATTCAAATTCAAAATATTTTATTTCACATGTAGGTTTCTACATGGGCACTTATGAAATGTCAGAAGCTAGGTGCACGGTTCCAATTGGTCGTTTTCTATGGAGAAGAGCCGGCAAGAAACTCCACGGTTACTCTTTTAAAAATAATTGGCTTTTACAATACTTTCAAATAACAGTGTTACTAGGTATGGGAGGACAGTGTAGGTCTTTCAATATACTAAGTACTTAACAAAATGGTCTTCAGGTCTACAATTCACTAAACCTACAGCATTATCACATTCACAAAATAGAAAAGAATCTATACAAAAGATAAATTAATTAATAAAAGTAAAAACCTATTTTAATAAAACGCAATTATATGATTGCTATTACAATTGTAATCAATCTGAATAATTATCATGTCACAAATAAAGAGTTGAAATTAAATCGTGGTAACCGAAGGAACACGGGTGGGTTTTAGTCAGTAAGAGTCTGACACGCCCTCCCAGAGCGGGAGAAGTTATTTGATAATTTCCCACCAAAAAAAAAAAGGTATATAATGTCAAATAATAGAATAAATATGTCAAGGACGAATGTAAAAAATAAAAATTAAAGATTAAAATAAACATGGTAATTTGGGAGCAGTTAATAGAATCTTACTTATTTATGCCGTTAATGAGGTACCAGGGAAGCCACATGTGCAGAAGGAATTATTGCCAAACTTCCTTGTCATTGACATGGTTATATCTTAATTGTTTTCCACAGATATACAAGAAAGTGCTACATATCCTGGACAATTATTTCGCGGAGCAAGAAGACCCGAACGCACAGCCGACACAAACAGAAGAAGAATATCAATTCGGGACAGCAGACAACCCGAACATAAACTTTTAGTAACTGAAATATCAACTTAAGCATATAAATAATATCATGATAAGCAAAACTCATCTACCTAGTCTTCCTATGTCCAAATTTTTTTTTGTCCGGCAAAAAATATTGGACACGTATTTTTTCTTTTTTGACGTAATCAAAAGATACGGCGATACATTGAGTTAAAATGTGGCATGACGTCACGCCTTGCTAGATTTAATACTGCGTTGTGACGTAGCGAGCCCCGACTCCCCAACTTTAACGAGTGTTTTCTAAGTAATTTTTGATTAATATGACAAAGTAAAAAAATACGTGTCTAATATTTTTTTATTATCTGAAAGACGGACTAAATAGTTTTTTTTTTTTTTTACCCTAGCAACTACCGTATTATTTATTTGGCTAGATATTTCATCATACCCCGTTATACGCGAATTTTGTTTAACGCGAATTTGTCCGGAATTTTGTACTGTACACATTTGTATTGTTCACAGTATTTCTTTGATTATTTTAGAAATCAAGCTGGCCTTGATGATTAAGTTATGAATACCTTTATTAGCCATAATAATTAGTGAGAATACCCTGATTCTAATTAAGGCTTAAGGCACCAGTTCCACCGCCGACTAGGAAGCGACTATCTCCCGACTTTCTCGCTCAAAAAACGTACAAAGAATTGTAGGTCCCATGTTAGTAAAACAAATATATATACAATGTTGCTTATGGCAATGCGACCGCCCGTGTTTTTCTGAATATTCATGAAAAATTATAGAAAATTAACTTAAAAAAAATTATATATGATTTTATGGACTTACACTTGTGTTTTATATATAAATACTTAATGATTTAAAAAAAAATATGTCTTCACCTCCGTTTTTTTTCATAGTCGTCAAATTTTAATAAAAAATGTTAGTTAATCCGATAAAATAACTCATAAGCTTTTAGAAATAATAAACAGAATCCAAATCGAGCCAATAACATCGGAGATATAGCAAACGAGACACAAAAAATTTAAAAAATAATGTCATGAAAAATATTAAAGATAGACCCTTTTAAAATTAACAACATACATAAACTCACGCCTTCTTCCCATGGGGGTAGGCAGAAGCTACAGAACGCCACCTGCTACGATCCCTACATACTCCTTTTGCCTCGTTTACGTTCATACATCTGGTCATACCCGCACGCCGGTTGCGAGTACTACGCACCTGGCCTTTCTGAAGAACATCACCAATAAGGTCAGTATATGTCCTCCTAGGGCGTCCCCGCCCGGCCTATCCCTTCACATCTGCCTTGTAAATACGTTTTGTTAGTCGTCTTTCATTCATCCTCTTAACATGCCCAAACCATCTCAGGATACCCTTTTCAATTTTTGTCACAAAATAAATTATCGATAATTTTTCATGAATATTCAGAAAAATACTAATGATCGCTGACTGTTCACACCGCTGGCGAGTACTTGTCTGTCGCACCGACAAGAGCTATCAAAGAGTACTCGTTCAGCGACGCTCGCTTGGCGGGCAGAACACTTGCCGAGAGACTCGCGCATGTTGCATACGCATACCAGCGAGTAATCGCTCGTCGCCGTCACGCACTCGCCAAATCGTTTTAAGTTGCAAGCTCTACTCGCGGTGTGTCAGGGGGCCTACCACGAGCTCATAAAGCATTATTATTTTAATATTACTTCAGTGTGGGAAAGAGATGAAGCTCTACAGGACGTATAGCTCCATCTCTTTCTCCCACTGAAGTAATATTAAAATTTATGAGCTGGTGGTAGACCCGATGCCTAAATTAGATAAATTTTAACTGATCCACGAAAATCAGAGGCTGAATAGAAAATTATTTAGGGACCAATTCTTAGGTATAAGATTACATTCCTATCAAAAATATTGGTTTTCGCATTTAAGAGGGTTTTTCCTAAAAGTTGGCTGTCAAATATTTACCTGTTTTGGTTAATTTGGCAATAATACTAAATGGAATTAAGAAAACTGGCTAACTAGGGAACTAAAACATTGATTATGAAATGCAATAATTAATATCGTGACATCAAATATTTAAAAAAGTATTTGGAAACTTTTTTACACCTAAAACTGTTACAACATCTAAATCAGTGTTATAATTGCATTTCATTATTAATATTCTAGTTCACTAGTTAGCCATATTTCTTATTTCCATACAGTAATGTTGCCAAATTAATCAAAACGGCGTAATATTTGCAACATTGCCCACTTTCAGAATAAATGCTTTTAATAGAAATCGTTGAAAAATTACTATCTCAACCAGTTTTTTTGAAAGCCTGATCATAACTTTCTTAATATAGTCCTTTCATAGTTGTTTTACCTGCGATATTGAAAGAAAGAGAGAAAAATATTTTATTCAGGACAAGCACAGGACATTCGACAATAAAAAAAGAATATTTAAAAATAACAAAAATATGAAGAAAAGAGTTCTTTTTCACTTTTTAGTGTTGTGGTACCTACCCCACACAAATTCGAATACCACTACCTGCTATGTAAATAACAGTGACAGGAAGTTATATCATCCACTGTATACTAATTGGGAAAAAATACGTATTATTGAAGCTAACTCAAAAACTACCCAAGCAAAGTTAATAAAATTTATATGGGACCACCTCTGAATTATGATCTACCAAACAAAAAAAAAGAATCATCAAAATCAATTCATAATTGGCGGAGTAATCGCGTAACAAACACAAAAAAAAAACAGTCGAATTGAAAACCTCCTCCCTTTGGGAGTCGGTTATAAAAAGAAGACCACAATAGAAACAGGTTTTGCCGACGGAAGAATAGACAAAATGACAGATTGTAATTGTTGTGACTGACACTGGCATGGCCTCCATCAGGGATTTTAATTTTAATAACACAAAACAAATTGTCGAAATTTCTCGCCAAATATCAGAATTTGTCGGTCACTGGTTCAAAAGTTATAACAGTTTATAGGTGTCCGATCTTGGGAGCATCTCCCCAGCTGGGCCTAATTGAATCTCAAAACCTAGGGCACCTAGCGAAGATCTATTTTCTCCCAAATTTTGTCCAGTCCATCCCATCCTTGATGTCCTCCCTCCGGTTGACGCCCTAAGCCGAGGTTCGTACCCCACAGGGGGTGCCCTTAGCGAGCGTTCACCTAGTATTAGCATAGTTGAATAACCCCTGGCTGGAGGTTTTAAGTGTAGTAGCTTAAGAGCGGCCAACCTGTCATACTTTTCATACAAACGCTCGTACGTGATTATGGCGTTGTAACACATCTTTCTTTAATTCTTTTAAACAAATAGGTAACTTATATCTAGGTTTCTATGAAAGCAAAAAATAAAAATTTGGCGAAACAAATTCAATATAAGCCTCCAAAAATCTGCTTTTTTGCACAAATTTTACCTGAACTTTGACCGTTCATAATGTACTTATAAATTGTAAAAGTAAAAAAAAACATCTTTATAGAAACCTCGCACATGTAATGGAGATTCTAAATGACAAAAAATTATTTTACAAACTTGTAAGGTGTATTCAAAAACACGTATTTCCTGAAACCAGTTATTTTTCGTACAATGTTATCGCGTTCTCACTTGCTTGTTAGCAGTTCTCACTTGCGCTGGATGAAACAACAAGTTTTTCGACCATGTTCGCGATGACGATAGACGGACAGGGAAGGGCCCTCTTAAGGCACCCACAGGAAAGCCCGGTTAAGTAGTCATGATCTCAGAGGTCAACTACGAGATGCCCTACCTAAAAAAAAAACCCAAATTTTGTCGCCAATTAGTCGCAATTTTTTGCCAAGTCTCAGGTTTAGTCGGGTCTTAGTTTAGAGGATATAAACGAGTTCAATTTTTGAGTAAGCATAGTTGAATAACCCCTGGCTGGAGGTTTTTAAGTGTAGTAGCTTAAGGCACCCACAGGAAAGCCCGGTTAAGTAGTCATGATTTCAGAGGTCAACTATGAGATGGCCGTCCTAAAAAAAAAAAATGTCGCTAATTAGTCGCAATTTTTTGCCACATCTCAGATTTAAGTCGGGTCTTAGTTTAGAAGATATAAACGAGTTCAATTTTTGAGTATAGTCCCAGAGATAGATAGAACGAGTTTATTTTGTGTTATTAAAATTTATTTTCCTGACTGTCACTGGCATGGCCATCCATGCCAGTGACAGTCACACGTGCTGTGCGAGGCCAAAAAGGCTCCTATCTCAGCGTGATGCTACGATATTTGAAAAAAAAAAAAACAAATACCGCAGCGCTGGTATTCTGATAGGACCCGATATTGATCTTTATTCTCATTGTTTTAAGGTTGCTATCAGAAGTAAAATAATTGTGAGAGGGCTGAAGCTATTGTTGGCAATAATAATAAAAGGACATAAGATTTAATTGATTAGGCTCTCAGGAAGTACAGTCAGGGAAATTAATTGTTATAGTACTTCTTATGAACCGAGTCGTCGGGTCTTAAATGTCAGTAGCAATAAGAATGGGTAACGCCTTGCGTTTTATCGATAGTTTGCTATCTGCTCCGTAAACTTAAGTGTGAACGAGACAGACTAATAACAATTACTTATGGCCCGACGACTCAGTTCTTAACGAGGAGACTATAATCAAATTCACAACTAGGGGCCAGTTTCCCGAACGAAAATTATCGCAAAATTTATGTGACAAATGGTCAAGCGCGCGTTAAAATTATTTCTAGCAATTTCATAAAACTACTTATGAATCTTAGTCGTGAATTCAAAATACGGACAATTTAAGTTAGTGTTCAATTTGCTCAACAATTAATTTCCCTAAATTTACTAGTTCATGTATATTTGTGCTTTGTGAATTTAGATTTAAGAGCAGTTTTAATACATATTTTTTGAAATTTTTATCTTACTATGTACAAAAGAAATTGTTGAAACATATTAAATCAATATTCGAGCTTATCAGAACTGAAATTATAATATTATTGTTGTTGTAAGTTTTTTTAATACTTAATAAATGTGTTATTTTTCGTAATATTTGTGGTTTTATTTAAGAGGAGTAAGTTCTCTCCACCCACAAACCACGAAATCGCCGCTTCTGGAGACGGCAACACTAATAAAATTCGTAGCGCCGACCTTCTGTTGAGCTCACAACTTGTATCATGGTCCTTAGACCGTCATTCTTATGGCCTGCGCGCACGGCAGGGGAGAGCATCGAGGAGGATTCCTCTATCCGCCAGCGCACACTGACAAGAAAAATCCTCTGCGATACCGCGAGCGTCCGCCAGTTTACCGGAGCATCCGCCGGTATGCCGAGGTAGGCGTCGAGTAGCCAACGCTCCCCGGGATTTGATTACTCCACTAGGTCGCTAGTCGAAAGTTGCTTTGGACTCCAGCGCATGTTACCTCCCGCCGCGGTATCCTCCAGCGTGCTCTTCGATGCTCCAGAGAAAACTGCTGCAATGCTCCAAGGTCGATCACCGAGCATTGAAATATATACCTTATTTCGTTTGGATAAGTATTAAATGAATAAACATGTGAGACCTACGCTGCCGCACATGGATTAAAGTATAATTTTAAGAAATCTGAATACCTACATGGTCTTTGAGGTCAGCGGCAAACGCCGTGGAGAAGGACCCGAGTTGCTTTTGAACGGGTCACCAATTAATAGGGTGTCAACTTTTAAATACCTAGGGCAAACACACGAACTCTTACACACCTCACGAACACAACCAAAACACACCTATACTCACATTTTCACACGAATGCTTTCCTACATCTTCATGTTTACGAAAATTCTTTAGTAACAATTACAATACACATAGTGACTTCAAAATATAACTTCTTCATCAACTACATCAATGGCTTTACTTGACATCATCCAGGACATTGATGAAAATGTTACTATACATTGTTACACATGTGATCAATTAGAAGAATGTAGGAAACTGCTACCTAACTTTAACAATTTTAAAATCCTTTCGCTTAACATTAGAAGTTATCAACATAATTTTGATAACTTTTATACAGCCTTCCAGCGCCTTGACACCGAATTCGATGCTATAGTTTTGACTGAGTGTTGGTTAAGTGACATGACAATACTTGATCTACTACCAGGGTTTTCCGCATCCCGCACTAATACTCAACAAAATAAAAACGGAGGTGTAGTCATATACACCAAAACCTCTTGGAACACTTCTGTATTAGATACAGAAGTCGCAGAAGCAGACAGTCTTCTTACCATACTAGACGATAAGGTGGCTGTCCTGGGAATTTACCGCTCTCCCTCTTTCCCGAACATTGATAATTTTATGATTTCCTTAGACACAGTCCTTACGCAATTAAAAAGGTACCCAACTATCATAGTAAGCGGAGACTTTAACATTGATATTTATAATTCTAACAACAATAAGCACACTGAATATCTAAGTCTCATGGCAACGCACGGACTTTTGCCTGCGATTACTGAGCCTACCAGAGGACGCAACTGTCTTGACCACATTTTTGTCAAGTCAAACTTCACATCTGTAGGGATCATAGGGAAATCATCTATAACAGATCATGATATAACCATGGCTGCCATAGCCCAAAAACGCACTCTCACCAAAGCTAAAACCCGGTACAAAATTAAAATTGACGAAGAGGCAGTCGCCGCAGAGATGAAAAACACAGATTGGTCTAATGTATTAACTACCGATTGCACTAACTCCTCCGTAAACTCTCTAGTTGAAACTATTTCTAACTCAATCGCTAAAAATTCACGTAGAATCACCGTCAGTCGAAGTCAATACAATATAAAACCCTGGATAACACCAGGCCTCATGAGATGTATGAGGCATCGTGATAATCTTCATCTAGCCTTAAGATCCTATCCAAATGACGAAATGCGACGCCTAGTGTACACCAGGTACAAAAATTTTTGTAATGACTTGCTACATAGACTTAAAACTGATTATAACAATCAACTCATAATCAAAAACCAAGACAACCCGAAAAAGCTCTGGAACACCATCAAATCTATTTACAACCCAAATACCGAAAAAAGTGACTCTTCCCAGTTATTATCTAACACACAGGACCCTGTCGATTCCTTAAATAGTTGTAATGCTTATTTCACTTCCCTAGGCAACAATCTTTCTAATCTCATACTTACGCGACTGTCCGAGACCCAAGCATCCCTTGCAGACAAATATAAACCACATGAAACTCCACCACACTCTTTCTTCTTCCACCCAACGGATGAGGACGAAATAGAAAAACTTATAGATCAACTAATTGACAGCGCTGGCGGACTGGATGAAATTAGTGTCAAACAAATTCTACTTCTTAAAAAAACACTGTTAAAACCACTCACTCACATTTTTAACTTAAGTTTGGAAAACGGTATCTTCCCAGACTGCTGGAAGGTTGCCTGTATCCGACCCATTCATAAAAGTGGTCTTAAAGCACTACCGGAAAACTACCGTCCTATCGCACTTCTGTGTATTCTATCGAAACTTCTTGAAAAAGTTGTAAATAAGCGACTAGTAAATTTTTTGGAACATTACAATCTAATATCTGAAAGACAGTTTGGCTTTAGAAGAGGCAAGTCAACCGAGGACGCTGGTATATTATTGACCAACTCCATAGCTTCTTGCATTGAAAAGGGCGAACACGTCTTGGCAGTTTTCCTTGACTTAGCCAAGGCGTTTGACACCATATCGATAGATCTACTTCTGTCCAAACTAGAGGGTATAGGAATACGAGGAAATGCGCTAGACTGGTTTCGAAGCTATTTAACAAATCGCTGGCAACAAGTAAAAGTAGGTGACTACTCTAGTGGATTACTACCAATCAACTTTGGAATTCCTCAAGGTAGTACTCTCGGTCCGACTCTTTTTGCCTTCTATATGAACGACATCCTTAATGCACCACTTCAAAACGCTGAAATAATTTCTTATGCAGACGACACGGCAATCATATTCCACGCCGAAACTTGGGAACAGGTGTATCATCTTGCCGAAATTGGTCTACTTACAATCTCCGAGAGTCTTAGTAGAAATTTACTTACACTTAACGTAAAAAAAACTAAGCTGATCACTTTCTTCAAAACCATAGCTTCCAGTCCTCCTCGCCAATTAACACTCAAATTCCACACATGCCACAACGATCACAATTCACCACTCACAAACTGTATCTGTACTCCTATAGACCGCATTTTCTCCCTTAGATATCTAGGTATTACAATAGACGAAAATTAATCATTTCAACCTCACATACACTTGCTAGCGGGCCGCGTCAGAAAACTAATCTACGTCATGAAAAAACTACGAGACTGCACATCTATTAAAATTCTCCGAACAATATACCTAGGTCTCTGTCAATCAGTACTCCAGTATGGAATCTCCGTCTGGGGCGGAGCCGGGAAAAGCACATTTATTGAAATAGAAAGAGCTCAAAGAGCCATAATTAAAGTGATGCTTAGAAAGCCCTTTAGGTTCCCGACAGATCTGCTGTACAATCAATTTCCGGTTCTTCGAGTACGTCAACTATACATACTTAGTGCCGCACTGCATGCACACAAATCTATTAAAAACAGACCTGACTACCAAAGCCTGCTTTCAAAACGTATCTTTCACGTCCCTCTCCCTAATGCAAACAGTCTTCTGGCCCGTCGGTGCCCTTTTTACTCACACACGCATATCTACAATAAAATAAGCAAGCGCTATGACACTAAAGGTCTTAACACTCACTCGTTTAAAAGAATGACAAAAAGTTGGCTTCTCTCCCTGTCATACACCGACACTGAGGATATTGTGATTTAATAATATAGGTACAAGCAATTTACTCATACAAAACCCACACTTTCAACTCACCACCACGCACACTCACACACACACTTCACCCACCCCCACACACCCACTCACCCTCACACACTATATATATTTTTTAGAATTGTTTTATTTTTTTCAATTTTATTTTTATTTTGATAGTTCGCTACCCTTATTTTAATTAACTATTCTGTCCATTTCCAAACATCCTAAAATTAAATTTAGGCTAGTGCAAACATGTTTCGAATTAAAATCTAAGATAACGCAACTCAGTCCCCCAAGATACAGGCGCTGCCTAGTTTGGGGACCACTGTTTTAATACTATGTTAAATATTCTAGTTACATTATAAGCTTACAATATCATTATTTTCTGAAACTGATTTTGTAACAATGGACCAATAAAAATTATTCTTATTCTTATTGTCTTGCCGCTGACCTCAAGGACGATGTGGACATTGAGAGGGAGCGCAGGACTCTGCGGTCCGGAGCAATAGGTATGTTGTCCCGTAGATTTGCGCGGTGTACAGACCAAGTGAAAATAACACTTTTCAAGGCTTATTGCCAAAGTTTGTACACGGGCAATCTATGGGTCAATTATACTAAGAGATCGCTGGATGTACTGCGAGTCCAGTTTAACAATGCTTTCAGGATGTTGTTGAGGCTGCCTCGTTACTGTAGCGCGTCAGAAATGTTTGCGCAAGCCCGCACCGACGGCTTTTATGCAATTATACGCAAAAATACGGCGTCGCTACTGAGGAGAGTGAGGGGCAGTCAGAAAAGCATCCTGATAACTGTAGCCGAGAGCTTCGGCTCTCCGATTGTCCATCAGTTTGTGCGGAGGTTGATTTTTACTAACACTAGGCAATAAGTTATTTTTTGTAAGTTACTAACTTTGAATTTTAATTAAATTCAATTGATACATTAAAGGAGTATGTAAGGATCGTAGCAGGTGGCGTTCTGTAGTTTCTGCCTACCCCCATGGGAAGACGGCGTGAGTTTATCTATGATACATTAAAATCCTCTGCCGTCCCGTTCGCCAGTCTGCGCAGGCCCTTGTCGTTTTTACGAGAATAAAAACCACTAAATAGACCTAAAACCAGTAGTGATACCTATTTCAATTAGCTAATACTAGTACTATCCCATACTGTAGTTACGTGGAGAATAACCCTAGAGCCTAGTTTCACAGTAAAAGATAGTAACTGTAATGTTTACTGGCATAAAAAGCTATTACTATAAATTAGATTAGTTATTCTTTAACTAAAACATACTGAAAACAGTATTTTTCAAACTCGTATAACAGCGCAGGGAATGGCCCTACAGATTTCGTCCCATAGTGAAAAGTGCAAAGAATAACATCACAATGGAATATCACTTTTTTTTTGTTTGACCGGCACTTTCATAATTTAGCCCAAAGTGAATGATCTCCTTTCAAACCTCTTGGATCGCCGACGAACTTACTCAGCGGTTTTAAAGTACGCGTACTTGCTCGTGCGTCTGTCACCCCTTTTAGGAATGCGCGGCGATATGATTGGGGGCAGCATTGATGAATCAGCGGTATCGGTCAAACTATAGCATTAAAGCACAGAGTACTTTTTAATAATATTAGCTCAAGGTATAAAAAAAATAAAGCAATATAGGAGTTTTTACAGATATTTATTACAAAATGGAAGTTAACCTATGAAATTAAATGAAAGTTGAGAGAATTACATGTTAGGATTACAGATCACAATTTTTTATAACTTCTATGTCAATTAATGTGGACAAAACAGAATGACATCTTGGGTAGAACTACTCAGTAAACTGCAACTGGCCACTAGACACTAGCATAGCTATTCACATGCTTTTATGCTTCGAAAATTAAAAAAAACTTGTTTTCAAAAGAGTCCTTTAATGGTTGTTTACAAATCCAAAACCGGAGAATTTTGTCTGAACTCGAACAGACTGTCATTTAGTCATTGAAAATGAGTTTTTTTTTCGACTCTACAACCTGTAGAATGATTGTAAATAGCTATGCAGCAGCAGACTGCAATCTGAGAAGTGTACATTTATCACATTTGTTGAAAGGGATAATGTTATCGCTGTCCCCAGCGAATAAAATGGTAATGTGCTACTACAATAGTTTTAAGGCTATTGCATATTCGATATTAAGAGGTCCGTTTTACACTCTATAAATTTTTTTCATACATTTTCTATGGTTATTCAGAAGTTACAAGAAGGTGTATTGTAATGAATGTAAAAAAATCACTTTTCTTTTGAAATTTGAACAATTCTACTATGTATTTTAAGTTAATAAGATTTTCACAAAAAACTGTTTTTGATTTTTCCTGTAAATTTTGTTTTTTACAATTACCATTTTATTCGCCGGGGCAGCGTTATATTGAAAACTAAAAGACGTTTCTCCATGTAACACATTTTTGCTGGAATTTATTACATTCTTATGTTATTAATTAACTTAATTCTAGATGTAGGTATGCTAAGTTAATCTACTTGGAGGTCTCTTTGAGTTTTTCTAGTTGTTGCCTGAAATGTAAAAATAAAATTGATGTTAGTTTACACATTACTCATCATTTATGCCTAAACACCGCCACTGCTGGACATAGGCCTTCCCCAAGCACCGTAACTTCGACCAGTTCTGTGCTTCTCGCATCCAGTGGAGATATTATTCAGTTTGAATCAAAAGGTTGCTGGCTACCAAAGTTCAAAAAAATCAAAATCAAAATATTTTATTTCACATAAACCTACATGGGCACTTATGAAACGTCAGAAGCTAGGTGCACGGTTCCAATTGGTCGTTTCCTATGGAGAAGAGCCGGCAAGAAACTCCACGGTTACTCTTTTAAAAATAATTGGCATACAGTCTTTGTCTGTATGTAATCATTATTAGATCATCATGTGTCGCTTTTTCACAACAACGTAGGTCAGCTTGCAGTATATGTGGATGCAACTGAATTATCGCTTCTAAAATATTATTTCAGATACCAGAAATTGATGATAACGAACTCAAAATAGATAAAAGTGTTCGCACTAGATTATGGTCAGAATCAGAATTTTGACGTCAAGAATACAAAACAATCCTAACCTCAACTGTTGATTGAAATCATCTTGTACGATGTCATCCTCCCAGTTGTCTTCCCAAACAGACACATCTTCGTCATCAGCATCCTCTGTTCCCCAGTCTGGAAAAAAATAGCACGAAAATATGGTCAAAATCGAGAAAATATCTCTATAACTTTGTAAGAAAATGTAATAGCAGGAATACGTACTTTCAGCGGGAAATTCTTCGAATTCGTCGTCTTCTTCAAGGAGACCGAGATCTACTTTCTGTTTGTCTGCCATTTTAGAATTAAATTCAATGTATTTCACAGGAAAATTGAGAATGAATTGTTTATTTCGTTTGCCGTAGATGCAAAACTGCAAGTTGGATTTGACAAGTCACGATTGTGGTGTTGCCAGGTTGTGAAAATAAAATTCCTTGATCAGGGGTAAATTTTATTACGTCTGGTAATAATTGTAACTTTTTTTAAAATGCTATTGATCAGTTTTATTGATACAAAGATGCAAGCTTCTCTAGGATGACCTTTATCTTTTGTGTACGAGATCCGAGTCATAAGTGACTAATACAAAAAGCGTTATCGTATCATTATATATACATACATAAACTTACGCCTTCTTCCCATGGGGGTAGGCAGAAACTACAGAACGCCACTTGCTACGATCCTTACATACTTCTTTTGCCTCGTTTACGTTCATACATCTGGTCATACACGCACGCCGGTTGCGAGTACTATGCACCTGGCCTTTCTGAAGAACATCACCAATAATCATTTTATTATTAAAATAATTTCTGAAATGTCATATCACTATGGAAAACTTAATTGGTTTAAAAGTGTAAGGCAAGGCCTTCCTACTCTCTTCTACCTCTCTTTGTAAAGAACAATCTAGGCAAAAGTAAAAAAAAAAAATTGTCATGAAATATTTGACAACTCGGAACAAAAAACTTTATTTGCAAGGGATTTAGCGGCAGCAGCCTTATGCATTCTGATACTGTTCCACACATACTACTTACGTAGTACTGTCACTTATTAATTTACCAAAAGTGGTTATTTTGTATGTTTAAGTGGTCCCTTTCTAGCAAATAGTCTCCTGTTATATGATAAATAATTTTATTACTGCAAATAGGTTTGTACAAACACTTTTACACGTCAATCATTTATTAAAATACAAACTAGATGAGGTCGGCGTTTCCTATCTGACTACTCTCTCTAGTCTTTTAATAAAGCATAATCTTGGTCAGATCATGTGAAAACCATGTAGATTGGTGTCTGTAATCTTGTAGCTAGGTTTTCTTCATGTAAAGTCAAATAAACCAACCACTAATGTATTTTTCACACATTTATTTATTATTTTATCTTATAATATAGTCATTGAATACATACCACTTGAAACTCCCACTGGGTTAACAAGTTCAAATAAAGTCTTAATTCATAAAAATATATCACAAATTATCACATAGTAATGAAAAATCAGACTACATTAATACAAGATGACTTGCGATAACGATACATAATAAATTCATATTTTCTTACAATAATTAATTTCCACAGTAATTTTATTTTCAATGTTTCATAGAAGGCATCGTGCTTTTTGATAAAACAAGTAAGTAAGTACTTTTTAAAAGTTTATCAAAGAAATTATAAAAAAAAAAACAGAAATAATTGCATTTCCGACAAAATGATTTGTTTCTTTTGAAATACAAATAAATTGAGGATTTTAATTTAATAATTACAAATTATTATTTAACGATATCATTAAACCTATGATATTTTTATGGAGATAGTGTGATAAATACATATTATTTTAATAATGATAGAATATTGAATATATGAATATTTTTTATGGATACAACAACACAAACGACTAAGAGAAAAATATTTAACTGTGAGAGATCTTCGTATTGAGATACTTACAAAATTATAATTCAATACAAAGAATTATAAAAAAAATGGCCAAGTGCGTGTCGGACCACGTACAATGAAGGGTTTAGTAGTTGGGATGAATTTATCCCCAAAAACAAACTTAACATTGTAGTTGAAACATGTTCTCTCATACATCGATATACGTCCCGGTCAATTCTCCAGCAGCAAATGTAAGTTTGTAATCGCAAAAAAATAAAATTTTATGCGATAACGATTTTCGGAATTTTTCCTTTACTTGTGCTGTGAGACCATGCTTCTTGCCAAAGTTCATGATTCTATGTCTACAGGATAGGTTTTAATTTATTTGAGAGTACCAAAATATTATGTTGCTTAAATGGCCGCACATTTTTTATTGTGTTGACTTAGCAGCTTGATTTTTTTTGTAGAATTCCAAGGGACCGTAGACCTACGTATTTTATATTAATTTCAACTTGATACTTCCCCGTGTTTCTGAGAAAAAGGTTCGTGACAGACTAACACACAGTCAGACAGACAGACAATGAAGTGATCCTATATGGGTTCCGTTTTTTCCTTTTGAGGTACGGAACCCTAAAAACAGATCAATGTTATATTTAAAATGTACTTAGCTCGAAATGAAATTACACTGGCCATACCCGACATAGTTTGACAATACATCCGCCGTAACATTACATCTTTACAAATTTATGCACATTTCTATTAACCGACATCGGCGACAATCAAAGTCACCCATTTATCAGGGGGACTAAAATCGACTGGCAACACCAAAAACATCTTCACAAAAAAGATGAAGGCAAAAGAATATTCATCTTCAGCCTAGAATAAACCCTTAAAAATAACAAAACTCTTTTTAACGACAGTTAAAAAGTAAATACTGGTGCAGAATTGTAGGTAATTCTAGATCTTGCACCACATCAATAAGAGTAGTCTTGAAATATCTCCTCAAAAATATCCTATTTTGGGCAAGCAAGGAAATAGGAGTTTTAGCACGATGGATTAAGGCTTCTTTCTGAATGGCGGTGATGGTGTTGTTCCTCTTAATCATGCAGAGATCGAAGGCTTCAGCTGCCTCCAGAAGGAGATAGAAGATGTGTTGGTACTCTTCTGACGTGACATTCTGGAGGTGGTTCAGAATACCGTCAGGGTCACGGAACTGAGTTTTCATGATGACCTGTAATAAAAAAAAAATATGTTAGTTTTCCAGCATTCTATAAAAATCTTATCTCATGGCCAAATTCGTAAGTAAATTAAGTGTAGGTACTTAATTTACTTACGAATTTGGCCATGAGATAAGATTTTTAAAAAACAGTAGTACACTAACTGAAGTGTTACAGTGGCCATGGATGGAGTTTCTTGCCCGTTCTTCTCCATAGGTACCTACTGCTCTTTAGAATGGGCAACTAGCTTCATCTTTCTGACTGACCGACCCCTTGACAAATTCAAAAGTGCCGGTCGACATACAAGAGTCTGACGTGGTGACATTTGGAAGATGCAGACCTATAATGATGACACTACTTTTTTTAGGGTTCCGTAGTAAACAAGGAACCCTTATAGCTTCGTCATGTCCGTCTGTCTGTCTGTCTGTCTGTCCGTCTGTCTGTCTGCCTGTCTGTCTGTCCGCGGTCTAGCTCCGAGACCCTTAGTACTAGAAAGCTGTAATTTGGCATAGGTACCTATACATATTAATTACGTCGACAAAGTGGTAAAACAAAATTATGAAAAACATTTTTTTTTTAGGGCACCTCTCCTACGCGTAAAGTTGTGATGTTTTTTTTTTTTTTTTACCCATTATGTGTGGGGTATCGTTGGAAAGGTCCTTCAAAAACATTGTGAGTTTGTGAAAACCATTTTTGGATTCAGGGATCCGTTTGCGAAATATTAAACTCTGCTAATTTTTGTTAGAGTCAAGTGTCCCCCCCCCCCCCTGCCAGCTAAATGGTTGGTTTTGGATGTGTGAAAAAAATCACAGCAGTAGTTTATATAGCGAAATGAAAAGGAAAACTATCACAGCTAAGTAGGCTGCTCTACAAGTTATCGAGTAATAATCGACCAACTTAACTTTGCAGTTGCAAAAACATGTTTTCCCATACATTCCGTATGGGAGAACATATTTTTCAACTACAAAGTTAAGTTTGTTTTGGGATAAATTTATCCCAAACTACGGAACCCTTCATTGTGCGTGGTCCGACACGCACTTGGCCGGTTTTACGACAAGTACTAGTAGGTTTTGAGGCACCCACAAGCAGTGTTTCGAAGTCACCTTAGTGCGATAGTGGCGCCCTCATTTCACACAGACTCTTTTACGACCTGTAAATGTTTTAATTGATGTAAATTACGTCTTTGGATAGGTCACTGTCCAAAAAACGCGTAATTTTGGCTAGTTTAGTAGGTAATAATTTTTCGACGCCATTTTGAGCTATGCTGTTGCTGTACCATTATAGTCCGTGTTGATAAGAGAAGAACCTAGTTTGATTATAATTCAGCTCTGATGTTATCTTGTTTTTTTTTGTGTGTGCAGAGCTGTGTTGTTCACAGACGGTCCGATGAATGGATGTGAGTATCTTCCACAGGTCTGATCGATTTGAAATTTGGTATTCTGTTACTTCAATGATATTAGAAGAACATAGTAACCTTTAAACTGATGTTGCAGCATCACCTGGAATTTGCAGGATACCCAAATTTGGGCTATTTGGGTTTTGGGCTATAGTGGTCATGCTAAGCATGCTGATGGGACACGGTCTGATCAGAAGCACCGGCGAACTGGCAATGGGTGTTGAGTTAAAATAAATAATATCTACTGACCCTGGCGCCATATCTCAGCAGCAACGCCACAATCTCAGTACTAGGCTCTGGGTTACTCGCGAGATATTCTGCCAAAGCTGGACGAAGCTGCGTAGCGTCTTCATCATTGTATACCTTCAGGTTTGGGTCTGCTCCACTTTCTAGGAGAATCTGTGGAGTGAATGACAGAATTTGTTAACAACTAAGTATTATTTAATAACTAAGACTAAAATTAATTTAAGAGAATGCTAATTGGGCTCATCCTCACCATCACAGAGAGCAGTGGTGGCTGCAATTTACGAGTTATAGGTCATGGGTTCGAACCCAAGCAGGCGTTTTACTTTGTGTAAATTATTTCATCACCACTGCTCTCAAAACGGTGAAGGAAAACATCGTGAGGAAACCGGCATGTCCTAGAACCAAAGATTCGAAGACATTTGACACCTACCAACCCGCACTGGGCCTACGTGGTGGCCCACTCCCTCTCACAGAAAGAGGCGGCCTGTGTCCCAGCAGTGGGAACATTCTAGGCTGATTATCATCACTGGCTGGTCATAGGCTTCTCTAATCGCCGAGCGTCGATCTCTAATCCTGACAATCGGGTTGGTTGTTCTATCAAAGGCAAAAGTCGTATTTTTTTTTGTTACAGATTCCTGCATTTCGAAATTTCGAAAGCCTGTTTAATTTAATCTGTTGTCTTGTCGAATCTCATTGAGACTTCTGACTGCATGGTTTGGTTTATTACATTTACCTACGTACAGTCTGACTACTTTCTTAATGTCCCTCGGGAATCATCGCATTTCCGAATACAAACGAATGCTAATTACCATGTCAGAGTTATCGTGTATAATAATTTGAATTCAGAACTAAGTACTTTATTGTTGTTTTGTTTTGATTTCCGTGTGAACTATATTAGAGCTGTAAAACTATTTTCCTATCTGTCGTGCTTGCGACTTTAGCAGCTTTCTTCCCATTTTTTAAATAAATTACATTAAGAAAGAGTATTATCAACTCTTATATACTTCCAAGTCAACTGAGAGCGTCCGGTCTACACTTGTAGTCTGTGGTCTACACCAAGTGCAAAGGGCAACTGATAGAATTCCGACGACTGACAAAACACGAAGTTTGCCGAGGGACATTAAGAACATATATAGTTATACTGTACTTACCCACTTTTTCTCCTATGCCCTTGTCCCATGTCATTTGGGTTTGGCGTAACATGTTTTTCATTACTCCGCGTCCTATTCAAGGGATCTCGCGCACTGGACGGCCAGGACTCCGGCCAGGCGTGGTCCGTGGTCTAGCGCGACTAGTTGACCGTTGCGGCCAAGAGCGCGATTCGTATCGGTTTCTATAGTTTACCTGGTCGCTACGACCTCTGGTCGTGGTCGTGGCCGTCTAGTGCGCGAGATACCTAAAAGCAACGCGACAATCGCTTGTAATGGGACGCGGACTTACCCATTATAACTTTTGATACCTAAGGATATTCAGCATTTTGCCATTTTTTTTTTTGGTTGGGAAATTATCAAATATCTTCTCCCCCTCTGGGCGGAGCGGGAGGGCGTGTCAGACTCTTACTGACTAAAACACACCCGTGTTCCTTCAGTTGCCTATATGTTGCCAGGGGCCACGGTATCCCTTTCGGACTTTCGCGCGACCCCGGCAGGCATCGGCCTTAGCAAACCCCGTCAGTTGTGCTGATATCTCCTTGAGGCGCGCGTGGAACACGTTGCGCCGTCGCCCCGGGCCTGTTCCTTATCGGGCGGCGAGCTACCCATTGCTCACCGTCCGCAAGCCTGCGCCTACGGTGGCCGGGAATCGGCCTGGGATTCCCGACGCCCAGGGCGTCTTTGCCTTAGTTTTTAATTTTAATTTACCACTGATTTCTCCATTCATTATCTTTAACGTATTTCATCATCATCATCTTCCCGCCCTTGTCCCATGGTACGTGGGGTTGGCGCACCACTTTTCTTCTTCCACTCTCCCCTGTCAACCGTCACGCTATCATCCACTCCCTTCTCTTTCATATCATTCCTCACACAATCCATCCATCTTTTCTTTGGTCTTCCTCTCCCGCTCCATCCATCAACATTTATATTCATCACTCTTTTAGTCACATGCGTTTCTTCTCCCCTCATCACATGCCCATACCAGGCCAAACGATTTCCTTTCAACTTTTCTGTCACTGGCGCCACTTTTAAACTTCCCCTTATATACTCATTTCTTACTTTATCCATTTTTGTCACTCCACACATCCATCTCAACAAATTTAACGTATTTAAAGAAGTTTTATTTACTCACTTGAACAATTTCTTTCCTGTTGGTAATGCTGTCGGAACATGCAACGTGCAGCGGCGAGCCGATCACCGAACTTGACGCGTTCACTTTAGCACCTGAAGAAAATAGATGAGGTTATTAATTAGCTCCAAGTAATCTTTCAAAATGCACTTGATAAAAGGGCTCTTGTAACAACTACTGCGCACACACGAGGGATTTATAATCTGCTAATTCTTGTGTTGTTCTTTGTCCAACCAATTTGTTCTGTCCAAAATGTTTTTAGGGTAGGTACCTCCCCTTCATGTAAAGCAGGTATGATGTTTTTCCTCATTTATCCCATGGTGTGGCGTGTCGTTGGAAAGGTCGTTCAAAAATATTGTGAGTGTGTAAAAGCCATTTTTGGATTCAGAAATCCGTTTGCGAAAAAAGTGCTAATTTTTGTTAGAGTCAAGTGTTACAATTCAGGTAAATGGTTGGTTTTGTATATGAGAAAAAATTCACAGCAGTAGTAAATATCTTTGGCTTAGGTGGAAAACTAAATAACAAAAAAAATCTTGTTTGGAGAAAATTACGATTTATTTATGCGGCATGATTTGGGTGTTATAAACGAAAATGGTGAAAAGTCAATTTGACCAAAATCGCAGTTATTTAGTTCTCCACCTACTACTAAAGGAAAACTATCACAACTACGTAGGCTCTACAAGTTAACGAGTAATAATCGACCAACTTACATTTGCAGTTGCAAAACATGCTTTTCAACTACATTGCTAAGGTTGTTCTTGGGACAAATTCATCCCAACTAAGTACGGAACCCTTCATTGTGCGTGGTCCGACACGCACTTGGCCTGTTTTAATGAGAAAAATGAGGATCTTACCACGGGGGGCTGGTGGCTAAGTAATAATATTTCGGCACGTGTCGATCATTTCCGTGCCTCAGTAAACACGTCAATAATAGATCTTTAACAGTCATTACGTAGAGTCAGAAGCCCAAAAGTCTGACAACCAGTTTTTCCATGGGGTATCTTGTTATGGAGAGCAGCTTTGTTACAATTGTAAGAGCAATCATGTAATTGCGTTTAAATTAAAAAAGGTTTTCATTTTTATTTATCTTTTATATAGATTCTTTTCTATTTTGAGAATATGAGAACGCTGTAGGCTTAGTGGACTGTAGATCTGTTGACCATTTTCTATTTTGTTAAGTACCTGGTACTTGTTGAAAGACCTACACTGTCCTCCCATACCTAGTAACACTGTTATTTAAAAATATTGTAAAAGCCAATAATTTTTAAAAGAGTCCGTGGAGTTTCTTGCCGGCTCTTCTCCATAGGCGACGACCAATTGGAACCGTTCATAAGTGCCCATGTATATTTTTATTTGAATTGAAATGAGCTGGGCAGCCGCTCCATGTAAATTACTGGTATTCAACTGCATCCGGTTAGACTGAAAGCCGACCACACCATGGGAGAAGACAGGCAGATGATGATCAGGGTCTTACCAGCAGCCAGCAGCATCTGCAGCATAGACACGTCTCCCTTTAATATCGCCAGGTCCAGCGGGCTCGGCTTACTGAAGTCTGGACACTCGTAGTTGACACGAGCGCCTTGCTTTATCATCAGGTTCACTACCTCTGGGTTGCCTGGAAGAAGAAGAATGGTGGGTAGGGTTGAAAAGTCTTTTAAGAACTAGGAAAAAATCTGGTGTGACGAATTGCTTTCTGATCAAGGCCAGACCAGGGTAAGTGTGAAATAAACGAGAGAAAACATTCATTGGTTGGCCAACCTTACCTTTTTTTGTTTGTTCTGGGGTGGAAAATTCTCATGGATGTCCTCCACCCTGGGGCGGGCGGAGGGGTCTGTTAAACTCTTTCTGAGAAAAAAAACCACCCCGGTGTTCCCTTCCCACACTTCGATCGGGGATCATGGGATGTGGAGTCTTTTTAATTTTTTTGGAGGTTTTCAGGATGACAATCCTCATGGATGTCCTCCGCCCTGGGGCGGACGGAGGGGTCTGTCAGACTTCTACTGACTAAAACCACCACGTGTTCCCTCGCACACTTGCACCGGGGGCTAGGCGGGCACTCTTCAACACAGCCCCGCATTGGTGCCCGTCTGATCAAGCGGGGGGAGTGAGGTGTTTGATTCCCCCCCGCGACGACGTCGGCAAGGGGCGCGCGTGGAATATTACGCGCCACCACCTCTGGTCTTATATCCCCGAGTTCACCGCCCCATTTAGGGGGCCGGAAGAGGGCATTATCTGCCCTCTGCCGACGCCCGGTGCGACCACTAGAAATCTCTGGGATCTCGTGCCTAAACTAACCTAAGTAGGTTTACCAACCAATGACTGGCATATATAAAAGAATGGAACAAACATTTTTATGTGGGAAAATGTTTAAAAACTGGCCGATTGACGTTGGAAATTGGTAACCACAATCACCTTTGGTTAAAATAGGTGGACAGCGACACCTATTGATGACCACCATATACAGAAAACGTTATCGATCTTGAAGATATATTGTCATTTGAGAAGTATCCTTTCAATTTTTTTTTTAACTGCCAACCCTACAGCAATGATGGCCGAAATTTCGAAAATTCGAAATGGGCGTTTCTGATATACTGATAGCATAAATAAGAAAGTAGATTTTGATGTTACAGTTCATAAAATCCTTACCACTTAAAACAGCATAGTGCATGACGGTCCTGTAGTCGTTCCTTGCGTCAGCCATCGCGTTGACGTCTGCTCCAAAGCTGATGAGCAGCAACACGGCGTCCATACCCTGGGCATTAAGCTATCATTATAAATAAGCGGATTTGCAGATCTGGAGGGACTGGACAAATTTTTACTTCCTCTCGTCTTAGATGCGTGTCAAGCTTTAAACGTTATTAATGTTGCCTGCGATATTGAAATTTTCTTAGGTATTTGGTAATTATACGCACCCGGTGACTATGTATACTTATACAGGGTGACTGGATCTGGAGCCGCCATAGTAAATTGGCATATAGAGGAGGTCATTTGCTAATTATTAGACCTTACTATCCCTAGCTAAAATTTTATAGTTTAGGAGATATGTCAATTTTTATATTTTATTGAGATTTTTCCAAAATTTTACATTGAAGCATTCATAACTTCAGTTTTTTTTCATTATTTTAGTATTTTTTTTATTATTTGTTGGTAGTCATACTCATTTGTGATTAAAATACGTCAGAACTTCTATCTGGTCGCCTTAAGAATATTGTATAAAATTTTGACGACTACATTATTCAGGGTGATATGATAAAAGTTATCTGTTTTTAATATTAAATATCTATTTTTCCGTATGTTACCTTTCTCTGCCTCGCAGTTTTCATAAGTGGAGTCATTCCAGCTCTGTCTCTGGAGTCAGGGTTAGCTCCAAAAGTCAAGAGCAGCTCCAAATATTCAGGGTCAGACACCAGGTTAATCTCAGCGCCGAAGAAGTAACGCTTGTTGGGGTCTGCTCCATGTTCCAGGAGAAGACGGGCCACTTCCTGTAAATATGAATAAAATGATCAAAAATAAATTAAAAACGAAATACGAGAAATTTATTTGACGAACCCCGAAAACAGAGTACTGTGGGCCTAAATGCGTAGTATTCTCTATATATAGCATTTGTGGAGTTAGTGAACTCTGTGGAGTTTTCATGGATAGCTCAACCTGGAAAACAGTTATCATGGATAGTCTTCGAATGGAGAATTCTAGATCTGGGGTGTTGAAAAAATATGTAGTGATAGCCTTTATTCCGCATTTGACACAACTGACTGATTTACTCGTTCGTGTTTTTACACACACACCACATACACATAACATCGCGTCTGTATCCCGTGAAGGATTGGGCAGAGGATTTCGCCAATCCATATCGTGTTAACAAGGAGCTGCTGCCCATCCTCTTCTCTTTTCTAATCCCCAAGAGCTATGGGCTAGCCTATTACTTGGCTTAAAAATTTCTTGAAGAAGAAGTTGATTCTATCTAGCTGTTAAGAAATACTCACATAATGTTTATTTCTGATGGCTAGCCTTAATGGTTCATCACACAACGTGGTCCTGGGGAACTCTTCACCAGTATCAGGTCTATAATCTACTGCCGCTCCGCTTTCCAGTAGTAACTTCACCAGCTCGGTATATCTGAAGAAAATTATGTGAAGATTAGTAAATCATCTAAGTAACCTAAACTAAAAGTAAGGTTTTATTGGTGTTAAAAAGCGTTTTCAAAATTAATTCTTTACAAATTTTAAGATTCATGTAAATGCTCTTTATATTCTTGATTTTTAATAGCCATTTTTTTAAGTATTTTTTTAGTAGATTTGTCCTGTATTTCTACATGTAAAAAGCTTTTAACAAGATCCAAGCAATGTTTGTCTCATTATCTTGTTATTAATTGGTTTTTGGAGAATGTTGGATATTTTAACAACTGCAAAGTTACAGAGCCATAGTTTTGTGCTTTTTAACCAAATTTTGTATTAACTTCACTGACCCATGCTCCGCAGCGAGATGTAAAGCGCTATATCCGCAGTCATCCCTGGCATTGACGTCACATCCTCGTACCACCAGCAGTCTGGTAGCCTCTAGGTACCGCTGCCAGATCGCATAGTGGAGAGGACGAAGACCTTGGGTTACTGGCTCGTTTACCTGAAAATTTAAAAATACTTTAGAACATTTGGAAGATGGTTACAACATCGTTCGTTTGCGCATCCTCTATAATTTATACGAGAAGAGTCCTGCCTCAGTGAAATGATTCGTCACAGATGTACCATATTCAGGGAGAGTCGGATGTAATCAGGTCATCTGCCATCCATATTAGTACAAATGGTAGTACAGATCGTAGCACGTAAGTTGAACCAAAATGGTGGTCATCCGCGCAGGTACAATATTGACTATATTTCGATTGAGACCCTAAAATGTGGTACAGATCACAGCACGTAAGTTAAACTATGACCTTGAAAGCGCAGTAACAAAATTTCGGGTTCCAATCAAAGTACGATCATAATTATACCTACGCCAACGACCGCCATTTTGGTTTAACTTACGTGCCGCGATCTATATAAGAGCTCATGCAGTATTGTTTGAGTAAGGGAGGTGGTTGCGGGTCTTAGAATGCGTCAGAACTTTGGAAGTGTTCTTGTAGGACGAAAAAAATGGACATAAAGCAACAAAATGGACTATACAGGCGTACGTACACATAGATGTATGTAAAGCTATTCTATGCGATCGCAACATATGTCAAACGAACGCCAATCGCGAGTGCGCTTATTATTCGCTCTACATAGACATGTTTCTACACTATCTATTTGTGTGTTGTCACTCGTATGATTTCCAATATTTTACTCAAGCTTTTCTTATACTATTGATAGGATTGTGTTTGACCACTATCTCATCTTCTTCTTCTTTTCGTGTGGTTAGTGACTAACCTGATGACAGAGTTTTAAAGCCGCCCATGGGCCTCTGACCTAGCTTCACATGCCGTCAAGAAATATCTCTCAGGCAAGCCGGTTTCCTCACAATGTTTTCCTTCACCATTTTTGAAGCAAGTGATAATTTTCCGGATCCGAAAAGTCAGAGATGCGTGCCTTGGGTTCGAACTCGAGACCTATCTCACCTGGTAGTAAGCGATGATGTGGGCAACGATGGAGGACACTTGCCTAGAAGTGACCTATTCATTCTCGATTTGAAAACACCTAGGTAGTGTAGGAACTTACACGTTATCTGTCAATAGACTTTATCCTAGACACTGGAATTGATTTTGAAAGAAAGAAAGAAGGAAAAATATTTTATTTGGGACACGCTCAGGAAATATAAAACAGTAATAAAAAATTAACAAATATAAAAAAGGAGCATTTTAAACTAACAAACAAAATTAGTAACGACCTATGCGAGGCCAAAAAGGCTCCTATCTCAGCAAGATGCTGCGATATTTAAAAATAAATAAATACTGCAGCGCTGGCGCATTTTCACCCCTTCTCCACCCACGATACTCGTAGGTTCCAACATATAGCTTTAAGCTTACCTTAGCACCACAAGCAAGCAGTATTCGGATCTCATCTAGCGGTACCATCCTGATGATGGAGTCTGCCAGCTCCCGCTGCATCGACTTGCCTAGCGCCACCTCCGAAGGCATTGTCACTGGAACAAACATCGTTTACGTAAATGAACTGTTCAGTATCTCTAATTTATCATGTAGTTCATTGATTCAGGTGTGACCTTGCGGAAATCCATTATAAAATACAATAGACATGGATATATTTAGTAACCTTTTCCGCTTAGCTATTTCTAAAGAGCCATAAAAAACCCTAAAAGAAATTGACACGTGTTTCACCTCTCAACGAGGCATCGTCAGGATGACGATTGACTTGTCGCGAACCCGAACCTAGCGTGTTGCCACAGCGAGCGCTGATCACGTGTTTTTTATGTTATTTGGTGGAAAACCAGTCAGCAGCCCGACTGATGGTAAGTGGTCACCGCTGCCAATGTAAATATTGTTGACAACCCAGATATATTAAAATTATATTCCTATACTATCAAACGAGCAATATTTATATATTTGAAATCACGTTCTCGAAAACGGCTCTAACGATTTCGATGAAAGTTGCAATATAGAGGTTTATGGCGATGAAAAATCGATCTAGCTAGGTCTCATATCTGGGAAAAATCGATTTTGCTATTTTCAGAGCTTTTTCGCTTCTTCTCCTATTCTTCCTCTTCTTCATCAAAAAGTATTTGAAATAAAAACATTTCTTCATCCGAGCTGTCGATCACGCACATACAACCTACTTTGATAGAGTTGCGATGAATGAACGTTTCGATTCGATTCTGCTGAGATGGACGCACAAGGAATAAATGCGACTCGACTCGACGCAATTCCATTCGATGCGTTTAGTTTGTAGTCGAGTAAGAAAAATCTACTAACTTATGAAAGTAGGCGGCATCTTGACTACTGAAAAGCAACCGCAGTATATTTCCAACCACAAATTCCCAACACTTCAAAATCACTCTCAATACTTTCAAGAACACAACACCTAAGAGAGTTCAAATTCCAACTGCAAGAAATAAATGTCACACCACTTCAGTCCAAAAACAATCATTACTTGGCAGAGTTCACTAAATAATTTCACTTTCTAAGCACCGACAAAGACATAACGTACTCTCTCCTCGAAATACAAAGCACGACTGACTTCCAACTTCCAATTTCTTCTAATGTAACTCCAATCGCATGGTTTGTCAAAACAAAACAATCATAAATAGATGTTATGTATTACGTAGATTCCGACCCGTGGCGATAGGCACGTACTTCAGTCAACAAGGTGGTTAAATAAGGTGTTGATGCCAACATCGTAATGTATTGTTTTCGGGGTGAAAACTGCGCATGGACTCCACACGCACTAACCGTGAAGAGCGAAGTGAAAAATCCACTCCATACTATGGAGTGGAGTTCTCACTGTTTTTGGTAGTTACGACAACTTTTTTGTGAATGGAGATTTCATGATTATCGTCATCCACAATTTGGCTTCACCCACTATTGACATATGCCTCTCTTTTGTTGTGCCAATGAAGATTTAGGCTCGATTCACTACGGTGGTGGACTGGACACATGACGAGAGCAAAACAGGAAAAATTGTGTAAATTAATAACTGATTGCTATCCCAGAAATTGTAAACGGAAAAGAGGAAACCCACAAAGGAGATGGGAGGATGAGATAAAACTTACAGCGGGCCCTAAGTGGAGGAGAATTCAATGGAAACAGCAAGAGGAGGCCTTTGGCAAGACGCATGCTGAATTGAGAGACTTAACTTTAACAACATCATCATCAGCCTGTAATGCTGGGTAGTGGGTACACAGGCCTTCTCTCGGTGAGAGGGAGTGGGCCGTAATCCACCACGCGGGCCCAGTACGGGTTGGTAGATGTCACATGTCTTCGAATTTTCGGTTCTAGAACATGCCGGTTTCCTCACGATGTTTTCCTTCACCGTTTTGAGAGCAGTGGTGATGAAATAATTTACACAAAGTAAAGCGCCTGGCAGGGTTCGAATCTACGACGTAAAACTCGTAAGTCGCAGCCGTTACCACTGGGCCACCACTGCTCTTTAACAGCATACCACAGAGTAAAAACAATTCAGAATATAGAGGCTTATAAATAAATAAAAAAACGAGTGAACCTTACAGTAGTTGCAACGTTAAGGTTTAATTAACTTTGGGCCAGGTCAAGGTCGTTTCTGACCAACTCTAGCACCGCGCGCGCTCTATTCGTAGGCTATAAGGTTGTGTCTATATAAGTCCTGTGTAGAACCACTAACTCCCAAAATACAAGCTTGACTTAGTTTCGGAGTTGGTATATCATTAATACTTGCTGCTGTACATACTCGTACAACCATCAAACACCTTAAAAATTGTACTTCATAGATTAAGTTTTTGTTGTAAATTGAGAGTGAAATAAAATTTATTTATAATTTTTATCATCATTTTCAACAAATATGGTATATTTAAAATACTGGTTTTCTGCTGCATCCGTTTAGGCGGTTATCACACTGCACCGCACTCCGTCGCGTAACGCGTAGCGGCAGATTGTTTGATAGAGCTGCCCCGCGCTACGCAACGGAGTGCGGTGACCGCGGTGGCGTATGATAATCTCCTTAGACTGGAAGCAGATGATGATCATCATTAAGCCAGAATACTTCCACTGCTAGACTTAGGCCTCCTCCAAGCGTCACCACATCGACCGGTCCTGTGCTCTACGCATCCAGTGTATTCCCGTTCACTATGAATGATCTAGCTGTTATGGAAGTAACATTGATCGTTCAGTTTTGGCAGCATCAAATTGTTCTGTTGTAAAGAAAATTATAAAAAAAAAAACAGTGGCACTCCGGGAGTACCGACAGAAGTGAAAACTTGAACAAGATCGCCTTGGTGGAAGAAAAATACTTGTATAGAACATTGGTCCGTAACAGTATCTAAATAAAGAGCACAAACGCGTTTACAAAAAAAAAAAAAACTTCCAAAACCTTTAAAGTAAAAATACTTGCATAGAACATTGATCCGTAACCTAATATAAATGAAGAGCACAATCGCGTTTACAAAAATAAGGTGTCGGTAACGGTGTCGCGAGTTCAATTGTTTTTTCCCATCTCAAAAATGCCCAACGCGCCTAAAGAAGTTTTCACTTCAAAAATAAAAAACCCGACTGCAAAAACATATAACTGAAAAGAGAAAAACAAGCATTTTTAATTATTGAACTTTGTTTTTTGTATGATATCGCAGCAGACGAGGCGAAAAACAAAAATATTTTGGTTTTTCAAGCTTTTAAGTTTTATTAATTATAGAACGAGTTGACTGACAGTCCTTTCTTTAAACGCACTTTTATTTTGTTTGTGTCTAAATGTTAGCATAAAAATGTTATAATATACATATATTTGGAATTGAATCAATAGTACTAGCTTTTTTAATATCAATATTGTTGTAACCTATTTTTGACTGCCTCGTTGGTCTAGTGGTCGCAAGCGCTACTGCTGAGCATGAGGTCCTGGGTTCGATTCCCGGGTCGGGCAAAGTGTTATTGGGTTTTTCTATCTGAAATTTCTCAGTAGCAGCTCGGAGTCAGGATTTGTGCCCGGTTGATGGCAATAGGCTCGCCCCCTATTACATGGGACTTAAACGTAACTGGCGAAATGTGGGTGTACCTGCTACAGGGACACCTCTGCCCAACCCTTCGGGGAAACAAGGCGTGATGTTATGTGTGTTATGTGTTATTTTAAAAAATGCCTTCCTCTCCCTTTTTTTGTATTTTCAGAAGCAATATATAAATATTGTAAAACACATGTCACTCCCACAATTAAGACGAATCTAACGACACCTCATATGTTAAAATCCACCAAGCTGTTTAGGCTACAGAGTGTGCCAAAGAAGTAGACATACGAGTACATACTCTTAAAAACATTACCCTCTTTCTGGAGCAGGCGGGAAAAAAGATCCATGATCTAACCAAGCAATCAAGCAGCAAAAATAATATATATTGAACATTTCGGAAAACCGTCGCCTGTTTTCAACTGCAGCAGGGAATTTCCCTCTGTGATTTTCTCTTTGTTTATATTTCTATATTAAAGATGATAATCTTGCCATGTGTCTGTAACACATGCCACCGTATCATCGGAGCTTTCTTTGTGTGCTACGTCATCAGCCTCGTCCTTACTCTCAGGATGGGCAGCATTCCAAATGATAACAGCAGTTAGAGGCGTGTGTTTTAGCACGTGGTGCGTTTGTATATTAAAATGGATACTAACAGCGTATTGACTTTTTGCATCTATCGGCATAGCTAGATTGACTTTAACATTTCTTAACCGATCAGGCGCCGTGGGTGGTCCGCGCCGTGACAGTTTTACGACCGCGCTTAAATAAACAAACACTCGGATTTCTTTACAATGTCTCAAGTAGTATTGTTAATGTTTTTTGCTACTCGAATAGATTACGAATACGTTTCAAATGGTTGCAGTCTTTGTAAACAACGTTCACTTATCTTTATTACCCGCTTTTGTTATTATTTCTTTTGTTCTTTGTGATAACGATTTCTGATAAAACTACCGTACCAATTCACACGAAATTTTGCAGGGTACATTATGGATAGATAAGTTATCTAACAAAAGCGTTTTTAGAGACAAACATTGAAAACAAAAAATTCAAAAAATCTAGATTTTTTATGATCTAGAATTTCTATTGCTTACGTAACTTTCACCGTACCAAAAAAATATTTTTTTGTTTTATTTTGTTCTAAATGTTGTCTAAAACGATGATACATGTAATATAGAAAAGAAATAAAACACTTACGGATCAGATCCATACAGAAAAACCACAAAATATAACAACTTTCACTGTGACGGGAACTTTCTCTTTTTTGTTTGTTTACACTTTTTTGGTTGGGTCAAAATAGGTGTTATTTAGTGCGAATATTATCTAAAACGATGTAATATTTACTTCAAAATGAAAATATCACCACTTTCCGACGATTTACACACAAAAACCATTAAAAAACGAATTATTACAGCGGACGGGAGTGACATTTGACTGACATTTTACCGCGCGGGAACGTGATTTTCAACATTTTTTTAAAATGTTGCCTATTAATATTTTTGCTTTTAGTCGATTTATTTGACGAGAATATCTATCCGACCATAGACACAAAAATTCACAGACAATAATAGCCATTACAGCGAATACAAATAGAGTTGTAAGCCGCGTGTGTCACTTGTTGCCAATTGGCAACAACGGTCCTTTACCGGTTTTCTTTCATTCTCTTTTACAATTAAGCGTTCATCATCTGCTTAACGTTTTGCCTACTATGTTGGGTTCGGGTTCCAGTCTAACCAGATGCAGCTGAATACCAGTATTTTACATGGAGCGACTGCCTATCTGACCTCCACAACCCAGTTACTGGATAACACGATCCCTCTTGGTAAATCTCGTGCTGCATCAATTGAAATATTGTCTTGATTGATGAAGATGTTTTTACAATTTTCTTGAAGAGTATGCTTGGATGGTTCGGTCATGTTGAGAGGATGAATGAAAACACTATCAAAGGGGATTTACAAGACAGATGTGAGTGTAAAAGCCCCGAGGGGACGCCCTAAGAGGAAATATATGGTGACCTTATTGGTGATGTTCTTCAGAAAGGTCAGGTGCGTAGTACTCGCAACCGGCGTGCGTGTATGACCAGATGTATGAAAGTAAACGAAGTAAAAGGAGTTTATAGTTTCTGCCTACCCCCATGGAAAGAAGGCCTGAGTATATCTTGATCGATTTCAGCATTTCTTTTGTTTTCTTTTCTTCTTCTTCTTGTGTGGTTAGTGACTAACCTGGTGTCAGAGTCTTAAAGCCGCCCATGGGAACTATGCCGGTTTCCTCACGATGTTTTCCTTCACCGTTTTTGAAGCAAGTGATAATTATACAATACGCACGTGAATCCGAAAAGTCAGAGGAGGAAGGTTTTCTTTTAGAATTTATCAATATCTGCCGATGTTAGCATTTTGGTTTTAATTGTGACATTTTTTTTTTTTTTTTTGTGTTGGAAATTATCGTCTGACACGCCCTCCCGCTCCACCCAGAACGGGAGGGCGTGTCAGACTCTTACTGACTAAAACCCACCCGTGTTCCTTCCGTTGCCATGTTGCCGGGGGGCCACGATATCCCTATCGGCCCATATTCGCAGCCCCGGCAGGCATTGGCCCTAGCGGACCCCGTCAATTCTGCTGACATCTCTTTGAGGCGCGCGTGGAACACAACGCGCCGTCGACCCGGGCTTGCTCCTTATCGGACGGCGAGCTACCCATTGCTCACCGTCCGCAAGCCCGCGCCTACGGTGGCCGGAAATCTTCCTGTGATTCCCGACGCCCAGGGCGTCTCCTCCTGCGGTTTAATTGTGACTTGCCTCTTCGTGATCTTTTGTTTTGGCAAGAACTAATGAGAATAACCCGTGTAGTGCTGGGACAAAAATATTTGCCAATCATCAGGTGATTGATAGCGGAACTGAGCCGAGGCACACATACCTTCGCACATCAATGCCTGGTTGCAGCCAAGGCTTGTATTAGTACTTTTCTCAAAAAATACGTGGAAATTCAAACAAAGTACTAAATTAATTATAAATTCCAGAATCAATGACGAACAACGATATTTTTCATTTTTCATACTCGGAAAGTAGTGTTTGTTTGATCCAAGTAGCGGGTGGAAGACGCTGATCCCCACCCTTGGGTGGGAAAGACTCATAGTAACTGCTTCCCTCTCCAGGGCGGGAATGAATTTTAAAAATAGAACTAAATTTGGTTAGGTAGTCGGCTACGAAAATTTTTACTAAGGGGGTATGTCACTGTCGAGTCTATGGTCATGGACCTGTGATCGAAGATATAATGGAATTGTAAAATAGACATTTGTTATGGGTATATCCCCCTTGAGGAATATTACACTATCATATTATGTCATCTACCTATCTACGAAGCTCACAAATTACCCATGTTATGTCTATTTTACAATTTAGTTATGTCTTTTATCATGGATATGTGATCGTAGATATGATGGTGTAATACCCCCCTTATAGAAAAATATTAATTAAAAAATATGCTGCAGTTTTTTTTTTTTTTTCTGGCTTCGCACGGTTTGTGCATTAGCCAATGTCATGTTGCTGCAGTCTTGTCATTGTACAAACAGCCAGTGTGAATTAAAAAATACCTAAGGGTCAGCTCACACCGAGACGCGACGCGACGCGCACTTTTTTAAGTTCCGATACAATATCGAATTTATTTACTACACAATAAGGTACACGCGCTGCGCAGCACCGCGCATCTCAGCGTACTTTGACACGCGTTTACGGTCGCACTGAAATATACCTTTTGTGAGGAAAATAAGTTCGATACTTGTTTAAAAGTGCGCGCAGCGTCACGTCGCGTCTCGGTGTGAACTGACCCTAAGCAGGAGGACGCGCGGCGGTGACGCGGTGTGTTCCATATTTCAATTTTAAAACTAATAGGTACTAGAATACTCATGTTAATATTATCAATTAATATTTTAGAAAAACTACAACTTTTTACTTTCCTTAAATCGAAATGAAAAGTAGAGTGTTTAACACGGGTGAAAGTCATCAATTCCTTTCGACCCTTGTATAACAATCTACTATTTCACGGAACAATATGTTCATTTGTTTCTGCTTTATTTTAAAACAGCTCTATTTGCAAGCCAAATCGAAATTTAAATAAAATCTTTGTTATGTTACCTCCTTGGTGGCCATGTGTCGAAGTAAAAATTTAGTTCCATTTTAAATTACACTACAGATATGAGTTTTCATAGTAATTTATTCGGCCGCTAAATACGACAGATATGAATTTTCATAGTTACATCGCCGGCCGCCTACGCGCATGTACTTATTTGACCAGTACAGTATTTCCGATTCATCTCTAAGAAGGTTGTCAAAATAATGAAAATAATGCTCGAATTACCAAGCATGTTTGATGAAATTAACATTACCTACAGCTATCCTTTCTTTTTACGGTTCAAACTGATGCCAAGTCAGTTTCACCAGTGATCTCAGACACTCGCAAACGGAAACCAAGGAATGATACCTATATATTTTGGCGTTTTGGCAACAAACATTTTACACAAATGAGTTCACGGACTAAAAACTTGATAGATTAATTACTGTCATCGTAATTTTAAAAGATTGTTTACTGACGAAAAAGATTGACAAAGAAAATAAGACTTAAGAGGCCTGCGAATACAGCTCGCAACTACGGATCGAGATGTTTGTAAAATTCAATTCCAAGCACGTTGCGCTAGTGTGAGTGCCTGTCGGAGCGATATACACCTACAGTGAGCAATACTACCACGCACACATTGATGATTATTACTTGACACAATAGCACTACTAGCGAAAATTTATGATTTTTGATGTGTTCCGTAATACCAAAAACGATGAATGAAAACTTAATATTTTAAATTTTTTTTTTTCGATAATTTGTAACTTGATAACATAAGTTATGCTTTTAATTCTGCATTATAACAGAAACAACAATATGAAGACATGTCAATTACGCTATAAAAAGTGCAAAATTAAATTCGTTTAAACTTCATTTTAGAAAAGTTTTTTGGAAAAAAAAAAGACGTAGGAGCATAGATAAACACTGTCTAAATCCGGATAACAACATAATATGGTGGAAATATGCCCAAATTGCAAATGATTTATGTGTTACGTTTGTATGGACAATTCATGTGTCGCCGCGTTCTTAAAGCAATTTTTCATTTCAAATGTCAGGTTGTATCTTGATTAGCTCGCCGTCCGACGGCGCATTGTGTTCCACACGCGCCTCAAAGAGATGTCAGCAGAATTGACGCGGTCCGCTAGGGCCGATGCCTGCCGGGGTTGCGAAGAAGTCCGAACCCGATCGTGGCCACCAGCAACATGGCAACCGAAGGAACACGGGTGGGTTTTAGTCAGTAAGAGTCTGACACGCCAGCCCACTCCGCCCAGACAAAAAAAAAAAAAGGTTGTATCTTGATCAAAATATGATGTGCGACCGTAGCAAATTTAATATCTAATATTAATAACTCTAAGACACTGATGTGCAAATTGTAAAAAACGTTATTTGAATTTCGCGGACCATCTTTGCGATCCACCTTAATGGCGTACAATAAATTGGTGAAGCAGTTCAAGCAGTAGAATGATAAAGGCTGATGATGAAGTGTTTCTCAAAAGCTGCGAAAACTTCATGTGTATACAATAATATGTAAAAAAAACCCTGTCAAAGCCGAAAGGGGCACGTATGTAGGTACTGCAATAACATTGGTGCCGATTCCCTTGTTCACAAACTAAACTAAATTTATGTTCAGTGCATCTTTTTCTTTCTATTTCATTAAGAAAAGGACAGAAGATAAATTTTTGTTTAGTCCTGTCAAATTAATCAGCGCTTGACGTAAATTGACGTAATTTTAGTAGGCAAGTTTTTAATCACGTCTAAACTTGTATGGAGTAGTGACAGGCGCTGATTAATTTGCCAGGACTAAACTAAAATTTATCTTCTGTCCTTTTCTTAATGAAATAGAAAGAAAAAGATGCACTGAACTTAAAGGAGAAACCCGTTTCTGGGCCTAACTGTTCCACGAATCAGATATGTACCAAAAAAATCGTCTATTTTGCTTAATTAACCCATTTTAATCTTAGCCTCAATAGCAATGGCCAAGTGTAGAAAATAAGTAGTTTTCTATTTTTTGTTTTAAACAACCTTTGTACACCATTAAAACACTTATTTCGTTAAACATCACTAACTTCACAAACGCTGGCATTATATCAATAGAGCGTGCCATAAGAATATAATCGATTTAGTGGAAATCGATACTGTTACAAATAATTAAATAATACTCCATTATTTTATTATAATTGTTTTTTATATTAAAATCATTGTAAAATAAAAAAAATCTGGAATCTAATTGATTTTTAAAGTAACCACCATAAAAAAATCATTAAAAGAAATAAATAATCGATAAAAGCGATTGCACCACGGATTACACTAGTAAACGGCAAATGTCAATGTCAACGTCTGTCAAATGTCATGTCATTGTTGTCATTCGCTTTTATTGTTTTTTCGTATTTCTCGGGATTTATTATTTCTTAGAACCTCTTCGAATACTGAACTCCGAAATTGATTGCCTTCCGACTGCCCTCGCTTGAACATTGGACGCCGTACCCTGCCACCCCTGTAGACCTTTGCTGGAAAACCAGATCTGTATAATGATCTTTTGAAGACTGGTTAAATAACGACATCATGAGCCTGTACATTAATTGCGGAATAGCAACAGACCGCTGCAATACAATAGGAAGGCAAAAATTGGAAGATGAAAATGATTCTTTCAATTTACAGGAATGGGTCGCGCCTCAAACGGTTAGTATCCGATATTTTTATATCGTAACATTTTTGTACCATGTAATTATTTAATGCAATCAAACTAAATAGTATTATCGTTTGTGTCCAGTTGTCTGTTGATAGTTGTATTTTATAAAATGATACCAGAATGTGCAACAAATTCATATTCGACGCCATATCTGACATCGCCAATCCGGACTGAACCTGCATAGTTAATTACAGTCTATTCCATCTTCAGAGAGGAGGTCTGTGTCCCTGCAGTGGGAATGTAATCAGGCCGCTTATGTTTATAGATTGTGCAATCCACGAAGACGCGCCCCACTGACTACTGTACTGTAAGTTGTACTTTAAGTACGGAGCGGAGCGGAGTGGGGCGCGTCTTCGTGGATTGCACTATCTATACCCAAATGTGCCACTCAGATGTTTCTTGCTAAATGCTAGTGCTAGACCTAATAGTCAAATGATAAATGTTTGTTTCAGGTACTTAATGAAAATGAGTTTATCTGCCAAGCTTGCCGAAAACATGCCAATGCTGTATCTCTTGATTGAAATAAGTAGACCAGAAGAGAGTGAACAGACACCTATAGGACACTGATGAATGGAAGTGTGTAGAGAGGTGGACGGTGGCCTACAGCAAGAGCTGTCAACATCGGACTCAAACTGGATGTTGAGAGGAAGAATAAAATCAAGCATATTAGTAATAGGATGTATTTCGTTTATATATTAGTCGACAGCTCTCTAAGTGGGAGGGATCCTATACTTCAATATTATTGCACCTGTTTTGTTGGCAAAAGAACGGTTGGTAGCCGTACCCACACGATGAGGAGAATTATGATAATTATCTTGGTTAGGCACGGCACCAGGGTAGCCAAATGCCTTCTGCACAATTTCTGGATACTGTATTATTATATTACGATAATCCTAATGAAGAAAGTGATTAATAAAACCATTTATCACAATTATGTGTTTTTACTTTATTTTACTTAATATATTATTGCAATCTCAGATTACTGTAATATGAGATTGCATTAAATCCCCTAGTAGATACAATATTAACAAATGCAAGCCAGTAATGTTGTAAGTGAGCCTTGTTTATTAAATATAGTTTTCAGCTGACGTTTTCATTAAGATCAATCAGATAAATCTAAAGGTCACTTTAGATTCCCCCCCCCCCCCGAAGCGCTTTTTGTGTACCTACCTAAAACCTCATCATGATAGACTGCAGGCGCTGCAGCACAAGCCTCAAACATATTTTTTTTATTGAAATAACTCAAATAATAAAAATAACCTAAAATGTAAACATTGTCTGATTTGACCAATTTGGCCATTGCTGGGAGACGTGAAAATTGGGGTCATGAATCCTTCCTAAATACTCTAATTTATGTCCAAATTCCAGTCCTGGAACGCCAGGCCCAAGTTTCTATGGAGTTTGGGTTTCTCCTTTAGTTTAGTTTGTGAACAAGGGAATCGGCACCACTAGCTTAACATTAGTCTGCGTTCAGCGCTCGGTGTGGCAACACGCCGTGTTCGGGTTCGCAACAAATCCATCGTCATCCTGAGGATGCCTCGTTGAGAGGTGAAACACGTGTCGATTTCTTTCAGGAGTTTTTTATGGCTCTTTAGAAATAGCTAAGCAGAACAGGTTACTAAATATAACAACGTCTATTGTATTTTATAATGGATTTCCGCAAGGTCACGCCTGAATCAATTTCAACCAAAACCCTTTTTTTTTATTATTAAGTATTGAAAAAAAAAGTTATTGCTATTTAAAATTCACGTTTTTAGTAGCAAAATTACCCCAAACCGATTAAAAATTAGAAATTTTTCAACAGGGGTGAGAAGTTATGACTTGTAGACACACACATTACAGGTAACACAAACACCTTCACGTGTTTCAATTAATTGAACATTACAACACAACGTACGTTCTATTCCCGAAAGTTTGTTTGCACCAATTACCTACCTGCACATATCGTAACATATTTACATACACAAAATCAAGATTTCTTCCCATGGGGGTGCCTACCCAACTACAGAACGCCACCTGCTACGATCTTTACATACTCCTTTTGCCTCGTTTACGTTCATACATCTGTACCATATTTGCGTAACTTATTTTCGTAAACGATTTGTTTCATTTTGACAGTTCAACAACACTCATTGCGTTATTTACGTTGTTGAGCAGATTTTTTTATTCCAACTTTTGAAGGAATGAATTAGCAATCTGTTTCAAATCGAAATAAATTGTGATTGATCGTGTATTACGCAATTACTCGCACGCCGGTTGCGAGTATTACGCTCCTAACCTTTCTGAAGAACATCAAATCAAATCAAATCAGTTTATTGCAAACGTGTTGTACAGAGGTTGGAAAAAGATTAGAAGTTTCAAACATGAACCCTGTAAGGGCATTACAAAACAAATTCAAATTAATAAATTACATTTCATTACATTTTTCATCATGTGACATTCACACAAAAAATAAAAAAATATGGACTCCAATCAATAGAATAGAATAATTATTATTACTGTAGCTATCGAATTATATTACTTATATTATTTATTATGAATAATAAAGAATAAGAATAAGTTAAATCAAAAATAAAATTAATTAATACAAATCAATTAAATATGTAGGTGTCACCAATACTCCAATAAGGTCACTATTATGTCCTTCCAGCGGACAGAACAGAACTTCCGACGATTTTAGCAACGGTGGCCGTGACTTACGAGTTGTAAGGTCGTAGGTTCGAAACCTGACAGGCGTTTTACTTTGTGTAAATTATTTCATCACCACTGCTAACAAAACGGTGAAGGAAAACATCGTGAGGAAACCGGCATGTCATAGAACCAAAATTTCGAAGACATGTGACATCTACCAACCCGCACTGGGCACGTGCGGCCCGCTCCCTCTCGCAGCCTTGTGTCCCAACAGTGGGAACATTATAGGTTGATTAAGTAAATAACACATACAATGTTTTTTCCCCTTTTTTTCACATAAACCTACAAGGGCACTTGTGAAACGTCAGAAGCTAGGTGCACGGTTCCAATTGGTCGCTTCCTATGGAGAAGAGCCGGCAAGAAATTCCACGGTTACTCTTTTAAAAATAAATGGCTTCTACAATGTTTTCAAAATGAGAGGACAGTGTAGGCCTATCAACAAGTACCAGGTACTTAGTAAAATAGAAAATGGTCCACAAGTCTACAGCCTACAACGTTCTCACATTCACCAAATCTAAAAGAAAAGAATCTACATAAAAGATAAATGACATAATCAGCCTGTAATGTTCCTATGAGATGTAGATGAGTGGAAATACTTTTTCTTTTTCGCCTTTCATTGATCCTCTCAACATGACCGAACCATCACATGAGGCAATTAATTCGCTCTTGGAATACTGCACAATTTCCCAAAGTTTGTTTTCATTGATTACACATATATCGTAACATAATTTAGCCAAAATAAACACAAGGTAACGTATAGATCCCAATCGAAACGTACACAAAATCCGAATATTATGCGCAATCTGCCACAAGCGTCGACCTCAATCATGCTTACGCGCACTCTCGATCCAAAAACGCAGAAAAATCTTATTTAATTTCAAAAGCATTGCGTTGTGGAAAAATATTATGTTTTTCGCGAGAATAACAAGGTCGGGAATGTTTGGGTTTTTTGTGAGTACTGCGCAGGAGTTTATTGAGGAAATTATGTGCCTAAACGTAGTCAGGTATTAGGATTTTATTTTGGCGATAGATTTGAAACGAATTCATGGTTTCAGGATGGTTTTTACCACGTAAGAGCCAGTCCTGCTTTATTTTCAGTCTCAACCTTTGCTTAAATAATATTCGTGATAGTTATCTACATACAAAATCCTGAACTTTATAAGAGAACCTCTGATTTGAGTATTATACGGTTAAACTAACTGCATTTCATGTTTATTCCATTTATTTAATTAACTATTGAAAAACGTATGAAACATTTGTGATTTTGACCCTAGCCATGCTTCGTAAGTACCTATTCACTTGTTTTTGCTAGGCATTTAATCCAAATGAAAGGAACATAGGTAATTAAGTCTGAACACGCTTTTTTGTACATCTTAAAATGTCCCTACAGCAATAAAGGATAAATCATGTCTCAGAAAACCAATTACCCGATTTATTATAAAACTCTAACCAGGCTGTCTGGTAAATCTTCATTTTAGTGTTCTCGTCATTTATTTAAAAGAAAAAGCAAAGATGGCCGCCATCCAAAAACGCGGAAAATGGCGCAGCTTTCGCGCCAATTCCGCGTCAGGGAGTTTCCTCGAAGTCTTTCACAACAAATTGTAATTAATTATGCTTGTGCACTTAGGAAAGAAGGTGAATTATAATTATTTGTTGGTTAAAATTAAATAGAACGCATTTCTTATTTAGTTTAAGGTTTTATTCGAATCTCTCTAAATGTTTTTTGTAAAAACTTCATCTTACTTGGACAGACAAAAGTAAAATACAATAGACGTGGATATATTGGGTACTGCCGCTTAGCTATTTCTAAAGAGCCATAAAAAACTCCTTAAAGAAATCGACACGTGTTTCACCTCTCAACGAGGCATCCTCAGGATGAGGATAGACTTGTCGCGAACCCGAACACGGCGTGTTGCCACACCGAGCGCTGAACGCGACATCCTGAGGATGCCTCGTTGAGAGGTGAAACACGTGTTAATTTCTTTAAGGAGTTTTTTATGGCCCTTTAGAAATAGCTAAGTGGAACAGCTTACTAAATATATCTACGTCTATTGTATTTTATAATGAATTTCCGCAAAGTCACGCCTGAATCAATTAACTCCAGACAAAAGTAACCGAGCCCATACAGCCAAAAATCACCGACAGTATTTTATTTGTTTTACTTTCGATCTATTAAATCCTTTGAAGTTTTTTGGTTATCCTAATATTAAATCGATAGGTACATCATCTGCCTATAGCGTTTTCCTCTTTGCCCAACTTTGTTGCGGACTTGGGGGTCTACCACCAGCTCATAAAGCAGTATTATTTTAATATTACTTCAGTGTGGGAAAGAGATGAAGCTCTACAGGACGTATAGCTCCATCTCTTTCTCCCACTGAAGTAATATTCAAATAATACTGCTTATAAGCTGGTGGTAGGCCCCCTGAAGTCTGCTTCTAGTATAACCTAATGTAGCTGAAAACCAGTATTTTGCATGGAGCGACTGCCTCAGAAGTGCAATGACATTTTCCTCTTTCTTTTAATGGTATGAAAAATAAATTGAGATACAATGATTTTCGTAACCAACCACAAGGAAAAACAAACCATAAAAACTTCATTTTATGTTCAATCTGCGTTGCACTTATTTTATGTGGGCGAAAGACAAAAATAACACACAGTGCGCAAAATAAGCTTGTTTGTAAACACAAAACCCTCGTGGTGCCATCTATTATCAGACAAACAGAACTAACCACTAATTGGTCAATGGCCTATATCTTTGAAATGTTCCAGAATGTTAAGATTTGAAGTGACAGTAATTCTGGTTTTGATATAAGGATTGCCAACTTTTTGCCAGAAAGTGCCATTGCGTGAAAAATACAGTAGACAGCGAAAAAAACAAAAAATTGTAGGTAAGTATTTCAAAAACATTATATTTTTTAAATGCATATTTATTGCTACTTTGAGCCTTTTTAACGGCTACTTACTTATTTTATAAAAATGTCTCATAACTAATAATTATTGGTTACAAAATACCATTCAACTTTTATGAGATTAATACGGGCTCTATTGCGATCATCTCGCTGTTTTGTATTATTATTAAAAGTACCTAGGGGAGACCGAGCTCTGCTCGGGTGAAAAGAGAGAAAACGAATTTTCCCAGTTAAGCGACCTAGCTAGATTGATTTTTCGCCCCCGTAAACCGCTATTTAGCAACTCTCATCGAAATCGTTAGAACCGTTTTCCAGAACATGATTACAAATAAATATATTTTAATAGTATCGGATATAGTCGTTTCGCCTAATATATACATATATTTTTTTATAAATATTATTTAGGCCTCTAATATAGCAGGATACTATTTAACCGACTTCCAAAAGGAGGAGGTTCTCAATTCGTCTGTATGTTTTTTTTTTTTTTTTTTTTGTTCTGTATGTTTGTTACGCGATTACTCCGCCAATTATGAATAGATTTTGATAATTCTTTTTTTGTTTGGTAGATCATACTTCAGAGGTGGTCCCATATAAATTTTATTAATTTTGCTTGGGTAGTTTTGGAGTTAGCTTCAATTATACGTATTTTTTTCCCACTTAGTATGTAGATGATATGATAACTTCTTGTCACTGTTATTTACATAGCAGGTAGTGGTATTCGAATTTGTGTGGGGTAGGTACCACAACTAAAAAGTGAAAAATAAAAACTTTTTACAAAAAAAAACAACCGACTTCAAAAAAAAAAACACTACAAAGTGAAAAATAACTTTAATTTCGGAAGTCGGTGACAAAGAACGAAAATTCAAAACCAAAGACACCGACTTCCGAAATTAAAGTTATTTTTCACTTTGTAGTGTTTTTTTTTTTGAAGTCGGTTGTTTTTTTTTTGTAAAAAGTTTTTATTTATATAGTAGGGTTGGCAACCCTAGTTATGGTAATCGATTTGGGATAGCTCCAACTGGGAAAATGCGTACAAATTTCTGTTTGTACTTATATAATTCAAGGTAAAATGTTATTTTAGGATTTTGGGCATTGAGCTTTCTTGATGGTTGAAAAAAAAGTCGGTTGAGGTAATACTTTTTTGGGTGAAGTTTCTAGGAAAAGTCTATGAACTTTCAAGGTTATAAGAATTAAGGAAAAACATTAGGCAAAACAAAATACAATAGACGTTGATATATTTAGTAACCTGTTCCGCATAACTATTCCTAAAGAGCCATAAAAAACCCTGTAAGAAATCGACACGTGTTTCACCTCTCAACGAGGCATTCTCAGGATGACGATTGACTTGTCGTGAACCTGAACAAGGCGTGTTGACACACCGATCGCTGGAGCTCTGCGTCCAGCGCTCGGTATTCGAGTATATCGACACCAACTTCTATTGTATTTATGATGAATTTCCGCAAGGTCACGCCTGAATCAATTAACTACTATAAAAAAAAAATGGGCAATTAACAGTCCGTACAATGAGCTTCAAAGTTTATGGCGGTTCTGAAGTGCACGTGACTCTCTGCGCAGTACCCCACCCCTCACCCCCGCGGTCACATGATTTTTTTACTGCGCAGCTACTCGCCTCGTGTTCGGAACCGCCATAAAATCGGGCTATCTAACAACAATAACAAGGAAACAGTGTGAGTGTGTGTTGGTGTATGCGAGTGTATTGTATTGATTGAATGGGGTGTGTAGAGTATTGCGTGGGTGAGTGAGTGCAACAGAATGACTATGGTGGTAACTGGAGGTAAAGGGGCTACGCTAAGTTAGCCCGTAAAATTCCAATTTACTAACCTTTTTTTTTGGAATTTGTAGGTCAGTGTCAGATTATTTGTTGATATGTTTCGTAACCGTAACAAATATGAATTTCCAGAATTATAATCGTTAGAAGCTTCAACACAACTTCTAAGTTCAAATTACTCTATTGAATGAATATTTCATAAAATCATGATATTTGAGGCCAATTCTAACTTTAGAAAGTCTGCGCTCGCGCCTGATTGATGGCAAATTACATGGAACTTAAACGTAACTGGCGAAATGTGGGTGTAAAATAGATACACCTCTGCCTAACACGTGATGGTATGTTTCGTAAATGTTTATGTTTGCACGAGTGCTGTGTGTGTAAATGTGTGTGTGGGTGTGTGTTGTATTGAATTGAAAACACTGTTTTGTGAATGAAAGATTATCTATCTATCTATGTTACAATTGGCAAAGAACTTGAAAGCCAAAATGTGTGTAGGAGTATATCAATTAGTAACAGTTCTAAAATTGAAAATACTCGTTTCACCCATAATATACAGGGGTGGCAAAAAATGTCTGCTGTTACATAGAAAGTGTAATATATACGCGGTCAAAATGTATGGAACAGCTGTTTTTTTTTTAAATAACTGACGAAAAATGTTAACGTAGGGTTCTGTCCAGAATCATGTACTGAATCTATGGTAACAGTTTTCGCGTCGATGTATGCCAGCCTGTATAAATATTTTTTTTTTTACCAAAGGGTGACGGTAGAAAATGCCTATGGCATTAAACTCGCTTCTGTACATTTCTGTGCTTGAAGTTTTTTATTTTATTTTAAATACATAATTTTTCGATAAAAAAATCGTTCGAATTTACATCGCGCGTTCGTGTTTAAGCCTCAGTACTATAACATGAAAGTTACGAAATTGATAATTTTTGACAGTTATCCAATGTCATTTCGAACCGATAATAAATTGTTTGGACATGATTACAATTGTATCAGCCAAACGACTGTTGTACCTTCATAAATTACAGAATTAAATTGGTGAAAAATTCTTGGTATCACGTTTGAAAACCCGAGACTAGTGGTAGGTATAATAAATCTTGGTATGGTTGTTTACTTTTGATTTTAAACCAGCCGAGCCGTTTCAAAGTCGGCACCTGTACCCTAATTGCATAACTTATTTTCGTAAACGATTATGACAAATTTGTTTCATATTGACAGTTCAACAACATTCATTGCGTTATTTACGTTGTTGAGCAGATTGTTTTTCCAACGTATGAAGCAATGGATTAGCAATCTGTTTCAAATCGAAACAAATTGTGATTGATCGTGCATTACGCAATATGGTACTGCTTCATTTTGACAGTTCAACAACATTCATTGCGTTATTTACGTTGTTGAGCTGACAAATTTTTCGAACAATGGTTTATCAATATCCTTCTTATTGATTTAGATTGTGATTGATCGTGTGTTACCCAATTAGGGTGCAGGTGGGCAGGCAAAGTGCCGGGACTCCTGGAGGGCTCACTCTAGTCGCATATGAGATGCCAATGACAATTTCACTTGCAATATTATGCTTCTCAACTCGATCATACTTACTCAAGATGTGGACCTATTCACTGACAAACTGTGCAAAATTATATCTGCGGCAAATGTCTACCTCACACACTGTCATACAGGCTAACTCATCGAAGCTGTACAGACGCCAGCACATCAAGCTACTATAATCTGTCAAATTTATTTAATAGATTTTCAACTTTATTGCTGAAAGTTAAGGTTCAAAGTTGATTGGGAAAATTTAACAGTTTTGGGTAGCTTGATGTGCTGGCGTCTGTACCTATTCATTATAAGTTAGTAGTTAAGCATTAGTATTTAATAATATAACATGTTAAGGGGGAAGCGTCAGGGTAGCCCGCGAAATTCAAATATTCTTACGTTTTTTGCATTTTGCAGGTCAGTGTCAGGTTTTATGTTGATTAAAATATGATTCGCGGTCGTAACAAATATGGCTTTACTCAATTAGGTATAATAATTACAATCAGCAATACAACTCCATAAGTTAGCAAAGCTTTATCTTCTGCTTAATCACTATTGCTGATTGTAATGATTATAATTGAGTAAAGCCATATTTGTTACGACCGCGAATCATATTTTATCAACATAAAATCTGACACTGACCTGCAAAATGCAAAAAACGTACGAAAATTTGAATTTCGCGTGTTATTTTCACTGTTGTAATTTATATTACGGTCACCAATTCAATTCGTAATTAGAAAAAAATTCTAAAGATTTCGCGCCAATACCTTTTTTATTTCTTCTGTAGCCACAACGCAATGCACGCATTCTACCGAAGAGATACTTAGCCGCATTTAGTTCCATTTTCAAAAATAAAATGTTCTTTTTTTTGTGAACCAGTAATAAGTCGAGTCCATAATCATGATTATTCTACATAAGAATAAAGCCTTATTCGTTTTTCAAGGCTCGTTGGAAAAGACAAAAAAAAAAAAAAAACTTTTTCCCCTAGAGCAAGAAATGCTATTTTTTCCCCGCTCTGGTACTCTACAATGACGACCTTTTTGAGCAAGAGGAGTGAAAAAACCTTTTCAATGAAAACGTTATTTTGCAACATCATAGAGTCGATGAATCTCATTCTCTAACCTATATGATATTATGTAAATAATACTTGAAAAGAAACGTCCAAAGGAGACTACTTATTGCCATAATGATATAATACAAGTTGTCTTGGGAAAGTATATTTCATGAATCGGAAGTGGTATATTTTTGAGACGAGATGCCATAAATAGGCGTCTTAATACCTACTTACGAGTAGGTCGGCCAGCCTGCCGACCCATTTCCCAATAATGTTGGGGTCAGCTTCCAGTCTAACCGGATGCAGCTGAATACCTGCATTTTACATGAAGCGACTGCATATCTAACCTCCACAATCTAGTTACTGGGTAATACGATACCCTTTGGTAAGACTGGTTGTCAAAATTTCGGGCTTTTGACTACTTACTCGTAACGACTGCCAAAGAGCTACAAATGACAACCGGGGAATAAACAAATAAACAATACCATAGCAATAAAAGTCACCCTAAAATTGCATCTTGACGTACGACAATAATTTTATATGACGACAACGCAAGGTTATCGCCGACGTCGTCGTCTATCTGATCTCTCTGCCAATCACGCGCGCGTTGCTATGGCAACTGCTTGCGTTTGACAGCTGCACCGCACGACGTGACCTTGCAAGTGCGTTCACACGTCAAAGAATTGATTTATTTTAATCAATTGATTTTATTTCATTGAGACTGTCGTACGTGATTTAATGTTTGATTTTATTAGGTGCATTTGTAGTAAGTCGGTTAATGTGATGAGTGATGGATTGAATGAAATTGTTATTTTGTCAACTATTATGTCAGTGATGAGTGATAGATTGAATGAAATTCTCGCTGTGAGAATTATTACATCAATAACTTATTGATTCTTAATAGTAGATTGTTATACGAGGGACTAAAATAACCCATTGTAACGAGGTAGTTTTACTCCCGAGCTTTAAATGTAATTTGTGGAGATAAATAAACATAATTTTAATTTTTAATTATTTTTTTTAATGGGTTTTAGCGCCGTGTGTTACACTCTACTTTTCACTACGATTGCGAGAAAATAAAATAATCCAATACAATATTAATTTACCTTTATAAAATTCAAATCTGTAAATGCGATTATCGCCATTTTGATGACAGTCGAGGTCGAGGCTAAAAACATAAAAATTGGGGATTTCAAACATCCAAACTCCACCACAGGGACAGTGAATACTACATCATTTAATTATTTGACGAGTTCATCCATTGTTCAAGTTAAATAAGTAGTGGTAATTAAGTTTTTGATATCCAAAGTCGAAGTTTCGCGCCAATCGTGCGAGTTTACATTTTAACTTTTCACAAATATCACACATACACATGTAGATACGATTTAAAATGTGACAAATATTATTAAAAAAAATACTATACACAACTAGAAAATGCCCAGATCTTAACGTAATATACGAACACATGTCCAATAACACGTAATATTCATTACCACTACTCAATTTGTGTTAAAAATCGCCGACCATTTTTTTTTATTGGAATGATGTGTGCGAAAACGATTATGCCAAACGATTTTTTTTTTAAATTTTGATCGACTCGATTAATTAATATGTCGAATGTCAGAAATCGAAGATTTAAATAAAATTGTTTTAAGCAAATTAGAGAAAAATTCTAAAGATTTCGCGCCAATGCCTTTTTTATTTCTTCTGTAGCCGCAACGCAATGCTCGCATTCTACCATATATTACTTTCCTCTATGATTCTACCGAAGACATAGCCAGCCGCATTTAGTTCCATTTTCAAAAATAAAATGTTCTTCTTTTTTTTGTGAACAAGTAATAAGTCGAGTCCATACTCATGATTATTCTACAAAAGAATAAAGACTTTTTAGTTTTTCAAGGCTCGTTGGAAAAGACAAAAATTAAAAAAATTATACTTTTTCCTCTAGAGCAAGAAATGCAATTTTTTCCCCGCTCTGGTACTCTACAATGACGGCCTTTTTGAGCAAGAGGAGTGAAAAAATATTTACTACCGGTTTCTAAAATTATCTTTTGTCATATCTCGTGTCAAATCTTTTAACTACTTAGCTGGTGAGACTTCAGTCTGTCGTTATTTCGTTTGTTTATAAATATGATATAATCAACCAATCATAAAGGGGAAGGTCGATCAAAGCTAATTGTAGATGGCGTAGTGGTTTTATTTCACTATGTCGTTATTTTCGGTGATTTGTAAATATTTAATAAAATCAATTATGTATTTGACATAGAAAGTGTTAGAATTTAAATCTTTTCTCACTTTCTCACAAATTTTCTTAAAATGTTTCCGACTTAACTTTCATATGCAGTAGAAAAAAAAACAGCTGCACTCCTAGAGAGCCGACAGAAGTGAAAATTTGAAAAAAAATCGGCACCACGGTAATCAACGCGTTGATGTCTTTTTAATGGTCAAAAGCTGGTGTCGTCACAGTGTCGCGAAATCAATGGTTTAGTCCCATCTCAAAAATGCCTAACGCGCCTAAAGAAACACACTTAAAAAAAAACTTAAGAAGCTCGAAGATTCGAATCACTTTTGACACCAAAACAAAAATAGGAACTTAAAACGCCAAAATATTTTCAATATCGTTAAAAACAAGTGCTAATTATAAACATATTAAAATAAAGAAGTGTCTATAATCCCGCCGCACCAAATGGCGGCAAAATAAAAACAAGATGGCTACTATTTATAGCGCGTTTAAGATCTCTGGCCTCGGCAATGACCCCGATATAATTATGCGCATTTAGTGCATATAAGCGGAAAGTTCAAGAACATTTTTCGAATATGCACTTTCTAGGGCCTTGTTTTTGTGAAGAAGAGATACATAAACACAAATAAGAGCCGAATTTGGCGGGTGGATTTGTTTTCTTCCAGAAAATAATGTTATTATCTTTTGTCGAAATCCTTACTTCCACATTTCTGAGATAAATGATATTGTATAGACTAGAGAGGCTATCAAAATAAATGTCATAGAAAAACTGTAAACCCATGTCTCAGTGATGCCATCTAGCGTTGCGTAATGTAGCAAAATTAAATAATAGACAAGTTTGACGCTGTGGCGACATCTACATCGCCACATAGAAACTACGCATTACACCGACGTCACGCAAAATCCTGGATCGCGCTAGCATATATACAACGACCCGACATCAATCGTCGGCCGGTTGCCCACCAGACACGACACCCATCTGGTCGGAGGATCCTCCCTTTTCGATAGAGGATGAGTGAACTTTACACCCTGTTCCTCATACACGCGGTACACTTTTACCAACATCGACACCAACCTTTGTTATTTATGTCTTTGCAATAACATTAAGGGAATTACTTTAAAGCCAGAAAGCTCTAACCAATACAGACTGACTAATTACTGCTTATTTAACATTTGGAGTAGTTTTACCTAATCCTGAATTCCAGCCCCGGATAAGATTTTTTTTTAAGCGGGGCAAATGCTGCCGCCTGCCGCCTCCCGCCAATCTTTTATGGGGATACGCCACGGAGTATTACGGTAAGATAGCCAGCGAAATGAAAATTTTCCAGAAACACATATTAATCAAATTTTATCGATCGATAAAGCGCCAATCCAACAGGAGCGCCAAAACTGTTGTTAAAAAGAAAAAATAGAAAGATTATAAATGTGCTGCGCGTCTCATTTATTACAAGTTGCGATGTGATTATGATTACAATGTTCAAAAAGCTTTTGTAATTCAGAAAAGCGCAGTCAGAACCATAGCTAGAATTCAACAGCAAGAATCATGCAAGCCACATTTTAATGACTTAAATATATTGACTGTCCCAAGCTTGTACATTTTGGTCCTACTTAGTCACTTATCAAAATATATCTTTGAATATGAGACTGAAGATGAAAGGCAAAAAAGGGAGAGCACAAGAAGAAAAGATCTCCAGATGAAGCAAGTGCCTCACCTGAACGTTGTAAAGCATAGCGCCTACAAGTCATTAAAAATGTTCAATAAACTGCCGACAGAAATAAAAAGTCTAGTATATATACCTACAAGTGGGTTTCGAAATAAGCTTAAACGGTTCTTGTTAAATAAGTGTCTATAAATATTCTATTAATGAATTATAAACTAAAACAAAAGTCGATAGTAACATAATTTAATGGATTTGAAATGGAAATATTTATTGAATTTTATGAATTGACTTATGACATTTATTTTTATATTTTTTTTATTTTTGATTGATTTTTGTGTAGTTTGGATAATTGTAATGATTTAAATATAGATTGCATGTATGATGTTTCTTGTATATTTAGTTATAGAAATTCAGACACGATGTAAAAATTGGGAATGAATAAATTGAATTGAATTGAATTGTGCTGTCGTCCCCTGAAGTTGGCGCCCGGGGCACGGGCCCAGGCTTGCCCCCCCCCCCCCCCCTATATCTGGGGCTGCCGAATTAATTGGAATGCTAATAAACTGACTAAATTTTTTTTTTTTTTTCTCTTTTAGTTATGGTACCTACCCCATACAAATTCGAAAACCACTACCTGCTATGTATTTACACAGTGGCAGGCAGGAACTTATCATATCATCCACATACTAAGTGGGAAAAATTACGTATTATTAAAGCTAACTCAAAAACTACCCAAGCAAAGTTAATAAAATCTATATGGGACCACTTCTGAAGTTTGTATGACCTACCATACAAAAAAAGAATCATCAAAATCAATTCATAATTGGCGGAGTAATCGCGTAACAAACATACAAAAAAAAATTACATACAATCGACTTCAGAACCTCCTCCTTTTGGAAGTCGGTTTAAAAGACTGTGACATCTGAGTTTGTTTCGGCCTTTCTTCTCGGTGTACAGTTCAGTTTAAAAATATGATTGACGTGTAAAAGAGTTTGTACAAACCTACTTACAGAAATAAAATCATTTATTTGAAGCTGCTAGAATATTTTGATTCAGTAATGCAGTAAAGTTCGAAAAATTATTCAGAACGTAGTAAGTTATAGTTCGAAACTGTAATATTTCCGCTCGTGCTAGCAGTGAAAATTAGTTATTTTCAGTGATTTATTGTTTCCAGTAGTTTACAAAATATCTACAAATTAATTCTGCACGTTTCGGTGTTATTTCACTGCCGGGAAACTATGTCTGTGGGAGTTTGATATATTGGTGCCGATCCTCTTGTCACAAATGCCTCTAAACAAGACAAAAATTCACCAAAATGTAGTTTATTCCTGTTAAACGACGATTTCCCATTCTGGAATAGGCTAAAGTGACACAACTTAACTCTATTTTAGTTTGACAGCACTAAGATGTGGTGCCGATTCCCTTGTTCACAAACTAAACTAAATTTAAGTTCAGTGCATCTTTTCCTTTTTATTTCATTAAGAAAAGGACAGAAGATAAATTTTAATTTATTCCTGTCAAATTAATGAGCGCCTGTCACTACTCCATACAAGTTTAGACGTGATTAAAAACTTGCCAACTAAAATTACGTCAATTTACGTCAAGCGCTGATTAATTTGACAGGACTAAACTAAAATTTATCTTCTGTCCTTTTCTTAATGAAATAGAAAGAAAAAGATGCAATGGTGCCGATTCTCTTGTCACAAATGCCTCTAAACTAAACTAAAAATCACCAAAATTTAGTTTATTCCTGTCAAACGACGATTTCCCATTCTGAAATAGACTAAAGTGACACAACTTATCTATATTTTAGTTTGACAGCACTAAGATGGCAACGAGATATTAGTTTAGTGAAAATAGCAATTTTGCTATTCTGAATTTGACGTTTTTTACCTAAAATTTAGATTTTCTAACTAAATCTGACTATTTTTAATCGCGACTAAAAACGTGTGGAATAAAATTGGTTGTCATGAACTATAAATTCACACCAACACCTCGACTTCAAATGCAAAAACAGTACTGAATCTTTTTTTTTCTTTTGCTTATATCTCGAAAACGGTGTGTCCAATCGCAAAAATAATGAAAATTTCGACCCCTTTATAAAACTCTTAAACCCCTGACACTCTACATGTAGGTAATAATTTTTCTTATTTTCCATACAAAAAGTGAAAAATTCCATATAAAACACGACGAGGCTGCCCCCCCTGCGCGCCTCCGGCTCTAAAAAGATCACGTGGTTAGGTATCACGTGTGGAGTCGCGATTGTCAAATTCGATTTAGATGTGTCAAAATTATTTTTAAATTTAGAGAATTTATTTTGCAGAATAGCTATAAGATTCTCATAGTCAAAAGTAAGGAATTTTAGTGATAGTTTAGTTAGTTTAGTTCGGTGTACAAGAGAATCGGCACCACTGAACGTAAATTTAGTTTAGTTTGTGAACAAGGGAAAAGATTCACGTGGTTAGGTATCACGTGTGGAGTCGTGATTGTCAAATTCAATTTAGATGTGTCAAAATTATTTTTTCACTCCTCTTGCTCAAAAAGGCCGTCATTGTAGAGTACCAGAGCGGGGAAAAAATTGCATTTCTTGCTCTAGGGGAAAAAGTATTTTTTTTTTTATATTTTTGTCTGTTCCAACGAGCCTTGAAAAACGAAAAAGTCTATTCTTATGTAGAATAATCATGATTATGGACTAGACTTATTACTGGTTCACAAAAAAAGAAGAACATTTTATTTTTGAAAATGGAACTAAATGCGTCTATCTCTTCGGTAGAATGCGAGCATTGCGTTGCGGCTACAGAAGAAATAAAAAGGCATTGACGAGAAATCTTTAGAATTTTTCTCTAATTACGAATTTAATTGGTGACCGTAATATACTTTACAACAGTGAAAATGTCATCATCTAGTGAGAACATCTTCACAGAGGACTGAAATTAAGTAGCCGGAAAAAACATCTTGTTAAATATCCAGAATTATACAAATTGTACATTTAAATAAAATAAACTATTTAATATTGTATTGGATTATTTTATTTTCTCGTAATCGTAGTGAAAATTTGAGTGTAACACACGGCGCTAAAACCCATTATAACTCGGTTTCTATTTACTCCCTCGTTACAATAAAAAAAAAAAAAAAAAAAACAATGGGTTATTTTAGCCCCTCGTATAACAATCTACTATTAAATTTAGAGAATTTATTTTGCAGAATAGCTTTGAGATTCTCATAGTCAAAAGTAAGGAATTTTAGTGATAGTTTAGTTCGGTGTACAAGAGAATTGGCACCATCATTATCTACCATCTGCTTTGCTCAGACGCAGGTTATCCATGCGGTTTAGAACTTTTGACATCAATCTGCAATCAATCTGCCTAGCCTTTTCTCAACTCTGTTGGGGACGGCTTCCAGTCTAACCAGATGCAGCTGAATACCAGTATATTACATGGAGCGACTGCCTATCTGACCTCCACAACCCAGTAACTGGGTAACCGAAATCTACTCACCTAACTATTCTAATTTTAGACATCCGACTTTCTAAAAGAGTTCACAGCAAAACCAAGTGCAAATATTTACAAACACACGAGCCACGACCCACGCATTTATTTTCATTCAAACCGTTTGCAATAAATCATAAATATTGTAGGTAATCAAATTCTGCCAAGATAACATAAGATCCGACGTCATCAACTGGTACAGACGCCAGCACATCAAGCTACCCGAAACTGTCAAATTTTCCCGATCAACTTTGAACCTTATTGTTCAGCGATAAAGTTGAAAATCTATTAAATAAATTTGACAGATTGTAGTAGCCTGATGTGCTGGCGTCTGTAACATCCGAAGTCCTAACTCATTTTTTGTGTTGCATAATAATTTTGCAAACTATTATATAGAATCATTTTTTTTCTAACTTGAACAGACAGCTGTGCTGCTGGGGAGTTTGTTGCGCCACTTCTTCTTCCCAGCTAAAGGCACTAGGAAGTGGTGAAGGGTGGGCGTTTTTGGGGGACTGTCTTATGTAATTTTGACGTTCGAAAAGTGCTGATTCTCAGCCTAGTTTGAATAAATGACTTTTGATTTAGATTTTGATTTATAACCAACGCGATATAAAACAGTCAAGGAAAACATCGTGAGGAAACCGGAATATTCGAATATATGTGTCATCCGTCAAACTGCACGGACCATTTTCTGTTTTATTAAGTACCTGGTACTTGTTAATAGGCCTACACTGTCCTCTCATCCCTATTAACACTGTAACTTTAAAACCCTTTTAAAGTTATTTTTCGATAATTTTTCATGAACATTCAGAAAAATGCGGGCCGATGGGCGACGACAATGGTGCCGATTCTCTTGTTCACAAACTAAATTAAATTTAAGTTCAGTGCATATTTTTCTTTCTATTTCATTAAGATAAGGACAAAAGATAAATTTTAGTTTAGTCCTGTCAAATTAATCAGCGCCTGTCACTACTCCATACAAGTTTAGACGTGATTAAAAACTTGCCTACTAAAATTACGTCAATTTAGGTCAAGCGCTGATTAATTTGACTGGACTAAACTAAAATGTATCTTCTGTCCTTTTCTTAATTAAATAGAAAGAAAAAGATGCACTGAACTTAAATTTAGTTTAGTTTGTGAACAAGGGAATCGGCACCATTGTATATTTCCCTTAAATAAAATTAATCTCTTCCCTCCTTTGATGGATGTGACTATTGTTTACAGATAGTATGATAAACGTTAAAACGCAGCCAAGCCGCCATCTTGTTCAGTAACAGAATTGATGACCATAAACAGACACTGACCTCTGACGAAAGATAGGTCAATTACATTTGGATTTTGCATTTAATATTGGCAATAACACCCAATGATTCGGCCTATTTAAACCATAAAGTATACCTACTGCCAATATTGAAAGGACAAAAATAAACATGAAAATTGCACTCGAATTTTCCTGTGACCAATAAGACTGAAAAAAAATATTATTAAAATAATGTTAAGACTCAAACTCAAAGCATTTCCAATTACAGGCAGTCATGGAGTCGGTCAGTCAGAAAGATGAAGCTAGTTGCCCATTCCAAAGCGTAGTAGGTACCTATGAAGAAGAACGGGCAAGAAACTCCACGAACACTTTTAAATCAAAATATTGTTCCAAAATATTGGTTGCATCATACGTAGTAAAAAAAAAAGAAAGCAAATAAAATATTGCTGCAGAAAAATGTTCCAAAAAACCAAACCAAGTATCCAACCTACCTACTAACAGATTTTTTAATTCATAATCATTTTCTAAAGTAATTGACCTAAAGGGGCGGAATGTCTCAGCACAGGGGCATTTGTGTATAGAATGTATGTTACGACTAATGAGTGTTGTCCTTTGTAATTGTATTTAAATACTAACAATAATTTCTAACTTTTTTTTTTGTATACTAACCTTTGTATCTAGTTGTCCCAAAATAAATAAATTTGAATTAAAGATACAAAAGCTCACAGATCAGCACAAATACTATTCTAGCCCACCGGACATAAATAAAATAATGATTTATTTAAAGCACCTGTAAATATTACAACACAGCTAAAATTATATAATTATTACACTAGAAACAGCCAAAAATTCTTACCTTTTTCACCACCTGCCGACGAAAATAAAATCCACAGAGGAATAATAACACAATGACCTTTGTCTCGCCGAAAACAGGCGCGAGATTTCCCGCGCTGTCACCTGTCAAACTACAAATTATAACCTCAATATCTATTGTAAATCAATAAATATTGCTTTATTATGTCTTTGTTTTTGTTATTTTGCTACTGTAACAACGTCCGTACAGAGAAATAGACGATACTGAACTGTTGTCGAGACGTATAAACGAAGTCTGGAGGTTTTCCAAAATGGCAGCTTGCCAAATACGAAGTGCGTTGCGTCCGACGACTTAGGGTGGATGGGGACTGTTATCGTCCGTTCAGTTTTGATCTTTGAACTGAATTGACGTATGTAATGGAACTGGGATTAAAAATGCGTCGATATTTAAATTTTATTGATGCATTTTTATTAAAAGCAGGCGCTTCTTTATGTGATTGAGATTAAAAACAGAATAAGTAAAAAGTGTGTGTGTGTGTCCTCTTTTAATGTTTTCAAGACGTTTACAATACTCAATACTCAATATATTTATTGCTTCCACATGTGAACTTAGGTGGTAGGTTTAACAAAATAATATGATCATTGTGGACCCTGTCGGGCACAGCAAAAGTAGGAGAGAGGAAGAGGGCTTTTAATTTTATTACTTATTTAGTACCTATTTATTGTAATTATTTTATAAAACTTATAAATTAAAATTTGTCATTTAAATAATCATTGATATCATAATAGCATTTAGATAATAGGAATAGTTTTAATTTGTTTATTTATGTATTAAATTTTTGTTCGTGTAAATTAATCATGCCAGGATACACTTACATGGAAAAGCATAGAAGTCCCGCAGTTGCACTTGGTGACACGTGGTCCTACGCATGCATATCAACGCTCCATTCGACAGGCTTCCTAGTCGAAAACGACACATTTTCGGTTACCTGATTTGCGTACTACTGCTATCAACTTGAAATTTGGAATAGTTTGGATGACGTTTGCCCAACTATTTTGCAAATAAGAAAGAAATAAAAAAAATGTATATTTTTTTGCAACAGGGACTGAACGGTTGTCTTAAAAATTCGAAGTAGGGCTACTAGGGCATGTGGGATGAAAGCCCCGACAGCAAATACATAGTTATCAGAAGAATAGCGGTCATTATTTGGTTCCAACCGACAAAATTTTCGGATTTTTGCTTTGTGAACAGCATTTAGAGGATCTTTGATAACATTGATTCGACTCGGCAAGGACGCGTCGTTGTCAATAGTTTTGCTGATTAATTCGACACATGGTTGTGAATAGTTTTGCTGATTACCATAGTAAGTATCCTTTCGCCGTGAGTATTATAACATTAAGAAAGAAGTCCCTTTGGCATGACGTCTGGTTTCCAACCCGTAACTAAGTGGCTTAGAACCGATTCTTTACCTATTTTATCTATACATCTATACTTACAAATAAATAAAATTTAAATGTCTGTTTTGTAAGGTCAAAATAACAGCTTTTTACTAAATGCAAATGAAAGTATTTACAGTATTTATAAAAAAAAAAACAATTTTTATGATTTTTGTCTGTTTTTTTGTTCCGGCTAATCTCCGAAACGGCTGGACCAATTTTGACGGGACTTTCACTGGCAGATAGACAAAAGCTGATGTTATAAAGAGTAACTTAGACTACTTTTATTTTATTTAGAAAAAGAATTAGGGTCGACGCGGGCAACTGCTAGTTTATTTATACAATAAAAATAACAACTGCTTGCTGCACTTATAGTTTACACCAAAGCGTGCAGTAAGGCAACAATATTACATTTAACTTAAAAACTTTATTGTTTACCATGTTAACATATAATATACACAAACATATTAACAACTAACTACTATATATATTATGTACAGACGCCAGCACATCAAGCTACCCGAAACTGTCAAATTTTCCCAATCAACTTTAAACGTTATACCTTAGCAATAAAGTTGAAAATCTATTAAAGAAATTTGACAGATTGTAGTAGCTTGTGGTGCTGGCGTCTGCACAAGTATATAAAGGAAAAAGTTAAAAATGCCCAAAAGGCTGGCAGCATTGCCACGTTGGATGGCGATTAACTCCCTCTGGTCAATTAACTTAACTTAAAAACATAGATTTACTGCCATACATAAATATGTCAACATCCGGCTCCTGAGCAATTCAGTAGATTGATAGCCGTGATTGTGGGAGCATAATAATATCTGGCAGTACATTCACCTGTGACAGTAGGGGTACGCACTGGCAGAATCGCGAACAGGCACCGCGAGACACAGGCATGCGACCACCGCAGCTGGTCCGAAGCAAACAATGAACAGTGGGCTAGAATAGTCGCGTCATTTATCTTATTCAAAATATTTGATTTTACATAAACCTACAAGGGCACTTGTGAAACGTCAGAAGCTAGGTGCACGGTTCTAATTGGTCGCTTCCTATGGAGAAGTGCCGGCATGAAACTCCACGGTTACTCTTTTAAAAATAAATGGTTTCTACAATGTTTTCAAATTACAGTGTTAATAGTTATGAGAGGACAATGTAGGATAGAAAATGGTCCACAAGTCCACAGCCTACAACGTACTCACATTCATAAAATCTAAAAGAAAAGAATCTATGTAAAAGACAAACAAAATAATAAAAATAAGGGCTTATTAAAACCAAATGACATGATTGCCACTACAGCTGTAACAAATCTAATTTGATAAAAAAATATAGAAAAGTGTAGGTATTATTTAGTAAATAGGTAATACCTAGTGCATCAACAGCGCAGCAGTATCAGCCTACGACACACGACGGAACGGCAACCTGCACTTAAATAGATAAATATTAAAAATCTCACGGACAGCAACAGTCCCTCCTACCCACCCCGCGAAACACCTTGCGTCTCTCTTTGTATACCATTTGAGAACAAAGATTTTAATGAGACATCGAACTTGTGTTTATTAAAAATATATCGAGAAAAATATTTTGATTCGAATTGAATTACAGCTGTTAGCTTATGAAAGATTTTGACTTGTAATAATAGAGGTGCTTTCATCTCGTTCTTTTTTTTTGTAAGTATAATAATGTGCAAATATCGAAATGTTGGTGTCGATTCTCTTGTTCACAAACTAAACTAAATTTAAGTTCAGTGCATTTTTTTCTTTATATTTCATTAAGAAAAGGACAGAAGATGAATTTTAGTTTAGTCATGTCAAATTAATCAGCGCCTGTCACTACTCCATACAAGTTTAGACGTGATTAAAAACTTGCCTACTAAAATTACGTCAATTTACGTCAAACGCTGATTAATTTGACAGGACTAAACTAAAATTTATCTTCTGTCCTTTTCTTAATGAAATAGAAAGAAAAAGATGCACTGAACTTAAATTTAGTTTAGTTTGTGAACAAGGGAATCGGCACCATTATCATTTTATCTATGCTTAATTTTATCGACGGAAAAAATATTTAAAAAAAATCTAAATATTTTTTATATTTTAATGGAATTTTTAAACAAAACGGTATAACTTTTAAACCAAATGATTTATCGCTATGAAACAAACTCCATAATGATAGAAAGTTATAAGGCGTCCTCATAAATTTAAAATTGTAAAAAAAACTACCCTCAATTGAAAATAAACATGTTTTTTTTAGCAAAAATCGTTTTTTGTTGTGAAAACTTCTTTAGGCGCGTTGGGCATTTTTGAGATAGGACCATTGATTTCGCGACACCATGACACCTCATTTTTGAAAACGCGATTGTGCTCTTTATTTATATTACGTTACGGATCACTGTTCTATGCAAGTAAAAGGTTTTGGAAGTATATTTTTTTGTAAATGCGATTGTGCTCTTTATTTAGAGAAGGTTACGGACCAATGTGACGGCACGGTTGGCGCAGTGGTTAAGCGATTGACTGCTGCGCTGCGTGTCGCGGGTTCGATTCCCGCACGGAACAAATATTTGTATGACAAACAAGTAGTTGTTCCGGGTCTGGCTGTTTGTATACGTGACTTTAAATGTTTGTAAAAGCACCCACAATACAGGAGAAATTCCAAGTGTGGGGCAAGGATTAAAAAAAAAAAAACTATAGTACATGTATTTTTTTCCACCTGTAGGCCCTCCCGGACTGCCACCACGTTTTTTTTTTTCATAAATTTTTACAATAATCGTAAAATTTATCGAAAAGATGCCAAAACAACGAAAAAACAATTGAATATTTTTTTTAATCTTTTTCCGTCGATAGTATTAGGCATAGATTCCCTCATTTTGATATGTGCACATTATAAAGACTAAAATACTATAGACGTGGATATATTTAGTAACTTGTTCCGCTTAGCTATTTCTAAAGAGTCATAAAAAACTCCTAAAAGAAATCAACACGTGTTTCACCTCTCAACGAGGCATCCTCAGGATGACGATGGACTTGTTGCGAACTCGAACACGGCGTGTTGCCACACCAAGCGCTGAGTGGGAGTGCTGAGTGGGTCTGCACTCGGCGCTTGGTGTGGCAACACGCCGTGTTCGAGTTCGCAACAAGTCCGACGTGAACAACGTGAATTTCAAGAAATAAACCAAATAAGTTCCTTTACAAAATATATTTTTGTAAACATTAAAACTCAAACTGAAACTCAAAGCATTTATTTCAATTAAACCATTTACTTGCACTTTTGGATCAGTCAGTCAGAAATTTGAAGCTAGTTGCCCATTCCAAAGCGTAGTAAGAACTAGGAACTCCACGGACACCCTTCTTCACGGACATCATCATCATTACAGCCGAAAGACGTCCACTGCTGGACATAGGCCTCCCCCAAGCACCGCCACTTCGACCGATTTTGTGCTTCCCGCATCCAGCGGATTCCTGCGGCCTTCACAAGGTCATCGGTCCATCTTGTGGGAGGCCTTCCAACGCTACGTGTTCCGGTATGCGATCGTCCAGAACCCTCGTCGCCACTGTTTTGTAAACATAGTTCATTTTAAATTTAAATAAAAAACGCCGCGCACAACAAATTTTTTAATTGAATAGACGTACATAATTATTACGGAATAAATATATAATACCAAGTAGTCCTCTAACCGCCAACCTTTCTATTAAGTCGGATTATTTCATGATATTGACTGTCATAACATTTATAGTTACCATGGCGATACCACCACGTTTTGATCATATGAGCCGTTCTCTCTTCTTATTATTGATAAAGAAAGAAACAAAACATAAGAGTTAAGTCAGCTAGATGACACGATCTATCGAGCTTACCGAGCGCCTACGTAAGACTCCGTAAAACTCATGGTACGAGCATTGTCGAAATCTATTTGATCCACGTTAATACGCTATTGCTAGCGAGTAAGTTTTCGATGACAACTCATGGTAGAGGTACTGTTGATCTAATGGTAGCAACCGCTACTGCTGAACATGAGGTCCTAGGTTCGATTCTCAGGTCTAGCTAACTGTTATTGGGTTTTTTTCTATCTGGAATCCAATATCTCAGTAGAAGCCCGAAATCTGGATTTGTGCCCAGTTGATGGCAAATGGCAATAGGCTCGCCCACATTTCTCCAGTTAAATAAATGATAAATGATTTTATTTCTGTAAGTAGGTTTGTACAAACACTTTTACACGTCAATAATATTTTAAAACTAGATGAGGTCGGCGTTTCCTATCTGACTACTCTGAGAAGAAAGGCCGAAACAAACTCAGAGGTCTCAGTCTCTTTTAAAGTCCAGACATAATCTCAGTCAGATCATGTGAAGGCCATGTGGATTGGTGTCTGAAGTGGTCTTTTGAGGAAAGCACCACACAGATTGAGAGGGCCTGTCCAGTCAGTGCACGCATTTGTCAGTTATCGTGCAGCTCAACTCAGAATTGAAGGAGCTCAACGATTCGACGAACAATACCAAAAAAAGGACATTTGGGTAGGCCACTTAAATTACTCAAACTGTCAGACCATGATTAGAACTAACTGAGAAAAAATTAAAAATAAAACAAAAAGGAATGACCCACATCACAGATTACATATATACTACCCACATAGTCTTCACACTCACAATAATTAAAATAATAAAATACTTTAAAAGTAAATATTCATGTCATTGTTTATATAAAATTCATAAATGTCAATGTGTAGGTATATAAAAACCCGGAAATAATCTTGGTCAGAGCATTTCATTTGAGGACCATGTAGATTTGTGTCTGAAATGGTCTTCTGAGGAAAGAACCATACAGATTTGAGTGGACCTGTCCAGTCAGTGCACGCATTTGTCAGTAATAGTGTAGCTCAACTCAGAACGTTATGTTTAAGTCCCTTGTTATAGGGGGCGAGCCTAACAAACATTTGATAGGTCGCCACAACGTGCCGATTCTAACATTTGGTTTCATACGCTGGTCGTAAACACGTGACTATCACGTTGACACGACCGAGCATAGGCCTGTTTTATACGAATCAGTCCGTAATAGTGCCACGTCGCAGTCGTATAAATCACTAAACGGTCGTATAGTGGTCGAATAGATGTCATCAGATCCACTTTTTGTCGAGTTATGATGTTTTTTACCATCATCTGCCCAGCCTTTTCCCAACTATGTTGGGGTCGGCTTTCAGTCTAACCGGATGCAGCTGAATACCAGTATTTTACATGGAGCGACTGCCTATCTGACCTCCACAACCCAATTAGGTACTGGGTAACACGATACCACGTGGTAAGACTGGTTGTCAGACTTTCGGGCTTCTGACGACCCGTAACGACTGTCAAAGATCTACAAATGATAGCCGGGACCAACGGCTTAACGTGCTTTCTGAGGCACGGAGGGGTCTTGGTATGTAAAGATGGTCACCCATCCACAGACCAACCGCGGCAAGCGTAGCGTGTTTATTACCGCTGCTACATATATATGCGATTCGGATACAGCGGGGATTTAACGGTTAATAAGTCGTATTACACGCTTAAATTACTTCAATACGATGTTTATTTCATTTTGAGTCGCGTAATTTTTACTTATACGACTGAAATGTTTGTTGGGAGCTTATTGCCATCAACCGGCCACAAATCCAGACTCCGGGCTCTGGGGGAGTAGTAGGAAAACGGTAACTACTTATTAAATTAACAGATTTAATAAGTTTTTTCTTTTCTCGGAACCTTAGGGTCTCGGACCTTTGGGAGGCGTACGAGGGGCCGAAGCCAACTCGCAGAGGCCCGTTAGACGTTTTAAATGAAATTAGGCACCAACCGACGATCATCCCAGTATGCACTATGCAAGTGCACCCAAGAACAACCCCCGGTTGGTGTAGGACTATTGCAGAATATGGAAACAAATCTATCGGACTATGGGTTTGGGTGGCTTACGTTGACTGGTGACCTGGAACTATGGAAGGACTATGGCCCCTGCCTAATCAATGTTTTATATGTACACGGATAAAATGGTAGGGAGAGACTTGCACACTCAATAATGGGCCCCTGACAACGGTCGCTAGCACAAAGTGCCTTAGCAACAAGGGGGCAACATGTCTTGAGGTGCTTATGAGGAGTTGAGAGGTATACCACGGCTATCAGGACAATCCCGGAAGTACGGTCAAGATACTTCCTTCCTCCGAGCACGGTTGCTCTTGCGAATCTCCACTCAAGCCGGCTAATTAAGGCAAGAATGAGGTGGGAGCACCGTTCCTCGTCAGTGTTCACTCCAGCCGGCAAATAGAGGCAAGCCAGAGGTGAGGAACAAGACTTCTCCCGGGAGATAGGGTCGGTGGTCGCTGCTGCCCAACAGCTTGCCACATGCTACCCTACGGGTTTTTGTATCTCTCTTGGTCTGGCTCCTCATCCCAAACCTGTTCCGGCAAAGTAAACTCTACCGGCACAGGCCTAGAGTTCTGAGCGCGCAAGCCCCACCACGACGTCAACGTAGAGATACGGCGGTGGGGTAATAAGTTTTATTATTAAATAGGTTATGGTTTGGCAATTTACCAATCCGTAGTGTATTCATTTGTTATTTTTATAACTGTGCGCTTGGAGCTGTCAAAATCGTCGGTTGTTAATATTGAATTCACCAGCCCGGTTACCTCCTCAGTGTCCCGACGCCTCTTATTACGATATACACAACTCATGTCGTCTCCATAGTTATGGTCTATTATTCGTTAAGTTGTTATTTAAACCACATACACTGTAAAGTTGCGTCTATGCTAGACGAGCCGAGCACGAGCGGAGCACGAGCCAAGCACAAATTCGTGTAGTGTGGACCGACTTACAAGCCTCGAACGAGCGCGCTTCGAGCATTTGACCTGGAACACGTTGAGTAGTCGAAATATATCACACATATATATATACCATAACTTAGAACACCACACCCACACACCATACCACACCACACACCTCATCACACACACCACACCACACCACATCACATCACATCACATCACACCACACCACACTACACCACACCACACCACACCACACCACACTATACACCACATCACATGAACTACCTAGGAATAAGCTTAATAAAAAATTGCAACTTTGCTCATAGATTTAGATTTTTATTTTCTTAAGAGTAATAAATTTATGCTAAATACAGAAAAATAAACATGTCTTACAATGTTGTGAAAGAGCGGAGCCTTCTAATATACAGGCATTGGTGCCGATTCTCTTGTTCACAAACTAAACTAAATTTAAGTTCAGTGCATCTTTTTCTTTCTATTTCATTAAGAAAAGGACAGAAGATAAATTTTAATTTAGTTCTGTCAAATTAATCAGCGCTTGACGTAAATTGACGTAATTTTAGTTGGCAAGTTTTTAATCACGTCTAAACTTGTATGGAGTAGTGACAGGCGCTGATTAATTTGACAGGACTAAACTAAAATGTATCTTCTGTCCTTTTCTTAATGAACTAGAAAGAAAAAGATGCACTGAACTTAAATTTAGTTTAGTTTGTGAACAAGGGAATCAGCACCATTGTTTGCCTATAAGGAGGCTCCAAACACGTTAAAATGTAATGTAATTTTCTATTTGGCGCAATAAACTATTTTGTATTTGGTTCGTGCTCGACGGTGCTCCTCAATTGTCGATTTTTTGACAAGCACAAGGGATTTGCATCGCGCTCAAACTAAGTTCGAGGACAGTGATCGTAGTATGTTGTAAGTCCACACTTGACGCCGCGAACGACCAGAACGGCTCCGCTTATGCTCGGCTCGTCTAGCACAGACGCAGCTTTATATTTTGACGTTGACAGGCGCACAGTTATAAAACTCAGTACTCTAATTGCGTAATGCACGATCAATCACAATTCGTTTCTTTTTGAAACATTGCTAATCCATTGCTTCATAAGTTGGAAAAAAAATCTCCTCAATAACGTAAATAACGCAATGAATGTTGTTGAACTGTCAAAATGAAACAAATTTGTCACAATCGTTTACGAAATTAAGTTACGCAATTAGGGTACGGGTTAAAGTCTGTGATTTGTATTTCCAATTTATACAAGGCCAGAACGCAGCCATAGGAAACTGCTCGCGTATACATTGTAATGCTATTTTTAATCAACTTCCAAAAAGGAGGAGGTTATAATGTTCGTCGCGTATGTTTGTTTTTTTTTTTCTTTTTTTTTATGTATGTTCACCGATTTTGAAAATTCTTTTTTGTTTGAAAGGGTATGCTCTAGAGATGGTCCCATATAAATTTTACTATCTTTGCTTCGATAGTTTTTGAGTTAGCTTCAATAATACGTACTTTTTCCCATTAGTATGTGGATGATATGATAAGTTCCTGCCACTGTTATTTACATAGCAGGTAGTGGTATTCGAATTTGTGTGGGGTAGGTACCACAACTAAAAAGTGAAAAATAAAAACTTAAAAAAAAAACAACCGACTTCCAAAAAACACTACAAAGTGAAAAATAACTTTAATTTCGGAAGTCGGTGACAAAAAACGAAAATTCAAAACCAGAGACACTGACTTCTGAAATTAAAGTAATTTTTCACTTTGTGGTGTTTTTTGGAAGTCGGTTGTTTTTTTTTTTTAAATCTATGATTACAATGTATACACGAATTTTGCGTATTGCTGGTGTATGGTTTGTAACGTGGACGAGCGCGTCCAGTACCCTAATTGCGTAATACATGATCAATCACAATCTGTTTCGATTTGAAACAGATTGTTAATCCATTGATTCATAAGTTGAAAAAAAAAATCTGCTCAACAACGTAAATAACGCAATGAATGTTGTTGAACTGTCAAAATGAAACAAATTTGTCATAATCGTTTGCGAAAATAAGTTACGCAATTAGGATACTGGTTCCAAACTATACTACATCACTTACGCCTGATAAGAGTTTTAAAGATATAGTCTATAAAAAACAGAAAAGAACAAAAGTGTGAACTGGGTGAAATGGGTTAGGTTAGGTTAGAACTGTGACCAACCGCGCGTGAGCCGAGCGAGCGAAGCGAGCGGTCCCGCGGCAGCAGCCGGCGAGCGCTTCTTCCAAGTTGCTCGCAGCCAGGCTGGGTATTTAATATTAGCGCAAGGTGCATTACCTCGCAAACAAGTTGGTTACCTGTTCACAATTTCTCGCAGTCTAAACTCGATTAGTCCGTATGCGTACTGGCACTGTACATATACTATGGAATGAGGTAATTAATTTTGTCACTACGAAGTATACGCGAGTATTTGCGTACTACTCTTGTATAGATTGGAAGACCTTAGTAAAAAAGTGATTTCCAATCTATACGCGAGCAGTTTCCTATGGCGTTTTAGCCTTGTATAGAATGGAAAGACGCGTCTGTGCTCAATATAACTGGAACCATTACTTATGTCAAATCACTTAAGTATCATTAATTGAACACAGCATACAATATGCAATATTCTCAGTTACTGCGTATTTAAATCATTTATGTGTATCGTTGTAAACTTTCTATCTCGTGTTGGCAGTTAATAACGACACGAGGATTGACAGCAAATATATTATACCCATTAATCGTAGTTTTGAGGAACTCGTGACTTTGCACACACTGACTCCGCGTCCTTTAAAAAAGTAAAAGCGATCGTCGCACGAATACACGATTGTTCAAACTTTTTGTTCGGTGAAGACAGAGGGCGCTGTCAGTTGGGACTGGTCATCTCTTAGCTGCCAGGGCTTATTTTTAATTATTTGAATTGTTCTTTGTTTTATCTTTTTATTACGGACGCTTCTAACGTGCTCGTCTTTCTACATTGTTCTCACATGTATAATTTCAACATGAATGATGTAACCAATATTTTGTAACAATTTTTTATTTAAAAAAGTGTTCGTGGAGTTTCTTGCCCGTTCTTCTCCATAGGTACCTATTACGCTTTGGAATGGGCAACTAGCTTCATATTTCTGACTGACCTATTTCTTGACAATTCAAAAGTGCCTGTAAATGGTTTAGGTAATTTAAATAAATGCTTTGAGTTTGAGTTTTCCAAACAAAAAGTGACCGATCGCGTGGGACGGTAAGGCGAAGATAATCGACTTTTAATGATTTTATACTGAAGATCACGTCTAAACGAGTAGTGTTAATGATTTGGAAAAAAAATACATTTTCAATTAGAGCATTTTCTTAATATCTTAAGATAGGAATATTTTAGATTATGTTTATATTACATAGTGAAATTAATTTGTAAAGTTATGTCTAACGCGGATAAAAAACTAAGAATCACGCAAAATCTATAAAGCGTATTTTTCTGAAACCTTAACCATTTTAAAGATAATTTAATTGGATCTTTTAGCATACGTGTTTTATTAAAATACTTTTTGTTTTATGCATGATAAATTAATAATGCGTCTAATTTGGGACAGCGCTCCTTGATGGGCGAGTCCTGGCTGGACATACAACGCGTTGCGTGAGCTCAGTACAGAACACGCAAGCTAACCAGTCGAGGTCACTGGCATATATCTGCGTCTTAAGAAGTCACGCGACTATTAGCAGCCAATTCGAACACCTCCATAAAAGTTAGTTGGCATATCGACGCGAGCGAATATCGTCCCACATTCGCACGAGATCGCTTCAGTTTGACCAGAGCTTATAAAGTTTATAATTTCGATTTTTAGAAAGAAGAAGATACAAAGAAAGATTTGTTGACATTTTTTTTTCGGATTGGACTAGCTTTTGACCCTGATCTCGACTTATTTATTTATTTTTTTATTTCGTGCATATTGCACCTCATTTCGCCGTCGACCCGGGCCTGGTCCTTATCGGACGGCGAGCTACCCATTGCTCACCGTCCGCAAGCCCGCGCCTACGGTGGCCGGGAATCGGCTCGCGATTCCCGCCCCGAGCGTCTCCTCCTGCGGCGCACAGAGGAGTATTTTACCTCAAAAGTTGATTAAAACTATTGTGTGATGTTTTTCGATTTGATATTAAATAAGAAGCAGTTTAAGGTGATAATTTTGTATTTAAAACATCATACATACTTTAAATTTTACATAAAAGGTGTTTGCACAAAATCGTTTTGATCAGATTCGCCTTCACTAGATCTAATCATTGCTATATTCTGTAGAAGAGACGTACGATGTCTCCGGGAGCAAGAGTTGTAATGTCTCACTGGAAAAAGGCTTACTTTTTTTCCGGGGCCTTTGTCTGGTACTGCTCAGAAAAGGATCCTAACTTAGCAGAAGTCTGTTCAAAACATCCCCTATTACATTCTTCTCGCGAAAACTTTCTAGAAAAATTCTGCCTATACATGCGGAAGTGTTTGTTTCTGGCCTCAGCCGCCTCTTCAGTCAACTGGCCAATAGGCAGGATAGCATGATCAATTACTGTGGCCCCATGTCTTAAAACTTTGTGCATTGTAGGCGACATAGGGTACCACTCATACAAATCTACATACAGTTTTGCAGTTTGTTCTGCAGATTTCAAATTTTTTTACGTAAATTTTTAGACCACTTGACAAGGCCTCTAATATGGTACTGCATTTTTTATTAGGTCGATGTCAACTCCTGTAATGCGGGAAGAAGTTTCGGGATCTGAGAAGAATCTTCTTGAAGTGTTCCCGTCATTGGTGTTCCCAAACCCTGCTTTGGGAATATCCACCAGCAGCCCCATTTCCTCTTTAAAAGAGTCTTGGATTCTCTTCTTTCTATCTGCCACCATGTTTTTATGCTCTTGAGTCCTTGCTTGCCACTTTTGAAAAGGTATTATATATGACAAATGAAGAAGTGATTTAAAAAATCGAATTCTCGTTTGCCCACATATATAGCACCTCATGGCATGTCTCAGTGAACCTTGTTTATTTTCAGGGCATTTCGTGATTATTTTAAGAAGATTTTCTAAAACTCAAACTTTTGGTCTATCTTCCTGTCCGAACATTATTTTATGACTTCATAGAGTGATTTTCTAGTCATCTCCATAGACATCATTGGAGATTCTGGAATAAATAAATAAAATGAAACATTGTATAATAATTTTTAATAAAACCTGTATTCGACTTAAATCGCTAAATAAAAAAATGGCGTGTATATGCGGGACATTTTCCTTTGGAAACCTTATCAAGAATAATGAAATTATACGTTACATCTAAAATCATAAGTTAACTAGGCTTAACTCTTAAACAAAAACACCTTTAATTACAATGTTTACCAAAAAAAGTTTGCATTTATTCATGCACAAAGTTTAAGATGCGAAATGTCACTTTATCAACTGTAATACCAAAATAAACATGTTTTAATAAAGTATATACATACCTTCTTCATCAATAACCATAATGGTTATCATAAACTATCACCAAACACAAAATTAATGCACTTAAAAGATTATGTTTTAACTGTAGCACCAAGAACGAAGACATACGATTCACGCAACGACTGGGTTCCCATTGCTGCTACGGTTGGTGGAGGGGCACTGCGTTAACAAAATGGCAGTTTAGTGACGTAACAGCTATTGGGCTTTTGGCATACATAAGTTGTAACGCAATGAGACAAAAATCGTGTAGTCGACTTTTGATCGACTCTTTACTTAGAAATACTCCTGTGTGCGGCGGTTAGAGGCGTGAGGGCGCGACATTTGCCTCTCCCTCACGCGTTCCGCCTCCTCCTTCGCGAGCATTATCGCTTCGCAGAAGGAGGTGATGGCCTACCATTTCCTCTCGCTCCGTACCATGCATGGCCTGAACCAGGGCCGGACGCGAGAGATCACCGCCGCCGATCGCCTCCACGAGGACACGGCGTTGCCCCGCCCAAGCCGGGCAGACCTCCACCGTATGCTCCACCGTGTCCTCAGGCCGATCCACACAATGGTGACACCCGAGTGTTTCCTCCCGCCTTATCCTGAACAGGTACCTCCCGAAGCAGCCGTGTCCGGTGAGGACCTGCGTCAGGCGGAAGGTGAGGACGCCGTGGTGCCTCTCTAGCCACTCCTCAAAGAAGGGTCTTATCGCCGCAATTGTGGCGTGCCCATTCCTCACACACTGACTTACTAATTGTTTTTTTGGAAAATCGTCTTCTCTTACAATTTTTGTAAATATGTGAGCACCTGTGTACCACATAATTAATTTATCTGTCGTTGCTTCATTTTAAATTATTTTTACCTATTGTGGTATAGTAATTTTATTCTAGGTGCATCGTCTTCACGTATAATTAAACATATTAACAAATGTACCTATTCAAAATATTGTAAAACATTTTAAAGAGTAACGGTGGAGTTTCTTGCAATTATTCTCCATACGAAAACTACTTTTTGGAAGGGGCGACTAGAATCAATTCATTTTTTTTGTAAATTTTTACTTTTAAAAGTGCCTTATTAGGGCCTTAATGAAATAAATGATTTGACTTTGACTTTGAATGAATTTAACTGTCAGTAAGTTATAGGAGAATCCTTTAAGCAAATAGTAACACGATGAGACATGTATAATTCATAAACACAGACTCATCCGAATTTGTTCGTTAAGTTTTTTGGTATACGACACGATTACGAGGCGACATTTATATAGTCACAGCAGACACAAAAACAATTTTTAATTTTTTTTAAACACATCTGCGTGCCATAAAACGAACTAAAAAGTAAAAACAAGTTGTATAAGTTAATCTGTATATATATATACTGTAATAAGAACCATCCTTACTCTAAAATAACGAATTTAATTCCGAATATAATTATTTAACCTCAAAATAGATATTAATCCCCAAATGAATCTTAAAGTCGTTACCCCAATATCATAATTAAAACTGTTTAATAAAACTACATATTTACAATATTTCAGGGATAAGGCAAATAATACGAAACACCAAGATATTTTGTCAGTCATTTATATTTCTTTGCCAACATTAAATTCAGTATTCTACACCATACCATCACATCCCCCACATAATATCACAATTCAATCAGTATTCTAATATTTACCATAAAACTAATAATAGGTTACCTTAATTTATAGTAGATCTCCAATCAATACTATGCCAATCTCTCTTTTTACCAACACAGCCACTAAGCACGTCTTACCGTCATAAGCGCCAGACCCAGAAGAAGGTTATTTTCCTATTTTGACATATCGAATCTTTGGGTGTTGCCAGTACAATATCCAACAATTACGTATTAATAAATTGAAACCTAACAATACAAAGCGAAATGACACTCATTTACTCGCTGATTAAACAGATATTTAAAATTCTATTGTGTCTCATTAATGACAGTTGAAAGGATAAATAAAATTGTCATTGCAATCGGGGGACTGTTGTGTCGTTGTGGGGAACACTTTTTAATTTAAGAGATTTTAGTCTGGAATTGTGCCCGGTTGATGGCAATAGGCTCGCCCCCTATTACATGGGACTTAAACATAACTGGCGAAATGCGGGAGTGCCTGCTACAGGGACGCCTCTGCCCAACCCTTCGGGGAAACAAGGCGTGATGTTATATTTATGTTAAGATCCCCCGACTACAATGACAATCTATTATTTATCGGTTACTTCCGAAAGGTGCATCCTACGGAAAAAGTGATCCACATTTTCAAGTATACAAAATTTATTTTATTTGATTTTATTAATTATCCTTACCTATATTTGAGACGTTGTCTGTCTGTCGACCGCTCAGGCAACTTTTTTAATTTTGTTTACGATAGGGCACGGCATTGCTTTTTGATTTTTCCGGGGTTTTCAATCCTTGTCATTTCAGCTCAGTGTGAGTTCAAAACTCGTCAGACAGACACAACCTAGAACTTCCTTTCGCTTTTGCACACTTTTGTTATATTTAACAAAAGTGTTGGTGTGGGATGCAACCTGTGTCGACACCCTTGCGCCATCCCATGTTTTTAGCACGGTGGGCTGTGCTGGCGCCGCTGCTGTAGCTGCTGAGACCCTCAAGCGGCGCAAATACTGTAACCTTATGGGTAACTACAGTTTTGAGCCGTTTGGGGTCGAAACGCTCGGACCATGGGGCCCGAGTGCGCGTCTCCTTTTTAAGGAAATTTCTCGTCGACTGGTCGACACTTCACGTGACCAGAGGGCTGGCTCGTTCTTTGGCCAAAGAATTAGCATTGCCATTCAACGTGGCAATGCTGCCAGTCTTCTGGGCACGTTTCCGGATGACAGCGATGCGGACGAATACTTCGACGCCTAAGTGTCGTTTTGTTTTTATTATTTTTATTTATTACAGATAGTTAGTTAGTCTTTTAATTTAGTACCTAATGTAAATAGTTAGCTGTGTTAAAAACTGTAAAATAAAAATTATTTTAAAAATAAATTCACATCACAGTAAAAAAGTGTCGTGAGAGTCAAAATGTCACACTTTTTTCGGTCCAGCTTAGATTTTTTTTCCCTCAACGGTGCATCCATCTCACCTGATGGTAAGTGATGATCAGGCGGAAGGTGGAAGCGAGCTTCACCCGGAATCCTCAACCATAGAGGAACTGGCTATCTTACCTCTAACTGCCGAAACACAACAATGCTGTTAACATTGTTGTTATGGCGACAGACTTGGATAAGATGGTGGTAGCTAGCCAGGCGGACTTAGAACAAGCCCTACCACCAACCAAACCGAGCAGCAAATTTTGCCTCCACACCTCTGGGTTTGAGACAGGTGGTCTAACCACTAGAACACAGAGGTGGTTGGTGGGTATATAACTTGCGCTAAGGAACTTCGTTCTCAATGCTCAGATACCAGTTAAATTTTCAAACCGTTATTGTGTACTGTGTACTTGACGCAAAAACCTTTACATTCGGTTTCGTTCGACTAAACCGGGTTTAACCGGTTTTTGGTGGAATGTAAACAAAATAAGTTTTTTCTGATTAAACGGTTTAGAGCAATATAAATCGGTTTTTCGTTTAGCTGATACAGTCATCACTTCGTGTACATTAATTATTTGTTATTATAATTTAAAAAAATATGTATGATTAGGTTAAGGTATTTATTTATGGGCCTGCGTCACCTGAATTTAATGGATTATTATTATTATTAAAACCGATACGCTGAGCGTCAAACAAACCGGTTAATTTAGGTCAAGATAAAGTTATTAAATGTTCACGTTCTTAAGAAAACGGTATAAACCGTTGAGGCTTGTTCTTTCTAAAATTACCTCAATTTAAATAAAAAAACACAAATAGTACCCTATTAGCCAAACGTTCCTCCGTCAGCGTCTTAAACCCTATTACTTAGCCAAACGTCCCTACTCAGAAAGTGCCGACGACACGACTCCGGCACGAAATTATAAATGTCGTGACTCGTTGGGTGTCAAATTAAATAACGTTTAGCGGCCTCGGATTAGTCCGTGACGACATCTTAAAGGCTGGAGGTACACAGGGAGGAGAGATTAATTTATTATTAAACAATTAATTTACAAAACAACTAAAATAGAGAGGCTCCTCGTTTTTGGAAGTCGGTTACTGATAAAATGATACCTACTAGTGACGTACAGACTAGTCGCCGACTAGTCGGCCATATTTGCAGTCGGCGGCTAGTCAGCTAAAACCGCCGACTAGTCGGCCCATTTTTTACTAGTATTAATAATTTGCTTACAAATTTAAAAGACGGTGATTGAAATGAAATTGAAATCTTTAATGTTATTATTTTTTATTATAGACACATTTTTACAGTTTACTTTCAGTGCAATCTAGAATAGGATAGGAAATTAGGATAGGGAGGAACCTATCGTTTGGTCTATTAATTAAGTCCGCCTGGTCGCTGGACGCCGCGCGCCGGCGGCGGCGGCGATCTACGAGCCGATAGCGTAGTCACGAACGTTGCCGATGTCACTCGAACTCAACCGAAAGCAATGATCGGCTTAGCCGACTAGTCGGCCATTTTGCAGCTGACTAGTCGGCTATTCGGCCAAAGTCATCGTCGGCCCATCTCTAATACCTACTTATTGAGTTTTCAATTTTTTTTGTAGGTACGTACTACTGTGATGGTCAGCAATCACGTAAGATGAAGATATTTAGAAGGAGAAAAGGGAAGTATTTGCTCTGATTCCTGGGGGCCTACCACCAGCTCACAAAGCAGTATTATTTTAATATTAGTTCAGTGTGGGAAAGAGATGAAGCTCTACAGGACGTATAGCTCCATCTCTTTCTCCCACTGAAGTCTGTTGCTGAAGGGTTTATTTAGTAACGTTACTTAAATTTAAGTGACGTCCAAACGTCAAAAATGTATGGTTAAACAGTCATTAATCGTTAGGTACTTAACTATAAGCAACGTTTAAAAAAAAAAACAGAGACACTCCGGGAGTGCCGACAGAAGTGAAAACTTGAACAAGATCGCCTTGGTGGAAGAAAAATACTTGTATAGAACATTGGTCCGTAACCTTATCTAAATAAAGAGCACAATCGCATTTACAAAAAAAAAAAAACTTCCAAATCCTTTAAAGTAAAAATACTTGCATAAAACATTGATCCGTAACGTAATATAAATAAAGAGCACAATCGCGTTTACAAAAATGAGGTGTCGGTAACGGTGTCACGAGTTTTATTGTTTTTTCCCATCTCAAAAATGCCCAACGCGCCTAAAGAAGTTTTCAATTCAATAAACCCTTCTGCCTAATATATTTTTTAACAATTTACTATTCCTAAATAATTTTACGTTACTGAAAAGTTATTTTGCAGATAGTAAGCAGAAACGGATCAATACGGAGGAACTGAATACAAAAGGAAACTATTACGCTTAACCAACAACAGCAAACTTTAAACTTCGCTCGACGCGAGTGAGCTAAAGTAAATAAAACTGTTACAACTTGTGGGGATGGATAATGCACTAGCACACTGGTTTAGACCACTTTTACATGGACTCTGTATCTGACTTCTTGAATCAATTTTGGAACTAAAATATCATGGGTAAGCAATTGAGACAGACACTTCTCATTCTACTTTATTGTCCTGCTTACGGTCTTGTCTATATTAAGACAAATATCCTGGAAAAATATGAATCCCTGTGCCATGTTAGTCAATCCCAACTAAAAAGTAAGCAGGCCAATCAGCATTATTTAAGTAACCACTTTTTAAGTAGAATAAATCGCTGTCCCCGGTGAATAAAATCGTAATCGTAAACACCAAATTTTACAGAAAAAATAAAAAACTGTTTTTTTGTGAAAATCTTATTAACTAATATACATAGCAGAATTGTTGAAATACCAAAACAAAGGTGATTTTTTACATTCATTACAATACACCTTAAAATCTCGTAACTTCTGAAATAACCGTAGGAAATTAATAAAAAAAATGACAGAATTTAATCGGACCTCTAAATATCGAATATGCAATAAAGTTAAAACTATCGTAAAAACACATTACCATTTTATTCGCCGGGGACAGCGAAATGCTTCATTTCCTAAACGACGAATTCCGTCATTTTTTAAATATTTTTTTTTAAACATTCGGGTTGTTCTTGGCCTGCGTTTCAACTTGGTAAGTGATGATCAGGCCGAAGGTGGAAGCGAGCTTCACCCGGAATCCTCAACCACAGAGGAACTCAATTCCGTCATGCTGATATTCAAGAAATAAAACAATAAGATACATACACCTGTGTAGTTCTAAAGACCTGTGCACTGTGCAGTGTAGCAATTTCCATTCTGCAATACTATTTTAAGAAAGCTGTTTTTAAGTACTTATGGCATTTTCATCAGATACTATACAGAGTGGCAATCGACGCGAAAACTGTTTCCATGGATTCAGTACATGATTCTGAACCCCCATTTTTTTTTTTGGGTGTGCAATTATCAAATAACTTCTCCCGCTCTGGGCGTGTCAGACTCTTACTGACTAAAACCCACCCGTGTTCCTTCAGTTACCATGTTGCCGGCACGATCTCCCTTTCGGTTTTATTCGCAACCCAGGCAGGCATCGGCCCTAGCGGACCCCGTCAATTCTGCTGAAATCTCTTTGAGGCGCGCGTGGAACACAACGCGCCGTCGACCCGGGCCTGGTGCATTCATTCCGAACCCCCCTACGTTGAAATTTTCTAATTAATCTGCTGTTTCATAGAAAAATGCAATACCTACGCAGTCAAAATGTATGGAACAGCTGACGCTATAATTACCGACGAAAAACAACACGGGTTCGTCAAAATGTATGGAACAGCTGACGCTATAATTACCGACGAAAAACAACACGGGTTCATAATCATGTACTGAATCCATGGTAAAAGTTTTCGCATCGCGACGCGATGTCCCTGCCACCCTGTATACTTTCTTCTCGGCTCTTTTTTCCTCCTTTAAAAAACTGTTCATTTATATTAAAAAACATAACTCTCATTAATACGCCCGCAAAATAGTTATCTAGAACATTCGCTTTCATCTGAATTCACCCGGAATTCTGATCAAGAATTAATAAATAAATTCTTCCGCCCGCTCCCGTTGTGTCGCCAGCCGCTATCATCCCTTGCAAGCGCCACTCTCTCCCGGGTCTTCGTGGTGAAAGCACAAACAACCTGCTTACCGTTTGATATATTATACTTAGTTATTTACTTACTTACGAGTACATCCAGTAAAAACGGTGAGTGAAACTTTTATTTTTTTAAAGAGTTACCGTGGAGTTTCTTGCCGGCTCTTCTCCATAGGAAACGACCAATTGGAACCGTGCACCTAGCTTCTGACGTTTCATAAGTGCTCATTCTGTAGGTTTATGTGAAATAAAATATTTTGATTTTGTTTAGAGTGTTCGCAAACTGAAAGGTTCTATGTTCATCAGTTGTGAACCGATTTTGAAAATCCTTTTTTCTTTTGGTAGAAGAAGCTCTCGCGCTGGTCCGATTTGAATTTTACTAAGTTTGCTTTCGTAGTTTTTGAGTTAGTTTCAATATTACGTATTTAATCAACTTTGTGTATGTTGTTTGTTTCTGTTAAGTACGAATTTGTGTGGAGTAAGTGCGACTGCAAAAAAGTGACAAAAAAAATACAAAAAAAAAACATCCAACTTTCAAAACAAAACACTACGAGGTGAATAACCCGAAGACACCGACTTCCGAAATTAAAGTTATTTACACATTTTCGTGTTTTTTTTTTTAAATCGTTTGTTTTTATTTTTGTAGTAGCTAAATGAAACAGTAAAGATCAAATGTATCAGCACACACGTCCTACAAAAAGTAGGAAATACAATAAAAAACTGACCGTATGTAGGATCTACAAAAGTATATGTGTGAGCGCGGTGCGGAAATGTAGAGTAGACTTAAATAATATCCGAGAAAAACGCTGAGTGATACTGAGAAAAGTAAATGTGGAAATTGTGAATTTAATGTGATTGAGTGTTTAGAAAAGAAAAGTAACCGACTTCCAAAAAAGTTTTTTCGAAGTTTTTTTTTTGGAAGTCGGTTGTATTTTTAACCGACTTCCAAAAGGTTCTCAATTCTACTGTGTTTTATTTATTTTTGTATGTTTGTTACGCGATTACTCCGCCAATTATGAATTGATTTTGATGATTCTTTTTTTGTTTGGTAGGTCATACTTCAGAAGTGGTCCCATATAAATTTTATTAAGTTTTCTTGGGTAGTTTTTGAGTTAGCTTCAATAATACGTATTTTTTCCCACTTAGTATGTGGATGATTATGATAAGTTCTTGTCACTGTTATTTACATAGCAGGTAGTGGTATTCGAATTTGTGTAGGGTACCACAGCCAAAAAGTGAAAAATAAAAACTTTTTCCAAAAAAAAAATATAACCGACTTCCAAAAAAAACACTACAAAGTGAAAAATAATTTCGGAAGTCGGTAGCAAAAAACGAAATTTCTAAACCAAAGACACCGACTTCCGAAATTATTTTTCACTTTGTAGTGTTTTTTTTGGAAGTCGGTTGTATTTTTTTTGGAAAAAGTTTTATTTGTAAAAATGTTTATAATTTTTCATTTGTTAGTTATGGTATCTACCACACTCCAATTCGTATAACACTTCGTATGCTATGTTAAAAACAGTGACTGGAAGTATTATAACCTCAACAAGATACACAAAGTGGATTCATCATCATCATTTCAGCCAAAAGACGTCCACTGCTGAACATAGGCCTCCCCCAAGCGCGGATTCCTGCGCCCTTCAGAAGGTCATCGATCCATCTTGTGGGAGGCCTTCCAACGCTACGTCTTCAGTCAAAGTGGATTAAATACGTGTTATCGAAGCTAACTCAAAAACTACCCAAGTAAAGTTGGTAAAATTTATATGGGACCACTATACATACAAATTGGGTTTTCTCGAATCCCATGAATTTTCGCCTAGGCTTTATGGGGTGCCTAACTATTGTAAATGGATCATAATATCATGTCCTGGAAGGAATACGTCAAATCACAAGTCACCACTATACTAATTCCCCCTTTCCAGATGGTCTTCATCCGTCCTTCAAACATTCCATTTCCATCAACATGGCGTCGGTTTCCTACAGACAAAGGAAGTCTTCGTATTCAGGACCTAACAGAAGATCTGCATGAAGAGGCTATGGCACTGCTGACCCGGTATTTTATGAGGGATGAGCCTCCTTGCAAGTATATTGGTAAGTAGCCATTTACCAGTTCATCATCTTCCTAGCAGCGATTGCCTAGTGGTTTGACCGTCGGACTGCTAAGTCATAGGTCTCGAGTTCGAACCCAAGGCACGCACCTCTGACTTTTCGAATTCATGTGCGTATTGTATAATTATCACTTGCTTCAAAAACGGTGTACGAAAACATCGTGAGGAAACCGGTATGCCTTTTTTTTTTTTGGTTAGGATATTGTCAAATAACTTCTCCCGCTCTGGGTGGAGCGGGAAGGCGTGTCAGACTCTTACTGACTAAAACCCACCCGTTTTCCTTCGGTTGCCCTATTGCCGAGGGCCACGATGTCCCTTTCGGCTCATATTCGCAGCCCCGGCAGGCATTGACCCTAGCGGACCCCGTCAATTCTGCTGACATCTCTTTGAGGCGCGCGTGGAACACAACGCGCCGTCGACCCGGGCTTGGTCCTTATCGGACGGCGAGCTACCCATTGCTCACCGTCCGCAAGCCCGCGCCTACGGGTGGCCGGAAATCGGCTCGCAATTCCCGCCCCGGGCGTCTCCTCCTGCGGCGGTTAGGGGCGTGAGGGCGCGAAATTTGCCTCTCCCTCACGCGTTCCGCCTCCTCCTTCGCGAGCATTACCGCTTCGCAGAAGGAGGTGACGGCCTGCAATTTCCTCTCGCTCCGTACCAAGGCCTGAACCAGGGCCGGACGCGAGAGATCACCGCCGCCGATCGCCTCCACGAGGACAAGGCGATGCTCCGCCCAAGCCGGGCAGACCTCCACCGTGTCCTCCGGGCGAGCCTGAGAGATATTTCTCGACGGCATGGGAATCCAAGTATGAGGCCCCACGGGCGGCTTTAAAACTTTGACACCAGGTTAGTCACTAACCACACGAAAGAAGAAGATCTGCCTAGGCTTTTCCCAACTATGTTAGGGTCGGCTTCCAGTCTAACCGGATGCAGCTGATTACCAGTATGTTACATGGCATAATCAGCCTGTAATGTTCCCACTGCTGGGACACAGGCCTCCTCTCTGTGAGAGGGAGTGGGCTGTAATCCACCACGTGGGCCCAGTGCGGGTTGGTAGATGTCGCATGTCTTCGAAGTTTTGGTTCTAGGACATGCCGGTTTCCTCACGATGTTTTCCTTCACCGTTTTGAGAGCAGTGGCGATGAAATTATTTACACAAAGCAAAGCGCCTGCCTAGGTTCGAACCTGGTCACTGCCACCATCAAAACACACTTAACTTGTCCTACAGGTATCCAAAAGTATCCATCAGCTGTCAAAGAACTACAGAACCTCTGGCGTACCCCCCTCAAGGAGAACCTGTCGCTGGTCTGCGTTGAGGACAATGATGAACAGCCTCCGAAGATCGTGGGGGTCAATGTGCTGACTGTTGTATGTAAGGAGGATAAGGAAGAGCCGTTTCAGGTAAGAATGTGATTATAAATATTCAAAGCAAAAAACCACAAAGCATCAAAGACCTGATTTGACGTCACACAAAATCAGAGTTTAACGCGTGCTCAGCATATACAGAGCGGTTATTAAAAATAATGTGCTGTTTCATATAAAAGTGCAATATGCAGTCAAAATGTATGATATGAACAGCTGATTTTATTTAAAAAAAAGTAAACATTCGAATTGATAACCTACTCCTTTTAGAAGTCGATTAAAAAACCCTTTTTACGATTTATTTACCTTTAGTTAATTATCTAAACCAGGGATGGGGAAACTTTTTCCTTCGCGTGCCAATATTTACTAACGAAATATATGGCGGGCCAGATGTTGCATTTTTGGCTATATTATTTACTGAAATAAAAATATTAATATGTATTTTTTTAAACACTATTGTGCAATATTACAAAATAACTATTGAAATAAGAAATTGCAAATTGCAATTAAATTAAACTTTTAAGTTAGCTGCGAAGTAGAAGGTTGAGGAGCGCAGGGGGCCTACCGCCAGGGGTTGCGAAGTGGCCCCCCGATAACATGGCAACTGAAGGAACACGGGTGGGTTTTAGTCAGTAAGAGTCTGACACGCCCTCCCGCTCCACCCAGAGCGAGAGAAGTTATTGGAACATTCCCAAAAAAAAAAGAAAAAAAAAGGGGGCCTGCCACCAGCTCATAAAGCAATATTATTTTCACTCCTCTTGCTCAAAAAGGCCGTCATTGTAGAGTACCAGAGCGGGGAAAAAATATCATTTCTTGCTCTAGGGGAAAAAGTAATTTCTTTTTAATTTTTGTCTGTTCCAACGAGACCTGAAAAACGAAAAAGTTTTTATTCTTATGTAGATTATGGACTCGACTTATTACTGGTTCACAAAAAAAAAGAAGAACATTTATTTTTGAAAATGGAACTAAATGCGACTATCTCTTCGGTAGAATGCGTGCATTGCGTTGCGGCTACAGAAGAAATAAAAAAGGCATTGGCGCGAAACTTTTAGATTTTTTCTCTAATTACGAATTGAATTGGTGACTGTAATATAATTTACAACAGTGAAAATGTCATCATCTACTGAGAACATCTTCACAGAGGATTGAAATTAAGTTGCCGGAAAAAAACATCCCGTTAAATATACTTATCCAGAATGGTACAAATTGTACATTTAAGTAAAATAAACTACCTATTTGGATTATTTTATTTTCTCACAATCGTAGTGAAAAGTAGAGTGTAACACACGGCGCTAAAACCCATTATAACTCGGTTTCTATTTACTCCCTCGCTAAAGCTCGGGAGTAAAACTACCTCGTTACAATGGGTTATTTTAGCCCCTCGTATAACAATCTACTATTTAATATTACTTCAGTGCGGGAAAGAGATGAAGCTCTACAGGACGTATAGTTCCATCTCTTTCTCCCACTGAAAAAATATTAAAATAATACTGCTTTTGAGCTGGTGGTAGGCCCCCTGGTCTTTGTGGGGATATGTGGAACTGTTTTTGTTTCTGCATGATTTCATCATAAATCGGCTCCATTTGAGATGCTGAAATTTTTGTTTGATGGTCGCGGGCCAGATTTAAACGCTTCGCGGGCCGGAGATGGCCCGTGGGCCGTAATTTCCCCATCCTTGATCTAAACCAATGGAGAAGGTATAGCGATAATCATCCTATACAAATCAAAATTGTCTCGATACTCGTTAGTAAAACAACCTTCATTCTCTTCTAGACGGACGACAAGATCTGGGCCCAACTCTTCGGCGCCGTCGACCTGGTAAGCAAGGGAGTGGACATCTTCCAGAAATACGGAGTGGACAAATATCTGACAGCTTACGGGCTGGTGGTAGACCCCAAGTGGAGAGGATGTGGGGTTGGCAAGGAACTGCTCTTGGCCAGGTGAATATTTGACAGTTTTAGAAAGAAACTCGTTGATAGTGTTTTATAGGTGCAGCCCCGGATCTAAAACTTTTTTGAGATGGGGCAAATACTGCCGTCTGCCGCCCCCCGGCAAATCTTTTATTGGGATGCGTATAAGTAAGCTCGCGAAATTCAAATTTTCTCAAAATGTAAATTTTGGCAGCAACATATTTATCAAAATTTATCGATCGATAATGTGCCAATCCAACAGGGGCGCCAAAACTGTAGTAAAAAACTTTTATAAAAAAAAAACAACCGATTCCAAAAAAAAACACTACAAAGTGAAAAATTACTTTAATTTCGGAAGTCGGTGTCTTGGATTTTGTGTTTTCGTTTTTTGCCACCGACTTCCGAAATTAAAGTTGTTTTTCACTTTGTAGTGTTTTTTTTTGGAAGTCGGTTGTTTTTTTTTTTGTAAAAAGTTTTTATTTTTCACTTTTTAGTTGTGGTACATGGCTGTATACTTGTTGCATCCACCATTCATAGTAATGGTGGACTAGTGGAAACAGCCCCGACTTACAAGTTGTAGGTCTTGGTTCGAAACTTCGAACCCAAGAACGCGCTTTAGGGCTCTAAAAACGGTGAAAGAAAACAACCAAAAAAAAAATCGAAGACATAAATGATAAATGATTTTATTTCTATAGGTAGGTTTGTACAAACACTTTTACACGTCAATCATATTTTAAAAACTTGATGAGGTTTCCTATCTGAGAGGAGAGGCCGGAACAAATTCAGAGGTCACAGTCTCTTTTAAAGTCCAGACATAATCTTTGTCAGATCATGTGAAGACCATGTAGATTGGTGTCTGAAGTGGTATTTTGATGAAAGCACCACACAGATTGAGAGGGCCTGTCCAGTCAGTGCACGCATTTGTCAGTTATCGTGCAGCTCAACTCAGAATTTAAGGAGCTCAACGATTCGACGAACAATACCAAAGAAAGGACATTTGGGTAGGCCGTATTTTAAAGTACTCAAAACTGCCAGGCACAACTTACGTTTAATGAATGAATTGAATTTATTAAGGATTAGACATGCGACATCTACCAACCCGCACTGGGTATGCGTGGTAGATTACTCCCTCTCACAGAGAGGAGGCCTGTGTCCCAACAGTGGGAACATTATAGGCTGAATGAAAATCTAAACACGTTACAGTATGTTAATAATATTCTTCTGTTACTTGTTTTATTTGCAAATAGAGCCATATAATAACATGGGTTTCAGCGAAATGCTTTCGTAATAACTCTTTCATAAAAGCTTTTTGTTTGTGGTGAGAACTAAAGATCAATCCAAGATCAAATGTTCGATTAAAAGAAAATCAACCGACTTCCAAAAAAAAAACGCAACAAAGTGAAAAATAACTTTAATTTCGGAAGTCGGTATCTTTGGTTTTGTATTTTGGTTTTTTGCTACCAACTTCCGATTTTGTGTCCTGTTTTTTAGGGTTCCGTACCAAAGTGGTAAAAAGGAACCCTTATGGTACGACTCTGTCTGTCCGTCTGTCTGTCACAGCTGGATATCTCAAGAATTACTAAAACTATCAACTTGTTTGGAATAGTTTTAGATGACGTTTGCCCAACTATTTTGCAAATAAAAAAAATGCTTCTTTTTTTTTGCAACAGGGACTGAACGAGGGTCTTAAAAATTCGAAGTAAGGCTACTAGGGCATGTGGGGTATCATATGAAAGAGCGCTATTTGCACATTCTCAAACATTTTATTTATTTTTTAGGCCGCATAGTATTCGACTTTTTACGAAAAATTTAAAAAAATACCGTTCCTTACCTTAACTTACCCTCCATTATCTCCGAAGTTTGCATAGAGAAAAATCTAAAATTATTCTATGTTATCGAAGTTTAAGTAAAGATTAGAGTAATAATAAAATTATGTCTCTAAATAGCACAGTTTTTCAGAAATCATCAACAAAAATTATATTAGTTCCACACAAGAGATGGCACTGACCTAAAACTGCAATATTCTACACCGCAGTGTGCAGTGTTAAAATTCTCTAACGAATATAAACCTTCAGTGCGCGAGTCCAACTCGCTCTTGACCATGTTTTTTTTTTTTGTAAATAGGTTTTATTTGTCACTTTTTATTCAAATAACAGTGTTAATACGTATGGGAGGACGGTGTAGGCCTTAAACAAGTACCGATTGCTATAAGAATGGATCTATAAAATTAACAAACTAACATCAAAAGCCCATAATTTCTTCCTACACTTCTCAAGGATATAAACCATCTTCCTATCCCGCAAATAATTAAAACGGGGATGCGCACAGCTCTATTGAACCCCGCCATCCAATTACAGACGTTATTACAGATGCCAGGCGGATTCTTTAGTCCCGAGGTAATGGGGAATTTATCGGGAATCTATCCCGGAATGCGGGTCGTGCTCTCGACTCTAGATTATTGAATATTGTTTTATATGTAGATATGTGGAAAGTCAGGATTCTGGAGTGATAGGATTCTTTTGTGTGTCTATCAATCTGCCTAGCCTTTTCCCAACTTTATTTTGGTCAGCTTCCAGTCTGACCGAATGCTGTTGAATACCAGTATTTTACATGGAGCGACTGCCTATCTGACCTCCACAACCTAGTAACTGGGTAATACGATACCCCTTGGTAAGAGGTTGTCAGACTTTCGGGCTTCTGACGACCCGTAACGACTGTCAAAGATCCACGAAATACAAAATATTGTAAGACATTTTAAAAGAGTAACGGTGGAGTTTCCTGCCCATTCTTCTCCATACGAAAACTACCTTTTGGAAGGGGCGACTAGAATAGATTCTATTTTTTGTAAATTTTGACGTTCAAAAGTGCCTTTTATGTGCCTAATTGAAATAAATTATTTGACTTTGATCACGAATGACAGCCGGGACCAACGGCTTAGCGTGCTTTCTGAGGCACGGAGGAGTCTCGGTCCACAGACCAACCCTGGCGGCAAGCGTAGCTTAAGGGGACGATAACTGACTTTTAATGATTTTATACTGAAGATCACGTCTAAACGAGTAGTGTTAATGATTTGGAAAAAATATATGTTAAATATGAGCATTTTTTAAATATTTTAATATAGGCATATTTTTGATTATGTTTATATTACATAGTGAAATTAATTTGTAAAGTTATGTCTATCGCGGATAAAAAACTGAGAATGAGGCAAAATCTATCAAGCGTATATTTCTGAAAACTCACCATTTTAAAGATAATTAAATTATTGATCGTTTAGTATACGTGTTTTATTAAAATATCTTTTGTTTTACGTGTAATAAATTAATAATGCGTCTAATTCGGGACAACGCTCCTTGATGGGCGAGTCCTATTACTAGCTGGACGTACGACGCGTTGCGTGAGCTCAGTACAGAACACGCAAGCTAACCATTCAAGGTCACTGTCATATATCTGCGTCTTAACCGGATGAATCGACCCGTGAGGCTGTTATTACTTAGCCACGAGCTCCTCCTTTTCTTCTTTTGTGTGTATTAATAATAATAATGTGGTGACGAACTTATTAAGAACCTTTGGCTCAGATAATTAATTGATTCAGGCGTGACCTTGCGGAAATCCATTATAAAATACAATAGACGTGGATATATTTAGTAACACATATTAGTAGTATATTCCTAGTATTTAGTAGCGCTCGGTGTGGCAACACGCCGTGTTCGGGTTCGCGACAAGTCAATCGTCATCCTGAGGATGCCTCGTTGAGAGGTGAATCACGTGTCGATTTCTTTCAGGAGTTTTTTATGGCTTTATAGAAATAGCTAAGCGGAACAGGTTACTAAATATATCCACGTCTTTTGTATTTTTTAAGCTTTGGCTCTGATAACGCCGTATCGTTTAAATATTTACCTCCTCTTGTTTTAACATAATACAGTGCGATTCTTCATAATGTGCACATATCGAAATGAGGAAATCTATGCTTAATTTTATCGCAGGAAAAAATATGAAAAATTTTTTTTTTTTTTTTACATTTATTAATTATTTTTTTCTCTCTTTTGCATCTTATTTATATAAATTTTACAATTATAGTAAAAATTGATTTAAAAAAAAAAATTACTTTTGCTAAAAAAAAACATGTTTATTTTCAATTGAGGGTAGTTTTTTTCTCAATTTTCATTTTATGTGGACGCCTAATTACTTCCAATCATTATGGAGTTTGTTTCATCGCGATAGATGATTTAGTTTAAAAGTTACACAGTTTTGTTACAATTTTTTTTTTTAATTCCACAAAAAATATAAAAAAATATTTAGATTTTTTTAAATATTTTTTCTGTCATTAAAATTAAGCATAGATTCCCTCATTTCGATATGTGCACATTATGAAAAATCACACTGGCAATACTGTAGCCTCCCATTAGTGATAGAATTTTCGGAATCGGATCAGTAGTTCCGAAGATTACCCCCTACGACGTACAGTACCGACCAAAAGTCCATGAGCAATCTCACAAAGCAATAGACTGACGCTTCGGTTTGACTTACGACCTTCTTCTATAAGTTGTTACAATACTGTAGACACGCACATTACACACACACACTCACTTTGTCTGCAACCAATGACTAGTTCAATAATCATCATTCGTTTTTAGTTTCATTCGTCTTGTTCACATAAATATTAAAGTTTAGCAGGTAGACCACAAAAAACTAAGTAAATTATTTCGATTTCTGTGGGGTAGATGCAGTTTGTTACGAGTATATAATTAATATAACTTTTTTGGTTCGTGGATAATATTGGTGACGAGTATTTAGCGCAGTGTTGTGGTTATTATTATCAAAAAGCAGGCATAAAATATATTGAAGAGATCAGATCAGATCAGAGAATATTATTGCGCTGCGTAAAAGTGAAGTGAATATCTAATGAAACCGGACTAAGTGTGAGTGTTATCATTAATATATTTCATATTTTACTAAACATAAATCTTAATCAAGGGTATTGTTGATAGAACAGAGGTATTGTTGAGACAGAAGATGCCTTTAAAGTTTTAAATTCATTGTGAGGTTTAATTCGATTAGTGAATAATAAATAATAAGGTATTATGTGTAATAAAAACAATGTTTTTCTTTGTTCTAGAGAAATACTGTGAGGGTTAAGAGATATGAGGAAGGGGCTTATTATCGAGTAGCAGCGACGTCAAATGGTGAATGAAACAAATGGTTTCATACCAACGAGATATTTTGCTGAATTATTAAAAACACGTCATTATGAACCGTTCGCCGTGCACTCTGAAGGCTTGCATCACTGAAGACCAGCTAGAAAACCGTTTTTGACCTTAAAATATTGACCGTACCAACTTAATAAACAACAGATTCGTTATTGCATGAATTTACGGTAACGAATTTTTTAAGCACGTTTCAATAGGGTGTTTGTCGTATTTCTTGCAGATATACCGAAATTGTTTAATATTATTTTAGTAATAGTATTATTTTAGGATAAAAATTTGAGGTTTAGTTTCAATCTTCTTTTCGTAAAGAAAATGAATAATTAAGCTTTAACCTCAATAACAACCAATATTTACTAAAGTCAAATAAAATGTAAAATAATTAATACAAATAAAATATAAACAAACTGCCCATATTTAACCTTAAAATTACCTATTCTGTAAGTAGTTTTTTACATTTTAAGTAGTCTAATATTCTTATTTATTACTTAATTACTTCGACCATGATCAAAGCTTAATATTTATGGTGAAAAAATCCAATAAAAATTTAAAATATTTCATAATTTAAATATGTCTAAATAATACAAACTGCTTCTAAGTTTCTTGACATCTATTTCACATCTTATTCAGCTGAAGTAATGATAAATAATTGTAGCAGTTTATTAACTTATGTAAAATAAATATAACGAATAAACATATATTTTTTAATTTTGTTATCATATATCACGCATTTTTTATTCTAAAACCTTTATTGCAATAACAACATAAAAAAGCAGCAATATTTAAAAAATATTATTATCGAAAACAAAAATAATAATATTTGCAAAAAACCGCACTGTGTTTCACGAGATTAGAACCTGAGGCAGTTTGAATTCCATACCAACGCTTAACGCTTTCTGCTATCTGCACTTGTTAAGTTACTATCGAATTTTAGCAATGCCATTAACTGGTCAAGTTCACGCGCATAGTGCGTGTGTGCTAGCATGTTTAAAGCGACGGAAATATATTGTTGTTTCGTGTAACTGCGTTATCTGTGGTGTGTGTATCGTGTTGCTTACACATACAAATGTACGAGCTATACCGCGTGTTCACAGCAATACGACTCTTAGCGTGCTCATGCACTTTTGAGCGCTTACTGTACAAACGCAGATACAGGCGTAAGTTTTTTCAAACAAAACACGTATATTTCTATTTTCTTAATGTCCCTCGGGAATCATCGCATTTCCGAATACAAACGAATGCTAATTTCCATGTCCATCAATTATAAGATTTATCGTGTATAATAATTTGAATTCAGAACTAAGTACTTTATTGTTGTTTTGTGTGAACTATATAGAGCTGTAAAACTATTTTCCTATCGGTCGTGCCTGCGACTTTAGCAGCTTTCCTGTCATTTTTAAAATAAATTACATTAAGTTAAAAGAGTATTAACAGCTCTATATACTTCCAAGTCGATTGAGAGCGTCCGGTCTGCAAAGGGCAACTGATAGAAATCCGACGACTGACGAAACACGAAGTTTGCCGAAGGACATTAAGAAAATAGAAATACTATACGTACACACGGCTACACATCAAGCTATACATTTCCAGTTTATGTTGATCTCGCATTGTGAAGGATTTCTGCACAATGCGAGGTCAGCTTATACTGGAAATGTATAGCTTGATGTGTGCTAGGGCCTGCTATGGCGCGGGCGTAGCAAATGCCAAAGTTACTGCGTAGCAAGGACCAAAGCTACGGCGTAGCAAGAATCACAGCTACGATATAGAACACAAAGGACGTCTGCTACGCCGTAGCTAGGACGTCAGCTACGGCGTAGCTAGCATTACTGCTACGACATCGTGCGTAGATATTGTAACCTTTTCCCGATATTTTCTTCAACTTGACTACTTTTTTATAGTTCTTTTAATTTGTTATTACTATTTTATATCTAGAGTAGAGGAGTTTATGTTTAATATTGAATACTTTATCGTTAAAACAGCCTCTTGTTAATTTAATTTGATTTCATTAATTTGGTTGTTTTGATTTATTTTTAATTGTATTTTATTGAAGTGAAAACTTCTTTAGGCGCGTTGGGCATTTTTATATGGGACTAAACCATTGATTTCGCGACCTGTTACCGACACCGTGGAGTAAAAGACATCAACGCGTTGATTACCGCGGTGCCGATTTTTCGGCACTCCCGGAGTGACACTGATTTTTTTTTTGGTTTACTTATTTTTATTTTATCTTACGTAATTAGATTTTTGTTAATGGATGTAAATTATCTAAAACTTTTTACAAAAAAAAAACACTACAAAGTGAAAAATAACTTTAATTTCGGAAGTCGGTGTCTTGGGTTTTGTGTTTTCGTTTTTTGCCACCGACTTCCGAAATTAAAGTTATTTTTCACTTTGTAGTGTTTTTTTGAAGTAGGTTGTTTTTTTTATATAAAAGTTTTCATTTTTCACTCTTTAGTTGTGGTACCTACCCCACACAAATTCGAATACCACTACCTGCTATGTAAATAACAGTGACAGGAACTTATCATATCATCCACATGCTAAGTGGGAAAAATACGTATTATTAAAGCTATCTCAAAAACTACCCAAGCAAAGTAAATAAAATTTATATGGAACCACCTCTAAAGTATGATCTACCAAACAAAAAAAGAATCATCAAAATCAATTTATAATTGGCGGAGTAATCACGTAACAAACACACAAAAAAAAAAAAAAAACATACAGTCGAATTGAAGTCGAGTAGAATATGTTACAAGACTTAATTATTTTTAAGAATATAGCAGACAGTAGTTAATTAAAATGTAAAGGGCGAACTTACAAGAAAGTTTGTTAATTAACTGTTAGGTTTTTGATAAGTAAGTCTTACCTACTTTGTTTTATGTAAAGTTTTCTCTCTGTAAACTTTTTGATGTGTAACATCTCTCCTCTCGCTTTCCTGCAATCTGTGGGAGTGATTTCGTCAAAGGGACGGAAGTGTGTAACAGGAAGCCGGGAAAGCGCGCGCTATTTGATTTGACCAATGAGCCCGCGCGGATGATGATGATGTTGAAGTATATTGTTTATATCATGTATACGTCAGCTTAGATGTCAGATGTTGCACATCATATACGATTACAGTAACATATGACGAAGCTTCATATGTTTTTCTCGCTAAAAAGTTATCGCGCTAATACGGTGGTCAGCGGCTTCATAATTTTAACGAGTTATCGTAATTATCCAAGATGGCTCTCCATTATTTCGACAGAGCGTCTACGCAGTCCAACAACAGTCGAAATGACCGACGCTAGTCCGACCACGCGCCTCGCTTATTATGTACCGCCACCCGGGCGATAAGTGGTACGCAACCCGAACTATCACGACGATAACCGATAATGGTTGGTCATATCTGGGTGTATCGTATCACTGTGTGAAGAATCGTCACGATAGACGCAAATGCGGCCCCAACATAATATGGCTATTTTTGTTAACCGACTTCAAAAAATGGAGGAGGTTTTCAGTTTGTAGAAATGTTTTTTTTTTATGTATGTTCCCCGATTACTCGAAGACGGCTGGACCGATTTGAAAAATTCTTTATTGTTTGAAAGGGTATACTTCCAAGTTGGTCCCATTGTCATTTGGTCACGATCTGATGATGGGATCTTGGAGAAATCGAGGGAACTCTACAAATATTAAAGGCACATCTATAGCGATTTGGGTATTTTTGATGAGCAGTTGACATTAGGCTATTTAACTTAGATAAATTACAAACCAACCCACTAAAAAGTGAAAAAAAACTTTTTTTATAAAAAATACAACCTACTTCCAAAGTACAAAGTGAAAAATAACTTTAATTTCGGAAGTCGGTGGCAAAAAACTAAAATACTGATCCAAAGACACCGACTTCCGAAATTAAAGTTATTTTTCACTTTGTAGTTTGGAAGTTGGTTGTATTTGTTGTAAAAAAGTTTTTTTTTTTGTTTTGTAAACTAATTTAATCCACTTCTGTAAAAATTTCTCCGTGAAAATGTAGATGAAGTGAGCTGTCATTCCACTTGATGTTAGGAATTGACACTATTGACAGGTCATTTCAACAAAATTTTCACGCTGAGATTTTAACGGAATAGATCTGCTGATCTCCTGTTCTGATCCTATGTGTTAAGGAGAAAAGATAAATATGCATTTTCAATCATTTTATTAAGTAAATGGAAAATTTAACAACAACTACAAAAAAAAAAACATTATTATCAATTATGTAAAACAATCATACACAAAATATTTAAATACCTAAATAAAAAAGACTTAACCATTTATTAAAAAAAAAAACTAAATAAATAATTAGTAATAAAAAAATCGAATTCAGAAGTTATCTTTATCGTTTTATCCAATTTATGTCCACTTTAACTTTTTTTTTCTGGTATATTGGCTGGACACTGTCAAACTCAAGTCAGTTATAATATTTGTGCTTATTCCTGTCAACAGGATTCGAATAAAAAGTCGCGTACAGCAGCATTCCATCAAATTTCCAATCATTTTATTAAATGATAGGTAACAAATACAAACTAAAAAAAAGCATCATTATCAAATAAACAATAATACACAAAATATTTAAATACCTAAATAAATTTAAAAAAACTTAAACATTCATTAGAAAAAAACTAAATAACTAAGTATGGTGCGCGCCCCGAAAGAAGCCCGGCGGAAAAATGTAGTTTTTTTTTTTTTAATGCAATGAAATATTAACGCAGCGTCAAATGGACTTCAATTTTGGCGCGGACACTAATAATAAAATCAAATTCAGAAGTTTTCCTTATCAGTTTTATCCAATTTATGTCTCTGCTTGCAGTCCAGTTTAACTTTTTTCTTTTCTCCAATAATGTTCCTCTTTATGTGGTATATTGGCTGGACACTGTCAAACTCGAGCTCATTATAATATTTGTGCTTATTCCTGTCAGCAGGATTCGGATAATAAGCCGCATAAAACAGTCCATCAACTTCATAAAGTTTAACATCAATTGTATGCTGAAATAACACACCACTTAACAACATACGTTCTATAACAACACAGGAATCATGTGTAATTTTATTCCCCCAAATATTCAAAAACCGTAAAAAGAACGGTTTCTTAATCGAATTCAAAATGTCGATCACACCAATATCTGTCAAATTGTTGCGACTAATGTCAAGGGCGCGGATTTTTGAGAATGGCAACCCGAAACTTAGCGCTCTGGCTCCGGTGTCGTTTATTCCATTGCCTGCTACGTTCAGGAGAAGTAATTGAGGTCCTTCTGCTAGATATCTGGCTAATAACTCGATTCCGTAGTCCCCAATTCTATTAAAAGCCAAGTCCAAGAATAAAAGAGTTGTGTTCCTCCTCAATCCTCTCGCAAAATATTCCATATCATGGCTTATAAATTGATTCTTTTGTAAATGTAACTCGATAATGCTAGAGTTTCTTTCCAATAAGTACTCGATATGGTACGCAAACCATTTCGATTCGTACGGGTATCGATTAAACATCGGTATGGCCCGACTGAAATCGAATACTCGCACTGATGTATTCGCTCCATGATCGATTCTTAAAGCTGTAATAATCTGAGCAATGCTCGGTAAAGTTTGATTTGTTTCTGCAATATCGAGAAATTCAACAGAAGTATTGTTGATCAAGAATTTTGCGAAAAGTTCTCCGCCTTTTGTCCCGAATCGATTTCCATTCAGCCTTAGATATCTCAGTTTCAACAACTTTGCATATTTCGCGAGTTGCTCAATCGATAGTCGAGTTAATCGATTATTCATGACATTTAAATTGATGATACTAGATCGACCTTTAACTAAGAGCTTTTTTAAGAGTTTAAAAAACCCTTTATCAGTTATGTTATTGTAACTGAGGTCGAGCTTAACGATGCGTCTTGGGGATTGCCTGACATATCGACAAATTGCTCGAATGTCAGTGTCTTCAATTCGACGACTGTACCTCATTTCGATGTCCTTCCCTCGGAGAACGAGGTACCCAGTCCCATCAGAGTTCCTCTCCGTGAACAAGTTCAGTCTTATTTCATTTATATCTGGTTTTCGTAGTTTCTTCGGTACTTCAGTTATTTCTTCTAGAACGGCGACCGTGTTGCAAATGCATTTGTTCTCCTTCTTATTAACCATTTTGCATGTAAATAATTCAAATTAAACTTTACTAAAAAATTACGAAATATTTTGGCTGTCGAAAACTATGATGTGACCGATGTGACGTTTTCGTTGTTTTTTTTTACAAACTCAGGAACCAAAGAGTTTATACTTTCTAGTGAGGTCGCCATAGAGGAAAGTAATTTATAGTGTGTCCGGACATGGACTAGCGATATTCTAAATACTTAAATATAAAACTATTTTAAAGTACAGACGCCAGCACATCAAGCTACCCGAAACTGTCAAATTTTCCCAATCAACTTTGAACCTTAAACTTCAGCGATAAAGTTGAAAATCTATTAAATAGATTTGACAGATTGTAGTAGCTTGATGTGCTGGCGTCTGTACAATTACACTCTAAAGCTTCGGTCCAACACTTCCTCATTTTTGTGGTAATTAACAACAATTATTGGTTGAATTGCATAATTTTTAGATTTTTTTTTTCGACTTTCACATTTTTTTTCAACAGTTTTGGAATAGTGAATACATTGTTTTGTAATGCAGACGGTAGACAATATTATTGCCTTTCGAATAAGCCTATTTTTATCTCAGTATATCTAAAACTTTGACAGATATGATTTTTTTTGTACTCGCATAGAGAATATTTCAACAAAAAAAACAAAATGGCTGCTAAATAGCGGGGAAGTGTATTGGACCCAAACTTAGAGTGTTATTATACTTTTAAATAGTTTATATTTAAGTATTTAGAATATCGCTAGTCCATGTCCGGACACATTGTATATAACAGTAGAGGGGTTAGGGTAGGGCGCGGTTGGGCGACCGCCCAGGGCGCCAGACATGAAGGGGCTCCCAACTCGAACTCTTTTTTTACCCGACTGCGGGACAGCAAAGACAGGGAGGGTTATGTTTTTCTCTAACTTTTCTGTACAAGTCGAAAAAGTTTGGGTTCTATTTTTATATGAATGGGCCAAAGAAAAGTCTCAGCGAGGTGCTAAAAATGTTGAGCTCGCTCTTGCACCCTGCGTTCTCTGAAGTCTGAATTCTCAAACTTTTCTGCATAAAAGAAATCCAAAGTTTTCCGTGGCGGGGTGCTAAAATTTTTGAGCTCGCTTTAGCATCCTGCATTTTCCTATTCCTCAAACTAGAACAAAAGCTAAAATTCCTCCCTCTACTCTCCAAGAGTAGTGAGGGACGCCACAGAAATCTCGCCCGGGACGTATTGCTAAAACCGGCACTGGTCGCAAACATGGTGAGATTCGTGCCTACTTACAATTATTTTGGGGTCGATTTCAATCTAACCGGATGCAGCTGAGTTGTACATGGAGGAACAGTCTATCTGACGTCCACAATTCAGTTACTGGGTTACACGATACCCCCTGGCAATACTGTTTGTCAGAGTTTTGGTCCTGAGTACCCGTAACGACTTATAAAATCGAACTTACCTCTCATAATAATGTGGTACTTACTCAATACTGAGCGCGGATTCTAAAGTTTGTAAAAAAAAAACAGTGGCACTCTGGGAGTGCCGACAGAAGTGAAAACTTGAAAAAATCAGCACCGCTGTGATCAACGCGTTGATGTCTTTTTAATAGTCAAAAGCTGGTGTCGTTACAGTGTCGCGAAATCAATGGTTTAGTCCCATCTCAGAAATGCCCAACGCGCCCAAAGAAGTTTTCACTTCAATAAAAATTAAAACATAATAGATATTTTTTATAATTTATAGTTTCTTGCCCGTTCTTCTCCATAGAGATCTACGTTTTGGAATGGGCAACTAGCTTCAACTTTCTGGCTAACTGACTGACTCTTTGACAATTCAAAAGTGTCTGTAAATGGTTTAATTTAAATAAATGCTTTGAGTTTGAGAGTTTGAGTTTACACATAACATAACATCACGCCTTGTTTCCCCGAAGGGTTGAGCAGAGGTGTCCCTGTAGCAGGTACACCCACATTTCGCCAGTTATGTTTAAGTCCCATGTAATAGGGGGCGAGCCTATTGCCATCAACCGGGCACAAATCCAGACTCCGAGCTGCTACTGAGAAATTTCAGATAGAAACACCCAATAACACTTTGCCCGACCCGGGAATCGAACCCAGGACCTCATGCTCAGCAGTAGCGCTTGCGACCACTAGACCAACGAGGCAGAGTTGAGTTGGTTTGAGTTTATAGGCATAATATCAAGTTCACTTTCAGATTTGTTACGGAAGAACTCAGACGCTTTCTGTAACGACTTATAAATTCAAACTTACTTACCTATCATAATAATGCGGTACTTACTCAATACCACAGATAATATAAATACTAAGTATTCAATACTGAGCGCGGAGTCTAAAGTTTGTTAAATTTTTCCTTCAGGTTTTTCCAATAGGAATTGTGCAGTAACTAAAGAAAGACTATTTGAATCCCCCCTTCCCCTGGTCCCCCTATTACCTACAAACCTACAAGGGGCTTTTTTATGGTGAAATGTAAATGAATGGTTCTTCTAACTTAACAAACAGCTGTGCTGCTGGGGAGTTTGTTGCGCCACTTCTTCTTCCCAGCTAAAGCACTAGGAAGTGATTGCTGATTCTCAGCCTAGTTTGAATTAATGACTTTTGATTTCATACACCGCTGCCTAACCCATAAACTAGCTAACGTTCGTTTCTCATTTTACAGGATTCCATTGTGCAAAGCACTGAACATCAGAGTGACTGCAACAGTCTTCACGGCAGGAGCATCTCAAGCAGTTGCCAAAAAAGCAGGCTTTGTTGATTTGTACGAAGTAACTTACGAAGAATTAGCCAAAAAAGGTTTTATATTTCCCGGGGTTGAAAAAGATACGAAGTCCTCAAAATTAATGGCATTGGCCATTGAATAATAAAATAAAAATGTATTGGGTTGCCATTTTTGTCTGAAGTTACCCGACTGTAAGGGAGATTATGAATGCAAATACCTTGTTAGTTTATTGACTCGAAATTGTATGATCTCATTTTAATTTTAGTGAGTAAATTAATACGCTTTTACCAAAGAAATGTACCTGTTTATTTAATTCAATATTATTATATACTAGTTTATAAGTGTGTTTATAAAAATATTACGATTATTGTATATATTTAAAAATAAACACATAACGTTGATGATGGCTTGTGCCCGCTAATACCTAGAAAATTGTTTATCTTGTCAAAAATATAATCCTGCAAAATTCATTTGTAGTTTCCTTTCACATTAAGATATAGAATTAAAATTAAGGGACCTCGGGCCAAAACAAAAAGCGAACCAACCTAGTACCTATATTAAAAGTTAGCTCTTCTCATAGTCATTAAGCTGAGCAAGCCGATTGAGTTTCGCAAAGCCAGCTCCCTTACTATGTTATCATTGTCAGGATGATAAAAAAAAACAGTCATTTTAAAATTTTATGACAACGTGAAAACTGATGAGATATTGTCTCATCAGTTTTCACGTTGTCATCAAATTTTAAAATGACTGTTTTTTTTTATACGACGCTTTGGGTATTGATAGTCAAAGGGCGAAATAAATAAATATGTCGTTAAGTATTTTTGCCTTTCCAGTGACGATGTGATCCAAGTGGTAGCTAAAACAAATAGCACCATCTGTAGTTGGAATACTTATCATTTGTTGAGAGTCCTCTAGTGAACCATTTGGTAAACTACGTTTCTTAAAAATCTCGATAGATGGCGCATTCTGTTTTACATTTAAAAAAGAGTCGAATGAAAATGCGTTATTATGTACTCTAGGGCCAGGAGTTTTTATTTTGTACGACATAATGACGTATAATTATTATATTTATGACTGCGATTTTAAAATAATCTCTAAATATTAAAAATGGGAGTTTTCAGAAACCTACTGGCAATCATTACGAAAAATGGCGACGCGTCCAAGTGCCAATATCTGTCAAACGGTTGTTGACTTTTCTGGGTGTACCTCTTTCGTTCGCGCATCAATTTTATAAATAAAAGCGAACAAAATTATCGTTTACAATTAAGGAAAAAGAACTATACTTAATTATGTAGCGATAAAAACCAATAAATCCTAATCACGCGAATTAACGCTGATAAGGTAAACTCGTGGGCCTATTTTCCTGCGAAAATAATAAATCGAACTCTGGCGAAAATTGTTTTCGTGATTATATCCTGTTTTGAAAACTCAAAACGTGCATTTTCTGTTCGTGTCGTTTCTTGTTGGCTGTTTCCCGTGATTTCAGTGCTTGTGAATGAAGTGTGAAAAAAAAAATACGTTAATTTTTTTCTAAAAGTAAATAAAGTTAATAATCAATAAAATAATTAATTGTTTAATTGTGTTAGTGCTAGTGTAAATAAAAATGTTAAACTATGTGTATTACCATGGATGCATCGCATAGAAAGTTTTGACCCCCTGCATAGAAGGTAAAAATACAATTTCTATTTTATTTTTTAAAAAGTGTAACCATTGACTCATTTCTGCCAATATGTTTGTTCTACTTTGCTTTTTTTTAGTCATTTTACTACGTTTGTTTAACTACTTGCCATGTTTACATAACACAGTGGTGTAGTGTATTTTTTGCATTGGTTATGCTAGTGTTTGATTACCTACTGTCTCAGTTGAAAGGCAACGATGCGGTCAGCGATGGGGTATACTTGCCAATTGTTACATAAAATAAATAGTTAAACTTAAATTATAACAATTAGAAAGCACAACATGATTTGTGGACAAAACTAGACAGAACAGTATCTACAAACGGACAGTACACAATTTATTAGAAAAATAATTGTTTAAACTGTTCAACTCAAAATTATTTAGTAAAATAGTTTATATTTAGTTAGGAAATGGAAACAAATAAAGATGGATAGATTGTGTAAGGAATGTTATGAAACAAGGGCAGTGAATGATAGGGTGACGGTTGACAGGGGAGGATGGAAGAGGTAAATGTGTTGTGCCAATCACAAGTGACATGGGTCAAGGGCAGGAAGGTGAGAATGATATGGGCCAATTATCATCAGCCTCTTTGCCCCACTATTTATTTGAGATTGCAAAAGTGCTTCTGCAGTCTGCTAACCATTTTTTCCCTTAGCTTTTACTGTCCTAATGCTGCTCTAAAGCCTACCCCAAATCTTCATCATCATCTTCCTCGCATTTTCCCAAATATTTGGTTTCCAGTCAAATTCAAACTCAATTTTTTTTTTCACATAAAACCTACAAGGGCTCTTATGAAACGTCAGAAGCTAGGTGCACAGTTCAAATTGATTGTTTCCTATGGAGAAGAGCTGGCAAGAAACTCCACGGTTACTCTTTTAAAAATAAATGGCTTTTACAATGTTTTCAAATTAGTGTTAATAGGTATGAGAGGACAGTTGAACTTGATGCAGGTGAATACCAGGATTCCTTCCTCAAGTCCTATTAAATTTAAACTGGTTCCGTAACAATACTATTATGCAATTATTTAAAGAATCACCAGGTCAAATACCTCGGTCATAGATAAAGAATTATTTCTGTATGATGTCATATACATCAAGACTCGAAAGTAATCAACATTAGGTACGGCTATTAGTGGCATACTTGTTTTAGTCATATTTATTAAATAAGTAGTATGATTAAATTTGTGACTTGTCTTGTTTGTAGGTATAACTGACTGGCGTGTTGGTCCGTTGAATGTCTGTTCTGGCAAAGTGTAATTGAATTTAATATTAAGAATTTTTGTGAAATGAGCCTACCACACGCTCAAGCTTCACCACAGTGTTGCCTGCGCAGGCCGGTTTGTACACGAAACCCCGTGTACAAATCGGCGAGTTTTACCAACCACACGCACTGTGTTCCGTGTACAAACCAGCCTGCGCAGGCAACACTGTGGTGAGGCTTGTGCGTGTGGTAGGCCCAAAACTGCCTGGTCTGAAAACATGACATTATGCCTGATTTATATTATAGCAGAAGACTCTTCTAGGTTCACTGTCTGCAAGTAGATATGATAGTTCAACTATCAAGATATTCCATAATACGTAGTTCATGGAACTGAGAACAGGTTAAGGGGGAAGCGTCAGGGTAGCCCGCGAAATTAAAATTTTCTTACGTTTTTTGCATTTTGCAGGTCAGTGGCGCCGATTCTCTTGTACAACGAACTAAGCTATCACTAAAATTCCTTACTTTTGACTATGAGAATCTCAAAGCTATTCTGCAAAATAAATTCTCTAAATTTAAAATTCATTTTGACACATCTAAATCGAATTTGACAATCGCGACTCCACACGTCACAACCTATCCACTTGAATCTTTTTAGAGCCGGAGGCGCGCAGGGGGGGCAGCTTCGACATGTTTTATATGAAATTTTTCACTTTTTGTATGGAAAATAAGAAAAATTATTACCTACATGTAGAATGTTAGGGGTTTAAGGCTTTTTATTGGGGGTCGAAATTTTCATTATTTTTGCGATTGGAAATCGTCGTTTGACAGGATTAAACTAAACTTTGGTGATTTTTAATCTAGTTTAGAGGCATTTGTGACAAGAGAATCGCCACCATTGTCAGGTTTTATGTTGATTAAAATATGATTCGCGGCCGTAACAAATATGGCTTTACTCAATTATAATCATTACAATCAGCAATACAACTCCATAAGTTACCAAAGGTAGCAAATGTGATCAACATAAAACCTGACACTGACCTGCAAAATGCAAAAAACGTAAGAAAATTTGAATTTCGCGGACTACCCTGACGCTTTCGCCTTAACTACAGAAATGTGTGTAATACCTTTTTAGCATACAGACAATAACATAATCAGTCTATAATGTTCCCACTGCTGGGACACAGGCTTCCTTTCTGTGAGAGGGATTGACAAAATATGAGTCCATCTTTGTATGTTTTTTTTTTACTTATGATGTATGTCAAATGTGAACTAAAGATATATTAAAAAAACTGGCCAAGTGCGAGTCGGACTCGCGCACGAAGGGTTCCAGTATACCAGTATCTATAAAAACGGCAAAAAAAATCATGTCTGTTGTATGGGAGCCCCTTTAAATATTTATTTTATTCTGTTTTTTAGTATTTGTTGTTATAGCGGCAACAGAAATACATCATCTGTGAAAATTTCAACTGTCTAACTACCACGGTTCATGAGATACAGCCTGGTGACAGACGGACAGCGAAGTCTTAGTAATAGGGTCCCGTTTTACCCTTTAGGTACGGAACCCTAAAAAATATGAATTCAAAGTGAAATCTAGGTAATTTCTTAGGAAGGTCCATATAAATTAGCAGTGAATGTTTCAGGCTCATCTGGTTTAGTTTCAAAAGCTCTCATTTCTAAAACTTTCGTTTTCCTTACTCTAATGAATTCACTCTAATTGAGTTTAGTAGAACAATGTAACTTGCGATTTTTCAGAAAACCAAAGAGTAAATATTCGACAGAGTCATAGCTTCATACAATCTACTACAAAGCGAAAAAATGCTTGAAGAGTGATGATAAATGTACGTCTGTCACACCCTGGACAGTCAGCCACATTACTGTCTGGTTAATATTTTAGCCAGAGTATGAGCTATTCTTATGGACAGTCTATGCCAAGTACGTCGATGGTACGTCTTGTCAAACTACTTGGGCCCACTAGATGGACACGGTAATCACGGCATTAGTGGCGTGTTTTATGTGCTCTAAAGTGCAAGTGTAGGTACACATTGGACACTCCAGTGACTGACAAATTGTCAGTCCTTATGTGTTAGCGCGCCTTCATCTTGTATACGTGCAATCCTTATCTCGACATCGGCATAAAACGGATTGGATTCGTGTGAAATGTTCATATTTTGGTGCATACATTTTATTTTTTTTGTTTTCGGGGGGAAACCTTCAAAGGACGCCCGGGCTTTGGGGATAAGACCGGGGAGTGTGGGATTTTTACCTCACTAAAACCACCCCGGTGGTCACCATCTGCACAAGGAAGGGGTACCGTTACCTCTCAAAAGATCAATCCGGAATCCCCTCTGTGCAGCGCCTGTTAGAGCACATCTCTGGGGAGACTGTAAAGGGGTCTCCCCGAAACCTAACTGTGCAAGGCAGCACGTGACCACTGTGCGCCGTCTACCCTGAGGTCACTCAGTGGCCGGACGGCGTCCCCACTCTAAGCGCCCGTTACCGAATGCCTGAGAAATTGAAATTTATAATTTCGTCCGCGTTTGTCAGACCAATTATGTCTCTGAAGTTTAGTCTCTGACGAAAATCTACTCTGTGCTATCACGTTATATTTACCGTAGTAATTAATTAACATTGTGAAACAACTGTTTTGAGTTGTAACGGTATTTAAAATTAGCAGTGACTGCTAATTTTTGGGAACTGTGTCTAATTTGCGAAGGTTTTGGATATTGACCTAGAATTTTTCGTGGTATTTGGGTGGGTATACGAGGTAGATAAAAGGCGTTTGTTCTTGGTGCGTAAGTCAAGTCACATGATCTACGCACTTTTTTACACGATAGTTTACATGTCAGTACCTACACTAACTACCTATGTCATCATATGTGTCATGTAATACTGTTTGCCACAAAAAGCTATACAACTTGACATATTTTTAATGAAAAACCCCAATATTCAAGATGCAGATATATGCCAGTGACCTTGAGTGGTTAACTTGCGTGTTCTGTACTGAACTCACGCAACACGTCGTACGTTCAGCCAGTAATAGGAGTCTCCCATCAAGGGTGAAGGGTGGGCGTTTTGAGGGACTGCCTTATGTAATTTTGACGTTCGAAAAGTGCTGATTCTCAGCCTAATTTGAATAAATGACTTTTGAATTTGAAGGAGCGCTGTCCCAAATCAGACGCATTATTAATTTATTATACATAAAACGAAAAGGTATTTTATTAAAACACGTATACTAAAAGATCAATAATTAAATTATATCTTTAAAATGGGGAAGGTTTCAGAAAAATACGCTTGATAGATTTTGCGTGATTCTCAGTTTTTTGTCCGCGTTAGACATAACTTTAAAAATTAATTTCACTACGTAATATTAATATAATCTAAAATATTCCTTTATTAAGTTATTAAGAAAATGCTCTAATTTAACATGTTTTTTCCAAATCATTAACACTACTCGTTTAGACGTGGTCTTCAGTATAAAATCATTAAAGTCGGTTAGCGTCGTCTTAACATTATTGCATTTAGAAGCGAGATTCGCAAACGCTCGTAGCAGTCACACTAGCTGGACCAACGATACAGTCACATCACATGGCAGAAAATCCCAAGATGAACTCTTTTACCAGAAACTGTGATAGCCTAGTGGTGTGACCGTCAGACTGCCAAGTTATAGGTCTCAAGTTCGAACCCAAGGCACGCGCCTCTGACTTTTCGGATTCATGTGCGTATTGTATAATTATCACTTGCTTAAAAAACGGTGAAGGAAAATATCGTGAGAAAACCGGCATGCCTGAGAGATATTTCTCGACGGCATTTGAAGCCAAGTCAGAGGCCCATGGGCGGCTTTAAAACTCTGACACCAGGTTAATCACCAACCACAGGAAAACAAGAAGACAAGAAACTGTACTAAAATAACCATAACATCACGCCTGTATACTTGGGAGGGTCAGGCAGAGGTGTACACATAGTACACCCACATTTCGCCAGTTATGTTTAAGTCCCATGTAATAGGGGGCGAGCCTATTGCCATCAACCGGGCACAAAACCAGACTCCGGGCTGCTACTAAGAAATTCCTGATAGAAAAACCCTCAAACACATTGGCCAATTTGGGAATTGAAGACCAGTACTGCGTAACTTATTTTCGTATACGATTTTGCCTAATTTGTTTCATTTTGACAGTTCAACAACATTCATTGCGTTATTTACGTTGTTGGGCAGATTTTTTTTCCAACTTATGAAGCAAGGGATTTGCAATCTGTTTCAAATCGAAACAAATTGTGATTGATCGTGTATTACGCAATTAGGGTACAGGACCTCATGCTCAGAACTTGCGATCACTTTTCACTGTAAAAAAGCAAGAAGTCTTTCTAAATCAAATCGTAAAATAATTGTTTGCAGAGTTGCAGTTTGTGTAGAACATTTTAATTAGCCATTGTACAATTGTACGACGATGTTTTGAATTGAATAGATCAACAATTAACATACATTATGTTCTGGTGAAGTCATCATAGTAAACTACTGATTTATTCAACTTTATGTCTACGGCTGTTATGGCGGATAAAATGGACTGTATTTATGGGTTCTTCCGTGCGTAGTAATGAAACTATAACGAAGATGGTAAAAAGTAAAATATATTATAGAAATCTTGTAACCCAAATTACAAACCTTTGACAGACAGCTAAATCAAAAGAAGATACTTATTTTTTAATAAATCAAATTAAATAAAAAACTAAACCTTTCCAAGGAGTTTGTCACAGCAGTGGTTTCCAAACTATGGGTCGCGACCCACGAGCGAAAATTGGGTGGCCCTTGAAAAATTTACTTTCAGTTGTGATTATTAAAACTAAATAACGAAATATTAAAACTAAATAACGAAATAAATTGGTCGTGTCAAACTCACAAACATTTTATTTAATGTTAAAGCTAAATCTTCTAGGAAACAAATACATCCTTCTTATCAAAATAGCACTCCTTGTATTTAAATAAGTATTAAAATTTTCGATTGTAACTTAATGTTTTATTCTTATTTGAAAAGTCCTTCATTCATATCGTTAACTATGCCCCTTTTTCACCATGACAGCCTCTTGGCTATCATGGTGAAAAAGGGGCATGGGGGTGAGTCCCGAATTTTGAAGTTTTTGTTATGTGGGTCGCGGTTCAGTCAACTTTGGGAACCACTAGTCTACGGCGTATACCACAGTATAGTAAAGTAACAGTATAATGTAAATTAAAATTTCAATTGAGGGTAGTTTTTTTTCCACGATTTTCATTTTATGTGGATGCCTAATTACTTCCAATCATTATGGAGTTTGTTTCATCGCGATAGATCATTTTGTTTAAATGTTACATAGTTTTGTTTAATATTTTTTCCGTCGACAAAATTAAGCATTTCGATATGTGCACACTATTAAGACACTGTATTTTCCGATGGGGTAAGCAGAGAAGTATAGTAGATACACCCACATATTTTCGCCTTTAACAAGACGATATCCACGTTTATTACAGTGTTATGACTAGGAAACTATTTTAAGCTGATGTCATGTCTAGATTGGTACCTAGGATAAGCAGAAATTATTATCCTTGAGCCTTGATAACGAAATTGTCTATGATATCATAGACAAGGAAGAGGGATATTATTCAGGAATTTGTCTTGGGTGATTCTACTGATTGTTTGAACAGAAATTCAAGGGCAGTCTACTTCGTTCGCTAGCACCTCTCGAACTAATGATAAATGAAATTTATGTCTTGTATGAGGGGCTTGTGGTTAAGTAATAAATAACAGCCGCACAGGTCGATCGATCAGGTTAAGCTAAGCTTGCCACGGTGGTCTGTGGATGCGTGACCATCTTTACATACCAAGACCCCTTCGTGCCTCGAAAAGCACGTTAAGCCGTTGGTCCCGGCTGCCATACGTGGATCTTTGACTTCGTTACGGGTCGTCAGAAGCCCGAAAGTCTGACAACCAGTCTTACCAAGGGGTATCGTATTACTCAGTTACTGGGTTGTGCAGGTCAGATAGGCAGTCTCTCTATTTAAAATACTGGTATTCAGCTGCATCCGGTTAGACTGGAAGCCGACCCCAACATAGTTGGGAAAAGGCTAGGCAGATTTATTTTATTCTTTTATTAATTAGCTGACCCGAGAGAGAGCTGAATGAAGAAGATGGCTAGCTACCACCATCTTATCTAAGTCTGTCGTCATAGCAACAATGTTAACAGCATTGTTGTGTTTCGGCAGTTAGAGGTAAGATAGCCAGTTCTAGGGGTGGGTCGTTACGTGATTTTTAACCGACTTCCAAAAAGGAGGAGGTTATATGTTCGACGCGTACGTTTGTTTTTTTTTTTTTTTTTATGTATGTCCACTAATTTCTCCGTCATTTGTGGACCGATTTTGATAATTCTTTTTTTGTTTGAAAGGGTAGGCTCCCAAATTGGTCCCATATAAATTTTATTAACTTTACTTGGGTAGTTTTTGAGTTAGCTTCAAAATACGTATTTTTTTCCCATGCACTTAGTATGTAGATGATATGATGCACGGTGTACCGAGCAGGTCAAAGTGACATTATTTAAGGCCTTCTGTCAATCTTTTTACACCTGCAGCCTGTGGACTAAGTACACGCAGCGTACATACAGTGCTCTGCGTGTGCAGTACAATAACGCGTTCAGGGTACTGTTCGGGCTGGCACGGCACTGCAGCGCTTCAGCAATGTTTGCGGTTAAAACCGTGGATAGTTTTCATGCCATCATGCGGAAGCGTAGTGCGTCTCTTATGAGGCGCATGCGGGCCAGTTCGAACAGCCTTCTGAGCGTGTTCGTGGGTCGCTGGGACTCGCCGATGTGGCAGCACTGGATGCGACTACGCACTGTGGGTGGACGCGTCCAGGGCTTGGTATAAACTGGCACTCCTGTGCGATGTCACTTTGTGGTTTTAATTTTTATTTTTAAATGTTTATTTCTTCATGTGGCTTTGTTTTTGTCTATACTAGCAATAGCTTTATAAGGTTTTTTTTTGTATTACTAACAGTATATGGACTACGTCTGAAATAAATGTTTTGAATTTGAATTTGAATTTGGACTACTAAGTGAAAAATAACTTTAATTTCGGAAGTCGGTGGCAAAAAACGAAAACACAAAACCCAAGACACCGACTTCCGAAATTAAAGTTATTTTTCACTTTGTAGTGTTTTTTTTTGGAAGTCGGTTGTTTTTTTTTGTAAAAAGTTTTTTGTGAAACGTAACGTAACTAGTGACTTCGAGGACGTCACCGGTTTTGAAAACTAGTGATTTTAGTAACTAGTTATTTTTCAAATTCTATTCTCATTGAAGTGTTACTGTTATTTGTGAAACGAAAATGTAAATGGTTACCTACGTAATACGTTACATAACACAAGCTTGTTTCGTTTCACTCTTTTCATTCGATCACTGCATTGTGATGGAACTAGTTACAAAAATCACGTGTCTGTGTGTGACTCGAAACTAGTTATTCCGTTACATGCCCCGTAGCCAGTTATTGTAACTAGTGACGTTAAATAACGCCCATACCTAGCCAGTTCCTCTGTGGTTGAGGATTCCGAGTGAAGCTCGCTTCCACCTTCGCCTGATCATCACTTACCATCAGGTGAGATGCAGGCTTCGCAGAGGATAAAAAAAAATGTGCTAAAAGATTCAAAGTACTTATTTTAAAACTAGGTTATAGTTTTAATGTAAAATCTTTGCTGTGATTTCGACTGCAATTTCACAAATAAATTGATAAATTATACTTTTAGGAGACCGTAATTAAAATGAACGTGTGAATGAGGAGAATCTAAAAAAGATTTATCGCCAATCTTCCTCCGGGGAAATACAATGTCTAAATCGGGATATACAGATGTAGAACGATTATAAGGAAAGCAGTATTCTCGGCAATATGAAGTGTAAATATCTGAATAAGTGGTTTAATTATAACGTGCCAGCCTTCTCAGCAAAAGTGAACAGGCATCTTCTGGGCACTCTCTTTCCATCATAGACCTCATCCATCGCTTTCCATCAGGCGAGATCGGGGCCACAAGCAGGCCCATTCTGTAATAAACAAGTACAATTTTAACAGTTCTTTCCTACTCCATCACCATACCCTGTTCACCATCTATCTATAACCTATTCATTGAGACCATTCCAATGAGCACAAACACGATACCTGTGATGTAAGTTGGTAAGGGAGTTGGGTATCTTGCAAATTCCAGGTGATGCTGTAGCATCAGTTCAAGGTTACTATGTTCTTCTAATATCATTGAAGTAACAGGATACCAAATTTCAAATCGATCAGACCTGTGGAAGATACTCACATCCATTCATTAACTAGAAAAGAGCTGATCTTCAAACGCTTGAACCGATTTTGATAAATCATGTCTAAGAACCATCGCTAGAAATCATGCTTTCAAATAAAAAAACCGCATTCAAATCGGTTCACCCGTTTAAGAGCTACGGTGCTACCGACAGATACACACATAGCGGTCAAACTTATAACACAGATATTTTTGCGTCGGGGGTTAAAAAAAAACCACCGAAGAGAAAATGGAGGTGTGCATATTGCTATCAACTGGGCAGAAATCATGGGCAAACTACTGAGAAACTCCAAAAAAAAAAAACATTACACTATCGAATTCCTCCACTCATTTTATTTACTCTGGGCAGTCAGCTCCTTGCTTTCAGGCTAATATTTTGACCGCCGCATGACCTGTTCTCATATCGTTCGCCCCTACTAGTCCCCCAGAAGCAGAAGCAGTTGAAATGACTCAAAGCTTTTATCCTCTTGAGTCTTTCTGAGTTTATCTTGGACATTACTAACAACGGTGAAGGAAAACATCGTGAGGAAACCTACATGCCTGAGAGGTGACGGCATTTGAAGCCAAGTCAACGGCCCATGGACGGCTTTAAAACTCTGACACCAGGTTAGTCACTAACCACACGAAAAATAAAGAAAGTGGACTTTGAAGGTTCGGTATGAAAACCGTTTATTCCATTACCAATAGTACTTGCACAATGCACATACTAGTTAGCGTTAATAGAATCATTGTGAAGGACGAGCGTGTGTGTGGAATTCTAATTATTTCTCGCACGCACCTATGACTTGTGTATCGCGGTATGCTGTCTAATAGAACAATGATTGCGTTGGAAACTAATGAATGAGTTAATGACTTTATTGTACTCATCTTGCAAACTGATGTTGAATATCAGGTCTGTATTTCTCGGCATGTGAGGCTATCACCTCCTTCCGCGAAGCAATAATGCTCGCGAAGGAGGAGGCGGAACGCATGAGAGAGGCAAATTTCGCGCCCTCACGCCCCTAGCCGCCGCAGGCCAATTCCTGGGTAGCTAGCCGTTCAATAAGGACCAGGCCCGGGTCGACGGCGCGTTGTGTTCCACGCGCGCCTCAAAGAGATATCAGCACAACTGACGGGGTCCGCTAGGGCCGATGCCTGCCGGGGTCGCGGGAAAGTCTGTAAGGGATACCGTGGTTCCTGGCAACATACAGGCAACTGAAGGAACACGGGTGGGTTTAAGTTCCAGCCCGTCCCATCCTTGATGTCCTCCCTCCGGTTGACGCCCTAAGCCGAGGTTCGTACCCCACAGGGGGTGCCCTTAGCGAGCGTTCACCTAGTTTTAATTAGCATAGTTGAATAACCCCTGGCTGGAGGTTTTAAGTATAGTAGCTTAAGGCACCCACAGGACAGCCCGGTTAAGTAGTCATGATTTCAGAGGTCAACTACGAGATGCCCTACCTAAAAAAAAAAGGTGGGTTTAAGTCTAAGAGTCTGGACACGCCCTCCCGCTCCGCCCAGAGCGGGAGAAGTTATTTGATCATTTCCCACCAAAAAAAAGTCTGTATTTCTCGTAGAGGCAGGCACAGTGTACCCACATTTCATCATCTTGCCTAGTCTGTTCCCAAATATGTTAGGGTCGGTTTCCAGTCTACGAACACGATACCCCTTGGTAAGATTGGTTGCCTGAATTCGGGCTTCTGAATACCCGTAACGACTGTCAAAGATCTAGGAATGATAGCCGGGACCAACGGCTTAACGTGCTTTCCGAGGCATGGAGTCTCGGTAAGATGGTCACCCATCCACGGACCAACCCCGACAAGTGTAGCTTAACCTGATGGATAAAACTGTGTAGCTGTTATTACTTAATATAATAAGCACAATCAACCTATAATGTTCCCACTGCTGGGACACAGGCCTACTCTCTGTGAGAGGGAGCGGGCCGTAATCCACCACAGGGGTCCGGTGAAGGTTGGACAGTTATGTCCGTGGAGTTTCTTGCCCGTTCTTCTCTATAGGAACCTACTACGCTTTGGAATGGGCAACTAGCTTCATCTTTCTGACTGACCCCTTGACAATTCAAAAGTGCCTGTAATTGGTTTATTTGCAGTAAATGCTTTGTATTTGAATTTGGCACAAATCTAGACTCCGAGCTGCTAATTTTGACGAAACCCTTTCTTTACCAGGAAGTCGTCAACATAAAACAATAAACTCAACTACATCAAACTACCCACGCTAAATTTCTTTAATCTATTCGTTGATACGTATTAATTGACCTCAATTGGGTCACAGATAAGCCCTTTGTGCTCTAGCTAGCTGAGAACTTCGGGACGGGAGATATTTTTAGTGTACTTACGTCATTAATTGTTGTTTCAATTAAATGTATGGGCCTCCGGAATAGGATAGTACAAATTACGAGAGAGATACTAGAAGATTACTCTCTCGTTTTCTCTTTTTTTTTTGTGTGGTTGGTAATTAACCTGTACCTTAACTGCGTAATGTACAATCAATCACAATTTATTTCGATTTGAAACAGTTTGCTAATCCATTGCTTCATAAGTTGGAAAAAGATCTGCTCAACTACGTAATGAATGTTGTTGAACTGTCAAAATGGAACAAATTTGTCATAATCGTTTACGAAAATAAGTTACGCAAATAGGGTATTAATAACAACAGCACGAATCGATGATTTTTTTATGGAAATGTAAACTGTACTAGCAAAGCGGTCTCAAAATCTTATTTTTTAACCGACTTCCAAAAGAAGGAGGTTCTCAATTCGTCTGCATGTTTTTTTTTTTTTTGTATGTTTTTTACGCGATTACTCCGCCAATTATGAATAGATTTAGATGATTCTTTTTTTGTTTGGTAGATCATACTTCAGAGGTGGTCCCATATAAATTTTATAAACTTTGCTTGGGTAGTTTTTGAGTTAGCTTCAATTATACGTATTTTTTCCCCACTTAGTATGTAGATGATATGATAACTTCCTGTCACTGTTATTTGCGTAGCAGGTAGTGGTATTCGAATTTGTGTGGGGTAGGTACCACAACTAAAAAGTGAAAAATAAAAACTTTTTACAAAAAAAAAAAACAACCGACTTCCAAAAAAACACTACAAAGTCAAAAATAACTTAATTTCGGAAGTCGGTGGCAAAAAACGAAAATTCAAAACCAAAGACACCGACTTCCGAAATTAAGTTATTTCTTTCGCTCAAAGTCAAAGTCAAATCATTTATTTCAAATAGGCCCATGTATGGCACTTTTGAACGTCAAAATTTACAAAATAATAAAATTAATTCTAGTCGCCCCTTCCAAAAGGTAGTTTTCGTATGGAGAAGAATGGACAAGAAATTCTACCGTTACTCTTTTAAAATGTTTTACAATTGTTTGTATAGTACATTAGTTAAATAATTATATGTGAAGACGATGCACCTAGAATAAAATGAATATACCACAATAGGTAAAAATAATTTTAAAAAAAACTTTTTGCAAAAAAAAACAACCGACCTCCAAAAAAAAAACACTACAAAGTGAAAGATAACTTTAATTTCGGAAGTCGGTGTCTTGGGTTTTGTGTTTTCGTTTTTTGCCACCGACTTCCGAAATTAAAGTTATCTTTCACTTTGTAGTGTTTTTTTTTTGGAGGTCGGTTGTTTTTTTTTGCAAAAAGTTTTTATTTTTCACTTTTTAGTTGTGATACCTACCCCACACACATTCAAATACCACTACCTGCTACCAGTGACAGGAACTTATCATATCATCTACATACTAAGTGCGAAAAAACTAAGTATTTTGTAGCTAACTCAAAAACTACCCAAGCAAAGTTAATAAAATTTATATGGGACCAATTTGGGAGCATACCCTTTCAAACAAAAAAATAATTTTCAAAATTGGTCCACAAATGACGGAGAAATCGGTGGACATACATAAAAAAAAAAAACAAATGACAATTTCTAAACTCTCTAATACTGACATTCTGAAACCAACAACACTTACACTTACCACTAACACTAACACTAACACTTACTTAATAATAACACTTTCGAAATTTTACACACATGTGATAAAGGTTTCAGAATGTCAGTATTAGAGAGTTTAGAAATTGTCAAAAATAATACCGGAAACATTACACTGTTGAACGAATTAAATACGAGTATGCCTAGGTCACCTTTGCTGCGATTGTTCGCCCCCTTATCGCACTAATAACGGTCGCACTGATAACGGCGACACTATATAAGTGGGTTTCACGGGCGATAAGGCTCAGTCTGCACTCAGCGCTTGGTGTGGCAACACGCCGTGTTCGAGTTCGCAACAAGTCCATCGTCATCCTGAGGATGCCTCGTTGAGAGGTGAAACACGTGTCGATTTCTTTCAGGAGTTTTTTATGGCTCTTTAGAAATAGCTAAGCGGAACAAGTTACTAAATATATCCACGTCTATTGTATTTTATGAAGCTAGTTGCCCATTCCAAAGCGTAGTAGGTACCTATGGAGAAGAACGGGCAAGAAACTCCACGGACACTCTTTTAAATAAAAAATTGGTACAAAATATTAGTTACTTAATTCATGTTGAAATTATACATGTGAGAACAATGTAGAAAGACGAGCACGTTAGAAGCGTCCGTAATAAAAAGATAAAACAAAGAACAATTCAAAAAATTTAAATAAATTAAAAATAAGCCCTGGCAGCTAAGAGATGACCAGTCCCAACTGACGGCGCCCGTTCACGAACATGACGCATGGATTAGCACCATTCAGCTCAACTATTTTAAAGGGAGCAAAATGATCCAACACACGCGCCACCATCAGCGAAACATTTGAGTGAGCAAACCGATCACGACTCGAGATTCTGCAGCGGCTTTTCTGGACCAAAACTTGATCAGGTTTTCAGAAGCTTACTTAAATTTGAACAAAGCATAAACATTGATGTTTGACGCCCTAGTCTCTACTCTTCCCAACATTGTATAACCGCCTTACAACGCATTACATTCCCAATTGCCACTTATCCTGCCAAGACAATGGACTGACACTTTCAGGATGCAACTGACACGAAAGGAAGTCATCACAAAGTGAGTACTAATTGTAAATGTAACAGTTTGTCAGCATTATGCTCACGTAATGTCTGTGAGTTGATGTGTGAGTTTGTTGTTGACACGGAGGAGGGAGGACATGGAGTGTTTACGTGAGTGTAAGCTTGCGGCGACAGTTCTGTAAGTTAGGAAAGTTCGAAAAATGCCTCATACCGGTGTTTTGTATTGCTATACAATATTCTTCTTGTAAAAACGCCCAGTTATCATGATAAATACAGTGTACTCAACCTCCTATATTCAAGTATTTATTTCTTTGCATCTATAAAGGATGAGTGTACCCAAAGATCGTTTCAGTCTTGTCCCCATTTTGGCACTTAACGATATCTTATGTGTATCCGGGGACTTATATCTGATACAACTTTAACCCAGTCCTGATCCTTTACTGGCACTCCATATTTCATTTTGTGACAAAATCATGATCCGATAAAAGATCTATTTCTGTATGCTCCAAATTTATCGCGACAGTGTCCCATTGCGGTCATGTCCTTCATATCTAGAAAGATAGATCGAAAGTTAGTTTCTTGGGAGAGCGATGGCCGCTACATTATGACCACAGTGACGGTAGCCATGAAAATTATAGCACCGGGGTCAACTTACTTTCATAAATTACGTTTCAGTGACGTCATTCGCTGTTAAATTGCGGACACTATGTGGTTTCCACCGCTGTTCTAGGAAACCGTAGCTTTAGCTCTCCATTTGCTCACTACTCCATGGCCTATGTTCCTACATGTCTGTATGTATGTGTGCGTGCTATTGTGAAGCTTCGATGGAACCCTGATGACGTGCGCTGTACAGTAATGTGATACGATACTAACGATGTTTGACAGCACAAATGCGAATGGGATACGTAGAATATGACGACTTGAAATTCTTTCCTTGACAACATGACAAGTGCATCAGGTTTTGCCGGTACAGTGATTTGTGACGTACCTATTCTGAAAACGATTGACTGTTACGTGGTGGTAAATAAATTCAAAGCTCTAATTTATAGGGGAGAACAGGGTTTTGGTGGTACAAGTTAAGTAATAACTCAAAAGAACAGCCAGTTATGCGGGTTGCAGACCAAGAACTAAGCTAAATTAGCTTAGTTTAGCGTAGCTCGCATAGCTGAAGTAATTTCTCATACTTGAGTCATAGTCTCCTGTTTTATCCATGTAGACTTTATTCTCTTTTCATCAAAACGTTACGTCAGTTTTGAATTTTCATTTTACAGAGCTGCCCAAACAACATTTTTGAAGTGAAGCCTTCTTTAGGTGCGGTGGGCATTTTCGGGATGGGACTAAACTATTGATTTCGCGACACTGTGACGACACCAGGTTTTGACCATTAAAAAGACATCAACACGTTGATTTCCGCGGTGCCGATTTCTTTTTCAAGTTTTCACTTTTGTCGGCACTCCCGGAGTGCCAGTTTTTGATATGAAAAAAAAAAATATGTTCAAGATGTAAATGGAACCTGTAGCCTAATTGCGTAAACGATTATGACTAATTTGTTTCACTTTGACAGTTCAACAACATTCATTGCGTTATTTACGTTGATGAGCAGATTTTTTTTTCCAATTTATGAAGCAATGGATTAGCAATCTGTTTCAAATCGAAACAAATTGTGATTGATCGTGTATTACACAGTTAGGGTACTGGTAAGCGCAAAAGCAAGAGGGTCGATAGAGTCGTCATTAAATAAACGACATCAAAAGTATTTCACAAACTGTATTTTTTAAGGGTGCTCAACTCAAACTCACAGCATTTATTTCAATTAAACCATTTACAGGCACTTTTGAATTGTCAAGGAATCGGTCAGTCAGAAATAGGTATGAAGCTAGTTGCCCATTCCAAAGAAGAACGGGCAAGAAACTCCACGGACACTCTTTTAAATAAAAAATTGTTACAAAATATTGGTTACATTATTCATGTTGAAATTATACATGTGAGAACAATGTAGAAAGACGTGCACGTTAGAAGCGTCCGTAATAAAAAGATAAAACAAAGAACAATTCAAAACATTTAAAATAAGCCCTGGCAGCTAAGAGATGACCAGTCCCTACTGACTACGCCCGTTCACGAACATGACGCATGGATTAGTACCATTCAGCTCAACCATTTTGAAGGGAGATAAATGATCCAACACACGCGCCACCATCAGCGAAACATTTGAGTGAGCATGACATACAGCCGCCAGGGCACATTCAAGTCAATGCAAGACATATTACCCGGTAAATGGTAACTCTTTAGTACATAGTACTCACACCTGTGCTATGCAATTATATAATACAAAGGAGATTGAGTTTATACAATGCAAAGATGGTCTTACAATCTTCAGCAGCTCCAACAGTATTTGCAAATGTTAATCAATTAGTTGTGGAGCAGAACCAGCATGCTCTGTTTTGTATCTCGGTTATACACCTGGCTTCTGATAGTAGTGGACTCCTCAATATAGCCCGCGAAATTCAGAATGTCTTATGTTTTTTGCGTAAGAAATTTTGAATTTCAAAGGCATCACCAACGCGGACAGCACCGCGGTCGTCATATTGCCGGCTGGAACAAGTATGTTCGTGACGCTCACAGGGAGGCTAGGCAGAAGTTTTTAAACTGGGTGTGTTATGGTCGACCTAACAGGGGTAACATTTATAATGAAATGTATGAATCTAGAAAAGAATTCAAAAGCAAACTACATTATTGTCAGAATAACCAAGAATTAATAAAAATGAATATTTTAGCTACAAAACATAAGAATAAAGATTTTAAAGGATTTTGGAAACAAACAAAAAAGTTAAACTTAAAACCTAGCGTCCCGGTGAGTGTCAGTGGTATCAGCGAACCAAAAGACATTGCTAATGTGTTTAGATGTCACTTTCAAGTGGAGTCTCCGCTGAAGGGTGAGCAGACCAGGGATGTGGGGGTCGTCGTGTCAGCGGTGCCCGAGCGTGTCACAGCAAAACAAGTTGCTCTAAGATAATTAATTGATTCAGGCGTGACCTTGCGGAAATCCATTATAAAATACAATAGACGTGGATATATTTAGTAACTTGTTCACCAAGCGCTGAGTGCAGTCTGCATTCAGCGCTTGGTGTGGCAACACGCCGAGTTCGAGTTCGCAACAAGTCCATCGTCATCCTGAGGATGCCTCGTTGAGAGGTGAAACACGTGTCGATTTCTTTCAGGAGTTTTTTATGGCTCTTTAGAAATAGCTAAGCGGAACAAGTTACTAAATATATCCACGTCTATTGTATTTTTTAAGTTGCTCTAATAATAAAGGGCATGACTCGAGGGAAGTCGCCCGGACACGACGATCTTAGCATCGAACATTTTCAGCATGCGGGGCCACACCTCCCGAGGCTCCTGGGACTGTTATTTACGCTCTGTATTAGGCATTCCTACCTGCCAGAAGAACTGATGAAGACGGTGGTAGTGCCTATAACTAAAAACAAGACTGGAGATTATTCCGACAAGTGCAACTACCGCCCGATATCATTAGCTACAACCACAGCTAAAGTGCTTGATGGCCTGCTTGAGAGACAGCTTAAAGAACACCTTAATTTAAACGATGCACAGTTCGGTTTTAGACCGGGACTCTCGACAGAATGTGCGATTATGTCTCTCAAGCAGACTGTCAGGTATTACACAGATAGGAGCACGCCTGTGTATGCAGCCTTTCTTGACTTTTCCAGGGCATTTGACCTGGTTAGGTATGATATTCTCTGGCGTAAATTGAAAGTTACAGGTGTGCCGGGTGAGTTAATTAATATTTTTAAATATTGGTATGACCGCCAAACTAACCAGGTCAAATGGCTTGGCGCACTTTCTGATGAGTACAGGTTGGAGTGTGGAGTGAGACAGGGGGGGTTAACATCTCCTTCACTCTTCAACTTGTACGTGAACGGGCTGATTGATGAGCTGAGTGACACTGGAGTAGGATGCTCAATCGATGGTCACTGTATCAACAGTATTAGTTATGCGGATGATATGGTGTTGCTCAGCCCATCAATAGCTGCGCTCAGAAAGCTGATGGGCGTGTGTGAGGAGTATGCGAGAGTACACGGTCTCCTGTACAATGTACAGAAAAGTGAACTCTTGGTTTTTCAAGCCAGGGGTCGTAAACTGGGGGAAGTGGCACCTGTGCTGCTTAACGCTGTCGCTCTTCAAAGAGTGAGAGAGTTTAAATACCTCGGCCATGTGGTCACCGAGGATTTGAAAGACGATGGAGACTTAGAAAGGGAGAGGAGAGCGATGGCGGTCCGCTGTAACATGTTGGCACGCAGATTTGCGAGGTGTAGTTTAGGAGTAAAGATTACTTTATTTAAAGCATTCTGCCAAACTCTCTACACCTGCAATCTGTGGGTCAACTACACGCAGCGGGCCATCAACGCTCTCCGAATACAATATAATAACGCGTTCAGAGTGCTGGTGGGGCTCCCGCGCTACTGTAGTGCGTCTGCGATGTTTGCGCACGCGCACACAGACGGCTTTCACACTGTGCTGCGGCGCCGCATCGCTTCGCTGATGTTCCGCACGCGTGGAAGCGCCAACACCATTCTGAACGTGCTCAGTCACAAGCTGGACAGCCCCCTTCTGGGGCACTGGGTTCAAGCACAAGTGCGTGTGCCCGGGGCCCCAGTGGGCGGCAAGTACCTGAATTAAATTTTAATTAACTAATATAGTATTATAATATATTTAACTAATAATAGTTTGTAAGTCGTTTCTACTAACAACATTATGGGCCAAATGTGTCTGAAATAAAAAGATTTTATTTTATTTTATTTTATTTATTTTAAAGTGGAATTTCTCAATTCCGGAAGCGAGTGTTTACCTATGTATACAGAGTGACTGGCAATTAGTGACCGATACTTAAACACGTGATTTTACTCATTATTATGAACAACTTTTACTACGGGACTACCCCTGAAAACGCGAAAAAAAAACAGCTGTTCCCTACATTTTGACGAGTTATGCGATCATAAATGTAGGGCTGGTTTATTTTCGCGATAAATTAAAAAAAAAGTACACACACAAAGCTTTTCACTCCTCTTGCTCAAAAAGTCCGTCATTGTAGCGTACCAGAGCGGGGAAAAAATAGCATATCTTGCTCTAGGGAAAAAAGTTTATTTTTTTATTTTTGTCTGTAACCAACGAGCCTATAAAAGCGAAAAGTCTTTATTCTAATGTAAAACTAGCTTTTTCCCGCGGCTTCGCGGAGAGTCGGAAGTTATCCCATGGAAACGCATACCGGGATAAAAAGTTTCCTTAAAAATTCAGATTTAACAAATTGTATATTTTTTAAATATATAATCTGTGATATAATGGACTATTTAATATTGTATTGGATTAATTTTATTTTCTCGCAATCGTAGTGAAAAGTAGAGTGTAACACGGCGCTAAAAGCCACTATAACTCGGTTTCTATTTACTCCCTCGCTAAAGCTCAAGAGTAAAACTACCTCGTTAGAATGGGTTATTTTAGCCCCTCGTGTAACAATCTACTATTATTGGCAAAAAAGGAAAAAGGGACGAGTGTCACAGACACAAAACACAATTAAGATTGCACATCAGATTGTTTTGGTTTGACAGTTGACCCCCAAACTAATACGAAGTGGCCATAGGTTTCCGCAATACATTTCTATGACTCACCACAAAATTCACACCATCGTAAACTGGAAAGTGAATTACTGTGTAGTTAGTAAACGATAGCAATTGATCACAATTCTGTGCGCAGGCTGTAAACGGGGCACGAAAGTGGAAAGTGTGGTGTGGCTAGGTGGCTACGTGAGGCGAGTACAGCGCTAACTAGACCAGTGTGGTGGTGCCTTTAATGGTTCATGGTTACTTGTTATACTTTATAATTAAATTTAAAAAAATTGCTGAACATAGTACATCCTAATCATAAATACAGTGCGAGTCTTTTTAATGTGCACATATCGAAATGAGGGAATCTATGCTTAATTTTATTGACGGATTTTTTATTTTTTTTTTGTTTTTTTTGGCGTCTTATTGAGAAATTTTACAATATTTGTAATGCATGTTTATTTTCAATTGCGGGTAGTTGTTTTTCCACAATTTTCATTTTATGAGGACGCTTAATTACTTCCAATTGATATGGAGTTTGTTTCATCGCGATAGATCATTTAGTTTATAAGTTACACGGTTTTAAAATACAACATTTTTTAAAATATAAAAAAACATTTAGTTTTTATTTTTATTTTTTTTTTGTTCCTAAAAACCCAAGGGATCGAAACTTATGCGGGTGAATATGATAAATATATTGCAAGATGTTGAGGAAATGCGCAGTTCACTATATTTATGTTCTACCAATTTAAAAGGCATTAAAAATTATAGGGAGTTGTATTGATGATTCTAATTCTGTAAATACATATTTGTTACAGTCGCGAATCATATTTAGATCAACATACAACCTGATACTGACCTGCAAATTGCAAAAAACGTAAGAAAATTTTAAGCGACTTTTAACGATTTTATACTAAAGATCACGTCTAAACGAGTAGTTTTAATGATTTGGAAAAAATATATGTTAAATTACAGCATTTTCTTAATAACTTAATCTGTGAATATTTTAGATTATGTTTAAATTACATAGTGTAATTAATTTGTAAAGTTATGTTTAACGCGGATAAAAAACAGAATCACGCAAAAACTATCAAGCGTCTTTCTCTGAAACCTTCACCATTTTAAATAAGTATATAATAAATTAATAATGCGTCTAATTTGGGACAGCGCTCCTTGATGGGCTAGTCCTATTACTGGCTGGACGTACGACGCGTTGCGTGAGCTCAGTACAGAACACGCAAGCTAACCACTCAAGGTCACTGGCATATATCTGCGTCTTAACGGCCAGATACTGTAGGTACATCAAGTAGGTAAAGATCAGTCATTATGCTAATAATCTCCTGCCCCATAGCTGCCGGCGACCATAATATTATGCCCATAACTAGCTTCCCACGGTACTTATAATAAATTGTATGTCTAGAGGTAACCGCATCGCACGCACGGAACGCGTGCCTAAGTACTGTTTTGCTTTCATTTTGTGTTTTGCGTGCGTTTGTTACCATTTATCAGCTGTATATCAGGGAAGTAGATTTTTCTTCCGCTAAGGAGCAATAGCCTTATTTGTGAGTAATCTTCTTCAAACTAAAGGGTTTAAAATAACATCAGGCAAATGACCACCACGACCACGCTTACAGGACCATATCCTTTTGATTTTCCAAATGATGACCAGATTGCGCTATCGAGAGATGATTAGTAAAAAATGGCATTTTTCTTTGAATATCAAAATAACACCTCTTATTGGAAAACCCTTTATTTTCTTATCATCTCGTTCTTCTCCATAGCAATCTGCGCTTTGAAAGCTTCAACTTTCTGACTAACTGACCGACTCCTTGACAATACAAAAGTGCCTATAGATTTGAAAATGGTTTTATTAAAAGTACCTGGTCGACAGAGCTCTGCTAGGTATACCAACGTTGTATCACATTCCCGAGGCTGTGAAAATAGAGAAAACGAATTTTTCCCACGTATGAGACCTAGCTAGATCGATTTTTCGCCCCCTAAACCCCCATATTGCAACTTTCGTCGAAATCGTTAGAGCTGTTTTCGAGAATGTGATTACAAATAAATACAGGATTATTGGTTTACGTCGGCAAACCGTTAACGGGATGTAGGAGAGGTCATTTGCTACCAAATGACCTCTATCCCAATGTCAACCATTTTCGAGTAATTGGAGGAGGGCGTGTCAGACTCTTACTGACTAAAACCCACCCGTGTTCCTTCAGTTGCCTGTATGTTGCTAGGGGCCACGGTAACCCTTTTGGACAAACCCGCAACCGGCAGGCATCGGCCCTAGCGGACCCCTTCAGTTGTGCTGACATCTCTTTGAGGCGCGCGTGGAACACAACGCGCCGTCGACCCGGGCTTGGTCCTTATCGGACGGCGAGCTACCCATTGCTCACCGTCCGCAAGCCCGCGCCTACGGTGGCCGGGAATCGGTCTGCGATTCCCGATACCTAGGGCTTTCCCTGATTTCTAAAGATTTTCGCCGACACCGGTGGTCGTCTTCATCCTCCTCTATGACATGGGACTTTACTAACGAAACCATTTCTACCTACCCCTTCAAAATACTCAGGCATAATATTATTATACCATTATTTTAATTCAATACTGACTCATTCATCACACTTAAAAAGTATCCGCCATTCCCTATAATGAAAGTATGGTATATATTACATCATTCTGACTCACCCGTCTGACCTTCAGAGCCGAGCCCCTGTGAGCTGTGAGTTTGTGACCTCGGTACACCCCTATGAGACAGCAAGGGTTGATGTCAATTATACTAACAATCTTGTTTATTATTGTACTGAGGTATTTGTTTTCATTGTGGGTAGGGCTTTTTGTGTTCAGTTTAGATTATCAGATTCAGAACAATTCATTTTTAAACTGGGACTGGTCATCTTTAAAGGCTCAAGTTCTAGGTTAGACTACTTGATTCAGACACCGGAACATTAAATTAAATTTCTTACGGTAATTTTGTACGCCATAAATGGCAAAACATGTAGCCACTATAAGACCTTACTGTACTCATGTTTTACAAAATTAATATTATCTTATCTTACGGTCTTAACTGTTAAGACCGTAAGAAATTGCATATGTTACCATCAGGTGAGATCAAACGCGAGCCTATAAAAAAGTATTTTTGAAGTGAAGTCAGGATTTTTTTTTTTTATGTATGTTTCCCGATTACTCGAAGACCGCTGGACCGATTTGAAAAATTATTTTTTTGTTTGAAAGGATATACTTTCAAGTTGGTCTCATTGTCATTTGGTCACGATCTGATGATGGGATCTTGGAGAAATCGAGGGAACTCTTCAAATATTATAGGCACATCTATAGCGATTTGGGTATTTTTGATGAGCAGTTGACATAAGGCTACTGTAACTTATATAAACAACACTAAAAAGTAAAAAAAAAAACTTTTTTACAAAAAATACAACCGACTTCCAAACTACAAAGTGAATAATAACTTTAATTTCGGAAGTCGGTGTCAAAAAACTAAAATACTGGTCTAAAGACACCGACTTCCGAAATAAGTTATTTTTCACTTTGTAGTTTGGAAGTCGGTTGTATTATTGTAAAAAAGTTTTTTTTTTGTAAACGCGATTGTGCTCTTTATTTATATTAAGTTACGGATCAATGTTCTATGCAAGTATTTTTACTTTAAAGGTTTTGGAAGTTTTTTTTTTTTTGTAAACGCGATTGTGCTCTTTATTTAGATAAGGTTACGGACCAATGTTCTAAACAAGTATTTTTCTTCCACCAAAGCGATCTTGTTCAAGTTTCCACTGCTGTCGGTACTCCCGGAGTGCCATGGTTTTTTTTTTTTGTGGCATTTATTTTAAATCATAGGACGTCAATTTTGATTCAACGTAATCAAAAGTCTTTAGTACTGCTATTGAATTTGTTAATAAAAAAACAACCGACTTCAAAAAAAAACACTACAAAGTGAAAAATAACTTTAATTTCGGAAGTCGGTGACTTGGTTTTGAATTTTCGTTCTTTGTCACCGACTTCCGAAATTAAAGTTATTTTTCACTTTGTAGTGTTTTTTTTTTGAAGTCGGATGTTTTTTTTTTTTTTGTAAATAGTTTTTATTTTTCACTTTTTAGTGTTGTGGTACCTACCCCAAACAAATTTGAATACCACTACCTGCTATGTAAATAACAGTGACAGGAAGTTATCATATCATCCACATACTAAGTGGGAAAAAATACGTATTATTGAAGCTAACTCAAAAACTACCCAAGCAAAGTTAATAAAATTTATATGGGACCACCTCTGAAGTATGATCTACCAAACAAAAAAAGAATCATCAAAACCAATTCATAATTGGCGGAGTAATCGCGTAACAAACATACAAAAAAAAAAAAAAAAACAACATACAGACGAATTGAGAACCTCCTCCTTTTGGAAGTCGATTAAAAAGTAATTATGAAAAGACAGTTGTTTAGTCATGTGATATTTTGATTCAAGAGGAAGTTTCAAAACAACCCTTTATAAATTCCCAATAAACATCACTGTCGCACTCCCTACCCCTTTTCCAATTCACCAAACTTTACTACTTATAGAAAAGCATAAAACCACAACCGACTGCACACAGGCGATGTCTCCATAACCCTGGTTTATTGCTTATATTGCAACGCTGTTTCGATTCACCTTGACCTAAATACAACTGACGCACTGCGTATTTTGGCAGGCTAAGCATTGCAGGTGACAGGTTATTAATGATAGTCCAATTTGGAGCATGTATTAGGAACTTAGTTTGGCAGAAGGGTTCAAAAATGGAATGATATATTTCTTGCGTTCTTCGTCTCTTAGTGGCTTTTGTGGACATGATAATTATTCAGATTTATTACAGTTGTAATAGCAATCATGTAATTGAATTTAATTAAAATAGATTTTTATTTTTGTTAATTTATTTGTCTTTTGTATAAATTCTTTTCAATTTTGTGAATGTGAGAATGCTGTACTCTTAGTGGACTGTAGATTTTTTGACCGTTTTCTATTTTGTTAAGTACCTGGTACTTATTGAAAGACCTACACTGTCCTCCCATACCTAGTAACACTGTTATTTGAAAGTATTGTAAAAGCCAATTATTTTTAAAAGAGTAACCGTGGAGTATCTTGCCGACTCTTCTCCATAGGAAACGACCAATTGGAACCGTGCACCTAGCTTCTGACGTTTCAAAGTGCCCATGTAGGTTTATGTGAATTTTTTTTTTTGTTTGGGCCTAAAATATTTAATATCTCCGACTTGTCAACTAATATTTCGTAACAATATGGAGTGTCCATGGAGTTTCTTGCCAATTCTTCTCCATAGGAACCTACTACGCTTTGGAATGGGCAATAGCTTCATCTTTCTGACTGACCAACTCCTTGACAATTCAAAAGTGCCTGTAATTGGGTGATTTGAAATAAAATCTTTGAATTTGGAGTTTGAATTGATCCCGATAATCACCAGTTTTAGTCTTCTATCTAGCTAAAACTTTTTATCGTTATGTAATGGATAAATATGGATTATATATAATACTTGGAACGAGACAACAAGTACATTTATTTATATAATGTGAATAGATTGTTCTGTAACCGCGTTATTGACCGCAAGTCCTGCGGTTGTTAGAAACAATATACATATTTGTGGGCTGAGGTAAACATACAATGCCTATTATATCGGGTATATTCTAGATTTTTCACCCTCTCCCCCCTACTCCGTGCCTCGCTTCGTTAAAGGCTCGTGCAGACCAGCGCGACATGCGACGCGACACAAAGGCACCGCTCGTCGCGCGACGAGCGGTGTCTTTGTGTCGCGCGACAAGTCGCGCTGGTCTGCACAAGCCTTAAGCCGTTCAACGTTGTTATTGATACGGCAATTGCCGTATTATACGGCAATCCACGATATATTTTCGGAAAATATATCGGCATAGCCTACCGTATCACAAAATAGAAAGAAAGAAAGAAGAAAGAAAACTTGTTTATTCTGCACAAAATAAACGCACATTACACAAAAAAATACATAAATCATAAATATAATATACATTCACCAAAAGCCAAAAGCCTCGTATTCAGATTCGAAATGTAATAAAAAAGAGAGAAATACGGCAATTGACTAGAGGTTATACGAAACGTTTTTTCATTAGCTTATTGAATTAAACTTAAATATCTGTCACCTGAAGAGGCTGTGCGCCTCAATAATAGAGAAAAAAAATCGTCAATGTTGCCACTAACCCAGAAACTGCCACGAATTGTCAAAACTGAAAATGACCTTCAAAAAATCGATGATAACTGATTCAAAATCAAGGATACTGTACCATGTGCGCGACATGTGCGAGAAGCAAGGAGAAGTACACTCTAGATAAACATGAATCTAAAGTAATTAAAAAAAAGCTTTTATTTTAATACACATGCATTGTCACGAGAACCAAACACGTATGCCAAATTTCAGCCCGATAGCTTCAGTGGAAGTGGGTGAAATATTGACCTGCCTTTAAATTCAGCTTCAAATTGGGGATAAATTCTTTGAATTCGGACTTGTATCTATAGTATCCTTCTAAAATATTCTTCTTAATTTTCTTTTCATTAAACTAAAAAAACGTCATTCATTTAATGGCATCTGCTCCCCCCCCCCCCCCCATAACTCGATGTAAAAGCTCTTCCCTTGAAAAACCATCTTCATTTTTGGGACCAATTTTTAGAACTTGATCAATAATATCCTTCTATTATGCTTAATTTTCCTTTTCAAGTATATGCGTCACTTTCAAGGAAACACTATAATAAATCCATGGCGCCTCCCCCTCAAGCTTGATGTCTCATTTATATTTTTGTAACGACAGCGAATGAAATTATGGTGAATTCCGATTTAGGTCAGCCATCTTCTTTGTACAAGTGCCTATTTATAACAGTGTTGTGTCAAGGGTTGGCTGTTGTCCGCCTCTTTCATCATCCGCCTCTTTTTCCCAACTATTTTGGGGGTCGGCTTGCAGTGTAACCTGATGCGGCTGAATACCATTATTTTACATGGAGCGACTGCCTATCTGACTCCCAGTGATACTCGCCTCATTGCTCGCACTAAATGTTAGTTCCCGATATATCCCGCTCGGGGTTGAGTTTAATTCAATCATTTCTTAGTGCACCTGCCGTGTTATCTATAAGTAACTTGGTTGTATAGTCGCTACATGTAAAATATATTCGATTACATCGCCAGCGCTCGCGTCCCTTCGTTTGCCATAGACAATAGTTTGTAGCATGGCCACAGACTAAATAGTACTAGCATAGACAAGCGATGGTGGAGCGTGGGGTGTGGGTTGATCTTAATTAATATCGTAAGAAATACGGTTTTCACTGACTTTTGTATGTATTATTATATATTTTTTTTTTTTTTTACTCCTCTAGTGGGATTTATTTTGTGTGGTATCACAGCGGGCCCTATCAGATTATCAGCGCCGCGGTATTTGTTTTTTCAAATATCGTAGCATTATGCTGAGATGGGAGCCTTTTTGGCCTCGCAATATTTTATTTTAATATTCTTTTCTGAAATTGCTATTGTTTTTATAATTTTCTTAGTTATAATGTTGTATAAAAAAAAAACTTTTTTTACTTTCCGAAATACTGGTATACTGGCTTCCAACAAACAACTATGTACTAAAAAAAAAACGATAAACGACCAAAACGTAAAACGTTTTAGGGATCCCGCGCACTAGTCATATTAATGACTAGTGCGCGGGATCCCTAAATCGTTTTGTGCCATTGTTGGAGTTCATTGATTAATTTTAATTGTTATTAATAAGCTAGTGGTTTACCTTGTCTGCGATTGGTTAAAAAGGACCAGTTTTTCCTGTATAACTTATTCGGAAAAACAGCACTAAATTAAATTACTGGTAAATTGGTGACTTTGGTTTAGGGTTCTGCTCGTGCAAGCACCGGGTTGCAGGTTCGAAACTTGCCAAGTTTTTCACTCTGCAACTTAATTTTTTTCTTTCTTGGTCTATATTGGTCAAAACAGGTCTACGATGAAAGAAAACATCGTGGAAAAATCTTGTGATTTTTTTTGAGCTACCTGAATACAGCACAATCCCATGGCCCATGGTTACTTCGGCCTATTTTTTTCTTTTCTTCTTTTGCAATCAGTCTGTGGCGGCATCTACAACTCCACATGCGAACTACGCATAAAAGACCAGACGTCACACAAATTCTGCATCGCGCAAGTGAAGTTTACCGCGCGATCAGCATAATATATTGTATACAGAGTGACAGGGACATCGACGCGAAAACTGTTACCATGGATTCAGTACATGATTCTGAACCCCCTGCGTTGAAATTTTTCGTAGGTTATTAAAAAAAAAACAGCTGTTTTTTTTAGCCGACGGAAATAATAAAAGATATTTTTACAAAACAAGTATACTAAAAGATCAATAATTAAATTATCTTTAAAATGGTGAAGGTTTCAGAAAAATAGGCTTGATGATTTTGCGTGATTCTCAGTTTTTTATCCGCGTTAGACATAACTTTACAAATTAATTTCACTATGTAATATAAACATAATCTAAAATATTCCTATATTAGGTTATTAAGAAAGTTATCTAATTTAACATATATTTTTTCCAAATCATTAACACTACTCATAAGACGTGATCTTCAGTATAAAATCATTAAAAATCGGTTACCGTCGTCTTAAGGTGTACCGTCTGAACCTCGCAGTTTCTTGTAAACCATGATGCATTTGTGGCCTATTGAAATTAAATCAATTTTACTTCGATAGGCGTAAAGCTCTCAAGAATGTAGGTCATCCTCACTCAACTTAAGTTATTGGTGTCAATATCTTAGAAGCAAACTTCACCCTTATGGGAAATCTGTGAAGAAGGGTGCTTGTGGCATTTATTATTCAGGTTTCGGGAAGGCACCAAGGGTTCACCTTCGCATGTAAAGGACATTGTTCGGCGTCCATACATCGTTCGCCTAAAAACCAACAGAGACGTGAATTTACTTTCTGTGTTCTAAATAGTGCATATATTCGATTGAATCTAAATTAAAATCACGGACACTGCTGAGAATTGTAAAAAATCGAAAACACTTTCGGATTTTGTGGTTATAAATTAGGCCAATAGAAAACATATTAACTTAGCGTTTACTAGTGAAAATACATAAGATTTTGTCTTCAAACGTTCCAAAAAATGGTCAAGGTAAAGCCGTGGTCGCATGCCTGTACACCTACACAATTATATGCGACCACGGCTTTACCTTGACCATTTTTCTACCTGTCTTGATTTCTGGCTGAAATATTTTTTTGTTTCATACTTTTTAGAGCGTAATTTTTCAGTAGTCGGGTTTTAGTTTTTGAACTTATTTTTTTTATTTCATTCTTTTTATAAAATACTAGCGGACCCGACAGACGTTGTCCAGTCCGAACAGCGCCACCTACCGGGTCGTTGTATTTTCAAACCGTCCAGGGACCCACTCAAATATACACTCAAAATTTCATCCAAATCGGTTAAGCCGTTTAGGAGGAGTTAGGTGACAAACACTTGTACAAAAGATTTATTGTATATGTTACCGGCCAAACCCGATTTCAAGACAAACTAGTTTTGCCTAGGCTAAACTAGTTCGTCCTATACACAATCGGATGAACTGGTATAGCCTAGGCCAAACTAGTTCGTCCTAAGACCAATAGGACAAATCAGTTTAGGCTAGGCCAAACTAGTTATAATATAAGCACGCACACACCCAGGATAAACTGGTATGGCCTTGTCTAAACATTTTAGAATACCTGAAAAGGCAAAATAAATTGGTATTTTATTAAATTTTAATTATTATTGGTAAAATAAGATACTCCGTAATTGGAAAATAATCTTATTTATTAAAATATAATATTTTGTCGTTAAAACTAATGGTACTAACAATTATGGTACCTAATACAAACAATCACAGTATCGATTATTATTACTTCACTTCGAGCTGTCAAAATCTTAATGTACTAATTGGAATCAAGTAAACTGAACAAAAAATACTCCGTAATTGGAAAAATAATCATACTTATTAAAATTATTAAGATTTGTCGTTAAAACTATTGGATAATTGGTAATACAAACAATCATAGAATCGATTATTATAACTACACTTCGAGCTGTCAAAAATTTTATGTACCTCAATTATTTATTTTTACACGGTTTGCTTTGGTGGCACTTAGAATTGCAAAGTATCATTGCTTTCTTGCATTTGCATCTGTTCGTGGAACAGTTTTTGTTGCAACTGCATCTCACAAAACCTTGGCCTGATCCAACTGAATGTCTCGTAGCTGCAGTCCTTAATGATATTTCAGAGCCTTGGTTCACATCTGCAACTTCTAAAAAAGCTTGATTGCAAACGTCGAATTCTGATCTGAAAGAAAACATATTACTTTAGAATATGAATGCTCCAAAAAGAAAGATAAAGAAAAAACAAAACCTGCAGTATAGTTTCTCAAGTACACCATGTTTGGTGCCAACTTTGTAAAAACCTTCGTCTTTTGTCTGAAGAATAACTCCAATGATGTTTCTCAGATCACCTTTGCCTTTGTCAATATCTGGAATCGGTATAGTCACATTATCTCCAATGTTGGCAGGTGGATGAGACTTGTCAGATGTAGCTTTCATTTTCTTTGCTTGTTTAACAAGATTTTCTGCTGCAGTTTTTCTAGCTTTCTGAATTTCATTTTCAGATGAACAAACTTCGTCTTGGTTACTTACTTCTTCAACGTTATCATCACTGTCTTCTGTCAGATTAACATTGCAATCTTCTTCGATTACCTTTTTCAAGTCTTCTTCATCCTGAATATCTTTTATGATTTCTTCCGGCAAAGAGGAAGTCGAAAGTCGATTATAAGTAATACTTTTTTTTTTAATCTTTATTTATTTAGAAAGAAAGAAAGAAAGAAAGAAAAAGTATTTATTGAGACTCGCACAAGGAATAAAAAATTAAACTGAACACCTTCACCTTAAAACATTAATAAAAAATAAAAGAAAAAATAAAAAACAAGGTAAAAAACCAAAAACAGAAAGTCCTGTACGAGGCCAAAAGGCTCCTATCTCAGCATATGCTGCGACATTTAAAAAATAAATGTCGCAGCGCTGGTATTCTGATAGGGCCCACAGTGATGTCACGGATAGATAGATACAGAAATAAACATTAAATAAAATAATGTAAAAATAGTTAAGTGAAATACTTTTAAAAATAAAATATAAGTAGTCCGCGTGTCTGCACCCGACGTAACAACAGTTACTTGTCTATGCCTTTAGTATCTGTGGTAGTCTAGGCATCGTTGAGACAAGTAAAGAGACGCAGACGCCGACACCGGCAAAAATGTATACAATAACATTAACATTACCGCTGTTTAAGCTACGTACTTTGTGAATTGTGTGAATACTACAATAGTACAGTGTTTATTATAATGAAAAAATTTACAGGGTTTTTTCTATAAAGAATATGTCACCCCGATTATTGAATACAATAAGTACTTATAACAAACTAGCCTACCCGAAAGTAATACTTATAATAAATAAGTAAGAGTCATTAACTGCTCCCAAATTACCATGTTTATTTTAATCTTTAATATTATTTTTTTACATCCGTCCTTGACATATTTATTCTATTATTTGACATTATATACCTACGATTTAATTTCAACTCTTTATTAGTGACTTTTGTGGACATGATAATTATTCAGATTGATTACAGTTGTAATAGCAATCATATAATTGTGTTTTTTTAAAATAGGTTTTTAGTTTTATTAATTTATTTATCTTTTGTATAGATTCTTTTCTATTTTGTGAATGTGAGAACGCTGTAGGCTTAGTGGATTGTAGACCTGTTCACCATTTTCTATTTTGCTGTCCTCCCATACCTAGTAACACTGTTATTTGAAAGTAGGTATTGTAAAAGCCAATTATTTTGAAAAGAGTAACCGTGGAGTTTCTTGCCGGCTCTTCTCCATAGGAAGCGACCAATTGGAACCGTGCACCTAGCTTCTGACGTTTCATAAGTGCCCTTGTAGGTTTAAGTAAAATATATATATATATTTTTTATAACAGAAAAACTATTTTTAAATTTTTTGTCTGTCGACTTATCGCCGAAACGGCTGGACCGATCTTGACGGGGCTTTCACTGCAAATAGCTAATGTATAAGGATGTTTTTTATTTTAGAAAAAGTTTTAGTGTCCACGCGGGCGATGCCGCAGGCAGAAACCAGTTTTGTAATAAAGCAACTGGCCATTATGTTTTGAAATAATATAATTATAACCTTTTACAACCAACACTTCATCAAATGGGGTTGCGATAATAGCAGAAATCATAAAATTATAATACCAAACTAGTTCACGCGATCTTTGTCGCCACCCCGCCTAGACGACGCCTAGCCACCCTCCTAGACAGACGACGCCTAGCCACCCTCCTAGACGATGACGTCACTACTAATGTCTGTTCCGAAAGTATGTGATGAAAGAGTAAACAAATCCTGTTCAGAATATATAAATTAACGAGCGTACGTCACGCGGTTTCACCCGCGTAGTTCCCGTTCCCGTGGGAGTACGGGGATAAAATATAGCATATGTTACTCGCTGATAATGTAGCTATCCATTGCTGAAGGAATTTTTCAAATCGGTCCAGTAGTTTTTAAGTTTATTCGTTACATACAAAAATAAAAATCTTTCCTCTTTATAATATTAGTATAGATAGTACACATATAAATTCTTAGGCAATCAGTCAATGGAATTAGTAACACATTAATCTGTATTTAGAAGCTTTTGACTTGATATCTTACCGTTTTTTTTTTTCAACTAATATTGTTTGAATAACATTATTAAATTATAATTGAAAAATCAGACAAAAATTTATGTTATAAAACTCACCTCAATTGTCAACTGAAGACCACCTTAAAGGTGACTTAAAATTAGAATTTCTCAAATAATCAAATCAAAACACTCAATGAGGTTAAAAACTGAAAGCTCAGAAGAGATGGCAGCACAGTTGTACGTCTTTAAACCGCCATTGTTGTGTTTATGTTTACTTTTGTGTCGATCACAAATTATACGAAAACTAGATATATATCAGTAGCGCAGGGTGACTTTATGGAGGAGGTAAGCCGAACCAACAAAAAAAACAATCAAAATTTCATTTCATTACATTTCGATATACTACTTTTCTATTATGAGCTTCATACAAATTCCCGATTCCCGAACTCGTAAAACAGCTACGAATATGTTTTTCAGTCTGCACATCTTTTTTGATGAATTCAACTACAATCTAACAAAAGTAAACACGGGAACGACTGCCAGTCAGTCATTGATATTTATCGTAAAGGGAAACATTACAATTTTTGAAAAAACCATCGCGGCGTTTGAGATTTATAGTCACATCGGGGCGAGCACGTATTTTCAAAACTTAACCTTGAAAAGCATGTTTCTTTACAAAATTCACACACTATGACATTCTAAAACTATGAATGCCGCCATCCTAATAAGATCGTACTAATTAGTTGTCAAATCTACTCTAAATAAGTAATTTCAGCTTATTAAACTATCTACTTACCCCAAATACCTAATTACAAGGTACTTTACATTCACAACACACAAAACACCATGTTAATCATTCTCAAAACACTATGTTAATCACTGTCCTATAACTACAAACAAATATTAATACTAGTAGTATTGATAAACATATGAATTCAATTAATACTGAGCGAACAAAATGCAAATTAATAAGATTCTAATGCGATTACGTCAAAAAACAACCACATAATATATTTGTCAAACGAATGATGAAATTTTTACGAACTCCTAGCCGAACGCATTACGAAATTTACCGAATCAAATGCGTGTGCCAGAAAGAGGTGGTGCAATAGCAATAATTCCTTCTCGCTCCCGCGCGCACGTTTCTGCTACTGTGTGCCTACAATAACTCGCTACAGACCGGCTTACTCGGCTCATTGAAACCGCGGATCACGTGACCGAAGTGACGTCATGATGACTTTATTTTTTGTAAGGAAATTGAATTTAGCGTAAGCCGGACGCGCCTACGAGTTATTTTAGCGCAGTGTTTTGTTGTTGGGTTATTAAGACAATTTTTAATGTATGTAGGCGTTTTGTAATAGGTATTTTAATTTTACGGTGTATCAAATACTTATAGTTTGATTATTCAATGACGATAGAGTGATTGTGTTCCGAATTTCCAAAGGGAAGCCGGTAGGAATCGGCTTATATGGACAATTCGCCCCTGATATATATGTATGAGACTTGGAGTGTATATTAAAAGACGACCTAAGGAGGGGAAGCGTCTACCACTGGTAAAAAAGCAGCTTTAGCGGAAAAGTCAATAAATTATGAATGTTTTATATTTTATATGTTATATTGTGTTTGTTGACTTTAAGTTCGTATTTTGTTAAAGACTGGAGGCGTACGATAGAAATAACCTAATCAGAGTTGAAAACCAACTCGGGCATGAACTTCCTGACTGAAAAACCTCAGAGATAGCACTTCTAGCACTGATCTAATATGATAATATAAACACACACATACTTTACTATAATTTACATATTATCACATCACTAGTGCCTGTATGTAATGAAAACAGACTTAGTTCTCTTGGGAGCATCACCTATAAACCACTTTCTCCCATAAAAAGCCTAAAGGACAGCACATCGTCTCGACGAAATATCGGATTCCAATTTTTTTCGGAGAGCTTTCTCCCACAGTTTTCTTATAACATCTTTGGCAAATACATGAGTCCCGTATTTTTGCAGTTAACAGCTGCGCAACTGGGCTCAATAATTAATTATGCGTAAAAGAAGTCGCTTGTTTACTAAAAAAATTATGGCAAGTTGTCAAATTATAAGACGCTGGAGATCAGCGCCATCTGAAGTGAGCAAGTGGCAGTTTTTATCCCCATTTGTAAGTCGCACCACAAATTAACATCCACGGGTACGTTTTCTGAAAAATTTGTTTACATTTTCGCCAGACTGTTTTGAAGCAGACGATACAATTGTGTTCTAACCTCATTTGACATTTCTCAAACATAATAAAGATTGGTTAACTGTCACTGTTCTAGGAGTAATGATGACTCCTTTGTTATTTTGGACATTTGCCCGATTTCTTCCCCTTTTTCTTAGTAAGGCTTTTTCTTTTATTAATTAAAGGATTCCTTTGAGAAAAGTGCGGTTTTATGTTTCCGCGTGCTTTCTCTTTTACTAGGAGGGTAGTGACTTATCGAGGTAAGGAGTTTCTACTAATTTTGCAGACAAGGGTATTCTTATTTTTCTCGCGCACATTTGGGAGTGGCGCGAGGAGGCGAAGCGCCGGGGCTTAACTCCGATGCCGCAAGAAGTCGCGGCACAGCGGACAGAGCTCCGGCGGGATCTCATGGCGGAATGGAGACTGCGATTGTCGCAACCCAGCGCTGGGCACGCCACAATTGAGGCGATAAGACCCCTCTTTGAGGAGTGGCTAGAGAGGCGCCACGGCGTCCTCACCTTCCGCCTGACGCAGGTACTCACCGGACACGGCTGTTTCGGGAGGTACCTGTTCAGGATAAAGCGGGAGGAAACGCCCGGGTGTCGTCACTGTGTGGATCGCCCGGAGGACACGGTGGAGCATACGGTGGAGGTCTGCCCGGCTTGGGCAGGGCATCGCCGTGTCCTCGTGGATGCGATCGGCGGTGGTGATCTCTCGCGTCCGGCCCTGATTCGGGCCATGCTACGGAGCGAGAGGAAATGGGAGGCCGTCACCTCTTTCTGCGAAGCAGTAATGCTCGCGAAGGAGGAGACGGAGCGCGTGAGGGAGAGGCAAATTTCGCGCCCTCGCGCCCCTAACCGCCGCAGCAGGAGACGCCCTGGGCGTCGGGAATCGCAGGAAGATTTCCGGCCACCGTAGGCGCGGGCTTGCGGACGGTGAGCAATGGGTAGCTCGCCGTCCGATAAGGACCAAGCCCGGGTCGACGGCGCGTTGTGTTCCACGCGCGCCTCAAAGAGATGTCAGCAGAATTGACGGGGTCCGCTAGGGCCAATGCCAATGCCGGGGGTTCGAAGAAAACCGATAGGGAAATCGTGGCCCCCGGCAACATGGCATAGGAAGGAACACGGGTGGGTTTTAGTCAGTAAGAGTTTGACACGCCCTCCCGCTCCACCCAGAGCGGGAGAAGTTATTTGATAATTTCCCACCCAAAAAAAAAAAAAAAAAAAAAAAAGGGTATTCTTATTTTTGGTTAAGCTGATTTAAAATTTAATTGTGGCTCGTGGCTAAGTACTAACAGCCGCACGAGGCGATTCATCAGGTAAAGCTACGCTTGCTGGGATTGGTCCGTGGCTGGGTCACCATTTCTACATATCGAGACCCCTCCGTGCCTCGGAAAGCACGTTAAGCCGTTGGTCCCGGCTGTCATTCGTGGATCTTTGACAGTCGTTACGGGTCTTCAGAAGCCCGAAAGGCTGACAACCAGTCTTACCAAGGGGTATCGTATTACCTAGTTATTGGGTTTTGGAAGTCAGGTAGACAGTCGCTCCATGTAAAATACTGGTATTTGCTGCATCTGGTTAGACTGGAAGCCGACCCCAACATAGGAAAAGGCTAGGCAGATTGATTTTTTATCTACTCTACTGTAAAGGTATATTCGATTATACGACCCGGCTTTGCCAAATCATGCTGACCCGAATAAGTATCCCCCACCCGAGGGGGTATCAAGAGATTTTGAATATTTGATGACACAATCCTCCCAAAAGGTACACTTACAAAAATTGCGGAGTCATACCGCAAGCGTCTAAAACAGGAGGACCAAATTAGTTTGAGAAGAAAAAAGGATATTTTGGTGATGTCATTTTGTGAAGGAAAAATCTCTAATACTTACCGTTGAATGCAAATGAGGTTTTCATAAATTATAAATTCACCGCCGCCGCGCGGCCCAAATCCTGAGAGTTTGATCAGTTTTAAATCTGCTGTCAAATTTTTTAGTCGTGAATGTCGAGATTGGTCGAGCAAATTTAAAAAAATCGAAAGTTGGTCATGAAAATAAAGTTGGCACCCCCACTTTCGAAAAATGAAAATCTAAAACGGTGAAAATTTCGAGCTAATTAAGGACAATTTTGGACTGCAAGAAAAAAATTTCAGACCAACCCCCCTTCGAGATATTCAAATTTTTTAATGGGGATGCTAACTATTAATTAAATTAGCACCCCCACAGCATTTAAATGATCACTAAAAAAGTTTTATGTAGGTCAAAATTTCGAGCTCATTAAGGACAACAAACGCAGCATCAACCCACCCCCCATGTACAACCCCCCACCCCTCTATCCGTAAAAATATGAAAAAGCAAATTAAAAAAAAAAAAATCTCACCACTATAATTCCTAGCATAGAATTGTAGACTACCAAGTACAAAAATAAAAACAGCCCTTAAAACCACCCCTTGACCAAACTTCCCGAAAATAACATCTAATTTATACGAAAATGTCTCTTCTTCATACATAAACTGTAAATCAATTATTAATGTATTATTACAACTACTACTTGCAACATCCCCAAAAAACTACCCCTTGACTGATGCTTAGTTCAAAATGTTAAACGTACTTCAAAAAACTATTAAAACTCCAAACCGTGCAGATGAAAATCTAAACCGGTGAAAATTTCGAGCTAATTAAGGACAATTTTGGACTGCAAGAAAAAAATTTCGGACCAACCCCCCCTTCGAGATATTCAAAATTTTCCGTAAAAACATGAAAAAATCAAATTATAAAAAAAAAATCTCACCACTATAATTCCTAGCATAGAATTGTACACTGCCAAGTACAAAAATAAAAACATCCCTTAAAACCACCCCTTGACCAAACTTCCCGAAAATAACATCTAATTTATACGAAAATGTCTCTTCTTCATACAGAAACTGTAAGTCAATTATTAATGTATTATTACAACTACTACTTGCAACATCCCCAAAAAACTACCCCTTGACTGATGCTTAGTTCAAAATGTTAAACGTCACACACACATCACAACACATCTCTAGGTATGACTCCACAATTTTAGTAAGTGTACTTTTTGGGAGCTTTGGGTCATCAAATATTCAAAATCTTTCTCGATTTCTTTGTCTTGATATTCGTACCTTCTCTGAGACTTGGAAAAGGATATAAAATGTTCTGATGTGTTCCCACACATCACACATGTCCTGAGTTGTTTTCTTGAACCACTGTTTTATTGTGACTGCGCAGACCAATGGCAAAAAGGTTGGTCGACTACCTTTTTTTCGAATATTGGCAAGTCATTGATGTTTTGGGACATTATCAAAGATGATTTCTGATGAAATAATTGGCCTGTAGGATTCAATGGTCTTGATCTTTCAGTATTTTTTGTGTGATTGACTGCACCCTCCCATCTTACCCCTCAAACTAGAAGTTCTGATTTGTAGATAGGCTCTGAACCACAAATGAATATGGTTCAGTCCGAATTTTAGGTATGAAACTACAAGTACTAATGTACCTAAAATATTTTAAAAGAGTAACGGTGGAGTTTCTTGCCCATTTTTCTCCATACGAAAACTGTATTTTGGAAGGGGCGACTAGAATCAATTTTTTTTTTTTTTGTTAATTTTGACGTTCAAAAGTGCCTTATAAGGGCCTATTTTAAATAAATGATTTGACATAGAAAGCTGTGAAAGATTGGCTATGCATTTAGGAGTTTTCGTTCAGTTTATGCTGATTCTCTCAAAAAAGTATTAATCAATCGAGTTTTAATTCTGCGACGCCACAAAAGCAACATTAAGCTTTTGTATCAAAATATTGACACGAAAATAACTTTAAATTATGCATAACATCCGAATTTTTGGCTCTCGCCGCACCATTTTCGTGTTCTTCGTGAATATTTTCAACCGTCAGTCGCTTGCAATGTGACTACAATAAATTAACTTTGTTTTTTATAAACGCAAGCAAAATTCAACCTTATTTCGTAATGTCAAGAGTGATTTTAGCTTGAATGAAAGTTTGCGACAATCGAACAGACCAAACATCAGTTTGATCTAAAATCAACCATATGGAATAGAGTATAAGTCAGATTTTTGTCCAAATTAGTTTTTGCGAAGAAAGACCAACCTGAATCATTAAAATCGGAAATCAACCTTATGGCCTAATTGTACGTCTTGTTTTTCCTTATTTTAGATTTTGCTACATATTTTCTGTCGTCAGCTTTAAGGAAAGTAAGTCGTAATTTTTGTGGAATAAGAGTCAGTTTAGTTTGGATTAAATTCTGCAACAGACGGACATCGAATAGAAGACGGTTGGTTTAGTTAACTGTAATGCATATCTTCACACGGTTAGTCAATCGAGTCAATAATATCAAATTTCCTGACCCTTGAAATAAAATGGGACAATGAACACAAGATATTCTTCATAAAAACAATTTTATTGGAAATTTCTGATTTTAATTCGAAAATAATGGATTTTGTACAGGAAAAAATGGTTTTCTTCAAAAAAGTATGGACAAAAAGATTTCGCCCAACGTGGGGCTCGAACCCACGACCCTGAGATTAAGAGTCTCATGCTCTACCGACTGAGCTAGCCGGGCTGTGATAGACATTTCGAAATTAGTGACTGTTATCTACGCAGTAGTCTTGTGAAAAAGTTTATTTATAACCGACTGCGTGCATATTAAATGAAGGTATATGAGTTTTGAAGTGTTAAATAATGTATCAGTAGAAGTGATAAATAATTTATGTAAATGCGTAGGAAGTGGAGTTGAGTGATTCATGGGCTATCTTGTAGGTACCTTTGTTGTTAATATTACGTATTAAGACCTTGTGCAGACTCGCGACGTAACACAAGTAATTGTTTTACCATAAAGTTTTCATAAAAATTGTTTTGTTAGAGTCGCGTCGCGCCAGTCTGGACAAAGCTTTAGTTTTGTATTTTAAGCCTCCTGTAGACTGGCGCGGCATGACTATAACAAACCAACTTCTGAGAAAACTTCACGGTAGAACAATTACCGGTCTCGCGTCGCGCCAGTCTGCACGAGGCTTTATTCAATTTCTGTATTCTCTTAGGTCTGTGTCCAAATTTTTTTTTTTGTCTTGTTTATTATTAAAAAATATTGAACACGTATTTTTTCTTTTTTGACGGAATCAAAAGATTACGGCGATGCATTGAGTTAAATTGTGGTATGACGTCACGCAAACTCAAAATCAAAGCATTTATTTCAAATGAACCAATTATAGATACTTTTGAATTGTCAAGGGGTCGGTCAGTCAGAAAGATGAAGCTAGTTGCCCATTCCAAAGCGTAGTAGGTACGCCTTCCTAGATTTAATACTGCGTTGTGGCGTAACGAGCCCCCACTCCCAAACTTTAATGCATGTTTTCTAAGTTATTTTTGATTAATATGATAAAGCAAAAAATACGTGTCTAATATTTTTTTATTATCTGAAAGACGGACTAAATAGAATTTCTTTTTTTTTACCTAGTCAACTACCCTATTGTTTTAGAGGTATATTTTTTTTCCGTGTTGCCATATACAGCACACAATAATTGAACATCATAAGAGATCCATTTAATTTTATATTAGTATTTTTCTTACAGTGCATTGAACCATTGTTTAATTCATACTGACATTCCTATCATAATCAGTAGGACAGGAATGCCAGTATGAAAATAAATACAGAAACAATAAATTATTGTGTACTCGTATGTTATAGAAAATAGACCTGATGTCAGTAATGAAAGATGGAAAAGAAAAGAAATATCTAATACATCCTATAATACATCTAATAATAATAATAAATAATAATTTATGATTTTTTTTTTTTTTTCTTTTTGATTTTTTTTTTTTTTTATGATTTGTGCCCGGTTGATGGCAATAGGCTCGCCCCCTATTACATGGGACTTAAACATAACTGGCGAAATGTGGGTGTACCTGCTACAGGGACACCTCTGCCCAACCCTTCGGGGAAACAAGGCGTGATGTTATGTTATGTTATGTGTAAATAATAATTTCGGGGGCCCATTAATAGGGTGTCAACTTTTAAATACCTAGGGCATTGTCTTGCCGCTGACCTCAAGGACGATGTCGACATTGAGAGGGAGCGCAGGACTCTAGCGATCCGGAGCAATATGTTGTCCCGTAGATTTGCGCGGTGTACAGACCAACACTTTTCAAGGCTTATTGCCAAAGTTTGTACACGGGCAATCTATGGGTCAATTATATTAAGAGATCGCTGGATGTCCTCCGAGTCCAGTATAACAATGTTTTCAGGATGTTGTTGAGGCTGCCTCGTTACTGTAGCGCGTCAGAAATGTTTGCGCAAGCCCGCACCGACGGCTTTTATGCAATTATACGCAAAAAAACGGCGTCGCTACTGAGGAGAGTGAGGGGCAGTCAGAACAGCATCCTGAAAACTGTAGCCGAGAGCTTCGGCTCTCCGATTGTCCATCAGTTTGTGCGGAGGTTGATTTTTACTAACACTAGGCAATAAGTTATTTTTTGTATGTTACTAACACTATATGCATATTTTGTGTCCGAAATAAAACAATTCGAATTTGAATTATTGAGTGTGCAAGTCACCCCCTGCCATTTTCCTTTGTATGTTTTATAATATATTGGTCAGGCAGGGGCCAAAGTCTTTCCACAGTTCAAGGTAACCAATCCATTATAGCCACCTAAATCCATAGCCCAATATGTTTTGTTTCCATGTTCTGCAATAGTCCTACACCAACCGGGGGTTGTCCTTGGGTGCACTTGTATAGTGCATACAGGGATAATCGTCGGTTGGTGCCTCATTTCATTTTAAAAAACGTTAGGGGTTTCTGCGAGTTGGCTTCGGCCCCTCGTACGCCTTCAAAGGTCCGGGATCCCAAGGTCCCGAGATATATGTAAAAAATAAATAGTAAAACTTTGTTCAGGTAAAAAGGAAAAACACTAAATACAAATTTGCTTAAATCTACGAAAAAATCAATTATGTTATGTGCCTGAACTAGGTCACCTGTGTTTCAGGCGAGGCAAGGTATGATAATATTTCTAAATAATCACATTAATTATAAAAATCTAGTCATCTAGGTACGTAAAAAGGTTATAGTACAATAAATCCTACTTGCTAAAATCTTAGTACCTATCCTTACTTAGCTAAACTTAAGAGGAGGCTCCCTAAATTGTATGTTAATTTGATTTAATATTTTGAAAAAGTTACGCATACAATCAAATGGAGCTTTAGAATATGATTTATTGGATCTTTTTCTTTCCAAATATAAGAACACTTACGTAATTGGAACATTTTCGCTCGATTCATTTTTTATTCGAAAATCATGTCTTTTTTAAAGATTATTTGAAACAAAAACAAGATTAATAGAAAGAAAGAAAGAAAGAAAAATAGGTTAGTGGTTTATGTCTCAAATAATTATTGACAGTAAGCAAATATAGTTTATTATCCAAATATAGTCTTAAACGAAATAAGAATTGAGACTTACGGCATTTAGTTCCGTGCTCGAACACGACCAAAGAGCGCACGCGATATTCAACTTTATTACTGATGCGTTAGCGTTTACCACATAGTGGAGTGGTGGGCTGCATGGGGACGGAGCTTGCGTGGAAATCGTCTTTTGAGTGCCTGGTCTTAATTAGTACAAATATTTATCTTCTCTGAAGGAGGCCTTCACCCGAAGAGGGGTCTAGATGCCATGTTTATTGGACTAAAAATACCCACACCCATTATAACTCATACGAATGTACATGCCAATGGAATAATAAAAACTTATCTACTCTCATAGCGTAATATTCGAATTATAAAATTCAAAACGAGTTTATTTTGACATACTTCATGAACACAATACCGAAATTTAAAAATAGAATCATATTATAACATTTTTTCTCTAACAAAATAATGCTATAAAACTTTTTTTTCTATTACGATACAAGGCTATTCCAAGAAGTTAATGTCACCAAGGAGTTTCCATCAACTTTTGCATTGGAACGTTTAAACGGGGGACAGCAGCACCCGCTGTAGCGCATGTGCGGTGATGTGCTGGTGCAGACGACATTCATTTGTTTTGTTGTACTGAATTTCGTTGGATTTTTCAAATTTATTCTCGATCTTTAAATTTGATCTTTTATTTAGTATTAGGTTCAATCCCAATGTATGAGAGTAGATAAAGTAGTGTATGAAACTGCACATAACTAGGTATTAAAATACCCCTTTTAATACCCCTTATTATGCAACAGTTTCATAAACTACTATTTTATTTTTATTTTATTTATCTTCCTAGCGTCCACTGCTAGACATAGGAACGGTGTTGTGGCTCTCCTCCCCCTTCCGCATTCAGTCTGTCCCAGCATCGGTTCTTCTAGCTGGGGGTCCTCCCACACTACGCTTGCCGATACGCGGTCTCCACTCCAGGACTCGTCTGCTCCACCGGCCATCGGTCCTTCGACAAACATGGCCAGCCCACTGCCACTTCAGCTTACTTACTCTGCAAGCTGTGTCGGTAACTCCGGTCCTTTTCCGGATAATATATTAAGTGTATTAATAACAAATCTGTTTATTTTCAGGTACTATACAGCGAAAATCACAGTAATAAATTACCGTAGTAATAATATTATTCGTAAGTAATTAGAATAGTGTTCTTTTTGTGGTATGTTGTGCCATCGCGGTCACGCATTGCATAGCATATCTAACCACTTTCAAACAAAATCCCGTGCTTGACCACAACTGTTTACCGCCCCTTTTTTGTGTAAGTAAAGCCGTGTCTCCTGCGCGTGTTTTACACGCGTGTGTATTGTGAAACAATACACAAAAACATCGAAACAAAGAGGCGTGGCCATATACATTTGTGTATGCAAACACGATGTTTTAGTTTTTTGAGCTGGATGGAAAACATTCCCCGCGCGGGTGAAGAGGGGAAGGGTTTGTTTAATTTTCAACCACTGCGCGCACCGCGCACATCTGTCACTGTCATTCAACACTGGTTTTGAGGTTATTATTGTCTTGTGAAAAGTTGTGATAAATTGACGATGGATTGGAATAGAGATACTTTTTAAGTACGTCTTCTTCATCGGAACTCATTACGACATCCACACAAAATGTGTAGATGTAATCTGATAAAAATATTTTAATACGCTGGAAACAACTTGTGTCTGAAAACAAATGTTTATGTGTAAGGTTTTTTTGTGTAATGTTTCGAAAAAACACGCGCAGGGGGCACGGCTTAAGCGTCACTATAGCGGCCGAGCGCTGCAAGCAGGAATAGTCCTTACGGTGTTCATATATGCGTCTTCGCGATAGTACTTAGTACTTACGCTGAATATAGATTTATACATCCAAAATTATCGACAAAGCTACGCGCTATGGTCACCATTCACAAAAGCAGGTGAATGTTATTTTCACTTTCTTCACTAGATTTTTTTTTTTTTTTTTGTCATATTATAATACAGAGGTGTTACTTAATTCTAAACTTGCCAAACTTTTACGTTTGATGGCGAGAGGCGCTCTTTTACATAACAATGCACCACCTTACGCACATACCTTTTTTTTTTTTTTTTTTCCATAAATTAACAATGTTTTTAATTTTATCTGCTATCCTGTATAATGTTCTTTAATTTTGTCTTAAGTGATCCTTTACTAATTTTTACTTTTCTCTTAATAAATCTAGTTTGTTAAACACTTCAGGTACCAAATACTTAGATGTTCTCTTACCATAATAATTTGTTATCTGTGGTTGAACCAATTTATGAACATGCATTTTTACTAAAGTGGTGCTTACATTATGAGCAGTGATCGGAGTAGGTAGAGTGATTTTACGTACTCGCATCATGAATAGTCATAGAAATCATAACATGGATAAGCCTTTTTTCCGGGATTTCATTTTGGTACTTACGGGATTGAATCAAATATTGTTAAAGTAAGGATTTTTAAACTAGGTACTACATTAGAAATTTATAGAATGCAATAGATAAACATTTAAAATATATTATATTATTATATTGTTTTATAGTATACCTATCCTTTTCTTGGAGTCCGATCACCTATATACTATTAAAAAGACAGCAAAAGGGTTAAATATTTCTTATTCATATTGATGTATTCTTTAGTCTACACATAACAACATTTAAAATTCCTTAAAAAAGTCTTAATAATTTCAAAATCCCGGAATCCCGGGGGCATATCCATACTAATATATACGTGCCAGTGCATTGACCCCAAATCACTCTACCTACTCCGATCACTGATTATGACACTACATACAGTCCGGCCATTGAGAGAATGCATTTCTGACACCTGTCAGTTGGAAAATTTCTAGTAGTAATAAGGATCAAATTCACACAACACATATTCGTTAGTTTGAAACTGACAGCTGTCAAAAATATGCTCGACGCTCGGCTCGCCGAATATTTTAACCTAACTAGGTATCAGTTACAGTAGGAACCACAATAGCTACAGTAGCTACAAACAGGCTGAATGTCGATAAATCTTTACCTAAAAAACATACTAGAAATGTTGCCAAGTTTCAGAAACGAATGTTATCCGTGGCCTTGTTTCGTTTAAAATTTATTTAATAAAATACGCCACCGTTTTATTATTTGCGAAATTAACGAAGATAAATTATGTAGGTATTAGTTACTTGAATTTTGACTACCGAGGTGACTACTAATAGAGAATTATGGAGGAAGAAGACGTTTTGTGCCGACCACAAATAAATTGGAATAAGCAAGAGAATGAAGAGTTACTTGAGTTTCTAAACTCATATTATAAAGAGACTAACTGACCCTGCAAACGTTGTTTTGCCATATAAATGTTTGGGGTATCACTTACTTACTACCTACCCTACCTACCCTACCTACATGCTATGTATCAGAGATGCCGCTGTATGTGAAAAAAGATTTTCCCGCTTTTCGGTTGAAATTTTTCCTGAATTTTCTGCTATAAACCTCACGGAGCCCGAGACCTTTCCAACGAATGCAAAACCGTGGAAATCGGTTCGTGCGTTCTGGAGTTATAGCGTCAGGAAGGAAAACCCGACTTATTTTTATATATTAAAGAAGATAAGATTAGATTTTTTGGATGTTTGTAATGAATAAAGTCAAAAACTACTGGACCGATTTTAAAAATTCTTTCACCAATAGAATGTTATACAGGTGGCAGGAACATCGACGCGAAAACTGTTACCACGAATTCAGTAGATGATTCTGAACCCCTTGCGTTGAAAAATCAGCTGTTTCATAGAAAAGTGCAATACCTACGCGGTCAAAATGTCTGGAACAGCTGATTTTTTTTAAAATAACCGACAAACAATTTCACCGCAGTGCGGGTCAGAATCATTTGTACTGAATTCATGGTAACAGTTTTCGCGTCGATGTCCCTGCCACGGGGTATTATCACTGAGTAACATCTTTTTTTTTTTTTTTGGGTGGGAAATTATCAAATAACTTCTCCCGCTCTGGGTGGAGCGGGAGGGCGTGTCAGGCTCTTACTGACTAAAACCCACCCGTGTTCCTTCGGTTGCCCTGTTGCCGGGGGCCGCGATGTCCCTATCGGTTTTCTTCGAACCCCCGGCAGGCATTGGCCCTAGCGGACCCCGTCAATTCTGCTGACATCTCTTTGAGGCGCGCGTGGAACACAACGCGCCGTCGACCCGGGCTTGGTCCTTACCGGACAGCGAGCTACCCATTGCTCACCGTCCGCAAGCCCGCGCCTACGGTGGCCGGAAATCGGCTCGCGATTCCCGCCCCGGGCGTCTCCTCCTGCGGCGGTTAGGGGCGTGAGGGCGCGAAATTTGCCTTTCCCTCACGCGTTCCGCCTCCTCCTTCGCGAGCATTACCGCTTCGCAGAAGGAGGTGACGGCCTGCCATTTCCTCTCGCTCCGTACCATGGCCTGAACCAGGGCCGGACGCGAGAGATCACCGCCGCCGATCGCCTCTACGAGGACACGGCGTTGCTCCGCCCAAGCCGGGCAGACCTCCACCGTATGCTCCACCGTGTCCTCAGGCCGATCCACACAATGGTGACACCCGGGTGTTTCCTCCCGCCTTATCCTAAACAGGAACCTCCCGAAGCAGCCGTGTCCGGTGAGGACCTGCGTCAGGCGGAAGGTGAGGACGCCGTGGCGTCTCTCAAGCCACTCCTCAAAGAGGGGTCTTATCGCCGCAATTGTGGCGTGCCCAGCGCGGGGTTGCGACAATCGCACCCTCCATGACGCCATGAGATCCCGCCGGAGCTCTGTCCACTGTGCCGCGATTTCTTGCGGCATCGGAGTTAAGCCCCGGCGTTTCGCCTCCTCGCGCCACTCCCAGATGTGCGCGAGGACCTTTGCCTCCAGATCCCATGGCGGTAATCCGGCAAGGAGGCTCGCCGCCTCGCAGGAGACCGTGCGGTATCCTCGGGCCAGCCGGATGGCCATGACCCTCTGGGACGCGTTCAACCGGCGGGCTGGCCGCAGCCTCAATGAACGCGCCCACACCGGTGCCCCGTAAAGGGCCATGGACCGCACGATCCCCGCGTAGAGCGTCCGGCAGGAGGCGTTTGGACCTCCCAGATTGGGCAGGAGCCGCTTCAAGGCAGCCCCGGCCCGGTCCAGTCTGGGAGCCAAACGTCGGAAATGCTCCACGAAGTTCCACCGGCTGTCGAGGACGAGTCCCAGATACTTCATCGTCGACTCGACGCCGATGTGAACCCCTCCCGCCAATACCTGGGAACCCGACGGTGGCGCACTACGAGGACCATGAAAACCCATGGCCTCGGACTTGTGCAGGGCCACCTCGAGTCCCAGCTGCCGGATCCTGTCAACGATTGTCGCAACCCCGCGTGTCGCTAAATCGGCCGCCGCCTGGTACGACCTCCCCTGCGCCAGGACTAGCGTGTCGTCAGCGTAACAAACGACGCTGACGCCGCTAGGGAGGTCGGCGCGCAGCACCCAGTCGTATCCGATGTCCCACAGATGCGGCCCCAGGACCGAACCCTGTGGGACACCGCACGACATCTCTTGCCGGTTCCACTCTCCTCGGTGACCGGGGTAGATGACGGCCCTGTCCGTCAGATAGGCCTCGACCATACGACAGAGGTAGGTCGGCATCCGGTGATACAGGAGTGCCTCCCTGATGCAACTCCAGGGCAGGGTGTTGAAGGCATTGGCGATGTCTAGAGACACCGCCAAGACGACCCCACCCCGGGCCACAGCATCCCCCGTCGTGAGGGCTCGCACGCGCATGATGGCGTCCACCGTAGAGCGCCCCCTGCGGAAGCCGAACTGGCTCTCCGCCAGATCCGGCCCCACTCGCACCAGCTGCCCGACGAGGCGGTCCGCAATGACTCTTTCAAAGAGCTTGCCCACCTCATCGAGCAGCACAATGGGCCGATAAGCGGACGGAGAGTCCGCTGGGCGCCCCGGCTTCTTGATGAGGACCAGTTTCCCCGTCTTCCAACAAAGTGGGAACTGGCCCCTCTCCATGCATGCGCTTAGGAGCCCCCTTAGTCGAGGCCCGAGAGCCCCCATGGCCAGGACCCAGGCTTTTCCAGGTATGCCGTCGGGTCCTGGGGCGGTATTCTTCGCACTCATACTGAGTAACATCTGACAAAGTGATTCTTGCGGAAGGTTTTGGTGTATAATTCATTAAGGTTTTGTGTAAATTGGCTGAAATATGACGATTATTGTCGAATATGTCGGAAAAAATCATACCGACTGGGAGTTTTACTGGCGTGCGCCGCGTAAACCGTTAGACATACATACAATTTATGTTCTACAGGTTTGAAAATCTTAAAAAGTTCAACAAAAAAAGTCCGCGATGGCATATTATCTATCTTCTAAGGTTGACCCACAGTAACCATTATTATCTTTCAGAATTCGATAAAAATTCCATTGTTATTTCCGAAGCTATATTGACCGGTATCTTATTAATCTTTATCCCATAAAATATGTTATTAAATTGGGCATTTAATTTAGATTAAAATATGCCTTGACATCATGTCATTTAAATGAATGATGTAAAAGATATCACAGATTCAAAATTACGCGTAACAAAATAATTATGGTTGGACAGCGGTAGGAGTCAATAACCTTTTCCTGGACTATTAGATATGTAATCCCGGTACCGCCCAGTAGTACGTTCCCGTGGGATATTTTCCGCCATCCACGCGGGTGAAGCGGCGGGCAAAAGCTAGTTTAAAATAAACTAATAATAACTAAATTAAATAATAATAATACATACCTAACAATTAATTTCAGAATAATCAATATTAATTATGTTAAAAAAAAAACTACCGACTTCCAAAAAAAACACTACAAAGTGAAAAATAACTTAAATTTCGGAAGTCGGTGTCTTGGGTTTTGTGTTTTCGTTTTTTGCCACCGACTTCCGAAATTAAAGTTATTTTTCACTTTGTAGTGTTTTTTTTGGAAGTCGGTAGTTTTTTTTTTTTTGTAAAAAGTTTTATTTGTGGTACCTACCCCACACACATTCGAATACCACTACCTACTACCAGTGTCAGGAACTTATCATATCATCTACATACTAAGTGGGAAGAAAAATACGTATTTTGTAGCTAACTCAAAAACTACCCATCGGTCCACAAATGACGGAGAAATCGGCAGACATGCATAAAAAAAAAAAAAAACATACGCGTCGAACATATAACCTCCTCCTTTTTGGAAGTCGGTTAATAATAAATAACTAATGATTTTCCTAACATAGTAATTCAGATGTAGCAACCGTAGCAGGCCTAGCATCTTTAATTGAAATAGTCATTAATATGATAATAACATTTCGCAACTAAAAATTCGTGTTTTGGTTTTAAATAGATCTAATCTTTAATTTCCATGATGTGTTTAGGTAGTTTATTGTAAATTTTGGGTGCCATGCCTAAAAGATTTTTATAGAAAATAGTTTGTTTATTTTTGTGTCGTAAATTCTTTGCTTTAACATAGCTTGCTACTTCGTAAATGTAAAGACGGGAAGTGTAAGTAGCTGAAGCTTTCAAAATGCGGCTCACAACTGTCTGTGCTTTGAATGCCACATATTGCCCTTAATCATTTCTTTTGCGCTTTTGAACACCATTTCGCTATCAGTCGAGTTCCCCCAAAACATTAGTCCGTATCGCTACATTCGCTTCATAATCCACAGTAAATGACACTTTTCTCTCAGTTTCATACTAACGAATATGTTTTGCGAGAAATTTGTCCAACTGACAGATGTCAGGAACGCATTGTCTCAACGGCCGGACTGTAGTAAGCATTAATCGGATGACAGAATATTTCATCTGTAAGGTGATACATTTAATCGAAGTTTTGTAGAGTGGGAAAGTATTATAATATAAAGCCTTTCAAGTGCCCCATGTTTAGCGTTATATGATAACTGACTTGATAAACCGTTATACCCACAAGATTACAGGTGTCTTTTTATTGATTAAAATGTAATAAAATTCACTTCCTTTTTTATCGCATTATCCGCATCCTTGTCAAAAATAAAGGCCTTGCCAGCCCAAAAAACAAATTCCCTCCAACGATGTCAATATCAACAAGGAGGTTTTAACCTCGCTATTCAAGAATTCTTTTTTTAAATTACCCACGACTGCTTCCCGTCAAGTTCATTGGCGCTTCCGTTCGCTGTCAATTGTCGTAGGGACGTGCTCGTATCGATTTAGTAAATCGATTATTTCCTAGTCCGGTTTTACTGTTTGTGGTTTACTTTTTGTCTGCAGTTGTTTTCTGATTTTATACGCAGTATTCAGTATAGTGGCTGGGGAGTTTGTTCCGCCATTTATTATGAACAGAAAAAGAAAATTGTTGGGTTTTGGGAATAGTTACAGCTAGGAAGTTGTGAAGGGTGGGCGTTTTGGGGGACTGTCTTATATAATTTTGACGTTCAAAAAGTGCTGATTCTCAGCCTAGTTTCAATAAATGACTTTTTATTTGGATTTAAGTTGATTTATTAACCGACTTCCAAAAGGAGGAGGTTCTCAATTCGTCTGTATGTTTTTTTTTTTTTTTTGTATGTTTGTTACGCGATTACTCCGCCAATTATGAATAGATTTTGATGATTCTTTTTTGTTTGGTAGATCATACTTCAGAGGCGGTCCCATATAAATTTTATTAACTTTGCTTGGGTAGTTTTTGAGTTAGCTTCAATTATACGTATTTTTTCCCACTTAGTATGTAGATGATATGATAACTTCTTGTCACTGTTATTTACATAGCAGGTGTACCACAAACAAAAAGTGAAAAATAAAAACTTTTTACAAAAAGAAAAACAACCAACTTCAAAAAAAAACACTACAAAGTGAAAAATAACTTTAATTTCGGAAGTCGGTGACAAAGAACGTAAATTCAAAACCAAAGACACCGACTTCCGAAATTAAAGTTATTTTTCACTTTGTAGTGTTTTTTTCTTAAGTCGGTTGTTTTTTTTTTTTGTAAAAAGTTTTTATCTTACTCATCTTTACATTTCGCTGACATATTGTTTCCTTGAAAAACCAATGCGAGCTACATTTCCGACTTTTCTTGTCTACAAACACAGAAACAATAAATAATCAACACGGAAACGTTGCAAAAATGTTATCTTAAAAAAATGTTGAAGGTTATAAAAAAAGAAAGTGTATTGGCAACGCGCCATAAAGAAATAACCGTTATTTCTTCTTTAAATCGATAATTTTACACAATACATAAACACACGCCTTCTTCCCATGGGAATAGGCAGAAACTACAGAACGCCATCTGCTACAATCTTTCCTTACATACTTTTTTTGCTTCGTTTACGTTCACACTACTGGTCATACACGCACGCCGGTTGCGAGTACTACGCACCTGACCTTTCTGTAGAACATCACCAATGAAGTCACTATAAGTCACTAATAGCAGACATGTGCTGGGTGGTGCACTTGTCTGCTACGCTTGAATTTGTTGCCACATAAAAATGGCGCCCGGGGCATGTGCCCCGGTTAGCCCCCTTGATCCGGGACTGATCCCCACGATGTTCTGCTTTGCCGATGACAGTGAATGTTACTTCAGAATAATGTCACTTCAGAATAATGTCACAGGTCCATAGTGCTGCCTACCGTTAAGGTAGCCCCACTTTTCTAGTTACATCTTCCTGCTAGGGTTCGGCTTTGGAGGCGGTTCTTTGAGTTCCAAGGGACCACGGAAGGTTGGAACCTGCGGGAAAATACTTTAAAGTGGGGCTACCTCGACGGTACGACCGGAGGAGGTGGATGTGGAACTGTGGAGTAAACTATGTCCCAGCTCTACACCTCAGTAGGTGCACACATGTTTATGAAACCGGCCTCACGTCATTGTTGACAGCGCTGTCTTGGTTTTTTAGTGAAGAGCTCGTGGCTTAATAATAACAGCCGCACGGGTCGATCCATCAGGTTAAGCCAATCTTTGACAGTCGTTAGGGGTCGTCAGAAGCCCGAAAGTCTGACAACCAGTCTTATCATGGAGTATCGTATTACCCAGTTACAGGGTTGTGGAGGTCAGATAGGCAGTCGCTCCATGTAAAATACAGGTATTCAGCTGCATCCGGGTAGACTGGAAGCCGATCCCAACAAACTTGGGAAATGGCTAGGCAGATTTGCTGTCTTGGTTTTTTTACTTAGTCTGAGTCTGTGCCCCAAAAAATGCAGCCATGGCGACCTCTGTGCTGCCACCGACGAAGCCGTGGAAGACGCGAAATTTAGGGCCTACAAGTCTAATTCACTGTAGTGCCATAGACACGACGAATGAATGAATGAAATGCACCGATCCCAGCGTGGTTTAACCAGACTCGATAAATCGAATGAACCCCAAGATTTGCACTAGCCCCTGGAGCCTCATGTTGCATGGTGCTACAGACGCCATTGCATATCACGGAGTAGACCGGGTGGCACGGTAATGGTAGGGACAAGACGTGCCCTCAGGATAAGGAAGGATTTGCGAGCCATACCGGATATGCATCCTCTGTAGTGCCATCGACACGACGAAGAAGAATATTATCGATATCTAGTGTCGTACCGCCAGTTCTCAAGACAAAACAGTCGATTTATCAATATGAACATCATGCTTGTGTAGGCGACTTATTGCTTTGACCTTATCATCATTATCTTTATGAATTGAACAAATATCTTTTGAATGTCAGTGACATAAGTGCGTTTGCGTCTTGATTTATTAATGGACTAGCAACCCGCCCCGGCTTCGCGCAAGTTCTGAGCAGTAACCTAACAATAAGTACTAGGCTTGCATGAATTCAAGATAGCATTCCATTTGTTTTATTAAGTTCTTCTTTTTGTATATGTTACGGCTAAAACCCGAAGTGCGGCTACACCTAGTTTTAGCCGGCTAGAACTTGGTGCGGTTAGCAGTTGGTTAAAGTTAGTTGTAGCAAATGAAAATGGCTGAATGAAAGGTAGGTTAGGTTAGGTTAGAACTGTGACCACATAACACACCGCACGAGCCGAGCGAGCGAAGCGAGCGGTGCCGCGGCAGCGGCCGGCGAGTTCCAGGATCCATTTAGGCAAGTTTAACCAACTGCTACCGGCCGCACCTAGTTCTAGCCGGCTAGCACCTAGTTCTAAAACTAGGTGTAGCCGCACTTCGGATTTAAGCCGTAACATATATATTTATATAATACTAGCGGTCACGACAGACGTTGTCCTGTGCGAACAGCGCCAAGTCAAAATTTACAAAATAATAGAATTGATTCTAGTCGCCCCTTCCAAAAGGTAGTTTTCGTATGGAGAAGAATTGGCAAGAAACTCCACCGTTACTCTTTTAAAATGTTTTACAATATTTTGTATAGTTAAATAATTATATGTGAAGACGATGCACCTAGAATAAAATTACTATACCACAATAGGTAAAAAAACTTTTTGACAAAAAATACAACCGACTTCCAAACTACAAAGTGAAAAGGAAGTCGGTGTCAAAATACTGATCCAGAGACACCTACTTCCGAAATTAAAGGTTTTTTTTTTTTCACTTTTAAGCGTTTTGGTTTGTAATCTAAGTTACAATAGCCTAATGTCAACTGCTCATCAAAAATACTCAAATCGCTATAGATGTGCCAATGATATTTGAAGAGTTCCTTCGATTTCTCCAAGATCCCATCATCAGATCGTGACCAAATGACAATGGGACCAACTTGAAAGTATACCCTTTCAAACAAAAAAATATTTTTTCGAGTAATCGGGAACATACATTAAAAAAAAAATATCCCACGAACTCGAATATCGAATTAAAAATGAAGCAACGACAGATAATTTAATTATGTGATAGATACATGGTGCTCACATATTTACGAACATTGTAAAAATATACGATTTTCCTAAAATTGAATAATTAATAAGTCAGTGGTGCCGATTCTCTTGTTCACAAACTAAACTAAATTTAAGTTCAGTGCATCTTTTTCTTTCTATTTCATTAAGAAAAGGACAGAAGATAAATTTTAGTTTAGTCCTTGATTAATTTGACAGGACTAAACAAAAATTTATCTTCTGTCCTTTTCTTAATGAAATAGAAAGAAAAAGATGCACTGAACTTAAATTTAGTTTAGTTTGTGAACAAGGGAATCGGCACCAGTGTGTGAGGAAGTAAATCACAGAATGTAAAATCAATAGCACATGGTCAAAGTCAAAGTCAAATCATTTATTTCAAATAGGCCCATGTATGGCACTTTTGAACGTCAAAATTTACAAAATATTAAAATTGATTCTAGTCGCCCCTTCCAAAAGGTAGTTTTCGTATGGAGAAGAATGGGCAAGAAACTCCACCGTTACTCTTTTAAAATGTTTTACAATTGTTTGTATATGCACGTACATTAGTTAAATAATATTACCTATATGTGAAGACGATGCACCTAGAATAAAATTACTATACCACAATAGGTAAAAAGAATTAAAAATGAAGCAACGACAGATAATTTAATATGTGATAGATACATGGTGCTCACATATTTACAAACATTGTAAAAGTAGACGATTTTCCTAAAATTTTGTAATTAATAAGTCAGTGTGTGAGAAAGTAATCAGTTAATCACAGAATGTAAAATCAATGTCATAAAACACAAAATAATCAATTTTACAATTAAATATGCAACCAGTTTGATTTTGTCTTGATTCTAAATTGTCCTATGGAGCAGGACCAGCATGTTTCCAAGCACTCTTATCTTGGATATAATCCTCTAATTTGTAATATGCTTGTTTACAAAATGTACTTTTGATATGAGTTTTAAATTTTCTTTCATTTAATTGCATGGATAGACCATGACCTGTTTTAGAAAATAGGATACTTTTTATCCCGATATCTCCACGGGATCGACACTTATGCGGGTGAAACATCGGGGTGCAGCTATCCTGATTGATATTATTTTTTTTTTCCTGTTGGTTATATCTAATCAGTAAATCAGCTGTCGATCGCATGCAAGCTGCTGTGATTTGTCGACGAAAATAAACAGCAATAAATCATGCAACTCGATATGAGATATGTGACAAGATTATAATGATTTGGCTGTCAAATTCCGGTGGTAACCAGCTGGACCATCGTTCACGCTTTTTTCCTCAAATACTTTTTACTGAATGGCATGTGTGTCACCGCCGCAGGAGACGCCCTGGTCGTCGGGAATCGCGAGCCGATTTCCGGCCACCGTAGGCGCGGGCTTGCGGACGGTGAGCAATGGGTAGCTCGCCGTCCGATAAGGCAGGCCCGGGGTCGACGGCGCGTTGTGTTCCACGCGCGCCTCAAAGAGATGTTAGCAGAATTGACGGGGTCCGCTAGGGCCGATGCCTGCCGGGGTTGCGAAGACAACCGAAAGGGAGATCGTGGCCCCGGCAACAGGGCAACCGAAGGAACACGGGTGGGATTTTAGTCAGTAAGAGTCTGACACGCCCTCCCGCTCCGCGCAGAGCGGGAGAAGTTATTTGATAATTTACCCACCCAAAAAAAAGGCATGTGTTTTATTAAAATACCTTTTGACGTGAAAACTTCTTTATTTATATCATGTTACGGATCAATGTTATATGCAAGTATTTTCACTTTAAAGGTTTTGGAAGTATTTTTTTTTTTGTAAATGCGGTTGTGCTCTTTATTTAGATAAGGTTACGGACCAATATTCTATACAAGTATTTTTCTTCCACCAAGGCGATCTTGTACAAGTTGTCACTTCTGTCGGCGCTCCCGGAGTGCCACAGTTTTTTTTTTTTCAATAAAGCCTTCCATAGGTTGTTCGCGATATAATGTTGATTATTTGATTAACAGTTATCATTGCCAAGTCTTTACTAAACTTCACATGGATATATATGGATATACCGTTTCGATTTCACATTGACATGAAGATTGTACCTTTTTAAAAGCCAACAATGAAGCTGATCTGAAGATTGTGCTATTATTTTGATGTACAATTTATGAAGATGACTGTATATTATCGAGTGTAGTAGTAGAAGATTAGGCATTGTATGGTATCTAATCTGTCGGTAATAATTAAGGCAACCATAACCGACTTTTAATGATTTTATACTGGAGATGACGTCTAAACGAGTAGTGTTAATGATTTGGAAAAAATATAAATGTTAAACTAGCTTTTGCCCGCGGCTTCGCCCGCGTGAATGTCGGAAAATATCCTACGGGAACGTACTACCGAGATTTCATACCTAATAACCGAGAAAATTGTCATTGACTCCTACCGCTGCGCCCGCGTTGCTACACGTAATTTTGAAACTGGAATATCTTTTAAACTATTCATTTAAATGATATGATGTCAAGGCATATATTAATATAAATTAAATGCCCAATTTAAATAACATATTTTATTGGATAAGGATTAATACTATACCGGTCAAAAAAGCTTCGGAAATAACAATTAAATTTTATCTAATTCTGAAAGATAAAAATGTTTATTATGGGTCGTCCTTAGAAGATAGACATATGCCATCGCGCACTTTTTTGTTGAACTTTTTAAGATGAATAGAACATAGAACATAAATTTGATGTATCTTTTTCGGTTTAGGCAGCGCACGCCAGTAAAGCTCCCAGTCGGCATGATTTTTTCCGACTTCTTCAACAATAATCGTCAAATTTCAGCCAATTTACACAAAACCTTAATGAATTATACACTAAAACCTTCCGGATGAATTACTCCGTCCATTGGTGAAAATCGTTTGAAAATCAGTTCGGTAGTTTTTGAGTTTATCGCTTTCAGACAGACAGACGCGGCGGGGGACTTTGTTTTATATTATGTAATTATAAGGATAATTAATATATGTAAGGATTATAGGTTCTCTATGTTTTGCCATTTGTCGTACAAATATACATTTATGGGAGGCTTTTGCGAAGTAAATTAAATTATTATAATTCATTAGTCTCAATGTCAATATTTCATGTTTTTTGTCTTTTAATCAAACGCAAAAGGTTATGTCAGGTAAGTAATGAAATTATTTAACGAAATGCAATACAGTCAATAATGAATAATTATAATGTTGACAAGTTACTGATAAGAAAATAAAATATCTAATTGACGAGTCCACAGAATTACTATTATTAAATCATCATACATTTATAGTTATGTTACGAGTAAACAAATATAGAAACGGGTTTTGTCGACGGAAGAATAGACAAAATGACAGATAAACAATCACAATCTGTCATTTTGTCTATTCTTCCGTCGACAAAACCTGAGTAATTGCCTAACACAGTAACAGTAGCAATGGATTTCATGTTGACCGTTCAAAAACATTCATTGCGTTATTTACGTTTTGGTCCAGTAGTTTCGGAGATAATGGGAAATTTTCATCGAATTTCTTAAATGTCTTTAAAAGTATTTATTTTAAAATTATATAAAAGAAATGTGTTTAAGATCCTCGCAACAAGCCCTTTCATTTGATATGTCACAAGTTACAAACCCTTTCGTTTGTTAGATAAACTTTTTTTTATTTTTTTCTTGTTTGCCCCCCTAAAGTGACCCCTATATATTCAAAATTCATTTATTTACGTTACACGTTCGTGTTTGGGTCACATAAATACATAAAATGTGTACCAAATTTCAATTTAATCGGTCCATTCGATTCGGAGAAAATTGACTGAAAAAACTTTTTACAAAAAAAAACAACTGACTTCCAAAAAAAAACACTACAAAGTGAAAAATAACTTTAATTTCGGAAGTCGGTGTCTTTTTTTTTTTTTTTTTTTTTTTTTTTTGGGTGGGAAATTATCAAATAACTTCTCCCGCTCTGGGTGGAGCGGGAGGGCGTGTCAGACTCTTACTGACTAAAACCCACCCGTGTTCCTTCCTATGCCATGTTGCCGGGGGCCACGATTTCCCTATCGGTTTTCTTCGAACCCCCGGCATTGGCATTGGCCCTAGCGGACCCCGTCAATTCTGCTGACATCTCTTTGAGGCGCGCGTGGAACACAACGCGCCGTCGACCCGGGCTTGGTCCTTATCGGACGGCGAGCTACCCATTGCTCACCGTCCGCAAGCCCGCGCCTACGGTGGCCGGAAATCTTCCTGCGATTCCCGACGCCCAGGGCGTCTCCTGCTGCGGCGGTTAGGGGCGCGAGGGCGCGAAATTTGCCTTTCCCTCACGCGCTCCGTCTCCTCCTTCGCGAGCATTACTGCTTCGCAGAAAGAGGTGACGGCCTCCCATTTCCTCTCGCTCCGTAGCATGGCCCGAATCAGGGCCGAACGCGAGAGATCACCGCCGCCGATCGCATCCACGAGGACACGGCGATGCCCTGCCCAAGCCGGGCAGACCTCCACCGTATGCTCCACCGTGTCCTCCGGGCGATCCACACAGTGACGACACCCGGGCGTTTCCTCCCGCTTTATCCTGAACAGGTACCTCCCGAAACAGCCGTGTCCGGTGAGTACCTGCGTCAGGCGGAAGGTGAGGACGCCGTGGCGCCTCTCTAGCCACTCCTCAAAGAGGGGTCTTATCGCCGCAATTGTGGCGTGCCCAGCGCTGGGTTGCGACAATCGTACTCTCCATTCCGCCATGAGATCCCGCCGGAGCTCTGTCCGCTGTGCCGCGACTTCTTGCGGCATCGGAGTTAAGCCCCGGCGCTTCGCCTCCTCGCGCCACTCCCAAATGTGCGCGAGGACCTTTGCCTCCAGATCCCATGGCGGTACTCCGGCAAGGAGGCTCGCCGCCTCGCAGGAGACCGTGCGGTATCCTCGGGCCAGCCGGATGGCCATGACCCTTTGGGACGCGTTCAGCCGGCGGCCTGGCTGCCGCCTCAATGAAGGCGCCCACACCGGCGCCCCGTAAAGGGCCATGGACCGCACGATCCCCACGTAGAGCCTCCGGCAGGAGGCGTTTGGACCTCCCAGATTGGGCAGGAGCCGCTTCAAGGCAGCCCCGGCCCGGTCCAGTCTGGGAGCCAAACGTCGGAAATGCTCCACGAAGTTCCACCGGCTGTCGAGGACGAGTCCCAGATACTTCATCGTCGACTCGACGCCGATGTGAACCCCTCCCGCCAATACTTGGGAACCCGACGGTGGCGCACTACGAGGACCATAGAAACCCATGGCCTCGGACTTGTGCAGGGCCACCTCGAGTCCCAGCTGCCGGATTCTGTCGACGATTGTCGCAACCCCGCGTGTCGCTAAGTCGGCCGCCGCCTGGTACGACCTCCCCTGCGCCAGGACCAGCGTGTCGTCAGCGTAACAAACGACGCTGACGCCAGTAGGGAGGTCGGCGCGCAGCACCCAGTCGTATCCGATGTCCCACAGATGCGGCCCCAGGACCGATCCCTGTGGGACACCGCACGACATCTCTCGCCGGTTCCACTCTCCTTGGTGACCGGGGTAGATGACAGCCCTGTCTGTCAAATAGGCCTCGACCACACGACAGAGGTAGGTCGGCATCCGGTGATACCGAAGTGCCTCCCTGATGCAACTCCAGGGCAGGGTGTTAAAGGCATTGGCGATGTCTAGAGACACCGCCAAGACGACCCCACCCCGGGCCACAGCATCCCCCGTCGTGAGGGCCCGCACGCGCATGATGGCGTCCACCGTAGAGCGCCCCCTGCGGAAACCGAACTGGCTGTCCGCCAGATCCGGCCCCACTCGCACCAGCTGCCCAACGAGGCGGTCTGCAATGACTCTTTCAAAGAGCTTGCCCACCTCGTCGAGCAGCACAATGGGCCGATAGGCGGACGGAGAGTCCGCTGGGCGCCCCGGCTTCCTGATGAGGACCAGTTTCCCAGTCTTCCAGCAAAGTGGGAACTGGCCCCTCTCCATGCATGCGCTTAGGAGCCCTCTCAGTCGAGGCCCGAGAGTCCCCATGGCCAGGACCCAGGCCCTTCCGGGTATGCCGTCGGGTCCTGGGGCGGTATTCCTCGCACTCATCCTGCGTACCGCCACTCTCATCTCTACCTCGGTCGGAAGTCGGTGTCTTGGGTTTTGTGTTTTCGTTTTTTGCCACCGACTTCCGAAATTAAAGTTATTTTTCACTTTGTAGTGTTTTTTTTTGTAAAAAGTTTTTATTTTTCACTTTTTAGCTGTGGTGGTTGTGGTACTTATCAAATCATCTACATACTAAGTGGGAAAAAAATACGTATTTTGTAGCTAACTCAAAAACTACCCAAGCAAAGTTAATAAAATTTATATGGGACCAATTTGGGAGCATATCCTTTCAAACAAAAAAAGAATTTTCACAATCGGTCCACAAATGACGGAGAAATCGGTGGACAAACATAAAAAAAAAAAAAAAAAACCAGCATATGCGTCGAACATATAACCTCCTCCTTTTTGGAAGTCGGTTAAAAACAGACAGACAGACACACGAGTGATCCTATAACGCCTATAAGGGTTCCGTTTTTTCCTTTTGAAGTATGGAACCCTAAAAAGATTCTCAACTCTTGAGGCGTAGGCGCAATGATACCGACTCATCGTAATCTTAATGAGTCTAATGGCAATGTCTATTGATTTCAATTACTACATCTACCTCTGTTCACTGGGAGGACAGTGTCGGAATAATCATCAGTCATCGTTGGTGGAATTTAGTATGATTTTTTTCACGTTTTATCCGCCTTTGTTGAGCATAGGCCTTTCAATTAATGGATAATAGGTAAATTGGCTAACGGGTTAGGTCGGTGATAAGTATTAATTCATATTATCTGGCCCAATCAAATACAAGCGCTGCGGCTTTTTTTTTTAAGGCGACGATAACCGGCTTTTAATGATTTAATACTGAAGATCACGTCTAAACGAGTAGTGTTATTGATTTGGAAAAAACATATGTTAAATTAGAGCATTTTCTTAATAACTTACTGTAGGAATATTTTAGATTATATTTATGTTATATAGTGAAATTAATTTGTAAAGTTATGTCTAACGCGGATAAAAAACTGAGAATACGCAAAATCTATCAAGCGTATTTTTCTGAAACATTCACCATTTTAAAGATAATTTAATTGTTGATACGTGTTTTATTAAAATACTTTTTGTTTATGTAAAATAAATTAATAATGCGTCTAATTTGGGACAGCGCTCCTTGATGGGCGAGTCCTATTACTGGCTGGACGTACGATGCGTTGCGTGAGTTCAGTACAGAACCCGCAAGCTAACCACTCAAGGTCACTGGCATATATCTGGGTCTTAATGTCGCAGCATCATGCTGAGGTAGGAGCCTTTTGGCGTCGTACATAGGGTTACCATCCGTCCAGATTTGTCCGGACTTCTAAACTTTTGTCCGGCTCTTTAATTTGTCCGGATTTTTTGGCTTAGATGGAATACGAGTAATCAAACTTATTTAAGTAATACCAAATATATCTTTAATATTTATTAACTTCTCATTCATGTAAAAACAAAATATAAATCTTTAACAATCAACTTAACGAGATCAAACAATAATAACTAATAAGTAATTGGATTTTGTGACTAAAATGTCCGGACTTTTAATGAAATTGAAATTCTTTGTCAGGTCTTTTCAAATTTAAAAATGGTAACCCTCGTCGTAACGGACTTTGTTTGTTTTGGCGCGAAATTTGCCTCTCCCTCACGCGTTCCACCTCCTCCTTCGCGAGCATGGAGCAAGGAGGTGACGGCCTCCCATGCCCTCGCTCCGTACCATGGCCTGGACCAGGGCCGGATGCGAGAGATCACCGCCGCCGATCGCCTCCACGAGGACACGGCGATGCTCCGCCCGAGCCGGGCAGACCTCCACCGTGTCCTCCGGGCGATAACCACAGTGGTGACACCCGGGCGTTTCCTCCCGCCTTATCCGGAACAGGAACCTCCCGAAACAACCGTGTCCGGTGCGGACCTGCGTCAGGCGGAAGAAGGTAAGGACGCCATGGCGCCTTTCTAGCCACTCCTCAAAGAGGGGACTTATCGCCGCAATTGGGGCGTGCCCAATTTTTTTTTAAATCTTTCCTTCTTGCTGTCCGTTGTCTTCCTTCAATAGGTTATCTTATTTCTGCGGTGATATCACTTACGGCCCATCCGCGAGTGACACGGCAAAAACCATTAATTGACCGTTTCAAAAGTTACTGCGACAATGAGGTACCACAAAAAAGCCTGTCCGTTTGTCAGTTCGTTAAAAACGGCGAATAACTGACGTTAGATGTACTGTTAACTGTCAAAGTGAGCTTAACTGCGGTTTGAGGTCTGTGGTTCTGTAATGGGAAGTTTTTTTAATCATGTATTTTCTGTAAGTTGTTTGTGCGTACTAGAGTAAAATTCGATTAAAAAGCCTTGAAATATCATCATTATCTGCTTAGCCTTTTTCCAAATATGTTGGGGTCGGCTTCCAGTCTAACCAGATGTAGTTGAATACCAGTATTTTACATGGAGCGACTGTCTGTCTGACCTCCACAACCCAGATGTAATCCCCAGTTTAGACAAAGTGTTTTCTTGAAATAAATGTTTTGTGTATCAGTCTGAATTCTGGATCTATGTACCCTGGGACCTTGGTCCCCTTTTACATGAAGAGATGAGTAACTGAGTCGCTAGTCATGTAAGCATAACTAGCTACTCAGTTCTCATCTCTTAAGACACCCACAACAAGAACCACGTAAACACATCCATTGCTCAAAACTCTTCGCTTAAGGCGACGATAACCGACTTTTAATGATTTTATACTGAAGATCACGTCTAAACGATATGTTAGAAATAAGAGCATTTTATTAATAACTTAAAATAGGAATATTTAAGATTATGTTTATATTACATAGTGAAATTAATTTGTAAAGTTATGTCTAACGCGGATAAAATACTGAGAATCACGCAAAATCTATCAAGCGTATTTTTCTGAAACCTTCACCATTTCAAAGATAATTTAGTCATCAGTCAGTCAGTCATTGTATCTTTTAGTATACGTGTTTTATTAAAATATATTTTGTTTTATGTATAACAAATTAATAATACGTCTAATTTGGGACAGCGCTCCTTGATGGGCGAGTCTTATTACTGGCTGGACGTACGACGCGTTGCGTGAGCTCAGTACAGAACACAGAACACGCAAGCTAACCACTCAAGGTAGCCCGCGACATTCAAACATTTCTTACGTTTTTTTGCAATCTGCAGGTCAGTGTCAGGTTGTATGTTGATAAAAAAAAGATTCACGACCTCAACACATACTTATGTATTTACAGAATAATAATGATTAAATGACTAGTAATGATTGAATAACTTGACACTGACCTGCAGATTGCAAAAATCGTAAGAAAATTTGAATATCGCTGGCTATCTCTGCGCATCCGCCTTAACAGTAATAAAATAGACTCCTATAAAAACAAGTGACTCATTCAAACAAAATGGCCGGTCACTGTCAAGGTCAGAACACCGGCCTATAGCGGTATTAAGAACTGTGTTAATTTGAGTTTTTATTGAAGTAGGTGTGGTAAGTGGCAAAGTGGCAATATTCCCTCGTGGGACTGCTGGTTGTAGCGGTTAATCTGGCCTATGTTAGCTTGGTACCTTTAGTCAGCAGTTTTTAAACGACTTCCAAAATGGAGGAGGTTCGAAGAGTATTTTTAATTGTTAATATTTATCCACCGATTTCTCCGTCAATTGTGAACCGATTATGAAAATTCTTTTTTTTTGTTTGAATGGGTATGCTCTCGAGATGGTCGCATATAAATATTATTAACTTTGCTTGGATAGTTCTTGAGTGAGCTTCAATAATACGTAATTTTTATCCAGTATGTGGATGATATGATAAGTACCTTTTTTTTTGGAAATTGGTTTGGTTATTGTCAAATAACTTCTCCCGCTCTGGGCGGAGCGCGAGGGCGTGTCAGACTCCTGATTAAAACCCACCTGTGTTCCTTCAGTTGCCATGTTGCCGGGAGCCACGGTATCCCTTTCGGACTTCCCCGCGACCCCGGCAGGCATCGGCCCTAGCGGACCCCTTAATTCGCTTGGAACACAACGCGCCGTCTCGACCCGGGCCTGGTCCTTATCGGACGGCGAGCTACCTATTGCTCACCGTCCGCAGGCCCGCGCCTACGGTGGCCGAGAATCGGCCTGCGTTTCCCGACGCCCAGGGCGTCTCCTGCGGCGGTTAGGGGCGTGAGGGCGCGAAATTTGCCTCTCCGTCACACGTTCCGCCTCCTCCTTTGCAAGCATTACTGCTTCGCAGAAGGAGGTCACGGCCTCCCATGCCCTCTCGCTCCGTACCATGGCCTGGACCAGGGCCGGACGCGAGAGATCACCGCCGCCGATCGCCTCCACGAGGAGACGGCGATGCTCCGCCCAAGCCGGGCAGACCTCCACCGTATGCTCCACCGTGTCCTCCGGGCGATCCACACAATGGTGACACCCGGGCATTTCCTCCCACCTTATCCTGAACAGGAACCTCCCGAAACAACCGTGTCCGGTGAGGACCTGCGTTAAGCGGAAGGTGAGGACGCCGTGGTGCCTCTCTAGCCACTCCTCAAAGAGGGCACTTATCGCCGCAATTGCGGTGAGCCCAATGTTTATCAGCAGGGAAAGTGGGACTTTCTACATACACACCTTTGTGAAAAGGGGTGACAATTTATAATATTGTACAAGCAAGTAGGACTGTAGGTATGTAAGTATTAGTACGATAAATGCAAGTCTTTTCAACTAACTAACAATGCTGGCTAAGGTTAGAAGGTCAAATGTATGAATATAATGTCGTTTGGTTCCTTTTCATAGGTGCTGGGCGATAAATATCACGCCAAAGGTGCATGATGCGTTAAAATTTGTGGTTAAATCTATGTGCTTTACCATCGCAATCACCCATAAATCTAACAAAATCCCCTGCACACGATGACCACATCTGTTTATCACCTTTTTTTTTTTTCGTAGGTAAGCGTTACTACAGCGGCCGAACGCTGCAAGCAGGAATAGTCCTCACGATGCACGATGTTCAGATATTTACGTGTCCGCGAAAGTACATAGTAAGTGCATCTTTATTTCACACTAGCTTCCGCCAGTGGCTTCGTCCGCGTGATATCTCAATAAATTATATCCTATGTTACTCAGTGATAATATAGCATTCTACTGGTGAAAGAATTTTTTAAATCGGTCCAGTAGTTTTTGGGTTTTTTCAACAAACAATATTATTTTTTTTTTTTTTTGTAATATTAGTGTAGACAAAAAACTTCTACTGGTGAATAATGAAAAGCCTTTTTGCAATAAAACGTTAATCGTTTGCTTGGGGTATCGTGTTAGCCAGTAACTGGGTTGTGGAGGTCAGATAGGCAGTCGCTCCATGTAAAATACTGGTATCCAGCTGCATCCGGTTAGACTTGAAGCCAACTCCAACATATGGGAAAAGGCTAGTCAGATTTATTTTTAATTGTGTGCTTGAACCTTGAAGTATTGTGTAGTCTGTTATTTTTAGGTGACTCGAAAGTTCTATTTTAAACAATATCAGTAACCTTACTATTTTACTACGAAAAACCATAAAACGTTCAATTTCGTAAAAGGATTAAGGAAAATAAACAAAAAACCGTTAAATTATTGGAACAAAATATTCAATTCATAATCGATATTATTTGTGGTTTTGTAACATTCCTAACACGGCTCACACTAAGTACTTCAAAACGAGTGTTGCCATATAATTAAGCTGGTTTTCCCCGTTTGTGGGGTAAGTGTTACTTTATGTGTAATTTTAATGAGTTCGCGTGACAGCTTTTTCTAACCTATTTCTAACGCAATATTATTTGAACTTTTGATTTTTCTAATTCTTTTGCGTATCGAATGTTTGTGAATAGCTATGCAGATTGTCCCAGCAGGAGAGCAGTGGTGGCCCAGTGGTAACAGCAGCGACTTACGAGTTGTAGGTCGTGGGTTCGAACCCAGGCAGGCACTTTGTGTGAATAATTTCATCACCACTGCTCTCAAAACGGTGAAGGAAAACATCGTGAGGAAACCGGCATGTCCTAGAACTAAAAATTTGAAGACAATATGTGACATATGGTAGATTACGGCCCACTCCCTCTTAAGGAGACAGCCCTCTCATAACCTGAGTCCCAGCTGTGGGAACATTCAATCAATCTGCCTAGCTTTTTCCCAACTACGTTGGGGTCGGCTTCCAGTCTAACCGGTTGCAGCTGAATACCAGTATTTTACATGGAGCGACTGCCTATCTGACCTGCACAACCCAGTAACTAGTTAATACGATATCCGGTAAGACTGGTTGTCAGACTTTCAGGCTTCAGACGCCCCGTAACGACTGTCAAAGGTCCAGGAATGACAGCTGAGACCAACAACGGCTTAACGTGCTTTCCGAGGCACGGAAGAGTCTCGGTATGTAGAAATGGTCACCCATCCACGGACCAATCCTGGCAAGCGTAGCTTAACCTGATGGATCGACACGTGTGTTAGTATTTAACCACGAGCTCCTCAAGCTGTCCTCGAGCTGTGGGAACATTATACGGCTGATTATTAGAATAGAATAGAATTTTTCTTTAATCGAGTAACCAAGACTCAACAAGATTGTTAGTAAAACTTACGCTATGTTAGTAAACACAGACACTAAACAAAAACAAGGAAAACAATACAATCAATAACGGTTGGTCACCGCTGCGACATCCCATGAGAGAGGGCACAACAGTGACCCACGTATTCACAGTCCAGGCGACTCGCAACCATGCTTAAGACACTGTTGGAGCTGCCCCACACCCTGCGCACCAGGGAAGCGCACCTTTTACTCATTGTTGCGTAAAAGCAATCTACATGCGCATCTGCGAACATCCCTGACGCACTACAGAAACCGGGCAGCCCCACCAGTATCCTAAACGCATTGTTATATTGAACGCGGAGAGCGCTATACGATCTTTGCGTATATCTAGCCCACAGGCTGCACGTGTAAAAACTAGTACAGTAGTCTCGAAAGAGCGTGATTTTTACAAGAAGTGAGCATCGTGCAAACCTGCGAGCCAGCATGTTCGCTCCTCTAACCAACAACGCCCTCCGCTCCCGTTCAATGTCATCATCGTCTTTGAGGTTGGGAGTCAATATATGGTCGCCCTTCCCGCTAACTGTCTTAACTAGCAATTGCTATTTTTCCAGGGCAACAGTTTTTCGGTCGGGCGCTACAATCATGTTAATATAGTTGCGTTAACTGTGGCTTTAATGAATTAATAACTTTTTATAAATAGCTCTTAAAATACAATAGACGTGGATATATTTAGTAACTTGTTCCGCTTAGCTATTTCTAAAGAGCCATAAAAAACTCCTGAAAGAAATCGACACGTGTTTCACCTCTCAACGAGGCATCCTCAGGATGACGATGGACTTGTTGCGAACTCGAACTCGGCGTGTTGCCACACCAAGCGCTGAATGCAGACTGCATTCAGCGCTTGGTGAACAAGTTACTAAATATATCCACGTCTATTGTATTTTATAATGGATTTCCGCAAGGTCACGCCTGAATCAATAAATTAATAGCTCTTAACTTAATCTTTAACTCACTAACTGTAGATGTGTGCATATACGACAGGTGGTGAGAATATTTTTTCCCTCCTTTTACACTTACGCAAAACAAAATTGGTGATTATCTTCTAAACTGTAAACAACACAGACACGACGATTAGAGAGAACTTTTTCGAAACAAAGTTCTGAACACGTAGGTAATATCAGTGCAGATACGTCAGTTAGCGGGGACGGCGACGATATGACCAAGATATTTAAACCTGTAGACTCTCTGCAAAGGTGTACCATAAAGTAACACAGGCGGTACCGCATCAGAACTATTATGCTTGTGCAGATTTCCCGATCAGAAGTCGAGTGTAGTTCAAACATCTAAACTTTCGATAATGATGCACCAAAATAAGCCTGAATTTGATCCCCCATGCTATCCAAAAATAGCGTATTGACAAACGCTCTATTCTCGTCTGAGTCACGACAAAAATGAAGTTTATTTCCGTACCGAAGTGATTGTTAAGATGTAGTCATTGAGGTTAATTGTGGATGACGGACGTTTTAAATGGTTGTAGGATATTTCTTGGCCTTTTAGGATAGAGGGTTTATCCTAAAAGTTGGCAACGTCGTAAATAGCTGTCAAATATTTACCTGTTTTGAATAATTTAGCAATATTATTGTATGGAATTAAGAAATGTGGCTAACTAGGGAACTAAAATATTGATTATGAAATGCAATAATTAATATCGTAATACTGAATATTTAGTTTTAGATAAAAAAAAGTACTTGGAAACTTTCCAAATGCCTTTTTTACACCTAAAATTGTTACAATATCAAATTCAGCGTTATAATTGCAATTCATTATTAATATTCTAGGGCACTAGTTAGCCACATTTCTTATTTCCATACAGTAATATTGCCAAATTAATACAAACAGCGAAATATTTGACATCTGTTTGCGACGTTGCCCACTTTCAGAATAAACGCTCTTAAGAATGACAGCAGTTTAATGAGAAACATAATTTAAAAATGGAATGGAAGGAATGGATTGGATTTTGCATAAAATGGGAGATTAACTCAGCAGTAGTTGTAATTCTATTTTTAAACGACTTCAAAAAAGGGAGGAGGTTCTCAATTCGACTGTATTTTTTTTTATGTTTGTTACCTCGGAACTTTCGACTGGGTGAACCGATTTTGATGATTCTTTTTTTATTTGAATGTTGGTGCTTCCCGTGTGGGCCCATATAAATTTAATAACTTTGCTTGGATAGTTTTTGAGTTGGGTTCAATAATAATTGATGGACTTGGAAATTAGCATTCGTTTGTATTCGGAAATCCGATGATACTCGAGGGTCATTAAGAAAAAAGTTTTTACAAAAAAAAAAACAACCGACTTCAAAAAAAAAACACTACAAAGTGAAAAATAACTTTAATTTCGGAAGTCCGGTGTCTTTGGTTGTGAATTTTCGTTCTTTGTCACCGACTTTCGAAATTAAAGTTATTTTTCACTTTGTAGTGTTTTTTTTTTGAAGTCGGTTGTTTTTTTTTTTGTAAAAAGTTTTTATTTTTCACTTTTTAGTTGTAGTACCTACCCCACACAAATTCGAATACCACTACCTGCTATGTAAATAACAGTGACAAGAAGTTATCATATCATCTACATACTAACTATACTAAGTGGGAAAAAATACGTATAATTGAAGCTAACTCAAAAACTACCCAAGCAAAGTTAATAAAATTTATATGGGACCACCTCTGAAGTATGATCTACCAAACAAAAAAAGAATCATCAAAATCTATTCATAATTGGCGGAGTAATCGCGTAACAAACATACAAAAAAAAAAAAAAAAAAACAACATACAGACGAATTGAGAACCTCCTCCTTTTGGAAGTCGGTTAAAAATAGAAATACTGTTATGATTTTATGAAGTATTAATAGTTTCCTCTATCATTTCTTTCATGTCACCGTCAATCAGTTTTATTCAATTCTTTGTCCATCCTGTCTTTAATTTCTCTTGATATCACGATAAAGCTATAAATCTATTAAATCAATACTCTGTAAGGTGAGGTGAACGGTTGTCGGTTATGATTTATTCATATCTATACAGGGAAGTTTTTTAACCAGTCGTGACTTTACTCATCATTATGAACAACTTTTACTATGGGACCAAACTTGAAATCGCGAAAAAAAAGTCTGCTGTTCCCTACATTTTGACGAGTTGTGAGTTATGAGTTATGTTTAACTGCTGATTTGTATTTTTTTTTTGTTGTTTTATATGATGCGACTGCCTATCTGACCTCCACAACCCAGTTACTGAGTAAAACGCTACCCATTGTTAAGACTAGTTGTCAGACTTTCGGGCTTCTGATTACCCGGAACGACTGTCAAACTGTGGCTTAACGTACTTTCCGAGGCACGGGGGAGTCTTGGTATGTAAAGATGGTCACACATCCACGGACCAACCCCTTAACCTGATGGATCGACCCGTGCGGCTGTTATTACTTAGCCACGAGCTCCTCAATACTAATACAAAACTCGAATGACAGGATTTTGTAATATCTATATTTAAAAGAGTGCCCTTGGAGTTTCTTGCCCGTTCTTCTCTATAGAGATCTACATTTTGGAATGGGCAACTAGCTTCAACTTTCTGACTAACTGACCGACTCTTTGACACTTCAAAAGTGCCTGTAAATGGTTTAATTAAAATAAATGCTTTGAGTTTGACAGCCAGTTGAAGAAATATTCTAAAATAAAAATCAGCCACGCCAATAACAGTCCGGTCTACCTCAACATTTAATCCAAACACTTCTGCTCACCTCCCAACCGGTACCGACAGCTTTCTAATATAATAACCTATTAGAAGAACTCATATTAATATTACTTATTCGTGGTTTTAACACTAAAACCGTTACATACCAAATGAGGTCGAAATTCAAGTTTTTTTGTAGATTCGATTTTTGATTTTGTTAATCGAATCTCTGCTAGTTCGTTGGGTAAAGTGGAGCAAGTTTAGATTTTTGAATTTTATTAGTTGAATGCAAATTGGTTTAAAGTCGGTTCCGTGTGTTTTGTCTTAAATATGACTCTATTTCTGATTTATAGCAGTAGGATGCTTGGCTGTGCTTCTTTCTCGTGTAGACATTGGCGTTTTAGAATTTTTATGCAAACGGTTAGATATACCGAGGAGTTGGAAATAATTAAAATTGACGTTATTTAAAAAAAAAACTTCGAAATTTGTTAGTAGGCAAAGCGTATTGTAGTGTGACGGAATTTTTAATGGAGAAAGGAATTTCTTGATTACTTTTTATAATGATTGGAAATTAGAAAAATATGACATTTAATTTTAATTATATCCAATACGAAATAAGTTGACTGCAGAAGAATTGTGAATAATATAAATTACTATTGAAGTACTTCATAATGAAATTTTTATTATAGTTAATCAATTTTTTAATTGACATTGTTTATCTTATTATTATGTATTTGCCTTCTGGTTAAATATGGCTGTTGCTATTTATATTTTTTATGTCACTGTTTTTTGTACCCATATTTGCAAAATAAATATCTTATCTTATCCGATTTCAGATTTAAAAATCGTTTTCAAAATCCGTTTTTAAAAATCAATTTCTGGAGAGGCTCCGGCTTGCAGTTTCGATTGTCTCTAGTTATTCGGTTATAAGTGCTTCGATCAAAACTATCCAAACATTAACAAATACTTGCTTACGCAAATCTACTCTTGCCGTGGATTTGTGAAATCGTTTTGTCTAGTTCAGATTATCGATACGATTCGATTTTTGACTGAAATCGGATTTTAGATTAGTTTTGATGTAAACGTGTTTTTACTTAATTACTGTTTTTAAAGGGTTTCTTTGTATTTGCCATGCAACATCTTATCAGCCATCAGTATTGTTTTATTTTAACGAAATTGACTCAATAAATTAAAAGTTATTATGTTTTCAATAATTACAGTGGAATTTCATAGGCAATAAAAAAATAAAAAAATCGATAATAATAATTACGACGTTTTTTAGATTTGTCTAGTTTCACCCATTTTCGTTTGTGCACTTTGTCCAGGGACACACAATTTTTTTTTTTTTTGTTCAAAACGCTGTTTTCAGAGTCTACGAAGTCGACCTTTCGGCTAAACGCCCTTTTTGTTCGTGATAGGTTAGTCATAGTGGCCCTTGACATTTGTACAGATATTTGACGGGGATTTTGTACAATGGCGTACATATTTTTGCAGTGTATTATACTAACGCCATATTTGTATAAGGTCTTCTATACCTGGATGACACTCGCACAGACCACGGGAGGACTGCCTATCTGACCTCCACAACCCAGTTACTGGGTGACACGATACCCCTTGGTAAGCCCGGTTGTCAGACAGGGCTTCCGACGATCCGTAACGACTGTCAAAGATCTACGAATGACAGCCGGGACCAAACGTGCTTTCCGAGGCACGGAGGAGTCTCGATATGTTCTGGATGGTCACCCATCCACGAACCAACAGCAGCAAGCGTAGCTTAACCTTCGTTCGACCCGGCTGTTATTATTTACTCACAAGCCAATCTTATCGACAAACATTAAACTATAATAATATTTCTAATACCGTTTTAGAAAATTGTTATACTGCTGCCATTGGCACATATCTTCTATGTGTTTCACTGAATATTAAACGGCCGAGAGAAATCTAACATGTATTACCGGTTTCTGTGATAAAAATACCGGTTTTGCAAAGCGATGCCTCAACACTATTGTTGGATAGGGTTGCCTGTAATTAGAACAGTTTTTGGTTTGCGTTTTTTTTTGCTGTCGTGATGTCTGTTGTCCTACAGGGGTAAGCAGAACTGTGTAGTAGTGAGAGTGTAGCTATATTTCGCCAGTTACCTATAAAGTGTTAGTCTTTATTATGTGCACATATCGAAATGAGGGAATCTATGCTTAATTTTAGCGTCGGAATTTTCAAAAAAAAAAACCTTTTTTTTTCTGAGTGGCGTCTTATTTACAAATTTTACAATTATTGTAAAAACGGATGAAAAAAACAGATTTTTGCTAAAAAAATACATGTTTATTTTCAATTGAGAGTAGTTTTTTTTCCACTATTTTCATTTTATGAGGACGCCTAATTACTTCCAATCATTATGGAGTTTGTTTCATCGCGATAGATCATTTAGTTTAGAAATAACACCGTTTTGTTATAATATTTTTTAAATTCCATAAAAATTAAAATCCGTTGATAAAATTAAGCATAGATTCTCATATAGATATGTGCACATTAAAAAGACACACGGTGCGAAATTAAAATTTTCTTACGTTTTTTGCAATTTGCAGGTCAGTATCAGTTTGTAGGTTGATCTAAATATGATTTGCGACCGTATCAAATATTTACTTATTAGAATTAAATCATAAAAATCATCAATACAACTCTTCTAAGTTCATATTATCCTATTGAATGACTATTTCATGAAATCGTTGCATGACATTTGAGGCCAATTCTAACATAAGAAGAAGAAGAAGAAAGTATTTATTGAGACTCGCACAAGGAATAAAAAATTAAACTAAACACCTTCACCTTAAAACATTAATAAAAAATAAAATAAAAAACAAGGTAAAAAACCAAAAGCAAAGTCCTGTACGAGGCCAAAAGGCTCCTATCTCAGCATATGGTATTCTGATAGGCCCACTGTGATGTCACGGATAGATAGATACAGAAATAAACATTAAATAAAATAAAATAAAAATAGAGAAGTGAAATACTTTTAAAAATAAAATATAAGTAGTCCGCGTGTCTGCACCCGACGTAACAACAGTTACTTGTCTATGCCTTTAGTATCTGTGGTAGTCTAGGCATCGTTGGGACAAGTAAAGAGACGCAGACGCCGACACCGGCAAAAATGTATACAATAACACATTACGGCTGTTAATAAGGAGTTGTATTCCTGATTCTAATGAATATAATTCTGTAAAGCCATATTTGTTACGGCCGCGAATCATATTATAATCAACTTACAACCTGACACTGACCTGCAAATTGCAAAAAACGTAAAAAAAAATTAATTTCGCGGGCTGCTTTAGTGCAGGGGAACGCGCTAAAGTATCCAGACTTTGGTCTTCTACTAAGAATGCTGCTACAAAGACGGATCGATTTCGCAACTGAGTAGAAATTAAAAAAAAAAAACAGCGGCTCTCCGGGAGTGCCGACAGAAGTGAAAACTTGAAAAAAATCGGTAATCAACACGCATTAATATCTTTTTAATGGTCAAACGCTGGTGTCGTAACAGTGCCGCGAAATCAATGGTTTAGTCCCATCTCAAAAATGCCCAACACGCCTAAAGAAGTTTTCACTTCAAAGCAGCTTCAGTTTATTATAATCTGTTTTTTTTTTTATTGGACGCTGTTCATATATTTTAGATTTACGACACTAAAATATTACACCACCAAGATTATTTTTATTTCAGCGTGAACGTAACAGGATCCCTAAAAATAGATTGCTAGTTTTATTATGTTGGTACTTGACCTCGTAAGTGCATAATCAGCCTATAATGTTCCCACTGCTGGGACACAGGCCTCCTCTTTTTGAGAGGGAGTGGGCAGTAATCCACCACGCGGGCCCAGTGCGGGTTGGTAGATGTCACATGTCTTCGAATTTTTGGTTCTAGGACATGCCGGTTTCCTCACGATGATTTCCTTCACCGTTTTGAGAGTAGTGGTGAGACATGACCAATTCGTAAATTGGGGCCGTTGCCACCATCAACCGCAGAGTAGTTCCAAAAATCTGTTAAAAAAATCAGTTTTCTTAGTGTAAACTTTACAGACATAATAAGTATCGATATCTTAAAAAACAATAAAACAAAAAAAAACAAAGTGAATGTTGGACCACACACAATGACGGGTTCCGTAGTTGGGATGAATTTATCCCAAAAACGAAGTTAACATAATCATTGTAGTTGAAAAACATGTTCTCCGACACATTGATATACTCGTACATCACGGTCAATAATAATTCTCCAACTACAAATGTAAGTTTGTAATCGCAATTTTTATTTTATTTGATAAAACAACATATTAAAAAATTTCGGACTTTTCTCTTAATTCGTGCTTCCTGCCAAATTTAATGATTCTAGGTCAACGGGAAGTAGGTTTTGATTTATTTGCGAGTACCAAAATATGTCACTTAAATGCCCGAATTTTTTATTGTCTTGACTAAGTAGCTTGATTTTTTTAGAGCTCCAAGGGAAAATTAGCATTACATTACATTAGATATTAATTTCAAAATGAGTCTTGGCAGACTGACGGACGGAAAACGAAGTGATCCTATAAGGGTCCGGTTTTTTTCCTTTTGAGGTACGGAACCCTAAAAACATATTTCTCAGTTAATACTTCAAGTAACACTACCAGCGATAGATGACCCCAAAGAAAAAATTATCATATATGTTTTTTATTTTGTCGTGTTTAGATATCGATAATTCGTCTAGAGTTTCGCTAAAAATAAAATAAAAAAGCAATTTATTCCATATTTTTGCGTTCCATTTTAGATGCTGTTAGTAGGGTATTAGTAAATTTACTTATTGTATACTGTTAGTATGGTTAGTCTTCTTTTGTTGAAATATGGACCCCTTTTTGGGTAAAGGCCTCCTCCAGCTTTTTCCACAAATCCCTGTCCTTGCCTGTAGTTATCCAGTCGTTTCCTGACACTTGGATCGAAAGCGAAACTCTCTCTCTCTTAAATGCGATGTCTTAGAGTTTCGCTAGCTAGTTTTATTTTACCCTGTATATGAGAATGTTAAATCGCTTCTCAGTTCTCACTAGTTATTGACTAAGTAACAATGGAATTGAACAGATTAACTTACATTTTCATTCAATTCGTTATTCTTCTTTTTATTCTCGATCTTTGTTTTGTAAACAGCGAGTTGACGATAATGTGTATGTTTTGACTTAGGCGGAGTGACTTCTTGACTAGATATTGACGTCAAAAACACACGCGGGTGCAAAAAAATAGAGCCACCCCGTATTCTTTCAAGAATACTTTTATTGATTTTATACTACTAAAGATCACGTCTAAACTAGTAATGTTAATGATTTGGAAAAAAATATATGTTAAATATAGGAATATTTTAGATTATGTTTATATTACATAGTGAAATTAATTTGTAAAGTTATGTCTAACGCGGATAAAAAACTGAGAAATACCCAAAATCTATCAAGCGTATTTTTCCGAAACTTTCACCATTTTAAAGATAATTTACATATTGATCTTTTAGTAATACGTGTTTTATTAAAATACAGCGCTCCTTGATGGGCGAGTCCTGTTACTGGCTGGACGTACGACGCATTGCGTCAGCTCAGTACAGAACACGCAAGCTAACCACTCAAGGTCACTGGCATATATCTGCGTCTTAATTTGAACCGCCAAGATATTATTTCGAAGGTTTGCCTTTTCTCGGCAAATAAAATGGAGGCACAAAAATATAAACAAATAAAGCACGTTTCGATTTCAATCACAGAAATATTTCTTCATTGCCGTATCATAATTAATTTAGGTGTAGGTACTGATAATGAACAAAGTTAGTAAGCACGTAGTATTGGCTAACTTTAAATGTCGCCAGACAGTCTACTGTTTCAGTATAAATTGTTTCAATTTCTGGTCGGTTTCTGGCTCATTCAGACCCCGCCGCCGAGGTCCTTCGCGATCGCGTCCCCGAGTAAATGATACTCCCCCCGACCCTTGCTCGAAAACTAGGTGCCAGCAGTTGTTGCAGCTGAGCACGTAGCTTTAAATACCCCGCATAATAATCATGATGAAAATCTAAGTTTGATCCAGCCTGTCCCTTCTTGCTGTCCTCCCCCCAGCGACGCCCTAAGCCGAGATTCGTACCCCACAGGGGGTGCCCTTAGCGAGCGTTCGCCTAGTTTTAATTTAGAATAGTTTTGCCCCTGGCTGGAGGCTTTAAGTGTAGAAGGTTAAGGCAGCCACAGGAAAGCCTGGTTAAGCAGCCATGACCTTAGTGGTCAACTGCGAGATGCCCTACTAGGTACTATACGTCTATCTTCATACAGTTTAGCCAACGAAAAGTATTCATTTGTTACAAAAAAAAGTAATAAGTAATCTAGAAACGATAAAACATAGCTACCTCAAAAGAAAGCGTAGTGACCAAGGTCTAAAATAAATGAGAACAAACTTAAGATTGCAAGCTAATAGTCTAACAAAATCTCCCCATTCTTAGTCCACTACACAAATCATAAAATGGCAACCCTGTCCACCAGCTGTCAAAACTGGTAGTTGATGTGACAAGTAAAGTTCACACTTCACAGTTATTACGTCGTTAAGAATTATGCAAAGAGAAAACTTGCGGTGTAAGTAACTGTTGCACAATGACGAGTAAATCGCTGGCTTAGGAACTGGTTTGATTGAGAAGTTACTTTACAACACGACTGCACAAAAAGGAGTGTAATGTTTTCAGGGTTCATGTATGTATGTGAGTTTCTTCGTTCCATCATAACTTTTAAATGCCTGAACAAATTTGGATATATGGGGTATCGTTAGAATCCTTGACATACTAGGCTAAAGAAGTGTTCCACACAACGACACAACGGTCCCCTGACAGTAATGACAATTTTATTTATCTGTTTAGTCAGCGACTAAATGAGTGACGTTTCGGTTTGTATATACAGATTAACTAATACAACTTGTTTTTATTTTTTAGTTCGTTTTTTGGTAGGGCAGTTGTGTTTTTTTTTACTGGCATATGCTTTACTGGGAGCATTCGCCTATAATGTAACGTTACAGATTCGATTTTCAGCATTACGTTACAATACTGTCTCCCTGACTGACGAGTATTCGCTTGTAATGTAACATTTCAGATTAAAAATTAAATAGACATTGTGCACTGTAATGCTCGGTTCTCCTCCCTCACTGATGTAATGCTCGATTCTGAAAGTTACATTACGGGAGATCGTTTATTCTGAAACTGGGCTACGTTGCAAATAGATGTCAAATATTTTGCTGTTTTGATTAATTTGGCAATATTACTGTATGTAAATAAGAAATGTGGCTAACTAGCGAACTAGAATATTAATAATGAAGTAAAGTAAAGTAAAGTAAAAATTTATTTGCATAGATTGCAGGCACAGTAAATAAGATGTAACAGTTAAAATATGGGTGATCCTTGTACAATCTATCTTATATTAGGCATGCAACATTATTATAACATGAGTTTACAGATTTACATAATTATCTGTAATACAATAAACACAATAGGAATTTCAATAAACACAATAGGAATAAACTTAAATAAATTGAAACAATGTCATAATTAGGTAGGTATGTCAAAAAAAATACATTAAATTATTCAGTACATAAGTCAGTATCATTAAGAAAGTCGTTCACAGAATAATAGCATTTTACAATTAATAATGATAACTGCAATTATAACACTGAATTTGATGTTGTAACCGTTTTAGGTCTAACTAAATATTTGGTGTTACGATATTAATTATTGCATTTCCTAATCAATATTTTAGTTCACTAGTTACCCACATTTCTTAATTCCATACAGTAATATTGCCAAATTGAAAAATATTTGACAGCTATATGCGACGTTGCCAACTTTTAGGATAAGCCCTCTTAATAGTAAAGAAGAAATACAGTAAAAACATGGATTTGTATGCTTAGCAACGTTGCTGGTGCAACTCACAAATAATTTCATAAATATGTCACCGTATAATTTATGAACTTCGTTAATTTATAATCTATCGGCATTATTTCCGTTAGATTATAAACTGTCGAAAAATTGTGAACTGCGACAAACCATTTACAATTTAACGCATTATTTTTTTATAGTTTATGATCTATCCATGGGAAACAGACAAATTGTGAACTGGTATCAAACTTGCTTGCGACGTAACTCCCCTTGCGCATATACTAAATAGCCTGCCTAGCTGCGAGCAACTTGCAAGTAGTGCTTGCTTGGCTCGCGCGCGGTTGGTCACGGTTCTAAGTTTCTAACCTCACAAGTAATCACAATACTGTTTTAAGCTATTGGTTTTTTTGTGTGAATAATGTGTGCTGTAACAGGGGTCATTTTTTTTGTTTTAAGTGAAACTTCTTTAGGCGCGTTGGGCATTTTTGAGATGAGAAAAAACAATTGAACTCGCGACACCGTAACCGACACCTCGTTTTTTGAAACGCGATTGTGCTCTTTATTTATATTACGTTGCTATGCAAGTATTTTTCTTGCACCAAGGCGATCTTATTCAAGTTTTCACTTCTGTCTGCACTCCCGGAGTGCCACTGTTTTTTTTTTTTTTCTAAAGACAGTGATGAACCAATGTCCAAATGCCCTAATTTGCAAAAAAATAAACATCATTTTATTTGTTAAATTTACTATGTACCTATCAAAACAAGCGATGGCCCAACTTAAGATGCTAACAATTATGTAAAGAGAACAGCTTCAGTTACGACTTACGTTGTAACCGTTACAAAATTGTAACGTAAGTCACCGGTTTTTTGTAAGCTTTGTTAGTTATTATTATCGAGTTAATCTGGTCTGTAATCTAGTTTAGAATGTATGTTGTTAAGTAATGGACTATAGAGATGGTTTATTTGGTTGTGTGTGTGGGTTTTGAGTTTGATTCATATGTTCGGCACTGATATGATTGCGTCAATAGGTTTCTCCAGTTTTTTGGTTCTTTAACTAATGTCCAGTCCGAATTTCGGCCATGGTGGCCAATCTCAACGGAGACTAGCCGTGTCGACGCGAGAGATATTATAGTGCACAAGTGTGTGCGCAGACACAGGTGCACTCTCTCTTCCCTCACTCTCATAGTCCGATGGAACGGCAATCTGACACGATCGGAGAGAGATGAGGCAAGACCCAACGGCTTAACGTGCTTTCCGAGGCAAGGGGTATCACACCGCCAACTTCCAAACTCCAGGCTGCCACTGAAAAATTTAGGTTGACTACTTTTTTTTTTCTGAACGGCATCTCATAGCTGACTTCTGAGGTCATGACTATTTAACCAGTCAATCCTGTGGGTACCTTAAGCTGCTAAACTCAAAGGCTCGAGCCAGGGGCATACAAACTAAGCTTATAAACTAGGTAAACGCTCGCTAAGGGCAACCCCTGTGGGGTACGAACCTCGGCTTGAGCGTTTACCGGGGGGAGGACATCAAAGATGGGACGAGCTGGATCAAAGTTTTGATCATGATTATTAGTCGGGGAATTTATACTCGGGGTCGTGGTCGCGATCGCAAAGGACCTCGATGGCGAGGTCAGAACGACTGTGCACTGTACTCGTTTCCCTTCTAGACTCCTGATAGATGGTAGTGGGGTCGTCTGGGTCGGTGAGAATATGCCTCGGACGGCGGATCTGACTGATTCTACTAGGTTGACTACTGAGATGAGAAATAATAATATATGATGAGAAGTATGGAAAAAGAACACGACCCTGAATAAATTAGGATAAGTGGAAAGAAAATGATGAAACAATCCATCCACACGCCTAATAATAATGTTCAATACAACAACGCTTTCAGGGTATTGGTGGGGCTGCCCCGTTTTTGTAGCGCATCGGGAATGTTCGCGGATTCACATATAAATTGCTTTTACGCAACGATGCGAATGAGGTGTGCACCCCTGGTGCGCAGAATGCGGACCAGCTCCAACAATATCCTAAAAATGATCGCTAGCCAGCGGGATTGCATATACATCAATCACTGGAGTGCCAATTCCCATGGGGTGAAATTAATTTAAACTAAAATAAAATAAACTAACATAGTTCTTAAGTTTACTAACACAATGAGTCTTTGTTACTTGAATAAAGAAATTTATATATAAATATAATATCTCTTCAATAAACCATCAGTAGAAACATGCCTTGTTCAAAGTCAGTTTTTCCAGAAAGGAATTCGATATCTCCCTGACATTATAATATGAGGCTCCTTTTACGAAACGTTTACGCCTAGGAAGCCATTTATCATACACCTACTTTTCTAATAAGCATGAAATTATTATGCATCAACGTAATCTTACATCATAAAGTCTATACATATAAAATAATACGCCATTAAATGTCACGAACGCGATCAATTACTTTAATTTATTCTGAACGCATCTGTAGGGCGACGGTGCTGCCAGATATAGGAGCTAAATTACCACACGTGTTTTATCTGTTTTGCGCATCTTTGACAGGTCAAATAATCGTTTCTAAAGTATAGTTTACTTCGTTTAATATTTTTTAAGGGTAATTCTTAAAGTGATTAATAGAAGTAGTTTATAAATAAGCGGTTTTCGACCATCTTTGATAAGTACTTGAATAAGTCGTTGACCTTTTGATAGTTGACTCAGAATGATGTTCTTTTTTTCGCAAAAGTCGAGGTCGCGAACTCCCAACTCGATTCTTAGGCGAGGCGAAAGTTTAACCGGTTTTTCCGTATAATAGTACTTGCCAATTTTGATTTGTTGATTTTTATTTCAAAGGGGCGTTGATGATTGTTTATGAATTAATGTTTATTGTTCAAAATTATCTGTTACTTCTTATTGGGAAGAAAAACTGGAAAGAAAGTTCATGTCAGAGAATTATCGTCACTGTTGTAAAATGTGGTTGAATACTTCGACGCTATTTCTTATATTAATGACCATGGCAACTGATGGAACATGGGTGGGCTTTAGTCAGTAAGAGTCTGGCACGCCCTCCCGCTCCGCCCAGAGCGGGAGAAGTTCTTTAATAATATACCAACCAATGTAGTTTTTCTTTTTTAAATAGTTCTGCGATTTCTTGCGAGTTGTCTTTTCAGTTAAAATTACAAAGAAAATTTTACTTACTTAACGGAACTGTTACATTTTTTAAGCTGTTCGTTTACACTCGGAGAAATAAACTTCAACAACTTCGTCCATGATCTTGCCACCCTCCAAGCCTGCACTCGTAGTTCAAAGCGTGACATGTATTACCAACACGCATGCGCGTGGAGCGTGACGTGTGTAAACTTCCGCGTATTATAGCGTGCATTGCATGTGATTCATGTGAATAACGTGGTTCTCATAAACTTGTACTGTCACTTTGTCGACTGGTTGGTTTATGCCCAGTTTTTAGGGTTCCGTAGTCAACAAGGAACTCTTATAGTTTCACTATGTCCGTCTGCCTGTCTGTCCGCGACTTAGCTCAGAGGCTCTTCGTACTAGAAAGCTGTAATATGGCGTCGACAAAGTGGTAAAATAAAATCATGAAAATCCTTCATTGTGCGTGGTCCGTTTTTGAGGTATACATTCGGAGATAAACTCTGAACCAAGTTATATGTTTAACATAAGTTCATCCTGACTAAACTGAGAAACGCAATATTTATAAATCAATTAATCAATCTGCCTAGCTTTTTCCGAACTATGTTGGGGTCGGCTTACAGTCTAAATGGATGCAGCTGAATACCAGTATTTTACATAGAGCGACTGCCTATCTGACCTTCACAACCTAGTAACTGGGTAATACGATACCCTTGGTAAGACTGGTTGTCTTCTGGCTTCTGTCGACCAGTAACGACTGTCAAAGATCCACGAATGACAGCCGGGACCAAAGGCTTAACGTGGTTTCCGAAGTACGGAGCAGTCTATATTTATAAATATTGTACCACTTACCACAATATCACTTTGGCAATCTAGATTGTGTCAGCCCAGAACTGACCTAAGACTTTAGCGTAATCTGTAGCACTATCAAATAGATAAACTCCGGTAAAGCCTCAGAAACGGGGCATTAGGTTACCTGCCATTCTTGTATAAACACTTACTTTTCTCATATCATCAGAACTATGAGAACAAATCATGTCGCAGAGCAAAATCCTTTCTCCAAATCCAAAAGAGCCTTTCAGCATGATGGTTGCGAGACTGGTCAGCCTCAAAACAAACCACACAAGGGCCCATGATGCGCCAGACGTCCATTTAAGAATTACTTGAGCAAGACTAGAGAGGGGTTGGTTGAATAGTACTTGTGTTGTGTGTGTTTTAGTTTAATTTGTAATTTCCTGTGCGAACACAATAAATACTTTATCTTTCTTTTCTTTATTTCTTTAAGTCCGGAACATTGGTACTTACAGTGCGTTCCTTATAACTTGTCCCGTAACGTGATTGGTAGCACTGAATTTTGCAGTCTTAGTTTTAATGCTAATACAGTTCAAAATGGCGACTGACAGTACAGTACTACCAATCACATGATTGATAAATTCAGTTCTACCAATCGCGTCATTTGATCGCACTGTAGGATAAGTCAGTCTCACTATAAACCGTACTGTTTGACTTAACTTTTTAACACGCCATGAGCTATTCTCGTATACTCAGTATGTTGATCTTCATGGCCAATACAGCTTCTGACAGATATTCAAATCTCATCTGGGACCTTAATTCATTCAGGCCAGTCTGCTACCAATCTAGGCCATTCTTAATTACTAGTCTAGATTCTAAACTCAAAGCTGTAGTAGTTTAATTTGGAACAAGACTTCGAATTTAATTTTCCAATTCTAATAACTGTCAATATTTTGCAGTCCTGATGACATTACGGGCCTTTTGTGACTTGGATTGGATCGATATCTTATTTGTCAACTTTACTCCATGCCTTGATTTCTGCTTATCCCTTTGTTATCGTGATAAAAACACAACAAATCGTGACGCCAGACGCGTGTCAACTTCCGTGCATTGTCGCCTGTAATGCCATGGGAAACGCATTTTTCTCATATGGCAACACTTTTGGTATTACATCAGTGTATTTTCGATCTTATTTCAAGGGTGTAAAGTTGAAAATTGATTGAAATAGTTAATGTTTGTGTTTTCATGTAAGAAGTTTTTTATTGTTGAGGAATTAAAGTCGATTTTACATTACTTTTCGATATAAATTGGATTGGTTCTTGTTGGCAGACGATAATAATTGTTTCTAGTTCTTATAGCGTCGTTTTAAGGTTAATTTTTGAGTGGCAATTTAATGAAACGGGGTTTTTTAACTGTTTAGTCGATATGACAGCGTTTTATTTCTTGTCAGTGTTGAGTAGTTGTTAAATGCTAATATTGTGTTTGCATTTTTTTGTATTTTAATATTTCTGCCGTTCATTGACTCTTTGATTGATTTTGGATGACTGGCACAGCTAGACATACATGATATTTAATTGTAGTTTGATACCTTTGTAACGAATATTATAGAAGTTGACTGATATTTTAAAGACGGGGGGGAAATTAAAATGGTAATGTGCTACTACGATAGTTTTAAGGTTATTGCATATTCGATATTAAGAGGTCCGATTACACTCTGTCAATTTTTTTCATTTTTTTCCTACGGTTATTTCAGAAGTTACAAGATTTTAAGGTGAATGAATGTAAAAAATCACTTTTGATATTTGAACAATTCCGCTATGTATGTTAATAAGATTTTCACAAAAACTGTTTTTTATTTTTCCTGTAAAATTTGGTTTTTACGATTACCATTTTATTCGCCGAGGACAGCGATTTTATCTTTTTCTTAACATGCTTCATTCCTCTGCTGGTCAAAGGCCTCCTATCATGATTAGCAGCTGTGTCGATCCAGGGCCAATAATTATTCACCATTGTTTGATTGTTTTGTCCAGCTGATCTCGCCATCTTCTACGTGGTCTGCCGCGACGCCTTCTGGCCGTGGGGCAGGGCTCCACATAGACAAAAGATAGATAAATAGATTTGAGCTCCTCGGTCTTTAATATTTTTTTATGTGAAAATGTCAGTTTGAAGAGAGATCACAATATCCTCAACCGACTATGGTTGACGCTGACTGTGCTAGTGGATTGTTTTATTTTATTTGTTAAGGGATAATAAACAACTACAACATATCATAATACTTAGGGTTAACAGAACTTTTAGAAATAATGTTGCAGTCCACTGCATTATCCGCAAGTAAAACATATTTACCCATGCTATAAAACCTCTATAAAAGTTTCTGAAACAGTCAGCTTATTGGCAACATTACAACAGCCAGTGTCATAGTAACCATTACATCATCCAAACGGGTGTTATAATGTTGTACTAAATTTAATTACGCAACTCGTTTCAACGTTCAGACGGGGGACAGCAGCACCCGCTTCACGCATGTGTGTGTGATGTGCTGCTGCAGGCGACATTCATACGTGGACTTGTACTGAATTTCGTGGGAATTTCTGTATTCTTGATCTTGAATTACAAACACCCAATGGTTTCAGAAACTTTTATAGAGGAATCATATCATGGGTGTAGATAAAGTCTTGTATGCAACTGTTATAATTAGATAATATCTCATGTGATACTATTATATGTGATAAACCCACATTTGTGTATAAATAACTATTACTTGGGGACTTTATTATTTACACACACGTATTTACATTATTTAAAAACAATCACATTTAAAATAATAATATGTACATGTTTATAAAAAGGGGGGGGGGGGGGGGGAAATGATCATAGGGCATCAAAAAACTTGTCCGTATCGCTGTCAATAGGAAAAGTGCCCAAAAGGCTGGCAGCATTGCCACGTTGTATGGCAATGCTGATTCTTTGACCAAAGAATAGGCCAGCCCTCTGGTCACGTGAAGAGTCGACCAGCCGCTTGGCGATGTCTTGAAAAACTTGAATTAAACAATAAATAAATAATAATAAGTTTCAATTAAGATAAAAATGTTATAATATTAGATTTAAATTTATTTTTCGAGCATGCAAATATATCAATATCATTATTATAATGTTCCTTTCCTTACATGGTTTATTTTCTACGAATTTATTTCTCATTATTCTCTGCACCTCAAAAGTCTAAACATCCATGAAAACTAATCATCGAACTATCGTTATCTCCATAATAATCTATAATCGATTCTTATCGACTTTTTCCGCCGTATCTCCGCTGTTTAAAAACATTATTACAATAACTAAGTACAGTTCCATGGTGTTTTTACTATCATTTGTTATGGTCTACTGGGGCTGATCTTAGGATGTGTGCTCATATGCTGTTTATAGAGAGCCCAGTGACTTAAAACACGATATAGGAAACTGTAAATGTACTAGATTTGGCAACACCTTGCTATGATTTGGTTTTAATTTGCTCTTTCTTGCTCTTCCAACGTTTTTTTATGCAAAACCCGAAAAGGGGCTATTAATGGAGGGGGGGGGGGTGGGGGGTTATAAAGAAAAAAAAATTGTTGTTCTTGTTGTTATGGTCAACTTTTACAATGGGACCAACCCGGGAATAGCGAAAACCATGTCTTCTGCTCCATACATTTATAGCAGCAGATATTTTTAGGGAACTTTAAGATGTTTTCTTTAAAAAAATTGTCAATACAACATTTTTTTTAATTCTCCCTATTTTAGACGTTTTGCTCGTGTCATCGTCATCTATCATCCTAGTATTTCCCCAACTATGTCGGGGTCGGCTTCCAGTCCAACCGGATGCAGCTGAATATGAGTTTTTTACATGGAGCGACTGTCTATCTGACCTCCAGAACCCAGACACTGAGTAACACGATACTCAGAAGAGACGTTGCGCTCGTGAATTCTTCCTAAAGTTACAGCTTTCCCATCACTTCTCCGATATTTTCCAACCTGGCAAGTTAGAGTCAGGGACTTGAAACGTTACTCAAAATAACGTTACGCGAAGTTCCTGTAACGATAATTTGTACCGTTCCACCAGGATCGCAACAAAATTAATTCCTTGGCTATAACGATACTAACAAACGGAACGAAATCTTAAACTGTTTGATAACATTATTAAAAATATATCGTTATTAATATATCGTTATAACGAAATAATAACGTTATTCATTTCGAAACGCAACATTGTCAAAAAAAAATGTGAAGATGACACTATCACATGAATATAAAAGTAGGTAGGTAACCATAACTATTCATTCACAACACTGTCTGTAAAAATGTGCACTCTCGAACGAACTTATGTTTGAATACGGTGGTGGCTTACCACCAGCCGGCCGCCGGCCGCTGTAACAGGGTTGGCCGGTGGTGGTGGTGCTGCTGGGCGACGACGGAGCGGTAGTCAGCGGGAAAAGTTCTTAAGAATAACGTTATACAAATGAATCTGTAACGTTATTACAAGCGGATATAAGCATAATGTTACTGATACCTATAACGTTACTTAAAATGTTGTTCTACAAAAATGATATTCCATAACGTTTTTTTTTGTAACGTTATTAATATTTTTAGGTTTTAGTATCGTTACAAAATTTGGAGCGTTATTAGATAACATTTTGTGTAACGGAACGAAATTAATTTCGTTTTCAAGTCCCTGGTTAGAGTATTCTATTTTTGATAAGTCGGTCACCCCCAGAACAGGCTGTGCGTTGAGAATTGTTTCCCAGGGAAAGTCGAAGAGAAATGTGCTTCCTTCCTCACTTTCGTAATTAACTTTTTATGATAAACAATCTTCTCCATATTTCTTGACCAAACCGCACTGGGCCCGCACGATGGATTACGGCCCTCTCCCTCTTAGGGAGAGGAGGCCTTTGTCCCAGCAGTAAGAACGTTATAGATTGAATTAGCTACTATGCCATATTTCTTAGGTCAATATTGGATATGAAACTCTCCAGTCATGCCATGAAACTCTGTTTTTTTATTGTATAGAATAATTTTTTTCTAACCTGAACAGACAGCTATGCTGCTGGGGAGTTTGTTGCGCCACTTCTTCCCAGCTAAACGCACTAGGAAATGGTGAAGGGTGGGCGTTTTTGGGGGACTGTCTTATGTAATTTTGACGTTCGAAAAGTGCTGATTCTCAGCCTAGTTTAAATAAATGACTTTTGAATTTGAATTTTTATATTTCACATCAGATTTAACCCATGTGATGAGATGGGAGGAACTGCATGTGACTAAAAGAGTGATAAATATAAATGTTGATGAATGGAGAGGAGAAGAAGGCCAAAGAAAATATGAATGGATTGTGTGAGGAATGATATCAAAGAGCAGGGAGTGAATGATAGCGTGACGTGACAGGGGAGAATGGAACAAGAAATTGTGTTGTGCTGACAAGAGCAGGAAGATGATGAGGTCTAACCCAGGTACCTGTTATTGAAGCAACTGCATCTGCTCGATAAATCTTTCATCCGAATCTTATTTTTTATTCCAAACGGAAACTGTTTTTGCTATCACATGTGTAACGGCTAGGGCTGCGCAGGGTAGGCTACGCAGGCCGTTAACGGTTAGGTAGAAAGTAGAGGTAGAATAAAACAGCTGGATAAGTTAATCGTTATATTTAAGATAGGTAGTAGTAGGTAACACGGCTAGGTCGTGGGTTAGGTCCTGACACCGAGTCTGAGCACTCGCACAGTTAGGTTAGGTAGGAAGGATACCGTCCTTGGTAGCACATGGTAGATGTGGGGGGCCTGTTCAGTATAGGCTCCGCAGTAGGCCGGACGGCCCTCATAAGCTACTGGTAGCTAGCGTCTGCAGCAAGTGGAGATCGCCGTCCTGAGGGTCACTCCTTTCAGGAAGGCAAGCGGTAATCGAAATGACAGAGTGTCCTTTGGAAATCAGTGTTGTGCCACGTTATTAGTGATGTGGTTAGTTACAAATTGGGAATCACTTGACTAATTGTAGTGAGACCGCTCACAACGCTACACATGAAAAAATCACGGAGAACAATCAAAACTAAACGAAATCTAAACGCCTTTTACAAAAATTGCCACTTTTTCTCCTCAATAGAACAATGTGCACCCGGCCTAACAATAGACTAAACAGTTAACTTTTTTCCGCGTAAAGCAATGATATGTATCCGTCACGCAGCCTCTGGTTAATTGAGGAGGTTTTTATACGTTTAATTATCTGTGGCCATTGATTTGTTTGGTAATTAGTCGTTACGTAGCTTGGTAATAAGTGCAAAGTGTGTTGTTTATATTAATTTTAATGCAAAAATCTGCACTAGATTTATTGGAGCAGATAATAATATAATTTCGCAAGTTTTTTTTTTAAAGGTTTGGCTTCTCGTAGTTGACCTCTGAGATCATGACTACTTAACCGGGCTTTCCTGTGGGTGCCTTTAGCTACTACACTTAAAACCTCCAGCTAGGGGTTATTCAACTATGCTAATTAAAACTAGGTGAACGCTCGCTAAAGGCACCCCCTGTGGGGTACGAACCTCGGCTTAGGGCGTCAACCGGAGGGAGGACATCAAGGATGGGACGGGCTGGATCAAAGTTTTGATCATGATTATTAGGTAGTCGGGGAATTTAAAGCTACGTGCTCAGCTGCAACAACTGCTGGCACCTCGTTATCGAGCAATAATTTCGCTAGTAACTATTTAAAACCCTGACCATAACGTATAGAGCACTGCTATTCAGTTAGTATCTTCTCTCATTGATGTTTAGTAGCACAGTAATTAAGAGGGTATTACTTAAAAGTTTGCAACGTCGTAAATAGCTGTCAAATATTTACCTGTTTTGATTAATTTGGCAATATTACTGTAATTAAGAAATGTGACTAACTAGGGAACTAAAATATTGATAGTAAAATGCAATAATTAATATCGTAACACCGAATATTTAGTTTTAGATATAAAAAAAGTATTTGGAAACTTTCCAAATGCCTTTTTTTACACCTATAACGGTTACAAGTTTACAACATCAAATTCAGTGTTATAATTCTAAATATACATAGAGTATTTCTATTTTCTTAATGTCCCTCGGGTATCATCGCTTTTCCGAATACAAATGAATGCTAATTTCCATGTCCATCAATTATTAGATTTATCGTGTACAATGATTTGAATTCAGAACTAAGTACTTTATTGTTGTTTTGTTTTGATTTTCGTGTGCAGATAGAGCAGTAAAACTATTTTCCTATCTGTCGTGCCTGCGACTCTAGCAGCTTTCCTACCATTTTTTAAATAAATTACATTTATGAAAAGAGGATTAGCAACTCTATATACTTCCAAGTCGATTTTGAGCGTCCGGTCTACTCCAAGCGCAAAGGGCTATTGACAGAAATCCGACGACTGACGAAATACGAAGTTTGCCGAGGGACATTAAGAACGTATTAGTTAAATAAAAATAAAACTCTAGTACCTACATTCGATTTCAATTCTACGTTTTCTGTTTTGGATGCGAATCTATTTTGACAGTCTCGAAAATCCAAATGACTACTTAGTAAGTAGTCAACAATGTAGTTTGTATCGTAATATTTTGTTTCAACTGTCAATTCTTAGTAATAATATCGTCCAACTATCGATTCATTGTTGTTTTGCACTATGTTGTGATTGTAATCTATTGTGTAGCACTGTGTATAAGTTAGATCTGTAAGCAAAGCCGTCTGTTTGTCCAATATTTATACCGTATTTACAATCTGTTGGACAATAGTGCACTATTATGGTGCCACATGGTCGGAGTTTGTTGGAAGGATAAAATCAGAAATGGAGTTACCGACATAGCAAGCTGAAGTGGCAGTGGGCTGGCCCAGGGACTTGAAAACGAAATTAATTTCGTTCCGATACACAAAATGTTATCTAATAACGCTCCAAATTTTGTAACGATACTAAAACCTAAAAATATTAATAACGTTACAAAAAAAAAACGTTATGAATATCATTTTTGTAGAACAAAATTTTAAGTAACGTTATAGGTATCAGTAACATTATGCGTATATCCACTTGTAATAACGTTACAGATTCATTTGTATAACGTTATTCTTAAGAACTTTTTTCGCTGACCACCGCTCTGTCGTCGCCCAGCACCACCACCACCACCGGCCACCCCCGTTACAGTGGTCAGCGGCCGGTTGGTGGTAAGCCACCGCCGTATTCAAACATAAGTTCGTACGAAAGTGCTCATTTTTTACAGACAGTGTTGTGAATGAATGGTTATTCTTACCTACCTACTTTTATTTTCATGTGATAGTGTCATGTTCACAATTTTTTTTGGCACTTTTGCGTATCGAAATGAATAACGTTATTATTTCGTTATACCGATATATTAATAACGATATATTTTTAATAATGTTTTTAAACAGTTTAAGATTTCGTTCCGTTTGTTAGTATCGTTATAGTCAATGAATTAATTTTGTTACGATCCTGGTGGAACGGTACAAATTATCGTTACCGGAACTTCACGTAACGTTATTTTGAGTAACGTTTCAAGTCCCTGGGCTGGCCATGTTTGTCGAAGGACCGATGGCCGGTGGAGCAGACAAGTCCTGGAGTGGAGACCGCGTATCGGCCAGCGTAGTGTGGGACGCTCCGCACCTAGATGAACCGAACTGGGACAGACTGGATACGGAAGGCGGAGGACAGAGCGTTGTGGCGCAGCCTGGGAGAGGCCTATGTCCAGCAGTGTACTGCACTGCAATAGGCTGACTTGATTGATGGTACCACAAGGCTCTTTTGGCGCCTGAATGATATTGTCAGGGGAGACCGACTTCCAAATGAAAAAATATTGGAATATGCAAATAAATTGTTATGATTTAAATAAAAACGTGACTTTTGTCAACCCTAAAACATTTGTGAACTTGTCACAAAAATTGTACTTACAAAACAAGATGGCAGTGTTAGTTCCGATTTTGATCACGCTCAAAAAGAATTTTTTTTCTTCATTCCCAACTGAGCCGATTTCGACTATTCTGCCAGCGTCACGTGGTGCCGGCAACCGCAGCAAGGTAAACCGTCGAACTTTGCACTTTGTGGTAGTTTCAGCGTGATAGTCTCATGATATTATTTATGCTAATGGATTGTCAAGAATGACAAACATGGAATTGACAGTTTGCGTGGTGGTGCCACTGTGTCTAGGGTTACCAGTAAAGAGATTAAAATTACCCTACTTTTAGGGAGTCTGACTTAAAGCCGTAAAGTATGTATCCAAAATTAAACTTGGAACACAAAATAGTTAAAACAATAATTTATTGTTTTTGCACACACGTCGCTATTCGAAATTTCGAATGACGCGCAAAAAAAGCTTAAATGCCATATCAAATGTGAAACGGATAACACTCGCAAGATCTCATGTGAAATCATAACAATCAAACTGGACTTTCTTTTTGTAACACTAGTACATCTATCATTATAGTCCTCATGACGCAACTACCAAGAATAAAAGGTTAAGTGTCAGACGCTGAGGCATGTTATTTGATGGGTGTGCGAGTAATGTCAGCTAATTATATAAATGAGAAAGTTTTTACTGTTTACTGTGATGTGAGCACGTATGGATCAGTCTGATGTATTCTATAAAATCTCACCGTGAATACTTAGGTGAAGTAAGCTGTTATACCACCTGATGCTGTATCTTTGACTGGATTGCCGCTGGGGAGTTTGTTGCGCCACTTCTTCCCAGCTAAAGGTACTAGGAAGTGGTGAAGGGTGGGCGTTTTGGGGGACTGTCTTATGTAATTTTGACGTTCGAAAAGTGCTGATTCTCAGCCTAATTTTAATAAATGACTTGAATTTTGATGCCTGATGCTGGATTCTATTGTGTCGTCTTCGTATAGGCTATTGCTGTTCTTCGGTTTTTTTACATAAAATCCGGGTAAGAGATACATCGCTCTGCGAATGTGGGTTGAATGAAGGTTCTTTGGAGACATCTTTTTTAACTGCTGCAATAATAACCCAGCCCATGGCTTGTATAGTCTTCTCCCCAAATTAAAGATCCCTGTCCCAACTAATTTCCCATCCCTACTAACACATTCTTCCCCAAAGCTCTTTGAGTCTTTTTATCCGCATTTTATGTTGTTTATTTCCAAGGTGAGACGTCAGATGTTACACATCTTAAGCGACTACTGTAAGTAGAGTTACCATCCGTCTGGATTTATCCGGACATGTCCGGCTTTTTGGACCCCCGTCCGGACTATGTCCGGCCTTATCATTTTTCCAGACTTTATTTAAGAGCTTTTTGTGTTTCTTTGATGATTATTGAAAAAGATAAGATTAAAAAGTTAAATGTCCGGACTTTTTTGCAAATGTCGTCAGGCTTTTTGTCAGGACTTTTCAAGTTTCGAAATGGTAACCCTAACTGAAAGGCTCACTATTCTTTTTTATTATTTTTAAAATTTCGCACGTTTTCTCTTCGTTAGCAGAATTGTCGAAATCGGCACCATTGCTATAGAGAAAAAATAGATAGAAAGACACTATTGACATCTTACTTCACCGGTGAAATTTTTACTAAATAGACCGGCACTGTGGGTATACTATAGGTACATCTCTACCTAACCCTTCGGGGAAAGCGTAATGTTTTGTGACATTACTAGAAATGACGTCACTGATAGATAATGTCACTGACCCGTGACTGCTCGTAGACGTATAGACGACTATATTGTTGACCATTCTTCCATTGTCATGACATGAGTATGGTTGGATGCTAGTCGGACTAATTGGCTTAAGGGGGCCCTTCCCGATCCGTCTATCGTCAACGCGAGCATGGTCGAAAAGCTTGTTGTTTCATCCAGCGCAAGTGAGAACCGCTAACAAGCAAGTGAGAACGCGATAACATTGTACGAAAAATAGCTGGTTTCAGGAAATACGTGTTTTTGAATACGCCTTTCAAGTTTGTAAAATATTTTTTTGTAATTTAGAATCTTTATTACATGGGCGAGGTTTCTATAAAGATGTTTTCTTTACTTTTACAATTTATAAGTACATTATGAACGGTTAAAGTTGAGGTAAAATTTGTGCAAAAAAGCAGATTTTTGGAGGCTTATATTGAATTTGTTTAGCCAAATTTTTATTTTTTGATTTCATAGAAACCTAGATATAGTGCACAAGATACCCATTAGTTTAAAAGAATTAAAGAAAGATGTGTTACAACGCCATAATCACGTACGAGCGTTTGTATGAAAAGTATGACGGGTTGGCCACTCTTAAGAATGTTAATCACTCTTTCTGACTGCGTTGCATCTGTGCTAATAATTTTTATTTATGAAAAATAGGGCCCCGCAGATTCACCCGCATAAGTCTCGATCCCGTGAGAATATCGGGATAAAAATTATCCTATGTCTTAATCCAGGTTATAGACTCTATGTGCCAAATTTCATCCAAATCCGTTCAGTAGTTTTTGCGTGAAAGAGTAACAAACATCCATCCTCACAAACTTTCGCGTTTATAATATTAGTAATCCTTCCGCCGAGTTACCAGGCGTGTTGATTAGGGCATATTTCTTCGATTGACTCGTTTATTTGACCAATCAGCAGTACCTATGGCTAGGCTAGTAGTCCTGCCGTGCTGTGATTGGCTTAGCTCAGTCTAGGCAAGATCCTCCTGTAATAATAATACCAGCCTAGGAGCTCGTGGCCAAGTAATAACAACCGCACAGGTCGTTTCATCCGGCTTGCCGGGGTTGGTCTGTGGATGGGTGACCATCTTTACATACCGAGACTCCTCCGTGCCGCGGAAAGCACGTTAAAGCCGTTGGTTCCGGCTGTCAAACTCAAACTCAAAGCATTTATTTCAATTAAACCATTTACAGGCACTTTTGAATTGTCAAAGAGTCGGTCAGTTAATCAGAAAGTTGAAGCTAGTTGTCATTCGTGGATCTTTGACAGTCGTTACGGGTCGTTAGAAGCCCGAAAGTTTGACAACCAGTCTTACCAAGGGGTATCGTATTACCCAGTTACTGGGTTGTGGAGGTCAGATAGGCAGTCGCTCCATGAAGCTGACCTCAATATAGTTGGGAAAAGGCTAGGCAGATTGAATAATAATAACAGCCTAATATTGATCCACTGTAGGCCAAAGGCCCTTTCTTATATAGAGAAACTACGAGTTATCACACGTCTTCACATACCTGGGTGCAGAAAGTGTCAAATTGAAACAGTCGTAAAAAATATACATTCTTAAGCAAAAAACTGTGTAATTTCTTTATTCAGCATCCAAGAAGAAGACATTAAATTGCCATTTAATAGAGACCTCTCAAAACAAAGCGATTTATAACTACCGAAAGAATAGCATAAAACACAATAATTACGCTTGTACGTATCATCTCAACTAAACTATTCAAAATGCAATACACATGCTCAATCAAACAGTCATCATTCCGTGTTAGGCTACGGACAAATCTGTGCGGAAAAACGCGGCAGAATTTCGCGGGAGTAAATCCGTTGGATGCGAGAAGCACAGAACCGTTCGAAGTGGCAATGCTTTGGGGACGAGATCAAGCAGTGGACGTTTTTTCGGCTGAAATGATGATGATGATGAATTCGACTGATCGTCGCAGATGGCGCCTTATTTATGTCCAGATAATGGCACTTTCGAAACATTTTAATTTTATAGAAGAAGAAAGAAAGAAAATTCGTTTATTTGCGGTAAACATGACGCAAAGAAAGATTAAAAAAGAACACGTAAATAACAAATTGGGGGAAAATATGCGTCACATCCACGCGACAAAGCGAAATTACGTGGCTTAAATTCGCTGATCGTGATAACAACATCTCAGACGTGCTTTTTTCCGCCCAGAAATGGCATTTTCAGAACATTTTAACTGGCTACAATGAAGCGGAATTTGCGGGTGTATATTCGTTGATATCGTGCTACCCAACGTCGTAAAACCGCTGTTTTTTGCGATGAAGCAGCATAGTAAGCTAAGGTCAAATTTGAGCGGAAAAACGTCACGATTCCGTTCAAGTTTGTCCCCATCCTAACAAGTGCCATCAATGAGTCAGAGTAGATCTACTCGCGGCTAATTAGTTACTGGTTGACATTGAAGTACCACGTGCCGAGTTATATGCGTATTGACAACATAATTATATACGTATGGAGTTATGTTTATGTTAAATGACGAATTAATTACATGGAAAATAGAGTTTAGTTGTCAAACGTCAAGTTTACGCATATTGACATTGACAGATTGAGTGAGATGATCTTTGGGGTTACCAGCTTAAATTTTCAAAAAGAAAGAGAACTTGCGAAAGTAGTTGAAAAACTTGCCAGCATGAAATAGTTATTTATGCAACTGTTGTATAATAAGGGGTATTAAAACACGAATGTGGGTTTATCACACGAGGAGAAGCCGAGTGTGATAATAGTATCACATGAGTGTATTAATAGGTACCTAATTATAACAGTTGCATACAATACTTTATCTACACCCATGATATGAATCCTCTATAAAAGATCAAGAATAAAGAAATTCCCACGAAATTCAGTACAACTGCACGTATGTACGTCGCCTGCAGCAGCACATTACACACACATGCGTGCAGCAGGTGCTGCTGTCCCCCGCTTGAACGTTGAAACAAGTTGCGTAATGAAATTTAGTACAACATTGTATTCATTGGGATGAGGTAATGGTTACTATGACACTGACTGTTTTAATGACGGCAATAAGCTAACTGCTTCTGAAACTTTTATAGAATTTTATTTACACCCATGCTGTGTAGATAAAATTCTTTACACCATATTTTAGAGGTGACAAATTAGATCACACCATCATCTTCCTGCCCTTGTCCCATGTTATCTGGGGTTGGCGCAACACGTATTCAGACACAATCCATCCATGTTTTCTTTGGCCATCCTGTCCCTCTTCATCCATCCGGCGTTTCTTCCCTCCTAATCACATGCTCATACGAAGTTAAACTATTTCTTTTACAACTTTTCTGTCACTGACGCCACTATCAAACTTCCATTTATTTATGTACTCATTTGTTACTTCACCCATTGTTGTCACTCCACACATCCATCTTCACATAATCAAGTGAAAAACTACTGTTCTATCGTGAAGTTTTCTTAATTTTTTTTTAACCAACTTCCAAAAATGAGGAGGTTATATGTTCGTCGCGTGTTTGTTTTTTTTTATGTATGTCCACCGATTTCTCCGTCAATTGTGGACCGATTTTGAAAATTCTTTTTTTGTTTGAAAGGGTATGCTCTCGAGGTGGTCCCATATAAATTTTATTAACTTTGCTTTGATAGTTTTTGAGTTAGCTTCAATAGTTCGTACTTTTTCCCACTTAGTATGTAGATGATATGATAAGTTCCTGTCACTGGTAGCAGGTAGTGGTATTCGAATGTGTGTGTGGTAGGTACCACAACTAAAAAGTGAAAAATAAAAACTTTTTACAAAAAAAAACAACCGACTTCCAAGAAAAACACTACAAAGTGAAAAATTACTTTAATTTCGGAAGTCGGTGGCAAAAAACGAAAATACAAAACCCAAGACACCGACTTCCGAAATTAAAGTTATTTTTCACTTTGTAGTGTTTTTTTTGGAAGTCTGTTGTTTTTCTTTGTAAAAATTTTTTTTTGTGAGAGTCTCGTCTGTCTGTCGCGTCGCGCCAGTCTGCACGAAGCTTAACTATATCGATATTGAAAAAAAAAAAAAAAAACGTTAAGAATAGACACCTAAAACAGCTATTTTTAGCATTAAATTTAACCGAGACCAGCACCTAAAAGATAAAACTCACTTTTCCAATTTACGTTTCAAATGCATTTCTCAAACCAGCTAATTTCAATATTGTCACCACAGAATGTTTGCAACGACCAACAATGGCACTGAGAGTTACTACTTATTGTTTGCACTGAATTTTACGACTCATTGCGGAGAAAGCAACCGGTGAGGCAGTGACTAGGTAATCTATACTAACATTGTCTTCACTCTCACTAAACTCTGTTAATTTTCTAGTAGTTTGTATGACATAACATAACAACGCTTTTGGGGCGCTGTTGCGATTGCCCTGTTATTGCAGTGCTTCTGCAATGTTTGCGCGAGCCACAGTGGATAGTTTCTCAGCTGTAGTGCGCAAAAAGAATGCTTCTCATCTCACAAGGTTGCGGGACAGTGGCAACAGCCTCCTGAAAGCTATTGCTGATGGGCCTGACGGAAGCCCCATAATGAGGCATCTTATTAAAACCACCCTGTCGGTAGTTGAATATAAGTACTAACATAGCAAATAAGTTAAATTGTTTACTAACATCTAGAATTGTAAGTATTTAATGTTTTTGTAATTGGATCTAGTTGTCTGTTGACTAACTGAATAACAATAACATGACGTCTGCATTCCCCGATTAGACAGAGATGAATATAGTATACTCACATTTAGCTATAGTTTGACCGAGACCGGTGTTCCGCACCTTAGGAATGCGAAGCAAGGCGAGCGGCAGCGTTGACGAATTGTGTTGACGCGCCGTGAGAGTTAACGAATCAGCGGCCTGCACTGTCCGGAACAGCGGTCTCGGTCAAACTAGTAACGTTCTCATCATCATCAGCCCTCGTGCCCTCATTCCAATTGGTTTGGGGTCAGCAAAACATGGCGGTTACTTCCATACCTCTGTTTTAGCCATTCTCTTATAGTTCACTTCCTCCCTTGCCATATCATCATTCACACAAACCTTCTGATCTTTTCTTCGGTCTGCCTTTTTAGGGTTCCGTAGTAAACAAGGAACCCTTATAGTTTCGTCATGTCCAGACGGTCTGTCCGTCCGTATGTCACAGCCACTTTTTTTCCGAAACTATAAGAGCTATGCTGTTGAAACTTGGTAAGTAGATGTATTCTATGAACCGCATTAAGATTTTCACACAAAAATAGAAAAAACAAATAATTTTGGGGTTCCCCATACTTGGAAATGAAACTCAAAAAAAAATTTTTTCATCAAACCCATACGTGTTGGGTATGTATGGATAGGTCTTTAAAAATTATATTGAGGTTTCTAATATCATTTTTTTCTAAGCGAGAGACACTTCCAAAGTGGTAAAATGTGTGTCTCCCCCCTGTAACTTCTAAAATAAGAGAATGATAAAACTAAAAAAAATATGTGATGTACCATCGAAGAAACCTATAACTAAGCAATTTGAAAACAAAATCCCGTGCACACGACCCTTTTTTTTTTGTAGGTAACCGTTACTATAGTGGCCGAACGCTGCAAGCAGAAATAGTCCTTACGGTGTATAGGTATGGGTTTTTTCGATGGTACATTACCATGTAAACTTCCACCGAAAATTGGTTTGAACGAGATCTAGCAAGTAGTTTTTTTTTAATACGTCATAAATCGTAAACCGCAATTTCCCTTTCATTCAATGCTTGCTGCTACGGAACCCTTCATGGGCGAGTCCGACTCGCACTTGGCCGCTTTTTTTCTTTCTAAGGCAGTTGTCCCAACGCCGGCGAGAAAGCGACTAACTATCGGCTATTTCCTCGCTCAAGAAACGAACAATAGATACACATTCCGTGTAAACAAAAGAGATGCATATATTAATAGTTGATCGCTGACTGTTCACACCGTCTTCGAGGACTCGCTCCACTAGTTTGACGCTGACAAGAGCTATCAAAGATAATACTCGCTCAGTGATACTTACTCAGCGATGCTTGGCGGTTAGGACTCACGCCGAGCAGCCGTCGTACTCGAACACTCTGATAGGCCAGCGACAAAACTATCGGAACTACACTCTCGCTGCTCGCCAACTCGTTTTCAGTTGCTACCTATTCTCGCTACTCGTTGATCGTAACTGCCTAAAACTTTTCTTGTTACATGCTGCACGTTCTTCTGCATCATAAATTATCATCATCATCATCATCAGCCTATAATGTTCCCACTGCTGGGACACAGGCCTCCTTTCTGTGAGAGGAGTAAATTATGTCACAGTTAAATTAATATCGTCAGAGTTAGTCATATGTTTATATGTTATGCAAGCTCTAAAGTGAACAGTTTTCATTGGTCCTTTCCTTATCATCAGCATTCTTCTGCTCTTATTACCCGACTGCCCCAGAAGAAGGGTTATGTTTTTCGAGAGTATGTATGTATGTATGTTTGTATGTATGTCTATTTCTTTGGCACGCTCTGTAGCCTAAACGGCTTGATGGATTTTAACATATGAGGTGTCGTTAGGTTCGTCTTAATAGTGGGAGTGACAAAGGCTATATAATATTTATATATTGCATCTGCAAATACAAAAAAAGGGAGGGGTAGGTTTAAAAAAAAACAACATTGTTGGTGTCAAATAAAAGTTAGTAATGAGTCAATTCCAAATATATACATCATCATCATCATCATCATCATCAGCCTATAAATGTTCCCACTGCTGGGACACAGGCCTCCTCTCTATGAGAGGGAGTGGACCGTAATCCACCACGCGGGCCCAGTGCGGGTTGGTAGATGTCACATGTCTTCGAATTTTCGGTTCTAGGACATGCCGGTTTCCTCACGATGTTTTCCTTCACCGTTTTGAGAGCAGTGGTGATGAAATAATTTACACAAAGTAAAGCGCCTGTCTGGGTTCGAACCTACGACCTACAACTCGTAAGTCGCGGCCGTTACCACTGGGCCACCACTGCTCTATATACATATAGCTACATATTTATATATTTAATAATACCAAAAAAGTTTTAAATAAAACAAACTATTAAAAAAAATAAAAAAACCCGACTGCAAAAACTCATAACTGAAAAGAGAAAAACTAGCATTATAATCTACTTATAGGATTTAGTTATTGCAGGCGGGGACAAACCAATAATTTTGGTGTAACTTTTGTTTGTCCCCGCCTGCAATAACAAAATCCTATAGATTATAATGCTAGTTTTTCTCTTTTCAGTTATGAGTTTTTGCAGTCGGGTTTTTTTTTTTTTTAATAATTTGTTTTTTTTTCTTCCATATTTCTCTGTTAGTCGTCACCCCCCCCTTCTATCCCTATCATCTCCCACACAGACCATCCATCGTTTCTTTGGTCTTCCCCTACTTTTATAGCCATCCACATTCATACTCAAAACTTTCCTCATGACATTTTGTTCATTTTTAACCGACTTCCAAAAGGAGGAGGTTCTCAATTCGTCAGTATGTTTTTTTTTTTTTTTTGTATGTTTGTTACGCGATTACTCCGCCAATTATGAATAGATTTTGATGATTCTTTTTTTGTTTGGTAGATCATACTTCAGAGGTGGTCCCATATAAATTTTATTAACTTTGCTTGCGTAGTTTTTGAGTTAGCTTCAATTATACGTATTTTTTCCCACTTAGTATGTAGATGATATGATAACTTCTTGTCACTGTTATTTACATAGCAGGTAGTGGTATTCGAATTTGTGTGGGGTAGGTACCACAACTAAAAAGTGAAAAATAAAAACTTTTTACAAAAAAAAAAACAACCGACTTAAAAAAAAAACACTACAAAGTGAAAAATAACTTTAATTTCGGAAGTCGGTGACAAGAACGAAAATTCAAAACCAAAGACACCGACTTCCGAAATTAAAGTTATTTTTCACTTTGTAGTGTTTTTTTTTTAAGTCGGTTGTTTTTTTTTTTGTAAAAAGTTTTTATTCCGTATCACATGCCCATATCATTGGTCCTTTCCTAAACCAACTTAAGTTATTGTAACATCATCTTTTATATAAGACTGCAGTGTCAAGTCTTATGTAAATTGTCTCTAGAATACTAGTTCTGATGAAATTAGGAACTGACACAGTAAAATTAATTTTGTCTAGTATGTACGTTGTGAAATTTGTGGTTTTAGAGGCTAAGGATGTGAGAACTCGGTCTGCCCCTATTTTTAGTGAGTTGGTTTCGTTTTAGTTAAATTATCTAATCTCATTTTAGTATCAACTTTATTAGAGTTTTTGTGGACGAGCTCTTATTGCAATTTTACAATATACACCGTGAAATTTGAATCACAGTTTTATTAGAACAAACGTTGTTCAGACCATGATCTACTACCATTCTATAGCATCCAATAAAAAAAAACATATTTGGTTTTTGAAAAAACACAAAAAAGACAAAGTTTAAAATGTCAAGATTATCGTTACTCCCTACAACACAGACACCACGCACGGGACACAGCATTGTCTGCAGGGAAATGTACCTCCATAAACGAAATTTAGTAAGCAGTAGATAATCTTGACATTTTAAACTTAGTCTTTTTTGTGTTTATTCAAAAACCAATTAGGTTTTTTTTTATTGGATGCTGTAGAATGGTAGTAGACCATGGTCTGAATAATGTTTGTTCTAGCAAAACTGTGATTCAAATTTTACGGTGTATAATATTTATTAGAACAATTTTAAAAACCCCCAACACAAACAATTCCTCATTTTTCTTTCCTACTCCATCACCAGACCCTGTTCACAATCTATCTATACCCTATTCATTGAGACCATTCCAATGAGCCCAAACACGTTACCTGTGCTGTAAGTTAGTAAGGGAGTTGGGTATCCTGCAATCAGTTCAAGGTTACTATGTTCTTCTAATATCATTGAAGTAACAGAATACCAAATTTCAAATCGAACAGACCTGTGGAAGATACTCACATCCAATCATCAACTAGAAAAGAGCTGACAATTTTCAAACGGCTGATCTGATTTTGATAAAACATGTCTAAGAACTAGACCGCTAGAAAACCTGCTTTAAAAAAAAACCGCATTCAAATCGATTCACCCATTTAAGAGCTACGGTGCCACAGACAGACACAAACACATAGCGGTCAAACTTATAACACTTGCGTTGCGTTTTTTTTTTCTCAAGGGACAACTTGCATTTTTTGCCAGTGTTGCTAGATTGATATTGCGTTAACCCCATTTTTTTTTTTGTTGATTTAAAGTTGTGTTTTACGATTGGGAATTCTCAAGTTGTTTTACGCAATCATTGAGAATCAAAAAACCATAAGTGAATACTTACACAATTTAATTAAACCTAGTTGATACTTTACCTTATTATTGAAAATCTTCTACTATATGATCAACTCAAATAGTCAAGACCCTCTTACTTAAGTAATACCACAACGGATATAATCAACAATTACACATTTTAATTTATCAATCCGACACATTGTCGTTCGCAAATGGCGGCCATAGTCATGCATGACGTCATCTCACCCGTATGGACAACACATGGGCCCGTTTTTTTTACTCTTGACATTGTCATTTTTTTGTTGATCCTCTATTAACGCGTAGAAGCGTCTTTGTTTTTTGTTTCAGTTCTAATGGAGATGTATCATTAATCTTGTGCCTAATATTGTTTTGGATAATATGATATCGATGACCTTTATGGTTGTTGCTAGTTCTAGTGAGCAGTGGTGGTTGTAGGTCGTGGGTTCGAACCCAGGCAGGCGCTTCATCACCATAGCCCTCAAAACGGTGAAGGAAAACATCGTGAGGAAACCGGCCATGTCCTAGAACCAAACATTCGAAGACATGTGACATCTACCAACCCGCACTGGACCTGCGTTGTAGATTATAGCACATTCCCTCTCAAAGAGAGGAGGCCTGTGTTCTGCAGTGGGAACATTATAGGTTGATTATGCGATGCTTATGTTGGAGTTTAGCAAAAACAAATCGATCCTACTTCAACACTATAGTCTTTCTCTTTCTAACTCATAACATAAATATTACTTTTTAATATCCGAGCCCGCCCTTAACCACTTGATGAAATCCTTATCTCATAGTGACTGGACTATACTTTTAGCCCTGTGTGGATCGCACGTCTCACATAATACTAATAAAACACACCTTCCAATATAAAGAAAAGGATAACAAACATATTATTGAAATCCTTAGAACGGTCTTTCTAATAGAGCTTATGCTAGTAGGCACCTGCGATAAATCTTATAAGTGTACCTATTTCAGTGTTTTTGAAGTGAAAACTTATTTAGGCGCGTTGAGCGATTTTTGGTTAAGGAAAATCTTATGGGTTTGCGTCACCGACATGCTAATTTTAATTGTATATCTGTAGCTTTAAGGGTGACCACTTATTTCATAGACTTCTACAACGGCAGTCCCCATGATTACCTTTTTGTCGGTTCTAACTGCCTATAGATTTGGTCTATCACAATTTCAACCAGTTATCTAATTATACATCACATTTTTGTAAACGATTATGACTAATTTGTTTCATTTTGACAGTTCAACAACATTCATTGCGTTGTTGGGCAGTTTTTTTTTCCAACTTATGAAGCAATGGATTAGCAATCTGGTTTAAAACGAATCAGATTGTGATTGATCGTGTATTACGCAATTAGGGTACAGGTCATCAGTCTTCCGTACAGTTCACCCCCCAGTTGTTATAAGCATTTTGGAACAACTCAACACAGCTGCCATATTTTTTTTCTTTTGACCCTGTCTCATAATAAAATTCTCATTTAAAGCTCAAACGTTTACCACTACCAAAGAAATGCAGGGGGTCATATCTTTACCACATACCAAAGTGGAGCGAATATCACAGACAGCGAGGCATTCCACAAATTCACAGTGCCAAGGCGTGTACCCAGTGATCTTGAACTTAGAAATTCGAATACCGGTCCCGGCCTGCCATTTTGGCACGGTGGTACTCAAAGTTATCCACGTCCATAAAATATTTATGGAAATACGTGCACGTTATTACGTTATCCTGGACGGAAATTTAAAAGCGTCTTCATATATTTCCATACATTTTACTTCCCAGTTCCCTGTGTTTCCGTGATGTCGCGTGACGTGGACGTGGACCTCCACAAGAATATCGTCACGTAAAAAATTATTAAAGCGCACAATGGGTGCTAATAAGTTGTTAAAGAAAACACAACACACATAGCAGAAATATTATTGATTGCCGTTTGTTGTGCTGTCGTGCATCCCCTCGGCAATTTAATTTCGTTGTTGCTTTTCACGAGACCCTTGGATTTAAGGGCGGCCTACTTTTTGCTCCAACCGGAGGATCAGTCATTGATCCTTTAGGGGTGTACCTCTACCTCTTAGCCGACGTTCGCACGGACGTAATAAAACCGCGGTGATTTTTTTCGTACACTGGATTTTCAAAGTCCTGCTTAGCGCCGAGAGTTGAAAATCGAACAGTGTGTTTTTTCAACGCGCTGGGACGAGAGTGCGTCCCAGCGTGTTGGATTCTCAACGCTCGGCTTAACAGCGAGAGTTGAAAATCCAGTGCGCGATAAAATCCCGCCGCGATTTTATTACATCTGTGCGAACGTCGGCTTATAGTATATTTTATCTTTACAAGTCGTGCGCCCGATGCTTTTTCCTACCGGCAAAAATGACCTCCATACAAATTTACATCCCCAATGTTCATCCCCTTTAGGGGGTGAATTTTCAAAAATCCTCATAACACTGTTTGTCCACTGCACCGTGAACGGCACGTCAACGAGAAACGAGATTACGCAGGCATAGTAAATGTACTGTCGCTACTTTGCCGTCGCGTCGTCAAATGGTGGACAAAAACAAACGGTTTAGGATGTGCGTTGTCTGTCAGTGATGAAAGTATGAGAACCACTGTTCCGAGTGTCGAATGACAAATGAATATGTAAATGGCTTTAAATGAGATACGATAAATGTTTGAAATGTTAGCCGAAGAGAAATTTTGTGCAGTCCAGTTTTAAGTTGTTCTACAATGCTCGATCGATGCGTTGATTTAGAAGTTTTGTTGCCATGATTTTACTTTTCTATAGTAAAATGTCTCAAAGTGTTATTGGGTTTTCCACCAGGAATTTCTCAGTAGCAGCCCGGACTCTGAATTTGTGCCCGGTTGATGACAATAGGCTCGCCCCCTATTACATGGGACTTAAACATAACTGGCGCAATGTGGGTGTACAAATAGGTACACTTCTGCTGAACCCTTCGGGAATTACAGGTGCTGTATTTTTTTTTAAACAATTTTTTTGTTTTCGGTAGTCTCATGTTTGATGCCGACACAGTGCACGCTAACCTTGAAGTTTCCTACTCACTCGTGACTTGCAATACAAAATACAAATCTTTTTAAAGAACTCCCCTTCAAAATCAACTCAAAGACTCGTTAACAACAATGTCCAGTCCCCAGTCACCCCTCAACGGAAATGTAACAGGTTTTAACTTTTAATTGATGTACCGTTTCGTGTGAAAACTGACGTATTTGACTAGGGTTATAGGGTTGCCATTTCGAAATTCGAAAAGTCCCGACATAAAATCAATACTCGTAATTGCGTAACTTATTTTCGTAAACAATTATGACCATTTTTTTTCATTTTGACAGTTCGACAACATTCATTGCGTTATTTACGTTGTTGAGAAGATTTTTTTCCAACTTATGAAGATTAGCAATCTGTTTCAAATCGAAACAAATTGTGATTGATCGTGCATTACGCAATTAGGGTACTGGACATTTTTCTTTTTTCAGTAGGTAGGTACTCATTTAACTTTTTTATTTTCTAATAAATCCCCTTGTGTTGCCCAGACAAATTACAAGGCTGGACAAAGTCCGGACGGGTGGTCCGTGGTTTCGGACGTTGTCTGGACCAATCACCGAAGTAATTGCGCAACGCAATCCGATGAAAGAAAGTGTGGAGGTAACCCTAGGATTGAGTTTGTTACCGATATTAAACTATATCGTTCCAGTGTAAGCTGGCCCCTCGTAATGGGCGGGCTTTCCGCACAATGAGGGGTCAGTTTAAACTGGAAAAGTACAGCTAGATGTATTGCTGTGCTGTGTGTACTCGACGTTCTAAGATTATTTTGATTGCCACCGTGCCCCCGTTTCGTGTTTAATTTTGTTGTTTGTATAATTTAAAAGGAAATGTATTGGTATTTTGAGTTAGTTCTGTTACTGGGTTGGAATTAGCGATGTTTTCAACTGTTGTGTAAGTTAGTCTCGACTAACTAAACATCTCGATGTTTGACTACAACTGCTAAAGTTTTCTAATGTTAATATGTAATAATATGATGGCTAAGTCATAATAAAAGACAAAGGTTTTCGTACTGTTGTGTGGCTCATTTCAATAAACATCTCTATAGTACATTCATTTAATTTACAGCGCGTTTTAAAGTACCTAAGTAATTTAATTTACAGTCATTTTGAAAGACACCTGACACATGTAATTAGTAACTGGTATTTATATAAATAAAAAACCGGCCAAGTGCGTGTCGGACTACGCACAATGAAGAGTTCCGTAGTTGGATGAAATTATCCCAAATACAAACTTAACATTGTAGTTGAAATACATGTTCCCATACATTCCAACTGCAAATGTAATATTGAGAGATTTACCATGTTATTTTAAGACCATAGACTTCTTATAGGTTTTCCTGTAATCTATGAGTAAAGAACCATTCTAAGTATTTTTTTCAAAAATGTAGGTCCATTCGTTTCGGAGATAAGGGCGAATGGTCAATTTTCATCGAATTTCTTAAATATCTTTAAAAGTATTTATTTTAAAATTATATCAAAAATATGTTTAAGATCCTCGCAACAAGCCCTTTCATTTGATATGTCTCACGGTATTGTTAGCAAAACTTTTTTTTTTTTTGTTTGCCCCCCAAATCTGACCCTCATATTCAAAATTCATTTATTTACGTTACAAATTCGTGTTTGGGTCACAGAAATATATATGTGTACCAAATTTCAACTTAATCAATCAATATGCCTAGCCTTTTCCCAACTATGTTGGGGTCGGCTTCCACTCAAACCGGGTGCAGCTGAATACCAGTATTTTACATGGAGCGACTGCCTACCTGACCTCCACAATCCAGTAACTAGGTAACCTAATACCCCTTGGTAAAGAGGAGTCTCTGTATGTAAAAATGGTCACACATCCACGTAACAACCCCAGCAAGCGTAGCTTAACCTGATGGATCGACCCGTGCGGCTGTTATTACTTAACGACAAGCTCCTCCACGAGTTTTTCTACAAACCACGTTGGAGACAATGACAATAGAAGAATCGTTACCTACTCGTATTAAAAAAATACAAGATTTCAAGGGTTGTTTCTTTAGTAAGTCTTTTTGAGGAAGCCAAAGAAAATACCGAGTTTTCCCGAGCGAAAAATATAATCTGACAGTTACCGAAAAAGCCGTAGTTATCCTTGGGCAAAACAGTAATGTTATTATCAAACTCAAAGCATTTATTTCAAATTAACCAATTACAGGCACTTTTGAATTGTCAAGGGGTCGGTCAATAAGCTTATGAGTTATTTTATCGGATTAACAAAGATTTTTATCAAAATTTGATGACTATGAAAACCCTAGGGATATTGTGAAAACACGGATAATTAGACAAGTTGTTGAGGTCGGCTTCCAGTCTAACCGGATGCAGCTGAATACCAGTATTTTACATGGAGTGACTACCTATCTGACCTCCACAATCTAGTTACTGGGTAACACGATACCCCTTGCTAAGACTGGTTGTCGGACTCTTCGGGCTTCTGACTTCCCGTAACGACTTCTTCCTCTTTTCGTGTGGTTAGTAATTAACCTGGTGTCAGAGTTTTAAAGCCGCCCATGGGCCTCTGACCTGGCTTCACATTCCGTCGAGAAATATCTCTCAGGCATGCCCGGAACGACTGTCAAAGATCTACAAATGACAGCCAGTTAACGTGCTTTCCGAGGCACCGAAGGATCTCTATAAGTAATGGATGGTCACCCATCCACGGATCGACCTCGGCAAGTAACTTAACCTTCGATCGACTCGTGCAGCTGTTATTATTTAGCCACTATTATTCAGCCCCTCTTTACTTGTCATTGTTGATGACAAAATTATACATTTATGTATTTGTTACAATCCTTTCCCTTTCGATGTGCGCTGAATTCGAAGCGGTGTTTACTGGCACAGGTCATGACAGGTCTTGTTATACTTACATTTCACTTTATTTGACGTTTACATTTCATTATTTGTATCGAAAAAAAATCGTGAACCAGTACCCTAATTGCGTAACTTATTTTCGTAAACAATTATGCCTAATTTATATCATTTTGGCAGTTCAGCAACATTCATTGCGCTATTTACGTTGTCGAACAGATTTTTTTTTTCCAACTTTGGAAGCAATGGATTAGCAATCTGTTTCAAATCGAAACAAATTGTGATTGTGTTGTATTACGCAATTAGGATACTGGGCTTAGATCTTCTGACTTACACTCACTGAATTGGCCCGACAAGACGGGCCCTCGGCGTACTTGTAGCTTCGTAACTAAAATGCGGAGTGAACTATCTGTAATCATCTCTGACTGCCAGTACACAATCTTTCTAATCCTGTCCATAACCCAATTTATTTGGGGTATTTTTATTATTTTATACTTCTCTATCAGCCGTCATTTCATTAGTCAACCTCCTTTTTAGCCATATCAAATGTCATGCTCAAAATATATAATAGTTTTTTTTTTTTTTTTAATGAGCCCCCCGCGATGGGTCCTGGCATGCCATGTGCGACTACAGTGAGCTCTCCTGAGGGCTCCCGGCACTGAACGTTTACCACTATTTCTCATGTAGTGAGTGTAGTGACTGCCTATCTGACCTCCACAACCCAGTTACTAAGTAACACGAAACCTCTTGGTAATGTTTGTCAGACTTTTGGGCTTCTGACTACCCGTATCTATACGAAATACAATGTGATAATAACCATTACGTCGCACAAAATAAAAAAGACGTAATACCAAATATTATATTAATCCGCTTTATCTAACTACATGCAGAGCCATTATTTATCATTACTATGATTTATCGAGCCAATAAATTGAAGCTACAGACGTGCATACAATCCGTCACTTTCAAAACGTATCCATATCATAAAACACGTTCGTAATTTACAATGATTGCGAGCCGTAATAGATGTTCGGTAACAACACTGTTGGACTGTAGAATAAGAAAATTATAAAGACAGAGAAAGAAAGTGAACGCGTTTATTGTTATACATACGGCAAAAATATCCTAAAGGTATTAAATAATAATTATGCCAAAAGGGCCTCAGTTCAGCGCAAAGGGAGATGGCAACACTACCTGATGATTTGACGCTGATTTTCAGCTGCAAGGCTGCAACTCACAAGTGTCATACGCTCGAATACGTTTGACAAATTAATCTATTATATTATAAAAATATTTTAAACCTAAATAACGCGAAGACTGGTGTCTAGGTCAAGAAAAAAAAAAGAAATATTACTTAACCTATACGTATACAGGGTGACAGGGACATCGACGTGAAACCTGTTACCATGGATTCAGTACATGATTCTAAAATCCCCTGCGTTGAAATTTTTTGTCGGTTATTAAAAAAAAAAATAGCTGTTTCATAGAAAAGTGCAATACTATGAGGTCAAAATGTACAAACAGCTAATTAAAAAAAAAAAAACCGACGAAAAATTTTTCGTCAAAGAATCATGTACTGAATCCATGGTAGGTAACAGTTTTCGCGTCGATGTCCCTGCCACCCTGTATTAAAGTGTTGGGTGTACAAAAAAAATTTGACTCTTGGGGGAGACCTATGTCCAGCAGTGGACGTCATTCGGTTGAAGTGAAGGTGGTGTAACAAGACATGTGCCATAAACACGATAGAAGAAAAGAGAGAGAGAGAAACGACTTTCCTTTGACGATACAATCTTTGTGTTGAACCTATTTTACGCCCCGAAATTGTTCGGAGCTAGAGTTACTATCCGTCCGAATTTGTCCGGAAACGTCCGGCTTTTAGACCCCTGTCCGGCCTTGTCATTTGTCCGGACTTTACGACTTAAAAGGATTCACTTTTAGAAAATAAAATAAATTACTAAAACTGACAACGAAAGATTAAGAAGTAAAAAGATGGACCGGAAATTGCGAAAAAGCCCGGACACCTTTTACCCAAAACTTTTTGTCAGGACATTTGAAATTTCGAAATGGTAACCCTATTCGGAGTGGGAGTATCGCTTCTATACATTCATATTATATGTCTGTTGCAAGCTCTCTACAAAACTGTCAATCTAAATTATAGCAAAAAGTGAAAACTTCAATTTATATGCAGAACTGGCAGGCTTCCTTGTCGGGAATTGGCGCCATGTCCTGTATGGTTCTGAATTTAAAGATAGTGTCAATCAGAATATCCTTTTATCAATCAAACCAGCTTAGGTAGCGAATCGAAAGTAAGTTGCAACATATAAACAAGGATGTAGAATGATGGATGGGCTGTGTGCAAGATGATAATTATGGCTAGAAAGGGGGTGACTACTGAGCTGACGACTAATAGATAAGTATGGAAAAAAAAACAACCGACTTAAAAAAAAAAACACTACAAAGTGAAAAATTACTTTAATTTTGGAAGTCGGTGTCTTGGGTTTTGTATTTTCGTTTTTTGCCACCGACTTCCGAAATTAAAGTAATTTTTCACTTTGTAGTGTTGTTTTTTGGAAGTCGGTTGTTTTTTTTTTTGTAAAAAGTTTTTATTTTTCACTTTTTGGTTGTGGTACCTACCCCACACACATTCGAATACCACTACCTGCTACCAGTGACAGGAACTTATCATATCATCTACAAACTAAGTGAGAAAAAAATACGTATTTTGTAGCTAAATCAAAAACTATCCAAGCAAAGTTAATAAAATTTATATGGGACCAATTTGAGAGCATACCCAAAAAAAAAACATACCCGACGAACATATAACCTCCTCCTTTTTGGATGTCGGTTAAAAATATGTTGTGCGGACTTCAATTAAACTGGAGTAAGGGCAGAACAAGGTACAAGGCAGATGTGAGTGGAAGATAGTATTGCAGAAAAAATATCAATTTGTCGATATTTTTTGTTCGATAAATCGATATAAAATATCCAGTATCGAAAATGTATCAAATTCGATAGATTTCCAATAGCAGCATCGTAGTCGCCACTGACTAAAACCGCTGGGAGTCAGAGCCGTACTTTTCTTGTTTTGCTCGGAAAAAAAGAAAATATAAACAAGTGAGTAAATAACTAAATAAGCTAACATAGTAAAAACAAACACAATAGAAGATCATAATGAAAAGATTTATTTTCATTTTCCATTTTCTTGGGTAGGGATGCAAAAAGTGCCAAAAAATATCGATATATTTTTTTGATATATCGAAATCGGTATTGATTTTTTAAATATCGATACGATATGGATCTGATGTGATGACTGATGGATCGACCCGTGCGGCTGTTAGTAAAAACTTAGCCATGAGCTCCTCAAGGCATAAAAATACAGGTGATTCGTAACTTAATATTCTGCATTGACGTCAAAACGACAGAATCTATATTCAGCTTTAGAAGTCTGGCCACGCTAAGTCTGCATAAGTAAAAAAACGGTGGAATTTGAAAATCTATAGACGGCAACACCATCCTGTCCTACGAAAAAAGAATTTGATACTTTGTTTGTCTTTTTGTTTTTGATAGGTTATTTTGTTTATATTCTGATTTATTCCTGGTAAAGAATAGTCACTTTAGCACGATGCGGTTTGGATTTGATACAGTTTTGTCCCCGTATGGAAGTAGAGCATAGGTACGACATAGTCTATTACACATAATCTATTATGCAAAAATCAAAAGCCAAAATATCAAGATCTACTTACAACCCCGAAACTGACATAACTGACTGATGTAAAAGTATACCATATGTAAAACTTTTTGGGGTTGCCCATTGCAGACTTAGCATAGCCAGACTCGACTATTGAATGACCTCTATCCTCCTATTCTAGATACGGACTAAAACGAGAACGGTAGAGGGGGAAGAGATGAGAAAAATCCATTTCAATTCCATTACTGGCATTTCATTGTGTGAATGATATCTGGGTCCCCCTGATAATATCGCGATGAATATCAAAAGAATCTGTGTTTCATCCTTACACCGTATTCTGCACATAATGGCGGCTCCGACGTCGTTCGTATAGAATTAATTAATTGTTTAGCTCAAGTTTCCTTATTGTTTTCCTACTACATAAAAGATTAGATGTTAATTTACGTCAGAATAGGTGTTTTGAGGATGTAATAGGAAATATAAGACTACGCGCGTAATTATTGAGCAGAGAAATCTTATTTTTTGGCGTAAAGCCACAGATTAATACAATAACAGATGGTTCACTCCGCAAAAGCGACTCTTGCTACGACACAATAAAGTGCAATTCAGTACCCTAATTGCGTAATACAACACAATCACAATTTGTTTCCATTTGAAACAGATTGCTAATCCATTGCTACATAAGTTGGAATAAAATCTGCTCAACAACCTAAATAACGCAATGAATGTTGTTGAACTGTCAAAATGAAACAAATTAGGCTTAATTGTTTACGAAAATAAGTTACGCAATTAGGGTACAGGTCGTACAGCGCTAATTACCTACAGTTATATTCACCTTGAAGTTGCCTATCTTTCTATCGCGTAACTCTTATATCTTCTGACTACGTTACGCTCACTGAATTGGCCCGACAAGACGAGCCCGCCGCGTACTTGAAGCTTCATACCTAGAATGCGGAGTGCGCCTTCTGTACTTGTGGTAAAGGAAAGAATATATTTAGTACATTACTGCCGCGACCTGCAAAATACTCACGTAAAGGTTAAGGTAAATAAATTCTAATAATACTACGACTTATTTATTTATCTATCTGGAAATAATAATGTCTAGACTTGATAAAGTAGTCAATCAATATGCCTGGCCTTTACCCAACTATTTTAAGGTCGGCTTCCAAGTCTAACCGTATGCAGCTGAATACCGGTATTTTACATGAAGCGACTGCCTATCTGACCTTCACAACCCAGTTACTGGGTAACACGGTACCTTGGTAAGACTGGTTCTCAGACTTTCGGGCTTCTACCTACCCGTAATGACTGTCAAAGATCTACAAATGACAGCCGGGACCACGTGCTATTCGAGGCACGGAGGGGTCGCGATTATGTTATGAATGGTCACCCATCCACGGAACGACCTCGGCAAGCGTAGCTGAACCTTTGATCGATCCGTGGGGCTGTTGTTATTTAGCCACGACCACTGCAATCCACGAGTCAGAATATTCTATTCGTTATACTAACTGACCCGGCAAACGTTGTTTTGCCATATAAATTATTTATGTTTGGAGTGAACCACCTGTATCACTTAGGGGTATGAAAAATAGATTACGACCGATTCTCAGACCTACCGAATGTACTTATAAAATTTCATAAAAATCGATCAAGCCGTTTCGGAGGAGTATGGCAACTAACATTGGTGCCGATTCCCTTGTTCACAAACTAAACTAAATTTAAGTTCAGTGCATCTTTTTCTTTCTATTTCATTAAGAAAAGGACAGAAGATAAATTTTAGTTTAGTCCTGTCAAATTAATCAGCGCTTGACGTAAATTAACGTAATTTTAGTGGGCAAGTTTTTAATCACATCTAAACTTGTATAGAGTAGTGACAGGCGCTGATTAATTTGACAGGACTAAACTAAAATTTATCTTCTGTCCTTTTCATAATGAAATAGAAAAAAAAAGATGCACTGAACTTAAATTTAATTTAGTTTGTGAACAAGGGAATCAGCACCATTGTGACACGAGAATTTGATATGTATAGAATAAATTGTGATTTGAACGAAAACATCAGGCATCAATAAAACGGAAAATTATTAATAATATGGAACATCAATAAGTAAGCCATGTCACACCATGGTTTCGGCTTTTATATCTTTCTCTGACGTCACTGAATATAGGTAATGGGGCTCGTGGCTAAGTAATAACAGCCGCATAGGTCAATCGATACGTTTGTTGCGGTTTTTGTCTGTGGATTGGTGATCATCTTTACATACCAAGACCCCTCCGTGCCTCGGAAAGCACGTTAAGCCGTTGTTCCCGACTGTCATTCGTATACCTTTAATAATAGTTACGGTTTAATTGCGTAACTTATTTTCGTAAACAATTTTGCCTAATTTGTTTCATTTTGACAGTTCAACAACATTCATTGCGTTATTTACGTTGTTGAGCAGATTTTTTTTACCAACTTATGAAGCAATGGATTAGCAATCTGATTCAAATCGAAACAGATTGTGTTGTATTACGCAATTAGGGTACAGGTCGTCAGAAGCCCGAAAGTCTGACAACCAGTCTTACCAAGGGGTATCGTGTTATCCAGTAACTGGGTTGTGGAGGTCAGATAAACAGTCGCTCCATGTAAAATACTGGTATTGAGCTGCATCCGGTTAGACTGGAAGCCGACCCCAACATAGTTGGGAAAAGGCAAGGCAGATGATGATGCCTTGATAAAGTAAGTATTCCTCTCTAGTAAGTCAGAAAATTCATTATTATGATTAAAACCATAGCATCAGACATCAATAAAATAAATTAATAGTTTAAAAAACACTAGAAAAACACGCTTTTATAAATACACGTAAAAACAAAAAAACTGATCGTGTTCAAAGTCCATTACGTGGCCTTTCTCACAAGTGCAAACACGACTATGATACGATATTCCATCATGGAATGCCAGTGCCTGTCTTCCGGCTTCATCATCAGACCTTGAAACCTAATCGTGGTCAAAGTTCATTACAAGACATTTTTAAGAAATCCAAAACAGCTATGATACGATTTTCCATCATGAAGTTCCAGTTCATATCTTCCGGCTCCATCATCAGATCAGTTCGACAGTACCATATTATTGTATTGTCATCAGAACTACATACAGCTGCCAATTTTCACTACGCTACGACCCTTGGAAGATAGTTAAATTAGTTACCTTAGATTCCATTACATAGTTAGTTCCATACAGGTCGACCTAATAAAAGCGTGTTAAAAAGAAAATTAATATACTCAGAACATCAATAAATAAAGAGGCCATTTCACACCATGGTCTCGGCTTTTATATCTCTCTCTGACGTCACTGGATATAATGACATCATAAAATACCATAGCCACTAACTCGTAGGAATGGCGAGCCGAAGTAAAATTACCCGCGACTTCGCCCGCGTGGATGTCGGAAACTATCGCACGGGAACGCACTACTCAAAATCAATCTGCCTAGCCTTTTCCCAACTATATTGGGGTCGGCTTCCAGTCTAACAGGATGCAGCGGAATACGAGTATTTTACATGGAGCGACTGCCTATCTGACCTCCACAACCCAGTTACTGGGTCATACAATACCCCTTGGTAAGACTGGTTGTCAGACTTTCGGGCTTCTGACGACCCGTTACGATTGTCGAAGATCCATGAATGACAGCCGGGACCAACGGCTTAACGTGTATGTCCTAACCTAGGTCATGGTCTATCCCTTTTCTCGGCCCGCGTCGCATCGCATCGCCCGCTTGCGCTATTACTTAGTTTTTGTTTAGCGTTCTTTCTGACTTTTTTGGTTTTTTCTCGGCTCTTAAAGGTAGCCTGGTGTTAAATAGCCCATAACTTTTCTCAAGAATTCGGCTATCAAATGCAAAAAGAATTTTTCAATCCCGACCTCTAGTTCCTGAGATTAGCGCGTGCAAACAAACTATTCAGATTTAATATTAGTGTACACACGGCCACACATCAAGCTATACATTTCCAGTATAAGCTGACCTCGTATTGTACGGAAATTTTATACAATGCGAGATCAGCATGAACTGGAAATGTATAGCTTGATGTGTAGCCGTGTGTACTAGCTTCTGCCCTACTTCGTCCGTGAGCCTATAACCGTCTTCAAGAATTGAGCAATGCAAAAAGATTTTTTCAAATCCGACTTACAAACAAAAAAGATTTACCTCTTTATAATATAGATATAGATAACTGTCCAGAGAAAGTCGAATGCAATGAAAATAATATATGTACTGATAGTTTGAGCTATTAAACTTACAAGTTACAACTAAATAAATTTCTAGTAATATTTTGTAGTGAGTCACCATTATTATTGCGTTTTCTATAAAATATTTCCGTTTCTATAAATTAACTGAAACTTAAAAGAGTAATAAAATAAACTTTCTTTTCTTTATTTAAACTTTCATTCAGGAAATCTATACAATCTATTATATCTTTACATTTTATCAAATAAAGTCGCTTTTTGTGTCTGTCTGTGTGATCGCGTTGTTCTTCTAAACTACGCAACGGATTTTGATGCGGTTTTCACCACCATTTAGATAATTTATTCCGGAAGGGTTATGTGTATAAAACGTAAATATTAAACTTATATTTAATAAAGAAATCTCGACGTTTTGTTAAGTCTTAAAAACCGTGCGAAGCAGAGTCGCGTTGCTAGTTTGTAATAAATTATAGTATGACGAATGCAATATCGCATCAATATTAACTATTACGAGCAGCGTAATGCATGAAGTTGCAATATTTTTTATCTCCTTAATGCATTTCAAATCGACATCTTTGATAGAGAACGATTCTCGAGCAATCATCGATAAGACTTCGTCTAAATTAAGATCCCAGATAACCACTAAATATAAATAACTCCTAAGATCTTTGATAATAATCAATTCGAATAAACAGTTATGCTTTCAGAACTATTATGTCTATAAAATATTTCAACATCTATAATAAAACCGGATATTTTTACCGCCACATTTTTTCTTGCGATCTATTTACGAAAAATTCTCCCGCATCGCAAAGGTAATTCTGTGCGCTGGCAACTCCGTCATCGACCGCAGTACACCGCGAGCGGGGAGGGGGGCGTGCCGTCTGTCAAATCGAATTACGCTCTTGAGTTATATTTTCGCGATCATTTTCATTAGAAAAAAAGCTTTTTCATGAATTAATTTACACTGTAATAGTGTATTGGTCTATTCGCTAACGGTTTACAAACACGAAAGTTCCGACGCTGGCAGAATATCGTCTGTCCATTGCTTCGCGATCATGGCCATAGGGATTGCTATTTTTGTTTTGTAGCCCAGTTTTATTGTAAATATTGTTTTTAAGTGTTGAAACAGTGGTGCAGCGGTGTTATTTCACGTTTTTTTATTTACTTCATTCACTGTGATCATCGACGGACCGTGAACAAGTTGCGTTTAGATGTTTTAGTTGCAAAAATACTTTCGAAATTCAGTCTTTGAGAAACGTATCGGTGCCAATAGTACAAAAACAGATTTGTGTTCTTAAATGCAGTGCCAAAGTGTTGAAAGTTAGTGAATCAAGTGTAAAAAAGTCGCCAAAATAAAAAAAACAAAAATATATTTATGGTAATCCAAAGCATAATTTGAATTTCGAATAATCATTTTTTTAATCACGCTAATGAAGCGATGTGTTTTTGACTGTGGTTTGAGTTAACGAATCATACTAAATGGCATTTTATTATAATAAATTGCTCCATATTAGTGTTAAACGAGGATGAGGCGGGTTTTCGGTGTTTGTACTGACAGCTGGATGCTCTGCGGTCAGAATGTGAGGCGATAATCATTCCAGGCTGTCCTAGATGTTGTCTGTATGTCTGTTTTTTTTTTTAATTTTTTTTCTTTGACATCCTTATTTAGAAAAGAGTTTCAATACCAGTATGGAACTATGGAATTGGTTTTGAAAATAAAAATGTAATCTATTGTCTTTTGTTATCTTTAAGGAAGAATAGCTGTGACTCGCGGTTTCACCCGCCTCGCTCGGCTCCTAAGGGTCGCCTATACTTCCTAAAGAATTGTTTTATCAAATGCAAAAACAATGGTCAATGGTCGTGGCTTAGGGGTAATTCCCACCCACCCACCGACCATCATTATGCCTTAATAAGAAGCTACAGGGGTATTCTTTCCCTCCCCAGTCTGTTAGATTCTACAAACCTTAAAGATTTTTTCCAGTTGTCTTCGTTTTGAACCTTCCAAAATTTTTCTGTCCTAGATAATCATCCTAATAATCTGATTGAAATAGAAAATCCGTCCCTAAGACGACCCACTGACCCTAAAAATATTTATATTTTAATCTATTTTCCCTATACAGCATAGTTTAGGCACATTAGTAATACAAGGAAAATTTAGAAAACAAATCAGTTTAAGGAAAATAAAGAACAATAGAATAGACTTTAATTATTATTTTATATTTAACAAACTTTTCTAAATATCGGTGTTAATTTACCTGTTTGACGGTTGTAAATTGTTTTTAATTTTATACTATTGCATGTATGTGTCATTATTATAGTTAATCATCTATAAAGCATCTGTTGTGTCAAGCTAAATTCAGTGCATACTAATTTAGTCTACGGTTTACGCATTAAACCACAATTTAACTGCTCAATTTTCGAACTGAACTTACATAGAAGACGTTCTTAAGGCATAAACATTATCAGCCTATAACGTTCCCACTGCTGGGACACAGGCCTCCTCTCTTCGAGAGGAAATGCGCTCTGCTGGGACACAGGCCTCCTCTCTGTGAGCGGGAGTGGGCTGTAGTCTACCACTTGGACCCAGGGCGGGTTGGTAGATGTCACATGTGTCCAAATTATTCTTGGGGCGAATTCTACCAATCTTTTATTATACCTAGTATAAACCTTATCCATCCTGCTAATAACTTTTTAATTTTTTTCCATACCAAAACTGACAGACATCAAAATTATTCTACAGTTATAAGATATTTGACTTAAAATGAGTAAAATCAGCTCTTAGAAGTCTTTCTATCACTATACACCAGAAAATATGAAGATAGCTGCATGAGAATTAATATTGTTTGTCTGATTTGATTAATAGTATATTAATTGAGTTGGGTGCCCAATAAATAAAATTTGATGGATGATAGTTCTCTTTGTGTTTGAGTTTTATGTGTATTTATTTGTGCTTATATTTATATAAAATTAGGTGTGTATATTATATTTGTAGTTTTTAATAGGTAAATGTATATCCCTTTATATTTAATTAAATATTTATTCCTTCATTCTCGCTATTGCACCTACCACTGTTTGACTCCGCATCACTCAAAGGTTGACTGGTAGAAAATGCCTATGGCATTAAGTACGCCTGTACATTTTGTGTGCTTGAAGTATTAAATAATTACAAAAGCCATTCCTCACTCAACTTATATGCTCAGCTTTTTGGGGCCTATTTAACATAACTGACAATATGACGTATTTGTCAAAAAAAACATCTAATTGCCACATTTTCACGACAAATGCGGTTAATAATAGCAGAAAACGATGAAAAAAAACTTACAAAATTATTCTTAACTATTAGCCTTAACAAGTGTCTCTGTTCAATAAATCTAGTCTAATTTAAATTTAGTTATTGCACTGAATTTAGCTGTAAAGAATGTTTAAAAATTGTTGTTGTTGTTGATACTAAATAAACTGTGTGTTCCCAAATTCATGTTTTAGAACATGTTGAGTTTAATTTAGATAATTTTCTTGATATGCCATGACAAAATTTAGATTTCATGTTCATGATCTGTTTAGTGCATCCAATTAGTTTTTGTGTGTACTTTAGCATACATACCGTATATATAGCAGTATATTATGTTATGTTCTAAAGCCGTACCTACAGGCTACAATACTATTATGTTTTAATGTGGTGTCCTAAAGTAGGGTTGCCAATTTCGAGTCTGCGTACTATATACTGTTGAGTAAATATATAGTACGCAAAAATACTATATTTTCAACACCCAATCTAACAAAAAAAATATTTAATTAAAAAAAACGCTGCTCTATGAAATCTTTGCAAAAGTAAAAGAATGTAGTGAGTTAATGACAAAACTACAGGCCAAAAATGGCCAAAAATTTAAATAAAATACTGAATATAATTGATCATGTTTATCCCGCCACTTCGCCATTCACAGAGAGGATATTTTCGGTTATTAATTCGAAATGACGAGAAGAAAGAAATAGAAGAGTATCTCATAAATAAAAAATGTGCTATAGATTTACATTAATTTAAACATTTAATGTAATACAGCAGATTCTAAACACTTGAATTTTAGACATTTTATTTTTAATGCAAGAAGTAAAAAATGTAGTTTTTATAAAAATAAATAAGTAACAAATATAATGTCTTTGGCTATTTTTAGCTTTTTCAATAAAGTACTATATTTTTTTGAAGTGTTCTTCATTTTTTTATTGTTTATTTTGAAAAATACTATTTTTCGCCGAAGAAATGTTGGCAACCCTATCCTAAAGTCAGAAAGATTCTGTTCCTATAACGTTTTTTATACCAGTTTTTAACTTATTGGAAACGCCAGGACTCCGAAATTTTGTATACGATAGTGGTTTACGACTATCTCACCGAATGCTTAGCACTCCACGCTTAGCATAACCACAATAGAAATGGGTTTTGTCGACGGAAGAATAGATAAAATGACAGATAAACAATAACAATCTATCATTTTGTCTATTCTTCCGTCGACGAAACACGTAGAAAACCCGTTTCTATAGTTGTCATGCTTCGCGTGCTGAAATACTTTCCAAAATATTGAATTGCGTGTCAAATCTTTGAAGATTATTCACAATCGAAGCGGCGACCAACACCCAGTCTTCGCAAAGTAACTTAGTATGCCTAACCGCGCAGTATCCTCATTACACAGACCTAATGATCTAAGATTACAGTCGGTACCTAATTGACTCACACGCATTGTCCCGTGAACGGTCATCAAGTGATCGTACGCACACTTGTGAAGCAGTGTTAGAGATGATTAGTCAGTGGGGTACGTACAGGTTGACAAGTTCATGGGAAGAAGGGTTCAAAAGATTCTGGAGGTGACGCAAGTGTTAGAACCGTTAATTCGGCAGGTTTTAGTGATAAGTTTTACATGCTTACCTAAAAGAACGTTGCTGGGTAGTGTTAAAATATCCTCCAAATATAAAAGAGCCCCCTTTTAATTTGGGAGATTGGGAGACATGCGCAGAAAAGTGAGAGATGAGCGAATCATCCAGCTTTCCCAAACTATAGGCAAGTTCTCGCGTATGACGACGCTGATCAATCAGGCTTGATAAAACTCATAAGTAATTTATTCAAATTAGGCTGTGAATCAGCACTTCTTGAACGTCAAAATTACATAAGACAGTCCCTCAAAACGCCCACCCTTCACCACTTCCTAGTGCCTTTAGCTGGGAAGAAGTGGCGCAACAAACTCCCTAGCAGCACAGGCGGTTGATGGTAATTCAATTTATAAGCTAAAAAATCCTGACCATAGGCGAAAGAAGCATTTCTTGTCTTTTCATGGTAACACATAAATCTCGACGTAGATCCTGGGTCAAAACAATTCGGAAAAGAGAGTAAGGCGTTTTCCTGAGCCAGAAACTATGAAGACCACACACTGTGAAGTCTAAATCAAAAAAATGTGATAATAAAACACAGCTAAACAATAGCTGTACAAACAAACGCTTAGCAGGTGCTTCCATCAATGGCGGTCAAATCTTAGGAACAGTTCACACTAAACGTACAGCTTGGCAATAGCTTGGAAAAAATGACGGCGCCACTATCGCCCTTAGGTCACTTCGAATGGGAAAGAGTAGTCTAGCCACGCTAAGTCTGCATAAGTAAAAATAACGGTGGAATTTTAAAATCTATAGACGGCCACACCATCCTATCCTACAATAAAAGAATTTGATACTTTGTCTTTTTGTTTTTGATAGGTTATTTTGTTTATATTCTGATTTATTCCTGGTAAAGAACTTTAGCACGATGCAGTGTGGATTTGATACAGTTTTGTCGTCATCGTATGGAGGTAGAGCTGCGTAGGTACGACATTCTATTACACTAGGCAAATATCAAAATCATTAGATCTACTTACAATCCCGAAACTGATATAACTGACTGATGTAAAAGTACACAATATAAATGTATAAAACTTTTTGGGGTTGTCCATTTATTCCATTGCAGACTTAGCGTGGCCAGACTATAGAAGCATTTAAACAGATTGTTAAAATAAATGTGCAACAAAAAACGCTGCTTATGGGTGACTCAAAACCTTCTAGCACTTGTCGGCAAAGTAGTGCCATAATCATAGGTCTTTAAGTAAAATATTTAGTTTCGTTTGTCACTGCGTCATACTCTTTTTTGCCAAGCTGTGTAGTCAGATACCCTACGATACAGATATGCATGCCCACTAAGTAAGATAGGGGACCTAAGCTATTGAGCCAAAAATGTTGCCGGGAATTCGGTGTTACAAAAAAAATTAATGTTTGATAAATCATGAAACCGCGTAACCCTAGCACATTTATTGATCCTTGATCCTCATGAATTGTTGATCCTTTCGTGATTCCGTGCGAATGCGGTGCTCCTGACCAAGAGGAGCATGTCTTGCTGGAGTGGCCAATGTCCTAACGACACCTTCTACTTTGAGGTCTTAAAGAACGTCACTGATGCCGTAATTAACGTGGTCAACTATTGAGGCCCAGTTATTTGAAACAGAAAATATTAAGTAGCCAGCATTGTGTAATTTGTTATGATGATAGTAGACCTTGGGATTCCCTAACATACACCGACAGACACCCTAAGGTTGATTGCCACTTGCACGTCATAAAACATTAAGGTCTATTTTTGATTTTGTAACAATGTATCAATTAGATAGTTTCAACCTTAGTGACGTTTCAGTTTTTGACAAAAATGCGTGCTACGCTTGCCGGGGTTGGTCCGTGGATGGTTGACCATCTTAACATACCGAGACTCCTCCGTGCCTCAGCACGCTAAGCCGTTGGTCCCGGCTGTCATTCGTGGATCTTTGACAGTCGTTACGGGTCGTCAGAAGCCCGAAAGTCTGACAACAACTCTTACCAAGGGTTATCGTATTACCCAGTTACTGGATTGTGGAGGTCAGATAGGCAGTCGCCATGTAAAATACTGGTATCCAGCTGCATCTGATTAGAATGGAAGCCGACCCCAACGTAGTTGGAAAAAGGTTAGGCAGATTTTTGACAAAAGTGATACCCTAAAGCAATTTACGAGCAGACTATATACAATAAAATCTATCTCGCTTGAACTCGGTGACTGCCTGAGCATGGTGTGAACCGTCTCTACAATTTGCAGCTACTAGCTACGCACAAGCCGGCTGACTCAATCTACAATTGTTCCGTAAATGTGATTGTAGTTTGTTTGTTGGAAGATAATAACATCGTGATTCTTGTGATACTGGTACGCTGATTTGACTCTAGTGGCGTAGTAATGACCCTGGAGAAGATTGTCGTTATCGCATGACAAGAGTGTTGGGGCCTCGAGCGTATGCAAACTATAAGTCAAAAGCGTACACCAAGAGATTCTTTCTACCTTCGGAGATTACATCGCCGAAGTCTTCATGTGAAGTTTTATATGCTTAGGACGGCTACTGAATAGATTTAGTTAATAAGAGTGTGATAGATGACCAGATGAAGTGTGAGTTGAATATTGAATAATCTCTCTAGAAACTGATAATGTCCCTGGACCAGACGGTTGGTAGAAACGACTCTGTGATGCATAGTCCTAATGGCGTCCCTAGATGGTCAAAATAGCTTGTCAAGCACGAAAAAATCACGAGCTTGTCAAGCAATTTTGACTGTCTACGGACCCATGTCGAAACTGCAGCCCCAGGACGAGACCTTCTCTTTTGTCGATACAAAGCTTTATGAGAATTGGGCATGCTGTGGTTAAAAAAATTATCCGTCATCATAGATTGCTAGCAGGGCTGACTGGTTAGGATTCGAAGGCTCTTTTCCTGCCCAATATCCCGCCTCCTGAAGAAGACCACCATTCTTACGCCCGAAATTAGACATTCATCCTGATTTAAATTTGGACGTTTCAATCGCAAACCAATAAACTTATCCTATAGATTGAGTTTGATTTCTTCTCATTTGAGAGGCGGTTCGCAGGAATGACGTGAGCGTGTCAAAAAAACCGTGGCACTCCGGGAGTGCCGACAGAAGTGAAAACTTGAAAAAAATCGGCACCGCGGTAATCAATGAAAGTTTAATTATATAAATGGGTCAATTTAGTTTTAGCCCATTCATAAAACAAAATTTATATGACACATCTTCCTTTTATCCTTAGTTCTAGGAGACAAACAAAACATGAGTCATGACTAATATAATAGTTACCTACTAGATTCGCCCGAGTGAAATTATCTCTCGCCCTAACGATGTTTACATCGTTTTCGCTTTTTAAGTTTATGTTTATTAGTATATATTAAATACAACAACACAGTACATAGCATCAGGAATAAAAACTTTTTTACAAAAAATACAACCGACTTCCAAACTACAAAGTGGAAAATAACTTTAAGGGGGAAGCGTCAGGGTAGCCCGCGAAATTCAAATTTTCTTACGTTTTTTGCATTTTGCAGGTCAGTGTCAGGTTTTATGTTGATTAAAATATGATTCGCGGTCGTAACAAATATGGCTTTACTCAATTGTAATCATTATAATCAGCAATACAACTCCATAAGTTAGCAAAGGTGTCAAATGTCATGATTTCATGACATTTGACACCTTTATCTTCTTCTTAATCACTATTGCTGATTGTAATGATTTCACTATTGCTGGCAGTTCCGGAGATTATCGCGAAAAAAAAAAAAAAAAACTAGCACTCCGGGAGTGCCGACAGAAGTGAAAACTTGAACAATTTAAAAAATACTTCCAAAACCTTTAAAGTAAAAATACTTGAATAGAACATTGATCCGTAATGTAATATCAATAAAGAGCACAATCGCGTTTACAAAAACGAGGTGTCGGTAACGGTGTCGCGAGTTCAATTGTTTTTTCCCATCTCAAAAATGCCCAACGCGCCTAAAGAAGTTTTCACTTCAAAAAACTTCTCAGTTCTATTAAATTAGTGTAAATATCCGCTGTCACACGAACCACATCCGAACTCACACAAAAATCATAGAGCCACAGTTAACCTACTTAACAGACATTTTATGACATTATAAAATGTTATGTCGGACTGCGTTCTCATTTATAATAATTACTAGCTTTTGTCCACGGCTTCACCCGCGTGTATTTCGGAAATTATGCCACGGGAACGTACTACCGGGAAAAGTATCTTATGTCCTTAACCCAGCACCCAAATTCCCCAATCTAAATCATTTTGAAAGATATTGCTCATCAATTGGTTCCTATGTTCGAAAAATTTGTCTGCTCAACAACGTACATAACGCAATGAATGTTGCCAAGTCTGACTACCAAGGGGTATTACCCAGTTACTGGGATGTGGAGGTCAGATAGGCAGTCGCTCCATGTAAAATACTGATATTCAGCTACATCCGGTTAGACTGGAAGCCGACCTCAACATAGTTGGGAAAAGGCTAGGCATAATAATTATAATAACTGAACTAACAATAAAGTAGATGCATTTTTGATTACCATCATTTTCGCCGTAAAAAGAAATTACCTAAACCTTTGGCGCCTTGGAGCCTTCTCCTGCCGTTCAGACTCGGTCTCACTCAGTCCGCGAGCAGTATCGTGCGATCGAGTTTTAAAATCTTAAAAAGGTAACAGACAAACCGGCAAACAGAAATATTTTTGCATTTAAATATTATTATGGATATTATATACTTTTTATTGTGGCCTCTGCATGCCATGATGACCCGAAAGAAAGTATCCACGGAAATATAAACATGGTCGCGTTTTGAAACGGGTTTTTGTTGTAATAATGACCTAGTCGGATAGATAGGCGTGTGACTTGGTCGTCTAGACGTGTGTGAACAACATAGTAAATAATATGCGGGAAAATACATCTAGATGCAGATTAATCTAACTTTTAGATTGTGTTTATTGGTAGAGTAAGACCTGTCTTTACCTGGGATGTTACGGAAGTCGTTTTTACCGGAAACGGAATCGGAATCGGAGGTTTTAATTAGATTAATCGGAATCGGAACCGGACTCGAAGATGGAAGTAGAAGAAAGATGTGTTATGGGAAGGCTTAATGAAACAATTGAAATATAATTCGGTCTCAGTCAAATATTAGTGATAACATCCACAAACGAAACAATAAACTGAGACTTCGAGCGCGAGCGTGTATAAAATAAACTAAAACTACACTGGCAACAAGTTAAAACTACTTTGTACGCGCTCTAGTCACGTGCATCGCTGCGTTTCGAACTTCGGTATAGCTCGGATTCATAATTATTGGAATCGGAGGTGTAAAATTAATCGGAAGTTCCGACCTTTCGGAACCGGAACCGAAGCTCCGTAACATCCCTGTCTGTACTATGCATAAATGGCTTCACTGCAGGGATGCAAGAAGTGCCAAAAAGTATCTATATGTAGCGTATCGATATTTAAAAATAAATTTGATATCGATTTCTAAATATCGAAAAAAAACATCGATATATCGGTGAAATTTTCAGAAAAATATTTGTACTTTATAAAATTTTATTGTGATTGTTTTTTATTCATATTATAAATACATCAACATAACAAAACAATATTAATATTGTGTTCATTCGTTCCAAAGCTACATTGCCGCCACAAACAGTATTCAAATTTAGTACAAAACAACCCATTTTTTTTTTAAGTTTTGTTCAGCGGTGGTAAGCGTCTCGTAACTTCCTAACATCAAACACCACTTAAAAACAATACACTTTTCTAATTCGGTTACAGTACGTCAGATAAGCGTCGTTAACCCTCTTGGATGTTATCTCACAGATACTGCCAAGTGCCCAACGTAGTTAGCGAGATGATAACACTCGAGTGGCTGAGGTAGATTAAAGGCAATTGTTTATAGTAAGTACCTTTGAGTAGTTTGTGTAGATTTATAGAGGCTTTTGAAAGATAGGAGATATGGAATAGTTGTGTTCGGTTTCTTGGTGATATTGGAAGCATAAGATTCGACCGATTAGTAGTGTTATATAGAGTAGATCACGGTTTTAATTTGGCTTGCCCAAAAGATCTGGGGTAAATCTGGTAAAATTATTTATTTGAATAGTAGAGCTCCGAGGCGTCCTGCGTGAGCGACAAATACGACGCGACACGACACGATGCAATGCGACGCGATGCTATACGTGACAAATGTCCTACGTGATTTTGATCATTACTTCTCGAATCATGGTCAAGTACATCAAGGACAGTACAATTCGCGGTATCCCGTCTGGTCGCCCTCAAAACAAGTACGCGTTATGTCGCGTCCCGCCGCAGACTGCCATATAGGCCGCAAGCAGGGTATGCCGTTGAGTTGATCGCGTTTGGGTCAACTCACACCGAAAGAGCGGCGAAGGGCAGCGAAACGCAGCGACCCGCTCGATAGAGAAGGCGCCCGTTTATGGAATTCGCCGGAATTCCCGCGGCGCCGCGGGCATCTGCGCGACTCGTTCTAGTTTCTCATGCGATAATAAGTATTATAGTAATGAAAATAAAGTTAAAATTAATATGACACTGAAAGTGCGCTCTGCTTCGCTGCCCTTCGCCGCTCTTTCGGTGTGAGTTGACCCTTTGTCGCGTTCGCAGCGTCGCGTCGCGTCGTATTCGTCGCTCACGCAGGACACCCCGTTAGCCCACGTTCGCACGGACGCAAAAATATCGCGGCGGGATTTTTTCACACACTGGATTTCAACGTTCTGCTTAGCACCGAGAGTTGAAAATCGAACAGTGTGTTTTTACGATGCGTTGGGTTGCACTCTGTTGAATTCTCAACGCTCGGCTCAACAAAAGCTGAAAATCCAGTGTGCGATAAAATCCCGCCGCTATATTTTTACGTCCGTGCGTACGTCGGCTTATAGTTTGACCGAGACTACTGTACCGTGCCATAAGAATGCGCGGCGAGGCAGGGGTAAGCGGTGACGATTGAGCGGCAGGACGCCTGTGAGCATTGAGGAATGAACGGACTGCACTGCCCCCCGTCTCGCCGCGCGCGATACAGCGGTGTCGGTCAAACTATAGCTAATGTGTAAGAACTTATTTTGGAAGAAGCATTGCTGTGGTCCGGTGTGAAGAAATAAAGTGCCAGACGCATGCGAAAATCCGCTAAGGTAGATGTTGGTACTGTAGGACTGCAGGTGTTTGTAGAAGGTTGTGCTCCTAACGATTCCAAGAGTTTATCTGGCACACGTTTTTATCTTCAGTGGTTTAAGGTACAAAAAAAGATACGAATCGATACTAAATGAAGTAAAAAAAATAAAAATCTTGATGAAGTCAGCGTTTCCTTTCCTATCTGACCACTCAGATAAGAAAGGCCGAAACAATCTTGGTCAGATCATGTGAAGACCATATAGATTAGTGTCCGAAATGGTCTTTTGAGGAAAGAACCACACAGATTTGAGTGGACCTGTCCAGCCAGCGCAAGCATTTGTCAAACTGTTTTTAGATCAGAAAATTTACCTTTTCCTGCAATTTTTAAGAAATCCTAATATAGTTCTAACAGTATTCTTTAATTGTTTACAGGGATCCCCACACGGTTCGGTGATGTCGTGCCAGTCGCTCGCCGCTCGCGCGTTTGCCGAGCCAGATAAGGACATGACGCACTGCAGTGGCTTCCATCGGTAAGATCTTCACTTAAAAAAAAACTTAAATATCATAGCAATACGCTTGTTTTCCCCAAAATGTTAGATAGAGGTGTACTTATAGTACGCAAACATGCGGCGGTCGACAGTCTACAACATAACGCAACTTTGTCGAGCGCCGCCAGTCATGTTTAAGAGGAGGCTCCCTAAATTGTATGTTAATTTGCATTAGTATTCTGAAACAGTCACGCATATAATCAAAATGGAACTTTAGTATATATCCAATAAATCATATGATTTATTGGATCTTTTTAACCGACTTCAAAAAAAGGGAAGAGGTTCTCAGTTCGTTGTTTATTTTTTTTTATGGTTGTTCCCCGATTACTCGAAGACGGCTGGACCGATTTGAAAAATTCTTTTTTTGTTTGAAAATATATTATTTTTAGTAGTTTTTGTAAAAAGTTTTTTTCTTTCCAAATATTTTCGCTAGATTCATTTTTTATTCGAAAATCATGTCTTTTTTAAAGATTATTTGCAACAAAAATAAGATTACTCGGCTTTTATGTCTAAAATAATTATTGACAGTAAAAAAATATAATTTATATCCAGATATAAGATATTTTTCTCTAGATCAATTATTACTTTAGTTATAAACGAAATAAGAATTGAGACTTACGACATTTAGTTCCGTGCTCGAACACGACTAAAGAGCGCACGCGATATTCAACTTTATTACTGATGTGTTAGCGTTTAGCACATAGTGGAGTGGCGGGATGCGTGGGGGCGGAGCTTGCGTGGAAATTGTCTTTTGAGTGCCTGGTCTTAAGGTGCATAGGGGCCTCAATGACCTTGCGCATCTGGGCGGAGCTAAACTCCCTACTCCCGCGCACCCCCGTTCTTATCAGCCCGATTCCCAGCAGTGGACTGCTATAGACTAATGATAATATTTCATACAATAAAAACCCAATGTTATGTGTTCCAGATCAGTGCGGTTCAGTTCTGACTCTCGGAGCTCCACCAGAGCCTCCAATGATCCGGAGAATAAAAGGGAGACACCTGGTAAGTCCATTGTTGTTACCAGAAATTACCGAACGGAGTTTGATGCGGTTATCATCATAATTTAAAGAATTCATTCTTGAAGGTTTTTGTGTAAGATATATTGATATTAAAATTACATGCAAGGAGCTCGTGGCTAAGTACTAACAGTCGCACGGGTCCATCCATCTATCAGGTTAAGCTAAGCTTGCCGGGGTTGGTCCGTGGATGGGTGACCATTTCTACATACCGAAACTCCTCCGTGCCTCGGAAAGCACGTTAGGCCGTTGGTCCCGGCTGTCATTCGTGGATCTTTGACAGTCGTTACGGGTTATCAGAAGCCCGAAAGTCTGACAACCAGTCTTACCAAGGGGTATCGTATTACCCAGTTACTGGGTTGTGGAGGTCAGATAGGCAGTCGCTCCATGTATAATACTGGTATTCAGCTGCATCAGATTAGACTGGAAGCCGACCCCAACATAGTTGGGAAAAGGCTAGGCAGATTGATTGATTAGTCTCATGTAAATCCTATTAGTAGCATAACATAATGATTGAATACTATCGTGAATTCATGCAAGCCTAGTACTTTTTGTTAGGTTATTGCTCAGAAATTGTTCACAACGTCTTAATGATTGAAATGTTGAAGTCATGCAAGCCTAGTACTTTTTGTTAGGTTACTCTGCTCAATAATTGTTCACAACGTCTTAATAATTGAAATACGAGTACCTACTATCTTGAATGCAAGCCTAGTACTTTTTGTTTGGTTATTCTGCTCAGAAATTGTTCACAACGTCTTAATGATTGAAATACTATCTTGAATTCATGCAAGCCTAGTACTTTTTAACCGACTTCCAAAAGGAGGAGGTTCTCAATTCGTCTGTATGTTTTTTTTTGTATGTTTGTTACGCGATTACTCCACCAATTATGAATAGATTTTGATGATTCTTTTTTTGTTTGGTAGATCATACTTCAGAGGTGGTCCCATATAAATTTTATTAACTTTTCTTGGGTAGTTTTTGAGTTAGCTTCAATAATACGTATTTTTTCTCACTTAGTATGTGGATGATATGATAACTTCTTGTCACTGTTATTTACATAGCATGGTATTCGAATTTGTGTGGGGTAGGTACCACAACTAAAAAGTGAAAAATAAAAACTTTTTACAAAAAAAAAAACAACCGACTTCAAAAAAAAAAACACTACAAAGTGAAAAATAACTTTAATTTCGGAAGTCGGTGACAAAGAATGAAAATTCAAAACCAAAGACACCGACTTCCGAAATTAAAGTTATTTTTCACTTTGTAGTGTTTTTTTTTTTTGTAAAAAGTTTTTTTGTCAGGTTAACTGCTCAACTGCACAACGTCTTAATGATTGAAATACTATCTTGAATTCATGCAAGCCTAGTACTTTTTGTGCCAAGTTTCAAGGAATAAGATTATTCGTACAAACGAAATCCCCCCCTTTGCGCCCCCTTAAAGGGTGGAATTTTCAAAAACCCCCCTTCTTAGATAAGATAAATCTTTATTTGCCTTAAACATGGTATTAAGTTATTACAGTCTGGTTTGATATAATGTCCACATGTTTAGCTATACAGAATAATTGTATCAATTGCAAGCAAAATAATTAATAACTGGTAATACAATAATAGTCATTCAGATAGATTAATTGGTAATAAAATAATAATACAATAATAGTCATCACAAACATTTTCATGAATCTGTACATACACATTTTATATTTTCATGTTATAGAAATCATTAATGTCATAAAAATTATGTCCATTAAGCCATTTATATAGTTTGTTTTTAAATGAGTTAAGATTATTTAATAATTTTAGTTCTTTTGGTATTTTATTGTATATACGTACACACATCACAAGGCAGCTTTTAGCATACTTGGTTGACTTAGGATTATTCTTTAATATAAGTCTGTGTGGATCCCTTATTGGTCGAGAGATGACTTCATATACTTTTTAGTGCTCCCCTACATTATAAAAGGAAGCTGTGTGCAAAATGTCATGTTCCGAGTCCCAGTAGTTTCGGCTCTGCGTTGATGTCAGTCAGTCAGTTTCTCCTTTTATATACAGGGTGACTGGATCTGGACCCGCCATTTATTATTATTATATTTTTTACGTTTCTGACATTTCTCGGGACCCTAGGGTCCCGGATCTTTGGAAGGCGTACGAGGGGCCGAAGCCAACTCGCTGAGGCCCCTTAGACATTTTTGAGTGTTGAGGCACCAACCGACTATGCAAGGGCACCCAAGGACAACCCCCGGTTGGTGTAGGACTATTGCAGGATATGGAAACAAAGATATTTGACTACGGGTTTGGGTGGTTAAAGTGGACTGCTACTTGGAATTATGGAAGGACTATGGCCCCTGCCTGATCAATGTTTATATATACACGGATAAAATGGCAGGAGGTGACTTGCACACTCAATAATGGGCCCCCGAAAACGGTCGCTAGCACAAAGTGTCGTAGCGACAAGGGAGCAACATGTCCTGAGGTGCTTATGAGGAGTGGAGAGGTATTCCACGGCTATCAGGACAATCCCGGAAGTACGGTCAAGATCCCTACCAGCATCTTACTGGAATACTTCCTTCCTCCGATAATGTTTGCTCTTGCAAATTTCCCCTCAAGCCAGCTAATAAAGGCAAGAATGAGGTGGGAGCTCTGTTCCTCGTCAGTGTTCACTCTAGCCGGCCAATAAAGGGAAGCCAGAGGTGAGGAACAAGACTTCTCCCGGGAGATAGGGTCCGTGGGGTCGCTACTGCCCAACAGCTCGCCACATGCTGCCCTGCGGGTTTTTGTATCTCTCTTGGTCTGGCTTCTCATCCTAGACCTGTTTCGGTAAAGTAAACTTTACCGGCACAGACCCAGAGTTCGGAGCGCGCAAGCCCCACCACGACGTCAACGTAGAGATACGGCGGTGGGGTTATTATTATTATAGCAAATTCGCATATAGGTCATTTGCTAATTATTAGACCTTACTTTCCCTAGCTAAAGCTACGAGTATATAGTTTATGAGATACTCGTATGTAAATTTTTAGATTATAATTAATTATTGAAACACCGTAGTTATTTTTTTAGAGTATTATCTTATTTTTATAACCCTATTTTGAGGGAAGTTCCGACGTATTTTAATCACAAACTACAAATAATAAAAAAAAAACTAAAATAATTAAAAAAACTGAAGTTATGATGAATGCTTGAATGTCAAATATTAGAAAAATTTCAAAACTATAAAAATATTGACATATCTCCTAGGGAAAGTAGTCTAATAATATAATTAGCAAATGACCTCCTCTATATGCGAATTTGCTATGGCGGGTCCAAATCCAGTCACCCTGTATATAGATAAATCATGATGTTTTGTCAAGTAATAAAAAACCGAGCAAAGCACACGGTTCGCTAGTTTCTAAAAACCATGAACATTTTTCTAAACTACAGTTTTTTCAATTCCAGGTTCCATATCCCTGACAGCGCTGACGGTAACCCCTGTGACGTCACAGGGCTCGGCTATGAGCCAATCAGCGCCCTCCGCGTCAGCCACATACGATGTCGACGATACGGTAAGAAAAGCACAATATATTAGTTCTTTAGAGGCTTTTGAAACCGCTTCCCGACCACCGTAGGCGCGGGCTTGCGGACGGTGAGCAATGGGTAGCTCGCCGTCCGATAAGGACCAAGCCCGGGTCGACGGCGCGTTGTGTTCCACGCGCGCCTCAAAGAGATGTCAGCAGAATTGACGGGGTCCACTAGGGCCAATGCCTGCCGGGGTTGCGAAGAAGTCCGAATTTGTGGCCCCCGGCAACATGGCAACTGAAGGAACACGGGTGGGTTTCTGTCAGTAAGAGTCTGACACGCCCTCCCGCCCTGAGAAGTTATTTGATAATTTCCAACCAAAAAAAAAGAGGCTTTTGAAAGCCTGACCGTCTTCCATATTAGGTTCTTGTTTTAGAGATGTGGTGGCCCAGTGGTATTGGCTCCGACTCACGAGTTACTGGTTGTGGGTTCGAACTTCGACCCTAAGCAGGCGCTTTACTTTGTGTAAATAACTTCACCATCACTGCTCTCAAAACGGTGAAGAAAAACATCGTGAGGAAACCGGCATGACCTAGAACCTAAAATTCGAAGACATGTGACATCTACCAACCCGCACTGGGCCCGCGTGGTGGATTACGGCCCACTCCCTCTCACAGAGAGGAGGTCTGTGTCCCAGCGGTGGGAACATTATAGGCTGATTATGCTATGCAGCTTTAAATTCAACAGCAGAATAAAAATTAAATGCTTTTAAATTAAAGTCTTTTCTTATTTGTTGCCATAATTAACTTCCATTTGATAGTGCAAAGGACGGCTACCTAATTTAAAGATACAGTTCATATGCTTCCAGCCCGTGCCGCCGGTGCCATCCTGCCGGTTCCCTAAACTTGAGGAATGCGCCCATTTCCACTACGAACGCGTATCGCTCGGGGGACTGAGCATAGAGACTGTACGATGCGAGGACAAGTGCCAGGACTCTATGGACGAAGGTGAGAGAGAAGGTAATTGAAATGGTTTACATAATAGCTTATGTTGGTTCAAATGGCCGTAAACAGTGGCCCATGCTGGCCCAAGTGCTCGTTTACACAATGGCCCATGCTGGCCCAAGCGTATACACAATGGTCGTTGGTGGCTACACGGTGGCCGATGCTGGTCAGGAAGTCTTTACACAATAGCTAATGCTGGCTTAAGAGTCATGATGGTACAAGTGTCTTTACACAGTGGCCGATGCTGGTCAGGGAGTCTTTACACAATGGCCCATGATGGCTTAAGAGTAATGATAGTACAAGAATCTTTATACAGTGGCCGATGCTAGCCAAGGAGTCTTTACACAGTGGCCGATGCTGGCCAAGGAGTCTTTACACAAAACAACAGACTTCAAAAGACCATCAAAGACAGAAGACAGTTTAAAAAAAAACAGCATAGTGGTTTACAATATTTATATTTTCTTAATGTCCCTCGGATATCATCGGATTTCCGAATACAAACGAATGCTAATTTCCATATCCATCAATTATTAGATTTGTCGTGTATAATAATTTGAATTCAGAACTAAGTACTTTATTGTTGTTTTGTTTTGATTTCCGTGTGAACTATATAGAGCTATAAAACTATTTTCCTATTTGTCGTGCCTGCGACTTTAGCAGCTTTCCTCCCATTTTTTAATAAATTACATTAAGTTAAAAGAGTATTAACAACTCTATATACTTCCAAGTCGATTGAGAGCGTCCGGTCTGCAAAGGGCAACTGATAGAAATCCGACGACTGACGAAACACGAAGTTTGCCGAGAACTTACAAGCCCTTTACGCAGAGCCCCATTGTTTTAAATAATTTATTTTATCTTTCCAGGTTGGATATGCCTCAAGGTCCGTTCACACGTGAACTCGTCGTGCGAGGAGAGTGGCGAGAGTCGAGCGCTTAGTACCAGTTGGACGGAAGCGAGTGACGTGCGCGAGTGGACGCTAACACGGAACAGGGATAATCTGCTGCAACTCGACGATATGCTGCATAGGTAAGAAGTAATTTTTAATTGACTTCCAAAAGAAGGAGGTCCTCAATTCGACTGTATGTTTTTTGAATTGAAAACTTCTTTAGGCGCGTTGGGCATTTTTGAGATGGGAAAAAACAATTGAACTCGCGACACCGTTACCGACACCTCATTTTTGTAAACACGATTGTGATCTTTATTTATATTACGTTACGGATGCAAATGTTCTATGCAAGTGTTTTTACTTTAAAGGTTTTGGATTTTTTTTTTTTTTTGTAAACGTGATTGTGCTCTTTATTTAGGTAAGGTTACGGACCAATGTTCTATATAAGTATTTTTCTTCTACCAAGGCGGTCTTGTTCAAGTTTTCACTTCTATCGGCACTCCCGGAGTGCCACTGTTTTTTTTTTATTTTGGAAGTCGTTTTTTTTTCTCTAGTATTGGTATGAAATATTAAGTGTAAAAGACCCATCTCAGAGGCCAAATCTATTGGCTCGTGGTGGCCCAGGAGTTCCTTTACACAGTGGCCCACGCTGGCCAAACTTCTATACAAAGTTTTCCATGCTGACTGTACTCCTTCCTATACTCAGTGGTCCATGCTGGCCCAAGAGCCTTCTATTTAGTGCCTCAAGCTGGTCCAGGCCCCCTCCACATAGTGGCCTTTGCTTGTCAGTCAATATTTGCTAATCAGTAAGACGGTAGAATTCTAAGTATTTTAATACACCATGATACAGTCCGCGCAATCCACTAAGACGCGCCCCACTCCGCTCCGCGCCGTACTAAAGTTCAGCTTACAGTACAGTAATCGCGGAGTGGGGCGCGTCGTCGTGGATTGCACGGACTATAAATCCACTAATATCCATTTCATTAACTTTCCAGATGCATATACGACCGCAAAGTCTCAGGTCTACCGAATCTCCGCGAGAAGATCTCACCTGCCCTCAATCGCTCCGAATCTGAATACCAGCGTCTGATATCTGACTATGTGCACCATCTATCCATCATAGCCGACGACTCTATCAACTGCGGGCCCGTGCTCAACTGGCTTCAAATGGACAACAAAGGTAAGAAACAAAAAAGGCAATTGTATTATTTAAAAAAAAACTGTGGTCCATGTGACCCTATAAATAGTGGCCCATGTTGGCCCATGTTACCGTTTACACAGTGGTCCATGTTGGTCCATGTTAGCCTATACACAGTGGGCCATGTTGGTCCATGTGGCCCTATACAGAGTGGCCCATGCTGGTCCATGTGACCCTTTACACAGTGGGCCATGTTGGCCCATGTTATCCTGTACACAGTGACCCATGTTGGGTCATGTTTTTTTATGTTTTAATGAAAAAGGTATGGCTGGCTAGTAACTATTGTGCGTCATCAACATTTCAGCCGAGATACGTCCACTGCTGGACATAAGCCTCCCCTAAGCGTAATCATATACACTACATTTGAAATAAGATTAGATATTTAAACAAACCTTTTTAACAGTCCGTTCAACCGATTTTGACTTCTACACCGTGAAATTTGAATCATAGTTTTGCTAGAACAAACGTTGTTCAGACCATGGTCTACTACCATTCTACAGCATCCAATAAAAAAAAAAACATAATTGGTTTTTGAAAAAACACAAAAAAAAAACAAAGTTTAAAATGTCAAGATTATCGTTACTCCCTACAACACAGACACCACGCACGGGACACAGCATTGTTTACAGGGAACTGTACCTCCATAAACGAAATTTAGTAAGCAGTAGATAATCTTGACATTTTAAACTTTGTCTTTTTGTGTTTTTTCAAAAAACCAATTTATGTTTTTTTTTTTTGGATGCTGTAGAATGGTAGTAGACCATGGTCTGAATAAAGTTTGTTCTAGCAAAACTGTGATTCAAATTTCACGGTGTATACGGTAGGCATAAGGATGGCATTATGATGGTGCCTAATTTCTTGAAAAGCGTCTAACGGGCCTCTACGAGTTGGCTTCGGCCCCTCGTACGCCTTCCAAAGGACCGGGATCCATGGTCCCGAGAATAGTTAAAAACTAAAAATAATAATAATAATAGACGGATAAGACATAATTAAAATATTTAGTAATAAGCTTCCTCTCTCCTACTTATTTAAAATGTTGTTGTGCCCGACAGGGTCCATAATTGTTTCAATTTATTTTTCCCTACCACCTGTATGTGTACATTATAGATTGCAATAAAGATAAAGAAAAGAAAGATTAAAAACAAAAAAGTGGTTACATTTACTGTTTTACTGCAGCTGCCATTTGTCATGCCACCAACGCAATAGAAGTCAAAATCGGGTAAACGGACTGTAAAAAAGGTTGTATTTAAATGTCTAACATTATTTCAAATGGAATATAAGTATACATAAATAAAATTGCCCTAAAAAGTTCTCGATAGTAAGAGACATATTTTCTAAACCTTACTTTTTTCCTCCCTCAGGTCACAAGTTGTTGGTAGCGAATGAAGACTCGTCCTCAATCAACACGCCGGCTGTAGCAGCCGCGTATTCCGTCAGGAAATACGTGTCACAGGTAACAACTAAGTTTGTTTAAGTATAATATTCAAGGCAATGGCACGTAAAATTTAATCGGAGAGGCAACCGGATGGCGAGTTGTAATCTGGGTCTTGAAGTGATACCGAACCCCCCGTACCGTCCGAATGGACCCCGAATGGACGGGGGCGGAGATATGAGGGATATAAAATATAATATAATAAGCTTTTATTTATTAATTTTTTTTATTAATTCCTTACAACTACATCAATGAGGTTTTTACATTTAGAGTATAAGACACTATTATAAGATGTTAGTGGTGCCGATTCCCTTGTACACAAACTAAACTAAATTTAAGTTCAGTGCATCTTTTTCTTTCTATTTCATTAACAAAAGGACAGAAGATAAATTTTAGTTTAGTTCTGTCAAATTAATCAGCGCTTGACGTAAATTGACGTAATTTTAGTAGGCAAGTTTTTAATCACGTCTAAACTTGTATGGAGTAGTGACAGGCGCTGATTAATTTGACAGGAATAAACTAAAATTTATCTTCTGTCCTTTTCTTAATGAAATAGAAAGAAAAAGATGCACTGAACTTAAATTTAATTTAGTTTGTGAACAAGGGAATCAGCACCAATGTGTCAGTAGTGAAATAAAAATCTTAAAGTATATATTTGTTAGTATTGTGTGTTAGTATCTCCAATGTTTATTTCCTCCATGTAAGGACCGCCTGAGGCGGTAAAAGCCTCCTCCAAATATTTCCATTCGTCCCGAAGTCTGGCTGTTCTGCCCAAAATTTGCCAGATATTCTTTCTGTACCGTCCACCCACCTTTTCAAAGGTCTGCCTCTCTTTCTTTTCTTGTTTATTTAAACTTCTCACACACAAAAAGGCCACCTTTTCAAAGGTCTGCCTCTCTTTCTTTTCTTGTTTATTTAAACTTCTCACACACAAAAAGGCCACCTTTTCAAAGGTCTGCCTCTCTTTCGTTTCTTGTTTATTTAAACTTCTCACACACAAAAAGGTACAAAGGCGGACTTAATGCCTTAGGCATTCTCTACCAGTCAACCAAGGGTGGTGAAGAGATTAGATGGCAGGTGCCCTGTTTGAGAGGAACAAAGAAAAAATTATTAAAAATATATCATTAGAAATAAAATGTAGGAACAACAGTACATAAATAGGTTATAACTTATAATACACATACATACATTTAATATAATATATATCTATAATATATATATATATATACAAATTCAAGGGAGAGAGGTGTTGAGATGACTCTACTCTATTTATTTTGAAAAAAACTGCAATTTCCGCTTAAATGCATACCGACTGGTGGCCATCCTGATATCAAGAGGAAGCGCGTTCCATAGAAGAATGAACTGAATATGAAAGGAAGAATGAACAAAGTCAGAAGTATGAGAAGGACAAAGTAGGAGAAGATTGTTAGAAGAACGCAGATTCTTAGTGTGTGAAGAACAAAGATATTGGAAGTGAGACAAAAGATAAGAAGGAGGAGTGGGAGAGTTGAGAAGGGAGAAAAGCGTGGTCAAAGCGCGCAAACTTCTTCTTTGGCGAATGGACATCCATTTGAGCTCAGACCTATAGCTCTGGGGTTGTTTCTGGGGATCCAGTTTGTCACAATGACGATATGGGGGATGGGGGCCTAACATATTTTTTTTGACATTACATTCAAAATTTAAACTCATATTATGTGCAAGAAATTTGTGTGCATCATTGCCTCTGGTTTTGATAAAATTAACTCTCATTTTCTGTGATAAAACATCGGTAAGGAGTTTCAAGAATTATATATGTCACCGTATAATTATGAACTTCGTTAGTTTTTAATCTATCGGTATTATTTCCGTTAAATTATAAACTGGCGAAAAATTGTGAACTGCAACGAACCATTTACAATTTAACGCATTATTTTTCGCTAGTTTATAATGTTTCCATGGGAAACCGACAAATTATGAACTGGTATCAAACTTGCTTGCGACGTAAAGCACCTTGCGCTAATATTAAATAGCCTGCCTGGCTGCGAGCAACTTGGAAGTAGGTCACAGTTGGTCGTGTGGTTGGTCACAGTTCTAACCTAACCTAACCCATTTCACCCAGTTCACAATTTTTCGACAGTTTATAATCTAACGAAAATAATTCCGACAGATTATAAACTAACGGTTCTCACAATCTTACGGTGACATATACATTATTTAAATTATAACGATGTTGGGGGTGACAACCGGATGGCATTTTTTTTTTAATTCCATCATCAGCCCAACGCAAAGAGTTTTTATTATTTGAGATTTTTTCTATAAATTATTTAAGTACAGATTATCATTCATAAAAAAAGGTACAATAAAACTAATATTCCATAAAACGCTTTAGTAATCTCAGTAACTCTAGATTCTGATTTTGATCAATAAATTAATTTTTCCATATATAATTATTTTTATTTCCGCGCACAGTGCATAGTAAAACTTGTTTGATACACGTGCGTGAGATGATTTCCGACTCGTGTCGACTTATACACTCGTCGGAAATCACCTACTTTCCGCACTTGTAGCCTAAATAACTATATTTAAACTCTTTCAATGAAAAGGCTGGATTTTAAGTATACTAATTAAACTGATTTTGTTGTTACTCGATTTTTTTTAATATTATTTGAGTTTTTTGTACTTTTCAGGCACGTGACGAAATCAGTTTCGAAGTGGGCGACATGATATCGATCATCGATATGCCTGGTAAGTTTTACTTTATCAATGTATGTAGTAGTTATGTACTAGAGTAGTTATTTAGATTTTAAATCTATGGACAATTCACTTATTAGTTTGAAGATTGTTTATTAAATGCATTACCAAAAATAAATTAGTTTAAAGAAAATCACAATTTTTTTTTGATGAATTTCTGTGTTATTAAACAACGTCTCAAATATATTTTAAAGCCCCCCTGCATTCAAGTAATACCAGCTTGGCTGTATTTTTTTTTTTATATTAATTTCTGTATGAAAACGTTGAGCACCTTCCAGAAAACTTTCACTTGCACTGTGCATGAGATTACTGAGGAAGGCTGCTAAAGTCGCTGGCACGAGAATAGTTTTACAGCTCTATATAGTTCACACGGAAATCAAAACAACAATAAAGTACTTAATTCTGAATTAAAATTATTACACACGATAAATCTAATAATTGATGGACATGGAAATTAGCATTCGTTTGTATTCGGAAATGCGATGATTCCCGAGGCACATTAAGAGCGGCCAACCCGTCATACTTTTCATACAAACGCTCGTACGTGATTATGGCGTTGTAACACATCTTTCTTTAATTATTTTAAACTAATGGGTATCTTGTGCACTATATCTAGGTTTCTATGAAAGCAAAAAATAAAAATTTTGCGAAACAAATTCAATATAAGCCTCCAAAAATCTGCTTTTTTGTACAAATTTTACCTGAATTTTGACCGTTCATAATGTACTCATAAATTGTAAAATTAAAAAAAACATCTTCATAGAAACCTCGCACATGTAATGGAGATTCTAAATGACAAACATTTATTTCACAAACTTGTAAGGCGTATTCAAAAACACGTATTTCCTGAAACCAGTTATTTTTCGCACAATGTTATCGCGTTCACACTTGCTTGTTAGCGGTTCTCACTTGCGCTGGATGAAACAACAAGCTTTTCGATCATGCTCGCGTTGACGATAGACGGATCGGGAAGGGCCCTCTTAAGAGGGTTTATCCTAAAAGTTGGCAACGTCGTAAATAGCTGTCAAATATTTACCTGTTTAGATTAATTTAACAATATTACTGTATGGAATTAAGAAATGTGGCTAACTAGGGAACTAAAATATTGATTATGAAACCGAATATTTAGTTGTAATGTAAAAAAAAGTATTTGGAAACTTTCCAAATGCCTTTTTTACACCTAAAATTGTTACAACATCAAATTCAGTGTTATAATTGCAATTCATTATTAACTCATATCCTAGTTCGCTAGTTAGCCACATTTCTTATTTCCATACAGTAATATTGCCAAATTAATTAAAACAGCGAAATATTTGACATCTATTTACAACGTTGTCAACTTTTAGGATAGACAACCCTCTTAATGTCCCTCGGGAATCATCGCATTTCCGAATACAAACGAATACCAATTTCCATGTCCATCAATTATTAGATTTATCGTGAATAATAATTTGAATTCAGAACTAAGTACTTTATTGTTGTTTTGTGTGAACTATATAGAGCTGTAAAACTATTTTCCTATCTGTCGTGCCTGCGACTTTAGCAGCTTTCCTCCCATTTTTTTAATAAATTACATTAAGTTAAAAGAGTATTAACAACTCATCCATTTGCGACGTTGCCCACTTTCAGAATAAACGCTCTTAAGAAAATAGAAATACTATACGTAACTTTATGTAAGAAATGTTTTGGAATATACTAATTTACCATACGTTGTATATTAATGGCGCCAAGCTCTGTCAGGTCCGGCGGAGTCGCTGTGGTGGCGAGGCAAGCGCGGATTCCGCGTCGGATTCTTTCCGCACCACTGTGTCGCTGTCATTGGAGACAAGGTGCCCAGACATATGACGCAGCCGCCGCCTATCGTGGGGTAAGTGAAATTAAATTAACTTCAAATTAAATTGTTTATTCTGTAAATAGGATATCGGAATCACGTTTACGCGTCATTAGAGATGCCGCGATTAGTTGTTATAGCGAATAGTCGAATATCGATTAATCGCCATTCCCTATGGCGAATAATCGAATACTCGCCATTATTACTCGACATAAAAAAAGGAATATAAAAAAGTTTGTTTATTTTTAAATAATAATATTCTTTATTTATTTTCAAATAAGGGACCGTTCAAGTATTACGTAAGCACTATAGGGGGGCGGGCCCCCCCCCCCCGCCCCCCTATAGTGCTTACGTAATACTTTCGTAATACTGCTTTCGTAATACGTCTATGCTTTGCTTATTTTTGATGACACGGGTGGTGGGGGGGTCTAGATGGTGATTACGTCAGCGGTAATTATTTTATTTTTTACACATATTTCAACCCACACATTGTCTATGCTTGAAAACGAAACGCATATTCGGGGATTCCCACAAATAATGAATACGTTTAGGTACTCGCTTAGAACCGAGTAGGGGAATTACCGCGTGCTATTCACTTGTCTAAATTTACACTTGTTAGAATTATAACTGCTGCTCACGAATCAATAAAAAAACAGAATACTTACATTAAAAGAAAAATGCAAATACCAATGTTTACGTAAGCATGGGAGGGGGGGGGGGGGTAAGAGTTTTGCTTACTTTTGCTGACAAGGGGGAGGGGGGTAAATAATTGTAATAAATCTGCTTACGTAATACTTAAACGGCCCCTAATAATATAGTTTATTTATTTTCTGAGGCAGGTTTGATTTATGAAAAAAAGCGCAACCGACTTGATTCCAATCGTGCAGAAAAACTGCACCACAATCTGCCCAATATTTTAGTTTGCTAATAGTTTTAGTTATTAGGTTGTTATATTTTAAGTTTTGTTAAATGGAAAATTTATTAATAAAAGAAATATTTAAATAACAGATGTTGATCCAGTTTAAAATGTACAAGCAATTCGATTTAGCAAAAAAATATGTAAACTTTTTTCAGTCTTGTTCTAATGAGAAAAAATATAGATTTTAATTTATTTATATTGTCTCTTTTATATTATTGACAAATATAAAACTAATAATCTTATCAAAGTCATCATTTATTTCAAATAGGCCCATGTATGGCACTTTTGAACGTCAAAATTTACAAAATAATAGAATTGATTCTAGTTTATTCGCCCCTTCCAAAAGATAGTTTTCGTAAAGAGAAGAATGGGCAAGAAACTCCACCGTTACTCTTTTAAAATTTTTCATTAGTTAAATAATTATATGTGAAGACGATGCACCTAGAATAAAATTACTATACCACAATAGGTAAAAAGAATTAAAAATGAAGCAACGACAGATAATTTAAAAAGGATTTTCCTAAAATTTTATAATTCAGTCAGTGTGTGAGGAAGTAATTACAGAATGTAAAATCAATGTCGTATAACAAAAAATAAAATATTTTACAATTAAATTAGCAACCAGTTTGATTTTGTCTTGATTCTAAATTGTCCTATGGAGCAGGACCAGCATGTTTCCAAGCACTTCTTGGATGAAATCCTCTAATTTGTAATATGCTTGTTTACAAAGTGTACTTTTAATATGAGTTTAAAATTTCCTTTCATATCTCCTCCCAACAGCTCAGTAGCCGTAGCACCAATAAAGCCAGTTCTCCGCAAACATGGCAAGCTGATCTCCCTGTTCCGAAGCTTCATACTCTCTCGACCTTCCCGGAGAAGTCTGAAGCAGCAAGGCATACTGAGAGAGCGCGTGTTCGGCTGCGACCTCGGAGAACATCTGCTGAACTGTGGCCACGAAGGTGGGTGCTGTTAGTATGATTTGTATTTTTTGTTTTTTTTTTTTGGCCGCCATCTTGGAAAAAAATGGGCCATTGTGTACATGGATCGTTGTCATAATGGCTGGCCATCATGGCCCATTGTTCAAGTAAATATCACTTACTCCAAGGATGCTTTTTGAAGTGAAAACTTCTTTAGGCGCGTTGGGCATTTTTGAGATGGGAAAAAACAATTGCACTCGCGACACTGTTACCGACACCAGCTTTTGACCATTAAAAAGACATCAACGCGCGATACATTTTCTTTGGGATTAATGACATTCCAAACATTGAGACATGACAACGACATGATTGACATTTCCCTTTTTTTTACCGACTTCAAAAAAGAAAAGTATTTCCTGCACAGTAAAATTGTTCAAGTTTTCACTTCTGTCGGCACTCCCGAAGTGCCACTGTTTTTTTATACATAATAAATAATGAATTTATCAGCAGAAAAATTACTAAAACCAATTTTTTTTTTTTTTTTTTTTCTCAAGTTCTCAATAATTTCATTAAGAGGGTTTATCCTTAAAGTTGGCAACGTCGTAAATAGCTGTCAAATATTTACCTGTTTTGATTAATTTGGCAATGGAATTAAAAAATTTGGCTAACTAGGGAACTAAAATATTGATTATGAAATCCAATAATTGATATCGTAACACGAAATGTTTTAGTTTTAGATGTATAAAAAATATTTGGTAACTTTCCAAATGCCTTTTTTACACCTAAAACGGTTACAACATCAAATTCAGTGTTATAATTGCATTTCATTATTAATATTCTAGTTCGCTAGTTAGCCACATTTCTTATTTCCATACAGTAATATCGCTAAATTAATCAAAACAGCGGAATATTTGACGCTCTTAAGAAGTCGGCTATTTTGTAAGTCGCATTATGAAAAGTCCCAGGTTAACAGGAAATGCAAGGTGCAGCTTCTAGGTGCTGACTATAAAAGTACTAGGCACGCATAATATATGAGAAGCTTCACTCACTGTACTGAAACAATTGCTTAATCTGTACTTTGCACCAAAATACACCTTATTCCTTCTCCCACTGTGTCCAAAATGTTTGTGGAATGTGTAGCGGCATCAGACAATATGTAAAAAAACCTTGTCCGGTCCGAAAGGGGCACATAGGTACTTAACATTACCTAAAAGTAATAAAAAATCTAATTATTATTGATAATATTTAATTTAATCATATAATTTACATTTTCTAGTAATATAACTTTACAGTCTTTAATTAGGTACTAAATTAAAAGACGAAATAACTATCTGACTGGTCGCACGGTTGCTAGTATTTACACACGTACACCGTGCAATCAGCGAATTTATTTAAAAATATTTTTTCTTTTCTACCTACATGCAATCAGTAAATTATAACTAAATAATTTGCGTAACTGTCATCATGCACCCATTAATTATTGTGTGTTATGTTTATGTTGTTAATAGTTATAAAAATATCCCTTTGAAAGGTGTATCGCTAGCCTCATAAAGTGTCTTAATTATAGTGCGTTAATGGTGCCGATTCTCTTGTACACCGAACTAAACTAACTAAATTATCACTAAAATTCCTTACTTTTGACTATGAGAATCTTAAAGCTATTCTGCAAAATAAATTCTCTAAATTTAAAAATAATTTTGACACATCTTAATCGAATTTGACAATCGCGACTCCACACGTGATACCTAACCACGTGATCTTTGCAGAGCCGGAGGCGCGCAGGGGGGGGCAGCCTCGTCGTGTTTTGTATGGAATTTTTCACTTTTTGTATGGAAAATAAGAAAAATTATTACCTACATGTAGAGTGTTAGAGGTTTAAGGGTTTTATAAAGGGGGTCGAAATTTTCATTATTTTTGCGATTGGACACACCGTTTTCGAGATATAAGCAAAAGAAAAAAAAAGGTTCAGTACTGTTTTTGCATTTGAAGTCGAGGTGTTGGTGTGAATTTATAGTTCATGACAACCAATTTTATTCCACACGTTTTTAGTCGCGATTAAAAATAGTCAGATTTAGTTATAAAATCTAAATTTTAGGTGAAAAACGTCAAATTCAGAATAGCAAAAATGTTATTTTCACTAAACTAATATCTCGTTGCCATCTTAGTGCTGTCAAACTAAAATATAGTTAAGTTGTGTCACTTTAGTCTATTTCAGAATGGGAAATCGTCGTTTGACAGGAATAAACTAAATTTTGGTGATTTTTAGTTTAGTTTAGAGGCATTTGTGACAAGAGAATCGGCACTATTGTGTCGTAGGATAAGTGCATTTTTGTTTATTGTAACGAGGATAAATAAAGATATTTGAAAATGAAATGAAAATGAACTATCTGTATAAATAAAAATAAAACGACACTCAGGCGTCGAAGTATTCGTCCTCATCATTGAAAATATAAAAGTTATTGTTATTTAAAAATCACATTTTGAGTACCAAAATTACTTTATTCATTAAAAATTAGCAAATTTTTAACAGGGGTCAAAAGTTATGACTTGTAGACACCCGCTAAACGACGGCCGCCCGCGCCTCGTGTGAAAAAAAATGAGACGATTTTTTTTTTTCGATTTTCCTTAAAATTCCCAAATAAATAGACTCTCATACCTAACAACACCCTCACGGATCGAACAAGGTTTTTTTTTTGCATGTTGTGTAACTAAGAGGGAGTGTTCAGGACCTATTCGTCGTTGTAAAATAGACCTTATTTCTTTGCCCACAGTGCCCCAAGTCCTAGTGGAATGTGCTGCGGCCATCGAAGCTCGCGGGCCGGTAGATGGCGTGTACCGCCTGTCGGGCGGCGCGGGCCTCACACAAAGACTTCGCGCGGACTTCGACGCGGGGGACGCGCCCGATCTATCGGCGCCGGCCACTATGCGGGATCCGCATGCTGTGCCTTCACTGTTGAAGATGTATTTCCGGTGAGAGACCATTATATCTATATATTTATACATGAAGCACAAACTTTGTAGCCTTTTTTACGGAGGAGTATGAAATTTGGCGCAGTTAAAGTTTATATGGTGGAGTGCAGAAATCTAATATTTTTTTATAACATGCATTAAAAAAACAATTAAAAAACTTTAGACCATGCGTTTGACACACACACTCTTTTGTTTATGGTTAAAGATGGATGACCTTAGGATTATGGCATGGAAACTATCCTATCAAACTTTAAAATTTAAATTAATTTTGGTCTAATTTCGACCACAAGTTTTTAGAAAAGTACAATACCTTGGGAACGTTATATGCTGATAATGCTGTTATCCTATAACCTATAAGGCTGCCTGTCCACGGGAGCGGAGCGGAGAAATGTGCCAATATAAACTAATAGGAGCGGAGCTCTGATGCGGAGTTTAGATTCTATTGGTTAATATTGGCACATTTCTCCGCTCCGCTGCCTCGCTCCGCTCCAGTGCGGAGAGGAGAGCAGCGGAGCGGTGCTATGCCAAAATGAATTAATGGAAATGACATAAAAACTCCGCTCCGCTTCAGTGGATAGGGATTTGCGAACTAGTTTAAAAATTTATGCAAAACCGGGAAACAGCGGAGAATCGGAGCTGGGAAGCGAAAAAAAAACTGGCCGCGGGGTATTGAAGCCCGCTCAAATTACTCGTTGCGTAAACTCAGCCCAGCTCCGCACAGTCCGCAACTCCGCTCCGCATCAATGGACAGACACAGTCCGCGACTCCGCTCCGCTGCCTCGATCCGCGTCAATGGACAGGCAGCCTAACTTTTCTACAGCAGGGCTCTTCTGACCTCTTCTCTAACAGAGAAGTGGCGAAACAAATTAATTTGGTTACTTTATAAAAAAAAATATTTGACTAATTGACTGAAATATTTGTGAACAGAGAACTACCGAACCCCCTCTGCACATACCAGCTATACGAGAGCTTCGTGAGTGCAGTTCAACAGGGTGACGAGGCGGCGCGACTACGAGCTGTTCGAGACACTGTCGTGAAACTACCTCCGCCCCATTACAGGTTTGTTACGTTTGTTTGTATGGAACCGGAACCAGTCGAATTTGAAAAAAGAAAATGTAGCATCGGATAGCCCAATTCTCGAGGAAGGTTAGGAGACGACCCATAGGAGCCAAGCAAAAGAAAAAAGTAATTTTGATATCATGGTAACTTTTGATATCATGGTAATTTTGATATCATGGTAACTTTGTTATCATGGTAACTTTGATATCATGGCAAATTTTAATATCATGGTAACTTTGATATCTTGGTAACTTTTGATATCATGGTAACTTTTGATATCATGCTAATTTTGATATCATGCTAATTTTGATATCATGGTAACTTTGATATTATGGTAATTTTGATATCATGGTAACTTTAATATCATGGCAACTTTGATATCATGGTAACTTTTTTCTTCGTGAATACTTAAAGCAGCACTTTCTTATATCTTCCACAGAACCCTAGCCTACCTAATGCGTCACCTACGTCGCGTGTCGCTGCTGGGCGACCAGACAGGCATGACAGCCAGAAATATGGCCATAGTGTGGGCGCCCAACCTACTGCGCGCGCCGCGACCTCAACACGCGCTACAGGGCGTCGCTGTGCAGGTAAACATACGAGGATTTATTACGACAACGATACGATGCTGACCATGAGGTCCTGGGTTCGATTCCCGGGTCGGGAAAAGTGTTATTGGGTTTTTCTATCTGAAATTTCTCAGTAGCAGCTCGGAGTCTGGATTTGTGTCCGGTTGATGGCAATAGGCTCGCCCCCTATTAAGTATAGTATAAGTATAAGTATAATTTATTTTCAAAAATATACATCAGTTTAATTATGGTAATACACTCTAAGACACTTGTTTGTACGAACAGATTTTGAACATCTGTGTCTGAACTAGATATATAATATCTGTATTTCAGACATCAGCGCTCTCCCCTGTTGTAGGCGACACTTAGCAAATAACTTTGTTTGACCTCTATTTACATCTTATAAAACACATAATTTTTGATTAAAAAGTAAGACAAAAATAATAATAATAAAAATAAAAAAAAAGAAAGTGACAAAAAGAGGGGGAATAATCTTAAAATAATAATTAATGTAGTGATGGCCTCCGGTGAGTAGAGTGTAAATGAGTGGATGTGTGTGTGTAGGAGGGTGAGTATTATTAAAGGCTACTTTACTGTAGACAACAGGTTTTCGGTCTCATTGTAGTTTAGCTTGCAGATGTAATCTACTACCGTAGATTTACATTTGTTCCTATTTAAGGGGTGTATATCTACAAGCTTATTTATTTTTTCATACAGAAAAGAGCCTAGGTAACAGTAATACTTGCGAGCGTATGGGTGTTTATAGGTCGTTAGATCATTGTATATCACCTTACGTCTACGTTTAGACAAATACGAGGACTTGTCATACTTTGTACAAGCATGATATCTCAAGACCGCGTGCAGGACGAACAGCTGCCGGACTGTGAGGACTACACAAGACTGGTACAAAAGGTATGTTGGGAATAGGTAGGGGCGGAAAGTGCTGACTTTGAGTACTGCTCTTTGTGCAACTTCTAAAGGTTTGAGTATAGTTTTTGACGTGCCACCCCATACAGTATTGCAACACTGACTGACCAAGAGCTAGGTACACTTGCTTAATCAATTTAGGGTCAGCTGCATGTCTTAAATTTTTGAAAACGGATATTAGTTTTCTTACCCTAGAAGTAACCATGTCTATATGAGGTCGAAAAGATAGATTATGATCAATAATTATTCCTAAATATTTTAGTTTGTTCGCTTTAATTAGAGCAGGGCAAGAACAGCTTACATCATTACAGCAATTGTGTGCTATTATGGAGAGAGTTGAGGGTGTGGGATTACAATTACGCATAGAAAAAGTGAGATACTGCGTTTTACCTGCATTAAGAGTAAGTAAATTCTTTTGCAGCCAGTGGCTTACTATATTAAATCCATGCTGCGCCTTCTTAAAGACATTTTCCCAAGTATCAGCCGAAAACAGAAGCACCGTATCGTCTGCGTATGATATTATTTTACCTCCATCAAGATGTAGCTCACAAAGATCATTTAAATAGATGAGAAATAGACTTGGGCCCAAAATACTACCCTGAGGGACACCGAAGGAGACAGGTAAGTCACTGCTTGTGGTATCACCTATTTTCACACATTGTGTCCGATTAGAAAGATAGTCTTTAAAAATGTTGAGTGGGTCTCCTCTAACGCCTATTCGTTCCAATTTTTGTAAAAGCAATGGCACAGAGACCGTGTCAAAGGCTTTGGCCAAATCCAGGAATATGCCCATGGTCTTTTTGCCCGCATCCAAATTTCCTACTACGTAATCAACGAGCTTATGGGCTGCATCACTTGTCGACCTGCCAGCTCGGAAACCAAATTGGTTGTTAGAAAGATGGTTACTTGTTTCTAAGTAGTTTATGAGTCTTTTATTGAGGATGCGTTCAAGGAGCTTGGAGATAGAGGGCAAAATAGAAATGGGCCTATAGTTGGTGACGCGGTCCTTATCTCCAGATTTATGTATCGGATGCACCACTGATTTCTTTAGGACTGTAGGAAAAACACCTTGTGATAAACAAGTATTGAAAATATGTGTCAAAAGGGGCACAAGTATGTGTTTATTGTCCTTAAGAAGGCTATTTGGTATAGAGTCCCAACCAACGGAACAGGCATTTTTCAGACCCATGATTAAATTCTCTACCTCCGCCTCATCTGTGTCCAATAAGGCTAGAGATTTCAGACAGTGCTTTGGGTTTTCAGTTGAGAAATGAAGGTGCTCCGGATTTGCATGGTTTGTAGTACTATCAGCCAAGTCTTTACCTACACTGACAAAGAAATCATTCAGTTTTCCCACTGATTCCCTTGCGTTAGAAGTATTAATTAATTCCGTCGCAGTGTTTTTAGTTTTTTTAGTGTTCGTTATAGTTTTTATTGCATCCCATATTTTTTTGTTATTAGTGCCCGCAGTTTTCAATAGGTTCTTTTCATATGATGTTTTAACTTTCTTTAGTAGACGGTTGCAGAAATTTCGGTACCTTGTGTAGCTAACTTTAAGAGTGTTGTTTTCAGGTGACTTTCTTAACTTTGTATGTAATCTATCCCTGTGTCTCATGCAACGGATCAGCCCTGGGGTTATCCATGGTTTAATAATTTGATTACGTCTAGATAATTTTAGTATGGTAGTGTTTGCTGCAATTTCATTCTGAATAGCTGTTATGAAAAATTCCACGGCAATATTTGCGTCAGATGTGGAGTAGACCGGTTGCCAATCAATTTGGGATAATTTAGAGCTTAATTTTTCAACATTTATTTTGCTGACGGAGACGTGGGCAAATGTTCTTGCCTGCCTACGGTGAAGACATAGCAAAACAGCCTGATGATCAGTGATTGTCGATTGCAATACAGCAGTGAGTGCCGGAGATTGCGTTTTAAGCATCACGTGATCAAGGCACGTTTTGCCACTTCTCGTGGGCAGGGTGTGGGCAGGTAAGATACCGTGGTATGCACATAGATTTAAGTACTCTAAGGATTTAGGGCCTTGGCCTTCCGGACAGATGTCTATGTTAATATCTCCAATAACAGAGATATTTCTAAAGGTACTGAGACTAGTTAAGATGTTATTGAGACATAAAAGAAAGTTATCAGCGTTTTGATTTGAGGGAGATCTATAAATTGCAACTATTGCAGTTTCGGTGCCGATTTTCAGGACGAGGCAATTACAGTCTCGGCATGGCGGCTCCTCACAAATAGCATGGAGACTTGCTTTATGAAATACAGTAACTCCGTCATTTTGATTAGCATAATTATTTGAAGAGAATCTATTATATCCGTCGAGATTAGGTAATACAGGGTTACATGATAACCAGCACTCTGTCAGGATAATAATGTCACAGCCGATACCCAATCTAGATAGAAACACCGTGAATGCATCAAAATTTCGAGATAAACTGCGTATATTTTGGGTAACAACAGTCAAGCAGTCATTCGGAGAAGGAATCAAACCCCTGCAATCCTCGACATCACACGCAACTGAATTTGACACTGATATCTCATCAATTTCCGTTGAAATGTCAAGCATTTTTAATTAAATATGTAGGCACAGGATCAATTAAATGTAACTTAGAATATTTGAAGATAAACAATTTTTTTGAGTTATTAAGTAGTCGAGCAAGACTGGTTACGTCGTTATTGCGATACATTTTCCACCAGGATGTAACTATTTTTTGTGGTGTATTTATAATAAGCGTTATAGAATTAAAAACAGACGTAAATGTACGTATTTTGCAGATAAGGCTGTATTTAAGGTTGCTAAGTATTAGTGTGGAGTGTTTGAGTGTTTGGTGTATTACAGTATTTGTATAACAAAGAGTATTTTTTATATAATTAACATGCAATAACAAAAAACCTAGGGATAATGAATGAGAACTTAAGGATTGAGATTGAACAGAGAGAACATAATAATATAGACATAGTCATTCCGTGGCCTTCTGTTCATCCTTAAGCTTATTGAGGTCTTGTTCTTCATTAATACGGATGTGCAGCATACCCTCTTTCTTTCGCAAATAAATTTTTCCATAGGAAGTCCAGCAGTAAGTGTACTTATACGTAGTTGCAAAATCACGCGCCAAGAAAAATAGTCGCCTGCCCTTTGGTGTTAGACAGTCTGATATAAAGATCGGTTTCCGGGGGCTATCAAGGCTGACTAAGCTAGTATTTAACTTTTCGGTCTTTTGTGTCATAGTTAAGTTTTTTACACTGTTTAGGACACTTTCTTTTGTAAGAACTGAGGTGAATTCAACGACAATCGGTTTCAGTACGTTCGGTTTTGCAAAAGGACGATAAATGTCTTTAATATCCGAGGTTTGTAGTTGAAGATTGAGAACATTTCCGATTTTCTTCGCCACATTACACAGCTCAACTTTCGTCTCGTTTTGTAATTTTGGAATGTTTCTCAATTCTATCTTAGCTGAACAGGACTGCCTTTCAAGGTTTTCTATTTTATTTTCCAGGGAGTTTATGTAAGTCAAATTTTCCTTACGTTCAAACTTGAGGCTTTCTAATTCTTTAAGTATGACGTCATAGTTGGAGGACAAGGCCTGCATAGACGTATTAATACTGTCATTCTGGATTTTTATTTCAGCTAAAGACGATTCTAAACTTTGTAATTTTAAATTATGTTCCTCAGAGAACTTCGCGAAGGAATCGCGTACCTCTTGCATAAAATGACTAAACTCGTTTTCTTGTTGTTTACGTTTCAACATACGCCTCATATTCATGTTACTCCGGTCGCTTCCCTCAACACTCTCAGAGTCAGTCTCCGAGAGTATCTGCTGTTTCGGTGGTGTGCGTTTAAGCGGCATTATTGTATCGTCGATTTAAGCGACGTACCAGGACAAAAGCGCTGTAATAGGGTGTCGATGAGCCGTGCGAGAGAGTAATAGCGAAATACCAGGAGCACCGGTACGTACCTCCCAGCTATGGTAGTGATAGTGATTACATGGGACTTAAACATAACTGGCGAAATGTGGGTGTACCTGCTACAGGGACACCTCTGCCCAACCCTTCGGGGAAACAAGGCGTGATGTTATGTTATCTAATACCTTTAAACGAGCAATTCTTGTATATATAATTCTATAATCTGAATCTCGGAAACGGCTCTCAACGATTTTCATGATAAGCATAGGGGGCATGCTTATCATGAAAATCGTTGAGAGCCGTTTACCCTTATAGGATCAGTTCGTTGTCCGTGCGTCAGTCTGGAATTGTTTATTCTGTAAATAGGATATCAGAATCACTTTTACACGTCATATTAAAAATAAGCTAGATGAGTTCGGCGTTTCCTATCTGACTACTCTGAGAAGAAAGGCCGAAACAAACTCAGAGGTCACAGTCTCTTTTAAAGTCCAGACATAATCTTGGTCACGCCATATGAGGACCATGTAGATTAGTGTCTGAAATGGTCTTTTGAGGAAAAAACCACACAGATTTGAGTAGACCTTTCCAGTCAGTGCAAGCATTTGTCAAGACCCATTTTCTCAGGAACGGGTGGAGGTATGAAGTTGAAATTAATATCAAATACGTAGATTTATATTCCCTTGGAGCTCTAAAAAAATCAAGCTTCTAAGTAAACCCAATAAAAAAATACGGCCATTTATGTGACATATTTTGATACTCGCAAATAAATCAAAACCTACAGGGTACTTACCGTTGACCTAGAATCATGAAAGGCAGGAAGCAAGGTCTCACAGCACATGTAAAGGAAAAAGTTCGAAAATTGATAATTTATAGTCTTATCGTATTTTTATTTTTTTGCGATTACATACTTACATTTGCAGTTGCAGAATTGATCGTGGCGTATATCGATGTATCATGTTTTAACCCTTCATTGTGCGTGATCCTACACGCACTTGGCCGGTTTTTTTGGGTTCCGTAGTAAACAAGGAACCCTTATAGTTTCGTCATGTCCGTCTGTCTGTCTGTCCGCGGTCTAGCTCCAAGACTGTTAGTACTAGAAAGTTGTAATTTAGCATGGGTATACATATTAATCATGCCGACAAAGTGGTAAAATAAAATTATATTTTTTTAGGATACCTTCCCTACACGTAAAGAGGGATATTTTTTTTTCTATCCCTTGTTTTGGGGTATCGTTGGAAAGGTTTTTCAAAAACATTGTGAGTGTGTGAAAACCATTTTTGAATTCAGAGATCCGTTTGCGAAATATTAAGCTTTAAAGTGCAAATTTTTGTTAGAGTCAAGTGTCCCCCCCTCGCCCAGCTAAATGGTTGCTTTTAGATACGTGAAAAAATTCGTGGCAGTAGCTTAAATAACGAATTTAAAAGGAAAACTATCACAGCTGAGTAGGCTTTACAAGTTAACGAGTAATAATCGACCAACTTAGATTTGCGGTTGTAAAAACATGTTCTCCCATACATTCTGTATGAAAGATTTTTCTTTTCAACTACAAAGTTAAGTTTGTTCAAAAAATCAAATTCGAAAAGATTTTATATAAAATCTTTTCGAATTTGATTTTTTAAAACGTTGAAACGTTAAAATAGCGGCCGGCAATGTTTTGCCGGCCTGTTAGAGCGACCAGCAAAACTTTGCCGGCCGCTCCTTGAAACAGAACGGCAAGGTCGACTTTGCTCAAACAAGGTTGTCAAAATAATGACCACATTACATGCATTTTTGAGTAAAGAACAATATCTTACAAAAACATTACCCTCCTTCTGTGGAAGTCGGAAATATACAAGGTTATGTTTTTATAAAACTTACAGCTCGCATTATACTCGTAAATAATGCAAAATTAAAGGCTATGCACAAGATTTTGGTAACAAACACTACACTCTAATTAAAAAAAAAAACCGGCCATGTGCGTGTCGGAACACGCACAATGTAGAGTTAAGTTTGTTCTTTTATTCCATATTTGGCTGTATAGTTCCAACTACCATTGTTAAAAAAAAAAAAAACAAAGAAGTAACAAAAGCGCGGTTCAGCGAAAATTTTATTTTTATTTAGTGACTTTTTTGCGTAATAAATGAAGAAATAATACAGCAGTCAAACACCGCATTAAAATTATCGCAAACTATTAGTAATATCAAACCGGGAAAGTCGGTGTTGAATTTTAGTACCATGTATTAGGCCTTGTATAGATTGGAAATACGCTACGCTGCGCTGTCGGCCATCATCAGCGCGACCAGCAAAGTAGTCATCATAGACCGCGGCAGTAATGTACTATTATAATTCTATTTGTATCTGCAGGCGGTGGTGACGGAGTTCCTGATCTGCTACGCTGAAGAATTGTTCGCTCAGGAACAGGGGGAAGACTCAGGGCCCGAGTCGCTGGAACAGGTAAATATTCATTTTGAAATAGATAAATAGGGTGTTTTTTACACAGACGTATAAAGAGTAGCAGACCAAACATTCGCTAAAAATTGCGTAGCCATTACGCACACATAGGGAATGTTGTCAATATAGGGCCGGACTAGGGCCGGTTGCCGGTATTATCTAACGTTATTGAAACAACCGATATAGGTACTTACTGAAAATCCGCGAAAATTGATATTCTCTGGGTATAAGAAGTGTAAATTACTTAGCAATAAAGTCAATCAATTAATTATTACCTGCCGAATGAAATTTCAAAGTTATGTGAGTAGCCTATTTATGTATACTTATGCCTATGTTCATGTTTTCCATCACACAGATACAGGGTAATATAATTCATTTTATAATTTATTACAAAAGCATGTGTGTACACTGACAATCTGCACTTTGCAGTATTCTGGAACAATGTTACCAAAAAGATTAAAAAAATCGTAGAGTAAACTGAAGCTCTGTTTGATAATTCAATGGTAAACATTTAACAAAAAAAATTGTCTTTGTTGCCAAATCCGTCTCTGACTAAATAACGCGGTTGAAACAAAGAACGCGATGCAGATGATGTTGCTTAGCAATATGGCGGCGTGGTACAGACAAGCTACACGTCAAATTTTGTCTATGTGTGAGTCAGTGTGACAACAGGTGACAGAACGAGATACAATTTACGACTTGTCGCTTAGCAAAAAAAGGATAGAGAATCATGTCCATAAATATAACTATGGATTAATGTTTGGTCTGCTACTCTTTATATGTCTGTGGTTTTTTACAATAAAAATATGCATTAATTAATTCTCATTTTAAAGATGCTATCTAGAAGGAAATATAATTTGAAATAATACATTGTGGCAGGGACATCGACGCGAAAACTGTTACCATGGATTCAGTACATGATTCTGAACCCCCCTGCGTTGAAATTTTTCGTCGGTTTTTTTTTTTTTCTTAGCCGTTATTGTTCCACTGCTGGGCAAAGGCCTCCCTACCCTCTTTCCACCTCTCTCTGTCCAGAGCTTCCAAGGACCAATCTTTCTTAAAGGAGTCCAGTTCATCCCACCATCTCCGTCTGGGCCTGCCGCGATGTCGTTTGCCATTAAGCGGGACCCACTGGGTCGTAAGTTTGGCCCATTGATCGTTTGACATGCGGCAGATGTGTCCAGCCCAATTCCATTTAAGCGTGGCAGCTTTTCGAGTGACATCAGTTATTTTAGTGATGGAACGGAGTATTCTTGGTATTAAACTTGTGGTCCGGGTTAAGAATACACTTAACCCGGACCACAAGTTTAATACCAAGAATACTCCGTTCCATAGCTCTCTGGCAAACCCCGAGCGTGGACCTCTGCTGAATTGTCAAAGACCATGTTTGAGAACCATACGTGAGGGTGGGATGAATACACACGTCGATTAGTCTTCTCTTGAGGGATAGAGGAAGATTGCCCTTCATTAGATCTTTCATGGCCCAATAGCTCTTCCAGGCATTTTCGGTGCGTCTTGCAACTTCTTTGTTTTGTCTTGCCTGGAAAGAGACTATTTGACCAAGATAGAGATACTCATCGACATATTCAACCTCCCCACCCGCCACGGTGATCCTGCGATACGTTTTCGTCGGTTATTTTTTTTTTTTAAATCTGCTGTTCCATATTATTAAAAATATCAGTAGTTCCTAGTTCCGTATTTTTGTCGCTTTTAGGGTAGGGTGTAGTTTGATGCTGGTTAGATTTCTCTCGGAATAAAAAATCAACGTCTCTACAAAAAGCGGTCATCTCCTAAACAAATGGTATTGAATAAGAATTTCAGAAACTGAATGTTTAGCATTCAATTATAATCCTGTTATTATTGTTTCAGGAGCGTTGCGAGTCACAAGTGGAACTCCGCGGCAGTGAGTCGTGTCGACGTCCCAAGAGTCTGCCTATCAATCCACCAACTAAGTTGTTGAGGTAACATTATACTCAATATTATTTACTTTTGATAACAAATTATGACTTGCGCACACTGGCGGACGGCAGGGGAGAGCATCGAGGAGGGGTCCTCTATCAGCGCACTCTGACAAGAAGAATCTTCTGTGATACCGCGAGCGTCCGCCAGCTCACCGGAGCATCCGCCGAGTAGTCACCGCTCTCCGGGATTTGACTATTCCACTAGCAACTACGCGGTCGAAAAGTTGCTTTTAACTCCAGCGCATACCGCCGCCTCCCGCCGCAGTATCCTCCGGCGTGCTTTTCTATGATCCAGAGAAATCTGTGCTGCGATGCTTCAAAGTCGATCACCGAGCATTGAAATATATACCTTAGTTCGATTGGATAACTATTAGTGATGTACCGACTAGTCGGCTAAAACCGCCCACTAGTCGGCCCATTTTTACTCGTATTAATATGTTTAAACATTTAAAAGACGGTGATTGAAATTAAATTGATATATTTATTGTTGTTTATTTATTTATTATTTATTTAAAACTTCTCACACACAAAAAGGTACAAAGGCGGACTTAATGCCATAGGCATTCTCTACCAGTCAACCAAGGGTAGTGAAGAGATTAGATGGCAGGTGAAAAAATTATTAAAAATATATCATCAGAAATAAAATGTAGGAACAACAGTTATAACTTATAATACACATACATACATTTAATATAATATATATCTATAATATATATATACATACATACAAATTCAAGGGAGAGAGGTGTTGAGATGTCTCTACTCTATTTGTTTTGAAAAAAAAAAAACTGTAACTTTCGCTTAAATGCATACCGACTGGTGGCCATCCTGATATCAAGAGGAAGCGCGTTCCATAGAAGAATGGACTGAATATGAAAGGAAGAATGAACAAAGTCAGAAGTATGAGAAGGACAAAGTAGGAGAAGATTGTTAGAAGAACGCAGATTCTTAGTATGTGAAGAACAAAGATATTGGAAGTGAGACAAAAGATAAGAAGGAGGAGTGGGAGAGTTGAGAAGGGAGAAAAGCGTGGTCAAAGCGCGCAAACTTCTTCTTTGGCGAATGGACATCCATTTGAGCTCAAACCTATAGCTCGACACATGATCATATTTCCTGAGATTAAATATGAACCGGATAGTCTGTCGAGCTTATCCAGCAAAACCGAATTCAAGTCAAAGTAGCACACGTCACTATAGTCGATGATAGGGAAAATCAAAGTCTGCACAAGCATAGTTTTCGTCTTAGCGGGTAAAAAGTTCCTCAGACGATACAGGGATCGCAGAGTACCGTTGACCCTTTGACTAACACCAGAAACCTGGCGTTGCCAGCTAAGCGTCGAGTCAAGATGCAAACCGAGATCTTTCACAGAAGAGGTAACAGGTATGATGGTACCATTGAAAATAAGAGGAGGAAGAGAGCTAAGCGTCACCCTACTCATCATGCGTGAGCTCCCAATTACAATGGCTTGACATTTTGAGGGGTTTACTGACACCCCAAAACTATCAGACCACTTTTTGATGGCATCTAAATCTCGGTTTACAAATGCTATAGCGTCCGACAAACCTTCAACCCGCTCAGCTGTATACAATTGAAGATCATCGGCATAAAGATGATACGAACACCGAAGACAATGAGTTATAAAATTAATGAAGATGGAGAATAACAATGGAGAGAGAATACCGCCTTGTGGAACACCAGCATCCAGGTCGCGCCAACTCGACAAGCGCTCATCGACGCGAACCGACTGCTGACGTCCCCGAAGATAAGAAGAGAACCATTCCAGAACCTCGGACGAAACCATAAGATGGGAGAGGATAGAAAGGAGAATATCGTGGCTGACGGCGTTAAAGGCATTGGAGAAATCAATTAATACCAAAACGGTAACCTTGGTATCCTCCATCGCTTCTCTAACGTCACCAGTCACTTTAAGGAGAGCGGAGGCTGTACTGTGCTCAGGCCTGAATCCAGACTGAAAAGAGCTAACAAGGTTGTTCCGGTGAACAAACCTTGTAAACTGCTTGTGTACGCAGGCCTCGAGCACTTTAGACAGGAATGGGAGAATGGAAATGGGTCGAAAGTAACTGGGTAGGGTGGGATTTTAAATTTTTGGGAGTGGACGTACATAGACCATACGCCACAGGGATGGGAATTGTCCGGAATCAAGAGAAAAGTTGATGATATGGGTAATCGCAGGGAGAAGAATATCAAGGATCCAAACGACCCAACCCGATGCCGTCATGGCCCATAGCCTTGGATTTTATGGACAAGATGATCGTCGATTATATTTTATTATAGAATCAGTTTTATAGTTTACTTTCAGTGCAATCTAGAACAGAATAGGAAGAAATAGGAACGTTTGGTCCATTAATTAAGTCCGCCTGGTCGCGGAGCGCCGCGCGCCGAGAGCGTAGTCACGAACATTGCCGATATCACCCGAACTCAACCGAAAGCAATGATCGGCTTGGCCGACTAGTCGGCCATTTTGCAGCCCATTAGTCGGCTAAAGTCATAGTCGACCCATCTCTAATATCTACTCGTATTAAATTCAATTGATAAAAAAGTCCTGTCTGCCAGTCTGCGCAGACTATTCGTCTCAGCCTCCCTTATTCGTCTACTGCTTTCAAAGACGTCACTTAAAAATAATCATTCACTCACATCAACACTCTTGTAAATTATACTACTGAGTTACAAAAAAGCATATAGGAAAATGTTTTTATAAATCAGCAATTGTTTTTTAATTTTTTTTACACATCTGTGTTGAACGGGCGAACCCACATATTTCTTCTTTTTGTGTGGTTGGTGACTAATTTGGAGTTGGTGGTTGGGTTGGTGGTGAATTTATGTTCATACACCTGTGTAAATGTAAGTTCCTCCATTCAATATATATACAGGGTGGCAGGGACATCGACGCGAAAACCGTTACCATGGCTTTAATAACCAAAGAAAAATTTCAATGCAGGTGGGTTCAGAAACATGTGCTGTATTTTACAAAGATCACTATTTACTATGTTAGTTAATTAATAAATACAATAGACGTTGATATATTATATTTAGTAACCATTTCCGCTTAACTATTCTCAAAGATCCATAAAAAACCATGTAAAAGTAAAAAATTGACACTACGTGTTAATAATAATGTTAATCGTCATCCTGAGGATGACTTGTTGAGAGATGGCTCTCAACGAGTATCCTCAGGATGACGATTGACTTGTTGCAAACTTGAACACGGCGTGTTGCCACACGTCTGTTGTACGCAGAGACGCCAGCGCTTGGTTTAAAACGCGCCGGTTTATGGCTCTTTAAGAATAGTTAAGCGGAACTGGTTACTAAATATATCTACGTCTATTGTATTTTATAATATATTTCCGTAAGGTCACGCCGGAATCAATTAACTAGTTAATCATTATTTGAAAGAATACTATAAGAACATAACAATATCTATGTTTAAAATAAATCCAGAAAACTGTATAAATCCGCTTCTGTTATTTATAATACCGAAGGCAACACTATCGAGACGGGATTTATCCATATTCCCGCAGGAAGATAGGAAATGGGTCACTGAAATTTTGATGTAAATAGAAGTAGCTTACCTTTTAGCTGCTGATGTTATTTTATTTATGAACCTGAAAGTTTTCTTAGCAGTGATCCGAACACTAATAACAGAAAATAACACTGAAAGAAAACATCGATGGCTTTTTTAGACATTTTAGCCACTGTCTCGACGTTCAGTACAATTTTCGTTTGTACCGAGAGCAGGAGAAAACATGAAGCCAATAAAAAATGTGTGACCGGGATTTAGAACCAAAGATTTTCTTGTCTCTTGTGCATCTCTCTCTCGGTGTCTTTTATTTATTTATTGGTAACAGTTTTCGTGTCGATGTCCCTGCCACCCTGTAAGTAGTCTACAATATTCTTGAAGAAACAATTTTTAATCACATCTATTCAAAAATAGCTAATTCGTTCTTCGTAAACAGGGACTAAAATAGCTTTTTAATCCCTAGGGATTAAAAGTGATTTGAATTTGGAATGTGGATGTTGTTAGTAAAAGTTCCAATTACCAAAGAGATCAAACACAAACATTGTATGAACAAGTAACAGGCTGGCAAGAGAGAAAGAGAAAGTGTGAATTTGGTCAAAATGGAAATCCAAGATGGCGGCTTAGAAAATTTTAAAATTTTTCGTCTTTGGTGTCGTTTTCATAGTTTTCGAGGGTGCTAAAGCCGATAGTGAGGTCAAAATGTAAATCCAAGATGGCGGATGCAAAAATTTTAAAATTTTTCGTCATGGGTATCGTTTTCATGGTTTTTAAGGGTGCTAAAGCCGATGGTGAGGTCAAAATGAAAATTCAAGAGGGCAGATGCAAAAAATTTTAAATTTTTCCTCATGGGTGTCGTTTTCATGGTTTATAAGGGTGCTAAAGCCGATGCTGAGGTCAAAATGAAAATCTAAGACGGCAGCTGCGAAAATTTTCAAATTTTTCGTCATGGGTGTTGTTTTCATAGTTTTCGAAGGTGCTTAAGTCTATAGTGAGGTCACAATGTAAATCCACGATGGTGGCAGTGATTTTTTTAAATCTTACTTGTGAAGGAACTTCGTTCCTGACGGGGTCGGATTACACACGTTTTTTTTTCTCATATAGGGTGATAAAAAGTAGAGTGTTCACCTCGGGAGCAACAATATTTTAAGCTCGAGTGGCGTACTTAAAGAAACACTCGTCTTAAAAATAGTTCTTTGCTCCCTTGGCAAACAATCTACTATTTAATGTTGGCAATAACACCCTGTTATGTTTAGTAAGGGTGTAATACAGGTTGTGTTAGAATGTTATACATGGTGAGAAAAGATGTTATACAGGATGTGTAACGATATTATACAAGGTATTCAAACTTTGCATGTATAAGTTTCCACTTCTGCCCCCCAGCTTGGAAGAGGCCCGGCGGCGCGGCCAGGCGGGCGGCGCGGGCACGGCGCCCTCCCCGCGCCTGCCGCCCGCGTCCGGCGCCATCGCCGCCGCCGCCGCCGCCAACACGCAGCTCAGGCCCTCCTCGCACCTCCGGCCGAAGTACATCGAGGTGAGTGAGTCTATACAGTACAGTCCCCGCGCCTGCCGCCCGCGTCCGGCGCCATCGCCGCCGCCGCCGCCGCCAACACGCAGCTCAGGCCCTCCTCGCACCTCCGGCCGAAGTACATCGAGGTGAGTGAGTCTATACAGTACAGTCCCCGCGCCTGCCGCCCGCGTCCGGCGCCATCGCCGCCGCCGCCGCCGCCAACACGCAGCTCAGGCCCTCCTCGCACCTCCGGCCGAAGTACATCGAGGTGAGTGAGTCTATACAGTACAGATATGTTCTTAATGTCCCTCGGCAAACCTCGTGTTTCGTCAGTCGTCGAATTTCTATCAGTTGCCCTTTGCACTTGATGCAGACTAGACGCTCTCAATCGACTTGGAAGTATATAAAGTTGATAATACTCTTTTAATTAACGTAATTTATTTAAAAAATTGTAGCAAAGCTGCTTAAGTTGCAGGCACGACAGATAGGAAATAGTTTTACAGCTCTATATGGAATGGCAGGGGGGCCATCGACGCGAAAACTGAAACTGGATTCAGTACATGATTCTGAAACCGGCGTTGAAATTTTAAACTCGCTCCGAGCCAAATGTCCGGGCCGGAGTGTGAGTGACGCGTTCCTATTGCCTGAATTCAGTCTCCCTGCCCTATGACAGACGATCGGCCGCACGAGACAATGGTGGCATGATTGTGGTGTCAGGTGTCAAAAACAAGGGCTAGTTTTCACACGACATCTGCACCCGCACTCTCATCCGTTACACGACATCTGTTACAACCCTGATAATTATACATTATTCTGTAATGCACACTCAATTACAGGTAACCACAGCTTACATATCTGTGATGATGATAAATCACCATTTAAATCAGTAGCACAAATCACTATGATTTATAAGACAAATTGTATAATTTTTACACATAAATTAAATGTATTTTTTTGTTGCAGGTCGGATCGGGTCCCAACAATCTGCCGCAGTACCACACCGTATTAGATCTACCTGCACCAGGTCAGTATACCCACATTTCGCCAGTTATGTTTAAGTCCCATGTAATAGGGGGCGAGCTTATTACAAACTCAAAGCATTTATTTCAATTAAACCATTTACAGGCACTTTTGAATTGTCAAGGAATGGTTCAGTCAGAAATAGGTATGAAGCTAGTTGCCCATTCCAAAGCGTAGTAGGTACCTATGGAGAAAAACGGGCAAGAAACTCCACGGACACTCTTTAAAATAAAAAATTGTTACAAAAATATTGGTTACATCATTCATGTTGAAATTAAACACGTGAGAACAATGTATAAAGACGTGCACGTTAGAAGCGTCCGTAATAAAAAGATAAAACAAAGAACAATTCAAAAAATTAAAATAAATTTAAAATAAGCCCTGGCAGCTAAGAGATGACCAGTCCCAACTGACGGCGCCCGTTCACGAACATGACGCATGGATTAGCACCATTCAGCTCAACTATTTTGAAGGGAGCTAAATGATCCAACACACGCGCCACCATCAGCGAAATATTTGAGTGAGCATAACATACTCACAGCCGCCAGGGCACATTCAAGTCAATGCAAGACATATTACCCGGTAAATGGTGACTCTTTAGTACATAGTGCTCACACCTGTGCTATGCAATTATATAATACAATGGAGATTGTGTTTATACAATGCAAAGATGGTCTTACAATCTTCAGCAGCTCCAACAGTATTTGCAAATGTTAATCAATTAGTTGTGGAGCAGGACCAGCATTGAGCCAAGCATTTTTATCTGCGATGTAAATTGTAATCCCCCAACGTATAATATGCCTGCCTGCATAGTGTGTGTTTTATACAAGATTTGAATTTCGTCTCATTCAGTTGAAGTATGTGGGGAGGAATTTTATTGTAAAATTTTAAACAGTATCCCATGAAAGATGAATCTACTTTAGCCAGTCTGAAACCTGGTTGAACTAATAGGTCCCTATTTCTTGTGCTATAATTATGTCTATCACCTCTTTTGCTAAAAAGATGTAAATTCTTTCTTACGTACATGATGTTTTCATAGATATATTGACAAGGTACCGTCATGATGTTAATATCCTTAGACAGTTTCCTTAGAGAATCGCGCCTGCGGAGATAATATATGGCTCTGATCGCTCTTTTCTGCAGAATAAAAATAGACTCGATGTCTGCAGCCCTTCCCCACAGAAAAAAACCCGAAAGACATGATACTATGAAAGTAGCTAAAATAGACTAGCCTCGCGGTATCTACATCAGTAAATTGACGGATTTTTCTGTCAGCATATCGTCGACCGTAGGTTCAATTGAGGTAAGGGACAAAATAAGATTTTTTTTTTCATATTCACCATTCGATAGAGCGAAAAATTCTGAACAAAACTGTATACTCAACTCATTTTGGGTAATTTTGTCCCTTACCTCAATTGAACCTACGGTCGACGATATGCTGGAAGAATTCAAGTTTCTGTTGATTCAATACTATCTCACAATCACTACTTTTGACATTTAGTAAAGAAAATTTTATGCACTTAGTTTTTTTTTTCATTTAAAACTAAATTATTAGCAGTGAACCAATTTTGGACCTGCAGTAGGGCGTTATTTACGTCGTTAAAATTTTTAGCACGTCTATCTACCTTTTTTTTTTTTTTGGGTGGGAAATTATCAAATAACTTCTCCCGCTCTGGGCGGAGCGGGAGGGCGTGTCAGACTCTTACTGACTAAAACCCACCCGTGTTCCTTCGGTTGCCCTGTTGCCGGGGGCCACGTTGTCCCTATCGGTTTTCTTCGAACCCCCGGCAGGCATTGGCCCTAGCGGACCCCGTCAATTCTGCTGACATCTCTTTGAGGCGCGCGTGGAACACAACGCGCCGTCGACCCGGGCCTGGTCCTTACCGGACGGCGAGCTACCCATTGCTCACCGTCCGCAAGCCCGCGCCTACGGTGGCCGGAAATCGGCTCGCGATTCCCGCCCCGGGCGTCTCCTCCTGCGGCGGTTAGGGGCGTGAGGGCGCGAAATTTGCCTCTCCCTCACGCGTTCCGCCTCCTTCGCGAGCATTACCGCTTCGCAGAAGGAGGTGACGGCCTGCCATTTAGCCTTGTGGCACACCTATTTTTACTTTTAAACCTAGTGAATTGATACCGTTTATTTGAACTTGCTGTTGTCTATCATTTAAATAAGATTCAACTAAATTGAGTGCAAGTTTTCCAAGTCCGTAATGCTCAAGTTTCAAGAGTAAGGTTTCGTGATCGACGCAATCAAATGCTTTGGAGAGGTCACAAAAGATCCCTATGGCGTCTTGGGCCTCTTCCCACGCGTTAAAAATGTGTCTTAAAAAAGTGGTTCAATTGATTCTACTCGTTATTCCGATGAAACTATTTTCAGGTTTTGTGCATTTAACGTTCCACGTTGTAATGTGGTTGTTCCCAGGCAAGCGCGGCCTGAAGCGCTCCCCGTCGGGCTGGCGCGGCCTGTTCACGCGCAGCAAGCAGCAGCGCGCGCGCGCACCGCCCGCGCCGCACGCGCCGCGCACGCCCACGCCGCCACTGGTACGTCACTATATAGTCGATCGCCTGGGATCGATCAAACTTAAATAAAAATTACCTGACGAAACCTGGTGAGGTCTATGAAGTTCCGCTTAATAATTTATTTTGACGTTGTATAAGCTCCTATTCAAAATGAAAAGCTCTACTTCACCAAAACGTGATTTTTCAACAAGTTTATGTACAAGAAAATACAATTGATTCTAGTCGCCGTTCCAAAAGATAGTTTCTTATGGAGAGAAGTGGTCAAGAAATTCCACAGTTACTCTTTTAAAATGTGTTTCGATATTTTGTATAATATACTTTCCTTCAACAGGACATGCCAATGTGCATGACAAGTCTCGGCCTACGTCCAGTGAAGTCGTGTGAATCGCTCGCTTCGGACAGCGACACGCTCGCTCCGCTTAACGACCGAGCGTCCATTCCGCTCAAACATCACACCAGGTAAGTGTTTTAATTAAATGGTAAATTTTGATTAAAATCAGCAGTTTTTAAAAGACAAATCATCCTTCAAAACACGGATCCAAAATGTTTTTGCTGGGGAGAAGTGTCGTAATAAATTCTCCTGCAAATATTATGGGTCCTAACGACTATAGTGGATATAAGTAACGCTAACAAGACAACACATCTATGGACGGTGAGCAATGGGTAGCTCGCCGTCCGATAAGGACCAAGCCCGGGTCGACGGCGCAACATGTTCCACGCGCGCCTCGAAGAGATGTCAGCAGAACTGTAGGGGGCCGCTAGGGCCGGTGCCTGCCGGGGTCAAGGGGAAGTCCGAAAGGGAGATCGTGGCCCCCGGCAACATGGCACCTAAAGGAACACGGGTGGGTTTTAGTCAGTAAGAGTCTGACACGCCCTCCCAGAGCGGGAGAAGTTATTTGATAATTTCCCACCCAAAAAAAAGAGCACATCTGCGGAAGTTACGCGACGGTAAGAAATACGTGTTTACGCTTGCAATGTTTTTTTACATTACCTATGACACATTAGGCCGAAATTACGTCGCATAATTATTGCCAGGAGTCCCTATGCTAAAAAGAATCCAAGCAAATCCAACGTTAAATAATATATCTTGAGAATTTTCAATCCGTAGTTTCTTGCGACTGAATATCAGCATTTTAAAATACAATAGACGTTGATATAATATTTAGTAACCTGTTCCGCTGAGCTATTTCTAAAGAGCCATAAAAAGCCCTGAAAGAAATCGACACGTGTTTCACCTCTCAACGAGGCATCCTCAGGATGACGATTGACTTGTCGCGAACTCGAACACGGCGTGTTGCCACACCGAGCGCTGAACGCAGTCTTCTGCGTCATCCTGAGGATGCCTCGTTGAGAGGTGAAACACGTGTCGATTTCTTTCAGGGTTTTTTACGGCTCTTTAGAAATAGCTAAGCGGAACAGGTTACTAAATATATCCACATCTATTGTATTTTATAACGGATTTCTGCAAGGTCACGCCTGAATGAATTAACTATCAGCATTTTATTATTTTATCACCATGCTTGGCAAAAAGATTGGTGATTGTAGATGATGATTTGGAACCTAAGTGATAAGCAGTACCCAGATGTAAACTAGTATAACAGATGTTTATAGGCGACAATGCCAACTTACCCTCTTTGTGGCCTCCGCAGTCGGCAAAAAAAGGGCAGTTCTTCATTACGGTCCACAATAGAACTGGAACCGCAACATTTTATGTTAGTTTTCTGTTTTAAGAAGCCGCTCATCTATCGATGTCTGGCAACAGAGCGCGATGTTGCCGGCAACAGTTGCGCAACTCTTGTCGCCTTGTGAGAAAGTGGATTTAAGGTAACCGTGTGACACCTGCTAGGACACTAATATAACAAGATTAACACGACTATAGAAAAATTATTAACAATTGAGTATGACATTTTCAACCGATTACAAAAAGCATGCATTTGGTGTTTTTTTTTTTACATTATACTAGCTTTTGCCCGCGACTTCGCCCGCGTGGATGTCGGAAAATATCCCACGGGAACGTACTACTGGAATTTCATTTCATACCTAATAGCCGAGGAAAAGGTCATTGACTCCTACCGCTGCGCCCGCGTTGCCGTCAACCATAATTACTTTGTTACGCGTAATTTTGAATCTGTGATATCTTTTAAACTTTCATTTAAATAATATGATGTCAAGGCATATTTTAATTAAAATTAAATGCCCAATTTAAATAATATATTTTATTGGATAAGGATTAATATGATACCGGTCAAAATAGCTTCGGAAATAACAATGAAATTTTTATCAAATTCTGAAAGATATGATTATTGTGGATCATCCTTAGAAGATGCTATCGCGGACTTTTTTGTTGAACTTTTTAAGATATAGAATCCTGTAGAACACAAATTCTATTTATCTCTCACGGTTTACGTGGTGCATACCAGTAAAGCTCCCAGTCGGCATGATAATTTCCGACATCTTCAATAATAATCATCATTTTTCAGCCAATTTACATAAAACCTTATGAATTATACACTAAAACCTTCCTCATGAATCACTCCGTCCATTGGTGAAAACCGTTTGAAAAACATTCGGGAGTTTTTGAGTTTATCTCGTTCAGACAGACGCGGCGGGGACTTTGTTTTATAATATGTAAGGATTGCTGTGACGTTATTTGGCTCTCGACACATTCTGTATGAAGATGGATTGAACGATACTACATTAAAATTTGTTGAAATGTGTTTAGTTGGCTGAAGGAGTGTATCAAAATGTTACTCATTCTTTTGGTGTTACTGAAGCCAGGAGCCATAAAAAACCCTGAAAGAAATCGACACATGTTTCACCTCTTAACGAGGCATCCTCAGGATGACGATTGACTTGTCGCCAACTCGAACACGGCGTGTTGCCACACCAAGCGCTAAATGCAGACAGGATGCCTCGTTGAGAGGTGAAACACGTGTTGAAATCTTTCAGGATTTTTTATGGCTCTTTAGAAATAGCTAAGCGGAACAGGTTGCTAAATATATCAACGTTTATTGTATTTTATAATGGATTTCCGCTTGAATCAATTAACTATATTCATAAATTCTGACTCAAATACAGGCCAAAATCAGAATATTTATTATTTTATTCAAAGCTAATGGTGCCGATTCCCTTGTTCACAAACTAAACTAAATTTAAGTTCAGTGCATCTTTTTCTTTCTATTTCATTAAGAAAAGGACAGAAGATAAATTTTACTTTAGTCCTGTCAAATTAATCAGCGCTTGACGTAAATTGACGTCATTTTAGTACGCAAGTTTTTAATCACGTCTAAACTTGTATGGAGTAACTGGCGCTGATTAATTTGACAGAACTAAATTAAAATTTATCTTCTGTCCTTTTTTTAATGAAATAGAAAGAAAAAGATGCACTGAACTTAAATTTAGTTTAGTTTGTGAACAAGGGAATCGGCACCACTGTCGTCTGACCTCTGCATCATATTAAAGGAAGAAGTACGAATGTAATAAGACTTCTCTTGAGCGGATGCCAAAAAGTAACACAAATAACAATATAGTTAAGTCACCAATCTGACTGCCAAGCGTGGTGGTTATGAAAATTCTTACACTAATGGAATTTTTTTACATTAAGGGGATGTGTTAAGGTTGTATTGATGAATTTAATTCGGTAAATACATACAATATGTAAAACAAAAAAACCGGGACACATAGGTACTGCAATAACATTACCAAAAAGTATTTTTATTATTATTGAAAATAAAAAAGTTATTGATATTTAAAAATCACATTTTTAGTACCAAAACTATCCCGAATCCATAAAAAAATACTGAATTTTCAACAGGAGTCATAAGTTATGACCTGTAGGCACCCGCTAAACGACGGCCGCCCGCGCCCCATGTAATAAATACCCTGGTAAAATTCCCCATTGAAAAAAACGCGGAGAATTTTTCTTTTTTCCTGAAATTTCCACATAAATATACTCTCAGTACGAACACCCTCACGGATCGGACTGGTTTTTTTACATGTTGTATAAGTTTTTGTCGCGAACCATAACTTTTACTACTTAACTATTCAGGGCTCGCTCGTTCCATTATAGACCTCGTCCATCTCTTTCTATCAGGCGAGATCGAGGCCAAGAGCAGGTCCATGAAGTAATTAAAAAAAACAGTGGCACTCCGGGAGTGCCGACAGAAGTGAAAACTTGAAAAAAAATCGACATCGCGGTAATCAAGGCGTTGATGTCTTACTCTACGCACCGCGGTAATCAATTATCAACTTTTAAGAGTTATTTTCACCTACTGTGTTGATTTTAATTGTATGTTGTTAGGAATATAGTATTTTGGAACCCACAGTCCCACACTACATAGGGCTTATATCAATTTGCAATCATTATTTCAAGAGAAAATCATTTTGAATTTTGCTAAGTGTATGCATATTTTTGTTCGTGACTGTACCCACTACGGGTACACTTCTGCCTAATCCTTTGAGGAAACAAGGCATGAAGTTATGTTATGTAAAAAAGGAGTAAGAAAATTTGAATTTCGCGGGCTACTTTGGCGCTTTTGCCTTATATACTAGTTGAACTAACCATCTAACCGTCCTCCCATTGTCCTCAGATCGTCATCGTGCGACTCGTACTTCGAGCCGTGGCAGGCTGAGCTGGCCGACATGCGCCTGCGCTTGTCGCCGCAGGAGAGGGACCATCACATGTTCAGCGAGGAGGACGACACGCAGCTGCAGATCAACCACAAGCAGGTATGTTCCTAACGTACACCAGCAAGACTGCAAGGTCTAACCAAGTGAATTCTGTAGAACATTAATTTTATGTATCTCTTACGGTTTATGCGGCGCACGCGAGTGAAGCTCCCAGTCGGCATGATTTTTTCCAATATCTTCTACAATAATCATCATATTTCAGCCAATTTACACAAAACCTTCCTCATAAATCACTTCGTCCATTGGTGAAAACCGTTCGAAAATCTGTTCGGTAGTTTTTGACTTTATCATGTTTAGATAGACAGACGCGGCGTGGGGACTTTGTTTTATAATATTTTTGTACATAATATGTATTTAAGGATGTAATAGTTACTACATACATGAAAAAATTACTTAAAAAAATAGGTTGTCTGTAAAGTCGGTTTACGGACAATAATTTTACGTGAAAACGTCACAAGCCGAACGCTTAGGCCAATCGTGCCTCTCTATCGCTTGTTCCGCGCTCTCGCTTGCACGCTCGGCTCAGGCGGAACGTGACACTTTTTCGTGCGTGCAGCCGTTGTTTATCGATTTATAAGACGTTATCACGTCAAAAAGCTGCATGCATGCTCAACAGTCGCCTGGATGCACGAATTATAAGAAAATGAGTTCTATTATTCTCGCAGAGTAAAATACAATAGACGTGGATATATTTAGTAACTTGTTCCGCTTAGCTATTTCTAAAGAGCCATAAAAAATTCCTGAAAGAAATCGACACGTGTTTCACCTCTCAACGAGGCATCCTCAGGATGACGATGGACTTGTTGCCAACTCGAACACGGCGTGTTGCCACACCTAGCGCTGAGTGTGTTTTGTGCACTTTCTTTCCGGAGTTTTTTTATGGCTCTTTAGAAATAGCTAAGAGGAACTAAGCGGCTCTTTAGAAATAGCTAAGCGGAACAAGTTATTAAATATATCCACGTCTATTGTATTTTATAATGGATTTCCGCAAGGTCACGTCTGAATCAATTAATTATCTCGCAGAGTAGTAAAGATCACAAACGGAAAATAATTAACTAAATATCCATTGTTACAGGGTGACTCTCTATGCTCCACGCCACCTGAATCCGTACTATGCAGTGCTGAGCCGAGTCCGCGCAGAAACTTGCGCGTTGACATACACCAAGCCAACGAATTGGCTGAGCGGTGAGTCCAAAAAATATACTTTTATGAAATAATTATATATCCTTTCTCCTTGAGGTTGTTGTATGCGCTGATGAATGGGTCGCACACACCTTGGACGATAGCTTGAATGATAAGTCACGGATAGCCAAAGATGATGGTTTAATGGTGCCGATTCCCTTGTTCACAAACTAAATTAAATTTAAGGTCAGTGCATCTTTTTCTTTCTATTTCATTAAGAAAAGGACAGAAGATAAATTTTAGTTTAGTCCTGTCAAATTAATCAGCGCTTGACGTAATTTTAGTAGGCAAGTTTTTAATCACGTCTAAACTTGTATGGAGTAGTGACAGGCCCAGATTAATTTGACAGAACTAAACTAAAATCTATCTTCTGTCCTTTTCTTAATGAAATAGAAAGAAACAGATGCACTGAACTTAAATTTAGTTTAGTTTGTGAACAAGGGAATCGGCACCACTGAATATATTTAATAACCACGTAACTAATGCTAAATAAATGTTTAGAGCTTACTATGAACGCTGATCGTGTACTGTCGCGTTGCACTATAATTTGTGCAAGGCGATGGAAAAGTGCTGATGTATGCAATGCGCGCGTGCCATGTACGATACATGACTCGTACAGTTGTTTTAAGGGCCTTGTGGCCAAGTAATAACAGCCGCTCGGGTCGATCGACCAGGTTAAGCAACGCTTGCCGCGGTTGGTCCGTGGATGGGTGATCATCTTTACATACCGAGACCCCTCCGTGCCTCGGAAAGCACGTTAAGCCGTTGGTCCCGGTTGTCATTTGTAGATCTTTGACTATCGTTACAGGTCGTCAGAAGCCCGAAAGTCTGACAACCAGTCTTACCAAGGGATATCGTACTACCCGGTAACTGGGTTGTGGAGGTCAGATAGGCAGTCGCTCCATGTAAAATACTGGTATTCAGCTGCATCCGGTTAGACTGGAAGCCGACCCCAACATAGTTGGGGAATTGGCTAGTCAGATGATGAATTGTTCCTTGAGAAATAGTTCAGCTGCTGTACTACGGAATCACTGATTTGATTCTTGCACGAAACAAGTATTTGTATGTCAAAAAGTAATGATAAAAGTAATCTTTCAGAACAATTTTAAAAGTACCACACGACGTCTATCAAGAAATAAACGATTTATAAAGCGAATGTGTGTGAAGTGGATACAACGATTGTTAGTTAAAAAAATATTCTGTTTTTATTAAATATAATTTCATTGTACTACAAGTATTTTTTAGAAATTTTTATAAGTATGAAAATGTTCGTTGATACGTTTGTGCTCCTTGGGTGGAGTGAAAAATCTTGTTTTCTCTGTGTACCAAACTATTTATTACTCTGTAACAAATGTGTTAAGGTGTGTCCAAACATTGAGCGGCAATCGTGCGCGGTTGCCGCGTGCGAACGGTTCTATCTACCTGTCGCGCACAAATATTTGTAGCGCTTGGTAGGTATTATAAGTAAAACTCCAGATGGTAGTAAATTGTCATAATTATTGTGTGCAGATTTAAAGCTAAAATTCTTAACTGTTAGTGTACGTTGCGCATATTACTTTTATTAACGAACCAATAGGAGATCAGTATGAAATATTATAGTTTAGTAAAATTAGTTCCTATTCAATCTGTATGGTGTCGCTTGGACTCAGCGGTCACGCAATGTGGCATTTGTATAAATATCCCGCAGCGCCATGCGGACATCTCAGTAAACCTTTGGCTGTGGAGGCGGACGGATGTGTTGATGACTTGCAGCTACATATTTTTGGGAAACATTCGTCACTAATTGCGTCTGGACGTATTAAAGGCTACGCAGATTGATATTGCCAACTGAAGCGCGCGGCGTGTCTCGGATATGCCGCGCGCTAACCGCCTGCCGTCCTAACCAGAGCGCGGCAGAAATGTGCCCTGCAAACGCCGCGGGTTGCTGCCGCGCTCTTGTCGCTCAATGTTTGGACACACCTTAAGAGAGGTTACGCTTTACGTCCGATCCGTATCTGAATTAAAGATCCAAGTTCAATCCGAATTAATTATTATTAGCCATTTATTTCGGAGAGAATCCACATAAAATAGTGTTAGTAACAATTTTCTTAAGATCTAATAAAGTTTTTTTAACCGACTTCAAAAAAAAAAAAAGGTTATCATTTTTAATTTCAGTTACAATTTTCCTGTAACTATTCCCACCCAGTGTACCTGTATGGGACAGTCATGTCGGGACGCAATCATTTGCAAAATGCTGTTGGAGCTACCGCGCAGTCTTTGAAATAATGACGCCACTTTTTTACGCACTATAGCGTGGAACCCGTCAACGCGCTCATTTCCGTCGCACAACAATGCCGCGGCAACCCCAACAGCATTCTGAAAGCATTATTATACTGAATACGCAGGGCGTTGTAGGCACGTTGCGTATACCGAACCCACAGGCCGCTCGAGTAAAAAGATTACCAATATGCCCTAATATCTGGGTCATCTTTTAAGTTCTCCGTGACCAGATGACCCAGATATTTAAAGTTCTGCACAATTTTCAATGCCGTTCCATCGACCATGATCGGAGGCACTGTACTAGGTGTCTGTTCTGTGGGAATTAGTAATGCTCTAAATTCGGACGGACAGAGTTCGGATCTAGTACTCAACCCCTCATACAAATAGTACTGTGGCTACTTCGGACCGACATTTCTCGGATTCGGATCGGACGTAGTGCGTGACCGCTCTAACAGTTCGGATTCGAGCATTACATGGACGAGTGAAGAGAACCGAGGTAATGGTAATATAGTAATGCTCCTTCGAATCTTGAATTGTTACATTACAGGCGAATGCTCCCGGTGAGGGCGACGTTAAGGATCGTGCTCACGGCTTCGCGAATTTGTTTTGTAAATAACCGACGCGCGCACTTTTGTTACGCAATGACCACAAATATGTACGTTGCTGTCGGAAGACCCAAAAAAACCAAAATGATTTCTAACTAACTTTAATTAGAGTAAATTACAATATTTAAGTATTACAAAATAGAATTCCTATTCCGACCGATGTTAGATACAGAATAAAATATTTCGGAAAGGGTCACATGCATCCGGTAAACGTATGACGTGCGTCACTATGGCGTCGGCGTTTCGGGGCGCGCGTGTAAGGCTGTTTCCATGCGCGGTATCTAGATTACACCACTGATTCGCGAAACGAACATTCGTTCGCGAGCAGATTCCACAGATTATGTTTTTCATGTTTGGATTCACGTACTCCCGAAACTGTTTGTTTAGAAAGAAAGATAGAAATAGGTTTATTTGTCACAAAAACACATACGTAAAAAAAGTAAAGTTAACCGCTGATTGTGTTTCATGAATGAATGTTCGTTGCGTAACAAACGTTCGCGCAACGCGACTTTGCAAAACAAAGTCGTGAATTGAATGCTCGCGATCTTCTTCTTCTCGTGTGGTTAGTGACTAATCTGGTGTCAGATTTTTAAAACCGCCCATGGGCCTCTGACTTGGCTTAACACGCCGTCGAGAAATATCGCTCAGGCATGCCGGTTTCCTCACGATGTTTTCCTTCACCGTTTTGGAAGCAAGTGATAATTATACAATACGCACATGAATTCGAAAAGTCAGAGGTGCGTGCCTTGGGTTCGAACTCGAGACCTAATGACTTGGCAGTCTGACGGTCACACCACTGTGGCTATCATGCTCGCGATGAGTAAAATCGTTCTTTAAACACACATACTGAACGAGTCCTTACTCACACTTTAAATGTTTTTCAGTCGTCGCCTCGCCCTTGAAGAACAACTCTCTCAAATCGGCTACATAGACGGCGAGTCCCCTCGGGCGCGTCCGCCACCTGAGAAACGACACTCGGCCAGGCCCGCCTCACCCAGACACACGGATATAGCTAAGAGGTAAGATCAACACTGCTGCCAATTCTCTTGTCACAAATGCCTCTAAACTAGATAAAAAATCACCAAAATTTAGTTAATTCCTGTCAAACGACGATGTCCCATTCTGAAATAGACTAAAGTGACACAACTTAACTATATTTTAGTTTGACAGCACTTAGATGGCACTGAGTAGCGGTGTTATTTTTTTTAAATAATAATCTACAAGTTTTATCCTCAATCTGATTTTGTCACTGACTGGTGAAACTCTGCAGCTATAGTTTGACCAATACCGTTGTACCGCGCCTTAGGAATACGCGGCGAGGCGGGGGGCAGTGTTGACCAATGAGCGGCGGGCGGGACGCCGTGTGCCGAGAGCTTTGACGCCGCGCGCCTTCCTAAGCCGCAGTACAGCGGTATTGGTCAAACTATAGCCGAACGTTTTTTTTTCGTGGCTACTACTTTAATTTTTCTATAAAAACTTATCAAAATCCATAACACGATTTTTCTTTTCGTGTTTTAATTTTTCTTTTCGTGTAATTTACTATAAATATTTTACGAGCTCAGTTTACAATAAAATCTGTCGGCGATGGAACTTTGACGCTCAAATTCACATTGTTCCATTCAATTCTAATAAAAGCTGAAATTACTAACAGATACGTTGAATGCTTTACTTGTTTATTGGAGTTCTAGAATTTCTTTAAATTCCTTGAGTTTACACGGAAAAAATCATACAGAACAGCAATAAATGTCTTGATTCAGCGTCCATTATATTCCAAATAAACACAATTTTATCAATTAAACTAATAAGATATTAAACTTCTATCTACAATGAATCCGTTTCATTAGTTTTCGTTTCTCAATATAATAAGTCAAAATTACCATAAATAAAATTAAAGTACTATATATTCCGCGTCAATTCAGCAAATCACTTGAAAAGAATATGTATCTCCAACTTACAAGAAAGAGAATGGCACTATCGTTATTATAATCAAATAATTAAAACCTCCTTCTGTTGCTGAAAATTACGACGTCAAAAATCATGAATTTCCGTAATAAAATGTAATAGGACTGTAAAGGCGCCATTATGAAACAGAAAAAAAAAATGTTTTTGTTGTGCATAAAACTTGCAAAGGAATGTTATCAAATCAAAATAAAAGGCTTATTATCACAACTTTCTTTTAAACCACTGAACTAAAAAAATATTAACCTTAGTCCTCCATTGTTCACAGACTATGCAAAGATCGAGACAGTCCAATGACCTCTCTCACCGACTTCCCAACGTCCCTTGGAAACGTTAAACTCAGGTAAATATACCAAACATTATACCTTACATACATATTATAAATTATATAATCAGAGATATTAATTGTTAAGCAACTACATCAATTTGCCGTTTCATTAGAACTGTCAAAGAATGACAGTTGGGATTTGAATTTATGTATTTAAGTTGGTCACACAATTAATTTCCCTGAATGACAGATTAGTACAGATGGTTCACAAAAGCGACTCTTGTCTCGACACAATAAAGTGCAATTCAGGTCGCACAGCGCTAATTACCTACAGTTATATTCACCTAGAAGTTGCCTCTCTTTCTATCGCGTAACTCTTCTATCTTCTGACTACGTTACGCTCACTGAATTGGCCCGACAAGTCGAGCCCGCCACGTACTTGTAGCTTCATAACTAAGATGCGGAGTAAACCATCTGTAGTATTGTGCCTGAATGCAGGACCTGGTCGTTAATATAACACAATGAGTTTCAGAAAGAGATTATTATACTTACCAAGGGGTATCGTGTTACCCAGTAACTGGGTTGTGGAGGTCAGATAGCCTGCCGGTTAGACTGGAAACTTGAACATAGTTTGGGACAAGGCTAGGCTTATGATGGTGAGTTAATTACGGTTTCTTAGAGGAGCAGTTCATTAAAATCTGTCATTTTCATTTTTCGACATTACAAATACAAAATAGTTTATTGTGCCAAATAGAAAATTACATTACATTTTAACGTGTTTGGAGCCTCCTTTTAGGCAAACAATGCCTGTAAAAGGCTCCGAAACATTAAGGTGTCCAAAAACCCTATGTATTAAGACAGCCGTAAAGCTGCTATTTCCTAGAACACCGGTGGCCGCACTTAATGACCGTAGTGACGGCTGTCATGAGACTGATGACAGCGGCAAAGATTTAAATCGTTAGATTCGCAATACCGCGTCAAAACTCAAATCATTTAATTTGAGTAACATAGACTCATATTAGAATAGGCTGCGCTGAACGCAGAATACAGACTCCGAGTACAGACTCTGCGTTCAGCGCTCGGTGTGGCAACACGCCGTGTTCTGATTCGCGACAAGTAAATCGTCATCCTGAGGATGCCTCGTTGAGAGGTGGAACACGTGTCGATTTCTTCACGGAGTTTTTATGGCTCTTTAGAAATAGCTAAGCGGAACATGTTACTAAATATATCCACGTCTATTGTATTTTATAATGGATTTCCGCAAGGTCACACCTGAATCAATTAACTTACATTCATAAAGTTTCCGTAACGTCAGTCTTCCGTAAATTGCGAACACTATGTGGCGGCCTCCGCTTTTCTAGGCAACGTTACTGTGCGATTATTATTATTTTTTTATGGTAGGCCATCTCGTAGTTGACCTCTGAGATCATGACTACTTAACCGGGCTTTCCTGTGGGTGCCTTAAGCTACTACACTTAAAACCTCCAGCTAGGGGTTATTCAACTATGCTAATTAAAACTAGGTGAACGCTCGCTAAAGGCACCCCCTGTGGGGTACGAACCTCGGCTTAGGGCGTCAACCGGAGGGAGGATATCAAGGATGGGTCGGTTAGGAAACCAATGGTTTAGAAAGAGACCTTATCTCTGTCACACACGTATGAGTGAGAGAGATGACGATACACACACGATCTTTTTCTGAAACTCTGATGTGCTATATTTACGGCCATGTATTTTTCGTGATATAATAAACTTGTGTTGTAATTATGTGTCATCGTAAGAGAAGTTATGCCCTAGAGCATTTGAAAAAGAAGAGATGTCTATACTATTTTTTTTTATATTAGTAGATGGTATGTTACCCGGTCTGGGCTAAGGAGGTCAGATAGGCAGTCGCTCCATGTAAAATACTGACGAAGCTGACCTCAACATAGTTGGGAAAAGGCTAGGCATATTGATTGATGAACAGAAGTTTTGTGTTATGATACGGTAATTGCCTAGTGGAAAAAAAAACTATTTAGTCCGTCTTTCAGATAATAAAAAAATATTAGACACGTATTTTTTGCTTTATCATATTAATCAAAAATAACTTAGAAAACGCGCATTAAAGTTGGGGAGTGGGGGCTCGATACATTGAGTTAAAATGTGCCATGACGTCACGAGTATGTAGATATTGTCGAGCATGAGGTCCTTTTTTTTTTTTTTTTGGTGTGAAATTCCTGGGTTCCATTTCCGGGTCGGGCAGTGTTATTGGGTTTTTCTATCTAAAATTTCTCAGTAGCAGCTCGGAATCTGGATTTGTGCCCGGTTGATGGCAATAGGCTCGCCCCCTATTACATGGGACTTAAACATAACTGGCGAAATGTGGGTTGGGTGTACCTGCTACAGGGACACCTCTGCCCAACCTTTCGGGGAAACAAGGCGTGATGTTATGTTATGTGTTGTGACGTAGCAACCCTCACTCCCCAACTTTAATGCGTTTTATCTATGTAATTTTTTATTAATATGATAAAGCAAAAAATACATGTCTAATATTTTTTTATTATCTGACTGACGGACTACATAGAATTTCTTATTCTTTTGATCCAAGCATTATCCCAAGCATTATTCAAAACTAGTGGGACTATCTCAAAAAAATGTGTGTCCGCAAAACCGTCAATAATCCTTAGTGTTTTTCACTTGGAAATGCTACGTTTTGCTAATTTGTTAGTAATGTTTTGTGTATTAGTAGTGGGGGGTGATAACAGCGTACTTTTGTTTCAATAAGAATGTAACATATAGACATCTCTGATCTCTTTCAAAGCTCTATTTACGTGCCTGTACGTCTATATCAATGTACAGATCATACGCCCTGCAATGTATTTTCGGCAGAAACACTAATATTATAATAGTTTGATTCCACATTTACTTGTTATTTGTAAGCACAAACCCTTGACAGACATACAGACACGTACAGTCTGACTATTTTCTTATTGTCCTTCGGGAATCATCGCATTTCCGAATACAAACAAATGCTAATTTCCATGTCCATCAATTATAATGACTTCAACTGTCACGAAGACTCATTGAAATCGATAACAATTAAAATTCTATTGTGTCTCATTAATGACAGTTGAAAGGTAGATTTAACGTGTATAATAATTTGAATTCAGAACTAAGTACTTAATTGTTTTGATTTCCGTGTGAACTATATAAATAGAGCTGTAAAACTGTTTTCGTGCCTGCGACTTTAGCAGTTTTCCTCTCATTTTTAAAAATAAATTACATTAAGATATAGAGTATTAACAACTCTATATACTTCCAAGTCGATTAAGAGCGTCCGGTCTGCACCAAGTGCAAAGGGCAACTGATAGAAATTCGACGACTGACGAAACACGAGGTTTGCCGAGGGACATTAAGAATATATTTGAACTGTACATTGGTGATATTGGGACGACAGTATTACATGGGATTTAGATATAACTGGCGAAATGTGGGTGTACTTATAATACGCCTCTGCCCATCTCTTCGGGGAAACAGGGCGTGATGGTATATTATGTTATAGTATTATAGATATAGAGGTATTTCTTAATAAAAGATAATACATTTATTGTAAGATTTGATCAGTATTTCCATAATTTGTACAGACAGTTTTTTTTTAGGGTAAGCCGACGTCCGCACGGACGTAATAAAATCGCGGCGGGATTTTATCGCGCACTAGATTTTCAACTCTCGATGTTAAGCCGAGCGTTGAGAATCCAACGCGCTGGGACGCACTCTCGTCCCAGCGCTTTGAATTTTTAATAAAACACACTGTTGGATTATCAACTCTCAGCGCTAAGCAGAGCGTTGAAAATCAAGTGCACGAAAAAAAATCGTCGTGATTTTATTAAAAGTGTCATCTCACAAATTATATTTTATTATAGAATCTACAAAAAAAATCAACTTACTCAATGAAAAAGTACGAAACGGAATCTTTTACTCATAACACTTACTACATAAATCTTACTTTTATTTCTACGAGCACCACTCTGCAAAATCATTTAAATAAAAACCGACTTTTAACACGACACAATAAAGTGCAATTCAGGTCGCTCAACGCTAATTACCGACAGTTATATTCACCTAGAAGTTGCCTCTCTTGCTATCGCGTAACTTTTATATCTTCTGACTACGTTACGCTCACTGAATTGGCCCGACAAGATGGGCCCGCCGCGTACTTGTAGCTTCATACCTAACTAAAATGCGGAGTGCGCCTTCTGTACTTTTCTCTGCCAGCACACATCATATTTACCGTATACTAAAACTATATAAAGTCCTGATGTAATACTGTCGTTCCTCTATCCGTAACTCGTTAAAAACAGGATTATTTCAATCTCGCATAATTATAAATACCACATTTAATTTTTAAATAACACGTACCATCGAAGAAACCTATAACTAAGCAATTTGAAAACAAAATGCCGTGCACACGACCCTTTTTCTTCGTAGGTAACCGTTACTATAGTAGCCTAGCGCTGCAAGCAGAAATAGTCCTTACGGTGTATAGGTATGGGTTTCTTCGATGGTACATTTACCAAATTGTGTGAGCAGCCACTGTTACTTTGTATTTTATTAATTTGTTAGTTAGAATGGTGTTGTGGATTTATTACATTTATTTTGACGTGACAACGTCTTATAAATTGGTTTGCCGGGTGACACTTCAAGAAACTGCGTTACGCTCCGCTCACGTTATGCGCTCACAATGAGAGCGAGTGAGAGGCACGCGTGCATGGTTAGCCCGCCTAAGAGCGAGAGAGACAGACATAAAAAGTGAAAGGCACGCGTCCCTTCCACTCGAGCACAGTTAGCCCGCCTAAGAGCGAGAGAGACAGAGCGAGAGAGAGAGAGTGAGAGAGATAGGCATACACACCGGTTCATGTGTATAAATAAATGTTTTAAATTGTTACTATTATTTCAGCCTTCTTCCTACTATACGAATGAATATTCACATTAAAATTATTTTACCACTCAAAGTCGTTGTTACGTAAAACTTTCGCCCGTATACCGACTTTACAGGCAACCAATTTTTTTTAAAACGTCATAATATTTTAGCTACAAACGCAAAGCACATACACTTCGTTTCGGAAAACCTAACTATTGAAATTAAATTGTTTATTCTGTTAATAGGATATCGTCGCTCGGCATCCAATACCGCGAATGTGACATTTTTGACGAAAATCTGATTTTTGTTTTATTTCATTCTACACGTTCAAATACGTGATCCTGCATTTAAAAATGATTTTATTTATTTATTTATTTAATACTTCAAGCACACAAATGTACAGAGGCGGACTTAATGCCAAAGGCATTTTCTACCAGTCAATCTTTGGGTGATGCAGAGACAAACAGTGGTAGGTGCAATAGCGAGAATTGAGGAATAGATTTTTATTTAAATATAAAGATATACATAAATATATATTTCCAATTATATATAAATATAAACAAAAATAAATACATATAAAATACTACTAAAGCAAATAAGACAAACAATGGGAAATCATTACCGCTGTGATGATACTGCCAGCTTCTTGCGAATGTGCTCGCGAACTTTAACTTTAAAAGATAATCACTTTTACACGTCATATTAATAATCGTCGTCGTCCTATCTGACTAAGGTCTGAGAAGAAATTACGAAACAAACTCAGGGTTGTCATATATTGATTCCCGAGGTCTTCTTCTTTTTGTGTGGTTAGTGACTAACCTGGTGTCAGAGTTTTAAAGCCGCCCATGGGCCTCTGACTTGGCTTCACATGCCGTCGAGAAATATCTCTCAGAAAGAACCCTCACAAAGTACTTATTGAAAGACCTACACTGTCCTCCGTTATCTAGTAACACTGCACTGTTATTTGAAAGTATTGTAAAAGCCAATTATTTTTAAAAGAGTAACCGTGGAGTTTCTTGCCGGCTCTTCTCCATAGGAAACGACCAATTGGAACCGTGCACCTAGCTTCTGACGTTTCATAAGTGCCCATGTAGGTATAAGTGACATGAAATATTTTAAATTTGAAGTCACGATGTTTTCCTTCACCGTTTTTTATTAAAAAAAAAACACTAAATAGCTAATTCAGCAAAGTTATCTATTTAAGCGAAGTTCTTCTTAACTGAGTGTTAGAAAACGTGTTGTATTAAGAAACGAAAGAATTATAGAACCAAAAGTCTAATCGGTTAGATGAAATCCGATAAAGTATATCTCAGAAACTGGGCATAATCCAATGCCACAGAACAGTTTTTAGCTCCTACTAAATAAAATACAATAGACGTGGATATATTTAGTAACCTATTCCGCTTAGGTATTTCTAAAGAGCCATAAAAAAATCACCGAGTGCTCTGCGTTCAACGCTCGGTGTGGCAACAAGCCGTGTTCGGGTTCGCGACAAGTCAATCATCATCCTGAGGATGCCTCGTTGAGAGGTGAAACACGTGTCGATTTCTTTCAGGGTTTTTTATGGCTCTTTAGAAATAGCTAAGCGGAACAGGTTACTAAATATATCCACGTCTATTGTATTTTATAATGGATTTCCGCAAAGCATCTCCTACTATATCTAAATTCACACGAAATAAGTCCTTACGGATGCTATCTTCATAGAAATAGACAAAACAAGTTGCTTGTATTTCGTTATAAATCCACAACACCAAAATAACAACCACACATAAATGTGATAACAAGCTAAATTTCCGCTTACGCTTACATCTAACACTTTCAGGGAAAGGAACTCCCCAAGAAAATCCAAAGCCCGATACAGCGCCATGCACTTAGACACGGACAAAACCACCAACCGACTTAGTTGGCATGGGAAAGATGGACACTCCACCCTTATAAAAATAGACTGGCCAAATGAGAACTCTGTGTCCACTCTAACAACAAGCACAATGAACTCAAGTCCTTTAACACCCATAACACCGATATATGACCCGCTTGAAAGCGACTCCGAACTCAGCGAAACAAATAAACACACTATCCAAATAAAAAGTGAAATTTGCAGCAATTGTGACCAAGAAAAATGCCTAAAATGCGAGCTTAAAGCAACAGACTACGAAAATTTAAAAGATTTCGCCGAAAATCTTCATGATAGTTTAGAACACAGTCCCTTACACTCCACTGATATTAGCTATCACAATTTGAACAGACTCTCAGCTGTGTCAAACTCTTCAAACTCCGAAACTGACAAGAAAAAAGATGACAACGACATTATGAAAGTTATGACGTCTTCACACGAGAGCTCGTCGAGCTACTCAAACGTCAGTTTGACGAAAGGTGACGAACTCTACGAATGTTACAATTACACAAGACCGAATTACATTAACTTACAGTCTTCTAGCACCAGTAAAAGTTCTCCAGGAAGTCCTTTAAAAAGTCCCCTAAAATCTACTATTAGTATCACATTCCGATCTCCTACTAAATGTAAGAATTATGAAGATACTCCCACTAATGATAGGGACTCGGTGTACGAAGATATTGATTTGGAGAAGAATCTGTCGATAGTCGAAGATGCAAGCATACCACAGACTGATGCCTGTCTGCCCACCCAACAGGCTTGCCAACCTGATGATATCCAGGACCTGATAATCCTCGAAACGCCAACAGAAACCAACCTAGATGACGATATTGATGTCTACAGCCAAGTGAAATTCTTCAAAAAAAGCGTGAATGAAGTCAACGCGATGTTACTGCCGGAAGACAGACATTACGAGAATATAGCGTTTGAAAAACAAAACGACTATGAAAATATTAATGTAGATACGCTAAAAATATGTGATAAAGACTTGATTAGTGAAGATGATAATTCTAAAGATGCGGCTGAGAATGGAAATTTTAAGAGTATGAATGTTAGGGAGCTGGCTATTCGATTTGAAAGTCCTACTGAACAAAAAGCTGCTTTTACATTCGACAAATTCAAGGCAGAGATCAAATATCCCAGCTTAGAACGAAAAGACGAGACAAGGGTTATAGAAATCAAGAAAATTGACTTCAAAACGCCTACAGTATCACCAAAGTCGTATAGACTATCGAAGAATTCACACAACGCGAGATCGTTAGACGAAAACGCGTTTATAAAAGAATTTGGAAACGACCAATCGAATGTCGATAGGAGAAAAAGTTTAGAAGTCAAAACTTCAAGTAAAAAGCAGCCTGATTTAAACCTCAATACAGACCATGAACACAAAGTAATCATAACTCCTACCACAGAAAACAAAATTTCATTAATACAACGTTTTGATCGCCCAGACGTCAAGAACCTAATTTCAATAGATTGTGACAAAAAACTCAGTCGAGAACGCATAGAGAAATACAAAGAGGAACGCAGAAATTTTCTCAGAGAAAAATATAGCTCACAATCTTTCCGTTCGAATCCCGAACAGCTGACTCGAATAAAGATACGGAAAGATAGGGAAGATAAAATTGAGACGTGTGAGAGATTAAAAGATGAGATGCCTAAGTTTGAAAGGAGGAATACGGTGGATTTGGGTCAGAGGCTGAGGTTCAGTCTGGCTAAGAGTAGCAACAACCTGGAGTCGATCCCGTCTCCTACTAGTCCCGAGAGAGAGTTTCGAGAAGATAGGAGTTTCGATAGGTAAGTTGATTAGAAGGCTTGGGAGATCATTTTTAGATTCATTTTTTTATGTAACATGATAAAAACGGTTTTGAAAAGGCCACCTTTCATTTATGTTGTGGGGATAAAAAAAAAACCGAATGATGTTTTTTTTAATGCTGGCTACACTTGGCGTATTTGCGCAAATATACGCCTTATTCCGTCCATAAAAAAATTACTTTGTAACAAAAGAATATGTTTTATTTTTTATTACCTAAATACCATAACAAATAAATAAAAAATATATGATAACAATCAATTGCTAGCATACACAATTCTAAGTAATAATAAAAAAGAGATTTTCATAATAACAAAGAAATGATTGGGTTACAAAACATAAAAGATATCTGTAAAAGAAAAAAGAATGAGCAATATAAAAATATATCTTCCAAGCCACTTCTATATTTTTTTTTTATATTTTCTGTTTGTTTTTTTTTTTTGTTTTGTGTAAAATTGGCTTTAAATTGTGAAATGTAACATCATAACTTTAGTTTTGCACAAGTTTCTGTGTGTATTTTGGTTCAGTAAAATGTGTTTTTGTCGTATTGGTAACTATGCACTTAGCGGTATACCTGATATTTATATTCATACCGGAAAATTGTATATTCAAGTATACCGTTATGTATAGTTTACCTGTTTTTTGTTTTAAATAATTCGAAAAATATCAATCGGTTATTTTCTAATTTGTGTTGTATTAAAAAGAATGTATAATCTTCTTTAATAATTTACTAAAGAATCATGAATAATTTTATTTGACAAAATTTTCAGTTTTATTTCAGCCATTATCAGCAATATTTCGTTCAAAATATTAATAATTTTCTTCTCATTTTTCTATAGGAAGGAAAAGGTCTCGCCTTCATACAATATTCGTGATATGACAGCAATTTTCGAGCAAAAGTCGCATCCACACACTGGTTGATATACCAATTATTAATAAGTTTACCATAATCTGTGGTGAGACTTACGGCGATACCTGTAAACTCAGGTAAGATTGCCAAAATTACCAAAAATCTGGTAAATTTTGTGAAAAATGTATTGGTGAAATTGTCACAATGACAAGAGGTATGATACCTGTAATTCAGGTACCATTACCAAATAAAAGGTAAATTATGTGTGAAAAGTATTGGTGAAATTGTCACAATGATTTGTAAGAGATATGATTACCACAAAATTATGTATTGTATGCTATGCGATCAAAAGGTAACTTTGACAAACTTACCTGTAATTCAGGTAAGTTTGTCAAAGTTACCAAAAATTGATAACCTATGAATTTGAAGTATTGGTGAAATTGTCACAATGTTAAAATAATGACGAATTGGTTATAATTACAACAAAATTATATTGTATATTAATTGCTTGCTTTTTTGGTGAGATTTGTTACTAATTATGATCTAAGTTGTGAAGTTTGCTGAAAAAAATAATTGAGTTATTTTATGTATTTTAAAGTGACATCGTCACAAAATTTCGAAAATTAATTGGTAAGCTAAAACCGCTATTTACTAAGAAGTAAAATGTATTTGTGCCCGGTTGAGGGCAATAGGCTCACCCCTATTACATGGGACTTAAACATAACTGGCGAAAGTGTGGGTGTACAGGCGTGATGTTCTGTTATGTAAAATGTAAAAAAAAATATTTTAAGGAATTTTTTGCTAGAGTTTAGGACATCTAGTTTTTCTAGTAACTAGGTTGTGGAGGTCAGATAGGCAGTCGCTCCATGTAAAATACTGGTATTCAGCTGCGTCTAGTTACAAAAAACAATACCGGTAATATACCGGTATTTGCGGTATCATCGCCAAAGTCTCACCACAGTAGCCATTTAAATTGTTATCTTGTATATTAACAAAATGAAACTCATTTTATTGTGAAAATATTAATATTAAGTTGTATAAGGATATATTTACTTGTATTAATATACATAATTCTAAGTAAATGATTGTACCTTCTTGCTTTCTTGTTTAAGTAGGGTCAAATTAAATTATCTAGCATAACTTCAGAGACGTGTTGGCTATCAATATCTAAACAGGATCTTATCGATACAATCACGTTTGTGAAGTATTTTCAGCTAATTTAATTTGAGCCTTATTATACTGTATGTAAAAAAAAACCTTCACGAAGCCGTCATCTACGCATTCTGTGTAGAAAATTTCTGCAAAAATAATTGCTGGGAGACGACTATTATTTCTGGTGTGACAATTCGCTGTTTACGGCAGTGCGCATGTAACACACACAAAACATTTTGCTTATGGGATCGTGGGAGTATTTAAAGTTAAATAATAACATTTATGAAAAAACGTCAAAAATGTTGGAACGTTGACCTTCAATATCTCTGTAACCAGAAGGTTCCCAGGTATGGTCCAGTACAAAAAAAAAAACACGAGCTAGCCTTGCATTAGTCGCATATGATGTGTAAAATCTAACATCTGACCTTGGTAATAAGCAACATTAAAGGGGCGGGGTCTCGTCAAGGTCGTTTCTGACGGCCAACTCTAGCATCGCGCGCGCTTATTGGTCAAATCAAATAGCGCGTGCTTCCCCCAGCTTCCTGTGACACACTTCCGTCCCTTTTGACGAAATCACTCCCACAGATTTAATTATTTAGATTTTTTTTAATATAACTGGAGGAAAAAGTGACTCTCGGCCTTCGTTACGGTTATTTTTACACTCGTTATGTAATACTGACATGATATTTACCTCCCCTTATGTATATTAAACAAGTAATATATTATAGTTATTATAAATAAGTCACTTGTTTCGTTAAATTATTTATTGACAGTTTTTTTTTTGTACTAATATTATTATTTCGTCGGTTAATCATCACAATTTGATTGGGTTTGAAGCGGTATTGAAAATAGAGGTATGGTTACCAAAAAGTTACAGGTAATTAAATTACCTGGTCAGGTTTGAGGAAACAGAGAACGGAAATGCCGCGCCGGCAGCGTCTGGAGACGGTACTACTAATAAAAATCGAGGCGCCGGAAGTGCGTTGAGAGCGTACCATCGAAGAAACCCATACCTATACACCGTAAGGACTATTTCTGCTTGCAGCGCTCGGCCACTACAGTAACGGTTACCTACGAAAAAAAAGGGTCGTGTGCACGGGATTTTGTTTTCAAATTGCTTAGTTACAGGTTTCTTCGATCGTACAATTGCTGTCACGGACGCCCTTCTAAGGGACATGGGTTGACGATTTGCGAGCGTGTTTCCAGCGAGGCGATTACTTAAGAGGGTACCGAGCTTTTTATGCACACAAACATGTTTCTATTAAGCTTATTTGAAGTAGTAAACAGTTAAAAAAATGTAAGGAAATAAATTTGTATTATTGGGGATATATACTAGACATCATCCGCGATGGAAACACGATTTGATAAAGTTGGCTCGATATAATAAATTCGCAAAGTTACCTCTTATCGAGTATTTTTTTCCTCTATTTTGCTACTTTTTTATATAAATAAGTAAATTCATAGTATGATTAATTTACTAAAATAAAGTTCATAGATGACTCCAGCGTCTTTCCGCGTTAGTTTTTTATTTAAAAGCAATATGATAAAAATAACAACGAAAAACATTGAAAAAGTGTAAAAGTGTGGTTATTTTCTTTACTCTTTATACGTAAAGAAAAAGACAGAGACAAAAGCAAATGGTCGGTACGCTCTTAAGGCTACGTTCACACTAGCGCGATTTTTTCTGCGCGATAGCGCGCGCTCTTCACTTACTTGTCGCTCCCTCGTCAGAAACTTTTGAATTTAAAAGTTAGTCCCTTGTCTTAACGTAATTTTTTACACGCGCATGCTTAGCCCCCCGAATAGCTATTGCGTAGTACACGCATCGCAATCGCACAGCGCCCGCGCCGCCTCCACCCTCCCGGGACTTCGATAAATGCAATTTGAGATCTATTGATGTGTCATAAGACTCAAATTATATACAATAAATTTCAAAGCGAATTAGCGGGCGCGTTTAACTCGCTTTGTTTGTTGGGACTTAGGAATCTCGCGCACCGCACCATAGAAATCAATACGATGAATTGAGGGTGTACGGTTTAACTATTTTCTTAACGTCCCTCGGCAAACTTCGTGTTTCGTCAGTCGTCGGATTTCTATCAGTTGCCCTTTGCACTTGGTACAGACCGGAAAGAGAAGTAACTTTTAACTTAATGTAATTTATTAAAAAAATGGGAGGAAAGCTGCTAAAGTCGCAGGCACGAAAATAGTTTTACAGCTCTATATAGTTCACACGGAAAACAAAACAACAATAAAGTACTTAGTTCTGAATTCAAATTATTATACACGATAAATCCAATAATTTATGGACATGGAAATTAGCATTCGTTTGTATTCGGAAATGCGATGATTCCCGAGGGACATTAAGAAAATACTGACACCTGTGCCTCTTCCTTCGAGAAATTTAGGCTGATGTTTTTTAATGTAAATAGATCTTTACCGCTTCAAAACCAATTCAAACAAGTATTATTATATTATATTGTAAACAAATAATTCTCATGCGATAGTTGTTTCACGAGGAATCTCAGTATATTAATTCTCAGGGATATGATGGTATTGAAATATTTACTCTAAGGGCTTGGTAATAGGCGCCTTTTTTATCTATCTGACTGTCTTCGACATTTTGTGGTTATAAAAAGAGATTAATACTTTAGGAGGTGTACAAACTTATGAATAATAACACATTTTACTACTACAGCAGATATCAGATACACTTTTTGTTCATTTTTGCCTTTTTTCGGCATCTTTCATTCGAAATGAACATAAAATGAATCAAAAGTGAAAAAAATTAAGTCTTTAGAGAACCGATTCGTTGTATTTCGGCACTTTTCATTTGCCTACCGAATGATTGAAAATTAAATTAAATGAGCAGATGCACGTTCAGTCCTATGTTATTTTGTCAATTCTGATATCAGCTTAACAGGTTTCTAAAAGGCTTATCAACTGAAAAGCTATAGTTTGACCGAAATAACTACCGTGACTTAGGTATGTACGTTTGTCAACGCTCACGGCGGCCCGCCGCTCATTCGTCAACGCTCACGGCCTCCTGCCGCTCATTACTAAGGCACGTTACAGCGGTCTCGGTCAAACTATAGGCAACAGACAGTCAAAACTGAAATATAACCAAATTACTTAAAAAAAGTTTGTGAATATAATATTATCTAATGTTTGTGTTCATCACTTCCTAAAGCACTGTATATTAAAAAAGGTAATACAAATACGTATTGGAAACCTTTTAGTGACTCTGAAACATACTCTCTTTAAACTTTCGAGATCGTAAGTTAAAATGAAAGGCGCCGAAAATATTTATTTGACAGGCATTTGGATGTTAAAATGGTTTTCACTTTGATGACTTTAGCGCTCAGATCAAATTAACCTTATCAATATGTTATCAATGAAGCTCTGGACACGCTGCGGTGAACCCCGCGCGGGATGCGTGTTTAAATAGCGCCAATTTGAACACCTCAATACAAGTTAGTTGACACGATCGGCGCCGCGTCCCGCGCGGGTTCGCTTTTTTTTTGGCCAGAGCTTCAAAACTAGGAATACTTTTCAAGCCTCTTGTGTTTGATTGACCAAAATAAGAACTACAAATCGTTGAGATATGACAGACAACAGTTTAAATTGAAAAGCATCATCAGCCTATAATGTTCCCACTGCTGGGACTGCGGCCTCCTCTCTGTGAGAGGGAGTGGGCCGTAATCCACCACGCGGGCCCAGTGCGGGTTGGTAGATGTCACATGTCTTCGAATTTTTTGTTCTAGGATATGCCGGTTTCCTCACGATGTTTTCCTCTTTTTGAGACCAGTGTTGATGAAATAATTTATACATTTTAAAGTGCCTGAGTTAGAACCTACGACCTACAACTCGTAAGTCGCGGCTGTTTCCACTGGGCCACTAAAGCTCTTCAAATTTTCACTCATTTCATGCGAAAATACACCTTATTTGTTAATGTTCATGTTCGTATTCAACACTTGATCACAGTCGCTTACAGGAATATGCACATTAACTTCATATGAATAATGTTCATTTTCGTATGGAAGCCACTGTACTTAGCTTGAGTAGTCTGAAATCTCGAGCAAAACACGTCATACTAAAGAAAGTCAGCAATTTCTACGATTTTCAGTTTTATTTAATTTGTTCTAAAAGTTTATTTTTCAAAGTGAAGTCCATTTTAACATTGCCACCTAAAAGGAATGTTGTGTTGCCATATTGAAAAAATAAATATAAATAATAAAAATGCATTTATTACTATATTTTTGTAAGCAGTATTTATTCAATAGAATAGAAGCTGTAAAATATTTGAATCTTATAGAAATATAATAAAAAAAGACTATGTAATGAAAAATATAAAAAAAAATACGTAAGAATGAATCTCGGGAACAATTCTGACTTATTGTCAGAACATATTTCTGACGATGTCAGAACATGAATCACAAGAAAACGGATGAATTTTTCTAATAAAATTGACGTTGCATAGTCATATTATATTTAGATATGGTCGAATAACAAAATAGCTTTCTTTGTATATAAATACGCACCTCTTTTTTGTAAAAAGTCGGTTAATGGAGTCGAAAACATATTTAGTTTGTGTACATTTAAATATTTTATGGAAATAAATTACTTATCTCTGAATGAATTGATTATATTTTTAACTCTCTATTGTACTAAAATTAGATTTAAATACAGTAAACTTAATCATGACGCGTTTACATGTCTTTAGTATTTAGTAAGCAAGTTAGAGTCTGGCCACGCTAAGTCTGCAATGGAATAAATGGGCAACCCCAAAACGTTTTATATATGGTATACTTTTACATCAGTCAGTTATGTCAGTTTCGGGGTTGTAAGTAGATCTAATGATTTTGATATTTTGCGTTTTGATTTTTGCATAATAGATTATGTGTAATAGACTATGTCGTACCTATGCTCTACCTCCATACGATGACAAAACTGTATCAAATCCACACATTCCACACTGCATCATGCTAAAGTGACTATTCTTTACCAGGAATAAATCAGAATATAAACAAAATGACAAAGTATCAAATTCTTTTTTCGTAGGACAGATGGTGTGGCCGTCTATAGATTTTCAAATTCCACCGTTTTTTTACTTATGCAGACTTAGCGTGGCCAGACTAGTACTAAAATGTTCTGACTCGCAGCGTATAAACATACCAAATTAGTGATTAGATTATTGAAAACTAATATTTTCGTAATCATGCTAGCTATTACCACGGGGCTCGTGGCGAAATGATAACAGCCACAAGGAGCGATCGAAGGGTTTAGCTGCGCTTGCCGCGGTCGGTTTATGGATGGGTGACCATCCATTACATATCGAGACTCCTTGGTGCCTCGGAAAGCACGTTAAGCCGTTGGTCCCGGCTGTCATTCGTAGAGCTTTGACAGTCGTTACGGGTCGTCAGAAGCCCGAAAGTTTGATAGTCAGTCTTATCAAGGGCCAAGGCGATACCCCTTGCCTCTTGGTAAGACTGGTTGTCGCCCGATAACCAGAGTATCCAGTAACTAGGTTGTGAAGGTCAGATAAGCAGTCGCTCCATGTAAAATACGGGTATTCAGCTGCATTCGGTTAGACAGGAAGCCGACCCCAACATAGTTGGGAAAAGGCCGGCAGATTGTTTGATATACACGATACGAATCAAATATTTGCTTTTACTAAAACTAAAGATGTGTATAGAGATTAGTTCCTAAACGGAATTGAAACTTAGTATGTCTTTGACTCGATTGAAATCTCTACAGACAATAATCGTGTATCTAAATGAACGCTTTGAGAATATCATCATTCAAGAGTTTTTTAAGAGTTTTGAGGCTAAATTATCGGTTTTATATTATTATTTTCCATGAAATACCTTCCGTAGCTAGCGACATATTGCGTCGCCTTACCGAAGGTACATCACATTTTTCCACTAATATATAAAATCATACTGATATTATAAAAGTAAAATGGAGTTGATTGTTCAGCTTTCAAGCCTTTAACAGCTCCGGTTTTGCTAAAATTAACTTGCATTCCGGTATGACGTTCATGTACTGTGGTAGAAATTGGACATTAGCAGCAAAGTTGTTTTTCATACTTGTGTTACGAAAGATGCGTACAAGCCGAACCTATCCGTTAGATTTTAGGAAAATCGGCATGATACTGTTATACCTTCAAAAATAGCGAGTTGACAGTGAAATTCAGTTTTACGTTTTGTACTAGTAAAAGTCATGATGATCTCTATTGGTAAGTTGTATAGCAATATACAACCGGTATATTTAGCTGTTTTTCATCAACATTTGGAGCTTTTTATGAATACTGGTTAGCTGCAAAAATTCTAAAAATGAAGATCAACGTGTTGCTAATTCAATCTTTCGCTAAAATATAGTTTATAACTTGTTGTAAGAAGGACACATCAAAACCCCCGACCCTTGCTCGAAAACGAGGTGCCAGCAGTTGTTGCAGCTGAGCACGTAGCTTTGAATACCCCGTATAATAATCAAGATGAAAATCTTAAGTTTGATCCAGCCTGTCCCTTCTTGCTGTCCTCCCCCCAGCGACGCCCTAAGCCGAGGTTCGTACCCCACAGGGGGTGGCCTTAGCGAGCGTTCGCCTAGTTTTAATTTAGAATAGTTTATGCCCCTGGCTGGAGGCTTTAAATGTAGAAGCTTAAGGCAGCCACAGGAAAGTCCGGTTAACAACCATGTCCTCATAGGTCAACTGCGAGATGCCCAAGATAAAAAAAAAACATCAATATTGAATAAATGGCGGAAATTTTAGAGTTTTAGCTGCTAACCAATTTTGTACAGTCTCCAAAATATTTCTTCCAATTCGTATGATCAGACTAAATTAAAACCAAGACATAGCGCTGTCAAGTGACGTGAGGCCGGTTTCGTAAACATGCGTGCGTGTGAGCGTGTATGCACAGAGCGGAGGTGTAGTTTTGGCATGCTTCACTGTATTGTTTGCAGCACTATCTTGGTTTTTAATATGGTCTGAGGTCATAAATACGCTAATTTCATGTAAGAATATGTGTACTGTTTGCAAAGATTTAAATCGTTAGATATGCCGTCACCGTGTTTAGATCGTGCGAAAAACTAAAATTTCAAATAGTTAATTGATTCAGGCGTGACCTTGCGGAAATGCATTATAAAATACAATAGACGTGGATATATTTAGTAAACTGTTCCGCTTAGCTATTTCTAAAGAGCCATAAAAAACCCGAAAAGTCAATCGTCATCCTGAGGCTGCCTCTTTGAGAGGTGAAACACGTGTCGATTTCTTTCAGGGTTTTTTATGACTCTTTAGAAATAGTTAAGCGGAATAGGTTACTAAATAATGTCTCTACGTCTATTGTATTTTCTAAAATTTCAAATTTGTATATTCTAATGACTGGCAACGATTGGGCAAAACCAACATTGTGTAAGTTAGTTGATTAATACCAGTTTTGGTAAAGATACGAGTTTTTGATTAAGAGATGCAATAAGTCAAACATGATCTGTTTTTACTTAATAATTACAAGAAAACATTGCATTTTAAATTCACTTTACTAAAACACCGGTTTAAGTACCCCTGGTTTTGGATCTACAAGGTAATTGCGTAACACAATCACAATGCCATTCATTTTGACAATTCAACTATATTCATTGCGTTATTTAAGTTGTCAAGCGGACGAATTTTTTAAACAAAAGGAGTAATGGATTATTATGATTTTCTTTCAAAATCCTTGGGGTGCTGGTTATCTTAACAGGCAGGTAATATCATAACAATCCAGTTTGGATCTGACATAGAATTTAAATAAAAATAACATACAGCACACATAATTTTATAACCAGAGACCGAAACTGATCAATATGCGTATTTTTTCGGTTACAACATTTTATTTTAAAGGTTACCAGAATTAATACCGGTTACTGATATAAAAATTACCACTATCTTACACGTACCGTTGGTAGTAGTCAAAGGGCGCGCATCGCTTGTGTGTGACCGGTATTAAAACGGTAACCTAGAGGTAACATGTGTCTTTTTCTTGGTTACCCAGATAGAGGTAACCTTAGTCGTAGAAGTCACCAAAATTCTTCGAAACCTGTACCGTAATTTATAAAGGTTATCAGTCCCTTCTTTTATCCAACCGACTGTGACATTGCCAAATCGTATTTCTCTTTCAAATAATATTGTAATAAAGTATCTAATAAGCGACGCGAGTTAAGTCTCAGGCCAAGATAAATATAAATTACTCAGCACATATTTTGGGTAAATTCCTGTCCTCGCACAACCGTCAAATTTGAAGTGCAGGATAGAGACGGGAACTTAACTAAGCCAAAGTAGGTGCTAAGTAACGTTTTTAATCTCGGCCTCAATGTTAAATTAAGCATATAAATATAAAAACTATGTAAAATTGTAACGAAAAATAAACGTGTATTTTTTATTGGTGTGGTACTCAGTTTGGTAGTTGAACAGCCTTTGTAAAATGATGATATTTAGGGCGTTTCAGAAATTTGTTACAGACTTTTTTTTTAAGTTTTTATTGATGTTACTGTTATTATGAAATTACATGAAATCCGTTAATAATTTGTTTGCTCACTATTTTCAATTTACTTAAGGCCATCTTACCTCCAGATCCCTTAAATTCTTTTAATTTGTCTGATGGATACAAGCTATCCAGATATTAAAATACCAAACTAAGTAGGAAATCAATACGTAAGTTTAAAACAGTGAGCTTTAAAGCGTTTCCACTTATGATGGCTATGGACGCAGAGGGCGCCACTGAGCGCTCCCTTGTATTTACAATCTTGTAATATAAATATTTCTTTATTGTCGGCTTGTAGATTTAGGTTATGACGATTAAAAAGTATTGCGGAATTTTTGTATTTTCTTTTTCCTTTACAAAATTATCGCAAAATAAAAAATTAAGGGTGACATCGACGCGAAAACTGTTATTCAGTACATGATTCTGAAACCCCTGCGTTGAAATTACCGTCGGTTGCATGAAACCCTGCTTACAAACTGAACACAAAATGTAGTAGGACGTCGTCGCTGTACAGACGCCAGCACATCAAGCTACTACAATCTGTCAAATTTATTTAATAGATTTTCAACTTTATCGCTGATGAATAAGGTTCAAAGTTGATTGGGAAAATTTGACAGTTTCGGGTAGCTTGATGTGCTGGCGTCTGTACATGTCGCTGGCAGCACCAAGTACATCGCCGACGCTTACGGCGGCCTTCGGTTGAGAGTTGGTCTGTCTGTCGAGGGAAATGTTGCACCTGAGGCTGTGGATGTCCCAAACTGCTGGACACGGGATGGGTACTCTGCTTTTAGAGACATGTTGGTGGTGGTGCCGCAGAAGTTGATCGACTAACTCGAATCGAAACACCATGTGCTCTTTCGGAGTAGTCGTCGAACTCCGCAGAAGGATACGACCATTCAAAATAGAGCAGTTGAGCAGGCGTTTGAAGAACTTGACATTCCAGCTGGGGCGATATGGTTTCGAATCCATCTGGCCTTGTGAATCGCCGTGGTAGGTACTGATGGTGGCTACCTTACGCTTCCTGTCCTGAAAGGCCAAGACCACCACATCGCCGGAATGACGTGCTACAAACTGGCCATCTTTCAGATTACACAGCGACATGAGTGGAGGCACATTGCTGCGGCTAGCACGCAAGGTACCTACACAGTCGGTTTTGCGTGTTTTCAGAAATCTAGCCAGTAGGGGGCTATTGAACCAGTTATCCATAAAAAGAGTATAACCTTTGTTAAGGAGAGGACGGATGAGTCTGAGGACGCTGGTTGTGCTTTTCAGCACAGTGGATGGGAGACCGGGATCAGGGGAAGTGACAGCACCGAGGTACACAAAGAATGACCAAAGGTAGCCCGTGGACGACTCGCAGAGTTCAAAAGTCTTCTCCGTACTAGACAACACGGACATAGTGCGTAAGCTAAAAAGAACTAAACCATTTGAGTTAGTATAGTGAATGTAGAATAGAATACTTTTTTATAATTTTTTTCCTTTTTCCGTATCACTTATCAGACCCCAAGAAAGTGCTACGAAATTATGTAAAACTGCAAATTGACAATATTCTTAATGTCGATCGTAAAATATTAACTTAGACTTAACTAGAGTTAAATTGCTTATTAGCCTATTAGGCTAGATTAAAAACTATATAGGTACAAAAAACCATTTCTAAACAAAACACTATTTATTTGCTATTTTTATTACTTACTCACGTCACGGGCATCGGGTCTAATCTCGTCCCAGATCATCGTGACGGTGACCTCATCCTTATACCGAAAAAATAAGAAATACTCATTCGTCAACGCTCACGGCGGCGGCGGCATGCGCAGCGTTCCGCCGCTGATTCGATATTGCTGCTTAGATGCGCTTCTATAGGCGGGAGGGGGAGCCTATTCCTTTTTTAGTCTTGTGCCTATACCTAAAAAACATGTCCGTGATTACCGCAGGACCGCCAACGCCAATCGCTTCCATATTTAGTCAATAATTAGTACCTAATTGGTACTAATTAGTGCTCGAACGACAAAATTGGTACCTTAGTAGTTTTCGAGAAACTCGACTTTGAAGGTGGTCCGGCCGTAGTCACGCTCCCTTCAGCAGGACCACCATGAGCGCCGTAAAAGGGGGCATGCTGCAGCTATTCTAAGTATACAAATAATTAGTACCTTTAAATGTGATTCATTGCGTTAAAAAAACAGAACTGAAACATTTATATTTACCGAGAAATCAACGATGATAACTTTCGTGCGCTCGTTCAGCAGGACCACGACTTTGAATTTTGATTCCAAGTTTGAGGAGCTTGTCGCTTTCCTCAAACCTACCTAGAAAATTAGTACCTTGCAAGATAAAATTAGTGCCCAAAATTCAAAATTAGTTCTTCAGTAGTTTACAAGATATACCATGCCATTGGGTGGGGTGGCGGTAGTCACGGTGTAAAATTTTCATTTCAAGATTTCCCTATTAAAAACTCTGTGATTTCTTCCCAAATGTATACAAAAATTAGTGCTCCTAAAGAAGTTATAGCGACCAAAAATTCAGATTCCTAAGTGTTGTATTTTAAGAGAAATTAGCTTTCATTACTTTTCCATACTAAATCTCAGCGTATAACCCGACCAAATTAAGTTAAGTAAGCTGGAAACTCTTGTACACTTTTTGATAAAACTACTTTATCAATGTACACGAAATTTTGCAAGTTCCATTATCAATAGCTATGTTATCTAACAACAGCTTTTTTTGAGAGTCCTACGTTACATTTTCATAATATTCAAACTCAAACTTCATAGCGCGCGGAGATTTTGTGAATTTGCGTAGTACATTTTTACTCTGTTGCCAAGCAATCAATGAGAACTCTATTTTGCATGATGTAATTTATTCATTTTTTTACATATTAAATACATTTTTAAATATTTTTATAAAAATCATTAAAAAAACATTTAAAAATATAAAAAATAGTGGCCCATCGGCATCAGGAACAGGGTCCAAGCTGCCGGTGGTCAGGGCTCTAGAGAGAGGAACCTCCTCACTATGCGTGCCGTGTCTAGGAGTACTGCTTTCTGAATCAAGCCCTTGACCCAGCCGCGCAATGAGAGCCTCCTGAGGTGTTGGTCGAGGCTCTTCGCTATTAGGCCATTAACCGTAACGATTATCGGTACAATGATCGCAGAGTCCACATCCCACATGTCGACAACCTCGTGTGCTAAGTCAAGATACTTGATTTTTTTATCTTTCTCAGCTTTCACGAGATTCTCGTCATGAGGGACAGCGATATCAACAATCATTGCACGGCGCTCTCGTCGATCTATCACCACAATATCAGGCTTATTGGCTACAATAGTCCTGTCAGTGATGATAGATCGATCCCAGTACAATGTGGCATGACCATTCTCGAGAACTGGGTCGGGCACATACATGTAGTATGGTACTTCGGACTCCACAAGGTTGTACTGCAAGGCAAGTTGCTGGTGAATAATCCTAGCCACTAGATTGTGTCTGTGCAAGTACTCGCCATTAGCAAGACGAGAACAACCGGAAACAATATGTCGGATTGATTCACCGGGACGGTGGCATGCCCATGAAAACAGCATGTAATTTATTATTATTAATGTGATGTAATTAATTATTAGTGTGATGTAATTATTTATTTATTATTAATGTGATGTAATTATTAATCATTAATGTGATGTAATGAATTATTATTTAATATGTGATGTAATGAATTATTATTTATTAATGTGATGTAATTAATGATTATTTATTAATGAGATGTAATTATTTATTACCTATCTAGTGGCACTCATTATCATATTTTCTTTTGTTAATATGCGGATAATGTAGTGGGCTGCAATATTGTTAATATTTTGTATTATCATTTCTCTGTTCCAACACATATTGTAGCTGTTTATTGTCCCTGAATAAATAAAATAAAATAAAATACAACGTATGACTTTGTAAATGCTCATTAGAGTTATATTCATTTTCTAATAAGGCCTGAAACTGCGTTAAGCGGGCGCCCGCTACGGGCACCCGTCGCGTGCCTACGCGCGTGGACACGCGGATGGGCTCGGTGGGAACGCGACGGCCCCCGTTGCGGAGAACGGATTATTTTATTTACGCAGTGTCGCCAGTTCCATTTTAACGGTGTGCATGCACAGCCGTGTCGATGAAGAACTTCATATATTAAGTAGTACCTAGGCAACCGAGCTCTGGTCTGGTGAAAATAGAGAATGAGAATGCTCATTTAATAGTATAGGATTACATTGCAAAACCGCTGGCGCCCCCGCGCGTGCTCCCGCGCGGGCGTCCGTCGCACGGAGGCGGGACACGTGGCGCAAGCGCGGGACATGCTTCCCCGCGACGGATACCCGCGCGTGTCCCCGTAACGGAGCACTTTTGTATGGAATCGCGCGGACGTCCGCTTAACGCAGTTTCAGGCCTAAACAATGTTTCTAGGATACTATATAAACCTTTATTGACTGATAGCTATCTACCTATATCTCGTAAAAATATACCACTTTAAGGCAAAGCGTATGCTCAGACGCAGGTGACGCAGCACAGCACAATACAGATTTTGCAAGGTAGGGCACGCGAGACAGACATAGGCCGCGAACGCATGCTGCGACGCAGCACAGACACATTCGCGTCCTAACTAGTACAATCTGTCATTGAAACAAAATTATGAATCAGTGGTAAAAAAAACAAGTGACGATCTGCACGCGTCGCGCAGAAATCTGTGCCGGCTCTACGAGATGCAGAGCAGATCAGACACATGTCTGCGCCGCAGCGTTCGCAGCTGTCAGTAAGTTCATGCTTTACAAAATCAGTACCCTAATTGCGTAATACAACATCTGCGTCAATTTGAAACAGATTGCTAATCCATTGCTTCATAAGTTGGAAAAAATCTGCTCAACAACGTAAATAACGCAATGAATGTTGTTGAACTGTCAAAAGGAAACAAATTAGGCATAATTGTTTACGAAAATAAGTTACGCAATTAGGGTACCTACTGGTTTGCCGTGCGCTGCGTGAACCTGCGTCTACGCATATGCGCATACGCTTAGCCTAATTGTAAAATGATAAGATCTTGAAGAGGAAACTAATTTGACATGGTAGGTATTTTAGAATTTGAACATTGGTCAAAACTTCATAACAACGAACTATATTTTCCTATTACTGTAAATACTTACTCATTTTTATGGATAAGAACAAAGATATCTAACCTCTGAACCTACCTAAAAAAATGTATGGAATGCGAGAGATTTCGTAGTGATGCGACTCACGGATACTTGGGAAGTATCGATAAGTGTGGTGTAGTAAAAGGAATTCAGTAAGCTAACAATAAAACATTTCTATTACTTTATTTTATATAATTTATTATGAAAATGTATTTTACATGTTTCCATAGAGAATAAAAATAAACATTATTCTTGAAATAGGTTTTTTTATTTTATTTTTACATCAGATCCTTAATACCCCAAATATTACTCCTATCAGAGTGAAGGCCCGAGACCGTCACGTAACACATAACACAACGCCTGTATTCCCGGAAGGGGTGTAGGCAGAGGTGAATATTACATCCACATTTATGGTTTCAATGTACATACACGGAGAAATACATGAAAACAGCTATGGAAAGGTAAATTACAAAGGGTACAATATAATATTCATTTATTACACATTCAAATTTTTAAATAGATGCTTATTTCTAAATAAATAACTGCCAGCAGAACTGCACGAGGATATTACACACAAAGAAATACATGAAAATGGCTTGAAAAAATATAAAGGCTATAATTTATTAATTACACATTTTTCAACAAAACAAGCTACAAAACACGAAACGAGCCTCTGACAAGCCGCAGTTAGCTGCAGCTATAATTTACGTTGTGATGGCCCCCAGTCTAGCACACGTCACACACACAAACACGGCGCTTAGACAGAACAGATTGTATGACCGAGAAAAGGAGTGACTCTACTAAGTGTGCGTCTGTCTGTCGGTTAGACTTTGTGGCAAAGCTATACTCTTCTATGAAAACTGATTATACATAAGTCAGTCAGTCTGTATGTCCGCCAAGCTATACTACGTATAAAATAAATAAATAATAACTAAATAACTGCCAATGTCGTCTCTGTATGTCTGTCACGCTGGAAAAAAATAAAATAAAAAATAATAATAACCCCACCGCCGTATCTCTACGTTGACGTCGTGGTGGGGCTTGCGCGCTCCGAACTCTAGGCCTGTGCTGGTAGAGTTTACTTTGCCGGAACGGGTCTGGGATGAGGAGCCAGACCAAGAGAGATACAAAAACCCGCAGGGCAGCATGTGGCGAGCTGTTGGGCAGTAGCGACCTCACGGACCCTATCTCCGGGAGAAGTCTTGTTCCTCACCTCTAGCTTGCCTTTATTGGCCGGCTGGAGTGAACACTGACGAGGAACAGAGCTCCCACCTCATTCTTGCCTTTATTGGCCGGCTTGAGTGGAGATTCGCTAGAGCAAACGTGCTCGGAGGAAGGAAGTATTCCAGTAAGATGCTGGTAGGGATCTTGACCGTACTTCCGGGATTGTCCTGATAGCCGTGGAATACCTCTCTAGTCCTCAAGCACCTCAGGACGTGTTGCCCCCTTGTCGCTACGACACTATGTGCCAGCGACCGTTTTCGGGGCCCATTATTGAGTGTGCAAGTCACCCCCTGCCATTTTATCCGTGTGCATATAAAACAAAGATCAGGCAGGGGCCATAGTCCTTCCATAGTTCCAGGTGACCAGTCCACTTTAGCAACCCAAACCCATAGTCCGAAATCTTTATTTCCTTAACTTACAATAGTCCTACACCAACCGGGGGTTGTCCTTGGCTGCACTTGCATAGTGCGAACAGGGATAATCGTCGGTTGGTACCTCATTTAATTAAAAACGTCTAAGGGGCCTCTGCGAGTTGGCTTCGGCCCCTCGTACGCCTTCCAAAGGTCCGGGACCCCTGGGTCCCAAGAAATGTCAAAGAAGTTTAAATAATAATAATAATAATAGAGGCTCAAAACGGAAAAGAGTTACTTTAGACTATTATGGTACTCTTCGAAACAGGGATTCACGCAAAGGTTGACCTCACAAATGGCGCACATATACGTAGTGTTACGTCGTGCCCGGTGCCGGGCGCACCAAGTACAACGCTGACGTGCACGGCGGCCATTTGTGAATGTGTCTGTCTGTCGAGGGAAATGTTGCACCCGAGGCAATGAATGGCCCAAACTGCTTGACACGGGATGGGTTGTGACCTTACGAGGGACATGTTGGAGGTGGTGCCGCAGAATTTGATCGACTAACTCCAATCGAAACACCATGTGCTCTTTCGGAGTAGTCGTCGAACTCTGCAGAAGGATACGGGCATTCAAAATAGAGCAGTTGAGCAGGTGTTTGAAGAACTTGACATTCCATTTACAGCCTCTTTTTCTTTCCAGGAGGTATGGTTCCAGCATTTGATCTTTACGATCAATGCCTCCCGTACTCTTATTGTAATCTAAAACTACTTGAGGTTTGTACAGAGCTGGGCGAAATGGTTTTGCCTCCATCTGGCCTTGTGAATCGCCGTGGTAGGTACTGATAGTGACTACCTTACGCTTTCTGTCCTGAAAGGCCAAGACCACCACATCGCCGGAATGACGTGCTATAAACTGGCCATCTTTCAAATTACACAGTGACATGAGCGGAGGCACATTGCTGCGGTTAGCACGCAAGGTACCTACACAGTCGGTTTTGCGTGTTTTCAGAAATCTGGCCAGTAGGGGGCTATTGAACCAGTTATCCATAAAAAGAGTATAACCTTTGTCAAGGAGAGGACGGATGAGTCTGAGGACGCTGGTTGTGCTTTTCAGCACAGTGGATGGGAGACCGGGATCATGAGAAGTGCCAGCACCGAGGTACACAAAGAATGACCAAAGGTAGCCCGTGGATGACTCGCAGAGTTCAAAAGTCTTCACTCCGTACTGGGCTGCCTTGGTCCTGATGTACTGGCGGAAGGATAGTTTACCTTTCCACAAACTCAAGGATTCGTCAATGCAAATATTTTGGGATGGGATGTAGGTTTCCTGGAAACGGGAATTTAAATGATCCAAGATCGGACCAAGAGAATATAAAAGGTCAGTCGAGTCTGTCGGTCTGCTACTATTGTCATTCAAGTGAAAAGCGCGGCAAAGATTTACGTAGCGAGATCGGGAGAACATCTTTCTAAATATATTGGTCTGTAAAAGGGGATTTAAGGTGAAACAGGACTTTATAGAGGGCATCCGGATGATTCCGAGCATCATCCAGAAGGAAAATAGGACAAAAACTTCATGAATGTTCGTGTCATACCAATCTCGGGCGAAGGAAGCGGACGAACCTGCAAGCCCTGCGGCATACTGGTTCGTCGCAGTCACGATGTGCGACATGATGCCGTCATCCCAGTATTGCCTAAGCGCCCCATACGCGTCTTCGGATGCGACAACCGCCCCCGTTTGCTGAGGAAGAAATTGCTCCCTCACACCTTGATAATCACTCATGGGTGTCCATTCAAAGTGACCGGAAGTTCCTTCGGCAGCAAAGAAGGACGCGACCTCGCCGTCATCCGCATCTATCCATTCTTCCTCGTTCTCTTGCCGTACTCTTCTTGCTCTATCTGACTCCCGCACTCTCGCTGCTTCTCTCGCTCTCACCACACGCATGACCATCTCTCTCAATTCCTCAGGCACATCATCGTCATTCACATTCACCTCCACCAGCCTGTCTCCTCTTACCCACTGGGAGCCACCCCTCGGCCCCTGGCCCCGTGCCCCACGTGTGCGTGCTCTGCCACGCTGCGCTGCCCCGCCGCGCTGCGCTGCGCCGCCGCGCCGCGGACGACGCTGCTGCTGCAGCTGCTCTGCCGCCACTTGTTCCACCTGCTGGAACAGCTGATGTTCATCAGCGAGGTGGAAGAAGTGTTCCTCCTCCATAGCGATGTCACGGCCCTCCTCGACGACGACATCGAATCTAACATAAAAACAGTCAATATAATTACGTGTAAATTGCGAAGAAAAGGTACGAGACTAATGAAAACAAGTTTTATCACTTACGGCAGGAGAACGGGCGGCGAGCCTAAGCCAACAGCAACAGACGTGGAAGAAGCCCGCGATATTGACCTATCAAATAAAAGGTTCTCATTTATTATGCTATACAAGGTGTTTGGCAGACGGTTGAACGTACGAAAATGGCGATTCCGTGGGGCCGTCTGCTACGTGTTAATAAAAAGCCCTAGATCACACGGAATTAAAAAAAAATATTCGTTATTCGTCGTTGCTCAAACTTTAAACGTCAATAACTTTCATGTATTGGGCTTAAACACGTAGCAGACGGTCCCAAGGATCCATCATTTTCATATATTCAACCGTCTGCCGAACACCCTGTATAAACGACATGCAAGTGCCTTATGCTATTACAGGCAAATACTTTGACATAATTCTTGACGCCAAGCTGCGTTGGAAATCTCACGTCAAAAAGAAAAGACAGGAACTCGACATACGTTACAAAAGTATGTAATGGTTACTCGGAACGAAATCCTGTTTAACAATCTATAATTTACTAGCGAGCCCGACAGACGTTGTCCTGGCCGAACAGCGCCCCCTACCGGGTCCAATTGTATTTTCAAACCATCCAGGGACCCACTTAATCATAGCGTCATGGAGAGTGCGATTGTCGCAACCCAGTGCTGGGCACGCCACAATTGCGGCGATAAGTCCCCTCTTTGAGAAGTGGCTAGAGAGGCGCCACGGCATTCTCACCTTCCGCCTGACGCAGGTCCTCACCGGCCACGGTTGTTTCGGGAGATTCCTGTTCCGGATATGGCGGAAGGAAACGCCCGGGTGTCACCATTGTATGGATCGCCCGGAGGACACGGTGGAGCATACGGTGGAGGTCTGACCGGCTTGGGCGGAGCATCGCCGTGTCCTCGTGGAGGCGATCGGCGCCGATCTCTTACGTCCAGCCCTGGTCCAGGCCATGACTCCTAGCGAAGGAGGAGGCGAAACGCGTGAGAGAGAGGCAAATTTCGCGCACTCACGCCCCTGACCACCGCAGGAGAAGCCCTAGCCGTCGGGAATCGCAGGCCGATTCCCGGCCACCGTAGGCGCGGGCTTGCGGACGGTGAACAATGGGTAGCTCGCCGTCTGATAAGGACCAGGCCCGGGTCGACGACGGCGCGTTGTGTTCTACGCGCGCCTCAAATAGATGTCAGCAGAACTGACGAGTTCCGCCGTCCGAAAGGGATACCGTGGCCCCTGGCAATACAGGCGACTGAAGGAACACTGATGGGTTTTTGTCAGTAGAGTCTGACACGCCCTCCCGGAGCGGGAAGGCGTGTCAGACACTACTGACTTCACTGATTCCCGGCCACCGTAGGCGCGTGCTTGCGGATGGTGAGCAATGGTAGTAACGCAATGAATGTTGTTGAACTGTCAAAATGAAACAAATTTGTCATAATCGTTCACGAAAATAAGTTACGCATGTAGGTTACAGGCCAGGGTCTACGGCGCATTGTATTCCACGCGCGCCTCAAAGAGATGTCAGCAGAACTGATGGGTTCCGCTAGGGCCGATGCCTGCCAAGGTCGTGGGAAAGTCCGAAAGGGAAACCGTGGCCCCCTGGCAATACAGGCAACTGAAGGAACTATCACGCCCTTCCGCTCCGCCCAGAGCGGGAGAAGTTATTTGATAATTTCCCACAAAAAAAGGGACCCACTCAAATATACACACAAAATATCATCCAAATCGGTCCAGCCGTTTAGGAGGAGTTAGCTGAATTATATATATAAAGATAATAATATTATAAAGATGTATATGTTTGTTTGTAAGTTTGTATGTAGCCCCCTAATCTCCGGAACTAATGATACAATTCTAAAAAAAAAAAAAACACTGGTAGAAAGCTACATTATTTCTCTATGATTCAATCTATGAGCAAACCGTTCTGCCGCGGGAAAACAACCATTAAAATTTCAGCTTGTATTTATACCATAAATATTAATCGAGCCATCACAGTTTTTATCTAGCAAGTCGGAAAGAAATACCTACTTCTTGAAACAAAATTATTTGCATGCGTTGCCTAAACTACGGAACGAATTTTCACCAATGGTCGGAGTGATTCATGAAATCATGAGGAAAGTCCATGGCCATTTAATTTTAGCATCACGCTACGAGCAAAGAGTCAGCGAGTCAGCGCGAGCGGACGATGCGACACTCGGACGGGGGCCGAGGCAGTTTTATAAAAATGTGGCTTTTATTTTAGTATATTATGACTTCCACGCGAACGAAGTTGCGGGCAGAAGCTAGTCTAAACTAATATTATAAATAAAGAGAAAAGATTAGATTTTTTGTAAGTTTGTTTGTTACGTTTTCACGCTAAAACGGCTGAACGGATTTAGATGAGGTGCATGGGTAGACCTAGCTGACATAAGATACTTTTTATCCTGATATTCCCGATAGCCGGAGAGAGAGATTTGGTCAAAATGAAAATCCAAGATGGCGACTCAGAAAATATTTAAATTTTTCATGATGGGTATCGTTTTCATGGTTTTCGAGGGTGCTAAATCCGATATGAGGTCAAAATTTAAATCGCAGATAGCAGCTGCATACATTTTGTTTTAAATCATACGTGAGAAAGAAATTCGTTCCTGACGGGGGTCCCCCGACCGCACTGATTTTTTTTTTTTTTTCTGTAATCATAGCTCATGGGCTCAGATACAATGTTAAGAAAAGTGAGGTACTAGTCTTCAAGGCGGGCACTAAAACTTACCCGATTGACCCACAGCTGACACTTTGCGGAAGTTCCTTGAAACAAGTCACTTCTTTCAAGTATCTGGGCCACTGGGTTTCCGAAGACCTAAAAGATAGTCTGGACATTGAGCGTGAGCGCAGAGCGTTGGCTGACCGCTGCAATATGTTGGCCCGCAGATTTGCAACGTCCACGACTGAAGTGAAGGCGACACTATTTGCAGCGTACTGTCAGTCGTTTTATACATGCAGTCTGTGGGTCAACTACATGCAGAGGGCATACAGCGCCCTGCGCGTACAGTATAATAATGCTTTCAGGGTGTTGATGGGGTTGCCGCGCTACTGTAGTGCTGCCGGCATATTTGCAGAGGCGCGAATCGATGGTTTTCACGCCATTATGCACAAGCGTTGCGCTTCCATTATGTGCAGGGTACGCGCAGCCCCGACAGCATCCTGAAAACTATAGCTGATAGGTGGGACAGCCCCATACTGGGGCATTGGATAAGCCTACATGCCACTGTGGCGTATTAAAGTTTGTTTTTATTTATTTTTTGGTTGATGTATTTACTAACACTAGTTTCTAAGTCGTGTGTATACTAACCAAATGGGCTACATTTGTGGGTCTGATATAAAAGATTTTAATTTTTTTTTTTTTTTTTTATAGCTAGCCTCTGAGGCCATGACTATTTAAGCGAGCAAACCTGTGGGTGCCTTAAGCTGCTACACTCAAAGCCTCCATCCAGGGACTTATAAACTAGGTGAACGCTCGCTAAGGGCACCCCCTGTGGGGTACGAGCCTCGGCTTAGGGCGTTTACCGGAGGAAGGACATCAAAGATGGAACGGGCTGGATCAAAGTTTTGATCATGATTATTAATCGGGGAATTTAAAGCTACGTGCTCAGCTACAACAACTGCTAGCACCTCATTTTCGAGCAAGGGTCGGGGGGGAGTATCATTTACTCGGGGGCGCGGCGGTCGCGATCGCAAAAGACCTCGACGGCGAGGTCGGAATGACGGGAAGCGTCTGTGCTTGTGTCCTAGCGTACTCGTTTCCCTACTAGACTCCTGATGGATGGTAGTCGGGTCGTCTGGGTCGGTAAGAATATGCCTTGGTCGGCGAATATGACTGATTCTACTTGGGACATAATTGGCAGCATCGACAACCAGGGTTGCGATGTTTGGCCGCGGACTCAAATAAACACTTCGAAGCGCGTTTGAGGAACTGATGGATGGTAGGGATTTTAAGATCGATATGGAGGCTCTCGTTCCTCACGAACCAAGGGGAGCCGGTAGCTCTACGGAGGAATTTCCGAAGTTCGGCCGAAATTCGGCCGAACTTCGGTTCAATCTCGCGCGCTTTCTCGAGAGCGACACGTCGTGACTTCTTTATGCATTTACTTCAATTATTGCTAGATGTACCCCGCCCGCACACCGCGCTTCCACCGCGTGGCCTAATAAGAAGAACAGATTTTCAAGATTAATAAGAACTGATTTAATTTAAGGTTTTATACATTTACAATGTTCCTAACTAAAATAAATAACCATGAGTTAGTAAAAGACATAATTTTATTTAACAGTAATGCTATTCTAATTCTATTAAATTTCAGTCAAAATAATGCAAGTAGGTATTATTTTTCTTGTGCCGAATGTTCACATGCACATGCATCTGAACCGAATAACGGCCGAATGCCGAAGTTCGGTTCAAGCTGCCGAAATTCGGTTGAACCGAATGTGAACCGAATTTCGGCCCATCCCTGTTTAAGACAACATAGAAAATTGTACACATAGAAAAAGGAAAATAGTTTTAGAATTAAGTCTTTCTTGCATGTAAGATTGTATCGTTTTCAAGTTTCATTGTTAAAAAGGGGATGATGTAATGGCAACACTTGTTCTAGTCTGCCAACACTAAGAAATAGCTTGCTACACTGGCACTTCCCTTTCCGCCCGGATCCCTTGAGAGACAGACACGCAATTGTAACTAAGAATAAAATTAATTAATAAACCCTGAATAACTCGAAACCACTCTTTTATTGAAAATGCGAAGAACAATACAAGTATTGTACCTATGGAGAAGATCATGCAAGAAATTACACGAATACTCTTACAAACCCTAAGAAAGTGCTACGAAATTGTGTAAAAGTGCAAATTTAGAATATTAAGTTATAGTTAAATTGTTTATTAGCCTATTAGACTATACTCCATTTGAAATAAGATTAGACATTTAAACAAACCTTTTTTACAGTCCGTTCAACCGATTTTGACTTCTATACCGTAGGCGTAAGGATGGCATTAAAAGCAAAAAAGTGGTTACAATACCAACAGTTTACTGCAGCTGCCATTTGACATGCCACCAACGCAATAGAAGTCAAAATAAGTTGAACGGACTGTAAAAAAGGTTTATTTAAATGTCTAATCTTATTTCAAATTACTAAGAACTTTAGTTCTTAATAAAAATATACAGAAAACTATTTATAAACAAAACACTATTTATTTGCTATTTTATATTACTCACGTCACGGGCATCGGGTCTAAATTCTCGTCCCACATCGCCGTGACGGTGACCACTGGCTCGTTATACTAAAAAAATAAGAAATTACTCATTCATCGATGCTTACGGGCGGCGCGGCGCGGCGGGACGCCGCGCGCCGCCGCCGCCGCGCCGCTTCAAGGCTTGTGCAGACCAGCGCGACACGCGACGCGACACAAAGGCACCGCTCGTCGCGCGACGAGCGGTGCCTTTGTATCGCGTCGCGTGTCGCGCTGGTCTGCACAAGCCTTCACCCGCCGCGCCGCGCCGCCGCCGCCGCGGCCGTTCATTCGATATTGCTGCCTAGATACGCTTCTATAGGCGGGAGCCTCTTCCTCTTTTAGTCCTGTGCCTAGGCCAGTCCAATTGGCGTAAAAAGAGGGTAAACTTCGGAATGAGATATAAGCTGGAAACTCGTATACCTACACCTTTATTTTGGCGTTCTAAACGTTGTCTCAAAAGTCTCATAAAATCTCGTGTCTGCGTCGTGAGTTATTCAAGGTCAAAGGTGCCAAAAATTATGTTTTCGCGATTATCTAAGTTTCTAGAGCTCCAATGAAGCTTACATCTATTATAAAATTCTAGAGCATACAATTTGCGACAAATTTTGTCTCAAAACGGCTCAACCGTTTTTGAGATAGAGGGCAGAGAGCGCGCAGCGATTGCTCCTGAAAAGTGGCCCCACATTCAAAATTCTACTCGGAAATTTATATAAATTGGTTCAGTAGATTCGGAGCAAATTGGCTGTGACGGACGGACAGGCAGACAGCTAGACAACATAAAAAAAAAGAAGTGGCACTCCGGGAGAGCCGACAGAAGTGAAAACTTGAACAAGATAGCCTTGGTGGAAGAAAAATACTTGTATAGAACATTGGTCCGTAACCTTATCTAAATAAAGAGCACAATCGCGTTTACAAAAGCTTTAAAGTAAAATACTTGCATAGAACATTGATCCGTAACGTATTATAAATAAAGATCACAATCGCGTTTACAAAATCTTTTAAGTAAAAATACTTGCATAGAACATTGATCCGTAACATAATACTCGTATGTGACAAATAAACCTATTTTTGTTTCTTTCTATGTACTTATAACTAAAGAGCACAAGCGCGTTTACAAAAATGAGGTGTCGTTACAGTGTCGCGAAATCAATGGTTTAGTCCCATCTCAAAAATGCCCAATGCGCCTAAAGAAGTTATAATTGAAAAAAAAAAAAAACCTATTTGATTAGAAGCACATTTATTTTGTCAGTCGGGAGTTCTACTCTCACGTTTTAAATGACTAATTCTATTTATCTATTATATTATATTTATTTCTATTATAAAGCTGACGTCCGAATAATGATCTCTATAATACAGTGTGCATGACGCAATGATTTGATAGAGTAAAAATTCGCGTCATTATGTAGTGTTCGATTAATTCGGACACATTTTTTTTCACAGAGTTTTTTAACGGTGTTTATTTAATTTATCAATTAAAAGCATAGTATCATGAGTTCACAGTTCTTGGTTTGCATATTCCGTTTAGATTTAATAATAGCTACTAGCCGACGTACCCACGGACGTAATAAAATCGCGGCCGTATTTTATCGCGATGTTAAGAGAGCCCTTCCCGATCCGTCTAACGTCATTGCAAGCATGGTCAAAAAGCATGTTGTTTCATCTAGCGCAAGTGAGAACTGCTAACAAGCAAGTGAGAATGCGATAACATTGTACGAAAAATATAGTGTGCGGAAATTTCATAAAACTTGTTTCAGGAAATACGTGTTTTTGAATACGCCTTACAAGTTTGTAAAATAATTTTTTGTCATTTAGAATCTCCATTACATGTGCGAGGTTTCTATAACGATGTTTTCTTTACTTTTACAATTTATAAGTACAGTACCGACCAAAAGTCCATAAGCAATCTCACAAAGCAATAGACTGACGCTTCGGTTTGACTTACGACCTTCTTCTATAAGTTGTTACAATACTGTAGACACGCACATTACACACACACACTCACTTTGTCTGCAACCAATGACTAGTTCGATAATCATCATTCGTTTTTAGTTTCATTCGTCTTGTTCACATAAATATTAAAGTTTAGCAGGTAGACCACAAAAAACTAAGTAAATTATTTCGATTTCTGTGGGGTAGATGCAGTTTGTTACAAGTATTCAATTAATAGAACTTGTTGGTTCGTGCCGTGATAATATTGGTGACGAGCATTTAGCGCAGTGTTGTGGTTATTATTATCAAAAAGCAGGCATAAAATATATTGAAGAGATCAGATCAGATCAGAGAATATTATTGCGCTGCGTAAAAGTGAAGTGAATATCTAATAAAACCGGACTAAGTGTGAGTGTTATCATTTATAATTTCATATTTTACTAAACATAAATCCTAATCAAGGGTATTGTTGATAGTACAGAGGTATTGTTGAGACAGAAGATGCCTTTAAAGTTTCAAATTCATTGTGAGGTTTAATTCGATTAGTGAATAATAAATAATTAGGTATTATGTGTAATAAAAACAATGTTTTTCTTTGTTCTAGAGAAATACTGTGACGGTTAAGAGATATGAGGAAGGGGCTTATTATCGAGTAGCAGCGACGTCAAATGGTGAATGAAACAAATGGTTTCATACCAACGAGATATTTTGCTGAATTATTAAAAACACGTCATTATGAACCGTTCGCCGTGCACTCTGAAGGCTTGCATCACTGAAGACCAGCTAGAAAACCGTTTTTGACCTTAAAATATTGACCGTACCAACTTAATAAACAACAGATTCGTTATTGCATGAATTTATAAGGTAACGAATTTTTTAAGCACGTTTCAATAGGGTGTTTGTCGTATTTCTTGCAGATATACCGAAATTGTTTAATATTATTTTAGTAATAGTATTATTTTAGGATTAAAATTTGAGGTTTAGTTTCAATCTTCTTTTCGTAAAGAAAATGAATACTTAAGCTATAACCTCAATACCAACCAATATTTACTAAAGCCAAATAAAGTTTAAAATAATTAATATGAACAACTGCCTTTAACCTTAAAATCAACAATTTTGTCAGTAGATTTTTTTACATTTTAAGTAGTCTAATATTCTTATTTATTGCTTAATTACTTAGACCATGATCAAAGCTTTATATTTATGGTGCAAAAAAATCCATTTAAAATTTAAAACATTTAAAAATTTAAATATGTCAAAATAATACAAATTGCTTCTAAGTTTCTAGACATCTATTTCACATATTATTCAGGTGAAGTAATGATAAATAATTGTAGCAGTTTGATAACTATACTTAAGTAAAATAAACATAACGAATAAATATTATTTATTTTTTATTATAACATATCACGCATTTTTTATTCTAAACCCTTTATTGCAATAACAACATTAATAAATAGGCAGGATATTTAAAAATATTATTATTGCAAACAAAAATAATAATATTTGCAAAAACAGCGCCGTGATTTACGAGATTAGAACCTTAGCCATCTTGAATCTAAGACCAACGCTTAACGCCTTCTGCTATCTGCACATATAATTTACTTTCGAATTTTAGCAATGCGATACACTGGCCAAGGTCACGCGTACGAGTATGATGCGTGCTAACAAAAGTTATGGAAATATAAGTGCGGCGCCCGCGAACCGTGACGATACGATAGTGTGTAGTTCAAAACTGCGTTCTCTGTGGTGTGTGTACGGCACTCACACCACAGACGTCTGACTGTTTACACATACAAATGTACGGACTATACCGCGTGTTCACAGCAATACGACTCTTAGCGTGCTCATGCACTTTTGAGCGCTTACTGTACATTATGAACGGTCAAAGTTGAGGTAAAATTTGTGCAAAAAAGCAGTTTTGCGGAGGCTTGTACTGAATTTATTTCTCGACATTTTAATTTTTTGGTTACATAGAAACCTAGAAATAGTGCACAAGATACCTATTAGTTTAAAAATGTCAAAGAAAGATGTGTTACGACGCCATAATCACGTACGCGCGTTTGTATGAAAAGTATGACGGGTTGGCCGCTCTTAAGTGGGCCCTTCCCGATCCGTCTATCGTCAACGCGAGCATGGTCGAAAAGCTTGTTGTTTCATCCAGCGCAAGTGAGAACTGCTAACAAGCAAGTGAGAACGCGATAACATTTTACGAAAAATAACTGGTTTCAGGAAATACGTGTTTTTCAATACGCCTTACAAGTTTGTAAAATATTTTTTTTTCATTTAGAATCTCCATTACATGTGAGAGGTTTCTATACAGATGTTTTCTTTACTTTTACAATTTATAAATACATTATGAACGGTCAAAGTTGAGGTAAAATTTGTGCAAAAAAGCAGATTTTTGGAGGCTTATATTGAATTTGTTTCGCCAAATTTGTATTTTTTTATTTCATAGAAACCTAGATATAGTGCACAAGATACCCATTAATTTAAAAGAATTAAAGAAAGATGCGTTACAACCCCATAATCACGTACGAGCGTTTGTATGAAAAGTATGACGGGTTGGCCGCTCTTAAGCCGAGCGTTGAGAATCTAATGCGCTGGGACGCACTCTCGTCCCAGCGCGTTGAAAAAACACTGATGGATTTACATCTCTCGACGCTAAACAGAGCGTTGAAAATCAAGTGCACGAAAAAAATCTCCGCGATTTTATTACGTTCTTGCTAACGTGGGCATAATAGTGCTGAAACTAACTTTATAAAAGTTGCAAGGGAAGAGAACACCATATTTTTTCATAAATTTCGCCATCTGTCTATATATAATAAAATATTTATTTTCCCTGGATTTTATTGAGTTATAGCTCTGCTTATAAATTAATTACTAAGTTTAATGTTCAGTATTTTACCAAAATCAATTTGTTCTTGCAAAAATGATCGAGATAACTTCATAGGACACTCCCACTAATGAAATAAGTATTTTTTTTGGATATGACTGATTTACCTCATTTGGGTCGGCGTCGACAGCCACCTCGGCCTCGGAAGCCTCCTCCGCCTCGACGAGGTACTCCTCCTCGTCGACGTACTCCACCTCATGTAATTCGGGCTCCAGTTCCGTTTCTACGACATCCTCGTCCTCATCATCCTTGAGGATGTCCTGGAAGTCTGGAGGAGTGTCCCCATCTTCGCTAACTTTCCAGGATGCCATCTTTATCTATATACATAATTATATAAAAATCAAAGAGCATGAGTTGTCCATACAAACGTAATACCTAAATCATTTGCAATTTGGGTATATTTCCATCATATTATGTCGTTATTCGGATTTAGACAGTGTTTATCTAGGCTCCTACATCTTTTTTTTCCCAAAAAAACTTTAATAAAATGAAGTTTAAACGAATTTAATTTCGCACATTTTTACAGCTACGCTTGCCGCGGTTGGTCCGTGGATGGGTGACCATCTGTACATACCAAGACCCCTCCGTGCCTCGGAAAGCACGTTAAGCCGTTGGTCCCGGCTGTCATTTTTAGATCTTTGACAGTTGTTACGGGTCGTCATAAGCCCGAAAGTCTGACAACCAGTCTTACGAAGGGGTATCGTATTACCCAGTAACTGGGTTGTGGAGGTCCGATAGGCAGTCGCTCCATGTAAAATACTGGTATTCAGCTGCATCCGGTTAGACAGGAAGCTGACCCCAACATAGTTGGAAAAAGGCTAGGCAGATGATGAAATTTTTACATGACATGTCTTCATTTAAACAACAATATTTATAATATTGTTTCTGCAGAAGCATACAGAGTATTTGGTGCATCGTTTGCCAAATTGAATTGGTCGACTGGGGGGTCACCTGCTATCCTTTCAGACCCCTAAACACTTCTCATGCCCTGTGGATGTTGTTTCATCGATTTTTTTATTGTTTTATTAAAAAATTCCCAAATTTTACATTCAAGTACAAATATAAAAAAAGTGTAAGTCGTAGACTCTGAATTTGAATTTTATTTAGATGTGTATTGTATTACAGTACTTTTAAATTCAAAATTAGCCATCTAGTTTTTTTTTAATTAACTCGCAAAGTTTCGGATTTCAATTAAAGCTGTCCATGTTACAGCTATTTACATGGCTATAAAAAAAAAACAAAAGCGACCGGGATCTTCCAACTCCCTCAAAAATTATCTAGTCTATCCTCTTGCTAGTGATGTGCCACATGCCATAAAAATCTTTTTACAACTTTGTGAATTCGCTAGAATTATGAATCGAGTCACAAACTCAAACTGAAACTCAAAGCATTTATTTCAATTAAACCATTTACAGGCACTTTTGAATTGTCAAAGAATCGGTCAGTCAGAAATAGGTATGAAGCTAGTTGCCCATTCCAAAGCGTAGTAGGTACCTATGGAGAAGAACGGGCAAGAAACTCCACGGACACTCTTTTAAATAAAAAATTGTTACAAAATATTGGTTACATCATTCATGTTGAAATTATACATGTGAGTACAATGTAGAAAGACGTGCACGTTAGAAGCGTCCGTAATAAAAAGATAAAACAAAGAACAATTCAAAAAAATAAAAAAAAATAAAAATAAAATAAAATAAAAATAAGCCCTGGCAGCTAAGAGATGACCAGTCCCAACTGACGGCGCCCGTTCACGAACATGACGCATGGATTAGCACCATTCAGCTCAACCATTTTGAAGGGAGCTAAATGATCCAACACACGCGCCACCATCAGCGGAACATCTGAGTGAGCATGACATACAGCCGCCAGGGCACATTCAAGTCAATGCAAGACATATTACCCGGTAAATGGTAACTCTTAAGTACATAGTGCTCACACCTGTGCTATGCAATTATATAATACAATGGAGATTGAGTTTATACAATGAAAAGATAGTCTTACAATCTTCAGCAGCTCCAACAGTATTTGCAAATGTTAATCAATTAGTTGTGGAGCAGGACCAGCATTGAGCCAAGCATTTTTATCGGCGATGTAATCCCCCAACGTATAATATGCCTGCCTGCATAGTGTGCGTTTTATACAAGATTTGAATTTCGTCTCATTCAGTTGAAGTATGTGGGGAGGAATTTTATTGTATCATTTTAAACAGTATCCCATGAAAGATGAATCTACTTTAGCCAGTCTGAAACCTGGTTGAACTAATAGGTCCCTATTTCTTGTACTATAATTATGTCTATCACCTCTTTTGCTAAAAAGATGTAAATTCTTTCTTACGTACAGTACCGACCAAAAGTCCATGAGCAATCTCACAAAGCAATAGACTGACGCTTCGGTTTGACTTACGACCTTCTTCTATAAGTTGTTACAATACTGTAGACACGCACATTACACACACACACTCACTTTGTCTGCAACCAATGACTAGTTCAATAATCATCATTCGTTTTTAGTTTCATTCGTCTTGTTCACATAAATATTAAAGTTTAGCAGGTAGACCACAAAAAACTAAGTAAATTATTTCGATTTCTGTGGGGTAGATGCAGTTTGTTACGAGTATTTAATTAATAGAACTTTTTTGGTTCGTGGATAATATTGGTGACGAGTATTTAGCGCAGTGTTGTGGTTATTATTATCAAAAAGCAGGCATAAAATATATTGAAGAGATCAGATCAGATCAGAGAATATTATTGTGCTGCGTAAAAGTGAAGTGAATATCTAATGAAACCGGACTAAGTGTGAGTGTTATCATTTATATATTTCATATTTTACTAAACATAAATCTTAATCAAGGGTATTATTGATAGAACAGAGGTATTGTTGAGACAGAAAATGCCTTTAAAGTTTTAAATTCATTGTGAGGTTTAATTCGATTAGTGAATAATAAATAATAAGGTATTATGTGTAATAAAAACAATGTTTTTCTTTGTTCTAGAGAAATACTGTGAGGGTAAGAGATATGAGGAAGGGGCTTATTATCGAGTAGCAGCGACGTCAAATGGTGAATGAAACAAATGGTTTCATACCAACGAGATATTTTGCTGAATTATTAAAAACACGTCATTATGAACCGTTCGCCGTGCACTCTGAAGGCTTGCATCACTGAAGACCAGCTAGAAAACCGTTTTTGACCTTAAAATATTGACCGTACCAACTTAATAAATTTTTATATGATCTTTATTCGTTATTGCATGAATTTATGGTAACGAATTTTTTAAGCACGTTTCAATAGGGTGTTTGTCGTATTTCTTGCAGATATACCGAAATTGTTTGATATTATTTTAGTAATAGTATTATTTTAGGATTAAAATTTGAGGTTTAGTTTCAATCTTCTTTTCGTAAAGAAAATGAATACTTAAGCTTTAACCTCAATAACAACCAATATTTACTAAAGTCAAATAAAATGTAAAATAATTAATACAAATAAAATATAAACAAACTGCCCATATTTAACCTTAAAATTACCTATTCTGTAAGTAGTTTTTTACATTTTAAGTAGTCTAATATTCTTATTTATTACTTAATTACTTCGACCATGATCAAAGCTTAATATTTATGGTGAAAAAATCCATTAAAAATTTAAAATATTTCATAATTTAAATATGTCAAAATAATACAAACTGCTTCTAAGTTTCTTGACATCTATTTCACATCTTATTCAGCTGAAGTAATGATAGATAATTGTAGCAGTTTTTTAACTTATGTAAAATAAATATAACGAATAAACATATTTTTTTAAATTTTGTTATCATATATCACGCATTTTTATTCTAAAACCTTTATTGCAATAACAACATAAAAAAGCAGCAATATTTAAAAAATATTATTATCGAAAACAAAAATAATAATATTTGCAAAAAACCGCACTGTGTTTTACGAGATTAGAACCTGAGGCAGTTTGAATTCCATACCAACGCTTAACGCTTTCTGCTATCTGCACTTGTTAAGTTACTATCGAATTTTAGCAATGCCATTAACTGGTCAAGTTCACGCGCATAGTGCGTGTGTGCTAGCATGTTTAAAGCGACAGAAATATATTGTTGTTTCGTGTAGTGCAAAACTGCGTTATCTGTGGTGTGTGTATCGTGTTGCTTACACATACAAATGTACGAGCTATACCGCGTGTTCACAGCAATACGACTCTTAGCGTGCTCATGCGCTTTTGAACGCTTACTGTACATGATGTTTTCATAGATATATTGACAAGGTACCGTCATGATGTTAATATCCTTAAACAGTTTCCTTAGAGAATCGCGCCTGCGGAGATAATATATGGCTCTGATCGCTCTTTTCTGCAGAATAAAAATAGACTCGATGTCTGCAGCCCGTCCCCACAGTAAAATACCGTAAGACATGATACTATGAAAGTAGCTAAAATAGACTAGCCTCGCGGTATCTACATCAGTAAATTGGCGGATTTTTCTGACAGCATATGCTGCTGAACTTAGCCGTCCTGCAAGAGATGTTAAATGAGGACCCCATTGCAGCCTTGAGTCGAGCGTGATCCCTAGGAAAACAGTTTTATCGACGAATTCTAGTTTCTCTTGATTCAATACTATCTCACAATCACTACTTTTGACATTTGGTAAAGAAAATTTTATGCACTTAGTTTTTTTTCCATTTAATACTAAATTATTAGCAGTGAACCAATTTTGGACCTACAGTAGGGCGTTATTTACGTCATTAAAATTTGTAGCACGTCTATCTACCTTAAAAATTAAAGAAGTATCGTCAGCAAATAACACCATTTGTGGTTGATTTTTTAATAAATGGAGTAGATCATTTATATACACTAAGAAGAGGAATGGACCCAATATCGAGCCTTGTGGCACACCTATTTTTACTTTTAAACCTAGTGAATTGATACCGTTTATTTGAACTTGCTGTTGTCTATCATTTAAATAAGATTTTACTTAATTGAGTGCAAGTTTTCCAAGTCCGTAATGCTCAAGTTTCAAGAGTAAGGTTTCGTGATCGACGCAATCAAATGCTTTGGAGAGGTCACAAAAGATCCCTATGGCGTCTTGAGCCTCTTCCCACGCGTTAAAAATGTGTCTTAATAGGGTTACACCGGCGTCGGTCGTACAACGTCCTTTGGTGAAACCATACTGTTGATCGTGAAGAATTTTATTTGTGTTAAAATGATTGAGCATTTGATTAAGCATTATCTTTTCAAACACCTTGCTGAATACCGGCAACACGGATAGGGGTCTATAATTATTGATGTCTTTACTGTCCCCGGATTTGAAAAGTGGTATTACCTTACTGTATTTCATTAAATCCGGGAAGACTCCTTGATCCACACACAAATTAAATATTAAAGCTAAGTAAGGCGCTATGGTCTCTATTATGGAGGTACAGACTTTAATGGACATCCCCCAAAGATCTTCGGTCAATTTGATCTTGATTTGTTTAAAAACTTTTATTACTGTTATGGGGTTAATATGCTTAAAGTTAAATTCAATCGGGCATGCTGAAACGTTGGCCCTTACTAAATCAAAAGAGAGCGAGGGCGAGGAATTTAAGGTTTCAGTAGTTTTAAGTGGGATACTGGTAAAGAAATTTACAAATTCTTGAGCAACTTCTTTGCTATCGCAAATGAGACCACCACATGACTTCTTCAGTGTATAATCAGAATTATGCTTTTTGTTTCTGTTCGTTTCATTATTGATAATTTTCCAAACTGTCTGTATTTTATTGTCTGCTGATTTAACCTTGTTGCTAATTTATAAATGAAATGAAATGAAATTGTTTATTCTGTAAATAGGATATCGAAATCACTTTTACACGTCATATAAAAAAATATTAAAAATAAGCTAGATGAGTTCGGCGTTTCCTATCTGACTACTCTGAGAAGAAAGGCCGAAACAAACTCAGAGGTCGCAGTCTCTTTTAAAGTCCAGACATAATCTTGGTCAGGCCATATGAGGACCATGTAGATAAGTGTCTGAAAAGGTCTTTTGAGGAAAGAACCACACAGATTTGAGTGGACCTGTCCAGTCAGTGCAAGCATTTGTCAGTAATCGTGGAGCTCAACTCAGAACTTAAGGAGCTCAACTCGACGAACAATACCAAAGAAAGGACATTTGGGTAGGCCGCATAAACTACTCAAACTGCCAGACCATCACTAAAACTAGCAGAGAAATAAAAACAATATCCACATAGTCCTCACATTCACAATAGTTAAAATAATATAATACTTTACAAAGTAATCATGTCATTTTGAATATAATTTTCAACAATGTCAATGTGTTTATAAAACTGGTATATGTTGATTTTACATAATTAAAATGTCTAGTTTTATGATTTTTTCACAAGGCTTAGCAGAGCGAGCAGTTCAATCCCAAGCTTTTTTATCTTCTAAATAATCTGAAATTGTATAGTACCCTTTTTTACAAAGTTTGGTTTTAATACAGATTTTAAATCGTTTAATGGGTAAGTTTCGAATGTCAATGGGGAGTTTGTTGTAAAAACGTATACATTGACCCATGAATGAGTTGCCTACTTTGTGGAGACGTGTGCGATGTACAGCAAGGTTGTGTTTATTCCTGGTATTTAAACTATGAATATCGGACATTTTCTTAAAATTTGATATATTTTTGTGCACATACAATAGGTTTTCAAAAATATATTGTGAGGCTACAGTCAGAATATTTATTTCTTTGAATTTTTCTCTAAGGGAATCTCTTGGACCTAGATTGTAAATGGCTCGAACAGCCCTTTTCTGTAGAACAAAGATAGTATTAATGTCCGCACAGGTTCCCCAGAGAAGAATCCCATAGGACATAAGGCTATGAAAATAACTAAAATAAACAATTCTGGCTGTATCTACGTCAGTTATCTGTCTAATTTTTTTAACAGCATAGGCGGCCGAACTTAGCCTTCCTGACAATTTTTCTATGTGTGGGCCCCATTGTAATTTACCGTCAATAGTGATTCCAAGAAAAACTGTCGACTCAACAGGGTCCAACTCTGTTCCATTAACCTGAACATTGGTAGATAGCTGCCTGACATTTGGCATTGAAAATTTTATGAGTTTAGTCTTTTTTTCGTTCAGGAGAAGATTATTTACATTAAACCAATGCACAACTTTAGAGAGTGCATCATTAACTTGTTCAAAGTTGACTAACTGACGTTTGATTTTAAAAATGAGGGAAGTATCATCTGCGAATAATACGATCTTGTGATTATCCCTTATGTGATAAGGTAAGTCGTTTATATAAATTAAAAACAAGAAAGGACCAAGAATTGAACCCTGCGGAACGCCCATGGTGACCGCAGATCCTGCAGATCTCTTGCCATTAACATCGACCCTCTGAATTCTGTTGTTCAGATAAGAAGTCAGAAGGTCAAGAGCCTTGTCCCTCATACCATAGTGGTACAGTTTCCTGATGAGTGTTTCATGATGTACGCAATCGAATGCCTTGGACAAGTCGCAGAAAATGCCAAGAGCATCTTGCGACTCCTCCCAGGCCTCGAATATGTTCTTCAGTAATTCCACGCCCGCATCTGTAGTTGAACGACCCTTAGTAAAACCAAACTGTTTCAGATGAAATAAATTATGTGCATTGAAATGTCCTAACATTTGTTTTAAAATTAATTTTTCAAAGATTTTGCTCAATGTAGGTAATATCGAAATAGGCCGAAAATTTGTGGGATCAGTTGTGCTGCCAGATTTGAACAGTGGAATCACTTTGCTAAGTTTCATCAGATCAGGAAATACACCAGATGCAATACAAGAGTTAAAAACGATTGCTAAAAAGGGTGAAATAACATCAATTATTGAGGACACGGTATGTACTGATAATCCCCAAAGGTCAGCAGTTTTTTTTACATCAAGATTTTTAAAAGATTCTATAATGTCTTTAGCAGTAATAATTGTGAATTCAAAAAGTTTGTCACATTCTGGTACACATTCTTTAAGTATTGAGTAAGCAGAAGTGGAGGACGACGATGACAGAGTTTTGGTTGTTAAAATGGGAATATTAGTGAAGAAATTTTAATAATATAAGGCTTTAGCTGCCTTACAAGTGTTCTTGAAAGTTCTAGAGTAAGTAGCAACCTACTTATTAAAAGTTTCCGTGTTTATATAAGGCTTAAGGCCATACAGCTCGAAAAGTCTATCCCTACTTTTCCTGAGTCCTGTAGTTGCCCAGTCACTAAATAAAAACTTAGGGCTGATAGTTTTAGTGTTCTTCTTAAAACAAATATTGAACTCGGATTGGACTAACGAAAAGAATTCTTTATACAAAATATTAACATTGTTCATTGTAAGGACTAAAGTGCTATTATATTTATTTAAATTAACAGCTGTTATTGGTCTGAATTGTATCTTCACTTTTTGTAATGGTATGTTAGACTCAAAAGTTACAGATTGACCACTGTGATCCGAAGGGAGATAATTAACTATGGCTTTATCTAAATAGTCACAGCAACAAAACACATTATCAATACATGTAGCAGTAGATGTAGTTATTCGGGTCGGTTCCACAAACACATGTGACAAATTGAATGATTTGAACAAATTTAAAAATCTACCGGTATTTGAATTATTTTCTAAAATATTAATGTTAAAGTCACCACAGATAATTACTGATTTATTACAAGTTGCAAGTTTCGCCAAAACATCTTCCATTACCGACTCAAATATAGAGTAGTTTTGATAATTTGGTGGTCTATAAACGCACACTATAACATGCTTATCTAGCTCAACACAACACAGTTCAATGCTATGTTCAACCGATAGTTCAACTATATCATTACGGGTTTTTGATTTAATACAACTTTTAATTAAGATTAATGAACCACCACGCAGCATTGATTTTCGGTTAAAACAACTGGCCACACTATAATTCTCATAGTTAATTAACATTTCATAATCTTTTAACCAATGCTCAGTTAAACATATAATGTCAAACATTGTTTTTTCTAAAAACAATTCAATTTCCAATTGTTTGGAAGAAAAACCTTGAATATTTTGATGTAATAATTTCAAGGATTTCTGCTTAGTTAACATTAGTACTATTACTAATTGTGGTACTAATTCTATGTGACTTCGACATACTAATTATGTCTGGGTTAATATTAAAAGCTAATAGCCTAGCTATTTGACGTCTAAAACTAATGGGCAGATAGGTACACAGTATCCCTAGTCGACCTGAGCTTATCAACAAAAATGTTGGTGTCAAAAAATATAAACTTGTCACTATGGTGACTAACTAAAAAATGCATGTAATTATTTAACATGTGAATGTAGTTGTTTTGTCTGTTTGACAAGTGCTCAAAATATGGAAAAGCACACAAAATTATTTTCTTACAATTTAACTTCAATAGTTCGGTGATACTATCAGTAATATCATCTTTTTTAACATTACAACTATTACCTATTAATACAGTGATAATGGCATTAGGATCATATTCCTTCCTAGTTATTGAAGACATTATTTGTTTGTAGGAATTCTGAGGCCTACAATAGTTTTGAGAAGAATGACTCAGGTTGTCGCTAAGTAATTTTCCTAACCCTTTTCCAAAACTATCAGAAAACATAATGGAGCAGTAACAAACTTTACTATTACAAAGGGGAGAACTAGCTTCTGTCTGAACTACTTGCAATGGACCTTGTTCAATTTCTGGTAAATCTTTATTTGGAATAGAGATCTGAGCACTTACTGACTGGTACGGGCTCTCCGTTGCCTCAGGTTGGAAAGTGCAAAGATTGGATATCCTATGCAATGAAGATTGAGGGCTGCTGGGAGTCAGCAGGTCCACTTTATCTACATTAGAGTTGCACATTTCCACTAACTCATTTGCAGCAAGGATGTGCTCCTGAATTTGTTTTTCAGACCTCAAATACTTAGTATAGAGTGACTGTAGTAACGCTTCTAGTACCTGAATTTCAGACTGTAACTGTTGAGTGTCAAACTCATAAATGTTCTTACTGTCTTCTAATTTAATTTGATAGTTATTTAATTTATTTATAAGAAAACCACGTTCTTTCCTTAGTTTAATATTATTGGAATTGTGTTTTTGTTGTTTTCTATATTTATTGCATTTATTAATGATTTTATTTAGCTTTGCATATTTCTTAATTTTATTTTGACTTACTTTGTAACTACTATTATTATATTTAACTAACGAGTCTTCAGTAAGGTCTATTGTTATTAAGGAATGCGGGTTGCAAGTAGTGTTTAATAATTCATTATACAAGTTATTGTTTTCCTTAGCCTGAGTACATTCTTTTTGTTTCTGTAAATGATTAATTCGTACATTTGCATGAATTAATTCTTCTTCTAGGTCCCTAACCTTACATAAAGCCTCCTCATATATGAAAAATACTAAATTCGAAATTATGATTGAAAAAAATATTTTTGCTTAAATGATACCTCAAAAACTCGTAGCCGGTAGCCGGCTAACAAGATTTCAGTAAAATTTGTAGAAAAGCGCCATCTGTAATCATCTGCGCAAAGTATTTAGTACATATAATTTGCCATAGATGGTGCTTTCGTCAAAAAAATATTTCAAACAAATAACATTACTTAATGGGAATATTTAATTAGTTTTAGAAGAAAATATTTCAATTCGTTATAAATATGATGATGAGTATCAACAAGTAGTCAAATAAATAATAAATGATCAGTGATTTTTCATTTTGTTCTTATTCATTTTTTCGTATGGCAATATTGATGTAACATCAAATTACAAGAGAAGTTTGATTATGACATTATGCATTATGGCGACTACCTACAATTTGCGTGTGCGCTGTTTTGTAGTTTTCGTTCATTTTGGATATTTTCTATTTAAATTAAGCTGTTGACCTGCGTTGATTTGAGTTTTTAGTCATCCGCGGTGCAGTGAATTCGGTGAATTAGTGCGTGAGTTGAGCTTTGCTCCTCCGTTTCATGTGTTCACCTAACTTGCGAAAAGACGCTATTATTTAGTATTATTTGCGATAAAGACGCTCTATTTTTGTGTTATTTGCGATATAGACGCTATTATTGTGTTATTTGCGATTATAGACGCTTGTGTGTGTGGTTAACATCATGCCAAGGCGGTGCGAATTGGGTTGTTCATACAACCCGGGTAAGTTTTTTCGTCATCAAGTTCATAGTACCTACATATTAATAGCTTCAAGTTTCTCTTCATTGCTCATGTTAACATGCTGTGATTTGAAAGCTTGGCTAGTCAGTAAGTTTAAATTGTGTCACTATTTCTAGTTGGGAGGAAGTACCTACTTAAGTTTGAGTCATCTTTCATCGAGAGCATCTATTTCCTTCCCACCATAAATCTTGCTGCTAAGATACACTGATAATTATTATTATACCCCTAAGACGACCCACTGACCTTATATTCAATAAAAAAGACAAGCTTTCGAAAAAACATCGCATTATCGATTTACGAACACTTCACATCTTCAGTCGGAAACTAGCGTCAGACACTAGTGGCCTGGCATTTTTGATAAACTGGGTCTATGTGGCGCAAATGTAGGGCACACTAAAATATATTTTTCACTCCTCTTGCTCATAAAGTCTGTCATTGTAGAGTACCAAAGCGGGAAAAAAATGGCATATCTTGCTCTAGGAGAAAAAGTAATTTTTGTCTGTAACCAACGAGCTTACAAAAACGAAAAAGTCTTTATTCTTATGTAAAACTAGCTTTTTACTACCGCATACCGGGATAAAAAGTTTCCTTAAAAATTCAGATTGAACAAATTGCATATTTTTTTTAAATAAAATAGACTATTTAATATTGTAAATTTTTGTTTTGATTTTCTCGCAATCGTAATGAAAAGTAGAGTGTCGGCGCTAAAACCCATTATAACTCGGTTTCTATTTACTATAAAACGACCTTGCTAGTATGGGTTATTTTAGCTCCTTGTATAAACAGAAAATAAAAGAATAGTAGATTGTTCTACTATTCTTTTATTTTCTGTTTCATTGCTAATATTGTGTGTCCTCATCTGGGTCAATTAAACATTATTTCTTTCAACAATCTTGACTGACTATCCAAACATGTTGGATACAAACTTGCACTTTCAAATAGAAAAGAAAGAAAGAAAAATTGTTTATTCTGCACAAGTTCTGCAAAAAACAAAATTAATCTAAAATACTCACATAGAGCCAAAAACCTTGTACTCAAGCGGTAGTAGTTTGTCAATTTTAATCTATTGGTTGATGTTAGGGCCAGATAGTAACTTCATTGTTAGTAGTGGTGGTTGTCCACTCAGACAACACTCTGACCTAAGCAACATAAGTAGTGACTTTTCATATCATTCCTAATGATGCCTTGTCTCCCTTTTTTTTTTAAATATCATAGCAACTTAGTCAATATCAACATGCAAACTTCATGTGTTTTAATTTGTTTTTCAGGCGTTACATTCCATCAATTTCCACACCCAGAAAAAAATCCTGAAGGATTCAAATCCTGGGTTAATATTGTTGGTAAGAAACTGGAGACTGCAGACGACATCAAGGTTTACAGAAAGAAAGTCATTTGTGACATACATTTTGACAACCAGTTTAAGAATCGCAATAACCGTTTAAATGCATTAGCTGTTCCTACTCTACACCTTCGTGGTAAGATTTGCTGTTTATTTAGACTATTATACCATCATTCATCCATCGAGTAATGGCTAATTGATTATCTTTTATCTACTGAAAAGACCTTATATCATGCCATTAACAAGTAAAACCCATAATTTTACGTAACATAACATCACAACTGTAATCTCCGAAGGGTTAGGCAGAGTTTACCCAATACACCCACATCTTACATGTTAAGTCCCATGTAATAGAGGCCGAGCCTATTACCATCAACCAGGCACAAATCCAGACTCTGTGGCTACTACTGGGAAATTCCTGATGGAAAAACCCAATTACACTTTGGGAGACCTGGGAATCGAACCTTGGAACTCATGATCACCAGTAGCACTTGTGCGCATAATTTTCACATAATTATTAAGTATTTTGTTTTTACAATTTCCAGGCTTTTCTACGCAAGCTGCTCCAGTGCCTCCTATAATAGCTCCTGAACTTGCCACACCTGAACATATATGGAATCGGCCATCTACATCCAAGCAAATATACACTCGTAAGTACATGCTTGGCTACCTACATTTCGAATTATGTTTGTTTATATTCATCTAATACACTACCATAACCATGGGCAAATCCTAACTAAAATTATAAATGAGAAAGTGAGTTTGGTTGTTTATTTGTTTGTTATGCTTTCACGCTACTATGGTTGAACGGATTTGGATGAAATTTAGCACATGGGTAGACCATGATCTGGGTTATTATAATTATGACATGTGAAACTTTTTATCCCGATATTCCCACGGGATCGAGACTTATGCGGGTGAAACCGCGAGGCGCAGCTAGTGCCATAATACACCTAAAAATTATTGAAGTTTTTTTTTTAAATCTATGGATTTATACCTAATGTCCGAAATAGACTTGTAATAAATTAAATACTTTGTTTTTACTGTTTCCAGGCTTTCCAACACAAGCTGCTCATATACCTCCTATAACACCTACTGAACTTCCCACGCTTGAACATATATGGAATCAGCCTTCTACATCAAAGCAAATAGTCACTGGTGCGTACATTTTCGAATTATCCTACTAATTAGTAATATTGTAAATATGAAAGTTTGTATGTTTGGATGTTTGTTACTCAATCACGCTAAAACGGCTGAACGGATTTGGATGAAATTTGGAACACGGGTAGACCATGACCTGGGCTATGACATGACTAGGTTACTGTTTATCCTGATTTTCCCATGGGATCGAGACTTATGACGGTGAAACCGCGGGACGCAGCTAGTATAATATAATTCAGCTATGCCTTAACACACCTAAAAATTATTGAAGTAATTTATAATATAATTAAATCTATGGATTTATACTTTATGTCCGAAATAAACTTATAATAATTAAATACTTTGTTTTTACTGTTTCCAGGTTTTCCAACACAAGCTGCTCATATACCTCCTATAACACCTACTGAACTTCCCACGCTTGAACATATATGGAATCAGCCTTCTACATCAAAGCAAATAGTCACTGGTGCGTACATACTTGGCTACCTACATTTTCGAATTGTCCTACTTATAATATTATAAATATGAAAGTTTGTATGTTTGGATGTCTGTTACTCAATCACGCCAAATCGGCTGAACGGATTTAGATGAAATTTATCACACAGATAGTGTAAACCCTGGATTAACACAAAGGATACTTTTCATTCCGGTAATACATTGGGATAATTTCCGACCTCCACACGGGCGAAGCCGCGGGCGAAAACTAGTGTTTAATAATTTACTTAACCCTCATTGTGACTCACACTTATAAAGTTTACAGCTTACATCACTGACACTAAGTTAATTTTTATTTATTTTGTTTCAGCTCTGCCTCCCATTGCTGGTTTTATAGCGGCAGACCATAATTATTGCAGAAAAAATGGCAGACAACAAAGACAGAAACCGAAACTTAAAGGAAACAAAAGTGAGTACCAATGTAGTTTCTTTCATAAGCTATAAAAAAAATATGTGTGTACACAGGGAAATACAAAACTCATCATAGATATGCTTGATATTTCATAAAAAAGTTCTTAAATGTATTTTTGAGGCTGTTTTTTTGAATATGCACTAAGTATAACATACTAACCCTTCATAATACAGGAACCACAGCTTTTATTTGAAAAATTATTTCACAATTTGAAAGGTCCATTATTCCAGATGGACATAGGCTATATGTTATGTAAAAATATACGTATAAAAAGAAGTATCTAATAATACTAATGAAATACTATCTTGAATACATGAAAGCCTATCTAGTGCTTTTTACTAGGTTGCTGGTCAGAACTTGTGTACAACGTGTCGTGAACAGAATGCCGTCTCTTCACATGTAAATTGCACCCGTGCAAAGTAAAAGATATAAGATGTAAGTTACCATAAATTTATTTACGATGTAAAATTTTTTTCAGAAAAGCTGAAATCTACTTCAGCTGCGTCATCGCATATGGAGAATAAATTAAAAATATCAAGATTACAGATGAAATATTTGAAAACTGAAATTATACGATTACGTAAGAGGTGTGGAAGTTTTAAAGCAAGATTAGCCAGTGCTGATAAATTAAGTAAAAAAATATATTTCAATCGAATTACAAAAAATATGACGACAGCTGCAAAGATCTTTACGAATATGCAGTACACCCAAACGCATAAGAGAGCGCGTGGGCGGAGGTTTACTTTAAAGGATAAAGTTTTGTCTCTTTCTATGTACAAGAGGAGTCCTAAGGGATATACTCTTTTATATAAATATTTTACTTTGCCCTCTGTAAAATCATTAAAAAGGCTTCTGGCGAAAGTTGAAATAGAGTCAGGGTTAAATAAGTCAATATTTATAAAAATGAGGGAGTCTGTAAAAGAATTAAGTCCAGAAGATCGCCTCTGTTGCTTAATTTTTGACGAGATGTCAATATCGCCGCAGATCCATTATGATGGATCTAAAGACAAATTAAAAGGATTTGCTTGGCATGATAAAAAAATTGCTGACCATGTTTTAGTTTACATGGTCAAAGGAATTAAAAGAAAATTTAAGCAGCCTGTGGCATACTATTTTACAAATTCACTAAACAAAGTTCATTTAAAAGCCTTTACTTTAAAGGTCATCAAATATGTAAAGGGTACAGGGCTTAATATTTTATGCACAGTATGTGATCAAAGCACTGTAAATGTGAGTGTAATAAATGAAATCGTCGAAGATACTCGACAAAAATATATAAAAGAAAAAAGGGAATGGAGATATGAAAGTATGGAAGTAGGGAAATCTAAAATTATTCCATTATTTGATGTCCCTCATTTGCTAAAAGGGGTAAGGAACAATTTATTAACCAAAAATATGAAATATTTCGACTTTGAAGAAAAGGTGGAAAAGACAGTTAAATGGGAATATTACCAAAAAGTTTACGAAGCAGATAAATTTTATGGGGAGTTAAAAATATGTCGCAATTTAACTGACGAACATGTTTATGTAGAAAAAATTAAAAAAATGAAAGTAAAAGATGCAGCCCAAATTTTTAGTCATAGTGTTGCTGTAGCTGCAGAACATTTAACAGGTAGAGGTGATGTTCCAAATGAGTGCCGTCAAATAATACAATTTACTAAAATGATGAATAATTTATTTGATTCCTTAAATGCAAGCACATTTAGTATGATTCATGGAAATATGTACAAATGTGGTGTAAGAAATAATTCACCACACCACGAATTATGGATAAATGCGAAAAAAGTTTTAAGATCAGTAAAATTTATTAAAATTAAAAAAGAAAAAGATAACAAAATCAGATTAATTGAAACGAGCTCCATACCATCAATAAAAAATTTCATCCGAACTATTGAGGGCATGCAACAATTGTGGAAAATATTATCCCAAAAATATTTATTTGATTCAATGTTGACTAGAAACTTTAACCAGGACCCACTGGAAAATTTCTTTGGGAACATTAGAAGTTTCGGGGTGAGGAATACGGCACCTAACACTATTAGCTTTGAAGGTGCCTATAAATCACTTCTTTTAAACAATTATAACTCACCCCATTCTCTAAAAGCTAACTGTGAAAATGATGACAATGACTGTCTACAAACATTGAGCTTCTTTTTGGAAGACACAAAAGAAAAAACTTCTGATGTTCCCAGAAATGAGGCACTACCATTTCAGCATGAAGAAAATGATGAAATTGTGGTGCCTTTTATTAATTTAAACACCGAGACAGCTGATGCTGGCCAGGCTAATTATGTATGTGGGTGGGTGCTGACTAAATGTTTGAAAAATGTTTCAAAATCATGCAGACACTGCAAAAATGAAATAAATGGCGATAGTCAATTAAGATCAAATGAATATATAAGGGCAAAAGAATATCATAAAGGTGGACATTGTCTGTTGTATCCCACTCAAGAGGCGGAAAAGGCTTTTAAAGAAATCCAAAATATTGCACTGGACATTTTGAAAAAGAATGTGCCAAAAACGAAGCTAAAAGAAAAAATTAAAATGTTTTTGGATATATTTGTAGATTATCCTTTCACATGTGAGACCCATAAGAAAGAATTGAAAAATGTTTTTGAAAACACAACAATAAATGTCTTGGTTTATAGTTGGTGCCGATCAATTAATCGGATTTTATCTGGTAAAATCCAATACCGTGGTGAGGATGATGAAATTAAACTGTCAGCACAAATATATTTCAATAAACATAAACACAAATAAGTATGATTTTTATTTCATTCCAGGCCTATCAAGTACTTTCCAAAATGTACATATTACTGTTCCGTAGCATGTCCGTCTTTATTTCCAATTTTGTAATAATAATATTTGCTACAGATCAATAACAAGTGTATATTTTGTAAAGTACTTTGTAGACATGAACAAACAGCCTTTATGTATAAATAGAATATCTATAGACAGTATATTGAGGTATATGTAGGTATGTATATACCTATACATGCAGATTAATTTAGGAGGACGATACCAGATGGCGCTTCAAATGACAGATTTCAAGGTTGCAGGAAAAATCCAGAGTGGGTTCTCTATTCCCAATCTATTACTATACTCTATGCTAACCAGCCAGACTAACCGATCCCGATAGCTAATAGCTAGCTGTGTGTGTCCGGTGTGCGCGCTCATTGCAAGTACCTGAGTAGGGCGAGACGCGAGGGCGAACTTCATTCGCATCGCACATCTCTTTCTCGCAATAGTCACAATATAGCTTAGAGAAAGAGAAGGCATTATACTTAGTAATTTCGTTTATTATACGAATTTACGAAATCGAAATACGATAGTTAGATAAGTAGTTAGTTAGTTATCGTCATATTATGTTTGTAAAGGTAAACCAAAGGAAATCAATATTTGATAATTAACTATATAATATTTTTTGTTTTTTTGCCTTTTTATTTTAATGACTTTGAAATTAAATGAACTTCCCTTCATACTTTTTTCAGGCTTAGGACTGACGATGAAACATTGAGTACTTACCTATCAAACAAAATGTTACACCGGCGTATTTATAGGTTCATTTGATTTTATGTACAAATTTGAAATTTGATATTATTTACACTTGTTTTGTTTATATTACAGTAATTGTATTAATCTTTACACTTATTTACAGTCACTTTATAAAATTTTAGTTTATTTACACTTTTATTGTTTACAGGATAGGCGCAGGTTTATTCCCGATTAAAACGTTCTGGGTCCATGTTGACATTTAAAAACATTAACTTCTGCACTTTTTGAGTTGTAAGCCTCGTTCGCCGATCGGTAAAAATTAATCCCGATTTGGAAAACATCCTTTCACAGGGAACTGAGGTGGCAACTATGCAGTGTTGCCAACTCCAAAAGTTCAAATTATCGAGATCCCACGTTGAAATTATCGTTTTTTGGGCAAAATTATCGTACAAAAGAAAAATCCAAATAAAAAAAAAACGTAAGTCGGCCAGCAAAAAACAATGAATACTCCATTTTAAATAAAATTAGATATTTAAACAAACCTTTTTACAGTTCTTTCAACCAGATTTGACTTCTATAGTGTAGGCATAAGGATGGCATACCGCTAAAGTACCGTTGTATCCGAGCGGATACAAATCACCCACGCGGCTTACAACTCTATTTGTATTCGCTGTAATGGCTATTATTGTCTGTGAATTTTTCTGTCTATGGTCGGATAAATATTCTCGTCAAATAAATCGACTAAAAGCAAAAATATTAATAGGCAACATTTTAAAAAAATGTTGAAAATCACGTTCCCGCGCGGTAAAATGTCAGTCAAACGTCACTCGCGTTCGCTGTAATAATTCGTTTTTTAATGGTTTTTGTGTGTAAATCGTCGGAAAGTGGTGATATTTTCATTTTGAAGTAAATATTACATCGTTTTAGATATAAATAACATCATGTTATACCTATTTTGACCTAACCAAAAAAGTGTAAACAAACAGATAAGAGAAAGTTCCCGTCAAAGTAAAAGTTGTGATATTTTGTGGTTTTTCTGTATGGATCTGATCCGTAAGTGTTTTATTTCTTTTCTATATTACATGTATCATCGTATTAGACAACATTTAGCACAAAATAATACAAAAAAATTTTTTTTTGGTACGGAGAAAGTTACGTAAGCATTAGAAATTCTAGATCATCTAAAATCTAGATTTTTTGAATTTTTTGTTTTGAATGTTTGTCTCTAAAAACGCTTTTGTTAGATAACTTATCTATCCATAATGTACCCTGCAAAATTTCGTGTGAATTGGTTCGGTAGTTTTATCAGAAATCGTTATCACAAAGAACAAAAGAAATAATAACAAAAGCGGGTAATAAAGATAAGTGAACGTTGTTTACAAAGACTGCAACCATTTGAAACGTATTCCTAATCTATTCGAGTAGCAAAAAACATTAACAATACTACTTGAGACGTTGTAAAGAAATCCGAGTGTTTGTTTATTTAAGTGCGGTCGTAAAACTGTCACGGCGCGGACCACCCACGGCGCCTGACCGGTTAAAAGCAAAAAAATGGTTACAATACCAACTGTTTACTGTAGCTGCCATTTGTCATGCCACCAATACAATAGAAGTCAAAATCGGTTGAATGGACTGTTAAAAAGGTTTGTTTATATGTCTATTCTTATTTCAAATGGAGTATAGAGTCAAAGGGGAAGTATATAATTATGCCAAGTTTCACCACTAATGGCGCTAGGAGCACAAACCGTAAACATGTTTTGTCATCGTTTTTAGTTGATATTTTTGTGTTTTCACTGTAAAATAAAAATAAAAACTAGAGAGCGAAAGAGAGAGAGATACTTGTTGATGTTGACATAATTGATATTGACATTTTTTTTGTTTCTTTTCTGCGTTTAATTTTATCTGATAAATACATTTTGTTAATGGAACTTGTTTTTTCAGCAAATCGCAAAATTATCGTACATTAGACATTCATTATCGTACATCGTACCATAGGCCAAATTATCGTACGCCCCCATAATTATCGTACGGGTTGGCAACACTGCAACTATGTTGCAATGTGTCTTTACAATCCACGCCAAATTCGGATAAATTTGGCGATGAATTTTCCACCACTTAAGTGGGTCGTTTAAATTTCCCGATGGTGCTTTAAGAACGGCCAACCCGTCATACCTTTCATACAAACGCTCGTACGTGATTATGGCGTCGTAATACATCTTTCTTTGAAATTTTTAAACTAGTAGGTATCTTGTGCACTATTTCTAGGTTTCTACGAAACCAAAAAATTTAAATTTTGAGAAATAAATTCAGTACAAGCCTCCCAAAATCTGCATTTTTGCACAATTTTTATCTGAACTTTGGCCGTTCATAATGTACTCATAAATTGGAAAAGTAAAAAAAACATCTGCATAGAAACCTTGCACATGTAATGGAGATTCTAAATGACAAACATTTATTTCACAAACTAGTAAAGCTTACTCAAAAACACGTATTTCCTGAAACGAGTTTTATGAAATTTCCGCACACTATTTTTCGTACAATGTTATCGCGTTCTCCCTTGCTTGCTAGTAGTTCTCACTTGCTCTAGATGAAACAACAAGCTTTTCGACCATGCTCGCGTTGACGATAGACGGATCGGGAAGGGCCCCCTTAAGGGGAAGTGGATCGTCATTGAGATACATATCAACTTCTTTGACAGCCTTCGAAAAAGGAGTTTCAATCGTGTGGTTGGTGACAATGATACTATCTAAAATATTAAAAGGCGAGTATTTGTCCCTTCCCGCTGTTGTTTCTACTGGAGGAACTGGTTGAAGTGGTCCGGTGGAGGTGTTTTTTAATATTTGGCATTGCACCATTTCAATGAGCTTACTTTTTGTCGAAGCACCCGTTGACTGGTCTTCAAAAGCCTATAATTTAAACCTTGGATCCAAGAGAAGGCCGAGTGAAAATGTTCCACTTTTCTTAATATTTTTAAATCTTTCTTCTAGTCCTTTCTTTAAATTAATCGCTACCAAGAAGACAGCATCGCAAAGGACACTGTCACACATCAATAAATGAAGGCTTTCAGCCAAACATCTCGTGTATACGACCACTGAACCAGCTGTGATATAATTTTCACCACTCATAGTGCGCGTGATTTCTTCAAATGGTCGCAAAGCTCTTTAAATGCCTTCCATTCTTCGATAGATATTATTGGAAGATCTTTATTTATTACTACCATGGTAGCACGCAGCGGTTCTTCCAGCTCTACAAATCTTTCTAACATGAAAAATATGGAGTTCCACCTGGTTTGGCATTCTTGCTTCAATCTTTTCGGTGGGAGTCCGTGGTCCACTAGATATTTTGTTAATTTTTCCGCAGCGGTGGTGCTCTGCTTAAAATAACGCACTATCACCTTAACCTTAGTAATAGATGAGTCCAGCGATTTCAGACCATCCTGCACTATAAGGTTTAATGAATGTGCGTAACATCCATAGTGCTTTAATTCTAAAATGACTTTCATTGCTTTCAGCATGGACGACGCATTATCCGTGACGGAAAAGTTAATTTTTCTAAAAATGCCCCATTCTTCACATATACGCTTTATCTCAGCTGCAATATTTTCGGAAGTGTGGTTTCCAAAAAATTTGCAGCAGTCCAGCAACACATTTCTAATTCATTTATAAATGTAATGCCCTGTAACTGCTATATAGCTATCTGTAGAGGTGGATGTCCACAAGTCGGTAGTTATGCAGATAGTTTCAGCTTCTACAACTACTACAGCTAGTCACTTCGCGCGCGACCGCTATGAGCGCAAGCAGCTAATAGTAGCTCCGTGTTAATTAAGTGTTCTTTGCTATGGTGTATTCTTAGACTTAACGAAGGCTTTTGATACAGTTTCTATTCCCAGACTTTTGGCCAAAATGGAGCATATAGGAATACGTGGTGTGGCCTTAAATATTTACAAAGATTACCTCAGTGGGCGTAGCCAGCGTGTTAAAATTGACTCCGTTTTTAGTGACAATGAGTTTATCAGCTACGGCATACCTCAGGGAAGTATCTTGGGACCCACACTATTTCAATACCTCAGGGAAGTATCTTGGGACCCACACTATTTCAAATTTATATAAATGATCTCTGTCAGTTACCCCTCATTTGTTGTGACATATTTACCTACGCAGACGATACAGCACTTTTGATATATGATGAGACCTGGGACAAAGCAAAACATAGAGCTGAAACGACCTTGCGAACTGTTATGGACTGGCTTTCCATTAACCTCCTGACGCTCAATGTGTCGAAAACTAAAGTAATTCAGTTTCTACCACCAAATTCACCCAAACCACCAACTGATTCAACCAAAATAACAGCGCATATTTGTCATGAGGCCTCAACATGCAACTGCAATTGCCTCGATCTGGTATCATGTATTAAGTATTTAGGTGTTCATATCGACGAGAGACTAGACTGGCGTGTTCATACGGATGCTCTATGCTCCCGGCTTCGTAAACTAATTTATTTATTTATAGAGCTCAGACATTCAGCCGACATTGAAACAGCTTCGCTTGTATATCGTTCCCTGTGTGAGTCGATTATTACTTACTGCATCCCTGTGTGGGGAGGGACTTTCAAAACCGTGATGCTTAAGGTGGAAAGAGCTCAGCGGGCTGTCCTCAAAGTTATGTATTTCCGTAAAAGGGACTACCCCACAGCCCAGTTGTACTACCAAGCCCAAGTACTCGCGGTAAGAAAACTTTATGTCCTCCGCACTGTCTTGCGTCGACACTCCATGATGCCGCTAGATAGAAATCTATCCAATCGGCGGATTGGCTTTCCTATCTGTGGATCTGTTCAGTGTCGTTCTGCGCTTGCCCGACGACACTATCGTGCCCAAAGCTCCAAAATATACAACAAAATCAACAAGAATCTATCAATTTATAAACTCACCCTGCATAAGGTCAAGCAGAATCTTAAGTCATGGCTACTGTCTCTCAATTATGAAGAAACAGAGCAAATTCTTGTAACTCTTTCGTAATACGAAGTCTACTCTATGAGAGGCACTCAACTTCATCATAACGCGCGATCCCAATAAATCTTTCCTGAACATTCAACTCAATTTACAGACACACTCATACATACATACACATACACACACACACACCCTCACACACACATCACACACACATCCACAGTACAGACTTCTCAGAACCTAAATGATTTCAATGGACAATGTCAACCCAATATTGCAATAAAATTTGTACATTTTCGTTTCTTAGTTATTATACCGAAAATTTTGTAAAGTTAAAAAAAAATTAAGGCCTATTTCTCGGAAACGGTGCGTCGTAGGGCCATGCTTCTTAGAGCCTAAAGGCTCGTGCAGACCAGCGCGACACGCGACGCGACACAAAGGCACCGCTCGTCGCCTATTTCTATGGGCAAGGTTATTAAGGTGCTGCAATAAAAATGGTCGATTTCCAATTTTTTTCTTTTTGTCTGAAAATTTGCCAAAGTCCCCAAAAAAAAACCCCACTTTTTTTTTTTTTGGTTGGGAAATTGTCAAATAATTTCTCCCGCTCTGGGTGGAGCGGGAGGGCGTGTCAGACTCTTACTGACTAAAACCCACCCGTGTTCCTTCGGTTGCCCTGTTGCCGGGGGCCACGATTTCCCTATCGGTTTTCTTCGAACCCCCGGCAGGCATTGGCCCTAGCGGACCTCGTCAATTCTGCTGACATCTCTTTGAGGCGCGCGTGTAACACAACGCGCCGTCGACCCGGGCTTGGTCCTTATCGGACGGCGAGCTACCCATTGCTCACCGTCCGCAAGCCCGCGCCTACGGTGGCCGGAAATCGGCTCGCGATTCCCGCCCCGGGCGTCTCCTCCTGCGGTGGTTAGGGGCCTGAAGGCGCGAAATTTTGCCTCTCCCTCACGCGTTCCGCCTCGTCCTTCGCGAGCATTACCGCTTCGCAGAAGGAGGTGACGGCCTGCCATTTCCTCTCGCTCCGTACCATGGCCATAAAATGGTCGATTTCCAATTTTTTTCTTTTTGTCTGAAAATTTGCCAAAGTCAACACCCCCCTAAAAATACTCTAGCTGAAAGATCGACCGACACTTAACAAAATTTTTCGGTTTTTTTTTTTTTTTTGTTTCGTGGGTTTTTTTACATCATCTCATGGTTTTCGACTTGAGCAACAATTTATGTCCAGAAAAGATTTTCATCCGAGCTACCGTTTTGGAAATATAATGAGTTTAAAAAAAAAAAAGTAAAAGAAATCAAAAGCTCCTAACTCGAAAACGGTGCGTCGTAGGCCCATGCTTCTCCGAACCTAAATGATTTCTATGAACAAGTTCAACCCGATACTGTAATAAAATTGACACCTTTCCGTTTTTTTGTTTTTTCCGAAAATTTGGCTAAGTTAAAAAAAAACGAAGGCCTATTTCTCGGAAACGGTGCATCGTAGGACCATGCTTCTGAGAACCTAAATGGTTTCTATGGTCAAGGTTAACCCGATACTGCAATAAAATAAGTAAATTTCTGAAAAAAAAATTACCAAAATTTTTCTATCCTGAATTTTTTTCGATCCATAGCGCCCCTAAGGCTACACTCCAACCCAAAGATTATCTACAATTATGTAATAAGTGCTTATAAATGAATATTCATCTATCGATTACACACAAAAATACTTAGTCAAAATTAATCATAAAATAATGACGAAACGAGCAACCATTTTACGCAAAAGATGTTATTTCGTACAAATAAGACGACCCACTGACCCAAATATTATCTACAAGGATGTATTATAATATAGGTAAATGAATATTTATCCACTTACCGTTGAATAAACACCAAAACACTTGAATAAACACCAAAAGCGACCATGACAGTGTTGCCAGCTCCAAAAGTTCGAATTATCGAGTTCCCACGTCAAAATTATCGTTTTTTGGGCAAAATTATCGTACAGACGCCAGCACATCAAGTTACCAGAAACTGTCAAATTTTCCCAATCAACTTTGAACATTAAAATTCAGCGATAAAGTTGAAAATCTATTAAATAAATTTGACAGATTGTAGTAGCATGATGTGCTGGCGTCTGTACAAAAAAAAACCCTAAAATCAAATCAAATAGCAAAGTCAAAAGTCAAAGTCAAATAATTTATTTCAATTAGGCACTTAAAAGGCACTTTTGAACGTCAAACTAGCAATAAGCAAATGGCTATCAAAAGACGATTAATAATTTTATACTAGATTCAAAGGGGAAGCATATGCCAAGTTTCACCAGTAGTGGCGCTAGCAGCACAAACCGTAAACATGTTTAGTCATGGTTTTTAGTTGATAAATATGTGTTTTCACTGTAAAATTAAATAAAAATTAAAGAGGGAAGAGAGTGAGATACTTACTTTTTGATATTGACATACTTGACAATTGATATTTTTTGCGTTTTGATATTTTTTTTTTTTTCAGCAAATCTCAAAATTATCGTACAGACGCCAGCACATCAAGCTACCCGAAACTGTCAAATTTTCCCAATCAACTTTGAACCTTATATTTCAGCGATAAAGTTGAAAATCTATTAAATAAATTTGACAAATTGTAGTAGCTTGATGTGCTGGCGTCTGTACGTTAGACATTCAGTATCGTACATCATACCATTGGCCAAATTATCGTACGCCCCCACAATTATCGTACGGGTTGGCAACACTGGAACATGAAGACTCGAAGCGTCTGTTTTGACTGTTTTCATTCAATGTTGCCAAACGAAACGAGATATTTGGTTTTGAATCGTTTATTTGGACCATAGAGTGAAACTGAATATTAGCCCTTAGCCACAGAATACAACGTCTACAAAAACCGCCATTGTTGTGTTTATGTATATTTTTGTGTCGATCACAAATACCACAGACAAATTAAGAGTAGCAGACATCCATACGTCCATGATTTTGTTTTCGCTCTTATTCATACGTCCAGTGAAATAAAAAACATCAAATTTACTTTTGGAGTATGACTCCAACCGGAGTCATGGACGTATGTGTTCGGCACAAATGTGACTCCTTTGGAGTCATTAGACAGGGAACGTGTTAAAGCAAATTCTGAAGCCTTTCGGCACACAATGTAACAAATAGAACTCTAAAGAACACCCATGAAGCTAAAACAATGTGTCCCGGCTGCCCGGCAGCAGTTTGCATTTTATTAGTACAGCAGTGCTGCAAACAATAATTTTAAAATTCCACTAACCATATTAAGAATTTACGCCATTTCGTTGTATGTACAGACGCCAGCACATCAAGCTACTACAATCTGTTAAATTTATTTAATAGATCTTCAACTTTATCGCTGAACAGTAAGGTTCAAAGTGGATTGAAAAAATTTGACATTTTCGGGTAGCTTGATGTGCTGGCGTCTGTACTTACTTTTTATCCGTCAATAAAACCGTCAATTTAGAATGCGGCAGTAGACAAACTGAAAAGGCAAAATCACATAATTTAATGGACGCATTTTGAATCAGGAAATTATGAAAATAAATGTGAAAATTCAATAAATAATACTCAATATTGTAAGACCTGTTTCTATAATCCTATCTGACAACAAATGTCAAAAATCTTTTAATAAAGATATAATGAAATTATAAAATAGACATTTAAAAAGGAAGAAAGAAAAATAAGTTTACTTGTCACAGAAACACGTGCGTACATAAAAGACAAGAGTAATTAAAGAATAACACAAAGTACAGACGCCAGCACATCAAGCTACCCGAAACTGTCGAATTTTCTCAATCAACTTTGAACTTAATTTTTCAGCGATAAAGTTGAAAATATATTAAACAAATTTGACAGATTGTAGTAGCTTGATGTGCTAGCGTCTGTACATAACAAATCACGAGCATAGAACAGAATTTAGCATTTAATATTGGTATATCCCTCTTAGGGGGATATTACACTATCATATTATATCATAAACCTATCTACGAAGCTCAGAAATTACCCATAATATTTCTATTTTACAATTAATTATAACTTTGATGATAGATTTATGATCACAGATATTATAGTGTAATACCTCCTTAAAGGGCTAATAGTCTGTTATGCAGTTTCACTCAATGGTCCAATTCTCATAAAATAAATTGGCAACATTGAAAACGACGCTTCGATTTGTTCTAGGCTCCGTGGTCGCTTATTCGTGCTTGGTGTTTATCTAAGTGTTTTGGTGTTTATTCAACGCACATTCAACGGTAAGTGGATAAATATTCATTTACCTATGTAATACATCCTTGTAGATAATATTTGGATCAGTGAGTCGTCTTATTTGTACGAAATTACATCATAATTCAATCTTTTTTGGTCAAAACAATGTTGCGTTAAATGATTGCTCGTTTCGTCAATAGATACGATTAATTTTGACTATTTTTGTGTGTAATCGACAATTAGTAGATGAATATTCATTTTTATGCACTTATTATACCATCACAATTATTCTTTTGTTTGGTCGCTGAAAAAACGGTTGGCTCGAGTGTTTTGTTTTCGAGTATTTTGAATGTTTTACAATGGATCGATGGTACCTATCTGTAGAACTTGTTAAGCTCTAATATCTAAAACTAATAATAATGTGTTTTTGTCATTCGAGGTGTATTTCATGCAATATTATTTATAGGTACTCAATTTATCATAAAGATCGTTAACCGTTGACAGCTACGCAACTATGCTGTCCAATCGTATCGATAGATGATAAAATCGAGTGTTTGTGATTTATTGTGTATCAAAATAAAAATATACCGTCTTTATGACGACCCACTGTACACTCCACTGTACACCTGCGCGTGCGAAGCTTATATTTTTTTTTTGGGTATAGATGTATTCATGTAAAACGCTTTCGCAAAATTTCACACTGCGCAGACGCCTAGTTTTTGAGAAAAAAAATCCGAAAGTTAACAACTTTTTACGTAATAAATTTGACAGTTTACAACAGATTTTGTACGAATTTCACTCTTAAGTTGTTCCGTTTAACGTTCAGACAAAGTGACCGCGGATTTAAAAGGTTTTTAGTGTAAATATTGTAATTTTTTTGCATCCCCTTCGTACCTAACTTGTCCGAGTCGGGGTGCCCCAAGTCTTGACATAGGTAGCTAGACTTAGTAAAAAGGCAATGAGAACTTAGGATGCAGGAGCGAGGCGAAGCGAGCTCGGGACTTGGGGCACGCCGACACGGACAAGTTAGGTTAGAAAGTCTTACAATAAAATAATATTTTCTTATTTTTTCGAGTTTCAAATTGACGTTGTAAGTGTCCATAACCTGAGAGCTTGTTAAAAGATTTTAGTATTTTTTTTGCTTGCTCTTGACGTCCTTGATCTTGAATTTTGGGTTGTTGACCTTGACCTTATGTCACTGACCTCATAATTGCTCGGAACTTAATTTAGACCCGCCACGTAAACTTCCCCATTCTTACATAGTCACACTATCCCACCAATCCCGATAGAAACTTTTGGCGATTTTTTTCTCGGAACCTATGGTTTTGCGACATTTGCGGTTTTGAAAATACACTAAAAAGGGTATCCTTTTTAGTGTATTTTTCAAAACCGCAAATGTTTTTGTGTTTTTTTGGTAGACTGTACAGTCTACCAAAAAAAAATATCTACTTTAAAAAATCGCCGGTCCCTAATGTCTACAGTGCTTCCGCAACCCATTGATTCGGACAGGTTAGAAAGGGATGGCGGGGTCTAGTGAGCAAGCGATGCGAGCGTACAAAGTCCCCGCTGTCCCCTTCCTGGTTATTTTATTTAACAATTCAGAAATAGGAGCCCGCCAACTCCGTCGACTACGCCTTATTATTGCTTGGAAACAAATTTAGACCCACCCATCTTCCCTGCCCTTAATACTTCCACTATCCCATCAATACCGAACCAAACTAGCGATTTTTTCTCGACAGCTATGGTTTTGCGCACTTTGGGGTCTTCAAATATACACTAAAAACACTCAAAAAATAGCTACTTTTAAAAAAGCGACGGGTATTAAAGTACAGTGGTTACGATGAAATTATTTTGCTCAAACACATAATATCACCCCTGTATTCCCCGAAGGGCAGGTGTGTAATACACTCCTATTTAGCAAGTTATGTTGTGTTGTTGTTGTTCTTCTTAACGTATCAATGGCAAAATGTTCAAATATGTTTGGCCCAAAATTCAGCATCAATTAAATTGAATATCTCTCTCTCTCTCATTACTAATATCCACAGTGCTCGCCCTAAATACCTCGGCATTAATCTTATACCAGTCGCTTACCAACAAAAATAATTCAATACTCAATATCTTGATTGCTTTACCATAATGTGTACTTATTCCCATAATATAAGTTGTCGTGTGTACAAGGTGTAGTTGCATAATAGGTATACAGTTTTTAAAAGAGTTACCGTGGAGTTTCTTGCCTGGTTCTTCTCCTGAAACAACCAATTGAAACTGTGCACCTAGCTTCTGACATTTCTGTGCCTATGTAGGTTTATGTAAAATAAACTATTTTGATTGATTGAGTTTATAATAAATTCTTGCCTTTATTGGCTGGCTTGAGTGGATATTCGCAAGAGCAAACATGCTCGGAGGAAGGAAGTATTCCAGTAAGATGCTGGTAGGGATCTAGACCGTACTTCCGGGATTGTCCTGATAGCCGTGGAATACCTATCCACTCCTCATAAGCACCTCAGGACGTGTTGCCCCCTTGTCGCTACGACACTATGTGCTAGCGACCGTTTTCGGGGGCCCATTATTGAGTGTGCAAGTCACCCCCTGCCACTTTATCCATGTGCATATAAAACAGATCAGGCAGGGGCCATAGTCCTTCCATAGTTCCAGGTGACCAGTCCACTTTAGCAACCCAAACCCATAGTCCGATATCTTTGTTTCCATATCTTACAATAGTCCTACACCAACCGGGGGTTGTCCTTGGCTGCACTTGCATAGTGCGAACAGGGATAATCGTCGGTTGGTACCTCATTTAATTAAAAACGTCTAAGGGGCCTCTGCGAGTTGGCTTCGGCCCCTCGTACGCCTTCCAAAGGTCCGGGACCCCAGGGTCCCGAGATATGTTAAAGACATTTAAAAATAAATAAATAATAATAAAATTTATTCAAGTATAAAGTAAAATTATGATTTACATTAATTACAATCGAAGAAAATTTAATTCTAACTGTAATGTAGACTAGCCTGATCTAGGTTTATGAAAACCTGTGTTTCAGGCCATCAATTTACATCAAACATTTAAAAAGACTACAACAATACATAAAATAGAAGCTAAATTAAAAAGAAGACAATATTTTCTAGTAACTAGGTATTTGGGTATATTATTTTAAAACTAGATTATGTAAGATATATATTATGTTTAAATAAATTAACGAATAATATAAAAGTAGACAAAGTATTATTAATTTGGTAAAGTGAGTAAATAATGTATAGTGTATAATTATTTATTTTATATATTACTTACTAGCTAAAGCCTTGTATGCTTGCAATGCCAATTTTGCGAGACTAACGCTTTGATTTTTTATAATGTATATAGATAAAGATGGCATCCTTGAAAGTGGGCGAAGATGGGGACACCCCTCCAGACTTCCAGGACATCCTCAAGGATGATGAGGACGAGGATGCCGTAGAAACTGAACTGGAGCCCGAATTATATGAGGTGGAGTACGTCGAAGTGGAGGATTACCTCATCGAGGCAGAGGACGCTTCCGAGGCCGAGGTGACTCTCGACACCGACCTAAATGAGGTAAATCAGTCATATCCAATGTTTTTTAGGGTTCCGTAGTAAACAAGGAACCCTTATAGTTTCGTCATGTCCGTCTGTCCGCGGTCTAGCTCCGAGACCCTTAGTACTAGAAAGCTGTAATTTGGCATAGGTATACATATTAATTACGCCGACAAAGTGGTAAAACAAAATTATGAAAAACCTTTTTTTTAGGGTACCTCCCCTACACGTAAAGTGGTGATGTTTTTTTTTTATATCATGGTGTGGGGTATCATTGGAAAGGTCCTTTAAAAACATGAGTTTGTGAAAACCATTTTTGGATTCAGGGATTCGTTTGCGAAATATTAAGCTTTAAAGTGCTCATTTTTGTTAGAGTCAAGTGTCGTCGTCCCCGAGCGCGGTCCGAGGGGGGGTCCTGGGGGTCATGACTCCCCCCAAATCTTTCACGCTGTCGGGAGCCTGAATGATTTACTTATATTACTAACTTTTAAAACTGTACTTACAGCCACGGGTTACCGTGGCTTAAGTACCTGCAGTTATCCAAAAACATAAGAAAATAGGCAGTCATGGGGACTGCCGACAGAAGTGAAAACTTAAAACTATAAAATAATTGTGTTTTCTTAATATTTTCCAATTAATTGAAATTAATATTATTAACATTAGTCAGGTTTTCACATATATCGGCAATCCCGAGCAACAACAAGCGCAACAAGTCATACTCATAGGTGCTGTGCTGTTAACATTAGCATATCGGTGACGCGAACCCATAAGATTTTCCCCTATAATCGTTCAATGCGCCTGAAGAAGTTTTCACTTCAAAAAGTCAATTATAAAAATAGAGTATCTTGGATGCAAGAGTTTGATCACCCAGTTCGTACATAAGGTTTAAAAGTCTATATGCAAGAGTTTGAGCACCCCGCTCGTACATAAGGTTTGAAAGTCTAAGGTTAAGGCCATCAGATTCCAAAACCTAAACTGCTGTAAAACTGTTCAGTTTAAGCTTTTCTTCATAACTCGACAATATAAGTTCTATTTCTGTATAATGGTCAAAAGATAACAGAAGCTTTTCAGGGTGGAGTGCTAAAATTTTCAGGCTCGCTTCGCTCGCTCTTGCCTGCTACATTCTCTTAATTCTTGAGATGTTTCTTCATAAGTCAACAAAGCAAGTAATTCCTAGTTCTTTTGGAATGATCAAAAGAAAATCTAACCTAAATCAAAATTTTCGAGGTCACTACGCTCGCTCTCGCATTCTGCACTCAGTTCAAAAGAGTTCTTATGATTGAAAATATCACACAAAACCTTAACCTATCCAAGGCGGGTTGTTCGCTCCCCACCCCCGCATGTAAAAGATGCATCCCTTGATCTAGTGGTCGCAAGCACTACTCGCGTGCTCTTTTGGGAGGTATCTCCCTAAAACTATTCCTCGGCGCCCATGGTGACCCCCCCCCGCCAGCTAAATGGTTGGTTTTGGATGTGTGAAAAAAATCACCGCATTAGTTTATATAACGAAATTAAAAGGAAGACTATCACAGCTAAGTAGGCTCTACAAGTTAACGAGTAATAGTAATTGACCAACTTAACTGCAGTTGCAAAAACATGTTTTCCCATCCATTCCGTATGGGAGAACATGTTTATCAACTACAAAGTTAACCGCTCAAGGGCGGAAGCGCCCAATATATATAAATAATAATGACGCGGAAGCGCCCAATATATATATATAATAATGACGCGGATTTTTACTCTAATAATTCATTGTGTCATGCACAGTGTATTATATGGTGCTCCCACATTGCCGTTAGAAAATGTTTAATAACGTTAGTAAACATTTGTTAGCAAACATTTAATCACAAATAAATTTTCATGTTAGAAAATGTTTAGTAATGTTAGTAAACATTTTATAACAAAACAAATTATAACAAAATAAAACATGTGTTATCTTTTGTTTGTAAACATTTTATAAGGGTGATGGCGGGATAGGCGGTGCGGTGCGGTGGGGGTTAGAGTACGCAGGTCGCTGCGCGTGGTGTCTCGCTTGTCAGTCCCTTTGTGTCAGCGTGCATCGCTGTGCGTGTGTATTAGTGGTTGCGCGTGCGCCAAGCAATAAAATATGTCCGGTAATTGGAATAACGATGATGTTTACAAACTGATTGAAATGTTTCAAGCAAGAGAAGTACTATGGAACACGATGTCAGAGAGCTACAAAGACCGAAATAAAAAACACGATGCTTGGATGGAAATTGCCAGTGAATTTAATATGGATAAAAAAGTAATTGAAAAAAAGATTCGATCACTCGTAGGTCAATTTAACCGAGAATGTAAATCTAATAAATCTGGTGCAGGAGCTAATGAGTCAAGTAAATGGTTTGCATTTAAAAAACTCATGTTCCTTAAAGGCAAAAATATTCCAAGTTTAACTGTCGATGGAGGGTTGCAGGTGAGTTTTATTTTAACGTCTTTTAATAATATTTAGATGCCCAGTCCAAAAACCCTTCATTTGAAAAATATTCTGCGAATTCTTTTCTTATTTCTTTCCCATCATCTGTCAGGGATTCACATGCTTCAAGTGGTGTTAATTGCTGCTGTTCTAATCTCCATTGTCCATCGATACGTGTACCAGTTACTATGTCATCTCCATCATAGTATTGAGATGGAGCGTAAATCATGCTCGATTCAGTTTTTCTTATAAAATTATGCAGTAGCACGCATGTCATAATTAAAGTAGTAGTTTTTTCTGGATCTAATAATATTGTAGTTCGTAAAACTCTAAATCTGGCTGACAAAATCCCAAATGCGTTCTCTACTGTTCTCCTCGCACGACTCAGTCTATAACTGAAGATTCTTTCCTTAGAATTGCTATCCTGTGGTCCTGGAAAAGGTTTTAATAAGTGTTTTTCTAAAGGGAACGCATCATCTGTTACGAACACATAAGGAACAGGTTTGTTTCTGCCTGGTAGTGAGCTGTCACTGGGTATTTTCAAACTATTGTCGTTAATTTTATTTCGAAATTTTGTGTTTGCGAAAACTCCGCCATCACTTATGCGTCCTTGGCAGCCAATATTCACGTACAGAAAGTTGTATTCTGCGTCCACTATCGCTAAAAGTACAACGCTGTAAAATCTTTATAGTTGTAATATTCACTGCCGCTATCAATTGGCTTTTGTATGGCTACGTGCTTTCCATCGATACTTCCTAAGCAATTTGGGAAATTCCATTTTTCTTCAAATGAATTTGCCACGTGTAGCCACTCTTGAGGTGTTGTTGGTATCTGGAACAAAAATAGAAGATTAAGAAATAGGCGCGAAAAATAAATTTATAACTCGTTATTCTAACAAATTTTATTGGATATTTTTATTAAGTATGAAATATTAATAGAATACACCATAAAAAAATATGATTTCAGTTAAGGGTTGTTAAGTAATAGAAAAAGAAAATCGCGGTTATAGATTTTTTTACAATTTTAGCTAATTTGACGCGCCTATAACTTGAAATTATCGTTTAATTCTATTCTTTCAGGGTAACGAAGAAAACAGAATTGCTTCAGAAAACACTCTCAGTTTGAACGAAACAGGAAATACTGTCACTGATGAAACTACGGGCACGCCTTTCGCCACCCCAAAACCATTTCGGAAAAGAAGACGGCCTGAAGTAGAACAAGATCCAACACAACAAGAAGCTGTAAATATTTTACAAAGAATGTACGAATCTAGAAAAAGCAGGGATGAAAATGACGCATTTGGAGAGTATGTCTCGATGAAACTGAAACAAATAAAAAACAGTCATGCTAAGAATACTGCTCAACATCACATTAACAATATTTTGTACAATGCGACAATGGGACAATATGATTTTCCAACAACCTTTACAGACCCAACCGCTAGTAGTTCCTGGGGATACAACTCTGAACCAAATCTATCCACTTTTTCGGAAAATAATGCTGACTGTAGCTCGAGAGGATACTACACCGCACCGAGTCCCTCGGCTTCATTTGAAACCAGTTCTTCGGATAACTCCAGGACACATACTCGTACCAGCGCAAGAACACAGAGTCCGTCTAATTTATCGGAATCAAGCCAAGATTCGACCCAATCATTAAACGATTTGTTGGAATCAATCAAAAATTAAAAAATACATGTTTGGTTTGTTAATTATTAAAAAAATTATTAGTAAGGTAAGGTAGGTACCTACCTAAAGTATGATTAGATTAGATCATATTAAAAGTAAATAAAAAAATAATTAAAAATGTTGTTTGACTTACCTGTATGTATTCCTTTAAAACCTCATTGAGAGCCTCGCACACTTCTGGTACGATAATAGATATCGCTTGGTCTGACAACTTGAACACATTTCCAAGACTTTTATAACTGCTACCAGTTGCCAAAAATCTTAACGTTACCGCAAGTCTTTCCGTCACACTTACAGATTTTCTAAATGTAGTGTCTCGTTTGCCTATTTTTGCCCCAATTAAATTTTGTAGATATTCAAATTCGGAACTGTTCATTCTTATAAAATCTTTTAAGCAACCGTCAATACCCAAATCCTTGAGATAGTCTGTGGCACTATATTTTCCTCTAGCTTTTAGCGTTTGGCGCATCCAATAAGAGCGCTTTTTCTTCTTTTTTAAACAAAAAATAAAAGCTATTCCAATGAGCAAATCTTCTTCCATTTTCGTGTAGACGTCCTCGGCCCTCAGAAGGCGAAACCAAACTGCGAGCCAATACTAGATGTTATAAAATGTTTAAACATTTTCCATCAATGTAGGAGCACTTATAACATGTAACAGTTTCTAACAAAGTGCAACAATTGTTAACATTTGTTAGTAAATGTTTTGGTGTTATAAAATGTTTACAAACATTTTATAACGGCAATGTGGGAGCACCAATAGATATCATTATTCGGACGTCAGCTTTTATTAGAAATACAGATACAATTAGTCATTTAAAACGTGAGCTCCCGAGTGACAAATTAATCAAATAGGTTTTTTATCGAAAAAAAAAAGGTTGTCTAGTTAGCTGTCTGTCTGTCCGTCTGTCACAGAGTCATTTAAAACGTGAGCTCCCGAGTGACAAATTAATCAAATAGGTTTTTTATCGAAAAAAAAAAAGGCTGTCTAGTTAGCTGTCTGTCTGTCCGTCTGTCACAGCCAATTTGCTCCGAATCTACTGGACCAATTTATATGAATTTCTGTGACCCAAACACGGACGAGTAACGTAAATAAATAAACTTTGAATATGGGGGTCACTTTTCAGGAGCAAATAGAAAAAAAAAATAATGAGCCGACGTGGGACGCCTGGCAGATGTGAAACATCGAAATTATTATGTACAGGATAAATGTAATATGCATAGCTGGATAGTTTACGACAGGAAATAAATATGGCGACTGTCGCCACACCAACAGTTGGTCTGACCCGCCGCTATAGATGTTTCACATCAAAAAGTTTTTATAATTGAATCTTTAGTAACTCCTATGAATACTTTTTAGTCAATTTCATCATTTGAAAAGAGAATAGTTATTAGAGTTCTATAGTAAACAAGGAACCCTTATAGTTTCGCCATGTCCGTCTGTCCGCGGCTTAGCTCAGAGACTCTTAGTACACCTCTGCCTAACCCTTCGGGGTATAAAGGTGTGATGTAATGTATGTTTATAATACAAACAAATCTTTAATAACTTTATACAACAAGGTATTTTTCGCCGAGATTCACAGTTGACCTTGAATTACAGTACTCGTATGTATGGCTGATCGTTGCGCGCTCTCCACCCTCTATCTGAAAAACGGTTGAGCAAATGAAAAAGTATTTGACTCAAAATTTCTCGCAAATTTTATTCTCTAGAATTTTGTAATAGATGTTAACATCATTGGAGCTATAGAAACCTAGATAATCGCGAAAAAGCGATTTGACCTTGAATAACTCACGACGCAGACACGAGGTTTTATGAGACTTTTGAGACAACGTTTAGAACGCCAAAATGAAGGTGTATACGAGTTTCCAGCTTTTTATCTCTCATTCCGAGGTTTACCCTCTTTTTACGCTAATTTGACTGGCCTAGTTATAGTAAAGGCACAAGACTAAAAAAGAAATAGGCTCCCACTTATAGAAGCGCATCTAGACAGCAATATCGAATGGGCGGCGGGACGCCACTTACCCGCCGCCGCCGCTGTGAGCGTCGACGAATGAGCAATTTCTCTTTTTTTTTTCAGTATGGGGAGGTCACCGTTACGGCGATGTGGGATGAGAATTTGGACCCGGTGTCCGTGACGTGAGTAATATAAAATAGCAATAGTGTGTTATTTATAATTGGTTTTCTGTATATTTTTAGTAAGAACTAAAGTTCTTGTAATAGGCTAAAAATCTATTTAACTCTAACTTAATATTTTACGAGATTAAGAATGTTGTCATCAATTTGCACTTTTACACAATTTCGTAGCACTTTCGTAGAGTCTGATAATTAATTACTCTAATTTATTAGAAACAGACAGGTGCGACTCGACACCGGTAAAACAATTTCCGTGACGTTTTCATAGAAATTGTTCCATCAGAGTCGCATTCGCCGGTCTGCGGGAGCGTTAAACGTATTTAATAGAGTTGTCTACGTTGCATTGTTTAGTTTTTACATATTAAAGACTAACTGAGCTATACGCTATTTAAAAATATATATATATATATAAAAGTGTACACACGGCCACACATCAAGCTATACATTTCCAGTATAAGCTGACCTCGCATTGTACGGAAATTCTTTACAATGCGAGATCAGCATAAACTGGAAATGTATAGCTTCATGTGTAGCCGTATACATTTCCAGTATTAGCTGACCTCGCATTGTACGGAAATTCTTTACAATGCGAGATCAGCATAAACTGGAAATGTATAGCTTCATGTGTAGCCGTGCGTACAATACGCTTTTATAATTTCTAACGTGAGATTTTTATCAGATAAGTCATGATTTTGTAACAATATTTTTATTTAAAAGAGTGTTTGTATCGTTTCTTGCCCGTTCTTCTCCATAGGTACCCACTACTCTTTGGAATGGGCAACTAGCTTTTTTGCGCTATTATACGGTAACTAACGATTAATTTGAAAAGTTGGTTTGCAAAACATGGACGGCGTACAATCCCTGCTTGGAGAGAACACAGACATATAGAGTAGCAAACAGTAGTACCTACCAAACATTCGCTAAAAATTGCGTAGCCATTACGCACACACAGGAGTGTTGTCAATACATGGCCGGACTAAGGCTGGTTGCCGGTATTATCTTACGATATTGAAACAACCAATACAAAAAAAATCGATAGTCTCTAGGTATAAGAAGTGTAGATTACATATCAATAAAATCAATCAATCAATTATTACCTGCCGAACGAAATTTCAAAGTTATGTGAGTAGCCTATCCCTATTTATGTACACTATGCCTATGTTTTTGTTATCCTTCACACAGATACAGGGTAACATAATTTATTACGATAGCAAGTGTGTTTACACTGATAATCTGCACTCTGCAGTATTCTGGAACAAAGTCACGAAAAAATTTTATTAAATCGTAGAGTAAACTGAGGCTCTGTTTGATAATTCAATGGTAAATGTTTTACAAAAACTTTTTATCTTTGTTGACAAATCCGTCTCTGACTAAATAACGCGGTTTAAACATAGAACGCGATGCAGATGATGTTGCTTATCAATATGGTGGCGTGGCCTAAACAAGCTACGCGTCAAATTTTGGCTATGTGTGAGTCAGTGTGACAACAGGTGACAGAACGAGATACAATTTGCGACTTGTCGCTTAGCAAAAAAAGGATAGAGAATCTGCTCCAGCTATATAAATGTACCTATACTTCGTTTGAAATAAGATTAGACATATAAATAAACCTTTTTTTACAGTCCGTTCAACCGATTTTGACTTCTATTGCGTTGGTGGCATGACAAATGACAGCTGCAGTAAACAGTTGGTATTGTAACCACTTTTTTGCTTTTAATGCTATCCTTTAGCCTACGGTATAGAAGTCAAAATCGGTTGAACGGACTGTAAAAAGGTTTGTTTAAATGTCTTATCTTATTTCAAATGGAGTATAAGGATTAATGTTTGGTCTGCTACTCTTTATAATATGTCTGTGGGAGAGACATTGGAAGTTATACGACGGTTGTATAAAAGGAAACAAGGAGGAGCACAATACCTTAAATTGATGCGATGGAGACCTTTTTTTTTTTGGGTGGGAAATTATCAAATAACTTCTCCCGCTCTGAGTGGAGCGGGAGGGCGTGTCAGACTCTTACTGACTAAAACCCACCCGTGTTCCTTCAGTTGCCATGTTGCCGGGGGGCCACGATATCCCTATCGGCCCATATTCGCAGCCCCGGCAGGCATTGGCCCTAGCGGACCCTGTCAATTCTGCTGACAACTCTTTGAGGCGCGTGTGGAACACAACGTGCCGACGACCCGGGCTTGGTCCTTAGCGGACGGCGAGCTACCCATTGCTCACCGTCCGCAAGCCCGCGCCTACGGTGGTGGCCGGAAATCTGCCTGTGATTCCCGACGCCCAGGGCGTCTCCTCCTGCGGCGAGTAGGGGCGCGAGGGCGCGAAATTTGCCTCTCCCTCACGCGCTCCGCCTCCTCCTTCGCGAGCAATGGTGATACCCGGGCGTTTCCTCCCGCCTTATCCGAAACAGGGACGTCCCGAAACAACCGTGGCCGGTGAGGACCTGCGTCAAGCAGAACGTGAGAATGCCGTGGCGCCTCTCTAGCCACTCCTCAAAGAGGGGGCTTGTCGCCGCAATTGTGGCGTGCCCAGCACTGGGTTGCGACAGTCGCACTCTTGATGATGCCCATGATTGAGTATCCCTGGATGGTTTGAAAATACAATTGGACCCGGTAGGGGGCGCTGTTCGGACAGGACAACGTCTACGCTAGTAAATTATAGATTGAGAAACAGGACTTCCTTCCTAATAACCAATATATACTTTTGTAACGTATGTCGAGTTCCAGTCTTTTCTTTTTGACGTGAGATCTCCAACGCAGCTTGGCGTCAAGAAAAAAGAAAGAAAGAAAACCTTTCGCTTTGTATATACAGATTAACTAATACAACTTATTTATTCGTTTTTAGTTCGTTTTTGGCAGGGTAGTTGTTTTTTTAAATTATTTTATACATTTTAGTGACAAGTTGTTTTGTTTTAATGAAATTTTTGAAATTTTAGCAACGACGAATTATGAATAAAATTTTTAAAAAATCCGTGTGGCCTGTGGTCTTGCCTAAACACGTAGCAGACGGCCCCACGGATCTGCCATTTTCGTATGTTCAGCCGTCTGCCTAACAGCCTGTATAGTATAATACATGATATAGTATAATAAATGAGAACCTTTTATTTGATAGGTCAATATCGCCGACTCCTTCCACGCCTGCTGCTGTTGGCTTAGGTTCGCCGCTGGTTCTCCTGCCGTAAGTGATAAAACTTGTATTCATTAGTCTTGTAGCGGAAACAATTTTATTGTCACTTATACTCCATAGGTTTAGGTAGTTAAAAAAAAGGTAAACAAATCGTAAAAAGGGTTTTTATAGGTGACAATTTCTTGTTAAAAAACAATAAAATTAAATTTATTTTAGTGTTTTACCATAGTTTCCTCTTTTATTAATGTATGTTAAACTTTATCGTTTATTCTTCAACTACTTTTCGTAGATGTAACTGCTTGAGCACATTTTTTTTGTCTGGTTTATAAGATTTTGTAATGTGTCTATTGTAAAGAACCCAATTTCTAAACGTCAACGAAGTATAACGTTGCTAAATTGAAGAGTACAACTGTGACGTAGCATGACACCTGAAGTGACAGGTATTACGTTTAGTCGGTTACTTGACAGCTGTCTCGTCACGTGTTTTTTTTTTGTTTACCTTTATTTAACTACCTAAACCTATGGAGTTTAGACCGCCACCTTACAATTTCAAGAAATCCAGTGCCGCCTATGAGCGGTGATCCTTTGTTCTACGAAGTATCAACGTTCGCACAGTTACACGTGCCGCGCGCACGCAGCAGGCGCGTGATATTTGTACTGGCCGAGGCGACGACGTCCTTGAGCTCAAGGACGTCGTCGCCTCGGCCAGTACACGTGCACACGAAGCTACCTACGTGAGCGCCGAGGTGCGAGCCGCAGTCTACTCTTGACTAGCTACCATACCTATCGGGCCGCGACGCGCTTTGAATTGTATTTTACTTAGCTTAAATAATCGCTAATTAATCTAGTAACATAATTTAATAATCATAATAATATTCTTCATTTATTCTCTCTGCTATACTCATTTTCTCATTCACTCACCCTTTCACTCGCTTCATTCTAATCTAATAGAAATTAGATACCGGGATCGATTCTCGACTCAAGTAGAATTGGTCAACTCGACCAATTTCTACAGTCTAAATGACCACAGGGCTGCAGGGTCTCTTACCTTTTCTTCGCGATTTACACGTAATTATATTTACTATGTTTTATCTTAGGTTCGATGTCGTCGTCGAGGAGGGCCGTGACATCGCTATGGAGGAGGACCATGTCTTCCACCTCGCTGATGAACATCAGCTGTTCCAGCAGGCGGAAGATGTGGCGGCAGAGCAGCTGCAGCAGCAGCGTCTTACGCGGCGCGGCGGCGCAGCGCAGCGCGGCGGGGCAGCGCAGCGTGGCAGAGCACGCACACGTGGGGCACGGGGCCAGGGGCCGAGGGGTGGCTCCCAGTGGGTAAGAGGAGACAGGCTGGTGGAGGTGAATGTGAATGACGATGATGTGCCTGAGGAATTGAGAGAGATGGTCATGCGTCTGGTGAGAGCGAGAGAAGAAGCGAGAGTGCGGGAGACATATAGAGCAAGAAGAGTACGACAAGAGAACGAGGAAGAATGGATAGATGCGGATGACGGCGAGGTCGCGTCCTTCTTTGCTGCCGAAGGAACTTCCGGTCACTTTGAATGGTCACCCATGGGTGATTATCAAGGTGCGAGGGAGCAATTTCTTCCTCGGCAAACAGGGGCGGTTGTCGCATCCGAAGACGCGTATGGGGCGTTTAGACAATACTGGGATGATGGCATCATGTCACACATCGTGACTGCGACGAACCAGTATGCCGCAGGGCTTGCAGGTTCGTCCGCTTCCTTCGCCAAAGATTGGTATGACACGAACATTCATGAAGTTTTTGTCCTATTTTCCTTCTGGATGATGCTCGGTATCATCCGGATGCCCTCCATAAAGTCCTGTTTCACCACAAATCCCCTTTTACAGACCAATATCTTTAGAAAGATGTTTTCCCGTACTCGCTACGTAAATCTTTGCCGCGCTTTTCACTTGAATGACAATAGTAGCAGACCGACAGACTCGACTGACCCTCTGTATTCTCTTGGTCCGATCTTAGATCATTTAAATGCCCGTTTCCAGGAAACCTACATCCCATCCCAAAATATTTGCATTGACGAATCCTTGACTTTGTGGAAAGGTAACCTATCCTTCCGCCAGTATATCAAGACCAAGGCAGCCCAGTACGGAGTGAAGACTTTTGAACTCTGCGAGTCGTCCACGGGCTACCTTTGGTCATTGTTTGTGTACCTCGGTGCTGGCACTTCCCATGATTCTGGTCTCCCATCCACTGTGCTGAAAAGCACAACCACCGTCCTCAGACTCATCCGTCCTCTCCTTGACAAAGGTTATACTCTTTTTATGGATAACTGGTTCAATAGCCCCCTACTGGCCAGATTTCTGAAAACGCGCAAAACCGACTGTGTAGGTACCTTGCGTGCTAACCGCAGCAATGTGCCTCCACTCATGTCGCTGTGTAATCTGAAAGATGGCCAGTTTGTAGCACGTCATTCCGGCGATGTGGTGGTCTTGGCCTTTCAGGACAGGAAGCGTAAGGTAGTCACCATCAGTACCTACCACGGCGATTCACAAGGCCAGTTGAAGGCGAAACCATATCGCCCAGCTCTGTACAAACCTCAAGTAGTTTTAGATTACAATAAGAGTATGGGAGGCATTGATCGTAAAGATCAAATGCTGGAACCATACCTCCTGGAAAGAAAAAGAGGCTCTAAATGGAATGTCAAGTTCTTCAAACACCTGCTCAACTGCTCTATTTTGAATGCACGTATCCTTCTGCAGAGTTCGACGACTACTCCGAAAGAGCACATGGTGTTCCGATTGGAGTTAGTTGATCAAATTCTGCGGCACCACCTCCAACATGTCCCTCGTAAGGTCACAACCCATCGCGTGTCAAGCAGTTTGGGCCATTCATTGCCTCGGGTGCAACATTTCCCTCGCCCGATAGACAAATTCACAAATGGCCGCCGTGCACGTCAGCGTTGTACTTGGTGTGCCCAGCACCGACAACATCGTTTCACTACGTATAACTGCATCATTTGTGAGGTCAACCTTTGCTTGAATCCCTGTTTCGAAGAGTACCATAATAGTCTAAAGTAACTCTTTTCCGTTTTGAGCCTCTATTATTTCCAGCGTGACAGACATACATAGACGACATTAGCAGTTATTTAGTTATTATTTATTTATTTTTATACGTAGTATAGCTTGGCGGACATACAGACTGACTGACTTATGTATTATCAGTTTTCATAGAAGAGTATAGCTTTGCCACAAAGTCTAACAGACAGACAGACGCACACTTAGTAGAGTCACTCCTTTTCTCGGTCATACAATCTGTTCTGTCTAAGCGCCGTGTTTGTGTGTGTGACGTGTGCTAGACTGGGGGCCATCACAACGTAAATTACACAATAACTACAACCCAATTAACTGCAGCTAACTTTGCGGCTTGTCAGAGGCTCGTTTTGTGTTTTGTTTTGTTGAAAAATGTGTAATAAATAAATTTATAGCCTTTTATCATGTATTTCTCTGTGTATGCTGGCAGTTATTTTTTTGAAACAAACATCTATATAAAAATGTGAATGAATATTATTTTGTATCCTTTGTAATTTACCTTTCCATAGCTGTTTTCATGGATTTCTCCGTGTATGTACATTGAAACCATAAATGTGGATGTATTATTCCCCTCTACCTACCCCTTCCGGGAATACAGGCGTGGTGTTATGTGTTAGTGACGGTGAATGCCTGCCGGGGCTGCGAATATGGGCCGAAAGGGACATCGTGGCCCCCGGCAACAGGGCAACCGAAGGAACACGGGTGGGTTTTAGTCAGTAAGAGTTATTTGATAATGGGGGGTAATGGCTGATCTTTGCGTTATGCTCGTGAACGGGTGCTGCTTGTGGTGACTGGTCGTCTTGCTGATCATGGTTTTGTTATTGTTACTAGTAATTAACTGTTCATTTATTTTATCTCGATGGTCCTAGTTTATCATTTATAACTGCCAATTACAGCTTTATGTAAGCGGGCACGCCCTTTATGACTGGAGGCTTTTATTAAGATATTTAGTTCTGTTTACGTTTAGTTATGCTTGAGTATAGTTCTCGATGTTTTTGGTTGGTATATTGGCGTGTGCTAGCTGACATATGGCCTGTAACTTATCATTTGAATTATGTTTTGTGTTGCATAATGTAAGTTATTTTGTATACTATTGTATAGAATCATTCTCTAACTTGAACAGACAGCTGTGCTGCTGGGGAGTTTGTTGCGCCACTTCTTCCCAGCTAAAGGCACTAGGAAGTGGTGAAGGGTGGGCGTTTTTGGGGGACTGTCTTATGTAATTTTGACGTTCAAAAAGTGCTGATTCGCAGCCTAGTTTGAATAAATGACTTTTGAAATTTGATAATTTCCCACCCAAAAAAAATAAAAAAGCCTTCACTGTGTGAGGAGTAGTCATATTTGGGGTATTTAGGATCTGATGTAAAATAAAATAAATCATTTCAAGAATAATGTTTATTTTTATTCCATAAGTAAACATGTAAAATAAATTTTCATAATAAATTATATAAAATAACTTGGTAGAAATGTTTTATTATTTACTTACTGGACTCTTTTCCTACACCACACTTATCGATACTTCAGAAGTTAGTGTGTCCTATCACTACGAAATCTCACATTCCATGCATTTTTTTAAGGTAGGTTCAGAGTTTCATATCTTTGTTAACCGACTTCAAAAAAAGGAGGAGGTTTCACAATTCGACCGTATATTTATTTTTTGTGTTGCGGATAACTTCGTCGTTCATAAACCGATTTTGATGATTATTTTTTTGTTGGTAAGGACATATCCCAAAGGTGGTACCTACCATGATAAGGAAACCAGGATTTGATGATGGCATCCCAGAGAAATCGAGGGAACTCTTCAAATATTATAAGCACACCTATAGCAATTTGGGTACTTTTATAGTTACTCGTGCAGTTGCTCTTGGAAAGCACCATTTGGTTAAGTGGAACTGATGATGAAGACCACAAATAGCCATCGGAACTACTCAATAATAAGTATTACACGGGTTGCGATTCGATTGCTTTAATATGGTTGCCAAGTAATTTATGCTTGTCACAATGCATTGGGGAAGTGGAGCTGATGGTAAAGTACCACGAGAACTCCTCAAAGATTAACGTCCCTGAAAGGTGATGAGCAGTTGACATTAGGCAATTGTAACTTAGATAAATTACAAACTGACCCACTAAAAAGCGAGAAATACCCGACTACGGCAAAGCCAAAAGGAAGGGTTATGATTTTAGCAGTCTATGTATGTATGTTTGCTTTTACGTGTGTTCCACCGTAGCGCCTAAACTACTGGACCGATTTTGATGAATGAGGTATCAATAGATTTGTAATAATGGTACGGGTGACATAGGCTATATAAATTTTCCCAAAATTTAATATGGTGGACTTTATACGTAAATTCCTAACATCGAAAAAAAAATGAGATGATCATGACATGATCATGATTTCAAAAGAAAGGTCATAACGAGCACATTTCAAAAATGTATATATAATGTCATACTTTCAAAGTAAATAAATTATGTTTAAATTAAAAACAAGCAAAAGTGAGACTGCGCTACGTAGTACCGCAAGATGATACCAACGTGCAGTTAATCAAATCTTAATAAATAGTAACGATTTGTAATTGCACTTTTATGAAGAAAAACAAGTACAACGAAATATTTATATTTTGGATTTCTTCGAAGCTCGATATCGATATACATGGGGCACTCAGAAAATTTTGCGATAGGTACCTACTAAAAAAAAAGTATACTTACTATCCCACTAAGCATGAAACTTACAGAAACTTTCTACAATGTTGATAGACCCCCCATAAGAACGTTTAAAAAGAAAGATCATAAAAACATTACGGCTATTTTCATGTAACATATATGTTTTAACTTACCAAAATGTTAAAACAGATGTCGCAACAACATTACGTGTAAAAGTTGTTTTTTATACTTTGAAGAAACAAACTTTTAAAAACTTACTGTAAGTTATATTAATGATATTCCTACAATGTCATTATTATAACATTGCAGGTGAAACATTGTAGCAACCTAATTTTTACAACATACTTTTTATAACATTGCATCTACTTAACAAACTGAACTTATGAAAACTTTCGATATTAACATTCCCGCAATGTCATTTATGCAACATATTTTTTTTAACCTATACACAATGTCACCATTACAACGTTGTTGTAACTTCCTTATACAACATTGCCGTTATTTTACAAATGAAAATGATTGTAACTTACAATTATTAACATTCCTGCAATGTAATTTTTGTAACATATTTTTATTAAACTATATACAATATCACCAATAAAACGTTGTTGTAAGTTCCATAAACAACATTACCGTTATTTTGCAAATGAAACCTAATGTAACTTACAATTATTAACGTTCCTGGAATGTCATTTTTGCAACATATTTTTATTAAACTGGAAACAAGTCGCCTTTACAAAGTTGTTGCAACTTCCATAAACAACATTGCTGTTACTTTGCAAATGTAAATTATTGTAACTAACAATTATTATAATAGGATAATTTACCTGTTAAAATTGTGAAATCAACACAACGTTACATGTTCAATGTTGTCTTAACTCCAATGAACAACATTACGGGTACTTTTCATAGTATAATTATTGAAACTTAGGTAAGTAGGTACTACTAATAAGATCTTGCTGAAATTTACATATTGCAACATTAAAAAAAAAAAAAACGTGTGACACTCGGGGACTGCCGCGGTAAAGCTATTGCATAGCATTTGTAACCTCCATACTTCCTATTTGTCAACGCTACACTTGGGATGATGACGTGATGATGATGACATAAAACAAAAATTACGTCATTACATGGTAGGCGGAGTGGGGGTGTTAGGTTTTATTTTCGTTACGTTACGGAATTTCTTGGATTTTTTGAACTTACAGAGTTGTAATTCTGATTCTAATGATTATAATTCTGTAAAGCCATATTTGTTAAGGCCACGAATCATATTTAGATCAACATACAACCTGTTACTGACCTGCAAATTGCAAAAAACTTAAGAAAATTTGAATTTCGCGGGCTACCTTAGCGCATCCCCCTTAATTACTTATCTAAATACTACTCGTATAACGTATATTATGGTCGGTAAATTATTTATTTACATTGCGAAAACCTAAAAGTCTTGATTGAATATTACTCGATTACCAAATGAAATAATTAATCAAATGTTTCTTCAAGTTCAACGCGTCTGGTCTCGCTTTACTTATTAAAAAGAAAAAAAACCGGCCAATTGCATGTCGGACCACGCACAATGTAGGGTTCCGTAGTTGGGATGAATTTATCCCAAGAACAAACTTAACTTTGTAGTTGAAAAAAAAAAATCTTTCATACGGAATGTATGAGAACATGTTTTTACAACCGCAAATCTAAGTTGGTCGATTATTAGTACTAACGGTCTTGGAGCTAGACCGCGGACAGACAGACAGACAGACAGACAGACGGACATGACGAAACTATAAGGGTTCCTTGTTTACTACGGAACCCTAAAAAATAAGCCTTATTACAATCATATAGGACGTAAGTACCTAACAATGAACTTGGGTCGCTTCGTTTCAAATTCATCAGTGTTGCCACCTTAGAGCCTGTTCCATGAAATTAGGGGAAAAGCTGTCTCACGTATCTCACGTTAAAATAGAGAAAAAAAAATTTTTTTTTCGATAATATTACATAACAGTTACACAGAATACTGAATTAGAAACGATATTTTGTATCACAAGTATAGACTTAATTAAACGAAATTTTATGTAGATAATTGCAAATTAATGACTTACTCGTAGTAAACGCGCCGAGAATAATTATGAATTGTGACGTCATGGTATAAGCCCGTTAGAGCGTTTTCGGTGTGCGTACAGATTTCAAATGCATATAAAATCAGAAAAGAAATCATAAGAAAGTTTGAACGCATGGGATGGGCGCCGGCAGCAGGGTGCAAGGGGGTGCGCTTGCACCCCCCTAACGGAATAGAAAATACATAGAAAAACCAATGCATCCGAGCCCGAAAGCAAACATTTTCGAGGTCACTTCGCTCGCTCTTAATCTTCTAACTACTTATTTCTGAACGTGTGAAAATAAAAACTTAATTTATCCGAAAATATCCTATATATATTCGAGCGTGCTCAGACATCTTATGTCCTTTGCGTTCATAAGGTTTTCTTTACAAATAGGCATAATTAGCCGTATTTCTGTAATTTCTGTAATTATCTGTAAGTATCTCGAATTCGATAGGTTTTATTTTGTCCTTTAGACAAAATAAAACCTATCGAATTCGAGATAGGTGCTAAGATTTTCAAGCTAGCTGCGCTCGCTTTTGAATCCTACATTTTTCGATTGATGGGCTTAGATTGATCAAGTTACTTCTTGATTCTAATATAATATCCGAGGTGGAGTCAGTGGAGTGCAAAAAATTTCAAGCTGTTTTCATGGCATTGAAGGTGCACCTCCCTGGAATAAATCCTGCTGGCGCCCATGTTTGAATGCTACAGTTACTGTTGATATTACTCTGGATTATACTTTTGACTGTCGTAATAAAATAAACTGGTGCATGTTCCCTATCTGTCGAATTTGTAATTTTGCCAGTTTTTGTTAAATAGATTTATATCTTAGAGAGTATAAGTTATTTTGACAGAATCTATCAAATGAGTAAAACGGACAGTTTTGTTGACAGAGGTGGTTTTGACACAAAAATGTCTCTTGATTTCAATACGAGTTACCATGATAGTTTGTTTTGACAGAATCGGTCACATTTGTAATTTTGACAGTTTTTTTGTAAAGTTGCTTTCGGAATGGCAGATTTATTTCTTAAGATAGCATGTCATGGTTTGTTTCGACAGAATCTGTCAAATTAGAAAATTTACAGTTTTGTTGACAAAGGTGGTTTCGACAAAAACTATCTCTTGATGATAAATACGAGATATCACATAAATGATAGTTTGTATTTACATTAGCATCTGTTACAAAAAACCACGACATGCTATCTTGTATCGCCTAAGAAATAAATGTGCCTGTCCAAATGCAACTATATAAAAAAACCCTTATTTAGGAAAAATCTCAGAATGCAATGTAATAGTGATCTCACAAATGTCTACTCACTATGATACTATCGGTAGGAACCTGTAATTGGCTTTTTGTATTTTACAAGATAAATAAATAAAACTGTCAAAATTACAAATTTGATAGATTCTATCGTCCTCTCTTCAGATCTTGTTCTGTCTAAGAAATAAATTTGCCTGTCAAAAGCGACTATCAAATAGCTGTAAATTTTACTAATTTGACAAATTCTGTCAAATCAAACCATGCCATGCCATTTTGTATATAGATACAGAACAAGAAATAAATCTGCTTGTCCAAAAGCAACTTTATCAAAAAAATTACTTACTTACAAATTTGACAGATTCTGTCAAAACAAAATATCGTGATATCTTGTACTTACCAGCAAGTGACACATTATTTTTACACGAAACCTGTCTGTGTCTCTGATAACAAAACTGTCAAAAACTTAAGAGCAGTTCCGGAGATCACCCATCCCCATTACATACAAAGGTACAAACTTTACCTTTTTTTATTATTAGTAAATACTAAATAGTCATACTAGCTGGGCAGACTGAACCTACATTTGGACAAAAACTTTTCAGGTAAATACATTTTTCATGATGATTTCTTAGTTTGATAAGACTTGTGAATTTATTTGTGACAGTTAAAATATTATAAATTGTGTTTTATTTTTCTTGTAAAAAGAAAAAACATGTCTTTTATTCCAAAATCGTGCTATTTTAGATATACGAATCACGTGCTTTAAATGGGATAGTTTAGTATATTGGTCAAATAATATACTTTTATAGTCAAAATCCATCCTTTTTCGCGTGATTGCTCTGGCAACACTGCTACGCGTTCAAGTCCAGCCGACTCCAGCAGTGTTGCCAACCAGTACGATAATTATGGGGGCGTATGATAATTTGGCCTATGGTACGATGCACGATAATGAATGTCTAACGTACGATAATTTTGTGATTTGCTGAAAAAAATTCAATGTTCCAGTATCAAAACGTATTTATCAAATACGAAAAAAAATTCAATATCAATTGTCAAGTACATAGGTACTTGACAATTGATATTGAATTTTTTTAAACTAAAGAGGGAGAGATACTTACTTGTTGATATTGACATAGGTCAATATCAACAAGTAAGTATCTCTCCCTCTCTTTCCCTCTTTAGTTTTTTATTTTATTTTACAGTGAAAACACTAAAAACTATGAATAAACATGTTTGTTTGTTTAGTATTAGGTAATTAATTAAGCACAGTGGTTTTAATATTGTGACACTGTAGCACATTAAACTATTTATATTGCTGTGCCCTAGCAGGGTTCATGTATGAAACCTATTTAAACTTGTAACAAATTACATGAATGCAATAAATGATGATTATGATTATGTTTAAGGTTTGTGCTGCTAGCACCACTACTAGTGAAACTTGGCATTATATCGTTGGCGCAGGTGGAGAACTTAGTAAGTAACAAAAAAATTCTTGTTTGGAGAAAATCGCGATTTATATACGCGGCATGATTTGGGTGTTACGAAAATAGTGAAAAGTCAATTTGTCCAAAATCGCAGTTATTTAGTTCTCCATCTACGCCGACGATATTTCCCCTTTGATTCTTGTGTAAAATTATTCATCTTTTGATAGCAACGATAATTTTGTCTAAAATACGATAATTTTGACTTGGGAACTCGATAATTTGAACTTTTGGAGTTGGCAACACTGGACTCCAGCCAGTCCGGAGTCCCAGTCCGTCATTAATGGCCATTATTTTCAAAGAGTATTTTATTTACTTTGCGGTGGCGGTGGTGTACTTATCTTTGCGTGCCTCGTGCTCGTGCGTCGATCCACGTGTTGTGCCTCTCTCACAGAACACTACTAATTACTCCTAGCGGAGCTCTGGCTACATACTCATTCCGGTTCAAGGCAAGGAGAAACAAAAATGGACCACTACAGCCATGACAAGGTAAGTGTAACTCTATAAGAAAATCACCATGTGTAATTTTTAGGTAGGTACCTAGTTTAGACATGGGTAATACGGCTCCGCAGAGTACTTAAATCTTTGACAAACCGCTCGAACAAGACGCCACGCCATTACCTACCAAGGTGCATGGTGCACACAGATAACTATATACTAGTCAGAGACAGATAGGACAGTACAATGGTTGACGATTAGTTCCAAAAAATGCGCCAAGCGCTAGTGTCGTAATGTCATCGAGTGATGATCCAGAGCGTATTAAAAAAGTATATCGATAGCATCGGGCATTGAATATCGATAGCATAGTGATGTGCCATGGAAAATTCTTATAGGGTTAATTTTATAATTAGCAAGGTTTCTTCCGTTATGTTCATTGGATACGAATATAACGAAAGAAATGTAAAAATAAAACGACTATTCAGATTTCACTTTTTATTTATTTTTTTCCTCCTTCCTACGGGCTTTATATTTCTCAAAGGCAATTTGTTGAGGTGCACACAGCTGTTTCACAAGTTTTTCTTGTACACCTCCTTTTAAAATTTTATTTATTAAGTATGTTGCACCAATTATGAACATGGGTGCGTATCATTAAATTAAGCAACCATTCCATTACTTCGGTTTTATGATCTGTGCACACACTTCGAGATCCGTTCACGCTGCCTAAGAGCTTGTCCATGAATTCAACAGCCTCGCCTGTTGTGGCCATTGTCTCACTGACATTTTGACCCGAGGCTGTAGTTTCTGAAATATTACATAATTATATATTAGTACAAAAATAACAACAAAGTGTTTCCATTTCCATTCTATCAGACTATAAGAAAGTGCAACAGATATTATTCTTAGTAAATTAGTTTGAATCAAACATGTTATTAGTCTTGAAGGCTCAATTGTAATTAAATGATTAAAAACCTAATTCTTTTTAACATAGAATAAATATTTATATAGTGTGAATTCATGTATTTCTTTTAAACTCTAAATACCTGAGACCCTAAATAAATAAAAGTAAAGTGAGTGAATGATTTTAGTATTAGATAATGCATAGGTATTGATAACAAAGTAAAAACTTACTAAACAATGCAGTATATTTAAGCATTCCACTGGTTGTTGCACTCAAGAGTTTGGGCAGCTACACTTTTCATCTTCTTCATTTTTGCTGCATAAACGTGGTGCTCTGTAAGATTTTTATGCATTCGAGTATGGCCTAGTTGGCAATCAGCATCAAACACAGTTTCAATGTCCTTCCAAGTGGCAACTTTTCCTTTGAAAACCAAGTCTTTTGAAAGAAGGTTGTTTCTTAGGCCCTTAAGTAGATGTGGGGGATCATACACTACATTTAAGTGATGTCCTGACATCTCAATAGTTCCATCTGCAAACAAAAAAGCTATTTTTAGTACAACAAGTTAATTTGATGGATTACAGATCAAAATTCTACAAATTTATAAAATAATGTCAAAGTGTGGTTTTACAGCTGAACAGGGTTTGGATGAAAGGCACTTTGGGACTAACATACTGATGGATATTTTGATATAATGATGATGGATACTTTTTATCCCAGATAATTCCCAACTGCTACGCAGACTATGTGCATGCAAAGGCTATTTGTAAAGAGAGTTTATCTACTCACCATTATGTTCCTCATTTAAAATCCTTTTTATCACATCTATTCAAAAAGAGCTAATTCGTTCTTCGTAAACAGGGACTAAAATAGCTTTTTAATCCCTAGGGATTAAAAGTGATTTGAATTTGGAATGTGGATATTGTTAGTACAAGTTCCAATTACCAAAGAGATCAAACACGAACATTGTATGAACAAGTAACAGGCTGGCAAGAGAGAGAAAGTGTGAATTTGGTCAAAATGAAAATCCAAGATGGCGGCTTAGAAAATTTTCAAATTTTTGGTCTTTGGTGTCGTTTTCATAGTTTTCGAGGGTGCTAAAGCCGATAGTGAGGTCAAAATGTAAATCCAAGATGGCGGCTCTGAAGATTTTCAAATTTATCATCATGGGTATCGTTTTCACGGTTTTTAAGGGTGCAAAATGAAAATCCAAGATGGCGGATGCAAAAATTTTTAAATTTTTCGTCATGGGTATCGTTTTCATAGTTTTTAAGGGTGCTAAAGCCGATGGTGAGGTCAAAATGAAAATCCAAGATGGCGGCGGCAAAAAATTTCAAATTTTTCGTCATGGGTATCGCTTTCATGGTTTTTAGGGGTGCTAAAGTCGATGGTGAGGTCAAAATAAAAATCCAAGATGGCGGATGCAAAAAAATTCAAACTTTTCGTCATGGGTATCGTTTTCATAGTTTTTAAGGGTGCTAAAGCCGATAGTGAGGTCAAAATGAAAATCCAAGATGGTGGCGGTGAAAAATTTAAAATTTTTCGTCATGGGTATCGTTTTCATGGTTTTTAAGGGTGCTAAAGCCGATGCTGAGGTCACAATGAAAATCCAAGATGGCAGCTAAGCAAAATTTTCAAGTTTTTCGTCATGGGTGTCGTTTTCATAGTTTTGGAGGGTGCTAAAACTGATAGTGAGGTCAAAATGTAAATCCAAGATGGCAGCTGCGAATAATTTAAAAATTTTCATCATGGGTATCGTTTTCATAGTTTTCGAAGGTGCTTAAGTCTATAGTGAGGTCACAATGTAAATCCACGATGGTGGCAGTGATTTTTTTTTAATTTTACTTGCGATGGAACTTTGTTCCTGACGGGGGCCGGATCATACACGTTTTTTTTTCTCATAGAGGGTGATAAAAAGTAGAGTGTTCACCTCGGGAGCAACACTATTTTAAGCTCGAGTGGCGTACTTTGAATCCCTCGCTGCGCTCAGGATTCTACTTTAGAATCCCTCGCTACGCTCGGGATTCTACTCTAGAATCCTTCGCTCCGCTCTGGATTCAAAGAAACACTCTCGCCTTAAAAATTGTTCTTTGCTCCCTTGGTAAACAATCTACTATTTGCGGCCAGTCTCAATAATACACAAACTCAGTGATTCGACACGAATGACGGAAAATACAATCTGTCACAACAGCCAAAATGGCTGCCAACAACATGGCTACCGAAAGTAGCATCCGTAGCGCCATAACGCATTTTTTGGAACTAAAGCTGTCGCAGGCCTGATGGTGCATATTGTCGTGGGGGTGGCGACCCATTTCTGACATATTTTAGTTGAATACTGTTGTAGTTCTGTAGAATTATGCATGCATCAAGTATCGGATTGCATGTTACGCTATTATTCATCGGTAGATAGGGTCATTTTAGTATTTTGTATATTATAATCTTGTAATATTAAGGTAGGTAGGTGGGTAATTTAATGCAATGGCTGATTATGGCTGACTGTCGCACCCTGGCATCTTGCCTATAAGTATTAGCTTTTGTCAGCGACTTCGTCCGCGTGGGAGGTTTGAGTAGGTACAGTAAGCGCTCAAAAGTGCATGAGCACGCTAAGAGTCGTATTGCTGTGAACACGCGGTATAGCTCGTACATTTGTATGTGTAAGCAACACGATACACACACCACAGATAACGCAGTTTTGCGCTACACGAAACAACAATATATTTCCGTCGCTTTAAACATGCTAGCACACACGCACTATGCGCGTGAACTTGACCAGTTAATGGCATTGCTAAAATTCGATAGTTACTTAACAAGCGCAGATAGCAGAAAGCGTTAAGCGTTGGTATGGAATTCAATCTGCCTCAGGTTCTAATCTCGTGAAACACAGTGCGGTTTTTTGCAAATATTATTATTTTTGTTTTCGATAATAATATTTTTTAAATATTGCTGCTTTTTTATGTTGTTATTGCAATAAAGGTTTTAGAATAAAAAATGCGTGATATATGATAACTAAATTAAAAAATAAATGTTTATTCGTTATATTTATTTTACATAAGTTAATAAACTGCTACAATTATTTATCATTACTTCAGCTGAATAAGATGTGAAATAGATGTCAAGAAACTTAGAAGCAGTTTGTATTATTTAGACATATTTAAATTATGAAATATTTTAAATTTTTAATGGATTTTTTCACCATAAATATTAAGCTTTGATCATGGTCGAAGTAATTAAGTAATAAATAAGAATATTAGACTACTTAAAATGTAAAAAACTACTTACAGAATAGGTAATTTTAAGGTTAAATATGGGCAGTTTGTTTATATTTTATTTGTATTAATTATTTTACATTTTATTTGACTTTAGTAAATATTGGTTGTTATTGAGGTTAAAGCTTAAGTATTCATTTTCTTTACGAAAAGAAGATTGAAACTAAACCTCATATTTTTATCCTAAAATAATACTATTACTAAAATAATATTAAACAATTTCGGTATATCTGCAAGAAATACGACAAACACCCTATTGAAACGTGCTTAAAAAATTCGTTACCATAAATTCATGCAATAACGAATCTGTTGTTTATTAAGTTGGTACGGTCAATATTTTAAGGTCAAAAACGGTTTTCTAGTGATGCAAGCCTTCAGAGTGCACGGCGAACGGTTCATAATGACGTGTTTTTAATAATTCAGCAAAATGTCTCGTTGGTATGAAACCATTTGTTTCATTCACCGTTTGACGTCGCTGCTACTCGATAATAAGCCCCTTCCTCATATCTCTTAACCCTCACAGTATTTCTCTAGAACAAAGAAAAACATTGTTTTTATTACACATAATACCTTATTATTTATTATTCACTAATCGAATTAAACCTCACAATGAATTTAAAACTTTAAAGGCATCTTCTGTCTCAACAATACCTCTGTTCTATCAACAATACCCTTGATTAAGATTTATGTTTAGTAAAATATGAAATATATTAATGATAACACTCACACTTAGTCCGGTTTCATTAGATATTCACTTCACTTTTACGCAGCGCAATAATATTCTCTGATCTGATCTGATCTCTTCAATATATTTTATGCCTGCTTTTTGATAATAATAACCACAACACTGCGCTAAATACTCGTCACCAATATTATCCACGAACCAAAAAAGTTCTATTAATTGAATACTCGTAACAAACTGCATCTACCCCACAGAAATCGAAATAATTTACTTAGTTTTTTGTGGTCTACCTGCTAAACTTTAATATTTATGTGAACAAGACGAATGAAACTAAAAACGAATGATGATTATTGAACTAGTCATTGGTTGCAGACAAAGTGAGTGTGTGTGTGTAATGTGCGTGTCTACAGTATTGTAACAACTTATAGAAGAAGGTCGTAAGTCAAACCGAAGCGTCAGTCTATTGCTTTGTGAGATTGCTCATGGACTTTTGGTCGGCACTGTACGTGGGAGTCGATTATATCGTACCTCCATACAAACTTCCACTCCTCATTTCACACCGTTCGTTAGGATGATTACGCCGTAAGTAATGGTGTTGATGACGCATGATTTTCGCATTTATAATGTCAGTATGGATTTGTTGAAATATTTCCTTAAAAACTGATTCATTCAGGCATAAGCCTTTGTTTGAGCTGCCATTTCTCCATATATTAATATGAGTATATGTAAGAGGAGGAAGAGGGCATAATAGCATTTTTACAATATATTTCTATTTTATTATTTTAAATGATTTATGTTTAGACAATGTTTGAACCACAATTGCTTGGGGCCTGTTAAAGGCACCTAAACGACAGGATTAGTATAGTCAATTGTCATTGGATTTATAGCAAAATGTTATTGCAGAGAGAGACAGCAGACGAGGGCAACCAAAGAAGACGTTTAGAACCCTGACAATCAGGTTTGTGGTCTAGCATTAGATATGCTAATTTTTACTGATTGTCATTGTTAATTAGCTATTAATACCACAAACCCGATTAGCTGCCACGGACACCTTCAGGATGGGTAAGAAAATGTTATTTTTACATGTAGACACATAACTTGAATAGAGATAAAAATAGTATTTCCATCGCTTTAAGCTTTTAAGTAGGTATAGTTAGTAGTCGTGACACATTGTAATTTGAATAATAAGTATTAATTTTCCATCATACCTGACCTACCTACTGTTCCAGCTTGACACTCCGCCCACCGCCGTCTTTTCCTACTCTGTAATAACATGGTCAGTAAACGATGATGAATATGTATCTGCTGCTCTAAGAAATTGGATAAATGAAGAAAAAAACATATGCATGTGGCCAAAAAATAAGAAAATTGAAAGGAAGGCAATCAATTTAAGTATGAAACCAGAAGAAGACTGGAATGAACTAAAAAATATCACTATAGTGGGACATTATGGTAACTATTAATGATTTTGTCTTCTGTCATTGACTAGTCTATTGCTCAAAGGTTAACTGGTGGAAGAGATCCCTTATAGGGACAAGTTCGCCTTTGTAATTTTTTCACCTGTCCTGATTGTATTTTTAAAATGATATTAAGTACAATAAAGAGTATACAATACATAGATACTATGGCACTTGATATATTTATTTATTATTTTCAGCAACACTTGCTGAAGCAAATGAAGTAGAAAAAAGAAAAACCAAAGCAACTAGCGAGTCTGACACAGCTGCATTAGAGGAAATTAAAAAAAGACGAAGAATTAAAAATAAAAAATACTACCGTGATGACTATTTCCCCACCGCCAACTTTTAAACAGACCACAGAATGTGCATCTCGAGATTTGGCTATTGATGACAGCTCATCTCTCAGCCCAGTGAGAACGCATGCAGACGCATCTACTGATTTAGTTTCTGAGGAGAATAATAAAGACAAACCAGGTAACTATGTACTTGAAGAGGATATTTTTAAATTTTGACTAAAACTTTTTCCAATTTAAAATTAGGTAATTTAGTGTAAAGCTAATTATGTATATACAGATATCTTCTACGGTTGCAGAGTCGATGTATATATTTGTAAATTTGTGTGAATATTTTATATTTGATGTTGACTACAATAATTTTCTATTTAATAAGAATACAATCATTTCGTATGCAGGTGCGGCAGTTTCAGACGTTGCTAATGAGTATATTGTGGAATTAGATGGCACATTGACACCTGAAGATATTCGGAGAGCACAGATCATATATCGAGATGATCATGTGTCATCACCAACAGGAATTTGTAGTGAAACATCATCTGTCGCTGCGCATAGTACTGATTCACTTACACAACAGTTAAGTAAGTTACGCAATTTACAATCTTTCGTCTGAAGGGCCAGGTTTTGCACGCGTACTTTATCCGAGTTGAATACGTATTTACTGTTCGCTCGAAATTCATTAAATTTTCCTGATATGAAAAATATCCTATGTCAATATCTAGTCTGTCCAATTTTACTTATCTGCCATTCTTCACTTTCTTTTGCTAAAACAGCTGTTTTCTTGCAAATAAAGCAATCTTAGATAAAAAGTTGGCAAAGGTGTGTCGAAGATATAATTTTTATGTTTGAAATTTCTTTACCAAATAAGACAAGTAAGATTGGACTGGGTATAAACATCTAAAATTGTCATACATTTTGGAAGAGGATGGCCTCTTCCAAAATGTATGACAATTGGTTAGGCACTGAGAGGTGAAAGCGGTACTTATTTAAACAAGAGTTTTGAGAAAAATAAGCTATAGAAATTTTAAATTCCTCATATCTCGTCTTTTTATTATTGCAATATTATATTTGAACGAAATAAATACACACTACCTTAAGAATATGTTTGATTTACAAATTGTTTTGGTATTACGTTAGTATGAACTATGCATGCTACGCCGGCCCCTTAAGCGAGCGCTAATCAGTTAATGGTCGCTCGCGCTTAGCGACGTTTGCCTTTGATATAATAATAATATTTCACCACCGCCGCGTAAATACATTTGTTGCTTAAAATGTTACAGGTCAAGTTATGACTGAGCTGAAAAGTCTCAAATCTATCGCTGTCTTCACTATGCATCGAGTGGAGAACATTGAAGATACCCTTAAGAGAATTCGAGTACCTTCGCAATGTGAGACCAGTCCCTCACGACTACTTCCTGATTTGCCACTGAATTACACGGAATTACGCCACCTAAAAAGCTTAGAGGAGAAGATGGTGGATGAACAATTCGAAAAGCAATTGGTAATATTTATTTTATTTGATTATAGTCGCTCGTAAGAGGCTCAAAAAGTGTACTATATACATACTGATCAGGGAGACCTCTATACCGGTGTGTCCTTCAGTGGCCATACTTTCGAGTGTAAAAAAATAAGTTTTTTTTTTCTTGTTAGGAATTTTTTATTCAACTCATAGGTTTAACCGAGTCCTCGCCAGCTTGCTGCTTGCGGGCGGCCGGGCTTTGCCTCCCGCACGCCGCGTACGCCCCGTTATCGTCATACCCGTGCACCCGCGCGCAAGCAGGCGAGGACTCAGTTAAGCGGTCGGTCGACTTAAAGCTAAATATTTTTAAAGTACTAAATATATAATACTTTTCATGCAGTAAACCGATGGGTACAAATCCTGCCTCTTTTAGTATCTCCTGCTAGAAGTAGCTACTTCGATAATTCAAGTAAAAGTGTTCTGATTTTTTTATCTTATTTCAGTTTAATATGCTGAGGCATACGGGCGGGAGTAGAGAGCGCGACTGCGTGAATCGTTGCCTTGAGAAGATTTTCATCAATTACTTGGCACAATTTTGCTCATGGACCGGCAAGAAAAACAACTTCAAGTTGTCATCGCTCAAACTTATGACGACACCACACGCACAAGTGAGAGACTTGTTTGGTTTCTGTTTTTATTTCCGCTGTTCCACATAGTTTATTTAATAAATGAGGCCTTTATCAAATTAACTGGTTTTTATGTTCTGTCTTCTACATCTAATTAACTTGAAGTTTTGTTTTTATTCGTCGTAAACATTTTCTCATATTTCTTTTGTTTTAAATAGATGCGGAGCCATGACGTTGCATATAAAATATGCGTTCTAATAAAGCCTGTCACAGATTTAGCTACAATATAATATACCAAAATATTTATTTATAGCAAGGCTTCTTACGATATACTTAGCGTGCTAAGTTTACATCAGAGTCCACACACTCGGGTATAATATCTACTTATACCAAAACATATTATAGATGAGTGTGTGGACTCCACGGATTTGCTCCGTGGTGGACTCTGTCAACTAGTACGCAAAATATATCGTAAGATGCCTTGCTATAAGTATACATTTTGGTATATTAATATACTGGATGACTTTTTAAGTCTCGAAAAAAAAAATGGGTATAATGGTGAACGGAGTAGAAGCAAATGGCATACCTACTTAATTTTTTAAAATTTATTTTTTCAAAATTTCTCTTTGTCTAATATGAGACGGTATTCGAGACAATCGAGACGAAAAAAAAGTCTTCCGGTATATTATAGCTAAGTTTGTGACAGGCTTAAACTTCCTTTCAGTTTTGTAAACTTACATGCAACAAGTTGCAGAATAGTACTTATAGAAAACCTCTATTACTATTCTGGAACTTGGTGCATTGCATGTATGTTTACAAAACTGAAAGGAAGTTTATTAGGCAACTTGAACGCAGATTTTATTTGCAATGTCATGACAACAACAAAAATTCAAGTTACATGAACCCTACATGCTCAAGTTACCTGTATATTACAAATGTAACGTTGCCATGACCATCTAAATGGAAGTTACGTGCAAGTTACATGTGCATTATTAACGCGACGTAAAATGTGCAAGTTACCTATATATTACAAATGTAACGTTGCGATGACCATCTGAATGGAAGTTACGTGCAAGTTACATGTGCATTATTAACACGACATTAAATGTGCAAGTTACCTGTATATTACAAATGTAACGTTGCCATGACAATCTAAATGGAAGTTACGTGCAAGTAACATGTGCATTATTAACACGACATTGCATTTGTAGGTTGCCGGTAAGTTTCAATTAAAATGGCGTTGTAATGTTTGTACTTAAACTTTCAGATAACTTCCGAATGTGACGTTACTGTAACTTATATTTATGAAATTTCTGAAAAATTACAAATGAATAGTTGCTGTAATGTATATAAATTAACTTGCAGAAATTTACAATAAAACCTTTCTAGTATGTTACCACTGTTAAGTCCACGTAACGTTGCAAATTATAGATGTTGAAAGTTTTATCTGATCCATATGAGCAACATTGCATCCAATGTTTCTGGCGTTGCCGTTAGGGCTATTTCATCTACGTTCGTGTAACCTTGCTACAAGATTGCACCTTTGCATTTGTAACTTACACCCACCCAATTTATAGTTTCAGCAATGTTTATGCAACATATTCGTGCTCAGTGGGTAGGTTATATTTTTTTATTAAATCTTTTCAAATAACACTCCATTGGCGTCTTTATACACAGTTTCATGCGTCTAGCCAATTTTCATTACACATTTTCCAGTCAGCATTAGAAACCTCTTTAATCCCCTTCTCAAATGCAGCCAGTGCATCTTCCAGTAATGAAAACTGTTTTCCCTTGAGTTGATTTTTTATTTTGGGGAACAAAAATGATAAATCTATGATTCATCACCCGTAATGAAATCGTAAACGCGCCGAGACGAGCCTGCTTCAAATTTTGCTGTCATGCCTCGGCACCATTCTACCCGAACCTCCTTCTGAGCTTGCGTTAGATTGTGCGGTAGGTACCCAGCGTCAAACTATCTTCCTTACCCGAAGATGCCCGTGTAGAATTTCATGCACACTTCCCGATCCAATCTGCAGTATATGCTGAATCTCTTCATATGTAATTCGCCTATTTTCTTAAATTAAATTTTTCACAGCCAGCACGTTTTCTTATGTAACAGCCGTCATAGGGCGGCCACTTTCTTCGTCCGCCAAAATTACTTTAGAAGGGAAACCAGTGGAAAACAGTCGCTTTAGAAGGGCTTTTGTCTATGAACACCATTCGAAGTCTTTCAAATGATTCTTCTGGTTTTAGTCGACATCAACATCGACATTTGAAATCGTACAAAATCATCGCGCGAAAATATTCTCGTTGTAAATTAAATTTTCAGAGAGACAGAGTATTTTGATTTTGCTCGTAAAAAATGTGGAGGGAATTTCAAATTTGGAATGTTGTGTTTTTTTGTAATAAATAGTTAATTTTATTTGACATCAAAACTAGTCAGTGTTCCATAGACAAAAACTGTTAGTCGCTTCTGAGTATGGTGTTGGCGTCGAAATAAATCGCGCTATGGTTTCGTCTAAATCACTATGCACTGCTATTGGAATTTAAAATAGGTTAATTACTGACCTATTGCATTACTCTTATTTAAGCTTTCGTAACGTTTAGCAAGCGTAAAAACGGAAAAGTATAAAATAAAAAATAAAGTTTAATAAAAAACTGTAACCCGACTACGGGAAAATAAAAATGATCTAAAAAGTACGAAACAAACAAATATTTCAGACAGAAATCAAGACATAGGTACAAAAATGGTCAATGTAAAGCCGTGGTCTCATGCCATTATAATTTTGTAGGTGTTCCTGGCACCCACATGGCATACAGGCATGCGACTACGGCTTTACCTTGACCATTTTTCTACCTATGTCTTGATTTCTGTCTGAAATATTTGCTTGTTTCGTACTTTTTAGATCATTTTTATTTTCCCGTAGTCGGGTTACAGTTTTTTTTTAAACTTTATTTTTTGGAAAAGTTTTTGTGAAAATTAGAAATCTGTGAATGCAGATCAACATGTTTCAAAAAGTTAAGGACAGTCTCGTTAGGCCCTTTCCTCATTGGTCGGTACGGTATCGTTTCGGTACCGATTCTGTACCGTTTCGGTACTGCTTATGTTTCCTCACTGGTCGGTAAACCGAAACGATACCGCACGCGCGCACTGCTTTCATTTAGAATTCCAAATTCAAATTAATTCTATTGGTTGGCGAGCCCATGACCAAAATTTTTGCCTCATCGTTTTACGAACAAAATCGTATAAAATCGATAGATTTGGTTATTCAGAAATACAAAAATCCTAATTTTAGAAAATTTCCGCGTTACTTCTGACCTGACCGCATTATTAAATATGAAAAAAAATTCAACAGTTCGGTACTAACCGAACTGTTTTATAGCAATCTGTCTGATTTTCAGAATGTAGTTGAACGATAGATTTTAGATACCGAAAACACAATTTTCAGAAACCAGTAGCGTCACACGTACCAAGGAGACCATAATTTGAGAAAATTAAAAATGAGGCAAAAATAAAACCCATAGCATCCCGTCTGAAAATCTTGTAGAAGATTGGTCAGTTGATGCAAATGTTGGCAACGCACAGTGGAACGAATGTATGGGAGCGGTTGGACGTAGACATTTCCGAAAAAAAAGAGTAAAATTATGCCAAACTAATGATGCCATCTTATTCGATTACTTAATGCCTTCATAACTTGTGGTGATGAATTTCTTCATAACTCCCATATTTCGGGAGTAATTTGAGAAAATGTGAAATTTTACTATGAAAATGAGTGTATCGAGCTCTCTCCCTCCTGATTCCGGGCTTGTTTCAAGTAGCGGTCTCTAATATCATAATGCTAATACTAAGAGCTATATTTAATACTAAGACACATAGTGCGCCAAATGTGCACTTTCTGGGATAAAGAGTGATGTTTATTTTATAACACAATTTTTTTATTTTTTGTTTATTTTGTTGATTAAAACCGTTTTTCTAAAGGTTTACCTTATTACAATAACATTTCTGAGCAGCCAATTAGAGAAGATATAAGCTAATTAGGATATATAATTAGGGACTTAAGGTTTACATATAAAACTGATGCACTAATGATTACTGATAAGAACATTGCTATTATTTAATTACTAAATGGCTCTTAATACACTAATTTAGCATGCATCATTTACTAATTATCACAATAACTAATTACCTTGCAATATTTAACAAAGGATACCTGGGATACCTGGATTTTATATAAATAGGTCACTATTAGTAACTTTAAAATCAGTGTTGATTTACACCTCGTTGTATCCAAGCTAATCTCGCAATGTATTTTCCAAATTTTAATACAAATCTTGATATTCACGTTGCTTTATGCGCACGCGCACATAAAGATTTACGCGACTTTAACTATTTGTTCAGTGTTTTAAAAGATAACAGTTGTGTTCAGTTATGTGAAAGTGCTGAAACAAGTTTAAAAGACTGGTGTCGTCGATTTTGCTACCGCATTTATGCAAAATGGACACAGTCTGGAAGAAGCACAGATAAGTTTCGGAAGAAACATGAGATTTGGCTACAGGCTGCAATTCAATGGCCGGAATTACAGAATGAAAATATGGAACCTTCTACAGAAAATATAAGTGACGTCATCGAGCCCATAATTTCTCCTGCTAAATCTGATGCTTCAACTTGTACACATCCTAGTCCTCGTAAATCTTTTGAGGACCTTAGTAACCGGCAAAAAAGAAGACGCACTGAAGATAGTCTTTCATGCAGCAGTAGCAGCGCTGAAATTATGTTTTCGGCCGAAAGGGCGCTTCAAAAGGCAGGACAAAGCGATACAGCTTATGTTATGAAATACTTGACGGAGAATCCAGAAGAGGCCTCAAAAATCAAAGCCTTCATTGAAGGTAAATCAATTCAGGTACGGGAAATATCCCCTTTGAAGGCATTGGCTCTTTATGTATCGATGAACTTATCGAAATGGCGCTATAACACTCTTCGGGATTTCAACACTCAAGAAGGAGCTCTTCAATACCCGAGTTACTACATGTTGGTTAAAGAAAAAATTAAGTGCTATCCGGCCAAAGAAGATCTCACAGTTACAGAGAGCTCTGCAAAAATCAAATTACAAGCCTTGATGGATTTAACCTCAAGAAGACTTATTAGGTCGTTAGAAACCCCTGTTGATCCCAATCAACAGCTCGTATTGACCAGCAAATGGGGTTTTGACGGATCATCTAGCCAAAGCATTTATCATCAAAGGACGAGTGAAGATGAGCAAATCGATCTTGCTAGTAATTTTATGATTAGTCTTGTACCACTGCGGCTCGTCTCAAAAGGTGTAACAATTTGGGAAAACGAGCGACCATCTTCCACTTCATTTTGCCGGCCAATATTGTTTAAGTTTATAAAGGAAACCAAAGAAAATGTGCAGAGAGAGATGGCTGAAATCGAAGCAGAGATTGAAGCCTTAACTCCATCCACCATCACTGATGGAATTAGTGTCAAACACCAACTGCTGTTGACAATGATTGATGGTAAAATTCATTCCATTATATCCAATACAGCAGCTTCAGTGTGTGACATATGCAAGGCTTGTCCTAAAGAAATGAATAATTTAGAGTTAATCAAAGATAAACACGCAAACGAGGACATGTATAAATATAGCTTAAGCACCCTTCACGCTTGGATTCGCTCAATGGAATGCTTATTACACATTTCCTACAAATTAGACATAAAATCATGGCAAGTAAGGGGTGATATAGCAAAAAGGCAAGTTGATGACAGGAAGAAAAGAGTTCAAGAGGCTGTAAGAAGAGAAACGGGCTTACTTCTCGATGTTGTGAAACAAGGCAGTGGATCCACCAACAATGGCAACTCGGCAAGGAGATTTTTTGAAAACTACACTAAATCTGCTGAACTGACCGGAATAGATGCTATGCTTTTAAGAAAAATCTGTGTGATCTTGCAGTGTATTTCATCAGGAGAGAAGATCAACGTAACTAAATTCCGAGAGTTCTGCTTTGATACTGCTAAGCTTTACGTGGAGTTATACCCATGGTATTATATGCCTTCTTCACTTCATAAAATTTTAATGCATGGGCCAGACATAGTTCAGAACATGTCAATTGTGCCCATTGGTTTTCTATCCGAAGAGGCATCTGAGGCTAGAAATAAAGATTTTAGAAAATATAGAGAGGGGCATTCTCGAAAGCATAGCAGTATCTCATGCAATGAAGATATTATGCACAATCTTTTACTGTCTTCTGATCCACTTGTTACAAGTATCCGTCCAAAAGGAAATAAGTTTGTAAAAAAATCTTCTTTTAAGGAATTTTATGAGCTTACGGATTCTGAGAAAAGTGATATCGAATTTGTTAACATAAATGATTTAGCGGACATCGATTCTGAATTTGAATTAATTGATGATGATGATGATGACGAAGATAATTAAATGATGTTATTGTTTTAAAATGTGTAACTTAGTAAATTAGAGCTTACATCTTAATTATTTATTGTACTTTTAATGAAACTAGGTAATTTATTATCAACTTACTTAAAAGTCATACTCTCATCAGTTCTTGTGAATATTTTTGTTAATATATATTTCTGTATATATATAATATATTTATAGACCTCTTAATAAGTCTGTCTGCGGTTTAAAGTAAATACAAATGGGGAAAAAACGTTTTTTTTTTTAAATTTTCATTTCCTTTTATCCCAGAAAGTGCACATTTGGCGCACTATGTGTTTTAGTATTAAATATAGCTCTTAGTATTAGCATTATGATATTAGAGACCGCTACTTGAAACAAGCCCGGAATCAGGAGGGAGAGAGCTCGATACACTCATTTTCATAGTAAAATTTCACATTTTCTCAAATTACTCCCGAAATATGGGAGTTATGAAGAAATTCATCACCACAAGTTATGAAGGCATTAAGTAATCGAATAAGATGGCATCATTAGTTTGGCATAATTTTACTCTTTTTTTTCGGAAATGTCTACGTCCAACCGCTCCCATACATTCGTTCCACTGTGCAACGTCGCAAATACTGCCGTGTCAATCCAAAACACTGTATTTCAGAAATGCCTATTTCGTGAAAAGGCCTTTTAAAACGTTTTTTAAACCATACATATAATTAAAATACAGTGTTTTGTATGTGTTCATATCTCCTTCCACATACTATAAAATAAAATAAAATATTAATATGGGGATAATATGTCACTGCCTCGAAATAATCGAATGAGCGCTATTAAGGCAAAGCACTGTAATTCGAGTTACAGTGTATTGGATTGACACGATAGAATAGCTGTCAAATATTTACCTGTTTTGATTAATTTAACAATATTGCTGTATGGAAATATGAAATATAGCTTAGCTTGGCTTGTTGTTTAAGGAGTGTTTTTTGGCTCCGTGAAGTCCAAACCCCGCTGCCCATCATTTTCATGTGGCGGCCGTTATTTGGCAGCGGTTGTGTCGGCCGCTATGTGGAGGCCGTTATTTGGCGGCCGCTATGTGGCGGCTGTTATATGGCGGCCGTTATGTGACGGCCGTTACGTGGTGGCCGTAATGTGGCGGTCGCAATGTGGCGGCCGTTACGTGGCGACCGTAAAGTGGCGGCCATAATGTGGCGGTCGCAATGTGGCGGCCGCTATGTGGAGGCCGTTATGTGGAGGCCGCTATGTGGCAGCCGTTCTGTTGCGGCCGTAAAGTGGCGGCCGCAATTTGATGGCCGTAATGTGGCGGCCGTTGTGTTGCGGCCGTTCTGTGGCGGCCGTAAAGTGGTAAATGATAAATGATAAATGATTTTATTTCTGTAAGTAGGTTTGTACAAACACTTTTACACGTCAGTCATATTTTAAAACTAGATGAGGTCGGCGTTTCCTATCTGACTACTCTGAGAAGAAAGGCCGAAACAAACTCAGAGGTCTCAGTCTCTTTTAAAGTCCAGACATAATCTTGGTCATATCATGTGAAGGCCATGTGGATTGGGTCTGAAGTGGTCTTTTGAGGAAAGCACCACACAGATTGAGAGGGCCTGTCCAGTCAGTGCACGCATTTGTCAGTTATCGTGCAGCTCAACTCAGAATTTAAGGAGCTCAACGATTCGACGAACAATACCAAAAAAAGGACATTTGTGTAGGCCACTTAAATTACTCAAACTGTCAGACCATGATTAGAACTAACTGAGAAAAAAATTAAAAACATAACAAAAAAGGAATGACCCACATATTCTTCACATTCACAATAATTAAAATAATAAAATACTTTAAAAGTAAATATTCATGTCATTGTTTATATAAAATTCATTAATGTCAATGTGTATATAAAAACCCAGAAATAATCTTGGTCAGAGCATTTCATTTGAGGACCATGTAGATTTGTGTCTGAAATGGTCTTCTGAGGAAAGAACCATGCAGATTTGAGTGGACCTGTCCAGTCAGTGCACGCATTTGTCAGTAATAGTGTAGCTCAACTCAGAACTTAAAAGGAGCTCAACGATTCGACGAACAATACCAAAGAAGGGACATTTGGGTAGGCCGCATAAAGTACTCAAAACTGCCAGATTATCATTAGAAGTAACTGAGAAAAAATAAATAAATATAACCCACATAGTCCTCACATTCACAATAATTAAAATAATAATAATATTATACTTCACAAGTAAATATTCATGTCATTGTGTATATAATTTTAAAGTTTGCAAAATAAACAAAGTTCCGAAAGTAAAAAAATAAAAATTATAATTGGAGCAGCTCAATCCCAAGCCTTTTTGTCCTCAACGTAATCTTTAACGGTATAAAAAGCTTTCTGGCACAACTTACGTTTAATGAATGATTTAAATTTATTAAGGCTTAGATCTTGTACGTGGCTTGGAAGTTTATTATAAAAGCGTATACATTGACATCTGAACGAGCCACCTATTTTCTTGAGCCTTGTTGTAGGTACAACAAATTTGTGTTTGTTTCTAGTATTTATGTTATGGATATCACTGTATTTTTTAAACAATTTTATATTTTTATGGGCATATAAAAGATTATCAAAAATATACTGAGAAGGCACAGTCAATACATTAATCTCCTTAAATTTATCTCTGAGAGAGTGTCTCGGACTTAATTTATAAATTGATCGAACAGCTCTTTTCTGCAAAACAAAGATAGTCTGAATGTCGGCGGCATTTCCCCACAACAGAATACCGTACGACATTACACTATGAAAATAACTAAAGTACACTAAACGGGCTGTCTCTATGTCAGTCAAATTACGAATTTTCCTAACAGCATATGCTGCGGAGCTTAGCTTTTTTGACAATTTATCTATGTGTGGGCCCCACTGAAGCTTAGCATCCAAAGTTAAGCCCAAGAAAACTGTGCTATCTTCAGGATTCAATTCTTCGCCCTTTATTAACACACTAGTTTTCACCTGCCTAACATGAGGTAGGGTGAACTTAATGCATTTGGTTTTTTTTTCATTAAGGAGTAAATTGTTAACATTGAACCAGTGAACTACTTTTGAGATCGCGCTATTTACATCGTCAGTAACCAGCTGCTGACGTTTAAGTTTAAACAAAAGTGAAGTGTCATCCGCAAACAACACTATATCGTGGTTATCCTTTATAAGGTAAGGCAAGTCATTAATATAAATAAGAAACAAGAAAGGACCAAGAATTGAGCCCTGAGGGACTCCCATTGTTACTATAGATCCGGGAGATCTTTTTCCATTAACGTCAACGCACTGAATCCTATTACTCAAGTATGAAATAAGAAGATTCAGAGCGCTGTTCCGGATCCCATAGTGGCGGAGTTTCCTGATTAATGTTTCATGAAGAACGCAATCAAACGCCTTGGACAAATCACAAAAAATACCCAAGGCATCGCATTTATCTTCCCATGCATTATAAATATGACCTAAAAGTTCAACACCGGCATCAGTAGTTGAACGACCCCTTGTAAAACCGAACTGTTTGCTATGCAATAATTTATGTCTATTAAAAAATCTTTGCAATTGCTCTAAAATTAATTTCTCAAAAATTTTACTAAAAGTAGGTAGGACTGAAATAGGTCTATAATTTGTGGGGTCTGATGTACTACCTGATTTAAACAAAGGTATTATTTTACTATTTTTCATAAGGTCAGGAAACTCCCCATAGTCGATACAATTATTAAAGATAAGAGCTAAAGTAGGTGCTACAATGTCAATAATAGACTTGGCAACTTCTACAGAATTACCCCACAGATCTGCAGTCTTTTTTACATTTAAAGTGTGAAAGGTTTTAATTATGTCTCTACAGGTAATATGTTCAAAAATAAAGTCCGAATCGCAAACATTAACATTTTCCTTTAGCAAAGACTAAGCAACAGAAGGTGATGAGTTTAGGGATTTAGTAGTTGAAACGGGAATATCTGAGAAGAAATTTTCAAAGGCCGCGGCGACTTGTGAGTCTGATTTTATTATGTTGTCATTAATAGACAGGCTGTAGTCAGTATTTCGGTTATCAGACCTTCCCGTTTCACTATTAATAATATTCCAAGTCGTTTTAATTACATTACTACTATTTTTAATCTTCGAACTCAAATAACGCGACTTGGCCATACAACACACTTTTTTAAATAATTTTGAATAATTTCTAACATATAAATTAAAACCAGCTGTGTTTACATAAGTCCTTTCATTGTACAGCTCATAAAGCCGTGTTCTACTTTTATGTATACCAATGGTAGCCCAATCACTAAAAGATGCGTTACTATTAACCGAGATAGTCTTGGGAATAAAGGTGGAATTAAATTGCTTACAGTATATATTAAAGAAATCATCATATAGATTATTAGGGTCAGCATGTAAAGACAAAACTGGTAATTTATTCATGAGTTTAACTTTAAAAGTTTCCAAGCGACTTGCAGTTTTGGGGTTAACCGTGATATCCTTTTTGGCCACTTTGTTTTTTTGGTTTGGGATAGTAATCCTCTGCCCGCAATGATCAGAATCTAGTAAATTAATAATTTCTTTGTGGCTTGGTATAACATCTGTATAAATATTATCTAGGCATGTGGCACTAGTAGGGGTTATTCTTGTGGGCTCCAAAAATAGGTTTACAAGATTGTAGGACTGAAACAGACTTACTATTTTACTACAAGTACCTGAGTTTTCTAATAAATTAACATTAAAATCACCGCCAATGATAATGGACTTATTCGAGTTACAAATCTTGTGGAACACTTCATCCATTACCTTTTCAAAACAGTCATACAATCCTGAAGGGGGTCTGTACACACTTAATACAATAAACTGCTCCAATTCTATACAGGCTATTTCAACTGTCCGCTCAACAGATAGGCTCACAATATCCTTACGGTCTTTAAATTTAAGTTGGTTACTTACTAAAATTAATGAGCCACCATGTATAGCGTTAACTCTGCTGAATGAACTACCTACCTGGTGATTATTAAAGTTGAACAAGAACTGGTGGCTTTTAAGCCAATGTTCTGTTATACAAAGAATATCAATACTATTAAAATTCAAAAATAATTCTACTTCTAAATCTTTGTTCATAAATCCTTGAATATTTTGATGCACCAGGTTAATACTATTTACAGATTTTGAACTTTTATTTGACTTTATTTTGCAATTCTGTACACTAATGCTAGAGGTTGCCTCTATTGTCTTAATTTCTAATTTAAATTATTATCAATGTCAATTTTTGATACCAAATTATTGGCTGAATTATTTAAAATGTCATAGCATTGCTCAATAGAAGCAATTTGTTTAGCCAAATTCTTGGCTGTAATAGAAAAGTAATATGATAGCGACACAGCTATCTGTCTTTTACAAAACTTTGAAAGATAGTACCTATCCGTACAAAATCTATCTTTTGTCAAATAAAAGTGGTTACCAACATAATTGTTAGTGTCAATTAAATGGAATAAATTATTATTAAGTACTAGTCAAATTATATAATGTCATATTAATTTGAGATCTAAAATTATTTTCTTCCTGTGGCAAACTTTGGCTGTATGGGAAAGTGAACATCATAATTTTTCTTAAACTTAGGTTGCACAATGATCTATAATATTGGAGTAATTCTCCTTTGTTCACATTACCCCTATTACCAACAAATATTAACAATGTACTATCCTGGTTAAAACTGTATTTTGTAACTTTTTTCATTATGTCAAATAATGAACAACCAGGCATACAGTAGTTCATTATTGAGTGTCCTGGATATTTATTTGTCAACAAGTGGCCTAAATCCTTTCCAATTTCATCACAAAATAATACTATTTCTTTATTTACACTCTGTTTTGGCAAACAATTAGTAATTGATAATGGTAAACTGGCACTAGACTGCGGTATGGTGGTGTCACAAATTGTCAATGAATGGTCCGGTGTGGATACAATAGATGGTGGTTGACAACGTTCACATTTGTTAGTTTGTGAGCTTACCAGCTCATTCATTGCCAATACATATTCCCTCATTTGGTTTTCAGAGGCTGTATATTTGATGGTCATACAAGTAAGTTTTTCCTGTAGTTGGTCAAGTTCATACTGCAAGTCTTCTGTGTCAATTTGGTATTTCCTAGTACTTTTTTCTAAGTTAAATGAATACATGTCTAATTGTTTTAATAGATGCAACCTTTCTCTATTAAGCTTAACATTTTTGATGAAGAACCTTTGTTTTTTGATCATTTTCTTAGTTTTAACTATGTATTTGTTAATTTTGATGTATTTTTTTATTTTATTTTTACTAGTAACTACCCTCACTGATTTACTTGATTTTGAATCATCATTACCTGTTAAATCTATTGTGTAAGAGGGGTTTATTGCAGAAACCATTGATGGGGCTATAGGCACCAATTCATTGAAAAGACTTTGATTCAGCGAGGCAGTGATGTTAAGATTTGTTGTCTCAAGTTGTTCAATCTGACTTTGAGCCTCATGTAGCTGCTGTTGTAATAAATGTTTATGACTAAGAGCTTGTTCATACTCATTGCTACACTGGCTGAACCCGTCCACAACAACTTGGAGCCTGTCCCGGGCTTCTATGGCATCAGTGTGTTGAATGTATAACTGAGCCATTTCTGTTTTTAATTTGCTATTTCTTTCAAGGACACCAAGGAACTCCATTTCATTTTCATCTTTTTCCTTAATCAGTTGGTCACAGAGCTCCTGAGACGCCTTTAATTCGCTCAAAGCCTGACTGAGTTTGGTCTCTTCAAGGCGAGCCCGCGCGCTGCGAGTCATAATCATGATGAAAGAGAAAAAGAGAAGGGGTTGGAAAAGAGTAGTGGATTGAGTAACAGATGATTAGTTGAACGGAAAATGAAATTTAGATCGTAAAGAAAGAAGTTCTGTCACCAAACTAATTAAGGTTATGTTTACGTTTTTAAGGTCATTGGCATCAACTTGTAGCCGTAATAAAAAAGATCGAATAAATTGTAGGTAAAATATTAGAACGTAAACAATCTACTACCAAGTAAAATATTTAGTATTGTACCTGATAACGAGACGAAAATGCAACGTTCGCTTGAGCCGGTAACTGTCAACGAATCACAATGAAATTTTTACACATAATTTGCACTTAGTGCCTGAAATTAACACACAAAACACTTAATTAAGCTTTAAACTAGTTAATAAATTGGAAATAGGCCTTAGTATGAAGGAAATCTAATATTTTTCAATGCCGTGAAGTTTTCAAGGCCGTGAAGTGGCGGACGTAATGTGGCGGCCATAATGTGGCGGCCGTAAAGTGGCGGCCGCAATTTGATGGCCGTAATGTGGCGGTCGCAATGTGGCGGCCGTTGTGTTGCGGCCGTAAAGTGGCGGCCGTAAAGTGGCGGACGTAATGTGGCGGCCGTAAAGTGGCGGCCGTAATGTGGCGGCCACTATGTGGCGGCCGTTACGTGGTGGCCGTAAAATGGCGGCCGTAATGTGGCGGCCGTTGTGTTGCGGCCGTTATGTGGCGGCCGATACGTGGCGGCCGTTACGTGGTGGCCGTAATGTGGTGTGTGTGTTATATAGGGGCCGTTATTTGCCGGCCGATATCTAGTGGCGTAGCGCCTAAACTACTGAACCGATTTTGATGAATGAAGTATCAATAGATTTGTAATATTGGTCCGGGTGACATAGGCTATATAAATTTTCCCAAAATTTAATATGGTGGACTTTATACGTAAATTCCTAACATCGAAAAAAAAATGAGATGATCATGACATGATCATGATTTCAAAAGAAAGGTCATAACGAGCACATTTCAAAAATGTATATATAATGTCATACTTTCAAAGTAAATAAATTATGTTTAAATTAAAAACAAGCAAAAGTGAGACTGCGCTACGTAATATCGCAAGATGATACCAACGATCTTAATAAATAGTAACGATTTGTAATTCAACTTTTATGAAGAAAAACAAGTACAACGAAATATTTATATTTTGAATTTCTTCGAAGCTCGATATCGATATGCATGGGGCACTCAGAAAATTTTGCGATAGGTACCTACTAAAAATAATATACCACAGGTTATTTTTTTTTAATTAAATATTTTCAAATAACACTCCATTGGCGTCTATATAATTATACAGTTTCATGCGGCTAGCCGTTACCATTTTTGTACCTATGCTTTGATTTCTGTCTGAAATATTTGCTTATTTCGTATTTTTTAGATCATTTTTATTTTCCCGTAGTCGGGTTACAGTTTTTTATTAAACTTTAATTTTTATTTTATACTTTTCCGTAGTAAACAAGGAACCCTTATAGTTTCGTCATGTCCGTCTGTCTGTCTGTCCGCGGTCTGGCTTCAAGACTGTTAGTACTAGAAAGTTGTAATTTGGCATGGGTATACATATTAATCATGCCGACAAAGTGGTAAAATAAAATTATGAAAAATATTTTTTTTTAGGGTACTTCCCCTACACGTAAAGTGGGGATGTTTTTTTTTTCTATCCCTTCGTGTGTGGTATCGTTGGAAAGGTCTTTCAAAAACATTGTGAGTGTGTTAAAACTATTTTTGAATTCAGAGATTCGTTAGCGAAATATTAAGCTTTAAAGTGAAATTTTTTGTTAGAGTCAAGTGTCCCCCCCCCCCCTGCCAGCTAAATGGTTGGTTTTAGATATGTCAAAAAATTCACGGCAGTAGCTTACATAACGAATTTAAAAGGAAAACTATCACAGCTGAAAAGACTTTACAAGTTAACGAGTAATAGTCGACCAACTTAGATTTGCGGTTGTAAAAACATGTTCTCCCATACATTCTGTATGAAAGATTTTTTTTTTCAACTACAAAGTTAAGTTTGTTCTTGGGATAAATTCATCCCAACTACGGAACCCTACATTGTGCGTGGTCCGACATGCACTTGGCCGGTTTTTTATTAAACTTTATTTTTTATTTGCGGTATGAAAGAGTAAAACTTATGAAATAAATGTTAGCAGGTTAGGTAAGATTTATTTTTCTTGCCTTCATTTTGGCAAAAGTAGAAACAACCTCCTTTAAATTGTAGCGGCATCTACATCACCACATGTGAACTACGCATCTTACTAACGTCACGAAAAATCCTGCATCGCGCAAGCAAGGTTTACCGCGCGACCAGTATACAACGTCCCGACATCAATCATCTGGTAGTTGCCCACCTGAAACACCCAACTGGTCGGAGGATCCTCCTTTGTCTATAGACGATGAGTGAACTTTACACCGTGTTCGGAAGTTTTATTCTGCATGTTTGGAAGATTTATTCTGCATCTCATGAACAACTGAACATGCTAAAGACATCCAAAAACATAGTTAAAATATAAAAGCGAAAGATCACTCACTCACTCACTCGCTCATTCACTCACTCATTCATCACGAAATATCGAAAACCGCTTGACGTACGAGTATGAATATGAAACTTGGTAGGGAGGTAGTTTATAGTTAGTAGACGTCCGCTAAGAACGGATTTTTGGAAATTCGACCTTTAAGAGGGTGAAAAGGGGGGATTTTGTTTGTATGAAAAATCTTATTCCTTGAGTTAATAAACTTGAAACTTGGTACGAATACTTATCTATGTAAATTATAAAGTTGGCCATTTTTAGTTTTTTAAGGAAGATTAGGGGGTGTCAAAGTTTGTATGGAAGAATTTTAACGAGCGGTCTGATTAACTCGAAACTCAGTATTTATATTAAAACTGAAAATAAATAAAAACGTATATCAGGGTTTTATGAAAATCTACCCCTAACGGGGTGAAACGGGGTATTAATTTTTACAGTGGAGGATTTTACTGTGTGGCTTAATTAAATTGAAAATTGGTATAAATAATCTATAAGTCAAATAATGAAAACGTCACAATAGATTTTTCAAAAACTATTATCACGCTATTTGCTATGGGGGATGAGCAATATAGCATTATGTTTGTATTCTTCTATAGTTTACCGCAAATTGTAAAAAGGCTAGCCAAAAGGTTAGAATATTGCAGATAGTTACATTAGCATTATTGCAGATAGTTATTTAAATAGGTAATTATATGTTTAAGCGTTTAGTCGCTATTTCGGTAGAGTGTATTAGGGTACTCGTAAATAAAACTAGACTGTACTGAAGAACGAAATCGGATAGACTAATTTTTATTCCTAAAACACCTTATTTTATACTATTCATACATTGATACTCTTAGGCACTAGCATGTTACTTAATAATAAATCGACCAATAGCTACGCGCCGTAGGGAGCGCCGCGCGAGGGGCGCGGGGCGCTGCGTTGCACACGGCACTATTCGCTGCGAAGGCATAAATAGAAGTCGCGCGCCGAGCTCGGTCCTCCCCCCGATAACGCCCCGGGGCACTATCAATCCCTCTCAAACGATCTCTCGATCCTACTCGCTATGAGTAACTCGCTCATCATAGCGGGCGATCTAAATGCCAAACATCCCTCTTGGAATAGTTCGGTAACCAACCCCAGAGGTCAACACCTGTTCGACCTCTCAAACTCCCTGACTTTTGACGTCATAGCTCCGATGACTCCCACTCATTTCTCTCTCATAAATCCCAATCATACCCCCGATATCTTAGACGTGGCGCTCCTTAAGAACGTCAACCTAAAGTTAGAGTCAATAGAAACAGTACAAGAGCTCGACTCTGATCACCGCCCGGTAGTCATGAGACTATACCCCCGCATAGGTCTCCCCGACCCGAGCGCCCCCCCTATCACTAAGAGGATCACGGACTGGAAGAAAGTAAGCACACAGCTGAAATCCAACACGTCCCCTCAGTTAGACTCTATCCCTGATCTCTTTGACTCTGTCGCCGACACCACGGCCGGAATCGACTCACTCACTGATCATGTACAAACCGTCCTGAACGATTGTTCAAGGGAAGTGTCAGCGACGGACGACCGTCGCTGGCGCTTGCCGGACGATGTGCGTGCATTACTGACTGAGAAGAACGCGGCCATACGTGCGTACGATAGCTTTCCCTGTAACGCCAACAAAGCCCATATGCGCTATTTACAGAGATCTGTAAAGAAACGTGTAGCGGAGCTGCGGGACGCGAGCTGGGGAAAGTTACTCGGCGAACTAGAGCCAAACCATCTGGCCTTCTGGGAGCTCCAGAGGAAACTCAGGGCTCCCCAATCCTCCGGCATGCCCCCTCTGACCCGTCCCGATAAAACCATCGCATTCGACGATGCCGAAAAAGCTGAATGCCTCGCAGACAGCCTCGAGGCCCAATGCACTCCCAGTTCCCTACCAGTAGACCAAGTTCACCTGTCAAAGGTCGACGCAGAAGTCGAACGTAGAGCCTCCCTCCCTCCCGTCGATGACCCTGACTGTCCGCTGCCCCCCATCCTCCCGGACGAGGTGCACGACATCATCAAAGGTCTTAAAGCCCGTAAAGCCCCCGGTTCAGATGGTATCACCAATAGGGTGATCCAACTATTCCCCGCCCACCTAATAATGCTTTTGACCACCATCTTCAATGGTGCCTTAAGCAACAATATCTTCCCACAGTCGTGGAAAGAAGCCACCGTCATCGGTATCCCTAAGCCCGGCAAGCCCAAAACCGAGCCTACCAGTTACCGTCCCATTAGTTTGCTCAAGGTTCTCGGAAAAATCTATGAGAGGCTTATTTATAAGCGCCTCAGAGACTTCGCCGAGACCAAGGGCCTCATCCCCAACGAACAGTTCGGCTTTCGAACTGAGCACTCTAGCGTGCATCAGGCCCACCGGATCGTAGAATTCATAAGCGCTGGTTTCCAGCACGGTTATATGACCGGTGCAGTATTCTTCGACGTAGCGAAAGCGTTCGATAAAGTCTGGCACAACGGCTTAATATACAAGCTGTACCAACTCGGTGTGCCAGATCGTCTCGTGCTCATCTTACGAGACTTTTTATCGAACCGCGTCTTTCGCTATCGCATCGAAGGAGCGTTATCCACTCCCCGCCCCATCCGTGCAGGTGTCCCTCAGGGCTCTGTAGTGTCCCCCCTCATATTCACGCTATACACTAGCGACATCCCTAAAGGTTGCCGTAGTTCGCAGTTGGGTCTGTTTGCAGACGACACTGCCATCTACTGCAAATCTAGATCCCCCGACTCTATTCGCCTCACTCTCCAACGCGCAGTCGATAGACTGGCGGCATGGTTTACAAAGTGGCGAATAGAAGTGAACCCCGATAAAAGCCAAGCGGTTCTCTTTACGAAACTGCGTAAAAGGCTTAGATACCCCCTCCCCCGACCGATCACCATGTTCGGCAAGCCGATCCCTTGGGAGAAGCGAGCCAAATATCTCGGTGTCGTTCTCGATCATCATTTGACCTTCGCAGAGCACATAAAGATGGTTCGTTCGCGAGCCGCTTTCGCTCTCGGTAGACTCTTTTTCCTGGTCAATGCACGTAGCAAATTGTCACTTAGGTGCAAATTGCGCGTTTACACGGCGTGCATTCGACCGATCATGACCTATGCGGGTGCCGTCTTTGCTCATGCAAAACCCCGTCATATACATAGGCTGCAAACCGTGCAGAATAGATTCCTTCGTAGGGCGACAGGTTCCCCATGGTTCGTCAGGAACGAGGCTCTCCACCTCGACCTAAAGATTCCCACAATCCACCAATTTCTGAAACGCCTTTCAAAGCGTTTCTTTGAGTCCGCGGCCAAACATCGCAACCCTCTGGTTGTAGAGGCCGCCAGTTATGTCCCGAGTAGAATAAGTAAAGTTCGCCGCCCAAGGCATATCCTAGTAGACCCCGATGACCCCATAACCCTCCTCCACGAGAGCAATAGGGAAACAAGCACAGTGTACAAACACAGACGCCTCCCGTCATTCCGACCTCGCCGCCGAGGTCCTTTGCGTTCCCGACCGCCGCGCCCCCGAGTAAATGATACTCCCCCCCGACCCTTGCTCGAAAACGAGGTGCCAGCAGTTGTTGCAGCTGTGCACGTAGCTTTAAATTCCCCGTATAATAATAATAATGATCAAAACCCTTTGATCCAGCTCGTCCCATCTTTTGATGTTCTCCCCCGGATAACGCCCTAAGCCGAGGCTCGAACCCCGCAGGGGGTGCCCTTAGCGCGCGTTCATCCTAAGCTTTTTAGCTTAGTTTTATATATGTGCCCTGGCTGGAGGCTTTGAGTGTAGTAGCTTGAGGCAGCCACAGGATTGACCGGTTAAACAGCGAAGGTTTCTCAAAACCAGCTGTGAGATGCCCTACAGATAAAAAAAGAAAAAAAAAAAAGAGTTCGGTCCTTTTCGCCGTGAGCCGTCGTCGAGTGAAGATATCCATCTGCTGGTCCATCTGCGTGGTCTCGAAGCGTGAAGATACGGAGGGTGCTGGTGCTTCTGCTTGCTTTGCTTGCGCTTCCAAACCGCTTCTTTCGAAGCGAACCGGCGAACGAGTGCGGCGTTGTGATAACGCTCGTGCCGCGTCGATTATCTTGTTTCTTTATTAGGTACTCGTCTTTATCAAGACGATTGCTTCTCTGTTTCTTGCGGACTGTCAAAAACGTGGTAATGGTTCAGTGGCATGTGGTAAATGGTTCGGTGGTATATGGTAACTGGTTCTCTGGTGACTATGTGACAGGTACTGTGTCACTACATATGCTTTATGTATCTGTGTATCTGTTGTATATGTAAATGGTACACCACTGACTACCTGCAGTATTCTCTCCTTTTCCATTTAAATCCATCCAAAGGTTGTCTGTAAAAGATCGCTTTTAGTGATAAGACCGCCCATTGTGTCACCTAATGTAAAATTTCTAAATTAATGTCTGTAATTTTTTTGGTGTACATAATAAAGAATATTCTATCAATCTATAGTTACGGATTTAACCTTTTAAAAGATTATCATCACGCTATACCTTTATGGAACTAAGCAGTCAATCATAGCATATACAGGGTGGATTTTGAGATGGGGCAATAAGGGCAGGTACCTTAACCGTTGTCGTTACAAGAAAATAGTCTTAGGAGACTGTCCTTAACTTTTTGAAACATTTTAATCTGCATTCACAGATTTTGAAAAAATTGTACAGTCTGCAAGAAAATGGCCAATTTTCACAAAAACATTTTTGATGCCGGTCGATCCTATTTCTTATTATTACTAGAACCAAAAAAACTATTGGGCCAACTGAGGTTTGTTACTCCAAGACACGGCCTATGAATTTTTAATCCCAGATTGCAGAAAAAACTTAACTTTGCCGTTCTTTATAGAACTATAAATGACCAATTTTCGGATTTTCCTCTTTACTTGACCTTACTTCTCGCCAAACTTCATGCTGCTGGACCAACGTGAAGTACCCAATAGACTGGTTTATTTGCGAGTGTCAAAATATGCGGCACAAATGGCCGTATTTTTTATTTCGTTAACTTTTTTTTTGGGTGGGAAATTATCAAATAACTTCTCCCGCTCTGCACGGAGCGGGAGAGCGTGTCAGGTTTATACTGACGAAAACCCACCTGTGTTCCTTCAGTTGCCTGTGTGTTTTCAGGGGCCACGGTAACCCTTTCGGACTTTCTCGCGACCCTGGCAGGCATCGGTCCTACCGTACCATGGACTGGACCAGGGCCGGACGCGAGAAATCATCGCCGCCGATCGTCTCCACGAAGACATGGCAGCCCTCCACCGTATGCTCCACCATGTCCTCCGGGCGATCCACACAATGGTCACACCCGGGCGTTTCCTCCCGCCTTATTCGGAACAGGAACCTCCCGAAACAACCGTGTCCGGTGAGAACGTGCGTCAGGTGGAAGGTGAGGATGCCGTGGCGCCTCTCTACCACTCCTCAATGAGGGAACTTATCGCCACAGTTGTGGCGTGCCCATTATTGCGTTGACTTGGAAGTTTGATTTTCGTTACACTTCCAAGAGACCATAGATCTAAGTTTTTGATATCTATTTCAAATTGATGCCTGCACGCGTTCCTGAGAAAAGGGTCTTGACAGACAATGAAGTCATCCTTTATGGGTTTTAATGTTTCAATTTGAGGTACGGAACCCTAAAACAGATTTAATATCAGCCTGTTACATTTTCACGACGTAACGACTGAACGAATTTCTAGATGAAAGGCATAGGATAGGCCATGACCTGGGTTAGGACATAGGATACTCTGAATCTCGGTAGCACGTTCCTGTGGGATATTTTCCGACATCCACGCGGGCGAAGCCGCGGGCAAAAGCTAGTAGTTAATATTTTTTATCTGAGTAAACCTTTCATCGATTGCATTTATTTCACTATCCAGCACGGCAAAATAAAAAAATATTTTGAACTTGTCTTTCTCATCATGATTGTATGGGATCGTCTTCCGATTTATAACTAAACTGCCTTTTCTTTTTTCTTAAGCGGGCTGGCTTCGAGTCTGATGCGAATGATAAAGGAATGTTGGCTTCTTCTGAAATTTCCCTTCTTCTACCCAGCATTTTTTCGTAACCCTAATCACTTCTACAACTTTCGAGAAAGGTTTTTGTTTTTAGGAGGGCATTTTATAGAAGCGGTAAGATCAAATTCCTTTAATTAAAGAAGTTTGCTATAGTTTGACCGAGAATGCTGTGCCGCGCCTTAAGAATGCGTGGTGAGACGGGACGAATGAGCGGCGGGACGCCGTAGGCGTTGACGAATGAGCGAAACTGAACTGCCCCCCGACTCGTCAGGCACATACCTATGGTGCGGTACAGCGATCGCGGTCAAACTATAGTCAAATTAATTTTGAACAAAATATTATACCATACAACAAGAGAAGTAATAAATTAGAAATCGCGATTTTTTTTTGCAATGGACTGGCCTCATCTCGCTTTTGATTTCCAGATGAACCGTACCGATGACTTCGTAAATGTCCATGAGTGCATCATGCAATGCCACAATGCGAGCAGAGCCGGCTTTACCTATGGTGCAGGGTGTGCAGCTCACACGGGCGCAGGGTTTTAGAGGGCGCCGACCGCCGTTCGCGACAACTTTTTACTCAAATCCCAAACAAGACTAAAACATGTTCCGTAAAAAGGCAGTTTGTAGTTGGCCCCCCTTACGCTAAATATAAACGTAGAATGCTAAAATTTCGAGCTCACTTCGCTCGCTATTGCAACCTCAGCATTCTGTTTTGTCTTAGAATTATCTGTGTAAATCGACAATGTAATTCCTAATTATTAGAGATGTGTGCCGAATGTGGATTGAACCGAATCCGAACTTCGGCCGAACATTCGGTTAAAATGAAAAGTTCGGCCGAACTTCGGTTCAATTTCGCGCGCTTTCGCGAGAGCGACACGTCGTGACTTGTTTACGCATTTACTTCAATTATTGCTAGATGTACCCCGCCCGCACACCGCGCTTCCACCGCGTGGCCTAATAAGAAGAACAGATTTTCAAGACTAATAAGAACTGATTTAATTTAAGGTTTACATTTACAATGTTCCTAACTAAAATAAATAACCATGAGTGAGTAAAAGACATAATTTTATTTTACAGTAATGCTATTCTAATTCTATTAAATTTCAGTCAAAATAGTGCAAGTAGGTATTATTTTTCTTGTGCCGAATGTTCGGCATCTGAACCGAATTTCGGCCGAATGCCGAAGTTCGGTTCAAGCTGCCGAAATTCGATTGAACCGAATGTGAACCGAATTTCGGCCCATCCCTGAAAACAAAAAAAAACTGACCTAAATGGTCAAAAGAAAAACTGATCTATCCGGGGCGGGGTATTAAAGTTTCGAGCACGCTCCGCTCGCTTGCATCCTACATTTTCAAACTATTCTGTGTAGGTCAACAAAGTAATTCCTGTTTCTGTATAAATGTTCAAAAGAAAATTATTACTGTTTTTTTATTATATCGTGTACAAGTGGCCAGTTCTAAAAACTTTCAGTGTCGCCGATTATAATCCTGGCTACAAGGTATATTTCAGAGTAAGTTGCTGATGGATTATAATCCATCAGCAACTTACTCTGAAATACGGCCTTGTTGTGGAATCGGAAGTGCCGTACTACAGGTATGTGCCCGCCCCAATTCTCCTTCCCAGTTCTGGAAATATCACATTGTACTGGGATCGATCCATTATCACTGACAGAACTATTGTTGCCAATAAACCTGATATAGGTAGTGGTGGTGGATCGAGGAGAGCGGCGCACAATGATTATTGACATAACAGTCCCGCATGACGGCAACCTCGTGAAAGCCGAGAAAGACAAACAAATCAAGTATCTTGGCTTGGCTCGCGGGATTGTCGACATATGGGATGTGGACTCAGCGATCATTGTGCCGATAATCGTATCAGCCAATGGTTTAATTGCCAAGAGCCTCGACCAACACCTAAGGAGGCTCTCGTTGGGCAGCTGGATCAAGGGCTTGATTCAGAAAGCGGTACTCCTGGACACGGCTCGCATTGTGAGGAGGTTCCTTTCTCTGGAGCCCGGACCGCCGGTAGCTTGGACCCTGTTCCCGATACCGGTGGGCTACTATTTTTTATATTTTTAAATGTTTTTATATTTTCTTTATTCTAATATTTAAAATACAATTTATAAGTATTTATATGAAATAAAAGATAATTTAATAACTATTTGAATACTTTTGTGGTTTGTCTAGTAAATTCAAATGATGTTATTGCATAAATCCAGAACTTACTGATTGGGAAGACACTGGCCCCTGTAACACAGGTGTTTTTACCTAGCGCAGGATTCAGGGCTTCACTTTGTTTGTACACATTTTTTATGCCAATACAGAATTTATTTATTATTTATTTATACTGGCAGCGATCACTTCAGCTTCCGTTGTCGAAATAGCGACACTGCTGTCTTTGACTCATCCAGGAGACTGGTCCTCCGACATACAGGCAAAGTACTCCAGAAGTCGATATTCCAGTTCCAATATCGCCTGCGTGGTCGGCATCGCTGTACGACTCTATAATTCCAATTTAATACATAATGCCGAGACCAAGTGTGTATAGGCACTGTAGGTATCTCATGATACGTTTTACTCTGACACAACCAGCTTGAGTCGGTTTCTCCAGACTCCTTGACACTACACTAACTGTGTAGGTATGCAATGTCAGGCCTTGTTTCGACCATTACTTATGCAATATACTACCTACGGTTTTTGTTAGTTATATTGAGTAGTTTCTAATAAAAAACGTTACTAGGCCCTAAGACGACCCACTGACCGGATACTACATAAACTTTTATTGACCGATAGCTACATTCATCTCGTAAAAATATACCACAATGGTGCTGATTCCCTTGTTCACAAACTAAACTAAATTTAAGTTCAGTGCATCTTTTTCTTTCTATTTCATTAAGAAAAGGACAGAAGATAAATTTTAGTTTAGTCCTGTCAAATTAATCAGCGCCTGTCACTACTTCATACAAGTTTAGACGTGATTAAAAACTTGCCCACTAAAATTACGTCAAGCGCTGATTAATTTGACAGGACTAAACTAAAATTTATCTTCTGTCCTTTTCTTAATGAAATAGAAAGAAAAAGATGCACTGAACTTAAATTAAGTTTAGTTTGTGAACAAGGGAATCGGCACCATTGATTGTAAAATGATAAGATTTCCTTGAAGAGAGAACTAATCTAATTTGACATGGTATTTTAGGTATTAGAATTTGAATATTAGTCAAAACTACATAAGAACGAACTATATTATACTTTAAGGGTACGAGGAACAGGGTGTAAAGTTCACTCATCCACCATAGAAAAGGGAGGATCCTCCGACCAGACGGGTGTTGTGTCTGGCGGGCAACTGCCCATCAGTTTGAAGTTGAAATCCCGTATCTATGTCGATCGCTCGGTAAACTCTAATAGCGCGATGCAGGATTTGTGTGACGTCATGTCTATGATGCGTAGTTTGTATGTGGCGGTGTAACCGCTACATCACACCCCTCCGGAGACCGGAGGTCGATAGTGGGCTGAATCTTGCGATGCTTCACAGTGCCAGCTGTAGTTCCAGTGAGTCGGAACCGGGTGCCACATAGTTCGCGGTGAGTCGGAACTGTCTGTGGTGATTCCCCAGTGAGTCGGGGTGATTCAGTTGACTGCGGTGATTCCCCAGTGATTCGGGGTGATTAAGATGATTGCGTTGATTCCCCAGTGAGTCGGGGTGATGACGCTGAGGGTGATGACCAGGAATGCGCGTTCGCTGCATGCTGGTGGTCAGGATACCCGTTGAAGCCGTGTGGGTGCTGGCTGGCTGTGTGACTCGCCTCACGAATGCTTGCGGGAGTGATGATGATGATGACGTCACGCCGAAGTAATTGCACGAAGTCTGCGTTGACGTTCATCACGTCGGGGTCACCAATTTAGGGGTACGAGGAACAGGGTGTTCACTCATCCATCATAGAAAAAGGAGGATCCTCCGACCAGACGGGTGTTGTCTGGCGGGCAACTGCCCATCGGTTTGAAGTTGAAATCCCGTATCTATGATGTCGAACTCTAATAGCGCGATGCAGGATTTGTGTGACGTCATGTCTATGATGCGGAGTTTGTATGTGGCGGTGTAACCGCTACAATACTATTACTGCAAATCCTTACCCATGTTCATATTCATAACATCTGGAACATGTTCGGAATGCCAGAGATTTCGTAGTGATGTGACTCACTACTACTTGTGAAGGTAGTGTAGAAAAGGAGTTCAGTTAGCAAAATAATAAAACATTTCTATTAAGTTATTTTATATAATTTATTATAAAAATGTATTTTACATAAACGATTTACTAATAAACAGGGAATAAAAATAAACATCTATTCTTTAAAAAGGCTTTGTATTTTATTTTTACAACAGATCCTAAATACCCCAAATACTCCTCACAGAGTGAAGGCTTGAGACCGACACGTAACAGATAACATCACGCCTATATTCCCGGAAGGGGAAAGTAGAGGTGGAGAGAGGAGAAATACATGAAAACATCGAAACAAAATAGAAAGGTTAATTACAAAGTAATATTCATTATTCTTGCCACTTTACATACAGAGAAATACATGAAAAAAAGGCTACAAAAATATAAAGGCTTCAAGTTTATTACACGTTTACATTTTTTTATAAATCTTGATAAAAATGCCAGCAAAACTGCGATAGGATAATGTGGAAACATGATACACTGTGTAACTTGAAACAAAAACGAGCCTTTGACAAGCCACAGTTGGCTGCAGTTATAATTTATGTTTTGAAGACCCCCAGTCTAGCACACGTCACACACACAAACACGGCGCTTAGACAGAACAGATTGGTATGACCGAGAAAAGGAGTGACTCTACTAACTGTGCGTCTGTCTGTCGGTTAGACTTTGTGGCAAAGCTATACTCTTCTATGAAAACTGATAATACATAAGTCAGTCAGTCTGTATGTCCGCCAAGCTATACTACGTATAAAAATAAATAACTAAATAACTGCTAATGTCGTCTCTGTATGTCTGTCACGCTGGAAATAATAGAGGCTCAAATGGAAATTACTTTTTATGGTATAAATCAAAACAGGGTTTTTTGCAAAGGGGGACCTCGCAAGCAGAGCATACGAATGTCGTAGTACCTCGACGCTGTTGGCTTGTACAATATGCACAACGCCGACGTAACCGACGGCCTCCGAATCCGATGTCGTCTGCTTGTAGAGGAAGATGTGGCATCAGAGGCCGTGACGGGCCCAAACTGCTTGAACTGGGACGGGTAGATGTGATTTTAGGGACATGTTGGTGGTGGTGCCGCAGAATTTGATCGACTAACTCCAATCGAAACACCATGTGCTCTTTCGGAGTAGTCGTCGAACTCTGCAGAAGGATACGGGCATTCAAAATAGAGCAGTTGAGCAGGCGTTTGAAGAACTTGACATTCCATTTAGCGCCTCTTTTTCTTTCCAGGAGATATGGTTCCAGCATTTGATCTTTACGATCAATGCCTCCCATACCCTTATTGTAATCTAAAACTACTTGAGGTTTGTACAGAGCTGGGCGATATGGTTTCGCCTCCATCTGGCCTTGTGAATCGCCGTGGTAGGTACTGATAGTGACTACCTTACGCTTTCTGTCCTGAAAGGCCAAGACCACCACATCGCCGGAATGACGTGCTACAAACTGGCCATCTTTCAGCTTACACAGCGACATGAGTGGAGGCACATTGCTGCGGCTAGCACGCAAGGTACCTACACAGTCGGTTTTGCGTGTTTTCAGAAATCTGGCCAGTAGGGGGCTATTGAACCAGTTATCCATAAAAAGAGTATAACCTTTGTCAAGGAGAGGACGGATGAGTCTGAGGACGCTGGTTGTGCTTTTCAGCATAGTGGATGGGAGACCGGGATCATGGGAAGTGCCAGCACCGAGGTACACAAAGAATGACCAAAGGTAGCCCGTGGACGACTCGCAGAGTTCAAAAGTCTTCACTCCGTACTGGGCTGTCTTGGTCCTGATGTACTGGCGGAAGGATAGGTTACCTTTCCACAAAGTCAAGGATTCGTCAATGCAAATATTTTGGGATGGGATGTAGGCTTCCTGAAAACGGGCATTTAAATGATCTAAGATCGGACCAAGAGAATATAAAAGGTCAGTCGAGTCTGTCGGTCTGCTACTATTGTCATTCAAGTGAAAAGCGCGGCAAAGATTTTCGTAGCGAGTACGGGAAAACATCTTTCTAAAGACATTGGTCTGTAAAAGGGGATTTGTGGTGAAACAGGACTTTATGGAGGGCATCCGGATGATTCCGAGCATCATCCAGAAGGAAAATAGGACAAAAACTTCATGAATGTTCGTGTCATACCAATCTTTGGCGAAGGAAGCGGACGAACCTGCAAGCCCTGCGGCATACTGGTTCGTCGCAGTCACGATGTACGACATGATGCCGTCATCCCAGTATTGTCTAAACGCCCCATACGCGTCTTCGGATGAGACAACCGCCCCCGTTTGCTGAGGAAGAAATTGCTCCCTCTCACCTTGATAATCACCCATGGGTGACCATTCAAAGTGACCGGAAGTTCCTTCGGCAGCAAAGAAGGACGCGACCTCGTCATCCGCATCTATCCATTCTTCCTCGTTCTCTTGTCGTACTCTTCTTGCTCTATCTGTCTCCCGCACTCTCGCTTCTTCCCTCGCTCTCACCACACGCATGACCATCTCTCTCAATTCCTCAGGCACATCATCGTCATTCACATTCACCTGCACCAGCCTGTCTCCTCTTACCCACTGGGAGCCACCCCTCGGCCCCTGGCCCCGTGCACGTGCGCGTGCTCTGCCACGCTGCGCTGCCCCGCCGCGCTGCGCTGCGTCGCCGCGCCGCGGATGACGCTGCTGCTGCGGCTGCTCTGCCGCCACATCTTCCGCCTGCTGGAACAGCTGATGTTCATCAGCGAGGTGGAAGACGTGGTCCTCCTCCATAGCGATGTCACTGCCCTCCTCGACGACGACATCGAACCTAAGATAAAAAATAGTAAATATTACGCGTAAATCGCGAAGAAAAGGTGTGAGACTAATGAAAACAAGTTTTATCACTTACGGCAGGAGAACCGGCGGCGAGCCTAAGCCAACAGCAGCAGGCGTGGAAGAAGCCCGCGATATTGACCTAACAAATAAAAGGTTGTCATTTATTATACTATACAGGGTGGTGTTAGGCAGATGGTTGAACATGCGAAAATGGCGGATCCGTGGGGCCATGTGATACGTGTTAATAACAAGACACACGGATTATTTTTAATTTTATTCGTAATTCGTCGTTACTACAAAATACTACTGTCACTCAACAGCGATTTATTTCCGCGTGGGCCATGGGGGGCAACCCATGGCCCACGCGGAAATAAATCGCGTTGTTCGATGGTAGGGTTCGCTGGGGTCGGGGTGTCGGTCATCCCCGCTCATGTCCTGCCGGCCGCCACCGGCCGTCTCGATACGTCTGATATAATTTTGTTTCATTTAAAAATTGTAATAAATAATAACTTTAATAAATAATTATTATATTTCTGATTTACAAACATGTAGTTTAATTCATCAAACTATCCCCGAAAAATTAAACCCTAACAGCTATGTAGTACCTACAACTTTAACCAGATTTTAACTACTTCAGTAAATAGTAACAGTATACAGTATTTTACAACACATTATAAATAGTAATTTTATGGAAAAATATGAAATAACACATTATCATACACACTTTTTCCTATAGAACTTTCAAACTAGTCTTGTCCCGAAATTATTTGTCATATTTTTCTAAGTCATATTTTTTTTACTAAAAACCAAATACAATCTGTTTGTCTGCAGGGCCGTGGGGTTCACGTCAAATACATATTAGCTTCATATCTGTGCCCGACGGCCCAATGAAGACGCTTAAAATCACCTCTGACTCGCGGTCATATGTTGTCCCCCGCGGCCCCAACGGAACTATTGTATGTCGACCACACGGTGTCCCCCACGGCCCAAACAGAAAGACTGAAAAATTAAAGCGGCGTTCAACGTGTAAGATGGGGAGTAAAATTGCAACTATGAATATAGGTGAGGTTGAGTCGAGTCGAGGAAATCATGAGGATTTGACTTAGAATATGGGTGCAGTCTATGAACGAGAACGTCATGCGCGCATATTACGGGTCTACAGAGGGGAGGAACCAACCTCACTGCGTACCGTATTAGGATGCTGTCTCTGTTCCAGGAACTAGAGCCAACCGTCAACGTCTCGGCCCAACGACTCGGATCAGATGCGTGTCATCCAACGCAATCATAGGTTGGACGATGCCGCACTTGATAGGATGCGCTCAGAGGTACTGAGCAACCATATTGTCTCAACTCGGACACAAACCGCGGCACAAGCGTCAAATATTGATGCAATCCCGCCGGCACCGCGGTTCAATCATGGTGTTGAAGAGGAGGATGATAGAGTTGCCACAGTAAGTAGCCAGTGTAACGACCGATTGAGGAGCGCACTGGAGGATGCGTTTTGCGAGTATAGGTACACTCCGACCGAAATTCTGGCGCAGCATCTGGTCGGTGCCCGTCTGTCACACTGAGGCTGGCTGGATGCAGGATGTCGAGCGAGTGTGTGAAACTATACCAGAAATGGATGCTGTGCTAATCACGCCATTAGACGTAGCCAGAGCAGTCCGTCCGTTACCGAATTGGAAAAAAACCGGGACCGGACGGACTGCACAACTTTTGGTTAAAATGGCTGAGTAGTTGGCACACTTGCCTGGCATCTCAATTCCAGTCATCCCTAGAGTCTGGGTCACTACCACAGTTTCTAACAACAGGCGTTAACCACCTGCTCCATAAGTCAGGTAGTCCCGCGGAACCCAAGAATTATAGACCGATCACATGTTTGTCGACGGTCTATAAACTTCTTACATCCATTTTGAGAGCGAAAATTAACACACACATTGACAGTAATTCAATTATGTCAGCCTCTCAAAATGGATTTAGGAACGGGTCCCGCGGTACTTAGGAGCTTCTCATCGACATGGCCATAAGCCAACAGGTTGGTCGATCCCGCAAGGATCTGTAGTGTTTACAATATCACATCGACATCATGCTGGATAGACTATAAGAAGGCCTATGACTCGGTGCCACATACATGGCTCATGAGGGTGCTGGAATTGTACAAGATAGATGCAACTCTGCGCACCTTCCTGATGTCGTGTATGGGGCAATGGAGGACGGTCTTTCGCTACCCAGGATGTCGACAGATCCAGGGGAATGACGAGCCTGTATCGATTAAACGGGGAATATTTCAGGACGACAGTTTAAGTCCACTTTGGTTTTGCTTAGCCCTGAATCCTCTTAGCACACTGCTGGAGGATTTGAACTGGGCTATATGTTGAGGAGAGGTGGTCAAGTCATATCTCACCTCCTCTACATGGATGACTTGAAACTCTTTGCCCCCAACAAATTGCGACTGATGGAGCTACTGCAGGTAACTAAAACATTCAGTGGCATTTGGTGTGGACAAATGTGCAGTCATGCATGTAAAACGAGGGGAGATTATGGAATCCGAGGGAACCCAACTCTCGGACTCCATACACCTTAGATCCCTCTCCTCAACCGAAAGCTATGTATTTGGGAATATTGGAAGCGTTAGGCATCAACGTTGCTGACATGAAGCAATCGTTGAAGGAGCGCTACTTTGGTCGCCTGAAGAAGGCATTAATTAGTCTTCTTTCAGGCGGAAACAAGGTGCGCGCCTTCAACGGTTGGGTCATGCCGGTTTTGATGTACTCTTTCGGCATACTCAAATGGAGTCAGACCGAACTCGACGCCCTGGACAGGAGGGTCCGTACACTCCTGACCGCAACCCGGATGCATCACCCATGTTCATCGGTGATGAGACTGTACGTACATCCCGCGGAAGTGCAGGGGTCAAGGCTTTTTAAATGCGAAGACCCTCCACAACCGCGAGGTGTGCAGCCTCAGGGAATACTTTTTTAAAGCCGATGTGGGTATGCATCGTGATGTGGTCGCAGTGGACAACGGGCTCACCCCGCTCTGCATGGCTAAAGAGAACTGGCGCAAACCTGTAGTACTTACTACAAATAACCGCAAGGAGGTATGGCAAAGCAAGGCGCTTCACGGGCGCTTCTATCGGGCTCTTCTATCGGGTTCTTCATGAGCCCGGTGTAGTTTTGTTAGCGTCTGTATCCTGACTAAGTTTCGGTGACATTTTTGGGGAAACCGAAGGTTTCGTCTGTGCAATTATAGACGAAGTTATCTTGACTAATAACTACCGGAGACATATTATGAAGCACGGTACGGTTGACGTGTCGGGCATGCCATCGTCCGGGTGAGTCCATAGACATATTATCTCTGGTTTTTCACGTCTAGCTAACGGCGAGTACTTGCACAGACATATCCAAGTGGCCAGAATTATTCACCAGCAACTTGCTTTGAAATATAAACTTGTGGAGTCTGAGGTACCGCAAATGAGTATGTCACGTTGTACTGGGATTGGTCTATCATTACTGACAGGACTATTGTAGTAAATAAGCCTGATATAGTAGTGATAGATCGATGAGCGTTACCATTCCACATAACGAGAACCTCGTGAAAGCTGAGAAAGAGAAACAAATAAAATATCTCGACTTAGCACACGAGGTTGTTGACATGTGCGAGGAGGCGAAACGCCGGGGCTTTACTCCTCTGCCGCAAGAAATCGCGGCACAGCGGACAGAGCTCCGGCGGGATCACATGGCGTCATGGAGAGTGCGATTGTCGCAACCCAGCGCTGGGCGCGCCACAATTGCGGCGTTAAGACCCCTCTTTGAGGAGTGGCTAGAGAGGCGCCACGGCGTCCTCACCTTCCGCCTGACGCAGGTCCTCACCGGACACAGCTGTTTCGGGAGGTTCCTGTACAGGAGGAAACGCCCGGCTGTCACCGTTGTGTGGATCGCCCGGAGAACACGGTGGAGCATACGGTGGAGGTCTGCTCGGCTTGATCGACGGCGGTGATCTCTCGTGTCCGGCCCTGATTCGGGCCATGGTACGGAGCGAAAGGAAATGGCAGGCCGTCACCTCCTTTTGCGATGCAGTAATGCTCGCGAAGGAGGAGGCGGAACACGTGAGGGAGAGGCTAAATTCGCGCCCTCACGCCCCTAACCGCCGCAGGAGGAGACGTCCTGGGCGTCGGAAATCGCAGGCCGATTTCCGGACACAGCAGGCGCAGGCTTGCGGACGCTGAGCAATGGGTAGCTCGCCGTTCGATAAGGGCCAAGCCCGGGTCGACGGCGCGTTGTGTTCCACGAACGCCTCAAAGAGTTGTCAGCAGAATTGACAGGGTCCGCTAGAGCCGATGTCTGCCGGAGGTGCGAAGAAAACCGATAGGGAGATAGCGGCAACAGGGCAACCGAAGGAACACGGGTGGGTTTTAGTCAGTAAGAGTCTCGACACGCCCTCCTGCTCCGACCAGAGCGGGAAAAGTTATCTGATAATATCCCACCCAAAAAAAAAAAAGGTTCTTGATATGTGGAATGTGAGCTCGGCTATCATTGTGCCGATTGTCATAACGGCTAACATCTCTCGAGGCTCTCGTTAGGCTTTTGGATCAAGCTCCTGATTCAGAAGGCAGTACTTACTCCTCGATACGGCTCGCATTGTGAAGAGCTTCCTGTCTCTGCTCCGCAGCCCTAACCATTGGTAGCTTGGGCCCTGCTCTCGACACTAATTTTTAATATTTTTTAATGTTTTTTATATCTTTTTTGAGTTTGAAATATATAAAAATGTAATTATTTATGAAAGAAAATAAATAAACGAATAAAAATAACCAAATCTCTACGTTGCCGTCGTGGTGAGGCTTGCGGGCTCCGACTCTAGGTCTGTGCCGGTAGAGTTTATTTTGCCCGAACGTCTAAGATGAGGAGCCAGACCAAGAGAGATACAGAAACCCGCAGGGCAGCATGTGGCGAGCTGTTGGGCAGTAGCGACCCCACGGACCCTATCTCCCGGGAGAAGTCTTGTTCCTCACCTCTGGCTTGCCTCTATTGGCCTGCTGGAGTGAACACTGACGAGGAACAAAGCTCCCACCTCTTTCATGCCTTTATTTTTATTGGCCGGCTTGAATGGAGATTCGCAAGAGCAAACGTGCTCGGAGGAAGGACGTATTCCAGTAAGATGCTGGTAGCGATCTTGACCGTACTTCCGGGATTGTCCTAATAGCCGTGGAATACCTCTCCACTTCTCATAAGCACCTCGGGACATGTTACCCCCTTGTCGCTACGACACTTTGTGCTAGCGACCGTTTTTGGGGGCCCATTATTGAGTGTGCAAGTCAGCCCCCTGCCATTTTACCTGTATATTTTATTTAAAATATTGGACAGGCAGGGGCCAAAGTCTATCCATAGTTCTAGATAACCATTTCACTTTGCCACCCAAACCAATTATCCAATATCTTTGTTTTCATATCCTGCAATAGTCCTGCACCAACCGGGGTTGTCCTTGGGTACACTACTGTAGCGCGCATAGGGATAATCGTCGGTTGGTGCCTCATTTCATTAAAAATGTCTAACGGACTTCTGCTAGTTGGCTTCGGCCCCTCGTACGCCTGCCAAAGGTCCGGGACCCCAGGATCCCGAGATGTCTCAAAGATATTTCAATAAATAATAATAGCTTTTATTCAACAATCTTAAAAAACATGAACGAAAGTAAACTAAACTGTAGTATATTTATGATGAACTAATTAAACCTAAATAATCATCATTTGACACCGGTATCGCGACTGTCTTGCGTTTCCGCAAAGGACTCGCCTAAAGCTTGCTACCCTTTCCGATTATGGGTCATCCTCCTCCAAGCACCACCAGCTATTTTCTTAATATCGTCCTCCCATCTAAGACGTTGCCTCCAGGATTTCTTTCTTTTATTTTGTCTTGGACACCATTCGGTTACATCTTTAGCTCATTCATCATACCTGCCCACCTCCATTTTAGTTTTGTTATGCAGTATGTTACATCTTTAATATTCGTTTGTTTTCGCAATGTTTCTATTTTTGTTCTGTCTTTTAACTTGACATTGAGCATGCGACGCTCCATACTGTGTTGACAGGTCTCAAGTTTGCGCTTAATTTTCTTCGTCAGACTATGTTTGACATCCATATGTCATGATGGGTAAAATACATGAGTTAAATTTTTTTTTCCTTAGCTTTGAGTGGTACTTGAGTGTTCTTGACGATTTCCTTAAGGGAAAATTTACAGAAAACCATTTATAAACAACACATTATTTATTTGCTATTTTATACTACTCACGTCACGGGCACCGGGTCCAAATTCTCGTCCCATATCGCCGTGACGGTGACCTCCTTGTACTGAAAAAATAAGAAATTGGTCATTCGTCGTCGCTGACGGCGGCGGCGGCGGGTGAGCGGCGTCCCGCCATTCGATATTGCTGTCTAGATGCGCTTCTATAGGCGGGAGCCTATTCCTTTTTTAGTCTTGTGCCTATACTATACTAGGCCAGTCAAATTAGCGTAAAAAGAGGGTAAACCTCGGAATGAGAGATAATAAGCTGGAAACTCGTATACACATTCATTTTGGCATTCTAAACGTTGTCTCTAAAGTCTCACCAAAATTTCGTGTGCGTCGTGAGTTATTCAAGGTTAAAGGTGCCAAAATCGCTTTTTCGCGATTAATTAGGTTTCTGTAACTCCAATGATGTTAATATCTATTACTAGCTTTTGCCCGCGGCTTCGCCCACGTGAATGTCGGAAATATCCACGGAGTATAGAAAGAAGCGGAGATGCCGCAAGGCAAGTAGGCCTTGCGCCTTTAATTAGGTCCTGACGTCATAGTGGGCGGGGCCGCAAACCTTAGTTGTGAGTGAATCTTCATCGCGTTCGGGTGCGTTGTATTCTAATCGTTTTTTAATAGTTAAATTGTTTTAATAATGAAGTGCGCTGTTGTTGGATGCAAAAATTATTTAGGCTCAAAACTGAAACATATTGATGGCATAACATTTCATGTGTAGGTCCCTAAAATGTATATTTTCATTTTAAAACACATTTTCTCGTTTGATCGCCAGATTGTAGCTAGAGACATCTGTTGTCGAGGAGGTGCATTCTAACCAATTCTCACCGATTTCGTATTTTCATCATTATCAATGCATATTAGTGTGACTAATTTGCGACTCAAATTACTTGCTTAAGTTTTATTTTGCTCGCTATAAGTTAATTCTTTGTTAAATACGTTCTTTGATACTTGAAATAAGAAGAATTTAAAATAAGAAAATGCGCCATCTGTCGGTAAGTTGCCGGTCCTAACTGTTAAATAAAAATGTGTGCATCATGCTAACAAGACCCTATTTTTGCTGTGCCCGACAGGGTCCACAATGATCATATTATTTTGTTAAACCTACCACCTAAGTTCACATGTGGAAGCAATAAATATATTGAGTATTGAGTATATTTTATCGAATTTGTTGTCTTAATTAATAATATCTACTTTTCAACCATGTCACGTTGTTAACAAAAGCTATAAGCCACAACTATTGTAATACGAGACTTAATTGACATTATACCTACATAATACCTACAATTTTCTATATTTTTTTTTAATCAAATTAGATTTGTTACAGCTGTAGTGGCTGTAGTGGCTGTTTGGTTTAAATAGGTTCTTATTTTTTATTATTTTGTTTATCTTTTATATAGATTCTTTTCTTTTAGATTTTGTGAATATGAGAACGTTGTAGGCTGTAAACTTGTGTACCATTTTTATTTAACTAAGAACCTAGTACTTGTTAATAGGCCTACACTGTCCTCCCATACCTATTAACACTGTAATTTGAAAACATTGTAGAAACAGTTTATTTTGAAAAGAGTAACCGTGGAGTTTCTTGTCGGCTCTTCTCCATAGGAAGCGACCAATTGGAACCGTGCACCTAGCTTCTGACGTTTCATAAGTGCCCTTGTAGGTTTATGTGAAATAAAATATTTTGATTTTGATTTTGAATTATAGAAATAGAAAATAGAAATAGAAATAGTTTATTGTCCAGGTAATACAGTAAGCGTTTACAGGTTAACACCAAGTTGAGACGACATGAGTAGCTTAAAATATTACCTATAGCTAGGTTACAAAATATTATTTACCAATGAGCCCCAAACTAGACAGTTAGTCTGTATCTTGGGGCTCGGGGTACGAATTCCATAATGGAGACTAGAGAGGTGATTCCAGGTGTGGGTATATCTGGCGTGTTTGTGTACGTGTGATGTGAGTGTGGTGGGGGTGAATGTGGTGTGGGATGTGTGTGAAAGTTGTGTGTGTGATTGTGGTGTTTGGTGTGTGTAAGTGTGTGTATGTTTGCGAATTTGTTCCCTTTGTGTAACGTTTGATTCAGTGTCAGGTCGGGGTATCTAGATTAATTGTTCCGAGTCATCATAACCAGAGTTTTGCAACATTTCCTTTATAATTTTTTTTAATCTGAATGAGGTAGTATTTTTGACATCACAGAGTTTGCAGACTTTATTGTACGTATTAATAAGAGAGTAAGCTGGAGAGCGTCTAGCTAGCAATGAGGTGTTGTCAGGTGTAGGGATTCTATAGTTTCTTTTGCTTATGATTGATGTGTAATCGGGTCTGTTTTTAATTATTTTATGAGTTTTGGTGCAGGCAGAAAGAATAAAAAGCTGGCGGACTCTGAGAACTCTCGTTTCACGATAGAGTAAGTCAGTAGAGAACCGGTAGGGCTTCTTAAAAGTTACTTTAAGAAGCGCTCTCTGTGCTCGTTCTACTTCAATCAAGTAGGTCTTTCCAGCACTACCCCACACGCTGATACAATACTGAATAATAGATTGACATAGGGCTAAGTAAACGTGTTGTAGTGTGTCTGTGGGTAGACAGTCTCGTAGTCTGCGCATGGTGTGGATCAGTTTTCTTATTCTGCCAGAGAGGTTAGATATATGTTGCTTAAATGTTAGGTGGTCGTCGATAAGAATACCGAGGTATTTAATGGAAGTGGTACGTTCAAGAGGAGGACAATCACAAGGGGAAGTAGAAATGCTAGAAGAGCAGTGATGTAGTTTGAGTTTTAGGTGTTCCGGAGGTTTTGAAACGGCGGTCTTGGAGAAAACAATATATTTGGTTTTACTGCCATTTAGCGTGAGGAGGTTACTGTCCAGGTTCTTAGCGATTAGTTTCAATCCCTCTTGTGCTAGACAGTGAACATGTTCCCACGTTTCCCCGTGAAATATGACGGCTGTGTCATCTGCATAAGTTATAATGTCAGCATTATTCACAGAGAGGTTTAGTATGTCATTAATATAGACAATGAAAAGCGTGGGACCAAGCACACTGCCCTGTGGAACTCCGAAGTTAATGGGGAGTTGGTTACTGGTGATAGAGCTTACTTTTGTGTACTGTTTCCGGTTTGTCAGATAGCTTTTAAACCATTCAAGGCAAATTCCTCTTATTCCTATCCGTTCTAGTTTCTTGAGGAGTAGGCCAATTGAAACCGTGTCAAATGCCTTTGCAAGATCAAGGAAGATGGCAAGGCATTTTTCATTTTTCTCAATATGAGAAGAGACACAATTGACAAGGAGAGTGGCAGCATCCTCAGTCGACCTATTCCTTCGGAAACCAAATTGATTATCAGAGATAAGATGATTTTTCTCAATGAAAGAAATAAGACGGGAGTTAACTATCCTCTCTAATATTTTAGAAACAGAGCTTAGTAGTGCTATAGGTCTATAGTTATCTGGTGCATGTTTGGGACCGCTTTTGTAAATTGGGGAAACCGCAGCAATTTTCCAGCATTCTGGGAAGGTACCGGTCTCAAGGCTCAGGTTAAAGATGTGCATCATTGGTTCTATAAAGGACTTTAAAGCTCTTTTGATTAACATAACTGAAATATTGTCAGGGCCAGGGGCACTTTCGACTTTAAGGTCAGTTATAATTTTTATAATTTCGTACGCATCTGTCGGTTCAAGGAGGAGAGAATATGGGTTTGAGACATCGGATGTGTATGTTTTTATTAAAGATTCATGAGATAGATTAAGTTTTTCTAGTATTTTATCTGCCAGACGGGTTCCTACTGAGGTAAAGTGTGAGTTACAGGAGTTGAGTGTATCTTTTTCTCTATTGGGACTCAATAATTGAGAGCTTTCATTGTTTCTAGGAGATATGTTACCTATTGATTTTATAACTTTCCAGAGATTTTTTGGATTGTCTTTGTTATCAACAATCTGTTGGTTATTGTAGTCAGACCTGATTTTTGAAAGAAGTTTGGAAAAGAAGTTTCTATATCGAGTATATATTTTATTTCGGACAGGGTCATCAGGGTCAGATTTACAGTCATTATGAAGTTTGTCACGTTGAATCATACATCTTACTAATCCCGGGGTGATCCATGGTTTGATGCATGCCAATTTCCTACCAATTTTAACTTGGCGTGTGTGTTTGTATATAATAGATGAAACAATTTTTGTGAATTCTGTGGTTGCAGTATTAACATTTGTGTCTTTTGTGATGATAGACCAGTCAACGCTGTTAAGGTCAGCAATAACTGCTTCATAGTCTGTTTTACTTATCCATCTCTTTGCAGTACTAGTTGAAGGTTTAAATAAGGAGATATTAGCGACAACTATATCATGATCAGTGATTGAAGACTTGCAAACAACCCCAAAGCATTTGTTCTGAGTCTTTATAAATATGTGGTCTAGGCACGCTTTATTCCTAGTTGGGCTGGTTATGGCAGGAAGTAGCCCATGGCAAGACATTAAACAGAGGTACTCTGATGACTGACTATTGGTAGTGTTGCAAATATCAATATTAATATCGCCAGTGACAATTAGTGTTTGTCTATTTGCCAGTGAGCTCAATAATGTGTCCAGTGAGTTCAGGAATGGATCAATATTACTAAAAGAAGGAGATCTGTAAATGCCTAGAATTGCGATTTTGTCATCGATGGTTATGAGAAGTCGATCTGCGTCTAGTATTGTAGGTTCAGTTGCTACCGTATTGTAATCAGTTTTAACAAAGCAAATTAGTCCTCCGTTTTTATTTTGCTGAACCGATGTGCGATATGCATTATATCCTGGCAGAGGATCTATAATACTGCCGTCAGACAGCCAGCATTCCGTTAAGATGATAACATCAAAGCAAATAGTAGTTCGCTGTAGCATTACCGCAAAGTTGTCAAAATTGTGTTGAAAACTTCTGATATTGAGCGATAGAATATTAAAATTTGTCTCGGTATTTTTTATTAATGTTTGGCAATATTCAATAGTTTCAACGGTGTGACAGTTTACTCGTAGATTTTCGTCTAAGTCTTGTACTATGTTAAGTAATGCCATTAGTGTAGTGTTTTAATTTTGAGAAAGAAAGTTTATTTATAAGGGCTGTCAGAGACCAACAAGTTAGTATATTCCATTTGCCAAAATTAACGAAAATATATTTTAAGAATAGCAGGATAGGTTGACACTGAGGGAGACGTCGTTTGTACGAAAATAAGTGTCTGAATATGTACGCGGTGGTGAGTGAGTTTAGTAGGGTGTGTATTATGGTACGTGTAGGTGACATTATGGTGTGTATTGTGGTACGTGTAGGTGACATAATTAGAACATAAAACATTTTAAAAATTAAACTTCTAAATGATGCTAAATAGTTAAAAATTAAAGTTAAAAATAAACAAAAGGTATTTCTATAACACACAAAATAGTTTACAATTAAAAGTAAACAAGAAGAATAGGTATTTTTATAATACGCAAAACAATTATTAGCAATTGGAAATAAACAAGAACAAAAAGTTATTTTGTTAAACACGTAATATTTGACAGTTAAATGTAGAAAAGAACAAAAAGGCACACAATAGTAAAAAATTAAAAGTAAACAAGAACAAAAAGGTAAATGCAGGTAAAGTTTTCTAGTACTAGTTGTCAATAACAAATGAGGTCGTTTGTAGAGAGGTGCAGTCTTGTGCACCAGAAACATGACGACGAAGATCATCCAAGCTAGTGATATTGATGGGTGGAATTCCCTCCAGTTTACGTATGTAAATAGAACCGTTTTTAATCCAACAGTATTTGAATCCTGCATTTTTGCTGACTTGGCGAGATTCACGAAATAAACGACGATTGTCTGGTGTTAAGCGCTCATTAAAGAATATGTTTCCCTTGGTTCCCTTTATATCAATGTCGGCGCAGTTAAGGTTACGTCTGTATTTAGCGGAGCTTAAAAATTCATTACGTTTGTTTCGTCTCAAAAATCGGATCACTAGTGGTCGGGGGAGCTTGTTGTCGGATTCGGTTGTGCCATTGGTGTGTTTTTGGCGGCGTGGTCCAACACGCGTCACGTAATCCAAATCCTTCTCGTCAAGATCAACACCTATTTTCTGAGCGATGACGCGAACTATGTGAGTCAAGCTTTCTGTTGGAGTTTCGTTTATTCCTATGATCTCTATTTCGTTTCTTAAAGACTGCTGGGCCTGAGAGTTGAGTTGTTCTTTAAGTTGTAATACAGTGTTTTGTAGTATTATGTTTTGAGAGGCACATTTTTCGAGATTGTTGATCTTTTCTTCGGCACGGGCAATTTTGTGCCCGTATTCATCAAGACGGCTATTACACTGCGTAATATGGTCGGTCAATGACCTCATTTCGGACTTCATCTCTATGACACTTTCGCGAATCAGCTTCATTTCTAAAGCTAGGTTGTTCAGAGCATTAGAGTCCACGGTTACAGGTTGCAAGGCGGACTGATTGTTTAATACAGCAAGTTTTTGGTTCACAGAAGTGTGTTGGGATGACACACAGGTGCTATCGGAGGTGGTGCTCAGGTGACCAGTGATGGTTTCACAGCTTTGACAGTGAAGGCATTTCCAATGCTGGCGCTGTTCTTCGGTCAGCTTACGTGATTCCGTTATATTTGCGCATAAAGCGTGATAGTAGTAGGCACAATGAGTACATTTTATTTGTTGCGTTGGTCTAATTGGTTTAGTGCAATCCGCACAGCTGTTATTAACCATTTTGATAAAAGTAATAATATGAAGCGCTTACGAGTTCCAAGTTCCAGGAATTTGATCCGCAGGTGCGCGTCGTAGGTAGTTATTGCATGTGCAGACCGGCTGGCCACTGTGCGATAAGGACGAAATTATCGCGAGATAGCAACTTGTCTCGTTTCCCCGAGGTGAGGAAGAGCCTACCTCGGCTAATACAGCGGGATCGGGAATAAAATGTGGCAATAATTTTGAATTAAAATTCGCGCACTTTTTCACTCAATTTGTGACACTATTTGTTAGACCTTTAGGATTGTTTTATTTTGTTTTGTTTAACATTTTTCCTAAATATTAATCCGGAGATTTTATTTCACCAAACACACGTCCACTCTTTGACAACTCCTAACGTGGTCCGAATTATTACAGTAAGCTCGAAAACATTGTTTTGTCTAAAAGGCAGCATTTAAATAAAACTGTTGTTTAGTGGCCAATAATAAGCAATGTCCAATAAATGTTGATGATATAATTTTTTATTTTACTACCTACAGGATGGCAGGGACATCGATGCGAATACTGTTACCATGGATTCAGTAGGTACATGATTCTAAAACGCCCTGCGTTTTAATTTTTCGTCAGTAATTTTTTTTTAATCTGCTGTTTCATAGAAAAGTGCAATACCTACGCGGTCAAAATGTATGGAACAGCAGATATTTTTTAAAATAACCGACGAGAAATTTCTACGCAGGGGAGTACAGAATCATGTACTGAATTCATGACAATAATTTTTGCGTCGATGTCCCCCCTGCCACCCTGTATACTAAATGATTATAAAAATGTTAACCTGTGTTACCCATCTTTTATAAATAATGTGTTCCCACCATACTAACGCAGAGAACGTTCTGGAACAAAGTGTCATGCTTTGTTACGCCATAGTGGCCAGTAGAAGAACTAAAATGAAAAATTGTTAGTTCATGTTCAATGTAATAATTCCTTTCACCGCTAGATGGATTTACAAAAAAATGGGCGGGGTTTCCATCGTGGGGTGTGGCCATCGCCGTACCTCGTCCCCCGAACACCCGTATTCAGGCGACGCTTCATTCTTAGGAGATTTTGGCTTGCGGCATCTACGCTTCTTTCTATACTCCGTGGAAATATCCCACGGGAACGTGCTACCGAGATTTCATACCTAATAACAGAGAAAAACGTCATTGACTCCTACCGCTGCGCCCGCGTTACTACGCGTAATTTTGAAACTGTGATATCTTTTAAACTATTCATTTAAATGATATAATTTTAAGGCATATTTTAATCTTAATTAAATGCCCAATTTAAATAACATATTTTTTGGATAAGGATTAATACTATACCGGTCAAAAAAGCTTCGGAAATAACAATTAAATTTTTATAAAAAACTTGAAAGATAAAAATGGTTATTGTAGATCATCCTTATAAGATAGACATATGCCATCGGAAACTTTTTTGTTGAACTTTTTAAGGTGAACAATATCGTAGAACATAAATTTGATATATCTTTTTCGGTTAACGCAGCGCACGCCAGTAAAGCCCCAGTCGGCATCATTTTTTCCGACTTCTTCAACAATAATCGTCAAATTTCAGGCAATTTACACAAAACCTTAATGAATTATACCTATAATGAACTATAATTGAACACTTAAACCTTCCGCATGAATCACTCCGTCCATTGGTGAAAACCGTTTGAAGATCCGTTCGGTAGTTTTTGAGTTTAACAGACAGACAGACAGACAGACGCGGCGTGGGACTTCGTTTTATAATATGTAAGGATAAAATTCTAGAGCATAAAATTTGCGACCATTTTTGTATCAAATACTTTTTGTTTCGCTCAACTGTTTTTGAGATAGAGGGCGGAGAGCGCGCAGCGATCAACCGTACATTCTATAATTCAATCAAGGTCAACTATGAACCTCGGCGAATAATACCTTGTTGTATACACCGTGAAATTTTAATCGTTGTTTTGCTAGAACAAACATTGCTCAGACCATGGTCTACTACCAATGCTGTGTCTCGTGCGTGGTGTCTGTGTTGTAGGGAGTAACGATAATCTTGACATTTTAAACTTTGACTTTTTTGTGTTTTTTCAAAAACCAATTTTGTTTTTTCTTTTATTGGATGCTGTAGAATGGTAGTAGACCATGGTCTGAACAACGTTTGTTCTAGCAAAACAACGATTAAAATTTCACGGTGTATAGTTATTAAATCATTAAAATATTAATGAATATTTGTATTACAAACATACATAACATCACGCCTGTATTCCCCGAAGGGTTAGGCAGAGGTGTACTAAGAGTCTCTGAGCTAAGCCGCAGACAGACAGACAGACGGACATGGCGAAACTATAAAGGTTCCTGGTTTACTATAGAACTCTAAACACGATTCCCTTTTCAAATGACGAAATTTACTAAAAAGTATCCATAGGAGTTTCAAAAGATATTTTTTTTACTTTTTGATGTGAAACATCTATAGCGGCGGGTCAGACCGACTGTTGGTGTGGCGGCGCACAGTGGATCGTCCCCATACAAGAGATGGGGACGATCCACTGTGAGCGTTAATCGAACACTACACAATGACGCGGATTTTTACTCTAACAATTCATTGTGCCATACACAGTGTATTATAGAGACCATTATTCGGACGTCAGCTTTTTATTAGAAATACAATTAGACAGTTAAAATGTGAGAGTAGAACTCCCAAGTGGTCCTCACGCCGCACACAAGGCCGGTTTTACGATTTACGGTGCCAAAAATAAAATGTTGTGATGTCTAGAAACTTAACAAAACTACTTTGTTTAGCTTCTTCAATAAACGAACAACAGGATCATAAAAATAAAAAAACGGACTAATGTAACACAAAAGCCTACGTGAGCGCACTTTGTAGCCCTTTTTTTGCACGGCGAACGTAAGTCAGTTCGGCCGAAAGTTTGACGGAGTAAACACGTTTGTTTTGTACCGTAGTGTTTAAAAATTGTCAGTTTTTAACATGGAAATTGAAGCGTCAGGTGTGTACTGTAATTACTATTGCTTAGTTGTCGTTTTTTTTCATAAATCGAGCAGTAATATAACTTTACGTGGAAGACTAATTTTACACAGAAATCTTTAAGATTTACTTGAGTTTATAGACATTTAAAAAATGTTCCACATAGTTCCATTATATTTTATAATTCCTTAGAAACTAGGACTCGTGAGGATTCAAAACAAGCAAAGAACTCGTCCCCATATCGCTCCCTTTGATAAATAGAGCCCTTTATTTCCAGGTAGTCGCGTTGATCCCGTTTCACAGCAGAGGAAGTTGTGTAGAAATGAACTGTTTTTATTGTTAAGAGATGAACGTTTTTTTAGTTTTTCGTCATCCAAGTGTAATGAACGATTATTACAATACATAATGAACCAGTTAAGCATAGTGGACCCGTCTGAGACTTTAATAAAACAGTTAAAAGATGTCATTAAAGTGTTTGTGGCAAAGCTTTTAGCTAAATGGCGTGAGTGTAAATATATGTTCGACCGTTTTAAAGTTAAGCATGCCAATTGGCTCAGTGAAGAATTTAAGCTCCCGGAGACACAATCAACAACTTCACAACAACTTACTTCTTCGGAGAGAAAGCGAGGTAGGCCAAAAAAGTTGTTTGAAGCCAGCTCTGAACGCAGTAGAAAGAGAAAACTTAAGTCTCTTATCTCGCGTTTTACTCCTGAAAAGCTTTGTTTAGCGACTGAAACGAGTCTGGTGAAATCTGGCAAAAGAAAGGCAGCTCACGTTGTAAAACTTGCGATAAATTCGACTCCGAAAAGGTTGAAAAAAATGGAACAGGTCCACTCATCATCGTGTTCTGTAAATATTATGCAGTATAGTGCTGAAGAAGCTTTAGGTCTCATAGTGGACCTTAATTTAACCAAAAACGAATACGGTACGATGCGTCTAGGTGTAAAGAAAAGAGGTGCTGATTTGTATCCCTCTTACCATGTGGTGGCAGATGCAAAACTGAAGTGTTATCCGCTTAATTTAAGAGTTACTGAGAATGAAGCTGTGGTGCCGTTACAAGATCTATTAGACCACACCATACGGAGACTAGCACACGTACAGTCAGAAGTAATTTTATCCAACATTGACGACAATAACGACACTCTGGAAGTCTATTATAAGTGGGGCCTAGATGGTAGTGGAGGTCACAGTATATATAAGCAAAACTTTTCGAATGATTCAATTTACGCTGATTCTAACATAATATTATGTACAATTGTGCCCCTGGAATTATCGGAAATGAAAGATAGGAAGAAAATAATTTATTGGAAAAATCAGACTCCATCTTCTACCAGACACTGGTGCCGATTCTCTTGTACACCGAACTAAACTAACTAAACTATCACTAAAATTCCTTACTTTGGACTATGAGAATCTAAAAGCTATTCTGCAAAATAAATTCTCTAAATTTAAAAATAATTTTGACACATCTAAATCGAATTTGACAATCGCAACTCCACACGTGATACCTAACCACGTGAATCTTTTTAGAGCCGGAGGCGCGCAGGGGGGGCAGCCTCGACGTGTTTTATATGGATTTTTTTACTTTTTGTATGAAAAATAAGAAAAAATATTACCTACATGTAGAGTGTTAGGGGTTTAAGGGTTTTATAAAGGGTGTCGAAATTTTCATTAATTTTGCGATTGGACACACCGTTTTCGAGATATAAGCAAAAGAAAAAAAAGTATTCAGTACTGTTTTTGCATCTGAAGTCGAGGCGTTGGTGTGAATTTAAAGTTCATGACGACCAATTTTATTCCACACGTTTTTAGTCGCGATTAAAAATAGTCAGATTTAGTTAGAAAATCTAAATTTTAGGTGAAAAACGTCAAATTCAGAATAGCAAAATTGCCATTTTCACTAAACTTATATCTCAGTACCGTCTTAATGCTGCCAAACTAAAATATAGTTAAGTTGTGTCATTTTAATCTATTTCAGAATGGGAAATCGTCGTTTGACAGGATTAAACTAAATTTTGGTGATTTTTAGTCTAGTTTAGAGACATTTGTGACAAGAGAATCGACACCACTGTCGTCCAATTTCATTTAAATTAAAAAAAGAAAACGACCAAAACACTAAAGATGAGTACCACGAGATTGAGCAGCAAATAAGGCAGTTGCAGCTCACAGACACTATACTAGGAGACAGAACGATATATTTTAAACATATCCCTATTTGCACAATGCTGGATAGTAAAACAGTGAATGTTTTAACAGAAACCAAAAGTACACAAGCCTGTAACGTCTGTAAAGCGACACCCACTCATATGAACGACTTAGATAATGTAAAAAAGAGAGTATGTAACGAAGACACATACAAATTTGGTATTTCTATTCTACATGCTCATCTCCGATGCTATGAATATTTATTGCATATTTCTTATAAATTGGAGTTGCAGCAATGGCAAGCTAGAGGCAAAGAAGCACAGGAAAAAGTGAAAGAGCGAAAAAATAAAATATGCAAAGATTTTTACAAAGAAATGGGACTTGTTGTTGACCAACCAAAACAAGGAGGGGGCAACAGTAACGATGGCAATACAGCAAGATTTTTTTTTTAAAACCCTGTTATGGTTTCTCAAATCACAGGTGTGTCCAAAGAACTTATTGAAAGATTTGCAAATATTTTGAGTGTCATTTCCTGCGGACATTACATAGACGAAGAGAAATTTAGGACTTATTGCATCGGCACAGCTGAAATGGCGATCAATCTATATAAATGGTACAAAATGAGTGCAAGTGTACATAAACTTTTAATTCACGGTGCTGACATCATTAAATCTCTGGCTTTGCCCGTAGGTCAATTATCAGAAGATGTGATAGAAGCAAGTCACAAAAACTACAAAAAATTGCGACAGTATCACTCTAGGAAAACGTCCAGAATAAATACAAATATGGATATTCTTCACTGGATGCTTGTATCATCGGATCCTGTCGTAACTAGTCTCAGGAAAAAACCCAAGAAACGAGGAGAGATATACAATGATGTTGTTGTAGGGATGTTACGGATGCCTACATATCTTTGTAGCGAAGAGGATGAAAACAAAGATAATGAAGATTCCGATAATTATGTGGATGACGATGAGCAGTAGGTAGCATAGAACCTAAGTTAAGGACCTTTTTACTTTACTTTAAATAAAGCATTATTTTCCTTGACATTTTTTTTTTTGTTTATTGTACCATCCCAAAATTTTATTTCTACCTTGTAACACTTATAATACATAATAACCAAGTCAAAAAATAAATAAAAACCTACACTTTATTTTTGTCATCGTAAATTGTAAAACCGGCCCTGTGTGCGCCGTGTCCTCGTGGATGCGATCGGCGGCGGTGATCTCTCGCGTCCGGCCCTGATTAGGGCCATGCTACGGAGCGAGAGGAAATGGGAGGCCGTCACCTCCTTCTGCGAAGCAGTGATGCTCGCGAAGGAGGAGGCGGAGCGCGTGAGGGAGAGGCAAATTTCGTGCCCTCGCGCCCCTAACCGCCGCAGGAGGAGACGCCCTGGGCGTCGGGAATCACAAGAAGATTTCCGGCCACCGTAGGCGCGGGCTTGCGGACGGTGAGCAATGGGTAGCTCGCCGTCCGATAAGGACCAAGCCCGGGTCGACGGCGCGTTGTGTTCCACGCGCCCCTCAAAGAGATGTCAGCAGAATTGACGGGGTCCGCTAGGGCCAATGCCTTCCGGGGCTGCGAATATGGGCCGATAGGGATATCGTGGCCCCCCGGCAACATGGCAACTGAAGGAACACGGGTGGGTTTTAGTCAGTAAGAGTCTGACACGCCCTCCCGCTCCACCCAGAGCGGGAGAAGTTATTTGATAATTTCCCACGCAAAAAAAAAAAAAAAAGTGTCAAGACAAATGTGCTTAATCTAATAGGTTTCTTTTTTTTTTGTCTAGCTGTCCGTCTGTCGCAGCCAATTTGCTTCGAATCTGCTGGACCAATTTATATGAATTTCTGTAACCCAAACACGGACGAGTAACGTAAATAAATAAACTTTGATTAAGGGGGTCACTTTTCAGGAGCAATTTGGTGAATTGAGAAAGAAAAAACCTATTTGATTAAGCACATTTGTTACTCGGGAGTTCTACTCGCACATTTTAAATGACTTATTATATCTGTATTTCTAATAAAAAGCTGACGTCCGAATAATGATATCTATAATACACTGTGCACGACTCAATGAATTGTTAGAGTAAAAAATAAAGTATAAAAAAAACTGTAACCCGACTACGGGAAAATAAAAATGATCTAAAAAGTACGAAACAAGCAAATATTTCAGACAAATCAAGACATAGGTACAAAAATGGTCAATGTAAAGCCGTGGTCGCATGCCTGTATGCCTTGTGGGTTGCCAGGAACACCTACAAAATTATAATGGCATGCGACCACGGCTTTACATTGACCATTTTTGTACCTATATGTCTTGATTTCTGTCTGAAATATTTGCTTGTTTCGTACTTTTTAGATCATTTTTATTTTCCCGTAGTCGGGTTACAGTTTTTTATTAAACTTTATTTTTTATTTTTCCGTTTTTACGCTTGCTATACGTTACGAAGAGTAATGCAATAGGTCAGTAATTAACCTATTTTTATTCCAATAGCAGTGCATAGTGCTTTATACAAAACCATAGCGCGATTTATTTCAACGCCAACACCATACTCAGAAAGTTTTGCGACTAACAGTTTTTGTCTATGATGGCTAGTTTTGATGTCAATTATAACTATTACTATTTATTACAAAAAAACACAACATTCCAAATTTGAAATTCCCTCCACATTTTTTACGAGCAAAATCAAAATACTCTGTCTCACTGAAAATTTTATTTACAACGAGAACATTTTCGCGCGATGATTTTGTACGATTTCAAATGTCGATGTCGACTAAAACCAGAATAATCATTTGAAAGACTTCGAATGGTGTTCATAGACAAAAGCCCTTCTAAAGCGACTGTTTTCTGCTGGTTCAACGAATTTAAGCGTGGTCAAGTAACTTTGGCGGACGAAGAAAGAAGTGGCCGCCCTATGACGGCTGTTACATAAGAAAACGTGATGGCTGTGAAAAATTAAATTTAAGAAAATAGGCGAATTACATATGAAGAGATTCAGCATATACTGCAGATTGGATGTCGGGAAGTGTGCATGAAATTCTACACGGGCATCTTCGGGTAAGGAAGATAGTTTCACGCTGGGTACCGGACAATCTAACGCAGGCTCAGAAGGAGGTTCGTGTAGAATGGTGCCGAGACATGATAGCAAAATTTGAAGCAGGCTCGTCTCGGCGCGTTTACGATTTCATTACGGGTGATGAATCATGGATTTATCATTTTTGTTCCCCAAAATAAAAAAATCAACTCAAGGGAAAACAGTTTTCATCACCGGAAGATGCACTGGCTGCATTTGAGAAGGGGATTAAAGAGGTGTCTAATGCTGACTGGAAAATGTGTAATGAAAATTAGCTAGACGCATGAAACTGTGTATATAGACGCCAATGGAGTGTCATTTGAAAAGATTTAATTTAAAAAAAAATAACCTGTAGTATATTTTTTTTTAGTACCTATCGCAAAATTTACTGAGTGCCCCATGTATATCGATATCGAGCTTCGAAGAAATCCAAAATATAAATATTTCGTTGTACTTGTTTTTCTTCATAAAAGTGTAATTACAAATCGTTACTATTTAATAAGATTTGATTAACTGCACGTTGGCGTTGGTATCATCTTGCGATACTACGTAGCGCAGTCTCACTTTTGCTTGTTTTTAATTTAAACATATTTATTTACTTTGAAAGTATGACATTATTTACATATTTGTAATGTGCTCGTTAAGACGTTTCTTTTGAAATCAAACATGTCATGATCATCTCATTTTAATTTTTTTCGAGGTTTGAAATTTACGTATAAAGTCCACCATATTAAATTTTGGGAAAATTTATATAGCCTATGTCACCCGGACCATTATTACAAATCTATTGATACCTCATTCATCAAAATCGGTTCAGTAGTTTAGGTGCTACGGTGGAACACACGTAAAAGCAAACATACATACATACATATAAACATACAAACATATAAACATACATAGACTGCTAAAATCATAACCCTTCCTTTTGGCTTTGCCGTAGTCGGGTAAAAATCCGCGTCATTATGTAGTGTTCGATTAATTTCGACACTTTTTCTTTACAGGTTTTTTTAAAGGTGTTTATTTAATTTATCAATTAAAAAGCATAGTATCATGGGTTCACAGTTTTTGGTTTGCATATTTCGTTTAGATAAAACAGCTATTAATAGTGCTGAAACTAACATTTATAAACGTTGTTATTTTGGTTGCAAGGGACGAAAACACTAACTTTTTTCATAAATTTCGCCATCTGTTTGCAATAAAATATTTATTTTCCCTCGATTTTATTGAGTTAAAGCTCTGTTTATAAATTAATTGCTTAGTTTAATGTTCAGTTAAACTATTCTGCCAAAAATCAATATTGTTCTTGCAAAAATGATCGAGATAACTTCATGGGACACTACCACTAATGAAACTTGTTTTTTTTTTATATTACTGATTTACCTCATTTGGGTCGGCGTCGAGAGTCACATCGGCCTCGGAAGCCTCCTCCACTTCGACGTACTCCACCTCATATAATTCGGGCTCCAGTTCAGTTTCTACGACATCCTCGTCCTCATCATCCTTGAGGATTTCCTGGAAGTCTGGAGGGGTGTCCCCATCTTCGTCCACGTTCCAGGATGCCATCTCTATCTAAAAATCAATCGTTAGTCTCGCAAAACTGGCATTGCAAAGCATGCAAGGCTTTTGCAAGTAACATATAAAATAAATAATACACTACACAAGCCTGCAAAAAAAAAAACCGGTCAAGAGCGAGTCGGACTCGCGCACCGAGGGTTCCGTACCTACCCATTATACCGCCATAATAAAATTGGTATCATTTTTACTGGTAAAAAGATATGGGCAAATTTAGATTTTCGCGAAAACTAGTATTTACTCATTTTCAACTACTATTTTTTACCATATAGGTTTTCGACCCAAAACCTACAGGGTACTTCCGGTTGACCTAGAATTGTCAATTTTGGTTAAAAGCAAGGTCTTACAGCACAAGTAAAGGGAAAATTCCGAAAAAGGAACCACTGTACTTTAACACCCGTCGCTTTCTTATAACCAGAACTGATGAGAAAAAACCAAAGATTCTTTCGGTATTGGTGGGATAGTGCGAGTATTAAGGGCGGAGAAGATCTCACGGTGGGTCTAAGTCTGCGGGCACGAAACTTGCGACGGCTGAGCGATGGCGGGGCGGCGCGACGGAGCGATGCGCGATGTTTACAAAAGCATTGCTTATTATGGCGACGCGCACGAAACGGACGACGGCGGAGCGGGGCGATCGAGCGATGCACGGGCGGCAATGGAGCTGCGGCGATGCACGATGGAGCGACGGCGACGCGGAAGCGTCGAGAACCAACTAGTTTGGTTTTGTCGCTTGCGCGGGTACACAGTGTTGTATTGAATTATTATTTTAGTAATGGAAATTGATAATGAAGAATTTGTATCTTGTATTTTATCAGACAGTAAAAAGTTCGTAATAAAGCGTAGAAAAATCTCCCAAATTGCGTCTTCGTTGATTTATTGGATGAACACCATCTCTAGGTAATAATAATTCCCTCATTAGGAGACTAGGCTCCAATAGTTCTCTTCGACGTAAACTCATGTTTCTCACAACACTTGCACTGTTCGAACGCGACTGCCCGCCAGTTTGTTCCGTGCCCGCGCGAAATATCGCTGCCTGATCGCCCCGCGTCGCGCCGCCCCGCTGCCGCCATCGCTCGGCCGTCGCAAGTTTCGTGCCCGCAGACTTAATTTGTTTCAAAGCAATAATAAAGCGTAGTCGACGGGCGGGCTCCTATTACTGAATTGTTAAAAAAAATAACTACGAAGGGGATAGCGGGGTCTTAGTTCGCTCGCTCACTAGACCCCGCCATCCCTTTCTAACCTAACCTGTCCGAGTCGGGGTGCCCCAAGTCCCGAGCTCGCTTCGCTTGCATCCTAAGTTTTCCTACTATCAATATACAGACGTCAGCACATCAAGCTACCCGAAACTGTCAAATTTTCCCAATCAACTTTGAACCTTACTTTTCAGCGATAAAGTTGAAAATCAATTAAATAAATTTGAGAGATTGTAGTAGCTTGAAGTGCTGGCGTCTGTACATTCAAATTTTAACTTTTGTATAACGAACCGTCCAAACGAATAACTATAGCGGCCCTGCGTGCGGCACCTACATTCGATTACATTTCGTTTCCAACGATCTTATAAATAAAACTTTATTATTTTTTATTTAACACCGAATCGCTAAGAGAAGTTTTCAGAACGAAGGGTTTCCTAACACTGGCTGCAGTGTTGCCAACCCGTACGATAATTATGGGGGCGTACGATAATTTGACCAATGGTACGATGTACGATAATTTTGAGATTTGCTGAAAAAAATATTTTAAGTTCCATTAACAAATCGTATTTGTCAGACAAAATTAAAAGCAAAAAAAAAAATACCAATGTTGATTGTCAAGTATTCAACATCAACGAGTAAGTATCTCTCTCTCTTTCCCTCCCCTAGTTTTTTAATAATTTTACAGTGAAAACACAAAAATATCAACTAAAAACTATGATAAAAAAACATGTTTACGGTTTGTGCTGCTAGCGCCACTAAGTGTAACTTGTCATTCTTCCCCTTTGACCATAGTATAAAATTATTCATTGTCTTTTGATAGCAATTTGAATTAACGTTTTACGGTTTTTTTTTTATATTTGGAGTTTTCTTTTGTACGATAATTTTGCCCAAAAAACGATAATTTCGACGTTGGGACTCGATAATTTGAACTTTTGGGTTTGGCAACACTGATTGACTGTCATTTATACAGGGCGTCCCAAAGTTATGGGACATGAAGGGAAAGTACCTTAAATATTGTAGATAGGGTATTTTGCTGAAAGAAGACATTATGATATTTTTAAAAGTTAGTAATTCTGCATTCAAATATTTTCTAAAAATTACTTGCCTCGTCTGGGAATCGAACCAACTTAAAAGTAAAAAAAAAACACCCCTACTTTTATGATGCCAATCGAAAGAATGGCCAAAAAATAATAATTCTTCTTAAGTAAATTAGTATTTTAAAAGAAAGGAACAGCGTGAAATTAATCATTTTTTAAAAACATACATGAAACTGCCGTAGTCAATTAAGTGGGTATTTTTTTTTGTAAATTAATTAATTAAATGCTCAAAATGGATCCCTCTTGTCTTACGCAAATCGCCAATTTAATGAGTCCGCTGCCTGTTGATTTTCTTATCATTTTATGGTGAATACTCGATATGATATGGCACAATTCTGTTTGTAACTCGCCCGTTCTCGGATCGTTTTTTGTATAGCATATCTTTCACGTATGTCGTCGTCGGCAATCAATAACTTTCTTGAAATTTCACTCAAAACATTTTACGTTGTTCGTTTCTTTTAAAATACTATGTTACTTAAGAAGAGTTATTGTTTTTGGTCATTCTTTCGATTGCCATCATAAAAGTAGGGGTGTTTTTTTTTACATTTAAGTCGGTTCGATTCCCAGACGAGGCAAGTAATTTTTAGAAAATCTTTGAATGCAGAAATACTAACTTTTAAAAATAACAAAAAGTCTTCTTTCAGCAAAATACCCTATCTACGATATTTAAGGTACTTTCCCTTCATGTCCCATAATTTTGGGACGCCCTGTATACTCGACATATGTTTATTTGTTAAAAATAATATGCAATATTTTAATTTTAAATCTGATTCTAAGAGAAACATTCGCAAGCAATATAAATATGACATAATTCTGTACCTTCAGTGAAAAGTGATGTAACTGGAAAATCATGATTTTGAGAAAATTTATGTTAAAGTTTTAAAAAAATCTGACTTTGTCTACTTCACTAAAATGAGTACTGATTACTGACATTGGTAAACAATATCTTAGAGCACGATTTAGTGTAAGAAGAAACAGATTATTTTTTCTAGTTTTTTATAATTTAAAAAAAATCCAGTTGTATTACCTAACACAACATAATATATAAAGTCGTTTTATGTGTAAATTAATTTAAAACCAGTTTACACATTATTTATTGGTTGGTGTTGGATGATTATGTGTACCTAAATATATCAGTTTGTACTAATTCACATAGATCGCGTAGACACATAGAGAGCAATGGTGGCCCAGTGGTAACGGCCGCAACTTACGAGTTGTTGGTCGTAGGTTCGAACCCAGACAGGCGCTTTACTTTGTGTAAATTATTTCATCACCACTGCTCTCAAAACAGTGAAGGAAAACATCGTGAGGAAACCGGCATGTCATAGAACCGAAAATTCGAAGACATGTGACATCTACCAACCCGCACTGGGCCCGCGTGGTGGATTACGGCCCACTCCCTCTCACAGAGAGGAGGCTTGTGTCCCAGCAGTGGGAACATTTATAGGCTGATGATGATGATGATGAATTTTAATCTTAGAGGGGTACCAACTAGACCAAAAAATTGCATTTTTTTTACTGTTAAACTTAGTGTAAGAATATTAAAACTGATATAGGTCAAGATATATCACTTTTCACTGAAGGTACAGAATTTACCTGATATTAATATTATGATTTATAATAAAAGTACCTATGTAACTGCTATTCGTGTACACAACCAGTTATCGCCAGCTATTAATCAATTAAATGGAAATATGTTTAAAACAAAATAAAAAAAACTGTTAATTGATCATGTATTTTATAATCTGCATGAGTTTTTTGAGAAAAAATAAAGTTCGTACCAATGTAATTTATTTGTAATCTATCATTGTAATTTATTTGAATGTTGCCTTATAATAATACTATTTATTGCATATCCGACATGGGTAGACTGTTGAGCCTACAAATTTTTACATTTAAAATAAGAACTAATGTACACAGTTATGCATTATATATATCTTTATCTTTAATTATATTATTTGCTTCATAATTGCGTTCATTACGGTAGCATCTATTTAAAAATGAATTAAAGTTAAAAACTTACAATATTATTTTATACTAAAGACATTTAAATCTGCAGCCACTTTATCTGAACGAAACAACCTTCGAGTGAAATTTGTACAAAATCTGTGGTAAAATGTCAAATTTATGTTTTACGTCAAATTTTTTTTTTTTATTTATATTTTTTTTTCAAAATCTAGGCATCTGCGCCGTGTTAAATTTTGGGAGTGTTTTACATGAAGACATCTATACCAAAAAAAAAGTTTGAAGCTTCCCACGCGTGGGTGTTAATGAACAGTGGAGCCCAAAATATTTTTGGTCTGTGGGTCGTCTTAGGGGCGGTATGTTTTGATACAAAATAAATCACACACTCGATTTTATCGATATCATCTGTCGATACGACTGGACAGCATAGTTGCGTAGCGTAGCTGTCAACGGTTAACGATCTTTATGATAAATTGACCCTCGAATGACCAAAACACATTATTAGTAGTTTTAGATTTTAGAGCTTTACAAGTTCAACAAATAGGTACCAACGATCCATTGTAAAACATTCAAAATTCTCGAAAACAAAAGACTCTAGCCAACCGGTTTTTCAACGATCAAACAAAAGAATAATTATTGTGATGGTATTTCTAGCAAATATTATCTACAATTAAGTACCTAATAAGTGCGTATATATGAAGAATTCATCTACTCACAAAAATAGTCAAATTAAATTAATCATAAAATAATAATGACGAGACGAGCAACCATTTTACGCAACATTTCTTTGACCAAAAATGATGCTATTTCGTAAAAATATTTACATATATATATAATTCAAATATTATGTACAAGGATGCATTATATACGTAAATGAATATGTATCTACCTACCGTTGAATAAACACTACAACACTTTTATAAACATCAAGCACGCTTGCGACCATGAAGAATCGAAGCGTCTTGGTCACAGATAACTATATACTAGGTCTTGGTCTGTTGTGACTGTTTTCATTCAATGTTGCCAAATGTCAAATGAAACGATATTTTTGGTTTTGTTTTGAATCGTTTATTTTACGAGAATGTTATTGTGTCCATAAAATAATGATGTTTATTCAATTGAATCGGATTTACTACTTCAATATATGCCGTGTTGACAAAAGCTAATAACAGGTGGCAGCTAAAGATTAAAGCCGCATAAATCGGCTGGTACACCCAACATTGAAGTTTCGGAGACGCTTGAAGGCCTTGTTACACGGCTGCCAACCGCGTCCCCGACAGAGGTGACCTTAGTTGGCGACAGGCAGAGCTGTTTGTTTGGTCGTAAACCACCAACTACACGGTTGTAAACCACCAAGGTCACCTCTGTCGGGACGCGGTTGGCAGCTGTGTTACTGTGTAGCAAGGCACTGAGTGACACTCGGGCAGTGTTACCAGATGAACCGCTTTTCTGCTTTTTAGCCCGCCTTTTTGACAAAAGATTGGCGTGCCGCTTTTAACATACGCGGTTTCGTTTTTTTGAATTTGCTAGAATAATCCTTTTTTTTTTCTCACGCATGGTGGCGGTTACTCGTCGAAGCCGACAAGGATAAAAAGCTGTGTTCAGTTTGATCGTCAGGCGATGACTTCCGTCTATCATGCCATCTCTTTTGCACGCGTTGAATTTATCTATACTTACCCTGCTGTCAGATTCTGGCGTTGGTACAGCAGTTGTGTCCGGGTGTGTTACAGTGTGTTTGAAGAAAGTTCATATCGTGTTTCAGCAAGACAAGCGCGCGAAGTTGTGTCAGTTTGGCATATTTATTAAAAAATTCTAAAAGTTGATTGATTCATCGAACGTATCGTTTGTAAGTACGATGTAGTACAGTAGGTCCATTTAATCAATAAGCGTTTGAATTGAGCGCCGATGTAAATGTTAAAACAAGAAATTCCTTTTTTTTTAAAGTACCTAATATAGCTTATAAACTAAGGCATAGCTGCCATTGGCAGCAAATCAAATCTCTGACCAAAACACTTTATGAGCCGATAAAAAGCCAATGGAACACGGGTGTGCCGCTCGGCATCCCGAGTGCAGTGTTTCCAAACGAGGAAATTAAAAACGGAAGCGTAAGGGTAAGCGTTCCGGTACCGCTCAGGTGCCGCGCGCCGGTAAAGCCGGGTCTCCTGCGCATGTTTTTTCGAAACATTACACAAAAAAGATTATACATAAATAAACATTTATTTTCATACAAAGCATAGACAAATGTGTATGACCTCGCCTCTTTGTTGCGATGTTTTTTCGAAACTTTAGACAAAAACCTTACACATAAATATTAAATTTATTTTCATACAAAATGTTGTGTTTGGTGTTAGGCCACGCCTCATTTTTGCTATGTATTTGTGTAAAAACACGCGCAGGAGACCCGGCTTCACGTAAACATCTATCAAGGACCGGGTGCATTCCATGGACTTATAAGTACATGGCGCGTGTGACGTCGTTATGACTTCGGTAACAAATAACGCTCTCCTGCTGTTTTTATGGGCTATAGGTTCGTAATGTAAACTGTGTTTCGTGAATGAACAGACCGTATAAGCCGAACTCGTGTTTTGAGAATTGTATTTTTAACAAAGGCAAAGTAATGAATAAGTACTTACAGATAACTCGCTGAAATGCGTGTTATTCCTGTGTTTTGTCTATTTCTGATAAAACTACTTAACAATGTAAATTAAATTTTCCAAGTTACATTATGAATAGATAAGTTACCTTAAAACAGCTTTTTGTTTGAGAGTCCTGAGTAATATTTTTATAACATTCCAACTCAAACTACATAGCGCGCGGAGCCGTTTTCGTGAATTTGCGTATTACAAGGCGTGACTTTGTAAATGCTCATTTAAAGCCGGGTCTCCTGCGCGTGCTTTTACACAAAAACATCGCAACAAAGAGGCGTGGTCATACATATTTGTCTATGCTTTGTATGAAAATAAATGTTTATGTGTAATCTTTCGAAATAACATGCGCAGGAGACCCAGCTTTAGTTAGGTATATCGAATAGTTTCTTATAAAAAATGTTACTAGGATACTACATAAACCTTTATTGAATAGCTATCCTTTATCTCGTAAAAATATACCACTATAATTGTAAACGATAAGATTTTCTTGAAAAGGGAACTAATCTAAGTTGACATGGTATTTTAGGTATTAGAATTTGAATATTAGTCAAAACTACACAACAACGAACTATATTAAACTATTACTACAAATCCTTACCCATGTTCATGAAAAAAACCCAAGATAACATCTGGAACTAGGCTAAAAAAATGTTCGGAATGCGAGAGATTTCGGAGTGATGTGACTCACTACTACTTGTGAAGTATCGATAAGATGGTACAGGAAAAGGAGTTCAGTATGCAAAATAATAAATCATTTCTAATATTACGTAATTTTTTATAATTTACTATAAATGTGTATTTTACATGTTTACATAGGGAATAAAAATAAACATTATTCTTGAAATAAGAGAAATACATGAAAAAAAAAACTTAAAAAATATAAAGGGTATAAGCTTATTTATAACACGTTTACATTTATGTAAACCTTGATAAAAATGTCATGAAAACTGCGATAGGATAATGTGGAAACATGATATAGTGTATCACTTGAAACAAAAACGAGCCTCTAACAAGCCGCAGTTGGCTACAGTTATAATTTATGTTTTGATGGCCCCCAGTCTAGCACACGTCACACACACAAACACGGCGCTTAGACAGAACAGATTGTATGACCGAGAAAAGGGGTGACTCTACTAAGTGTGCGTCTGTCTGTCGGTTAGACTTTGTGGCAAAGCTATACTCTTCTATGAAAACTGATAATACATAAGTCAGTCAGTCTGTTTGTCCGCCAAGCTATACTACGTATAAAAATAAATAAATAATAACTAAATAACTGCTAATGTCGTCTCTGTATGTCTGTCACGCTGGAAATAATAGAGGCTCAAATGGAAATTACCTTTTATGGTATAAATCAAAACAGGGTTTTCTGCAAAGGGGGACCTCGCAAGCGGAGCATACATAAGACGTGGCACCTCGACGCTGTTGGGTTGTACAATAAGTACAACGCCGACGCTTATGACGGCCTGTGCTATCGAGTTGTTCAGACTGTAGAGGAAGATGTGGCATCAGAGGCCGTGACGGGCCCAAACTGCTTGAACTGGGACGCGTAGGTGTGATTTTAGGGACATGTTGGTGGTGGTGCCGCAGAATTTGATCGACTAACTCCAAACGAAACACCATGTGCTCTTTCGGAGTAGTCGTCGAACTCTGCAGAAGGATACGGGCATTCAAAATAGAGCAGTTGAGCAAGTGTTTGAAGAACTTGACATTCCATTTAGCGCCTCTTTTTCTTTCCAGGAGGTATGGTTCCAGCATTTGATCTTTACGATCAATGCCTCCCATACCCTTATTATAATCTAAAACTACTTGAGGTTTGTACAGAGCTGGGCGATATGGTTTCGCCTCCATCTGGCCTTGTGAATCGCCGTGGTAGGTACTGATGGTGGTTACCTTACGCTTCCTGTCCTGAAAGGCCAAGACCACCACATCGCCGGAATGACGTGCTACAAACTGGCCATCTTTCAGATTACACAGCGACATGAGTGGAGGCACATTGCTGCGGTTAGTACGCAAGTTACCTACACAGTCGGTTTTGCGTGTTTTCAGAAATCTGGCCAGTAGGGGGCTATTGAACCAATTATCCATAAAAAGAGTATAACCTTTGTCAAGGAGAGGACGGATGAGTTTGAGGACGCTGGTTGTGCTTTTCAGCACGGTGGACGGGAGACCAGGATCATGGGAAGTGCCAGCACCGAGGTACACAAAGAATGACCAAAGGTAGCCCGTGGACGACTCGCAGAGTTCAAAAGTCTTCACTCCGTACTGGGCTGTCTTGGTCCTGATGTACTGGCGGAAGGATAGTTTACCTTTCCACAAACTCAAGGATTCGTCAATACAAATATTTTGGGATGGGATGTAGGCTTCCTGAAAACGGGCATTTAAATGATCTAAGATCGGACCAAGAGAATATAAAAGGTCAGTCGAGTCTGTCGGTCTGCTACTATTGTCATTCAAGTGAAATGCGCGGCAAAGATTTTCGTAGCGAGTTCGGGAAAACATCTTTCTAAAGATATTGGTCTGTAAAAGAGGATTTGTGGTGAAACAGGACTTTATGGAGGGCATCCGGATGATTCCGAGCATCATCCAGAAGGAAAATAGGACAAAAACTTCATGAATGTTCGTGTCATACCAATCTCGGGCGAAGGAAGCGGACGAACCTGCAAGCCCTGCGGCATACTGGTTCGTCGCAGTCACGATGTGCGACATGATGCCGTCATCCCAGTATTGCCTAAACGCCCCATACGCGTCTTCGGATGTGACAACCGCCCCCGTTTGCTGAGGAAGAAATTGCTCCCTCTTACCTTGATAATCACCCATGGGTGACCATTCAAAGTGACCGGAAGTTCCTTTGGCAGCAAAGAAGGACGCGACCTCGCCGTCATCCGCATCTATCCATTCTTCCTCGTTCTCTTGTCGTACTCTTCTTGCTCTATCTATCACCCGCACTCTCGCTTCTTCCCTCGCTCTCACCACACGCATGACCATCTCTCTCAATTCCTCAGGCACATCATCGTCATTCACATTCACCTGTACCAGCCTGTCTCCTCTTACCCACTGGGAGCCACCCCTCGGCCCCTGGCCCCGTGCACGTGCGCGTGCTCTGCCACGCTGCGCTACCCCGCCGCGCTGCGCTGCGCCGCCGCGCCGCGTACGACGCTGCTGCTGCGGCCGCTCTGCCGCCACTTCTTCCGCCTGTTGGAACAGCTGATGTTCATCAGCGAGGTGGAAGACATGGTCCTCCTCCATAGCGATGTCACTGCCCTCCTCGACGACGACATCGAACCTAAGATAAAAAATAGTAAATATTACGCGTAAATCGCGAAGAAAAGGTGCGAGACTAATGAAAACAAGTTTTATCACTTACGGCAGGAGAACCGGCGGCGAGCCTAAGCCAGCAGCAGCAGGCGGGGAAGAAGCCCGCGATATTGACCTAACAAATAAAAGGCTGTTATTTATTATACTATACAGGGTGGTGTTAGGCAGATGGTTGAACATGCGAAAATGGCGGATCCGTGGGGCCATGTAATACTTGTTAATAACAAGACCCAGGTCACACGGATTATTTTTAATTTTATTCACTTCAAACGTCAATAATTTCATTTATTAAGCCTAAACACGTAGCAGACGGTCCCACGGATCCGTCATTTTCATATGTTCAACCGTCCGCCTAACACCCTGTATAAACGACATGCAAGTGCCTTATGCCAATACAGGCAAATACTTTGACATAATTCTTAACGCCAAGCTGCGTTGGAAATCTCATGTCAAAAAGAAAAGACAGGAACTCGACATACTCGTACGTTACAAAAGTATGTATTGGTTACGACGGTACGGTTGACGTGTGTCGGGCATGCCATCGTCCGGGTGAGTCTATCAGACATATTATCTCTGGTTGTTCGCGTCTAGCTAACGGCAAGTACTTGCACAGACATAACCAAGTGGCCAGGATTATTCACCAGCAACTTGCTTTGAAATATAAACTTGTGGACTCTGAGGTACCGTATTACAAGTATGTACCCGACCCAGTTCTCGAAAATGAGCATGTCACGTTGTACTGGGATCGGTCTATCATTATTGACAGGACTATTGCAGCAAATAAGCCCGATATAGTAGTGATAGATCGATTAGCGCGCCGCGCAATGATAGTCGATGTTACCATTCCACATGACGAGAACCTTGTAAAAGCTGAGAAAGAGAAACAAATAAAATATCTCGACTTAGCACACGAGGTTGTTGACATGTGGAATGTGAGCTCGGCTATCATTGTGCCGATTGTCGTAACGGCTAATGGGCTGAGGGCCAAAAGCCTCGACCAACATCTCTCGAGGCTCTCGTTCCGCACTCTAGGTCTGTGCTGGTAGAGTTTACTTTGCCGGAACAGGTCTGGGATGAGGAGCCAGGACAAGAGAGATACAGAAACCTGCAGGGATGCATGTGGCGAGCTGTTGGGCAGTAGCGACCCACGGACCCTATCTCCCGGGAGAAGTCTTGTTCCTCACCTCTGGCTACCTTGCCTTAATTGGCCGGCTGGAGTGGAGATTGGCAAGAGCTAACGTGCTCGAAGGAAGGAAGTATTCAAGTAAGATGCTGGTAGGGATCTTGACCGTACTTCCGGGATTGTCCTGATAGCCGTGGAATACCTCTCCACTCCTCATAAGCACCTCAGGACATGTTGCCCCCTTGTCGCTACGACACCTTGTGCTAGCGACCGTTTTCGGGGGCCCATTATTGAGTGTGCAAGTCACCCCCTGCCATTTTATCCGTGTACATATAAAACATTGATTAGGCAGGGGCCATAGTCCTTCCATAGTTCCAGGTCACCAGTCAACTTAAGCCACCCAAACCCACAGTCCAATAGATTTGTTTCTATATTCTGCAATAGACCTACACCAACCGGGGGTTGTTCTTGGGTGCACTTGCATAGTGCATACTGGGATAATCATCAGTTGGTGCCTCATTCCATATAAAATTGTCTAAGGGGCCTCTTCGAGTTGGCTTCGGCCCCTCGTACGCCTTCCAAAATAATTCGATAGACGTTCTAACTTCTATGATGGGTGAGGGACGAGGATGCTTGTATTGTAAATAATTGTAATGTTTATGTTGTTTCTTATGTGTACTTACTGTGCAGATATTTCGACAGAAATGTATTTATTGTTATGAAATAAATAACTTGAACTTGAACCGGGACCCTAAGATCCCGAGTTAAATATATATAAAATTATAATAATAATAGCCTTTATTCAACAATCTTATAAAACATGAATGAAAGTAAACTAAACTGCAGTATATCATAACTAATTAAACTTAAATAATCATCATTTGACACCGGTATCGCGATTGTGTTGCGTTTCCGCAAAAGACTCCCCTAAAGCTTGCTACCCTTTCCGATTATGGGTCATCCTCCTCCAAGCAACACCAGCTATTTTCTTAATATCGTCCTCCCATCTAAGATCACAAGAACAAAAAACGAGCAGAAGGCAAGCTTCCTAACAGAGTTCAAAATTCTTACCTACTTTCATAGGGCTGTCACTCGGTTATTAAAAATAAAAATAACCGGGTAAGTGCGAGTCGAGATTCGGCAATAAGCACAGCCGGACGGACGGATGGATGGATGGACGGATGGACAGCTGGACAGACGGACAGACGGACGGACACGTACTATGACTGAGGTATCCCGTGAGTTTTCCGTTTTCCAATTACGGTACTGAACTGATAATTATTTTAACAGTTTGTTTAAAATTAAGTAATACCTATTTAATTAATCATACTGTGAAATAATTATTTATACACACACGCGTACACAGTTAAATTAGCAACCAGTTTGATTTTGTCTTGATTCTAAATTGTCCTATGGAGCAGGACCAGCATGTTTCCAAGCACTCTTATCTTGGATATAATCCTCTAATTTGTAATATGATTGTTTACAAAGTGTACTTTTGATATGAGTTTTAAATTTTCTTTAATTTAATTGCAATATGTCACAAGGTATTTTGTTGTAACATTTAACACAGTATACCCATAAAAGATGTATGTACTTTAGATAATCTGAAAAATGGTTGAAATAATCTGAAAAATTATCTACCTTGTGACACCATTATGTAATTATGTAAATAATGGGATTATGAAATAAATCCAAGTATTATCACCATTTAGTTACGCTGATAGTATAAATTGGGTGTTTTCTTTACTTTAAATCACACTAAATAAATTTACAGTCAAACATATTCAGTTATAAGTGACCTTTTATATTTTGTATCTTCCAGCTGTCGAGAGTGGTTAAAAGCAGTTGGTAATTAAGAACTGGTGCATCTACCAATAGAAAAACTGCATGAGCAGCGAAATGTATGTGCTAACCACTTTAGAAAAAAGGATTTCAACAAAAAGGGAAATCGGCTGAAAAGACATGCAATCCCAACTTTGAATTTGATGACCTTTCCTTTCAGTGACGGACAATTGGAAGAATTTTCACAACATAATTATGTATCGGCATCCAGAGTCAAAAGGTAACTATACTAAACACCATAAATTGATCTCTATTATACATAATAATATACAGTAGAGTGCTCTTATGTCATCCATCAAATTATAAAAAATGTAGATGCAACCTCTTGTTTAGGTAGTTTCATTATAATCCATTAAGCTTTTCTCATGTGATGATGATACAAACAAATAGACAGCCAGAGAAAGAAATTCTCAAAATTGATTAAATTGTGTTTGTTTCGCTAATTTCAAATCGAAAAGATCCCTGCGTATTTTATGCAAGGAAATGTTTACAAGTCTCATTGTAAATGTTGCTTATATTTAATTATCTTTACAGATTTAACACCAAGGGAAAATCAGTTGATGGAACAATTACAAAAAACTAAATGCAGCCTAGCATCACTCGCAGTGCCAATATCTCTTGGAAAAATATTTGAGTCGGATGAGCTAAGAGAAATTGTGACGTCGGCGTAAAAAAAAAAAAACATTTTGGTCTGATACTGGTTGCTTGCTCATTTATATACATGAATAAATACTGAAATCATATAAATTGTGTTTTGTTTAACCGATTTTTCAAAATACATTACTTTTGGAGTCTCACTATTATCTGTATAGAATGCATTTCATCGATATCGATAAATTTAATGGTTTCTATACGTTGCGCATCCCTATCCCTTCAAGGTCATGATTGTCATAGTCAGTGCTACAATTTTTATGTTGGTAGTTTTTTTTTTTATGTGGTTGGCTAAAGAAGGTTAGGAATTCTCAAAAACTGAATGTTCTAAGTTCCTTTTATTTCTTCTCTTATATTACATGCTCTGTGACTGAGCCGGCTCAAACCGGTTTGGCTTCTAGCGCTAGCGGGCACCGGTGCACCCCCCACGCGCCTTGTCTGTGACATTGCGAGCACACAAAGCTGTGCGTGTAGTAGTGATCTCGCGCAAACCGTTAGTATGAAGCTTGCAGTCTGTTCATTTTTTAGTCTTGTGCTAAGACGTTGCCTCCCTTTCTTTCTTTTATTTTGTCTTGGACACCATTCGGTTACGTCTTTAGCTCATTCATCATATGACCTGCCCACCTCCATTTTCATTTTATTATGCAGTATGTTACATCTATAATATTCGTTTGTTTTCACAATGTTTCTATTTTTGTTCTGTCTTTTAACTTGACATTGAGCATGCGACGCTCCATACTGTGTTGACAGGTCTCAAGTTTGCGCTTAATTTTCTTCGGCAGACTATGTTTGACACCCATATGTGATGATGGGTAAAATACATGAGTTAAATATTTTTTCCTTAGCTTTGAGTGGTACTAGAGTGTTCTTGAGGAAATCGTCAAGAACACTCTAGTAAGGGAAAATTTACAGAAAACCATTTATAAACAACACACTATTTATTTGCTATTTTATATTACTCACATCACGGGCACCAGGTCCAAATTCTCGTCCCACATCGCCGTGACGGTGACATCCTTGTACTGAAAAAATAAGAAATTGGTCATTCGTCAACGCTCACGGCGGCGGCGGCGGGTGAGCGGCGCACAGTGGGCTGGGATTACAAGGTTGGGTCTTAAGAGATCAAATGTATTTTTTTGGTATCTAGGCATAAATTTAAAACGTTTTTATTCTTTGACATTTTTAATTTAACGAGTACTTTCGGAGATATAGCCATATCAAATTTGTATGAAGAGTCATGTTATTTTAGTTAAGCAATTTATTCCAATTAAATTGAAATTGAAAATAATGTAGGTATACTAAACGGCCTGAAAACCTCAATACCTACTTAGTTCTTTAAAAAAAAAACAATGTTCGACATTTTCCACCACCATAGGTGCGGCATTAGTGTGCGGCGAACAAGTTATCTGGCAAAACGATTCACCAAATTCATCTTACTGGTGTCGTCCAATCTTTTTCGAATTTGTGAAAGAAAATAAAATAACGATATTGCGGGAAAAAAGTGCTATTGAGGAAGAGATTGTAAATTTTGTGAAAACAGAAGTTGGAGAAATAAAAATTTCACGCTCTTTATTAATGACTATGATAGACGGAAAAGCAACATCAATTTTATGTGATACTGCATCTCAGAGATGCGACATTTGTAAAGCCACTCCAACAGAGATGAATAATTTGCCCTTAATTGCATCAAAACCGACTGATCCAGATCTCTGTAAATACGGATTGTCATCATTGCATACCTGGATACGAATGATGGAATGCATTCTGCATATAGCCTACAGATTAACGATACAGACATGGACAGTAAAGGGAGACAACAAGTGCATCATGGAAAGAAGAAAGAAAGACATACAAGACGTTTTTAAAAATAGAATGGGACTTCTGATTGATGTTGTTAAACAAGGGCACGGCTCCACGAATGACGGAAATACTGCTAGAAGATTTTTTGCAAATCCAAACATGACTGCTGAGATAACTGGTGTTAGTGAAGAATTAATAAGGCGATTTGCAATCATTTTAGAGGCAATTTCATCAGGTTACCACATTGACACAGCGAAATTTCACGAATATGCTCAAGTGACCATGCAACTGTATTTGGAATTATATAGCTGGTATTATATGCCTTCAAGTGTTCATAAAGTTCTTATGCATGGTGCAGCTATTATTGAAAGTTTTGGTCTAATACCAATTGGACAGCTATCTGAAGAAGCTGCTGAAGCTAGAAATAAAGACTTTCGTAGGTACCGCCAACACCATTCCAGGAAATGCAGTAGAAAAACTACAAATGAAGACATTTAAAATAATTTATTGACCAGCTCTGATCCACTCATCTCAGCGAAACGTCACAAACTTCGCAGAAAACATAAAACTTTGTCAGTAGAAGCACAAAGTTTATTAGTAATTGAACAAGCGGAAACATTTGATGATGACGAATACGAAAATTTTGCATTCGTTAATGTGGATAACCTTGACAGTGATTAAATTAAAACAGTGCAGTGGCCAGTAGTGATTGTGATTTTTACTTATTTATTTATTTATTTTATTAGTCCTTAGTGGATTAGGCCTAAAGGGGAGACCACAATATTAAAAAAAAACGCGCCTAGTTCTTAACCTCTATGGTGGTGTGGAATAGAGAACAAAATTTGAAATTGCGACCAAATCGCAGAAAATCGCAACCCGAGAATAGGCGCTAAAATAGGACAAATATACGTACTATGCATACGTAGAGTCAATTCTTTGAGAAAATTTGAGAATTTCGAGATTTTCACATTTTTTTCTTTTGCTTCATACAAAAATTACTTTGGATATTTATAACTCCGAAAATACTAAGTTATCTGAACGACCCTCATAGAAATAATTACTTATAATCGATAGATAAATCCAACACAATATTTAAAATTTCAGAAAAAGAAACTTTTTTTTTTTAAATACTAAGTCCTTTACCGGCCCGTTTCAGCCCACTGTGCGGCGTCCCGCCATTCGATATTGCTGTCTAAATGCGCTTCTATAGGCGGGAGCCTATTCCTTTTTTAGTCTTGTGCCTATACTATACTAGGCCAGTCAAATTAGCGTAAAAAGAGGGTAAATCACGGAATGAGAGATAAGCTGGAAACTCGTATACACCTTCATTTTGGCGTTTTAAACGTTGTCTGTAAAATCTCGTGTCTGCGTCGTGAGTTATTCAAGGTCATGGTTCCAAAATCGCTTTTTCGCGATTATCTAGGTTTCTATAACTCCAATGATGTTAATATCTAAGTATTATAAAATTCTAGACTTCTAGAGCATCAAATTTGCGACAATTTTCGTTTCAAATACTTTTTCATTCGCTCAACTGTTTTTGAGATAGAGGGCGGAGAGCGCGCAGCGATAAGCCATACATACTATAATTCAAGGTTAACTGTGAATCTCGGCGAATAATACCTTGTTGTATACAGTTATTAAATCATTAAAATATGAATGAATCTCAAACTCAAAACTCAAAGCAATAATTTCAATTAAACTTATTCCAGGCACTTTTGAATTGTCAAAGAATCGGTTAGTTAGTCAGAAAGTTGAAGGTAGTTACCCATTCTCAAACGTAGATCTCTATGGAAAAGAATGGGCAAGAAACTCCAAGGACACTCTTTAAATATAGATATTACAAAATGGTGTACATTATTCTTGTTGCTTCATATGTGAGAATAATATACAAAAATAATAAAAAGCGAAAATATAAGATTAAAAATAACAGATAAGAGATGACCAGTCTTAACTGACGGCGCCCGTTCACGAACATGACGCGTGGATCAGCACCATCCAGCTCAACCATTTTGTAGGGAACCGAATGATCCAACACACTCGCCACCATCAGCGAGACATTTAAGTGAGCATGACATACTCTCAACTGCCATGCTCTTTCAAGTCAACATACATCTTAATAAATAAACGGCTCCATGGTACTCACATTAACAAAAAATTAAAAAATGCTTTTAAATTATACAGAACTATAATTTGCAATGTATTTAAGAGATTAATAGAATTTTACTGCCAAAAAGAAAGAAAATCATTATCATCTAATTGGATCATTCAACAATTTACTAGGTAAAATAAACAAAAAAACAGCAACAGTTCGTAAACACAAAAACAAAATTTAAAAAAAATTAAGAATAACTTGTATTTCAAACATACATCACACCTGTATTCCCCGAAGGGTTAGGCAGAGGTGTACTAAGAGTCTCTGAGCTAAGCCGCGGACAGACAGACGGACATGGCGAAACTATAAGAGTTCCTTGTTTAATATAGAACTCTAACAACTATTCCCTTTTCAAATGACGAAATTTACTAAAAAGTATTCATAGGAGTTACTAAAGATTCAATTAAAAAAACTTTTTGATGTTTAACATCTATAGCAGCGGGTCAGACCGACTGTTGGTGTGGCGACGTGGCGACGCGCCGCCACGCCAGCAGTCGCCATATTTATTTCCTGTCGTAAACCACCCTTTTATGGATATTGCCTGTACATAAAAATTTCGATGTTTCACAATTTAATTAAACACATTTGTCACTCGGGAGTTCTACTCTCACGTTTTAAATGACTAGGTAATTATATCTGTATTTCTAATAAAAAGCTGACGTCCGAATAATGATCTCTATAATACACTGTGCATGACGCAATTATTTGTTAGAGTAAAAATTCGCGTCATTGGGTAGTTTCCGATTAATACGGACAGATACATTTTTTTTAAACGTGTTTATTTAATTTATCAATTAAAAAGCATAGTAGTATTTTTTATGTTGTCTAGCTGTCCGTCTGTCGCAGCCAATTTGCTTCGAATCTGCTGGACCAATTTATATGAATTTCTGTAACCCAAACACGGACGAGTAACGTAAATAAATAAACTTTGATTAAGGGGGTCACTTTTCAGGAGCAATTTGGTGAATTGAGAAAGAAAAAAAACCTATTTGATTAAGCACATTTGTCACTCGGGAGTTCTACTCGCACATTTTAAATGACTAATTATATCTGTATTTCTAATAAAAAGCTGACGTCGGAATAATGATATCTCAGGGGCGAAACGTCCATATAAGCCGATTCCTACCGGCTTCCCTTTGGAAATTCGGAACACAACCACTCTATCGTCATTGAATAATCAAACTATAAGTATTTGATACACCATAAAATTAAAATACCTATTACAAAACGCCTACATACATTAAAAATTGTCTTAATAACCCAACAACAAAACACTGCGCTAAAATAACTCGTAGGCGCATCCGGCTTATGCTAAATTCAATTTCCTTACAAAAAATAAAGTCATCATGACGTCACTTCGGTCACGTGATACCGCGGTTTCTATGAGCCGGGTAAGCCGGTCTGTAGCGAGTTATTGTAGGCACAGAGTAGCAGAAACGTGCGCGCGGGAGCGAGAAGGAATTATCGCTATTGCATCACCTCTTTCTGGCACACGCATTTGATTCGGTAGTTTTCGTTGAATTTCGTAATACTGGGTAGGAGTTCGGAGTTCGTAAACATTTCATTATTCGTATGACAATGTGTGGTTGCTTTTTGACGTAATCGCATTAGAACCATATTAATTTGCTTTTTTTTCGCACAGTATTTATTGAATTCATTAGTTTATCATTACTAGTAGTATTAATATTTGTTTGTAGTCATAGGACAGTGATTAACATAGTGTTTTGAGTTTATTGGATGTGAAAATAAAGTACGTTGTAATTAGGTATTGGGTAGATAGTTTAATAAGCTGAAATTACTTATTTAGAGTAGATTTGAGAATAATTAGTACGATCTTATTAGGATGGCGGCATTCATAGTTTTAGAATGTCGTTTGACAATTACGTTGTGAAGAAACATGCTTTTCAAGGTTAAGTTTTGAAAATACGTGCTCACCCAGATGTGACTATAAATGACAAACGCCGCGATGGTTCGTTCAAACATTTATTGTTGTTTCCCTTTACGATATATATCAATGAGTGACTGGCAGTCGTAAATTTAATAAAATGTATTGTTCCCGTGTTTACTTTTCATAGATTGTAGTTGTTTATAGAATATCGTATATCTAGCTATCGTAGCTGTTTTATGAGTTCGGGATTGGTAGGAATAGAATATTTTATATATAATTTTTTTTTTTTTTTGCTGTTCCGTCTTCCCTCCTCCATAACGTGAGCCTTCGCTACTGATATCTATAATACACTGTGCATGACTCAATGAATTTTTAGAGTAAAAATCCGCGTCATTATGTAGTGTTCGATTAATTTCGACACTTTTTCTTTACAGGTTTTTTTAAAGGTGTTTATTTAATTTATCAATTAAAAATCATAGTATCATGACTTCACAGTTCTTGGTTTGCATATTTCGTTTAGATTTAATAATAGCTATTAATAGTGCTGAAACTAACTTTATAAACGTTGGAAGGGAAGAAAACACTAGGTAACTTTTTTCATAAATTTCGAACTATTCATATTAATTTTAAACTATTCCACCAAAAATCAATATTGTTCTTGCAAAAATGATCGAGATAACTTCATGGGACACTCACACAATTTTTTATATTTTTTTATATTACTGATTTACCTCATTTGGGTCAGCGTCGAGAGTCACCTCGGCCTCGGAAGCCTCCTCCGCCTCAACGAGGTCCTCCTCCACTTCGACGTACTCCACCTCATATAATTCGGACTCCAGTTCAGTTTCTACGACATTCTCGTCCTCATCATCCTTGAGGATGTCCTGGAAGTCTGGAGGGGTGTCCCCATCTTCGCCCCCGTTCCAGGATGCCATCTCTATCTAAAAATCAATTGCTAAGCGTAAGTCTCGCAAAATTGGCATTGCAAAGCATGCAAGGCTTTAGCTAGTCTATCTATATATATATTATATTATATATAAAAATGAATCCCTATTTCCCTTGGTCACGGGTCACGGCATCATGCATGCACGGCTGGACCGATTTCGCTAATTCTTTTTTTGTTGTGTTTGTTATTCTCAGGACAAGGTTTTATTAGAAGGTTAGGTTAAAAGGAGATGGCGGGGTCTTTGTTCGCTCGCTCACTAGACCCCGCCATCCCCTTCTAACCTAACCTGTCCGAGTCAAGGTGCCCCAAGTCCCGAGCTCGCTTTGCTTGCTCTTGCATCCTAAGTTTTCCTACTATCAATATTACATTAACTTTTGTACAAACGATAAATGAGAACTGTCAAACCAATATCTATAGCGGCCATTAGCGGCCCTGCGTTCAAGGCACCTACATTCGATTATGTTTTGTTACCAACGATCTTTTAAAGAGTACAAATAAAACTTTATTATTTTTTTGGGTTCCGTACACTAAGGGTAAAAACGGGACCCTATTACTAAGACTGCTGTCTGTCCGTCCGTCTGTCTGTCATCAGGCTGTATCTCAAGAACCGCGATAGCTAGACAGTTGAAATTTTCATAAATTATGTATTTCTGTTGCCGCTATAACAACAAATACTAAAAACAAGATAAAATAAATATTTAAGGAGGGGCTCCCATACAACAAACGCGATTTTTTTGCCCTTTTTTGCTCGATATCAATAATGGTAACAGGTAGGCACTTGAAATACTCACAAAATACTCAGTTGTATTTTTACTAAAATTAAATAAATATTTAAGGGGGCATTTTTTGCCTATTTTTGCTCGATATCAATAAATGGTAACAGGTAGTTGTTTACCTAGTCAATGGTACGAAACCCTTCGTGCGCGAGTCCGACTCGCACTTGGCCGGTATTTTATTTAATTAATTATACCATTTGCTTCATAATTGAGTTCATTACGGTTACATCTATTTAAAAATGAATTAAAGTTAAAACTTACAATATTTGTACTTATACTAAAAACCATTTAAATCCGCAGTCACTTTAAACGTAAAACGGAACAACCTTCGAGTGAAATTCGTACATCTGTGGTAAAATGTCAAATTTATTACATTTTACGGAAAATGTTTAATTTTTTAAAACGTTAGAATTTTTTTTCTCAAAATCTAGGCGTCTGCGCAGAGTGAAATTTTGGGAAAGTGTTTTACATGAAGACATCTATACCCAAAAAAGTTTGAAGCTTCGCACGCGTGAAATATGATCATGTCTCTGCGCGTCGATCGTTTCTAAAGTGGTTACCCATACGCCAGCGCAGAGAGCAAAGGGCGCTGTCCACCTTGTTTTCATTTCTAGATTCTCCCTCTGCACCTAGTTATCTAGCCCCGCACTTTCAGTACATTTGCGACAACCACAATAGAAATCTACGTTCATCTCACAATCGTCTTCTTCAATGTCCCACCCACCGCACAGACTTCATTCACTCTTCCTTCTTCGTTCAGTCTATCTCTCTGTGGAACGCGCTCCCCCAGGAAATTAGGATGGCGACCAACCGATTATCTTTTAAAGTCAAAGTTCGCGAGCACATTCGCAAGAAGCTGGCAGTATCATCACAGCGGTAATGATTTCCCATTGTTTGTCTTGTTTGCTTTAGTAGTATTTTATGTGTATTTATTTTTGTTTATATTTATATATAATTGGAAATATATATTTATGTATATCTTTATATTTAAATAAATATCTATTCCTCAATTCTCGCTATTGCACCTACCACTGTTTGTCTCTGCATCACCCAAAGGTTGACTGGTAGAAAATGCCTTTGGCATTAAGTCCGCCTCTGTACATTTGTGTGCTTGAAGTATTAAATAAATAAATAAATAATAACAGTGGAGCCTCGATAATATCTATCGATACGACTGGACAGCACAGTTGCGGATCTGTCAACGGTTAACGATCTGTTTGCCAATCAAAATGCACATAATTGAAATATAAATAACATTGCATGAAATACACCTCGAATGACCACAACACATTGTAAATAGTTTTAGATTTACAAGTTCAACAAATGGTACCAACGATCCATTGTAAAATATTCAAAATTCTCGAAAACAAAACACTCGAGCCAACCGGTTTTTCAACGACCAAACAATAGAATAATAATTGTGATGGTATTTCGGGCAGTGGGTTCGATAAGCTTATAAATGAAGAATTCATCTACCTACTTATTGTCGATTACACACAAAAATAGTCAAAATTAATCATAAATTATGACGAAACGAGCAACCATTTTACGCAACATTTATTTGACCAAAAACGATTTAATTATAATGTTATTTCGTACAAATAAGACGACCCCTTGACCTAATAGTACATTACTGCCGCGGTCTATAATGACTACTTTGCTGGTCGCACTGATGATGGCCGACAGCGCAGCGTAGCGCAGCTCCAGGCCGACACAGCGCGGTCAGCATGCAGCACTTGATGGACGAGCTGAGATAAAGGCCGAGTCCGTAGGTCGAGGCCTTTACAGCGAGGACAGCAAGGGCTGCAATGATGGCCAAGCTGGAAGGCCTAGAGCGTAGCTAGGCTAGCTCGAGGCAATCATAGCGTGACCAGCGAAGCAGTCATAGTGGGCCAAGGCTTATATAGTGCTTTACTAAAAATGCAAGTACCTAATCTAAATAAAACCAGCAAGGCATTTCAATAAAATATATATTAAATATCTAGAAATTTAATTAAAATGACAATTATGGAAAGTACCGTTACTAAAATTCAACACCGACTTTCCCAGTTTAATATTACTAATAGTTTGCGATAATTTTAATGCGGTGTTTGACTACTGTATTATTTCTTCATTTATTAGGTACGCAAAAAAGTCACTAAATAAAAATAAAATTTTCGCTGAACCGCGCTTTTGTTACTTATTTGTTTTTTTTTTAACAATGGTAGTTGGAACTATACAGCCAAATATGGAATAAAATCTTTTTGTATCTATCTCTATAAATACAAACAGCTGTGTTTTAAATAAAATCTTTTTGCATTTGATTTTTTAAAACGTTGAAACGTCAAAATAGCGGCCAGCAATGTTTTGCCGGCCTGTTAGAGCGACCAGCAAAACTTTGCCGGCCGCTCCTTGAAACAGAACGGCAAGGTCGACTTTGCTCAAACAAGGTTGTCAAAATAATGGCCACATTACATGCATTTTTGAGTAAATATTATGTACAAGGATGCATTAAATAGGTAAATGAATATGTGTCTACCTACCGTGTCAAACACCACAACACAACATCAGGCACGCTGCGACCATGAAGAAGAAGAATCGAAGCCACAGAGCATGAAACTTTAATCGAAGCCACAGACTAAGTAGTACTATCGAAGCGTCTGTTTTGACTGTTTTCATTCAATGTTGCCAAACGAAACGATATTTTTGGTTTTGAATCGTATAATTTATTTTATTTACAGGAATTGGACCATAGAGTGAAACTGCCCAAACAGAATATTAGCCCTTAGCCACAGAGTACTTTAAAAAAGTTAATTACTTTCTTTTTTTTAATTTTATACATTTGTTAAAAAGTTTATTTGTACCTAATGCTAAACTCTGTTAGGTAAACATAAGTTACTATCAGTAATTTAAAAATAAATATTTATGTCGTAGATTATGAAATTTGAACTTTAATAGTCTCGATTATTGTAGAATGTACAGACGCCAGCACATCAAGCTACCCGAAACTGTCAAATTTTCCCAATCAACTTTGAACCTTAGGCTTCAGCGATAAAGTTAAAATCTATTTAATAAATTTGACAGATTGTTGTAGCTTGAAGTGCTAGCGTCTGTACTAAGGTGAGGGTAAACCACGTGACGCGCTCGCTAGAGGGGCGTTAGGAGTATATATGTTCTGTGGTCTTGTGAAGTGCTCGACCCAGATAAAAGCCAAGCGGTTCTCTTTACGAAAGTTCAGTCAGATTCGCCGACCGAGGCATACTCTTTCCGACCCAGATGACCCCATTACACTCCTCCAGGAGCAGAATAGGGCCACCAGTACAGTATACAAAAACAGACGCCTCCCGTCATTCCGACCGTCAATGAAACTCCTCCCCGACCCTTGCTCGAAAACGAGGTGCCAACAGTTGTTGCAGCTGAGCACGTAGCTTTAAATACCCCGCATAATAATCATGATGAAAATATAAATTTGATCCAGCCTGTCCCTTCTTGCTGTCCTCCCCTCAGCGATGCCCTAAGCCGAGGTTCGTACCCCACAGGGGGTGCCCTTAGCGAGCATTCGCTTAGTTTTAATTTAGAATAGTTAAAAGCTCCTGGCTGGAGGCTCTAAGTGTAGAAGCTTAAGGCCACCACAGGAAAAGTTCGGTTAAGCAGCCATGACCTTAGTGGTCAAAACTGCGAGAGGCCATTTCAACGAAAGTGCGTAAAAGGCTCAGATACCCCCTCCCCCGACCGATCACCATGTTCGGCAAGCCGATCCCTTGGGAAAAGCGAGCCAAATATCTCGGTGTCGTTCTAGACCATCATTTGACCTTCGCAGAGCACATATAGATGGTTCGTTCGCGAGCCGCTTTCGCTCTCGGTAGACTCTTTTACCTGGTGAATGCACGTAGCAAATTGTCACTTAGGTGCAAATTGCGCGTTTACACGGCGTGCATTCCACCAATCATGACCTATGCGGGTGCCGTCTTTGCTCATGCAAAACCCCGTCATATCCATAGGATGCAAACAGTCCAGAATAGATTCCTCCGTAGGGCGACAGGTTTCCCCTGGTTCGTTAGGAACGAGGCACTCCACCTCGACCTAAAGATTCCCACAATCCACCAATTTCTAAAACGCCTTTCCAAGCGTTTCTTTGAGTCCGCGGCCAAACATCGCAACCCTCTGGTTGTCGAGGCCGCCAGTTATGTCCCGAGTAGAATAAGTCATGTTCGCCGCCCAAGGCATATCCTAGTAGACCCCGATGACCCCATAACCCTCCTCCAGGAGAGCAATAGGGAAACAAGTACAGTGTACATACAAACACAGACGCCTCCCGTCATTCCGACCTTGCCGCCGCGGTCCTTTGCGATCTCGACCGCCGCGCCCCCAAGTAAATGATACTCCCCCCCGACCCTTGCTCGAAAACGAGGTGCCAGCAGTTGTTGCAGCTGTGCACGTAGCTTTAAATTCCCCGTTTAATAATAATAATTATCAAAACCTTTTGATCCAGCCCGTCTCATCTTTTGATGTCCTCCCCCCGGATAACGCCCGAAGCCGAGGCTCGAACCCCGCAGGGGGTGCCCTTAGCGTGCGTTCATCCTAAGCTTTTTAGCTTAGTTTATATGTGCCCTGGCTGGAGGCTTTGAGTGTATTAGCTTAAGGCAGCCACAGGATTGACCGGTTAAACAGTGACGGTTTCTCAAAACCAGCTGTGAGATGCCATACCGAAAAAAAAAAAAAAAAGAAGTGCTCGAACGAAGACACTTCTCTCACGCGAAACTGTCAGTTTGCCCGAACTTAGAAAATAGTGCGTGAAATTCACGCACTATTTTCTAAGTTCGGGCAAACTGACGCAGAACTACTGACAGTAGATACAACACTAATAACGTTCACGCCGTGAACGTTATTAGTGTTGTATCTACTGTGTTCATTATTGTGAAAGTGAAATACTAAACCGAGTTGGTATATCATCGTGTTTTATTGTAAACCTGAACTATGGATTCCATACCACCGAACCGACATGATGACGGCTCTATCGCTCAGCCATCGCTGACGCCGTCATATATAAGAAAAGTTATAAACTTTAAACATTATAATGTGAATTACACAAAAATCTTGTTTTCGTGACATTCCTTGCTTTGCCTCTGTACCCTTCAAATGTGACTAGCATGGCCCCAATGCCCCTTCAGGGATTCTAAGTTTGATACATTTAAATATTGATATGTCTATGGTGTGGACCCAACATGACGCTAGTAGCTACCACAGTAACTTTAGTAGCACCAGAGTACATTAATAACCACATAAATGAGTTTAGTAGTATCTGTGGTTTATTAACTACCATTTTTCATGTCGCTGGTCGAACTAAAGTACTCTGTGGTAGTTCTTGTCTAGTATATAGTTATCTGTGGTTCTTGTTGCGCTTTAAAAATTAAAAAGTACTCTGTGTTGCGCATCCAAGTATAATCAACTGTTTTTGTGTATATTCATTGGTAAGTGGATAAATATTCATTAACAAGTACATAATACATCCTAGTAGATAATATTTGCACGAAATAACATCATATTTATACTTTTTTTGGTCAAATTAGGTAAATAAGATACTCTTTTCGTCATTCGGTATTTATTTTATGTTCACCAACAATTGATTACAATGATACAAACACTTATTACATTGGGTCAGTGGGTCGTCTACATTTTTTAAAGTAAAATAACAGTGCATCAGTTACACACAGGTAAAAATAATGTTTACCTTTGTGTCTGATGCATTAATAAGGCTCCTACAAACAGGCGCGACACAAAGGCACCGCTCGTCGTGCGACGAGCTGTGTCTAAGTTTCGCGGCTGTTTGTAAGAGCCTTTATTTTGTGGTGTTTGAAAACACCACATGCTTAAAACAACGAATCAGGTTATCAGACTTACTGTAACATTTATATGAAATTCAAATCTATGAAATTCTGATAAAAAATAAATAGTATTTTTTATCAGAATTTCATAGATTTGAATTTTATGACTTATTTAGCATTTTTTTTTTCTGGAATGGTGAAATAGATAAAATAACAATTCATTATACTTGATTAGGATCAGGGGTTGCTCGTAAACGAGATGGCTTTCTGTATAACAAGAGAGTCAATTTATTTATGATCAATTTTGACTATTTTGTGTGTACCTACCTAATCGACAAAAAGTGCACATATATTTTAAAGTCCTTTTACATAGTATAATATTTGCACGAAAAAACATCATACTCTTTAATATTGGTCGATGAAAAACCGTTGGCTCGATTCCTTTGTTTTCGAGAATTTAGAGTGTTAAAAGGTGAATGCACACTTACCTGAGCCGAATGCGTCGAATGAACCGAACGAAAAATTATTTATCTGAAATTCTATGAAACCTCACACACCTGCCCGCGTCGAATCCTCCGAAATTACACATTACAAATTTACAGTTCCTAGTGCCTAGACTTCGATTCGTTTGTCGCGTTCGGCTCAGATAAGTGCGTACACTAACGTTAATAAATGATAAGTGTGCATTCACATTTATAATGAATCGAGTGTATCTGTAGAATTTGTAAAGCTCTAAAACTATTAACAATTACGAAAATAAAGTAGGATAAATTATTATAAAGTATGGTTGGGAACCAACCCACATGTGTATTTTTAAACAAGGAACCCTTATAGTTTCGTCATGTCTGTCTGTCTGTCCGCGGTCTAGCTCCGAGACCCTTAGTACTAGAAAGCTGTAATTTGGCATAGGTATACATATTAGTTACGCCGACAAAGTGGTAAAACAAAATTATGAAAAACATTTTTTTTAGGGTACCTCTCCTTTTTTTGGGGTATCATTGGAAAGGTCCTTTAAAAACATTGTGAGTTTGTGAAAATCATTTTTGGATTCAAGGATCCGTTTGCGAAATATTAAGCTTTAAAGTGCAAATTTTTGTTAGTCAAGTGTCGTCGTCCCCCCCCCCCCCCCCGCCAGCTAAATGGTTGATTTTGGATGTGTGAAAAAAATCACAGTAGTAGTTTATACAGGGTTTTTGGCGCATGGACCGACACAATTTTTTGGGGGGTTGCAGGGTCATTTGCGGGGTTTCACCCAAAGACCCCATGTTCTAAGTCTCATGGTTATTAAGATATGATTTTTTTTATTGTTTACCAAAATTACCCGAAATCTCGCCTTTAAATCGTCATTACTTTATTGTTTATGGTTGTAATTGCACGAAATAGCTAGTTATGCAACCTGAACCGCAACGAGTGATCACCGTGAGAGCATAAAATGCATGATTGCAGTTTAGGGTTGTCCTTCCAGACGGTTCGATGCATTTTGTTAACTTAGCATTAGTCTCACCATGTAACCGATAGGTTAAGTTTTAAATTCATTATATTGGAGTATCCGCTTCTGCTCACACCTATTTTACTTCTTTTATTTAATTAATATAACGCTCCCAAAAACTTAACTAGCTTTTATTGAATTTTGAATACTGGTCGCACTTTATTGTTTACCATGTTAACATATAATATACATAAACATATTTACAACTAACTACTATAAATATTATGTACAAGTATGTAAAGGAAAAAGTTAAAAATAAAGATAAGAGTTCATTGGGCGTCAAAAAATCACACATTTAAAAACAAAATTTACTTTGGAAGCACATAAGAATGAGAATACATTGCAAAATACAAAAAAAGCTATTTCGTGCAATTACAACCATAAACAATAAAGTAATGACGATTTAAAGGCGAGATTTCGGGTAATTTTGGGTAAAAATCTAAAAAAATCATATCTTAATAACCGTGAGACTTAGGACATGGGGTCTTTGGGTGAAACCTCGCAAATGACCCTGCCAACCCTCCAAAAAATTGTGTCTGTCCATGCACCAAACATCCTGTATCACGAAATTAAAAGGAAGACTATCACAGCTAAGTAGGCTTTACAAGTTAACGAGTAATAATCGACCAACTTAACTTTGCAGTTGCAAAAACATGTTTTCCCATACATTCCGTATGGGAGAACATTTTTCAACTACAATGTTAAGTTTGTTTTTGGGATAAATTCTTCCCAACTACGGAATCCTTCATCCCCTGACTCTATTCGCCTCACTCTCCAACGCGCAGTCGACAGACTGGCCGCATGGTTTACAAAGTGGCGAATAGAAGTAAACCCAGATAAAAGCCAAGCGGTTCTCTTCACGAAACTGCGTAAAAGGCTCAAATCCCCCGACCGATCACCATGTTCGGCAAGCCGATCCCTTGGGAGAAGCGAGCCAAATATCTCGGTGTCGTTCTCGATCATCATTTGACCTTCGCAGAGCACATAAAGATGGTTCGTTCGCGAGCCGCTTTCGCTCTCGGTAGACTCTTTTTCCTGGTGAATGCACGTAGCAAATTGTCACTTAGGTGCAAATTGCGCGTTTACACGGCGTGCATTCGACCGATCATGACCTATGCGGGTGCCGTCTTTGCTCATGCAAAACCCCGTCATATACATAGGCTGCAAACTGTGCAGAATAGATTCCTTCGTAGGGCGACAGGTTCCCCATGGTTCGTCAGGAACGAGGCTCTCCACCTCGACCTAAAGATTCCCACAATCCACTAGTTTCTAAAACGCCTTTCAAAGCGTTTCTTTGAGTCCGCGGCCAAACATCGCAACCCTCTTCTGGTTGTCGAGGCCGCCAGTTATGTCCCGAGTAGAATAAGTAAAGTTCGCTGCCAAAGGCATATCCTAGTAGACCCCGATGACCCCATAACCCTCCTCCAGGAGAGCAATAGGGAAACAAGCACAGTGTACAAACACAGACGCCTCCCGTCATTCCGACCTCGCCGCCGAGGTCCTATGCGTTCCCAACCGCCGCGCCCCCGAGTAAATGATACTCCCCCCCGACCCTTGCTCGAAAACGAGGTGCCAGCAGTTGTTGCAGCTGTGCACGTAGCTTTAAATTCCCCGATTAATAATAATGATCAAAACCTCTTGATCCAGCCCGTCCCATCTTTTGACGTCCTCCCTCCGGATAACGCCCTAAGCCGAGGCTCGAACCCCGCAGGGGGTGCCCTTAGCGCGCGTTCATCCTAAGCTTTTTAGCTTAGTTTTATATATGTGCCCTGGCTGGAGGCTTTGAGTGTAGTAGCTTGAGGCAGCCACAGGATTGACCGGTTAAACAGCGACGGTTTCTCAAAACCAGCAGTGAGATGCCATTACGAAAAAAAAAAAAAAAAAGAATCCTTCATTGTGCGTGGTCCGACACGCACTTGGCCGGTTTTTTTTATAAATCCAACTTGAAAGAAGCAGATCTATATTTAATAAAGCAGAATTATCTCAAAACACTTTGGAGTCGTTTCAGTTAAATTACCTTCATAGAAACTAGTATACTTTTTATTCAACTAAAATTACTTAAAATGGATTGTTTCTGATAAATTAATTTACGAAGAAACAAGCCGATTTTGTATTCACCTAAAATGACCCAAACTATGTGAATCGTTTCAGATATCACTTTGATTATTCAATTAGGAGCTACTGAGCAAATACCAATGTGACGGAAGTAGTTTTGCAGAAACAACCAAACCCACAAAAAATATTGTTTAAAATATTTTGATTCTTGGATCCTTTTAGAGAAATTAATAGAAAAACTCCGTAATGTTAAAACCAATTCAGCAAAAACGACTCAAACCCACATTTTTCCCAATTACTCGAAAAATATGACAGACGTCAGTCTACGTAATACAATTTTAGACTCATAATAGTAGATTGTTATACGAGGGGCTAAAATAACCCATTGTAACGAGGTAGTTTTACTCCCGAGCTGTAGCGAGGGAGTAAATAGAAACCGAGTTATAATGGGTTTTAGCGCCGTGTGTTACACTCTACTTTTCACTACGATTGCGAGAAAATAAAATAATCCAATACAATATTAAATAGTTTATTTTCTCGCAATCGTAGTGAAAAGTAGAGTGTAACACACGGCGCTAAAACCCATTATGACTCGGTTTCTATTTACTCCCACGCTAAAGCTCGGGAATAAAACTACCTCGTTACAATGGGTTATTTTAGCCCCTCGTATAACAATCTACTATTTGTGGGTCGAGTCCTTTCTGCCAATCGGCGTCCAGTTTAACTATGTGACTATATATAATAAATAATTATGTTGCTGTCTGCTTCGTTGTTCGTTGGTCTAGCGGTCGCAAGCGCTACTGCTGAGCATGAGGTTCAAAGTCAAAGTCAAATAATTTATTTCAATTAGGCACAAAAAGGCACTTTTGAACGTCAAAAACAAAAAATAGAATTGATTTCGCCCCTTCCAAAAAGTAGTTTTCGTATGGAGCAGAATGGGCAAGAAACTCCACCGTTACTCTTTTAAAATGTGTTACAATATTTTGTAAACATTCAAAATCAAAATCAAAATATTTTATTTCACATAAACCTACAAGGGCACTTATGAAACGTCAGAAGCTAGGTGCACGGTTCCAATTGGTCGCTTCCACGGAGTACAGTACTCCGTGGTCGCTTCCTATGGAGAAGAGCCGGCAAGAAACTCCACGGTTACTCTTTTCAAAATAAATTGTTTCTATTAATTTATTAATTATATTTATAATTATATGTGAAGACGATGCACCTGGAATAATATTACTATACCACAATAGATAAAAATAATTTAAAGTGAAGCAATGACAGACAAAACAATTATCTCATCACCTGTTAAGCAGCCTTATTAAGGCGGATAACAATTAAAATTCTATTGTGTCTCGTTAATGACAGGTGAAGGGTGTAATGAATACATGGTGTCACATATTTACAAGCATTGTAAAAGTACCTATACGATATTCCTAAAAAAATTTAAAGTGATACTAATTAGTAGTGTGTGAGTTCAAGTAATAACAGAATTTAAAAAAATATAAATATATTTAATTACACAATTAAATTAGCAACCAGTTTGATTTTGTCTAGACTCTAAATTGTTCTATGGAGCTAGACCAGCATGCTTCCAAGCATTCTTATCTAGGACATAATCCTCTAATTTGTAATATGCTTGTTTACAAAAAGTACTTTTGATATGAGTTTTAAATTTTCTTTCAGTTAACTGTAATTCGATTCCCGTCCGATTCCCGGGTCGGGCAAAGTGTTATTGGGTTATTCTATCTAAAATTTCTCAGAAGCAGCCAAAAGTCTGGATTTGTGTGGTTGATGGCAATAGGCTCGCCGGCTAAACTTTAGTTTAACATCCATCGAGTTGGGAGTCTATTTTTTTTTTTTACAGAAAGATCATATCGATACTTGAAATTTCAAATGTCGTAAAGGACATTGTATTCTCTGTCCTTTACATTTGAAATTTCCAGTATCGTATTATTAGAAGCCTTGGGGCTCAGGGCTAAGTATCAACAGCTGCACGGGTCGATCGATCAGGTTAAGCTACGCTTGCCGCGGTTGGTCTGTGGATGGGTGACCATCTTTACATACCAAGACCCCTCCGTGCCTCGGAAAGCACGATAGGCCGTTGGTCCCGGCTGTCATTTTTAGATCTTTGACAGTCGTTACGGGTAGTTAGAAGCCCAAAAAGTCTGACAACCAGTCTTACCAAGGGATATCGTGTTACCTAGTAACTAGGTTGTGGAGGTCAGATAGGCAGTCGCTCCATGTAAAATACTGGTATTCAGCTGCATCCGGTTAGACTGGAAGCCGACCCCAACATAGTTGGGAAAAGGCTAGGTAGATGATGTATTATTAGAAGCCTCCACGTAAAGTTTTAAATTGCGGAGATGTATGGTTTATGAGAAAAAAAAGAATCAAAATCGAAGAAATTTTGCAATATTTATTCACTTTTGACATTTTATCTCACCATTGGAGTTAAACCTAGGGATGGCGATCTGAGATCGATTAATCGAAGAATTGATTTTTCAGGCCCAAAAGATCGATTTTTTAAATCGATTTGCAGTACTGAATCGATTCAGTGAATCGATATTTCACCCTTGAAAATCGCCATTCGATTTTTTCGGCTTGTGAGCGCCCCGGCAACATCGCAAGTGATGAGCGGAACCGCTTGGATCCCAGTAGACTTGACAGACTTGTTTTTGAAAAGTTTAGATATGAAGCATTTGGAATTTTAAGTTTTTCATGTAATAAATACATTTTGAAAATAAATGTCTTCTTTCATACCTGATCTAACTTTGATATGGTAATAAATATAATTGTTATTGTCAAATTCCCTGAACTAAAAAAACTGATTTTACTGATAAGAGATCATTTATTCTGGTATCTTTCTTGTTTTTCATAAAATGGGTTTATATTCACATTATAAATGAAAACTTGAAAAAAGAATCGATCTTTTAGACCTCGATTTTTTTGTGAATCGATACATCAGCTTACGATTCGAATTGATTTAAAAATCGATCTTTTTCGGAAAGAATCGCCATCCCTAGTTAAACCATATTTATCTCCGCAACTTCAATGATTGAACGTTTCGTTTTACGTAGGTCAACGCACTAAAATGCATGAGTTGACGCTGGCAGAATAATCTACATCGGCTCAGTTGCCAAAGAAGAAAAAAAACAACTATGCGGGGCTCCACTACTAAAGGGCTTGCTACACGGCTGCCAACCGCGTCCCAACAGAGGTGACCTTGGTGGTTTACAACCGTGTAGTTAGTGGCTTACGACCAAATTTCAAACGGTTCTGCCTGTCGCCAACCAAGGTCACCTCTGTCGGGGACGCGGTAGGCAGCCGTGTAGCAACTCCTTTACGCGCTCCGTAAGGGGGGCGGGGGGGTTCCGCAACTTTTCATCCACAGGGGGGATTCTACACTTCACCCCCTGCCTCATCCCACTCAAACCCCTTAAATCGATGGATGTTAAGATAAAGTCCTACCGTTTGTGATTTATTGTTTCAAAACATAAAATATTTTGGACCTACTTCATAAAAAAGAAGATTCTTAATTCGTTCGAATACATTTTGACCTGTATGCATGTGAGTTTGTTTGCGTATAGGGTTGCATGTATCCGGGCTTTAGCCGGACATGCCCGGATTTTTTGCCAAACAGCCATTTATAACTCCAGAACGGATGGACCGATTTTTATGATCTTTGATTTGTTGGATTTGTCTCTACCCCGAACAGCAGAATAACTATTAAAACTTCGGAAAAATTCACGAAAAAAAATTTGTGAAGAAAATTCACGTTCTCATACATTTTGTGTGGATCGGCTTTTAAGATGATATCTCGGTACATAGGTAGGTATGTAGGTTGGTATTGGTAGGTAGGTAGGAAGGTAGGTTAGGTAGGTATGTAGGTGTGCCAAATGTGCTGATTTCATGAAATCATGACATTTGACACCTTTGCTAACTTAGGGAGTTGTATTGCTGATTGTAATGATTATAATTGAGTAAAGCCATATTTGTTACGGCCGCGAATCATATTTTAATCAACATAAAACCTGACACTGACCTGCAAAATGCATAAAACGTAAGAAAATTTGAATTTCGCGGGCTACCCTGACGCTTCCTCTTTAAATAATATGTACATTTATAGATAGAGATGGCATCCTGCAACGAGGGGGAAAATGGGGACACCCCTCCAGACTTCGACGACATCCTCAAGGATGATGAGGACGAGGATGTCGTAGAAATGGAACTGGAGCCCGAATTATATGAGGTGGAGTACGTCGAAGAGGAGGAGGACCTCGTCGAGGCAGAGGAAGCTTCGGAGGCCGAGATGGCTCCCGAGACCGAGGTGGCTCTCGACGCCGACCCATACGAGGTAAATATGTACTAATATTAAGATTGTGCAGCAAACTGAATGGCTAACGTCTTTCATATTTATGAACAATAACAAAGCCAAAGTCAAATAATTTATTTCAATTAGGCACCAAAAGGCACTACTGAACGTCAAAATTTTCAAAAAATAGAATTGATTCTCGTCGCCCCTTCCAAAAGGTAGTTTTCGTATGGAGAAGAATGGGCAAGAAACTCCACCGTTACTCTTTTAAAATGTTTTACAATATTTGTATACATTAATTAAATGTGAAGACGATGCACCTGGAATAAGATTACTACCTATACCACAATAGGTAAAAATAATTAAAAATGAAGCAATGACAGAAAAAATAATTATGTAGGTAATGGATACATGGTGTTATGTTGGATATATTTACAAGCATTGTAAAGTACCTATACAATATTCCTAAAAAAATTACAAGTAATACTAATGATAAGTCAGTGTGTGGATTCAAGTAATCACAGAATGTAAAATAAATGTTATAATAATTAATTACACAATTAAATTAGCAACCAGTTTGATTTTGTCTAGACTCTAAATTGTCCTATGGATCTAGACCAGCATGCTTCCAAGCATTCTTATCTAGGATATAATCCTCTAATTTGTAATATGCTTGTTTACAAAGAGTACTTTTAATATAACAAATATAATTACAGGAGACAAGTGTTTTTTGTCATGCAATGTATATTGTTTGGGTATAAATAAGTTATTTATTTATTGTTCAGTTTTGGTGTGGTTTGTGTTTTATATTTAGATAAAAAGTATAGTTCGGTGTTGGTTGAAGGCCAAGAATCCCATATTTTGTTTTATGTTGGTGCTTTGGTGCTATTTTATGTGAGCAACTTAATGTTCTCAATAGTAGTTATTTTTGAAGTGGAAATTTCTCAAGGCGCGCTGAGCGATTTTTGGTAGGGAATAAACTTATGGATTTGCGTCACCGACATGCTCGCGCCGTCGCCGTCGTGCTGTACAGGCCCCCACCTATAGAAGTGCATCTATGCAGCAATGTCGAATGAGGGGCGGGACGCCGTGAGCGTCGACAAATGAGCAACCTCTTATTTTTTTTCAGTATTACGAGCCGGCAGCGTTACCGGCGGTCACCGCGGCTTCAGTTGTCACTGTCACGGCGATGTGGAACGAGAATTTGGACCCCTTGCCCGTGACGTGAGTAATAAAATAGCAAATAAATAGAGTGTTGTTTATAAATGATTTCTGTATTATAAATGAATATCTTTTATTTGATAGGTCAAAATCATCACCGCTTACGGTGGCTCCTGTCACGTCTGCTGCTGTTGGCTTCGGCTCGCCGCCGGTTCTCCTGCCGTAAGTGTTAAAACTTGTATTCATTAGTCTCGTATCTTTTCTTCGCCATTTACACGTAATTATATTTACTATTTTTTATCTTAGGTTCGATGTCGTCATCGAGGATGGCCGTGACATCGCTATGCAGGAGGACCACGTCTTCCACCTCGCTGATGAACATCAGCTGTTCCAGCAGGTGAAAGAAGTGGCGGGAGAGCAGCCGCAGCAGCAGCGTCGTCAGCGGCGCGGCGGAGCAGCGCAGCGCGGCGGGGCAGCGCAGCGTGGCAGAGCACGCGCACGTGCACGGGGCCAGGGGCCGAGGGGTGGCTCCCAGTGGGTAAGAGGAGATAGGCTGGTGGAGGTGAATGTGAATGACGATGATGTGACTGAGGAATTGAGAGAGATGGTCATGCGTGTGGTGAGAGCGAGAGAAGCAGCGAGAGTGCGGGTGACAGATAGAGCAAGAAGAGTACGACAAGAGAACGAGGAAGAATGGATAGATGCGGATGACGGCGAGGTCGCGTCCTTCTTTGCTGCCGAAGGAACTTCCGGTCACTTTGAATGGTCACCCATGGGTGATTATCAAGGTGAGAGGGAGCAATTTCTTCCTCGGCAAACGGGGGCGGTTGTCGCATCCGAAGACGCGTATGGGGCGTTTAGACAATACTGGGATGACGGCATCATGTCGCACATCGTGACTGCGACGAACCAGTATGCCGCAGGGCTTGCAGGTTCGTCCGCTTCCTTCGCCAAAGATTGGTATGACACGAACATTCATGAAGTTTTTGTCCTATTTTCCTTCTGGATGATGCTCGGAATCATCCGGATGCCCTCTATAAAGTCCTGTTTCACCTTAAATCCCCTTTTACAGACCAATATCTTTAGAAAGATGTTTTCCCGATCTCGCTACGTAAATCTTTGTCGCGCTTTTCACTTGAATGACAATAGTAGCAGACCGACAGACTCGACTGACCTTTTATATTCTCTTGGTCCGATCTTAGATCATTTAAATGCACGTTTTCAGAAAGCCTACATCCCATCCCAAAATATTTGCGTTGACGAATCCTTGAGTTTGTGGAAAGGTAAACTATCCTTCCGCCAGTACATCAAGACCAAGGCAGCCCAGTACGGAGTGAAGACTTTTGAACTCTGCGAGTCGTCCACGGGCTACCTTTGGTCATTCTTTGTGTACCTCGGTGCTGGCACTTCCCATGATCCCGGTCTCCCATCCACTGTGCTGAAAAGCACAACCAGCGTCCTCAGACTCATCCGTCCTCTCCTTGACAAAGGTTATACTCTTTTTATGGATAACTGGTTCAATAGCCCCCTACTGGCTAGATTTCTGAAAACACGCAAAACCGACTGTGTAGGTACCTTGCGTGCTAGCCGCAGCAATGTGCCTCCACTCATGTCGCTGTGTAATCTGAAAGATGGCCAGTTTGTAGCACGTCATTCCGGCGATGTGGTGGTCTTGGCCTTTCAGGACAGGAAGCGTAAGGTAGTCACCATCAGTACCTACCACGGCGATTCACAAGGCCAGATGGAGGCGAAACCATATCGCCCAGCTCTGTACAAACCTCAAGTAGTTTTAGATTACAATAAGGGTATGGGAGGCATTGATCGTAAAGATCAAATGCTGGAACCATACCTCCTGGAAAGAAAAAGAGGCTGTAAATGGAATGTCAAGTTCTTCAAACACCTGCTCAACTGCTCTATTTTGAATGCCCGTATCCTTCTGCAGAGTTCGACGACTACTCCGAAAGAGCACATGGTGTTTCGATTGGAGTTAGTTGATCAAATTCTGCGGCACCACCTCCAACATGTCCCTCGTAAGGTCACAACCCATCCCGTGTCAAGCAGTTTGGGCCATTCATTGCCTCAGGTGCAACATTTCCCTCGCCAGACAGAACAACTCGATAGCACAGGCCGCCGTAAGCGTCGGCGATGTACTTGGTGCTGCCAGCAAAGGGTACGACGTGATACTTCATTTGTGTGCTCAGTTTGTGAGGTCTCCCTTTGCGTGAATCCCTGTTTCGAGGAGTACCATAAAAATAAAAGGTAACTCTTTTCCGTTTTGAGCCTATTTTATTATCAGCGTGACAAACATACATATATGACATTAGCAGTTTATTTAGTTATTATTTATTTATTTTTATACGTAGTATAGCTTGGCGGACGAACAGACTGACTGACTTATGTATTATCAGTTTTCATAGAAGAGTATAGCTTTGCCACAAAGTCTAACCGACAGACAGACGCACACTTGGTAGAGTCTCTCCTTTTCTCGGTCATACAATCTGTTCTGTCTAAGCGCCGTGTTTGTGTGTGTGACGTGTGCTAGACTGGGGGCCATCACAACGTAAACAATAACTGCAGCTAATTGCTTGAGGCTTGTCAGAGACTCGTTTTGTTTCCACGTTATCCTATCACAGTTTTGCTGGCAGATGCTTATATTTTTATCAAGATTTATAAATGTGAAGGTGTAATAAATGAATACCATTGTACTTTATATTTTTATCTACACCCATGCTATAAGTTTCTGAAACAGTTAGCTCATTGCCAACATTGAAACAGCCATTGTCATAGTAACCATAATATCATCCAAATGAGTGTTATAATGTTGTACTAAATTTCATTATGCAACTCGAAATTTTAAAAAAGAAAATTGTCTTGCACGCGCGCTTCACTACCACAGCGCAGTAATTAAAAAAAAAACTTGTAGGTTATTCGAATTCACGTCGTATCCCGTAATTTTTATTCGATACTGTTTACAAAAATAAATGATACAAGCTCTCTTTTGCTGCATTTCTAATGCAGCAAAGGACATTTCTAACCAACAGCAAAGGACATTTTTAACCACTTATTATCAGTTAAGTCTAGAAAACAATATTGTACAAAATCATAGATATCCGTGTACAACAATCCTATGGTTTCAGAAACTTTTATAGAGGTTTCATATCATGGGTGTAGGTAAAGTCTTCTATGCAACTGTATATTAATATGTATTAAAACACTCATGTGATACTATTATCAATATAAACCCACATTGTTTGAATACCCCTTATTACTTATAGTTATTATACAACAGTTACATAAATAACTATTTCCCTTTTTTCATGTATTTCTCTGTGTATAATATCCTCTTGCAGTCATGCTGGCAGATTTTTTGTTTATTTAGAAACAGCCGCACCTTTGTACTTTTCTTTTATACTTATAGCTTTTTTCATGTATTTCTCTGTGTACTGTATATGTGGGTGTAATATTCACCTCTGCCTACCCCGTCGGGAAATACAGGCTTGAAATATGTTACGTGACGGTCTCAGGCCTTCACTCTGTGAGAAGTATTATTCGGGATATTTAGGATCTGATGTAAAATAAAACAAAAGTATCAAGATTAATGCTCATTATTTTTCTTCCCGATGTAAACATGGTACTTAGGGACCGTTCAAGTATTACGTAAGCACTATAGGGGGGCGGGGGGGGGTCTATGATTTGCTTATTTTTGATGACATGGGGGGTGGGGGGGTCTAGATGGTGATTACGTCAGCAGTAATTATTTACTTTTTACACATATTGCAACCCACAGATTGTCTATGCTTTAAAACGAAACGCATATTCGGGGATTCCCACAAATAATGAATACGGTTAGGTACTCGCTTAGAACCGAGTAGGGTAATTACCGCGTGCTATTCACTTGTCTAAATTTCTTCCGTCAATCTATTGCTCATGAATAAATTTAAAAAACAGAAAACAGAATACTTACAGTAAAAAACTTTTTACAAAAAAAAAAACAACCGACTTCCAAAAAAAAACACTACAAAGTGAAAAATAACTTAATTTCGGAAGTCGGTGTCTTGGGTTTTGTGTTTTCGTTTTTTGCCACCGACTTCCGAAATTAAAGTTATTTTTCACTTTGTAGTGTTTTTTTGGAAGTCGGTTGTCTTTTTTGTAATAAGTTTTTATTTTTCACTTTTTAGTTGTGGTACCTACCCCACACACATTCGAATACCACTACCTGCTACCAGTGACAGGAACTTATCATATCATCTACATACTAAGTGGGAAAAAAATACGTATTTTATAGCTAACTCAAAAACTACCCAAGCAAAGTTAATAAAATTTATATGGGATCAATTTGGGAGCATACCCTTTCAAACAAAAAAAGAATTTTCAAAATCGGTCCACAAATGACGGAGAAAACGGTGGACATACATTAAAAAAAAAAAAAACAAACATACGCGTCGAACATATAACCTCCTCCTTTATGGAAGTCGGTTAAAAAGAAAAATGCATATACCAATGTTGACGTAAGCATGGGAGAGAGCGGTGGGTCAGAGCTTTGCTTACTTTTGCTGACAATGAGGGGGGGGGGGGTAAATAATTGTAAAAAATCTGCTTACGTAATACTTGAACGGCCCCTTATACATTTTAATATTAATAAATTAAATAAAAATAATGAGACTGAAAATTTGTTGTTATTTTGCTTACTGGGACTCCTTTTCCTACACGAAACTTGTCGTTATTTTAGTAGTGTGTCCCATCCGTTTATTGTCACTACAATAAAGGGCTTGCTACACGGCATCTTACCATGTCCTCGACAGAGGTGACCTTGGTTGGCGGCAGGCAGAGCTGTTGATTAATTTGACAGGACTAAACTAAAATTTATCTTCTGTCCTTTTCTTAATGAAATAGAACGAAAAAGATGCACTGAACTTAAATTTAGTTTAGTTTGTGAGCAAGTGAATCGGCACCAATTGGCAGCAAATTTTTTAAATCTCTGATCAAAATACTCTATGAGCTGATTAAAAGTCATCGAAACACGGATGTGCCGCTCGCCGCGCGCCGCACAGTGGAACGAGTGTATGGGAGAAGTTGGACTTAAAAGTCAAATTTTGAAAAACGAATAATGCTATCGTATTTAGTTATCAAATGACTTCAAACCGCCATTGTTGTGTTTGTTTAATTTTGTGTCGATCACAAATTATACGAAACCTAGATAAATATGTATGAGACTTGGAATGTAGCACTATTAATAGACGAGGTAAGGACAGGGGAAGCGTCTACCACTGGTAAAAAGCAGCTTTTGTGGAAAAGTCAATAAGTTGTGAACGTTTTATAATTTATACGTTATTTTGTATTTGTTGACTAAGTTTGTTTTTTGTTAAAGACTGGAGGCGTACGATAGAACTAAACTGATCAGAGTTGAAAACCAACTCTCGGGCTTGATCTTTCTGACTGAAAAACCTCAAGAGATAGCACTTCTAGCACTGATCTAATATGATAATATAAACACACGTGACATACTTTATTATAATTTACATAATATCACATCACAAGTGCTTGTATGTAATGAAAACAGTCTTGGTTCTCTTGGGAGCATCACTTATAATTTTATAAACCACTTTCTCCCAAGGCTTAAAGGATAGCACATCGTCTCGGCGAAATATCGGATTCCAATGTTTTTCGGAGAGCTTTCTCCCACAGTTTTCTTCTCATAACATTATGGCAAATACATGGGTCCACGTATTTTTGCAGTCTACAGCTGCGCAACTGGGCTTAATAATGAATCATGCGCTAGTTTACAAAAAATGTATAGCTAGCTGTCAAATTATAAGACGCCGGAGATCAGCGCCATCTGAAGTGAGCAAGTGGCAGTTTTTATTGTAAATTCGGGGCGAGAGCCTAGTGATCTGGAATACAGGGTATCCTAGTATGGACGCCAGCCAGCCTCTCGCAAAGGATCATATTTTACATATTTTTGTCAAAACGCTATATTTCTTGTGTCTATGTTTATAACTATTTAACCTTTGTGAACAGAGAAATAAAGATTATTACTATTAATTGAAGAAAAAGAATATGAATGTTGAAATATAATGATGGCTATACAAGTAAACCAAGTTATTATTAGTATCTGCCCCAACAGCAAGCGCACGTGATTAGGTATAGCCCATTTTTTAAATGAAGTGCGCCACACTGACCTAAACTGCGACGTGGCAGCCGCGCAGCTGTTCTTATAATGTAAAGGCATGTGCTTTTGCCACGCTACTGTCGCGCTGCTAACTTCAAAATGTAAAAGCTGCCATAATCTTACTCTTTATATATGTCTGTGCCATTCACTATTAGCCCACGTTACAACGGACGTAATAAAATAGCGGCAATTATTTTTTCTGGGTTGCATTTTCAACGCTCTGCTTAGCGCCGAGAGTTTAAAATCTAGCAGTGTGTTTTTTCAACGCGCTGGGACGACAGTGCGTCCTGACGCGTTGGATTCTCAACGCTCGGCTTAACGCCGCGAGTTGAAAATCCAGTGCGCGATTTAATCCCGCCGCGATTTTATTACGTCCGTGCGAACATCGGCTTACTGCATCTAACTATAGGGCTTGCTACTACACGGCTGCCAACCGCGTCCCGACAGAGATGACCTTGGTGGTTTACAACCATGTAGATTGTGGTTTACGACCAAATTTCAAACAGCTCGGCCTGTCGCCAACCAAGGTCACCTCTGTCGGGGACGCGGTTGGCAGCCGTGTAGCAAGCACATTATGTGCACAATGTGATAGCTATATTCTATGTGGGCAGTTTCACTCTATGGTCAAATAAGTAAACGATTCAAATCCAAAAATATTGTTTCGTTTGGCAACATTGAAAACAGATGCTTTCGATTTGACGATTTTTCATGGTTGCGCGTTAAATAATAGTTATTTTTTGTTATTAGTACTACTTGGTCTGTGAGTTATCCAAGGACTTAGTTATCTGTGGTTGCGCGTGAGTGCTTGGTGTTTATTCAAGTGTTTTGGTGTATATTCAACGGTAAGTAGAAAAATATTTATATATCTATTTAATACATCCTTTTATATAATATTTGTACGAAGTAACATCTTAATTAAACCTTTTTTAGTCAAAGAAATGTTGCGTAAAATGGTTGCTCTTTTCGTCGTTAATTATGATTAATTTTGACTATTTTTGTGTGCAATCCACAATAAGTAGATGAATAATCATATAAAAGCACTTACTACTTATTTTAAATAACATTTGCAAGAAATAACATCACAACATAAATGTACTGTTTTTGGTTTTTGAAAAAACGGTTGGCTCCAGTCTTTTGTTTTCGAGAATTTGGACATAGGATACTCTGAATCCCAGTAGCACGTTCCTGAGGGATATTTTCCGACATCCACGCGGAAGAAGCCGCGGGCAAAAGCTAGTAGGTAATAATAATGTGTTTTGGTCATTCGGTGTGTATTTCATACTTTATTAATATTGTTTTTATAACTAGATATTACCGCCCCTAAGACGACCCACTGACCCCCGCGACTTCGTCCGAGTGGAATTCTGTGGTTAAATTTTATTTATATTAGTTATACTGGCGACAGTGATTTTTTTAAGGTAAGCAGTGAAAGTTAGAAAGAAAATATAGAGGATCCTATAACCTATTGTACATATTATCATCCCCTAGAATCATATCTGTGTATTACATTATACATCTAGGATCTTATTTTTTGTCATATGTGGTTGCAATCGTCTATTGAAACCAAATTCTGAAGCCTTTTAGCACACAATATAGCAAAATGAACTCTAAAGAACACCAATGATGCCAAAACAATGTGTCCCCGGCCGCCCGGCAGCAGTTTATTTTTTTGTACAGTGGTGTTGCCAACGATAATTTTAGAATTCCCTTCAGTGTTGTTATCATAAAAATTTGAGCTGCCGTATGTCACAGTCTGGGGCCTTACTCCCGATAGGTTCGAGTTCTGAATCAATCGAGTTCTATTCGAATATGCAATGCTGATTCATACTCTTGAGTCCGACACTAGCGCATGATCGTGCGGTGGTTCGAAGCGAAACTAATTTCGATCGAGAAATTCGTTAGGATCGAAAAGTTCGTACTCCACACGTCATCTGACAGTTGATTATCGAGTTGTTGGATCGAAATTAAACGTCAAAATACACGATAGCACAGAAGCTACTTTATTCAGATCGAGTGAGGTTTTTTAGTGTTATTTACTGCTATATTTCTTCAAATTATTATAGCTCGCCTTGCGTTGTTTTTCAATGTTCTTGAGGAAGCAAATCGTATGGATATTCGTGCAAGAAGAAATATGCATAGGATTGGTCGTTATAACACCCGGGCTATGGAAATGGGTTCGGAAGAATTTCAGAGAAATTATTGTTAATCGAACGAGTGTTTTGACGTGTTGATATAAGATTTAACACCTATGAAGAAACCAACCAGACGAAGTGACATTTCAAATTATAAGTATGTTTTAACCAAACAAGTCTATACTCCATTACCATTCATTCGGATAGCATAAATATTTACGTTATCTCAGCTGTGTTTGACTTACTTTTGCCCATTTGTCTTTTATTGCGCCACTCAAGGAATTTAATAAAATTGTGACCTCTGACCCATTGTTGTTTTGTCTGTTGGCGAGCTTGTGCAGAACGTATAAACCGTTTGGCAATGCCGGGATTTTCTTCTAAAAATTGCACCAACTTCTCCATTTGTACATACGATGGAAAAGACATTATCAAGTCACACAGGTTTCTAAAAATACATAAACTTTTATCACAAACTTATAAACGTATACGCACGCTAAAATTTACCAAACATTAAAACACTCTCGTACCAAAGTTAATAAATAATAATAGCTTTCATTAATAATATGAATTGAAACTAAATAAACTCATTCAGCAGCAGACACACAAACTTTTGAACAACCAGCGCTCTTCGCATACGATTTGACACTTGATAGCTCGTGGCACAGACTATCTAAATACAAGTTGTGTTTCGGCTACACTTTATTCCCAAAAATAATAATAAATCATATGCTTTTCATATGTTTTTGTTTGTTATGTGTAAATAAAGCACTAGGGTATCGTTTTTTACGTGGGAAAGTGATAAGAGAAGTAAAAACATTCAACTACTTATAGCACTTGACGGTGACGTAATCTGCCGGGTACGCCTAACGACGCTGATAATATTCGAACTTCGAATCGATCTTGGTTTACGATTCGAATTGGTTCGGGAGTAAGGTTTTAAATCGAGTTCGGATCAGAATCGAGTTCGAATCGAAAACGAAATCAAAATCGAATCGTTTTCGGGAGTAAGGCCCCTGGTTTGCCGTATTTTAAGGGAAAAAATACAAAATTGCCGTATATTTAATAAATAATTAGAAGCATAGTAAGTATCAAATGAATAACAGTGTAGTAATTAAACAAATAAAAACATAATATTTTTTTTTGTTATTTATTACTTATAAACCAGTATGTCAGGCTTTCAGGGCAAAATGTCCGATTATCTAAGAAACTATCTGTGTCCGGCTTTTCGATTTTAGGGCCTGGCAACCCAAACTGGTGTACGACAAAATGTACCCGAAACTGTCAAATTTTTTCAATCAACTTCTAACCTTATCTTTCAGCGATAAAGTTGAAAATCTATTAAATCAATTTGACAGATTGTAGTAGCTTGATGTGCTGGTGTCTGTACGAGAATTTTGCGATTTGCTGAAAAAACAAGTTCCACTAGCAAAATGTATTTGTCAGACAAAATTTTGACGTTCAAAAGTGCTTTCTAAGGGCCTATTTGAAATAAATGATTTGACTTTGAATTAAATGCAGAAAACAAAACAAATAATGTCAAAGTCAAATATGTCAACATCAACAAGTATCTCTGTCCCTTTCCCTCCCTAGTTTTTTTTATATGTTTTTACAGTGACAACACAAAAATATCAACTAAAAACCATAACAAAACATTTTTAAGGTGCTGCTAGCGCCATTACTGATAAAACTTGGTATAAACTTCCCCTTTGACTCTATTATAAAATGATTCATTGTCTTTTGATAGCAATTTGAATTTACGTTTTTTTTTTGTACGATAATATGTCCAAAAAACGGTTATTTCGACGTGGGATCTCGATAATTTGAACTTTTGTAGTTGGCAACACTGAAAAGAAAGAAAGAAAAGAAAGAAAAAGTATTTATTGAGACTCGCACAAGGAATAAAAACACACTGGTAAAGGGCTTGCTACACGGCAGCCAACGCGTCCCAACAGAGATGACCTTGGTGGCTTACAACCGTGGAGTTGGTGTTTACGACCAAATTTCAAACAGCTCTGCCTGTCGCCAACCAAGGTCACCTCTGTCGAGGACGTGGTTGGCTGCCGTGCCACTCATTCAAACAGTAGTCTCGCCTTTTCTCACTCTTTCGCCAGTTGTTGTCAGCATTATTAATCTGTGGTTGTCAGTTGTTGTCTCTGACTAGTATATAGTTATCTGTGTGTTGTGCTCACAGAGTTGATTTTTTATGAAGACAGCCAAATATTTATTGTTTTAAATTTGGTTGTGCTTCTTAGCGTATCGATGGCAAAATTTTCAAATAAGTTTGGCCAAAAATTCAGCATCAATTAAATTGAACATCTCTCTCGTAACTAATTAATTATCCACAGTGCTGGTGCTCACCAGAAAAACCTCGGCATTACATTCTAGACTCGTCGCTAACCAACAAAAATAATTTTCAAAATATAAGTTGTTGTTGTGTGCATATGTTGTAGTTTATAATATAGTGTATTTGTAAGTTACTAGCTAGTAGCTACTGCATTGCATTGCCAATTTTGCGAGACTAACGCATGGCAATTGATTCTTATAAAATATGTACATTTATAGATAGAGATGGCATCCTGCAACGTGGGCAAAGATGGGAACACCCCTCCAGCCTTCGACGACATCCTCGAGGATGAGGTGGACGAGAATGTTGTGGAAACGAAACTGGAGCTCGAATTATCTGAGGAGGAGGACCTCGTCGAGGCGAAATACTCCAGGGCTGAGGGTACTGTCAAGATGGAGGAGGCTTCCGAGGCCGAGCCACACTTTGAGGTATGTACTAATATTATGAATGTAAAATCTAAGACGACCCACTGACAAAATTACTTCTATGTAATATCAGTAATAAATTAAATAAATGATTTTTCTTTTTTTTACGATACCGAACGGTTAACGTCTTTTAGTTTTATTCACAAATATAATTACAAGATATAAGTGTCATAGTCAAATGAATTAATTCAAACAGATAAAGGCACTTTTGAACATCAAAATAGAATTGATTCTAGTCGACCCTTCCAAAAGGTTTTCGAATGGAGAAGAATGGGCAAGAAACACCACTGTTACTCCTTTATACTAATGTTTTGCAATATTATGTATACTTACATTGAGTATGAAGACAATGCTCGTGCAGACCTTAATTTTCCCTACCATCGATTATGGTGATGTGTGCTACTATGACCTGACTGCAGATCTCCTCGACAAACTTGACTGTCTTCTCAATAACTGCATTCGATTCGTTTTCAATCTACGTAAATATGATCATGTCTCTGCGCGTCGATCGCTTCTAAAGTGGCTACCCATACGCCAGCGCAGAGAGCTTCTAAAGTGGCTACCCATACGCCAGCGCAGAGAGCTTCTAAAGTGGCTACCCATACGCCAGCGCAGAGAGCAAAGGGCGCTGACCACCTTGTTTTCATTTCTTGATTCTCCCTCTTCACCTAGTTATCTAGCTCCGCACTTTCAGTAAATTTGCGACAACCACAATAGAAATCTACGTTCATCTCACAATCATCTTCTTCAATGTTCCACCCACCGCACAGACTTCATTCACTCTTCCTTCTTCGTTCAGTCTATCTCTCTGTGGAATGCGCTCCCCCAGGATATTAGGATGGCCACCAACCGATTATCTTTTAAAGTTAAAGTTCGCGAGCACATTCGCAAGAAGCTGGCAGTATCATCACAGCGGTAATGATTTCCCATTATTTGTCTTATTTGCTTTAGTAGTACTTTATGTGTATTTCTTCTTGTTTATATTTATATATAATTGGAAATATATATTTATGTATATCTTTATATTTAAATAAATATTTATTCCTCAATTCTCGCTATTGCACCTACCACTGTTTGTCTCTGCATCACCGTTGGTATTGTTGATCGAAGGCATCACCCAAAGGTTGACTGGTAGAAAATGCCTTTGGCATTAAGTCCGCCTCTGTACATTTGTGTGCTTGAAGTATTAAATAAATAAATAAGTTAAAGTAATCACAGAATGTAAAATCAATGTCATAAAAATAATCAATTAAATTAGCAACCAGTTTGATTTTGTCTAGACTCTAAATGGTCCTATGGAGCAGGACCAGCCTGTTTCTAAGCATTCTTAACTTGGATATAATCGTCTAATTTGTAATATGCTTGTTTACAAAGTGTACTTTTAATATAAGTTTTAAATTTTCTTTGATTTATATAATTGCTAATAGATATCTGAGGTCATCGGAAAATTTGAGTCTTGAGATGCCGATGCATTCCACCGGCTTTTATGACAAATCTTTTACAGTTCAAGCAGTACGGTTATGGAATGCCTTGCCCGTGTCGATAAGGCGTGCTCAATCTTTGTCCACTATTAAAATTCTGGTAAAAAACACTTCCTCTCTCCTTAAACATCATCATTACATATAGTTCCTTGCTCTTGTTTCATGTTTATAATTTTATGTATATCTGTTATTTATCTAATATGTCTATGTATATATTTAAATAGGTAATTATATGCTTTATGTATCTGTGTATCTGTTGTATATTTAAATGGTACACCACTGACTACCTGCAGTATTGTCTCCTTTTCCATTTAAATCCATCCAAAGGTTGTCTGTAAAAGATCGCTTTTACCGATAAGACCGCCCATTGTGTCACCTAATGTAAAATTTCTAAATTAATGTTTGTAATTTTTTTTGGTGTACATAATAAAGTAATTCTATCTATTGCAATATATCACAGGGTATTTTGTTGTAATATTTAACACTGTACCCTATAAAAGATGTGTGTACTTTAAATAATCTGAAAAATAGTTCATCAATTTTATCTTTATTTCTAGTATTAAAATGATGTATATATCTGGGGGCACGGCAGTGCCCCCACCAAGTCGAGCAAAAAAGCATCACGGCCGTACCATCCTTTTCTCGAAGCAATTCAGACCATTTTCGACCCCCTGTAACTTCGTTGTGGATAAAACTAGAAGACTGAAATTTTCAGTAACCATGCAGGCATTGTAAAGACACGGTATATTTCAAATTTCATTCAATTTGAACCAGTATTTTAAGAATTATAACGGGTCGAATTTCTTAATTTTGTCACTCACTGACTCACCGATCATCAAAATTCTAAGGCACTTCTAGCAGACCTAGAAGCTTCAAATTTGGAATATAAGTAGTGTTTGGTGTATGAATCAAGGAAAAACTAAAAAATCTAGAAAAGACCGCAAAGAAAATTAAGCCCATACAGCCAAGTCTTCAGTTAAATTTTTCAATATTGGCTTTATTCGTAACGATGTTTTATTATTTATGTTTTACGGCAGCCGCGGGTTTAAGCTAGTCCCATATAAATATAGGCGCATGGTAGTGCCCCTGCCAAATCGAGCAAAAAATGGGTATTCCCGTCATGAAAACACGTGTAAATTAAATTATTTAATGCGAAAAACGTACCTACGTGCGTATTCGTACTTATTACGAGTGCGTAAGGTTGTAAATTAATTATTATACCACGCGCTGCGATGCTAGCGAGTGAGCGCGGGCCGTTACTACGCGCTGCGCGGTGCTAGCGCGAGGGCGCGGGGCGCGGACAGTGGCGGGGCGCGCGGAAAGGTGAATGTCGCCGAGCGAGCAGCAGCCGCGCTCATACGCGCGAGCGACCCAATGCTGTTCGGATGTGCCCAGAATTCTTACCTATAAGTTTGCGATTTTCATTGATAATTTCGATTGCTATATTAGTTTGACGACTAAAGGCTACTCTCATTGGTTTACTAATATTATTTGCTTACAATTTGGACGTTGTTCGGATAAATAATTTATTTAAATTAAATATTGATACTTTAAGTACCTAAGTATTTTTAATTTCTTATTACCTAACCGTATTTCTGCATAAAAATAACTTTGCAATCTAACTTGTAGGTAGTCGCAACTATAAGTTTGCGATTTACATTGATAATTTCGATTGCTATATTAGTTTGACGACTAAAGGCTACTCTAAGTAGAAGGTACCGAAAAGGAAAAAACTAGAACTGTCTACAAAATACAAAAAGAAATGAGATCCCATCAAAAACAATACTTGTCAAAAAAACCAAGTCTCGCAACTCAGTTGTTCTGCGGTAAAAAGTTGTGAGATCCATGTAATACCAAGTCTATTTATTTATTTATTTATTTATTTATTTTTATTTATTTATTTATTTGTTAACATAGGTATAAAGAAATACAGATCTTATGTTTGGTGAACAGAGCGCTATGTTATGCCAGGAGGCGTACAAATATGGTGTGCAAAACTAACTGAGGATACAAATTAAAATTTCTATTTAAAAATATTTGAAACACATGCATAATTATGGTATTAAAACTAGAAAATAAATTGAAACAATTACATATTATCCAATACTCCAATTATGTCAGACTTAAATGAGGAATTATTAAAATGTCAAAGAAAAAATTAAAAAAAAAATCTAAGTATGTCAAAATAATTAAAATGTCAAAATAATTTAATGTCAAATTTAATAATTGTAATTCTAAATTAATTCATCATTCAAATATTCGTCAATGGTATAATAACATTTATCAATTAAGAACAATTTCATTTTGTTCTTAAATTGTGTAAAATTTAATTCTTTTATGGCGTCTGGAATTTTATTATAAATGCGTGGAGCCATACCCAGGACACTTTTTCTTACTAATGCAGTTTTACATTTATAATTATTCAAAGAATTTTTGTACTGACTACGAATTGGAACATTTCGTACCCTTGTCATTTTTTCAAAAAGGTTGGGATTGTTTTTGACGAAGATACTAATTTCTAATATGTATATCGCCGGTAGCGTAAGTATTTTTAATGATTTAAAGTACGGTGCACAGCTGTCATCTGTTTTCAGACCACACATGGCTCTAATGCACCTCTTTTGTGCCTTGAATATTAGTCCCTTATCCGGGGAATTACCCCAAAAAATAATTCCGTATCGTAGAAGTGAGGCTACTAGACCATGATAGGCAACAAGTAACGCGTCTATATTTACTTTTCTAGCCAATTGAAAAAGTGCATAGGCAGATTTATTAATTTTTTTACATAGCTGTTCTATATGAGCTTTCCAATTGAGGTTATTGTCAATATGGATACCTAAAAACACACTTACTTTTACTTCTTCTATTTCGTTGCCTCTGTAATTGACACACATTTTTGGAGCTTCAATTCTTTGATGGAAATGCATTACTTTGGTTTTCTTGAGGTTGATTATTAAATTATTCATATTAAGCCAATTAATTATGTCAGTGAGAGTATTATTAATGTCAATTTGATATGTATTTAAGTCCTTACATTTTACTATGGCAGTGCTATCGTCTGCAAACAAAACCATTTGTTGTTGTGTCACTTTTGGCAAATCATTTATGTAAATGAGAAATAAAGGTGGCCCAAGCACGCTACCTTGAGGCACTCCATACTTTATACACCTGAAATTTGACACATACGTTCGTTCCATTTTGGTTTTTGCACACACTCTTGTGATTTCAGTACATTGCAATCTATTACTTAGATATGATTCAAGTAACTTTAAAATGTTCCCTCTGATGCCATAGCCATGCAATTTGTCTAGAAGGATTTTGTGATCAACATAATCAAAGGCTTTAGTCATGTCTGTGTAAATAGCGCAGATGGGAGTCTTTTTATCAACAGCAGACATAACATTATTTAAAAGGTCGAAAATAGCCATGTTAATTGTTTTACTTCTCCGGAAACCGTTTTGTTCTTTGCACAAAATATTATATTTGTGAAGATATTGGTATAACGAGTTATAAATAACTTTTTCAAAGATTTTGGAAAAAACAGGAATTTTGGCTATTGGCCGGTAATTTTTTATATGCACCTTGTCTTCCTTTTTGTGGAGCGGTTTTATTATGACTTTTTTCAAGTCTTCGGGATAGATGCCTTCGGTAATACCTATATTAATAATATGTGCTAAGACAGGTGCTATAAGCTCAATTACATATTTAATTACTTTTGTAGATATACCGTCAATACCTACAGTACTAGTATTTTTTAGAGTCTTTGTGGCTAAAATAATATCAGATTTTAGAACAGGTTGCATGAACATTGATTGCATTATCAAATTATTTAACTTATTATTAATTTTAATGTCATTTATTATATTATTATTCTCAATGTCATCTATAAAGTAGTCATTAAATGCATTTGCTATGTCATTCGGGTTTTTGAAAGTCAAATTACCTGTTTTTATTGTCAGTATCTGTTCTTTAGGCAGGTTAGTTTTAGATCTATTGACTATCTGCCATGTGGCTTTGGATTTATTTTGCGAGTTGTTTATAAAGTAGTTATTTTGTGCCTTCTGAGTTAGTCTAACAATTTTTTTATACTGCGTAGTGTACTTTTTCAAGTCACTTTTAGCTTTTTTTGTTGGGTGTAGTCTGTAAGCCCACAATAAACCTCTCTGTCTCTTACTACATATTTTTATGCCATGAGAAATCCATTTAACCTGTTTGTTAGTGTTTATGGTTATTATTTTCTCTGGAAAACAGAGATTGTAAAACAATGAGAAAATATCAAGAAAGGCCTTATAGGCTACATTAACATCATTACTTTCGTAGACTTCTTTGAAAGATAAATTTTGTATACATGATTTAAATTTATCAAGGTTCTCTTTGGAGTAATTTTTTTTGACTGTTTTCCAAAATTTTAAGCGACACGTTTTATTGACAGGTATTTTAAGTATTTGTGATGTGTGATCTGACAACAAGAGGTCAATAATTTCCGTTTTCCATCCTTTTCTTAAATTATGTGCAAAGTTATCAATGCATGTTTGACTAAGAGGCCTAGTAGGCTGGTTTAGAGCTAGAGTCAAATTATAGTTAAGTAGGAAGTGTTCCAAATCCAGAGTAATCTTATTTCTTAACAGTACATTAATGTTAAGATCACCACACAACACTATTTTTTTATTAGATAATACACAAATTTTTTTTAATACAATGTCAAGTTTTTCATAAAATGTCAAGTAATTATATTTTGGAACTCTATACACACATATAACAATAATTGAGTAGGATGTCAATTCTATGGCACAAATTTCAAATACGCCTGATACAGACTGTTTAGCAACATCTGGTAGTTCCCTGTATTTGTGCCCCTGTCTTACAAGAATACAAGTTCCTCCCCGATTTGTGATTCGTGAAAAAAGGGCAGCTAGGTGGAAATTCGGAATGTGTAATAAACTTTCATGTCCAGATGTTATGAAGTGCTCAGTTAAACAGAGTACATCTACAGTTGTCCCTTGATTTTCCAAGTTTTCTAATTGTACAGTTAACAAATCAGATTTGTTTAACAATCCTGCAATGTTTTGATGCATTACATTAATACGACTGAAGAAAAAACTGCCCCGTGTCTTCTGATTCAGTTACCGTCTTCATTTGGTTGCCAGGCTGGTGAAAGTCAGTGTTTGATGATTGTATGTCCATTGTCATTTTGAAAACATCCTTAAAAATTGATTGCATTCCAGAGTATTTTATTGCACCCGTGCGTTTGTTGAACATAGTGTCGTCATACTTTAGGTTCATGTTGCTGTCCAGAAAATATGCGTGTCCATGAGTGAGAGTATCTAGATATAATAAATTATTGAAATTTTCCACTCTTGAATTATATAGGTAGTTGTTTGTGAAGAATTTATACGTTGGAGTGCAGATAATTATATTAGTGTTCGAGACTTCTTGCAACATTTGCCTAATTAGTAAAATGCTATCAAAATATTTATTTGTTATTTTAAAGTCTTCTTCACCTATCAATATAATACCAAAGTCCTGTAGAGTGAACTCTGACAGCTTTTCTTTGATACCTTTTAACAGAAGTTCCATAGTTCCATGAGGCGTGATGTAATGGCAGAGTTCATATTTCTCAAAAGTATTTTCTGCAATATGAAGCAGTTTATTTTTGTTGTCTGTGCTTAATATGCAAATTTTTTTACGCTTCAACTGATTTTCGTCTGCATTATTTCTGCATTGGTTTATTTTCGGTGTAAATTTATCGCTTTCTTCCACCATTTTACGGTTTATGTATTTTTTTACTGGGCTTTTGTTATTTTCTCCAAGCCTCATTGTTTCTGTTTGCGTGTCTTTGTGATTTTTATTTAGATTTTTAGCCTTTTTTGTGCTAGGTGATTTTAGTTTAGCTGGACTGTAAGTGACTTTTTTGTACAGCTCATTTTGTGTGCTCAGATTAACATTCATTGCTTTGAGATTATTATTTTCTAAAGTCAATTCTTTAATTTCTAAGTGAGCGCTCTGCAGGTCACATGTGAGGTTAGTAATTTGATTTCGCAGTTTCTTGATTTCATCGTCATCGTCGTCGGACATCTCCGGTACACTAGTGACTGTCTCATTTAACGTTGCACGCGTAGCAGTTACCTCACTGTCGTTCAACACTGAGTCTGATTTAGTCCTAGTATGGCGGAAAGTAATATTTTCTAGGAAATTCATATTGGATGCAGTCGACTTAATTTGGTTTATACGTAAAACAAGGAAAAAGAATATCAAATTCTTGGATTCGAACTCGTACACTCTCGATTAGTGATGTATCAGTTGCGGCCTCTAGACCATCCGTGTCATTAATTAGTTCTGCGAAATAGTCATCCAAGTACGTTGACGTTGATCTATTTACAGTGACACCTATTGATCACTGTGATATTCGTAAGTACAGGATCGCATGCACGCTGCGCAATGTACGGTAACAGTCGAAGTCCAAACCTTAGTAGACAGTACAAGATAGATTTGTTAGATGGCGCTGTTACTAATTACATAGCGCGATCATAATGATTCTGCATATTTGATTTTGTTTTGAATGACACAACCGTTATTTATTTTTTCACTTTTTTGTTTCTCCGAACGTAATTACTTCTCGGAAATGGTTTTTTTGGGTTTGAACAGTTCAGGGATTAGTATTTAATGGCGATTTTCACACAAAAAAAAACTGATCATATTGTAACTAAACGGTTAATTTGTATTGTCACTGTGTATTATTTATCACTGTGTTATTTTCACTTTAGTCACAATTTTGCACATTGTTATTATTATAGTCCGTGCGTCTGAGTTTTATTGTTAATTTGAATCACTTTTTAGTAGAAATAAAAACTTTTAGTATTTATTAAACACAAAAAATCACAGAGCCGAAGTTAACGTGACAATGTAGATGTCGCTACTTGAGAAGTCGGTTATTAATTTATTCAGTCTCTACTTAAGCGACTTTCTGTCTTAATACGTCCAGTCTCTAAGACCACGATCGTGGTCCATAACAATTGAAAATCAATTGTGTCTGGAATCTCCGTACTCGAAGCATTAAGTTGTTACGTAATAATTAACAGCATCTTATAGTGACGCATATCAATATTAAAATTCTTTAATGTTTTATATAAATATATTGAGACTTGGCCATCGCACTAAATAATTGAATTTACATGTGTTTTCAGGCGATTGAATTTACACGTGTTTTCAGGCGATGGCCAAGTCTCAATATATTTATATAAAACATTAAAGAATTTTAATATTGATATGCGTCACTATAAGATGCTGTTAATTATTACGTAACAACTTAATGCTTCGAGTACGGAGATTCCAGACACAATTGATTTTCAATTGTTATGGACCACGATCGTGGTCTTAGAGACTGGACGTATTAAGACAGAAAGTCGCTTAAGTAGAGACTGAATAAATTAATAACCGACTTGGTATTACATGGATCTCACAACTTTTTACCGCAGAACAACTGAGTTGCGAGACTTGGTTTTTTTGACAAGTATTGTTTTTGATGGGATCACTTATTTTTATTAAAAAGATGAAGATTTTTTTAGGGTTCCGTACCTCAAAAGGAAAAAATAAGACCCTTATAGGATCACTTGTATGTCTGTCTGTCTGTCACAACTCACAGCCGATTTGCTCTGAATCTAATGGAAAGATTAAGTTGAAGTTTGGTTCACATAATATGTATTTCTGTGACCCAAACACGGACATGTAACATAAATAAATGAATTTTGAATATGGGTCTAATAATACAATTGCATTCACTTGTTGAGAGGATCTCAAATATATTTTATTTATAATTTTAAAATTAATACATTTAAACATATATAAGAAAATTGATGAAAATTGACCATTTCTCTTATCTCCGAAACTACTGAGCCTAAAATTTTGAATAAAATACAGAGAATGGTTCTTTACCCATAGATTACATACAGGAAAACCTATAAGAAGTCTATGGTCTTAAAGTAACATGGTAAATCTCTCAATATTGTGCGAACAATCATACATTTGCAGTTGGAATGTATGGGAGAACATGTTTTCAACTACATGTTAAGTTTGTATTTGGGATAAATTCATCTCAATAACGGAGCCCTTCATTGTGCGTGATCCGACACGCACTTGGCCGGTTTTCATACATCTAAACTAATATTAAGTTTGCTTCACTATTGCATTGGGTTTTGCCTGTAAAAATAGTTGTAAGTGATTATTTAAATAAATAAAATATTTTTTTTAAGAGAAAAGATGAGATTTTTGTGTTTGTTTGTTACATAATCACACTAAAACGGCTGAACGGATTTGAATGAAATTTGGCACATGAGTAGACCATGACCTGATTTAGATACTCTTGATCGGATTAAGACTTATGAGGGTGAAACCGCGGGGCGAAGCTAGTTCATAATATTTATATAAATTAATTGGCAAGGTACCATTATAATATTAATCTTTTTAACACGCGTTTATTAGGTCGACCTATATGTAACTAACTATGTAATGGAATCTAAGGTAACTAATTTGACCATCTTCCAAGGGTCGTAGCGTAATGAAAATTGGCAGCTGTATGTAGTTCTGATGACAATGCAATAATATGGTACTGTCGAACTGACCTGATGATGGAGCCGGAAGATATGAACTGGAACTTCATGATGGAAAGTAGTATCAAAGCTGTTTTGGATTTCTTAGAAAAGTCTTGTAATGAACTTTGACTACGATTAGGTTTCAAGGTCTGATGATGAAGCCGGAAGATAGGCTCTGGCATTCCATGATGGAATATCGTATCATAGTCGTGTTTGCACTTGTGAGAAAGGCCACGTAAGTGCATTTATAAAAGCGTGTTTTTCTAGTATTTTTTAAACTATTCATTTATTTTATGTACAGTTCCCTGAGAGATTCGTGGCGACGTAGATTATAAATGGCTCTGACAGCTCTTTTTTTTCAAAATATTTCTATATTTGATTCAATGTCAACAGCCCAACCACAGTAAGGCCGCTTTCCGAATTAAGTCATATTCACTCACAGCGCTCACATCAACACTTTGTGTTCCGATTTAGATAAAACGATTATGACAGCTGAGACCTGTCAACAATTCGAAACGCTCGTGAACGCGCTCACAGTCCTCGCTCAACGTCAAATAAAATACCGAGACATTCTATGCATGGCAAAGCATGAAATATTAGGTTGGGGAAAGAGTCTTTTCGCATTATAGTATGTATGAACTTATAATAAAATCTCTTTGGCTATACTATTTGTATCTTGCTGGTTTTGGTATCATTGAAAGTTTAAATTTTTTAAAGAACATAATTCCAAATTCAAATTAGGAAAATGTGTGATTTTCATTTGTTTTTCGTGCCGTCAAGATGAGTGAATCTAATGAAGAAATTCGATACATTTTAAAATTTTACTACAAAAAAGGTAAAAATGCAATGCAAGCCGCGAAAAACATTTGCGATGTTTATGGACCTAGTGCAGTGTCTGTGAGAGTAGCACAAATTTGGTTTAAGCGTTTTCAATCCGGAAATTTTGATGTCAAAGATGCGTCGCTCTGGTCGCCCTATTACGGATAAAATGGATGCCATTTTTGAAAAAGTGGAGCAAGATCGGCATATCAGTAGTTACGAGGTAGCTGAAGAACTGGGAATTAACCACAAAACAGTTCTGGCGCATTTGAAAAAACTGGGTACACAAAAAAGCTCGATATTTGGGTACCTCACGAGCTCACTGAAAGAAACCTAATGAACCGTGTACTCATTTGTGATTCATTATTACGACGTAATGAAACCGAACCATTTTTGAAGAAGCTGATAACTGGTGATGAAAAGTGGATCACGTACGACAAGAACGTACGAAAAAGGTCGTGGTCAAAGGCCGGTCAGGCTTCACAGACTGTGGCGAAACCCGGGTTAACTCGCAACAAGGTGATGCAGTGTGTGTGGTGGGATTGGAAGGGCATTATTCATTATGAGCTGTTACCACCAGGCAGGACCATCGATTCTGAACTCTACTGCGAACAACTGATGAGATTAAAGCAAGAAGTTGAGAGAAAGCGGCCGGAATTAATCAACAGAAGGGGTGTGGTTTTTCATCATGATAACGCTAGACCTCACACATCTTTAGCCACTCAGCAAAAATTAAGAGAGTTTGGCTGGGAGGTGTTAATGCATCCGCCGTATAGTCCTGACCTTGAACCTTCAGATTTCCACCTGTTTTGGTCTCTTCAGAATTCTTTATGTAGTGTCAGGTTAATATCACGAGAGGACTGCTAAAACCACTTGTGGTATTTTGATCAAAAGTCCCAAAATTTCTATAGCAATGGGATCATGTCCCTACCTACAAGATGGCAAAAAGTTATCGAACAAAATGGTATCTACATACTTAAGTTAAATGTAAATTAACTATATTAAAAAATGTTTTGAATTTTCTTAAAAAATGCGAAGCTTTCGAATCTTTTTCCCAAACCTATTATAATTAATTCCATACTTAGCCTAGGCATTCTATACAATAACGAATGTTCAACGGGCAATGTGCGGAATATAAAAACAGTAGTATTCGAGGCAGCAGTTTATGGTTTGTCATCAGAATGTACTTAATGAAGATGACGTAGGGTAGGGATGTCAGCTTCCAGATAGGACACTTCGTTCCTTTGCAAATTTGCGGTCTATGGGAACATATCAGCGGGGAGAGCACAGACGTACCCACAGAGCATATAAATAAGAGGCGGAACTTAGAACATTCAGTTTTTGAGAATTCCTAACCATCTTTAGCCAACCACATAAAAAAAAAACTACCAAAATGATAATTATAGCACTGACAATGACAATCATGACCTTGAAGGGATAGGGATGCGCAACGTATAGAAACCATAAAATTTATCGATATCGATGAAATGCATTCTATGCAGATAATAGTGAGACTACAAAGTAATTTATTTTGAAAAATCGGTAAAATAAAACACAATTTATACGATTTCAGTATTTATTAATGTATATAAATGAGCAAGCAACCAGTATCAGACCAAAATGTTTTTTTCTTTTACGCCGACGTCACAATTTCTCTAAGCTCACCTGACTGAAATTTTTCCAAGAGATTGGCATTGCCAGTGATGCTAGGCTGCATTTAGTTTTTTGTAATTGTTCCATCAACTGATTTTCCCTTGGTGTTAAATCTGTAAAGATAATTAAATATACATAATAATATACTCTATTATATGAAGGTTTGTGTTTTAGCTTTAGATATTAAGTATAGTTCGCCGCAAGCAAGAGTCATGAAGGGGTGTTGGTTGAAGGCTAAGAATCTCATATTTTGTTTTATGTTGGTGCTATTTTATGTGACGTCTTATCTAATGTTCTCAATAGTACCTAGTTATTTTTGAAGTGAAAGCTTCTTTAGGTGCGTTGAGCGATTTTTGTTAGAGGATAAACTTATGGATTCGCGTCACCGACATGATCGCGCCGTCGTGCTGTACAGGCCCCCACCTATAGAAGTGCATCTAGGCAGCAATGTCGAATGAGCGGCGGGACGCCGTGAGTGTCGACGAATGAGCAACCTCTTGTCTTATTTTTTCAGCTGGTACCGGCGGTCATCGCGGCACCAGCGGTCACCGCGGCACCAGCGTTCACCGCCACGGCGATGTGGGACAAGAATTTGGACCCGATGCCCGTGACGTGAGTAATAAAATAGCAAATAAAATAATAGTGTGTTGTTCATAAATGGGTTTCTGTATAAATGAATCAATCTTTTATTTGATAGGTCTAGATCACCGCCGTTTACGCGGGCTCCTGTTACGTCTGCTGCTGTTCGCTTATGCTCGCCGTCCGTTCTCCTGCCGTAAGTGTTAAAACTTGTATTCATTAGTCTCGTACCTTTTCTTCGCGATTTACACGTATAATATTAATGTACTATTTTTATCTTAGGTTCGATGTCGTCGTCGAGGTGGGCCGTGACATCGCTATGGAGGAGGAACACGTCTTCCACCTCGCTGATGAATATCAGCTGTTCCAGCAGGTGAAAGAAGTGGCGGCAGAGCAGCCGCAGCAGCAGCGTCGTCCGCAGCGCGGCGGCGCAGCGCAGCGCGGCGGGGCAGCGCAGCGTGGGGCACGGGGCCAGGGGCCGAGGGGTGGCTCCCAGTGGGTAAAAGGAGACAGGTTGGTGGAGGTGAATGTGAATGACGATGATGTGCCTGAGGAATTGAGAGAGATGGTCATGCGTGTGGTGAGAGCGAGAGAAGCAGCGAGAGTGCGGGAGACAGATAGAGCAAGAAGAGTACGGCAAGAGAACGAGGAAGAATGGATAGATGCGAATGACGGCGAATTCGAGTCATTTGCTGCCGAAGGAACTTCCGGTCACTTTGAATGGTCACCCATGGGTGATTATCAAGGTGAGAGGGAACAATTTCTTCCGCAGCAAACGGGGGTGGTTGTCGCATCCGAAGACGCGTATGGGGCGTTTAGGCAATACTGGGATGACGGCATCATGTCGCACATCGTGACTGCGACGAACCAGTATGCCGCAGGGCTTGCAGGTTCGTCCGCTTCCTTCGCCCAAGATTGGTATGACACGAACATTCATGAAGTTTTTGTCCTGTTTTCCTTCTGGATGATGCTCGGAATCATCCGGATGCCCTCCACAAAGTCCTGTTTCACCTTAAACCCGCTTTTAGAGACCAATATCTTTAGAAAGATGTTTTCCCGATCTCGCTACGAAAATCTTTGCCGCGCTTTTCACTTGAATGACAATAGTAGCAGACCGACAGACTCGACTGACCTTTTATATTCTCTTGGTCCGATCTTAGATCATTTAAATGCCCGTTTTCAGGAAGCCTACATCCCATCCCAAAATATTTGCATTGACGAATGTTTGACTTTGTGGGAAGGTAACCTATCCTTCCGCCAGTACATCAGGACCAAGGCAGCCCAGTACGGAGTGAAGACTTTTGAACTCTGCGAGTCGTCCACGGGCTACCTTTGGTCATTCTTTGTGTACCTCGGTGCTGGCACTTCCCATGATCCTGGTCTCCCATCCACTGTGCTGAAAAACACAACCATCGTCTTCAAACTTATCCGTCCTCTCCTTGACAAAGGTTATACTCTTTTTATGGATACCTGGTTCAATAGCCCCCTACTGGCCAGATTTCTGAAAACACGCAAAACCGACTGTGTAGGTACCTTGAGTGCTAACTGCAGCAATGTGCCTCCACTAATGGCACTGTGTAATCTGAAAGATGGCCAGTTTGTAGCACGTCATTCCGGCGATGTGGTGGTCTTGGCCTTTCAGGACAGGAAGCGTAAGGTAGTCACCATCAGTACCTACCACGGCGATTCACAAGGCCAGATCGAGGCAAAACCATATCGCCCAGCTCTGTACAAACCTCAAGTAGTTTTAGATTATAATAACGGTATGGGAGGCATTGATCGTAAAGATCAAATGCTGGAACCATACCTCCTGGCAAGAAAAAGAGGCTCTAAATGGAATATCACGATCTTCAAACGTCTGCTCAACTGCTCTATTTCGAATGCCCGTATCCTTCTGCATGGTTCGGCGGCTACTCTGCATGGTTCGACGGCTACTCCACTAGAGCAAACAGCGTTTCGATTGCAGTTAGTCGAACTAATTCTGTGTCACCACCACCAACATGTCCCTCAAATCACACCCACCCATCCCGGTCCTAGCACTTAAAGCCGTCCATTGCCTCGGGAGCAACATTTCCTTCGACAGACAGACCAACTCGCAAACTCGAGCCACTAATGACGTCGGTGATGTACTTGGTGCTCCCAACACCAGGCACACCGATGTACTATGCATACGTGCTCAGTTTATGAGGTCCCCCTTTGTATATGATCCCACTTCGAGTTATACCATAAGAGGTAACTCTTTTCCGTTTTGAGCCTCTTTTATTTCCAGCGTTACAAACTTACAGACGACATTAGCAGTTATTTAGTTTTTTTTTTTAATACGTAGTATAGCTTGTTCGACATACAGACTGACTGACTTATGTATAATCAGTTTTCATAGAAGAGTATAGCTTTGCCACAAAGTCTAACCGACAGCGACAGACAGACGCACACTTAGTAGAGTCACCCCTTTTCTCGGTCATACAATCTGTTTTGTCTAAGCGCCGTGTTTGTGTGTGTGACGTGTGCTAGACTGGGGGCCATCACAACGTAAACAATAACTGCAGCTAACTGCTTGAGGCTTGTCAGAGGCTCGTTTTTGTTTCAAGTTACACAGTGTATCATGTTTCTAAATTTTCTTATCGCAGGTTTGCTGGCAGATCTGTATATTTTTATCAAGATTTATATAAATGTGAATGTGTAATAAATAAATTAATACCATTTTACTTTATATTTTTAAAGCCTTTTTTCATTTACTTCTCTGTGTGTAATATCCTCTTGCAGATATGCTGGCAGTTTAATTTTATTTTGCAGCACTGTTTTTTTTTTCTATTTTGCATAGCTTTTTTTCATGTATTTCTGTGTACTGTAAATGTGGGTGTAATATTCACCTCTGCCTACCCCGTCGGAAAATCCAGGCGTGAAATATGTGTTACGTGACAGTCTCAGGCTTTCACTCTGTGAGAAGGAGTTATTCGATGTGTTTAAGATCTGATGTAAAAATAAAATAAAAAAACGTATTTCAAGAATAATGTTTATTAATTTTCTTCCCTATGTAAACATGAATAATAAAAAATTTGTAACTGAAAATTTGTTGTTACTTTGCTTACTGAACTCCTTTTCCAACACGAAACTCATCGATATTTTATTACTGTGTCCCATCACTACGATCGATATCTCTCTCACTCCATGTTTTTTTTTTTTAGGTAGTTCAGGTTTGTTATCTTTGGTTGTCCTTAGTATTATAAAACAAAGTTCCCCGCCACGTCTATCTGTCTGTCTGAACGCGATTAACTCAAAAACTACCGAACGGTTTTGACCAATGGACGGAGTGATTTGTCTACGTTACCCCAGCCAGATAATGTCGAAAATCGTCATCTAAGTGCAATAAATAATTAGACATATAGCTTCTGTAATTGGTAAGCAGACTTTAAATTTGGTAAGCTGATAGTTTTTTAATTATTTGATAAAAACAGTTCCGGCTGTAACGGTGTGAGTTGAGACCAAAATCTCTTACGAAACAATCTTATTTCAAGAGAGTTTTGTTTCAAGCTTAAAATATCATTACTCATATTCGTACCATGATCTTTCATCGTTCAATATTGTTTTATTCCTGCTTAGTGCTGGGAAAGAACGAACTATTGGCTATTGCATGCTATAGTAGAAAAGAAGCAACGCTATATAAACTGTATAGCGCTGTCTCTTTTCACACGTTGGTCTGAATCGCTACTACGAAGTGTCTTGAAGCAAAATATTATTTATCTACTCTCATAGCGTAATATTCGAATTACGAGTTGACATACTTTATAAACACAATACCGAAATTTAAAAATAGAATCATTTTATAACATTTTTTCTCTAACAAAATAATGCTATAAAACAATTTTTTTTCAAGAAGATAATATCACCAAGGAGTTTCCATCAACTTTTGCATTGGAACGTTTAAGCGGGGGACAGCAGCACCCGCTGTAGCGCATGTGCGGGGATGTGCTGGTGCAGACGAGAGACGTTGTTTTGTTGTACAGACGCCAGCACTTCAAGCTACTACAATCTGTCAAATTTATTTAATAGATTTTCAACTTTATCAATGCAAAATAAGGTTCACAGTTGATTGGGAAAATTTGACAGTTTCGGGTAGCTTGATGTGCTGGCGTCTGTACTTACTGAATTTCGTGGGATTTTTCAAATTTATTCTTGATCTTTTATTTAGTATTAGCACCGGGTATTAGGTTAAATCCCAATGTATGAGAGTAGATAAAGTAGTGTATGAAACTGCACATAACTAGGTAGGTATTAAAACATTCGTGTGATACTATTAAAAACCTCGCCTATATTACTTAGCATTCGAATCTAATTTTTATGAGTAATTTCCATGAGATTAACACAAATATTAAAAAATTTGGCTATGAAAAATTGAAAACTAAGAAAAACAATTGAAAAAATTAAAAATAAGGTAAACCCTAGGGCTAAGCTGTGACTACTGTGACATCACAGACTAAGTAGTAGGTACTGTGACATCAAAGACTACTATTTGTGACATGATATGAATCGGATCAAAACGGAACGTAATTTGAAACTCGCATTCCGAAATGCGATAAAAGTGGTAATCTTGCGAATGCGATCAAATTTTATAGTCACAATTATTACTCAATAGCCCTAATATTTTGTGACTATTAAATAAAAGTAAAAAAATAATGTTATAGTACCAACAAATAATACATACTAAAAAAATCTGTAGGTTCATAACAACTACTGATTTTTAAAATGATGTCCGTGACCACCGCAGGACCACCAACGCCAATCGCTTCCATTTATTTAGTAAATAATTAGTACCCAATTGGTACTAATTAGTGCTCGAATGACAAAATTGGTACCTTAGTAGTTTTCGAGAAACTCGACAATGAAGGTGGTCTGGGCGGCGGTAGTCACGCTCCCTTCAGCAGGACCACCATGAGCGCCGAAAAAGGAGGCATGCTGCAGCTATTCTAAGTATACAAATAATTAGTACCCTTAAATGTAATTCATTGCGTAAAAAAAACAGAACTGAAACTTATGTATTTACCGAGAAATCAACGATGATAACTTTCGCGCGCTCGTTCAGCAGGACCACGACTTTGAATGTTGATTCTAAGTTTGACGAGCTTGTTGCTTTCCTCAAACCTATATAGAAAATTAGTACCCTGCAAGATAAAATTAGTGCCCAAAACTCAAAATTGGTTCTTCAGTAGTTTACGAGAAATACATTTCTTCTAATTTTACACCGTGACCACCGCCACCCCACCCAATGGCATGGTCTATCTCGTAAACTACTGAAGAACCAATTTTGAATTTTGGGCACTAATTTTACACGGGTACTACTTAATTATTTGTATACTTAGAATAATTGCAGCATGCCCCCTTTTTCGGCGCTCATGGTGGTCTTGCTGAAGGGAGCGTGACTACCGCCGGACCACCTTCATAGTCGAGTTTCTCGAAAACTACTAAGGTACCAATTTTGTCGTTCGAGCACTAATTAGTACCAATTAGGTACTAATTATTTACTAAATATGGAAGCGATTGGCGTTGGTGGTCCTGTGGTAGTCACGGACATTTTAAAATGAATCAATTTGGAGTATATACACCGTGAAATTTGAATCACAGTTTTGCTAGAACAAACGTTGTTCAGACCATGGTCTACTACCATTCTACAGCACCCAATAAAAAAAAAACATAATTGGTTTTTGAAAAAACACAAAAAAAGCAAAGTTTAAAATGTCAAGATTATCGTTACTCCCTACAACACAGACACCACGTATGGGACACAGCATTGTCTACAAGGAAATATACCTCCATAAACGAAATTTAGTAAGCAGTAGATAATCTTGACATTTTAAACTTTGTCTTTTTGTGTTTTTTCAAAAACCAATTTGTTTTTTTTTTAATTGGATTCTGTAGAATGGTAGTAGACCATGGTCTGAGTAAAGTTTGTTCTAGCAAAACTGTGATTCAAATTTCACGGTGTATAGCGAATACATTTTTGAGGGTCCCTTTTTTTGTAATGTACGCAATTCTTGTATCATTATATTTGGTCATAACGGCTTTAGCTAGTTCTACCTCATGACTATTTAAGACCCAGTATCATGATCTTGTGAGAACAATGTTTTCCCAACAAGATTCCGCAGAGCCCGTGTTACGAACTTACGACATTGTGTGGTGGTATATTTAATTCTTAATTTTTTGCGGTCATCCAATCCAAGCCTTAGTAACTTCTTACATTCCTGACATAAAGAAATGGATTTTGATTTTACTTTCTCTCTCTCTCTCTCGATCGAATTAGAAGAAGATAGTTGGAAGCAGCCCCGGATCTAGATTTTTTTTGAGGCGGGGCAAAAACTGCCGTCTGCCGCTCCGCCCCCCACACATCTTTTATGGGGATGCGCTAAGTTAGCCCCTGCGATATTTAAATTTTCTCAAAATGAAAATTTTGGCAGCAACATATTCAAATAGTATCGATCGATAATGCGCCAATTCATCAGGGGCGCCAAAACTGTTGTAAAAAAGAAAAAAATAGAAAGATTGAATGTGCTGCGCGTCTCATTTATTGCATAGTTGCGGTGTGCTGGGTGGTGCACTTGTCTGCTACGCTGGAATTTGTCGCCCCCTGAAGGCGGGCAATCCGGGGCTGGTTGGAAGTATAAACGCTTTTTCACGTGACTTTTCTGCAAACTTACTCCTACCGCAAGCCGCGTTAGAAAACTTCGTTCAAAAACAATTTTCTTAAAACAACAAAAAATACTAATTCGCCCTAAGAAATTATCGACATAACAATTTTGGTTTCATACATGACCCCAACCCTACTGTAGTCTCGTTATCATTTTTGCTAGAAGACATAATCGCATGGCAAATGTATGTCAATTTAGCTGATTTGACTTACAGACGCCAGCACTTCAAGCTACTACAATCTGTCAAATTTATTTCATAGATTTTCAACTTTATCGTTGAAGTTTAAGGTTCAAAGTTGATTGGGAAAATTTGACAGTTTCGGGTAGCTTGATGTGCTGGCGTCTGTACATTTTCATAATGCAAAAAAAATAATTTGAACCTTATGAACATAAAAACGAAGTGTAGCGAGACATGTTGACGTCACGAAAGCAAGGCGAGAAAAATACTCCTTTCATGCCTCGTTTTATGTTGCATCATGGTTGAATCGAATGAAAATTCAAAATGTATTATGAGGTTAGGATTTTGAATTTCACTGAAAACTTGACTAGATATTTAAAAAAATACTTAAATATGGAAGGTTATTCCGTCTTTATTTAAGTTTGACGTATTTGAACGCTTTTTACATGTTTTAACAGCACAACTAGGCATTTTCACGGAGCACTGATGAGAACCCCGCGACTCGAAAACGATTAACGTTGTGCGTTCGAATCGATTTGAAAGTAGTTTTTATGATCGTGTTAGAGCATTTGCTCTTGTACTTTTACAGAGGGGGAAGTGTTCGTAAGGCTTCTCCAGTGGCGGTTACGCGTCGAGGCCGGCAAGGAAAGCTGCGTTCAATTTGATCGTCAGGCGACGACTTCCTCCCATATTATTTTTCTACTCTTTGACGACTTCCGCCTATCATGCCGTCTCTTTTGCACGCGTTGAATTTGTATATACTTACCCTGCTGTCAGATTCTGGCGATGGTAGTGTAGTCTGTGTCCTTATGTGTCACAGCGTGTGTGTGTAAAGAAAGTTTGTATCTATCGTGTTGCAGCAAGGCAAGCGCGCGAAGTTGTGTCAGTTTGGCTTTAAATTTATTTAAAAAATCTAAAAGTTGATTGTTTTATCGAACTTATCGTTTGAAAGTACGGTGTGGCACAGTAGGTACGATGTCGTAAATTTTAACAAAAAATTCCGCATTTTTGTTGAAAATCCGCGTTTTTAATTTCCTCATAATGGCAACACTGGACAAAACAAAACAGACGCTTCGATTCTTTATGGTTGCTTTATTGTATAGCTTGCTTGGTGTTTTCAACGGTTAGTTTTTTCAACGGTTAGTGAAGAAATATTCATTTACCTAAATAATGCATCCTTGTAGAGTATGTAATACATCCTTGTAGAGATATTTGGGTCAGTGGTCGTCTTATTTGTACGAAATTATGATGTTATCATAATTAAATCTTTTTTGGTCAAAGAAATGTTGCGTTCAATGGTTGTTTGTTTCGTCATTATATTTAGACTATTTTTGTGTGTAATCGACAATAAGTACATGAATATTCACAAAGCAATTCCCCTAAGACGACCCACTGACCTATTATTTCTTAATAGATAATATTTGCAAGAAATACAATCTCAATTTATTCTTTTGTTTGGTCATTGAAAAAACTGTTGGCTCTAGTGTTTTGTTTTCGAGAATTTTGAATGTTTTACATTGGATCTATGATACCTATCTGTAGAACTTGTAAAGCTCTAAAATTTAAAACTAATAATAATGTGTTATGGTCATTCGAGGTGTATTTCATGCAATATTATTTATGTCTCAATTATGTGCATGTTGAGTGGCAAAAATATCGTTAACCGTTGACACCTACGCAACTATGCTGTCCAGTCGTATCGATAAAATCGATTAGGTAAGTGATTTATTGTGTTTCAAAATATACCCCTAAGACGACTCACAGACCAAAAATATTTTGGGCCCCACTGTACATTATCATTATACCCGAGCGTACGAAGGTTCAAACTTTTTGTGTATAGATGTCGTCATGTTAAACCTAGTTTTTGAGAAAAAATTACTAAAGTTTAAAAAAAAAACAACTTTTTAACAGACTTCAAAAAAAGGAGGTTACTCAATTCGACCGTATATTTTTTTTAAATATTTGTTCGCGGATAACTTCGTCGTTTATGAACCGATTTTGATCATTCTTTTTTTGTTGGAAGGGAGATATCCCAAGGGTGGTACCAAAATTAGGAAACCAGGATCTGATGATGGCATCTCAGAGAAATCGAGGGAACTCTTCACATATTATAGGCAAACCTATAGCGATTTGGGTATTTTTTATAGTAACTCGTATAGTTGCTCTTGGAAAGCACCATTTAGTTAAGTGGAACTAATGACGAAGACCACAAATAGCCACCGGAACTACTCAATAAGTAATAAGTATTTCACGGGTTGCGATTCGATTACCAACTTTAATATGGTTGCAATGCAATTTATGCTCGTCACAATGCAAATGGAGAAGTGGAGTTGATGGTGAAGTACCAGAAGAATTCCTCAACGATGAAAGTCCCTGCATCGGGAAAAGCAATCTTTTGTGAAAGGTGATGAGCAGTTGGCATTAGGCTTAAGTAACTTAGATAAATTACAAATTGACCCTCTAAAAAACGAGAAATAAAAACTTGTTTACAAAAAAACAATCGACTTCCAAAAAACCGCTACAAAGTTAAAAATAACTTAAATTTCGGAAGTCTGTGGCATATAACGAATATACAAAACAAAAGTTTTTTCGTAAAAAAATTGACAGTTTTCCACAGATGTTGTGCGAATTTCACTCGTAGGTTTTTTTCCGTTTTAGTTCAAAGTGACAGCCGATTTAAATGGTTTTTAGTATAAATATTGTAAGTTTTTAACTTTAATTCAGTTTTAATTAGATGCTACCGCAATGAATTCAATTATGAAACAAATAATATAATTAATTAAATTTAAAATAATATTGTTTTATTTGTACTCTAGATCGTTGGTAACGAAACGTAATCGAATGTAGGTGCCGCTGGCAGGGCCACTATCAGTGTTGCCAACCAGTACGATAATTATGGGGGCGTATGATAATTTGGCTCGATTTGCGGAAAAAACAAGTTCCAACAAAACGCATTAACCGCTAAAGGACCGCGGACGCACCGGTGCGTTCAAGTACTTACAACTCTATTTGTATTCGCTGTAATGGCTATTATTGTCTGTGAATTTTTGTGTCTGTGGTCGGATAAATATTCTCGTCAAATAAATCGACTAAAAGCAAAAATATTAATAGGCAACATTTAAAAAAAAAATTGAAAATCACGTTCCCGCGCGGTAAAATGTCAGTCAAACGTCACTCCCGTTCGCTGTAATAATTCGTTTTTTAATGGTTTTTGTGTGTAAATCGTCGGAAAGTGGTGATATTTTCATTTTGAAGTAAATATTACAATAACATCATGTTATACCTATTTTGACCCAAACAAAAAGTGTAAACAAACATTTTAATGAAAACGTGACCGTGCTGTGATTTTGTGGTATTTTGGTGTGTGATCGTCGATATTTTATGTGTAAGTCCCATTTTTTATACAAAATATTAGATTTCTAATAATTTTAGCATGTTTTTTCACCTAAATACGGCAAAAAAATATTTTTTTGAAACGGAGAAAATTACGTAAGCACTAGAAATTCTAGATATTAAAAATTCTAGATTTTTAGCATTTTTTATTTTCAATGTTTGTCTCTAAAAACGCTTTTGTTAGATAACATAACTATCCATAATGTACCCTGCAAAATTTCGTGTGAATTGGTACGCTAGTTTTATCAGAAATCGTTATCACAAAGAACAAAAGAAATAATAACAAAAGCGGGTAATAAAGATAAGTGAACGTTGTTTACAAAGACTGCAACCATTTGAAACGTATTCCTAATCTATTCGAGTAGCAAAAAACATAAACAATACTACTTGAGACGTTATAATAAAACCCGAGTAATTGTTTATTTAAGTGCGGTCGTAAATCTGTCACGGCGCGGACCGCCCGCGGGCCTTGAGCGGTATGTCAATTGTCAAATATGTTAACATCAACAAGTAAGTGTCTATTTCTCTTTCCCTTCCTAGTTATTTAATTAATTTTATAGTGAAAACACAAAAAATATCAACTACATACTTCGATCAACAATACCAATCGAAGACTACATACGTAATAAGAAAAAACATGTTTAAGGTTTGTGCTGCTAGCGCCATTAGTGGTGTAATTTGGCATATACTTCCCCCTTTGACTCTCGTTTAAAATTATTCAGTATCTTTTGATAGAAATTTGAATTAACGTTTTACGGTTTTTTTTTATAATTGCACTTTTCTTTTGTACGATAATTTTGCCCAAAAAACGATAATTTCGACGTGGGAACTCGATAATTTGAACTTTTGGAGTTGGCAACCCTGGCCGCTATCGTTATTCGTTTGACAATTCTCGCTTAGCGTATAGTGTATTGCATATCTACTACCTATTTCTAAGTGAGAGTGTATTGTTGATAGTTGGAAAACTAAGGATACAAGAGCGAGCGAAGCGAGCTCGAGACTTGGGGCACCTCGATTCGGACAGGTTAGGTTAGAAAGGGTTGGCGGGGTCTAGTAAGCGAGTGAACAAAGACCCCGCTAAAGTATCCCCTTCGTGGTTATTTTTTTTTTTAACAATTCAGTAGTAGGAGCCCGCCCGTCGACTACGCTTTGTTACTCGGAAACAAATCTATACCCGCCATGTGATCTTCTCAATTAAATACTTTCACTATCCCACCAATACCGAAAGAAACTTTGGTAATTTTATTCTCGTCAGCTATGGTTTTGCGCTCTTTGGGGTTTTCAAATATATGTCACCGTATAATTATAAACTTCATTAGTTTATAATCCATCGGCTCAGACCAATTTTATTGGTCTGAGGCCATCGGTATCATTTCCGTTAGATTATAAACTGTCAAAAAATTGTGAACTGTGACAAATCATTTACAATTTAACGCAAAATTTTTCGATAGTTTATAATGTATCCATAAAAAACTGACAAATTGTGAACTGGTAACCAACTTGTTTGCGACGTAATGCACCTAGCGCTAATATTATATAGCCTGCGTGGCTGCGAGCAACTTGGAAGTAGCGCTCGCCGGCCGCTGGCGCGGCTCCGCTCGCTTCGCTCGCTCGGCTCGCGCGCGGTTGGTCACAGTTCTAACCGAACCTAACGCATTTCACCCAGTTCACAATTTTTCGACAGATTATGATCTAACGGAAATAATACCGATAGATTATAAACTAACGGTGCTTACAATCTTATGGTGACATACACTAAAAAGGGTCTATTCTATCCAAAAAGAAATAGCTACTGTAAGAAAGCGACGGTAGTTAAAGTCAGTGGTTCCTTTTCCCTTTACTTGTGCTGTAAGACCTTGCTTCTAACCAAAATTGACAATTCTAGGTCAACTGGAAATACCCTATAGGTTTTGGGTCGAAAACCTATATGGTAGTTCCCGTTGACCTAGAATCACGAAATTAAAATAACAGCACAAATAAAGGGAATTTCCGAAAAATAAAAAAGTTGAAAATTAAGGTAAATTTTGGTACTTACAAGTTTTCGCGAAAATCTAAATTTGCCCATATTTTTTTACCAATAAAAATTATCCAATTTTATTATGGCGGTATAATGGGTACTCTTAACCGGTTTTGGTCAGTGGGTCGTCTTAGGGGCGGTTTTTTTTTTGCAAACTTGTGTAATATATAGTGTATTATTTAATTTATATGTTACTAGCCAAAGCCTTGCTCGCTTTGCAATGCCAATTTTGCGAGACTAACGCTTGGCCATCGATTTTTAGATAGAGATGGCATCCTGGAACGTGGGTGAAGATGGGGACACCCCTCCAGACTTCCAGGACATCCTCAAGGATGATGAGGACGAGGATGTGGTAGAAATGGAACTGGAGCCCGAATTATATGAGGTGGAGTACGTCGAAGAGGAGGAGTACCTCGTCGAGGCGGAGGAGGCTTCCGAGGCCGAGGTGACTCTCGATGCCGACCTAAATGAGGTAAGCCAGTCAAATCCAAAAAAAAAATACATATTTCATTAGTGGGTGTCCCATGAAGTTATCTCGATCATTTTTGCAAGAACAATATTGATTTTGATAAAATAGTTTAACTGAACATTAAATTAAGCATTAAATTAATTAATTTATAAACAGTTAGTTTTTACAGGTAGTTAGTTCATTAATTCAACTTAATTAAAGCTAAGCGGAACAAGTTACTTAATATATCCACGTCTATTGTATTTTATCATGGATTTCCGCAAGGTCACGCCTGAATCAATTAATTAGGTGGTTAGTTTTTTTTTACTCAATAAAATCAAGGGAAAATAAATATTTTATTCTTCCCTTGCAACGATTATAAAGCCGGCCTGCCGTTCTTTAACTAGAATGCCATTTAGCCCAAAAAACTATAGAAACCTAGATTATCGCGAAAATGCTATTTTTGGGACCTTTGACCTTGAATAACTCAGACCGCAGACACGAGATTTTGTGAGACTTTTGAGAGAACGTTTAGAACGCCAAAATGAAGGTGTATACGCGTTCCAGCTTATTGTCTCTCATTCCGTGGTTTACCCTCTTTTTACGCTAATTTGACTGACCTAGTATAGTCACAAGACTAAAAAACCGGCCAAGTGCATGTCGGACCACGCACAATGTAGGGTTCCGTAGTTGTGATGAATTTATCACAAAAACAAACTTCACAATGTAGTTGAAAAAAAAAATCTTTCATGCAACAGTGAACATGTTTTTACAACCGCAAATTTAAGTTGGTCAATTATTACTCGTTAACTTGTAAAGCCTACTCAGCTGTGATAGTTTTCCTTTTAAATTCGTTATATAAGCTACTGCCGTGAATTTTTTCACATATCTAAAACCAGCCATTTAGCTGGTAGGGGGGGGGGGGACGGACACTTGACTCTAACAAAAATTTGCACTTTAAAGCTTAATATTTCGCAAACGGATCTCTGAATTCAAAAATGGTTGTAATATACTCACAATGTTTTTAAAAGACCTTTTCAACGATACCCCACACTAAGGGATAAAAAAGAAAAAAAAAAAAAACATCCCCACTTTACGTGTAGGGGAGGTACCCTAAAAAAAAATATTTTTCATAATTTTATTTTACCACTTTGTCGGCATGATGCCGACAATGATTAATATGTATATGCCAAATTACAACTTTCTAGTACTAACAGTCTTGGAGCTAGACCGCGGACAGACAGACGGACATGACGAAACTATAAGGGTTCCTTGTTTACTACGGAACCCTAAAAAGGAATAGGCTCCCACCTATAGAAGCGCATCTAGGTAGCGATATCCAATGGGGGGACGCCGCTCACCTGCCGCCGCAGCCGCCGCTGTGAGCGACGACGAATGAGCAATTTCTTATTTTTTCAGTGTAAGGATATTTTTTATAGAAGCGCATCTAGGTAGCAATGTCGAATGAGCGGCGGGACGCCGTGAGTGTCGACGAATGAGCAACCTTTTGTTTTGTTTTTTGTTTCAGTATAACGAGCCCCGACCAGTGGTCACCGTCACGGCGATGTGGGACGAGAATTTGGACCCGTTGGCCGTGAAGTGAGTAATTAAATAGCAAATAAATAGTGTGTTGTTTATAAATGGGTTTCTGAATACCTTTAAACGAGCAATATTCTTGTATATTATACATATAATCTGAATCTCGGAAACTGCTCCAACGATTTTCAAGTGTCAAAGTGGCGCTAGCATGGCTTTAACCAAAATAGAAGATTTTTTTAAGAAAACATGTTTTTTCACAACAGTTCTGTCAATATTATAAACGCAGTTAACAAGGGAAGCCAAAACACAACACAAACTTGACAGGTGAAACCTATGCTAGCGCCATCTATCTAAAGTTTTCTCCGGCCAACCCCATTAGTCGCAATCGCAGCACTTTTTGATAGATGGTAGGTATTACAACAGTAGATTATGAGAAGAGCGAGCAAAGCTAGCTTGACAATTTAAACAACCAGTCTCGGATAGGTTAGGTTTTGTTAGATATTTTCAATTCTAAGAACTCTTCTGAACGGTATGCAGAATGCAAGAGCGAGCGAAGCGAGCTCGAAAATTTTGCACACTTTTGGATAGGTTAGATTTTCTTTTGATCATTCCAAAAGAACTATATAGGAATTAGTTGCTTTGTCGACTTATGAAGAAAAGTTCAAGAATAAAGAGAATGTAGAAGGCAAGAGCGAGCGAAGCGAGCCTGAAAATTTTAGCACTCAACCCTGAAAGCTTATGTTTGCTGGTCCTGCTAATGCTGGTCCTGCTCCACAACTAATTGATTAACATTTGCAAATACTGTTGGAGCTGCTGAAGATTGTATGACTATCTTTGCATTGTATAAACTCAATCTCCATTGTATTATATAATTGCATAGCACAGGTGTGAGTACTATGTACTAAAGAGTTACCATTTACCGGGTAATATGTATTGCATTGACTTGAATCTGCCCTGGCGGCTGTGAGTATGTCATGCTCACTCAAATGTTTCGCTGATGGTGGCGCGTGTGTTGGATCATTTAGCTCCCTTCAAAATGGTTGAGCTGAATGGTGCTAATCCATGCGTCATGTTCGTGAACGGGCGCCGTCAGTTGGGACTGGTCATCTCTTAGCTGCCAGGGCTTATTTTTATTTTAATTTTTTGAATTGTTCTTTGTTTTATCTTTTTATTACGGACGCTTTTAACGTGCACGTCTTTCTACATTGTTCTCACATGTATAATTTCAACATGAATGATGTAACCAATATTTTGTAACAATTTTTTATTTAAAAGAGTGTCCGTGGAGTTTCTTGCCCGTTCTTCTCCATAGGTACCTACTACGCTTTGGAATGGGCAACTAGCTTCATACCTATTTCTGACTGACCGATTCCTTGACAGTTCAAAAGTGCCTGTAAATGGTTTAATTGAAATAAATGCTTTGAGTTTGAGTTTGAGTTTTTCCTTTTGACCATTAAACAGAAATAACTGTTATGAAGAAAAGCTTAAACTAAATAGTTTTACAGTAAGTAGTCTAGGTTTTGGAATCTGGCCTTAACCTTAGACTTTCAAACCTTACCTATGAGCGGGGTGCCCAAATTTCCGTGTTAGCGCCGCTCGTTCTTGCATGCCAAGATACTCTATTTTTATAATTTAACGATTTTTGGTAGGGGAAAATCTTATGGGTTCGCGTCACCGACATGTATGCTAATGTTAACAGCACAGCATCTATGGGTATACGCCATAGCATTACGTTGCGCCTGTTGTTGCTCGGGAGTGCCGATATAATTATGTAAAAACCAGACTAATGTTAATAATATTAATTTACAAATTGTGAAATTTTCATTTTTAATTCTACAATAAATTCGAAAAAAAAAAACTTATTTCATAGTTTCAAGGTTTCACTTCTGTCGGCTTATTTTCTTAATGTTTTTGGCTAATATGCCCATCTTAACTGCAGGTACTTGAGGCACGGTAACCCGTGGCTGTAGTACAGTTTTAAAAGTTAGTAATACATACATGTAAATCATTCAGGCTCCCGACAGCGTGAAGGATTGGGGGGGGGGCATGACCCCCAAGACCCCTCCCCCCCTCTTGGATCGCGCCTAAGGTGTGTAAGGGTAGAAGAGAAAACAGAATAAATGAAATAAAAACTATTCACTAATTTAAATATAAAACATACAATATGAGAATATACTTAAATACATACTTCTAAAATACATATAACTAAAATAGATATAAATACTTAATTATAATAATGTAGTATAAAATAATAAATACTTAATATGCAACTATGACGGAGTGGAAAGATAGTGTTCTTTCACTCTTCTTTTAAAAACTGCAACAGTTTGGCAGTCCCTAATGTCGGGCGGAAGTGAATTCCACAACCGAACGGCGTGCACACTGAAGGAGTAGGAGTAGAAGTCGGTTGAGTGGGGAGGGGTTTAAGGAGATTTCTAAGAAGCGACCTGCAAGGTGCATCAGAATGAAAGTTCTTAGTAATTGATTACAATCTAGCCTAATAGGCTATTTAACTTGTATTTTACGAGATTGAATATTATCAATTTGCACTTTTACACAATTTCATAGCACTTAAGGTCTGATAAGTGATGATTTTGTAACAATTTTTTTTATTTAAAACAGTGTTCGTGGAGTTTCTTGCCCGTTCTTCTCCATAGGTACCTACTACGCTTTGGAATGGGCCTTCATATTTCTGACTGACCGATTCCTTGACAATTCAAAAGTGTGTGTAAATGGTTTAATTGAAATAAATGCTTTGAGTTTGAAAACACTTTGTTCATGTGTTACGTATGTATAGCACAGCATTGTTACTAAAAAGTAAAAAAAAACAGTGTGCCGTCGGGGGATCCCCGTTACGAACGAAGTTCTTTCTCACGTATGATTTAGAAAAAAACAGAATTTATGCAGCCGCCATCTTGTATTTACCTTTTAACCTCATATCGGCTTTAGCATTCTCGAAAACTGAAAACGACGCAAAAATTTGAAACTTTCGCAGCCACCATCTTGGATTTACATTTTGACTATCGGATTTAGCACCCTCGAAAACCATGAAAACGATACACATGATGAAAAATGTGAAAATTTTCAGAGCCGCCATCTTGGATTTTAATTTTGACCAAATTCACACTTTCTCTCCAGCATGCAGTATACAATTTTATCCCTCCACGACACTGTCACTACTCTTTTCTTTTTTTCTGCCGGCCTTTTCTCTCTCTCTCTTTGAATTAGAAGACAGTCGCAAGTATTAACACTTTTTAGCGTGACGATTTCTGAAAGTTTACAATCCGCGTTAAAGAAATTCGTTCCAAAAGTAAAAAAAGTTTAAAAGTATTCTATTCTTTATTCACTATACTGACTCAAATGGTTTAGTTCTCTTTAGCCGACGCACTATGTCCGTTTTGTCTAGCAGCTGGATTGGCTCGACACAATGTCGGGGAAATCTGTGTTCGTGGGCTTCAGCAAATTTTTGGATGATGGTAGTGACGGACGAGTTCTATTTTAAGATGGTCATTTCTAATGTACAGACGCCAGCACATCAAGCTACCCGAAACTGTCAAATTTTCCCAATCAACTTTGAACCTTAAGCTTCAGCGATAAAGTTGAAAATCTATTAAATAAATTTGACAGATTGTAGTAGCTTGAAGTGCTGGCGTCTGTAGTATGGTGCATTGTAGCATCCCTGAGTACTTTATTTTGAAATTGTTGTATTATTTTAACGTTATTTTGATATTTCCTCACCTGTTTAGGTTGGATATGGTTAACTAGTATAAATAATTTAATTATGTACTAGCTGCGCTCTGTGGTTTCACCCGCATAAGTTTCGATCCCATGGTAATATCAGGATAAAAAGTATCCTATGTCCTAAGCTAGGTCCTGACCTAGCTGGACCCTGGTCTACCCATGTACCAAATTTCAATCAATTCCGTTCAGCCGTTTTAGAAAGAGAAAGAAAGAAAATGTATTTATTGGGACTCTCACTAAAACACATTCATTAAAACATTAATAAAAATAACTAAGTAAAATTAAAGCAGTAAGTCCTGTACGAGGCCAAAAGGCTCCTATCTCAGCATGATGCTGCAACATTTAAAAAATAAATGACGCAGCGCTGGTATTCTGATAGGGCCCGCAGTGATGTCACGGAATTTATAGCATAGATTATAAATTATTCCTGAGTGGTATAGACCACTCAGGAATAATGTAGCTTTCTACCAGTGTTATTTTTTAAATTGGGTCATTCGTTCCGGAGATTACCCCCTACATAGAAACAAACATATATATACATCTTGACAATATTATTATCTTTAAATATATATTTCTTCTGTAAATGTGTTTGTCACCTAACTCCTGCTAAACGACTGGACCGATTTGGATGAGAAATTATCAAATAACCTATCTTGCGCTGGGCGAAGCGGGAGGGCGTGTCAGACTCTTACTGGCTAAAACCCACCCCATCGGCCCTAGCGGACCCCGTCAAATTCAAATTCATTTATTTGCGAGAATGTAGGATTATAATGTATGATCTTAAAATTATAATGGCCCCTTTATATTCTACCATTACTTATGGTGTGCAAATATTTAATTTTGTCCTACACAATGCTAATTAAATAAAAAATACAGCAACAACAAATAAGATGCATGCATTAGGACTTTCATGGAAAAAATATCATAATCAAGAGATAAAGTATAATGTAGAACTAAGACTATATAAATATTATAATAAATGGTAATTGATGATGTCATAACTAATAAAATGTCAATGTATTGATTCACAAAAAAATTAACATTAATTAATAATAATTAGTAGGAAAGTTCTTCTCAGGGTATGTGTTGGGTCTTTAAATGAGTTCGACGCACTTTAACAGTAAAAGGTATATAATAGAAGCTACAGAAACACAGTGTAACACTCCCTGGCTGGAGGCTTTGAGTGTAGCAGCTTAAGACGCAACTAGCCGATACTTTTTCCATACAAATTTCGGGGGGGTTTTACTCCACTGTTACACATTGTACATCCAAAGTAAAACATGAAATCGTTTTGTCTGTACAGAAGCAGAATAGTAAAAAAAAAAGAAGCAATTAAAAAGATGAGCCAACAAAGATTCGTTTTTCCTGCTAATTTTAACGCAAGTTTGGGAGTAAATAAGTAATATAAGAAGTATAAAATCTCCAAAACAAAGCTCGTTCCGACAAAGCTCAATTGTCGAAGATTATAATAAACTTTATTCGTAATTGATTTATGCAGTTTTTTCATAAAACTCCACCTTCCAAAGGACTTTTCGTAATTTTTTACGCGCTCGTTTTACTAAAATCGTTCTGAACGGTGTTTGTGTGCGTGCGAACTAGAGTTTGTGCATGTAGACCAGCGTCTAACTGCTCATCACTGATACTATCTCTGTCGGACACGATGCCAGGTGAGATAGCGTGCTTTTTGACCAAGCCCACCAATGAGCTCGAGCCCGCGACTAGTTCAACCTTAAGGCACTCACAGGTTTGCTCGGTTAAATAGTCATGGCCTCAGAGGCCAGCTATGAGATGCCCTACGTGTAAATAGCACAAACGGGTAAAACAATCTTTTAACTAAAATTAACACGAGCGTTTCGCGAGTCGTGACGTACGTTTTCGAGTTCTTTCGTCCACTGTCTCCCGTCGCTGCGCTTAAGGGCTAGTCCGTACACAAACGTTAAGGTTCTGCTACATAAGCATATACCCATATTTATTTCAGTTTCCTTCTCCGCAATCTGACATGTATTCATTGAGATTGTAAAGTCAAAGTCAAATAATTTATTTCAATTAGGCACAAAAAGGCACTTTTGAACGTCAAAAACAAAAAATAGAATTGATTCTAGTCGTCCCTTCCAAAGGTAGTTTTCGTATGGAGAAGAATGGGCAAGAAACTCCACCGTTACTCTTTTAAAATGTTTTACAATATTTTGTATACATTAATTATATAATTATATGTGAAAACGATGCACCTGGAATAAGATTACTATACCACAATAGGTAAAAATAAAAATGAAGCAATGATAGAAAAAATAATTATGTAATGGATACATGGTGTTCACATATTTACAAGCATTGTAAAACCTATACGATATTCCTAAAAAAATTACAAGTGATACTAATTCGTCAGTGTGTGAGTTCAAGTAATCACAGAATGTAAAAAAAAAATGTTGTAATATTTAACTACACAATTAAATTAGCAACCAGTTTGATTTTGTCTAGACTCAAAATTGTCCTATGGAGCTAGACCAGCATGCTTCCAAGCATTCTTATCTAGGATATAATCCTCTAATTTGTAATATGCTTGTTTACAAAGAGTACTTTTAATATGCGTTTTAAATTTTCTTTCAGTTAATTGTAATATATCACAAGGTATTTTGTTGTAACATTTAACACAGTACCCCATAAAAGATGTTTGTACTTTGGATAATCTGAAAAATGGTTGATCTATTTTATCTTTATTTCTAGTATTAAAATTATGTAAATCACTTATTTTCTTAAAAAGATGCAGATTTTTCCTTACATACATAATATTTTCATAGATGAATTGGCAAGGTACCGTCATAATATTAATCTTTTTAAATAGTTCCCTGAGAGATTCGCGACGACATAGATTATAAATGGCTCTGACAGCCCTCTTTTGTAAAATAAAGATGGATTCAATGTCAGCAGCCCGACCCCACAGTAAAATGCCATATGACATAATACTGTGAAAGTAGCTAAAATAGACCAAACGCGCGGTTTCTACATCTGTTAACTGTCTTATCTTTCTAACAGCATAAGCGGCCGAGCTTAGCCGCCCCGCAAGAGATGTTATATGAGTATAGTAGTAGTTATATGAGATGATATATCCCCATTGTAATTTCTCGTCTAGCGTGATTCCCAGGAAAACTGTTTGATGAATAAATTCCAGTTTTTCTCCATTCAATATGATGTCACATTCGCTACTTCTAACATTCGGTAATTTAAATCTAATGCATTTGGTTTTTTAAAAGCACCTTTCTCTTAACCATTGCGTTACCTGTTTTGTTAAACATGGTCAAAGGTAAATCTTTAAAGGAGTCCGGTAATTTGTTATATACCTTAACAGCATTTATGTACGAGTTCCTCTTATACAATTTGAGCCTGCATTGCGGTAAACTCATGTTTGTTTTTTTTTTTTTTTTTTCTAGTACTTTTCGTTTAGTTACATCTTTATGTTCAGTAAAATGTTCCGGATGTTGTTTTAAAAATAGGCATAATTCTCTAATGTAAATACGGTAATGGCAGAACATTGATACTTTTTAAACAATGGCTTACTATACCATATATCCGTATACCAGGCTCCACAGATTGCACGTACGCATTTTTTTTTGTACTCGGAACGCTTTTATAATATCCATTGAATTACCTACCCCACAACAAGAGTCCATAAGCAAGTACGGACAAAACGTATCCGTTATATGCACAAAGAGCAGCTTCTGTTGATAACGTGACTCTTTAATCTTTTTATTGTATAGACAAATCTATCAAGTTTATCGCAAACATAATCGATGTGCGTTTTCCAGTCACAATTCTGATCCAAATTTATACCCAGAAATTTTGTACTTGCAACTTGTTCGATTTTTTTAAAATTATTAGTTGTTAGAATGTAACCAGTGTATTATGTTGTTTATTGCTTTATTTATGTCTAGTTCATAGGTGTCTGCATTTTCACATTTCACAATGAGGGTTGTGTCATCAGCAAACAAGATTGTGTTATGGCAAGTGATATTTGGGAGATCATTAATATAAATGAGGAATAAGAAAGGTCCCAATACGCTGCCCTGTGGCACTCAGAAGTAATTTTTTGATAGTCACTTCTATTTATCATCTTTTTGTTATTATGTATTTTAGAGATTTCCACAAATTGTTATTCTCTCAACCAGTCGTTCGCTTTGTCTCTTATTCCATATTTTTCTAGTTTATGTAAGAGCAATTTGTGGTCTACAAAATCGAACGCCTTACTCATGTCTAGGAAAATCGCAGCAATTGGTAAGCCATCATTTATAGCCTGGATAACAGTTTTGATCAAATTGAAACATGCCAATGAAGTGGTACTATTTTGTCTATACCTTAATCGTTCATTTTTATACGATGACTTGTTGTAAAATCTTGAAGCTTTTTCAGCATATTTTTCTCAAATATTTTCGACATGATCGGTATCAACGCCACTGGCCTATTATTATTCATGTCACTTTTTCTCCTTTTTTAAAAAGTGGCTTGACTTCTGATTTTTTCAATATTTGTGGAAAGGTAAAAACTAAACTAAATTTAAGTTCAGTGCATCTGTTTCTTTCTATTTCATTAAGAAAAGGACAGAAGATTAATTTTAGTTTAGTCCTGTCAAATTAATCAGCGCCTGTCACTACTCCATACAAGTTTAGACGTGATTAAAAACTTGCCAACTAAAATTTACGTCAAGCGCTGATTAATTTGATAGGACTAAACAAAAAATTTTCTTCTGTCCTTTTCTTAATGAAATAGAAAGAAAAAGATGCACTAAACTTAAATTTAGTTTAGTTTGTGTACAAGGGAATCGGCACCAATGATGACACTTTGACGTGAGATTTCCAACGCAGCTTGGCGTTAAGAGTTAAGTCAAGGTATTTGCCTGTATTGGCATAAGGCACTTGCATGTCGTTTATACAGGGTGTTAGGCAGATGGTTGACATACGAAAATGACGGATCCGTGGGACCGTCTGCTACGTGTTTAGGCCCAATAAAAAAACAATTGTTAAAAAATTAAAAAACAACTGCCCTGCCAAAAAACGAACTAAAAAGTTATAAACAAGTTGTATTAGTTAAGCTGTATATACAAAGCGAAAGGTCATTGCAGTCATTGCAGGAATATCGTATAGGTACCTACTTTTACAATGCTTGTAAATATGTGAACACCATGTATCCATTACATAATTATTTTTCTGTCATTGCTTAATTTTTAATGATTTTGACCTATTGTGGTATAGTAATCTTATTCCAGGTGCATCGTCTTCACATATAGTTACATAATTAGTGTATACAAAATATTGTAAAACATTTTAAAAGAGTAACGGTAGAGTTTCTTGCCCATTCTTCTCCATACGAAAACTACCCTTTGGAAGGGGCGACTAGAATCAATTCTATTTTTTGGTTTTTGACGTTCAAAAGTGCCTTTTTGTGCCTAATTGAAATAAATTATACATTATTTGACTTTGAGGACCTCTTAGATTAAAGAGTGTTCCACCCAACATCAACAACACAACGGTCCCCCGACTGCAATGGCCATTTTATTTATCTGTTTAGTCAGCAAGTAAATGAGTGATTAATTTTTTTGTTTTATTTTTATTATATACATTTAAGTGACAAGTTTTTTTTTTTTGCAAAAAATTATTGAAGTTTGAGCAACGACGAATTAAGAATAAAATTAAAAAAAAACCCGTGTGGCCTGGGTCTTGTTATTAACACGTAGCAGATGGCCCCACGGATCCGCCGTTTTCATATTTTCAACCGTCTGCCTAACACCCTGTGTACATCCACCCTTAACAAACGTCACGTAACGCTGCAATACTGTTAAGTGTGTGACAATACATTAAAATATAAATGACAAGTTAAGGAAGTTGCTAAAACCTACACAAGCCTAACACAACTACGACTCTAAGCCCTACAGCCCTAACCTATCAAATACCTAGTGTGATGGATAAATATATAAATAAGTTCAGGATGTCTGCACCATGCGACCTAAGGTTACAGACGGGTAGTAGACAGGATTTCCAGGTTCGGGAAGGGTACACTCACTGCCAGTCCCGGAGACTCAAGAGTCACGAGACTGATCAGAGATGGCTAAAGGTGTCTTGGCCACAGTGAGGGATAATGCAACATGAATATAAAATTCAAATCTGATTTATTAACAATATGTCACAGCTTATTTACTACAATTTCTTAACACACACTATTATACAAATTCTTTGTGTTCTATGCGTGTGAGATGCAACCAAATCAATATTTTAACTGGGCCGCGCGTTAGCCGGGCCGAGTGCTGAGTCAATGTCCAAAGGTAACATTGAGCATCTTGTATAGCATAAAAAAAATGACAACCTTTTATTTGATAGGTCAATATCACGGGCTCCTTCCACGTCTGCTGCTGTTGGCTTTGGCTCGCCGCCGGTTCTCCTGCCGTAAGTGATAAAACTTGTATTCATTAGTCTCGTATCTTTTCTTCGCGATTTACACGTAATTAACACATAACATAACATCACGCCTTGTTTCGCCTTGTTGTCACGTAATTATATTTACTATTTTTTATCTTAGGTTCGATGTCGTCGTTGAGGAGGGCCGTGACATCGCTATGGAGGAGGACCACGTCTTCCACCTCGCTGATGAACATCAGCTGTTCCAGCAGGCGGAAGAAGTGGCGGCAGAGCAGCCGCAGCAGCAGCGTCGTCCACGGCGCGGCGACGCAGCGCAGCGCGGCGGGGCAGCGCAGCGTGGCAGAGCACGCAAACGTGGGGCACGGGGCCAGGGGCCCAGGGGTGGTTCCCAGTGGGTAAGAGGAGACAGGCTGGTGGAGGTGAATGTGAATGACGATGATGTGCCTGAGGAATTGAGAGAGATGGTCATGCGTGTGGTGAGAGCGAGAGAAGCAGCGAGAGTGCGGGTGACAGATAGAGCAAGAAGAGTACGGCAAGAGAACGAGGAAGAATGGTTAGATGCGGATGACGGCGAGGTCGCGTCCTTCTTTGCTGCCGAAGGAACTTCCGGTCACTTTGAATGGTCACCCATGGGTGATTATCAAGGTGAGAGGGAGCAATTTCTTCCTCAGCAAACGGGGGCGGTTGTCGCATCCGAAGACGCGTATGGGGCGTTTAGGCAATACTGGGATGACGGCATCATGTCGCACATCGTGACTGCGACGAACCAGTATGCCGCAGGGCTTGCAGGTTCGTCCGCTTCCTTCGCCAAAGATTGGTATGACACGAACATTCATGAAGTTTTTGTCCTGTTTTCCTTCTGGATGATGCTCGGAATCATCCGGATGCCCTCCATAAAGTCCTGTTTCACCGTAAACCCACTTTTACAGACCAATGTCTTTAGAAAGATGTTTTCCCGATCTCGCTACAGTAATCTTTGCCGCGCTTTTCACTTGAATGACAATAGTAGCAAACCGACAGACTCGACTGACCCTCTGTATTCTCTTGGTCCGATCTTAGATCACCTAAATGCACGTTTTCAGAAAGCCTACATCCCATCCCAAAATATTTGCATTGACGAATCCTTGAGTTTGTGGAAAGGTAAACTATCCTTCCGCCAGTACATCAAGACCAAGGCAGCCCAGTACGGAGTGAAGACTTTTGAACTCTGCGAGTCGTCCACGGGCTACCTTTGGTCATTCTTTGTGTACCTCGGTGCTGTCACTTCCCCTGATCCCGGTCTCCCATCCACTGTGCTGAAAAGCACAACCAGCGTCCTCAGACTCATCCGTCCTCTCCTTAACAAAGGTTATACTCTTTTTATGGATAACTGGTTCAATAGCCCCCTACTGGCCCGATTTCTGAAAACACGCAAAACCGACTGTGTAGGTACCTTGCGTGCTAGCCGCAGCAATGTGCCTCCACTCATGTCGCTGTGTAATCTGAAAGATGGCCAGTTTGTAGCACGTCATTCCGGCGATGTGGTGGTCTTGGCCTTTCAGGACAGGAAGCGTAAGGTAGTCACCATCAGTACCTACCACGGCGATTCACAAGGCCAGATGGAGGCGAAACCATATCGCCCAGCTCTGTACAAACCTCAGGTAGTTTTAGATTATAATAAGAGTATGGGAGGCATTGATCGTAAAGATCAAATGCTGGAACCATACCTCCTGGAAAGAAAAAGAGGCTCTAAATGGAATGTCAAGTTCTTCAAACACCTGCTCAACTGCTCTATTTTGAATGCCCGTATCCTTCTGCAGAGTTCGACTACTCCAAAAGAGCACATGGTGTTTCGATTGGAGTTAGTCGATCAAATTCTGCGGCACCACCTCCAACATGTCCCTCGTAAGGTCGCAACCCATCTCGTGTCTAGCAGTTTGGGCCATTCATTGCCTCAGGTGCAACATTTCCCTCGCCAGACAGACCAACTCACAACCGAAGGCCGCCGTAAGCGTCGGCGATGTACTTGGTGCTGTCAGCAAAAGGTACGAAGTAATACTTCATTTGTGTGCTCAGTTTGTGAAGTCCCCCTTTGCGTGAATCCCTGTTTCGAAGAGTACCATAATAATAAAAGGTAACTCTTTTCCGTTTTGAGCCTCTATTCTTTCCAGCGTGACAAACATGCAGATGACATTAGCAGTTATTTAGTAAAACACAATTATACTTAGTATAGCTTGGTGGACATACAGACTGACTGACTTATGTATTATCAGTTTTCATAGAAGAGTATAGCTTTGCCACAAAGTATAACTGACAGACAGACGCACACTTAGTAGAGTCACTCCTTTTCTCGGTCATACAATCTGTTCTGTCTAAGCGCCGTGTTTGTGTGTGTGACGTGTGCTAGACTGGGGGCCATCACAACGTAAACATTAACTGCAGCTAACTGCTTGAGGCTTGTCAGAGGCTCGTTTTTTTTTCAAGTTGCACACTGTATCATGTTTCCACATTATCTTATCGCAGGTTTGCTGGCAGATCTTTATATTATAATCAAGATTTATAAATGTGAATGTGTAATAAATAAATGAATACCACTTTACTTTATATTAGCCTTTTTTCATGTATTTCTTTGTGTGTAATATCCTCTTGCAGATATGCTGGCAGTATTTTTTTTTTTAATTAGCAGCACTGTTTTTTTATTTTTTTTTCTATTTTGTATAGCATTTTTCATGTATTTCTCTGTGTACTGTAAATGTGGGTGTAATATTCACCTCTGCCTACCCCGAAATACAGGCGTGGTGTTATGTGGCCTCTCCTAGTTTGAGAGACAGAGTTTATATTTTGTCATATAGATTTTTGTAGCCTTTTAACTTCTGTACAAACAATTATGTATAATTTTTAGTATAACTACTACTGTGCTCAACCTGTGTCTATACATATTATTTTGGATAAATAAACATTATTATTATTATTTTTACGTCTTTGACATTTCTCGGGACCCAGGGGGCCCGGACCTTTGGAAGGCGTACGAGGGGCCGAAACCAACTCGCAGAGGCCCTTTAGACGTTTTTAATGAAATGAGGTACCAACCGATGATCCCTGTTCGCACTATGCAAATGCAGCCAAGGACAACCCCCGGTTGGTGTAGGACTATTGTAAGATATGGAAACAAAGATATCGGACTATGGGTTTGGGTTGCTTAAGTGGACTGGTCACATAGAACTATGGAAGGACTATGGCCCCTGATCTATGTTTTATATGCATACGGATAAAATGGCAGGGGGTGACTTGCACACTCAATAATGGGCCCCCGAAAACGGTCGCTAGCACACAGTGTCGTAGCGACAAGGGGGCAACACGTCCTGAGGTGCTTATGAGGAGTGGAGAGGTATTCCACGGCTATCAGGACAATCCCGGAAGTACGGTCAAGATCCCTACCAGCATCTTACTGGAATACTTCCTTCCTCCGAGCACGTTTGCTCTAGCGAATCTCCACTCAAGCCGGGCAATAAAGGCAAGAATGAGGTGGGAGCTCTGTTCCTCGTCAGTGTTCACTCCAGCCGGCCACTAAAGGCAAGCCAGAGGTGAGGAACAAGACTTCTCCCGGAGATAGGGTCCGTGGAGTCGCTACTGCCCAACAGCTCGCCACATGCTACCCTGCGGGTTTTTGTATCTCTCTTGGTCTGGCTCCTCATCCGTTCCGGCAAAGTAAACTCTACCGGCACAGGCCTAGAATTCGGAGCGCGCAAGCCCCACCACGACGTCAACGTAGAGATACGGCGGTGGGGTATTATTATTATGTGTTACGTGACGGTCTCAGGTCTTCACTCTGTGAGGAGTATTGTTCGGGATATTTAGGATCTAATTTAAAATAAAATAAAAGTAACAAGAATAATGTAACTGAAAATTTGTTGTTATTTTGCTTACACTCCTTTTCCCTACACGAAACTTGTCGTTATTTTAGTAGTGTGTCCCATCCGTTTATTGTCACTACGATATCTATTACCCCCATTTTTTTTTTGGTAGTTTTAATGTTTGGCATCTTTGTTTATTTTCTATAAAAAGGAGTACCATTCAGAGTATTATGAAACTATAGTTCGTTCTTGTGTAGTTTTGACTAATATTCAAATTCTAAAACCTAAAATACCATGTGAAATTAGCTATCGCAAAAAAGAGCCAATTGGTCCCCCGCTTCAAGAACATCTTATTATTTTCTAATAGAGTGGCTTTTTTTACAGCAATTAGTCATTATTATGTTTGTGTGTGCGTTACGTCAGCGGAATGTTGTCGCTTTTTAGGATTTCGGCTTGACAGATAACAGTACCCCATCTCGTGTAAATATGCCCGAAATTTAGAATTTTGAATTTGTGCGTCCAGCCGATCCAAAGATATTCACGAAAAACAGATTCCGCTGGAGTAACGTTACCCCAGCGGCATGTTTTTTAACCTTTGGTCGTAGCTGAGTAGGTACAAACGTTACTAGTAGGTATCCTAGTAACATTTTTGAAGTGAAAACTTCTTTAGGCGCGTTGGGCATTTTTGAGATGGGACTAAACCATTGATTTCGCGACAATGGTGCCGATTCAGTGCATCTTTTTCTTTATATTTCATTAAGAAAAGGACAGCAGATCAATTTTAGTTTAGTCCTGTCAAATTAATCAGCGCCTGTCACTCCTCCATACAAGTTTAGACGTGATTAAAAACTTGCCAACTAAAATTACGTCAATTTACGTCAAGCGCTTATTAATTTGACAGGACTAAACTAAAATTTATCTTCTGTCCTTTTCTTAATGAAATAGAAAGAAAAAGATGCACTGAACTTAAATTTAGTTTAGTTTGTGAACAAGGGAATCGGCACCACTAACGCAATTTACCGACACCGTGGAGTAAAAGACATCAACGCGTTGATTACTGCAGTGCGTGGAGTAAAAGACTCCGTCCGCACGCCCAGAGTGCAAGTTTTTTATTTATTAAAAACTACATAACTAGGATGAGTAATTACAGTCATGCATTTTAATACACAAATTCATGAAGACGGCTCCGCGCTCTTACGAGTCGTTTAGTCTCGATTTTAACTATTTTATCAGTACCTAAGATGAAAACGTGATCCCAAAATTCAGTGACTTTTTATTTTCCATTGATTTTGACAAGCCCATTACCACCATTACCTTTCAGGCCTGTTTCTCCCGTATGCCGTATCTATGACCACCTTTGAGTAGGTTCTCGGTAACTTATTCGGCAGATATGGTGCCGGTTCTCTTGTTCACAAACTAAACTAAATTTAAATTCAGTGCATCTTTTTCTTTCTATTTCATTAAGAAAAGGACAGAAGATAAATTTTAGTTTAGTCCTGTCAAATTAATCAGCGCTTGACGTAAATTGACGTAATTTTAGTAGGCAAGTTTTTAATCACGTCTAAACTTGTATGGAGTAGTGACAGGCGCTGATTAATTTGACAGGACTAAACTAAAATTTATCTTCTGTCCTTTTCTTAATGAAATAGAAAGAAAAAGATGTACTGAACTTAAATTTAGTTTAGTTTGTGAACAAGGGAATCGGCACCAATATCCTACTACAAATTCTGGTATGCGTAACCCCAGCAAAATGTTGCGCCTTAGAGAAATGAGAGTTTATCAGATAATTAGTTCACAGTTAGTTGCAATTTGTTCAAGTATAGCAAAATTTGTTCAAGTTGTATTTTCGAAGATATACGAGAAAAACTAATTTTGCTGGAGTAACGTTACCCCAGCAAAATATTTTTCAAAAAAGGCATTTAGCCTGGAACCAAGTACAGACGCCAGCACATCAAGCTACCCGAAACTGTCAAATTTTCCCAATCAACTTTGAACCTTAACATTCAGCAATTAAGTTGAATATCTATTAAGTAATTAAATTTGACAGATTGTAATAGCTTGAAGTGCTGGCGTCTGTACATGAAAAGATATCTTTTGATGAGTTGTAATTGTATACCAATAGCAAAATTTGTTCATCTTATAGTTTTTGAGATATTCAAGATTTTGCTGGGGTAACGTTTTGAGATTTTCAAAATCTCGAAAACTGTTCGTCGCAGAAGTTTGAAAAAAATACCAGTTATAGGCCTTAATTTGTTCAAACATAAATATTTCGATTCATCAACAAATATCGATGTAATTAATTATTTTTAAGAATCAGAAAAAATCGATTTACTCGTAAACTAGTACATTTACAAACGAATAAAAAGCAGTTACATATACCAATCATATACCCTTCTAAGGTGTACAAATCTTGGGCACGCCACAATTGCGGCGATGGAGTGGCTTGAGAATATATGATTGGTATATTTAACTGCTTTTTATTCGTTTGTAAATGTACTAGTTTACGAGTAAATCGTTTTTTTCTGATTCTTAAAAATAATTAATTACATCGATTTGTTGATGAATCGAAATATTTATGTTTGAACAAATTTAGGCCTATAACTGGTATTTTTTTCAAACTTTGCGACGAAGTTTTCGAGATTTTGAAAATCCCAAAACGTTACCCCAGCAAAATCTTGAATATCTCAAAAACTCTCATCAAAAAACCGTTCGATCTTGCCCTTACTCATCCTACGAAAAAAGATATGATTAAACCTATTTGAGCTCAAAAATTAAGGCATAATAGTTGCCATTGGCAGCAAATCAAATCTCTGATCAAAATACTCTATGAGCCGATAAAAAGTCAACGGAAGACAGGTGTTCCGCTCGCCGCGCGCCCGAGTGTTGAGCGTCTCCGGGACCTCGGTGTCGGGTGTGCCGGCCAATTCACGTTGCTTTATTCACTATTAACCTACGTTCACACGGACGTAACAAAATACGTTTTCAACGCTCTGCTTAGCGCCGAGAGTTGAAAATCCAACAGTGTGCTTTTTCAACGCGCTGGGACGAGAGTGCTTCCCAGCGCGTTGTATTCTCAACGGCGCACAGTGGATCGTCCCCATACAAGAGGTCGGACATAGAATTAAAAACTGAAAAAGTATTTAATTGAAAAAAATGAAATATACAGTTGCATTACTCTATTATGGAACTACAAAAAATGTTACTACAATTTTTTTATTTGACCAGTACTTTATGAGCAATTCGATGAAAACTGTTATTTTTCTATGGAAATGGTCACAAAAATGTCTGTATCTCATGATTCCCTCCTTGTTTCGATTTGCGGTTTTCACTACTGTTATTTACCTATTTTATGCCACATTTTCTTCACGGACACATGGTGCCCCCAGCGACCCCCTTCCGAGATATTTTGCTTTTAGTAACTATACTTTTTATTGTATAACTGATGAAATGGAGGTACATTAAGTATATTCATTACTGAGAATAAGTCATCCCTAAGTAGTTCCTTATATAACAGGTGCATTTGCGATTACTTTAATGACTTATGAACGCTTCTGTTGCCATACAACAAAAGCTTTAATGAGTCCTTAAGTAAAGATTACCAGTACTTGCTTAATCTAATTAGTTATTGTACCTAATTACTTTGTTAACAGCCCTTAATCTCTGCATTGTGATTGGATAATGTCATCATTAGCTTAGTAATGACTGAGTCGAATTTACAATAACACATCGAAAAGAAATAGAGTTTTATGATCAATAAGAAAATATGTAGGTATAAAAATATTTTTTATTTAAATAATATAAGACTGTAAAAATAATTTAAAAATAAAACAACTATGTACAGACGCCAGCACATCAAGCAACCCGAAACTGTAAAATTTTCCCAATCAACTTTGAACCTTATCGTTCAGCGATAAAGTTGAAAATCTATTAAATAAATTTGACAGATTGTAGTAGCTTGATGTGCTGGCGTCTGTACCCTAAAACAAACTAAAAAATTAAACAACTACTAAGAACTAAATTATAATAGGAAATTAATTAATTAACACGACCATTTAGTTACTAACAACAATAGAAAAGAAAGAAAAAAAAAAACATTTATTGGCTGATGGGTGGCATAACACAAAACAAAAAAAGAACAGAATAAAAAAAAAATACACAAAAACAAGAAATTAACTAAGAAACTGCTTGTTAATAATAATATTAGGTACTATAAGACTTAAACTATATTTTCTTCATCTTCATCAATAACGACATCATGATCATTATTATCGTCATCATCTTCTTCAACGTCACTACATGCAGCAAGTGTATCAGTTGAAACGTCAATGAACTCCAATTCACTCTGATCAACTATGAGTAAATCGTCTAGTTCACTAAATGAAGACTTTTTGGCTTTATTTGTCATCTTCGGTCGTAAGCTGGTGAGAAGAGGATCGGAAGATAATAGCAGATTATGAAGAATGTCTTCATTAGTGGCGATGCTACTAGGCTTTCGTGTATGATATTCTCTAAATTTACGAAAATCCTTGTTTCTTGCTTCAGATGCTTCTTCAGACAAAAAACCTATAGGTAGGTACTACTGATAAGTGGTCCACTATCTGTGATCCATGAATCAGCAATTTGTGTAAACTTGCTGGCATGTTATACCATGGATATAATTCCACGAATAAATTTGCTGTTTCATCACAATATAATTTAAATTTTTGGACTTGAATTTTTTCGCCTGAGGAAATGCATTGCAAAATAACGGCGAGTCTTCTAATTAAATTAACGTCTAATTTAGTAATTTCCGCAGTCGTTTCAGGGTTTGCAAAAAACCTTCTTGCAGCATTTCCAGTGTTTGTATTGCCACTACCCTGCTTAACAACGTCTAGAAGTAAGCCTGTGCTTCTTCGGAAAGCTTCTTGAATGGCTTCTTTCTTATCTTTAACTTTTTTTTTATTTTCGTCACCTTTTTGCTTGCCATGATTTTATGTCCATTCTGTAAGCAATGTGTAATAAACACTCCATAGACCGAATCCAAGCATGCAATGAACTAAATCCATGCTTGTATAAATCTGTATTCACGGGTTTAGCTCTCACTTCTTCCAAGTTATTCATTTCGCTTGGGCGAGCTTTGCACAAATCACACACTGCTGCCGATGTACCAGATATGATTGAATGTACCTTACCATCAATCATGGTTAGCCATAGATTGTGAGTAACAGTAGCATTGCCGCAATCAGTCGGGTTCAGTTCACGAATCTCGGTCTCAAATATTTCCATTTCAGCCTTAACATTCGCTTCCGTTTCTTTCATAAATGTAAATAAAACCGGGCGACAATATGTGGTTGACGATGGCCGATCATTCTGCCACACTATACTTCCACTAGAAGTCACTACACTAGTACAAGACTTGCCATAAATACACTGGATAAGTCTTGTTCACTTGTTGTTGTCGTTTGATGGTAAATGCTTTGACTTGAAGCTCCATCAAAACCCCATTTACTGTGAAGCACAAGTGGTTCACCAGCATCAAAATATGATTCAAGTGAATCGATCAGCCTCCTAACTGTGAGATCAAGGAGGGCTTGGATCCGTATCTTTGCGGAAGTTTCAGTCACAGTTATGTCTTCTTTTGCCGGGTAGCATTTAAGCTTTTCTTTAACTAACAAGTAGTAGCTTGGGTATTTCGCATGACCTTCTTTTAAACTAAAGTCCCGAAGTGTGATGTAACGCCACTTGGATAACTGCAGGTAAACGTAAAGAGCAAGTGCTTTGTGAGTAGGAACTTCACGAAGCGAAGGATTCTGCTTAGTTTCCAGGACATTTAAAACTGTTGAGACGTGTTCAGGATTTTCCAGCAAATTTTTCATTATTCTGGCCATATCATTTTTTCCGGCAGACTTAAGTATACTTTCAACAGTATGCAAAAGCTCATCCGGACGACTGCAACTAGCAACATTTTCATTAACACGTCTTCTTTTGTGTCTAGTCGATAAATCTTCAAAGCGTTTGCGAGGAGATGTATATGTTGAAGTTGATGCATCTGATTTTGATGGACTGACTACCTCTTCTGCCTCATTTTCATTTGCTTCTTCAGTGTCAACAACATTTTCTTTAAAGCAATCTGGCCAAACGATATCGGAATTTAATCACTCTCCGTTCTTGTTAATGAACCTGTCGACTGTCCTTCTTGATTGCACCCATTTGGTGTAAACCCTATAGCAAAATCGTCGACACCAGTTCTTGAGATCCGTCACATCACTTTCACTTAACTGGACGTTAGTACTCGACTTCAATGTGTTAAATAAATTGTCATAGTCACGAAGATCTTTATGATTACGAAGAGCAACGTAAAGATCTAGATAAGTAGAAAACCCACGGAAAGCCATAATGACAACACTTGATAGAAGTTATAATTACAACTGAATTACATTTGCTAAACACACTCAAATATATAGGGCAGCAAGTAGGCAACTAGCAATGAATTTGATAAGCTAATGATGACATTAGACAATCACAATGCAGAGATTAAGGGCTGTTAACATAGTAATTACAATAACTAATTAGATAAAGCAAGTACTGGTAATCTTTACTTAATGACTCATTAAAGCTTTTGTTGTATGGCAACAGAAGCGTTCATAAGTCATTAAAGTAATCGCAAATGCACCTGTTATATAAGGAACTACTTAGGGATGACTTATTCTCAGTAATGAATATACTTAATGTACCTCCATTTCATCAGTTATACAATAAAAAGTATAGTTACTAAAAGCAAAATATCTCGGAAGGGGGTCGCTGGGGGCACCATGTGTCCGTGAAGAAAATGTGGCATAAAATGGGTAAATAACAGTAGTGAAAACCGCAAATCGAAACAAGGAGGGAATCATGAGATACAGACATTTTTGTGACCATTTCCATAGAAAAATAACAGTTTTCATCGAATTGCTCATAAAGTACTGGTCAAATAAAAAAATTGTCGTACCATTTTTTGTAGTTCCATAATAGAGTAATGCAACTGTATATTTCATTTTTTTCAATTAAATACTTTTTCAATTTTTAATTCTATGTCCGACCTCTTGTATGGGGACGATCCACTGTGCGGCGGCGGCGGCTTAACGCCGAGAGTTGAAAATCCAGTGCGCAATAAAATCCCGCCGCGATTTTGTTAGTCGGCTTACTGCATCTAACTATAGTGCTTGCTACACGGCTGCCAACCGTGTCCCGACGAATGTGACCTTGGTGGTTTACAACCATGTAGATGGTGGTTTACGACCAAATTTCAAATAGTTCGGCCTGTTGCCAGCCAAGGTCACCTCTGTCGGGGACGCGGTTGGCAGCGGTGTAGCAAGCACATAAAGGCTTGTGCAGACCAGCGCGACACGTGACGCGACTCAAAGGCACCGCTCGTCGCGCGACGAGCGGTGCCTTTGAGTCGCGTCACGTGTCGCGCTGGTCTCCACGAGCCTTAATTCAAATAAACGATTTAAAAAATATTGTTTCGTTTGGCAACATTAAAAACAGACGCTTCGATTCATTTCATTCTCTCCATCTCTCTTCTCTTTCTCTTCTTTGTGATTTATTTCGATTGTTCATGGTTGCGCGTGCGTGCTTGGTGTTTATTTAAGTTTTTGGTGATATTCAACGGTAAGTTGATAAATAATCATTTATCTATATAATACATCCTTGTGGGTAATATTTGTACGAAATAACATCATAATTCAACCTTTTTTGGTCAAAGATATGTTGCGTAAAATGGTCTCTCTTTTCGTCATTATTTTTGACTATTTTTGTGTGCAATCGACAATAAGTAGTTGAATAATCATTTATAAGCACATATTACTTAATTGTAGATAATATTTACAAGAAATTACATCACAACTTACAGATACTTTTGTTATCGTTAAAAAACCGTTGGCTCGTGTCTTTTGTTTTCGAGAATTTTGAATGTTTTACAATGAATCGAGCGTATCTGTAGAACTTCTAAAGCTCTAAAACTAGGTAATAATAATGTGTTTTAGTCATTCGAGGTGTATTTCATACTATATTATTTAAAACTAGATATTACTCTCTGTACTCCGTAATATTTTATGTTGATATCCGGCAAAAGTTCGGCAGCCGGCTTTTCTATTTTTGGGCCTGGCAACCCATTTGTGTAGTACTAGAATGTAAATATTGATGAAATTATTTTGCTTTGTTGATGCTCATGTTTTATACACTTAATATCACGCCTGTATTTCCCGAAGTGCAGGCAGGGGTGAGTAGGTAATACTCTAACATTTCGCCAGTTGTTGTTGTGCTTCTTATCGTATCGATGGCAAAATGTTCAAATATGTTTGGCCCAAAATTCAGCATCAATTAAATTGAACATCTCTCTCTCGTTACCTCGACATTATTCTGAAATACCTCGGCATTATTCTAGACCTGTTGCTTACCAACAAAAATAATTTTCAAAATATATGTAAGTTGTTGTGTGCATAGGTTGTAGTTTATAATATAGTGTATTAATTTTATTATGTTACTAACTACTGCATTGCAATGCCAATATTGCGAGACTAACGCATGGCAATTGATTTTTATAAAATATGTACATTTATAGATAGAGATGGCATCCTGCAACGTGGGCAAAGATGGGAACACCCCTCCAGCCTTCGACGACATCCTCAAGGATGAGGTGGACGAGAATGTTGTGGAAACGAAACTGGAGCTCGAATTATCTGAGGAGGAGCACCTCGTCGAGGCGGAATACTCCAGGTCCGAGGGTACTGTTAAGATGGAGGAGGCTTCCGAGGCCGAGCCACACTTTGAGGTATGTACTAATATTATGAATGTAAAATCTAAGACGATCCACTGACAAAATTAGTACTATGTCAGTAATAAATTCAAATAAATGATTTTTCTTTTTTTTACGATACCGAACGGATAACGTTTTTTAGTTTTATTCACAAATATAACCCTTCAACTGTCATTAACGAGACACAATAGAATTTTAATTGTTATCCGGCTTTATAAGGCTGCTTAACTGGTGATGAGATAATTACAGGAAACAAGTGTCATAGTCAAATAAATTATTTCAAACAGATAAAGGCACTTTTGAACGTCAAAATAGAATTGATTCTAGTCCACCCTTCCAAAAGGTACTTTTCATATTGACAAGAATGGGCAAGAAACACCACCGTTACTCTTTTATAATGTTTTACAATATTATGTATACCTGCATTGATTATATCATTATAATTTTTTTATAATATTGTTTCCTCCATCTGCAATCAGCCCTCTAGCTATAAACAGATTGTGTCTTTACTGGGAGTTTGAGATTGTTCACATCCTGCGATGCGTCATCTCGTTATTAGATATTTATTAGTGTTGATTAGATTGACGCTATTCACTCTCTTTTAAGTCTGTAAGTAGAGTCTGAGGACTTGAGAAGTGTCACAGCGAGTTCATTTTTGTGTTGTTGGAATTTTTCCTTATAATTATTGTAGGACCTCCTTGATAGTTGGAATTTGTAGGTACAGTACCGACCAAAAGTCCATGAGCAATCTCACAAAGCAATAGACTGACGCTTCGGTTTGACTTACGACCTTCTTCTATAAGTTGTTACAATACTGTAGACACGCACATTACACACACACACTCACTTTCTCTGCAACCAATGACTAGTTCAATAATCATCATTCGTTTTTAGTTTCATTCGTCTTGTTCACATAAATATTAAAGTTTAGCAGGTAGACTACAAAAAACTAAGTAAATTATTTCGATTTCTGTGGGGTAGATGCAGTTTGTTACGAGTATTTAATTAATAGAACTTTTTTGGTTCGTGGATAATATTGGTGACGAGTATTTAGCGCAGTGTTGTGGTTATTATTATCAAAAAGCAGGCATAAAATATATTGAAGAGATCAGATCAGATCAAAGAATATTATTGCGCTGCGTAAAAGTGAAGTGAATATCTAATGAAACCGGACTAAGTGTGAGTGTTATCATTTATATATTTCATATTTTACTAAACATAAATCTTAATCAAGGGTATTGTTGATAGAACAGAGGTATTGTTGAGACAGAAGATGCCTTTAAAGTTTTAAATTCACTGTGAGGTTTAATTCGATTAGTGAATAATAAATAATAAGGTATTATGTGTAATAAAAACAATGTTTTTCTTTGTTCTAGAGAAATACTGTGAGGGTTAAGAGATATGAGGAAGGGGCTTATTATCGAGTAGCAGCGACGTCAAATGGTGAATGAAACAAATGGTTTCATACCAACGAGATATTTTGCTGAATTATTAAAAACACGTCATTATGAACCGTTCGCCGTGCACTCTGAAGGCTTGCATCACTGAAGACCAGCTAGAAAACCGTTTTTGACCTTAAAATATTGACCGTACCAACTTAATAAACAACAGATTCGTTATTGCATGAATTTATGGTAACGAATTTTTTAAGCACGTTTCAATAGGGTGTTTGTCGTATTTCTTGCAGATATACCGAAATTGTTTAATATTATTTTAGTAATAGTATTATTTTAGGATTAAAATTTGAGGTTTAGTTTCAATCTTCTTTTCGTAAAGAAAATGAATACTTAAGCTTTAACCTCAATAACAACCAATATTTACTAAAGTCAAATAAAATGTAAAATAATTAATACAAATAAAATATAAACAAACTGCCCATATTTAACCTTAAAATTACCTATTCTGTAAGTAGTTTTTTACATTTTAAGTAGTCTAATATTCTTATTTATTACTTAATTACTTCGACCATGATCAAAGCTTAATGTTTATGGTGAAAAAATCCATTAAAAATTTAAAATATTTCATAATTTAAATATGTCAAAATAATACAAACTGCTTCTAGTTTCTTGACATCTATTTCACATCTTATTCAGCTGAAGTAGTAATGATAAATAATTGTAGCAGTGTGTTAACTTATGTAAAATAAATATAACGAATAAACATATTTTTTTAATTTTGTTATCATATATCACGCATTTTTTATTCTAAAACCTTTATTGCAATAACAACATAAAAAAGCAGCAATATTTAAAAAATATTATTATCGAAAACAAAAATAATAATATTTGCAAAAAACCGCACTGTGTTTTACGAGATTAGAACCTGAGGCGGTTTGAATTCCATACCAATGCTTAACGCTTTCTGCTATCTGCACTTGTTAAGTTACTATCGAATTTTAGCAATGCCATTAACTGGTCAAGTTCACGCGCATAGTGCGTGTGTGCTAGCATGTTTAAAGCGACGGAAATATATTGTTGTTTCGTGTAGAACAAAACTGCGTTATCTGTGGTGTGTGTATCGTGTTGCTTACACATACAAATGTACGAGCTATACCGCGTGTTCACAGCAATATGACTCTTAGCGTGCTCATGCACTTTTGAGCGCTTACTGTACTCATGAACTTCAATGTTTTTTGTGAACCATACCAAGGTTTTTAATGCTTTATTTTGGAAGCGCTGTATTATCTCAACAATTGAGTTGCTTGCCGATCCCCAGAGGTTCAAACAGGTTTAAGGATGCATTTGTAGATCAGAAGTTTATTTTCTAAGCTTAGTGATGACTGTCTGCGTATGAGCCAGTGAATGTCTCTTAGTTTCATGTTAGCTTGATCCCTTTTGGTCTTTATATGTTCACGCCAGGTAAGTCTTCTATCGATGTGCATACCTAGGTATTTGGCAGTACTTTTCTGTGGCAGCATGTCTTCACCGAGTGTCACTTGTGGGCAGTCTCCTCTTCTTAGGGTGAAGGTAATATGGACCGACTTGGCAGCGCTAGCCTTGATTCTCCACTTTTTCAGCCATAATCCGATTTTATCCAGACCAGATTACAGCATCCACGAAACTCCAAGGCCACGAGTTTCGTGGATGCTGTAATCTGGTCTTTATCGCAGGATAGAACTGCGGTATAATCAGCGTAGGTTGCAGTAACAGCTTTGAGGTGGGTAGGTCAGCAGTGTAAACTGTGTACAGTACAGGGCCCAGCACAGAACCCTGGGGCACTCCAGCTTCTATGGGATAGAATGAAGAGAGGCAATCTCCAGTTTTAACTTGGAACACTCGGTCCTCCAAGTAAGATCTGAGCAGCATGTATGCGGTGTGTGGTAAACAAACTTTTAGTTTACACAGGAGGCCCTTATGCCATACTCGGTCGAATGCTTGTTGTATGTCAAGAAAAGCAGCTGAGCAGTACTTTCTTTCCAGGGATTGTCGGATTGTGTGAACCACTGTGTGTTTGTTACGTCGTTCCATGGTGTGCTCGGAAACCAAATTGATCCTCCGGAATTGTCATTTGTTCCTCAAGTATAGGTAACAGTCGTTGTAGCAATAATTTCTCGAACAGTTTTGACAATAAAGGAAGAAGACTTATTGGTCTGTATGAGGAAACTTCTGTAGGAGGCTTTTCAGGTTTAGCTACCATATTATTTATTGAGACTTTCCAGATGAGAGGGAAATAGTGTAGTCTCAACACTGCATTGAATAGGATGGTCAGCAAGACAATTCCTTTTCTTTGTAGATGATTAAGGACTTCTGATGTAATGAGATCAAAACCTGGTGCCTTTTTTTCTTCAAGTTATTAACAGCTTTCCAAACTTCTGTTGGGGTACACAGTCGCAACGGTAGAGACATTTGTTGAGTTGATCACTGTCAAGGATTTCGTCAATTTCTTCTTTTGGATACATGATTTATTTATTTATTATGGCGCTTCAACGACTTATTCACTAAGACATACACAAGCAAAAATCATATACTGTTTTAGGAATTGTGGATTCGTCACTTACAGAAGTGCACAGCACTAACAGAGAAATCAAAGTACGTGCAAGATATCGTTCGTTAGTTAAATTACATATGAGTTATTAAATAAAGATGAAATTAAAGATGAGCCATGGTCACAAATACGATCGGAAATACAAAAATATTGAAAAAGAAAAAAAAATGGCATACAAAGAAGGGAATGAAGTAAATACAATAATTAATAGGCGGTTCGTGTTGCACAGACGACTCAAGATTCCGAGCTGGTTAGAAGTCTCGATCTGTTCTTGTGGCCGTTTCATTGACTTCGTTATTTTCCATAAGGAATAGTCAATTAAATTAGCAACCAGTTTGATTTTGTGTAGATTCTAAATTGTCCTATGGAGCAGGACCAGCATGTTTCCAAGCATTCTTAACTTGGATTTGTAATAATTATGCTTGTTTACAAAGTGTACTTTTAATATAATTTTTAAATTTTCTTTGATTTATATAATTGCAATATATCACAGGGTATTTTGCTGTAATATTTAACACTACCCCTTAAAAGATGTGTGTACTTTAAATAATCTGAAAAATTGTTGATCAATTTTATCTTTATTTCTAGTATTAAAATGATGTATAATTATCACTTATTTTTATTAAAAAGATGTAGATTTTTTTAGGGTTCCACACCTCAAAAGGAAAAAAAGACCGTTATAGGATCACTTGTGTTTCTGTCTGTCACAACTCACAGCCAATTTGCTCCGAATCTAATGGAAAGATTAAGTTGAAATTTGGTTCACATAATTATGTATTTCTGTGACCCAAACACGGACGTGTAACATAAATAAATGAATTTTAAATATGGGTGTCACTTAAAAAAAAGATACCATGTGACATATCAAATCAAAGGACTTGTTGCGAGGATCTCAAATATATTTTATTTATAATTTTAAAATAATGATATTTGAAGATATTTAAGAAAATAGACGAAAATTTACCATTTCCCTTATCTCCGAAACTACAGAGTCTAAAATTTTTAATAAAATACAGAGAATGGTTCTTTATCCATAGATTACAGGAAAACCTAAAAGAAGTCTATGGTATTAAAATAACATGGTAAATCTCTCAATATTGTGTGTACAATCTTACATTTGCAGTTGGAATGTATGGGAGAACGTTTTTAAACTACAATGTTAAGTTTGTATTTGGGATAAATTCATCTCAGCTACGGAGCCCTTCATTGTGCGTGATCCGACACGCACTTGGCCAGTTTTCATACATTTAAACTAATATTATGAAGAGAAAAGATTAGATTTTTGTGTTTGTTTGTTACGCTAAACGGCTGAACGGATTTGAATGAAATTTGGCACATGAGTAGACCATGACCTGGTTTAGGACATAGAATACTCTTGATCCAGATATTCCCACGGGATCGAAACTTTTGCGGGTGAAACCGCGGGGCGAAGCTAGTACACCAAAAAAGTTCTTGAAGTGCTAGTACATTAGTAAAGGTGTCAAATGTCTTGATTTAATTAAATCAAGACATTGGACACCTTTGATAACTTAGTATTGTTGATTCTAATGATTGTAATTGAGTAAAGCCATATTTGTTACGGCCGCGAATCATATTTAAATCAACATACAACATGATACTGACTAGCAAATTGCTAAAAACTTAAGAAAATTTGAATTTCGCGGGCTACCCTGACGCTACCCCCTTAACTGCTACACATGGTTGACATGTGACATAAATCTAGTAACGCGCTAATAATTTCTTGACTTGTGACATAACTTCTTGAAGTGTTAAGTTGGGACTCATTAATATGTCTTATTTGCTATCTGGGTGCACCCATTTTGTCAAGAAGTCACATTTTGACGGATGACTAAGAAAAATTTATCACATTCGTTAAAAGGTGGTAATAAAAAAAAAAAAAAAATGTTTTTGTTGCTAATTATTCGTTATGGGTGTCGTTTTCATAGTTTTCAAAGGTGCTAAAGCCGATAGTGCGGTCAAAACAAAAATCCAAGATGTAAAATTTGAAAATTGTCGCAACCGCCATCTTGGATTTTCATTTTGTCATCACTATCGGTTTCAGCGAAGATGACATAGCTGCTGCCAAGCTGTTGTTGTTCAGTTTCTTTAAAAAGCGCGACCAGAAATGGTGTCCCGCCGGCGTGACGGGACTAAGAGAAGCCTGCAAGAATAATCACGCTGTTCTAGGAGACCGACCCGGACGACGTGCCGACGTTTGTGGCGAAGGAGCTACACATGCTTCCTCCCATCACCTTTGACCACGTTGATGTAACGAGCCTTCTGAAGTAGATTGTCTTTCTGAAGGCCCGCCTCGCGGATGTTCTAGCGAAATTAGATGCATCCTAAAACACTGTCGCCGATTCGCGCAAAGAATTTAGCAAGTTGCGCAACAGTGTGGTCCGTCCGTAAATTCTCGTCTAGCATGATTCCTAGAAAAACCGTTAGATAAATAAATTCCAGTTTTTCTCCATTCAATATTATGTCACATTCACACAATGTGGATTTTGTCATGCAATGTACAGTACCGACCAAAAGTCCATAAGCAATCTCACAAAGCAATAGACTGACGCTTCGGTTTGACTTACGACCTTCTTCTATAAGTTGTTACAATACTATAGACACGCACAGTACACAAACACACACACTCACTTTGTCTGCAACCAATGACTAGTTCGATAATCATTCGTTTTTTGTTTCATTCATCTTGTTCACATAAATGTTAAAGTTTAGCAGGTAGTAAAGTGTGGTCTACCTGCTAAACTTTAATATTTATGTTTATGTTTTTACCCACAGAAATCGAAATAATTTAGTTCGTTTTCCACAGAAAACGAACTAAATTATTTCGATTTCTGTGGGGTAGACAGATTCAGTTCGTTACGAGTATTCATTTAATAGAACTTTGTTGGTTCGTAGATAATGTTGGTGACGAGTATTTAGCGCAGTGTTGTGGTTATTATTTTCAAAAAGCAAATATTGAACGAATATCAAAATTATTATTGCGCTGCGTAAAAGTGAATGTTATTTGTGTAAATAGCATTTATAGTGCTATACCTACCTATCTAATGAAACCGGACTAAGTGTGAGTGTTATCATTTAAATATTTCATATTTTACTAAACACAAATCTTAATCAAGGGTATTGTTGAGACAGAAGATGCCTTTAAAGTTTTAAACTCATTATGAGGTTTAATTCGATTAGTGAATAATAAATAATTAGGTATTTTGTGTAATAAATACAATGTTATTCTTTGTTCTAGAGAAATACTGTGAGGGTTAAGAGATATGAGGAAGGGGCTTATTATCGAGTAGCAGCGACGTCAAATGGTGAATGAATATGAAACAAATGGTTTCATACCAACGAAATATTTTGCTGAATTATTAAAAACACGTCATTATGAACCGTTCCCCGTGCACTCTGAAGACTTGCATCACTGAAGACCAGCTAGAAAACCGTTTTTGACCTTAAAATATTGACCGTACCAACTTAATAAACAACAGATTCGTTATTGCATGAATTTATGGTAATTTTTTAAGCACGTTTCAATATGGTGTTTGTCGTATTTCTTGCAGATAGACCGAAAATGTTTAATATTATTTTAGGATTAAAATTTGAGGTTTAGTTTCAATCTTCTTTTCGTAAAGAAAATGAATACTTAAGCTATAACCTCAATACCAACCAATATTTACTAAAGCCAAATAAAATTTAAAATAATTAATGTAAACGAAACTGCCTATACCTACTTAACCTTAAAATCAACTATTTTGTCAGTAGTTTTTTTTTTTAACATTTTAAGTAGTCTAATATTCTTATTTATAGCTTAATTACTACGACCATGATCAAAGCTTTATATTTATGGTAAAACAAAATCCTTTTCTAAAACATTTCAAAATTTTAATATGTCAAAATAATACAAATTGCTTCTAAGTTTGTAGACATCTATTTCACATCTTATTCCGCTGAAGTAATGATAAATAATTGTAGCAGTTTGTTAACTACACTTAATTAAAATAAAATATAACGAATAAATATTTTTTAATTTTATTATCACATATCACGCATTTTTTATTCTAAACCCTTTATTGCAATAAAAACAGTTAATAAAAAGGCTGCAATATTTAAAAAAATATTATTATTGCAAACAAAAATAATAATATTTGCAAAAACAGCGCTGTGATTTACGAGATTAGAACCATAGCCATCTTGAATCTAAGACCAACGCTTAACGCCTTCTGCTATCTGAACATATAATTTACTTTCGAATTTTAGCAATGCCATACACTGGCCAAGGTCACGCGTATGATGCGTGTCTAACAATAAAGTGCGGCGCTCGCGAACCGCGACGATACGACCGTGTGTAGTGCAAAACTGCGTTTTCTGTGGTGTGTGTGGCGTACACACACCACACAGACGTCTGACTGTTTACACATACAAATGTACGGACTATACCGCGTGTTCACAGCAATACGACTCTTAGCGTGCTTATGCACTTTTGAACGCTTACTGTACCTATATATTGTTTGGGAATAAATGGGTTGTTTATTTGTTGTTCAGTTTTGGTGTGGTTTGTGTTTCTAACTTTCGCAAGATACTCAAGTGGCTCCCTATTCGTCTTCGCAGGAACTCTCGGATATTGTGTCTGCTATTTAACATCCTTCACAACCCTAAAACGCCATCCTATCTGCGGGAACGCTTTTCCTACGCCCGTCCCTCTGATGCACCTTGCAGGTCGCATCTTAGAAATCTCCTTAAATCCCCTCCCCACTCAACCGACTTCTACTCCTACTCCTTCAGTGTGCACGCGGTTCGGTTGTGGAATTCACTTCCGCCTGACATTAGGGACTGCCAAACTGTTGCGGTTTTTAAAAGAAGAGTGAAAGAACACTATCTTTCCATTTCGTCATAGTTGCATAATTATGTATTTATTATTTTATAAAGTAGTTTTATCTATTTTAGTGATATGTATTTAGGAAGTATGTATATTCTCATGTTGTATGTTTATATTTAAATTAGTGTATAGTTAGTTTTTTATTTTATGTATTCTGTTTTCTCTTCTACTCTTACACACGTTGTCTACATCTCTTTAACTACTTTCCTATCGCAGGTATGCTGGAAGAGATTTCTATAGAAATAAGCATCACCTTTGTACGTATTTTTCTGTTCCTTTCTTCTTATCTGTTTATATGTGTGTACATAAATTGTTAAATAAATATAGTCAGTGGCGGGGCAAGATCAAAATTTAATGAGGGCGAGGTATATTTCGCGAGGCCCTCTGGTGGCGCAAGAAGACGAATAAAAACAGTTGAACAGTGGTAACATTTTTAGGTATAGGTCGAGTTATAGGATAGGCCGTTCTAAAATATTGCGGGTCTGTGAAAACCATTTTTCTATTCAGGAATCCGTTTGCGTAATATTAAGTGCCGGGAGCCCTCCTGGAGGATTCATGTCGATATATTTATCGTTTTAGGACGAATAAAAATTGTTCGACGCGTTTACGGTATTTAAGTAATGCATAAACCTTCGAGTTGCGAGGCCGTAGGCGGTGGCCCACGTCGCCCACGCCTTGAGGTGGTTTTACACCGCCGAGACGAGGCGTGGACGGTATATGCGAGAGTTGATATTTGTATGGCAAAATTTCTATCCACGCCCTGCCCATCTTTGGTGTAAAAGGTGCGAGGCGAGAATTGAAATATTTGTTAGTACAATAATGAACTTTATTGCTGTATGAATAGAGCATTTATTTACTTTGTAAAACGGATACACAAATCTCGCATCGGCCATTGAGGATCCGCACGGTCTCTCTCCGTCAAGCGCTGACTCGCGATGACTCGCGCTGGCACGCGCCGACTTGCTCCGACCATCGCGGCGCCAGACACAGCTGGCCGGTAGGCGCGTGACAACGCGAGCCGCCGCGTGACATCGCTAGCCGGCGGCGCGAGGCAGCGCTAGGCAGCGCTGACCATCGCGATACGGCGCGAGGCAGCGCTGACCATCGCGATACGGCGCGGTATAGCGCTGGACATCTTTCAGTGTAAAAGAGTAAGCGTGGAACTTGCTAGAAGAGGATCTAGCATGGCAGTCTGTGGACCCGAGCCTATCGTACCAATCCCCTAAAACCAAATACGCAGGTGGCTATAGGAGTACACCCACAGACAAGCGGAGTACTGGTGGACCTCAACACCGGGATGCAGGCAGTCCAAGGAAGCCATGCCATCCTTGGATAACAGGCTAACCAGGCGTTTATTACGCCTGGACAGGAATGGCCTGCATCTGGTGACGGGGACCATCACGGGACACTGCTCGCTAAACAAATATTCCACACAATAAGCATAACGAACAGTCCTCTGTGCAGGGCGTGCATGGAGGCTGAGGAAACCGTCGCGCATGTGCTCTTTGAATGCACAGGCGTCACCCAGATTAGAACAGAAACCCTCGGGCCACCCAGATCTTTTACAGACGTTCTGAACAAACCAGGAATTTTAATTAACTTCTGGAGGGAGGTGGGCTGGTTGGAATAACCACCAAACGGCCGCCATGGCCCACGTACAATGGTCCACCTTACGGACTAAGTGCGGAAACCAAAACCCCATAATATAGAACATAGAACAAGGGTAAGCGTGATTTCAATTCTCACCCAGCCTCGCCGGTATAAAATCACCTTAACGCCGCCTCTGAGTATAGTTCGCCGCAAGCATGAATCATGAAGGGGTGTAAGGGGGTTGAAGGCCAAGAATCTCATATTTTGGTGCTATTTAATGTGACGTCTTATCTAATGTTCTCAATAGTACCTAGTTATGTTTGAAGTTAAAGCTTCTTTAGGTGCGTTGAGCGATTTTTGGTAGAGGATAAACTTATGAATTCGCGTCACCGACTCGCACCGTCATACTGTATAGGCCCCCGCCAGTAGAAGTGCATCTAGGCAGCAATGTCGAATGAGGGGCGGGACGCCGTGAGTGTCGACGAATGAGCAACCTCTTGTTTTATTTTTTCAGTATAACGAGCCGGCACCGGCGGTCACCGCGGCACCAGTGGTCACCGTCACGGCGACGTGGGTGAATTTGGACCCGATGCCCGTGACGTGAGTAATAAAGTAGCAAATTAATAGTGTGTTGTTTATAAATGGGTTTCTGTATAATAAATGAATATCTTTTATTTGATAGGTCAAGATCACCACCGTTTACGCGGGCTCCTGTTACGTCTGCTGCTGTTCGCTTATGCTCGCCGTCCGTTCTCCTGCCGTAAGTGTTAAAACTTGTATTCATTAGTCTCGTATCCTTTCTTCGCGATAAACACGTAAATTATATTTACTATTTTTATCTTAGGTTCGATTTCGTCGTCGAGGTGGGCCGTGACATCGCTATGGAGGAGGACCACGTCTTCCACCTCGCTGATGAACATCAGCTGTTCCAGCGGGTGGAAGAAGTGGCGGGAGAGCAGCAGCAGCGTCGTCCGCGGCGCGGCGACGCAGTGCAGCGCGGCGGGGCAGCGCAGCGTGGCAGAGCACGCACACGTGGGGCACGGGGCCAGGGGCCGAGGGGTGGCTCCCAGTGGGTAAGAGGAGACAGGCTGGTGGAGGTGAATGTGAATGATGATGATGTGCCTGAGGAATTGAGAGAGATGGTCATGCGTGTGGTGAGAGCGAGAGAAGCAGCGAGAGTGCGGGAGACAGATAGAGCAAGAAGAGTACGACAAGAGAACGAGGAAGAATGGATAGATGCGGATGACGGCGAATTCGAGTCCTTTGCTGCCGAAGGAACTTCCGGTCACTTTGAATGGTCACCCATGGGTGATTATCAAGGTGAGAGGGAGCAATTTCTTCCTCAGCAAACGGGGGCGGTTGTCGCATCCGAAGACGCGTATGGGGCGTTTAGACAATACTGGGATGACGGCATCATGTCGCACATCGTGACTGTGACAAACCAGTATGCCGCAAGGCATGCAGGTTCGTCCGCTTCCTTCGCCCAAGATTGGTATGACACGAACATTCATGAAGTTTTTGTCCTGTTTTCCTTCTGGATGATGCTCGGAGTCATCCGGATGCCCACCATAAAGTCCTGTTTCACCTTAAACCCGCTTTTAGAGACCAATGTCTTTAGAAAGATGTTTTCCCGATCTCGCTACGATAATCTTTGCCGCGCTTTTCACTTGAATGACAATAGTAGCAGACCGACAGACTCGACTGACCCTCTGTATTCTCTTGGTCCGATCTTAGATCATTTAAATGCCCGTTTCCAGGAAGCCTACATCCCATCCCAAAATATTTGCATTGACGAATGCTTGACTTTGTGGAAAGGTAACCGCCAGTGCATCAAGACCAAGGTAGCCCAGTACAGAGTGAAGACTTTTGAACTCTGCGAGTCGTCCACGGGCTACCTTTGGTCATTCTTTGTGTACCTCGGTGCTGGCACTTCCCATGATCCTGGTCTCCCATCATCTGTGCTGAAAAGCACAACCAGCGTCCTCAGACTCATCCGTCCTCTCCTTAACAAAGGTTATACTCTTTTTATGGATAACTGGTTCAATAGCCCCCTACTGGCCAAATTTCTGAAAACACGCAAAACCGACTGTTTTGGTGCCTTAACTGCTAGTCGCAGCGATGTGCCTCCACTCATGTCGCTGTGTAATCTGAAAGATGGCCAGTTTGTAGCACGTCATTCCGGCGATGTGGTGGTCTTGGCCTTTCAGGACAAGAAGCGTAAGGTAGTCACCATCAGTACCTACCACGGCGATTCACAAGGCCAGATCGAGGCAAAACCATTTCGCCCAGCTCTGTACAAACCTCAAGTAGTTTTAGATTATAATAACGGTATGGGAGGCATTGATCGTAAAGATCAAATGCTGGAACCATACCTCCTGGAAAAAAAAAGATGCTCTAAATGGAGTGTCACGTTCTTGAAACGCCTGCTCAACTGCTCTATTTTGAATGCCCGTATCCTTCTGCAGAGTTCGACGACTACTCCGAAAGACCACACAGTGTTTCGATTGGAGTTAGTCGAACTAATTCTGCGGCACCACCACCAACATGTCCCTAAAATCACACCCACCCATCCCGGTCCTAGCAGTTAAAGCCATCCATTGCCTCAGGAGCAACATTTCCCTCGACAGACAGACCAACTCGCAAACTCGAGCCACCAAAGGCGTCGGCGATGTACTTAGTGCTCCCAGCACCAGGCACACCGATGTACTATGTATACGTGCTCAGTTTGTGAGGTCCCCCTTTGTATATGATCCCGCTTCGAGTTATACCATAAGAGGTAACTCTTTTCCGTTTTGAGCCTCTTTTATTTCCAGCGTGACAAACATACAGACGACATTAGCAGTTATTTTATTTATACGTAGTATAGCTTGGTGGACAAACAGACTGACTGACTTATGTATTATCAGTTTTCATAGAAGAGTATAGCTTTGCCACAAAGTCTAACCGACAGACAGACGCACACTTAGTAGAGTCACTCCTTTTCTCGGTCATACAATCTGTTCTGTCTAAGCGCCGTGTTTGTGTGTGTGACGTGTGCTAGACTGGGGGCCATCACAACGTAAACAATAACTGCAGCTAACTGCTTGAGGCTTGTCAGAGGCTCGTTTTTGTTTCAAGTTGCACACTGTATCATGTTTCCACATTATCCTATCGCAGTTTTGCTGGCAGATCTTTGAATTTTTATCAAGATTTATAAATGTGAATGTGTAATAAATGAATACCATTGCATTTTATATTTTTATTGCCTTTTTTCATGTATGTAATATGCTCTTGCAGTTCTGCTGGCAATTATTTTTTTAGAAATAAGCAGCACCTTTGTACTTTACCTTATTATTTTGTATAGCTATTTTCATGTATTTCACTGAGTGCTGTAAATGTGGGTGTAATACACTCCGGGAAATACAGGCGTGATACAATCTGTTACTTGACGGTCTCAGGCCTTCACTCTGAGGAGTAATATTCGGGGTATTTAGGATCTGATAACCTTGCTGTACATCGCACGTCTCCACAAAGTAGGCAACTCATTCATGGGTCAATGTATACGCTTTTACAACAAACTCTCCATTGACATTCGAAACTTACCCATTAAACGATTTAAAATGTGTATTAAAACCAAACTTTGTAAAAAAGGGTACTTACAATTTCAGATTATTTAGAAGATAAAAAAGCTTGGGATTGACCTGCTAGCTCTGCTAAGCCTTGTAATAAAACCATAAAACTAGACATTTTAATTATTATGTAAAATCAACATATACCAGTTTTATAAACACATTGACATTTTTGAAAATTATATTCAAAATTACATGATTACTTTGTAAAGTATTATATTATTTTAACTATTAGTGATGGTCTGGCAGTTTGAGTAGTTTATGCGGCCTACCCAAATGTCCTTTCTTTAGTATTGTTCGTCGAGTTGAGCTCCACGATTACTGACAAATGCTTGCACTGACTGGACAGGTCCACTCAAATCTGTGTGGTTCTTTCCTCAAAAAACCTTTTCAGACAATCTACATGGTCCTCTTATGGCGTGACCAAGATTATGTCTGGACTTTAAAAGAGACTGCGACCTCTGAGTTTTTTCGGCCTTTCTTCTCAGAGTAGTCAGATAGGAAACGCCGAACTCATCTAGCTTATTTTTAATATGTATTTTTTTTTATATGACGTGTAAAAGTGATTTCGATATCCTATTTACAGAATAAACAATTTCATTTCATGTAATTTTTTGATGAAACGTATTTCAAGAATAATGTTATTATTTTTCTTGCCTATGTAAAATACATTTTATAATAAATTATGTAAAATTATGTTATTGAAATTTGTTGTTATTTTGATTACACTCCTTTTCCTCTACACCCAAACTTATTGATATTTTAGTAGTGTGTCCCATCTCCCATCACTACGAAATCTCTCACACTCCATAATAATTAATCAGAGGTTGATATCTTTGTTTTTAGGGTTCCGATCCGAATCCGAGCAATGTCGGTCCGAAGCAGTCATAGTGCTATTTGCATGAGGGGTTGCGTACTAGATCCGATCTTTGTCCGTCCGGATTTAGAACATTCCTAATTCGGATTCGGATCCGATGCAGTGGAGTTTAACTAAGTTATGCTAGCCACACACGTAACGATTTACTTGCGCAAGCAAATCGTTACGTGTGTGGCTAGCATTAGTTTGCAGTTAATTTAGCTTGCCAGTTTTTCATACATATGGGTGGACGCACTTGGATTTCTCTGACTCTGCCACTATCTCAATTCCGAGCTGGCGCTTGGAATTTTTTAAATTACAGCGTTAAAACTTTCTGCAAGGGCCCTGCGTTGTAGCAGCAATCCGTGCGTGATTGTGCCTAACATACCTTCCTGTTTTGTTACCCAGGGAGAAGGTTGCGAGCCTAGAGTCCGCAGCTCAGTATTCACTTAAAGACTGATGCCAGGCGCAAGTGTTTTTCTACCTCCTTACAACGAATCGGGCTCCAGCCTTCGCAGCCTAATCTTTGGCACTCAGCGCCCTCGCTCATAAGTTGAGCCGACGGAGTCCGCTTCTTTAGTTGTGAATGAATGAATGAAATGTACCGATCTCAGCGTGGTTTAACCAGACTCGATAAATCGAATGAACCCCAAGATTTGCACTAGCCCCTGAAGCCTCATGTTGCATGGTGCTACAGACGCCATTGCATATCACGGAGTAGACCGGGTGGCACGGTAATGGTAGGGACAAGACGTGCTCTCAGGATAAGGAAGAATTTGCGAGCCATACCGGATATGCATCCTTGAGTAGGCAATGGACTAGTGGGGAGACGGGTGATATTTATCTATGGATGGGCATCTTTTAACGACGTCGCCGCCAGATTGCTTTATGTCCAGCTTCACCGGTGCATCTTTCGGCGGGGTTAACTGCTTTCTCGACTCTTTTCTATGTCACTGCTATGTTGTATAACACGTTGCTGTTTCCATTGTCTTCGTCTGGCTACTATCTGTTTCAGGTTTCTTGTAAATCTCGCTAGAAATCTTCTTATCTCAGTCTTCAGTCGTCTTCAACTTCACAAATATTTAAATATGTAAACTTACAAACACTTCTTCACAAAAATAACTTTACCACTTACCACCCAAATAACACAAAATTACACTTGGCTTCGAAGTTATAGGGCTCAAAATCCAAGAGCACTAAAATCTAAAAGGCATAATGCTTTGTTGGTCAACGACTACGACCCTCGACCCACTCAAATGTCTAACAAAAGAATGCGCACTCGCAAAAAACAAACCATTTTGGAACACTGCACTACATAAATAATCACACGTAATACAGTTTAAAGTTAGTCGAACTAATTGTAAATACAGCTTATAAGATGTAAGGATTTATAATGAGATCCACTCATGACTAGGCGGAACTCTTCAGCAGATCCCTGAAAGATATGGAAAGATCTCACCAGATAAGCTTGCAACTGGGTCTTGCGGCAGTTATTTCCTCGTATTTAAGAACTAGACCGCTCGCCTGAGATCAGGAACACTTAGTCCACCCACTTTTGTACTGTTTTAATGTATTTTTGGCGACATTAAGTTAAAATACGGCTAAATAAAAAAAACACAACGATTTCGATGCCCGGCTGGAAATTCAAACTTACAACATCTGGTGTGCACATTTCACTAAACGTATAATAAAAAACTTTGAGAGCGTCCGTGCTATTCAAAGTTCGACGACCGAATCACGGAGTCCGATTCTTTAGTTGTGGGCAGAAATTCGAGATCTTTCTCATCTTCCTCGACTTGCCAATCTTGATAGGTGCTTTCCATGAAGGCGAATCAGAAGTCTCCGAAACTGCCTCTTTTTCACAGTCGGAACAGCGATTTTTCTTGTCGGATTCGGAGTCACACTGTTGTCGCTGCTCGAGTTTCTCTAAGAGAACAGAAAACATGCCTTCAACTTTTTGTTCCAGGGGTTCAATTGTTGCACCCTGCGATGTAGAATGTGAGTTTGATTCCATTTTGCACCTAACTGCCAAAGGTTCATCGCTTCGTGATGTCGAAGACGATGTACTCCTCTTCCGTTTCAGAGAGAGAACCGGAGAGGATCCTATCAGTTTCGGCGCTAGTGCAACAGTGGTCGCAGCGCCTCGACTGATTGTTTAAAAAGCTCAGTGCGCGCTGCTGAGCCTCGTATGCGATTTGCTACAGCTGGTGGCCCAAGAATAAGAGCCCGCGTAAATACCTAATTAAGCAGTTTGCATCGTATCTGTCGATATCCCTGATCGGAAAGGTGATCCGCCTCTGTTAAAAACGCATGGGATAGGCCCACGGTAGACAAGGCGTATACTAATTTGTTTACAGTGGAAGGCATGAGTCGTGAGCACAAACTGACACTGCGCAGTAGTTAATTTTTCGGTCTGTTTAGACGGGGGGCGCCAAGCTGCACGTAATCGGTTCGTCAGTCGATGCTCGTTGCTTATTCGACCTCTTGCGTGTCCTTTGTAGCGGTAATAACTTCCCAATGAGTCTAGCCGTCCGGGAGATGCTCTTGTGCCAAAACCTTCACTCGCTCCAAAACCTCGTGCTGGTCCGTTTCCGCATGCTCATCCAACAGCTCGCCAAGGGTCACAAGACTTCCTTGTTGAGTCATCTGCAGCAAAAGCGATAAGCAGTCGAGAAATATCCAAGCAGGTAGTACCAAATACTCAAAGAGGTTTATAGAAAGAATATTCGATTTGATCTTCCGCGGCTCCTGGATTAAAAGTGCGTAGTCTTCTTTTGATGCGTGTCGCCCAATTATTGAGCCGCGCCGATCCCCCACGCGGGGAGGACACGTCGTCGTACCTATCCGGGCACCTGGAACACGCTCAGAGATGAGAGGACGTAAGTTGACGAGTGTGAGTACAGATTGATAAGGTAGGTTATCTCCGAAGGTCAAGCCAAAGGCACAGAACTGAAAAGTTTATTCCAGAAATCCCCACCGGAGGGGATTGTAATTTAGTATAGTTAAAAGGTTAGAACTGTGACCCCCTACGCACGAGCCGAGCGAGCGAAGCGAGTGGTGCTGCGGCAGCGGCCGGCGAGTGCCAAAAACGACTAGAATATTAGAAAAAAAAGGCTGAGTTTATTTAACTAGTGGGGATTTCTGGAATAAACCAATTGAAACAGTATTCGTTTTTAGTGTTGTGAGTTTGGACTTATAAAGATATTTCATACTAATTTTGGCGTAAACAACTGCTAAAATACGACTTCGTTTTATTTAAAACTAGCTGCTGTCCGCGTGGATCCTAACTCTTTTTCTAAAACCGCAGTTACTCCTTATAAAATCAGCTATCTGCCAGTGAAAGTCCCACCAAAATCGGTCCAGCCGTTTTGGAGTAATCTCCGAAAAAAATTATTAAAAATAGATTTTTTGTTATGTACCGTATACCTACTTTCATATGCATTTAGTAAAAGGCCATTATTTTGACATTACAAACAGATACAACAAAAATAAAACAACGAAATATAAAAGCAATATTTATTTACATAGTGGAACTATACATAACTATCCAAGAGAGAAATGACAACAGTCTTAAAACTTGATCATTATACTAGTTTACAGTGCATCTGTTGCAGTTTTTTTTTGTTGTGACTACATATGGTGTGCTAAGTATTCAACACACGATTTACAAACACAATCCAGAATATCCCAAAATACAGTACAATATTTCTAATTTCTTAATCAAATCAAATCAAATGATTTGAAAAAAAGATTTAGAAATAGTATTGAAGTTTCTTAGGAAATATGTAAAGAGTTTTAAGGCAAGATCTTACAGAATTTTATTATTATCTTGCATTGCAGGAACTTGCATGCATTCTACTTGCAGAATAAGCGGGTGCAAGTTTTATGCTACTAAAATTTTTAATATTGCGTTTTACTAAAATTCTTAAGTGCTTTACAAGATTGAAAGAGAAAACAAAATGAAAAAGGATAATGTTTTAAAAGGTGAGACGCGTATTTAAGTATTATATTTACATTTTGAAAACATTTATTGTATGTTTCTAGGAGTGCCTATCGTGTTATCCAGTAACTGGGTTGTGGAGGTCAGATAGGCAGTAGCTCCATGTAAAATACTGATATTCAGCTGCATCTGGTTTGACTGGAAGCCGACCCCAACATAGTTGAAAAACGCTAAGCAGATTGGCTCATATATGGTTCTGAAAATCCCACATACAAATCAGAATCACTCCCGAAACACGAATATGAGTAAAACCACAGATTAGTACATATGCGACACTCCGTAAAATCATTTAAATAAAAAGCGACTCTTGCTACGACACAATAAAGTACAATTCGCACAGTGCTAATTACCTACAGTTATATTCACCTAGAAGTCACCTCTCTTTCTATCGCGTGACTCTTATATCTTCTGACTACGTTACGCTCACTGAATTCGACAAGTCGAGCCTTCCGTGTACTACTTGTAGTTTCATAACTAAAATGCGGAGTGTCCAATCTGTACTGATCTGTGGTAAAACTGCAAATTATAATTTGTAAAAACGTTTATCAATAAGACTGGACGGTTTCTCGAACGAAAATTATAGCAAAAATTAATGTGACACACAAACACTAACTACACTTTTTTGTGAAATTAATTTTCGTTGGAGAAACTGAGCCTTAAGTGCAATATTTTTACTTAGTTTAAAAACACAAACGGCATAATCTTCTTCTTAATTTAATTTATATTCTAAAACTAAAAACAGGGAATATTGTTCAGTTTGTAATAAGCTTACAAGCAAGAAGGCATTTTTAATTTTAATATTTTAATTTAACAATTTTATTATAGCACCGTGTTTCACTAATTGATTTAACTAATTATAAGCTTTGGTGGAAATTAAATTACATACTTCGATTACCAATAGTACTAGATTTCCGACGAGCGCATCAAAAACGGCTGGAAAAATAAAGCCATAAATAATGTTGTGGTCATATTTTGCAACAGTTTTTTTCAACCTTATAGCTTAGAAATTATGTTTTATTTTTCATAAATATGTTTTGCTCTTATTTTGACGTGATAATGTCTTATAAATCGATGATCGCCGGCTGCAAGCACGAAAAATTCCGCCTGAGCCGAGCGTGCAAGCGAGAGCGCGGAATAAGCGATAGAGAGGCACGATCGGCCTAAGCGTTCGGCTTGTGACGTTATCACGTAAAAATTATAGTCCGTAAACCGACTTTACAGACAACCAATTTTTTATTTTGTTTTAAATACATTTACTTATCAATCGTAGTAAATATATTGCAAACGATAATAAACTTTATGTGTGAGTGTTAAGGTTTATAATCAAATTATATGGAATCGCGGCCACTTGAGCGATCTGGTTTTGTTCCTAATCTTTAATTTAGTGCTATTGTTGATCGCAGATTACATAGGTCGGTAAATTGTAATCAACTATTATAGATAGTGCAATGCACGAAGACGCGCCCCACTCCGCGGTTACTGTACTGTAAGCTGAACTCTAGTACGGTGCGAGGATACGTGGATTGCACCATCTATAGTATGACTTAAGTTACTTCAAGGCAAGCGTGTAACATCATCGACCTCAGCAGCGCTTATCATCAGGTACAGCTGACTATTTTCTTAATGTCACTCGGGAATCATCGCATTTCCGAATGCAAACGAATGCTAATTTCCATGCCCATCAATTATCGCTTCCCGACTTCCTGTTACGTGTTCCGTCCCTTTTCACGAAATCACTCGCATAGATTGCAGGAAAGCGAGAGGAGAGATGTTACACATCAAAAATCTATAAATTCATGAAACTATAAAATTACAATGCATACTTACAAAATGGAGTTGACTATAGGATTTTACTATCTAAACTAAAGTTATATGTAAAAAAAATAAGAAATTCTATTTAGTACCTACGTCAGTTAGATAATAAAAAAAAATATTAGACACGTTTTTTTTTTTTGCTTTATCATATTAATAAAAAAAATACTGAGATAAAACGCATTGAAGTTAAGGAGTGGGGGTCGCTACGTCACAAGTAAGTATAAAATCTACATACTCGTGACATCATGGCACATTTCAACTCAATGTATCGCCGTAATCTTTTAATTACGTAAAAAAACCGGACAAGTGCGAGTCGGACTCGCCCACTGAGGGTTCCGTACGAATTTGTAGGTACATAATTATAAATAGTTGAATCGAGTCTCGCAGTTATTTCAGAGCTTTTCCCGAAATTCTGTTTCCAAAACCTATAAAGTAAAATTGTGGTAATATTAACAGTTCATACCTAAATTAGTTAGGTAACCTAATCAAAGTTGTTTTTACATAAATATATAAAAACTATATATTTTAGGATTTAATTAAAAATGTATTTTTTTCAGACTTTTCCCTTGTACTTGTAATATACGACGATATTACTTGCCAAATTTCATAGTTATAGGTCAACGGAAAGTACCCTATAAACTTTGATTCCCTTGAGGGTGTCGAAATATACGGTTTTTGCGGCAAAAACGGCCGTATTTATTTTTTACGTTAACTTAGAAGTTTGTTTTTTTTTACAGCTTCAAGGGACTGTAGATCTGAGTATATGGTTTTAATTTCAACTCGATACCTACACGCGTTCCCGAGATAAAGGGTCTTGACAGACGGACAACAAAGTGAGCCTATAAGGGTTCGTTTTTTTCCATTTGAGGTCGGAACCCTAAAAAAAAAAGTGTCCAATATTTTTTTATAATCTACCTGATGGTTAAAAATATTTTTTTGTCATGTTGTCATTATGATATTTTTATGTTCTAAAATCGATGAAATAAAACTGAATATTTAATCAAATAGCAGTACTAGCCAGCCAATTTCTTATACATAAAACTCACGCCTTCTTTCCCATGGGGGTAGGCAGAAACTACAAAACGCCACCTGCTACAATCCTTACATACTCCTTTTGCCTCGTTTACGTTCATACATCTGGTCATACACGCACGCCGGTTGCGAGTACTACGCACCTGACCTGAAGAACATCACCAATAAGGTCAGTATACGTGGTCACTGTGAGTAACTTCTTATGTTAGTAATAAATACTTTTTTGAGCACAATTTGTCATGGAAATTAATTAGCGAAAGATGAGCGAGAAATGAACGAAGTGTGCGAAGCTAAGCGAGGTCGGAGACTTAATAAATTACAATATTATGTTAAACCTAATGCTGCGGCCGCATCTACGTCTATCATGAAGAAGCAATGCATGCCGAAGCTTCGTTTGTTTTGCTTGATAAAAAGTTATCACGCTGCGGTGGTCACATTAGCGTTACCCGGGCGATAAGTGCTACGCAGCTCAAACTATCGCGACGATAGCCGATAATGGTTGGTCACATATGCGTGTGTCGTATCACTGTGCGAAGCTTCGTTACGATATACACAGATGCGGCCCCAGCATAATGCATAGTGGGTCAGCTAGCTTAGGTTTCCTAGAACAGCGTTGGCCGCTATATAGCGTCCGTAATTTACCGGCGTATGACGTCACTGATACGTTTTTTATGAAAGTAAGTTGGATGTTTTCCTAGAGAGCGTTTTTTGACACTGTAAATTCAAACCCCGCTGCTATCATTTTTGTGACGGCCGTTATGTGGCGGCCGCCGCTCTTCTAGAAAACCGTAGCTTTACAGGCTATTGTTAAATAGATTACTTTTTAAGATTTTTAATTTAATTAAAAGGTCTATTACATACAGACTATGTGAGTCCTATAGCTTGGTTCATTCTATAATACACCTATTATATGTATTAAGTTTTAATGGAATGAAAATAATGAAATAAATCAGTAACGTTTCTATCTTATAGCCCGGGCGCGACTGGTAGTCACCGCCCTCGGTATGACTAGCAGTCGCGCGCGGAATATAATATCGAGACAGATATTTTCTGAATATTTTCTAAATGTATGACTTTTTTAAGAAGTTATTTTATCATTGAATATGATATCCTAAACATAATATTTTTAGCCTTTTCAAAATTGATCTTGATATTTTGTTTATTAAATTATTCACAACTAATTCCCAATAGAAGATTAGGACACAAAAAAATAAATTACTATTTTTTTAAACATTTTCTAGTAAAATCGTAAATATATTCCAAGCCTTGAAGTTTATCAGAAAACTATTTATGTGCACAATTTACAAAACACTATCAATAATTTAGCTCAATTCATAGTATTTTTTCTCTCACGAAGCTACGCGCGCTTAACTTGCGGTAACCAAGTGTAAAAACACGCTGTGTATGTGTTCGTGAAAACGCGTAGCTTCAGTACATAACACACAGACATAGCTGCGACTTCGCCATTGTCTCGGACGGTACCGAGACCTCCCGCGATTACACACACATTCACAGCGTGTTTTTACACTTGGTAACCACAAGTAAAGCGCGCGTCGCTTCGTGAGGTAAAAATACTGTAAACGGTGCGATTTGCCAGTGGCATGCAATAAGTTGTAGCAACCGTAATAGTTGCACCGTCTTAGCAGTGTTTACAAATGGCATAATCAGCATAAAATATTCCCACTGCTGGGACACAGGCCTCCTCTCTGTGAGAGGGAGTGGGCCGTAATCCACCACGCGTGCCCAGTGCGGGTTGGTAGATGTCACATGTCTTCGAATTTTTGGTTCTAGGACATGCCGGTTTCCTCACGATGTTTTCCTTCACCGTTTTGAGAGCAGTGGCGATGAAATTATTTACACAAAGTAAAGCGCCCTGGGTTCGAACCCACGACCTACAACTCGTAAGTCGGGGCCGTTAGAACTGGGCCAACACTGATCTTGTGTTTACATGTTGCAAGTCATTTGTTGGTTCAACTTTCTTGTATGCCACAGGCAAGAAAGTTACATCATGTAAATGGGACTTGACAATTACTTAACGAGACAATACTTTTTAGGAACTCCTTCAAGAGACAATGCAATAAAAATTATTTGTACAAAGAACTTCTACATATTACGCAAAATCATTAAAATAAAAAGCGACTCTTGCTATGACACAATAAAGTGCAATTCAGGTCGCACAGCGCTAATTACCTACAGTTATATTCACCTAGAAGTTGCCTCTCTTTCTATCGCGTGACTCTTATATCTTCTGACTACGTTACGCTCACTGAATTCGACAAGTCGGGCCCGCCGCGTACTTGTAGGTTCATAACTAAAATGCGGAGTGAGCCATCTGTATTCATCTGTGGTAAAACAATATTACACATAACACGTATTTAATTAGGGTTTTCTGAAACAACGTCCACTAGATGGCAGCTCTGAGAGGTCAGTACCCTAATTGCGTAACTTATTTTCGTAAACAATTATGTCTATTTTGTTTCATTTTGAGGAGCTAAGTAATAACAGCCACACGGTTCGATCCATCAGGTTAAGCTGCTCTTGCCGCGGTTGGTCTGTGGATGGGTGACCATCTTAACATACCGAAACTCCTCCGTGTCTTGGAAAGCACTTTAAGCCTTTGGTCCCGGCTGTCATTCGTGGATCTTTGACAGTTGTTACGGGTCGTCAGAAGCCCGAAAGTCTGACAACCAGTCTTACCAAGGGGTATTGTATTACCCAGTTACTGGGTTGTGGAGGTCAGATAGGCAGTCGCTCCATGTAAAATACTGGTATTCAGCTGCATCCGGTTAGACTGGAAGCCGACCCCAACATAGTTGGGAAAAGGCTAGGCAGATTTTTTGTTTCATTTTGACAGTTCAACAACATTCATTGCGTTATTTACGTTGTTGAACAGATTTTTTTCCAACTTATGAAGCAATGGATTAGCAATCTGTTTCAAATCGAAACAGATTGTGTTGTATTACGCAATTAGGGTACTGATCCGGGCACCTGTCAAAAATGTCAAAGCGCCATTTTTTTTTTCGTTACTCTATGTTGAACGAATGAATGAAACGAATGGTGAACGTCATTCTATATTTTATGTTCGTTGTCGAAATAGAAGACCTCTTGTCAAAGTGGCGCCAACCAGTGGCGTGAATTTTCATGAAAACCCATATTGAAGAAATTAAAAGAAAATCTTTTTTTATCACGTAAGTACTTATTTTAATAACATCGTCAATCATCGTAACTTTTATTACATTTGACTTCGACAATGTTTGTATCGAATACAATTTCCGTAAAACTTCGAAAAAAAAAAATATAATTTGCATTCTTCGTCAAACTTCACGTAACAATTTTATATCTAATTTTTTGTTAAAAATTAAGATTAAATCAATTAACTTTACTCTTTTTAACAACAAAACAACCATTTCTTACATTTGCACATTATGACGACTAACATCCGTCATATTGAATTTGTTTTCAACATCACTTATTCTAGATCAACACAAGACCAACGAAAGATTTCATCAACATAATAAAATGGTCTATTTATTAAAATCTTTCTAATAGTTCAGAAGATTGTAAATAGCAAACTACAAATACACTTACCATACTAGATTCATAACTCTTTTTAAACCTAAGAAAGGTAATTACCCTAAGTTACCCCACTTAACTAGAAAATTTATCCTTTACACGCAAAGGGTAAAAGGTTTGTTTTAATTCTTTCAGAAGTTTTTCAAAGCGTAAGTTAGTTTACCTAGTGAGGGTCACATAACTTACCCTTTGAAAATGCTATGAAGAGTAATTAATTACCCTTCTTTACACTATTGTAAAGAAGGGTAATTAATTAGTAAAGCCAAGCTTTTGTTGAATTCATTCTATACTTTCAGACACAAAATAACGTACTTACCCTTCGAGCCTGCTAAGGGTAATTACCTCCAATAGGGTAAACATTATTATCAAGCCTGCTATGCACATTCTACAGCTTACATTTCGATCGATTTTTCCTTTTTTTTTTACAATATTTTTTTCTTAAAATACCATAATATTATTTCTGGGCGTCCTAGAGAGGTTATCGTCTATGGTCAGGTACATGTTGAATGAAAAAAACATAGCGGTCGAAGATAGGAAGTGCCAAATGTCGTGCGCGTCGTATAGTTGGAGAAGAGAGCATTGTCGGTTGCTTTGTCGAGATTGGGCCGGGGTTAGCTGTGAAAGAGAAATGTTTAATTAGCAGGTATTAAACGGGTATCTGGCGACTCCGGTAACTGGACTAATTCTACCTAAAAGTCTTACCTTTATCCTAAAAGTTGGCTTCATCGCAAATAGCTGTCAAATATTTACCTGTTTTGATTAATTTGGCAATATTACTGTATGGAAATAAGAAATGTGGCTAACTAGCGAACTAGAATGTAACACCGAATATTTAGTTTAAGATGTAAAATACATACATACTTAACTCACGCCTTCTTCCCATGGGGGTTGGCAGAAACTACAAAACGCCACCTGCTACAATCCTAACATACTCCATTTGCCTCGTTTACGTTCATACATCAAAGTCAAAGTAAAATAATGATTTGGAAACTTTCCAAATGACTTTTTTACACCTAAAACGATTACAACATCAAATTCAGTGTTATAATTGCAATTCATTATTAATATTCTAGTTCGTTAATTAGCCACATTTCATACTTACATACAGTAATATTCCCTAATTAATCAAAACAGCGAAATATTTGACGTCTATTTGCGACGTAGCAACTTTTAGAATAAACGCTCTTAAGAAAATTAAAAAGTCTACTTATGAAATTGGGTCAATAAATAATCTGCGATACAGAAGCAATGAACACGAATGTTAATTTATTCGCCAATTTTTGTAAACATAACATCACGCCTTGTTTCCCCGAAGAGTTGGGCAGAGGTGTCCCTATAGCTGGGCACGCCACAATTGCGGCGATAAGACCCCTCTTTGAGGAGTGGCTAGAGAGGCGCCCCGGCGTCCTCACCTTCCGCCTGACGCAGGTCCTCACCGGACACGACTGTTTCGGGAGGTTCCTGTTCAGGATAAGGCGGGAGGAAAAGCCCGGGTGTCGCCATTGTGTGGATTTCTCGCGTCCGACACTGGTTCAGGCCATGGTACGGAGCGAGAGGAAATGGGAATTCGTCAGTAATGCTTGCGAAGGAGGAGGCGGAACGCGTGAGGGAGAGGCAAATTTTGCGCCCTCGCGCCCCTAACCGCCGCAGGAGGAGACGCCCTGGGCGTCGGGGATCACAGGCAGGTTTCCGGCCACCGTAGGCGCGGGCTTGCGGACGGTAAGCAATGGGTAGGTCGCCGTCCGATAAGGACCAAGCCCGGGTCGACGGCGCGTTGTGTTCCACGCGCGCCTCAAAGAGATGTCAGCAGAATTGACGGGGTCCACTAGGGCCGATGCCTGCCGGGGTTGCGAATAAGGCCGAAAGGGAAATCGTGGCTCACCGGCAACATGGCAACTGAAGGAACACGGGTGGGTTTCAGTCAGTAAGAGTCTGACACGCCCTCCCGCTCCACCCAGAGCGGGAGAAGTTATTTGATAATTTCCCACTCAAAAAAAAAAGGTGTCCCTATAGCAGGTACACCCACATTTCGCCAGTTATGTGTTTAAGTCCCATGTAATAGGGGGCGAGCCTATTGTCATCAACCGGGCCCAGATCCAGACTCCGGGCTGCTACTGAGAAATTTCAGATAGAAAAACCCAATAACACTTTACCCGACCTCGGAATCGAACCCAGGACCTCATGCTCAGCAGTAGCGCTTGCGACCACTAGACCAACGAGGCAGTCCAAATTTTGGCCAAATACTTAATAATTGTTAACATTCCGAGAGTAGCTACCGTAAAAGTTGTATCGTCATTAACTCTTATGCTGACATATTTGTAAAAATATTTGCTTTATTTCGCTAATACAAAATGTATTTATTGGCATAAAAATAGGGTATATTTTTGATTGTCTTAATAATGCAAATATTTAAAACCACAAGTGAAATGCTGGCGTTGGAAGTCGAGAAAAGTACAGATAATAAATTAATGGGACTCTTACCGCCCAATTAGTGTTCTGGTCCAGATAGAAATAGCTGGATCCGAACCAAATTGAATACGTCATCGCTATGAACACCCAACTGTAAAATCAAACAAAAAAAAATATTTAAAAAATATTCTTTAAAATTAGACTTTTAAACATTTTAAGTTGTACCCTTATTTAATTATTAAAACATGATGAAGTAAGTCGACATTCGCACAGACGTAATAAAATCGCGGCGATATTTTTTCGTATACTGAATTTTCAACGCTCTCCTGAGCGCCGACAGTTGAAAATCCAACAGTGTGTTTTTTCAACGCTCAGCTTAACTACGAGAGTTGAAAGTCCAGTGCGCGTTAAAATCCCGCCGGGATTTTATTACGTCCGTGCGGACGTTGGCTAACAGTCATCAGAAGTGCAAGCAATATTATCCTAGCCACACAAGTAAAGATTTACTTGCGCAAATTTAGGCTTGCGCAAGTCAATCGTATCGGAAAAAAAATGCGCAAGTTTCTTCGAAAACACGTCACGTTAGACTTGTGCAAGTCTAAAGCGCAAATAAATCGTTACGTGTGTGCCTACCATTCCGTATCGTGTGTTGGAAAAAAAATTGCGCAAGTTTCTTTGAACACACGTCACGTTAGACTTGCGCAAGTAGATCATAACGTGTATGGCTACCATTACGAAGGGAGTTTTAAAGAAAAAGTCGTTTGTCGAAGTTTGAAGACAGGGCCATACTTTACCAGTGTTAAAATTTTTAAACAAAAATATTGTAATAAATCTTGCAGTAGAGATTTAGAAATGGTAATATTTCTATTAAAAAACATATTTTTATGTTAAGCTCTTCCCGTTTTGTAATGGGATTTATAATGTAATGTGTTGGATCATTCGGTTCCCTACAAAATGGGTGAGCTGTATGGTGCTGAACCACGCGTCATGTCCGTGAACGGGCGCCGTCAGTCGAGACTGGTCATCTCTTATCTGCCAGGGCTTATTTTTAAATTGCTTTGATTATTTTTTGTACATTGTTCTCACATATAGAAGCAACAAGAATAATGTACCCTGGATTTTGTAATATCTATATTTAAAGGAGTGTCCTTGGAGTTTCTTGCCCATTCTTCTCCATAGAGATCTACGTTTTGGAATGGGCAACTAACTTCAACTTTCTGACTAACTGACCTACTCTTTGACAGTTCAAAAGTGCCTGTAAATGGTTTAAATGAAATAAATGCTTTGAGTTTGAGTTTATACACATACCTGTACCACCTAATAGACTCTCGATGCAGTAACTTCATGACGATATAGAACAATGTGTAGAGGAACAAATTGCTCATTAGTACAAGCAACAAGTGTGACGCGAAGTCGCGACTGTGTTGGGCAACACTGGAAAAAAAGTAATGTTATGTAGGGTGGCAACACTGGCTGTAAATCGAGAATGCTGATGGCGACACTGAGACAAAAAACATGGAATATTATTTGAGATGATTGGCAACACTGTGTAATAGGGATGATGCCTGGGTCAAAAAAAAGAAATTCTATTTAGTCCGTCAGTCAGATAATAAAAAAATATTAGACACGTATTTTTTGCTTTATCATATTAATAAAAAATGACTGAGATAAAACGCATTAAAGTTGGGGAATGGGGGTCGCTACGTCACAAGTAAGTATAAAATCTACATACAAGTGACATTATTGCACATTTTAACTAAATGTATCGCCGTAATCTTTGATAAAGTAAAAAAAATAAAAAACATGTGTCCAATATTTTTTAATAATTTACAAGGCGGACAAAAAATATTTTTTTAGTCATCATCCCTATTGTTAAGACTAAGCCGACGTTCGTACGGACGTAATAAAATCGCGGCGATTTTTTTCGTGCACTGGATTTTCACCGCTCTGCTTAGCGCCGAGAGTTCAAAATCCAACAGTGTGTTTTTTCAACGCGCTGAGACGAGAGTGCGTCCCAGCGCGTTGGATTCTCAACGCTCGGTTTAACACCGGGAGTTGAAAATCCAGTGCGCGATAAAATCTCGCCGCGATTTTATTACGTCCGTGCTAACGTCGGCTACGCGTTTGTAATACTAAGATGTCAATTTTGTCAAAAGACGTGAGACACTGGTATAGTTTTAGGAGTATGAGGAACCGGGTGTAAAGTTCACTCATCCACCATAGAAAAGGGAGGATCCTCCGACCAGACGGGTGTTGTGTCTGGCAGGCAACTGCCCATCGGTTGGAAGTTGAAATCTTGTATGTATGTCGATCGCTCGGTAAACTCTAACTGCGCGATGCAGGATTTGTGTGACGTCATGTCTTTGATGCGTAGTTTGTATGTGGCGGTGTAACCGCTACATAGTCATCGCGTTAAGAACTGAGTCGTCGGGCCATAAATTATTGTTGTTAGGCTGCCTCGCTTGCAATTATGGAGCAGGTAGTAAACTATCGATAAGACGCAAGGCGTTCAGTGTTAGTGCTACTGAAATTTATGACCCGACGACTTAGTTCATAACGCGAGTAATTATAGTAAATATGACTTGTTTTGTATGTTAAAATCTGAACATCTCTTTTGTAACTATACTTAAATATCCAATCTTAGATAGTTATGGATGAACATAAATAAAACTCGCGAAATTTATCTAGTCTAAACTAATATTATATTATATTATCCTTACATATTATAAAACAAAGTCCCCCGCCGCGTCTGTCTGTCTGAACGCGATAAACTCAAAAACTACAGAACGGATTTTCAAACGGTTCACCAATCGACGGAGTGATTCATGGGGAAGGTTTTAGTGTATAATTCATTAAGGTTTTGTATAAATTGGCTGAAATTTGACGATTATTGTTGAAGAAGTCGGAAAAAATCAGGCCGACTGGGAGCTTTACTGGCGTGCGCTGCCTAAACCGAAAAAGATACATCAAATTTATGTTCTACGGTATTGTTCATCTTAAAAAGTTCAACAAAAAAGTCCGGGATGGCAAATGTCTATCTTCTAAGGATGACCCACAATAACCATTTTTATCTTTCAGAATTTGATAAAAATTTAATTGTTATTTCCGAAGCTTTTTTGACCGGTATAGTATTAATCCTTATCCAAAAAAATATGTTATTTAAATTAGGCATTTAATTTAGATTAAAATATGCCTTTGAATCATATAATTTAAATGAATAGTTTAAAAGATATCACAGTTTCAAAATTACGCGGAGCAACGCGGGCGCAGCGGTAGGAGTCAATGACGTTTTTCTCTGTTATTAGGTATGAAATCTCGGTAGTACGTTCCCGTGGGATATTATCCGACATCCACGCGGGCGAAGCCGCGGTCAAAAGCTAGTTATTATATAAAGAGAAAAGATTTGATTTTTTGTACGTTTGTTTGTTACACTTTCACGCTAAAACGGCTAAATGGATTTGGATGAAATTTGGCACATGAGTAGACTATGACCTGGGTACAGGACATATAATTTTATCGCGGTACCAACCCCAACCCAAGAGAGTTGAGTTCGAACCCAAGGCACGCACCTCTGACTTTTCGGATTCATGTGAGTATTGTATCAGTTTTTGAAGCAAGTGATAACTATTTATCACTTGCTTCAAAAAACCGGCCAAGTGCATGTCGGACCACGCACAATGTAGGCTTCCGTAGTTGGGATGAATTTATCGCAAGAACAACCTTCTTAGCTTTGTAGTTGAAAAACATTTTCTTCCATACGGAATGTTTGGGAGAACATGTTTTTACAACCGCAAATTTAAGTTGGTCGATTATTACTCGTTAACTTGTGAAGTCTACTCAGCTGTGATAGTTTTCCTTTTAAATTCGTTACATAAGCTACTGCCGTGAATTTTTTCACTTAACTAACACTAACCATTTAGCTGGCAGGGGGGGGGACACTTGACTCTAACAAAAATTTGCACTTTAAAGTTTAATATTCAGCAAACGGATCTATGAATTCAAAAATAGTTTTAACACACTCACAATGTTTTGACAGACCTTTCCAACGATATCCCACACTAAGGGATAAAAAAAAAACATCCACACTTTACGTGTAGGGGACGTAACCTAAAAAAATATATTTTTCATTATTTTATTTTACCACTTTGTCGGCATGATTAATATGACAAATTAAAACTATCTAGTACTAACGGTCTCGGAGCTAGACCGCGGACAGACAGACAGACAGACAGACGGACATGGCGAAACTATAAGGGTTCCTTGTTGATTACGGAACCCTAAAAACGGTGAAGGAAAACAATCATAAAATAAATAATAGTGTAAATTTCATTACTCACCCATAGGCTGCAATGGCCCAGTTGGCTACATTAGCGATGATGAGGAGTACGCAGCGGCCGCAGTAGGTCGGTGTGATGGCCGCGAGAGGGCGCGACAGCAATTCACGAGCAGCTCGGTAGATTATGCCGCCATCTAGAAGATCAGAGCATCTCTTAATCATGTCATCATCTGCATAGCCTTTTCCCAACTTTATTGGGGTCAGTTTCCAGTCTAACCGGGTGTAGCTGAATACCAGTATTTTACATGGAGCGACTGCCTATCTGTCCTCCACAACCCAGTAACTGGGTAATACGATACTCCTTGGTAAGACTGGTTGTCAGACTTTCGGGCTTCTGACGACCCGTAACGACTGTCAAAGATTCAGGAATGACAGCCGGGACCAACGGCTTAACGTGCTTTCCAAGTCACGGTATGTAAGGATGGTCACCCATCCACGGACCAACCCCGGCAAGCGTAGCTTAACCTGATCGATTGATCCGTGCGGCTGTTACCTGTACCTGAGAGATATTTCTCGACGGCATGTGGAGTCAAGTCAGAGGCCAATGGGCGGCTTTAAAACTCTGACACCAGGTTAGTCACTCACCACACGAAAAGCAGAAGATGCATAAATATAATGTTGATGATATTTAGGACATTTTAGTGCTATAATTAAATTTCGCAAACAGCTTTGATGAAAACTTGATACCTCAAAGTAATCCCCTTAGATTTTGATAAGGTATTTAACTTGTTAGCAAGAGAATGTGGGATGCTTTTTAACCGACTTCAAAAAAAGGAGGAGGTTCTCAATTCGTTTTTTTTTTTTCTTTTTTGTTACCTGAGAACTTTCGACTGGGTAAACCTATTTTGATGACTCTTTTTTTATTTGAAAGCTAGTGCTTCCCGTGTGGTCCCATATAAATTTGGTCCAGTTCTGACAATGGCATCCATGAGAAAATCATATAAGACTTAAATTTGGTGAGCGGAGAACGCAGGGTGCAAGAGCGAAATCAATTTTTTTTTTAACGTTACGTCTTTTCTTTGGCCCATTCATACAAAAATAGTGCCTAAACTTTGTCGACTTGTTGTTGAAGTTTGAAGTTAGAGAAAAACATTACCCTGTCTTTGCTGTCCCGCAATCGGGTAAAACGCACACTTAGAAATATAAGGGCACAACTCGAAACATTGAGGTTTTGAGTTTTTGTGTTAGATGGGGTCAATATCAACTGTTCTATAGTTCTTGGCTTTCACAGAAAGAGAAAAAAGACAATATTAAAGCGAATACTGTAACTGTGTCTCTTTCACACCACCCTCTCCGTGGTAGAACAGTTGACATTGAGCCCATCTAACATAAAAACTTTTTACAAAAAAAAAAAACAACCGACTTCCAAAAAACACTACAAAGTGAAAAATAACTTTAATTTCGGAAGTCGGTGCCTTTCTTTGGTTTTGAATTTTCGTTTTTTGTCACCGACTTCCGAAATTAAAGTTATTTTTCACTTTGTAGTGTTTTTTGGAAGTCGGTTGTTTTTTTTTTTTGTAAAAAGTTTTTATTTTTCACTTTTTAGCTGTGGCTTTTTAGTTGGGCTACCACACAAAAATTCTGAAACCACTACCTGCTATGTAAATAACAGTGACAGGAACTTATCATATCATTCACATGCTAAGTGGGAAAAAGTTCGTATTATTGAAGCTAAGTCAAAAACTATCGAAGCAAAGTTAATAAAATTTATATGGGACCACCTCGAGAGCATACCCTTTCAAACAAAAAAAGAATTTTCAAAATCGGTCCACAATTGACGGAGAAATCGGTGGACATACATAAAAAAAAAAGTAAAAAAAAAAAAAAAAAAAACAAACATACGCGACGAACATATAACCTCCTCCTTTTTGGAAGTCGGTTAAAAAAAAAAAAACAACCGACTTCCAAAAAACACTACAAAGTGAAAAATAACTTTAATTTCGGAAGTCGGTGTCTTCGGTTTTGAATTTTCGTTTTTTGTCACCGACTTCCGAAATTAAAGTTATTTTTCACTTTGTAGTGTTTTTTGGAAGTCGGTTGTTTTTTTTTTTTGTAAAAAGTTTTTATTTTTCACTTTTCAGTTGTGGTACCTACTCCACAAAAATCCGAAAACCACTACCTGCTATGTAAATAACAGTGACAGGAACTTATCATATCATCCACATACTAAGTGGGAAAAAGTACGTATTATTGAAGCTAACTCAAAAACTATCAAAGCAAAGTTGATAAAATTTATATGGGACCACCTCGAGAGCATACCCTTTGAAACAAAAAAAAGAATTTTCAAAATCGGTCCACAATTGACGGAGAAATCGGTGGACATACATAAAAAAAAGAAAAAAAAAAACAAACATACGCGACGAACATATAACCTCCTCCTTTTTGGAAGTCGGTTAAAAAAACTCAAAACCTCAATATTTCGAGTTGTGCCCGTATATTTCTAAGGGTGCGAAAAAAAGAGTTAAATAAAGAAAAAAAAAGAGAAATAAAAGGCGGGTGGTTCACGTTGGGCGCCCCTTCATGACTGGTGTGTCTTGGGCGACCATGCGCGCCTTACCCTAACGCCGGTACTGAGTGAGGGGATATAAAGGGGCGCCTTGGGCGGTCGCCGAACCGCGCCCTACCCTAAACGCCGCTACTGGTATGACAATCATAGAAATTCCATAAGGTTTGCTACGGGTTTTGTCGACGGAAGAATAGACAAAATGACGATTGTGATTGTTTATCTGTAATTTTGTCTATTCTTCCGTCGACAAAACCAATTTATATTTTTATTTGCTTATAACATGGTATACAAGGTGTTATTAAAATTATTAGATCGAACATGTTTTGCTTAAAACTAAAGCATGCAAACTTAGGTACTTACTAAAAATACATTTATGACATTGAAATATATTACATTAAAATTCATTGTAAAAAATCATTAATACTATAGAAATTGTTATTATTGAGCCATTTATATAATTGGATTTTAAATAATTTACAATTTATGTAGAGTAGAAATAAGATAGGCCCCAATATGCTACCCTGGGGGACGCCGCGTTTTACACATAAATATTCAGACTCTCTGTTGTCTGTTTGTTAAGTACGACGATATCCACTGAAGTTATGCTAAACGTGAAGTAAATAACCCAAATTAGTCTACAAATAATTTACAAAACTTACCCAGTTTAAATCTTCCCAGGTAGTATATCTGGAAGGTCATTACAAGACAGGTGACCAGATGCAGCACTGTGAACGCTATCCAGAAGTAGAAGTTCGCATTCAGCACTCCAACAAGACCTGGGGAATAAATAACAAAGATATTTGTAAGTCGTCCTAGTTTATCATTAACTGACTTCAAAAAAGGAGGAGGTTCTCAGTTCGTAGGAATATTTTTTTTGTTTTGAAAAAATCTTTTTTTTTTAAAGGGTATTATACTTTCAAGTTGGTCCCATTGTCATTTGGTCACGATCTGATGATGGGATCTTGGAGAAATCGAGGGAACTCTTCAAATATTATAGGCACATCTATAGCGATTTGGGTATTTTAGATGAGCAGTTGACATTAGGGTATTGTAACTTAAATAAATTACAAACTAACCCACTAAAAAGTAAAAAAAAAACTTTTATACAAAAAATACAATCGACTTCCAAACTACAAAGTGAAAAATAACTTTAATTTCGGAAGTCGATGTCAAAACACTAAAATACTGATCCAAAGACACCGACTTCCGAAATTAAAGTATTTTTCACTTTGTAGTTTGGAAATCGGTTGTATTTTTCGTAAAAAGTATTATCTATTTTATTTAAACCTATGCAGTATTAAAAATAATAATTTAAAAGAACATTTTCATACGCTTTCAAAACTGATTACTGACCTATCACCAATGGTTGGCCCGGCTATTAGAAACCCCTGTTCAAGGTGGAGTTTGTTTCATGTGACTTACCAATAAATATAATAAGCGCTAGAACTCCGAAGGTGGCGTGTGCGCGCGCGTTGATGTCAGGATGTCGGGACTGGTAGATCTTTACCATGCAGAGTACTGAGGTCACGTACATGAACGATGTGTCTGGTGAAAGAGAAACGTACATTTGAAATAAACTGTTTTTAGAGTTCCGTACCTCAAAAGGAAAACTTTGTTGTCCGTCTGTCTGTCTGTCAAGACCCTTTTTCTCAGAAACGCGTGGAGGTATCAAGCTGAAATTCATACCAAATACTCAGGTCTACTGTCTCTTGGAGCTGTAGTGTCTAGGCCAACGCAATCAAAAGATACAGCCGTTTATGCTGCAAATTTTCGACACTCGCAAGGGAATCAAAACCTACAGGGTACTTCCCGTGAACTCAGAATCTTGAAATTTGATACGAAGCAACGTCTTATAGCACAGATAAAGAAAAAATTGCGAAAAGCATACATTTTTAATTACATCATTTAATAAAAATATTTTTAATAATATAAATATTTTTACACGGAACCCTCGGTGCGCGAGTCCGACTCGCTCTTGACCGGTTTGTTTTTATTTCTAAACCAGCTCTTTGATAAGATATAATTAGCTCTCTGCCTAAGAAATGCCCAATTCTTTAGTGACATCTATGGCTAAGTGTCGCGGGATGCCTAATTCTTTAGTACTGCTAGATAACTCACCGAACTGGAAGTTCATGCTGTTGGGGCAGACGTGGTATGCCGCGGAGAGAAGACCCTTGCTGACGAGCGCGATACCCATCGCGTACAGTAGACTGAAGTGTTGTGGGATGCCTAGCTTCTTGTACATATGATGCCTAGCTTCTTGTACATAGGATGCCTAGCTTCTTGTACATAGGATGCCTAGCTTCTTGTAAATAGGATGCCTAGCTTCTTGTACATAGGATGCCTAGCTTCTTGTACATAGGATGCCTAGCTTCTTGTACATAGGATGCCTAGCTTCTTGTACATAGGATGCCTAGCTTCTTGTACATATGATGCCTAGTCTCCAGTGCTATGTCGCGTACTGCTAGATGACTCACCGAACTGGAAGTTCATGCTGTTGGGGCAGACGTGGTACGCCGCGGAGAGAAGACCTTCGCTAACAAGCGCGATACCCATCGCGTACAGTAGACCGAAGTGTTGTGGGATGCCTAACTCTTTCTGTTGACAAGTTAAAGCAAATAAGACACATAAAACAACTATTAACTATTTACTATAATTCATACATTTTACTCAAACACTGCACAGTAATTATTTTCCGTCGTAAAACTTCATAACAGTCGGTGTATCTGTCCTGTCGCGCTTTGTGAAATTGTAAGTCCACGGTGCTCGAATCAATCTAGCTAATCGCTAAGCACAGGTTTCGCTTGAACAGTTCTTGTTGTTTTCGTATTTTTTTGTTTTTGTAATTAAAGAAAGAAAGAAAAATATTTTATTTGCGACACGCACAGGAAATATAAAACAGTAATCAAAAAATTAACAAATATAAAAAAGGAGCATTTTAAACTAACAAACAAAATTAATAACGACCTGTGCGAGGCCAAAAAGGCTCCTATCTCAGCATGATGCTGCGATATTTAAAAATAAATAAATACCGCAGCGCTGGTATTCTGATAGGGTCCGCTGTGATGCCACGGACATACCTACGGATAAATAAATCCCACTCATGCAAAATTCAAAAGTCATTTATTCAAACTCGACTCGATCCTCGACGATGGTCGCCAGACATGATGGGGCTTCTAAAATCACACAGGTAATATATCGATACCCTAGTTCACACTCGTACTAATTACATTTTTTTAATTTTTTACTTTTATGTATACTTAATAAAATTCTGCGTCGTTTTATCTTACCAGAGTTACGTAAAGTCTCCTCCTTCTATTAAAAAAAAGTGTCACAATGATATTAAGTACTTCGGATGCGCGTATTATTGTCCTCAAAAGAAATTGAGTACTTAACATAACATAACATCACGCCTTGTTTCCCCGAAGGGTTTGGGCAGAGGTATATCTGCAGTAGGGACACGCAAAAAAAAAAAGGTAAAAAGCTATTCCATGATATAAAAACTCAATTTTTTATGTTTTTTTAACCACTGCTACGATATTCATATGCGAACATAAGAATTGCTCTCCTGTAAAATTGGTGTAAATGTAATTAGTACGAGTGTGAACTAGGGTATCGATATATACTACTACTACTTAGCTCTGCCTAAGAAACGCAAGATATACAGAATTAGAAAGTTTCATCATTATGTCGTGAGTTTTTAGGGTTATTTGACTATTTATTACTTTTTAACCCCCTTTTTTCCCCACACACACTCACACACCCCCACACACACACACACTCACCAGCACAACACCGTTTATGTTTTTATTTGTTTTAATTTGTTTCTTTGTTAATTTTAATTCTAGTCTTGCACCTAATACATTTCCTAATTCTTGTGCTTAGTATGCATAATAATTTAAAACTTAACCTACCTATTGTAACTCATCTAGATCATATCAAATTTATTCCTGTAATTAAAATAACAAATGTATACCTTCACCTTTGTTCAGTTCATCATTATTTTGGGTGCTGCAAGGTGTTTTTCTCATTTGTTTTAAATTATCTCATAAGGATATATGCCTCGTTGGTCTAGGGACTGCCTCGTTGGTCTAGTGGTCGCAAGCGCTACTGCTGAGCATGAGGTCCTGGGTTCGATTCCCGGGTCGGGCAAAGTGTTATTGGGTTTTTCTATCTGAAATTTCTCAGTAGCAGCTCGGAGTCTGGATTTGTGCCCGGTTGATGGCAATAGGCTCGCCCCCTATTACATGGGACTTAAACATAACTGGCGAAATGTGGGTGTACCTGCTACAGGGACACCTCTGCCCAACCCTTCGGGGAAACAAGGCGTGATGTTATGTTATGTTATGTATCTCATAAGGTAGGCACAATATCATCGCCTATAATGATAACGAGGGTGGGCGCTGATACCTATATCTACAAGACATTAAGTTATCTTAGCTTAGGTATTGGCTGCAACTCGAACATCCAACCTTAATACTTACCTTAAGGCCTATATTCACTGTAAACCATGTTTTATATTACTTGAGGGTGCAAATAAACAATTTTATTTTGATTTATTTTTAACAGACTTCCAAAAAGGAGGAGGTTATATGTTTGTAGCGTTTTTTTTTTGTTTTATGTATGTCCGCCGATTTCTCCGTCACTTGTGGACCGATTTTGAAAATTATTTTTTTGTTTGAAAGGTTATGCTCTCTAATTGGTCCCATATAAATTTTATTAACTTTGCTTGGGTAGTTTTGGAGTTAGCTACAAAATACGTATTTTTTTCCCACTTAGTATGTAGATGATATGATAAGTTCCTGTCACTGGTAGCAGGTAGTGGTATTCGAATGTTTGTGGGGTAGGTACCACAACTAAAAAGTGAAAAATAAAAAACTTTTTACAAAAAAAACAACCGACTTGTTTTTTTTTTTAAGTTTTTATTTTTTTGAATGCCTCTTCTTTATCAAAACTGGCGGCATCTACAGTGTGAGTCTTTATAATGTGCACATATCGAAATGATGGAATCTTTGCTTAATTTTAGCGACGGGAATAATATTTAAAAAAAAATCTAAATATTTTTTTAATATTTTTTATGGAATTTAATAAAAATAATTGTGACAAAACGGTGTAACTTTTAAACTAAATGATCTATCGCGATGAAACAACTCCATAATGATTGGAAGTAATTAGGCGTCCTCATGAAATGAAAATTGTGGAAAAAAAACTACCCTCAATTGAAAATAAACATGTTTTTTTAAGCAAAAATCTGTTTTTTTTACATACATTTTTACAATAATTGTAAAATTTCTTATAGGACGCCAAACAGAATATTTTTTATCGATAAAATTAAGCATATATTCCCTCATTTCGATATGTGCACATTATAAAGACTCACACTGTATATCGCCACACGCAAACTACGCATCACATTGACATCACGCAAAATTCTACATCGTGCAAGCAGAGTTTACCGAGCGACTTGCATATGTACAGTACCGACCAAAAGTCCACAAGCAATCTCACAAAGCAATAGACTGACGCTTCGGTTTGACTTACGACCTTCTTCTATAAGTTGTTACAATACTGTAGACACGCACATTACACACACACACTCACTTTGTCTGCAACCAATGACTAGTTCGATAATCATCATTCATTTTTAGTTTCATTCGTCTTGTTCACATAAATATTAAAGTTTAGCAGGTAGACCACAAAAAACTAAGTAAATTGTTTCGATTTCTGTGGGGTAGATGCAGTTAGTTTGTTATGAGTATTCAATTAATAGAACTTTGTTGGTTCGTGGATAATATTGGTGACGAGTATTTAGCGCAGTGTTGTGGTTATTATTATCAAAAAGCAGGCATAAAATATATTGAAGAGATCAGATCCGAGAATATTATTGCGCTGCGTAAAAGTGAAGTGAATATCTAATGAAACCGGACTAAGTGTGAGTGTTATCATTTATATATTTCATATTTTACTAAACATAAATCTTAATCAAGGGTATTGTTGATAGAACAGAGGTATTGTTGAGACAGACAGAAGATGCCTTTAAAGTTTTAAGTTCATTGTGAGGTTTAATTCGATTAGTGAATAATAAATAATTAGGTATTATGTGTAATAAAAACAATGTTTTTCTTTGTTCTAGAGAAATACTGTGAGGGTTAAGAGATATGAGGAAGGGGATTATTATCGAGTAGCAGCGACGTCAAATGGCGAATGAAACAAATGGTTTCATACCAACGAGATATTTTGCTGAATTATTAAAAACACGTCATTATGAACCGTTCGCCGTGCACTCTGAAGGCTTGCATCACTGAAGACCAGCTAGAAAACCGTTTTAATAGGTAATTATATGCTTTATGTATTTGTGTATCTGTTATATATGTAAATGGTACACCACTGACTACCTGCAGTATTGTCTCTTCTTTTCCATTTAAATCCATCCAAAGGTTGTCTGTAAAAGATCGCTTTTAGCGATAAGACCGCCTATTGTGTCACCTAATGTAAAATTTCTAAATTAATTTTTTTGGTGTGCATAATAAAGAATATTCTATCTATCTATCTATCTATCTACAGATTCGTTATTGCATGAATTTATGGTAACGAATTTTTTAAGCACGTTTCAATAGGGTGTTTGTCATATTTCTTGCAGATATACCGAAATTGTTTAATATTATTTTAGTAATAGTATTATTTTAGGATTAAAATTTGAGGTTTAGTTTCAATCTTCTTTTCGTAAAGAAAATGAATACTTAAGCTATAATACCAACCAATATTTACTAAAACCAAATAAAGTTTAAAATAATTAATATGACCAAACTGCCTTTAACCTTAAAATCAACAATTTTGTCAGTAGATTTTTTTACATTTTAAGTAGTCTAATATTCTTATTTATTGCTTAATTACTTCGACCATGATCAAAGCTTTATATTTATGGTGAAAAAAATCCATTTAAAATTTAAAACATTTCAAAATTACATTATTATTTTGACATATTTAAATTTTGAAATTTAAATATGTCAAAATAATACAAATTGCTTCTAAGTTTCTAGACATCTATTTCACATATTATTCAGGTGAAGTAATGATAAATAATTGTAGCAGTTTGTTAACTATACTTAAGTAAAATAAATATAACGAATAAATATTATTTATTTTTATTATAACATATCACGCATTTTTTATTCTAAACCCTTTATTGCAATAACAACATTAATAAATAGGCAGGAATATTTAAAAATATTATTATTGCAAACAAAAATAATAATATTTGCAAAAACAGCGCTGTAATTTACGAGATTAGAACCTTAGCCATCTTGAATCTAAGACCAACGCTTAACGCCTTCTGCTATCTGCACTTATAATTTACTTTCGAATTTTAGCAATGCGATACACTGGCCAAGGTCACGCGTATGAGGCCCGCGAACCGTGACGATACGACAGTGTGTAGTGCAAAACTGCGTTCTCTGTGGTGTGTGTACGGCACTCACACCACAGACGTCTGACTGTTTACACATACAAATGTACGGACTACACCGCGTGTTCACAGCAATACGACTCTTAGCGTGCTTATGCACTTTTGAGCGCTTACTGTACAACGTCCCGACATCAATCGTCGGGCAGTCGCCCACCAGACACGACACCCGTCTGGTCGGAGGATCCTCCCTTTTCTATGGTGGATGAGTGAACTTTACACCCTGTTCCTTATCTATACATATAAAATGCTTTGTCCTGAATGACTGACTGACGGATCAACGCACAGCCTAAACCGCTGATAGTAGAGACCTGAAACTTGGAGGGTGTGTTCTTTGTATGTCGTAGGCATCCGATAAGAAAGGATTTTCCGAAATTCTACCCCTAAGAGTGAAAAAGGGGGGGCAAAGTTTGTATGGGACAACGTGATTCCTTGGTCCAATCTACTTCAAATTTTGCATAAAAGTACTAGGCTTGCATGAATTCAAGATAGTATTTCGATCATTAGACGTTGCGCACAATTTCTGAGCAGTAACCTAACAAAAAGTACTAGGCTTGCATGAATTCACGATAGTATTCAATCATGATGTTTTACTACTAATAGGATTGATATGAGGCAGACAGATAGTTCATAGCCTGGATTAACACATAGGATACTTTTTATCCCGGTAGTACACACGGCTACACATCAAGCTATACATTTCCAGTTTACGCTGATACTGCACAATAAAAAAAAAAACAACCGACTTAAAAAAAAAAAACACTACAAAGTGAAAAATAACTTTAATTTCGGAAGTCGGTGACAAAGAACGAAAATTCAAAACCAAGACACCGACTTCCGAAATTAAAGTTATTTTTCACTTTGTAGTGTTTTTTTTTTTAAGTCGGTTGTTTTTCCTTTTGTAAAAAAAAATATTTTTCACTTTTTAGTGTTGTGGTACCTACCCCACACAAATTCGAATACCACTACCTGCTATGTAAATAACAGTGACAGGAAGTTATCATATCATCCACATACTAAGTGGGAAAAAATACGTATTATTGAAGCTAACTCAAAAACTACCCAAGCAAAGTTAATAAAATTTATATGGGACCACCTCTGAAGTATGATCTACCAAACAAAAAAAGAATCATCAAAATCAATTCATAATTGGCGGAGTAATCGCGTAACAAACATACAAAAAAAAAAACATACTGACGAATTGAGAACCTCCTCCTTTTGAAAGTCGGTTAAAAATGGTTCAAGTTTTCACTTCTGTCGGCACTCCCGGAGTGCCACTGTTTTTTTAAATTTTTATTGTAAACATAATCGCACTTCCTTTTATTTTTACCTTACTTTTCTCAATAAGTGAACGGTAATTTCTTTTTTTGAGAAATAAACGTCTGTAAATCGAAATAGGCAGTCCCTCTATGTAAAATACTGGTATTCAGCTGCATCCGGTTAGACTGGAAGCCGACCCTAACATAGTTGAGAAAAGGCTAGGCAGATTGATTGAGATCTGCCGACAAATTCGTTTGGTGGATGGGAAGCCTCGCACTTTACGGAAATCCTATACAATGCGAGATCAGCTTATACTGAAAATGTATAGCTTGATGTGTAGCCGTGTACGTTTCCGTGGGATAACTTCCGACTTCCACGCGAGCTAAGCCGCGGGAAAAAACTACTACCTCTATAGAAGAAATACTTTTCTGTACCTGCGCGGGAGTGTTGTTGTGATGCGTGTTGTGTCGTCGCCACACTTGCATCAAGAACAGCAGTCCTAGGACGACATAACCTAGGTTCGAGAACACGTGGTTGAAGTCTGATAGTACTAGGAGAGGATGAGCGCAGAGGAAGTTGAAGTAGCACAGGTCTTGGTTTCCTGATTGGTTTAGGAGCTGTAACAATTAAATGAAAATAATTAATAAAGAGCTATTATTTTTAAATTGAATTCAGTTTAACCAATTGATACACTAAAAAACCCAATTGATACACTAAAAAACCCAATTGATACACAAAAAACCCCAATTGATACACTAAAAAACCAATTGATACACTAAAAAACCCAATTGATACACAAAAAAATTTACTGTGCGTGTTTTCGTGAACCTCTAAAAACACTAAACCATCACCACCAGCTTTGTTTAATCGTTTTGAACAACAATGATTATGACATAAGCATCCGTTAAAAAACGTCCTCTGCGACCCAATATTTATTAAATTAATGAAAGGAGATGTTTCATTTTCGGCCATAAAGTGTACATTAATGAAAAAAAAGGAAAAATTTCCACGAATTGAGGAAAAATATTCTTTCCTGTTTATTCCCCTGATTACTTCGGCAAAAAAAATAATAGTTTAACAAATTATTGCCATATTCTATTCATCATGGCGTCGTTTTACTTGCATACTGCTTTCGTCCAGAAATCATGTTAACATAATAATATCACGTAGACGTTATTTAAATAAATATGAAAGGCATGTATTTCTGTACTGTAATAAGATAGCTATCTTATACAACTTTTTTGATTAATTAGAAAGTGTGATTCATCATTCTGGATGAAAATGGCTAGCTGTCGATGGTCGTATTTCTCCTGACAAACGTCAAACATTTTCGGTTTTTATTATGTGCCCAAAAAGTATTAGATATTATGGAAAAAATAGTCTTTTATTGTATTTAGGGGTTCGTTTTCCAGGTTTTCTAAAGTGTATATATTATGGCCGGACTCCCATACAAAAATGAAACGTCTCCTTTGTAGTTTTAATTGAATAGAACTTCATGTATACTAAATCAATTTCTAACTAAGAAAATACTTAATTAATACCGAAAATGTGGTCAAATTCCAAGACGTAGACCACACAAAAAAATCTATTTAATCCGTCAGTCAGATAATAAAAAAAATATTAGACACGAATTTTTAGCTTTATCATATTAATAAAAAATGACTAAGATAAAATGCATTAAAATTGGGGAGTGGGGGTCATCACAAGTATAAAATCTACATACTCGTGACGTCATGGCACAATTTAACTCAATGTATCGCCGTAATCTTTTGATAACGTAAAAGAAGAAAAGAAATGTGTCCAATATTTTTTAGTAATCTACAAGACGGTCAAAAATATATTTTTAGTCAACCTCCCTATTGCCCTAACAAACCATTTGAGTACTTACCCTCTGATATGTGACCACAAGTTGTATGACGGGTAACGTGTAGAAGACAGCCACGGTGAGCACGTTCCACAGATACATCTTAGATCTAGCTGATAGGACTCGTGGACGACATCTAGAAGATAAAATAACGTAGCTATTAAGAACGTTTGTTCTGAGAGCAGTACAGTGCGAGCGAGATAAGAAGTGAATTTGAGCGGAGGTATTATAGATTCTTAATACTTCAATTATTATTATGTAAAATCAACATATACCAGTTTTATATACACATTGACATTGTTGAAAATTATATTCAAAATGACATGATTACTTTGTAAAGTATTATATTATTTTAATTATTGTGAATGTGAGGACTATGTGGATTTTATTTTTATTTCTCTGCTAGTTTTAGTGATGGTCTGGCAGTTTGAGTAGTTTATGCGGCCTACCCAAATGTCCTTTCTTTGGTATTGTTCGTCGAGTTGAGCTCTTTATGTTCCGAGTTGAGCTCCACGATTACTGACAAATGCTTGCACTGACTGGACAGGTCCACTCAAATCTGTGTGGTTTTTTCCTCAAAAGAACTTTTCGGACACTAATCTACATGGTCCTCATATGGCCTGACCAAGATTATGTCTGGACATTAAAAGAGACTGCGACCTCTGAGTTTGTTTCGGCCTTTCTTCTCAGAGTAGTCAGATAGGAAACGCCGAACTCATCTAGCTTATTTTTTTTTTTATATGTCGTGTAAAAGTGATTCTAATATCCTATTTACAGAATAAACAATTTCATTTCATTTCATTTCATTAGCGGGCTCGAACTCACTGGTGGGCAAAAAGCACGCTATCTCACCTGGCATCGTGTCCGACAGAGATGGTATCAGTGATGAGCAGTGAGACGTTAGTCTAAACCATAGAAATATAAAAAACAGGAGAAGTGGCATGGGGGCGTGTCTGTGTCCACGCGTAATGATCAAAGTGCTCATTGCATACGAAAATGGCCGTCTCCGCGAACTAGTGTGCTTTCGGCCGTGATCGGGATATTTTATAAGAATGCCGTGTTGTTCAGTGGTTTCTTGTAAAAACCGAAGTCAAAACAAAAACTTTGTGAATCATGGAATCACTTACCATATGTAATTACAAGTATTTTACTATATTTGTCTTTAAAATAATGAAAAACAACTAATCGTAAAATATTTCTTGCTTTTACTACGTTATTTTTGTTTCCAAATATCACAGCGACTGTACTATTTTTGCACTACATACATTGCTCGTTAACCACTACCTAAATATGTCGCTCAGTGACTCAACAAGCAATGTAAAAATCACAAAACGATACTGTGGACTGCGGATGCATCGCGCAGTACGGCCGCTGTGTCTGGCGACGAGCTAGTGATGTGGTTGTGCAGATCCACTAACGTAGGCTATCGACAACAATGTCGTTTGGCGAATGAATTTATTGCTATTATACTTTATTCTTCAATTTGTCAACTCTTTTACCCGGGTGGAAGATCGATGTGAAATAATGTTTTTTACTTATTTTGATTATTTTACAGCGTGGTAGAGAAATGCGTGGTAAAATGGTAAAAAACTCGTGCTATTTCCTTACTTTTTTATGGTTTTGGTATTTTACTTCCGTTAAAGTCTTCAAAAGCTTCGAATGCGTTATAGTAATCGGCATGGTTCAGATAATTACAAATATGAAGAAACACATCATTTTATAAAGAATAAGGTCAAAGGTGGGCTTATGTACCCATCTCCTGATGTCGTCATGATTTGTAAGATGGTGGAAATAATCATAAAAACAGCTTGTCTCACCAATAATAAATTAACAGTTAAAACTAAAAATGTTAAACAGGAACTCATGGCAAAGGCTTTGCCTCACTTCATAGGATTAGATCTCTTTAAAAATATTAAGTTTAACCAATTTGAGCAGTCTCCGATGAATAATCACATAATATTTCAAATTAAAGCAGTCATGGAAAAATATATTAATTTAAGATTACACTATTTGACAAAAAATGCCACTCCAGTAATATCAAAGCGTCAAGTGCTGCACAAATACCTCCACTTTACAGGTCAGTGAGTAAACATCATAGCAGGGTTCAACAATATCTACTGTTTCAAATAAACTATGACAGGTTAAACCACCGTAACTGGATTTTTATTGTTTGATTTTTTTGCTTATTATTTATTTTTATTATAATATTTTCTGGACTTATCGTTTTTATTTATTTTATTTTCAGGATACCAAATTTTTTAAAGTATAACGACGGTGAAGTATCAATATCTAATAACTACAAAAACATGGTTTTACAGGAGGAGAAAAAAACGTTTAATTTCTATAGTTTTTGACCATTTGAAGTAAACATTAGTAAGTGAAAACCGCCAAAATGTTAGTTATTAGATATTGATACTTCACCGTCGATAATATTAAATGGAAGAATCGATACCTTTCCGATTTAGTCAATCACTAGCGTATATGTAAAATAAATTGTTTCTGTACAGCACAACGATAGAAATGATGTTTTCGTGTGAGTGAGTTGTACGGTGCATGGTAAATGCACGCTGTGTTTGATGGGATAAGGTTTATAATTAATTGTGTAGTACGTTCTGATTTATGAATTGCAAGAGTGAGCGCAGCCTCGTATCTATTTAGTTTACTGATATGCATGTGTAGTTGTGACGACTAGTGGCGAGGTAGTGGGGACAAATTGGAGACATTGGGTTTCGATACATTTTCAACTACCGGGCATATCTCCTTCTTTCTTATATCTATGGTCTAAACGCACAACGTCTAGTTCGCACGCACACACACACTGTTCCGAACTATTTTTTTGTAAAACGAGCGCGTAAAAAATACGAAAAGTCCTTTGGAAAATCGAGTTTTATGAAAAAAATCACTGCATAAATCAATTACAAATAAAGTTAATTGAACTCTTCGATAGTTGAACTTTGTCAGTGCCGACTTTGTTTTGGAGATTTTACACTTCTTTTATTACTCATTTACGCCCAAAGTTGCATTAAAATTTGCAAGAAAAAAGAATATTTGTTGGCTCATAACTTTTTAATGGCTTATTAGTTTACTATTCATTTTCCACACAGACAAAATTAATATTGAGACAAAACGATATCATGTTTAACTTTGGATGTACAATAACAAACAGTGGAGTAAAACCCCCCCGAAATTTATATGGAAAAAATATCAAATAATTCCACAAAAAAAAAAAAAAATACAATAGAAGTGGATATATTTAGTAACTTGGTGGCAACACGCCGTGTTCGAGTTCGCGACAAGTATATCGTCATCCTGAGGATGCCTCGTTGAGAGGTGAAATACATGTCGATTTATTTCAGGGGTATTTTATGACTCTTTACAAATAGCTAAGCGGGTTACTAAATATATCCACTTCTATTGTATTTTATAATGGATTTCCGCAAGGTCACGCCTGAATCAATTAACTAACTAATTCCACCTTAAACTTACCTAGCCAAGTTAGCGACACACAGTTTCCCTCCAAGCCTGTAGATATCTTTGTCTGTATTAACATCATCCAACGTTGAGAAATCTGATTCTGTGTCTGATGAAGAACTGCCGTCTGTGAAGAAAAATATTAAATTATAATACCTCGCTTGTATTCACCGCAGGGAAGGCGGAAAATACACAGTCGGGGATTTTTAATTGGAGGGGTACTTCCTCAAAAAGGGGCAAAAAGAGGGCTACTGGATATCTCCACCTTATGAGTAGTTATGAGATCTGATTTCGATGGTTCTTTTTTTATTTGAAAGCTCAAATAAAATAAAATCAAATCATTATTTATTTACAAACATGGGTAAGAGATACATATATATTTTTCGTTATAGTAAAGTTCTCCATATTTTACCATTATATGGGTATGCAAATAGTGTAACAAAATTTAAAACTATCAATAAAATGTCAACTAAATTCAATAAATCACATTAAAAACAGTAAAAAAATAATTTAAAATAAATCGATAATAACTAAATTAAATAATAATAATACAACCAACATTTAATTTTAGAATAATCAATATTAATTAAGTTCAAAACAATAAATAACTAATAATTTTCCTAACATCGTAAATCAGATGTAACAGGCCTGGCATCTTTCATTTAAATATTCATTAATATGATAATAGCATTTCGCAACTAAAAATTCGTGTGTTTTGGTTTTAAATAGATCTATAATCTTTAATTTCCATAATGTGTTTAGGTAGTTTATTGTAAATATTGGGTGCCATACCTAAAAAATTCAAAATATTTTATTTCACATAAACCTACAAGGGCACTTATGAAACGTCAGAAGCTAGGTGCACGGTTCCAATTGTTCGCTTCCTATAGAGAAGAGCCGACAAGAAACTTCACGGAAACTCTTTTAAAAATAAATGGTTTCTACAATGTTTTCAAATTACAGTGTTAATAGGTATGAGAGGACAGTGTAGCTAAGTAACTTTAAGTTAGCTAGTAACTTTAAGTTGGCCTCATTAAAATTTGGTGAAGATCTGATGAGGATCTTCGGCGTGATGAGCAGAATAGCTCCTCAAAATGCAGTAAATTGCTCACTTTTAGATTTCTACTAGTGGAATCGGCCTTTTAACTACTAGATAGGGATTGATGGAGCACCTGGGATCACCTTCTCATCCCAAAACTAGAGAATTCTGAAAATAATTTTCTGGTTTCTCTAAAACTAGGCTTTAAAACCAATATTAATGTTAGTTATACAATAAGGTCACTTGTTGGCGCTACTGTACACCGCTAGATCGCGCTGTCGTTGTCACTCGCCAAACGGGAGTGGAATACAAATTGTTGCAAAAAAAAATGATCGTTTTATCGTACGTCGCTACAATGTTACCTTACGCGTTCGTGACGTAAACGCGTCACCGTCGCCGACTAATCATTGTAGCGAGGTGCTCTCTCCGCTTTTGTCTACAACGAGTATGTGTGTGTGTGTGTGTGTTGTACGTTGCTACTAAGTTACCTGTTCGTGAAGTGAACGCGTCGCCGTCACCGACTAAACATTGTCGCGAGGTGCTCTCCCCGCTCGTGTCCACAACGTTGACGTGACGTCGCCTTGTTGTGGGGAGGTCGTTGATGTTGAGTTCGTCGTGAGGGATTAGAGGGGGAGTCAGGCGGCCTTCTGTGGAGGCGATAAAAAATATGAGTTAAAGTAGAAATAGAAAGGGAGAAGATTTCTTGGCAGAGGTACTGTCGAAGAAACGCATAGCTGTTTGAAAACAAAATCCCGTGTACACGACCCTTTTTTTCGTAGGTAAGCGTTACTATAGCGGCCGAGCGCTGCAAGCAAGAATAGTCCTTACAGTGTACAGATGCGTTTCTTCGATAGTACTTGCTAAAAGTTGAAAATGATGCATTTTATGGCCGATTAGCTGCTGCCCGCGGCTTTGTCTGCGTGTCTTTTTCTATATACGTATACAAATAAATTAAATTGAAGTGTCTGTTTGTAATGTCAAAATAACAGCTTTTTACTAAATGCATATGAAAGTAAATATATAAAGTAAGACTCTAGAATGCCCGTATGAGTTCCAGCAGGAAGAGAATACCCTATCTGACTGGTAGTGGCCTCCAAAGATGTTGGTATTGTAGGTGGATCCTCCTTCGTACAACATGATGCTTCAGAATTAATTACTATGTTGTTAGTATAACTAGACAACACAGACTCGTCACTAATACTACAATTTGTTATATTTGCTATAACCTCATTTATATTATGTGCTATCAACATAGCAATCATATGTCTACATTCCCAAGACAGAGATAAAGTTCTCTGAGTTAACTTAAAACCACTAACAAACTTGTTAGTGTCAAAATACAATAATTTGTCACTATGACAACATGTCAGCCCGTGAATAGTACTATTCAACTTATAAATATAATTATTTTCGTAATCTGATAAAGTATCAGAGTAAGGTAAAGCACACAACATTAGCTTTCCTATATTTAACTTTAATAAGGTGTCCACACCATCCACTATGTCCTTTCTAGTAATACCAGTACTATTACCCAATAGCAAAACCATTGTAGAATAATTATCTAGGTTTGTGCTTTCAATTCTTTTAATCATTTGTTTGAAACTTATGTTATGATAACTATGATTGGTAAAACTATGGCTAAGGTAATTAAATAACATTTTTCCAAAGCCAGAACCTAATTCGTCACAGAAAAATATAGATTTCTTATTATTATTCTGTGTATTAACACAGGTCTCTGCAGGAAGAGACAACACCAGTGGAGGCAAGTCAAGCTGAGGCTGAGGAGGTGATGGTTGGTTGACACAACTGCATGAGAGATTATTAGTCAGGGACTCATACTTCTCAGCATTCCACTTCACCAAATCCAGTAGTTCTCCAGCCTCAAACAAGCGCTCACTTAGTTGTTGTTGTGAAGTCTCATATTTCTCAAAAATATCCTTCAGCAAGTGCTCCTTGTGTTGAATATCATTATAAAGGAGCTTAGTATCAATATCATATTTTTGCCTACATTCATCTAACTCAACAATACAACTATTTAAACTTTTTGAAAGGATAACACGTTCCTTTCTAAGGGAAAGATTTAATTTTAAAAGTAAAAATCATAAATATTGATACTGGTAAGTGGTACATACCTTCTTCGCTGGTCTCCGTCGGCTGTACCTTCTTCCGACACAGCACAACCACGATGAACGCCACATAAAACGAGCTGAAGAACGCCAGCGCAGCGCCCGCCGCGATTGCGTACTCCTGATACGATATCGTCTGGATTATCCTGAAACTGTCACACAGCTGTCAGTGTCAGCTGTCAGTGCTATGTACAGGGGGCTTAAAACGGCCGCTTTGGCAGAATCATAATACAGGTGACATTAAACAATTCGTCTAAAAGCAATTCATTTTCTGAATTCCCAGCAATTCCTCTATGGTGACAAATATTTTAGTTGAATCATGTTCAATTCAATTCATATCAGAATCATTTTTGGTGTAAATATTGCCGCATGAAAAAAATGAATTTTTCTTTACAGTTTTTTATTAAACAAATGAGATTTTTATTTCTACAGTTTAAATGTTATTTCATTAAAATACAAAACTGTCAAACAGATGAATTGCGTTACATGAATTGAACGCAGATAATATTATAAATTGTCAGTTTGTGTGATTCATAATATTATCATACAGGGTGGCAGGGACATCGATGCGAAAACTGAAACCATGGATTCAGTACATGATTCTGAACGCCCGTGCGTTGAAATTTTTCGTCCATTTTTCGTAACGCAATTCATCTGTTTGACAGTTTTGTATTTCAATGAAATAACATTTAAACTGTAGAAATAAAAAATAAAAATCTCATTTGTTTAAAAAAAGAAAAATTATCCGGTAAAATTACGGTCTTCATTTTTTTCATGCGGCAATATTTACACCAAATATGATTCTGATATGAATTGAATTGAACATGATTCAGCTAAAATATATGTCACCATAGAGGAATTGCTGGGAATTCAGAAAATTTATTGCTTTTAGAGGAATTAAAAATATAATAGACGTTAATATATTTAGTAACTTGTTCCGCTTAGCTATTTCTAAAGAGCCATAAAAAACTCCTGAAAGAAATCGACACGTGTTTCACCTCTCAACGAGGCATCCTCAGGATGACGATGGACTTGTTGCGAACTCGAACACGGCGTGTTGCCACACCAAGACTAACTCTGCGGAAATCCATTATAAAATACAAAAGACGTTGAAATATTAAGTAACCTGTTCCGCTTAACTATTCCTAAAGAGCTATAAAAAAAAACCCTGTAAGAAATCGACACGTGTTTCACCTCTCTACGAGGCATCCTCAGGATGATGATTGGCTTGTCGCGAACCCGAACACGGCGTGTTGCCACACCGATCACTGGACACCTCGTTGAGAGGTGAAAAACGTGTCGATTTCTTACAGGGTTTTTATAGCTTTTTAGGAATAGTTAAGCGGAACAATATCCTAATTACGTAACTTATTTTCGTAAACGATTATGACTATACTCAATAGGTTTAAGTAGTTAACAAATCGTAAAAAAGGTTTTTATAGATGACACTTTCTTAATAATTAATTGATTCAGGCGTGACCTTGCGGAAATCCATTATAAAATACAATAGACGTGGATACATTTAGTAACTTGTTCCGCTTAGCTATTTCTAAAGAGCCATAAAAAACTCCTGAAAGAAATCGATCACGTCGTGTTGCCACACCGAGCGCTGAGTGCAGACAACACGCAACACGCCGTGTTCGAGTTCGCAACAAGTCCATCGTCATCCTGAGGATGCCTCGTTGAGAGGTGAAACACGTGTCGATTTCTTTCAGGAGTTTTTTATGGCTCTTTAGAAATAGCTAAGCGGAACAAGTTACTAAATTTAACCACGTCTATTGTATTTTACGACACTTTCTTGTTTAAAATTACGATAAAATCAAATTTATTTTACATTTTTACAAGTTTCCTCTTTTATTAACGTATGTTAAACTTTACCATTTATTATTAAACTATTCTTCGTAGCTGTAACTTCTTGCACACAATTTTTTTGTTAGATTTATAATAAAAATTTAATATTTGGTAATATGTCTATTGTAAAGAGCTCAAATTCTAAACGTCAACGAATTATAACGTTGCTAAATTGAAAAGTACAACTGTGACGTCGCATGACAGCTGAAATGACTGGTATTACGTTTAGTCGGTTACATGACAGCTGTCTCGTCACGTGGCTTTTTTTGTTTACCTATATAATTACCTAAACCTATGGAGTATAATTTGTTTCATTTTGACAGTTCAACAACATTCATTGAGTTATTTACGTTGCTGAGCAGATTTTTTTTCTAACTTATGAAGCAATGGATTAGCAATCTGTTTCAAATTGAAACAAATTGTTTTTGATCGTGTATTACGCAATTAGGGTACAGGTTACTAAATATATCAACGTCTATTGTATTTTTGAGTTGGTAGTAATATATGTACATTATAGAAACTTACCTAAACTTCTTAACCCTGCCATCGTTGGTGACAAGCCGCACCTCCTCTTCCTGCGTCCAGCCGAGGTACTGCGCCACTTTGGGAAGCGTGGTGTTACCAGTCTTGTCTGTACAGTCCTCATCTGAAGTCTTCACTATGAATACTATGTAGAAGCCCACGGGGAATGTGTCTTGCTGAAATAAAAAACATTACTTACACTTAACTACTATTATTAAACTTTTTCTGTAATAAATTAATGTTTTTATTATAATCGAATTAAAAAGCTCTTTTTTAGGGTTCCGTAGTAATCAAGGAACCCTTATAGTTTCGTCATGTCCGTCTGTCTGTCCGTCTGTCTGTCTGTCCGCGGTTTAGCTCCAAGACTGTTAGTACTAGAAAGTTGTAATTTGGTATGGGTATACATATTAATTATGCCGACAAAGTGGTAAAATTTCTATCCCTTGATGTGGGGTATCGTTGGAAAGGTCTTTCAAAAACATTGTAAGTGTGTTAAAACCATTTTTGAATTCAGAGATCCGTTTGCGAAATATTAAGCTATAAAGTGCAAATTTTTGTTAGAGTCAAGTGTCGTCGTCCCCCCCCCCCCCTGCTAGCTAAATGGTTGGTTTTGGATGTGAAAAAATTCACGGCAGTAGCTTATATAACGAATTTAAAAGGAAAACTATCACAGCTGAGTAGGCTTTACAAGTTAACGAGTAATAATAATCGACCAACTTAGATTTGCGATTTACAAAAACATGTTCTACCATACATTCTGTATGAAAGATTTCTTTTTTCAACTACAAAGTTAAGTTTGTTCTTGGGATAAATTCATCCCAACTATGGAACCCTACATTGTGCGTGGTCCGACGTGCACTTGGCCGGTTTTTTATCTTTACTTTTTAATTACTTTATTATTAACTAGCTTCTGCCATCGACTTAAGGTGGTTTTACACGGACGAGGCGGGGCGTGGATGGGATGGGCGAGAATTAAAATTTGTATGGCAAAATTTCTATCTACGCCCTGCCCATCTTTGGTGTAAAAAGTCTAGATGCGCGAGGATGTGCGAGGCGAGAATTGAAATATTTGTTAGTACAATATTGAACTTTATTGCTGTATGAATAATATTTATTTACTTTGTAAAACGGATATACAAATCTCGCACCGGCCAACGAGGACCCGCACGGTCCCTCTCCGTCAAGCGCTGACTTGCGATGTCTCGGGATATCTCGCGCTGGCACGCGCTGGCACGCGCCGGCTCGCTCCGACCATAGCGAAACATCCCGATACTATATTCTCGGCTGGCCGGCCGGCGCGTGACATCGCGAGCCGGCGCGAAGCAGCGCTGGCCATCGCGAGACGGCGCAGTATAGCACTGGACATCTTTCGGTGCAAAAGGATAAGCGTGATTTCAATTTCTCGCCCATCCCATCCACGCCACGCCTTGCCGGTATAAAATCACCTTTAGCCCGCGTGAATTTCTTGCCCGGCCCCCACTCACCGCGTCATATCGCATCGCCTGCCCACGCTATTACTTCGTTTTCGCTCAGCGTTCTTCCTGACTTTTTTTTATTTTAGCTCGGCTCCTAAGGGTCCTAGCGTGATGTTAAATAGCCAATAACCTTCCTCAAGAATTGGGCTATCAAATTAAAAAAAAAAAATCCGAGTGGTAGTTCCAAAGATAAGTACAGATCTCGCTCGCACGCGGACTGAGTGAGAGCGAGACTGAGCGGCGGGGAGAAAGCTCCAAGGCGCCGATAGTTTAGGTAATTTCATTTTACGGCAAAAATAATGGTAATAATAAAATTTAGTATCTGATTTATATTAAGTTCAGTTATTATGCAGTGTCATGATCTAAATTGAAGTATTTTTTTATTACTAGCGGTTTATTGTTCGGTTTGAAGGCATCTTTGTAATTTCTTTCTTCGTCAAACATAGTACTTAGCATTAATCGTTAATTGATTTAGGCGTGACCTTGCGGAAATCCATTATAAATCATCCATATAACCATTATAATTATCTTTGACAGGCGATAAGGCTCACTCTGCGTTCAGCGCTCGGTGTGGAAACATGCCGTGTTCGGATTCGCGACAAGTCAATCGTCATCCTGAGGATGCCTCGTTGAGAGGTGAAACACGTGTCGATTTATTTCAGGGTTTTTTATGGCTCTTTAGAAATAGCTAAGCGGAACAGTTTACTAAATATATCCACGTCTATTGTATTTTAGCATTCATCCTCAACTTTACCATTTATTTATTTCAAAATGAATGTACTGCGTTATATCGAAAATACTGCGGGTTTTCGATATAACGAAGGATCATTCTAAGCAATTTGAGGTATTGTAGACTATAACTGTAGTTAGACGATATAGTTTTCGTCATAATAAGTTACTTACTGTGAGAGTGATGCCTCCTCTTCTAGTCATAGTCAGGTAATATCCATCATATAATATATCTCTCTCATTGTCGAAAACTGGACACTGCAGAAACAAAAATTACACAAAGGAAGTTTGTAAGTAAATACACTCGCTCCATAAGACCATGATCCTATCTTTTGAAATAATGATTAAAATTAAAATATATAGACAGTGCAATCCACGAAGACGCGCCCCACTCCGCTCCGTACTAAACTACAGCTTACAGTACAGTAATCGCGGAGTGGGGCGCGTCTTCGTGGACTGCACTATCTATAATTGGTAATTATTGACATTTTGATAAAATAATTTTTTTTTTCTTATTTTTACCCATTTAAATTGACATGCTTGTATTTTTTTTTTGACGTGATTACGTCTTATAAATCGATGAACGCCGGCTGCACGCACGAAAAAGTGTCACGTTCCGCCTGAGCCGAGCGTGCAAGCGAGAGCGCGGAACAAGCGATAGAGAGGCACGATCGGCCTAAGCATTCGGCTTGTGACGTTATCATGTAAAATTATCGTCCGTAAACCGACTTTACAGACAACCAATTTTTTACTTCCATTTTTTTGTATTGTATCCATTGACATAGATAATATTGTAGTCAGTGACATTTGATGTAATATTATGACATTTTATATTTATTGTGACATAAAATCTGTAAAATTTGTAAAATGGGATTATGATGATATTTCTAATGTTATTTAAAATGATATTAATTGATTATGATTTGTATGCCCATGTGACGGCAGAACATGGAGAACTAACTTTATGACAACACCTATACTGTAGTTCTACTTTCTTAATGTCCCTCGGCAAACTTCGTGTTTCGTCAGTCGTCGGATTTCTATCAGTTGCCCTTTACACTTGGTGCAGACCAGACGCTCTCAATCGGCTTGGAAGTATACAGAGTTGTTAATACTCTTTTAACTTAATGTAATTTATTTAAAAAAATGGGAGGAAAGCTGCTAAAGTTGCAGGCACGATAGATAGGAAAATAGTTTTACAGCTCTATAAAGTTCACACGGAAATCAAAACAAAACAACCATAAAGTACTTAGTGTTTAATTCAAATTATTATACACGATAAATCTAATAATTGATGGACATGGAAATTAGCATTCGTTTGTATTTGGAAATGCGATGATACCCGAGAGACATTAAGAAAATAGAAATACTGTACAAATGATTTAATGATCTTGCCATACTTCTTTTGCTTCGTTTACGTTCATATTTTGAAAATGAAGTTCAATAAATAGCTATTAGATAAAATATCCTCTTAGCTGAACTACTCACCGAAAAGTTCTGTATGGAGACCACAGCACAAATATCGTCATCAGACTCAATCATTACAATAACACTCTTAGGTCGAGACAGCCAACTTCTGGTCTCCAGGTTAGTCCTTAGTATATACCTGTAAAAAAACCAGGACTTTACATGGAGGGACTGTTTATCTGACCTCCACGTCCTCCAGTTACTGGGATACCACAGATTAATACAGATGGTTCACTCCGCAAAATCACTTAAATAAAAAATAAAAAAAACAACCGACTTCAAAAAAAAACACTACAAAGTGAAAAATAACTTTAATTTCGGAAGTCGGTGTCTTGGTTTTGAATTTTCGTTCTTTGTCACCGACTTCGAAATTAAAGTTATTTTTCACTTTGTAGTGTTTTTTTTTGAAGTCGGTTGTTTTTTTTTTTTGTAAAAAGTTTTTATTTTTCACTTTTTAGTGTTGTGGTACCTACCCCAAACAAATTCGAATACCACTACCTGCTATGTAAATAACAGTGACAGGAAGTTATCATATCATCCACATACTAAGTGGGAAAAAATACGTATTATTGAAGCTAACTCAAAAACTACCCAAGCAAAGTTAATAAAATTTATATGGGACCACCTCTGAAGTATGATCTACCAAACAAAAAAGAATCATCAAAATCAATTCATAATTGGCGGAGTAATCGCGTAACAAACATACAAAAAAAAAAAAAAAAAACAACATACAGACGAATTGAGAACCTCCTCCTTTTGGAAGTCGATTAAAAACGACTCTTGCTACGACACAGTAAAGTGCAATTCAGGTCGTACAACGCTAATTACCTACAGTTATATTCACCTAGAAGTTGCCTCTCTTTCTATCTTATGACTACGTTACACTCACTAAATTGGCCCAACAAGACGGGCCCGCCGCGTACTTGTATCTTCATATCTAAAATGCGGAGTGACCTATCTGTGTTAATCTGTGCTAATACAATGCCCCTTGGTAAGACTGGTTGTCAGACTTTCGAGCTTCTGACGACTCGTAACGACTGTCAAACATCCTCGAATGACGTGTAAAATAATGATGAAATCGATCAGTTTATGTGCGAGTGAGATGAAAATATGAAATACCATTTAGTGGAAAAGAGAAACACAATAAATAAATTATAACATACCTATGAATACTCTCCGCATCATCCATCTGATTACACATATACTTCCTTTTCTCATGTTGATAAGCCAAATTTAAATTATTCGACTGATCGAAAGGAAAAAAGTAATACATAGGCTGACTCGGCGTGGTAGTTAAGTTCGTGGTAGAATTTAGTCTGACAAAGAAGTCGGTGACGGTTTCTACCAAAATGGTAACATTTATGGAATCCGGAGACGATGATGTTAAGTGGATAATTGGTGTGTTTTGTGTTGAGACATCTGAAAGAGAGATGGGGTGTTATTTTTTTTTGGTTTTTTGGGCTTGAGTGTAAAGCTGATGCTAAAAGAGCCTAAACCTATTTATATCATTTAAGAAACGCAATACCTAAGCGCAATACCTATTAAATCCCAGTTCCTTTGACATTGTCAGATACAAATGCTTTATCATAAAGTTTAGTAGAAGCCTACTGAACTAAAATGACAACGTTAACTCCGCGTCCTATTTAAGAGGGAGTATCCTAAAAGTTGGCAACGTCGTAAATAGCTGTCAAATATTTACCTGTTTTGATTAATTTAGCAATATTACTGTATGGAATTAAGAAATGTGGCTAACTAGGGAACTAAAATATTGATTATGAAATGCAATAATTAATATCGTAATATCGAATATTTCGTTTTAGATGTAAAAAAAGTTTTTGGAAACTTTCCAAATGCCTTTTTTACATCTAAAATTGTTACAACATCAAATTCAGTGTTATAATTGCAATTCATTATTGATATTCTATCCGCGTGGTGGATTACGGCCCACTCCCTCTCACAGAGAGGCCTGTGTCCCAGCAGTGGGAACATTTATAGGCTGATGATGATGATGATTCTAGGGAACTAGTAAGCCACATTTCTTATTTCCATACAGTAATACTGCCAAATTAATCAAAATAGCGAAATATTTGACATCTATTTGCGACGTTGCCCACTTTCACTTTTTTTTGGTCGAGTTCGAAACTTTTCGGACAATTCCGATAGAAGGCGTGCCTTCTCAGTAAATAATTTAATCAAATATTTTATTATTTATATATATTTATATTTTATTATTATTTGTGATCAATCTAAAAATTATTTTAGAATATTTTTTTTTTTGAGTCTTGTAACTTCTTATTTCTAAAATCCCAATCGAGCATATAAAAATATATATAAAAAGGTACAATATAATAATAAATATTTACGTATAAGAGGACCACAGTAGACTCTAATCCTTTTCCCACTGACTAAGACAGCGTGAACAGAAAGAGAAGGTAAATTAAAATGGGGGTCAACAAAGTAAGGCAGGGTAAAAAAGTCGAAATAGTCGATATTTTTTTTATATAGGGTATTTATATTTTAATAAAAATGCTATCCGAAGTAAAAATTATGCTGAATAATAAATTGGGTTGCCAGATATAAAATCTAAGATCATCACAACAAAAAGTAAAAAAAGGCGTTTTGTTTTTTTTACGAGTTATTTATAAAAATAATTGCTAAGTATCTGAATTAAAAGCTATGCTGAATCATGAATTGGGTTGCCAGATAAAAAATCTAAAATATACTACAACAAGACATAAAAAATATGGTATTATATTATATTGTTACGCTTAATAATTTTTTTGTTGAAAAATACATACCTTTTATATCGCGTTTCTAGCAGCCCCTAATGTTGTATCTTTTAGAATTTAATTAATTAAAATAAAATATTTACTTTACTTATTACAAATATTTAAGATTTTATTTTACATCTACAATTTAAACTGCCAGAACGACGCGAATGCGAAATTAATAAATTACAAAACAATAAGGAAAAAAAAAACAACAATGTTTTAAGATCACATCAACATACTATTCCAAAGAATCCTTGCTCAAATCCATTTTACGGGTCAAAAAAATAACATAATGGAGGATACTTATAAATACCACTTCTGACTCACCACAAGTATCTTCGTCTTCAGTAAACATATTATTATGAGGACACAGAGTCCTGGATATGTTGGTGAACTGTTCCAGACTGACGGGAGTCTGGACTAGCATGGGTAGCTGCCATGAGAATACTCCTGGAAATTAAGATTATTTGTAGTTAATTGATTCAGGCGTGATCTTGCAGAAATCCATTATCAAATACAATAGACGTGGATATATTTAGTAACCTGTTCCGCTGAGCTATTTTTAAAGAGCCATAAAAAACTCCTGAAAGAAATCGACACGTGTTTCACCTCTCAACGAGGCATCCTCAGGATGACGATTGACTTGTCGCGGACCCGAACACGGCGTGTTGCCACACCGAGCGCTGAACGCGCTGCGTTTTTTATGGCTCTTTAGAAATAACTCAGCGGAACAGGTTACTAAAGAAAGAAAGAAAGAAAAAGTATTTATTGACTCGCACAGGAAATCACAAATTAAACTAAAATACACTCATTAAAACATTAATAAAAATAAGAACAATTAAAATAAAAGCAGAAAGTCCTGTAAGAGGCCAAAAGGCTCCCATCTCAGCATATGCTGCGACATTTAAGAAAAAATAAATAAATGACGCAGCGCTGGTATTCTGATAGGGCCCGCAGTTACGTCACGGATAGATAAAATACAGAAATAAATATAATAAAATAAAAAATAGATCTGAGAAATACTTTAAAAAATAAACTTTATGTAGTTCGCGTGTCTGCACCCGACGTAACATCAGTTACTTGTCTATGCCTTTAGTATCTGTGGTACTCTAGGCATCGTTGAGACAAGTAATGAGACGCCGGCAAAAAAATTGTTATAAAAACATTACGGCTGTATATTATGCTACGTACTCTGTGAACTGTGTGAATGTCATAATAGTACAGTGTTTATTATAATGAAAAGTGTTTTGTGGTAGTCAGTTCACGGCATTTGGAGAAATACCGATAAACTAACGTTATGAATATGTTACTAAATATATCCACGTCTATTATATTTAAAATTAGTTGTGTAAATTGAAGTTATGATGATGAACAGAAGCTTTAGAGACATCTCATATTGAAGTGCCAATGCCTTGTTATAATGTCACTTTTTGTTCGGTGAACTGGAACGCAGAGTCGCGCCGACAGAGGGCGCCTTCCAGATTTCCGAACAAAAAGTGTAATATGAACAAGACGATCGCGTATTCGCGGGACGATCGTTTTTGGTTAGGACGCGGTCTTTAGCCTCGTGCAGACTGGCGCGACGATACACCGGTAATTGTTCTACCGTGAAGTTTTCTAAGAAATTGTTTTGATAGAGTCACGTCGCGCCAGTCTGCAGAAGGCTTTAGGTTTTCTCGAGAATATATCACGTCTAACCGAGCGATTTTGTATGGCAGCTCTGGCGGTAAAAGTGACAGAATTCGACAAATCAAGAATGTTATGTATGTTGTCAGAGAATTTTCAGTTACTTGTGACAAATAAATGGAGAATAAATTCAATTACTACTGCGTGAGACGACTTTAGGAACTTGCAAAGTGGTTTCATGTCAGCATTTAAGGTTCCACTAGTCGACGGCTTGAACTCGTTGGTGGCGTATCTAATATGTATGCTATTTAGTAAAGTTATTTAATTATTATTAGTTTTAAGATAAACATACCTTTCTGCTGTCTCGCAGTGATAAACAAAGGGTACGTCTTGTTAGCAAAGTCACTGGCTACCGTCACCCTGGCTGGAGTATCATACGCCTCAAGTTCCTGAAAGAAATTGTAGATAATTTAGTTTAACGCCATCTGTCGGTGGAATGTTGCAACTTTATGGTGTGTGTGGTGTAAGACAGCGCCGCTAGATGGCGTTGACGACTTTTGTTGCATTGCAGACATGTTTATAATTATGGTGCACCTGCTATTTCTTACACAGACAACTGTGAATATTCACATGGCAGCGAAGATTATTCTTCAGCCGAGCGTACTCACAACGAAACATTTATAAAATTCTTAAGGGGGATGCGCGAAATTCAAATTTTATTTACTTTTTTGCATTTTGTAGGTCAGTGTCAGGTTTCATGTTGACTAAAATATGATTCGCGACCGTAAAACAATATGGCTATTCATAATTATAATCATTACAATCAATAATACAACTCCATAAGTTAGCAACAGTTATTGTCAAATGTCATGATTTCATGAAATCATCATAAACCTGACACTGACCTACAAAATGCAAAAAACAAAAGAAAATTTGAATTTCGCGGGCTATCTTAGTGCATCCCTCGTAAATGCATTAATTTATTCACTGACAGACAACGCATAGGCTAAACCGCTGGGTCTAGAAATCTGACATTTTGCACGAGAGTTCCTTATACAATGAAAGTGAGCACTGAGGAAGGATTATTGAAAATTCAACCCCATGTTTATTTATTTATTTATTTTTATTTAACCATTTATGCACACACATATAAATAGACAAGAAGAAAGGAACAGAAAAATACGTACAATGGCAATGCTTATTTCTAAAGAAATCAGACATGAATGAAAGACATTTTTGCCGATGAGAAGTCCCATCGGGCAAACGGCTTGCCAAGCTATACATTTCCAGTATAAGCTGACTTCGCATTGTAAGCTTTCTGTACAATGAGATGTCTGGAAATATATAGCTTGATTTGTCGTCGTTCATCGTGCGGACTAAATAGTAGAGTATTTTTATCTCATGAAGTGACGCGCGCTTTACTTGTGGTTACCAAGTGTAGAAACACGCTGTGAATGTGTGTGTAAGCGCAGGAGCTCTCGGTACCGTCCGAGACAATGGCGAAGTCAGAAGTGAGTGCATGTGTGTGTTATGTGCTGACGCTACTCATTCTCTCTCATTCGCATATGTACCTACTCATCACGCACACATTCACAGCGTGTTTGTACACTTGGTTACCACAAGTCACTGTGCGTTTGTACTGGCGAAACATTCATATAAAACATGTTGGAATCTCTATTATATGTCAATATTTGATACAATATTTGACAGGAAATAGAGATTACAATATGTTTTATTAGAATGTTTCGCTGAAATAAAAATACTATAACCTACTGCGACCAAAATAAAATATTATGGAAACAATTCACGGAAACAAAACCGCATGTTAGGTATTACTATTTTGAATTAGTCATTATTTAATTAGCAAAACAGCACAACTCAAGCAGTCCCGATATCGTTGGGAATAAAAAATCCCCTTCTTCAACACTTGTCTAGATAAGGCGTTATTCGCCCGTAAAATGCTTATCTGGAGTTTTTCTCTCTGCGTTTCAAAATACAGTGTGATACTTCATAATGTGCACATTTCGAAATGAGGGAATCTATGCTTAATTTTAACGACAGAATAAATATTTAAAAAAAATCTAAACATTTTTTTAACTTTTTATGGAATAAAAAAAAATGTAACAAGACTGTGTAACTTTTAAACTAAATCATCTATCGCGATGAAACAAACTCCATAATGATTGGAAGTAATTAGGCGTCCACATAAAATGAAAATTGAAAATAAACATGTTTTTTTTAGCAAAAATCTGTATATTTTTCATAAATTTTTACAATAATTGTAAAATTTATAAATAAGATGCCAAAGAGAAAAAAAAAAATTATGCAAAAAAAAATACGTCGATAAAATTAAGCATAGATTCCCTCAGCGCTTGGTGTGGCAACACGCCGTGTTCGAGTTCGCAAAAAGTCCATCGTCATCCTGAGGATGCCACGTTGAGAGGTGAAACACGTGTCGATTTCTTTCAGGAGTTTTTTATGGCTCTTTAGAAATAGCTAAGCGGAACAAGTTACTAAATATATCCACGTCTATTGTATTTTATAATGGATTTCCGCAAGGTCACGCCTGAATCAATTAATTATGGATTCCCTCATTTCGATATGTGCACATTATGAAGAATCACACTGTATAGCATCGAACGGCAAAAACAACTTTATTTACACCTTCGTAAAGTTGTAATATGTTTAAATGGAAATTATTTGTTGACGCGAACGTATTACCCCGCGTCCTATTTAAAAGCGATCGTCGCGTATACACGATCGTAAGAACTGTTCGGTGAACCATAACGCGTGGTCGCGCCGACAGAGGGCGCTGGGGGATGCGCTAAGGTAGCCCGCAAAATTCAATTTTTCTAATTTTTTTTGCAATTTGTATGTGAGTGTCAGGTTGTATCTTGAGGAGGCGATTAATGGCGGTGATCTCTCGCATCCGGGCCTGGTCCAGGCCATGGTACGGAGCGAGAGGGCATCGGATGCCGTCATCTCCTTCTAAGAAGCAGTAATGCTCGCAAAGGAGGAGGCGGAACGCGTGAGGGAGAGGCGAATTTCACGCCCTCACGCCCCTAATCGCCGCAGGAAACGCCCTAGGCGTCGGGAATCACAAGCCAATTTCCGGCCACCCGTAGGCGCGGGCTTGCGGACGGTGTGCTATGGGTCCTCGCCGTCCGATAAGGCCCTGGTCGACGGCGCGTTTTGTTCCACGTGCGCCCCAAAGAAATGTCAGCAGAACTGACGGGGTCCGCTAGGGCCGTTGCCTGCCGCGGTCGCGGGAAAGTCCGAAAGGGATACCGTGGCCCCTGGCAATACAATCTCCTTCTAAGAAGCAGTAATGCTCGCAAAGGAGGAGGCGGAACGCGTGAGGGAGAGGCGAATTTCACGCCCTCACGCCCCTAATCGCCGCAGGAAACGCCCTAGGCGTCGGGAATCGCAAGCCAATTTCCGGCCACCCGTAGGCGCGGGCTTGCGGACGGTGTGCTATGGGTCCTCGCCGTCCGATAAGGCCCTGGTCGACGGCGCATTTTGTGCCACGTGCGCCCCAAAGAAATGTCAGCAGAACTGACGGGGTCCGCTAGGGCCGTTGCCTGCCGCGGTCGCGGGAAAGTCCGAAAGGGATACCGTGGCCCCTGGCAATACAGGCAACTGAAGGAACACGGGTGGGTTTCAGTCAGTAAGAGTCTGACACGCCCTCCCGCTACGCCCAGAGCGGGAGAACTTATTTGATAATTTCCAACCCAAAAAAAAAAACAACGTGAAACAAATCAACCCATAGTTTAATTTTCCTGCCTCATCATGATTCAAGTCGACATTTATTTTTGAAATACAATAGACGTAGATACATTTAGTAACCTATTCCGCTCAACTATTCCTAAAGAGTCATAAAAACCCTGTAAGAAATCGACACGTGTTTCATCTCTCAACGAGGCATCCTCAGGCTGACGATTGACTTGTCACGAACTCGAACTCGAACACGGCGTGCTGGCACACCGAGCCCGCGACTCTGCGTCCGGCGCTCACGCCGTGCTCAGAACGCTGTGTTCGGGTGAGTGAGTGATGAGTTTCAAGATCTCTCTCAAGACACGAGGAAACAAAAACATTTCTCATACCGGTGTATGGTTGCGGTATGGGTTGCGGTTTTATCCGAAAGGGTTACCGTGGCCCCTGGAAATACAGGCAACTGAAGGAACACGGGTGGGTTTTAGTCAGTAAGAGTCTGACACGCCCTCCCGCTCCGCCTAGAGTGGGAGAACTTATTTGAACATATCCAACACAAAAAAAAAAAGTTTGTATCTTGATTAAAATATGATTCGCGACCGTAGCAAATATGGCTTTACAGAATTACAATCATTCGAATCAGCAATACAACTCCTTAAGTTTGAATAATCCTAAGATGTTATGATTTCATGAAACAGTAATTCAATAAGATTAAGTATATGATCTAAGAAAGTTGTATTGATGTTTTTTTATGATTATAATTCTATAAATAAATATTTGTTACGGCCGCGAATGATATTTAGATCAACATACAACCTGATACTGACCTGCAAATTGCGAAAAATTAAAGAAAAATTGAATTTCGCGGGCTACCCTTTTTTTTTTTTTTGTTTGGTACATTATCAAATAACTTCTCCCGCTCTGGGTGGAGCGGGAGGGCGTGCCAGACTCTTACTGACTAAAACCCACCCGTGTTCCTTCAGTTGCCATGTTGCCGGGGTCCACGATTTCCCTTTCGGCCCGTATTCGCAACCCCGGCAGGCATTGGCCCTAGCGGACCCCGTCAATTCTGCTGACATCTCTTTGAGGCGCGCGTGGAACACAACGCGCCGTCGACCCGGGCTTGGTCCTTATCGGACGGCGAGCTACCCATTGCACACCGTCCGCAAGCCCGCGCTTACGGTGGCCGGAAATCTCTCTAGCCACTCCTCAGGTCTTAACGCCGCAATTGTGGCGTGTTCCCGCAATAGGCATGATGCCTGGGTCAAAAAAAAGAAATTCTATTTAGTCAGTCTTTTAGATAATAAAAAAAATATTAGACACCTATTTTTTGCTTTATCATATTAATAAAAAATTACTTAGATAAAACGCATTAAAGTTGGGGAGTGGGGGGTCGCTACGTCACAAGTAAGTATAAAATCTACATACAAGTGACGTCACGGCACATTTTAACTCAATGTATCGCCGTAATCTTTTGACAACGTAAAAAAAGGAAAAATATGTGTCCAATATTTTTTTATAATCTACAAGACGGACAAAAAATATTTCTTTAGTCATCATCCCTATTGTGACGTGGCCTTCGCGGGCTACCCTGACGCTTTAGCCTTATAAACACGCGACTGTAGCTCGATGGGACGCGGCCTTAGACGTGGTAGTTTCGTGGCCTGAACATAAGGAGCCGTTCAAGTATTACGTAAGCAGATTTATTACAATTATTTACCCCCGCCTCCCCCTTGTCAGCAAAAGTAAGCAAAGCTCTTACCCCCCCCCCCCCCCCCATGCTTCCGTAAACATTGGTATATGCACTTTTTAATGTAAGTATTCTGTTTTTTTTTTTTTGATTCATGAGCTGCAGTTATAATTCTAACAAGTGAATAGCACGCGGTAATTCCCCTACTCGGTTCTAAGCGAGTACTTAAACGTATTAATTATTTGTGGGAATCCCCGATTCATATGCGTTTCGTTTTCAAGCATAGACAATGTGTGGGTTGCCATATGTGTAAAAAGTAAATAATTACTGCTGACGTAATCACCATCTAGACCCTCCACCCCCCGTGTCATCAAAAATAAGCAAAGCATAGATCCCCCGCCCCCCTACAGTGCTTACGTAATACTTGAACGATCCCTAAGGATCAACCAAGCTAAATATAGCTTACCCCAGCAAATTCCAGGATGTATTCTGTACTCTTATTCACAGCTACTGTGTATGGTATGTTGTATTTATATCTGCAACAAAAAAAAAATAGTAGTAATAGTAATTTATTTCCAAAACTTCAGTATACGTTACATCGATGAGGTTGACTAGGACAACAGGTTGTCCTAGTTCACTAGGACAACAGGCCTGTGTCCAATTTTTTTTATTTTTAGTCCGTCTTTCAGATTATGAAAAAATATTGAACACGTATTTTTTCTTTTTTGACGTAATCAAAAGATTACGGTGATACATTGAGTTAAAATGTGGCATGACGTCACGCCTTGCTAGATTTAATAGTGCGTTGTGACGTAGCGAGCCCCCACTCCCCAATTTTAATGCGTGTTTTCTAAGTTATTTTTGATTAATATGATAAAGCAAAAAATACGTGTCTAATATTTTTTTATTATCTGAAAGACGGACTAAATAGTATTTCTGTTTTTTTACCTAGGCAACTACCCTACTGTATGACAGGGATCGAAGTTTCTTCAGTTACATGGATCAACATGAGAAGGCTTAGACTAAATACAATTAAGTCATCATCTGCCTAGCCTTTTCCCAACTATGTTGGGGTCGGCTTCCAGTCTAACCGGATGCAGCTGAATACCAGTATTTTACATGGAGCGACTGCCTATCTGACCTCCACAAAGTCAAAGTTAAAGTCAAATCATTTATTTCAAATAGGCCCATGTATGGCACTTTTGAACGTCAAAATTGACAAAATATTAAAATTGATTCTAGTCGCCCCTTCGCAAAAGGTAGTTTTCGTATGGAGAAGAATGGACAAGAAACTCCACCGTTACTCTTTTAAAATGTTTTACAATTGTTTCCACAACCTAGTAACTAGGTAACTCGATACCCCTTGATAAGACTGGTTGTCAGACTTTTTGGGCTTCTAACTACCCGTAACGACTGTCAAAGATATACAAGTGACAGCCGGGACCAACGGCTTAATTGTTTTTTTTAAATAATGAAAACAAAATTGAAAAAAAAAGAAAAAAATATGTTTTTTTTTTACATTTTCAGTTTTGAATAGCGGTAGCAAGTGTAAGGGTGATAATAAAATATTGTGTAATTATGGCGGTATCAATAAAAGCTTTTATTGCGATGGAACAGAATAATAGGACTGATGCCTGGGTCAAAAAAAAAAACGATTTAGTCCGTCAGTCAGATAATAAAAAAAATTTGGCACGTATTTTTTGCTTTATAATATTAATTTAAAAAATACTTTGATAAAACGCATTAAAGTCGGGGAGTGGTCGCTACGTCACAAGTATAAAATCTACATACTCGTGACGTGATGGCACATTTTAACTCAATGTATCGCCGTAATCTTTTGATAAAGTAAAAAAAGAAAAATACGTTACCAATTTTTTTTAATAATCTACCTGACAGACAAAAATAAAATTTTAGTCATCACCCCTAGTAGGCTCAATTTAAACTGCGGCGGAACGGAATAATTGAAAATTTGCCCAGTGTAAAAGAAACATATAACATCAGAATTTTCTCTGACCTGTACCCTAATTACGTAATACAACACAATCACAATCCGTTTTGATTTGAAACGGATTGCTAATCCATTGCATAACAAGTTAGAAAAAAAAAATCTGCCCATCAACGTAAATAACGCAATGAATATTGATGAACTGTCAATATGAAACAAATTAGGCAAAATTGTTTACAAAAATAAGTTACGCAATTAGGGTACTGATATCAATAAATTATTAGATGTGGTAATAAAGAAAAAAAATTATAATTGTGAATCCTAATATAAGCAACAAATATTTAAAGTATGTTTCCTTATCCAATCCTTTTAATTGGACAATGAACAAACTATATGCCAGTTATTTATAACATCCTGTTATCAACTAAGAACATAATTAGTACCGAGTCATCCAATATTATTTTTATCACAAGTCATACAATCAAATATTTATGTGTTATCAAGCTTTAATAATAAATGAGTACATTGGCCAGGCATCCCTGATAAATGTACTATCTTTATTATCTGTCGTATTGATTATTAGATTATTTGACAGCCTCATTGGTCTAGTGCTCGCAAGCGCTACTTTTGACTCATGTTAGAGCCTGGCAAACGAAAGTAAAAATTAAAAAACCGCGGTAAATAAAAAAAAATATCAGCATAGCAACCCCAAAATTTGTATGACATACCTGGAATAACCTAATTTGATACTTTAGAATTATTTGAATTTGAATCATGCTAACGTATTATGCTCCAAATCAAAGAGACGTTTCTTGACATTTCGAAAAATCAATTTACTTCGGCTGAATAAAAATACGACTTTAGGTAATAAGCAGCAATTCGAATAAATAAAAAAAATACAACAATGTAGTATAATAATTTTGGTTAATATTCACTACCATAATCAAAATCTTCCATGTGAAAAGATTAATTGAAGCATTGGGAGCTACAAGGGCCAATCATAATGATGATGGTATCTGTCTACCCCAAATGCAGGGTTGGAAAAAATTACGATTTTTTGATTTTTTGCTTGAGCCTTTAAAATCCATTTAAAATTTTGCGTCAAACGAAACGTGCTCTTGTTTTGAGACAGTTACTTGGGGCCATCGCATCGTCAGCCTAAGTGGAAAGAGCCTTTTCCCCTTTTGTTTTTGTACATTCTAAAATCAGAAACAGATTAGGAACGGAAAAAGCAGGAAAGTTGATGTTTTTGTTTAAATATTAGAATTCTAACACAAAGTGATTTTTAACATACATTTGTATATATCTACCCATTATTTAATTTTTTTTTTTTTTAAAAGGCTCGCCCCCTATTACATGGGACTTAAACATAACTGGCGAAATGTGGGTGTACCTGCTACAGGGACACCTCTGCCCAACCCTTCGGGGAAACAAGGCGTGATGTTATGTTATGTGTTATGTTATTTAAAATTAAGAAATTTTAATTTGTGTAACAAATAAGAAGGAAGACAAATGATTTAATCAATGTGATTTAATCATGCCAACCCTGCCCAAATGGGAAATGGTGTGAGTTTGTATTAGTATTTTCCACTGTTGAGCAAAGGCCAAATCCTTCCAAGCAGAAAAAAAAAAAAAATTACTCTACTATAATAGGTTTTAAAACAAACCAATACAGATATTGTAAACAACTATTGTTCTTATCCATATGTTAAGTTTTTATTTATTAACTTTATAAATACAGCTGTTGTATTGTTTTTATTTTTAATACAAAGTAATTTATGAGTCTTGTGACTAGCTCCAAGGTTCAATTTCCAATAACATTTTATATGCAAAAGTAGGTCTTGTCTTTATAACAGTCTTCCTGTCTTCCTTCGTCTGTATAGCTAGACAAAACACTATTGAACATGATCAATTACAAATTGTTTCATTATGTACCTAATTACAGTAGCTGAAGGTAGCTTTTACTTTACGCGTCTGTTAGGGGAGGGTGTCGATGTAAATTGACTCTCATTGCTTTGTCGTTAAAATACTGAATAGTGTGTTTCATTTTTTTTTTTGTATTTCTTCGATGTTTTCGTCAATTGTGGACCGATTTTGAAAATATTTTTTTTATTTGGTAGAGAAAGCTTGCGCAGTGGTCCTATATCAATTTTATTACCTTTGCTTGTGTAGTTTTTGAGTTAGGTTTAATAATACGTATTTTTCGCACTTAGTTTACGTGGATGAGGTATTGTAAATTAACATGATTTGCATGCCCATGTGACGGTAGAGCATGGAGGACTTTCTTAATAAAACATCAATGTAATAATTACCCATGTTTGCAAAGTAATAAATGATTTGATTTGATTTGTTTTTTTTTTTATAATCAAAATATTGTTTTTCATATAAACCTACATGGGCACTTATGAAACGTCAGAAGCTAGGTGCACAGTTCCAATTGGTTGTTTCCTATGGAGAAGAGCCAGCAAGAAACTACATGGTTATTCTTTTAAAAATAATTGGCTTTTACAATACTTTCAAATAGTATTACTAGGTATGGGATGACAGTGTAGGTCTTTCAATAAGTACCAGGTACTTAACAAAATAGAAAATGGTCAACAGGTCTACAGTCCACTACTGATACTGTTATTTACGTAGCAATATCACTATTCGAATTTGTGTGGGGTACGTACCACAACTAAACCAAAGATACCAACGTCCGGAATTAAAGTTATTTTTAGGAAAGAAAGAAAGAAAAATCTTTTATTTGGGACTTGCACAGGAAACACAAAAAATAAATTAAAAAAAAATAAAAATTAGCATTTTAAACTAACAACAAAAATAATAACTACCAGTGCAAGGCCAAAAGGCTCTTATCTAAGCATAATAAATATAATAATGCAATATTTTTCACTTTGTAGAGTTATTTTTAAAGTGAAACTTTTATTACATCGTCTCAAACTTTTTCGTCTGTGTGTTGCATGTCGCGTGACGGTCGGCCGCGGAGTAGGGATAAAGTGAAAGGCGCTCGTCAGAGCAGCTAAGACCAATATGGCGGCGCCTATAGTTCGCTTAAAAGTTTCACTTTTACCGTGGTTTCATAAAACCACACAATCCTTTTTTTTAAGTGTGTTGTTGTTGTTTTGTTGAAGTTTTTTGTAGATAAGTTAGGCAAGGCAGTGATGTTCTGCAGAAAGGTCAGGTGCGTAGTACTCTTAACCGGCGTCCAGATGTACGAATGTTAACGTAGCATCAGAAGTATGTAAGAATCGTACCAGGTAGCTTTCTGTAGTTCCCGGTAACCCCCATGGGAAGAATGATTGAGTTTATATACATGTGTACGTTTTTATATGAAACTGCTTAACAAATTTAAAAGGTATGTGATATAAACATAGCTTAGTGTTAGAAGGATATTGTTGATAAAAATATATTCACATAGTGAGTTAGTTACTGATAGATAACAATTAAAAAAACTAGGTATATTTTGATATTGACTTGATTACCAAAATGATTAACAGACGTAATTATTAATATTTGCACGCCATAATATGTGGCAAACATGTCTGAACCTGTGCTTTTTTTTGAGCAAATAAATATATCTTATCTTATCTTATCCTTGCAACTAGCTTTTGCCCGCGGCTTCGCCCGCGTGGACCCAGATTTTTTTCTAAAATAAGAGTAGCTTAAGTTACTTCTTATAACATGAGCCATCTGCCAGTGAAAGTACCGTCAAACTAGGACCAGCCTTTTCGGAAATTAGCCAGAACAAATAAACAGACAAAAATAAAAAAAAATGTTATAAGTACCGTATATACTTTCATATGCCTACATAATTATAATAAAAGGCCATTATTTTGATATTACAAAGAGACACTTCAATTTTATTTATTTGTATAGATTTCATTAAAGATACAATAATTTATAACAATATGAGTTCAAATGTTTTAAGTTTTCCTATAATGTCTACATCTCTCATCCAACTCTCTGGTAGATGCGTTTTCGTACGAATTTCACACGTGCGTACACGTACGACCATGGTCGTACGAATTGAGTGCGAACTCCATCACATAGAACTAATCCCAACAAGTTCGGATTGTTTTCGGATGTCGGAACTATACGTACGACTAAGTCGCACACAGTCTGTGTGCTCCCTCCGTACTTGGAAGGTCGGGATCGTTTGTGAGTGTTCGTACGAGTGAAATTCGTACGAAAACGTATCCAACGTGCGCGCGGTCTAACAAAATTAGCAGTACCTTTGTTCTCTACTATCTTTATGTATCTCTCTATTGTGTGTTTTATCCTTGTTTAAACATGGAACAGCAAGTTCCATGTAATAAATGATAAATGATTTTATTTCTGTAAGTAGGTTTGTACAAACACTTTTACACGTCAATCATTATTTTAAAACTAGATGAGGTCGGCGTTTCCTATCTGACTACTCTGAGAAGAAAGGCTGAAACAAACTCAGAGGTCTCAGTCTCTGTTAAAGTCCAGACATAATCTTGGTCAGATCATGTGAAGGCCATGTGGATTGGTGTCTGAAGTGGTCTTTTGAGGAAAGCACCACACAGATTGAGAGGGCCTGTCCAGTCAGTGCACGCATTTGTCAGTTATCGTGCAGCTCAACTCGGAATTTAAGGAGCTCAACGATTCGACAAACAATACCAAAAAAAGGACATTTGGGTAGGCCACTTAAATTACTCAAACTGTCAGACCATGATTAGAACTAACTGAGAAAAAATTAAAAACAAAACAAAAAGGAATGACCCACATATTCTTCACATTCACAATAGTTAAAATAATAAAATACTTTAAAAGTAAATATTCATGTCATTGTTTATTTAAAATTCATTAATGTCAATGTGTATATAAAAACCCAGAAATAATCTTGGTCAGAGCATTTCATTTGAGGACCATGTAGATTTGTGTCTGAAATGGTCTTCTGAGGAAAGAACCATACAGATTTGAGTGGACCTGTCCAGTCAGTGCACGCATTTGTCAGTAATAGTGTAGCTCAACTCAAATAAGTTTGCTTTCATGATGAAAAAAATTAAATCGCCTAACTGTGTGGAGTGTGGAGTTGTGGAAGACTTAGATCACTTATTGATGGACTGTGTTCGATATGAGTCTGATAGAAATGATGTGCTTGGGGCCTTGAGGTTGAACCGACTTGATTTAGGCACATTTTATAAAATTCTATCTCAACCAAATGGTGATGATGTGAAGAGTCTGTTCAGGTTTATGGCCCAAATATAAACCATAGCAGTGTGTGTTGTTATTATTTGTTTAGGGTATGATGGGACTGTCGTACGCATTGCGATTATAAAAGTCCCGAATTAAAAATAGAATAAAAAATAAACATTACTGTTTTAGGCTCAATTTTTTTTTTTTAATAATTCTTGTCTATGATATGAGTTAAAATATCTGTAGATGACCTACAAACGACTGCAGGAGAGACCTGGGAGGGACTTGCAAAGACAAAAGAGGTTACATGTTAAAAAAGGTAGGATGCCTGTAGGTGCTATGCATTGTATGGAACAAGGAAGTCAATGAGGATAACTGATGTGTTAAAATTGCACCAATTATAGTTAGGGTAAGGTTGGCATAAACATTTCAGTCAGCAAAAAACGGAAATTGTATTGAAAAAGTAAGTATTCGTAACTAGTGTTAGTGTTAATGACACGAGATCGATTAACATAGCTAATCAGGGAACAGCTTAAAAGGTCCATGACATTACTTAATCAGCAATACAGATTATTTAATCACGATTAAAAAATCTAATACTTACGGAAAATCTAATCGAGTTTTTCATCGAAATATTAACTACAAAATGCAGGTAAAACCACGTAATTAGCTAGTTAATACGAAACATAACAAAACTCACGTATTGTTGTAGTGGAATATAATTTCTCCTTTGTTTATATTCTCTTGCAAACATAGATATGGCAGACCGAATAACAAAAACACAATTTTCACCCATGTTAGCAATGCCATCTTATTTCAAAAGGCATTCAATTGATATGTGATCGAAGGGAGTCATTTAATTTGAGTTTTAACGATACTTTACAATTTTTATTGATACAAATAGCAATTTATCGGGGAAAACCAAATCGAGACACAAACACCGAAGATTTTGTCAATCAAAACTATAACGTCAATGTCAATTTAAAAATGTCATCTAGGATTTCTAGGAATGCTAAAACTTTAGCTTGTATCGACTAAAACTTTAGAAATCGACTAACGTTACAAAACAGCATGCTTTTATTTACCGAAAGGTGCCCTACATTTAACTAATATTTTTTAAGTTTTATGGTATAGGAAGCGAGGTGACATCAACCGGGCACAAATCCCGACACCAAGCTGGTCCTGAAAAAAGCTGGTGAGTGAATACCCAATATCTTTTTACCTAAACCGGGAATCAAACCCAGGATCTTATGCTTAGCAGTTGTATTTGCGATCACTAGATGACTGGACCAACGAGACAGTAATCAAGCATTTTATCGACTGTTAGGTATGTACTTAATGAAACTTAGGACTATTTTTTTTTTTAAATGCGTTCGAATTGAATTTTTGTTGCTCTCAAATATTATGAGGTTATTATTATTACTGAATTCATCCGGCACTACTGAAGGGACACCTCACACCAGTAAAGCGGTCCCAAGATTATAGTGCGGCATGACATGCAATTGCCGTACTACACTTATTTGTCATTAGTAACATTACTCAGTCAATAGATAGTACAGTGAAAAGGTCTTCTGCGCTGGTACGGAATTGTCTTTGTTATGCTACCTGGCTAGGATAAAATTATTGAGAACTAGCAGCGCACCGCGGTTTCACCCGCATATATCTCGATCCCATGGAAATATTGGTATAAAATGTGTATAAAATCCTTTGTGTTAATCCAGGTTATAAACTATCTGTGTGCCAAATTTCATCCACATCCGTTCAGTAGTTTTTGCGTGATGGAGTAACAAACATCCGTCCATCCTTACAAACTTTTGCAATTATAATAAGTAGGATAGTAGGATTAGAAGGATTTCTTGATAGATAGCCATGAATTATTATTGTTACAAAAAGTTGTTTAGAAAACACAGTAGAAAGAAACCTGAAACCCACAAAAAGTGTATAACTTTTCTTTCTCCCACTAAAAACTTTGACTTCATCTAATAGGAACACATCATTCTTGTGAACGCATCTCAAAATTAATTTCAAGCCGAACGCAGTCATAAATCCTCCAATCACAATCAAAGAAGCTACTTCGTTATTTAAAAAAAATAACTCTAGCCAATAGAATTTGAGTATTCAACTCACCGGTCAAATGATTCGCTCTGATTGGCCGATCAATTGAACAGGTGCTATGCGTCATCCGCCATAACGTTGTTAGTCCGTGAAAGTGAGATCGTTTTGTGAATTGTTTAAGAAAATAGTGATTTTATTGTGATATATATTTGTTGTAAAAGTGTTTAATGTGTTAACGAAGATGACCGAGTGGTATAGAATGAAGACGGGCTTCATTAACAAGCACAATTCTTCGGAATTGTCGGTAGAAACTTCATGTGAAATGTCAGACTCTTTCAATATATTTTCGGATAATTTGAGTCCGATACCTTCTTCTATAGTGCCTAGGAAGTTGGATTTTAGTAGCATGGATGACGATGACGGCATGAGGGATGCATTGCCGCCTCCAGTATCACATAGCCCTCCGTACAAAAGAGTTAGGGCTCTCAGGTATGTAACTCAGATTCCACTCGTCTAATTTCTTTAAGAAATCACCACGCTTTAATGTTTTGTGGCATTTCAGGGTCCCATAGCGTCTCAGAGCTCGTATTTACGATGTAAATATTGTAACTTTCACTTTTTGGTACACTTTAGTCTGAATGTCAAATTTAATTATGCAATTTGAATGAAAATTTTGTTTTATTGTAGATCGAATGTTCTGGCCACTTTTTCGATGGATTTTAGCATCTTTTCGTTTATGTTAACATGTTTTATTGTTTCTTTGATGTTTTCTCATTTATCATGATGTGGAATAGCATACTTTCACATGCATAATGCCATAATTAAGCTTTAATTAACTTTATATGTGTAAAAGTCTACAATAACTATGATTTTCGACTATAAACATGCATTTATATATAAAAATTATAAACTGAATGTAACTTTTTCATACAAATAAAAATTTATGATTTACTTTACTCAAATTCCTACCTTACCCCTCTAAATTGAATTACTATGCCGTTAATTTTAGCATAACCAGAATAAAATCGAAATAAAATAACATCCTTTTGGTAAAAAGTCAATTTTGTACTTGTCCTGTTAAGCTGTTATCAACACTAATAATTTATGGAGAAAATATTCGTATTTTTGTTTGTAATTAATAAACTCAAAAATGGCGCAAATTTTAAAAATTCTTTCACCTGTAGAATGCTATATTATCACTGAGGAAAATTTTGTATTTTTGTGTGTATGTTTGTAATGAATAAACTCAAAAACTACTGTGCCGATTTCAAAATTCTTTCACCATTGGAAAGCTACATTCACCCTGAGTAACATAAGCTATATTTTATCCCTGTACTCCCACGGGAACGGGAACTACGCGGGTGAAACCGCATAACGTCCGCTAGTAATTTATAAAGAGCGAAGCCGCTGGCAGAAACTAGTGATTTAATGAGTATTAATGAATGCTCATCATCAAACCAACTTAACGTTCATCAATTACCTATTAATTTGTAACCAGATGCCAATTGAACCAATTTTGTATGTACAAGTCAAGTTCTAACTTGACCTAAACATAGTTGATTTGAGGCAATTAACAACTGATTCATCATATTGATTGGATAAAGTATATCATGATGAAATCCTTCATTTAATTGGTAACTTACGTAGTTAAAGAGTTGCTCCCTATTACAAGGGACTTAATAGATGGGCCGGCCACACTGTCAGGGGAGAAGAGAAATGGAACAAAATAGTGACCCTATGGCATCCTAGGGAGAGGAAGAGAAAGAAAGGGAAACCTTTGAAAAGATGGCAGGATGATGGACGGCGGGCAAGACATAGACTAGACAGGCAAGGAACAGGGAGAGTTAGAAGGAGATGGAGGAGGCCTTTGCCAAAGGCCACACAGACTCTCTGAACTAAGAATAAAACGTTTTTGTAACACTGAAAAAAGGCTATAAATAAATAATAAAATAACTGAGTCCCGGGGAATTGCACGGGATTTAAACATAACTGGTGAAATGTGGGTGTACTTACTAAAAGGTGTAGCTCTGCCTATCCCTTCGGGGAATACAGACAGAGGATTTTAATTGTAAACAACAGGAACTTACATAGATCTATTAGATATTATATGAAAAGCCTGAGCAAAATTCCTGATTCAGTTATTCATTCACAGATCAAAATAATTCCATTTCCAACCAATGAACCATCCTTGGGCTCCCCCAACATTTCCAGAAATGTTGATGATCGTCCAAAAATCTATCCAAATTCATCAAAATTCAAGTTCCAACAGGTCTTAACTTGTCTCTATTTCAGCATTACAAGTCACAGGTTTTAACCTGAAGCAAAACAAGTCCATTCCTCTCCCCCAAACAAGTTTTGTCCCCCATTTCTTCCAAATAACTGGACAATAGATATTCATGAATGTTCAAGAAGTATTTCCTGCCCTAGTTATTGAGAGACAGCATGTTAAGACGCAGGTATATGCCAGTGACCTTGAGTGGTTAGCTTGCGTGTTTTGTACTGAGCTCACGCAACGCGTCGTACGTCCAGCTTGTAATAGGACTCGTCCATCAAGGAGCGCTGTCCCAAATTAGACGCATTATTAGATATTCATGAATGTTCAAGAAGTATTTCCTGCCCTAGTTATTGAGAGACAGCATGTTAAGACGCAGGTATATGCCAGTGACCTTGAGTGGTTAGCTTGCGTGTTTTGTACTGAGCTCACGCAACGCGTCGTACGTCCAGCTTGTAATAGGACTCGTCCATCAAGGAGCGCTGTCCCAAATTAGACGCATTATTAATTTATTATACATAAAACAAAAGGTATTTTAATAAAACACGTATACTAAAAGATCAATAGTTAAATTATCTTTAAAATGGTGAAGGTTTCAGAAAAATATTAGCTTGATAGATTTTGCGTGATTCTCATTTCTCAGTTTTTTATCCGCGTTAGACATAACTTTACAAATTAATTTCACTATGTAATATAAACATAATCTAAAATATTCCTTTATTAAATTATTTAAAAAATGCTCTAATCTAACATAATTTTTTTGCAAATCAGTAAAAAGCTAGGATATTTTTGGTATCCATGAAGACTTCAAACAGACTTTTACAAGTCCCCCACTTCTTCTAAATAACTGGGCAGTAGGTTTTCATGAATGTTTAAGAAGTATTTCCTGTCCTTGTTATTTTGTTTGAGATAGGGTGAGAGACAGTTTATAAACAAATTCCATAGAATGTTTTAAGATTCTGCCAGAAGTTTCCAGAAGATTTTGTTTATAGTACATATTTTATTAATGGGGATTTTGCTAGAATATAGCCTAATATCACGCCTTTAATACCCGGGGGGTGAGACAGAGGTGCACCTGCAATACACCCACATTTCGCCAGTTATATTTAAGTCCCACATAACAGGGGATGAGCTCGTAGCTAAGTACTAACAGCCGCACGGGTCGATCCATCAGATTACGCTACGCTTGCCGGGGTTGATCCGTGGATGGGTGACCATTTCTAGATACCGAGACTCCTCCGTGCCTCGGAAAACACGTTAATCCGTTGGTTCTGGCTGTCATTCGTGGATCCTTGACAGTCGTTACGGGTCGTCAGAAAGAAGCCCGAAAGTCTGACAACCAGTCTTACCAAGGGGTATTGTATTATCTAGTTACTGGGTTGTGGAGGTCAGATAGTTAGTCTCTTCATGTAAAATACTGGTATTCAGCTGCATCTGGTTAGACTGTAAGCCAACCCCAATATATGAACTTGGGTGAACTGTCAAAATGAAACCCATTGTGTGCAATTGTCATTTTATTTTATGTGTGTTACGCAATTATGCTGTTCATAGCATTCTTATAATACCAAATTCAAATAATTTTATTTCACATAAACCTACAAGGGCACTTATGAAACGTTAAAAGCTAAGTGCATGGTTCCAATTGGTCGCTTCCTATGGAGAAGAGCCAGCAAGAAACTCCATGGTTACTCTTTTAAAAATAAATGGTTTCAAAAATGTTTTCAAATTACAGTGTTAATAGGTATGGGAGGACAGTGTAGGCCTATCAACAAGTACCGGGTACTTAGTAAAATAGAAAATGGTCCACAAGTCTACAGCCTACAACGTTCTCACATTCACAAAATTTAAAAGAAAAGAAATTAGTATAAAAGATAAACAAAATAATAATCAGGACCTATTTAAACCAAATGACATGATTGCCACTACAGCTGTAACAAATCTAATTTGATTTTTTAAAAATATAGAAAATTGTAGGTATACAATGTCAAATAATGAAATGATTATGTCAATGAAGTATGTAAAAAAAAAGTAAAATAAAAAAATAATCGTAATTTGGGAGCAGTTAATAGACATTTACATTACCAGTACACCAATCCCTATAGAGAGTTCTTCCCTACATCCTAAAATCTAGAACATGTTTTAACAAGTTTCTATGTCTTGTCTATCACCCTCCAAAACTCATAGGTGACCTCATTCCAAACATGTCTGACTGGTTTCCAAACAAATACTGTTATTTGCGTTGTAGCGAAAAAACTTGTTGTGTGGTGATAAAAGATTGAAATGTACAAGGTTTTTGAGGACATTTGGGGTTAAAGAATGGCAAATTGTTATTTTTGTATGTGGTCTTGTTATGACGAGCTTTTGTATAAATAATAAGAAAAAAAAACTTTTTGTTTTAATCTGAATGAGTTTGATGTTTAAAAGAGTTTTATAAACCCAATTGAAGTACTGAAATAAATAACATTTAACATTTTTAATAACAATGGCAACACTTTTACAGTTTATATATTTTTTCAACCTGTCTTGTGCCAGGACCTTTGCAAAGCAGTGCAAAGGTCCCCATAACTTCTCATAACGTACATTATTTAGTTCATAAAAAAAAACACATTGGCACTCCAGGAGTGCCGACAATGCCGCAGGAGGAGACGCCCTGGGCGTCGGGAATCACAGGCAGATTTCCGGCCACCGTAGGCGCGGGCTTGCGGACGGTGAGCAATGGGTAGGTCGCCGTCCGATAAGGACCAAGCCCGGGTCGACGGCGCGTTGTGTTCCACGCGCGCCTCAAAGAGATGTCAGCAGAATTGACGGGGTCCGCTAGGGCCAATGCCTGCCGGGGCTGCGAATATGGGCCGATAGGGATATCGTGGCCCCCCGGCAACATGGCAACCGAAGGAACACGGGTGGGTTTTAGTCAGTAAGAGTCTGACACGCCCTCCCGCTCCACCCAGAGCGGGAGAAGTTATTTGATAATTTCCCACCCAAAAAAAAAAAAAAAAGGAGTGCCGACAAAATTGAAAACTTGAACAATTTAAAAAAATACTTCCAATATCTTTAAAGAAAAAATACTTGCACAGAACATTGATCCGTAACGTAATATAAATTAAAAAAAACAGTGGCGCTCCGAACAGTGCCGAAAGAAGTGAAAACTTGAAAAAAAATCGGCACCGCGGTAATCAACGCGTTGATGTATTTTTAATGGTCAAAAGCTGGTGTCGTTACAGTGTCGCGAAATCCATGTTTTAGTCCCATATCAAAAATGCCCAACGCGCCTAAAGAAGTTTTCACTTCAAAAATATCAATGAAAAGTCCATAAATATTATGCAAAATAATAAAACCCCCAAGAGCTTTCTAAAGATTACATCAAATAATTCAAGGTTAGCATTTCTTCCACTACTCAACTTTCTTGTCTACTTCGACAGTTTTTCAACCTTTACCATAACAATGGAAGAGTCAAAAACATTCCCAAATAGTCTTTACTGTATTTTTTCCTATTTAAAATGCATAGCTTGTAACCATTCAACCAATGAAAATGGGTTACACACTCACTTTGTAGGCAACATACCAATGTAATACATGCATGATAATGACTTTTTAGTGAAGACATTTACGGATTTAATTTTTGTAGTAATATCACATCACACCTTAGTCTTGTAATTCCCGAAGGGTTAGGCCGCGCCCACTTTGGTCGCGTTTTCGTACGAATTTTATTCGTGCGAAACATCGAACACTCACGAACGATCCCAATCTTCCAAGTACTAACAGCAGGGAGTGCGCAGATTGAGTGCGAGTTAGTTGTATGTATACGTACGTTTAGTTCCGACTATAGATGTAAGGCCGGTTTAAAACCAATTAATCCAATCAGTTTAAAACGAAAAAAAACCGTTTAAAACCGAAATAAACCATTTTTTTCGATTTAAAACGGTTGGTGTTGATGACTATGTTTTTCTAAATTATAACTATATTTTCTTAATTTTACCGAGGTTATATAACGGAGTACCTATAAACTGTGTAAAGATTTTTTAAATGTGTAATACATACATAAACTACCCAAACATAAGGTAGGTATACCTACTTACATATTTAAGTTTTCGTATAGCAGGTATGTAGGTAGGTACTTTCTATTGATTTTCTATTAAACCAAAAATTGTCTGTAATGAAGTGTAAAACATAGTTCTTTTATTTTTGTAGGCGAGTTTTCAACCGTTTAAAACGATTTATTTGGGGTTTAAAACCGCAGCATTTGATTTAAAACGTTTTAAATCGGTTGTTGTACATCTAAAGTTCCGACGTCCTAAAGCAATCCGAACTTGTTGGGATTTTTCGGAAGACTATCTATTACACGGAGAAAAACGTATTCACGTACTCAATTCGTATAATCACGGTCGTACGTTTACGTATGATACAAATTCGTGTCCAAAGTACAGAGGTGCTCATATAGTACACCCCACATTTCGCCAGTAGGTCCCATAAAATATATGGCGAGCCTATTGCCATCAACGGGGCAATGTTTTTTGCAGTGTCTGTTTTAAAAACGTCGTAAAATTTTAAGTCGTAAGTTTTAGAACCAAAATATCAATACAAAAATCAATCTGCCTAGCCTTTTTCCAACTATGTTGGGGTCGGCTTCCAGTCTAACCGGATGCAGCTGAATATCACTATTTTATACGGAGCGACTGCCTATCTGACCTCCACAACCCAGTTACTGGGTAATACGATACCCCTTGGTAAGTACAAGTGAATGCTCAAGTTTATCAGCACCTTAAGCACAAAACGTACAGCGCCAACCATAAATTAATTACGTTAAGGTCAAGAGGATGTTAGTCATTCTTTATAACTCCCAACAAAATCTTGCAAAATCACAGTATTTTGTAATCTCGGTAACAGGAAATTCCGGGATCATAATCTAAAGTGACAGATCCGGCGGGGTAATTACGTAAATGGCATTTAGACGATTCAACAAGAGTTATTGCGTTATTCACGTTGTCGAGAAGACGAATTTTTCAAAGATATAAAGCAATGCATTTATCATCATCATCATCAGCCTATAGCAGTCCACTGCTAGACATAGGCCTCTCCAATTGCACGCCATTCAGCTCTATTCTCGGCAACTCTCATCTAGCTGCTACCAGCCACCCTGCGAAGATCGTCACTCCACCTAGCCTGGGGGCGTCCTGCCTTACGTTTGCCAATTCGCGGTCTCTACTCAAGAACACGTGTACCCCAACGGTCATCGGTTCTAGGGCTGATATGGCCGGCCCACTGCCACTTCAGCTTGCTAATTCTTTGAGCTATGTCGATAACTTTGGTTCTCTGCCGGATCACTTCGTTCCGGATTCGATCCCTCAGAGAGACTCCAAGCATAGCCCGCTCCATGGCTCGCTGAGCATCCTTAAATTTATGAACCAGCCGTACCGTTGGACAATGCATTAGCAATTTCCTATTTCAATTCATCTTTAATGGTATGAGGAACAGGGTGTAAAGTTCACTGTAAAAGTGTAAAAAAAAATATGAAGAAAATTCACGTTCTCATACATTTTGTGTGGATCGGCATTTTTGATATCTCGGTAGGTAGGTAGGGTAGGTTGGGTAGGTAGGGAAGAAATTTTAAAATCCTAAACATGCACATTCATTGACTGTTAGGCGGAACCTAGTTTGCTGGGTCAGCTAGTCTTATATATATGTCGATCGCTCGGTAAACTAATTGCGCGATGCAGGATTTGTGTGACGTCATGTCTATGATGCGTAGTTCGTATGTGGCGGTGTAACCGCTACACATCCAACATCCAGTGTGAGTGCGGTGCTCCTGTACAGTAGGGTTGCCAACCGTCCTGTTTTCCCAGGTATCTCCTGCTTTTTAGGATGTCCTGGGGTCTCCTAGATAGGTTTTAAGTGCCGTCCTGGGTTTTTAAAGGCATCCTGGTAAAGTCCTGTATTTTAAATTTCGCGTCTTCAACTTTACGTAAGATGTAACGTGCACTCTGCTTGTTGTCTCTTTCGCACTACTTTTTCGCGCACTACAGCTCTCTCTATCTAACGGTTAGATAGAGGGAGCTCTAGTGCGCGAAAATTGAGTTACATTGAGCCTGTTTTCATTGTGCTCTTAAACTGCGTCCTGTTTTCAATCCGATATGTTCTGGTATGTTCACCTTCTAATTCTAGTTTTCAAAATTTGTGGATGGCAACCCTACTGTACAGACTATGCCCTATCTGCTTTTTTTTTTTTTTGGGTGGGAAATTATCAAATAACTTCTCCCGCTCTGGGTGGAGCGGGAGGGCGTGTCAGACTCTTACTGACACAACACGGGTGGGTTTTACCCACCCGTGTTCCTTCGGTTGCCCTGTTGCCGGGGGCCGCGATGTCCCTATCGGTTTTCTCTGCTTAGGGTTACCATTTCGAAATTTGAAAAATCCTGACAAAAAGTCTGACATGTGCAAAAAAGTTCGGGCTTTTAACTTTTAATCTTATTTTTTCAGTAATAATTTATCTTTTTCAAAGAAAATCCCCTTAAATTGAAAAGGCCGGACATAGTCCGGACGGGGGTACAAAATGCCGGACAAATCCGGACGGATGGTAACCCTACATTTGCTAGAGTGTCCCAAATGTCCGGTCGCCTGCACCCCTGCCCTTGACGATCTGAACAATGCCACTGACGCTGCAATAAATTTCACCATCTCCTGGGACGGTCTGGGCCCAAACAATATAAGAAACAGATGTACAGATGTACCTACCGCGTCAAAACGAAAAGAAGAAGCAATTTCCTTCCAAATCCTCAGGACTGTGATTGTGTGTACGGAATTAGGGCGCGGGGCTACACGTCCTCCCCTCATACTTTCGGGAATACCCAAAGTTTTGCCACACGGGATTTCCCGGGAGCACTATGAATAGTATAATAATTATGTTCTTAATGTCCCTCGGCAAACTTCGTGTTTCGTCAGCCGTCGGATTTCTATCAGTTGCCCTTTGCATTTGGTGTTGGTGCAGACCGGACGCTCTCAATCGACTTGAAAGTATATACAGTTGTTAATACTCTCTTAACTTAATGTTATTTTTTTTTAAAGCTGCTAAATTCGATAAGAAAATAGTTTTACAGCTCTATATAGTTCACACAGAAATCAAAACAAAACAACAATCTTGTACTTAGTTCCGAATTCAAATTATTATACACGATAAATCTAATAATTGATGGACATGGAAATTAGCATTCGTTTGTATTCAGAAATGCGATGATTCTACACACGTGTGTTTTGTTTGAAAGCAGAAACAGTCGCGTATCACGGCATGACATCGAATTTTTGCCCACAAACAGCTGCCAGAGACGAAACACGACCGCAGTCCTTTGCTTTTTGTTATCTCATTCCATGTTTTTAAATGACTTCAAAAGACGAGGAGAGTACTGAATTTCTATTTACTTAATGTCCCTCGGGAATCATCGCATTTCCGAATACAAACGAATTCTAATTTCCATGTCCATCAATTATTAGATTTATCGTGTATAATAATTTGAATTCAGAACTAAGTTCTTTATTGTTGTTTTGTTTTGATTTTCCTGTGAACTATAATTATATAGAGCCGTAAAACTATTTTCCTATCTGTCGTGCCTGCGACTTTAGCAGCTTTCCTACTATTTTTAAAATAAATTACATTAAGTTAAAATAGTATTAACAACTCTATATACTTCCAAGTCGATTGACAGCGTCCGATCTGCACCAATTGCAAAGGGCAAATGATAGAAATCCGACGACTGACGAAACACGAGGTTTGCCGAGGGACATTAAGAACATAGTTGTACTGTGTGTCTGACGCGGAAGGACGTTTTTGGGAAGTCCGCATCAAAAAAATCGGTATCGATGGTCCATCTACCGACTTCCTGAACGATCTATTGGTACCTAGATCAGATACAGACCTTGCATGGCATGATCTATTCTCAAAATCTGACCACCAGTCTTACCAAGGGGTATCGTGTTATCCAGTAACTGGGCTGCTGTGGAGGTCAGATAGGCTAGGCAGATGATGTGGATATGATCTATCCTAATATAATTCGTGCAAATACAACAGCAATAAAATACAATATTCTTTGTGAACAATATCCTCAAGTACCTTGAACTCAGTTTACCCAACGGAAACCAAGCGCGCAGCTTACGTCAGCAAAAAACACCTATTATTACGTGACTCAGTCAAAGGAATTTAGTTGTAAAATCAGTTATAGTACAGTTATAGAAAACATATGATTGGAACAGCTGACATCTGCCTATGGCAAAAAAAAATACACCCACGACCACATGTCTTTGTACTTTTAAGGTGAATTAAACCTTGACGGTATTGAAATAAGGTTGGTTTTGTATCAAACGTGTGGTTCTTAGGTAGAAATGTTTCGCGAAAGTGAATCTAAAAGTGTAAGTTTTAAAGTTTATTTTCAAACAAATGCTAATTGAGTTTAAAATACTGGTTCTTTTCACGAAAATCGGTCGTGGTTTTTTTTCGCGAGGTCACGTGTTTTGTAGGTAGGTATTGATTAGTAACGACTTTTTGACCAGTTCTTCTTTCAAATATTTGGACGTATTTTAACGTTCGATTTCGTTCTGGCCATTTAGAATTCGAAGACCAAAGATTCTTTGAATGTATGTCGTACAGTTTCCGGCAAAGAGAATCAAATCAGGCTTATGGCGTCCCATTGTTCAACCCCTGCTTTCGGCTTTCCGTATTCAGTCTCCAGTCAAATTCTTCAGATGATTTGTAGATTGACAAATTACCTGAAGAATGAGAGGGAGTGGGCTGTGATCTTCTACCACGCGGACCTAGTACGCGTTGGTAGATGTCACATGTCTTTTCCTTACGATGTTTTCCTTCACCGTTTTGAGAGCAGTGGTGATGAAATTATTTACACAAAGTCTAGCGCCTGTCTGGGTTCGGATCCACGACCTTATAAGTCGTCAGTCGGGGCCGTTTCTTGGCCACCTCTGCTCCAATACTGGTCAGTGTTTCTTAACCTTGTCATCACCCCATATTTACCAAAATTTGCTTCATCTCAACAATAACACCACCTGGACCAACTTGCATCCTGCCTTAGTAAACACAATACAATAGTCTCATACAACCAAAAAGATCTTAGGCGCACCCCACATATTTTGAAACTTGTAAGAGAAAAAGGGTCTTCGGTGCGGCCGCTGTTAGAGACTACTTTGTCAATGCTTTTCATACAAACCAAACGACTCATAGAAACTGACGACGGCCCGTGGCAATTCTAAAAACGCCTGTGACAGACAAAAGCGTTCAGTTGCGCCAAATTCGGGTACGGATCTAATTAATGCAACCAGCCTATAATGTTCTGGACTCATGGGAAGAGGAAGTGGGCTGTAATCTACCACGCAGGCCCAGTGCGTCGTTGGTAGATGTCACATCTCGATGTCAAATCGAGCCGATAACATCTGAGATATGGCAAACGCTACTCAAAAAATAAAAAATTGAATAACCTGAAAAATATTAAAGATAGATGCCCCTTTTAAACTTAATTTTCGAAAAAAAAACATGAATATTCAAAAAAAAACGGCCGGTCATATGCCTATGGGCGACATTTTATGTACTATACTTATCGACATCACAATCCTATCGAAATTCGTACATATCCAAATTTTTTACGAACCAACGCCATTTACAACCAAACAGCTGTCTCCTAAAAATTCACGAAACGCCATTCAACCCCCGACATTTAAAATCTTGAGCACACCTTTTGAAACGCACCCCTATTTTTTTTGTTCTTAGTAAACCTCAGGTGTTCGAAGTTCAACAAGGTAAGACGCAAGTGTGTGTCTATTGTCGTAAAATTACAAGTTTCAAAATGTGTGGGGTGAGTCGTAAGATTTTTTGGGTACCTGTATGAGACGATTACTTGTATGTATTAATTTTACGAAGGGCAGGATGCAAGTTGGTCCAGGTGGTGTTATTGTTGAGATGAAGCAAGTTTTGGTAAGTATGGGGTGATAGCAAGGTTAAGAAACACTGACCAGTATTGGAGCAGAGGTAGCCAAGTGGAAACGGCTCCGACTGACGACTTTTAAGGTCGTGGATTCGAACCCAGACAGGCGCTTTACTTTGTGTAATTTCATCACCACTGCTCTCAAAACGGTGAAGGAAAACATCGTGAGGAAACCGGCATGACTGAGAGATATGTTTCTCGGCATGTGTAGCTAAGTCAGAGGCCCATGGGCGGCTTTAAAACTCTGACACCAGGTTAGTCGCTAACCACACGAAAAAAGGAAGATCAACTGTACAAATTGTGAAAGTTTAGTTTTCCCCACGGGTAAATACGGGTGTTTGAATTCTCCCAAATCCTTCGGGACTACGAACTCTTCAGACTCGACGTTTCTCGTGAAAATTTTATACGATTTTAATGTATTTTTCCCTATTCTTTCCAGATTATTCGACAGTCCCCACACACCGAAGACGTTGCTAGAGAAATGTTCGACGCCTTCACATCATCCGCCGCGCTCCAGACTCTTCCCGCCAAAATTAAATGCGCAGTCGGGTAAGTTACTTAGTACCTTCGTAAAATTTATAAAAAATCGTATTATTAGACGTCCAGGATGTCACACTCCCTGCCGGGGTTGCGAAGAAGTCTGAAAGGGATATCGTGGCCCCGGCAACATGGCAACTGAAGGAACACGGGTGGATTTTAGTCAGTAAGAGTCTGACACGCTAACCCAGAGCGGGAGAAGTAATTAGATAATTTCCCACAAAAAAAAAAAGTATGTCACACTCTATTATCCCTATTTAAATTATAAATAACCATTGTTTCTTCATCCTACAGGCATTCCATCAGGTTCAAGCCACCACCTTCACCCGCCATCAGGAGACGAAGACAGTGCCCTAGGAAGCCTACCGCCCGACGAACTCGATGAGTCACGAATGACGCGACGAGCCGTAGCTAACATCAACCCCTTTACACCTGATGGTAAGACATTACATCGCAGCGGCATCAACTATATGAGAATAGCTCAGGCTGTGGTAAAACTGTTCACTGTCCAGTCCAACGTTGCCTGGAAGAGATCGCGGTAAGCGATAAGGCCGCCCATTGTATAATTTGTAGTGTTTGATTAATTTTTTGTTACGTATTTTTGTGGTGTACAATAAAGTATACATATTTATAAATAAAAATATGAGCCGGTCAGCAAAGTGGTAGCGGGGCTGACCTTTATAGGATCACTTGTGTCTGTCTGTCTGTCACAGCCATTTTGCTCTGAATCTAATGGATCAATTAAGTTGAAATTTGGTACACATCAATTTCTGTGACGTGTGTAACGTACCTAAATAAATGAATTTTGAAAGTGGGGGTCACCTTTGGGAAAAAAAAGAAAAAAAAAACGTTTTGCACACTGGACCGCGTGACATATCAAATTAAAGGGCTCACAGTGTGTGTCTCAAGTATATATTTTATATAATTTTAAAATAAATAGTTTTAAAGTTATTTAAGAAAATAGATGAAAATTGACTATTCCAGCCCCCTTACCTCCGAAACTACTAAAGCTTACGATTTTGAAAAAAATACAGAAAGTAGTTCTATACTTATAAATTACAGGAAAACCTTTGTTCTGATGAAATTATATTTTTTATTTATTTCAACTAAGTCTTCAAGTTTGATCACGCATCAGGAAACTTTTTAATGATCTATTTAATAAATATTATTAAATCACAAAAAAATACCCATTATTAATCACTTCTTGATAAAAATAAAGTTTATTTATCTCCACAAATTACATTCATATAATAAATAATAATAATAATAAAATCGTTTATTGACCAAATAAATAATTTTTACATTTCCTTAAAAGTAATACAAATAAACTATTTCAAAAATTATTGACATAAAGGAAACCTAATTTTAATATTTTAACTTGTGGACTCCATACTAGGTCGAGCCTGTCTCATGGAGTCCTTGAGATTATTTATATACATATCAAGTTGACAAAATTTTAAAACTTGTGGGAGATCTGAAGTCTAAACTAAGCCTAGGCCTGTATTGAGTACTAGAGTAGATGATGTGCGCCTGCTTTATGTAGACTAACATAGTTATCTTCATTGTACTAAAGTTATTTCTTATTTCCAGGGCAAGCATTGAACAAGAAGAAGCGAGCGTTGTCAAAAACACCGACGTGGGGCGATGCGACTCCTGAACAACCGGCCAAGAGACTCAGGGTAAATATCCAATAACTATCCGTAACTGTGTTAAGAACGCGGCGACGCATGAATTGTCCATACAAACGTAATACCTAAATCATTTGCAATTTGGGCATATTTCCACCATATTATGTTATTATTCGGATTTAGATAGTGATGCCGATTCCCTTGTTCACAAACTAAACTAAATTTAAGTTCAGTTCATCTTTTACTTTCTATTTCATTAAGAAAAGGACAGAAGATAAATTTTAGTTTAGTCCTGTCAAATTAATCAGCGTTTGACGTAAATTGACGTAATTTTAGTGGGCAAGTTTTTAATCACGTCTAAAACTTGTATGGAGTAGTGACAGGCGCTCATTAATTTGACAGGACTAAACTAAAATTCATCTTCTGTCCTTTTCTTAATGAAATAGAAAGAAAAAGATGCACTGAACTTAAATTTAGTTTAGTTTGTGAACAAGGGAATCGGCACCACTGTTTATCTTAGGGTCCTATATCTTTTTTTTCCAAAAAGCTTTTCTAAAACGAAGTTTAAACGAATTTAATTTCGCACATTTTTACAGCGTAAATGACATGTTTTTTTTGTATTATAAACAACAATATTCATAATATTGTTTCTGCAGAAGCATAGCTTATATTATCAAGTTACAAATTATCGAAAAAAATAAGGAAAAGTATTAAGTTTTCATTCATAATTTTTGGTATTACGGAACACATCCAAATTTATCATAAATTTTCGAAAGCTAGTAGTGCTATCGCGTCAAGCAATAATTGTCAATGTGTGCGTGGTAGTATTGCTCACTGTAGGTGTATATCGCTCCGACAGGCACTCACACTAGCGCAACGCGCTTGGAATTGAATTTTGGAAACATCTCGATTTGTAGTTGCGAGCCGTATTCGCAGGCCTCTTAAGGTGCTCGCTCACCGGGAGCATTTGCCTGTAATGTAACCAGGTTGTAACGGATGAGGTTATCGTGATAATCGGATCTGAGGATGCGGATGAGGATACGGATATTGAAATGAAAAATAGCCCTTGTCTTGACACCTTTTTTTTTTTTGTTGGTAAATTATCAAAGAACCCCCGCTCTGGGCGGAGCGGGAAGGCGTGTCAGACTCTTACTGACTAAAACCCACCCGTGTTCCTTCAATTGCCATTTTGCCGGGGCCACGATACTTTCGGATTTCTTCGCAACCCCGGCTTGTTTTGACATCTGACACGACAATCATGCCACCACTGCCACGTGCGGCCGATCGTCTGTCATAGGACAGGGACACTGCGAATTCAGGCAATAGGAACGCGTCACTCACACTCCGGCCCGCACATTTAGCTCGGAGCGAGTTTAACAAAATTCACTATTTGAGCGAACAACGCGGGTTCACATCCCCATGTAAATTATGAGGATGCGGAGCTTTTAAAATCAAAAGTTGAGGAAGCTGATGTTTTGCGGATATCAAAAGGAGATGTCCGCTTTTTGTAGGGACGTTGGTTTTTTATTCCGAGAAAAATCTAACCAGCATCAAACTACATCTAAATAAAAACGACAAAATATGGAACTAGGAACCACTAAAATAATATTTTTAGACACCTCCATTTATGAGAAAAATTATAAATTGACAGTAATGACAGTAACATGTGTCAATTTTGACAAGTTTACTATTGTATGGGGTGTGTTCACTATATTAACCTAGATAATTAGAAAGGTTTGTTCGTTTTAGGAGTAAATTCTTACTAAAATAAAAAATATTTTTCTCAAAATTGGAGGTCTTTATGTATGATATAGTTAGAACCACTAGTTTTTGGGATGTCTATTCAAATATATTTAACTTATCCTGGTTAGAATGATTGAATAATAAAAAACCATTTTAGGACGTGTCCTATGCGGATGCGGATACGGATATCCGTTACATCCCTGAATGTAACGTTCAGAGTCGAGCATTACAGCAGTGAGGGAGGAGAACCGAGCATTACAGTGCGCAACCTGTAATGAAACAATTTGAGCATAACATCAGTGAGGGAGAATCGAGTATTATCTGAAATGTTACATTACAGGCGAATGCTCGTCAGTCAGGGAGTATGGTAACGTAATGCTCAAAATCGAATCTGTAACGTTACATTACAGGCGACTGCTCCTGACGAGAGAACACCTATCTATAAAGACAGCTATCATTTGATGATGGGATATGCAGTGAACTTCCACTCAACTCCGTATACTAATCAAATTTTTCTTTGCCCCCCCCAGGAATCCAACATATCACGCTACAACATCGAGTTCATAGAACTGGGTGTCATAGGCCGCGGGGAGTTCGGGCGCGTCACCAAGTGCGTGAACAAGCTGGACGGCTGCGTGTACGCGGTGAAGCGCTCGCTGCGCCCGGTGGCGGGCTCGGCCGCCGAGCGCGCCGCGCTCACCGAGGTGTACGCGCACGCCGCTCTCGGCAAGCATCCGCATGTCGTCAGGTAAGCGATACATTTATATGTTCCTCTCATTTCCTACCTAAACAACGTGTAACGTTAAATGCGAAAAACCTGAAAATAGTTTGATCAGAACAACGAGCAGAATCAATTGAACCACTTTTTAATATAGGTCACATTTTTCAAAAAAATCTTCATTAAAAACGTTGCCGTGTCTATTTATTAATAGGTCAAGCCATCACATGCGCAAACCCGCCAAAATAGGTAAACAAACACAAATTGTTGTCGACCAATTTAAATTTTTTCATACGCGGGATAATAATAGCTTTTAATTCTATGCAAATACGAATCTTACGAACTAAAACAGCACATAAAACCTTTAATTTTTTTTAATGATTTTTTTTTCTCTCTGAAATAGGTCAATTGAATTAAAAATCAGTTGGGGTGTCTGAGGTTTTGCGCATTAAACGTTACACGTTGTATAGAGGTCAGCTTCCAGTCTAACCGGATGAAGCTTGTGCGTTTAGGGGTATGAGGAACAGGGTGTAAAGTTCACTCATCCTCCATAGAAAAGGGAGGATCCTCCGACTAGACGGGTGTAGTGTCTGGCGGGCAACTGCCTAACGATTGGTTCTTTCCTCAAAAGACCATTTCAGACACTAATGTACATGGTCCTCATATGGCTGACCAAGATTATGTCTGGACTTTAAAAGAGACTGCGACCTCTGAGTTTGTTTCGGCCTTTCTTCTCAGAGTAGTCAGATAGGAAACGCCGAACTCGTCTAGCTTATTGTATTTTTAATATGACGTGGAAAAATGATTCCTATATCCTATTTACAGAATAAACAATTTCATTTCATTGATGTCAGAAATCCTGACGTCACACAAATCCTGACGTCACACAAATCCTGACGTCACACAAATCCTGACGTCACACAAATCCTGACGTCACACAAATCCTGACGTCACACAAATCCTGACGTCACACAAATCCTGACGTCACACAAATCCTGCATTGCGCAATTAGAGTTTACCGCGCGAACGACATAACTATCCAACATCAATCGTAGGGCAGTTGTCCGCCAGACACGACACCCGTCTGGTTGGAGGATCCTCCCTTTTCTATAGAGGATAAGTGAACTTTACACCCTGTTTCCTATGTCCCTAAATCTTCTCCTATTCTCATTAATATTCATCTTCCAGAGTTGCGACTTATTTGAAGTACTTGTATTTAAAATGCAAATACAAAATGAAAATACATATTTTTAAACGACTTCAAAAAAAAGAAGGTTCTCAATTCGTCGATTTTTTTTTTTTTTTTTTATTAATGTTCCCCGATTATTCGAAGACCGCTGGACCGATTTAAAAAAATATTTTTTTTGTTTGAAAGGGTATACTTTCAAGTTGGTCCCATTGTCATTTGGTTACGATCTGATGATGGGATCTTGGAGAAATCGAGGGAAATCTTCAAATATTATAGGCACAGCGATTTGGGTATTTTTGATGAGTAGTTGACATATGGCTATTGTAACTTAGATAAATTACAAACCAAATCACTAAAAAGTGAAAAAAAAAACCAAAGACACCGACTTCCGAAATTGAAAGTTATTTTTCACTTTGTAGTTTGGAAGTCGGTTGTATTTTTTGTAAAAAAGTTTTTTTATAATTTAAATACCTTTAAAAAAAAAGCTTTTTGAATTTTATTTAAAATACTTTAATAAATAAAGAACACAAATTTCATCTAAAAATATTTTATTTGAATAAAGTATTTTGAAAATACCTATTTTGCATTTAGTATTTAAAATACAAAAAGCAAAAGTATTTTGCATTTGAAATGGTACATTAGAAAAACTATTTGCATTTTGTATTTAAATACTTTTTTTAAACTATTTTGTACATCTTCTAACATCTTCTCTTCTCCAACAGATACTATTCAGCCTGGGCAGAAGACGACCACATGATAATTCAGAATGAGTATTGTGATGGAGGCTCGTTGCAGCAGAAGATGGAGAACGGGCCCCTCGCTGAAGCTGAGCTGTTATTGCTGCTGGCGCATATAGCTGATGGTTTAGCGTGAGTATACCATTATTTACTGTTTGCTTTGTTTAATTAAGGTTGAACTAGTCGCGGGCTCGAACTCATTGGTGGGCGTGGTCAAAAAGCACGCTATCTCACCTGGCATCGTGTCCGACAGAGATAGCATCAGTGATGAGCATTTAGACGCTGGTCTACATGCACAAACTCTAGTTCGCACGCACACAAACACCGTTCAGAACGATTTTAGTAAAACGAGCGCGTAAAAAATTACGAAAAGTCCTTTGGAAGGTTTATGAAAAAACTACTGCATAAATCAATTACGAATAAAGTTTATTATAATCTTCGACAGTTGAGATTTGTTGGAACGAGCTTTGTTTCGGAGATTTTATACTTCTTTTATTACTTATTTACTCCCAAAGTTGCGTTATTAGCAGGAAAAACGAATCTTTGTTGGCTTATAACTTTTTAATTGCTTTTTTTTTTACTATTCTGCTTTTGTACAGACAAAATTAATAATAAGACAAAACGATTTCATGTTGTACTTTGGATATACAATGTGTAACAGTGGAGTAAAACCCCCCCGAAATTTGTATAGAAAAAGTATCGGCTAGTGGCGCCTTAAAATCGGATGTTGCAATAAAAAGTTATCGTCATACAAGACTGTGTTCTGTTCACGACACGTGCACAATTTCTGAGTAAGATAGTGTTACAATTTGGCACACAAATAGTTTATAACTAAGACTAACAAAAATAATTAGGCTTGCATGAATTCACATTTAGTTTATTTTATAACCAGTATAAGCTGACCTCTCATTGTACGGAAATCCTATACAATACGAAATCAGCATAAACTGGAAATGTATAGCTTGATGTGTAGCCGTATACATTTCCAGTATTAGCTGACCTCGCATTGTACGGAAATCCTATACAATGCGAGATGAGCATAAACTGGAAATGCATAGCTTGATGTGTAGCCGTGTGTACATAAAAAGAAATACTATCTTGTATAAATAAAAATCTATTGCCGCATATATGAAAGATCATCTCTAGAGAATGGCTGGACCGATTTAGCAGTTTTTTTTTTTTTTTGTGTTAGTAATTGATAATACAAGGTATGCCTATAAAAAGATTTGGAAAATCCACCGGAAAAATCAGAAATACACCCGGGCAACACTGGGCACGAACAGCTAACAAAAATAAATGTCGCAGCGCTGGGATTTGGTAGGGTCCGCAGTGATGTCACGGTAAAATACAGAAATCAATATTATTTCTAAATGTATTATTCTTTTACTAAATTCCACTAAATTCTCCCCTACAGGTACATCCACTCCCTCCAACTAGTCCACATGGACGTCAAACCCGGTAACATCTTCATCTGTAGCGGGGAAGGAGAACCCTCACACGATTCAGACGATGGCTATGATGATGATGAGCCGCAGTACCATCATAAATATAAGATTGGTAAGTGTTCTATGTGTGTTTTAAGTCATGCTTGCCGGGGTTGGTCCGTGAATGAGTGACCATTGCATAGAATCAAGTTCTTTTGACAGACAGCTGTGCTGCTGGACAGTTTGTTGCGTCACTTCTTCCCAGCTAAAGCAGTAGGAATTGGTTTGGGGGACTGTTTTATATAATTTTTGTTCAAAATCAAAATATTTTATTTCACATAAACCTACAAGGGCACATATGAAACGTCAGAAGCTAGGTGCACGGTTCCAATTGGTCGCTTCCTATGGAGAAGAACCGGCAAGAAACTCCACGGTTACTCTTTTCAAAATAAACTGTTTCTACAATGTTTTCAAATTACAGTGTTAATAGGTATGGGAGGACAGTGTAGGCCTATCAACAAGTACCAGGTACTTAGTAAAATAAAAAATGGTACACAAGTTTACAGCCTACAACATTCTAACATTCACAAAATCTAATCTGTTGTTGGAAAATCGCGGATTCTCAGCCTAGTTTGAATACATGACTTTTGAATTTTGCATTCGTGGATCTTTGACAGTCGTTACGGGTCGTCAGAAGCCCGAAAGTCTGACAACCAGTCTTATCAAGGGGTATCGTATTACCTAGGTACTTGGTTGTGGAGGTCAGATGGCAGTCGCTCCATGTAAAATACTGGTATTCAGCTGCATCCGGCTAGACTGGAAACTGATCTCAACAAAGTTGGGAAAAGGCTTGGCAGATTGAGACAGTTTCGGTCACAGTACAGTTTTGAAGATAGCCACGTACTTGTGATGCCTCTGGTATTACAAATTTGTATAGAGTATGGTCACAACTTACTATCAGGAGGACCACTTTAATAATATTAATATGACTGCATTTACTAAAAAGAAGTACAGAACAAATTTGTTCTTAATGTCCCTCGGCAAACCTCGTGTTTCGTCAGTCGTCGGATTTCTATCAGTTGCCCTTTGCACTTTGTGCAGACCAGACGCTCTCAATCGACTTGGAAGTATATAGAGTTGTTAATACTCTTTTAACTTAAATGTAATTTGTTATGACTGCCTCGTTGGTCTAGTGGTCGCAAGCGCTACTGCTGAGTATGAGGTCCTGGGTTCGATTCCCGGGTCAGGCAAAAGTGTTATTGGGTTTTTCTATCTGGAATTTCTCAGTAGCAGCCCGGAGTCTGGATTTGTGCCCGGTTGATGGCAATAGGCTCGCCCCCTATTACATGGGACTTAAACATAACTGGCGAAATGTGGGTGTACCTGCTACAGGGACACCTCTGCCCAACCCTTCGGGGAAACAAGGCGTGATGTTATGTATGTATGTATGTAATTTATTAGAAAATGGGAGGAAAGCCGCTAAAGTCGCAGGGCACGTCAAATAGGAAAATAGTTTTACAGCTCTATATAGTTCACACGGAAATCAAAACAAAACAACAATAAAGTACTTAGTTCTGAATTCAGACTATTTAGTATATACGATAAATCTAATAATTGATGGACATGGAAATTAGCATTCGTTTGTATTCGGAAATGCGATGATACCCGAGGGATATTAAGAAAATAGAAATACTGTACATTCTTCTAAATATATTAATTACGTCACACTAATATAATCCCTAATAATAATTTAATCACCATTTATCTCTTATCACAGGCGACTTAGGACACGTGACCTGCGTATCATCGCCATCGGTCGAGGAAGGCGACTGCAGGTATCTGCCCAAGGAAGTTCTGCAGGAAGACCTAACGCAGTTGACTAAGGCTGATATTTTTGCTTTTGGTGAGAATCTATACTTCTATACTATATAATATTTCTAGCTTTTGCTCGCGGCTTCGCCCGCGTGGATGTCGGAAAATATCCCACGGGAACGTACTACCGATACCGGGATTACATACCTAATAGCCGAAGAAAAGGTCATTGACTCCTACCGCTACGTCCGCGTTGCCGTCAACCATATTTTTTTTTTGTTACTCTTAATTTTGAATCTGTGATAGATATCTTTTAAACCATTAATTTAAATGAAATGATGTCAAGGCATATTTTAATCTAAATTAAATGCTCAATTTAAGCAACATAATTTATTGGTTAAGGATTAATATAATACCGGTCAAAATAGCTTCAGAAATCACAATGAAATTTTTATCAAATTGTGAAAGATAAAAATGGTTACTGTGGGTCATCCTTAGAAAATAGACATATGCCATCGCGGACTTTTTTGTTGAACTTTTTAAGATGAACTATACTGTAGGACATACATTGTATGTATCAATCATTTCAGGTCTAACGCTATTCGAAGCTGGTGGCGGTGGAGCCTTACCTAAGAACGGACAGCAGTGGCATGACTACAGAGACGGGAAGCTGCCCGAGCTGCCTAAGCTGTCTAGGGAATTCAATCAGTTGTTAAGAGTAAGTTTTTTCCTTATTTGACGCAGGAATCGGTTTATTATATTATAATCATTACTATTTAAGAGGCCTGCGAACACGGCTCGCAACTACAAATCGAGATGTTTGCAAAATTCAATTCCAAGCACGTTGCGTTAGTGTGAGTGTCTGTCGGAGCGATATACAACTACAGTGAGCAATACTACCACGTACACATTGACAATTATTGCTTGACGCGATAGCACTACTAGCTTTCGAAAATTTATGATAAATTTGGATGTGTTCTGTAATACCAAAAAATTATGAATGAAAACTTAATATTTTTCCATATTTTTTTCGATAATTTGTAACTTGATAATATAAGCTATGCTTCTGCAGAAACAATAATATAAATATTGTTGTTTATAATACAGAAAAAACATGTCATTTACGCTGTAAATGTGTTTTTTGGGAAAAAAAAGATGTAGGAGCCTAGATAAACACTGTCTAAATCAGAATAACAACATAATATGGTGGAAATATGCCCAAATTGCAAATGATTTAGGCATTACGTTTGTATGGACAATTCATGCGTCGCCGCGTTCTTAATTACCAAAGACAATTATGATTTACTCAAAGATGCCATCAGTTCTGGTACTGGGAGTTTTAATCGAGTTGATATTTGATGCCAAATCTATACATCTTCTATACAAATAAATCAAATTGAAGTGTCTGTTTGCAATGTCAAAATAGCAGCTTTTTACTTGATTGATTTTTGTTTGGATTTAATCACGTACATTTTATCAGACTAGTTAATTGATTCAGGCGTGACCTTGCGGAAATCCATTATAAAATACAATAGACGTGGATATATTTAATAACCTGTTCCACTTAACTATTTCTAAAGAGCCATAAAAAAATCCTGCAAGAAATCGACACGTGTTTCACCGCTCAACGAGGCAGCCTCAGGATGACGATTGACTTGTCGCGAACCCGAACACGGCGTGTTGCCACACCGAGCAACAAGCCACGCGCGCGCGTGCGTGCGAGTGAAACACGTGTCGATTTCTTTCAGGGTTTTTTTTATGGCTCTTTAGAAATAGCTAAGCGGAACAGGTTACTAAATATATCCACGTCTATTGTATTTTATCAGACTATTTTCATAGTCTATTGAATTCCTTAATTATGAACAAGCATGTTATTATCATATTCAATTATTTCTTATTTTGTCCACAGAAAATGGTAGACCCCGACCCCTCCAACCGGCCCTCAGCCGCGCGACTTCGTAGACACTCTCTCCTACACCCCGCAGGCAACAAGAGCAAGACGCAGCTCCGTAGAGAACTCGCAGCCGCCAAGATGAAGAACGAGCTGCTCGCCAGGAAGCTGCAGGAAGCTGCGAGGTGAGCTATTTAATCGAACATGTCGCTTGTATTCCCTAAAGGCATAAGGTCTATTTTATTAATCCTTAATAATCCTAATAAAACAAACATCAATTTTATGACAGTGTAAATTGGCGTTGGTCTAGTGGTCGCAAGCGCTACTGCTGAGCATGAGGTCCTGGGTTCGATTCCCGGGTCGGGCAAAGTGTTATTGGGTTTTTCTATCTGAAATTTCTCAGTAGCAGCTCGGAGTCTGGATTTGTGCCCGGTTGATGGCAATAGGCTCGCCCCCTATTACATGGGACTTAAACATAACTGGCGAAATGTGGGTGTACCTGCTACAGGGACACCTCTGCCCAACCCTTCGGGGAAACAAGGCGTGATGTTATGTTATGTTATGTTATGTAAATAAAGTTGATTTTAGACTACTGTTGAAAAAGTCATAAAAAATATGAAGCTGTAGCGCAAACTGAACCTTATGTGTAGGCATTACAGTTCATTATCTTCCTACAGTGTTCCTAGAGTGGTGCGCCAACCCCACGTAACAAGGGACAAGCCCTTGTTACGTGGGGTTGGCGCACCACTTCCCTGTCAACCGTCACGCTATCATTCACTCCCTTCTCTTTCATATCATTCCTCACACAATCCTTCCCATCTTTTCTTTGGTCTTCCTCTCCCGCTCCATCCTTCAACATTTATATCAAAATCAAAATATTTTTTTTCACATAAACCTACAAGGGCACTTATGAAACGTCAGAAGCTAGGTGCATGGTTCCAATTGGTCGCTTCCTATGGAGAAGAGCCGGCAAGAAACTCCACGGTTACTCTTTTCAAAATAAGCTGTTTCTACAATGTTTTCAAATTACAGTGTTAATAGGTATGGGAGGACAGTGTAGGCCTATAAAAAAGTACCAGGTACTTAGTAAAATAAAAAATGGTCCACAAGTTTACAGCCTACAACGTTCTCACATTCACAAAATCTAAAAGAAAATAATCTATATAAAAGATAAACAAAACAATAAAAAAATAAGAACCTATTTAAACCATCACTCTTTTAGTCACATGCGTTTCTTCTCTCCTCATCACAAGCCCATGCCAGGCCAAACGATTTCCTTTCAACTTTTCTGTCACTGGCGCCACTTTTAAACTTCCACTTGTTGTATATGTAGGCATAACAGTTGTTTTTTTGGAGGCGATTGTTTTTCCCATTCAATGATAATTTACATGCTGAACAAATGTTTGTTAATTATGAAGAGTATAAAATACTTTAATACATGTCACGAATAAAAGTGAAGTCATTGAAAAAGCACACAAAGATATTTCCATACAGTATTTTTATCTCATGAAACGACGCGCGCTTTACTTGTGTTAACCAAGTGTACGCTGTGAAAGTGTGTGTAAGCGCAGGAGCTCTCGGTACCGTCCGAGACTCGGGCGAAGCGTGCGTGTATTACGTGCTGACACTACTTGTCCTCACGCACACATTCACAGTGTGTTGTACACGGGGTTACAACAAGTAAAGCGCTCGTCGCTTCGTGAGATATCTATATTTAAAGGAGTGTCCTTGGAGTTTCTCACCCGTTCTTCTCTATAGAGATCTACGTTTTGGAATGGGCAACTAGCTTCAATTTTCTGACCGACTCTTTGACAATTCAAAAGTGCCTGTGAATGGTTTAATTTAAATAAATACTTTGAGTTTTATTTTGAGTTTTTGTTGAGAGACAAAAATACTGTACCTTGAAAAAATTCTAACAAAAAATCCATTCTCATCCACAGATGTATAAAATCCAAAAAATACTAACAAAATACCCCATTTTCATCCACAGATGTATAAAATCATTAACCCCAAACATAATTACGAATCAAGAGTCCGCGAAGTTTCGGACGAGATCCGCAAAAAGACTGCAGAAACCACGCGTGGATACACACATCGCAGAAATGATACAATCCGTCACATCGCCTTTAAGAATAGACCGGAATATGGACCGAACGTTTAGAAGAACGAAGAAGGTATAATATTATGTAAATTAAAATATTTATTAATGTCGCATCTGTCTGTTATAATCTTTGTCCCTTTGTGTGATTAAAATAAGAATATACGAGGTCAAATAAAATTAGCTAGTAAGACTTCAGACGTGACGTGATTTTTAAGGAACATAAAAACCTTTTTGATAATTCATAGTTTCAAGTAGCTGTTAGATACTTGAAATTGTGAGTTGATTAATTCTCTAGCTTCTGCCCGCGAATACGGTAGTTGCTTAGGTAAAAAAAAAGAAATTCTAATTAGTCCGTCTTTCAGATAATAAAAAAATATTAGACACGTATTTTTTGCTTTATCATATTAATCAAAAATAACTTAGAAAACTAACTCTTCGTTATTTTTGTTTTTATCATCATTTAGATATCCATCGCGTCCGCGAAGTTTTGCTAGTTATTTTAATTTGACCCTGAATAGACATCGGTGGAATTAGTGCTGGGTATTATTCTTATTTTGATTACGTAATAGTTTTAACGGTTAGAGTATTTGTTAAGATTCTCGCATCCGTATGCGATGTTAGTTCTTTGTAATATAAGATTTTCAGAAAATAGGGAATATGCACGTAATTCTAAACTTATTCATTATTTAAATATGCATTTTAAAGGAGTCGAGAAACAAATTCCATTTTTTTTATGCGTTACTTATTTTACAATTCATGATTTTATGTTGCGTATTTTTTGGTAGAACGGAACGCAAACACAAAACGCGTCGCCTTCGACGATGACGGAAGCGACGTAAAAACTATGTGAATAAAAATCAATTCTATGCAAAGTGCTTGAAATCTCACAAAAAATAATATAATTTGTATGATTTGGAGCTAAAAAAACAGATGTAAACAAAGTAGTAACATGCTAAATGACGTCATATCGCACCTTCGGTAGAACAAGGGCATAACTGCTCTTAGAGATTTTACAGGAGAGCCATTTTTAATTATTTTTTTACATTCAATACCATATTTTTCTGCTATAAATTACTTTGAAGCAATTATTTTATGCATAAAATCAGGATATTGATACGGGTCTTTGTTGTTCCAGATAAAAGGGACTTTTTAAAGCACTTTGGCATAATTTAGTTTTTTTTTTTTTTTTTTGTCAGTTATTCCCTTGTTCTACCAAAGGTGCGATTATCACGAACGCAAGAAGCAGTAGTTGAATTTTACTTTTTAATACTTTTCTTGGGTTTATATAACTGTTCTATAACGAATTAGTGAAAAAAAAAATTACTTGCACATTCCCTGTAACAATACATACTAGGTTGCTTCTCAAATAAGGGATGCTGGCCACGACCACCAGCAGTGGTCGCAGCGACCAGGTAAACTATAGAAATCACACGAATCGCGCACTTGGTCGGCTAGTTAAGACGCAGATATATGTCAGTGACCTTGAGTGGTTAGCTTGCGTGTTCTGTACTGAGCTCACGCAATGCGTCGTACGTCCAGCCTATAATAGGACTCGCCCATCAAGGAGCGCTGTTCCAAATTAGACGCATTATTCATTTATTATACATAAAACAAAAGGTATTTTAATAAAACACGTTTACTTAAAGATCGATAGTTCAATTGTCTTTAAAATGGTGAAGGTTTCAGAAAAATACGCTTGATAGATTTTGCGTGATTCTCAGTTTTTTATCCGCGTTAGACATAACTTTACAAGTTAATTTCACTATGTAATATAAATATAATCTAAAATATTCCTATATTAAGAAAATGCTCTAATTTAACATAATATTTTTTCCAAATCATTAACACTACTCGTTTAGACGTGATCTTCAGTATAAAATCATTAAAAGTCGGTTACGTGCGACCAAGTGTGCCATTTTTATCGGTTCCTATAGATTACCTGGTCGATGCGACCTGTGGTCGAGGCCGTGGGCGAGATGCCTTAATTTTTGAAGTTCTCCCATAAATAATCCAAAATACAGGTTATTTTATCTTACGATTTAAAATATCTGGTATATACAAAATCTTTATTACTATTTTAGTACCTTAAACGACGCCGTTAACATATATCTTCTGTACGTATTAGCGACTAATCTTATTATAAAATTAATTATTAATATTGGCGCTAAAAACGCTAGTATTTGATGTCGAAGTGTAAATTCAGGGAAACTAACAGTTTTGCAAATTCACTACCAACATAGATGAATACAAATAGTTCACTCCGCAATTTAGTTATGAACCTACAAGTACGCGACGGGCTCGTCTTGTCGGGCCAATTCAGTGAGCGTGACGTAGTCAGAAGATATAAGAGTTACGCGATAGAAAGAGAGGCAACTTCTAGGTGAATATAACTGTCGGTAATTAGCGCTGTGCGACCTGAATTGCACTTTATTGTGTCGTTGCAAAAGTCGCTTTTCATTTAAATGATTTTGTAGAGTGATCGATCTGTATTTATCTGTGCTACCAACTTAAATTGTCCGTATAATCAAATCACGACTCTCACGCGGCAAATTGACGAAGGATGTGAATTTGATAAACAATTAGTTTCCCTGTCTGTATAAATATGTCCACCGATGCGATGTTGAATATCGCCTGTCCTCTTGATTTAAGGTTGCGTGAAGTTAATGCAATTAGCTGCGACAGACGACTTACGATTAATCGTGATTGCGATTAATCGTTATTGCGATTAATCGTTATTGCGATTAATCGTAATTGCGATTAATCGTACACATCTATCTATCTATCTGCCTAGCCTTTTCCCAACTATGTTGGGGTCGGCTTCCAGTCTAATCGGATGCAGCTGAATACCAGTATTTTACATGGAACCACTGCCTATCTGACCTCCACAATTTATTTAGATGATACATAACAAATACTAATAATTTTTTTCACTAAACTAAAATACGGAATTTTGACAGACATGTCAGATTTTTTGGCAGAAAAGTCTGATTTTTTACATTAATGTCAGACGTTTTTGCGGAAATGTCAGATTCACTGGCAGCAATGTCAGATTTTTTACAGTTAAGTTAGCTTGTCAAAATCTAAGTTACCTATATCAAAAAATCTTGACTGGCAAGTCAGATATGACAAAAAGTTCGTAATAAATGTCGCAGCTATTTTGCACTAACTCTACTCACAATATAGTTAATAGATTTTAATATTAGTGCCTTCTGAAACAAATGTGATTGAAAAGTGCTTTCATATCGAATTTAAAGTGTAAAAATAACTTGTATAAATAATAAAAAATGTCCTTTAAATAATAATTGTATCTTCCATTGCATTCTTTGTGATAAATCTTGGAAAAAGTAAAGTAATTAGTTCTTAGATTTTTGAGGCATGGAAAATGTTTGAACAAAATATATACAGGAGCAATCAAATGTATAAAAAATAAAAATGTTAAAAGGTGTATCTAATGACGTTCCCATGCTGCATACGAAAATTCAATCAAATATAGTCACTATAGCTAATCAAATATTGGCAAAACCTATTGTCAAAAAATCACTTTTTTACCATCGATGCTAGGATTTATTTGATATTTCCAAAATACTCAGTATATTTGTCAGATATCGCAGAAGACATTCTACTATATCTGACAAAAAATCCATCAAAATCAATACAACCGTTTCGGAGTTACAGACAAATGTTCCTAAGTTCCTTTTTCAAACCATGTCTCAAAATATAAATGTAAGGCAGCTTCTCTAATCATATGTAATAAAAAATATAATAAAATGTAATATTTATATGAGAAAAAAGAAATAATTTGTATAGGTGTATAAAATTATTAATTTTTAAGCTAATCAACCAGTTTTAATTTTGTTAGCGGGTTTGACTGATGCGTGGCGTAGAAAAATAAATAAATAAAATAACATGTTTGTGCGCGACTGGTAGTCACCGCCCTCGGTTTTGCTCACGGTGAGACGGGGGAGGGGCGGGCGATGGTCAGACTGAGTTAGCGGTCGATGTCTACCTCCCGCGTCTCACCGTGAGCATAGTGAGGGTGGTGACTACCAGTCGCGCGCGGACTGTATTACCATTTTCTAATAGAATTATTTTAATCATTGAGAAAGCTGCTCTTTTGCTAGCAAACACCGAAATATTACTCTTCACTATGAATAATATCAGCTGCAACTATCCAACTGTTGGGCGCCGTTGTATGAGAAGCACCTTTCGCTTCTCATATAGAGAAGGCACGAGCGTTGATCACGACGCTTGCTCACTGTGCAGATTTTAGACAATCCATCTGCTGAAACTTTGTTGGGGTCGGCTGTCCAGTCTAACCCGATGCGCTGAATACCAGTACTTTACATAGAGCGACTGCCTATCTGACCTCCACAACCCAGTTACTGAAACATTAGATTTCTATGTAAATTGTTTATTTCTACGTCGCTCAATCGTCAATGAATCGCGTTTAGGGGCGCTTAGTCCAACCTGTCCAAGGTTCTAAAGTTATATGTAATTATTTTTAAATTTAAGAATTATTACCTTTTAAGTTGATTTTCTCAAATTTATTGTGAGTATATACAATTGAGTATTACGATTTGTTGACCGGAAATCCACGGCTAGCCTTTTGCCAACGTTAGGGTCGGCTTCCAGTCTAACCGGATGCAGCTGAATACCAGTATTTTACATGGAGCGACTGCCCATCTGACGTCCATAACCCAGTTACTAAGCAACAAATAATGTAATATCAGGCTTAATGAGATATCCCCCGAACAATTCACAGATCAAGCTACTATAAATTAAGGAAAAATTCAGTGGCACTTCGGGAGTGCCGACAGAAGTGAAAACTAGAACAATTTAAAAAAATACTTCCAAAACCAAAGTAAAAATACTTGCATAGAACATTGGTCCGTAACGTAATATAAATAAAGATCACAATCGCGTTTACTTTATTTTTGTAAATGAGGTGTCGGTAACGGTGTCGCGAGTTCAATTGTTTTTCCCATCCTAAAAATGCCCAACGCGCCTAAAGACTAATTATAACTCTGGTGTTCAAATTTCAATGGTTTTTTTCCAGTTTTAAATTATATAGACAAAACAGTTGTAAAAAATAATAATTTTAAGACTTTTATCCACAAAATATTTTTACTAAAACAACGAATTTTAATTCTCAATTGTGTTTACAAAAAAAATGTCCTGTCATTTTAATTAGCATTTAATAACTCCCAAATCAAATGATTTAATTTTTAGTTTTTAGAATCTTGTAAAAACCCCATTTTTTTTTTTTGTTTTATGCTCCTTCCAATACGGTCATTGGCAAAAAATGCAAGAGTAGAATCTATGACTTATGTATAATCCAATCAAACTATTGAAAAATAAAACTTTTATAATTTTAAGTAAAATTAAGACATTTTTTTCCACGTTATGACAAAAAAAAAAACCAGATCTTTTCCTAACAGATATAAAATTGACTGTTCATTTTCCTATAAAAATTTCGTCTTTCGAGGGAAAATTTGTCTTTATTAAAAATTGTTTTTTAACTCAGTCCATATTATTTCGGAATGTCAATGATTTACGCAAGAAAAATGGATTAATATGAATTAATTAAACAACAAACAATAATATCTTACTGAATTCATAAATAAGTCTTACCCCCACATTTTAAAACCTATTTTCAATATAATTTGCTGTTAATTACTGTAAAAAAAATCAGATCAGATTCGTCGGAGAGAAATAATATGACTATGTCATGAAACTCTTATTGTAAGGTGAAGGGACAATATGTCGTCCATGTAATTTTAAATAATTTATAACAAATAATACCTACCCACATGGTGGGTTGGTTACTATTTAATTTTAGTTTGATCTCATTCTACTTTTTTTTGTCTATGGTAAAACTTGACTGCGGATACCATCATGTTAGTTACTTACGGGATAGCAGAAAATTCTTAATTTAAAATATTTTGACTCAACTTGCTTGAAAAAGGTTTTACTAACCCCTTCTTTAAGTTTCATTGCAGTTAAAATATTATCTTTCAATTTAAAATAACGGTTTTAGGAACGCATTTTGAATTTGAATGACGACGTAACGGTTTCTTTTTAAATTTCGAAATGTGTATTTCTATGTTTTTGAACCGAATTCTTATTTTGAACTGGGGATTCGGTTCTTTATTCTTGTTTTCGATTTTCTGCCAAATCCGTGAGAGAATGTCTTCTTAAAAAATATTTTGTAAAAATATGAACTTACGCAGTCAAGGAGTTGTGCGCTTGTACCAAAATTCTGTTTGTTTTTTTTACCGTTATTTTGTAAATATGACTCAAAATTGATTGTTGGACGCCACCAAAGCAGAAAGACGTGTGGGCTTGTATAATTTGTATGTATATTTGCTTATTGATAATGTAATAAATGCTTGTTTCAATTAATTAGAGTGTTTTATTCTAAATAAGCCGTCGAACTTGCACATAAACTTTCAGAAATCCTTCACTAGTGCTCGCAGCGTGTGTGGCTGGCTGGCACTGGCATGACGACCATCGGGGATTTTAATTGTGATAACACAAAAAATTAGTCTCAATTAGTGACAAATATTTTGTTTTAAATTTTTAAGTATACCTACCTAGTTCAAGAGCTAGATCATAGTATATAGAGAGGTAGTAAGCTATCTTCATAGAAACGCACCGCGCGCGGCTTGTATGTGTGCGCGGCTTGTATCTATGCACACTTAACAAAATCTCGACCCGTTTCTCGTGAGAAACCAGCCGAGATTTTGTTAACCTTTTAAGCGCGCGGCTAAATACACGACTCTACAAAAAAATTTTCGTTCTTTGTCCTAAAGTTTATACTATTATTTTCCAGTTAGTTATGCACAAAAACGTAAAGAAAATACCTTTTTTCGGTATAAAGTTTGCTTTTGTGATAGTTATAATAATAATACTCATTTTTCAATTTTTTCATAAATTTTAATTGATTTTAATATTTTTAAAAAGACCGCGCGGTGAGAGTGGGGTATTAACGTTTACACTGTGCCGCTAGATGGCACCCGAGTGATAAACAACCATCAGGTGTTATTTACAAGCCCAGAATAACTTAAAATGTCGTCACGAAAGTGCAAATACGATGCTGATGCATTTTGTTTTATATGTGGTCAATTTATTAAAGTTCGAGACGTGAAATATGAACTAAAGACATCTCACGTTCTCTGTGAAGCCTATGAAGCATATTTTGACTGTCCTGTACGGAATCAAGATAAGCCATGGGCTCCACATGTTGCTTGTAGTTTTATTGAGAGAAAGTAGCTATGAACATAAAAGAAAAAGTAAAAGTGTGTACTTTTAAGTTATTTTCCACTTTTCTGTAAGCTAATTTGATAGTAAAACTTAATAAAAATAATAAACATTTTTATTTCAATAGTTTTATTTTCAATCAAAAATTAAAATCCGAGATTTTTAAAAATTTCGTTCAATCAGTCTTCTAAGCACAAAAGCAAAGTTTTTCATGCCATATATTTTTTTTCCGTCTTATTACGACCTAAACTACCGAAAAACCGCTAAAGTACCGTTGTATCCGAGCGGATACAAATCACCCACGCGGCTTACAACTCTATTTGTATTCGCTGTAATGGCTATTATTGTCTGTGAATTTTTGTGTCTATGGTCGGATAGATATTCTCGTCAAATAAATCGACTAAAAGCAAAAATATTAATAGGCAACATTTTAAAAAAATGTTGAAAATCACGTTCCCGCGCGGTAAAATGTCAGTCAAACGTCACTCGCGTTCGCTGTAATAATTCGTTTTTTAATGGTTTTTGTGTGTAAATCGTCGGAAAGTGGTGATATTTTCATTTTGAAGTAAATATTACATCGTTTTAGATATAAATAACATCATGTTATACCTATTTTGACCTAACCAAAAAAGTGTAAACAAACAGATAAGAGAAAGTTCCCGTCACAGTGAAAGTTGTGATATTTTGTGGTTTTTCTGTATGGATCTGATCCGTAAGTGTTTTATTTCTTTTCTATATTACATTTATCATCGTATTAGACAACATTTAGCACAAAATAATACAAAAAAATTTTTTTTTGGGACGGAGAAAGTTACGTAAGCATTAGAAATTCTAGATCATCTAAAATCTAGATTTTTTGAATTTTTTGTTTTGAATGTTTGTCTCTAAAAACGCTTTTGTTAGATAACTTATCTATCCATAATGTACCCTGCAAAATTTCGTGTGAATTGGTTCGGTAGTTTTATCAGAAATCGTTATCACAAAGAACAAAAGAAATAATAACAAAAGCGGGTAATAAAGATAAGTGAACGTTGTTTACAAAGACTGCAACCATTTGAAACGTATTCCTAATCTATTCGAGTAGCAAAAAACATTAACAATACTACTTGAGACGTTGTAAAGAAATCCGAGTGTTTGTTTATTTAAGTGCGGTCGTAAAACTGTCACCGCGCGGACCACCCACGGCGCCTGACCGGTTAATGCTTTGCAATCAAAGTCAAATTTCATGTTGACCCGTGATATCAATTGGCGTGCCCCTAGCGCGCGGCTACAAATCGACAAAATAATACCTACAATTAATAAGGAGGAGCAATCGTTGTATCGATAAAAAAATAGTCAAAAAGTTTTTATGTTTTTATTTTAAATCAGCCTTAATTCTGTCTAATGCACATCAAAGAACTTATCACCCATTCATCATCATCATTTCAGCCGAAAGATGTCCACTGCTGGACATAAGCCTCCCCAAGAGGGGTTTTTGCCATAATCGCCACGCTTGGCAGGCGGGTTGGCGGTAGCAGTATGAGAACGCCGCTGCCCATTCTCTAGTTAGTTCCTTAGTCGCCTACGACACCCACGGGAAGAAATGGGATGGTGCTACTCTTTTACGTCCGGCACCACACGGAACTTATCACCCATCAATTAAATAAGTTTTATAAAAACGTGCCTACGCCAGTCTCTGACAGACTTCGGTTTATCTAACCGTGCCCGGCGCGTGGCGCCGTCATAACTCAAACGTGCCGCGCTGAGTGTCATCGCCGGAGCACAGTAAGAGACAACACCATAAGGAACTCGAGTGCGAGTGCCTGTCCGACTTGGTAGACCACACACACAGTACCTTTTTAACCGACTTCCAAAAAGGAGGAGGTTATATGTTCGTCGCGTATGTTTGTTTTTTTTTTTTTATGTATGTCCACCGATTTCTCCGTCATTTGTAGACCGATTTTGAAAAATCTTTTTTTGTTTGAAAGGGTATGCTCCCAAATTGGTCACATATAAATTTTATTACCTTTGCTTGGGTAGTTTTTGAGTTAGCTACAAAATACGTATTTTTTTCCCACTTAGTATGTAGATGATATGATAAGTTCCTGTCACTGGTAGCAGGTAGTGGTATTCGAATGTGTGTGGGGTAGGTACCACAACTAAAAAGTGAAAAATAAAAACTTTTTACAAAAAAAAAAACAACCGACTTCCAAAAAAAAACACTACAGAGTGAAAAATAACTTTTAATTTCGGAAGTCGGTGGCAAAAAACGAAAACACAAAATCCGAGACACCGACTTCCGAAATTGAAGTTATTTTTCACTTTGTAGTGTTTTTTTTTGGAAGTCGGTTGTTTTTTTTAATGGTAAGGACAACATTCAACACGGTTCCAAATTTGAACAATCAATAGGATATGTAGATAAGTAATATAGTAAATAACAGAATTACGTTTTTACAAAATAAAAAAACAACCGACTTCCAAAAAACTACTACAAAGTGAAAAATAACTTAAATTTCGGAAGTCGGTGTCTTTGGTTTTGTATTTTCGTTATTTGCCACCGACTTCCGAAATTTAGGTTATTTTTCGCTTTGTACTTAGTAGTTTTTTGGAAGTCGGTTTTTGTTTTTTGTAAAAAGTTTTATTTCTCGCTTTTTAGTGGATCAATTTGTAATTTGTCTAAGTTACATTAGCCTAATGCCAACAGCTCATCAACTTTTACAAAATATTGCTTTTCCCGATGCATGGACGTTCATCGTTCAGGAGTTCTCCTGGTACTTCACCATCAGCTCCACTTCTCCATATGCATTGTGACGAGCATAAATTGCATTGCAACCATATTAAAGTAATCGAATCGCAACCCGTGAAATACTTATTATTGAGTAGTTCCGGTGGCTATTTGTGGTCTTCATCATCAGTTCCGCTTAACCAAATGGTGCTTTCCAAGAGCAACTGCACGAGTTACTAAAAAAAATACCCAAATCGCTATAGGTTTGCCTATAATATTTGAAGAGTTCCCTCGATTTCTCTAGGATGCCATCATCAGATCCTGGTTTCCCTACCCTTGGGATATCTCCTTTCCAACAAAAAAAGAATCATCAAAATCGGTTCACAAACGACGAAGTTACCCGCGAACACACATAAAAAAAAAACTCCTCAGTAGTCGTCATTGTTGAAAAGTGACTATTTTATCGACAATGCGTCGTACCCACGAACAACATTATCCATTCGTTTGATCCGCTTGTGACGTAGGCAGTGGTCGCATTAAATGCGACAGCCGCGCTAGACTAACTAGAGAAATGTGTTGCAAACATAAGCGTCTAGGGATGGGAACTAACGTGAAATGTTATCATAATACAAAGATCCTGAGGGATATATTTCTTATGAAAAACAAGGAAAAAAAGAATTCATAACACAAGGCAATATGTTTAAACTTTATTTCGTATGACACTGTTTATTTTTTGCTGAATGATGAATTACACCTGATTATTTAACGTTTGTTATTTAGTTTTTAAAATGCGCATTGCATTGTATCCCATCCCTATGGTCATATATATGCGACACGCGCGATACACACCGAAGAAAAGTCCAAGTTTCAAATTACTTATTTTTGTTTAAGTTTTTTCAAAACTTAGAGCAACGAGACATAATTTTAAGTAATTGTTTTATATAATATCTCTATTTAGTAATGGTTTTAGTTGTACTACGCAGTTAATAGGACGAAAATTGAACGAAAAAATCATACATTTTCTCTGTCGCAGAAATACGACACGAGCGGTAGGGGCACGGAAATATTTGTCGCTTATATGCGACACACGCGGTCAAAAGGTTAAGTGTGCGTGCGGCGACGCATAGATACTATGGCCCCACACATACAAGCCGCGCGCGGTGCGTTTCTATGAAGATAGCTTACTACCTCTCTTTATACTATGGCGAGATCGAAGAGTTTACGAAAAATCTTCGCTAAGTTGAAAGTCAAAGTCAAATCATTTATTTCAAAATCAAATCAAAATATTTTATTTCACATAAACCTACAAGGGCACTTATGAAACGTCAGAAGCTAGGTGCACGGTTCCAATTGGTCGCTTCCTATGGAGAAGAGCTGGCAAGAAACTCCACGGTTACTCTTTTAAAAATAAATTGTTTCTACAATGTTTTCAAATTACAGTGTTAATAGGTATGGGAGGACAGTGTAGGCCTATCAACAAGTACCAGGTACTTCACTTGTATGGCACTTTTGAACGTCAAAATTTACAAAATAATAGAATTGATTCTAGTCGCCCCTTCCAAAAGGTAGTTATCGTAAGGAGAATGGAGAATGGGCAAGAAACTCCACCGTTACTCTTTTAAAACTTTTACAATTTTTTGCATAAGTACCTACATTCGTTCAATAATTATATGTGAAGACGATGCACTTGAAATAAAATTACTATACCACAATAGGTAAAAAAGATTAAAACTGAAGCAACGACAGATAATTTACATGGTGCTCACATATTTACAAACATTGTAAAAATATACCATAAGGTACCCTAGCTTTTGAAATTCAATTGAGCCAAGCTGGGGAGATGCTCCCCAGATCGGACACCTATAAACCGTTATAACTTTTGAAACAGTGACCAAAAAATTTTGATATTTGGCGACAATTTTTTTGTGATATTTTCAAAATTAAAATGTCTGATGGTTGTCATACAGTGTCAGTCACACGCTGTGTCGCTAAGAAACTTTGTGCAAAGTTTCACGTTATCTAGACCAAACAGTTTAGGTGTAGTCCCACCGCCGGCTATTAACGAGAAGCGAGGATAGTTAGCAACTAAATACGAGCATAGAATAATTCAGAAGGCGCACTCCACATTTTAGTTATGAAGCTACAAGTACGCGGCGGGCCCGTCTTGTCGGGCTAATTCAGTGAGCGTAACGTAGTCAGAAGATATAAGAGTTACGCGATAGAGAGAGAGGCAACTTCTAGGTGAATATATCAGGGTTGTTAAGGAGCTCCGTAACCGTAACCGAATCCGTTATAAACGTTTCGGATAATTTCGGATTGAAAGAAAGAAAAGAAAAGAAAGAAAATTGCGTTTATTGGCATTAAGACAGAAAAATACACCTTTAAACTATAAGAACAGAAAACAATGATTATAATACCAAAATGGCCTCAGCTCAGCATAATGTCAGATGGCAGCACAAAGTGTACCACCTGACGCTGATTTTCAGCTGCAACCCACGAGTGTCATACGCTAGAATAATAATAAACGAAGTGTCAGTCCGTTTTAATAAATAAATTAAAGGTAATATAAGATAGGATAATCTAGAAAAGCTCATACTAAATCAAATATATGTTGTGACATAGGTACATGTGTGTGTATAGTGTGTTATAATTAATGAGAAACTGAAATAAATATAAAATAAAGATCCAATATCTGTGTATTACCTATATAAAAATAATAAATCTATCATCTATAAGTAGATAGTACCTTTAATGCAAAATTGTGTGTTTAATTCTTTTTTTTTTTATATGGCAGATATGTCGGCTCGAACATTTTCAACATCCTTTTGATTGGGGCGGTGTTTAAATGAGACACATTACTGACAGGTTTTTCTGTCCAGCCGAGCCGATACACTAGCCGCGCGCGTTACTTGTTGTTTATTATTGCTATTGTTTAGTCATTACTAGTCAGTCATTGCGGGATAATAATATAACATTACAATTTCTTAAAAATCCGTAACCGAAACTAACGGATAATCCGAAATAATCTCATATCCGTAACCGTATCCGAAACCGGTTTAATATCATTTCTATATCCGTATCCAGATTTCAGAAATTTGATGTTACCTTGTAAAACCTAGCATAGCAAGCACACTTCCTCTAACTCAAGTAAAATCACTTGATAATTAATATGTGGAATTATTTATATTGAAGACCTAAAATGTATTACATTTTATACAAAATTAAGAGACTCATTATTTTCAACTTCTGCTTTAGTTATTGAATAAGTCGGCATCATTATTAACCTTGCAAAAAAATGGCAAAAAAATGCAAAAAAATTACGAATTCTACTTACCCCACGCATGCCAAGAGAAAACTAAAACAGCGCCATCTTACGGGCAATAGAGGAATTATTATGAAAAAGTTCACAGTGTGACTACTTAACAACAGATGTCGCTAGTTACATTTAACATTGATTTTGCAACAAACAATGAAGAATAGGCAGTATCATTTAACTCATTTAAAATAAGAAGAATAGGCAGATTTAATTGAATTATCAGGAAATACTTGTATTCATGAAGATAATTGACGTTTTCTCTTGTTTTCTTGGATCAATTTATTTTGAATGATTGTGCGCTATACGACTTCCTCTGCTTTGTAATTCTAATTATAGTTTTTACCTGCTTTAATAACGTAGGGACGTAGCTGTAATGAGATTTGATTGCCTCATTAGGTACTAGCTTTTGCCCACGGCTTCGCCCGCGTGGTGGTCGGAAGTTGTCCCACGGGAACGTACTACCGGAATAAAAAGTATCCTATGTCGTAACCCAGGTCATGGTCGGGTAGACCATGACCTGTGTCAAATTGTAACCAAATCCATTCAGCCGTTTGAGCGTGAAAGCGAAGAAACAAACAGTACCTACCCTAATTGCGTAATACAACACAATCACAATCTGTTTCGATTTGAAACAGATTGCTAATCCATTGCTTCATAAGCAGGAAAAAAATATCTGCTCAACAACGTAAATAACGCTATGAATGTTGTTGAGCTGTCAAAATGAAACAAATTAGACAAAATTGTTTATTTTCGTAAACAATTTTGTCTAATTTGTTTCATTTTTAACCGACTTCCAAAAGGAGGAGGTTGTCAATTCGACTGTATGTTTTTTTTTTATGTTTATTACATGATTACTCCGCCAATTATGAATTGATTTTGATGATTCTTTTTTTGTTTGGACCTACCAAACAAAAAAAGAATCATCAAAATCAATTCATACCCATATAAATTTTATTAAGTTTGCCTGCGTAGTTTTTGAGTTAGCGTCAATAATACGTATTTTTTCCCACTTAGTATGTGGATGATATGATAAGTTCTTGTCACTGTTATTTACATAGCAGGTAGTGGTATTAGAATTTGTGTGGGGTAGGTACAGTACCGACCAAAAGTCCATGAGCAATCTCACAAAGCAATAGACTGACGCTTCGGTTTGACTTACGACCTTCTTCTATAAGTTGTTACAATACTGTAGACACGCACATTACACACACACACTCACTTTGTCTGCAACCAATGACTAGTTCAATAATCATCATTCGTTTTTAGTTTCATTCGTCTTGTTCACATAAATATTAAAGTTTAGCAGGTAGACCACAAAAAACTTAGTAAATTATTTCGATTTCTGTGGGGTAGATGCAGTTTGTTACGAGTATTTAATTAATAGAACTTTGTTGGTTCGTGGATAATATTGGTGACGAGTATTTAGCGCAGTGTTGTGGTTATTATTATCAAAAAGCAGGCATAAAATATATTGAAGAGATCAGATCAGATCAGAGAATATTATTGCGCTGCGTAAAAGTGAAGTGAATATCTAATGAAACCGGACTAAGTGTGAGTGTTATCATTAATATATTTCATATTTTACTAAACATAAATCTTAATCAAGGGTATTGTTGATAGAACAGAGGTATTGTTGAGACAGAAGATGCCTTTAAAGTTTTAAATTCATTGTGAGGTTTAATTCGATTAGTGAATAATAAATAAGTAATAAGGTATTATGTGTAATAAAAACAATGTTTTTCTTTGTTCTAGAGAAATACTGTGAGGGTTAAGAGATATGAGGAAGGGGCTTATTATCGAGTAGCAGCGACGTCAAATGGTGAATGAAACAAATGGTTTCATACCAACGAGATATTTTGCTGAATTATTAAAAACACGTCATTATGAACCGTTCGCCGTGCACTCTGAAGGCTTGCATCACTGAAGACCAGCTAGAAAACCGTTTTTGACCTTAAAATATTGACCGTACCAACTTAATAAACAACAGATTCGTTATTGCATGAATTTATGGTAACGAATTTTTTAAGCACGTTTCAATAGGGTGTTTGTCGTATTTCTTGCAGATATACCGAAATTGTTTAATATTATTTTAGTAATAGTATTATTTTAGGATTAAAATTTGAGGTTTAGTTTCAATCTTCTTTTCGTAAAGAAAATGAATACTTAAGCTTTAACCTCAATAACAACCAATATTTACTAAAGTCAAATAAAATGTAAAATAATTAATACAAATAAAATATAAACAAACTGCCCATATTTAACCTTAAAATTACCTATTCTGTAAGTAGTTTTTTACATTTTAAGTAGTCTAATATTCTTATTTATTACTTAATTACTTCGACCATGATCAAAGCTTAATATTTATGGTGAAAAAATCCATTAAAAATTTAAAATATTTCATAATTATATGTCAAAATAATACAAACTGCTTCAAAGTTTCTTGACATCTATTTCACATCTTATTCAGCTGAAGTAATGATAAATAATTGTAGCAGTTTATTAACTTATGTAAAATATATATAACGAATAAACATATTTTTTTTAATTTTGTTATTATATATCACGCATTTTTTATTCTAAAACCTTTATTGCAATAACAACATAAAAAAGCAGCAATATTTAAAAAATATTGTTATCGAAAACAATAATAATAATATTTGCAAAAAACCGCACTGTGTTTCACGAGATTAGAACCTGAGGCAGTTTGAATTCCATACCAACGCTTAACGCTTTCTGCTATCTGCACTTGTTAAGTTACTATCGAATTTTAGCAATGCCATTAACTGGTCAAGTTCACGCGCATAGTGCGTGTGTGCTAGCATGTTTAAAGCGACGGAAATATATTGTTGTTTCGTGTAGCTGTGTTCGATAACTGCGTTATCTGTGGTGTGTGTATCGTGTGGCTTACACATACAAATGTACGAGCTATACCGCGTGTTCACAGCAATACGACTCTTAGCGTGCTCATGCACTTTTGAGCGCTTACTGTACCACAACTAAAAGATGAAAAATAAAAACTTTTTCATGTTTTTTTTTTTTAAGTTTTTTAAGTTACGTATTTAAGTTAAGTTAGGTACGCAATTAGGGTACAAACTTAGGTACTTTGGCATTTTTAATATTGGTTAGGATTTGGTTTTCGATCAGGACTTCGTCAGCTAGGAGTCGTTCAGCTCGGATTCTGGACTTGTGCCTGGTTTTTAACAAAAGGCTCACCCCCTATTAGGTACATGGGAATTTATTGAATATCAATGGAAAGGCCGTGAAATACTGTTGTCAAATGTTTTATTTTAACCAAACGACACAGGAGAACAATACTAATAACAAGAAAAACTTTTATCGCAAAAAAACATATTTTCTTCTTGTAGCAGAGAGTGAGCACTGACAATAATAGATTTGATCTGATTATAATTTTGATCGTTACAAAAAATTTATTATATCAAAATCAAAAGTCATTTATTCAAACTAGGCTGAGAATCAGCACTTTTCGAACGTCAAAATTACATAAGACAGTCCCCCAAAACGCCCACCCTTCACCACTTCCCAGTGCTTTAGCTGGGAAGAAGAAGAATATCAACGCAAAACCGGTTTTAAATCCACCCGAAATTGCCAAAACACATTTAAATAATAAACCAAAGCGTTAAATCCGCCATTAGTTTATCTAAATCGTAATAAATACAAAAATATAATATAATTATGGCAATACTAATTCCCCATATCAAATTAGAGGGAAGTGCGACGAATTTGACAAAAGATAGCGTCGCGTGCCATTTGCCGCCAAAATCCGTGTCAATGGCATGCATTCAATAAAATTTATATTAATTTTATGAGTTATTTAAAATGTGTGATTCCATATTTATTGCGAGATAAGCTGATTTGAGTAGAGAAATTGAACCTTATAGTCCGTAGCGCAGAAGCCAATCTCTCAAGCACTGACTTCTTACCATTGTAAGATTTAATTATTTTTACATTAACACCATGCTTAGCACGGTTTTCACGACTTGGCAAAACATCGAGACTTCTTTATTAAATGAAAATTATGTATTATACATACACATAAACCTTCCAGAATACCTAAATTATGAAACCCGCGTTAAATTCCGTTGCGACGTTAAGAAGAGCGGTCACAAACAGACACGAAAAGTGACTTTAATTAATTGAATACCTGCTTATCATAACATAATCAGCCTATAATGTTCCCACTGCTGGGGCACAGGCCTCCTCTCTGTGAGAGGGAGTGGGCCGTAATCCATCACGCGGGCCCAGAACGGGTTGGTAGATGTCACATGTATTCGAATTTTTGGTTCAAGGACATGCCGTTGTTAGTCAACAACGGCATGTCCTTGAACCAAAAATTCAAACGTGAAACGGCAAGTCTGCCGTTTCACGTTTCACGATTATATGTAGATTTTATACTTACTTGTGACATTGATATTGACATGACATTCATTTGATATGTCACACATATCAAATGAAAGGACTTGTTGCAAGGATCTCAGATATCTTTTTTTATAATTTTAAAATAAATACATTTAAAGATATTTAAGAAAATTTATAAAACTTTACCATTCCAAATTCAAAATTCAAAAGTCATTTATTCAAACTAGGCTGAGAATTAGCAATTTTCGAACGTCAACATTACATAAGACAGTCCCCCAAAACGCCCACCCTTCACCACTTCCTAGTGCCTTTAGCTGGGAAGAAGAAGTGAATAAGAATTTCAATAACCTTATCTCCGAAAAAAATACAGAGAATGGTTCTTTACCTACCCATAGATTACAGGAAAACCTGAAAAATAACATGGTAAATCTCTCAATATACTCGTACAAACATTTGCATTTGGAATGTATGGGAGAACATGTTTTTCAACTACAATGCTAAGTTTGTATTTGGGATAAATTCATCCCTTCATTGAGTGTGGTCCGACACGTACTTGGTCGGTTTTTCCTTTAATTAACTCAAACTCAAACTCAAAGCATTTATTTAAATTAAACCATTTACAGGCACTTTTGAATTGTCAAGGAATCGGTCAGTCAGAAATAGGTATGAAGCTAGTTGCCCCTTCCAAAAAGGAGGAGGTTATATGTTCGTAGCGTATGTATTTTTTTTTTTTATGTATGTCCACCGATTTCTCCGTCATTAGTGGACCGATTTTGAAAATTATTTTTTTGTTTGAAAGGGTATGCTCTCAAATTGGTCCCATATCAATTTTATTAACTTCGCTTGGGTAGTTTTTGAGTTAGCTACAAAATACGCATTTTTGTTCCCGCTTAGTATGTAGATGATATGATTCTGTCACTGGTAGCAGGTAGTGGTATTCGAATGTGTGTGGGGTAGGTACCACAACTAAAAAGTGAAAAATAAAAACTTACAAAAAAAAAACAACCGACTTAAAAAAAAAAACAATACAAAGTGAAAAATAACTTTAATTTCGGAAGCCGGTGGCAAAAAATGAAATTACAAAACCAACACCGACTTCCAAAATTAAAGTTATTTTTCACTTTGTAGTGTTTTTTTTTTGAAGTCGGTTGATTTTTTTTTTGTAAAAAGTTTTTTTTGTTACAAACTCACATAATTTATCAGAGCAAGTGTGCAGCTCACCCCGTTATCAATGCAAGCGTGTATAATACATTGAATATCAACCCCCTATTGTACTGTATTCAAATCAGCGCAATATTTACGCAATTACATCAATTTGATACGGACAGTTGTCTGTTGGCAGGGGGTAAATGTCACAATAACGCTTTGAAAGCCATTTTTTATAGTTTTGATATTATTAATATTTCCAGCCTACTATTGTGCCATTGCAGGGCAAAAGCCTGACCTCCACAACCCAGTTACTGGGTAACACGATACCCCTTGATAAGACTGTTTGGCAGACTTTCTGGCTTCTGACTGACTACACGTCAAGATGGCACGTAAAATTTTATCGGAGAGGCAACCGGATGGCGAGTGGTAATCTGGGTATTCAAGTGATACCGAACCCCCCTGTACCGTCCGAATAGACCCCAAATGGACGGGGGCGGAGATATGGGGGATGGGGGCCTAACATTTTTGTTTTTGACTTGGCATTCAAAATTTAAGTTCTATTATGTGCAAGGCATTTATGTGTATCAATGCCATCCTGTTGCTACCCCCCAACATCGTTATAATTGAAATAATGTATGTAATTCTTGAAACTCCTTACCGATGATTTATCACCGAAAGTTAGGGTTAATTTTATCAAAACCAGAGGGCATTGATACAGACAAATTCCTTGCACATAACAGAGCTTAAATTATGAACGCCATGTCAAAAAAAATTTGGCCACAATCCCCCATATCGCCGCCCCCATCCATTTGGGGTCCATTCGGACGGTACGGGGGGTTCGGTATCACTTCAAGACCCAGATTACAACTCGCCATCCGGTTGCCTCTCCGGTTAAATTTTACATGCCATTGCCTTGAATACATTCGGTTCATGGTGTAACACTGATTGTCAAAGTCATAATTCAGGACACTTTTTTTTTGTTATGTCTTTTATTTGGATGTTTTTGATAATTCAATATAAGATTTTTAACGTAAAACAAAATAAACAATTAATTTTATAAAGATTTCAAACCTACTAATAGTAATCAAATGCGAAAAATAAAATTAAAAGTCCTCTCTTGTAAAATTAAAAACATTTTACAAAAAAAAAACTGACTTCCAAAAAAGTCACTACAAAGTGAAAAATAACTTTAATTTCGGAAGTCGGTGTCTTTGGTTTTTAATTTTCGTTTTTTGCCACCGACTTTCGAAAAGTTACTTTTTCGGTAAGTCGGTTAAAAAATTAGCTGTTGTGACTTTGTTGCACCGAAGGTGCGGTATTTTATTTTATTTCTTAAGAAAACTTACAGCTAGAATACAAATAGTTGATAATAGTTAGTGAAAGAAGGCCAATTAAAAGTTTTCACTGACAATATTCGGGTAGCACAAGAAACAGCAGACAGGCAAGCGAAGGTCTACGAATAGAATTTTTTACATAATATTTTTTTAAGTTTAGGAACACTGGTAGAGAATAAATCAATATCATCAACACTTTGACACAACGAGTTGTATGCTCTGCTAGCTCTTATCATATAAGAGTTTTGTCGATATATGCACCGCACAGAGGGAACATACAGAGGTTGATGATTCCTTAAGGTGAAGGATGGAACACGCAGCCCTCTTTTGCTCATCAATTCAGAACAGTCGGATGAACAATTTGTCAAATTGAACAAGAATATCGGCAATTTTTCTCCTCTCAATTAGTGGAAGAATGTGAAACTTCCTGCAGCGGCTGTAATAATTAGGAAAGTAGGTATTGGATTTAAACCAGGGATGGGCCGAAATTCGGTTCACATTCGGTTCAACCGAATTTCGGCAGCTTGAACCGAACTTCGGCATTCGGCCGAAATTCGGTGAAATAAATCACAGCAGTATGTGTGAAAAAAATCACAGCAGTAGTTTATTATAACGAAATTAAAAGGAAAACTATCAGAGCTAAGTAGGCTCTACAAGTTAACGAGTAATTATCGACCAACTTAACTTTGCAGTTGCAAAAACATGTTTTCCCATACATCCTGTATGGGAGAACATCTTTTTCAACTACAAAGTTAAGTTTGTTTTTGGGATAAATTCATCCCAACTACGGAACCCTTCATTGTACGTGGTCCGACACGCACTTGGCAGGTTTTTTTAAAAATATTATCGATGTGTGTGTCAAAAAGAAGTTTCGAGTCAAAAGTTAGTCTCTAATTGTATTAACTCTAACTATTGAAGTGTTGGCTAGTTTGTAATCGTAAAGAATAGGTATGTTATACCTAAACGGATATTCAACACCTATCCAGTATCCGGCCTAACTTTACTATCCAGCTGGGTACCGGATAGTAGTTTAATATCGTCAGATATCACCGTTTTTTTTTTAAGAATCTTCTTAGGCGATGATTCGATAATTAGACGAAAATTAAGAGTGAAATTTCAAGGACGCGTCACGTTTTAGGCACATTTCGTTATATACATGAGAGAGAAGAAAGATATAACTCTCTCTCTCTCTCTTTGTCTCTCACACCAAATATCTCCAATTAAAAAAAAAATCTGCTGAACAACGTAAATAACGTCATGAACGTGAGCCATAACTTTCAAAATGAAAGGCACTGTATTCGTGTGTGTTATGCAATTATCCCGCTGGACAATTAATTAACTATAGGTAGTTAAAAAAACGACTAACAAAACCACAATATCTTTGATATCTTAGGGGCCGTTCAAGTATTACGTAAGCAGATTTATTACAATTATTTACCCCCCCTCCCCCTTTGTCAGCAAAAGTAAGCAAAGCTCTTACCCCTCCCCCATGCTTACGTAAACATTGATAAATGCATTTTTCTTTTAATGTAAGTAGGTATTCTGTTTTTTTATTGATTCATGAGCAGCAGTTATAATTCTAACAAGTTTAAATTTAGACAAGTGAATAGCACGCGGTAATTCCCCTACTCGGTTCTAAGCGAGTATCTAAACGTATTCATTATTTGTGGGAATCCCCGAATATGCGTTTCGTTTTCAAGCATAAACAATGTGTGAGTTACCATATGTGTAAAAAAGTAAATAATTACTGCTGACGTAATCGCCATCTAGACCCCCCCACCCCCCATGTCTTCAAAAATAAGCAAAGTATAGACCCCCCCGCCCCCCTATAGTGCTTACGTAATACTTGACGGTCCCTTAGGTACTAATAAGCTCAAAGGTAAAAATAACAAGTGTATCAAAAAATCAAATATGCTGAGGCAAAACAAAAAAAAAAAAAAAAACTGAGAAAATAACAAAACGTTAACTCGATCTGTGCTCCGTTTGACATAAGATTAGAAATTTAAACAAACCTTTTTTACAGTCCGTTCAACCGATTCTGACTTCTATACCGTAGGCATAAGGATGGCATTAAAAGCAAAAAAGTGTTTACTGCAGCTGCCATTTGTCATGCCACCAACGCAATAGAAGTCAAAATCGGTTGAACGGACTGTAAAAAAGGTTTAGTTAAATGTGTAATCTTATTTCAAATTGAGTATAGGTATTAGAAAGAGTATAAACAACACCAATTTCTCTCGCCAGACTCTTTGCCAGCGTCTTTTATTCCCTTCTACGTACAACCCGACTGCTTTTGCTTTCAAAGCAAGAGTGAACAGATATCTTCTGTGCACCCTCGATCCACCATAGACCTTATTCATCGCTTTTCACCAAGCGAGATCGAGGTCAAGAGCAGGACCATTTCGCAAAAAAAAAATAAAAAAAAAACAATTGCACTCCGGGAGTGCCAACAGAAGTGAAAACTTGAAGACTTGATTTCAAATCAAATCAAATCAAAATATCTTATTTCACATAAATCTACAAGGGCACTTATGAAACGTCAGAAGCTAGGTGCACGGTTCCAACTGGTTACTCTTTTCAAAATAAATGGTTTCAACAATGTTTTCAAATTACAGTGTTAATAGGTATGAGAGGACAGTGTAAGCCTATCAACAAGTACCAGGTACTTAGTAAAATAAAAAAATGGTACACAAGTTTACAGCCTATTTAAAAAAAAATACTTTAAAACCTTTAAAGTAAAAATACTTGCGTAGAACATTGATCCGTAACGTAATATAAATAAAGTGCACAATCGCGTTTACAAAAATGAGTTGTCGGATACGGTGTCGCGAGTTCAATTGTTTTTCCCATCCTAAAAATGCCCAACGCGCCTAAAGAAGTTTTCACTTCAAAAATACTTCCAAAACCTTTAAAGGAAAAATACTTGCGTAGAACATTGATCCGTAACGTAATATAAATAAAGTGCACAATCGCGTTTACAAAAATGAGGTGCCGGATACGGTGTTGCGAGTTCAATAGTTTTTTGCCATCTCAAAAATGCCCAAGGCGCCTTAAGAAGTTTTCACTTCAAAAATACTTCCAAAACCTTTAAAGGAAAAATATTTGCGTAGAACATTGATCCGTAACGTGGGTAATATAAATAAAGTGCACAATCGCGTTTACAAAAATGAGGTGTCGGTAACGGTGTTGCGAGTTCAATTGTTTTTCCCATCTCAAAAATGCCCAACGCGCCTAAATAAGTTTTCATTTCAAAAAACTTCCAAAACCTTTAAAGGAAAAATACTTGCGTAGAACATTGATCCGTATGTAATATAAATAAAGAGCACGATCGCGTTTACAAAAATGAGGTGTCGGTAACGGTGTTGCGAGTTCAATTGTTTTTCCCATCTCAAAAATGCCCAACGCGCCTAGAGTTGCTATCCGTCCGCATAAAGCCGGACAGTGTTAGGCTTTTTGACCTCTTGTCCGGGCCAATTTGACTGCGTCCGGCCCGTCCGGCTTTTGTTAGGCTTTTTATTCTCTTTAATAGGCCAGCAATGGACGAAACAAAGAAACAGGTTAAAATCGGAAACTATTGCAAAAATGTTAATTGTGGAATTTAATTTAAGACATGTAACTTACAAAACATTTTATAATAAAATTATTAAGGAGGTTGAGCTTTTAAAGCACATTTCTACCAAAGAAAAATATGCAAATGAAAATGATGATACCGATTAAAACTTTTAGTCAAAAATCCTTTTTTTTTGGCGTGTGTCCGGCCGTGGGACCCAAAAGCCCGGCTCTTTTAGCGGGTAAGTCCCATTTTCTGATTTTTTGAGGTGGCAACGCCAAACGCGCCTAAAGAAGTTTTCACTTCAAAAATACTTCCAAAACCTTTAAAGGAAAAATACTTGCGTAGAACGTTGATCCGTAACGTAATAGAAAATAAAGAGCACAATCGCGTTTACAAAAATGAGGTGTCGGTAACGGTGTCGCGAGTTCAATTGTTTTTCCCATCTCAAAAATGCCCAACGCGCCTAAAGAAGTTTTTACTTCAAAAAAGTAATATCCTTACTTTTTTCGACCAAAACCACTAAATTATAATCCAGGAAACTAATTTCCATAATAACTACGAGTTACCCCCTTAACAAAATAACAGCGCAAAGAAAAACTAATCTTTTTAAAATATTGCTTTTCCATCACAAGCCACAGTAACCTATATCCAATCTTTTACGAGATTCTTTCACCGTAATATCCAACTGTTCTGACTTACCTCATTAAATCTAATATTTAGCTTGAAGAAGTAAAATTCATGTGATGTTTTTTATTTAATTTTTTTTAAAACTTAAAACATACTTTTCCACCTGAAACATAAAGTCCAAAATCAATTGTATCAAACAAAAGCGATTATAGACTCCCAAACAGCCAATAACAATGAGGGGCGGGGCCAATTTTGAAATTGGAACGATTTTTTCTTTAGAACATCGTTCTTCTTTTACGCTCAGTCGGTGGTCGAATGTCGGGAGAGCAAGACGTCAGGAAGTTTGCGAATTGGTATGATTTTTAATGAAAAATTGTGTCAATTTGCGCATTTGAATGTTGGAGGTCTATTTGTATGGCGATATGGTTGTTATTGTCGTGTTTTTTAGGATCTAAGAGGAAATTGAGAGAGTAAGTATCTGCTGTTGCGACTGGGGGTGGGGGGTATCGGGGTGTGAAACCGACGCGCTGGCTATTGGCAATATTAATTGGGAATGCTGTTATTGTAAGCTTGGAGTTTCAATGGGCTTTATTTGATGTTATTGTAGGATTATTCTCCATTTTATATTATGTAGAAATACAGGTTTCTAATGAAGAGGGAAAATATGGTTGAGAAAATGATGCCAAGTTTCACAACTAATATATCTATGATAAAGAGTTAGTTAGAAAAAAAGGGGCGATGAACTTTTAATTTATTCGAAACAAAATTATTACATTTTTGCAACGTTACGGTTAGGTACTTACTGCTTTATAACCGCCTTCTTAAAAATTGTTCTTTTTTTTAAATATTTTCGTCAATTGTGATCTGATTTTGAAAATTATTTTTCATTTGGTAGAGAAAGCTTGCGCAGTAGTCCCATAGACATTTTATTAACTTTGCTTGGGTAGTTTTTTTTTTAAATTAGCTTCAATAATAGGTACCTACGTATTTTTCCACTTGTGGATGATGTTATAATACTTTTTGTCACTGTTATTTACATTGTCAGTATTTACTGGTACTTATACGAATTTTTGTAGGGTAGGTACCACAACGAAAAAGGGCAGTAACTTAGTGCAGGTTCATATGAAATTTCTAAGATTTAGAATTAGGAGACTGCACTTATACTTCTTTTGAAAACTTTTTTATTTATAACCGACATTAAAAAAAATCTTAAAATAGTCCAAGGAAAGTTTATTCACTTTTGAGCTGCATTTATTGTGGATATAAGTATTTAAGGTAGCTAATACGATAAAAATACACAACAACAACAACACACAACAACATAACAACTTATAACGAATTAATAACTGATTCTTACTTGACATTTGACTGCCTCGTTGGTCTAGTGGTCGCAAGAGCTACTGCTGAGCATGAGGTCCTAGGTTGGTCTCTTGGGTCGTGCAAAGTGTTATTGGGTTTTTTCATCTGGGATTTCTCAGTAGCAGCCCGGAGTCTGGATTCGTGCCCGATTGATGGCAATAGGCTCGTCCCCTATTGCATGGGACTTTAACATAACTTACTAAATTCAAACTATTCAGTAACTAAAATAAGAAAAAAAATTAAAATAAGGAAGCTTAAATTTTTTTTGTAAGACAAACGCCATCTCTCTTAGAATAGAATAGAATTATTTATTTGTAAAACATAGGTAAAAGGTCAAGGTCATATATAATAATTACCTATATGTTGCGCTGTTTTGTAATTGATGACATACAAATATTAATGTGATTACACAAAATAAAGAAAAACAAAATTTACCATAGACAACAGACAAAAAATTTCGAACCAAAACAAAATACATGCGTGCAATACATTGATCCAATAATCATTAATAGGTAAGTGTTCTATCATTTAGGTAATCATTTAGGTAGGGCATAGTAACATTTCTTAACAAATAATTTACGAAAACACTTTTTGAATTTTTTTAATGGCATATTTCTTATATAATCTCATTCTCTTCTGGGCCAAGGGATTTGATTGGATTTAGAACTTGGTATTTTGGTAGACGGATTAAAGGATGGCTATCTGGCTGAATATCTAGCATTACCTGCGTATCAAACACTGACAAAGGCGTCCAGGCGTATTGCCAGTCAAAGGGATAATAATCTCGATTGTTCAGTGTTACAGGCCATAGGGGAGGAATTGATATATTCATTCAATAAATAAGTACAAATATTTATAAAATCTTTTCCGTGTTTACTTTGATTTTAATTTTAATGTTGATTTTGATTTAATGTGATTTTAATTATGAATTTGGTTGAAAACATAATATTGTAGTTGCCTAGGTAAAATAAAAGAAATTCTATTTAGTCCGTCTTTCAGATAATAAAAAAATATTTGACACGTATTTTTTGCTTTATCATATTAATCAAAAATAACTTAGAAAACACGCATTCACGTTAGGGAGTGGGGGCTCGCTACGTCACAAGTTACAACTCAGTATTAAATCTAGCAAGACGTGACGTCATGCCACATTTATCGCCGTAATCTTTTGATTACGTAAAAATACGTGTCTAATATTTTTTATTAAAAATCCGGACAAAACTAAATTGGACACAAGCCTATTACGTTCGGTGAGTATAAAAATTCATCTAATTTTAATAATATCCATGATGTGCTTACCTGTAAGAAATGGTACACTGATCTATAAGATGTATCTTATATCTTTGTATCAGTGTATTTAATTATTGTTGAACCAAATAAATAAAATAAAAATAATTCTACATAGCCTTTCCCCAACTATGTTGGAGTCGGCTTCCATTTTTTTGCCAAATTGCCATACAACGTGGCAATGCTGCCAGCCTTTTAGGCACTTTTCCTATTGACAGCGATGCGGACGAATTTTTTTATACCCTATGATTATTTCTCCTTCTTTTTTATAAACTTACTATCGATCTAGATATTTGTATTCGCAACTTGCAACTACATCATTCCAATCTCTAATCTAAAAATAAAACAATAACTCACAAAAAACCAATATGGCGCCGATTTTATATTATCAAAGCAACATTTACCGCTTTGTATCAATCGTGAACGGGTTTTGTTACAATAAAACGCGGGCGGGACCGAGGGCAGAAACTAACTCCATGAAAAACAACTCTAGAAACCCCTTTTTACTTACTTATGAATACAACACACATACCTATTTGTCGGACAATTTTATTATTACATACGAAAAATTTCAAAAAGCCTTTATTTTGGTTAAAATAAGATATATTTCAGATCGGCTGGTTGGTTTACGTAATTTTGTAAGTCGATAAAACGACAAATAAAACCTGACCTCTTGGTTCTACATTCAAAAACGTATACGGAGGTCAAACAAAGATGGTGGCTGTAACAAAAGCGCGCTAAAAAGCCACCCCGTGTTCGGATACACGCCCCTTTCTGAAGAACCACTCCCTTAAACCCCAGTCGTTGTTCAAACGTCGAACGAGGAAGACGCGTATGAATTTTTTTGACGCGTATTTGAGCGCGAATTTTGAATTTTTGGAATCGAACTTTAGTGATAGTGATGAGCCGTATTATAAATAACTATTTTTATTTTATATTTTTATTTGTTTCTTGTGCCAATAATATTGTAAATTAAATCGTTTTATTCAAAACGTATTATGTACCCAACAGATTTAAAGAATGGACAGTTGAAACTGAATACGTTTGGAAAACAATTAGACCACAACATTATGTTGAAAACGATTCAAAACTTTTGCTATAACAAGTCAAGTGCGGGACCATTTAATATGACGTCACCCTTTCTAGTCGACAATATCTTGCACCAGCAGAAAACAGAGCTACACAATCAATACATAAACCAGCAGATAGAAAATTACGTTCGTCAAAATTACGAAAGATCCCGAGAAAATACGCCCGATATGGACGAATCAAAACTCGCGGAATGTGACGAAGAGAGACACGAGGAATCGATTGAGGATTCAAAAATAGAAGACGACGATTCGAAAAGCAGAGACGATGATTACGTCAAAAATGAGGTTTATTACAATAACGAGTACTATCCACGGAACGAAGGACCAACCGAAAAAGAAGTTTTAAACGTTCCAAATTTGATTCGGCGCTGTCAAAGCTGTGGATCATACGACTGTCCTCCATTTTCCTGCAAGAAGTCTGGGATAAGAAGACTAGAGGAATTAGAAAAAAGGTTTAACCTTAATTATCATGAAAATTCAGGGGATGAGGCGGACAAACATGAAGGAAAGGGATACACGGATGAGTTGGTGAGGTCCTGTGAGGAGTATACCGAACAAAAAAAGCCCTTATTGAAGTTCAGTGTTAGTGCAATTTTGGGTGAAGATAGTTTGAAAAGTAGCAACGTGAATGGTGAGTTTTATTTTTGTTATTTTTTAATTATTGATTGGTTGTACGAACTTGTCAAGGAAACTGAAGAATTTAAAAAATCTTCGTAGGTTTTTAAAAATTCGTAGTTCTCTATTTATTTACGGCCAATGACCTAAGAATATTAGGTTATAGGGCATAAGTTAAAGCGATTGAATGTTATTTTATTAGTGTATTCATTATATACTGTTTGAACATAATATACTTAATTTTAGTCTTGTTGGACATCTAATTTAGTAAGGTACAATCTTGTTTTTTTTTTTTGCTTCCTGAATTTCCTTTTTAAAGAAAAGAAAGAAAGAAAGAAAAATAGGTTTATTTGTCACAGAAACACGTGCATACATAAAAAACATGAGTAAACAAAGAATAACACAAAGTACATGATAAAACACGAGCATAAAACAGAATTTACTAAGGCGGCAGCTGCACGACATTACTGCGACAAGAAGGCTTCCACTCAGCATGATGCTGTGCTATGGGGGACCCACAGCACAGCGCTGATTTTCAGTGGTCACCCGAAAAAAAAGAAGATGTACGGAAATCAAGTCAGGTTCAGTGATTTTTCCATTAAATATGTAACAAAATAAAATAAACAGTGCTTAGAATATAAGACAACTGTACAACGAATTATGAACGAATTATGAATTATGAATTATGCTGTTATTATGCTCTTGGATTACTCAATCAATCTGCCTAGCTTTTTCCCAACTATGTTGGGGTCGGCTTCCAGTCTAACCAGATGCAGTTGAATACTAATATTTTACATGGAGCGACTGCCTATCTGACCTCCACAACCCAGTAACTGAGTAATACGATACCCCTTGGTAAGACTGGTTGTCAGACTTTCGGGCTTCTGACGACCCGTAACGACCGTCAAAGGTCCACGAATGACAGCCGGGACCAACGGCTTAACGTGCTTTCCGAGGCACGGAGGAGTCTCGGTATGTAAAGATGGTCACCCATCCACGGACCAACCCCGGCAAGCGTAGCTTAACCTGATGGATCGACCCGTGCGGCTGTTATTACTTAGCCACGCTCTTGGATAACTAGTTCAATAAATTAGTTAATTTACATTTTATGCATATGAACGTATCTGGTCCTTCGAGCCGGATGATTAAGAATATGGCTTTCGAGTAGACTAAGGAACTAATAAGGAAAGCGGTGCTCTAGGACATACTCCATCTTGATAGGAGCTTCTCTCTCTAGAGCCCTGACCGCCGCCGCCGCCGGTAGCTTTGAACCTTATCCTGGGCCTCAAATCTGCTATTACAATAGTGTCAGAATGGTCTATCATTGATTTCATAATTATTGATTTTGACAAGTTTGGTAATCTACTAATATAATGGCGTCATTATGACTTTCCAATGGTCAGCCACTGACACTCCATTGAAAGAAATGGCACTTATTGGTAATCTCGTACATAATGACAAATGAATGACTGACTTAGGCGGTATCATTGGTCGTATTGTACGACAATGCCATTATAACACAATTCTATAACGAGACCATTGACCGACCAATGATCGACCGTTAAGAATTTAGCAGATTACGAAGTTTTAGCAAAATGACAATGGGATCGTGTTGGAATGACGAATTTATAAAAATAGCAGACTTGGGCCCCTGGTTTGTTATGCTGATGGATAACTATTACATTCCTAGAAAATGTTTTGTGTTGTGAGCGAATCAAAATTAAAAGGAATAATGGAAACATTATAATTTAACATCTGCGGAATAGTCAATTGTGGAAGTGGGTTTCTGAATATGGAAAATTAATAAAGGATATTTTTTAAATGAAAACTTCTTTAGGCCCGTTGGGCATTTTTGAGATGGGAAAAAACAATTGAACTCGCGACACCGTTACCGCACCTCATTTTTGTAAACGCGATTGTGCTCTTTATTTATATTACGTCACGGACCAATGTTTTATGCAAGTATTTTTACTTTTGAGGTTTTGGAAGTTTTTTTAAGCTATTGCATAGCTTTTATCGCGGGCTTTGAGCGCGGTGACCGAATCAAGAAATTCCGTAACGAAAATAAAACCTAACACCCCCCACTCCGCCTACCATGTAATGACGGATGATGACATAAAACAAAAATTACATTCCCATGACAACATCACGTTGAATGACACGAACGTAATTTTTGTTTTATGTCATCATCCCGTGTAGCGTTGACCAATAAGAAGTATGGAGGTTACAAATGCTATGCAATAGCTTTACCGCGGCAGTCCCCGAGTGCCATACGTTTTTTTTTTTTTGCAACCGCTGTATTTGGATAAGGTTACGGACCAATGTTCTATACAAGTATTTTTCTTCCACCAAGGCGATCTTGTTCAAGTTTTCACTTCTGTCGGCATTCCCGGAGTGCCACTGTTTTTTTTTTGGAATTACCATAATACTTTTATGTAAGCTTTATTACTTTTTAACCTTGAAGGTTCTGAAATAGCCGACGGCTCGGGACTTTTGTTTTTCAACTTCATAAAATATGTTTTATCTAATAGTCGGTGACGTTATTATAACACGGTACCGTTATAAAAATACCAAGGAATTTAGTCTTAGTGATGACCAAGAAACAGGAAATCGAAATTAAATGTTGGTAAGTATATTGGCGTCTGCTAGCTGACATATCAATCTACCTAGCCTTTTCCCAACTATGTTGGGGTTGGATTCCAGTCTAACCGGATGCAGCTGAATACCAGTATTTTAAATGGAGGGACTGCCTATCTGACTTCAACAACCCAGCTACTGGGTAAGATGATACCCGATGGTAAGACTGGTTGTCATGCTTTCGGGCTTCTGACGACCCGTAACGACTGTCAAAGATCCACGAATGACAGCCGGGACCAACGGCTTAACGTGCTTTCCGAGGCACGGAGGAGTCTCTGTATGTAAAGATGGTCACCCATCCACGGACTAACCCCGGCAAGCGTAGCTTAACCTGATGGATCGAACCGTGCGGCTGTTGTTACTGAGCGATGAGCGACATATACTATATAATAATAATAATCAGACAGGGATAATCGTCGGTTGGTGCCTCATTTCATTAAAAACGTCTAAAGGGCCTCAGCGAATTGGCTTCGGCCCCTCGTACTCCAAAGGTCCGGGACCCCAGGGTCCCGAGATGTGTCAAAGACATTTGAAAAATAATAATATTATAAAGAGGAAAGATTTGTATTTTGTATGTAACGAATAAACTTAAAAACTACTGGACCGATTTGAAAAATTCTTTCAGCAATGGATAGCTACATTATCAGCGAGTAACATAGGATATATTTTATCCCTGTACTCCTACGGGAACGGGAACTATGGCAAATAATTTAAATGATTTTTTTTAAATGTTTTGTGTTTCGTAATTTTAATTTCTTCTAACTGAACAGACAGCTGTGCTGCTGGGGAGTTTGTTGCGCCAGTTCTTCTTCCCAGCTAAAGCACTAGGAGGTGGTGAAGGGTGGGCGTTTTGGGGGACTGTCTTATGTAATTTTGACTCTCTTTGAATAAATGAATTTAGATTTTGAAAAAAAAAACGAAGTTTTACGTTCCGAAGAATACTCGTGATATTTCTTGGAATGTGTCTGAACGCGTTTATGTCTTTTGTTTGAAAAATACAATACAAAGTGCCACTCAAAAGTGCTGCAAGTATTTCCCGTATTTTTACTATTTACGCCGTATCCTGTATCTTTTAAAGATGATTAAACTGTAGATGAATTAGTTACCTAGCCCTTCTATTTAGTGTCGTGTGCAGATTATCCAGCCAGCTATTCAGCCAGCGTCGATTGGTCAAAATTCAAAATATTTTATTTCACATAAACCTATAACTATTTTCTTAATGTCCTTCGGCAAACTTCGTGTTTCGTCAGTCGTCGGATTTCTATCAGTTGCCCTTTGCACTTGGTGTAGACCGGACGCTGTCAATCGACTTGGAAGAATATAGAGTTGTTAATACTCTTTTAACTTAATGTAATTTATAAAAAAAATGGGAGGAAAGCTGCTGAAGTCGCAGGCACGAAAATAGTTTTACAGCTCTATATAGTTCACACGAAAATCAAAACAACAATAAAGTACTTAGTTCTGAATTCAAATTATTATACACGATAAATCTAATAATTGATGATTCCCGAGAGACATTAAGGAAATAGTCAGACCATGGGCAAACGTCAAAAGCTAGGTGCACGGTTCCAATTGGTCGTTTCCTATGGAAAAGAGTCGGCAAGGAACTCCAAGGTTTTTCTTTTAATAATAATTGGCTTTTACAATATTTTCTTAGCGGTGGCTAGATTGGTAGATATTTTGGTAGCGAGAATGATTCGCCCAGGGTGTATCCTCAGACCAAATAAAAAACCAAGACATAGCGCTGCCAACAGTGACGTGAGGCCGGTTTTGTGAACGTGTGTGCACTTAGTGAGGTGTAGTTTGATTGTAAATGGTTGTAAATGTGTGCGTGTGAGCGTGGTGTAGGTGCGCTGTGGGTGTATCGAACTGAAGTCATCATCAGTTCAGTCTTTTCTCAACTATGTTGGGTCGGTTTCCAGTCTAGCATGCTGCAGCTGAATACTAGTATTTTACATGGAGTGACTGCCTATCTGACCTTTACAGCCCAGTTACTGAATAATGAGATATCCGTCGGTAAGACTTTTTGTCTGACTTTCGGGCTTCCGACTACGGCACAGGGCACAGAGTATTTGTGCGATCAATAGATTTTTTGTAAATAGTTAATGCTTCATATTTTGCAATAAATTACAAGCGTTGTATCATCGCGTTTTTTTTTCTTTTCTATGTAGTTCGACAGTGACCACACTTTATCTGTTGTAAGCCTCATAAGTTTTTTTTATTTATGTAGGCTGTTACAATGGGAGTTCGATCGTCCATTAATTAACAAATTAAACGCTCTCATTGTCTCTAAGAATAGCGAGGCATTGGTGTCGATTCTCTTGTTCACAAACTAAACTAAATTTAAGTTCAGTGCATCTTTTTCTTTCTATTTCATTAAGAAAAGGACAAAAGATACATTTTAGTTTAGTCCTGTCAAATTAATCAGCGCCTGTCACTACTCCATACAAGTTTAGACATGATTAAAAACTTGCCTACTAAAATTACGTCAATTTACGTCAAGCGCTGATTAATTTGACAGGACTAAACTAAAATTTATCTTCTGTCCTTTTCTTAATGAAATAGAAAGAAAAAGATGCACTGAACTTAAATTTAGTTTAGTTTGTGAACAAGGGAATCGGCACCAATGGCAAACCCCTTGTTATTGCAGGTGACGGTAACCTTAGTCCGTATGCTTGGCCGTCGGCGTCGGCGTCGGCTTGTTTATACAATGAAAAAAAAAAAAAATGAAAAACGAAATGAACAATGAAATGAAAAATGAAACGAAAAATTAAATGAAAAATGAAATCTTTTGAAGTGAAATTTTGGGCATTTTTGAGATGGGAATAAACAATTGAACTCGCGACACCGTTACCGACACCTTATTTTTGTAAACGCGATTGTGCTCTTTATTTATATTACGTTACGGATCAATGTTCTATGCAAGTATTTTTAATCTAAAGGTTTCGGAAGTATTTTTTTTTTTGTAAACGTGGTTATGCTCTTTATTTAGATAAGGTTACGGACCAATGTTCTATACAAGTATTTTTCTTCCACCAAGGCGATCTTGTTATTGCCAGATATAAAATCCACATACAAGTTACAATAAATACACAAATAGATAACGTTATAAATATGCAATAAAATGCTGTTCGCTGGTTAGTGCATGCATTACTTGAGAATGGTCGGACCGATTTGGCTATTTTTTGTTTTAAAATTCCGAACAAGGTTATTAGGGAAGAAGTTTTTATTTTAATTTAATTTTTGAATTGTTTTGTTTTCTATTACGGACGCTTTTAACGTTCTGCATCGTTCTCACATGTATAACTTCAACATGAATGATGAAACCAATATTTTGTAATCATATTTTGATTTAAAAGAGTGTCCGTGGAGTTTCGTGCCCGTTCTTCTCCATAGGTACCTACTACGCTTTGGAATGAGCAACTAGCTTCATCTTTCTGACTGACCGACCCCTTGAGAATTCAAAAGTGCCTGTAATTGGCTTAATTGAAATAAATGCTTTCAGTTTGAGTTTGAAAAAAATTGGAAAAGTTGCACGGAATATTGGAAAATTCGTGAAACATTTTAACTGATTTTTCTATGGGCATTTAAATTTAAACAGGATGACGTCTGTCAGGTCGGTTAATTTTAAAATATATTTCATTAGTAGAAAAAGAATAGCAAACTTATCTGGACATACAATTATATAAATGGTCATCCATTCTTTGAAATATTAGGGATTATTATCTGCTGGGGAGTTTGTTCTTCCCAGCTAAAGCACTAGGAAGTGGTGAAGAGTGGGCGTTTTGGGGGACTGTCTTATGTAATTTTGACGTTCGAAAAGTGTTGATTCTCAGCCTAGTTTGAATAAATTACTTTAGAATTTTGTATTTTGAATTTAGGGCTAGCTAGATTATATTAGTTGATTGGCGATCTGTATTATGGTGTGTTGTTTTAAAATAATTAAAGGAAACGTAATTTTCTGCGACGGTAAAAAAGATGTCAAAACTTGCGAAATTTTTTTTTGTCTGTTGTAAAAATCGCTTTCTTAAATACTTTGCATTCAAAACAAAAAAAAAAAAAGTTGATCTTATTGAGTTTTGAACTGGAAATTCGACCAACCTAGAAGATTGCTTGATTGATTAGAAGATTGATACAAGTTGGTAGAATTTTCAATGCAAAACAAAACGATCTGCCTTTTTTTTTGTCTCAGAATGATCGCTATTTGTTAATATCCAAGGCCAAGAAATAAGATCGCGTCAAAATCACGAAATTAATTAACTTCCACGAAAAAAATACTATAAAAACGAAAATAACACGTTAATAACGGTACAATAACGTTATATCGTTGCTACATCTTAATTCACTGAAGGCAAGTAGCAATATGGCTTCGGGGAGTTTTTCAATAAAATGCTGGCAACATCTGGCCGGACACTTAAGCGCGGGGGCGGGAGCGTGACAGCGCTATACATAACTGTGTTCCCAAGAAAGAGATAGATATAATTTGAGGGGTTACCAACGAAATTAATATGTCCTTTTCCTAACATAACGTTAGGAAGTAAGTTGCTTTTTATATTATTTTATTATTGATGTCGTTCCGTTGATACGGTCTTATTGTCTGCCGATATTAGGAACGAAGCAATTACGGGGAAATAAAGATAGTGTTGTTAGAAGGAAATATAATGGTTTTAGAGGCTGGGAGATAGTTTCTTTTGTGGGTTTTCTTTTTACGATGTAACATTGGCTTAGTAATAAGAAATCTTTGCTTAAGATGTCCTTCTTAGGTCTTGAACTCAAAACTCAAATTCAAAGCACTTATTTCAAATAAACCAATTACAGACACTTTTGAATTGTCAAGGAATCGGTCAGTCAGAAAAATGAAGATAGTTGCTTGAAAAGTGGATTATGTATAAAAGATGATGTTTTTTTTCATCAGCACTGCTCTCAAAACGGTGAAAGAAAACATCGTGAGGAAGCCGGCATTTCCTAGAACCAAAAATTCGAAGACCTGTGACATCTACCAACCCGCACTGGGCCCGCGTGGTGGATTACGACAGGCTCCTTACAGAGAGGAGGCCTGTGTCCCAGCAGTGGGAACATTATAGGCTGATTATACAATGTTACCCGTTTTGTCTGAATATTCATAAAAATGGTCTAGTGGTCCTAAGCGCTACTGCTGAGCATGAGGTCCTGGGTTCGATTCCCGGGTCGGGCAAAGTGTTGTTGGGTTTTTCTATCTGGAATTTCTCAGTAGCAGCCCGGAGTCTGGATTTGTGCCCGGTTGATGGCAATAGGCTCGCCCCCTATCACATGGGACATAAACATAACTGGCAAAATGTGGGTGTACCTGCTACAGGTACACCTCTGCCCAACCCTTCGGGGAAACAAGGCGTGATGTTATGTTGTGTTATGTGTCATAAAAAAATATCGAAAAATAACTTTAAATGGAGTTATTTTATTCGATTAACTAACATTTTTTATTAAAATTTGTCAACTATGCAAAAAAAAAACAGAGGTGAAAACATAAAAAAAATGTTAAAAAAAAAAAACAAGTGTCATTATTCATTTCAGCCGAAAGACGTCCACTGCTGGACATAGGCCTCACTAAGCAAAAAAAAAAAGAAAAAAAAGTCGAGTTATTTTTCGATAATTTTTTATGAACATTCAGAAAAATGCGGGCGGGCACATGCCGATGGGCGATAAGTTTAGTAAATGATGAAATGCCAAGTATGGAAGTGAACTCTGAGATGAAAGCTACTATGCTGTGCCCGACAGGGTTCATAATTGTTTCATTTATTTTAAGCCTACCAGCTGTTTACTAATATTATGGAATGCAATAGAGAATATGGATGATGATTAGGTAAAAAAAGAAATTCTATTTAGTCCATCTTTCAGATAATAAAAAAATATTAGACACATATTTTTTGCTTTATCATATTAATAAAAAATACAGCGCAAAAAAAAAAATTGCTTTCAGCGCTCGGTGTGGCAACACGCCGTGTTCGGGTTCGCGATAAGTCAATCGTCATCCTGAGGATGCCTCGTTGAGAGGTGAAACACATGTCGATTTCTTTCAGGGTTTTATATGGCTCTTTAGAAATAGCTAAGCGGAACAGGTTACTTAATATATCCACGTCTATTGTGAACTGCGACAAATCATTTACGATTTAACGCATTATTTTTCGATAGTTTATAATGTATCCATGAGAAACGATCGTAGTGACACTACGCTCGCTCGGCTCGCGCGGTTGGTCACAGTTCTAACCTAACCTAACCCATTTCACCCAGTTCACAATTTTTCGACAGATTATGATCTAAGGAAATAATACCGATAGATTATAAACTAACGGTGCTCACAATCTTACGTCTTAATCTGACATATATATTTAACCGCCTCTGTGGTCTAGTGGTTAGACCACCTGTCTCAGACCCAGAGGTCCCGAGTTCGACTTGGGCAAAGCTAAAGAGAGGACTTTTTTTGGCACATGGTTCAAATTCAGCTCCTAAAATGGTTAGCCAACATTGCACAAAGCTCAATAAGATATCTTTTAAAACAATTTCCAATAACCTCGACAAACCGAAGCGAAGTCGCGCCAAAAATCTATATTACAACATCTGCTAACACAAGAAATAAGAGCAGAAACGCAAAATTCTGAATCGGGAGTTATAAAATTATGCATATCGGTCCCCGGGCTCATATTAACATGTCATTGCCGCCATATTGCGATCATATTCGAATTCGGAACGTTCACTCACTACGTTTTACTGCCAATATACTTTTACATCCGAAACAGACGATATTCAACCTTAGCTAGTTTGTCACAAAGCTTTTTTCGTGTGCAAACTTTATTTTTGGTCAAGTATATATTAGTCGATTCTCCGAATCCGATTTTTTTATCGCCGTCGTAAAGTTTGCCATGGATATCGTTTTAGTAAGTTCGATTCGATTATCGAATGATTGGGACGGATACTTTTTCTTTGGTAACAGGTGGGGTAAATGATTATTTTGTTAGTTTAGGCTGTACGTGATTGTCGGTGCCTGAGGTTGTTATGTAAAAGCTAATGGTTGGGGGTGAAAAGGGGTGAGCGTTTATGGAATAAGTTTTTGAATTTTGTTTACAGTTGGAGCGGATTAAGGTTACTTTGGTATTTTTTCTTTTATTTTTTCTTTATTTTTACTTTGGTAATATTTACGGCAAAATAATATTATGCGTGGTAGTCTCATCGCATATTGTGCAAACATTTGTACACCCATATCCCATAGCTGAGCAAAGGCCTCCTAAAAAAGAGTTTCAGCTATTTTATATATTTCCAATCCAATGTTTATGTGGTCCTCTGTTTATATGATTCTAAAAATCTAGCATCATATATAGCTCAATTATCGACATTTTGATAATCAATATTCCTTTCCCCGAAAATATTGGTGACGTAAAATCCAGTGGCGAATATTTTATCGGTTTTAATTAGGGTTTTCTACCAGCATGACTAAAATGACATAGATTTTCCTAACATTTCCCAATCAAACGGAAACCCATATGAACACATGTTTCCACACAATGTAGTAACATTACCAGTAACAACATAACGCACACACATACGCACAAAACTATAAGTACAAATAACCACTAACGTACTCACTAAATGTTCTACACCTGTTAAATGTTTGCGTTCCAATTTTGAAACACTCCGCGCCCGTTGCACACGACCGCAGACACGTTCTGAATTTAAACGAGCCAATGGCAACGCGATAACGCGTTCGGGTTTCCACGGAAATTGTCGATTGCGGTCGGCGGGTTAGGATGAATTTTATTTAAGTATGTGTATGTAAATTTTAGGGTTTCTACCATTGGGGTAGGCAGAAAGGATTGTCACTTCTATATCCCATAATAAGGGTATGTTACTTGCTTTGGTACCATCAAAGAGTGTAATTCTAAAGGTGATACAGATTTTATGTGTTATAGTGAAACGGAACGGTGTTACGATTTCACATTTTAAAGACTGAACAGATTTCGATGAAATTTGGCACACAGGTAGAAGCATGCGAAGCCGCGGGCAAAAACTAGTTGAATTATAAAGATTTGGATTGTTGCCGTTGGATTTTTATCAGGCCAAATCTGCTTTGTGCAAAATATTTTCTAAGTTTTCTCAAATTTCTTGAACTTTTAAAAGGCATTTGACTGACTTAATAGTGACATGTGGCAGACAAAAGTTGATAAGAATCATTTTTAGGAGTAGGTTTCCTTTATGTTCTTTCCGAATCTATACGTTTAACTATGCGATACCCAAAAATTAAGCAGTTAATGTCATCTTCATTAAAATATTTTTAGAGTCTTTCTGGGAACTATATTAAGCCCAATTCTGTTCTTATTAACGAAATGGTAGATTTTTAAGAAAAATAAGACTAATATTCAGAAATAGCCAACGCACTGCGAACTAGCATGATAATTAAGGTATTCTGGCGGCACTCCGGGAGTGCCGCCAGAAGTGAAAAATACTTGTATAGAACATTGGTCCGTAACCTTATCTAAATAAAGAGCACAACCGCGTTTACAAAAAAATTTGGTGTTGGTAACGGTGTAGCGAATTCAATTGTTTTTTCCCATCTCAAAAATGCCCAACGCACCTAAAGAAGTTTTCACTTCAAAAAAATACAATCGGTCGTCCAAATGATTCTACATAAAAAAATCCAATAGGCTACCGGTATTCAGTAGCATAATTCTGAAACAGAACATAATATGTCTGGAGCACACAGGTAACCGCAGCCCATGTATTCTGACGTTAATGTTCGTAACAAGCCTGCCTTGTAAATTGTTTTATGTCACCATTAAACGTGTCATAACAGGCAGAGAACTGGCAGGTTCATTATGAAGTGAACAGATTTGACAAGGTTTTATTTTTCATGACAAAAATATAAATATTGAGAAATCACTTTTGTTTTCGAATAGCATGAGCATAATCAGCCTATAATGTTCCCACTGCTGGGACACAAGCCTCCTTTCTGTGAGAGGGAGTGGGCCGGAATCCACCACGCGAGCCCAGTGCGGGTTGGTAGATGTCACTTGTCTTCAAATTTTTTGGTTCTAGGATTAGCCGGTTTCCTCACGATGTTTTCCTTAACTGTTTTGAGAGCGAGTGATGAAATAATTTACACAAAGTAAACCTACAACTCGTAAGTCGCGGCCGTTACCACTGCATCACCTTTTGCCTCCGATTTTGCATCACTGTCAAAATCATGCTAAAAACACTGTTTGTGAACAGTTTTCTGATAAGCACAAAAATTTAAATAATTTGTTTTTAAATAACTGTCTGAATAGAGTAAATATGTGCCAATCATCATCTGCCTTTGCCTCAGCCTTTTCAATTATTTTGGGGTCGGCTTCTAGTCTAACCAGATGCAGCTGATACCAGTATGGAATGACTATCTATGTGATCGTCACAACCCAGTTAGAGTTACCCAGTAATATGTACGAATAATTAAAAATTAAAGGGCAGAGCCGATTTCCTTTAAATATTTGGCAGATACAATTCGTTTAAGTTCTATTTAAGATTACACAGCTAAATGATACCTTCAAGAATCCCCCTTTTTCGTCATTGGGTATTATAGTAATTTCCCATCACTCATTTTTCTTCGGTTGATTTTTCTAATTTGATGCTCGTGGATAAGTTATTACAGCTGCACGACTCGATCAATCAGGTTAAGCTACGCTTGTTGCGGTCAGTCCGTGGATGGGTGACCATTTTAACATACCGAGACTCCTCCGTGCCTCGGAAAAAACGTTAAGCCGTTGGTCTCGGTCGTCATTCTTGGATCTTTGACAGTTATGATAAATGATTTTATTTCTGTAAGTAGGTTTGTACAAACACTTTTACACGTCAATCATATTTTAAAACTAGATGAGGTCGGCGTTTCCTATCTGACTTCTCTGAGAAGAAAGGCCGAAACAAACTCAGAGGTCTCAGTCTCTTTTAAAGTCCAGACATAATCTTGGTCAGATCATGTGAAGGCCATGTGGATTGGTGTCTGAAGTGGTCTTTTGAGGAAAGCACCACACAGATTGAGAGGGCATGTCCAGTCAGTGCACGCATTTGTCAGTTGTTACGGGTCGTCGGAAATCCGAAAGTTTGACGACCAGTCTTACCAAGGGGTATTGTGTTACCCAGTAACTGGGTTGTGGAGGTCAGATAGGCAGTCGCTCCATGTAAAATACTGGTATTCAGCTGCATCCGGTTAGACTGGAACCCGACCCCAACATAGTTGGGAAAAGGCTAGGCAGAACAAATGGCCTTCCAAAAAGTTTTCGTATGGAGAAGAATGGGCAAGAAACTCCACCGTTGTCACTCTTTGCTGTATAATTGTCGAGGTTTAGCCAAGGTTTAGCAGATTGAATTGATGCCAGTGAGCCAATGTTAACGTATCAACTCTAAAATATCATAAAATGTTCTATAGTCGTATTGAGGACAACTAGAACTTTTTGAAAGTACAATGCATTACAACGCCGACGGTAAAGTAACTATAAAATCCTAGCAAAGAACTTTTCTTTGCAATATTTCCCAAAAAAGTAGCCCACCATAAAAAATTTACTTCCAAACAATAAACTGGGGACATAATCACAAAGAAATTAAATGCGACAATCGTAAGCCCGGCGGGATTTGGGAGGGTCCAATAAAATTCGTCCCCTCGCCGAAATCAATTATTTTCTCACTTTCCCGCGAAAAAATTGGCGCCAAATAGCCGTTATTCAGGTACGGCGACTCAATCGTTTTCGGGTAGCGGTTAATTGAATAACGTTATTGTTACCGACATTAATAACCTATTTTGGAATTTGATTACAGTTTTTTCTTTTCTTTTGTTCATAAAATATTAAATTAATGTGTTGAGTAATGAGTTTAAAGTGCTTGCAGTAATTTCTATCACTTTAATTTCATTTCCAAACGCACCTTATCATTATTACTTACGTGTATTTCAAAATATAGTTTTAGAAAGATGTATTTTGTCTTTATAAACATTATTTGTTGCGCATTCTGCATTACTCTGTTCTGCTTTGAAAGCTGTAATTGTCGGCATAAATGTCTATTTAGCCTTATTCCTAGGTGATAGGCAGAATATTTTAATGTTTAAATTGCACAAGATGTTGTAGTAACAATAAAATTGACAAACCTAGACTTATTAGAATAGATTTACTAGAAAATACTTCGGAGTTTTTTTCTTTAAAACTACAAGTAACTAATAATTTACAGTGATCATTTGATTATTAAAAAATAAAGCAAAATTTGTCTATGATTAATTTATGGCTTACAAAAACATTTCCTTCAAATCATAAAATCCCACTTATCCTACAGTTTCCACCCTCAAGAACCCACGTATCCAGAAAATATGCTCAGCCGATTAAGGTGAAGAAAATTCACCCCCCAGACAGGGGTGAAGGCGTTACCCCGGAAAAGTTTACCCCGAAACACCCCGAACGGTTAACGATTTAAAACGTTTCACCCCCGGTGTGATTTTAATTATTTTATTATAATAATATAGGGGTTGATTTCCTGAATGTTTCTGATAGGTTATTTGGGATTTTGCGTCTTTGCATTTGGATAATTTGGTATTATCGGAGATTGTTGACGTGGTAGTAATTTGAATGTTCGTTTAGCGGACCAGACACTATCAGTAATAATGACTTTACATTTAAGTAATGCCATTACTACTGACAGTGAGGTGGTAGAATGATGATGTGATCTAAATTTTATTTAAGAGGGTTTATCTTAAAAAGTTGGCAACGTTGTAAATAGCTGTCAAATATTTACCTGTTTTGATTAATTTGGCAATATTACTGTATTGAATTAAGAAATTTGTCTAACTAGGGAACTAAAATATTGATTATGAAATGCAATAATTAATATCGTAACACTGAATATTTAGTTTTAGATTTAAAAAAAGTATTTGGAAACTCTCCAAACGCATTTTTTACACCTTAAACGGTTACAATATTAAATTCAATGTTATAATAGGGTAGTTGCCTAGGTAAAAAAACAGAAATACTATTTAGTCCGTCTTTCAGATAATAAAAAAATATTAGACACGTATTTTTTGCTTTATCATATTAATCAAAAATAACTTAGAAAACACGCATTAAAGTTGGGGAGTGGGGGCTCGCTACGTCACAACGCACTATTAAATCTAGCAAGGCGTGACGTCATGCCACATTTTAACTCAATGTATCACCGTAATCTTTTGATTACGTCATAAAAGACGGACTAAAAATAAAAAATTTGGACACAAGGCTATTGCAATTGTTGACCATTTTCTATTTTGTTAAGTACCTGATACTTATTGAAAGACCTACACTGTCCTCCCATACCTAGTAACACTGTTATTTGAAAGAATTGTAAAAGCTAATTCGTTTTTAAAAGAGTAACCGTGGAGTTTCTTGCCGGCTCTTCTCCATAGGAAACGACCAATTGGAACCGTGCACCTAGCTTCTGACGTTTTTTAAGTGCCCATGTAGGTTTATGTGTTTTCTTAAATTCATTTTTTTATATTCTAGTTCGCTAGTTAGCCACATTTCTTATTTCCATACAGTAATATTGCCGAATTAATCAGGCCGGAGCAGTGGTGGCCCAGTGGTAATGGCCGCGACTTACGAGTTGTAGGTCGTAGGTTCGAACCCAGACAGGCGCTTTACTAAGTGTAAATTATTTCATCACCACTGCTCTCAAAACGGTGAAGGAAAACATCATGAGGAAACCGGCATGTCCTAGAACCGAAAATTCGAAGACATGTGACATCTACCAACCCGCACTGGGCCCGCGTGGTGGATTATGGCCCACTCCCTGTCACAGAGAGGAGGCCTGTGTCCCAGCAGTGGGAACATTTATAGGCTGATGATGAATCAAAACAGCGAAATATTTGTCATCTATTTGCGACGTTGCCCACTTTCAGAATAAATGCTCTTAATATTTTTACGTCTCTATTGAAAGGAATGACAGTAATGTTACTTATAGTCTCTGGTTTGTTTTTTTTTGGTATTGGGAAAGATCACTATGAGGAGGATGATGCTCGACAGTTTGTTACACCACTTCTTCCCAGCACTGGGAAGTGACGAAGTAATTTTGATGTTCAAAAAGTGCTGATTTAAAGCCTAGTTTGAATAAATGACTCTTGATTAGTGTTCGGGAGACGTTGCCCGGTTTTCCCAGCGGCGGAGCCTCACCCTGCTCATAGTTTGGGTGAAAATCCTGACTTTGCAGCAGTTCCAGCCTGACATCAACGTGAAATCGCTAATTGTGAGCGATTTTCATCATCGAGGTGGTACATTCCAGATACCTACTCGGAAAAGTTTTGACATCTCGCCAACGACTTGTCAAATTGACATTGTCAATTTGACGCTACGTCGTAAACAAGTATGAAATAGAGAAGTTTTTAACAATTAGTAATTACCAACGTGTGCATTTCTGTTGTGGTCAGGCATTTAGAACAATTTAGTATTATTGGGGTGTCAGGCCGTATTAGTTGTTGTTTTGAGTGTTCAGTGTTTTGTGTGTATTCTTGAAGTGGTGACTTTTTGTCTAGCAAGCTGTCAAATCTCATTTTTAACCGAATTAAAAAGGAGGAGGTTCTCAATTCGACTGTATCTTTTTTTTTGCATATTTGTTACGCGATTACTCCGCCAATTATGAATTGATTTTGATGATTCTTTTTTGTTTGGTAGGTCATACTTTAGAGGTGATCCCATATAAATTTTATTTTATTTTCTTGAGTAGTTTTGAGTTAGCTTCAATAATACGTATTTCTCCTAATTAGTCTATATGGATGATGATATAAGTTTCTGTCACTGTTATTTACATAGCAGGTAGTGGTATTCACAACTAAAAAGAGGAAAATTAAAAAAAAAATTACAAAAAAAAAACAACCGACTTAAAAAAAATCACTACCAAAAATAACTTTAATTTCGGAAGTCGGTGGAAAACATTTGACATACATATTATACTAACGGAGAGCAGTGGTGGCCCAGTGGTAACGGCCGCGACTTACGAGTTGTAGGTCGTAGGTTCGAACCCAGACAGGCGCTTTACTTTGTGTAAACTATTTCTTCACCACTGCTCTCAAAACGGTGAAGGAAAACATCGTGAGGAAACCGGCATGTCCTAGAATCGAAAATTCGAAGACATGTGACATCTACCAATCCGCACTGGGCCCGCGTGGTGGATTACTGCCCACTCCCTCTCACAGAGAGGAGGCCTGTGTCCCAGCAGTGGGAACATTTATAGGCTGATGATGATGATGATGATTATACTAACTTAATGTTAATGTATTGCATGACAATAAGATGTATTTTATTTTATATGTTTCTCTTATGTTTATGTTTTTTATGTTTATATTTTTTGTTTATGTTTAATGTTTCGAACGGATAATATGTATTTTGTATGCCTCAATGGCGGGACACAGCAGACTTACCTGTAACAACATCTTATGAACCTATGATCCACAATAAATGATTTTAATTTGAAACAACGAAAATTCAAAACCAAAGACACCGTCTTCCGAAATTAAAGTAATTTTTCACTTTGTTGTGTTTTTTTTTTGGAAGACGGATGTTTTTTTTTTTTTTTTTGTAAAATGTGTTAGCTGCTGTGAGTAGATTAGTCTGAAAATAATGAAAAAACATGAGTTTTTGCAAGATTTAATAACAGCCTAATTATTCTGAAGAAATCTCACCGTGAAAACTTAGATGCTTGCACTGACTGGACAGGTCCACTGAAATCTGTGTGGTTCTTTCCTCAAAAGACCTTTTCAGACACATCTACATGGTCCTCATATGGCCTGACCAAGATTATGTCTGGACTTTAAAAGAGACTGCGACCTCTGAGTTTGTTTCGGCCTTACTTCTCAGAGTAGTCAGATAGGAAACGCCGAACTCATCTAGTTTATTTTTAATATAATAAAATAGAAAAAATATAAGTTTTTTTTTTTTTTTTGTATGTTTGTTTGTTACGCTTTCACGCTAAAACGGCTAAACAAATTTGGATGAAATTTAGCACATAAATAGACCATGACCTGGGTTAGGACATAGGATACTTTTTATCCCGATATTCCCACGGAATCGAGACTTATGCGGGTGAAAACATTGAACTCGCGACCTGTTACCGACACCGCATCTTTGTAAACGCGATTGTGCTCTTTATTTATATTTCGTTACGGATCAATATTCTATGCAAGTATTTTGACTCGCCAATAGACAATCTGTAGAGTAAAAGACATCAACGCGTTGATTGCCGCGGTTCCGTTTTCCGCGGTGCTGAATTGGTGGATGTCAAGTCTGCTTCTTTTCGTGTGGTTAGCGACTAACCTGGTGTCAGAGTTTTGAAGCCGCCCATGGGCCTCTGACTTGGCTTCAAATGCCGTCGAGAAATATCTCTCAGGCATGCCGGTTTCCTCACGATGTTTTCCTTCACCGTTTTTGAAGCAAGTGATAATTATGCAATACGCACATGAATCCGAAAAGTCAGAGGTGCGTGCCTTGGGTTCGAACTCGAGACTTATGACTTGGCAGTCTGACGGTCACACCACTAGGCTATCACTGCTGATGTCAAGTTATACACCGTGAAATTTGAATCACAGTTTTGCTAGAACAAACGTTGTTCAGACCATGGTCTAATACCATTTTACAGCATACAATAAAATAAAATAAAATATAACACAACACAGAAACCACGCAAGGGACACAGCATTGTTTACAGGGAAATGTACCTCCATAAACGAAATTTAGTAAGCAGTAGATAATCTTGACATTTTAAACTTTGTCATTTTGTGTTTTTTCAAAAACCAATTATGTTTTTTTTTATTGGATTCTGTAGAATGGTAGCAGACCATGGTCTGAACAACGTTTGTTCTAGCAAAACTGTGATTCAAATTTCGCGGTGTATGTGCGATATCAGAATCAGCAGCTGCTGTTTTATTCACTAAAATACACTCTCTTCAACAGTCGAGTTGGCATTAAAGACGAAGATAATTGCCTCAGATCAGAATTCAAGGCAATTAATTGCACATCGAAGTAAATCGAGCTTGCAATATTATAAGACCAATACCTCTCTTCAAACACGAAATACAAAAGAAACACACAATAGAAATTATAAACTGAATAAAACCCATATTACTTTGCAAACCTTATTAAAAACTCCTTTAACAAAAAAAAAGCGCATCGCATAATGCTGGCAACACTTGAGAAAACAAAAAAAAAAACGACCATCGACAATAAAACCATAATGCAAAGCAAACAAAACATAATCCATAGACATAATAGAAGATAAAAAACAGATAGTTTTGATCTGCTAACAAAAGGTATTTAATATCTTTTTAATCCCGTTTTGGTAGCGATAAAATAACGTTCTGTATTTGTTATTGGGTGTTATTTTTAATGGATCGTTTGTTACAGTTAATTTATGTTGGATACGCCTCTTTTTAATAAGCCTATGTATGTAGGGGATAATTTTGAATGCATCTCTGCGATTAACTTGCTCGGGGATACTGTTTGCCTGGTCACATCGATAACTATCTAGCTGTCAAATTTTTTGTCAGTATGCTGTTCTGAATGGTTGAACTTATGTACTTCGTGGGTAGAATTAGTATATGTAATCTGTGGTAGAATTTAATTACAACTACAGAATCAATCAAATATTTTAATGATAAATGATCTTATTTTGTATCACTACTATTTGGTACTGAGCTCACGCAACGCGTCGTACGTCCAGTCGGTAATATGACTCGCCCATCAAGGAGTGCTGTCCCAAATTAGACGCATTATTAATTTATTATACATAAAATAAAAGGTATTTTAATAAAAATACTAAAAGATCATTAATTAAATTATCTTTAAAATGGTGAAAGTTTCAGAAAAATAGGCTAGATAGATTTTGCATGATTATTAGTTTTTTATCCGCGTTATAAATAACTTTACAAATTAATTTCACTATATAATATAAACAAAATCTAAAATATTCCTATATTAAGTTATTAAAAAAATGCTTTAATTTAACATATATTTTTTCCAAATCATTAACACTACTCGTTAAGACGTGATCTTCAGTATAAAATCATCAGTCGGTTTTCGTCGCCTTAAATATAAAAACAAACAACAAAAAAAAAAGAAATTTAACTAGGTTTGAGGTCGGTATTTTATATCCACCAATCCCTGTTGTATGTGTTCCGGTAGTTCTCATTATGCGTGCTCCTAAATAAGACAGACATATAGACACAAACGCTGACAGGCGCGTCGCGACTCTGGCGGAACAATTTCTATGAAAACTTGTTCTACCGGTGTCGCGGCGCGCGTCTGGAAGAGCCTTAACACTTTCAACAAAATCTCCAAGGTATACTCCAAATTGGTAACCACCTTGGTTTTGTAGGTTGGTCAGTTTAAGTAGAGTGTACCATTTTCCATTAATTATTAGACCGTCATGTCGCCGCCGTCGCCCTTAGCTAACCAAAAAAATTTCAAAAGCTTTTTCTTTCACAAAGAGAATACACGAGTCTATGCTTTCTCACTGCATGTTGACGTTAAATGACCCAAAAAATACATTTAAGGGTACACTAGTCGGTAATTCTTCCATACAAACGTAGTATGGTAAATACTCGTCTGTTTGACGGTGTACGTTCAAAACTAAAAAAAAAAACAATTTGCCTTGTCATTATCTTCTCTGTCTGTCTGTCTCCTTGTAGAAGCAGAATTAGGAAAAAGTAAATTTTAACTGATGTGTGTGTATTTACAAGGCTGATTTATGTAAAGGGAAAGGCCGGGCGACGCCCTAGGAGGACATATACTGACCTTATTGGTGATGTTTTTCAGAAAGGCCAGGTGCGTAGTACTCGCAACCGGCGTGCGTGTATGACCAGATGTATGACCGTAAACGAGGCAAAAGGAGTATGTAAGGCTCGTAGCAGGTTGCGTTCTGTAGTTTCTGCCTACCCCCATGGGAAGAAGGCGTGAGTTTATGTATGTATGTATGTAATTTTAACTCATCTTTGGGCGTAAATAAATGACTTATTTAGTATGAAAAAGACAAAATAGAAACCGTACAGGGCTAGATAATTTATTGAAAAATTAAAATAATTTTATTTTGAGTAGATACATCCAGTAGTTTTTCCATAATATCTATACGCTCAAAGGTCTGTTCATGAAATTTTACGCACTCTCATGGTCTATTTCACTATATAACTAAATAAATAAAAACTAGTTAAATAAATACAAAATAAATAAAACATAATAAATAAATTACTTTACTAAATCGCATGCATATTAACTACGCCACCAACGAGTTCGAGCCGTCGACTAGTGGAATCTTAAGAAAAGAAAGAAAGAAAGAAAGAAAAGAAAGAAAAGAAAAGAAAAGAAAGAAAGAAAAGGCAGAAGGAAAAGAAAGAAAAATATTTTATTCGGGACACGCATAGGAAATACAAACAGTAATAAAAAATAAAATGAGAAAGGAGCATTTTAAACTAACAAACTAATGACAAAACTAATAACGATCTGTGCGAGACCAAAAAGGCCCATATCTCAGCATAATGCTGCGATATTTAGAAAAAAAACCGCAGCGCTGGTATTCAGAACTATAAAACTCGAACAGAGTTTGTTTACACTTTAATCAGATACTTTTGCAGCAAATTATAGCAACTTAACTATACTCATTACACATTCGCCTCTAAGCTATCCGTCGCCAGCGAAAAATATTTAAGACTCTAGTAAATTTACCAATAATGAAGCAAAAACCTCATAGCTTTGCATAGTAGACCCTCCCTTATGGACTTCCATATGGGAGGGTCTACCATGCAAAGCTATCACAGGTAAAATTAACTTACGAATCTATTTGTATGCTCAGTTTGGCAATAAAAAAAAACTTTTTACAAACAAAACAAACGACTTCCAAAAAAAAAAACACCACAATGTGAAAAATAACTAATTAAAGTTATGTTTCACGTTGTAGTATTTTTTTTTTGGAAGTCGGTTGTTTTTTTTGTTGTAAAAAGTTTTTATTTTTCACTTTTTAGTTGTGGTATTTACCCCACACAAATTCTAATACCACTACCTGCTATGTAAATAACAGTGACAGGAACTTAACATATCATCCACATACTAAGTGGGAAAAAATACGTATTATTGAAGCTAACTCAAAAACTACTCAAGCAAAGTTAATAAAATTTATATGGGACCACCTCTGAAGTACGACCTACCAAACAAAAAAGAATCATCAAAATCAATTCTTAATTGGCGGAGTAATCGCTTAACAAACATACAAAAACATACAGTCGAATTAAGAACTTCCTTGGAAGTCGGTTAAAAATGCTATGCCATTGGTAAGAGAGACGATTCGTTTTTAACACGCTTTTATTAGGTCGACCTGTATGTAACTAACTATGTAATGGAATCTAAGGTAACTAATTTAACCATCTTCCAAGGGTCGTAGCGTAATGAAAATTGGCAGCTGTATGTAGTTCTGATGACAATACAATAATATGGTACTGTCGAACTGATCTGATGATGGAGCCGGAAGATATGAACTGTTTTTTGTTTTCTAGTGTTTTTTAAACTATTAATTTATTAAAATCGGAACCGAGCTTAAATAAAACAACACTTAACTACTGCCAAATTCATCCATATTAAAGTACTCCAACAACCAACCATAACAGCACATAATAGTTTAATTCTAAAGCAAGGGATCGCGATGATTAATGACGTCACAAAGGCTCCACAATATATAATGGCAGCGTGTCTTTGACAGTACTGGGCGGTAAGAAATCAGGGTGCGTGTGGTACAAGTAGTGGGCGGGGGCGAGTTGTGAATCCTGTACTATTAAACGAGCAATATTTGTATATATATGTCGGAGACGGGTATGTGACTCTCGTTACTATCAGCGATATTTTAACTACTGTGGGCGTAGTGTGGGTAGTGTTGGTTAATGCGCAATAGAAAAACAGTTTGCAGTTCAGATCACATTATAATTTACTATCAAATGACTCACACTAGCTAAATTATACACACACAGGGTGCGACGGCGTTTATTAAAATCATCAATTAACACAATGATCACAAATTACAACTAACACAATTACAGCACCACGAATCGAGAACAGTTCCATGACGTCTTCTCGCCGATGCGACCAGAGGCTGAATGCCTCCTCGCCGTGGCCTTAAAACATCACGACTCTGTAGAAGCGCGCTTGGTGTGGGTAGATCACGTAATGTCGCCAGTGCAGTGGCGCTCTTGCGATTCGTTTCGTGTCCATACTAATGACCGGATCCGACATATATATATACAGGGCGGTAGGGACATCGACGTGAAAACTGTTACCATGGATTCAGTACACGATTCTGAACACCCCTACGTTGAAATTTTTAGTCAGTTATTTAAAAAAAAAAACTGTTTCACAGATCAGCGCAATACCTACGCGGTAAAAATGTATGGAGAAGCAGATTTTTTTTAAAATTACCTGTGCGAAACAGTTTTTTTTAAGTATATGGACGATGTACTATATTGCACGTTAACGGGAACGCCCTCTGTCAGTTAACATACTGTATACAGGGTGGCAGGGACATCGACGTGAAAACTGTTAGGTACCATGGATTCAGTACATGATTCTGAACCCCACTGCGTTGAAATTTTTCATCGGTTATTTTAAAAAAAATCAACTGTTTCATACATTTTGACCGCATAGGTCAAAATGCACTTTTCTATGATACTATTTTTTTTTTTAATAACTCACGAAAATTTCGACGGTAACAGTTTTCGCGTCGATGTCCCTGCCACCCTGTATACATGTATATATTATTATTTCAAGACTATCAATAATTACGTTCAGAGTTGTGTTTCCTTCATTAAATCAATTATAAAATTGATTGATGGTGATGTAAGAATATTTGAAACTTGCTCGTAATGGTGTGTGTGAGTTTCGTGGTTAATTTTAAAGATGAAGGGAGGGACTGGTACTGGAAGTAGGTACGGTACCTAATGTTTCCAAATTACCCCTTTCATTTACCTATGTTTACATATATTTTTACCATAATAGGGAAAACAGCTGGTGTAAGTAAATTTTGGAGTTAACGTACAAGTTTCAAATTGGTAATAGACGGTGAGCAAGCGAGATCATGTACAGACAAACTCTCAGTAAACATCGTGTTTCGTCAGTCGTCGGATTTCTATCAGTTGCCCTTTGCACTTGGTGCCGACCGGACGCTCTCAATCGACTTGGAAGTATATAGAGTTGTTAAAACTCTTTTAACTCCATATAATTTATTTAAAAAATGGGAGGAAAGCTGCTAAAGTCGCAGGCACGACAGATAGGAAAATAGTTTTACAGCAAAACAAAACAACAATAAAGTACTTAGTTCTGAATTCCAATTATAATACACGATAAATCTAATAATTGATGGACATGGAAATTAGCATTCGTTTGTATTCGGAAATCCGATGATACCCGAGGGATATTAAGAAAATAGAAATACTGTTATTTCGTGACCGTGAGTTAATTTGTGGGGGATACGTTACAATTACAACAACTTTCGTCAAACTAAAATTAGTTCATTGCATTCATGATCCACTGCTATATAAAATATGTACTACGCTAAATTACGGACAATATATTAGATGGATATTTCTAGGGGTCTCCCCGTATCTGACAAAATTTAATTAAGTAGGAATTCGTTATTTTTTTGTTTATGATTTTTTTCTCGTACTTACTTGTGTCCAGTCAGCGAGTTTGATTTTATGGGGAAACTGAACAGAACCCCCATTTTTTAAGAGCGTGCATTCTGAGAGTTAGGTACTCAACTTAGCAAATAGCTGTCAAATATTTCACTGTTATGATTAATTTGGGAATATTACTGTTTGGAGATATGAAATATGGCTAACTAGTGAACTAAAATATTGATTTTGAAATAATAAAATTCATTTATTTGCAAACAAATGTCACTGTTACATAGAAGCTCTGCCTCCCGAACTAGGTAATTAACCTGTATCTCAGGAGACAGTTCCCTTCCTTAATATATAATTCATTTTGCTTACATGCTAGGTGTAATACTAATTGTTACATTAATAAATAAAAATACAATATGGTTATAAAAAAATATCGTAACGCCGAATATTTAGTTTTAGATGTAAAAAAAAATTTATAATTGCAATTCATTATTAATATTCTTGTTCACTATTCAGCGATATTTCATATTTCCGCAGTATTGCCATACATACAGTAATATTACTAAATTAATCAAAACAGCGAACTGGTGAAATGTGGGTGTACCTGCTACAGGGACACCTGTACCCAACCCTTCAGGGAAACAAGGCGTGATGTTATGTTTATGTTATGTTTAATCAAAACAGGTAATTATTTGCCAGTTATTTGCGACGTTACCAACTCTTAGAACGAACGCTATTGGTGCCGATTCTCTTGTACACCGAACTAAACTAACTAAACTATCACTAAAATTCCTTACTTTGGACTAAGAGAATCTAAAAGCTATTCTGCAAAATAAATTCTCTAAATTTAAAAATAATTTTGACACATCTAAATCGAATTTGACAATCGCAACTCCACACGTGATACCTAACCACGTGAATCTTTTTAGAGCCGGAGGCGCGCAGGGGGGGCAGCCTCGACGTGTTTTATATGGATTTTTTTACTTTTTGTATGAAAAATAAGAAAAAATATTACCTACATGTAGAGTGTTAGGGGTTTAAAGGTTTCATAAAGGGGGTCGAAATTTTCATTATTTTTGCGATTGGACACACCGTTTTCGAGATATAAGCAAAAGAAAAAAAAATATTCAGTACTGTTTTTGCATCTGAAGTCGAGGTGTTGGTGTGAATTTAAAGTTCATGACAACCAATTTTATTCCACACGTTTTTAGTCCCGATTAAAAATAGTCAGATTTAGTTAGAAAATCTAAATTTTAGGTGAAAAACGTCAAATTCAGAATAGCAAAATTGCCATTTTCACTAAACTAATATCTCAGTACCTACCATCTTAGTGCTGCCAAACTAAAATATAGATAACTTGTGTCATTTTAGTCTATTTCAGAATGGGAAATCGTCGTTTGACAGGATTAAACTAAATTTTGGTGATTTTTAGTCTAGTTTAGAGGCATTTGTGACAAGAGAATCGACACCAATAAAGGATGATTTTCACCGCACGGCTCGCATCGCATCGAATTGGAAAGAATACGAACGAATGCACCGACAGCCGATCGCGTCCGGCAGGATGTCGACGCACACGATCGGCTCCGTACCGTCGCGTTAATAGTTAAATTCTACCGTGTTGACGTGTTCTAATTTTTGAAAATGATGAAATTGAAAGAAGAAAAAATCATAAAATAGCCGAAGGAGTCCGATCGCGCGTCGCAGCATATCGGCTACGATCGCGTGTCGCGGAAGACGCACGCGGTCAAGCTGCTTGGTAATTTAGACTTTAAATACTGTGTACACGATTTAATATCGTTTAAAGATTGTAAAATCCGTTCCGATCCTATATAATTATGACGCTGCCAGTTCTCAACTTGCACCGCAGCCACCCTTTCTAGCAAGCATTGTACAGTAATCACGTCATTATCCTATTACTGAGCTGTTCAACTTTGATTATTTTATATCGATCCGCGTGTCTTTGATAGATCCATTTATTTATTATTCGATTGTGAAATGTATGTAGATTTTTTTTTGTTTCATTGTTACCTATTTATTTTAGAACTAGCGACCGGTTCGCACGGTTTTTACGACATGATCAAACGTCGGTCTATGTTAAAACTGAGCCTTTTTTTACTTTTTGTCGCAGTTGGTCTATCTAGGATATCCCAATCAAACTGATAAAGTTAGGTTAGAACTGTGACAAACTGCGCGCGAGCCGAGCGAGCGAAGCGAGCGCTACACCTAAGTTGGTCGCAGTTACTTGTATTTATATTTGGTATTTCTACGATCCTAAATACTGCCCTGCTAAGCACAAAGGCGGTATCTCAACCGGAGTAAGTTTTGAGAAAATTTACTTTTTTAAAATTGTAATTTAAGGAAAAACGGAGATATAAAAAACATCTTAGTGGTTTTTTTTACTGTTTTAAGTTAGATAGCGCTATTCCGCTTATACCATTAGATACGAAATTGTTAAAGCTATTGAATGGTATTGAAAAAACTAAAAGGGTGTATCTCAGAGATACCACCTTTGGGCTTAGCAGAGCAGAATAGGAATTATTAGAGGTTCACAAAAAGAAACGCACTCATTGAATTAGAGTATTTAATAATATTTTTAGGGAAGCAAAATGGGAATTGTTACGATTATCTAAATAGAAACAATTTTAGTTTACTAAAGCGTACCATTGAATTTGATTGGCAACGTTCTCTCATCTATGGTAATTGGCCGGCCGGCTAGCCTGCAGCTACACACTGTAATATTGAGACAAGCTAGGCTTGTATATTGACCTACGTGGAACTCAATTGAGTGTATTATGGACGTCACCGTTGTGATGAATATGTCTTGTCAATTTGGTAATGTGTTGGCGAGGCTACACAATGTATTGTGAATCAAATGAGATATATACCGAGACTCCTCCGTGCCTCGGAAAGCAAGTTAAGGCGGACGATAATCGACTTTTAATGATTTTATACTGAAGATCACGTCTAAACGAGTAGTGTTAATGATTTGAAAAAAATATGCATTACATTAGAGCATTTTTATAATAACTTAATATATGAATATTTTAGATTATCTTTGTAATTCATAGTGAAATTAATTTGTAAAGTAATGTCAAACGCGGATAAAAACTGAGAAATACGCAAAATCTATCAATCGTATTTTTTTAAAACTTTTACTATTTTAAAGATAATTTAATTATAAATCCTTTAGTATACGTATTTTATTAAAATACTTTTTGTTTTATGTATAATAAATTAATAATGCGTCTGATTTGGGACAGCGCTCCTTGATGGGCGAGTCCTATTATGGGCTGGATGTACGACGCGTTGAGTGAGCTCAGTACAGAACACGCAAGCTAACCACTCAAGGTCACTGGCATATATCTGCGTCTTAAGAGCGTATTTACAGAAAGTGAGCAACAACGTTGCAAATAGATGTCAAATATTTCGCTGTTTTGATTAATTTGGCAATATTACTGTATGGAAATAAGAAATATGGCTAACGAGTGAAATAAAACATTGATTATGGAATGCAATAATTAATATCGTAACACCGAATATTTCGTTTTAGATGTAAAAAAAGTATTTGGAAACTTTCCATATGCCTTTTTTACAACTAAAACGGTCACAACATCAAATTCAGTATTATAATTGGAATTCATTATTAATATTTTAGTTCACTAGTTAGCGATATTTCATATTTCCATACAGTAATATTGCCAAATTAATCAAAACAGGTAAATATTTGACAGCTATTTGCGACGTTGCCAACTTTTTGGATGAAAGCATGTTAAGCCGTTGGTCCCGGCTGTCATTCGTGGATCTTTGACAGTCGTTACGGGTGGTCAGAAGCCCGAAAGTCTGACAACCAGTCTTACCAAGGGGTATCGTATTACCCAGTTACTGGGTTGCGAAGGTCAGATAGGCAGTCACTCCATTTAAAATACTGGTATTGAGCTCCATCTGGTTAGACTGGAAGCTGACCCTAATATAGTTGGACACCTCTAAACCCTTTTTTATCAATCTATACTTCTATACTAGTACTAATAGTAGAAGTTTGTGTGTAGGGGGTAATCTCCGGAACTGCCTGTCGGATTTGAAAAATTCTTTTTGCATTGGATAGCCCAATTCTTGAGGAAGGTTTATAATAGACAGTGTGAGTCTTTATAATGCGCACATATCGAAATGAGGGGGGAATCTATGCTTAATTTTATCGACGGAAAAAATATATTTAAGACATCTTTTTTTTTTTAAAGGTACTCTCGTCTTATTGACAAATTTTACGATTATTGTAAAACCGGAAGAAAAAAAAACAGATTTTTGCTAAAAAAACATGTTTATTTTCAATTGAGAGTAGTTTTTTTCGACAATTTTCATTTTACGAGGACGCCTAATTACTTTCAATCATTATGGAGTTTGTTTCATCGCGATAGATCATTTAGTTTAAAAGTTACACGGTTTTGATTAAAAATACATTAAAAAAAAAATTGTTTTTTTTAAATATTTTGTATTTTATTTGGTTATGTAACATCACGCTACAACCATTAGGAGCCGAGAAAGAAAAAAAAACAGAAATAACGCTAAGCGAAAACGATGTAATAGCGCCGGCGGGCGATGCGATACGACGCCGTGGGTCGAGGGCCGAAATTTCACGCGGATGAAGTCACGCTGAAGCTACTATTTAATAATACTACTAACTATAAAACCTCTTCTATTACAGAATACCGGCAGCCGATAATGGGCAGTCCATGGCCTATCGCCAAGCCTATCGCTAGCAGACCGATACCAGTGCAGCATCAGCACTTACAACATCTTCTCGCACACTGTCATCACCCATATCTAGGTAAGAAGTGTTAATTATTTTAATTTATTAATTGTGTTATATCTGCGCATAATGTAGTGCATGCTGTGCTTTTCTTTAAGTAATGAGGCGCTTAGACTTAAGTTTGCAATGTACAAATAGCTAACTTTATTTATTTTAGGAAAACTTACTTATAGATTATTTTACAGTTTTTAAAACAGCTAACTATTTACATTAGGTACTAAATTAAAAGACTAACTAACTATCTGTATAAATAAAAATAATAAAAACAAAATGACACTTAGGCGTCGAAGTATTCGTCCGCATCGCTGTCATCCGGAAACGTGCCCAGAAGACTGGCAGCATTGCCACGTTGAATGGCAATGCTAATTCTTTGGCCAAAGAACGAGCCAGCCCTCTGGTCGCGTGAAGTGTCAAACAAATAAATTGCCATGTACAAATTGTAAAGTAATAGTGTACTCATTGTTAAAGAGACTAATTTATAAAAAAAAGTGTACTTTAGTATTGAGCAGCTCCTTGTGAAAGATTTTCGTGTTCACGGGTGATATACAGGGTCAAATTTATCAACTAGCGAAAATTGATCGGCATCGAAATCTAAACAAGAAAAAATAATTGATGTTTTTTTATGGTTGTTTTATTACTTGAAGTTTGAGTTGAGAAAATCTGTTTTCTTTTGTTTTATCGTGTTTAAATTTCGAATCCCCATCACGTCTGTGAAGCTTACACAAAAAGAAAAAAAACAGATTGATATTTCAAGTGACTACACTAACCGCGATGACCCCAAAAAGAAAAAAAAACATTAATTTAATTTCTTTTTTTTTGTTTTAGGCATCATATTTAGACATCTATACTCATCATCACGTCTGCGGAGTTTCCCTAGTTATTTTAATTTGTCCCTGTATACGTAGAATAAATGTTTGTGAATGTTTATCATAAATTCAACGCAATCTATCTAACAAATAAACGTACGCTTTAGAGCTAGGGAGAATTTTTATACTAAAATTCTTTATCTAGCATAGACTTAATACAATTTTACAATCCAGCACAACAACAATCCGCTCGTGTAAACGAAACGCTTTAGCTTGACAGCTAAAACCTTACTTACGGCTAAATGTCATTTTCAAAACGTGCTTTACCTGTAAAGCTTGAATGCCTGAGAGATATTTCTCGACGGCATGTGAAGCTACATCAGTGGCCCATGGGCAGCATAAAAACTCTGACACCAGTACCCTAATTGCGTAACTGATTTTCGTAAACAATGATGCCTAATTTGTTTCATTTTGACAGTTCAACAACATTCATTGCGTTATTTACGTTGTTGAGCAGATTTTTTTTCCAACTTATAGAGCAATGGATTAGCAATCTGTTTCAAATCGAAAAAAATTGTGATTGATCGTGTATAACGCAATTAGGGTACAGGTTAGTCTACTAACCACACGCAAAAGAAGAAGACCTCTAAAACACCCACAGCTTGTGAGAATAGATGAGGTCGCTTTTTATGCCCGAAGAACACAATAGCAAAGTTCCAAGCCGAATCGTCTCTAAAAAATCCGAAATTGTATCAAGTAGTTACAAATACTTTTAAAATCCATAACAAAAATAGTATGTGAGAATACCTTTTTTATTTTATTGCAAACAAACGACGCCATTTTTTCAAAACCACAGACAATAAAACACTCATTTTTTAATCTTTTTTTATCGATCATAGACAATGAATTGAAACTTTTTGTAGCAGACCTCCCAGTATTGTTGGTTATGTCAACAGATTTTTGTAATGGTAACATTTCGTCGGATAATAAGCCTGACACGCCCAATTTGACGGACAGACATAACAACAAACCTTTTGTTAAAGTAATCTATTAGATAAACACGGTTTTTAGAGGGTGCCTCAATATAATAGTAGAAAAATTCATATTGAATATGTTTAATGTGGTTTTTATTAGCTTTATGGTATTTAAATTATGTTATATTTTCATTGTTGGTTTAGTTCTTTGGTAGCTGTTTAATATTCAACCAGATTTTTGGGAATGTTTTTCGTTTATTACAGCAAAAATGTTTTGCGCCCAGAATAATAGATATTATTTTACTTATATTCCATTTGAAATAAGATTAGACATTTAAAAAAACTTTTTTTACTGTCCGTTCAACCGATTTTGACTTCTATACCATAGGCATAAGAATGACATTAAAAGCAAAAAAGTTACAATGCCAACTGTTTACTGCAGCTGTCATTTGTCATGCTACCAACGCAATAGAAGTCATAATCGTCATGCCACATTTTAACTCAATGTATCGCCGTAATCTTTTGATTACGTCAAAAAAGAAAAAAATATTTGTTCTATATTTTTAATATCTAATCTACAAGAAGGATTGTAACGGTTACACCGCCACATACGAACTACGCATCATAGACATGACGTCACAGAAATCCTGCATCAATATATACAAGATTTCAACTTCAAACCGATGATGGGCAGTTGCCCGCCAGACACGACACCCGTCTGGTCGGAGGATTCTCCCTTTTCTATGGTGGATGAGTGAACTTTACACCCTGTTCCTCATACCACCAAAGGATAAAAAAAAAACGTGTGGCATTTGGGGACTGCCGCGGTAAAGCTATTGCATAGCATTTGTAACCTCCATACTTCCTATTTGTCAACGCTACACTTGGGATGATGACATCATTTTTGTTTTATGTCATCATCCGTCATTACACGGTAGGCGGAGTGGGGGGTGTTAGGTTTTATTTTCGTTACGGAATTTCTTGGTTCGGTCGCCGCGCTCAAAGCCCGCGATAAAAGCTATGCAATAGCTTAAAGATTTGGACACAGGCCTATTGGTATGACATTCCGAAAACGACTGTCTTACACAACACGCCTGCTGTTTTTAACTTTCATTAATTCACTCATCAAATATCAATACAAAAGTTAATAAGCTCAATTCCCCAAATAATCACAAAAAGCAATCGTAATGTGAACAAAATCGGGAGCAACTAATATTATTTTCCATAATCTATTGTGAGCCTTTCAACAAACAAGATCGATTGTGCAAAAAGTCTTACAATGCATACACGCCCTTTTTGCGCGTATTAGGCTGAATGCGTTTATACCTTTGCCATTTTTGCTGCTTGTCGAAAAAAAAAATGTTATTGGTTTTTGGCGGCTTAAAAAGATTTATTGATTGGCGATATGATTATCGTTACGGTATCAGCTGTTTTGCTGAAAAATATGAAGTATCTAGTCCATATTATTGTTTTAGTAATTAGTAATTTATTTATTTTCTCTCAAAAAGGTACAAATTTGGTACATGGAGGTTACAGGCAGATTCAAATCTTTGTGAGAGCTGGAGTCTATACTGAAATGAAATGAAATGAAATTGTTTATTCTGTAAATAGGATATCGAAATCACTTTTACACGTCATATAAAAAAATATTAAAAATAAGCTAGATGAGTTCGGCGTTTCCTATCTGACTACTCTGAGAAGAAAGGCCGAAACAAACTCAGAGGTCGCAGTCTCTTTTAAAGTCCAGACATAATCTTGGTCAGGCCATATGAGGACCATGTAGATAAGTGTCTGAAAAGGTCTTTTGAGGAAAGAACCACACAGATTTGAGTGGACCTGTCCAGTCAGTGCAAGCATTTGTCAGTAATCGTGGAGCTCAACTCAGAACTTAAGGAGCTCAACTCGACGAACAATACCAAAGAAAGGACATTTGGGTAGGCCGCATAAACTACTCAAACTGCCAGACCATCACTAAAACTAGCAGAGAAATAAAAACAATATCCACTGGGTTCGGGACCTGTGTAACAGATCTCCAGGCTCACACCCTTAAAATTACAACATCAAATTGCACTTACGTACTACATACAACATTGTATAAGCTCCAAGTACTGAGAGGAAGGGAAGTTAATTTACAAAATAAAAGAACTAAAAAGTTGCATTGATACTTACCTACCTACTGGTACACCTTTCATATCCTAAAGCTCTTTATTGAATGTACCAGCATCTGTAAACGTTTAAACTTAAAGGTAACAATGGTGCCGATTCTCTTGTACACCGAACTAAACTAACTAAACTATCACTAAAATTCTTTGCTTTTGACTATGAGAATCTTAAAGCTATTCTGCAAAATAAATTCTCTAAATTTAAAAATAATTTTGACACAACTAAATCGAATTTGACAATCGCGACTCCACACGTGATACCTAACCACGTGAATCTTTTTAGACCCGGAGGCGCGCAGGGGGGGCAGCCTCGTCGTGTTTTATAATGGAATTTTTCACTTTTTGTATGGAAAATAAGAAAAATGATTACCTACATATAGAGTGTTAGGGGTTTAAGGATTTTATAAAGGGGGTCGAAATTTTCATTATTTTTGCGATTGGACACACCGTTTTCGAGATATAAGCAAAAGAAAAAAAAAGATTCAGTACTGTTTTTGCATTTCGAGGTGTTGGTGTGAATTTATAGTTCATGACAACCAATTTTATTCCACACGTTTTTAGTCGCGATTAAAAATAGTCAGATTTAGTTAGAAAATCTAAATTTTAGGTGAAAAACGTCAAATTCAGAATAGCAAAATTGCCATTTTCACTAAACTAATATCTCGTTACCATCTTAGTGCTGTCAAACTAAAATACAGTTATGTTGTGTCACTTTAGTCTATTTCAGAATGAGAAATCGTCGTTTGACAGGAATAAACTAAATTTTGGTGATTTTTAGTTTAGTTTAGAGGCATTTGTGACAAGAGAATCGGCACCAATGTAAATGTCTATTACGGCATAACAATGTAAATGTCTATTAACTGATCCCAAATTACGATGATTATTTTATTTTACTTTTTTTACATACTTCATTGACATAATCTTTTCAGTATTTGACATTATATACCTACAATTTTCTATATTTAAAAAAAAATCAAATTAGATTTGTTACAGCTTTAGTGGCAATCATATCATTTGGTTTAAATAGGTTCTTATTTTTATTATTTTATTTATCTTTTATATGGATTTTTTTCTTTTAGATTTTGTGAATGTGAGAATGTTGTAGGCTGTTGATTTGTGGACCATTTTCTATTTTTACTAAGTACCTGGTACTTGTTGATAGGCCTGCACTGTCCTCCCATACCTGTATACTGTAATTTGAAAACATTGTAGAAACAATTTATTTTGAAAAGAGTAACCGTGGAGTTTCTTGCCGGCTCTACTCCATAGGAAGCGACCAATTGGAACCGTGCATCTAGCTTCTGACGTTTCATAAGTGCCCTTGTAGGTTTATGTGAAATAAAATATTTTGATTTTGATTTTTTTGTACAATTCCATAGCCAACTGCAGGCATCAGCAGCAGGCGACGTGTCGTCGCGACACTACTGGTTTCTAGTATTTCTATGAAATACCGTGTCATAACAGCCGCACGGGTCGATCCATCAGGTTAAGCTACGCTTGCCGGGGTTGGTTCTTGGATGGGTGACCATCTTTACATACCGAGACTTCTTCGTGCCTCGGACAGCACGTTAAGCCGTTGGTCCCGGTTGTTATTCGTGGATCTTTGACAGTCGTTACGGGTCGTCAGAAGCCCGAAAGTCTGACAACCAGTCTTACCAAGGGGTATCGAATTACCCAGTTACTAGGTTGTGGAGGTCAGATAGGCAGTCGCTCCATGTAAAATACTAGTATTCAGCTGCATCCGGTTAGACTGGAAGCCGACCCCAACATAGTTGGGAAAAGGCTAGGCAGATTGAACGTATCTCTATTTACGGAAGGTATTTCATAGAAACATAGAAACCAGTAGTGTCGCGACGACACGTCGCTTGCTGCTGCCTGCAGTTGGCTATGGAATTGTACCTTTACCAATGAAATGGTCAACAAAGGAATATCCTAGGACATGTTAAGACACACATCATTGTCAATGGGAAATGTGCTCAAAAGGCTGACAGAATTTATTTGAACGTTTCTCCGTTTGATCTTATAAAGATTTAAACTCTTTTTTTTAAGCTTGAATCTTGCAACCTTGAAACTTATAAAATATCTTGTATCTAATAGCGTTGTCTTGTTACAGTTCGACCAGCGCAAGCGCATACGCAAGTATTTCCGTTACCAGGAGGCTTCCCATGGGCACATAGTTCCAGAGGTTAGTAAACTTACTCACTCACACACACATTACTCACACACACATACTTATTTTTCTAACTGAACAGACAGCTGTGCTGTTGGGGAGTTTGTTGCGCTACTTCTTCTTCCCAGCTAAAGCACTAGGAAGTGGCGAAGGGTGGGCGTTTTGGGGGACTATCTTATGTAATTTTGACGTTCGAAATGTGCTGATTCTCAGTCTACTTTGAATAAATGACTTTTGGTTTAGATAAAAAAAAAATACGAAGTTTTATATTCCGAAGAAAATTCACGATATTTTCTTAAATGTGTGTGAATGCGTTTATGTCTTTTGTTTTAAAAATACAATTCAAAGTGTGCTGCGAGTATTTCCCGTATTTCCACTATTTACGCCGTATCTTGTATCTTTCAAAGATCATTAAACTATAGACGAATTAGTTAGCCTAGTTAGAATAAATGACTTTTGAATTTTGAACACGCACACAAATACACAGGCACACACACCCTAATACAAACACACAGACAGTACACATCACAGTATTAATTTTAATAATTGCTGAAAATCTTCTAAAAACTGTTATTTATAAGATCACGGGTATATTTATATTCCCTGCTACGAGTATGTTCGTTAAGAATTACTAAACGAATGAATAACTTTTTTTTTTTTTTTTTTACCTCAACGGGGTAGCTCTTGGCCTGCATCTCACCTGATGGTAAGTGACGATCAGGCCCAAGGTGGAAGCGAGCTTCACCCGGAATTCTCAACCACAGAGGAACTGGCTATCTTACCTCTAACTGCCGAAACACAACAATGCTGTTAACATTGCTGTTATGGCGACAGACTTAGATAAGATGGTGGTAGCTAGCCAGGCGGACTTAGAACAAGCCCTACCACCAACCAAACCGAGCAGAAAACTTTGCTTCCATTGGGAATTGAACCTTAAAGGCTTTGTGTTTCAGACCAAAATAAAACCGCTAATGTGATCGATTGAAAGAAATTCCTACAGCCAATCGTATAACTTGCATGACATTTGTTTACAATATGGATGATATCTGGCTAAAAATAAAGAAATTCTATTTAGGCCGTCAGTCAGATATTAAAAAAATATTAGACACGTATTTTTTGCTTTATCATATTAATAAAAAATTACTCAGATAAAACGCCTAAAATTTGGGGAGTGGGGGTCAATACGTCACAAGTAAGTATAAAATCTACTTACTCGTGACGCCATGGCACATTTTAACTCAATGTATCGCCGTAATCTTTTAATTACGGAAAAAAAAAGTGGTGGTGGCACTCCAGGAGTGCCGACCGAAGTGAAAACTTGAACAAGATCGCCTTGGTGGAAGCAAAATACTTGAACATTAGTCCGTAACCTTATCTAAATAAAGAGCACAATCGCGTTTACAAAAATGAGGTGTCGCGAAATCAATGGTTTAGTCCCCTGTCAAAAATGCCCAACGCGCCTAAAGAAGTTTTCACTTCAAAAATTAAAAAATACGTGTACAATATTTAACTGACTGACAAAAAAAAGCAATTTTTTTAGTCAACATCCCCATTCGTTGAAATAGGTTTTCCATAAAAAAGGCAGTAAATATTTCTTCAAAAGAACTCTTCTTCACAGGTAAACCACGCCGCGGCATGATGCGTCGCGCTGTCTTCTCAGACCTTCAACGCAAAGGTCTAGAGAAGAGGTTCCAGGTACAGAAGTATATCTCTAAGCCGGATAGGAAGAAGCTGGCTGAGAAGCTGGGACTGAAGGATAGCCAGGTTAGTTTGGAGAAGACTTTTTTTACATCCACGTGCACCCTGGTACCTACGGGGTAATTGCGTAAGTAACATATAAAATGACAATTGAACGCAATGCGTTCCATTTTGACAGCTCAACAACATTCATTGCGTTATATTTATGTAGGAAGCAATGGACTAGCAATATCCTTCAAAATCATTCTAAAATAGAAAGATGGATGGATGATGGATTATGTTATAAAACATAACCTCGTCTACGAATTGAGCTAACGAAAAAGTATCTCAAATACATAATGACAAGAGGTTAATGTCCCTCGGGAATGATCGCATTTCCGAATACAAACGAATGCTAATTTCCATGTCCATCAATTATTTGATTTATCTTGTATAACAATTTGAATTCAGAACTAAGTACTTTATTGTTCTTTTGTTTTGATTTTCGTGTGAACTATATAGAGCTGTAAAACTATTTTCCTATCTATCGTGCCTGCGACTTTAGCAGCTTTCCTCCCATTTTTTAAATAAATTTATATAATGTTAAGAGTATTATCAACTCTTTATACTTCCAAGTCGATTGAGAGCGTTAGGTCTACACCAAGTGCAAAGGGCAACTGATAGAAATCCGACGACTGACGAAACACGAGGTTTGCCGAGGGACATTAAGAACATGTTGACACATGACTGTGTCCAACTTTCCACTGATGCTTCAGGCATACAGCCTTGCACTAATTTTGGAGACACAGTCAATGACTCCAAATCTATTGAAATTAGCTCAGTACAATATAGAAACCTTTCCTATAAAGATTCTAAATATTCTAACCTTTTTTTTCTTTCGCTATGAGTAGTTAGGTACGGTCCTACCGTTCAATTTTCTTTTTATCGTGTGGTTAGTGACTAACCTGGTGTCAGAGTTTTAAAGCCGCCCTTGGTATCACATATCGTCGAGAAATATCTCTCAGGCATGCCGGTTTCCTCACGATGTTTTCCTTCACCGTTTTTGAAGCAAGTTTTAATTATAGAATACGCAAATGAATCCGAAAAGTCAGAGGTGCCTAGGGTTGGAACTCGAGACCTATGACTTGGCAGTCTGACGGTTACACCACTACGCTATCATTGCCAAAATAAAATGCGGTACAATAAGTCTGCGAGATACTTAAGACGCATATATATGCCAGTGACCTTGAGTGGTTAGCTTGCGTGTTCTGTACTGAGCTCACGCAACGCGTCGTACGTCCAGCCGTAATAGGACTCGCCCATCAAGGAGCGCAATCCCAAATTAGACGCATTATTAATTTATTACACATTTATCAAAAGGTATTTTAATAAAACTCGTATACTAAAAGATACATTCTTAAATTATATTTAAAATGGTGAAGGTTTCAGAAAAATATGCTTGATAGATTTTGTGTGATTCTCAGTTTTTTATCCGCGTTAGACATAACTTTACAAATTAATTTCACTATTTAATATAAACATAATCTAAAATATTCCTATATTAAGTTATTAAAAAAATACTCTTATTTAACATATATTTTTTTCCAAATCATTAACACTACTCGTTTAGACGTGACCTTCAGTACAAAATCATTAAAAGTCGGTTATCGTCGCCTTAACTACCAATCTCAATCTATGTAGTACACATCGCAAACGAGTAGGAATACTCACATACTTAGATTTAGCACTATTTTCCCAACTATGTTGGGGTCGGTTCCAGTCTAACCGGATGCAGCAGAATACCAGTATTTGAAATGGAAGGACTGCCTATCTGACCTCAACAACCCAGTTACTGGATAATACGATACCCCTTGATAAGACCGGTTGTCGAACTTTCGGGCTTCTGACTACCCGTGACGACTGTCAAAGATCTACGAATGACAGCTGGCACCAACGTCTTAACGTGCTGTTCAAGGCACAGAGGGGTCTCAATATGTATTGGATGGTCACCCATCCATGAACCAACCGCGGCAAGCGTAGCTTAACCTTCGATTGATCCATGCGGCTGTTATCATTTAGCCACGAGCCAGTCACAAACAATTCAGTGTCGAATACTCTGCTATTCAAAGAGCGCTTATCCTAAAAGGTGGCAATGTCGTAAATAGCTGACAAATATTTACCTGTTTTGATTACTGTACTCCTAAAACGGCTACAACATCAAATTCAGTGCTATAATTGCAATTCATTATTAATATTCTAGTTCGCTAGTTAGCCACATTTCATATTTCATACATACATACATAAACTCACGCCTTCTTCCCATGGGGGTAGGCAGAAACTACAGAACGCCACCTGCTACGATCCTTACATACTCCTTTTGCCTCGTTTACGTTCATACATCTGGTCATACACGCACGCCGGTTGCGAGTACTACGCACCTGACCTTCCTGAAGAACATCACCAATAAGGTCAGTATATGTCCTCCTAGGGCGTCCCGGCCCGGCCTTTCCCTTCACATCAGCTTTGTAAATACATTTTGTGAGTCGCCTTTCATTCATCCTCTCAACATGCCCAAACCATCTCAGCATACCCTTTTCAAATTTTGTCACATCTTCTTTTAAATCACACCACTGTCTTATCACATCATTCCTCAGGCTATCATTCATAGTCAGACCACACATGCTTCGCAAGGAACGCATTTCCACAGCATTTATTCTAATCCATACAGCTCTATTTATTACTTCATTCATATTTCCATACAGTAATATTGCCAAATTGATTAAAACAGCGAAATATTTGACATCTATTTGCGACGTTGCCCACTTTCAGAATAAACACTCTTAAATTAAAACTGTGTCATTTCCTTTTATAAATATTTCAAAACATTCCTCCAATCCCATTATAATCCTATAATTCTAAAATCAAAACATACCGACCAAGGAGTTTTAACGTAAGGATACAATATTCCCGCCGTTCCCCCCAGAGGGGAGTTCAACACAGGGTGTTACAAAAAATTGTTACCCCTTAGGGTACAAAGAGGGGGCTGTCATACGCAGCCGTCCAACTCCGCCCCCTGTAGGAACCGTTTAAAACAATTACGGGGGTGTATTTGAATTTTAGTATTGAATTGAGACTTTTTGGTTAGGCTGTGCGGAGTTGTGGGGTTGCCTTTTTGATGGGTTATTTAAAAATGTTGGTGTAAACTATAATTTTTATTCGATTGCTAGGATAATTTATTTTGTAGGTTATCGCCTACTTCAATACGATACATTGCCTAGCATAGCATTTAATACGAAAATAGACAATCTATTACTAAGGGAAATTGTGTTACCCAGTAACTGGGTTGTTGACATTTGATAGACAATCGCTCCATGTAAATTCAATAACCAATCTTACCAAGGGGTATCGTGTTCAAATTCAAAATATTTTATTTCACATAAACCTACATGGGCACTAATGAAACGTCAGAAGCTAGGTGCACTGTTCCAATTGGTCGTTTCCTATGGAGAAAAGCCAGCAAGAAACTCCACGGTTACTCTTTTCTTTTACCCAGTAACTGGGTTGATGAAATCAAATAAGCAGTCGCTCCATGTAAAATACTGGTATTCAGCTGCATCCGGTTAGACAGGAAGCCGACCCCAACATAGTTAGGAAAAAGCTAGGCAAATTATACTGCGCACTCATTCAACATCTTGTAACAGGTGTAAAAAGACGATTATCGAAGCTTATCTGATTTTCTTTGCAATTAACCATTATGTAACCAGTAAGTTCCGAACACTTGCTAGCTTGATTTTGAAATGCGTCAAAGTGACTTAGGTACTAGCTCTTTTATTGGATTTTAGACAATATGTGGCACACTTACCTACTTGTTTTACCGGTACTAAGATTTTTACTCAAGTGTTTTTACATTTTCATAGGACTTACAATGAAATAAAGATTGTGTAAAAAAACCGGCCAATTGCGAATCGGACTCACAATCTCACATACGAAGGGTTCCGTACCACTGTACTTACATTATTTAGCAAAAATGAAAATACTAAACGAGGAATATTATTATTTTTCATATTAAAAGTTTCTTTGCAGTTGTAGAAAGTCACCCATATTTAAATAAAATACAGCGGCGAAATTTTCAACTGTCTACCTATACGGTTCAGGAGATACAGCTCGCTGATAGACAGACGGAAGCTTAGTAATAGGGTTCCATTTGGCACCCTTCGGGTACCCTAAAAAACGTTTATTTTTTTATTTTTCGTTTACTGGTCTTTGATGTGGGGTGGCCGGGTAGTTTACAATGTAAACAAAGCATCACACGATCAGATAAAAACTAGACAATCCTATCAAATAATTTCCCTACCACCTATCTTACATATCAAGACATCCCTCAAATAACTAAGAAAGCTCACCTTCACCCCCTAATTCGATAAACGCCAGCAATTATCTGAACACATCCCCTCGGCTATTCATTTAAACGGTTTCACCCCCTCGGGTGCGGTTGAGTCGGGTTGATTCAACTAAGTATTAAAAATTGAGCTCTCTTTTGTTTATTCGATCTTGATTTTTTGATACTGATTTTTTCGTGGGGGTGAAAAGGGGTGAAATTGTTTTTTTTTTTATTAAGTCTCACCAATTGGTACCTAAAATAGAAAAAGTGTGTTCAGTGAGATAATAGAAAACGTTTCAATGCAAAAATGTGTTTTTTGGAAAGCGTCGATAAAGTAAATATATTCAGTCTATTATTCTAGGGTATTTTAACTGTTTCTTTTATTTCGCTGGTTAGTTTGGCCAGTGCCAATACAGTAACAATAAAAGAAGCCGGTCAGTGGATAAAGCCTTGTGCAGACCACCGCGACACGCGACGCGACACAAAGGCACCGCTCGTCGCGCGACAAGCGGTGCCTTTGTGTCGCGTCGCGTGTCGCGCTGGTCTGAACAAGCCTTAATTTTAACTCAAAGGAAAAATTCTTTTTTTGATGGCATATTTTCTTTTAAAATAATTCGCAATCTACGATGTATTTATGTACCGTACCCAGTTACTACACTACTTTATTTATTGATATATACTTTGTAAACCACAAAAACATATAACAAAAAATTAATCAAACACTACAAAATAAAACAAACAATAGGTACATACAATGGGCGGCCATGTTTTGGCTTGGTACCTTCAGAGTTTGACTGCGGCAGTTTCTTATTACCTCTCAGCAAAAACTGGGTATGACTGTTTCGAACACATCCATTTTATAACTAGCCGTCGTGTTCTTCCCTCGTCAATTCGTCTATTTAGTGTAACTCGTGATCACAAACCTGTGAACAAGGGGGTATTAGTTATTGAATAGCTGGGGATTTTTTGTTGGATAATAGTTATAATACACATGTTATTTACCTACATTTATTTACTGTAAACATTATTATTTCATATTAGCTAAATCTTTTATTTTATTTGCACCTACGCCACTATAATTACATTAAGATTATTCATTTAAACATTATAATATGACTTAGATAAATAATCAAGTAATCAAAACACATTCAACGAACTTTGCTGTAGAATACATAGTTTAATTAAGTTGTGGTTATACTTACATAATTTTACTCCGCGCATAACACTTTGTCACAACACCAATTTATCTCGAATGCTCGACGTCCGTATGTCACTGCAGGGATCTAGCAGACTATCAGCGTCAGGTATTTTTCCCTGACACATGCTGAGCTGGATCCCCATTTGGTGCAACCTTAAGACGCACGTCCGCACCTTATAAGTACCTATATTTGATTTGAAGTTTGTCATAATGTCACTCCATTTCTATATGTAAGTACCTATGTTTTTTCTTTTTTGTATATTGGCATCTTGTTTTTATATATATTCATGTACCTACCTAGTTTGTTATCATTTAATTGTGCTTATGTGTGTCTTTTGTGTACACTGAATTTTTTTGTAATCTAGCTATTTACCTTCCCTCTGACCGTCTTATTAGCGTCCGGTTTACCTATGTTTTATTTATAACCAAAGTCAAAACTAGTCACAGGATATAACATTCCAAAAACATACCTACGTACAAAGCAATTTAAAACCACATAACTTATCAATCTTTCTTTTTTTAATACAACCCCGTCAGCCATTCGTTCAGTAATGTCATTCAACTGAGCGACTGTTTGTGGCATGCAATTTACTTCAACTCTTTCTGCTGTTATTATAGTTATTGTATTTTATTTTATAGACGTATGAATTTATTATGTTACCTATTTTATTCTTTTATGTATTCATTACTATTCATTTTCTGTACTTAATCCGGTAAAAGATACAGAAAGATGAAAGATGGTAAGTGGTAGGTAAGTTTGAGGATTTTCACAACGATATGTTGCTAAAAGACAATTTTTTTTTTAGATAAATCCTATAGGGATTTTATTTTGTTCCTAGGTTTAATGTCTGTTAAAAATAATAATGTAGGTAATTTATTAGTTTTCCGAACATTTCATAGCGAAAGTTGTTTAGTATGATAGGTAAATTCACCCCCTTGACGGATGTTGGTCACTAAAACGCCACCCTGTACCTATAAGATGATGTACCTACAATAAAGTGTTAAGTAAATAAATAATGAAACCCTCCATCAGGTTGTTTTGGCCGTTGGCTTGTCTGTTGACGTCTAAGTTTCTTACTAAAATAAAACCTTTAATTTAACTTCTGTTTAGTCTACTGCCTATTACATAAAAAACCGCAAAAGTTAACGAAAATGACGCGCAATTTTTCACAAAATAAACATCAAAGCTAAGACAACATCGTAATCTTTTAATAGTATCCTTTTGTAATTAAAAAAACAAGCTAACATCAAAACCATTTGCACGAAAAGAAAATAAAAAAAGGATTGAAAAATATAAACCGCGAGGAATTCTCAGCACACAAATCTCTGGTCTGGCTCCTTGAGACAATACAACACCCATTCCCGCGAAACAGCAATATAGAACCGGTCTAAGTTAGAACGAGACGGCAATATTACTACAACGACGTCTTAAAACCCGCTTCTATTGGCCGATTTGTATCGAATAAAAGTGTGAAAGCCCCGCTATTGGCGGGTTATATTATTTTTTTACTCGCGTTCGGATACTCGTACCGGGGCCTTTTTTACGATATCTGAATTTTATGAGGTACTTGCGAACAGAGATTGCGGTGTGTATCCGAATATCCGAATGGTTTAGTTGAATTTAGAAGGTTCGCTGGCTATTTACAAATAAACGTTTGATTTATTTACAAAATGCGGTGTGGTTTTTGGGAGTAAGTTGGATTATTTTCGGCGGAGGTCGTTTTTATTTGATCTTGTATAGATTTGGTTTAGGGTTTGCCATTTCGTGGTTTAATAAAGTGAACGATTGCACAAATACCTATTGTAATTCCTGTTGTATCTATCAAACAAAATAAATATTAGGTATGCTGGGACAGTTCTTGTTGTTTTCGTATGTTTTTTTGTTTTTGTATTATATTTGATTACGTGCTTATTTATTTAGTTTTTTTTTTAAAGTATACCTACAAATTATGTATTAGGTATGTTGAAATTGTTTGTACTCCCCGTCGCTTGTACTTTTAAGGGTTCATTAGAAAACCAGCATCAGACAGCATCTGTCTGGCATTAATGCTGAAATGAACCTTTTTTGGCGCAGCCGTGAGGCACACACTATTGTTAAAATATTTTTTTTTTTTTTCATTTTAAGTATGTTATTTTGTGTTTCACGAACTGTGTCAAAATATTTTTTTTTTCTTTCTTTCTGTCTTTCAATGAGATTTAACATAAGAATCACGATCATAATCCCTCCAGGGTCAGGGTTTAATGTCATTCAGAAATTATTCGCCAAGAGTTGCCATATGAATATGATGGGAAGGGTTAATGTAAATACCATTTGAATTTGGAAATCGTAAATTTTTCTTTTATTTTTTCGTAAACGAACTTTTCTTGCCAATCAATCCTCACAGCACAAGGAAACTGGAATCTGAACTCAGTAAAATTTAAGACCGATTTTAGTTTTCTCATTGAATCGTCCGTCATTTAAGACGCAGATATATGCCAGTGACCTTGAGTGATTAGCTTGCTTGATTTGGAAAAAAAATATATATGTTAAATTAGAGCATTTTCTTAATAAATAAAGAAATATTTTAGATTATGTTATATTATATACTAGTGAAATTAATTTGTAAAGCTATGTCTAACGCGGATAAAAAACTGAGAATCACGCAAAATCTATCATGCGTATTTTTCTGAAACCTTCACTATTTTAAAGATAATTTTAAACTATTGATCTTTTAGTATACGTGTTTTATTAAAATACCTTTTGTTTTGTATAATAAATTAATAATGCGTCTAATTTGGGACGGCGCTCCTTGATGGGCGAGTCCTATCACTGGCTGGACGTATGACGCGTTGCGTGAGCTCAGTACAGAACACGCAAGCTAACCACTCAAGGTCACTGGCATATATCTGCGTCTTAACCGTCGGATCAATATCCGTCGGCAAGACTTATAGCTTACAAACTTACATAAACTCACGCCATCTTCCCATGCGGGTAGGCAGAAATTACAGAACGCACTTGCCTTACATAAGGAGTATGTATAGCTTCGTAATTCATATTTAGCTCCCTTCAAAATGGTTGAGCTAATCCATGCGTCATGTTCGTGAACGGGCGCCGTCAGTTGGGACTGGTCGTCTCTTAGCTGCCCTTATTTTATTTTTTTAAGTTTCTTAATTGTTCTTTGTTTTACGTGCACGTATTTCTACTTTGTTCTCACATGTATAATTTCAACATGAATGATGTAACCAATATTTTGTAACAATTTTTTATATAAAAGAGTGTCCGTGGAGTTTCTTGCCCGTTCTTCTCCATAGGTACCTACTACGCTTTGGAATGGGCAACTAGCTTCATAAACCTGATTGACCGATTCCTTGACAATTCAAAAGTGCCTGTAAATGGTTTAATTGAAATAAATGCTTTGAGTTTGAGTAAACTAACCTCCCAGCTAACAGAAATGCCAACACTTACGAAATGTCTTCATAATCTAACAAAAATCCCGACGGTTGGTCATCGTTAAATAAATTTCTACGACGCTTTCCCCTCTCCACAGACTGTTAGCAAATAGACCCGACAGGGACTGAATATTTATAAGATTTGCGACTACTGAAGTACTTAATAGAAATTATCGATATTGACTTTAAAAAAATTAATTTAAAGTACAAATATTATGTCCCTCGGCAAACCTCGTGTTTCGTCAGTCGTCGGATTTCTATCAGTTGCACTTTGTACTTGGTGCAGACCGGACGCTCTCAATCGACTCGGAACTATATAGAGTTGTTAATACACTTTTAACTTAATGTAATTTATTTTGGAATGGTAGCTAATGTCGCAGGCACGACAGATAGGAAAATAGTTTTACAGTAGCAACACACGAAAATCAAAACAAAACAACAATAAAGTATTTAGTTCCGAATTCAAATTATTATATAAGATAAATCTAATATTTGATGGATATGGAAATTAGCATTCGTTCGTATTCGGAAATGCGATGATTCCCGAGGGATATTAAGAAAATTGAAATACTGTACATTGTTATATTTTGTTGTAAAGATGACGTTGAGTTGTTTTTGCTTATTAAAAGAGGTTCATGTGGGTAGTATACGCTATCTCAAAACGTTTCTTCATGTCGTTATTTTAATTTTATTTCATTTGATCGATTGTAATGTGCGTTTGCACTGGCGAAAGATTCACAACAAAACATGCTGAAATCTCTATTTTCTGTCAATATTCCATACAATGTTTGACAGGAACTAGAGATTTCAACATGTTTTGTTGCGATGTTTCACCAGTGCAAACGGACAGTTAGTTAGACATCAGTGACTCTATAAAACATGTTGAATTTTGTTATGGAATTCACGTTGAGTTGTTTGCAAACTAAGAGTTGTTCTTCATTTTTCCTCGTATCGTTCTCTTCGTTTCATTTCATATTTTATAAGACTATTTGGTAAATTGAAATACGTTGTCGCTGCGCAATGTTCAGAACCTAAATAAACGCGAAATAATAGCAATACTTACCGAATTATTTTGTCTTTTTATAGGTTTTATCCGCCACGCCACTTCACTGAGCGTTAAATTAACTCAATACATAGAGCACACTGAAAGGTCTGCGCTCCTGGCCGCTCATAAATGTTTGAATTTAGAACATTATATTCTTTTAAACATCAGAAACTTATTCGTTGATTAAAATAATTTTGGCGGGAAGTCGCGTGTCAATTGTTTTTTTTATCACAAGTTGAAGTTCGTAGGTAACCTACTCAACCCTCTTGGTGATTAAATTGTATAAGTTTTTAGTAAGTAGGTAGGAAATCAATTTAGATACACTGAATCAAGCTGGTGCAGCCAACAAGAATCCCAATCACTCTTTTTGCTACTATCCAAAAACAAATCAATAATCCACTATTTCCAAACAACAAAACAATCGTAACACAATATCCGTCCGCCTCTAACCGTTCCGAACGCGGATATCCGCCCGGCCAACAATTATTTAATGTCAGACGCAAGCAGCGCCCAAGATTGCGGATACGATACTCCCGTGGGCGAATACCTTTATTTATGTCGAGTTTGGTTCGAATATTTTTGTATAGCTTGGTTCTATGTGATCGTGAGATGGGGCTTAAGTCATTGAGATTTTTATGTGAGACTTTATAACTTAAAAATTGATTTCAATTATTTCACGGTTAAAATGGCCACCATATTTTGTCTTAAAGTAGATAACGTAACCCCTGTATTTCCCGAAGGGTTAGGCAGAGGTGTACACATAGTACACCCACATTTCGCCAGTTATGTTTAAGTCCCATGTAATAAGGGGCGAGCCTATTGCCATCGACCGGGCACAAATTCAGACTTCGGGCTACCACTGAGACTGAGATTGAGTTTGGACCTCATGCTCAGCAGTTGCGTTTGCGACAAAGAGACAGTCTCGTCACCTTTTCTACATCCAAAGCCCCCAAAATCTCCATCGACAGACTTTCTTGAAATCTTTCAGTGCGTACTATCGTGGTCACGCATATCGTACCTCTTTGAAAACAAAATCCCGTGCACACGACTCTTTTTTTCGTAGGTAAGCGTTAGTTTATTGGCCGAGCGCTGCAAGCAAAAATAGTCCTTACGGTGTTCAATAGTGCGTGTCCGCGATAGTATTAACACTTGACAATTCCCAGCGAATGAAACTTCACCACATACCTACTAAATACATCTATTTCATACATTTTCATCGGGTAGGTTACTTATAATAAATATTGCATTTTTGTATGAAACAGCTGATATTTTTTTCGATATTTCAGAATTGGTCTCATAGTGAAAGTTGCTCATAAAGTACTATCACGCCCCGAAAGGGTAACAGTGAATTAAAAATCTTCGTGTATATCCGTCCGATTTTTAACGCTCTGCTTAGCGCCAAGAGTTGGAAATCCAACAGTATGTTTTTTCGACGTGCTGGCATTCAACAGAGTACAACTCTGTTGAAACCGCTCTGCTCAAGACCGAGAGTTGAAAATCCAGTGTGCGATAAAATCCCGCCACGATATTTATACGTCCGTGCAAACGTGGGCTTAGAGTGCGCGCCACGAAAGAAGACCCGCGGAAAATTACATTTTTTTAAATTCATTGACATAGAAACTAGCGCCGCGTCAAAGGAACTTCAGTGGTGGCGCGAACTGTTACCACAGACAAATAGACCGTGTAGGTTTATGACATGCAAGTGACATTCAACCTTAGGGTGACGGGTCACTAATGAGGTTGTCTATAACTGACAGTGACAGCATAAAATTTGACAAAGACTACTAAGCTGTGCCAGACACCACAGAATCCATCAATACACCCCTATTTTTTTCTGTATAAATTAAAATTATCATCAGAATAATCAAGATGCATTTCTTGAGAACGGCTGGACCGATTTGGCTATTTTTTATTTTAAAATGCTCGTACCTATTACTCCGAGTTAGGTGTAAATGGAAAGAAAAATGGGAAAAGTTTCCCAGAAAATGTTCAAATTCGAGAAAAACTGAACGTCTTTTTTCGTATGGTAGTTTTGTATAAACTCAAGAGACAATGGTGCCGATTCCCTTGTTCACAAACTAAACTAAATTTAAGTTCAATGCATCTTTTTCTTTCTATTTCATTAAGAAAAGGACAGAAGATATATTTTAATTTAGTCCTGTCAAATTAATCAGCGCCTGTCACTAGTCCATACAAGTTTAGACGTGATTACAAACTTGCTTACTAAAATTACGTCAATTTACGTTAAACGCTGATTAATTTGACAGGACTAAACTAAAATTTATCTTCTGTCCTTTTCTTAATGAAATAGAAAGAACAAGATGCACTGAACGTAAATTTAGTTTAGTTTGTGAACAAGGGAATCGGCACCAATGTGTGTCTGGTTAGCTAGTAAAAAGTTACTAGTAAAAAGTTAATAAAGATTTAATCATTACCTTATAATCAAAATCAAATAATTTATTTCAAATAGGCATATAAAAGGCACTTTAGAACGTCAACATTTACAAAAAAAAAAAAATTGATTCTAGTCGCCCCTTCCAAAAGGTAGTTTTCGTATGGAGAAGAATGGGCAAGAAACTCCACCGTTACTCTTTTAAAATGATTACAATATTTTTTATACATTAATTATATAGGTGTACCTAATAATTCAACTAAACCCTACTCGAATCGACTAAATCCCGCCATAATAATATCTTCTCCCGCCATCAAATCTGCGCCATTGTTAGAATTAATTAATTGTCTATGGTACAACAATAGATTATAATTTTACTGCTTTTGATGTTCTTGTAGGTTTATCTTCGTATTAAATTATAATTATTATATTGTTTTGTGTTAAAAACAATATGGTTTTCGGTTAATTGAGTTTCATGTGGGTGTATGTTAATGTTTTAATAGATAAGTAAAGGGGTGGCAAAGGTATGTCTGACGTATGCCTAGGGCCTGAAATAATAAACGGTTTTTATAGTAAATTTTCGATTTCAAGAGAGATTTAAAGGAGATGTTTAATTTTCAGCCATAAAGTGTACGTTAATGAAAAAAAAGGAAAAAATTCCACGAATTGAGGAAAAATATTCTTTCCTGTTTATTCCCCTGATTACTTCGGCACAAAAAATAGTAGTTTAACAAATTATTGCCATATTCTATTCATCATGGCGTCGTTTTACTTGCATACTGCTTTCGTCCAGAAATCATGTTACATTTTAACATAATAATATCACGTAGACGTTATTTAAATAAATATGAAAGGCATGTATTTCTGTAAAATAATAAGATAGCTATCTTATACAACTTTTTTGATTAATTAGAAAGTGTGATTCATCATAAAAATAAAAAACTGCTTTTGTGGATTGTAGATTTGTAGGTATTTCTGGACGAAAATGGCTATCTGTCGATGGTCGTATTTCTCCTGACAAACGTCAAACAATTTCGGCTTTTATTTTGTGCCGAAAAATTATTAGATGGAAAAAATAGTCTTTTATTGTATTTAGGGGTTCGTTTCCCAGGTTTTCTAAAGTGTACATGTTATGGCCGGAGTCCCATACAAAAATGAAACGTCTCCTTTGACTCTTATTTATCTACATTCATAAACTCACAAGTTCTTTCTATGGGGGTAGACAGAAACTACAGAACGCCACCTGCTACGATCCTTACATACTCCTTTTGCCTCGTTTACGTTCATACATCTGGTCATACACGCACGCCGGTTGCGAGTAGGTACTACGCACCTGATCTTTCTGAAGAACTTACCTAGGTACCAAGTATTATGCTGATTGGAATCCATAATGGTGGCAATTTCCATCATACCGTCGGTTTTTTCACAAACATAAATTCAAATTCAAATAATTTATTTGCTTGAATATGGGTAGGTACAGACGCCAGCACATCAAGCTACCCGAAACTGTCAAATTTTCCCAATCAACTTTGAACCTATGTTTCAGAAATAAAGTTGAAAATCTATTAAATAAATTTGACAGATTGTAGTAGCTTGATGTGCTGGCGTCTGTACATGAGGTGATACATACAACAGAAAATCTTTAAACCATATCCTACTTTAATAGGTGTGCAAGTATCTACTACAGTAAAAAATCTTTCATTAATTATACATTTATCTATAGCAAATATTATTATTGGGGTATTTATGGCATTAATTAATTTTATTTCCTTTATTTCATTTTAAAACATACTATTTACATTTTTAAATATTCTTGTAAAAAATAAAAAAAAAATAAAAAAAATAGTCGCCCACCGGTGTCGGGAACAGGTCTAAGCCACCGGTGGTCAGGGCTCCTGAGAGAGGAACCTCCTAACAATACGCGCCGTGTCCAGGAGTACTGCTTTCTGGATCAAGCCCCCGATCCAGCTGCCTAACGAGAGCCTCCTCAGGTGTTGGTCGAGGCTCTTGGCTATTATGCCATTGGCCGTCACGACTATCGGCACAATGATTGCTGTATCCACATCCCACATGTCGACAACCTCGCGAGCCAGGTCAAGATACTTAATCTGTTTATCTTTTTCAGCTTTCACGAGGTTCTCGTCATGCGGACCGCTATATCAATAATCATTGTGCGACGCTCTAATTTTATTATTATTACTTATCTTCAAAATTTAATTAATACATTTATCATTTAAATAATTATTAACGCTATAAGTAATAGGCTTTATTAATCAAATAAGTCTTTAATCTATTCTTATATATTTTAGGCCCAAATAAAATGCACTCTTGTCAAATATAACCGTTCTATAGCGTATTGCACGAAGTGTACTGGCAAGTCTGGTACTTTTTAGCGTGTCATATTTTTGTTTATATATTATTTTCAATGTCTGATGCTAGTTTATAGATATACAGCGACGGAAATGTCATTATTTTTACATTTATAGAATGTTCAATTCAATTCATTTATAAATTTTGTGAACATAGGGTAAAAATTATACAGATGTTTTATAAAGAAATATTGGTCCATACTACGTCCCGCCAGAAGGCATACAACATTTTTGTGGTAATCATAATGTCGCAAAAATATAAAATAAAATAAAAAATATAAAGTCAAGAAAATTACATGTCACAATTTCATGCCAAACACTAATGGCTAATAATAATAATAAAATGTCAATACTTTAAGACGTCACATAAACAAATAGTCACAATTTCGTATACAATAATAAATTAAATAGGAACATTTTAAACAGACATGTGGTTTACAAGTATCTGTAGGTTTTAATGTAAGTACATAAACATTAAAAACGTTACGAATAGAGCATTGTCTTTTTCACTAACTCCAGATAATTTTCAGTTAATTAAGTTAAAGACAGATTTTTTCAAATTCTGGCTCAAATAGGGGTAGAGTCAGACATTGTAAAACAGCTCTTTAGTCCATTTCTAGCTGCCTAAAACATCATTTACCTAGCCTTTTCCTAACTACGTTGGAGTCAGCTTCCAGTCTAACCGAATGCAGCTGAATACATTTTACATGGAGCGACTCAAACTCAAAACTCAAACTCAAAGCATTTATTTCAAATAAACCAATTACAGGTACTTTTGAATTGTCAAGGGGTCGGTCAGTCAGAAAAATGAAGCTAGTTGCCCATTCCAAAGCGTAGTAGGTACCTATGGAGAAGAACGGGCAAGAAACTCCACGGACACTCTTTTAAATCAAAATATTGTTATAAAATATTGGTTACATCATTCGTGTTGAACTTATACATGTGAGAACAATGTAGAAAGACGTGCACGTTAAAAGCATCCGTAATAAAAATATAATATCAATTCAAAAATTTAAATAAATTAAAATAAACCGTGGCAGCTAAGAGATGACCAGTCCCTACTGACGGCGCCCGTTCACGAACATGACGCCTATCTGACCTCCACAACCCAGTAACTAGGTAACATGAGACTCCTTGGTAAGACTTGGTTGTCAGACTTTTGGGCTTCTGACTACCCGTAACGACTGTCAAAGATAACAGACAAAAATTTAATGACAGAATGATGACATGCTAAGAAAATAAAATGTGTTGTGATCCTTGACGTAAATTTTATTTATTGATATTAATATTATTGACATCAGTTTTTTTATATTAACTTTAGTATTGTTTAATGACATAGCCTTATTATTTGTTTTCAGTCTGTGTGTTGTCATGCACTGTATTGACATTTATATTTTTTTTATACTGACATTGATTTCTATTGCTATTTATTATGAAATGTGTGATTTTTTATAATTGTTTTTTGTTTTTCATTGTTCAGGCTTATTTATTTCAATAATTACTCAAATCCAAACATTTGTACGCCCTCTGGTATAACATAGCGAACTCTTTATCTTTACATACCATTACTATAATATTGTACACCTATGCTAAACAAATGAATAAATGACTTATGACTTATGACTACAAATGACAGCCAGGACCACTTTCCAAGGCACGGGGTGTCTCGATATGTAATGGACGAACCATCCACGAACTGACCGCGGCAAACGTAGTTTAACCTTCGATTGAACGGTGCGGCTATTATCATTAAGCCACGAGTCCCTAAAATATCTGTGTACAGACGCCAGCACATCAAGCTACCCGAAACTGTCAAATTTTCCTAATCAACTTTGAACCTTATACTTAAGCGATGAAGTTGAAAATCTATTAAATAAATTTGACAGATTGTAGAAGCCTGATGTGCTGGCGTCTGTACCTCGTAAATACGCCAAACATTGGCTATTCAGCCATATTGATAATCAAACCCTATAATAGCTAGGTACGTATACCCAATGAATCTGATTTTCATTCTCGGACCGCGCCATATCTGAAATATTCATATTTCGAATGAATATTCAAACTGCTCTGTGTTTACATTCACGGCGTTCCAATTTCAAATATTTGCATTTATTTATTTATGGATACGGGACCTTTTTGTTCGTACTTTTTGCCGCGTTCCGTTTGCAAAAACATTATTTTTACAGCGCCTAGTCTATATGTCCCTCTCTAACTTATCACAAAAATCTTCTGTCTCGTTTCCACTGGTCGAATGTTTGTTTTTGAATTTGAATTCTATTCTAACATAGTTTCGCTCTATCCTTTTCTTTCTACAAATAACTACATCTGTCTATCTCTTTTTAGTAGGTATTTGACTTTTTGATTGACACATGTCATGTTTGTTTAATTTTTACTATTCAAATTAAACTGTATTCAAATGATTGTAAACAGTTTTGCTAACCCTTTGTAAATATGAGTTTTAGGCAAATAGTATGGTTGTAATAAATACAATGGTTTAATAAAAAATTATAAAATTAAATTTCAGCTGTGCATACCATAAATTACATACCTATCTACTGATTTTTGCACGTTCAGTGGGACTGACGAACTCTTGAATGCATCGTAATTCCGCGGCCACATTAAAGTATCATAATTGCAATGACTTTCAATATGGCAGTTTCATTCAGTTTATTTAACTGTTTGTTTCCGTTTGATTGATAAGTGGCCATAATGGAAGGTGATTGCAATTGAATGATTGTGACACATCCATTTTGATTCTGTTTTTAATACTTTTTTTATGGACCTAAAAGTAAAAAAAAAAAAATGTTGAAAAACTTGAATTAAAAACATTTATTTTTACTAAAAAGCTTTGAGAGCTCCCACTTAAGTGTTGATTAATATTCCTAAGATGCTGCATGAGTATATACAAGGTGGAGACGACATCACGACCATAAATTTAACTACGTATATCTAATGACGTTCTTAGTCCGCATACGAAAATTCAAAACCCATAGTTGGCGCATCACAGGCCTGCGTTCGCCTAAAAAAGTACTCTGTGGTTCGCCTGTCCGCAGAATTCGATTCCTACAATGGGAATTTTGAACACATAGACATTTTTGTTTGTGCTCCTAAACGTTCAGAACTCTTATACTCAAGGAGCTTTCTTGAACATATTTTCTTCTATTTTTGTGTACCATTTCTTAAAATTTATATGGATAATACTATAAACACGTTAGTTAAGAAAAAAAAAATGTATTTGTAACCCTAGCGATTATTTTCACTGTCACTGTCAATGCTAATCCGTGAACAGCGTTGTGGGCTGCAATATTGTCTGTATTTTTATGTATTTCTTGTTCCTATGTTTTATATTGTAGCTGTTTGTTGTTCCTTTTGAATAAAAATAAATAATATAAAATCACTACTATTTAGTTAGTTTGAAAAAATCACTTAATTTCGATGCTAGGATTTATTTGATGGTTACATTGTAAAGAGAATTTGAAATAATGGAAAATTAAAAATATTGTTCTAGATTTTTACTCTAGTGTATACATGTTGGACATGACATTATTAATGAGTTCGTTTCGGCATTAGCTAGAAAATGCCAGCGCCATCTAGTTTTGAAATATTGACTCAAAAATTGACGTGTAAAAGTGTCTTAAAACTAGAAATAAACTTATTTTCATTTAATAACAAAACAATATAAATATGGGAGGAGAAAGAAAGAGATTCCATTTAATCATAACATCTAATAAACTATAATTCCTGCTCCCCGCTTCGTTTATGTCAGTTTCACGCGTTACATCTCTATCCAGTATAAATTGTAATAAAAGTGAATATGTCAAAAAGTAATTAATACTTAGCCGGCGAACCCCTGTCTCTTGTAGTGTTGTGTTGCGTGTCGATATAATTTTATCGATATTATGATTTGATATTCGCAATCGGGTTTTGTTTTAACTTATCTAGCGTTGACTAATGAGACACAATTTATTATCTTTTGCTACACAAAACTTATGTTTTTTATTATAATTTTATAACCTGACATTGTTTACAGGCACTATGATACTTGCTTGAACATTATCTCACCTAAATTTAAGCGATACATTGGTGTCGATTCTCTTGTCACAAATGCCTCTAAACTAAACTAAAAATCACCAAAATTTAGTTTATTCCTGTCAAACGACGATTTCCCATTCTGAAATAGACTAAAGTGACACAACTTAACTATATTTTAGTTTGACAGCACTAAGATGGCAACGAGATATTATTAGTTTAGTGAAAATAGCAATTTTGCTATTCTGAATTTGAGGTTTTTCACCAAAAATTTAGATTTTCTAACTAAATCTGACTATTTTTAATCGCGACTAAAAACGTGTGGAATAAAATTGGTTGTCATGAACTATAAATTCACACCAACACCTCGACTTCAAATGCAAAAACAGTACTGAATCTTTTTTTTTTCTTTTGCTTATATCTCGAAAACGGTGTGTCCAATCGCAAAAATAATTAATATTTCGACCCCCTTTAAAAAATCTTTAAACCCCTAACACTACATGTAAGTAATAATTTTTCTTATTTTCCATACAAAAAGTGAAAAATTCCATATAAAACACGACGAGGCTGCCCCCATTGCGCGCCTCCGGCTCTAAAAAGATTCATGTGGTTAGGTATCACGTGTGGAGTCGCGATTGTCAAATTCGATTTAGATGTGTCAAAATTATTTTTGAATTTACAGAATTTATTTTGCAGAATAGCTTTAAGATTCTCATAGTCAAAAGTAAGGAATTTTAGTGATAGGTTAGTTAGTTTAGTTCGGTGTACAAGAGAATCGGCACCATTATCGCTTAAAATTAGGAAACCCAGTGATTAGAAACTATTTTATTTATGGCAAGATGGTACGCCAGTACTTATACCTTTGCAACTCTTCGAATACCTGAAATAGTGGCGATTTCAATCACATATAAATTTTAAGTGCTTGTTTGACTCAAGGATTAAGTTTCGAAAACTGCGCCATTTAGTTTCCTAACTACTTTGGGATCGGCTGCCAGTCTAACCGGATGCAGCTGAATACCAGTATTTTACATGCAGCGTCTGCCTATCCGACCTCCACAACTCAGTTACTGGGTAACACGATACCAAAGATAAGGAAAGTTGTATTTCTTCCAATAAAGAATACAATCCTATCATTGTTCCTATAATATGTTTATAAGTTTATATATTTCTATCTGTGCTGATTTGTCAGAAATTACACTGTACTGTGAAAAAAAAACATCTATAGAGCTCATACCGATATTCGCTCCCTTGAACAGTGAAAAAAACACAAAGAACACTCCTATCGATAATTACTCCTTGCTATCACACATCCCTACTCGCAAAAGGGCCGGCGTCATCTGCTAGCGGCATATTGTCGCCACCCTTCACGCCAGGGTCTGTGGAACCCGTCTGAGGAGGGGAGGGGGGAGGGTCAGTAGATTACAGAGATCTTTTACTTCTCGGCTTCCTGGTGCCGTGGGTTTGAGAGTTTTCGTTTTCGTTGTGTTGTGATTAAAAGTAATATTAGATATGGGTGTCTATACCAGCATCAAACGATGCAGGATTTTTCTTGTCTATATACTCTTGGCACAAAGAAGCTACCAAAAAAAAAAAAAACAGTGGCACTCCGGGAGTGCCGACAGAAGTGAAAACTTGAACAAGATCGCCTTGGTGGAAGAAAAATACTTGTATAGAACATTGGTCCGTAACCTTATCTAAATAAAGAGCACAATCGCGTTCACAAAAAAAAATACTTCCAAAACCTTTAAAGTAAAAATACTTGCATAGAACATTGATCCGTAACCTAATATAAACTAGTAGTGCTGCGAACAGTAGTCCTCGCGAGCACAAACTTTTTTACAACAATTAATATTCCACTAAAGTTATTTAAAACAGAATATTTACCATGTTTTTTATTTAAAATTGGATATTTTGTTAAAAAAAACATGATAAACATCCAGTTTTAAAGAACTCGCGTTTACAAAAATGAGGTGTCGGTAACGGTGTGGCGAGTTCAATTATTTATCCCATCTCAAAAATGCCCAACGCGCCTAAAGAAGTTTTCACTTCAAAAACAATCATTAATTCATTATCAAACAGAATTTTCCTTTCAATCCTGACTAATAATATAAATGCATAAGTGAGTTACACACTTTTAATCACAATCCAAGAGTTTAAAGGATATTGTTGCTAAACATTGCTTGCTTGCTTAAATTAAACTCATTGCGATCAATTGTCATTTTATGTGTGTTACAATAGATGGTTCACCGCATTTTAGTTATGAAGCTACAAGTACGCGGCGGGCTCGACTTGTCGGGCCAATTCAGTGAACGTAACGTAGTCAGAAGATATAAGAGTTACGCGATAGAAAGAGAGGCAACTTCTAGGTGAATATAACTGTAGGTAATTAGCGTTGTACGACCAGAATTGCACTTTATTGTGTCGTGGCAAGAGTCGCTTTTATTTAAATGAACTTTGCGCGGAATTAATTCACTGATCCCTGTCTTTTGCCGTCTATTTTTCTAGTCGCTTCTTCAATGCTGTTTAAATAGTGACCGGTTTGCGTGGTCTCCTCGCAGATCATTAATAAATTGAATTCATTGTATCACCACACAATGTTATTATGCAAACGGACCATGTTTTAAATTCAAGACCGTTGGTTCATTGTCAATTTAAATTGATAGTGTATCGAGTTAAACTTCACTTAGACCGTAATATGACCATGAAAATCAACAATCATTATACCCAGCAGCATCTGTTACATTATTCCCATTTTTCGATAAAAGATTGTCAAGATTTTTAACGATTCAATCTGACACAATGAAAATTGGCGCGCATAAAAAAACATCGCCATATTTAAAAGTTTGACAAATGATTCGATATTTGAATCGGGCGCGAACATCGATCAGGTTGATTGGTTACGGGCAATCGGCGGGCGCCATTTGTCATTTCGTTAAAGAAAATTGTTTTTGAAAAAAATGTGATTCGATTTTTAAACTTTTTATTTTTACGGTGATCTGGCAAATTGATTTTGGCGTTACATTTGGGAATAAAGATGGAGTCATCTATCAAATGCTAATTATCTAAGGAAGACAGTCGTTTTTAGAGGTACCTATTGTGTACAATTTCTTGTAAAAGAATCGGAACAGTGCCATTGTCTTTCTGGCAAGGCAACTCTTTTAAGATTTCATAGGCAAACGTCGTGATTCGTCAGAAAATCTGAATAAATGTGGTGATCAATACTTGCTTTATCTGTGTGAGAAAATGCAAATAATAATACAGACTTGTAGGTATTACTTTCTAAGAAATGTACTCTTTACAGATTAACAGCTTAATGACGTCACTAAATACACTCCTAATTTAAAAAAACTTTGATTGTGTTCAGTTGGATAATGTGTCAGTATTTTGAAAAAAAAAAAGGTGACGGGTATTATTGAATTGCCAAAACGAAAACGATTGTCATTTTACGAGTGTGTTCTTAAATCAATCTTTTTAACATATCTAGGTACTTAAAAAGCAGCTTAAACGCAAAATTAAAAGAAAAACTGCGTTGATTCATTTAACTACACACAAAGAAAGAATGACATTACAATATTTTTAATAAAATGGTTGTAATATCCGTATCTCACGCCTACACGTCATCAATCGAATGATGGATCCGAATTTTTTATTCTACTGTTGAAAAAAAAACGACATGTTCATTTAATTGTCAAACATTTAACCGACCATCTTTGTGGTAGTGGCGATAGAACTCGAACGCAATCGCATTAGATGAAATCGAATGACTTCGAATTAAGTCATAGACAAATAACATTCTCGATTGCTTTGAAAAAAAAACTTCAACGAATTGTTGAATATGAAATGAAACGTGGCTTTTTGATATTTTCTTGATGTATTTCTTTTTATTCGTTGGCTTGTAAACTTTATTTTTACGATAGTATGGAAAAAATGTGTAAAAATAATAGCTTGATTTTGAACCAGTACAGTTTGTTATCTTTTAGTGTAGGTATTCCCAATTCAAATGAAAACAGTGTATGATTTCAATATGGTAATTAAATATGAATATTTATTACCTAACTACGAAGTTATAAATTATAATATTTTCATTTTTATGATAACAGCTGTACGCTACATAAAGGCGTAAAAATATTGCACAGAAAAAATAATGAAAATAGAATCACAACAAAAACCGCGCGCGCGGTCAAACGTCAACTTTTTTTTTCTAAACACAGCGCAGGCAAAGGAGCACACCCGCACGGCCCCGCCTCCGACCATCAATAACATGCGACGTCAAACACAATGCACCGTTACTCGCTATTTATTCCGTAAAACTGTTAGAATTTCTGCCGGAAAAAAATATAAAACGATTTTTACGGTACAAATGAGAAATCGATTTGTGAAAAAAGTGACTATGGTAAAAAAAAGTTATGTTTCGCGCCCTTTTCGCTGTCAATGATGATAATTTTGACGATTATGACTATTTGTGTTTTTTTTTCTTTTTGGCAATGCTATAAAACTTTGTGATGCCTTTTTAATACAATTGTGTAAATGAATGATTGTTATTAATATGGAATGAACATTTATGAGCAGGATTAACGCTCTGTATCGTTTAGGGTGTGAACAGACTTTCAAGCTCTGTGGATTTGCCGTATGCTTATCGAAACATGACTTTTATTAATGATATTGATACTTCCTGTTAATTTATTGAACTCCTAGAGATAATAAGAGACGAGCTGTGTTACAATTTTGGTATACAATAAAGTATAGTCACAGTATAATAAAGTAACAGTATTATGTCTCGGCAGTGACTTTGAAATAATTGCCTACGACCGCTCTGTAGAAAAACCTTCCGCGTCCGTGCGTAACTGTCACGCACTTGAGACTGTTGCGTGCTGATATTTCGAAGCGCGTCGTTTCGGCCGTTTTCTATGAGGACATAATACTGTTACTTATTCATACTGTGGTATAACGTATCTGTCTCTCCAACACGTTTTGTATAACAACCATTCAACCCTGTACTAAATAATTACGTCATTCTCTGATTAGGATTCCCAAACCTACTAACCTTTTAAGAGAATATTCCACATTCGTTTTTGCAGTTAGCAAAATAAAGTCTTTATATTTACAGCTTTAAAATCTGACCCAAATTAGGTATCTATCATTTCTACAAAAAAACTAACGAACAATTTTCTTTCCACAGGTAAAAATTTGGTTTCAAAACCGTCGCATGAAATGGCGGAATTCAAAAGAGCGGGAACTCCTCGCATCAGGTGGGTCTCGCGAACAAACACTACCAAACAAGAACAACCCACATCCAGATCTTTCTGACGCTGAAGCGGACAAACCCAAGCTATCACCATTATCGCCTAATACCGAAGAAACAAATGAAGACATGAAAAAAGTTTATGCAACAACGTCAAGTGAATTTCGAGGTTATGAAGACAAGATGGCCGGCGGTCAGTTGTTTTCCCGCGAAATTCCGTTTCAAAATATGGAGGAAGATGATTTTGACAGCGATGCTAGCGCCAGTGATGAGGAGATTAATGTGACATGACGTGGTTTTGTGGTGATTAGGTTTAATTGTAAAATAAATTGGATAGTTTTTTGTATATTTTGGGTAAGATTTTTAGGTTAGGTATTCTGTAGCCGATGCTGTTCCGATATGAAATGATTCCTACTTTCTTACAAGTTACAACGTCTTTTTAACTCGAGATCGGTTACATTTTTTTAAATTGATAGCTGTTTTATATCTGACTTTAAGAGCGTTCATCCAAAAAGTTGGCAACGTCGCAAATAGCTGTCAAATATTTACCCGTTTTGATTAATTTGGCAATATTACTGTATGGAAATATGAAATATCGCCAACTAGTGAACTAGAATATTAATAATGAAATGCAATTATAACACTGAATTTGATGTTGTAACCGTTTTAGGTGTAAAAAAGGCATTGGAAAGTTTCCAAATACTTTTTTTACACCTAAAACTAAATATTCGGAGTTACGATATTAATGATTGCATTTCGTAATCAATATTTTACCTCTAGTATCAGTAATCGGTTTCAGAATATTATCAGATCAGTTACTTTAAGAAATGGATAAGAATGATTTGTGTTGAGAATTTGAATGTCTTTGGACCGATGACAATGAAAAACATAAATAGGTACTTATTTAATGTTTGCTCATCAGTTTTTTTAAACAATAATTTAAACATTTAATGAGAAAAAGAGATGTTCCTTGTCAAATTGTAGCTGCAGTATTTCTATTTTCTTAGTGTCCCTCGGGTATCATCGGATTTCCGAATACAAATTAATGCTAATTTCCATGTCCATCAATTATTAGATTTATCGTGTATAATAATTTGAATTCAGAACTAAGTACTTTATTGTGTTTTGTTTTGATTTCCATGTGAACTCCATAGAGCTGTTAAACTATTTTCCTATTTGTCGTGCCTGCGACTTTAGCGGCTTTCCTACCATTTTTTAAATAAATTACATTAAGTTAAAAGAGTATTAACAACTCTGTATACTTCCAAGTCGATTGAGAGCGTCCGGTCTGCACCAAGTGCAAAGGGCAACTGATAGAAATCCGACGACTGACGAAGTTTGCCGAGGGACATTAAGAAAATACTAAATACTTTCGTTCTTTAATTTGAATTGCTCTTTTCAAGCATAATAATACTAATTATAGACTTCTAAAAAGCTAAGTAAGTAAATTAAATAATAATAATAAATGATAGTGAGTCTAAAATAGGAAAACCATGTTGTAATATGAAATTATGGAAAATAGGATCTGTTTTTTTTATTAAGTTAAAATTGACTGGTAATCCTGTACCCTAATTGCGTAATGAACGATCAATCACAATTTGTTTCGATTTGAAACAGATTGCTAATTCATAGCTTCATAAGTTGGAAAAAAAATCTGCTCAACAACGGAATTAAAGCAATGAGTGTTTTTGAACTGTCAAAATGACACAAAAAAGTCATTATTGTTTACGAAAATTAGTTACGCAATTAGGGTAGGTACCGTACAGTAATTGCGTAACGCGTCCGCAATCGCAATCACCTTGGCAAAGCAATCGAATTTGTTGAATTGTCGACTTAACAAAACTGATTATCATTACGAGTGTGTTACGTAATTGGAGTTTTATTTTTATCACAGTTGTGTATAATCAAATAAATACTCAAATACAATAGCTAAAATTGTCATAATAGAATAAGCATGTAAATAAAAGATTACCTTTAATAAGTTTGTAAATGTCCCACAATTATTATTTGGTGCAAAATTACAATCATATTTTTATTTTATTTATAAAATCCGTCCCTCTTTACTATTTCTGTAGTTTTTTCAACAAATACTGATTCAAAATTACTAACTGTAATTTGATTCTCCCCCAGTATTTTTAAAATGGCTTCAAACACGTTCATTTTGTGTAAAACTTACATTGCATACAAAAATTTACGCCTTCCCATGGGGGTTGGCAGAAACTACAGAACGCCACCTGCTAAGACCCTTACATACTCCTTTTGCCTCGTTTACGTTCATACATCTGGTCATACACGCACGCCGGTTGCGAGTACTACGCACCTGACCTTTCTGAAGAACATCACCAATAAGGTCAATACTATGTGAAACTCGTTCCAGTGTCATTTATATTTTAAATAAACAGAAAAGCATGGATCAAGAAAATATTTCTGTCTGAAATCATTCAAGATTTTTTCTTGCTACATGATTTTCAGATATTTTTTTCCGTACCTAGCAGATATTTTTTTAAGTACTGAAATTATCATGTACGAGTATTTCTATTTTCTTAACGTCCCTCGGGTATCATCGGATTTCCGAATACAAACGAATGCTAATTTCCATGTCCAGCAATTATTACATTTATCGTGTATAATTATTAATTTGAATACAGAACTAAGTACTTTAATGTTGTTTTGTTTTGATTTCCGTGTGAATTATATAGAGCTGTAAAACTATTTTCCTAACTGTTATGCCTGCGACTTTAGCAGCTTTCCTCCCATTTTTTAAATAATTTAAATTAAGTTAAAAGAGTATTAACAACTCTATATACTTCCAAGTCGATTGAGAGCGTTCGGTCTGACAGGGCAACTGATAGAAATCCAACGCCTGACGAAACACGAGGTGTGCCGAGGGACATTAAGAACATAGTTGTACTATACCTACCTAGTTTGCACCAAAAACTTATGTAAATAAATGAAATGTATTTATAATAATTATTAAATAAGTGATCTCATAGTATAAGTGTAAGATCAAAACTCTAAATAAATCAATATGATAGTGTCAGGCAACCTTTATGTGAAATATAAATGATGAAAAATGATTTTGTTTCTTTTTTTATGTCTTGACAACGACTCCTAGGATCCATGACAGTCGTATCGGCATTCAGAACCCCAATATACAGGGTGGCAGGGACATCGACGCGGAAACTGTTACCATGGATTCAGTACATGATTCTGAACAGGCCTGCGTTTAAATTTTTCGTCGGTAATTAAAAAAAATCTGCTGTTCCATACATTTTGACAGCGTAGGTATTGCACTTTTCTATACCGCTAAAGGACCGCGGACGCACCGGTGCGTCCAACGGCCGTGACAGATTTACGACCGCACTTAAATAAACAATTACTCAGGTTTCATTATAACGTCTCAAGTAGTATTGTTTATGTTTTTTGCTACTCGAATAGATTAGAAATACGTTTCAAATGGTTACAGTCTTTGTAAACAACGTTCACTTATCTTTATTACCCGCTTTTGTTATTGTTTCTTTTGTTCTTTGTGATAACGATTTCTGATAAAACTACCGTACCAATTCACACGAAATTTTGCAGGGTACATTATGGATAGATAAGTTATCTAACAAAAGCGTTTTTAGAGACAAACATTCAAAACAAAAAATTCAAAAAATCTAGATTTTAGATAATCTAGATTTTCTAATGCTTACGTAACTTTCTCCGTCCCAAAAAAATATTTTTTTGTATTATTTTGTTCTAAATGTTGTCTAATACGATGATACATGTAATATAGAAAAGAAATAAAACACTTACGGATCAGATCCATACAGAAAAACCACAAAATATCACAACTTTCACATTGACGGGAACTTTCTCTTATCTGTTTGTTTACACTTTTTTGGTTGGGTCAAAATAGGTATAACATGATGTTATTTATATCTAAAACGATGTAATATTTACTTCAAAATGAAAATATCACCACTTTCCGACGATTTACACACAAAAACCATTAAAAAACGAATTATTACAGCGAACGGGAGTGACATTTGACTGACATTTTACCGCGCGGGAACGTGATTTTCAACATTTTTTTAAAATGTTGCCTATTAATATTTTTGCTTTTAGTCGATTTATTTGACGAGAATATCTATCCGACCATAGACACAAAAATTCACAGACAATAATAGCCATTACAGCGAATACAAATAGAGTTGTAAGCCGCGTGGGTACTTGGACGCACCGGTGCGTCCGCGGTCCTTTAGCGGTTAAACAGCAGATTTTTTTTTTTTAATAACCGGCGAAAAATTTCAACGCAAGGGGGAAATCAAATTCAAATTCCGAAATCAGAATCATGTACTGAATCCATGGTAACAGTTTTCGCGTCGATGTCCCTGCCACCCTGTATACTTTGATTACTCTTCTTCCATTGGTAACGTAAAAGGCTATACAAAGGTACGTAAAAAGTAACGTAACCAGTGTAGCGGTTACACCGCCACATACGAACTACGAATCATAGACATGACGTCACACAAATCCTACATCGCGCAGTTAGAGTTTACCGAGTGATCGACATATGTACATACAAGATTTCAACTTCAAACCGATGGGCAGTTGCCCGCCAGACACGACACCCGTCTGGTCGGAGGATCCTCCCTTTTCTATGGTGGATGAGTGAACTTTACACCCTATTCCTCATACCCCTAAACCAGGATCTAATAATAATTAGCCCGTATTGTCCCACTGCAGGGCAAAGGCCATTCTTTCCTTTTTCCACTCAACTCGATCCTGAGCCAATCCCTCCCATAAGCATCAAGTTCGTCCCGCCATCACGCCTGGGTCTCCCACGATGCCGCTGGAAATTTTCAGAAACCCATGTTGTAGTGGGCTTAGCCCACAATGCATCCGACATGCAGCAACCGTGACCGGCCCAGTCCCACTTGATATTGGCGGGTTTTTGGGTGACGTCAGCGATTTGTGTCTTAAAGTGTAATATCGTGTTCCGGTCGGTAAGTCGAACTCCAAGGATACCGCGCTCCATCGCTCGCTGCCAAACCTCGAGCCCGGTCCTCTGTTGAACTATCAAAAACCAGGTTTGAGCGCCGTATGTAGGTAAAGAGAATGCACTTGTCCATTAATTTGCGTTTATGGCAAATTGGAAGATCTCCTTTCATAAGAGTTTTCATCGGCCAATAGCTCTTCCAGGGGTTTTTGGTGCGGCGGGCAAGTAGGGTTAATAGAATTTAAAGGACATGTCTGGTGGGTAGTGTTGCCCAAATTCAGTCTTGGTCTTGCAGTCTTGGTCTTGTTCTTGCGTTTTTGCAAGACCAAGACCAAGAACAAGACCGCGTATTTTTAGCAAGACCAAGACCAAGACTGACCGTGCAAGACTTGAGCAAGAACAAGACATAGCCTGCAAGACTCTTGCGTCTTGCAGCTAGGACTTAGCGCTATTTCACTGAGTAGTTAGGTGTAACAGTTCGGTGTATAGGTAGGTACGCTTAGGAATTCTATGAGACGCAAAAAACTGTATCAAAGAATATGAAAAACTGGACCTATGCGCATTACGACTAATACCATAAACATAGCGAATAAAAAAATATCTATTAAAATCAAATTGAGTGCATGCATAGTTATGTTTTAACCATCGGCACTTTGATAATGCGGCATCAAAGGTTTTGTACTTACTTTTCAAAGAAATTTGCCGCTTTTCGGAAGTACATGGTTATGATACACGCGCCGGGGCTTCTTTTGAAATCTAAAACAATCGTTGCCGCCACGCCGAAATCATAACATTTGTGACACTATTTGATTGCCGCCATAGGGCGTAGGTATACTCATGCAAAATAATTTCGAATTTTTTTAAGAGTACCTACAGGTGTTCCAAAGAATAAATAAGTTTCAGAGTGCTTAGAATGAAAATGAATACATTATACTGATCACGCAAGTAGTATTATGATTAGGATAAAATGGTAAGGATAGGTAGTAGATGTCATATTAATTCATTCTAGTAAGTATATATTATAATATTGATTACTTATATGGTTTTAAACTAATTACTTAGGTACTATTATTGTACATTTAGTCATTATATTTCTTAAGTTTTTACAAGAAAAAATAGCAAAAAAGTGTTCAAATATCACCCGTTTAATAAATATTGTAGCCACTTTTAAATATACTTGAAACGTGTAAAAAAATTCTACAAAACTAATAAAATAATATAAAAAGCGTAGGTACTTACCTACTAATAAAATAAAAAGCCTGCGATAAGAGTTTTGTATTACTTACCAGCCCGAATATCTCTGAGAGAGATGATGAGAGTAAGTATTTACTAGCTGTGCCCGCGACTTCGTCCACGAGGAATAGTAACTTTGGAGGTAGGTATAGTGACGTTCAGGACTTATTTATTTATTTTAAAACTTCTGTCATCAAACATACAAACGAACTCTTCAGCTTAATAATAGTATAGATGTACGCCAAAACATTCACTTATATGTAAAGAATAGTGATTGGCACTAATTCTATTTTATTCACGCGTCGCGTCTGTACAAGTAGGTAATATTTAGTGTGTGTTTGTACGCCGCACGCGGCATTGTTTGATTTGCGGCGGCATCCTTTTCATAGAGCCGGCACGTGGCGAGGCGGCGCGGTAGAAAGCAAGGAAACGTACTATAAATAAAGGAATTATTTTAATTCCAGTCATTTCCAATTGAGCTGTGCTTCGAGTCTAACTTAATAATTGTTTTTACTAATTCTCGTTGTTTTCTAAAAACATCATCATTTTTATTTTCTAAAGCATCATTAGTAATTAGAAAACATAGAAATAGGTTAAGTGATGAGTCAGCCAGATGGTTACTTCGTATTAATTCTTGGTCAAAAAAATTGATATAAAGTATCATAACCTAATGATAAAGCTGTTGATTTGTGTTGTATTTTATTTTTTATTCAAATAAATGATAAATCGTAAAACTCTTTTATTAAATTTCTTATAAGTTGAGGGTTCAATCTCTTTCTAGACAGATAAGTATTGTTCTTTAAAATACAGTCAAGTTATTGTAATTAATTTGTTTTTTTACATGTTTTAGCAAATGTAAGCTTATAAATCATAAATGTTTATTAAGAAACAGTTACTTCCATGGAAAACGACATATAGGTCAGTTGATTTTTCGAATTTCTTATCAAATCTTCAGTTATTTATTAATCTGCTTGATCTTTACTATGGCTATGTTAATTCAAGCTCACAATGTTCCAATTCTAATACGTTTTTCTAAGATTTAAAGTAAACTTTAATAAATAGTAATAGACTAATAGGTAATTGCAAGACTTGCAAGACTCTTGCTGCAAGACCAAGACCAAGACCAAGACTGGGAGCGCAAGACCAAGACCAAGACCAAGACCAGGTGTATTGGCGCAAGACCAAGACCAAGACTGGCTAAGTCTCGTCTTGTTCTTGCATTTGGGCAACACTACTGGTGGGGCAATGGACGTTTGCCTAGGTAGTCAAAACCAATGTTCAGTACTGATTGTTATATTATTATAACTGTCGTATTTTATAGTTTATCAATTAATAAGTTTCAGGATTCAAAAACTTGCGAAAACTGGTCAAAATCAGGTTTATACGCTAGGGATTTTTCTTTATTATAACGCCATCTGTGAGTGAGCACATGTACTAATTGGTGTATTTAATATTTTGTTGATCTGGAATCAGATTCTGCAGTTGTTTTTGGATATTTTTAGTTGTGTAAGAAAAGTGTAAAGCACCTAATAAATAAGTGCTTTACTATTGTTTTATTAAATCCCAAATTCTTATGTATATTGAATACATAAATACACATAAAATGATATTTTTATCTTCTTCAATTCCGTATTTTGGTGTCTATCCTCAATACCCATAATATTATTTATATTTACCTACTTGTTGGTATTGAATTGGGATTAAAATAAATAAAACTATGTATTTATTGCCAAATAAATTCTTTTATTGTAGGTATACAGAGACAATTAAACCAGAGTCTTTATATGTGGGGCAACAGCAATTAACTTACTCACAGGTCAATCAAAGTCAAAAGGTTACGTTATGCAGATGGATAGTTGAAATAATAAATGGTCGCTTCAAAAGAGATTTTAAAATATTTCGCCAAAGATATTTTAATGTTGCTTCTCGTAATCTCATGCTTAATTTAAGAATAGCAGGAGCCCTCCTATATAAATTCCACCCACTTGTTCAGGATAGTCCAAATGTTCAGCAAATAATAGAGCGTGTTGTTTGTAAAGAAAGTGGTGGCGACGGTGTTGATGATCTATGTTCCACGGATGGAACAACATCCTGTTGCAAGTCCTTTGATGCGTCATGAATCAGGCGTCGATTCGCTCGAACCCAACAGGCATGAATAATTGTTGCCATATCCTGAAAATATTATGAAAATACATTTTATTAAAAATGACATGAAATAACTGGCAAAATGTGCGATGAGTTGTCCTCGCCCAAATCCTTCGGAAATCGCTGGCGTGATGTTATATGTTTATGTTGAGTTTTACATTACAAACACTCCTTTAATCTTTCATGATCGTCGTTTCTATCGTTCGTTGTTCCAGTTTTGAGAGATCTGTCCCTTTCATTTAGCCATTTTCTTCCAAGTTGGGGAAAAAAATATTCACCTGATAATTATTATCATTGGAAATAAGGGGTGCTAAGGGGCCGTCCACTGCAACAGTATAAAAACGTCGGCGTCTTGGATTTCCGAGTCCGACTGACACACCATATCCACGGCAGACCATTGTATGGTCTAGTAATCTCCCACTGTCAGCAGCTTCGGTATTTAATCAATTAAAACAATCGTAACAAGCGTATCCATCTAATGGGAGCTGGAACAATAGCAAATATCATTGTATTTTTCAATTTATAACACAACAGCTCAAAATATTACGTTTACTGCATGGTTTACGCGACTGCCGTAGTATAGAGGCGTACTTGATTTGCTAACTATCGAGCGAGTCTCACTTGCAAGGGTAACGCCAGCCTCGACACGATATATCTGCGAATCCACTGCACAGCGATGCCACAATTGATGCACCTCATCATAATATCCAAATCAAGTAGCAAAACAGAATCCTTTATGAGCAGCAATAGTAATCGTGTCTAGATGATATCAGTCCGTGTAGAATAGCAATGGTCGTTATAAGAAAATATCAATATTAGAAAATAATCGCACAGTAAGACGCAACTTGGAACTGCAAAGCGAGCAGAAACTGGTCAATTCAAAATAATATGTCAATGTCATGTCAAAGAAATAATAAATACTTACCTTCATTTTAAGAAGTGGGTAATTTAAAAAAAAACTCTTTTTATGTGTACACAAAAACATGTTAGTAATATTGTCGTATTTTATACGCAATTACATTACAATAATTACATAAATACCTTAGATCTAAAATAAGCGGCTTATAGTTATTGTTCACATACTTTAAAGGTAATTACGGGATAAAATGGAACGACAAAAACAATTTTAGTACTTCCCGTTAAAAATGGCGAGGCGGAAGTTATATTTGAGTACTGTTTTTTTGAGAATTATGTTGCGCAACCTCTACTGAATTTATAAATCCATAATAATTTTAATCTAAATTTTTTAATCTTACTGTAAAACCTTAGATCATGAACATTATCGTTTCAGACCACGACCAGAGGGCAGAAACTGGACATGTCATTTGACTACACCTTTCTGAAACATGCTGTATAGTCTGTTAAACAGATTTCAGACGCTTAATTATAATAAAACGGACTACCTCGTTGGTCTAGTGGTCGCAAGCGCTACTGCCGAGCATGAGGTCCCAGGTTCGATTCCCGGGTCGTTCAAAGTGTTATTGGGTTTTCCATCTAGAATTTCTGAGTAGCAGCCCGGAGTCTGGATTTGTGCCCAGTTGATGGCAATAGGCTCGCCCCCTATTACATGGGACTTAAACATAACTGGCGAAATGTGGGTGTACTATAGGTAACACCTCTGCCCAACCCTTTGGGGATTAAAGGCGTGATGTTATATTATAATTCAATCAATCTGCCTATCCTTTTCCCAACTTTGTTAGGGTCGGCTTCCAGTCTAACCGGATGCAGCTGAATACCAGTATTTTACATGGAGCGACTGCCTATCTGACCTCCACAATCCAGTTACAGGGTAATAAGATACCCCTTGGTAAGACTGGTTGTCAGACTTTCGGGCTTCTAACGACCCGTAACGTCTGTCAAAGATCCAAAATTGACAGCTGGGACTGTAGCTCGGTATGTAGAAATGGACACCCATCCACGGACCAACCCCGGCAAGCGTCGCTTAACCTGATGGATCGACCTGTGCGGCTGTTAGTACTTAGCCACGAGCTCCTCTATAATTATGTTACAATAAAATAAAAATTATATGTTATTTTTGTTATGTTATAATAAAAATAAGTATGAAAACTTAACATGTATAAAAACAAGAAAATCATTGAATCAATGCTGACGGACTATGCAAGGTTATCAAAATACTGGATATATACACAGAGCCAACCTTAAATAGAGAGGTTAGAAAGGTACTTTAAATAAAATAACACACTCCTCCACCTAACCGAAAATTACAAAACAAAGTTATATGAAAACCGAACAAAACAAGCAATCAATAGAGGTGTCCCCTCGCGGGGTGTGAACTAGAGGTGTGAAATATAAATAACCGTTCGAACGAACGGACTGCAGATGACATGAGCTCGCACCTTCATATTTATAATCTGTGCCGCCTACCCGCTGTGGCCTGTGCCCGGTTAGTTTTTTTTTTGTCAACATATTTTTTGTCTGTGGTTTTTCTAGGTGAATGGAGGGAAAAAAAAATGGCGAGGGAAATGTGAAAATATGTATATGATTGAAAAAAATGCATGGATACTATAACGACAGTAAAGTTATAATAACTTTTGTTTTTCTACTTGAGTAAAATAACATCCGAATAAGGAACTTTCGCTATTCAACAAATCAAAATCATTATATTTTATTTTACATAAACCTTTTTTTTTTTTTAAACTACAGCCTCTAGGTGCACGGTTCCAATTGTTTGTTTTCTATGGAGAAGAGCCGGAAAGAAACTCCACGGTTACTGTTTTAAAAATAATTGGCTTTTACAATATTTCTAAATTACAGTGTTGAAGTATGGAAGGACAATGTAGGCCTGTCAATAAGTACCAATAACTTAATAAAATAGAAAATGGTCAACACACATGGGATTTCACAACAGATATAGGTATTGATCAGATTTACTAAAACCCAGATGCAATTTATTTAATTCAAAATTTCACAAAATTGATATCTATTAGAAAATCCCACAACCAAAAACCAAAGAATAAATAAACAAACAAACTAACAAGCTCAAACAAACTCGATCGATGGCTAACAGACGCCACGTGCAAGTCACGCGCCAAAACTTATGTCAAATGCACATGACGCCATCTTGATTCTCCACGGTCATTACATGCACTCCCGTTTCTAATTTGACAGAGAATTTATATTTGAATAAATAATACCCAGTCATAATCATGTGCCTTCAAATCAAATCAATTATTAGTGTGATTTTTACTAATAGGTACTAATAGGTCTGCTAATAAAATATTAAGAGGGTTTATCCTAAAATCTTAGCTGTCAAATATTAATTGTTGCCTGTTTTGATTAATTTGGCAATATTACTGTATGGAATTAAGAAATGTGGCTAACTAGCGAACTAGAATATTGATTATGAAATGCAATAATTAATATCGTAACACCGAATATTTCGTTTTAGATGTAATTAAAGGCATTTGGAAACTTTCCAAATCGTCGCTCGGCATCCAATACCGCGAACGTGCCATTTTTAACGAAAATCTGATTGTTGTTTTATTTCATTCTACACGTTTAAATACGTGATCCTGCATTTAAAAATGATTTTCCTCAAAAATGTCACATTCGCGGTGTTGGATGTCGAGCGACGAAATGCCTTTTTCAAAAAGAAACATCAAATTCAGTGTTATAATTGCAATTCATTATATTATTAATATTCCAGTTCGCTAGTTAGCCACATTTCATATTTCCATACAGTAATATTGCCCAATTAATCAAACTAGTGAAATATTTGACATCTATTTGCGACGTTGCCCACTTTCAGAATAAACGCTCTTAAGGTGCTCACACTACACATTATGTCACACATTTTTTTTTTCTTTTTTATCCTTTTCTCAACTATGTTTGGGGTAGGCTACCAGTCAGGATTCAGCTGAACACCGGTATAAGTTAACAATACTCAGTACCGAAGTTTGTTTCGCCATTTCTTCTCATATCAGGGGTAGATGTCGACTCCAACTAACAATTTTTTTAATATTTGTTTAATATGACGTGTAAAAGTGATTCCGATATTCTATTTACAGAATAAACAATTTCATTTCATTTCTGTGGATAACGCCTGGGTACAGGCACAGGCCTGTACCTATATATTTGTCCATTTTTAAGTTGTGGTGACCAAAGGAATGATGTATCAATTGTGTGAACGACAAGGGGGTAATACTGAGATGACGGCAGTGACGTAGCTAGTGCTAGGGGGCCCTGTATCAAAATATACTGGGGGCCTGCAGCGAAGCACAAAAGGAAAAAAAACATTACCAGTTTTATTGTAGTGCATTGGGGATGTTCGCGCTGTTTTTGGCACTGATGGCTTTCATGCCATCATTCGCAAGAGGACGGTATCCCTGATCTGCAGAATGCATGGTAGCCGCAACGAAATCTTGGAAGACAATAACCGATAGGATCTCATCCCCTCTTTGGAGGTCTCTTGTTAAGTTAGTCATCTGACTTACTTTGACTAATTGTAACTTTTATTATTTTAATATTTAAAATGAATTTCTGGATTTTAATTGACATTAATTGTAATGAATTTAATGATGCAATTGACTTATTTATTTATTTTACAATTTGATTTTATGTACCTATTTCTATTTACTTTAATTATAATAATTTATTATTGTGGCATGTATTTTAATCTTTTTTTAGCAACGTAATTTTTAAGTAGGTACACTAACATAAATATAGACTGTATGTGTGATAAATAAATAAATAAAATAACATTTTCAAATTACGTAATATAGCATCCTGATTCGGGATGTTTTGCTGCTGTCGTTGTCATTTTACAAAAACAATGCAAGAACGAGCGAAGCGAGCTCGCAAATTGGAGCATCTTGACACGGATAGTTTAGATTTTCTGTGTGATTTTAGTTTTTTATTTTATTTATTTAAGGATTACCAACGAGTTACATTACAATTATTATCTTTTACAATAATAAAAACTAAGTTATTATACATTATCCAGTAATGCACACTCAATTACAGGTAATCACAGCTTACACATTATCGAGTACAGTAAATTAATGCAAGCTTGAAAACTGGCCTGTGCCTGTAGCTTTTGTACCTGTCATAAATGAATTACATTGATTTTGATTTGGTATTCATTTCGGATCTCTTATCAATAAGACTGAGGTTTTGGATAATATTTTACGAATTTTTGCTAACACGTCACGTAACCTTGGGGCTCTTGTAGCCTGGGGGTCCCGTAGATACGGCGGTAGCTACGCCCCTGGATGACGGCTAATAGTTCTGTAGTCATTTTGGCTAAACATTGGACAATGACTAAACATATCTTGACTTTTGTTGACAAGTCTTGAACGGACTATCGTGTTACCCAGTAACTTTGTTGATCTGCTCCATGTAAAATACTCGTGTTCAACTGCATCCGGTAAGACTGGAAGCTGACTTCAACATAGTTGAGAAAAGGCTTGACAGAAGATGATCAAGACGGGCTGAAAATTTTATAATTAATAATATATGATTTTTGAACATGAAAGTAGAATAAATGCTGTGGAAATGCGTTCCTTGCGAAGCATGTGTGGTCTGACTATGAATGATAGGCTGAGGAATGATGTGATAAGAAAGCGGTGAGATTTAAAAGAAGATGTAGTGACAAAAATTGAAAAGGGTATGCTGAGATGGTTTGGGCATGTTGAGAGGATGAATGAAAGGCGACTAACAAAATGTATTTACAAGGCTGATGTGAAGGGAAAGGCCGGGCGGGGACGCCCTAGGAGGACTTATACTGACCTTATTGGTGATGTTCTTCAGGAAGGTCAGGTGCGTAGTACTCGCAACCGGCGTGCGTGTATGACCAGATGTATGAACGTAAACGAGGCAAAAGAAGTATGTAAGGATCGTAGCAGGTGGCGTTCTGTAGTTTCTGCCTACCCCCATGGGAAGAAGGCGTGAGTTTATGTATGTTATGATTTTATAAATTTTAATAAGAAAATTATTATTATTATAATTTAATCAACTATCACCCACATGTAATCCCATTCACTCCGTCACAGCAACAGCTTGTAAATAAACAATAAAATTAATCCCTATCTTTACAAATACACATAATTTTAGGACCCAAAGCACAAATGCGTTGATAATCCTTCAAGGGGACACGTGACCTGCACGCGTTCCGTCATATGGTGTGCGAGAGGGACAGGTAGACGTGTTAGAAAAGGATAGAAACATTAATGGTTTGTTTACAAAGTCAAAGATCCAAAAATATCGAATGTTGAATAGTGCTTGGCTAAGGGCTACGTAGCTCGTAGCGATTTGCTACGGCGTAGATAGGTCTACGAGATTTGCTACGTTGCTCGTAGTAAGGAATAAACCGTCTTTTGGGTGTTTTTTTTTTTTTTTACTGGTGATGTTTGTGAAACAAATACCTTTGACAGTCATTAAGGTTATTCAGAAGCCCGTAGATATAGAAACCTTCGATATTACTATAAGCACGTCTAGGACGCTGAGAAAGTCAACTACAAAAATATAAAAAAAAAACTTTGCAGCAAAAAAAACCGACTTCAGTGGCAAAAACCGGAAATAGTTTTTTTTTTTTTTTTTTTTTTTATAAATTCTGTAACTTGGCGATCTGTGTAAAACACAATAAGCCATTCAGTTGAGGTGTCACGTTCTGTTTTTCAATAGCAGAAGGAATTCTTGGGAGTCCCTTTCATGTGGTGTGATCAAACCTCGCGGTAAGCGTGGGGATACTATGACGCTTCAATCGGGAGTATGTGACACTTCCTGTGCCCACTAGTTTAGATGCCAGCTCATTGACGTGAGTTGATATTCTCGTCTGATAACTTTCGCTATGTCTAGCAATCTCTTGTCTGACGGTGTTGATCTTTAGATCCTCGTGTATGTATTTGTTGCTCACATAGTAGGGTATATCTAGCATGGCTCTCAATGTCTTGCTCTGAAATCTTTCGAGAATCTCTATATTGCTATTGCTAGCAGTGCCCCACAGCTGGATTCCGTAAGTCCAGATTGGTTTGAGGACGGTCTTGTAAATAGCCATTTTGCTTTCATGTGACAGGCTTGATTTACGACCTATCAGCCAGTACATTGATCTGAATTTCGTATCCAGCTGTTTGCGTTTGATCCAGATGTGCTTTCTCCAGGTGAGTCTTCGATCCAGATGCATACCCAAATATCTGGCATCATCAGCCTGGGGGATTTCCTCATTATGGAGTTTTATTGAGGGACAGGTCTGCCTTCTCAGAGTGAAGGTCACATGGACAGATTTTCCCTGATTGACTTTAATACGCCATTTATCCAGCCACTTCTCCACTTGATGGACTTGGGCTTGTAGTTTGGCTGATGCTATAGCGGAATCCTCGTGTACCGACAGAAGAGCTGTGTCATCCGCATAGGTGGCAGTTACAGTATCATCGAGCGTTGGCAGGTCTGCAGTAAACAGTAAGTATAGTATGGGTCCCAATATACTTCCTTGTGGTACTCCTGAGAGGATTTCGTTTAGAGGAGCGATTTCGTTGTTAAATTTCACCTCAAAACATCTCTTATGCAGGTATGATCGCAAAATCGGAAAGAATGAGTGGGGAAGCAGCTTTTTAAGTTTGAAGAGAAGTCCTTCATGCCACACTCTGTCAAAGGCCTGGCTTATATCTAGGAAGACAGCAGAGCAGAACTGTTTGCATTCTAGTGCACGACTTATAGTATCCGTAATACGGTGTATTTGTTCAATAGTTCCGTGATGCTCTCGGAAGCCAAACTGGTGAAGAGGAATAACTTCCGGTAGATAGTTGCGCATCCTGTTTAGCAATAATTTTTCCAGAAGTTTACCCAACACCGGTAGTAGGCTTATTGGTCTGTAGGAGCTTACTTCATGGAGCGGTTTGCCTGGTTTGGGTATCATTATAACCTGCGCAATTTTCCACTGAGCGGGAAAGATTGCTAGTCTTAGGCAGGCATTGTAGATAGCCGTGATGTGGATGACACCCTTTCTAGGCAGCTGCTTGAGTAGTTGTGCATCGATTAGGTCGTAGCCTGGTGTTTTTCCCTTATGTAGTTTTAAGATTTCTCTCCATAATTCTTTGGGGCTCGCACTTTTTAGTGGTAGGCTCATTTGCAGTGGTGCGTCTAGATATTTGTAGACTTCCTTGTCGTGTTCAGGATGTTTGCTAGGTAATGGTCTGAAAGTAGAATTTAGGTGTTCCGTGTATACCTGGGCCTTCTCAAAATCTGTTTTGGCCCACTTGCCATCGTTGGCTTTTATGGGTGGTATATGTTCTTTTGGTCTTTTCATCCTTTTTGTTATCTTCCACAGTGAGTAGTTAGTGTCTTTATTAGGAGTAAGGTTAGCTAGTTGATTTTGAAGGCGTTCGTTTTCTGCTTGGCAGATCATATGTTTAAGTTCCTCAGAGGCCTTGTTGAAAGCTTTCTTGTCGCAAGGATATTTTGTAGAATGCCATTTTTTCCGCAACTGTCTTCTTTCATTTACTTTATCCTTTATCAATTTGGAGTAGTGGTGTGGTTTTCAGTTTCATAGAAGGTGTAGATTCTTTAGCTGCGAAATGAATAAGCTTGTTGAGTGATTCAATAGCTGTTTCGACGCTATCCGCACTATTTAGCGGCGAATTCAGATTTATGAATTCTGATATTTTGGTTCTGTAGCTGTCCCAGTCCGTTCTGTGGTTATACAGTCTTTGTGGATACTCAGTCAAAATGGCCTTGTAGTGAAAATTGATTATCACCGGTGTATGGTCTGACGACAGGTCAGTACATTCTTCTACGTCTATTTGGCTAAGCGGGATATTTTTGGTGATGAAAAAATCTAATAGGTCTGGTACCTTTTTTGGATCCGCAGGCCAATATGTGGGAACACCATGTGAAGCACAATGAAGATTAAGGTCATTCGTAGCTACATATAGTTGTCGACCTCGTGGTGAGGTTAGTCTGGACCCCCAGAAAACATGTTTTGCGTTCCAGTCACCACCGCAAATATATCTGTTTCCTAGTGTGTTGAAGTACGTCTTGAACTCATCAATTGTAATAGCGTGCCTTGGTGGGCAATAGATTGCAGAAACTGTTGTTTCTGTTTTATTATCTTGGATTCTGACCGAGGTAGCTTGTATCTTTTCAGTTTTACATTCCCCAAGAAGATAATGTTTGATGTTCTCTTTTATTATGATTGCAGTTCCTCCATGTGAGTTACCGGAAGGGTGGTTGGTAGTGTACACTATATAGTTTTTAAGGCTGAAATGTGTTTTTGATGTGAACCTTGTTTCTGAGATTAAAGCCACGTCAACTCTTTCAGTTTTCAAGAAGAGTTCAAGTTCCTGTCGACGTTCTGTCAGCCCATTGGCATTCCACGTAATTAATTAAATAAATTAAAGTTAGATTTTTTGTATTGCAGTGTTTTTTTTTGGTAGTAGGTTATTTTTTTTTAAGTGAAAACTGAAAAAAGCATTTTTGAGATGGGAAAAAACAATTGAACTCGCGACACCGTTACCGACACCTCATTTTTGTATACGCGATTGTGTTCTTTATTTATATTACGTTACGGATCCATGTTCTATGCAAGTATTTTTATTTTAAAGGTTTTGGAAGTTTTTTTTTTTGTAAACGCGATTGTGCTCTTTATTTAGATAGAGTTACGGACCAATATTCTATACAAGTATTTTTCTTCCACCAAGGCGATCTTGTTCAAGTTTTCGCTTCTGTCGTTTTTTTTTTCAAAAAGTATTATTTTTCACTTTTTAGTTGTTATAAGACTGGTTGTCAGACTTTCGGGCTTCTGACGACTTGCAAAGATCCACGAATGACAGCCGGGACCAACGGGTCACCCATCCACGGACTAACCTCGGCAAGCGTGGCTTAACCTAATCGATCGACTCGTGCGGCTGTTATTACTTAGCCACGAGCCTTCACAAATATCTTTACGACTAAACCTAATCTATTTTATCAATAACAAGTTGTTTGATGTTAGTATAAAAGCCTTATTTTTTGGTCTCTGTTATTCGCAAGCGAGTACCCCTATGTTTAAACTTCAAAGTTAAAGATAAGATATAATGCATTATCTGTTACTGACATGTTATTCCACCCCTTTCGATAAATTGAAGGCACTTATAACTTCAAATAAATATTTATTTTGATTTTGTTTAATACTTACACTGAGTAACTCCATGATTACTGACAAATGCTTGCACTGACTGGACAGGTCCACTCAAATCTGTGTGGTTCTTTCCTCAAAATACCAATTCAGACACTAATCTACATGGTCCTCATATGACTGACCAAGATTATGTCTGGACTTTAAAAGAGACTGCGACCTCTGAGTTTGTTTCGGCCTTTCTTCTCAGAGTAGTCAGATAGGAAACGCCGAACTCATCTAGCTTATTTTTAATATTTTTTTTATATGAAGTGTAAAAGTGATTTCGATATCCTATTTACAGAATAAACAATTTCATTTCATTGCAGTATAGTCTGCGCAATCCACGAAGACGCGCCCCACTCCGCTCCGCGCCGTACTAGAGTTCAGCTTACAGTACAGTAATCGCGGAGTGGGGCGCGTCGTCGTGGATTGCACGGACTATATAAAGTGTTGTTTCTTTTGGTATTTCAATTCGAGCCTGTCTCATCTTTTGATGTCCTCCCTCCGGATAACGCCCTAAGCCGAGGCTCGTACCCCACAGGGGGTGCCCTTAGCGAGCGTTTATCCTAAGCTTTTAGCTTAGTTTTTATGTGTGCCCTGGCTGGAGGAAATGAGTGTAGCAGCTCGATGGATCCACAGGATTGCCCGGTTTAATAGCCACGGTCGTTAGAGAGCAGCTATGAGATGCCCAACAGAAAAAATAAAAAAAATAAAAATGGTATTTCAAATGAAAAAAGAGGCCGGCGAACACGGCTTGCAACTACAAATCAAGATGTTTGCAAAATTCAATTCACGTTGCGCTAATGTGAGTGCCTGTCGGAGCGATATACACCTACAGTGAGCAATACTATCACGCACACATTGACAATTATTGCTTGACGCGATAGCACTACTAGCTTTCGAAAATTTATGATAAATTTGGATGTGTTCCGTAATACAAAAAATTATGAATGAAAAATTAATGTATTTCCATTTTTTTTTTCGATAATTTGTAACTTGATAACATAAACTATGCTTCTGCGGAAACAATATTACAAATATTGTTGTTTATAATATAGAAAAAACAATATGAAAACATATCATTTACGCTGTAAAAATGTACGAAATGCAATTCGCTTACACTTCATTTAAAGGTAAGTTTTTGGAAATAAAAAGACGCCTAGATAAATACAGTCTCAATCCGAATATTACGAGTAACATAATATGGTGGAAATATGCCCAAATTGCAAATGATTTATGTATTACGTTTGTATGGTCAATTCATGCGTCGCCGCGTTCTTAATGTCATGTTTTACCGATGTTGCCTTGGCGCTTATTACTAAGTAAATTAGCTTATTTGTCTGATTAATTGTTTTATGCATGTGGTGTTTACCTATAAGTACCTGATGCACAGTTATTTTACTTTTAAAAACGTATTATTCAGGGCCAGATTTAAGGCAAGGCAACAAGGGCCGTGGCCCCCGGGCCTCCACAAAATAGGGGCCTCCACAATTTGATTGTTTTTAATACACCGTGAAATTTGAATAACAGTTTTGCTAGAACAAACGTTGTTCAGACCATGGTCTACTACCATTCTACAGCATCCAATAAAAAAAAAACATAATTGGTTTTTGAAAAAACACAAAAAAACTAAGTTTAAAATGTCAAGATTATCGTTAGGTACTCCCTACAACACAGACACCACGCATGGGACACAGCATTGTTTACAGGGAAATGTACCTCCATAAACGAAATTTTGTAAGCAGTAGATAATCTTGACATTATAAACTTTATCTTTTTGTGTTTTTTCAAAAATCAACTATGTTTTTTTTTTTGTATTATGTAGAATAGTAGTAGACCATGGTCTGAACAACGTTTGTTCTAGCAAAACTGTGATTCAAATTTCACGGTGTATAAATACTCGAAAACTAAAAATTCAGAGATTCAAATGTCGAAATTACGTTGAGAATGTACTTGGTTTTAATGGTGTCGAACTGCACTGGAGAACGCTCATTTTCGAAGATGAAAATTATAAAAAATAGACTTCAGACTACAATGACACAGAACCGCCTATCAAAGTTATCCCTACTGAGTATTGAAAGTCATTTTCTCTGAGAACTGGATTTCACCGAAATTATCAATGATTTTTCGCCGAAAAATGCTCGCTAAGTTTAATTTGCCTAATATCTATCTTTTTTTCTTTTGTGAGTATATTTTTAGCATTATGAATAAATGATTTAAAATTGATTGATTGAGGTCCTGGGTTCGATTTCCGGGTCGGGCAAAGTGTTATTGGGTTTTTCTATCTGGAATTTCTCAGTAGCAGCTCGGAGTCTGGATTTGTGCCCGGTTGATGGCAATAGGCTCGCCCCCTATTATAACTTTAACATAACAGGCGAAATGTGGGTGCACCTGTTACAGGCACACCTCTGCCCAACCCTTCGGGGAAACAAGGCGTGATGTTATGTTGATTGAAAACTGTGAATAATTTTATTCGTCTGTTCAAAAAAATTCGGGGTCTCCACTTCTTGGTTGTCCCAGGGCCTTTAAATTCGGTCCTGGTATTATGTATTTTTATCAGTGTTAGTGCACCCGACAGCTGCCCAATAAACTAAGATAAAACAAAGTTTCAGCGAGTACTATATGTTTTAGAAAAACGATTCACAACAATACCTTTGCGGAAAATCTTATCAGCGAGATTTAGAAAGTGGTACAACGCCATCTATCGAGCTTTGAGGAAGCTTTCACTCAAACAATCAGTGTAATCAATTGTTGGTGAACCTAATAAAATAACTACAGATACAAGATTAACTCAAAATCACAACCCAACTACATTTTATCTACAATACCCGATACCCCATTAAATCCTCATGATACAATCCTTAGACACAAGACAAACACATCATGTCCTGTCCACTGCCCAATATTTGTCGAAGCACTTTGTGAACAGTGTCGTATTTCGCAAATATTTTGCTGCAATTTGCAAACTTTTGGTCGAATTGTATCCTGTGATTGATTTAGGGGTAAAAGGAGCAAGCTAACAGCTGCACTAATCGATCTATCTGACCCCCTTGTAGAGTCTGGTCGAAAAGTATTTGATGAAAGTGTGTTCAATGTTACCTTTGGACATTGACTCAGCACTCGGCCCGGCTCACAATTAGCCCAGTTAAAATATTGATTTGGTTGCATCTCACACGCATAGAACACTAAGAATTTATGTAATAGTGTGTGTTAAGTAATTGTAGTATATAAGCTGTAAAATATTGTGAACTGCCTCGTTGGTCTAGTGGTTGCAAGCGCTACTGCTGAGCATGAGGTCCTGGGTTCGATTCCCGGGTCGGGCAAAGTGTTATTGGGTTTTTCTATCTGGAATTTCTCAGTAGCAGCCCGGAGTCTGGATTTGTGCCCGGTTTGTGGCAATAGGCTCGCCCCCTATTACATGGGACTTAAACATAACTGGCGAAATGTGAGTGTACTGTGAACACCGCGCTTGGCTGCGGTACTTTAGGGATCGTTTGTTGTGTATAATTAAAACACTTTTGAATAGTTGGGACTATATTTTAAATCAGTATTACACGGACACACGCGGGCGGAAGACTCTAACTGACTCTCATATATTTTTCTTCAAACAAAACCTTCACGAATCCTATTTTAAATATATTTGACAGATTATTCGGACGGAGAAAGATTTCATGCCAGCCTGTGACATATGAGGTTCCCTCTCATATTAAAGCCTCTACACCAGCTACGCCCCTAGATAAATGTATCCAGCAGATACCTTTATTCAGAGCATCCGAATAATCTCCAACCCTTCCTACCTATACCTAAACGAAACATTACCTAACGATGGAAATTAAAATACATAGTGAGGTCTTTCTCTTACAAGAGAAGGCTTAAGTCAGGACGAACGAATCACAAAGTCTTGATACCAGACTAGATCTCAGCTAAATTAACTGACAATATGTGCTAACATGCACTCACAAGGTTAACGTCGTCATGCTTAAACCTTACTGCACCAAAACCATCGAAAAAGGCGCAGCAAGCCTCGGAGAAACAAACAAACTGATGTGACAGTTCACATCTACCCAGAGGGGGTTTAAAAAAAATAAAGAACTCTACATCCTAAGCCTTAACTCCATCGGACATAATTAAGCCAGAGGGAACAAGGGTTCAAGAAGCAAGTGTTCAAAATTAATAATTCACGACCATACTCCAGAGGGAAAATCACAAAACCTCCTCACAAGACAATCTTTATCAAATGTCAGTTAATTCTGACTAAACTGTGAGACCTCAGCCTTAAGTTGAACCAATTGTGTCAACTAGACACACCTAGCAAGGATTATATCCATAAAGCAAGGTTGGTGTCAACCTAGACAGAGAATGTGAACACCGCGCTTGGCTGCGGTACTTTAGGGATCGTTTGTTGTGTATAATTAAAACACTTTTGAATAGTTGGGACTATATTTTAAATCAGTATTACACGGACACACGCGGGCGGAAGACTCTAACTGACTCTCATATATTTTTCTTCAAACAAAACCTTCACGAATCCTATTTTAAATATATTTGACAGATTATTCGGACGGAGAAAGATTTCATGCCAGCCTGTGACATATGAGGTTCCCTCTCATATTAAAGCCTCTACAGTACCTACTACAGGTACACCTCTGCCCAACCCTTCGGAGAAACAAGGCGTGATGTTATTATGTAATATTGTAAATAAATCAGATTTGAATTTTATATTCTTGTCTCATTACCCCTCACTGTGGCCAAGACACCTTTAGCCATCTCTGATCAGTCTCGTGAGTCTGCGGGACTGGCAGTGAGTGTACCCTTCCCGAACCTGGAAATCCTGTCTACTACCCGTCTGTAACCTTAGGTCGCATGGTGCAGACATCCTGAACTTATTTATATATTTATCTATCACACTAGGTATATGATAGGTTTGGGCTATATAGGGCTTATAGGGCTTAGAGTCGTAGGGACTGTTAGGCTTGTAGGTCTTAGCAATTTCCTTTAACTTATCATATATCTTCATGTATTATCACACCCTTAACAGTATAGCGGCCTTACGTGACGTTTGTTAAGGGTGGATGTACATTTTGGTCCTTCGAACAAACCCTGTTCACGTTAAATTCTTACGCTATCACTCAGTAAAAGGAATTACTAACACATTCTTCAACTTTATATCTTACCACATTTTAAAACAATTTTTGTAGTGAAAATTAACTTCTTTAGGCGCGTTGGGTATTTTTGTGATGGGAAAAAACAATTGAACTTGCGACACTGTTACCGACACCAGCTTCTGACCATTAAAAAGACATCAACGCGCGATACATTTTCTTTGGGATTAATGACATTCCAAACATTGAGACATGACAACGACATGATTGACATTTCCCTTTTTTTACCGACTTCAAAAAGAAAAGTATTTCCTACACAATAAATTTGTTAAAGTTTTCACTTCTGTTGGCACTCCCGAAGTGCCACTGTTTTTTTTTTATTATAATTATTGAATTGTTACTCAAAAATCAATGACGAAAATTGAGGTTATTAAATTAACCTCAAATGATCAAACGAAAACATCTGTAAGATGAATTTGATCATTTGGACCAATATTTTGATTTAATTTATTTGATTGTCAAGTCGTTTACACGTTTTTTAATTCATCTGACAATTTTTATTTTTAAACCTTTGACATTTGAAGTATTCTGAATTTGTTAATTATATCTTAATTTTTTTGAGTTTAATAATTTTGTAATGTTATTTTAATAATGATTTAATTAGATTAATAATAATATAAATATTTGCACACCATAATAGGAATGATAGAGTACTTTAAAATTATTTGTAACATCTGTTATACAACAAAAAACAACACAAAAACATCTGTTTATACAAATAAATACTTTGATTTGATGATTTAAAATTAGAATTTTAGATTCAAATAATCAAATCAAAGCACTCAGTTTGTAAGTGGCACTACAAATTGACATCCACAGGTACGTTTTCTGATACATTTGTTTACATTTTCATCAGATATTTTTCGAATAGACTATAGGTTAGTACTAAAGCTCAATGCGAAGGAACTCGTCCGGGAAGTACTACTACCATACATATATCTGCCGCCAAGCAGCGTTGCTGTTCCAGTTCGTCAATGTGTCCAGGTGTGTCAGGCACAGAACTCATTCCAGCTTTGTCTCTATGAATGCAACGCATCTATAGGCGTGTGAGTTGGATCGCGAAGCGGTAATGCTCGCGAAGGAGGAGGCGGAACGCGTGAAGGAGAGGCAAATTTCGCGCCCTCACGCCCCTAACCGCCGCAGGAGGAGACGCCCGGGGCGGGAATCGCGAGCCGATTTCTGGCCACTGTAGGCGCGGGCTTGCGGACGGTGAGCAATGGGTAGCTCACCGTCCGATAAGGACCAAGCCCGGGTCGACGGCGCGTTGTGTTCCACGTGCGCCTCAAAGAAATGTCAGCAGAATTGACGGGGTCCGCCAGGGCCAATGCCTGCCGGGGGTTCGAAGAAAACCGATAGGGAAATCGTGGCCCCCGGCAACAGGGCAACCGAAGGAACACGGGTGGGTTTTAGTCAGTAAGAGTCTGACACGCCCTCCCGCTCCGCCCAGAGCGGGAGAAGTTATTTGATCATTTCCCACAAAAAAAAAAAAAAAAGGACAAGCACTCCAAAGACAATTTCCACGCAAACTCCGCCCCCATGCACTCCACCACTCCACTATGTGCTAAACGCTAACACATCAGTAATAAAGTAGAATATCGCGTGCGCTCTTTAGTCGTGTTCGAGCACGGAACTAAATGTCGTAAGTCTCAATTCTTATTTCGTTTATAACTAAAGTAATACCCGATTTAGAGAAAAAATATCTTATATCTGGATAATAAACTATATTTTCTTACTGCCAATAATTATTTTAGACATAAAAGCCGAGTAATCTTGTTTTTGTTTCAAATAATCTTTAAAAAAGACATGATTTTCTATTAAAAATGAATCGAGCGAAAATGTTCCAATTACGTAACTGTCTTATATATGGAAAGAAAAAGATCCAATAAGTTATATACTAAAGTTCCATTTTGATTATATGCGTGACTTTTTCAGAATATTAATGCAAATTATTAATGCATACAATTTAGGGAGCCTCCTCTTAAGCTTCCTTCAAAATGGTTAAGCTGAATGGTGCTGATCCATGCGTCATGTTCGTGAACGGGCGCCGTCATTAGGGACTGGTTATTTTAATTTTAGAATTGTTTTTATCTTTTTACTGGACTGCCTCGTTGGTCTAGTGGTCGCAAACGCTACTGCTGAGCATGAGGTCTTGGGTTCGATTCCCGGGTCCGTTATCTGGAATTTCTCAGTAGCAGCCCGGAGTCTGGATTTGTGCCCGGTTGATGGCAATAGGCTCGCCCCCTATTACATGGGACTTAAACATAACTGGCGAAATGTGGGTGTACCTGCAATAGGTACACCTCTGCCCAACCCTTCGGGTAAACAAGGCGTGATGTTATGTTATGTTTCATCTTTTTATTACGGACGCTTCTAACGTGCACGTCTTTCTACATTGTTCTCACATGTATAATTTCAACATGAATAATGTAACCAATATTTTGTAACAATGTTTTGTTTTAAAAGAGTGTCCGTGGAGTTTCTTGCCCGTTCTTCTCCATAGGTACCTACTACGCTTTGGAATGGGCAACTAGCTACATCTCTCTCATCCAAAAGTTGTCTGTAAAAGATCGTTTTTAGCGATAAGACCGCCCATTGTGTCACCCAATGTAAAATTTCTAAATCTGTCTGTAATTTTTTATGGTGTACAAAATAAAGAATATTCCATCCATCTATCTATAATTCAAATAGTCTCCGAGTAAAATGGCTGCGACATACGGACGGACAGACGGACCAGAGGAAATTATTAGGGTTCCGTTTTCGCCATTCAGCTAAAGAACCCCAATAAACCGACCTTCTTGCAAATTAACCAGTACTAATCACATTAATTCGTCTGATAAGAGATGTTGTGTTACCTATAGCATTCCTATAGTTGACGATAACATAGTGCCCGAGGTAGAGTTATAATGGATGGAGTGAATCACGAAGGTACGAAAACGTCGTGGCCTGGAGATAGGCGAAAGCTAATTTTATAATTTAACCTATTATAGCCAGGCGGACTTAGAACAAGCTCTATCACCAACCACGTACTCAAAACTTAGTACAGTATTTATATTTTCTCAAACATGCATGGAAATATTGTCATTATTTTCGAACACAGAACACGCGAAGTATCGAATTTACGGTCAAAGAAAATCAAATCTATTGCAGGCGCGTTTTTTGAATTTGAAACATTACAACGCTCCAGCAATGTTGTATGAAATGGCGTGCTGGGGTTATTAAATACTCTTTGATTGGATCTCTTTTATCATTCTTGGCATACCAAAGTTCTCTTTGCTTAGTACAAATTGCGTTCACGCTGTATAGCCTTAGATGCGTTTGCCTTTCGGCACAGATGATAAATAGAAAATTGGCGGCAAAGCTGAAAATTCGTCTTGATTTGTTATTTACTTATATAACAGATAATTAAAATGAGTTCCAACGGTTCAGAGAGTGAAATGGAGATTGATTGTACTCCACCAGATTTAAGATCAGAAGCCAAATTAGCAATGGAAAACCTGCTTCCAGCGAAGTCAAAAGAAAAATACATGAAAGTATATGAAATTTTTATGATTTGGAAAAACGAGAATAAAGTGCACATTTTCTATAAACTGTGTATTTTTGGCGTATTTTAATGAGATTACTAAAACTAAAAAGCCATCTACATTATGGGCGGTTTATTCCATGCTGAAATGTACAGTTCATGTTAAAAACGACATTAACTTGAAAAATTATGGAAATTTAACTACTTTTATTTCCCTGCATTCTTTTGAGAAAAGCACTATATATGCCTCGGCGCAAATGGCAATTGCCTGTCTCGTATTAGTGAAGTCCTCGCCTACGGCTCGGCCTTCAAACTCATACTCGACCTGCAATTGCCTATTTCCCGGCCTTTGCAATAATGTACTATTTCTTAATGTCAAATGTCATTTAATTGTAATTTATTTATTTCATTAACAATTTTACATTGTATCGAAATGTAATTATTTATAAACTAACACAACATGAAGACATTTAAATTAAAAAAATATTAAAAAGTACATAATAAATTATTCAAAATTACAAATCCATGATTCTGAAGTTTTATCAATAATAAAATTCAATATTTAGGGATATTAACACCACGAAAATGTCAAGAAAAGAAAAAAATATACAATAACATTGCATTAAATTTGGGTACAATAACCCTCGGGTATCATCGGATTTCCGAATAAAAACGAATGGTAATTTCCATGTCCATCAATTATTAGATTTATCGTGTAGGTACAATAATTTGAATTCAGAACTAAGTAGGTACTTTATTGTTGTCTTGTTTTGATTTCCGTGTGAACTCTATAGAGCTGTAAAACTATTTACCTATCTCTCGTGCCTGCGACTTTAGCGGCTTTCCTCCCATTTTTTTTAATAAATTACATTTAGTTAAAAGAGTATTAACAACTCTATATACTTCCAAGTCGATTGAGAGCGTCCGGTCTGCACCAAGTGCAAAGGGCAACTGATAGAAATCCGACGCCTGACGAAACACGAGGTTTGCCGAGGGACATTAGGAACATAGTTTGTAATATAAATGTAGTAGTATTCAAAAACTAATACTGTTTTAAATTGCCGCATCCACGTCATCACACTCTGACGTCATCAGTACACAGTGTAGTGTGTGTTGTGTACTTGTTAACATGGTAGTGACGAGCACAGGGGCGAACTCGGAGATAAATTGCCGGGGTCCATCAAATAGTGGAGAGCTTTGACGGTTCCACGGTGATCTATTAGGTTATAGGCTATCTCGATAGGCTAGCTAGGATCTCTAGGTAAACAATACTTAGGTAAAGTAAACCGACGTTCACACGGACGTAATAAAATCGCGGCGATTTTTTTTCGTGCACTTGATTTTCAACGCTCTGCTTAGCGCCGAGAGTTGAAAATCCAACAGTGTGTTTTTTGAACGCGCTGGGACGAGAGTGCGTCCCAGCGCGTTGTATTCTCAATGCTCGGCTCAACACAGAGCGTTGAAAATCTAGTGCGCGATAAAATTCCGCCCCGATTTTATAACGTTCGTGCGTACGTCGGCTTACTTAATGTACGTTATCGTAGAGTCAATCTTTACGTTACCATTGATAATTTTTGGCTTCAGATACATAAATGCCTTGAAAGGACTCGTGGCTAAATAACAACCGCACGGATCGATCGATCAAGGTTAAGCTTCATTTGCATCGGGCGATCCATGTATATGTGACCATCCATTTCATACCGAGACCGTGACTCGAAAAGCTCGTAAAACCGTTGGTCCGTAGATCCTGACAGTCGTTATAGGCAATCAGATGCCCGAAAGTGACAATTAGTCTTAAGGGGGAAACGTCAGAGAAGCCCGCGAAATTAAAAGTTTCTTACGTTTTTTTGCTTTTTGCAGGTCAGTGTCAGGTTTTATGTTGATTAAAATATGATTCGCGGCCGTAACAAATATGGCTTTACTCAATTATAATCATTACAATCAGCAATACAACTCCATAAGTTAGCAAAGGTGTCAAATGTCATGATTTCATGAAATGCTGATTGTAATGATTATAATTGAGTAAAGCCATATTTGTTACGTCCGCGAATCATATTTAGATCAACATACAACATGATACTTTTTTTTTTTTGGTTCTGAAATTATCAAATAACTTCTCCCGCTCTGGTGGAGCAGGAGAGCGTGTCTGACTCTTACTGACTAAAACCCACCCGTGTTCCTTCGGTTGCCCTGTTGCCGGGGGCCACGATTTCCCTTTCGGCCCATATTCGCAGCCCCGGCAAGCATTGGCCCTAGCGGACCCCGTCAATTCTGCTGACATCTCTTTGAGGCGAGCGTGGAACACAACGTGCCATCGACCTGGGCTTGGTCCTTATCGGACGGCGAGCTACCCATTGCTCACCGTCCGCAAGCCCGCGCATACGGTGGCCGGAAATTGGCTCGCGATTCCCGCCCAGGGCGTCTCCTCCTGCGGCGGTTAGGGGCGTGAGGGTGCGAAATTTGCCTCTCCCTCACGCGTTCCGCCTCCTCCTTCGTGAGCATTACCGCTTCGCAGAAGGAGGTGACGGCCTGCCATTTCCTCTCGCTCCTTACCATGGCCTGAACCAGGGCCGGACGCGAGAGATCACCGCCACCGATCGCCTCCACGAGGACACGGCGATACTCCGCCCAAGCCGGGCAGACCTCCACCGTATGCTCCACCGTGTCCTCCAGGCGATCCACACAATGGTGACACCTGGGCGTTTCCTTCCGCCTTATCCTGAACAGGAACCTCCCGAAGCAGCCGTGTCCGGTGAGGACCTGCGTCAGGCGGAAGGTGAGGGGGAGGAGGGGGCTGACCTGCAAATTGCAAAAAACTTAAGAAAATTTGAATTTCGCGGGCTACCCTGACGCTTTCGTCTTAATATGTAAAATACTGGTGTTCAGCTGCATCCAGTTAGACTGGAAACTGTGTCCAACATAGTTGTGTAAAGACACAGCTGATAATACAAATTCCTTAAAATGTTGTACTAGAGTCCTGCTCTGCTCCCCACTTAAATTCACATCGTATTACGTTTCAGAGCAATTTGTACATTCAATATTATTTGTATACGAGCTACGTTTACTAATGTAACGTGTGGGGGATCAGCAGAGCCAGAGGTAGGGGGACTGTTTAGTAAGTTTTGATTCTTTTTAGTGTTATAGGTTGGCAAATAAGTAAGCTGCGGGGTAGGTCAGGTCAATTTCTTATTATTTTTTTATTATGTAAAAACTTTTTTAGGTGCGTTGGGCATTTTTGAGATGGGAAAAAACAATTGAACTCGCGACACCGTTACTGACACCTCATTTTTGCAAACGCAATTGTGCTCTTTATTTATGTTACGTTACGGATCAATGTTCTATGTAAATATTTTTACTTTAAAGGTTTTTGAAATTTTTTATTTTTTGTAAACGCGATTGTGCTCTTTATTTAGATAAGGTTACGGACCAATGTTCTATACAAGTATTTTTCTTCTACCAAGGCGATCTTGTTCAAGTTTTCACTTCTGTCGGCACTCCCGGAGTGCCACTGTTTTTTTCCCATAGGACTTGAGGATGAAATCTAGAACTATGAACAGTAGAACAAAGTAGCCAAATGAAACTAGATTTTGAAACTCTAATATAGCTTATCCAAAAATCATACATGTTTTTTTATAGGAAGTACTTACGTAAATCCACAGACAGAAAGTGTATAATTCCGATTATAAATTCTTCCGAGAATTTGCATAATTTTTACAGCTAAAGCGCGGTCACTGTCAAACTGCATAGAAAAGAAAGAGAAACGCGATGATTCAATTAACGCTGGTAATTAGTTCCAAAATATGAAGCTAATTATCGATTTACAAAAAATCTATTGATTGAACTAAAACCTGCTACAGGGACACCTCTGCCCAACCCTTCGGGGAAACAAGGCGTGATGTTATGTATGTGTATGTATGTATTACGCTAATATGTTGCTTGTAGAATAATCTGACAAAAAATCAGAATGTTTACATTTATATTAATATGATTTTTAATCGTTACAAGAAATTTTTAGAGGTATCTTCGTGATTTTTTTCTACCGTATCAAATTAGTTGTATTATATTTTCAACACACTGTCTTACTAGCATATATCCTGAAGAATATTATATATTTTTCTGATTTTGTTAATTGCAGTGGATCATATACTTTTAGGCATTTTAAAACTTGCGTTTAGGCACGTTTAAGTTCTGTAGTCCCCTTAAGGAGTCCGACATTCAGCCATACACAAAACGTCTTCTCTGCCGTAACTCGGACTGATTACGGCGTGATAATTTTAACCAAAGCAATCGATCGATCCTTACAACATTTTTAAGCTCTTGGGTTCCTGATCATTATGAGTTGTTTAACATAAACAGGGGTGGTAAAGGGTTGACATCAGTCACAACACTAAATACTAACCCTTGAAATTCTCACGCAAACACGTGCAAAAACTTAAATTGTAACATTTTCAAACACTACAATACATTCCTTGGAAGATTACAATAAAAAACTGCATTTAATTCTACAACGGCCACACGCAAGCATACACAATAAAAAAGTAAGCATAGCCCTTAAAAAAATCACCCCATTTAAAAAAAATTAAGTGTTCGCGCGAACGCACCCGAATAGAACAATGACATTTTGACATTTCGCAGCGATGGCCGACCTAATTTGACATTAGAAAAGGCGCGAATTCAATTGTTGGATAATTTATCGATGTTTTTGTAGAATTTATTTGTTATTAATCAATGTTTTTGGGGATCTTTAGGAGTAGTTTTGGGGCTCTCGGAAAAAATTTAAGCCAACAATAATTATAGAAAAGTCTGTACCTATGTATCTAAATAGCAGTGATAGCCTACTGGTGTGACCGTCGGATTGCCAAGTCATTGTATAATTATCACTTGCTTCAAAAAAGGTGAAGGAAAACATCGTGAGGAAACCGGCATGCCTGAGAGATGTTTCTCGACGGCATGTGAAGGCAAGTCAGAGGCCCATGGACGGCGTAAATACTCTGACACCACGTTAGTCACTAACCACACGAAACCGAAAAATCAGTATCATTTTTTTCCTTTTTCTATTCTATAGGTAGGTTAGGAAGTAAAAAATAGGTAATACAGTACTAAAATACAATAGAAGTGGATATATTTAGTAACTTGTTCCGCTTAGCTATTTTTAAACAGTCATAAAAAACCCCCTGAAATAAATCGACACGTGTTTCACCTCTCAACGAGGCATCCTCAGGATAACGATATACTTGTCGCGAACTCGAATACAGTACTATTTTTTTCCTTTTCTCCAATCACAAAGGTTGGTGGTTGGCCAGGGGCTTTTAATTAAAAAAAAACCTTCTGTCTTGTGTTAAAATCTTACTTTAAATACCTACATAATAATCCGGCCCATATACGGAACTCAAAACGCCCCAAAAGATTAACAAAACATATTTTTTCGACAAACATTCAATTAAAATCATAATAAATTACGTTCTTTCAAAAATTACACGCTACAGTAGGTTCAACTAATGTTTACAAATGACGTCTACTAAACCGGTTTGATGACTTGATTGCAAATTATTACAGTACATTTAACACTTTGAGAGCGTTTTGTGAATTTTAGAAGATGTATTTTTTTGTTGTTGTAGTTGTTAATGATGAGATGAGAAATGTTTATTTAGAATCTGCTATCCATTCACAGGTAAAGTACAGATCTGTACCCTAATTACGTAACTTATTTTCGTAAACGATATGACAAATTTGTTTCATTTTGACAGTTCAACAACATTCATTGCATTATTTACGTTGTTCAGCAGATTTTTTTCCAACTTATGAAGCAACCTGTTTCAAATCGAAATAAATTGTGATTGATCGTGAATTACGCAATTAGGGTACTGTTTATAAGCAATGCAGATAATAATTTAAAAAAGTACGCGCACAGAAAAAGATCTACAAAAACATTTTAGCAAAAAGAGGTTTTGGTTTTACGCGCTCCGTAAGTGGCACGTCAAAACTTGACTAGTTAGAATAACACTTCACTCCCGATAATGACGACATCATTGACGCCATCCTATCACCACGAGTCATCTAATAGAGTGACGTTGTTCCATTTTTGAAGGTCGAATAATCGCAACTCTTTTTTCTTATACCTACCTATTAACATTGAGCGAGCCTATTGCCTAAAGTCGTCCTCGATAATCAAATCTAAAAAGCAGCGGTAACTAATATTTTCAAAACAACATCTCTATCAACGGAAAATAACAAACTACAAATATTGTTTGTTATTCAACGAAAAAATTCGATTAAACCTAACCTAACTTTTCTAAAATCCAACATGGCTGACAATGACAGGTGTTTGAACCAGCGAACGCGATGATTGACTTGTGTTGCGAAATTCGCGAACAAAAACCGTAGCGTTGGAGTTTAGAAAAATCGGGCTGTTCCGTTAGAAAATAGACGATTTGTTTTTGTTAGGTACCTAAATATTTTTAATAATATTTTCTCATTGAGCTCGCACAATAGTCTTAGGAAGTAGGTATGCAGACGCAGATTTTTTCTAGATTTCTTGAGTACAATCAAGTGGACGCCTACGTTGTAAACTTGGTCAACGCCGCCTATGGTTTCTGCAACACCAGAGGCTTAAGGTGTTCTCATCCCAGAGACAAAGTTGGAGGTGTTTTATAGATAATTACAGGCTTTCTTCAAACCGTACCCAGCAACATTGCTTGGCAGTAGGGATATGACATGTGTGGTGATAGAGTTTCGCCTCAGACAAGCTCCTTCACAAAGAGGTTAGGTAAGTACCTACATCCTACTTACTAATAATCAATTCACTAATTAGACCAACATAACTCGAAAACCCAACGAGTTCAAACACAACGACGCTATCTTATTTAGCTGAGGAGTTCCTAGGGCTCCATCATCAGACCAACTCTGATTATTTTTGCGTTGTCACCGAAGTTATATACAATACGAACCACGCATCACACTGACGTCACGCAAAATCCTGCATCGCGCAAGCAGAGTTTAACCGCTCGACGAGTATATATATAACGTCCTGGGATCAATCGTCGGGTAGTTTAAACTGTCGCCTTCATTGCTAGATCGACCTTTGCTGGGCCGTCGCACGGGCGTCGTGAAGCACTTCAGGCGCTTCTACAGATACACCCGATAAAGCGCTGAAGGGAGGCAACCCTCGGCGAGTAGGTGTGCAATAAAGCATTCCCACCCCCTCCTAGGAGGAGGAGGGGAATCCAGTGACCGGCCCTCATTTCCGAGGGCCGAGAGAAAAATTCCTCGGGCAAGGGACCAGATAGCCCCAAAACCGATTCCAACTTTACGACTGAATCATCGGGCAGTTGCCCACCAGACACGACACCCGTCTGGTCGGAGGATCCTCCCTTTTCTATAGAAGATGAGTGAATTTTACAACCTCATAAGTATGCCAAGTTTCAGCTCAATCGGATGGCCGGAAGTGCTTGAAAAATAGATGACAAAAGCGAAAGAAGCAAGTTAATATAAAGCTTGTAAAAAATCATTTCATATCGTTCCCAATAAGTTTTCTAAAGGGATACTTTACGATATTTTAATAATGACATTAGTGGGGTCGTAACTTCGAACACAAAATGAATAACGACAAATTATCACCAACATATTTTATTTATTTATTGAGCGAAGTTTGCGCGCCATTAGTTTATTGATTTATTTTGAAAGGGCGTGAATAAACATTTTAACACAAAAGGGGTATTTTAAAGCAGGTATGTTTTGGGATGGAATTGTGTCTTTAAACTCAATCAATCTGCCTAGCCTTTTCCCAACTATGTTGGGTCGGTTTCCAGTCTTACCGGATCTAGCTGAATACCAGTATTTTACATGGAGCGACTGCCTATCTGACCTCCACAACCCAGTAATTGGGTAATACGATACTTTGGAACTTTCGGACTTCTGACGACCCGAAACGACTGTCAATGATCCACGAATGACAGCCGGGACCAACGGCTTAATGTGTTTTCCGAAGCAAGGAAGAGTCTCGGTCGGTATGTAAAGATGGTCACCCATTCACGCACCAACCCCGAAAAGCGTAGCTCAACCTGATGGATCGACCTCTGAGGCTGTTAACCTCTCGCGTGTTTATGATGCACCGTGTGCATCATGTTATTTCAATGCCCCAACTGTTTATGATACACCATGTGCATCATGTAAAATACATTGAGGGGTTAATTCAATAACACGACACTTTTGTTACACTTTTTTGGTCTATCTCTCATTCGTCAAGTGTGCAGGGGCCAGGGGGTCTAATCCCTAATCACAAAGTCCGTAACTTCGGCCAAAGTTACGGGGGTTTCCTACTGCTATCACCTGGACATAAAATTAGTTCGGGGTAGGAACTAAGAATGAATGACAAACACGATTTGACAGTTGTTCCTACTCCCGGTGTGTTTTTGCCTGCACGAAAAAAAATATTTGACACTATTTTTCGCCGGATCAACTACTTTCGGATGGGCTTCTTACTGGGTATCTTCGTCGAGGGACTTGGAGAGTAAACCCTCAGAGTGTAAAAGATTTTCAATTAGTTAGGACAAAGGAGAAATGACTAATAACCAAATAAAAATTCGCACGTAAAGTGGGGATATTTTTTGAAGTGAAAACTTCTTTAGACATTGGGCATTTTTGAGATGGGACTAAACCACGGATCAATGTTCTATTTCTATGCAAGTATTTTTATTTTAAAGGTTTCGGAAGATTTTTTTTTTTTTTGTAAACTCGATTGTGCTCTTTATTTAGATAAAGTTACGAACCAATGTTCTATACAAGTATTTTTCTTCCACCAAGGCGATCTTGTTCAAGTTTTCACTTCTGTCAGCACTCCCGGAGTGCCACCACTTTTTTTTTACTCGTCTATGTGTGGGGAGTCGTTGGAAATGTCGTTCAAAAATATTGTGAGTTTGTGGAAACCATTTTTGGATGCAAATTTTTGTTAAAGTCAAGTGTCCCCCCCTGCCAGCTAAATGGTTGGTTCTGGATATATGGAAAAATTCACAGCAGTAGTATATATAACGAAATTAAAAGGAAAACTATCACAGCTAAGTAGACTCTACAAGTTAACGAGTAATAATCGACAAACTTATACCACATTCCATAAGGGAGAAGATGTTTTTTAACTAGTTCTTGGGATAAATTCATCCCATCTACGAAACCCTTCATTGTGCGTGGTCCGACACGTACTTGGCCGGTTTTTGAATATGTAGCATTTTTCTTTCTATTTGAGAACATGCATTCTGCATTCTGCAACCTACATTATCCGCAAAGATTTTCGCCTACATATGGATCTGTGACAGACAGACAGGACCATATTCAAAACCGTCAGTACCCCTATTTTCACCTGTTCCCGATTATTTTAACGAGGGGATTGCCAAATGCCACGGAAGCCTGCCTCAGGCCACGTCAATCATTGTCCAGCTCAATTTAATAAGTTTAACTGCGTTCGGAAGCACTCGTGGTTACTCGGGAGTGGTCGGGAGTAACGAATTTAATTTTAAATGGATGCGTGTCTATGACAGTGATTTTGAGAGTTAAAACTTTATTCGTTTTAATCATAACATTGTGGTTGGGGATTTCGTTGTTTTGATAGGTAGGTAGGTACTTTAGTTGGGTAAGGTTTTTTATAAATAAATAAAAATACGAGCGAGCCTTACAGTTATAGTCGCATATAATGTGTAATATCCGACATCTTGGCTGACAGTACCAACCTCTCGGAAAATGGTTTGGTACTGATACGACTATCTGACGGCCAACTCTAGCACCGCGCGCGCTAATTGGTCAAATCAAATAGCGCGCGCTTCCCCGGCTTCCTGTTACACACTTCCGTCCCTTTTCACGAAATCGTTCCCACAGATTGCAGGAAAGCGAGAGGAGAGATGTTACACATTAAAAATTACACGTTCAATGCCGGGAGCCCTCCTGGAGGGTTCACCTAGTCGCATATGGGATGCCGGGAGCCCTCGCGGAGGGCTCATTTTAAATGTAGGTTTTTCTTTGCGAATACAGCCTTTTAAACCGTGAAAATAAAATCTCATGTATATTTTAAAAATATTTATTAGTATATGCATGCGTTGGTTTCAAAATCCAAGCATTTAATTTTTTTAATTTTTTTCACAAAATTTAAATATTTGGAAACTACATACTTATAGCGACAAGACCCCCTAAAAACACAATTTTACTTCGTTCTAAATTGTTTTATTTTTAACCTAAAGCCGTCCGCGATGGTTAACTTTAGCGCAAACGTAATGCCGGCAACCCTCCCGGAGGGTTCACTTCCAATATGATGGCGGCATGGCGTATGAGTTCTATGAAAAGTGGGTGGTGTCGAAAGACTATGATAAAAAAATTATATCGATCCCTAGATGGGAACCATTAATTCCATAAGTACCGAGACCACTCCGTGCCTCGGAAAGCAAGTTAAGCCCTCGATCCAGACTGATATTCGTCGATCTTTGGCAGTCATTACGGGTAGTCAGAAGGCCGAAAGTCTGACAACCAGTCTTACCAAGGTATAACGTGTTACTCAGTAACTGGGTTGTGGAGGTCAGATAGGCAGTCACTCCATGTGAAATACTGGCAAAAACTGCCGTCTGCCGCCCCCCGCCAATCTTTTAAGATAGCCCCCGCGAAATTAAAATTTTCCCAAAATGAAGATTTGGCAGCAAATTGAATCGATCGATAATGCGCCAATTCAACAGGGGCGCCAAAACTGTTGTCACACCTTTGAACATCTACTCAAGGGCGGATCCAGCCTTAGAGACGGGGCGGGGGTCACACAGTCGGGGGCCCAGGGCAGCAAAACAAAATGAGACCCCGAGGGGTCTTCTTAGTTAATGTAGGTATTTCTAGTAGGTAACATTTTGCAAAAAAGTTATAATGACAAGTATAACGTGCGTAATTATAACTACCTTACACCATGGACCTCGCAACAGCAGGATATTTTTTTCAGGGAGGTGCATTTTCGTCTCAATAGGCTGGCTATTTACAAAAAGCAAAAATGTAGGGGTTCGAGCAAGGCCAACTCGAATTTTTTTTCACCTCGTCTTAGAATTCCCGGTTAGGTTTAAACATCCTTACGGAAATAAGAGTTACTTTGTCGACTTGTGCAGAAAAGTTTCAAAGTTAGAAGAATATAGAATTCAAGAGCGAGCGAAGCGAGCTCGATTAATTTTAGCACACCGCCTTGTGTAGATAAGGTTTTTTTTAAAGTGAAAGTTTGAGAGTGTAGATTGTAGCGAGCGTAGCGAGCTCGAAAATGTTCATCCTCAGCCTCCAACTCTTAAACTGATTCTTACTGAATATATTATGTTGAACGAGTTTGGGATATCATTAAAAAGTACTTATTAAGACTTAGGGGGCCGCCAGGACCCGCCCGGGGCGGTTTGTCTTGATACTATTCTGGGGTATTTAATTTCTACGTCTAGTTGCTAGCTTCAGATAAACCTACATGGGCACTTAATGGAACATCAGAAGCTAGGAACACGGTTTCATTGTTTCCTATGGAAAAGAGCCGGAAGTAAACTCCACGGTCCATCATCATAATTATAATAACAGCACGTAGTCTTATTCTGCGTGTTGTTCGCGCATGTGTGGCAAACACAGGATGTGTTTGCCATTCATGTGGCAACATTGTACAAAGTAAGTATTTATTTGATTAAATTTATTAATGAGATTAGAAAAAATACCAGTGGTTGACTTAGACGCAGCCCAGGGGGGGTCATGACCCCCCTGGATCCGCCCTTGGATGTACTACAGTACCAGCTGCTGAGGCATCGCAGATACTTTGCCATTCCGTTGTCAGCAAACGCCATCTATTATGCAGTAGAATAACTACTAACATACTGACTTAAGCGACATCTAGTGGGAAATATAAGATTTGTAATAGTGACATCTATTGTCCAAAAGCCGTAACTATTTCTGCATTTGTTTTTTACGCATTCAAGGAAGTTTTCATAATTATTAAGCTTTTTCGGATTACTAGCTATATTCGGACTATTATTTGAACATACAAATTACGGTTTTTAAATATAGCAAGTTCGGTAGCTACATCTCAACCAACGCTTCTAAAACAAACACCAAATTCAAAAAACCTTCTGGATTCACCACCTCTAGGTAGTTGCAATTCAAAATGATATTATGAATGCGAAAGTAAACTGTTTTGTTTATAATTGTAATTACTGAATATTTTAATTTGATATCATTTACAAAGGTTTCTTTGTTTTGTGTGAATGTAGTGTTTCGTACACCTGTAATTGGTATATACAGAGCCCATAATCTGAATTTTTTTTAATGTACAGTGGGCTGCATCAATTGGGTACCCCAGTTGTATTAAAATTTTAATATAACTGGGGTACCCAATTGATGCAGCCCACCGTACAATGCATATGCTCGGACCAAATAAAAAACCCATGACATAGCACCGTCAACAGTGATGTGAAGCCGGTTTCGTAAACATGTGTGCACTTAGTGAGGTGTAGTTTGATTGTAGTGTCATTGAAAATGTGTGCGTGTGAGCGTGTACGCACAGAGCGGAGGTGTAGTTTTGGCATGCTTCACTGTATTGTTTGCAGCGCTGTCTTGGTTTTTTGTTTGGTCTGAGTGTATATGCTGTTCGCGTCCCTAATACAATTAAAATAAATAACTGTCCAATACATTTTCGCGGCTTACTGACCAGTACCCTAATTGCGTAATACAACACAATCTGTTTCGATTTGAAACAGATTGCTAATTCATCGCTTCATAAAATGGAAAAAAAAATCTGCTCAACAACGTAATTAGCGCAATGAATGTTGTTGAACTGTCAAAATGAAACAAATTAGGCATAATTGTTTACGAAAATAAGTTACGCAATTAAGGTACTGGGTTAGTTAGGACATAAGATGCTATTTATCTTGGTAGTATTCCTGTGTGATAATTTACGATATCCACGCGGACGAAGTTGCAGGTAATAGCTTATATTTTCATATAAACTTATTTAATGCCTTAAAACCACAGATTTGTGCTTACCACTGAAGGAGGCCCTTAGTGCCTTTTCATACGTCCTGGGCCTCAAGTCTGCTAGTACAATAGTGTCAGAATGGTCTATCATTGATTTCATAATTGTTGTTTTGACAAGTTTGGTAATCTACTAATATAATGGCGTCATTATGACTTTCCAATGGTCAGCCACTGACACTCCATTGAAAGAAATGGCACTTAATGGTAATCTCGTACATAATGACAAATTAATGACTGACTTAGGTGGTAACATTGGTCGTATTGTACGACAATGCCATTACATCACAATTCTATTACGAGACCATTGACTGACCAATGATCGACCATTATGAGTTTAGCAGATTACGAACTTTTAGCAAAATGACAATGGGATCGTGTTGGAATGACGAATTTATAAAAATAGTAGACTTGGGCCCCTGGCCGGGTACCCGGCGGCTAGGGCATGTACGGTAACTTTCACACGTACCGACGTAATATAATGGTACATGCCAAACACTTAACTGTCAGGTATCCGGCACCGGCTACCCGGCAACCGGGACGTATGAAAAGGCACTCGCCTCTTACATACTTTGTTTCCAAGAGAAGTGCCGTCGCATGTCAGAATTTGGGTGAAATGAAACAATCAAATCACTTTGGTAAGCGGCATTTATTAAAAAAGAACATACAAAAAATTCTTAAAATAAAAAAATAAGTGCAGAAACAGACTTGAAACACAAAAAATCGGGCGACAATCGCGCAATTATTTTTATACAGACGTGCAACTAAAAGTGGGTGTATCCCATCTGGCCCGGTGACTTGGCCCGGCACCGGGCCACATGGGACAAAAAAGTTTTAACTGGCCCGGTGATATGTTTACCGGGCCAGATGACACAAATCAAGTGCCATCGTCCCCGGAAAGGGGAGAAAAGAGGATACGCCTCGTAATTTGTGAAATACTAACTATATGCATCTATGAAAGGGATTATATAATATGATTATAGGATATGAATGGTAGGTTAGGTTAGGTTAGAACTGTGACCACACACCGCACGAGCCGAGCGAGCGAAGCGAGCGGTGCCGCGGTAGCGGCCGGCGAGTGCCAGAAACCATTTAGGCAAGTTTATCCCACTGCTACCGGCCGCACCTAGTTTTAGCCGGCTAAAACTAGGTGTAGCCGCACTTCGGGTTTTAGCCGTAACATATCGACCACACAAGAATTACGTTTGCCTGACAACTTTTCAGCAAATGTTTCAGCAGTTTGATTTATAAGTTCAATCCCTTTCATAGATGCATATAGTTAGTATTTCACAAATTACGAGGCGTATCCTCTTTTCTCCCCTTTCCGGGGACGATGGCACTTGATTTGTGTCATCTGGCCCGGTAAACATATCACCGGGCCAGTTAAAACTTTTTTGTCCCATGTGGCCCGGTGCCGGGCCAAGTCACCGGGCCAGATGGGATACACTCCTAAAAGTTGCTTTCAAATTGGGATCAACGCATTTTCTGCATCTATATTGCTTTCTATTCTCCATTTTCCACATGTAACACCTTTTCAAGTCTGTTCCTATACTTTGGAATCGTAATATTAAAAAAATATACAAAAAAAAAAATTGTGATGTACAAAATTTAAGGTACAATCGAAACTTCATTGGTAACAATTATATTGCCCGTTGTACAGTCGACCGCAAGTCGAAAGTGACTAACATAAGTTTTAAAGCCGCCTATGGGCCTCTAACTTGGTTTCACATGCCGTCAAGAAATATCTCTCAGGCATGCCGGTTTCCTCACGATGTTTTCCTTCACCGTTTTCGAAGCAAGTGATAATTATACAATACGCACATGAATCCGAAAAGTCAGAGGTGCGTGCCTTGGGGTCGAACTCGAGATCAATGACTTGGCAGTCCGACGGTCACACCACTAGGCTATCACTGTTATTAATTATTCTATTCAATGGAATAACAGGCCAACTTATACCGATTTTGTTAGTGCCGACGTGCGGCCGACTACACGGGCGACTTTTAATTACAAACATTATGGAAATTATGTCACAGCCTATTGGCATAAGCTATTATTATTATTTAAAATTACAAATTTTGACCTTAGTTTGATTTGTAAATGGATTCTTGGCTAAAAAGCGTTCCCATCTCTGCCATTTTCAAAAGAATAGCGACTCGGAGGTCCCGTCTTTAATCAAGGTCGTGTCAGTTATGAAATAGTTTTTTTTTTCCTTAAAGTGATTTGAAATGACACCAAAAAACACATTCACTGATCAATCTCCAGGGTAGACATCTTAGTAATCAGGGAATTTAATTTTTAAGAGCATTCATTCTAAAACTTGGCTCCATTGCAACTAGCTGTAAAATATTTACCTGTTTTGATTAATTTGGCAATATTACTGTATGGAAATATGAAATATCGCTAACTAGTGAACTAGAATATTAAAGGTGAATTGTAATTTTAACACTAAATTTGATGTTGTATTGCAATTTTCCAAATAATTTTCTTACATCTAAAACAAAATATTCCGTGTTACGATATTAATTATTGCATTTCAAGATCAATATTTCAGTTCCCTAGTTAGCCATAGTTCATATTTCCATACATATATGCCAAATTAATCAAAACAGCGAAATATTTGACATCTATTTGCGACGTTGCCCAATTTCAGAATGCACGCTATATTGACATTCTACGTCAATGACATATTTATTTGACATAAAAACACTATGTCATGACAGTTCTGATTTGAACAAACGGAAAACATTGCTTCGCAGTAAATTCGCTTCACATTTCATTTCTTAGACTTTACCTACATATTGGTAAAATTGTGGTGTCTCTTCCACAAAAGCCATTAATCTTGAAGTTGACATTAGTCACACGATGTGCGCTCGTGATTTGCACTATAGACTGCTAGTCACCGCCTGACCATCACTGCCCGCGCGACCTGCGTCTTGCGTCTGCGATCGCGGCGAGAACAAATGTTAGAAGTTATTTAGAGCGTGCCATGAGTCGCCGCGGTGCGTCTTGCGGAGGAGAGCGGCGCGGGAACATTCAAGTGCCACCCCGCGCCACAAGACGCACTGCCCTATGTCGTGGCCCTGGCCTGAGGTTTGTGAGCGATGAGACGGGGAAGTAGACAAAGTCTGCCAATTTTGTCAATGGCGATGGCGCCCTCCCGTCCCACATCTTAGACGGTGACTACCAGTCGCGCACGGACTATAACAATAATATCATTACAGTAGCCTTAGCACGAACGAGGTATGTTAGTAACACAGATTTTAGTCTGACTATTTTCTTAATGTCCCTCGGGAATCATCGCATTTCCCTATGTCCATCAATTATTAGATTTATCGTGTTGAATTCAGAACTAAGTACTTTATTCTTGTTTTGTTTTTATTTCCGTGTGAACTATATAGAGCTTTATAAGAGTATTACCAACTCTATATACTTCCAAGTCGATTGAGAGCGTCCGGTCTGCACCAAGTGCAAAGGGCAACTGATAGAAATCCGACGACTGACGAAACACAAAGTTTGCCGAGGGACATTAAGAACTGTCATGTTCACGCTAGGGGCACATTTACATTCTGTTTGATCGCCACTCTTTTCTTATTCCTTACCTCACAACCGAATTACAAAAATGCAACTTATTTGCTCAAAAATCACAGCCACAGACAGTAACCACTGCGTACAAGTTAAGATGGCGATACACGTAACGGTTTTCTAATTACATTATGTTCGTTAACAAACCGAATTTATTTACACTAACATTAAAAAGAGAAAAGATTGTTTTGTTGTTTGTAATGAATAAACTCAAAAACTACTGGACAGATTTAAAAAATTCTTTCACCAGTAGAATGCGATATTATCATTGAGTAACATAGACTATTATAAGATATCACGCAGGCAAGGCCGCTGGCGCAAGCTAGTTAATGATAATATAACATTACAGCTGTTTTCGCTGAAGGGTACCTAGAGTACACCCACATTTCGCAACCAAAGTCGATAAACATTGCTACTTTTAAGTTATGTGTTGTTGTGTAGTGTCTGTGTTTTCTTTTATATTTTTAAGTTATTGAGTTTACTAACATAGGCTAAGTTCATACTAACACTATATGGATCTTGGTCTGAAATAAAAATTGAACTTTACATAATTATTATCAAATTCGACACAAAATAATTATAAAGACTGCTTTTCAGCATTTCGTGTAATAAATAGGTAAGACATAATTTTATCATAATTTTACATCTGATCCGATTTTTTTTAAACGCTTATAAATGGTATCAAAATACGAAGTGTTAACGGCTTTGTTGCTATACCGGTTGATTTTAAATATGCAGAATTCGACATTAATGACATTAAGAAATCTTCCGTAAATTAACTAAAATGTGGGTGTATTTTGAGGCTCCGAATTATTGATATCATTATTCGGACTTTTGTTGTTTTAGTATAAGACTTGGATTTCCCGTTTCGTGTATGGCCATCTTTACACCAAGTCTATTAAATTGTTACCGAGTGTCTTTTTATCATAATTAGCATAAAATAGGGATCGACGCCTTCAGCGGATGAATTGATTTGATAAAAAAAATAATAAGAAGTTGATAAGCAAAATAATTTTTTTTTTCAGAATACTATTTACTGACAAAACTGTTTATGTTTTTGTGACGAAGCACCTTTTATAAAATTACATATTTTGCTGATCAACGGTCTCTTTGTAATGTCAGTTACATTAAAAAATCTTCACTCCCGATCTCCTAAATCGAGCCAGCGTGCGTTTCCTTGTAGGTAATGATCAGGTTGTATCAGGAAGGTGTAGTCGAAAAGGGTGTGGTATAAACCATCTAATTGAACAACTTTCTCCATCGTAATCGAGCAAAAAATTATCAACCATCCCATTTGGGTCGTATAAAGGTCAAAAAAATTTAATTAAAAAAAGAAGAATAAAAGAAAACGATTGTATGCAATTTTGTTGCCGAAATACTGGCCATCATTTTGTTGTCATCATTGTTCCAAATTTGAATTCACAACCATTTAAAAAAATAAATGTTTGATTGCTTGATTTAAGAGTCCCGGAGTGTTTTAAATCTAATAAGCTAAAAATCTCTGCTCATTGCAATTGCAAAATCTCAATACCTATCTACTATTAATTCTATAAGTACTTACAAACATTAACTTCAAATAAAAGTCAATACTTAAAAAACGGGAACAGATTTGACACACTCCACATTTTATTAAATCAAGTGACCATAGAGCACCGTTGAGTGTGACAAGTATGTTCCCAGCTAAACCAAGAATAATCATGCCAGTAACTTGTACAAAAGTATGGAAGTAGGTTGCATTCAGGTTTAAAATGTCGAACGGTTTCAAAATGTCCAATTCCTGAAATTTCCAATTCCCATATATGCCATTGTGACCTTCACCAATCAAAAGTTTATAGGCCTAGTACAGCTTTCCAAAGAAAAATACGCGCTTCGGTAATCTTCGTGTTTCCGAATTGGCACGAACGTCGCGCCACAGAGTAACTACCCACAGAAGAAATGCTTCTAAGTTTTGTACGACCTCGCTTTGTAGACCATTGCGCATTTTTATGAAGTTTTCTCTCTGTCGGATTACCTACTCCGGTCTCAGATCGTCATTTGTAACACAAAAGTTTAGAATTTTGGAATTGCATAGAGTTGTTACTCTATAATTTTATAAACATGGTAATACAAAATAGGCAAGCACTTCCATGGTTGTAACAGCTCTGTATTAGATCTCATCATCGCGCGTTCGTATTTCCGAAGACAGACGATGATTCGCGAAGCGCATACTTTGCTTTGAAAACCTGTAGACTCATCTACATGCACTTATGAAAAGTCAGAAGCTAGGTGCACGGTTCCAAATGGTCGTTTCCTATGGAGAAGAGCCGGCAAGAAACTCCACGGTTACTCTTTTAAAAATAATTGTATTTTACAATACTTAAATAACATAACATAATATCACGCCTTGTTTCCCCGAAGGGTTGGGCAGAGGTGTCCCTGTAGCAGGTACACCCACATTTCGCCAGTTATGTTTAAGTCCCATGAAATAGGGGGCGAGCCAATTGCCATCAACCGGGCACAAATCCAGACTCCGAGCTGCTACTGAGAAATTTCAGATAGAAAAACACAATAACACTTTACCCGACCCGGGAATCAAACCCAGGACCTCATGCTCAGCAGTAGCGCTTGCGACCACTAGACCAACGAGGCAGTCAATACAATACTTATTTTCAAGTAACAGTGTTAATACAAGTACCATGTACTTATAAATAGAAGTATAAAATAATTCGAATTTATGACACAATAGCATGCAAGCTGCTTGCATTACTTTTGTGCGAGTTACTTGCATGTTTATTCCCATTTTATATCATGTATTCAGCATTGTCAGAAAAGCATTCAATCTCACTTTTTTTATTTACAAAGGAACAATATCTATGAGAGAGCATAAGTTTTTTCAATTTCGTCATTATCATAAACTATATCACAAAAAAATATGAGACATGTCAAAGTTGATGAAAAGTGGCGCGACTGTTTGGCGACTGTTGCACAACTTTATTTGCCTGTTTCTTCTGATACATTCCAGATGTTCGGCAGATAATTTCATACACAGTATTCTATTTATTTATCTGATGGATATTACCTATCTGGAGACTGAAACCGGTCCTTCGAACAGTAGTGACTGTTTTATCTGCAGTAAACAAAAAGTCGTCACATTTATCTTGTGGAATATACTAAGCAATCACATTTCATCTCTTTGACATGTCTCATTTACATTTCATTCTTAAAATTATACCTATCCTATTAAAATTAAATGACTTTTGGTCAGATTAACTGGAAAATATAAGCGGGCAACTATGTAGCAACTTTTTGTTGCTTATCTAATACAACATTTTATGCACTTGTGAATATTGTGATGTTCTGTTTGAAATAAAATTATAGAATTGAAAATCAACGGGTGCCAACGGGACCCTATTACTGAAGGCGTGTACGCACGAACGAACAAAACGTAGTGAACAGGAACTTACGAATACGGAACGTTTGGTTCGTACGTGTGGACGTAAATTACGTTCAGGGGCTAAATGTCCAACGGTGTCAAAATGTCCAAATCCCAAAATGTCGAATCTTTGAGAATGTAGCAAATTTGTTCAATAACTCATCAAAACGTATTTTGGGAGTTGGACATTTTGACAATTGGACATTTTGACACCGTTGGACATTTTGCCCCTGAACGGTAAATTAGCAAAGCAAATACGAAACCCATACGAACACAGTTTGACTTATGGTCGTGCTCAATTGCCCCGCTCTCTTTGGTAACCATGGATTCGAAATTAGATCGCCACGAACATTTTTGACGAACAGTGTTTGATGTTCACCATGTTCTTGTTTGTTCGTGCGCACACGCCTTATGGCTCCACTGTCTAGCCGTCCGTCCCTCTGTCACTGGGCTGTATCTTTTGAACCTTAATGGCAGACACTTTAAATATTCACAGAATTGCCATGTACAAGAAACGAGTTCTCTTCGGCGTTTTAAAAGAAATGTAGTGTTAAAAATTGTACGGTAGTCAGACTCGCACTTGGACGTTTTTATCATCGAAAACGCGTGAAAATAAATTCTACGTATTATATCACTCCGCATTTCAAGTATGAAGCTACAAGTACGCGGCGGGCCCGTCTTGTCGGGCCAATTCAGTGAGCGTAACGTAGGCAGAAGATATAAGAGTTACGCGATAGAAAGAGAGGCAACTTCTAGGTGAATATAACTGTAGGTAATTACACAATTACACATATGCCTTGACATCAAGCAATAGACAAATTTGTCAAACTTTTATTAGTTTAGTAAAATAAATACGTAGCTTTTGGCTTATTTGTAAATGTGTATTTTTTATATGTGCGTTTTGTTTGTGCAGAATAAAAAATTGCTCTTTCTAATTAGCGCTGTGCGACCTGAATTGCACTTTATTGTGTCGAAACAAGAGTCGCTTTTTGTTTAAATGATTTTGCGGAGTGAAGCATATGTGGTTTTACGCAGATGTTTATTCTGTAGGTCGGGAAATGATAAAACAAAAGATTAATATCATCCACCTTTTTCCAAGCATTTTGGGCTTTCCACTCGATGAAATTTTGCTGCTAACCGTAGTTTGCGTTAGTATTCGCTTATAATTTTCTAGTTAACAACTTGACCAGTGCATGCCCTGATTTCACCAATATTATCCAAAACGGGAGGGTAGTTTAAAATAAAAATTGCTCATTTTTATTTTCTATCAGAATGAGAACATTCGTGGAAACACATTCAAAACGAGTTCTACGTTCAATTCAAGTTTAAACATTCGAGCAAGTCATTGTATTGTGAATTTTATTTCGACTACCGTAAAGTTCTCAATATAAAATTGACAACTTGGTTCTAAAAACAGTTTTTGTATTAAGAACTTTACGCACGTCGGAATAAAGTCGTTTTTATAAATGAGACAGTAATAGGTAAGTTATTTTTTTCAAATAATCTGACAATCCTAGCATTAAGCATAATCAATCTATAATTTTCCCACTGCTGGGACACAGGCCTCCTCTCTGTGAGAGGGAGTGGGCTGTAATCCACCACGCGGGCCCAGTGCGGGTTGGTAGATGTCACATGTATTGGAATGTTTGGTTCTAGGACATGCCGGTTTCCTCACGATGTTTTCCTTCACCGTTTTGAGAGCAGTGGTGATGAAATAATTTACACAAAGTAAAGCGCCTCTCTAGGTTCGAACCTACGACCTACAACTCCTAAGTCGCGAACGTTACCACTGGGCCACTCCCTCTCACAGAGAGGAGGCCTGTGTCCCAGCAGTGGGAAAATTATAGGCTGATTATACTTATCTTACTAAAGAGGTAAAATTTGTGAGTTTGTATGTTGGGGGTTATATTCTTTGACTAATGGGAACCTACAGAATTGCTGTGTCATATGATATTTTATGTTAAAACAAGACATTTCACGCGTACGACTCACAGTGATGGTAAATGAAACAATTCAACCCTCGCGGATGTATCAATCGTATTTTCATGATTTTTTTTTTGTTTTTACAATTTATTATTATTTATAAATGCGAAAAATTTGAAATTTAGTAAATATTTTAGATTTTTTTTTAATAGTAATTTATTGAACAATGAAACAAAATGCAAAAATGATAAATATAAGCCGATTTTTTCAAGTGCCATTTAATTCAGTGGTGTTAGGGGGTAGTTATAATACAATAAGGGGTGAAAATAGTAGTTTCACCTCACGTTTTGAATGAGCTATAATGCCTCAATTATTAGGTATTTTCTGGTTTATAAATATAACATAATAACATCACGCCTTGTTTCCCCGAAGGGGTGTCGCTGGGGGGGAAGGGTGTCCCTGTAGCAGGTACACCCACATTTCGCCAGTTATGTTTAAGTCCCATGTAATAGGGGGCGAGCCTATTGCCATCAACCGGGCACAAATCCAGACTCCGAGCTGCTACTGAGAAATTTCAGATAGAAAAACCCAATAACACTTTGCCCGACCCGGGAATCGAACCCAGGACCTCATGCTCAGCAGTAGCGCTTGCGACCACTAGACCAACGAGGCAGTTATAAATATGCCTTACTAAATTTCAAATTTTTCGCCCTTCTTAAAGAAATAATAAAAAATTGTAAAAAAAAAAAAAAACATGAAAATACGATTGATATAGCCGCGAGGGTCGAATTGTTTCAATTTTCCATCACTGTGCGACGTCGCGGATATTAGCTAGTACTAAATATAAATAATATTGGTGAAATCCAAGCAGAGTAATCTCAAAAAACAATTATTTACCAAATTAATCATTATTTACAACATTATTTAATTTTATCAAACATAGTACCTATTATATTTAAGAAAGCGAAATTCTGGAGCTTTAATGAGTTTTATTCAGTCTATTGCATTTTTAGTTTATTTTTAGGGTTTCATACCTCAAAAGGAAAAAAACGGAACCATCATAGGATCAATTCGTTGTTAGTCAGTCAAGAAAGACCCTTTTTCGCAGGAACGCGTGGAGGTTGCAATCAAATTGAAATTAATATCAAATACGTAGGTCTACGGTCCCCTGGAGCTCTAAAAAATCAAGCTTCTAAGCCAACGCAATAAAAAATACGGCCATTTGTTCTGCCTAGCCTTTTCCCAACTATATTGGGGTCGGCTTCCAATCTAACCGGATGCAGCTGAATACTAGTATTTTACATGGAGCGACTGCCTATCTGACCTCCACAACCCAGTAACTGGGTAATACGATACCCCTTGGTAAGACTGGTTGTCAGACTTTCGGGCTTCTGACGACCCGTAACGACTGTCAAAGATCCACGAATGACAGCCGGGACCAACGGCTTAACGTGCTTTCCGAGGCACGGAGGAGTCTCGGTATGTAGAAATGGTCACCCATCCACGGACCAACCCCGGCAAGCGTAGCTTAACCTGACAGATCGACCCGAGCGGCTGTAAGTACTTAGCCACGAGCTCCTCAAAAATACCAAAATACGGCCATTTACGCGACATATTTTGATACTCGCTATAAATCAAAACCTATGGCCTGTTGACCTAGGATCATGAAATTTGGCAAAAAGCAAGGTCTCACAACACAAATAAAGGAAAAGTCCGAAATTCGTAAATTTTTAGTTTTATCACATAATAAAATATTTTGTTGCGATTACAAACATACATTTGCAATTGGAGAATTGACCGTGACGTATATACATGTATGGGAGAACATGTTTTTCAACTACAATGTTAAGTTTGTTACCCGTTCACTGTTTAGAAAGAGCGCCTAAAGAAGTGTTCACTTCAAAAACGGAACTGAGTACCTAAAAATGCAATAGACTGCAAAATTCATCATATTTTCATGGAATCAAAGCTCCTTACTCTTAACAACTATGACTCATCACTAACACTATCCTTTTCCTGGCACTCAAAATCTTTTTTAACACTCAAATTTATACTTTCAGCGTCCTCTGAACTCTTCATAAGATTCAAACCCTGTTCAAATTCGCCATTTTCTTGCGATCCATGCTTAAACTGTAGATGTTTTTCCATGCTAGATTTCTGCACGCATCTGTACGCACAATGCGAACATTTGACCGACTTCTGCCGAGGCCTGTACGGCTTAGTTTGGTTTTTAATGTCAACTTTCTCTCCCTCCTTTTCGTTTAAATGCCTCTGCTTGTGTTTTGTCAGGTTAGTTTTTTGCACGCATCTATAAGAACACATGTCGCAACTAAAAGGTTTCTGGTCCGTGTGTAAGTACATATGTTTCACTAAATTAGGTTTTTGTACAGTTCTGTAGTCGCAAAAGGGACACGCGAACGGTTTGTAACCGGTGTGCGTTCTCTCATGAACGACTAGATTATTTTTTTGGGCACATCTGTAGTCGCAGTACTGGCATCTAAAAGGTTTTTCTTTCATATGAACTAATATGTGTTTTGCGACGTTGTTTTTCTGACCCGACTTGTAGTCGCAGAAGGTACAAGAGAAAGGTTTTTCGCCAGAATGCGTACGTTCGTGGATCTTCAAAATAGCTGGTGATTGACATCTGTAAGCGCATTGGCTACAGCTAAACTTCCCAACTTTTTCGACTAACTGATCAGTGTCCGAACACGATTTCGAGTGATGCTTCAAACCTCTTTTTGAAGGGAATACGTCATTACATTTGTAACAATTATATTGACCTTTAATATTCATAGATATATCTTCCGTTATTTTATTATGTACACTCGAGTCATTCTCACTTTTAGTTTCAGCAAAATTTTGATTACTATAATCCGAATAATATATTTTATTCTGATCCGTGGGTTTCAAATTCTCTTTCGGTTCCTCGCATTTTTCTTTCGCGCCATTAGGGCAGCCATCTTGTCTTAGCTTTTTATAATCGTCGAGGTAAGGGCTAGTGTTCTCAAACTGCCTATTAATGACTAAGTTTTGTGGATTTTCGCGAATGTTCGTGTAGTTTTGAACGTAGTTTTGCCTAGAGTAGAGATCTATGGAATTTAATGCAGGAACGTTCACATGGGTGTTGTATACGTACATTTGATTATCTGGGTGGACATTTGGTTGTGGTTGCGTGTGGTTGTGGTCGGCGGGAAGACCTGAAATGGAAAATAAAAAAATATGTTTATTTTGTTAAGATAATTTTAATAACTAACAGACTTAAAATAATAACAATAATAAATGTACAAGTATATAAAAAGGGGGAGAGTGGATTGTCATAGGGCATCATAAAATTCGTCCGTATCGCTGTCAACAGGAAAAGTGCCCAAAAAGCTGGCAGCATTGCCACGTTGTATAGCAACGCTGATTCTTTGACCAAAGAATAGGCCAGCCTTCTGGTCACGTGAAGAGTCGACCAGCCGCTTGGCGATTTGTTGAAAAACTAAGTGGGCACTCTGACCCCATGACCCTAATGTTTCAACCCCAAACGGCTCAAACATATAAGTCCCAATAAGAATGGAGTATTCGCGCCGTTTGAGATTTTCCGCACTTGCAGCAGCAGCCCCAGCACAGCCCGCCGTGCTAGGAAGGTGGGATGGCGCAAGGGTGACGACACACCAAAGGCCTACCTGTTATAATTATATGTAATCTTAATACTTGTTGAGTGTATGTTAGTTAATCTTTCTAGGCTAGTGAAGCTTTCTCTGAGGAAACTGTCACAGCCAGAGAGAAGCTAATATCAAAGGTCAGTGAAAACCATAGACAACAGTGGCTAAAAAAATCGAAAACATCGGCATGAAGAAGACAATATGTTTAGTGTTTTAAGTTCATTATCTGCTTATACTTTTCCCAACTATGTTAGGGTCGGCTTCCAGTCTAACCGGATGCAACTGAATACCAGTATTTTTACATGGAGCGACTGCCTATCTGACCTCCAGTCAGCAGCCAGCAGTATCGTGTCCGAAAATTGATAATTTGTAGTTTTATCACATAAAAAAATATTGTTTGCGATTAGAAACCTACATTTGCAGTTGGAGAATAGACCGTGACGTATATCGATGTATGGGAGAACATGTTTCTCAACTAAGTTTGTTCTTGGGATAAATTCATCCCAACTACGGAACCCTTCATTGTGCGTGGTCCGACACGCACTTGGCCGGTTTTTTTCTCTGCTGTATTATATTATGTGCCATTAAGTCAGTGCCAAATAAATGTATATTCTTTCAAACTCACAGCAGCCAATCAAATTACATTACACATAAGATTTAGCTGAGAGAGAAGCTTGTGGCTAAGTAATAATAGCCGCACAGGTCGATCCATCAGGTTAAGCTACGCTTACCAGGGTTGGTCCGTGGATGGATGACCATGTAAAGATGTAAAGATTTCCATAGCGAGACTCCTCCGTGCCTCGGAAAGCACGTTAAGCCGTTGGTCCCGGCTGTCATTCGTGGATCTTTGACAGTCGTTACGGGTCGTCAGAAGCCCGAAAGTCTGACAAAGTCTAGTCGAAAGTCTTACCAAGAGGTATCGTATTACCCAGTTACTGGGTTGTGGAGGTCAGATAGGCAGTCGCTCAATGTAAAAATACTGGTATTCAGCTGCATCCAGTTAGACTGGAAGCCGACCCCAACATAGTTGGGAAAAGCGCGCGTGGTTCGTGTTCAGGGCGGTGATGGGGTTACCCCGACACTGCAGCGCTTTGGGTATGTTCGCAAAAACGCGCATCGACTGCTTTCACGCGACCATGCGCAAGTGCGCCGTGTCCTTGGTGCATAGGGTTCGGGTTAGCCCCAACATCGTACTGGCGATGATTGCGGGAAGGCTGGACTGCCCCTTCATCCGTCATTGTTCCAGCAGACATGTTGCTGTACCAGTGTCGGAGAGAAGATATTATTTTTATTTTTAATTAAACGACGTTATTCATTTATTTTGATTTGATTTAATTTATTTTGAGTTGATTCGATGTACTTAATTTGATTTTACATACATACATACATACATAAACTCACGCCTTCTTCCCATGGGGGTAGGCAGAAACTACAGAACGCCACCTGCTACGATCCTTACATACTTCTTTTGCCTCGTTTACGTTCATACATCTGGTCATACACGCACGCCGGTTGCGAGTACTACGCACCTGGCCTTTCTGAAGAACTTCACCAATAAGGTCAGTGTATGTCCTCCTAGGGCGTCCCCGCCCGGCCTTTCCCTTCACATTAGCCTCGTAAATACATTTTGTTAGTCGCCTTTCATTCATCCTCTCAACATGCCCAAACCATCTCAGCATACCCTTTTCAATTTTTGTCACTACATCTTCTTTTAAATCACACCGCTGTCTTATCACATCATTCCTCAGCCCATCATTCATAGTCAGACCACACATGCTTCGCAAGGAACGCATTTCCACAGCATTTATTCTACTTTCATGTTGTTTTTGCCACACCCAACATTCACTTCCATACATAAGCGTGGGCACCAGCACACCATTGTGAACAGCCAGTCGAGCCTTTTTAGACATCGACTGGCTGGTCACAATCGCATGTATAGCACCATTCATTTTGTTTCCTGCGTTTACTCTCCTTTCCACATCTCCATCAATCTTCCCATCCCTTGTGAACAGACTCCCCAAATATATAAACTCACTTACTTGCTCCACACTCTTATCATTTATTTTCACATCACACACCGATACATCCTCTCCTCTTTCAAACACCATGACCTTCGTCTTATTCACATTTATATTCATTCCTTTCATCTTATATGCTTCATTCATCATAGTCACCATGTCTTGCAACTGTTCTGCTGACGATGCAAGAAGAACTTGATCATCTGCGTAAATAAGGCATTTGACAGGCAACTCATTCATCCTCAATCCGCACTCACCCTCTTTCACATCTGTCAGACAACTATCCATGTACAAGTTGAACAGCCACGGTGACGCTACACAACCCTGTCTAACACCCCTTGAGATGCAGAACCAGTTCGTGTATGCCCCATTTATCCTAACACAAGCACTGGAATCTTTGTATAAAGATTTCAGTGCCCGTACCAAGCGCCAGTCCACACCGTACTTGGATAGTGTCGACCACAGTTCTTCCCTCCACACACTGTCATAGGCCTTCTCCAAATCAACAAAAGCACAATATACGTTCTTGTGCTTTGCTAGATGTTTTTCGGTTATGCACCTTAAGGAGAAGATCTGATCCATACAGCCCATTCCCTCTCTAAATCCTGCCTGTACATCCCATATTTTCTCGTCTGTCACTCTTATCACTCTATTTATCAAAACCTTCGCATACAGTTTGCCGACAACGCTCAAAAGACTAATGCCGCGTGTAACGGACGCCGAGTGTTTCGCTATAATATGTAAGAATAAGTTCAAAGTCAGTAAAAATGTTAGTAAATCGAGACCCTATCTGTGCACCATAGCGCAAGTAGCGGCGAAACGTAGATGAGCCTTTGATACATTTGTATAAGTTTTCATAATTTCTAGTCAGAATTTAGTGTTTTATAATGTCCTAATTGAATTTAGTCATTAGTCTCCTTATGAGAATCTGATAAGATAGAATAACTATGCAAATTGTGTAACTTTAAAACGTAAAGAAAATATCCAGTATAATTACGTAATTTGAAAATAAGGTTTTTTGTTTGCAAAGATATTAACGAAATATTTGTTCCGGGTAAGGGGATTGGATATAAAAACGCTTGCCACGTTTGAATTATATAAATCGACCCACGGGTTTGGAAGATATAAGCAATAATGTATCAAGGATAATTTTAAACATAGTTATAAGTATAAATAAGCTAATAAATGGTTATTTTATAGTAGGAACGTCGCAAATTGTTTAAAATAGGGCTACATTATTTTAGTTATAAGAAAATGATTGTAAGAGGGGCTCGGAGCACGGTCCCAACAAGAACGGACAAGTCTGAACTTGTCCGCTATACACGCGCAAAAGGCAAGCTACGCCGCGCTCTGATTGGCCGACTACGGCGAACGCTCTCCGCGCCTCCCACTCCGCCCGCACTAAGCGGCAATTGTATAAAAATGGGCCGGCTTGCCGCGAGAATTCACTGATCACTCGACCGTCAAGCAGCAAGCCGCCCTAGGAAATAAATCAAGAAAGAAACAACTCAAAATAAATGGGAAGAAGTCTACAGAATCTTTTATTTCTACAAAACAGACAAGTCTCATTACAACAAAAAATACAGTCCACTACAGTCTGGTCCATCGAGCGGCGGATATCAAGATCCGAAGACACCTGAAAATCACGAAGATTCCCGAAGAAAAGTGCCAAGGACTTAGAAAATGGTGATCACAAGAAGCCAAGGAGACTCAGCAGAGATGGAAGAACAGCGACGCATCCAGTTGCAGCAAGAGGCGCGACGAAGGGAAGCCGAGCTGATCGAACGAGAACGACTGAGAAGACTTTCCCTGGAGCCACCAGCATCACCATTCTCCAAGCCAGCAGACACCAGTACAGCGGGACCTTCTGGAATTCAAGCAACAGCAGCGGAGCTCAAGAAGAGACTAGGATCACCGTCCAGATCAATCAGGTCAACAACAAGTGTTACTACGCGGCTACGGGTAGCGGAATTGGAGGCAGCAGAGAAACTGGCTACAATAAGAAGAAGGGAATTGGAACTAGAAGCGGACCTAGTGAAGAAGCGGCTAGCCGTCGAAGTATCAGTCATCAACGATGAAGAAAGCATACATGAAGAGGAACCGACTCCACCTCGTGAGGAACCACATCAGAAGGTGGACGAATGGCTGAGGACAAACCCCCTCAGCACACGGGGGGAGGAGGCACGAGATCAAGAAGGAACTCGCGAAGAACCGAAGCAGCTGCGATTCGAGGTTCAACGAGCAAGATCGCCGACTCCAACGAGGAATAGGAACAGCATCGAGCACCTGGCGGCCACACTAGAGAAGATGGCCAGACCCAGGCCTCGACACACGGATCTACCTACTTTCTCCGGAGCGGCCAACGAGTGGTTACCGTTCAAGGCAGCAGTACGGGACACAACGAACATGTACCAGATTTCGGCAGCAGAGAACATCCAACGGTTGAGGAGCTGCCTCAAGGGAGATGCAAGAGACTCCGTGGCCGCCCTCCTGCATACGGCCACCGATCCAGACATCATTATGAAGACCCTCGAGCAGTGCTTCGGAAGACCGGAAGTGATCATCGACAAGGCGCTGGAGGACCTAAAGAAACTACCGAAACCTGGAACATCGGCAGCTGAACTGAACAACTTCGCGATCAAGCTGCAGAACATCATCTGCGTATTGAAGACAATTGACCGAAGAGGATACTTATTCAATCCCCTGATGACAAGGGAAGTGTTGGACAAGCTGAGCCCGCACCTACGATCAAGATGGTGCGACTACGCCTACGACCACGAGGGAACGACGGATCCGGAGATTGTCGTCATGTCCCGCTTCTTGATGCGTGAAGCGGACAGGGCGCTTCGGTACACCTACGCTCCAGCCACAGCTACAGCCAGTCAGAAAAAGGAGACCCGGCCAGCTGTGACACTGAAGAAAAAGGTAAGTGTGTTCAACACGACCGGGGGAACAGAAGAAGAAAAGGATAAGTGTCCCAAATGTGAACAAGCTCACATACTCACGCAATGTCCTAAGTACAAGGCGCTCGCCATAGAAGATCGATGGAAGTTCTTGAAAGAAAAAAGAATATGTTTCCGGTGCGCCCTGAAGCAACATAGGCGCATGAATTGCAAAGCAAAGGCGTGCGGCGTGGATCAATGCAGTCGTCCGCACCATGCAACTCTCCATCAAGAAAGGAAGGAGGACCCGAAGCCAGCTGAGCTGCCCAAAGAAGAGACTGTCATGTCGGTGGCACCACGTCCAGCTGCTGGAACAAGGACGGTCCTACTCAAGATGTGCCCTATCGTCGTATCCGGACCACGGGGGGAGGCGAAGACATACGCCCTCCTGGATGAAGGAGCCACCATCACCCTCGTCGATAAGGATCTGGCGGAGAGCATCGGAGCAGAGGGACCATCACAGCCGCTTCACCTGAACGGGGTCAACATGTCGCAGCAGGAGATGGAGAGCCAGCTGGTGAACGTCCATGTAAGAGGACTGAAGAACGAGGACGGCTACAGGATCCGAGCGAGGACCATGAAGAACCTTCGCCTGCATCAACAATCTATCCCGGACACTCTGCTGGACTACGAGCACCTACGGGACCTGACGCCAGAAGAGGTGTGCTATGAGAAGGCGCGCCCAGGACTCCTAGTGGGAACGGACCATTGGGAGTGCATTGTCTCCCGCGAGCTCCGAGTCGGTGAACCAGAGCAACCAGCCGCTTCGAGGACACAGTTAGGATGGGTGGTGCACGGAACCGCGCCACGTAACGTCATATGTCAACAAGGAAACGTGCTGCATGTATACGAGCCCGACCGGACGACGGAGACCAACAATCAAGAGCTTCATGACTTAGTGGATTGCCATTTCAAGATCGACGCGCTCGGCATACAGGGGAAGCCGAGGATCAAGGACGCGGATCTACGGGCCATCGACATAGTAAAGAAAACGATCAGGAAGATCGACACCGGGTACGAGGTCGGACTGCCGTGGCGGCGGGACGACGTCACCATGCCTTCAAGTTACGGGCAAGCACTTCGTCGACTAAAGAAGATTGAACAAAGGATGGATGCCGACGCAGAGTTCGCAGCAGAGTACTCCAAACAAGTCAACAATCTGGTTGACAAAGGATACGCAGAGCTGTGCAACGGATCTGAAGAAAGGAGCCCCATCTGCTGGTACCTGCCACACTTTGCCGTGCAGAACCCGAACAAGCCCGGCAAGCATCGACTGGTTTTCGACGCAGCGGCGAAGAGCAACGGCGTATGCTTGAACGACGAGCTGCTGGAAGGACCCGACCTGCTGCTGTCACTGCCGGGAATCCTCTTCCGGTTTCGAGAGAAGGCGGTAGCGATCACTGCGGACGTGCAAGAAATGTTCCTGAGGATCAAAATACGGCCGGAAGATCAACCAGCGCAGCAGTTCCTATGGAGAGGCAACGAGAGGGAAGAGCCTCCAAAGAAGTACAAGATGACCAGCATGATCTTCGGCGCCGCGAGCTCCCCGTACATGGCTCACTACGTCCGCAACCATAACGCAGACGTATATGGGCAGGAGTGTCCACGCGCGCTGGAAGCCATCAAGAATAGCCACTACATGGACGACTTGGTGGCCAGTTATGGAACCAGTGAAGAAGCCTGGAAAGCAGTGGAAGAAACAAGAGCGGTACACGCAAACGCCGGGTTCACGCTGCGAGGATGGAGCTCCAGCGACTCAACGGTGCTACGCGACGTGCCAGCAGAACTTCAAGCCACCTCTCCCACACAACTGGGGGGAGAACAGCCGGAGAGCAAGATACTGGGGCTGTATTGGAGCTCGGAAAAGGACGAACTAGGGTTCAATACGTCAATGAACCGAGTTCCGTCTGAAGTGCGTGCGAGAACCCGTGCGCCAACCAAACGTGAGGCTCTCAGTGCAGTGATGTCGATATACGACCCACTGGGGTTACTAAGCCACTACACTATACGCTCTAAGATAATTTTACAGAGTTTGTGGCGGCTGCAGATTTCATGGGATGAACAAGTACCTGACGAAGAGAACGAGCTGTTTGCCTCCTGGCTCGCCCGCCTAGGCGAGCTCACTCAACTCCGACTACCGAGGTGTTACATGAAGAAACAGTACGAGCGCATCGACCTACACGTCCTGTGTGACGCCAGCGAACAAGCCTACGCAACCGTGGCTTACTGGAGGATCCAGAACCAGGATGGAAGTGTCAACGTCGTGCTGGTAGCCGCCAAGGCCAAGGTGGCACCTCGTCGAGTCCAGACAATACCACGCCTGGAGCTGCAAGCGGCGGTCATCGGAGCAAGACTGGCGGACACCATAAGGAAGGAGCATCGCCTCGACATCGGCCGGACGACCTACTGGACCGACTCAACGACGGTCGTGCACTGGATTCACCATGACATGCGACGCTACACTCCGTTCGTCGCGCACCGACTGGGAGAGATCGCCGAGCTGACCAAGAAGGAAGACTGGCGTTGGCTGCCCACAGCCAGCAACGTAGCCGACGACGCCACCCGGCTTGTCGATACACCGATCAGCGAAAATGATCGATGGTTCCAGGGGCCCGATTTCCTGTTCCTGCCAGAAGAACAGTGGCCTGCAGCGGCGACGAGCGAGCCAGAGGACGAGGAGGTCCTTCACATCACCGAAGAGAAACAAGACAGCTGGCTGCCCGATCCAGCCCGCTTCTCCAAGTACGAGAAATTGGTGAGAACCGTTGCCCGAGTAATTGCCTTCACCGATATTTGCAGAAAGAAAGCGACAGCATTAGAACACCGCCACATCCAGCGAGCCGAAGCCGAGTTAATGAGACAAGCTCAAGAAGACAGCTTCGGGGACGAACTGAAGAGAATCCGGTCTGCTCGTCCACTGATGAAGACGAGTCGACTGTATCGACTGGATCCGGTACTAGAAGATGGTGTCCTGAGGGTGCGAGGCCGGATCGAGGCCTCTGCCGCACCCACAGAAACGAAGCGGCCAATCATATTGGACGGCCGCCATCAGCTGACCAAGCTCCTTGTCTTGCGGGAGCACTGTGCGGCGGGCCACGCCAACAGAGAGCGCGTGACAAACGACCTGCGGCAGCGGTACTGGGTCATCCACTTGCGACCCACGGTACGCGCCGTAGAGAAGAACTGCACCTACTGCCGAAGACGCCGAGCAACACCACAGCCACCAGCTACGGGGGACCTGCCACACGCCCGCCTTGACCCGTTCCACCGCCCGTTCACTAACTGCGGTGTGGACTACTTCGGGCCGATGACGGTCAAGATAGGACGCCGCCGAGAGAAGAGATGGGGCGCACTCTTCACGTGCCTCACCTCCCGCGCCGTGCACATCGAGCTCGTCGCATCACTCTCCACCGACTCAGCAATCATGGCGCTGAGACGAATGGCCGCTCGCAGAGGCTGGCCAAGAGTGATGTACTCCGACAACGCGACCAACTTCCGCGGGGCTGATCAAGAGCTTCGCAACGCCTACACCGAGTGGATGCCTGCCCTGCAAGATGAGGGGCTACTGCATCGAATGGAGTGGCGCTTCATACCTCCTGGCGCGCCCAATCAAGGCGGCGCGTGGGAGCGAATGGTACGCTCCGTGAAGACAGCTCTCAGCGTCACACTGCGAGAGAAGGCGCCACCAGAAGAAGTCCTGAGAACTCTACTCACTGAAGCCGAGTTCTCCATCAACGCAAGACCGCTGACTCATGTCAGCGTGAACCCCAGCGATCCCGAGGCTCTGACTCCCAACCACTTCCTGTTGGGGTCATCAGACGGGCTGCCAACGACGGGACCCTGCGACGAAGCGGACAGAAGAACCTGGCGAGCTAGTCAAGCGCTCGCTGACCACTTCTGGCGACGCTGGCTGCGCGAGTACCTCCCCACATTGGTACCTCGCGGCGAGCCGCAGAACGACGCGCGCCCACTACAAGCCGGCGACGTGGTCCTCGTGGTTGACAACACGCTGCCCCGGAACACCTGGCCCATGGGAGTCGTCGAGCACACACATCGCGGACCGGACGGCGGCATCAGGGTCGTCGAGGTACGCACCAGAACCGGCACCTTCCGACGCCCAGTGAGCAAACTCGTCGTCGTAATGAAGAGTGAGGAGGCTACGCGAGCTGCGCCGGGGGGAGGAATGTAACGGACGCCGAGTGTTTCGCTATAATATGTAAGAATAAGTTCAAAGTCAGTAAAAATGTTAGTAAATCGAGACCCTATCTGTGCACCATAGCGCAAGTAGCGGCGAAACGTAGATGAGCCTTTGATACATTTGTATAAGTTTTCATAATTTCTAGTCAGAATTTAGTGTTTTATAATGTCCTAATTGAATTTAGTCATTAGTCTCCTTATGAGAATCTGATAAGATAGAATAACTATGCAAATTGTGTAACTTTAAAACGTAAAGAAAATATCCAGTATAATTACGTAATTTGAAAATAAGGTTTTTTGTTTGCAAAGATATTAACGAAATATTTGTTCCGGGTAAGGGGATTGGATATAAAAACGCTTGCCACGTTTGAATTATATAAATCGACCCACGGGTTTGGAAGATATAAGCAATAATGTATCAAGGATAATTTTAAACATAGTTATAAGTATAAATAAGCTAATAAATGGTTATTTTATAGTAGGAACGTCGCAAATTGTTTAAAATAGGGCTACATTATTTTAGTTATAAGAAAATGATTGTAAGAGGGGCTCGGAGCACGGTCCCAACAAGAACGGACAAGTCTGAACTTGTCCGCTATACACGCGCAAAAGGCAAGCTACGCCGCGCTCTGATTGGCCGACTACGGCGAACGCTCTCCGCGCCTCCCACTCCGCCCGCACTAAGCGGCAATTGTATAAAAATGGGCCGGCTTGCCGCGAGAATTCACTGATCACTCGACCGTCAAGCAGCAAGCCGCCCTAGGAAATAAATCAAGAAAGAAACAACTCAAAATAAATGGGAAGAAGTCTACAGAATCTTTTATTTCTACAAAACAGACAAGTCTCATTACAACAAAAAATACAGTCCACTACACCGCGGTAGTTTTTACACTCCTGCTGAGAGCCTTTTCCCTTATATAGTGGTACGATTACAGCCTTGCACCAATCATCCGGCACACGGCCATATCTCCAACACATATTAAAGATTCGGCACAACAGGCTTGCTACCACCCCATCACCGCCCTTCAGCATTTCAGCAGACACTCTGTCGTACCCTGCAGCTTTCCCAACTTTCATCCCTTTCAGCGCTCTTACAATCTCATCTATTTCTATCGCATTTTCGTCATCTACATCTGAGTTTGGGTCTTCAAAACTGGCGTCTGCCCAGTTACCCACTCCTTGCACACTATCCTGACAACTAAATAAACTTTCAAAGTATCCCTTCCAGCGTTCCAATACCTTACATTCTTCGCTTAGTAAACATCCATCTTCTGCTCTTATAGCATTCATATTCGATGTTCCTGTCACTCCGCGAGCCAATCTTACCTGTTTCCAGAACAGCTTAACATTGACCCTGAAGTTATCAGAAAACTTCCTGTTATACTTTTCTTCCATTTCATCTTTCTTAATTTTTACCATCTCTTTCACTTCCATTTTCATTTCGGAGTATTTCTTCTTCACTCTTTCCAAATCAGCTGTCACATTCGTTATCCCATTCATCCTATTTTGGGCCTTACAGGCTAAAACATTAAGCCAGGCCTCTTTCTTCTTCCTCACAACCTCTTTTACTTCACCATCTACCCAAGAATCATTCGTTCTACTACCACATTTTCTCTTCGCCAGACCACATACTTTTGTGGCTACATGCACCATACTACTTTTCACTATATCCCATACTTCTTCTAGACTGTAATCATTCGTATCATCAAATATTTTATCCGTCTTCACTTTCACTTCCATCTTATATTCCTCTTTTACTTTCAATTCTTGCAGTCTTTCTACTTTTATTCTTTCTAGAGCAGTCACAGGAACTCGAACTCGGTGACGCCAATGCCTGAACAGACCATCCACCCGACACATAACCAGATAATGATCAGTCCCTACATTAACACCCCGATATACTCTAGTATCTGTGACTTTACTCTTTAATCTTCCATCCACAATCACAAAGTCGATCATACTTCTACTGTTTTGCCTTTCCCACGTATACCTGTGAACCTTTCTATGATTAAACATAGTGTTCATAACAGACAAATTCCTCTCTACACATATCTCTAGTAAATTGATCCCATTCTCATTCACTCTTTCATCCCCAAATGCACCTAACACTTTTTCGTACCCATTCCTCTTCACACCAACCCAACCATTAAAGTCTCCAAGCAAAACAATCTTCTCGTTTGACCTACATCCATTCACTAAATCTCTTACACTACACCAAAATTCGTCCCTCTCCGAAGGTGAGCTTCCCATATCGGGTGCATAAACGCACAAAATAAAAATAGAGTTTAGGCCCACCTTGGTTCTTACCCAGAGAATCCTGGGACTCACACAAACATAATCTTTCACACATTTCATCATCCGCTCGGACAGAACAACCCCCACACCCTGACTGGCCCTATGTGCCTCTTGAACACCGGACCAAATTGCGGTCAGAGTACCGTGTTTGGATATGTCCACTCCCTTTCTTTTCGTCTCATTCACACATAACACATCTATTCTTTTATCCTTCACCAACTCACACACCTCATCCATCTTATCTTTTATACCTCCCTGCACATTCAGCGTAGCTAAGCGACATTCCGCTACTCGCTTTTCGCCCCGTGGAAACAACTGACGTGGTGTGTGGCGAGCATCACCGCCGCCTCCGAGTTGATTATTAATATTTGAATTACTCATTTAGTTCCCACGAATAGCAAAGGAAAAAATCTGTCAACACTCTACAGAGCCCCGCATGTAGAGGTAAGGCTTGATAGTGCCTGGGGGCGCCCGATCCCAGACAACAGGCACGCTCGCGACTAGGCTCCCCCCTAGCCATGCAGCTCTCGGCACGGCAACCTTAGCTTGGGTGTGTGTCGTTCGTACCACACAGCATTCTCCTCGCATTTGCACAGTTTTTACAATGTATAACAGCGTAATTAACCATTTTCAATTTTTTAACTGACTTCCGACAAGCGTGGCACCGATGCAGACTGAGCGCGAAAGTGGCAGCTTACGATTATTGTACGTAAGCTGGGTACGAAAATGACACGCGAAGTTGGCGAGTAGTTGCTCTTGCGTTATCTAGGTATATCTATATCTGTGGTGAAAAATAACTTTAATTTCGGAAGTCGGTGTCTTTGGATCAGTATTTTAGTTTTTTGACACCGACTTCCGAAATTAAAGTTATTTTTCACTTTGTAGTTTGGAAGTCGGTTGTATTTTTTGTAAAAAAGTTTCTTTTTTCACTTTTTCATGGGTTGATTTGTAATTTATTTAAGTTACAATAGCCTTATGTCAACTGCTCATCAAAAATACCCAAATCGCTATAGATGTGCCTTTAATATTTGAAGAGTTCCCTCGATTTCTCCAAGATCCCATCATCAGATTGTGACCAAATGACAATGGAACCAACTTGAAAGTACCCTTTCAAACAAAAAAAGAATTTTTCAAATCGGTCCAGCCGTCTTCGACTAATCGGGGAACATACGTAAAAAAAAAAAATATCCCTACGAATTGAGAACCTCCTCCTTTTTTTGAAGTCGGTTAAAAATGTAAGTAAATAGAACAATCTAGTTAGCGACATGACGGCCTAATAACCTAAAATCTTAGGCTATCTATTCAAATTGAAGCGACATTGAATTAAGATAGTTTTATCTTTCGAATGGCAACGCTTCTGCAATGCTTCTGGCGCAGTATAAATAAGTAACAGTATTTTGTCGTCATAGATCCGATCCAGCCTGTCCCTTGCTCAGAGTTGCCAGATTTTTTTTCAGGCAATCCGGGATTTTAAACCCTTTTGAGTAAAAAAGGTGGGAGATTCTTTCGTCGAAAGCGGCACATAATAAGAAAATATAAAATATGTTATTATTATTTATTTGTATTATTTTTACTACTTATCCTTTATTTGTGTTTCAAATTAAGTTTACAATGCGTGTGTTTTTTTTGCGTCATGTTTACCGCAAATAAACGAATTTTCTTTCTTTCTTTCTTTTCTTTCAATGATGATATAAAGCAGTAGAAAATGTATTTTCATGAAAATATGTTACTCTACTATATTAATAACCAATAACTATTAGTTTGGCCTGTAAGGCAGTTAAATCTTCAGAGGAATATAATATTAAATAAGTAATACATTACTTATGAATTACTTATTTATTTTTCTATCCCCAAACATCGGGACTGAGCCTGTCCCGCGCGGGACATCTAATTTTGGGCAAAAAAGCGGGACGTCCCGCCAAAATCGGGACGTCTGGCAACGCTGCCTTGCTGTCCTCCACCAGCGACGCTCTAAGCCGAGGTCCGTACCCCACAAGGGGTGCCCTTAGCGTGTAGTCGCTTAGTTTCTAAGTTTTACGCCCCGGCTGGAGGCCTTAATTTATTGAGGCAGCCACAGGAAACAACCTCCTAGGTTAACTTGCAAGATGCCATACAAAAAAAAATGAAAAAATGTCGTTATAGAAAACGGCCGAAATGACGAGCTTCGAATTCTCAGTGTATATCAGTCAGTAAGTACGCAATAGTTTCGAGTGCTATCAATCTGCCTAGCCTTTTCCCAACTATGTTGGGGTCAGCTTCCAGTCTAACCGGGTGCAGCTGAATACCAGGATTTTACATGGAGCGACTGCCTATCTGACCTCCACAACCGAGTAACTAGGTAATACGATACCCCTTGGTAAGACTGATTGTCAGACTTTCCGGCTTCTGACGACCCGTAACGACTGTCAAAGGTCCACGAATGACAACCGGGTTTAGTCCGTCTTTCAGATATTAAAAAAATATTGGACACGTATTTTTTGCTTTATCATATTGATCAAAAATAACTTAGAAAACACGCCTTAAAGTTGGGAGTGGGGGGCTCGCTACGTCACAACGCAGTATTAAATCTAGCAAGGCGTGACGTCATGCCACATTTTAACTCAATATATCGCCGTAATCTTTTGATTACGTCAAAAAAGAAAAAATATGTCTTCAATATTTTTTATCTACAAGACGGACAAAAAAAAATTTGGACACAGGCCTATTCAGTGAGCGTAACGTAGTCAGAAGATATAAGAGTTACGCGATAGAAAGAGAGGCAACTTCTAGGTGAATATAACTGTAGGTAATTAGCGCTCGGAACGCGTGAGGGAGAGGCAAATTTCGCGCCCTCACGCCCCTAACCGCCCGCAGGAGGAGACGCCCGGGCCGGGAATTGTGAGCCGATTTCTGGCCACCGTAGGCGCGGGCTTGCGGACGGTGAGCAATGGGTAGCTCGCCGTCCGATAAGGACCAAGCCCGGGTCGACGGCGCGTTGTGTTCCACGCGCGCCTCAAAGAGATGTCAGCAGAATTGACGGGGTCCGCTAGGGCCAATGCCTGCCGGGGCTGCAAATATGGGCCGAAAGGTAATTAGCGCTGTGCGACCTGAATTGCACTTTGTAACGTGTATTGGAACAAGAGTCGATTTTTATTTAAATGATTTTGCGGAGCGGACTATCTGAAATAATCTCTGCTGGTGCTTAGAAGCAAGACCTAACACTTCAGGAGCACTCAGATTTATTTTGAAAAAGTTTCGGCATAAGAAAACCCGCGGAACATCCGCGGATCTTAATCAATCCCCTAGTAACAAACACAGACAGACATATCCAACAATTCGATAAAAATTGACTCTTTAACCTTTGAGTATATTAAATATAATGTTGTTATAAAAAGGTCAACCCGACTGGTTTTTAACACTTATATGTGTTGCTTTCACGGCTACTAGACTTTTGATCGGGTTTTCTTGGATTTCACAAAAGAAACGGTGAAGGAAACATTGTGAGGAAACCGGCATGCCTGAGAGATATTTCTCGACGGCATGTGAAGTCAAGTCAAGAGGCCCATGGGCGGCTTTAAAACTCTGACACTAGGTTAGTCACTCACCACACGAAAAAGAATATAGACCGCCGCCTATGAATATCTGCAATACCCGAGCCACAGTATAATAAAGTAACAGTATTACGTCTCGGCGACAGTGACCTTAAAATAATTACCTACGGCGTCTCGGTAGATAAACTTGCCGCGCACTCGAAACTATTGCTGAGAAGCTCGTGGCAAAATAATTACAGCCGCACGGGTCGATCCATCAGCTACGCTTGCCGGGGTTGGTCCGTGAATGGGTGACTATCTTTACATTTCGAAACTCCTCCGTGCCTCGGAAAGCACGTTAAGCCGTTGGTCCCGACTGTCATTCGTTGATCTGACAACACAACTCCCCAGTAACAAGTGCATGTGCAGGAGATTGTAGTTAGTTGCGACAAAGTTTACAGGTTCCATAGGCTTGATGGACGTATGACGGAATTTCCATGAACAACAAAATATCAGAAATATTATTTGATCCAAGATAACCTCAACCTTTTTTTGTTATTTAAAAATATCGTATCGTAAACTTTAAATACTGAAACATAAATAAATGACCCATTTCTCTAAATAGACTTCGCCGTTCATTATTCTTTCTTCGGAACTCAATGGAGTTGGGAAAGCGCAGAGATGAAAGAGAATGCCAAGGACTGGAAGACGAAGTGTCGGTCGTCTGGCGGCGAGATGGCTGGACAACATCGTGGGCGAACCTGGATGAGGGTGGCACAGGGGCGTGGGGATTGGTACATAAAAAGAGAAACCTATGCCCAGCAATGGACGAAGGTAAGCTGTGGATGTTGATGACTCATTATTAGCACACTTCTTAAATGAGCCTTATGTTGATAATAGCGTCTGGTCACGCTAAGTCTGCATAAGTAAAAAAAAACTTGTGGCACTCGAGGACTGCCGCGGTAAAGCTATTGCATAGCATTTGTAACCTCCATACTTCCTATTTGTCAAGAGCAGTGGTGATGAAATAATTTACACAAAGTAAAGCGCCTGTCAGAGTTCGAACTTACGACCTACAACTAGGGAATGCAATCCCGATCTCGCGGGATTTTGATTTCGCGAGATCTCGTGTCCTTTTTCGAAATCAATCCCGAAGCATAATAACGAGATCGCGCTCGAGATTGACGGGATTGGGCGGTAGTAATCTAAAAGTCTTTTTTGCGTGTATCTACGAGTTTAGATCGGTTAGAGTCACTCCTAAAGAAAGAGATGGATCTTTATGAGTATAAGGGGTGAGTGAGTGAGTGAGTGAGGGGGGTGTGAGTGTGAGGGGGGTGTGAGTGTGGGAGGAGTGTGTGTGTGTCTAAGGGGTAGTTTTTTTACAGTTCGCTTATTATCTTTTACTCACGCTGGTGCCAACCAGTGTTGAATCAGAGAGGGCATTTGCAGCTGCTGACATAAGATGCCGTTTAGGGGCCGTTCAAGTATTACGTAAGCAGATTTATTACAATTATTTACCCCCGCCTCTCCCTTGTCAGCAAAAGTAAGCAAAGCTTTTACCCCCCCCCTCCCATGCTTACGTTAACATTGGTATATGCATTTTACTTGTAATGTAAGTATTCTGTTTTTTTTTTATTTATTCATGAGCAGCAGTTATAATTCTAACAAGTGTAAATTTAGACAAGTGAATAGTACGCGGTAATTCCCCTACTCGGTTCTAAGCGAGTACCTAAACGTATTCATTATTTGTGGGAATGCCCGAATATGAGTTTCGTTTTCAAGCATAGACAATGTGTGGGTTGCCATACTTGCCATATGTGTAAAAAAGTAAATTATTACTGCTGACGTAATCACCATCTAGACCCCCAACCCTCATGTCATCAAAAATAAGCAAAGCATAGACCCCCCAATATAGTGCTTACGTAATACTTGAACGGTCCCATATCAGACAGCACCCTCAATACTCTTTGTTTTTTAAGAAGCTTTACAAAATCACCCCAAGATCTAGGTGTTCTTTTATTGTTTTTGTTGATTTCCAAAAAATACGGGTAATTAAATAATAAAGTTTTTTTCTTTAAATTCATATTTTATCTTAATTAACTTCGTCATAAGCACAACCAAGCAGTTTTCATCGCATTTTAGTCATCCGAATTTAACAATATTTTTTAGAAAACTGTCCGGGATCTCGCGAGATCACCAATTTGCGATTTCGAGTCGAGATTGCATTCCCTACCTACAACACGTAAGTCGCGGAAGTAACCACTGGGCCACACGCATTGCCAATAGGCTCGCCCCCTATTACATGGGACTTAAACATAACTGGCGAAATATGGGTGTCCTATGGGTATACCTCTGCCTAACCCTTCGGGGATTACAGGCGTGATCTTATGTTGCATAGCTGTTATATATATGTAAAGAAGGAATTGTGGTGACATTTCAGAAACGAGATAAAACTTGTTTTTCAACGATAATAAACTTGCAGTTTTTTTTTTTGAAAACCGTCTCAACTCTCAACAAATCCACCGTATTTAATCGAAAAAACATGGAAATTTTTCCAGTTTGAAACTAAGATCAATTCACTAAGTAATAAACTAATTTTAGACCTAACCCCGACGAGTGGCGCCAAATAAAAAAACCGGTCAAGAGCGGGTCGGACTCGTCACCGAAGGTCCCGTACCATTTAAAATTTTCGTCGGAGAGGCCTATATTCGTCAGAGAATTATAACACGGCACACTGCGGTGTAGAATATTGCCGTTTTAAGTCAGCGCCATCTCAGCCTAATTTTTGTTGATGATTTTTGAAAAAGTGTGCTATTTAGAGACATCGTTTTATTTTTCCTGTAATCTTTACATAAACTTCTATCACATAGAACAATTATAGATTTTTCTCTATGCAAACTTCAGAGATAAGGGGGGAACGGTATTTTATTTTACATTTTTCGTCAAAAGTCGAAAACCATGCAGCCTAAAAAAAAAAGAAAAATGTTTGAGAATGCGCAAATAGCGCTCTTTCATATGATACCCCACATGCCCTAGTAGCCCTACTTCGATTTTTTAAGACCCCCGTTCAGTCCCTATAGAAAAAAAAAACGAAAACTTATTTGCAAAATAGTTGGGCAAACGTCATCTTAAACTATTCCAAATTTTGAGTTGATAGCATTAGTAGATCTTGAGATATCCAGCTGTGACAGACAGACAGAGTCGCACTATAAAGGCGCTGGTCCACCGCAGCACACGCTGTGCACGGGCACGCGGCGCATTTTAGCTGCTTGAGTTTGTTTGACGACGTGGGTCTACGTTTCCACTGCAGCACACACTATACACGAATGCGTTGTACGCTTCCGTGTACCGCGTGCATAGCGTTGACAGCGTTGAGCTGCGTGGGCGCCTTATTCGAGCAAGCCACGCGTGTAGCAATGACGTCATTATCTTGTATTCGTGCGTAGCGTGATCGTGGGTTGCAGTGGACGTTATCACATACATTTCCTTGCAAAGCGAAGCTAGACACACATGCGTAGCCTCTCCGTGCACAGCGGTGGTGCTCCGCCTTAAGTCCTTTTTACCATTTTGGTACGGAACCCTAAAAACTAGTATTTTATATGCACTTCTTTACAAATTACGTCGGTGTGTGCGACAACAAGAATGAATGAATTATTTATGAACTTCAATATTTATTTAACAGATTAATTATTCTTGTTTTAACTAGTATTGACCTTGAAGATTTCAGTTAGAAAAGAGAAAATAATTCGATTATTTTGTTTAATTAAACTCAATCACTAGCTAACCTTTTCCAAACTATTTTTGGGGTCGGCTTCCAGTCTAACCGGATGCAGCTGACTACCAGTATTTAACATGGAGCGACTGCATATCTGACCTCTACAACCCAGTGACTGGGTAACACGATACCCCTTGGTAAGACTGGTTGTCAGACTTTTGGTCTTCTGACTACCCGTGACTGTCTCCGAACCGTGGTTTCGATATGTAATGGACGGTCACCCATCCACGAACCAACCGTGGCATGTATAGCTTAACCTTCGATCGACCCGTGCAGCTGTTAAACTATGGACTATTTTTATGGTTTATGAAAAGAAAAATGTTAGGTACGGATGTATGGTGAGACTTGGATGCACAGGCACGAATCCGCCATTTACGGAGCCATTTATGAATTTTGTCTAGCTGTTTCCAGAGTAGAGGAAGCTTGCGCGGTTGTCCCATATAAATTTTATTAACTTTACTTTAACTTAGCTTGGGTAGTTTTTAAGTTAGCTTCAATATTATGTATTTTTTCCACTTAGTTGTTATGGAAGATGTTTTATTAAGTTCCTGTCGCTGTTATTTAAGTACATAGCGGGTAGTGATATTCGAATTTTTGTGGGATAAATAAATACCACAACTAAAAAGTGAAAAAAAGACACTACAAAGTGAAAAATAACTTATTTCGGAAGTCTGTGGCAAAAAACGAAAATTCAAAGCCAAAAACTCCGACTTAATTACATTCTATCTATGTGACTATTAATTAAGCAATTTGAATTTAACTTAATTTTTAGCTTAATTCAATTTATTACACATAACATAACATCACGCCTTGTTTCCCCGAAGAGTTGGGCAGAGGTGTACCTGTAATAGGTACACCCACATTTCGCCAGTTATGTTTAAGTCCCATGTAATAGGGGACGAGCCTATTGCCATCAACTGGGCACAAATCCAGACTCCGGGCTGCTACTGAGAAATTCCAGATAGAAAAACCCAATAACACTTTGTCCGACCCGGAAATCGAACCCAGGACCTCATGCTCAGCAGTAGCGCTTGCGACCAACGAGGCAGTCACTAATTTACTAAATTTTTGATTTTGAATACTGAGATGACAATTAATTATAGCGGCGTGTAGCAGTCGTGGCTCAGTGATAACGACCTCGACTTACAAGTTGTAGGTCGTAGGTGCAAACCCAGACAGGCGCTTTACTTTGTGTAAATAATTTCATCACCACTGCTCTCAAAACGGTGAAGGAAAACATCGTGAGGAAACCGGCATGTCCTAGAACCAAAAATTCGAAGACATGTGACATCTACCAACCCGCACTGGGCCCGCGTGGTGGATTACAGCCCACTCCCTCTTGAAGAGAGACCTGTGTCCCAGCAGTGGGAACATTATAGGCTGATTATGCTACGGGGGGGAAAATGATGGTGACTTTTAGAACAGACATTAGTTATATATATAAAAACTTTTTACAAAAAAAATTTTTTTTTTTGTAAAAAGTTTTTATTTTTCACTTTTTAGTTGTGGTACCTACCCCACACACATTCGAATACCACTACCTGCTACCAGTGACAGGAACTTATCATATCATCTACAAACTAAGTGGGAAAAAAATACGTATTTTGTAGCTAACTCAAAAACTACGCAAGCAAAGTTAATAAAATTAATATGGGACCAATTTGGGAGCATACCCTTTCAAACAAAAAAGAATTTTCAAAATCGGTCCACAAATGACGGAGAAATCGGTGGACATACATAAAAAAAAAAACAAACATACGCGACGAACATATAACCTCCTCCTTTTTGGAAGTCGGTTAAAAAGTGTATTTACATCTGTTCAACAACTGGCAATCTTGTGGAAAGCAATGTTGTTAAATATTGACTGGAACCTTAAGTTCAACCTTGGAGTTGAGCTCCACGATTACTGACAAATCCTTGCACTGGCTGAACAGGTCCACTCAAATCTGTGTGATTCTTTCCTCAAAATACCATTTCAAACACTAATCTACATGGTCCTCATATGGCCTGACCAAGATTATGTCTAGACTTTAAAAGAGACTGCGACCTCTGAGTTTGTTTCGGCCTTTCTTCTCAGAGTAGTCAGATAGGAAACGTCGAACTCATCTAGCTTATTTTTAATATTTTTTTTAATATGACGTGTTAAAGTGATTCCGATATACAATTTACAGAATAAACAATTTCATTTCACCGCTGCTCATTCGTCAAAGCTCACGGCGCGCGGCGGTTCGCCCGCCGATCTTTGGTCAACGCTCGCCTCGCCGAGCATTCCTAATGCACGGAACAGTGGTTCCGGTCAAACTATAGCAACACTATTGCCGTTTGTCGCATGAGTCTTGCAGCATAACAACGACCAAAAAATATGATTTGTAGAAACAATATTGTTGAAAAAAGGTATCACTGTGCAAAGCCGTATTTTGTAGAACGGTCGACGCTCTGTTGCAAGACTCATTCAACAAACGGCAGCAGTGTTGCTTTCCACAACATCGGCACCTGTTGAACAGTACCCTAATTGCGTAATACAACACAACCACAATCTGTTTCGATTTGAAACAGATTGCTAATCCATCGCTTCATAAGTTAGAAAAAAAAATCTGCTCAACAACGTACATAACGCAATGAATGTTGTTGAACTGTCAAAAAGAAACAAATTAGGCAAAATTGTTTACGAAAATAAGTTACGCAATTTGGGGTACTGATGTAAATGCACCTTAAGACTACTTTACCAGTATTATATAAATAAATGGGTATATTCCATCGGAATCGATGATCAAATTTTAAACGGGTTTCAGAACGAAAATAAGCGTTTAATTAGAATATTTTGGAAAGGTTAGAGTCTTGAATAAAGGTTAACTTGTGAATTACTGGTTGACTAGTAAAACTGCATAATTTGTTGTTTTTTTTATTTTGTTAGCTGGTTTAAATGTTAGGGTACCTTTCTCTTTGCATAGATGATATAAACGCGGGTACTGCCTCGTTGGTGTCTTGGTGGCAGTGTTATTGGGTTTTTTCATTAGGATTTTTTTAATAACAGCCCGGAATTTGGAAGTGGGCGGTGTGATACCTCCGTGCCTCGGAAAGCACGCTAAGCCGTTGGTCCTGCGCCTGATCTCTCTCCGGTCGTGTCGGATTGCCGTCCCATCGGACTATGAGAGTGAGGGAAGAAAGTACACCTGTGTCTGCGCACACACTTGTGCACTATAACACTCGCGCGCCGAAGGGTGGTCTCAGCTGAGAATGGTCGCCATGGCCGAAATTCGGTTTAGAGGACTATTATTGTGCGCGCGGGTTAAAATTACATTAGATTATTATGACTTACGGAGCCAAAACATGGACACTCACGGTACGACTGGTCCATAAATTCAAGGTCGCTCAGGGAACGGGCTATGCTTGGAAACTCTCCGAGGGATCGAATCCGGAACGAGGTGATCCGACAGAGAATATCTCACAGAATAAGCAAGATGAAGTGGGCCGGCCATATTAGCCGTAGACCTGATGACCGTTGAGGTAGACGTGTTCTTGAGTGGACACCGCGAATCGGCAAACGTAAGCTAGGACGCCCTCAGGCTAGATGGAGCGACGATCTTCGTATGGTGGCTGGTTGCAGCTGGAGGAGAGTTGCCGAGAATAGAGCTGAATGACGTGCAATTGGAGAGGCCTATGTCCAGCAATGGACTGCTGTAGGCTGATGATGATCTTAAATCCTAAACTTAGTAATGGTGAACTTACGAGTCGTAGATTTTGAGTTGGCATGCTAAGCTGTTTATTTATTTTATTTTGATACCTACCTATTTAATAGACAAATCACTGAACTTGACTTGATTTACGTAGATTAGTGGTTCCTAACCTTTTCAATATTGTTACCCCTGTGACCTATAAGGAAAACTGATTTTACCCCAACCTTAAAATGTTATCAATACAAACAAGACAAGCTTATAATTCTTACGTAATTTAGCAAATCATACGAAGCTTCCGCACGCATTGCTTCGTCACGATAGACGCAGATGCGGCCGCAGGATCTTGATAATAAAAGTAATAAAAAAACCGGTCAAGAAGAAACTCGGACTCGCGCACCGAGAGTTCCGTACCTACTCATTATACCGCCATAGTAAAATTGGTATCATTTTTATTGATAAAAAAATTTAGATTTTCGCGAAAACTTGTAAGTACTAAAATTTTCCTTAATTATCAACTTTTTATTTTCCGGAGTTTTCCCTTTATTTGTGCTGTAAGACCTTGCTTTTTGCCAAATTTCGTGATTCTAGGTCAACGGGAACTACCACATAGGTTTTCGACCCAAAACCTATAGGGTACCTCCGGTTGACCTAGAATTATCAATTTTGGTTAAAAGCAAGGTCTTACAAGTAAAGAGAAAATTCCGAAAAATAAAAAACGTTGAAAATTAAGGAAAATTTTGATACTTACAAGTTTTCGCGAAAATCTAAATTTGCTCATATCTTTTTATCGTGTTGACTCAGGACCTTGATTTTTATACACCTAATAGGGACTATAGACCTCAGTATCTGGTAAAATTTCGAATTGCCAGGTCCACCCGTTCCTGAGAAAATCAGTGGTGACAAACGGACAAGAGTGATCTTATAAGGGTTCCGTTTGTTACCTTTTGAGGTACGGAACCCTAAAAAACAAAAGAAGTATGTACTCACCATTTAAACTGCCAACATTACTAATACTAGGATTGATATTATCATAATAATATCCGTCATCTTCCTGCTCAGACTTTATATGAAATGGCATTGGCAGCAAATGCTCATTTTGCTGGTCCAATCTCTCATGCACATTCATATTAGCCCCCACCAACCTTTGGCCCAAATTTTGATCCAACATATGTCCGTCTTGTACGCATTGGACCACCATAGGAGTTCTTCTCGCTTCATCTTGACTCAAAATCTCCTGCTCAATATTTGGCCTGTTTAAGTGATGTGACAAATCAATTTCGTGGTTCAAATCGTGAGGAATATCAGCTCTCAAATCGTTAATTCTGCTCAAGTCTGCGTTCAAATTCTCATTCAAATTCTGTGCAAGCTGACTTAAGTTCTGTAACTCCAAATCGCTGCCTAACGACCGAGCTAAGGATAAATCCAAGTTCCTGCTAAGGTTTTGGCCAAGTAAGTCATCATGCCTGTTCAAATTCTGAGGTAATTCGCTTGTTAGGTTATGTACTAGATCCAATTCTGATGTTAGGTTCCGTTGTAAGTGTGCGGGGATATCGTTGAAGTTCAAATTTCTTGGTAAGTGGTTCGTTTTTAGCATTAACGAGGACATTTGGCGAGGTGAGAGTGGAAGCTGGAAGTTGTGGGCAATTGAGTTTGCAACGGAGGATTGCATTGCTTGGTGGAGCTGTTCCATTGATAGTGGTGTGTGCTGGTAGTCTGTCGGTTCCAGCTGGTGTGATTTTTGGAGCTGTGGAAGATGAAAAGAAATATTTTTTTTATTTGATGGTAAGTGATTATCAGTGATCGGAGGAGGTAGATTGATTTGGGGTAAATGAACTAGCATGTATATATTAGTATGGATATGCCTCCGGGAATCTGGGATTTTGGAATTATTAAGATTTTTTTAAGGAATTTCAAATGTTGTAATGTGTAGAATAAAGAATACATCAATATGAATAAGAAATGTTTAACCCTTTTGCTGTCTTTTTAATAGTTTATAGGTGATCAGACTCCAAGAAAAGGATAGGTACACTATAAAAACAATATAATATAGTTTAAATGTTTCAAAGTCAAAGTCAAAGTCAAATCATTTATTTCAAATAGGCCCATGTATGGCACTTTTGAACGTCGAAATTTACAAAATATTAAAAATGATTCTAGTCGCCCCTTCCAAAAGGTAGTTTTCGTATGGAGAAGAATGGGCAAGAAACTCCACCGTTACTCTTTTAAAATGTTTTACAATAGTTTGTATAGGTACGTACATTAGTTAAATAATTATATGTGAAGACGATGCACCTAGAATAAAATTACTATACCACAATAGGTAAAAAGAATTAAAAATGAAGCAACGACAGATAATTTAATATGTGATAGATACATGGTGCTCACATATTTACAAACATTGTAAAAGTAGACGATTTTCCTAAAATTTTGTAATTAATAAGTCAGTGTGTGAGAAAGTAATCACAGAATGTTAAATCAATGTCATAAAACACAAAATAATCAATTTTACAATTAAATTAGCAACCAGTTTGATTTTGTCTTGATTCTAAATTGTCCTATGGAGCAGGACCAGCATGTTTCCAAGCACTCTTATCCTGGATATAATCCTCTAATTTGTAATATGCTTGTTTACAAAGTGCACTTTTGATATGAGTTTTAAATTTTCTTTCATTTAATTGCAATATGTCACAAGGTATTTTGTTGTAACATTTAACACAGTACCCCATAAAAGATGTATGTACTTTAGATAATCTGTAAAATGGTTGATCTAGTTTATCTTTATTTCTAGTATTAAAATTATGTCTATCACTTATTTTATTAAAGAGATGTGGATTTTTCCTTACAAACATAATATTTTCATAGATGAATTGGCAAGGTACCGTCATAATATTAATCCTTTTAAAAAGTTCCCTGAGAGATTCGCGGCGACGTAGATTATAAATGGCTCTGACAGCTCTCTTTTGCAAAATAAAGATGGATTCAATGTCAGCAGCCCGACCCCACAGTAAAATGCCATACGACATAATGCTGTGAAAGTAGCTAAAATAGACCAAACGCGCGGTTTCCACATCTGTTAACTGTCTTATCTTTCTAACAGCATAAGCGGCCGAGCTTAACCGCCCCGCAAGAGATGTTATATGAGGTCCCCATTGTAATTTCTCGTCTAGCGTGATTCCTAGGAAAACTGTTTGATTAATAAATTCCAGTTTTTCTCCATTCAATATGATGTCACATTCGCTACTTTTAACATTAGGTAATTTAAATCTAATGCATTTGGTTTTTTTTTTATTAAGTACCAGATTATTTACCGTAAACCAATCTTGGACTTGCAGAATAGAGCTATTCACGTCGTCAAGATTTTGTGACCGTCGGTTTATTTTAAAGATTAATGATGTGTCATCTGCAAATAACACCATCTTCGGTTGATTTTGAAGTAATTGGGGTAAATCATTAATGTAAACTAAAAAGAGGAATGGACCCAATATCGAACCTTGAGGAACGCCCATTGCCATTTCAGACCCTAATGAGTTTACGCCGTTTACCTGAACTTTAACATTTCTATCTTTCAGGTATGATCTAAATAAATCAAGAGCTGTATTCCTAATCCCATAGTGCTCTAGTTTCAGCAAAAGTGTCTCATGGTCTACACAATCGAACGCCTTCGAGAGGTCGCAAAAGATTCCAATGGCATCTTGTGCTTCTTCCCAGGCATTAAAAATGTTCTTTATTAGGGTGACACCGGCGTCAGTAGTACAACGCCCTTTGGTGAAACCGTACTGTTGTTTATGAAAGATGGAATTTTTATTAAAGTGAAGTAACATTTGATTGAGCATCAACTTTTCAAACACCTTACTGAGAACTGGCAGAATTGACACAGGCCTATAATTGTTGGGTTCTTTACTATCACCGGATTTGAACAATGGAACTACTTTACTGTGTTTCATGAGATCCGGAAAGACTCCTTGGTCTACACTGGTGTTAAATATGTAAGCTAGATAGGGCGCAATGGTTTCGATAATAGATCTACAGACTTTTACAGACATTCCCCAGAGATCTTCTGTTGATTTAATTTTAAGATCTTTAAAAGCTTTTATAACAGCCTGGGGGTTTGTATGCTGAAACCTAAACTCTAAAGGGCATGCCTTCACATTTTGTCTAAGTAAAGCAGCAGAAAGCGCGGGTGAGGAATTTAAAGCTTCAGTAGTTTTAAGGGGAATATTAGCAAAAAAGTTTTCAAATTCTTGAGCTACTTCTATATCTGAGTTAATGGGGCCATGTGCAGTCTCTAAATTAAATTCAGTATTTCGCTGTTTTTTCCTACCTGTTTCATTATTTATTACTTGCCAGGTAGTTTTTATTTTATCATCAGCTGATTTTATTTTATTGCTAATATAAAGAGCTTTAGCTATTTTGCAAACACTTTTAAAAGTTTTTGAATATTTTGCAACATACTTATGAAAGCTTGTATTATTCATATGTTGTTTTAAGCCATAAAGTTCAAATAGTTTTTCCCTGCTTTTACGAATACCTGGAGTCGCCCAATCACTAAATAAGAACTTTGTGTAAATACTTTTAGTCTTTAGTGGAAAAGTGTCATTAAATTCCGTGTTTAATAGTGAAAAGAACTCGGCGTAGAACTCATTTGGGTCACCTATATTATTAAAACTCTGAACACATAATTTATTGGCCAAAGAATGATTTAATTTCTCTAAACTTTTACATGTAATTGGCCTAAACCTTATTTGAATTTTTTGTAAAGGTTTATCTATCGCATTCTATAATTATATCATCATCTGTTACGACGCCTTATTAAGGCGGATAACAATTAAAATTCTATTGTGTCTCGTTAATGACAGTTGAAAGGTTAATTTCTAATGTATTAGTTTAAAAATCCTTACTTTAACAATATTTGATTCAATCCCGTAAGTACCATAATGAAATCCCAGAAAAAAAGGCTTATCCATGTTATGATTTCTATGACTATTCATGATGCGAGCACGTAAAATCAATCTACCTACTCCGATCACTGGTGATTATGCATTTTTTATCAATCATCTGCCTAGCCTTTTCTCAACTATGTTGGGGTCAGCTTTCAGTCTAACCGGATGCAGTTGAATACCAGTCTTTTACATGACTGCCTCCACAGCCCAGTAACATAATACAATAGGTACTCCTTGGTAAGACTGCTCATCAAACGGTTGGGCTTCTGATCTATAATTAACAACTGTTAAAGATCATAATTTAATTTGATGTTTTATGTTGCATAATGTAAATGATTTTGCATACTTTTGTATAAAATCAAGTTTTTCTAACTGAACAGCTGTGTTGCTGGGGAGTTTGTTGCGCCACTTCTTCTTCCCAGCTAAAGCACTAGGTAGTGGTGAAGGGTGGGCGTTTTGGGGTACTGTCTTATGAAATTTTGATGTTCTAAAAGTGCTGACTCTTAGCCTAGTTTGAATAAATGACTTTCGATTTAGATCTCCGGATGATAGCCGGGACCAATGGCTGACGGTATGCTAGCAAAATGGAAAAATCCATGTGACCATCTCACATGGATTATTAGTTTATAAATTCAAATAATTTAAAAAATCATTTAGTAGTATAAATAATTATACAGTGTTAATAAATAACAAAGAAAATGAGACGACCCTTTGATCAAATTAATATTTTATAGAATAATTTAAGAATCAAACTTAGATTTTGTTTACTTCAAGAACAAACCAACCACATTGTTGTATTGAATGAAAACTATGTAATTTCTGCACTAAAACAATGAACAACAAAAAAAATTGGCGGTAAAAAACCAGAATTCATCAGCCGGGAACCAAACCCGGAACTCCAGTCACGTTATCAACACTTTTTATGAAAAAAACGATCGAATTTTGAATTAAAACAAACAAACATAAATTAACTCACACTTTCAATGTAAAACTTGTAGTTGTCATCGTCGATGACATTCTGATCTTCTCTCTTCACAAAATCCATGATTTAACACGATTTTAATGTGTAAAAATGTTTAAACAATTAATTTCAGTTCGAATCCATAGTATGTTTATAACCTATCAAAAACACTGACATAAAATATACACTTAAAATACATATAAATGCATAAATTACACTATGTATTGCTAATCACATGACTGCAAAGTTAATTTGAAAAAAAGAATTGTTGAAATAAATGTATAAAAAAAGAATTATTCGTTTCCTTTCAGATAGTCTGATGAACGAAAGAAAGGAAGCTGAGTATAGACAAGTAGAGTTGCCGTCAACGAACATCTGTCGGGGATACACTTGGCAAATTCAAATTACCCAGATTTATAAGATTAACCGAAACGATACTTTTTTCATAATTTTAAAATGCATAAATGTTTATGTACAGACGCCAGCACATCAGGCTACTATAATCTGTCAAATGTATTTAATAGATTTTTAACTTTATCGCTGAAGCATAAGGTTCAAAGTTGATTGGGAAAGTTTGACAGTTTTGGGTAGCTTGATGTGCTGGCGTCTGTACTACAGAATCCTAACTATCCTTACTTCCTAACAATATCCTAACTAATATTATAAATGCGAAAATGAGTTTGTTTGTGTGCGTATTTGTTTGTTATATTACGCTTTCACGCTAAAACGGCTGAACGGATTTGGATGAAATTTGGCACATGGTACTATTTATTCCGATATTCCCACGGGATCGAGACTCATATGAGTAAAACCGTGGGGCACAGCTAGTTAATAAATAAAGAATTGCTTTTTTATTTTTTGTATTAAGTTTTAAATCAATGAAAAAGTATTTAGAAAAATCATTAACTTGGACTGTGAAAAACGCTTTTTATCTTAGTCAAACAAGTCAAAGTTTTTAAACACAAATTAACAGTATGATCAGGAAAGGACTAAATGTTGAACAGAATAAATTTATTTTCCCTAAAACATGGTACAATAATGGTCTTAATAATAGGGTCATAACCCTATTATTAAGACCATTATTGTATCTACATGTCTCGCCATGGACTAGCATACAAATATTTAAAAAAAAACAAGGGCTGGACGGGGAATCTAACGCCCTGAATGGAACACCACATTTGATCTGTCGTGCATTCGTGTTATTTATACACTAAGCCAACGTTCGCATGGACGTAATAAAATCGCGGCGATTTTTTTTCGTGCAATATGTTTTTGCAATCCGCTGGAAAGAGAATGCGTCCTAGCGCGTTGGATTCTCAATGCTCGGCTTAACAATGAGAGTTGAAAATCCAGTGCGCGATAAAGTCCCGCCGCAATTTTATTACGTCCGTGCCTACGTCGGCTTATAAGTAAATAATTTATAGTTGGCCATGCCATATCCAATAGTTTCTGCTATACTGGCATGTAGAATTCATTCTCGCAGCCGGTGACTGAATGACCAATTACGAATACCAATAAGTGTGTAAATTATTTGTGCCTACTTTGTAGTGAGGGTTAAGGCTTGTGCAGACCAGCGCGACTTGTCGCGCGACACAAAGACACCGCTCGTCGCGCGACGAGCGGTGCCTTTGTGTCGCGTCGCGTGTCGCGCTGGTCTGCACGAGCCTTTAAAATATTTGGATTACGTATTGGAGTTCTGGATCTTTTTCATAGTTTTTTCCTTAAATAAATGCTATTTTTATTATGTGGCAGCACTGATACTTTGCATAGACTAAAGAAAACAAACTTTATTTATTTTACGTTCAGAAATCATCAAAAATTTCGCCGACCGCATTTAGAATGGAGACAGAAAATTAAAATTATTAGGGCATTGAGGACACCAAAAAATATATATCTCCATATTTTTTAATAAATGTAATCCTGAGCTTTTGATAGGCCATTACATATTTATTTTATAGAAAAATAATTTTCATTTCATGACGTTTATCCCGGCGACTAGTGGTCGGTGATTGACGAACTGGTTTTTATAAATTTATTTGACCTTCATAAAAAACTGTCAACTTCATTCATGGTTTTCTCAAGAATAATTTTGAAGTCCCATTTATTAAACTCGAAATACAATCAATTTGTGGTACTAAACTTTAAAGTTGTACAACGAAGGTAAGCATTTCTACAAATGACTAAAATTAGATAAATTTCTGTTATATGCTACTCTCAGATTAATAAAACATCTGAGATGCTACACAAGGTTTGTTCGAGAACTTCGACGATAACATGAATTACGTCGTGAACACAACTTGAAATACCACCGCAAAGTAAATAAATCCTTTTTACACGACTGTCCAAAAAAGGAGACCAGGAAATTCCGTTGTTTTTATTAATAAAGTTTCCCTGTATCGTCATGGTCGTTGTTTTTTCCCGGTACTTATCCTCTTGACTGTCACGAGCTCTCCTGGAGATCGTTAACAATTAAAATTCTATTGTGTCTCATTAATGACAAATGAGCTCCTAGCTATTTGTATTGCATTCAATTATCTACATAGAATATAAATTATGCACTTAATTACAATGTGTTAATAGGTTTATACTTTTAGTACCTAAAGCGTAAGGTTACTACTTCCATTATGTTCCATTTATTCTGTAATTTATTGCTATTGAATATCCCAGTCGCATTTTGTATGTTCTGTCGGTTCCGCCCCTAAGATGACCTGATATTTCTATATTTTCTTCTCTAGCCCAGCTAGGGTTGTTAGATGTCTGGCTTTTTACAATTGTGACTGGCCAAATACACAAGTTTGGCCTGTCCAGATTTTGTTAGGCCTTTGGTCAACCCCGCCCCACTAAAAGAAGCCAAATGAAAGAGTTTTGATTATCTAATCTATCTATAATATAAAAATGAATCGCAAAATGTGTTGGTAAGCGCATAACTCAACAACGCCTAGACCAATTTGGCCAATTCTTTTTATAAAATGTTCGTTATTTTTAGGACAAGGTTTTAGGGTAGGTAGGGTAGGTAATAAATGATAAAGATGGTGCACCCCAAGCATTTATAAGGCAAAACAACGTTTGCAGGGTCAGCTAGTTAGGTATAAAGTGTAGTAAGATAATCATTTTATTTTTGTAAACTGGAAAGTTTCACCTACCTACCTATAATTTATTTACAAATGATAAGGCTGATTGTAGTTTTAGTTACTTTCAATTAATAGTAGTTTATGAAACTGTTGCATAATGAGGGGTATTAAAACATGAGTATCACACGAATGTTTTAATACCTAGTTATGTGCAGTTTCATACACTACTTTATCTACTCTCAAACATTGGGATTGAAACAAATACTAAATAAAAAATAAAAGTTAAAGATCAAGAATAAATTGAAAAATCCCACGAAATTCAGTAAGTACAACAAAACAAATGAATGTCGCCTGCACCAGCACATCACCGCACATGCGCTACAGCGGGTGCTGCTGCCCCCGCCAAAAGTTGATGGAAACTCTTTGGTGATATTAACTTCTTGGATTAGCGCTGTATCGTAATAGAAAAAAAATTGTTTTATAGTATTATTTTGTTAGAGAAAAAGTGTATAATATGATTCTATTTTTAAATTTCGGTATTCGGTTTATAAAGTATGTCAATATAAACTCGTTTGAAGTTCATAATTCGAATATTTCGCTATGAGAGTAGATAAAAGAAGTTACAAATTACTTTAGTAAGAACAAAATCTGATTCATAATAATAAATAATTAATAGTAAAGTAAATTCTCAAACGAATAACAGTAATAAATAAAAGTAAAATTTTTTTTTTCTTTTACAAATTTGTGTGTCGGCTTTCAAGGCAAAGTGTCCAGCTAAATATGAATCTATGTCCGGCTTTACTACTTTGGGCCTGGCAAACCTAAGCCCTGCAGCTTAAGGTCCGGTATCCACCAAAGCGGAGAGGAGAGGAGACAAGAAGAGATTTGTTTGAATAAACCAATCCAATTTTGTTATTCGTTATTAAAAGAGTAACGGTGGAGTTTCTTGCCCATTCTTCTCCATACGAAAACTACCTTTTGGAAGGGGCGACTAGAATCAATTTTAATATTTTGTAAATTTTGACGTTCAAAAGTGCCATACATGGGCCTATTTGAAATAAATGATTTGACTTTATTTCCATATCTCTTCTCCGCTTAACTTGGGTGGAAATGGATCAAGCGGAGAGGAGAGGCAATGTCTCATAGTTCTATAGAATTTTGTGCGGCGAGCGAGCAAGCGGCGCGGCAGAGCGGAGAAGTGTCTAGTCGGGCGGCCGGGCGGCGCACGGGCTCGAGCAGCCCGCACCCCGCTGCCTTCTCCCCGCACCTCGCACACCCGAAATCGTCATTCGACTGGTTTCGATCTCTCACAGCTCACATATGCTACACAAAGCTCACATCTCTCCGCTTTAGTAGAAATAACCTGCCAGCTTCGCAGTACATCTCCTCTCCGCTTTGGTGGATACCGGGCCTAACTCTTTGAGGGACATTGAATGCCCATAGGGGTAATAACAATAAAACTTCAATAGGCCTGTGTCCAAATTTTTTTTTTAGTCCCTCTTTAAGATAATAAAAAAATATTGGACACGTATTTTTAATTTTTTGACATAATCAAAAGATTACGGCGATACATTGAGTTAAAATGTGGCATGACGTCACGCCTTGCTAGATTTTATACTGCGTTGTGACGTAGCGAGCGGCACTCCCCAACTTTAATGCGTGTTTTCGGAGTTATTTTTGATTAATATGATAAAGTAAAAAATACGTGTCTAATATTTTTTATTATCGGAAAGACGGACTAAATAGAATTTCTTTTTTTTTAGCTAGGCAACTATCCTTTTGTATCTCGTTCAGTGTCCTTCAACCTGTTAATGTATACTTTTTTGTGAAATCTTAGTTCGATATAAAGGTCTTTAAAACGTACTAGCACTTGCCCGCGGCTGCGCCCGCCTGGAGATCTTTATACCAAAGGATTATCAGCATAAAAAATTTCAGTATATCCTAAGGGAGCGTTCAAGTATTACGTAACGCAAGTTTTAGAGATTTTGACCCCCCCTCCCCCCATGTAACGCGCCGTAACGTTTTTCCCTGTTCCCTGTTCGTAACGTGTTTCCCTCTAAACTACTGTAGTATGTTCTGCAACTGTTTCAGGTACTACGATAAAAGAGTAATGGCTAAGTCTGCATTAGTAATCCTGGCCAAGGGAGCCGAGGAGATGGAGACAGTCATCACTGTTGATATGCTTAGGAGAGCAGGTGTAAGTATCTTCTATTATTTTTAACCGACTTCCAAAAGGAGGAGGTTCTCAATTCGTCTGTATGTTTTTTTTTTTTTTTTTTTTTTTTTTTTTTTTTTTTTTTTTTTTTTTTTTTTTTTTTTGTTTGTTACGCGACTACTCCGCCAATTATGAATAGATTTTGATGATTCTTTTTTTGTTTGGTAGATCATACTTCAGAGGTGGTCCCATATAAATTTTATTAACTTTGCTTGGGTAGTTTTTGAGTTAGCTTCAATTATACGTATTTTTTCCCACTTTTTTTTTTTTTTTTTTTTTCTTCTTTGGCAACTGAGCCGATGTCGACTATTCTGCCAGCGTCATGTGGTGACGGCAATGAAGCAAGGTGAGCCGTCGAACTTTGCACTTTGTGGTAGTTATGTTAGTAGCTGAAACGACAGGACAATTTTTGTTAGTAAATCTAGCTAAATAAATAAAATAAGTAGGTAAATATATTCAAAACACTACAATTCGACATAATAATATATTTACAAAAAGTTGTTAAATACTACACACCAGACTACATTTTAATATCATTTAAATTTAAAAATTTTGATAGGACTTGGATTAGCTTGGGGGAAAAGTTAGTCAAGAGGGAGTGGAAGTTAGTAGGAAGAGGAATTTTAATTTTGGAAAGCTTATGGTACAAGTCAAAGGATTGGGAATTCAAAGGACATGAGAAGAAGATATGGTCCAGAGTACCATCATCGAGACCGCATTCGCATAAGGAACTATCACGAACCCGAATCTTGTTCAGGAATACTGGACTGCAGCAGTGACCAAGTCTCAGTCTGCACAAGGATGTAACAGTTCTCTTAGACAGTTTGGGGCATTTAAAAAACCAAGGTTTCCGCTGGATGTCAGGTTGAACACTGGCGTAATACGCCCCCTTAAGTTTCGAACTTACCTGCCACACTTCTGACCACGAGTTGTACAACTTGCGTTTGGTGTCAGTTCGTAAGTCGTAACTTTGTACCATGTAATGCTTCCGATCCACCGGGTTAGATGAAGCAAATTTAGCCAGTGAGTCGGCGCACTCGTTGCCACCTATTCCCGAGTGACTGGGAACCCAAGCTATTTCAATGCTTAAACCGTTATTCGAACAAGTGAATAGTAAATTTAGAATGTCGAAAATGATTTTACTGTGAATTTTGGATTTTAGTTGACATTGGTTTAAGGCTTGAATACTACTGCGAGAATCTGTAAAAATGACCGAATTTTGAATATTGTGGGTTAAAATGAAATTAATGGCTTCTAGGATACCGATGCATTCGCCTGTAAATACTGAAGCCTCCGGTGGGCATTGGAATAAAAGGGCAATTCTAGAGTTCTGGAAATATGTTGAAACACCTGTACATCCTGTTGACGATAATTTGGATGCGTCCGTATAAAATAAGTTCCAACCCTCCCAGTATCTCGTAATAGTCCGGTCGAAGTCACCTTTTACGTCCTGGGAGTTTTTTGAGATGCCAAGTCCCAAAACGACCTTTGGCCTGAATTGGATCACTTCATAGGCGGAAGAAAAGACAGGAAGAGAGGGGTATTGACAAACAGGTGAGGAGAGGTGTTTAAGCTCTCTGTACCTATTCATCAATGGAATAGATTTATTATTCCAGTAGGATGACGCGTTAAGAGAGAGGTAGATTTGTTCTAAAATGGGGAGTAAAGGATGGGACGAAAGGGAGAAAACTTTTGACAAGAAACGATCTGCTAAGTACTGTCTTCGAAGGTTAAGAGGGGGTTCTGCACATTCAACCTGGAGAGCATTTATGGGGGAGGATTTCATAGCACCAATAACGATCCTCAAGCATTTGGACTGGACAGAGTCTAGTCTACGCAGAGCTTCCTTGTTACATGGCTCAATTAGGTAACAGCAGTAATCTAACACGCTTCTGACCAGCGCATTATATATCAGCTTTAAGGTGTATGGGTGAGCTCCCCACCAGACACCCGCCAAAGCCTTGAGGACCGAAACCGAGCGCTCACATTTTTTTACTGTATTATCTATGTGATCCACTCCCGACAATTTGCAATCTAGGGTTACCCCAAGAAACCTGGCCTTCTCCTTAATGGGGATGGCTTGGCCGTCAATATTAATTTCAACCTGCGGGATAAGGCGTCTACGAGTGAAGATAACGGCGGTACTCTTTGGAGCACTTAACGATAACCCGTGATCTAAGAGCCATTGGTTTAATGAGGACAAAGAGATATTAATGGATTGAGCGGCATCATCGACGGAACTGCCACAGACCAATAGTGCAATATCGTCAGCATACTGAAGTATATTACAGTTAAGATTTAAACAAGAGGGAAGATCACAAGTATAAATATTATATAAAAGGGGACTAAGCACGGATCCCTGAGGTAGACCTCTCCAAACCGACCTCGGCTCAGAGTTTTCCCCGGGAATCCTGAGTTTAACGCTACGGTCTGAAAAAATGCTGCCTATGATTTGACAAATCCTAGCCGGGATTCTCAGCTTTTGCATCTTCTGCCTGAGAAGTGGGAGGAGGACAGAATCATAAGCAGCTGAAATGTCTAAGAAAACGGCTGCCACAGACTCATTTCTGCTAAGGGCCAGTCGGATCACTGATGTGAGGGTACCCACACTATCAGCTGTACCCAGACCTTTCCTGAAGCCGAACTGAGTCGTTGGGAGCAGTTTCCTGCTTTCTACGAACCATTCTAAACGGTTTTTAATCAAATGCTCTAAAAGCTTAATAAGTATGGACGATAGAGCAATTGGCCTGTAAGAACAATGATCACTAGGATCTTTACCAGGTTTTAATATAGGGATGACGACTTGAACCTTCCAATCAGGAGGAATATAACCGGAAGTAAAACAATAGTTGACTAAGTCCAGATAATACTGATGAGTCTTATCACCCGCTTTAGTAATGAAGGAGTAAGGGAATCCATCCACTCCTGGAGCAGAATCCTTTACATGGGCAAGGACCGATTTAAGTTCGCCAAGAGTAAACGGCCCATCCAGAGGATCATCTGAAATCAGCTGAGAGTTCGAAGCGGCACACTCCTCCATACCGGGAACATACACTGGAGCGAGCTTAGAAAAAAACTGGTTACCCAGTTCCGCAGATAGTATGCTGCCGGAGGGAGGCTTCAAACTACCTCTGAAAGATTTCAATTTACGCCACACAGCTGACGCTGGAGTGGATGGACTCAGTGAGCCACAATACTTCCGCCAACCTTCTCGTTTCTTATTTTTGAGCAATTTCTTGGACTTAGCCAAAATATGTTGAAAAGCAATGATGTTATCCAGGTTCATGTCGGAGTTGAAATTCAATTCGGCCTCATTCCTGGCCCTGATCACGGCAGAGCAATCCCTATCCCACCATGGCGGGGATGGAATTTTGCCAGTTGGCGGTTTTTTTGGAGGGAAGCAATCATCTGCTGTACAGGATATTGTGCTGGAAAATGAGGAAAAACATTCCTGAGCAGACTCAGGACTAATGGATGGAAGGGAAGAGACCCGTAAGTCTATAATTTTGGAGTAGAGGTCCCAATCCACTGAGTTCAGCTGGTATTTTAACAATGGAGGGGAAATTTTGTCAGGGATAGTCTTGGAAGGGATTTCAACCATGATGGGATAGTGATCACTCCCATAAGTCATATTCAAGCGACTCCAATTAAAAAGGCTGGCTATACCAGACGAACAGAATGTTAAATCAACACAGCTGCTGTTCTGCCCTGGCGCAGACCTACGTGTGGAACTGCCATCATTAATTACACATAGGTTAAGTTCATCTAATATATCCACTAAACCTATACCAAAGCTGTCACAAGTTTCAGACCCCCATCTATAATGATGGCCATTAAAATCACCCATAATTAGTAATGGACCTTGTACATTACTCAGCAAACTTTTTATTGTAATAAGATCTTCAATTTGTGGGTGTGCAATATAAAAACTAAATATATTTATATCCTCAGCCTTAACAGCAACAACATTGATGTTGTCACCAACAAAGGGTAGAGGAATCGGGGAGAATGACACTTTGTTATTAATAAACAAAGCACATCCTCCATATCCATCTGATCTGTCATGGCGAACACTACTGAAACATGGAATCCTGAAATTACTTTCAGAACAAAGCCACGTCTCAGCGATGCCGCAGATCAGAGGTTTAAACTTATTAATTAGGAAGAGTAGGTCAGGTTTCCTGGGAGTAACACTCCTCACGTTCCATTGAAGGAATGTCAGGGGATGGAACATTGTGAATGTAATTAACAATAGATGTCAGTTTGTTGGCAACGTGGTCAGGTAGAGATTGTTTTGGATTTGCTAATACAGTCATTAGCATACTGGAAATAATGTTCAGAATATTTTCTGTATTGTCAGGGCTTGTTGCACCTTCCCTAGGATAAGCGCAACCGTTTTGGGAAGGAGAGAAGGAGTAGTTCTGAGTGAGGGCATGATGAGCCTGCTTATCGTAGCTAGGTGAAAGTGGGGCATGGGATTTTGGTTTTAGGACAACCGTTTTGCGGTAAGATCTTTGATTTTGAGGAGGTGGACTGAGTGAATGGGATGGGCTAGCTACTGGTTTAGTATTTTGAGATAGTTTCGACACTTCAGCATATGATCTTGAAACCGGAGGAAAGACCTGACTTGCCTCCACATATGAGACCGACTTCTCTGCCATAAGAGCTTTAATGCCCTTCTGTCGACCCAATTCAGGACAAGCCTTATCGTTAGCATAATGATTGCCAGAACAAGAAATACAAAACGCACCATCAAAAGAAACTTGGCATCCATCTCCTGGGTGGTCTTGACCACATTTAAAACAGCGGGGTTTCGAGCGACATACTGTGCGTGTGTGACCATACCGACAACAATTGAAACATTGGATAGTTGGGTACATGTATCTCTCGACCGAAAGAGCAGAGTAAAAGCAAAAAACACGTTTAGGTAGAACTTGGCCATCAAAGGTTAGAACAACCGTTTGAGTGGGTTTCCATTCGGACACACCCAGAGAAGTTACCTTACGGTTCATTCTCCTAGCCTTAATTACAGGGCCGCATCCAGTAGGAACCTTGATGTTCTCTATGACTTCTTCCTCAGTCCATTCAATGGGAACGTCTCTGACAAGACCTAAGCGAGTGATGTTAAATTGGGGGATAGAGGCAACGAAATTATTTTTATCTAGAATAGGACTGATCAAAAAACTGTTAGCATCTTGATGTGACTTGAACTCAATTGAAATCTTGTTTCTTCCTAAGCGCTTCACACTGCCTAGGAGTATGTTGCTAAAATTGTTTTGTGTCAAGAACATACCAAATTTCACAGGGTGCAGAACAGTACCTGGGGTCTGACCGTCTTTTAAAGATGCGTGTACTATAAACGGGGGGTAATCTCTCATCGTGTATATTTGTCTTCCAATTGTGTTTTTAGCTAGCTTAGGAGGGTTAATTAAAGTAGCCGGGGGGGAAACAGCCGATCTTTTCCTGTTTGCGGATTCGGAGTCCATAATCTCCAATTGCACATTGTCGTCGGGGAGGGTAACTGTTAAAACCGGAGTGAGGTCAAACGGATTAGGCGGGTCAGGGGGTTTTTTGATATCCATAGTGGATGCCGGGTAAAATCTTTAAAAATAAAGTAAATTTATGTTAAAACGAACCTTACGCTACAACACAAACACAGGGAATAATCTCGATTGAAGTTCACAGTATTTAAAACCACTAAAATCGAAAAAATTCGTAACACAGACAAAAGCACTTGTTAAGCCTTCACCACTCCACAAAGCATATATCTTTTCCCACTTAATATGTAGATGATATGTTAACTTCTTGTCACTGTTATTTACATAGCAGGTAGTGGTATTCGAATTTGTGTGGGGTAGGTACCACAACTAAAAAGTGAAAAATAAAAACTTTTTACAAAAAAAAAACAACCGACTTCAAAAAAAAAACACTACAAAGTGAAAAATAACTTTAATTTCGGAAGTCGGTGGCAAAGAACGAAAATTCAAAACCAAAGACTCCGACTTCCGAAATTAAAGTTATTTTTCACTTTGTAGTGTTTTTTTTTGAAGTCGGTTGTTTTTTTTTTGTAAAAAGTTTTTTATTTTATTTATAGCCTTCTTTCAGAGTTACAATTTTGGTTACAAAAACTTTTTTTTTTCTTAGTTTTAAGACTCTGTGTGCCCTTTGGCAAAGGCCTCCTCCATCCCCTTCCAACTCTCCCTGTTCCTTGCCTGTCTAGTCCATCTCTTTCCCGCCGTCCTCACCAAGTCATCCTGCCATCTTTTCAAAGGTTTCCCTTTCTTTCTCCCTAGGATACCATATGTTCACTTTTTTGTTCCATTTCTCTTCTCCCCCGACAGTGTGGCCGGCCCATCTCCATTTTAAAATTCTTAGCTTCAGTACTGCATCTTGTGTTTTTGTTGCCTTTCTGATGACACTGTGATTTTCCTTTTCCCCATCAAACTCCTTTCCATGCCACGCTGACACGTTCGAAGTTTTGTCTGTTGGGCTTTGGTCAAGGCCCATGTTTGGCATCTGTACGTTAGTATAGGAAGGATGCTGGTGTTGAAAAGTTTTCCTTTAACAGAGATGTTTATTTTCTTGTCTTTCATAATTTCTTTGTAGGACCAGTATTTCTTCCACGCATGCCCTATTCGTGTTTCTATCTCGTTGCTGGATATGTTATTTGTTGTGAGTATCTTCTACCTCTCCTGTTATAAGCAGGGTTGTAACGGATGAGGATGCGGATGAGGATTTCGAGATAATCGGGTTTGAGGATGCGGATGAGGATACGGATATTGTAGAATTCCTTATTGAGGGTGCGGATGAGGGTGCGAATGCAGATTTCGTATGAAAAATAGCCCTTGTTTTGACATCTGACACCACAATCATGCCACCTCAGTCACGTGCGGCAGATCGTCTGTCATAGGACAGGGACACTGCGAATTAAGGCAATAGGAACGCGTCACTCTCACTCCGGCCCGCACATTTAGCTCGGAGCGAGTTTAAAAAAAATCACTATTTGAGCGAACAACTTAGGTAAGGTCACATCCCCATAGAAATTATGAGGATGCGGAGCTTTTAAAATCAAAACTTGAGGAAGCGGATGTTTTGCGGATATCAAAATGTATGCGGATGCTCCCCAGTTGCGGATGCGGATATGGATATCCATCGCTGGTTATAAATACATTATACTCTTGCCCTTAGTTAGCCTGCACTATAAGAGGATGGCATTCGGTTCCCTACAAAATGGTTGAGCTGGATGGTGCTGATCCATGCGTCATATTCGTGAACGGGCGCCGTCAGTCGAGACTGGTCATTTCTTATCTGCCCGGGCTTATTTTTAATCTTATAATTGCTTTTGATTATTTTTTGTACATTGTTCTCACATATACAACGTGTAACGTTAAATGCGCAAAATCTCGGACACCCCAACTGATTTTTAATTCAATTGACCTATTTCAGAGAAAAAAAAATCATTAAAAAAATATAAAGGTTTTATGTGCTGTTTTAGTTCGTAAGATTCGTATTTGCATTGAAATAAAAGCTATTATTATCCCGCGTATGAGAAAATTTAAATTGGTCGACAACAATTTGTGTTTGTTTACCTATTTTGGCGGGTTTACTATTAATAAAGACACGGTAACGTTTTTAATGAAGATTTTTTGAATAATGTGACCTATATTAAAAAGTGGTTCCATTGATTCTGCTCGTTATTCTGATTAAACTATTTTCAGGTTTTGCGCATTACACGTTGTAGAATCAACAAGATTATTGTTCCCAGGATTTTGTAATATCTATATTTATAAGAGTGTCCTTCGAGTTTCTTGTCCGTTCTTCTCCATAGAGGTCTACGTTTTGGAATGGCAACTAGCTTCAACTTTCTGACTAACTGACCGACTCTTTGACAAGTCAAAAATACCTGTAAATGGTTTAATGAGGTTAAAAACTGAAAGCTCATAGTAGATGGCAGCACAGTTGTACGTCTTTATAAACCGCCATTGTGTTAACTTTTGTGTCGATCACAAATTATACAAAAACTAGATAAATATGTATGAGACTTGGAGTGTAGCACTATCATTAGACGAGGTATGGACAGGGGAAGCGTCTACTACTGGTAAAAAAGCAGCTTTAATGGAAAAGTCAATAAATTATGAACGTTTATAATTTATAGGTTATTTTGTGTTTGTTGACTTTAAGTTCGTTTTTTGTTCAAGACTGGAGGCGTACAATAGAACTAACCTTATCAGAGTTGAAAATCAACTCGGGCACTATCTTCCTGACTGAAAAAGAGGCTTTTCAGTCAGGAAGATAGTGCCCGAGCTTATCTCTGAGGAGAGATAGCACTTCTAGCACTGATCTAATATGATAATAGAAACACACACATAGTTCACTATAATTTACATAATATCACATCACAAGTGCCTGTATGAAAACAGACTTAGTTCTCGTGGGAGCATCACCTATAAACCACTTTCTCCCATAAAAGGCTTAAAGGATCACACATCGTGTCGACGAAATATCGGATTCAAATTCAAATTTTTATTTACATAGCAGGTAGTGGTATTCGAATTTGTGTGGGGTAAATACCATAGCTAAAAAGTGAAAAATAATTTTTTTTACAAAAAAAAAAAAAACTTTCTTACAGGTGTCGGTGACGATGGCTGGCTTAGATGGCAGCGAACCTGTGTTGTGCTCAAGGCAAATAACTCTGGTACCCGACAAGTCCTTAGAAGAAGCCCGCAATAAACAGATAATGTATGATGCTGTAAGTATAACATCTCTCTTTTTTCCCCGAAGGTTTCAATTCAGTAAAAATTCGCATTTTGTTCGAATATAATCCAACATGGAGCATAGTATCTACAAATATTAGACAATGACGATGTACAATTTGTTTTAATAAAAGATACATGTTATTATTAAAAAAAAATACTATGCAAACATAATTAATTATAAAAATATATGTCAAAAAATAATAATTTTAATATTAACATCAAAATAAAAGCAAACACTAATAATAAAAAAAGTGTAACTCCGGGAGTACCGACAGAAGTGAAAACTTGAAAAAGTTGGTGGAAGAAAAATACTTGTATAGAACATTGGTCCGTAACCTTATCTAAATAAAGAGAACAATCGCATTTACAAAAAAAAAAAACACTTCCGAAATCTTTAAAGTAAAAATACTTGCATAGAACATTGATCTGTAGCGTAATATAAATAAAGAGCATAATCGCGTTTACAAAACTGAGGTGTCGTCATGGTGTCGCGAAATGAATGGTTGGGACTAAACCATTCATTTCGCGACACCATGACGACACCTCATTTCTCTCAAAAATGCCCAACGCGCCTAAAGAAGTTTTCACTTCAAAAAAGTTTATTTATTCTCAAATAATAATATGGTTTATTTATTTTCCGAGGCGGGTTTGATTTATAAAAAAAAACAATATTGATTTATTGAATAAAATTATTATAACTATTTACAATCCACAGGTGATCCTGCCGGGAGGACTGGAGGGAGCTGAGCGCCTGTCCAAGTCAGGGCTCGTCGGCGAAATTCTGAAAGAACACGAAAAAAGTGACAAAATCCTCGCTGCTATTTGTGCTGGTAAGTATAAATTATATTTCACTAGCTGCGCCCCGCGGTTTCATCCGCGTAAATCTCGATCCCGTGGAAATATCGGGATAAAAAGTATCCTATGTGTTAATCCAGGTTATAAACTATCTGTGTGCCAAATTTCATCCAAATTGGTCCAGCCGTTTGAGCGTGAAGAAGAGACAAACATACACACTCACAAACTTTCGCCTTTATAATATTAGTAGGATAAAATTCATGAAAATTCAAAGTCATTTATTCAAACTAGGCTGAGAATCAGCACTTTTCGAACGTCAAAATTACATAAGACAGTCCCCCAAAAACGCCCACCCTTCACCACTTCCTAGTGCCTTTAGCTGGGAAGACGTGGCGCAACAAACTCCCCAGCAGCACAGCTGTCTGTTCAGTTGAAAAAATTGAGTCGCTCAGCGGAAGAAAGAAAGAAAGAAAAAGTATTTATTGAGACTCGCACAAGGAATAAAAAATTAAAGTAAACACCTTCACCTTAAAACATTAATAAAAAACAAGGTAATAAACCAAAAGCAGAAAGTCCTGTACGAGGCCAAAAGGCTCCTATCTCAGCATAAGCTGCGACATTTAAAAAATAAGTATCGCAGCGCTGGTATTCTGATAGGGCCCACAGTGATGTCACGGATAGATAGATACAGAAATAAACATTAAAATAAAATAAAATAAAAATAGATAAGTGAAATACTTTTAAAAATAAAATATAAGTAGTCCGCGTGTCTGCACCCGACGTAACAACAGTTACTTGTCTATGCCTTTAGTATCTGTGGTAGTCTAGGCATCGTTGAGACAAGTAAAGAGACGCAGACGCCGACACCGGCAAAAATTTATACAATAACATTAACATTACGGCTGTTTAAGCTACGTACTTTGTGAATTGTGTGAATACTGGAAGAGTGGTCTAATCCACAAATTTATAGAAACAGAGTTAACCGGTCAGGCGCCGTGGGTGGTCCGCGCGGTGACAGTTTTACGACCGCACTTAAATAAACAAACACTCGGATTTCTTTACAACGTCTCAAGTAGTATTGTTAATGTTTTTTGCTACTCGAATAGATTAGGAATACGTTTCAAATGGTTGCAGTCTTTGTAAACAACGTTCACTTATCTTTATTACCCGCTTTTGTTATTATTTCTTTTGTTCTTTGTGATAACGATTTCTGATAAAACTACCGAACCAATTCACACGAAATTTTGCAGGGTACATTATGGATAGATAAGTTATCTAACAAAAGCGTTTTTAGAGACAAACATTCAAAACAAAAAATTCAAAAAATCTAGATTTTAGATGATCTAGAATTTCTAATGCTTACGTAACTTTCTCCGTCCCAAAAAAAAATTTTTTTGTATTATTTTGTGCTAAATGTTGTCTAATACGATGATAAATGTAATATAGAAAAGAAATAAAACACTTACGGATCAGATCCATACAGAAAAACCACAAAATATCACAACTTTCACTGTGACGGGAACTTTCTCTTATCTGTTTGTTTACACTTTTTTGGTTAGGTCAAAATAGGTATAACATGATGTTATTTATATCTAAAACGATGTAATATTTACTTCAAAATGAAAATATCACCACTTTCCGACGATTTACACACAAAAACCATTAAAAAACGAATTATTACAGCGAACGCGAGTGACGTTTGACTGACATTTTACCGCGTGGGAACGTGATTTTCAACATTTTTTTAAAATGTTGCCTATTAATATTTTTGCTTTTAGTCGATTTATTTGACGAGAATATCTATCCGACCATAGACACAAAAATTCACAGACAATAATAGCCATTACAGCGAATACAAATAGAGTTGTAAGCCGCGTGGGTGATTTGTATCCGCTCGGATACAACGGTACTTTAGCGGTTAAGTAGATATTTACATACTAGATGTAGTGATCTTTGAAACCATAGTGGTCTAATAAATTTGTGGATTAGGCCACTCTTCCGCTGAGCTACTCAATTATTCTATGCAATAGTACATAGCTTTTGCTAAGAGAGGGCTTGTGGCTAAGTAATAATTAGCGCCCGGGCTGATCTAACAGGTTAAGCTACGCTTGCCGCGGTTGGTCCATGGATGGGTGACTATCTTTACATACCGAGACTCCTCTGTGCCTCAGAAAGCACGTTAAGTCGTTGGTCCCGGCTGTCATTTGTAGATCTTTGTCAGTTGTTACGGGTCGTCAGAAGCCCGAATATTTTACAACTAAGTCTTACCAATGGGTATCGTATTACCCAGTTACTGGATTGTGGAGGTCAGATAGGCAGTCGCTCCATGTAAAATATACCAGTATTTTCAGCTGCATCCGGTTAGACTGGACGCCGACCCCAATTTTTTTTTTCCTTTTCAGAACTTCCGCTGCGTGCGCTGCGTAAACGGTTAAAGTTTCGCAAAAATCATGTATGACTGAATTGTTCTCCTTTAAAAGTTCTAAAAAAAAGTCCACGACAGCATATGTCTATTTTTTAAGGTTGGCTCACTATAAACCTTTTTTATGCTAACCAAATTTGTTCTAAAATAATGCATTATTTGCGAAGATGTTTTTATAAACATGATATTAATTCTGATCCAAATAAATACGCGGGTTAGCGTTAGCCCAAAGTAACTGTTCCACGCGGACGAAGTCGCAGGCAGAATCTAGTAGTATAAATAAAGAGCACAATCGCGTTTACAAAAAAACTTTTTACAAAAAAAAAAACAACCGACTTCCAAAAAAAACACTACAAAGTGAAAAATAACTTTAATTTCGGAAGTCGGTTGTTTTTTTTTCTGTAAAAGTTTTTATTTTTCACTTTTTAGTTGTGGTACCTACCCCACACACATTCGAATACCACTATCTGCTACCAGTGACAGGAACTTATCATTTCATCTACATACTAAGTGGGAAAAAAATACGTATTTTGTAGCTAACTTAAAAACTACCCAAGCAAAGTTAATAAAAATATGGGACCAAACAAAAAAAGAATTTTCAAAATCGGTCCACAAATGACGGAGGAATCGGAGGACATAATAAAAAAAAAATACCAAAAAAAAACATACGCTACAGACATATAACCTCCTCCTTTTTTGGAAGTCGGTTTAAAATGAATGAGTGTCGTCATGGTGTCGCGAAATCAATGGTTTAGTCCCATCTTAAAAATGCCCAACGCGCCTAAAGAAGATTGTGCTCGTGATTGTGCTCTTTATTTATATTACGTTACGGATCAATGTTCTATGCAAGTATTTTTACTTTAAAGGTTTCGGAAGATTTTTTAAATTGTAAACGCGGTTGTGCTCTTTATTTAGATAAGGTTACGAACCAATGTTCTATACAAGTATTTTTCTTCCACCAAGGCGATCTTGTTCAAGTTTTCACTTCTGTCGGGACTCCCGGAGTGCCACTGACATTTTTTTCAATTGCCTTAATTTTCTCTTTTACAGCCCCAACGGTCTTCGCTGCTCATGGCGTAGCTCACAACAAGAAAGTGACATCGTACCCCTCAACCAAAGACAAGATGCCGATAGAACATTACCAATACGTGGAGGGAAGTAGAGTCGTTGTCGATGGAAAGGTGGTTACTAGCAGGGTGAGTAGTTGAGAAAGAAGTGAAGAAAAAAAATATGTTTATTTGCGGTAAACATGACGCAAAGAAAGTTAAAAAAGCCGGCGCTGACGTGATGACGTCAACCGGTGCAGCATACAGTGTGATTCTACATAATGTGCATATATCGAAATGAGGAAATCTATGCTTCATTTTAACGAAAGAAAAAATATTTAAAAAAATCTAAATATTTTTTTTATACTTTTTATGGAATTAAAAACAAATTAACAAAACTGTAACTTTTGAACTATATATAAATAAATAAAAATTGAGGAATAAAAAACTACCCTCAATTGAAAATAAACATGATTTTTTAGCAAAAATCTTTATTTTTTTTCATAAATTTTTACAATAGTATAATTTATAAATAAGATGCCAAAGAAAAGATTTTTTTTTTTTACAAGAAAATAAAAAACATTTTTTTTTTCATTTTTTATTCACACTGTATAGTGAAATAACAAATCAAAAATAAAATAAATAATACTTAGTCCTAAATGTTGACACAAATATAAAATGGCAACATTTCGTTCCGTCGGCGTCTCACACGCCGCATACTTATTGCAATCTATAGTTGAACATTATGGCCGATTCCTATAATTTTCAGACCGTAATTGGTCTTTTTCTTTTCGTGTGGTTAGTCACTAACCTGGTGTCAGAGTTTTAAAGTCGCCCATGGGCCTCTGATTTGGCTTCAGATGCCGTCGAGATATATCTCTCAGGCATGCCGGTTTCCTCACGATGTTTTCCTTCACCGTTTTTGAAGCAAATTATAATAATAATAATATAAGACGTTTATTTTCTCTACACACACAAGTTATGTACTTAATGCTAGTATTTGACAATAGTGCACGAACAAGGAGCTAACTTTGTGAGAGACTGGTGCCTGAAATAGGTTTAAATAAAAACCTGTATTACAGGTCACCAGGGCCCTCCCGCGGCTATATGCCTGTGATATGGACCATGATGACAAAGTATACTTAACTAACGTTGAATTAAGAACATTAATAAAATAAAAATTAAAAATACAAAAATAGTTATTAGTGAGTTATTAGAGAATGATAATTATACAATACGCATATGAATCCGAAAAGTCAGAGGTGCCTTGAGTTCGAACTCGAGACCTATGACTTGGCAGTCACAACCAGGATACAAATTTTTCTTTTTCTATCTTTCCAGGGCCCTGGAACTGCCTATTGGTTCGGCTTGACTTTAATTGAGATGCTTCATGGCAAGGATGAAGCTAATAAAGTTGAAAAGGGCATGATTATCTCCTGTTATTAAGATCTGAACCGACTTAGGTACCTCGCACACTCCGATCTTGGTCGCAGGAGCTCCCACCAAAATACGGACAGTCTTGAAAATATACTGCTACAATGATCTTTTGGCACTCAACTATGTATGTATCCTATGACGTGTACAGGTGCTCTGTTGGTATACATTTGTGTATTGAAAAAACCGGCCAAGTGCGATTTAGACTCGCACACGAAGATTTCCGTACCATATCGTATTTTTTATGTGTAATATCTTTCTGTCGCTTTCCTGCAAACAAAACCAACATTAAAAAAAAATCGAAATAATGATTGATTTGACCAATGAGCGCGCGTGGTGCTAAAGTTGGCCGTCAGAAACGACCTTGACGAGGCCCCGCCCCTTTATTGTTGCTTATTACCAAGGTGAGTTGCCAGAAGTTACACATGAATGCGGCTACTGAAAGGCTCGCTTGTTTTTTTTTTAAATTCAGATACATGAAAATACTAAACGAAGAATGTTTTTCAGCTTAACCTCTCGAATGTCGTAATTACAGAAACAATTAAAAAACCATTGTCTCGCGTAGATCCACGTTCCAAGGGTTAAATTTAAAAAATCGCAAAGATAAATTTGTATTTTTATACATTACACAATCTGTGAAAATTTCAACTGTCTACCTAATGCGGTTTATGAGATACAGCCCGCTGACTGACGGACTGACAGCAGAGGTTTAGTAATAGGGTTCTGTTTGGCACCTTTCGGGGACGCAACCCGAAAAATAAGATGGCGGCGTTAATTCCTATTTTTGTCCACACTCCAAAAGAAGCTTGTAAAATTATAACTCAAATCTCTCACAGATTAGTACAGATGGTTCAAAAGCGACTCTTGCTACAACACAATAAAGTGCAATTCAGGTCGTTCAGCGCTAATTACCTAGAAGTTGCCTCTCTTTCTATCGCGTAACTCTTATATCTTCTGACTACGTTACTCTCACTGAATTGGCCCGACAAGACGAGCCCGCCGCGTTTTTGGTGATCGACCTTGCAGCATCGCAGCGCAGTTTTCTCTGGAGCATTGAAATATATTACTTATTTCGATTGGATTAGTATTAAATTCAATTGATAACTTTAAAATCCTCCGTGGTCCCGTCCGCCAGTCTATGCAGGCCATGACAAACATGTTTTTATGTGAATGTTTCGCCAGTGCAAACGCATAGTAAGACGACCCACTGACCCAGCTTTTTATTATTCAGGTTGATTTTGGTTGACAATCAACCATCCTAGTCAGTTTATTTTGAAAGTTATAATTTTGTCTCAGCTGTGATAAAGAATACTGGTCACCAGAATTCCAGCATAAACTTCATACCCAACATAAAATGCTCTGCAATAGACATTTTCCAAAGACATCATTTAGTGATTACCCTGAAATTTCAAAAAAGCTTCACAGATTTTAAATTAAGAAAATAATTATAATTCCTGAGTTTTTTTTTGCCTATGTTTAGTAAAGCAAAGTAGGAAATTAACGAAGATACATTTAAAAAAAAATAAGATGAAAATTAATAATATTCTTCGTTGAGTATTTTCATTTATTTGCTAAATAATATACGGTGGTACGGACTCTTCGTGTGCAAGTCCGACTCGCACTTGGCCGATTTTTCTTTCTTTTAGAAACGGGTTTTGTCGACGGAAGAATAGACAAAATGACAGATAAACAATCACAATCTGTCATTTTGTCTATTCTTCCGTCGACAAAACCCGTTTCTACGGTGATCACGCTACGCGTGCTGGTTGTGCAATAGAAATTAAAATTATGTCAAATTAGCATAATTTGACATAATTTTAATTTCTAATTTCGGTAAATTTTAGGTACTAATTTTTCAATTTTACTATTGGTTGGTAATGCTAATTTGATATAATTATGCATTCTTATTGCAAATCTAAAAAGAAAATTTTAGTTTAGATTACGCAGTACTTTTTTTTTTAAATGTTTCTTTTTTCCCGCCCTGTTCACTTCCTTCACACAGATGTTCTGGGGTGCCACTAGATGGCGCGCAACAAAACTGTCTTTACTTTTTAATGTACACACGGCTACACATCAAGCTATACTTTTCCAGTTTATGTTGGTCTCGCATTGTAAAGGATTTCCGTACAATGCGAGATCAGCTTATACTAGAAATGTATAGCTTGATGTGTAGCCGTGTGTACGAAGTCGTTATTTTTCTCTTTACGAGTTGGTCGTGGTCGCGTAGTGTGCGATGTCCCCTTCCTTACTGAAGTCCATATATAAACATGGGGGTTTTACCTTCATAATAAATACATTTTTACTTACCTATAAATACAGGGTGGCAGGGACATCGACGCGAAAACTTTTACCATGGATTCAGTACATGATTCTGAACCCGCCTGCGACGAAATTACTGAATCCATGGTAAAAGTTTTCGCGTCGATGTATGTCCCTGCCACCCTGAATATTGTAATTACAGCCGATTCGTGGTTTACTAATTTTAAGTTAAAAGGTAAAAACGGAAAAGTTTTCCGTCAAAATTGTTATTATTTTGTTTTTCTTTTTTTGTAAAACTTTTGCTTGGAGATGTTTTATTTGAATAAAGAGCTTATATGAACCTTATTCTAGAAATTTTTATTTTTGTCTGTAAAAGCGGAGTCTGACTTGTAACGTTAGTTTGTAATGTAATAGAGTTTTTGTAACGTGTTACAGTAGTCTTATATCAGTGCAGCGAGCCAAGCGGCTCGATGCGAGCGCCGGATCCTCCACTAGACTGTCGGCTGTTTTGTAAATTCCTTTGAAACGGCAATATGAGAAACGAAAACTTCATTGTGTGTGTTTTGTAACCAAGCTCGTCTCGAATTAGTTACAAGTAAGTTTAAGTCAGTTTCCGCCTTAGGCTACCTGTCTACGCCGGGGTTGCGAAGTAATCCGAAAGGGAGATCGTGGCCCCGGCAACATGGCAACTGAAGGAACACGGGTGGGTTTTAGTCAGAGTCTGACACGCCCTCACGCTCCGCCCAGAGCGGGAGAAATTATTGGATAATTTTCCACCCAAAAAAAAAGGCTGCCTGTCCACTGGAGCAGAGAAATGTGCCAATATTAAACAATAGGAGCGGAGCTCTCTGAAGCGGAGTTTAGGTTCTATTGGTTAATATTGGCACATTTCTCCGCTCCGCTCCAGTGGATAGGCAGTCTTTTAAGGTGCTGAGCGGACAGTTTTTCCGTGACGACAGAACGAATGGAAATCTATGCAATAACGCACACTTAAATTAGGAGCAATACACTGCCGGGACTCTGTGGCAGTGGGCAGGTCCCATCGCTCGCAGAACAGATGGCCGATAGGGCCGAAAGGTTCTGGAGTGGCGACCGCGTACCGGAAGACGTAGCGTTGGAAGGCCTCCCACAAGGTGGACCGATGACCTTGTGACGGCCGCAGGAATCCGCTGGATGCGAGAAGCACAGAACCGATCGAAATGGCGGTACTTGGGAGGCTTATAAGCCTGGGTATATCCAGCAATGGATGTCTTTCGGCTGAAATGATGATGAGACTGCTGGGATTTCCATACGTTTGCGGACAAATTGTCCATCGTCTGCTCAACACCTAAATGTCTTCCCTACTCGGTCAATCAAGCTGCCTAGCCTTATCCCAACTATGTTGGGGTCGGCTTCCAGTCTAACCGGGTGCAGCTGAATACCAGTATTTTACATGGAGCGACTGCTTATTTGACCTTCACAACCCAGTTACTGAGTAATCGATAACCCTTGGTAAGACTGGTTGTCAGACTGTCGGGCAAACTCAAACTCAAAGCATGTATTTCAATTTAACCATTTACAGGCACTTTTGAATTGTCAAGGAATCGGTCAGTTAGAAATATGAGCTCGTATGAGCTCAACTGTCATTAATGAGACACAATAGAATTTTAATTGTTATCGATCTCCAGGAGAGCTCGTGACAGTCAAGGGGGTATCCCCTTGACTAAAATCTCATGTGGTCTGCAATACCTCGCCTCCTACTAACCAAAAAGATCGTTCGCGCGAATAACCAATCATCGCGTTTATATGTCACTCATTTGTTGGGAAAACCGGAAGGCGCCCTCAACAACGCGTTCAAGTTCGCCGATCAAAAAGTGACATATGTGAACCAAAGTGACGAACGATCACGTGTTCGCGCGAAGATCGCTTTCTATCAGGCCGCGGCGTTCATGTTGGACAGGGATAGGCATTGGCAATAAAACAAGCATATCATATTAATACTTATATTTGGGTACATAGATTACACATTTATCTTATTTTGAACACTAAATAAATTATATAAAACAGTAAATGCAGCAAAAGCCTGAGAGAACATAGTCTTAATACCGACGCAAATATGACGATTAATGCAGCGTGGTTTTCCGTGTCAAACAAATATCAACATTGACTCTATTAAAATATGGTCGAAAATAAAAATACCTTAACAGCGTACCTCTTTCGGACTAATGGTATTTTATTTTCAACCTTATTTCGACTGACGCAAGATTTATATTTGTTTGTCAGTGAAAACCGCGCTTCGCCAGGTCTGCATCGACCCTATCTTCGTTTACTGAAAGTCTTCAATTTAATCTGTTAACAAAACTTACTTTGCTAAGTAAGCATCGCATACGAATGTCAACATTATAGGCGATGAATTAATGTTCATATTCAAATGAAACGCTTGCTCAGATTCGCTCATATGATTATCAACATTATGTGTAAAAAAATAGGTCGATATTCGTTTGAAACGCTAACTTTACTTACAAAATAAAGTCGAAGTACAATCTGTGATTTTTACCTTCGGTAAGACTTTCAGAAAACACGAGTTTTTAGCACACTAAACGCAATAATAATTTCGATTCAAACACTCTTCAATACAACTATTCTTCTATTCGCTAAATAGTTTTACGAAGTGACTTCTACAGAGACCAATAAAAATTAATTCAGACTTTTTTATAATTTTAAAACAAATTATTACAAATTCACATCGCTTACAGCCACTTTCCGATATACGTGTTTTATGTGCGTGTACTCCCAAAGGTTATTGCAATTTTGAGTCCTATGCTAATTATAAAGCTTACTTTGGAATCCTCCTAGTACCAACCGCGCAGTCACCGATCAGCGAAAATAAGCTTTATGTAATTAGCATAGGACTCAATATTCCAATAATCTTTGGGAGTACAAGAGCATAAAAAGTCGTAAGTCGGAACGCGGCTTTTATTTAAAATTCGGAGTATCAGTACTTTCCTAATATGAGAGGAAATCGAATACAAGATTGGAGCTACTAAGTGTATATGGACAGACTACATCGCATAACATCATGCCAGCATTCCCCGAAGGGTTAGTCAGGAGCTGTATCTATGAACCATAGGCTATGGTACTTCTACATTTCGCTAGTTAGGTATGGCGAGGCGAGGCGATGATGGGATGGGCAAGAATTAGGTATGGGCGTTATTTAACGTCACTAGTTACAATAACTGGCTACGGGGCATGTAACGGAATAACTAGTTTCGAGTCACACACAACAAGTGATTTTTGTAACTAGTTCCATCACAATGCAGTGATCGAATGAAAAGAGTGAAGCGAAACAAGCTTGTGTTATGTAACGTATTACATAGGTAACCATTTACATTTTCGTTTCGCAAATAACAGTAACACTTAAATGAGAATAGAATTTGAAAAATAACTAGTTACTAAAATCACTAGGTTTCAAAACCGGTGACGTCCTCGAAGTCACTAGTTACGTTACGTTTCACAAAAATCACGTAACGACCCACCCCTAGTAAGAATTGATTTCTATCCACGCCCTGCCCATCTTTGGTGTAAAAGTTCTAAATGCGCGAGGATGTGCGAGGCGAGAATTGAAATATTTGTTAGTACAATATTGAACTTTATTGGTAAGAATAGAGTATTGTAAAAGAATGTCGTCGTCACCGTTGCCGGCACAAAGAAGACCAGTTGAAGTGTGACAAGGATTTTATTATTTTGACTGCACGCTGTAGAGATGTGTCCCTCACTCATGAGGTGCCACGTTTGAGGTACTCGTGATCGCAAATTGAAAGAGTTACTCGAAATTCAACATTGAACCACCTCACTCGTTCACGCGTCCTCACTTAAAATTTTTGACATTGACATTATTGACGCGAGTACTCGCGAGTGAGTATTGAGTGATTGAGTGAGCTATAGAATGAGTCAGGTGAGGTCTCGAAATTTTGCAAACACAGTAAACATTACAGCAGCTATTACTATGAACTCTAAACGTTAACTATGAACTCTAAAGACATCAACATTAGATTGGTAATCAAGTGTCATTGATTCGTTTATTTTGGCTATCAAAAATTTATGAGCGAAAGAAAGTTATGTGTATGAGGGAGATGTAAAAATTGGAATCGTGAGTACTTATGAGTCGATGCACCCGTCCGCCCCGCTGCCTCGGACTATCAGCTGAATTCGGCTCGTAAGGTGAATACGCCGCCGACGTACGACTCCTCGCCTCAAATGAGGGGTACCTCGTGAGGACCTCGCGAGGTAAAATGAGGTACTCCCTCAACCTCATATAAAAATGATGAGTTACCCATCACTAGCACGCGGTACTATAATAATATAGGACGAGCTCACGTCTCCTTTTCCCAGAAGGGACGAAGAAGGGGAACGGGGTCCTCTAGACCAAAAAATGACACTAAAGTCGAATATTGCTCTTAACTGAGCAGTGGAGTCTCGTGAAACTATTCCAAGTAGGACGTAGCCGACGAATGCGGAACTGGTTCAGTCTCACAAAAAACTAACATTTTGGCGGAGGTCATTAGATCATGGAGAATCTTGACACCGCGATTCAGAAAGATGACGTATTGCGACAACGCCATCTAGTGTCGAGTAGTGGTATTTTGTAGTCACTTAACTATTCGTGTTGGTGGTTTAAAAGGTTTTTACTTTGTAAAACGGATATACAAATCTCGCACCGGCAATCGAGGACCCGCACGGTCTCCGTCAAGCGCTGACTCGCGATGTCACGCGCTGGACCGCTCCGACCATCGTGAGACATCGCTGCATACTATACTCTCCAGCTCCCAGTGCTACTTAAATGTTTTCCTTAGTTTTATTTCTTGACGCGTGATAACGCGAGGTAGCGCTGGCCATCGCGAGACGGCGCGCTATAGCGATGGACATCTTTCGGTGTAAAAGGGTAAACGTGATTTAAATTCTCGCCCATCCCATCCACACCTGGCCTCGCCGGTGTGAAACCACCTTAAGGGACTATACTACCTCAAATTGCTTAGCATGATCGCCCGTTATATCGAAAATACTACGGCATTTATTTTGAAATAAATATTTATGTTAAAAATGAGGATTAATGTTAAGTACTATGAACACAATTCCATAAATTATGTATCTATCGAAAAAAAACAAATTTACCTCCAAACCGAACAATAAACCACACAGAATAAAGATAGTAAAGATAAAGAAACGGGTTTTGTCGACGGAAGAATAGACAAAATGACAGATTGTGATTGATTGTTTATCTGTCATTTTGTCTATTCTGCCGTCGACAAAACCAGTTTTTATTGTGGTCATGCTAAGCGTGCTGGTATCATCGATCACTAATAAAGAACTAGATACACAATCAGCGACAAAAAATGTCCTCACCGAATGAGCACCCAATTGAACATTTGGGTGCTCTTTTCATTTAGTAGCATTCGGACGCTCCGACTGTAAACAACTCGTAAAAAAATCGTAAAAATCACACATCCAGGACGCTAAAAAAGGATGGAGTTTCATATTTTCGATAAGTATTAATATTATTATTATATAATTGTTATCACTGTACCATAAATGCTGATATTTTGCCAAGAAATCATCGTAAAACCTTTTTTAAAATAAAGTCTTATTAAACAGCAGGAGTTATAAAGCATCTCAATTGTAAAGACTCTTACTAAACCTATTGATCATACCATCGCATGCTCACTTAAATTGGTCAGGTTATGTGCGTTGACTCTGTTCCATTTGTTGGAGACGCTATTGTTTTTTTATTTTTTATTATTAAAGAATGATTGTTTTTTTGAAGTGAAAACTTCTTTAGGCGCATTGGACATTTTGAGATGCGAAAAACAATTGAACTCGCGACACCGTTACCAACACCTCATTAAAAGTATTTCCTGCACAGTAAAATTGTTCAAGTTTTCACTTCTGTCGGCACTCCCAGAGTGCCACTATTTTTTTTTAGTTTAATGAGACTTCTTTGCTGTTTCTATAAATATTATAGTAAGATTTTATACATTTAATTTTGACTAAGTACCTACATGTAATAAAATTAAAGATGTGAGATAAACTCACTTACATTTTTAGCTTTCCTCGAGATCCAGTGAGGTGTGGAATAGTAGATTGTTATACAAGGGTCGAAAGGAATTGATGACTTTCACCCGTGTTAAACACTCTACTTTTCATTTCGAATATAAGGAAAGTAAAACGTAGTTTTTCTAAAATATTAATTGATAATAATAACATGAGTATTCTACACTATTGGTCTTTTTTAAATTTTAAATATGGAACACACCGCGTCACCGCCGCGTGTCCCGCTTAGGTATTTTATTAATTCACACTGGTTGTTTATACAATGACAAGACTGCAGCATTTTTTTTAATCAGTATTTTTCTATAAGGGGGTATTACACCATCATATCTACGATCACAAATCCATGATCAAAGACATAACTAAATTGTAAAATAGACATAACATGGTAATTTGTGAGCTTCGTAATTAGGTAGGATATAATATGATAGTGTAATATCCCCCAAGGGTGATATGCCTATAATAAATGTCTATTTTACAATTCCATTAAATTATTAACCGACTTCCAAAAGAAGGAGGTTCTCAATTCGTCTGTATGTTTTTTTTTTTTTTTTTTTTGTATGTTTGTTACGCGATTACTCCGCCAATTATGAATAGATTTTGATGATTCTTTTTTTGTTTGGTAGATCATACTTCAGAGGTGGTCCCATATAAATTTTATAAACTTTGCTTGGGTAGTTTTTGAGTTAGCTTCAATTTATACGTATTTTTGCCCACTTAGTATGTAGATGATATGATAACTTCCTGTCACTGTTATTTACATAGCAGGTAGTGGTATTCGAATTTGTGTGGGGTAGGTACCACAACTAAAAAGTGAAAAATAAAAACTTTTTACAAAAAAAAAACAACCGACTTCCAAAAAAACACTACAAAGTCAAAAATAACTTAATTTCGGAAGTCGGTGGCAAAAAACGAAAATTCAAAACCAAAGACACCGACTTCCGAAATTAAGTTATTTTTGACTTTGTAGTGTTTTTTTGGAAGTCGGTTGTTTTTTTTTTGTAAAAAGTTTTTTCTTCGATCACAGATCCATGACCACAGACTCGACTGTGTAATACCCCCTTAGTAAAATGTTTCGTAGCCGACTACCTATCCAAATTTAGTTCTATTTTTAAAATTGATTCTCGCCCTAGAGAGGGAAGCAGTTACTATGAGTCTTTCCCGCCCAAGGGTGGGGATCAGCGTCTTCCACCCGCTACTTGGATCAAACAAACACTACTTTCCGAGTATGAGAAATGACAAATGAATAGCAATTATAGCACGTCAATGATGTTGTGTGTGAGACGATGTCCCTGCCGCCCTGTATACACCATGGAATAGAATAAAATATGCTTTCACAATTTTTTTATACATTAAACTTAATGAAATTACAAAAAAGATCATTTATAATTACAGTATAAACAAAAAATATTGGAAAGTTCGACTCCACTCATTTCTTGTCCTAGCGGCGAGCCTGGGTCGTAAAACTTTATTGCTTTTTTTGACACTTTGTAATTCTAACTTTAAAACATGTGTGTAAGGTTGAATTTGATTTGATATGTTGACTAGTGAGTATCGGTCGTAAAAATTTATTGCTTTTTGTACATAGCTTTGTGAAAACAACTTTAAGATTTGCATTTAAGGTTGAAATTACATGAATGTATATTTATTTGAACTAGAATTACCTAAACACAATTTGATGACAGTTTTAAGAGAACTTTTGCTTGGCATTGTGTATCTAGTTCTTTATTAGTGATCGATGACTGGTATTAAAAAATACTTCAAATTAGATCATGAAACTTTGCATAATTATTGAACTAACTATAAAGCGGAATATTTTTATAACCATTATTGTCGCCGTAAAAAGAAATTACCTAAACTATTGGCGGCAGCCGCGAGCTCGGGACACTCAGTTTCGCTCTCACTCAGTCCGCGAGCAGTATGGTGCGAGATAAAGTGATTTTGAGCTGAGGTACTATAGGCTCTTAAGTCCCATGTAATACCGGCGAGCCCATGGGCGTACCCAAGATTTTTTAGGGGTGTGGCAGGAGTAAAAAAAACTCTAAAGTAGGTAGTAGGAATTTTTCTCGATAAAACTATAAACTACGCAAACACGCTCGATTCATCGATACTGCATTGTTACGCCCGGTAATTATGAAATTTTTCCAATTGAAAATTAATTTTGTTACTTATTAAACCAACATTTTTAGCTTCAAGTCAGGGACCATGGTGGGGTCTGCCCCACCATGCCCCACCGTGGGTACGCCCATGGGCGTGCCTATTGCCATCAACCGAGCACAAATCCAAATGTAGTCCATCCGTATACATACTAAATTGATATATAATATTATGAGTATTCCAATCGATAATAAAATAACCTAAAATGCAGTCTATTACAATGAGATTCCTACAAAAATAAGGAACACAACTATTTGGCAAGTTATAATACTAAAATGATCAAGTGAAAATATTGTAGTTTTGTTACATAGGATCCAAAACAGTCGTGTATCGACTAAGCTATTGCTATCTCTTTCTCGCAAGTAAAACAAGAGATAGACGGAATTAAGAGCTTGCATTCTGAAAGTGGGCAACGTCGCAAATAGATGTCAAATATTTCGCCGTTTTGATTAATTTGGCAATATTACTGTATGGAAATATGGCTAACTAGTGAACTAAAATATTGATTATAAAATGTAATAATTAATATCGTAACACCGATTATTTGGTTTTAGATGTAAAAAAAGTATTTGGAAACTTTCCAATATACTTTTTTTACACCTAAAACATTAAATTCAGTGTTATAACTGCAATTCATTTATTAATATTCTAGTTCACAAGTATTTCTTATTTCCATACAGTAATATTGCCAAATTAATCAAAACAGGTAAATATTTGACAGCTATTTGCGATGTTGCCATCTTTTAGAATAAACGCTTTTAAGACTAACAGCTAAAGAGTTTGACAAATCTGGTCAATTTTTTTTTATAAATCTTATTTACTACAATAATAAAGTTTTTTTGCAAGTTCAAATAAAAATCTGTAATTTGTCATCAGCAAATAATTGTCCCAATTTAGGACCAACTCATACAGAAATGGAACGAGCATAGATCACCACGCTTGCGCCTACGCACACTATTTCTTGGCGATTTCAGTAACATTCGTGATATATTCTGTACTTATTTATCTTTTATAGTGGCAATGCACTTGGTATATTTGTAAAACATTCACGACATTTCAAGAATGTAAAATAAAAGTCCATTTCAGACAGATGTGGCGGCATCTACATTGCCACATACGAACTACGTATCAAAGACCTGACGTCACACAAATCCTGCATCGCGCAATTAGATTTTACCGCTCGAACGACAGTCGCCCATGGGCATGTGCCCGCCCGCATTTTTCTAAATATTCATGAAAAATTATCGAAAAATAACTTTAAAAGGGTCTATCTTGTAATTTTTTTTCAATTACTTGTACTTTTACGTTACGTTACGTTGTACGTTACTTTAAAAAAAAAAACAATTACTTGTGTTAAAAAAAAAAAACACTTTTTTAATGTTTTCAACTCCGTTTTTTCTGCATAATCGACAAATTCTAATAAAAATGTTAGTTAATCCGATAAAATAACTCATAAGCTTTAAGAAATAATAAAAAGAATCTAAATCGAGCCAATAACATCGGAGATATGGCAAACGCTACTCAAAACATTAAAAAATTGAATAACATGAAAAATATTAAAGATAGATATCCCCCTTTTAAAGCTATATTTCGATGATTTTTCATGAATATTCAGAAAAATACGGGCGGGCACATGCCGATGAGCGACATTGTATTACTATCCGACATCAACCGTTGGGCAGTTGCCCGCCAGACACGACACCCGTCTGGTCGGAGGATCCTCCCTTTTCTATGGTGGATGAGTAAATTTTACACCCTGTTCCTCATACCTCTAAACACTAATATACATGTAGGTCTCTCACAAGATCTGACCAAGAATATGTCTGGACTTTAAAAGAGACTGCAACCTCTGAGTTTGTTTCGGCCTTTCTTCTCAGAGTAGTCAGATAGGAAACACCTCATCTAGTTAGGGTACCCTTATAGTTTCGTCATGTCCGTCTGTCTGTCTGTCTGTCCGCGGTCTAGCTCCAAGACTGTACTAGAAAGTTGCAATTTGGCATGGGTATACATATTAATCATGTCGACAAAGTGGTAAAATAAAATTATGAAAAATAATTTTTTTTAGGGTACCTCCCCTACACGTAATGTGGGGATGTTTTGAATTCAGAGATCCGTTTGCGAAATATTAAGCTTTAAAGTGCAAATTGTTGTTAGAGTCAAGTGTCCTCCCCCCTGCCAGCTAAATGGTTGGTTTTAGATATGTGAAAAAATTCACGGCAGTAGCTTATATTATAACGAATTTAAAAGGAAAACTATCACAGCTGAGTAGGCTTTACAAGTTAACGAGTAATAATCGACCAACTTAAATTTGCGGTTGTAAAAACATGTTCACCCATACATTCTGTATGAAAGATTTTTTTTTTCAACTACAAAGTTAAGTTTGTTCTTGGGATAAATTCATCCCAACTACGGAACCCTAAATTGTGCGTGGTCCGACATGCACTTGGCCGGTTTTTTTTATAATACTATTGACGTGTAAAAGTGTTTGTACAAACCTACTTACAGAAATAAACTCATTTATTCGTTTTATTTGCTTCTATACTGCATTTCAAATAAGATTAGACATTTAAACAAACCGTTTTTACAGTCCGTTCAACCGATTCTGACTTCTATACCGTAGGCATAAGGATAGCATTGAAAGCAAAAAAGTGGTTACACTACCAACTGTTTACTGCAGCTGCCATTTGTCATACCTCCAACGCAATAGAAGTCAAAATCGGTTGAACGGACTGTAAAAAAGGTTTAGTTAAATGTCTAATCTTACGAATCATCTGCCCAGCTTTTTCCCAACTATGTTGGTTGCTTCCAGTCTAACCAGATGCAGCTGAATACCAGTATTTTACATGAAGCGACTGCCTATCCGACCTCCACAACCCAGTTACTGGGTAACACGATACCCCTTACTTAGCATAATTAGCCTATAATGTTCCCACTGCTGGGACACAGGCCTCCTCTCTGTGAGAGGCAGTGGGCAGTAATCCACCACGCGGGCCCAGTGCGGGTTGGTAGATATCACATGTCTTGGAATTTTCGGTTCTAGGACATGCCGGTTTCCACACGATGTTTTCCTTCACCGTTTTGAGAGCAGTGGTGACGAACCCACTACCTACAACTCGTAAGTCGCGGCCGCTACCACTGCTGTTGGTTAGACTGCGGTGAATTGTCTCGAATATTTGAACAAATACTCCAAGTTGCATGCCAGCATTTTCCTTATCAAGGATTAAACGAAATCTTTTATAGACATTTTGACTCATACAGACACACAACATTCTTAGAAAATGACTTACAAAAATGTTATAAAATAATGAGTAGGTGTGATTAATGCTAAGCATATTTCAACGTATCTTTAATATGTGTAGGAGTCATCTGCTAGTTTGCTTTTAAAAAGGAGGTTATGTCCATAAGAAGTCTGCTTAGTATTTTACAAAATTATGAGTAACAGTAGTTTGCTAGCAGTCATTTTCGTGCTGTTCGAACGGTCTTTAAAAAAGGTATGTATAATTGAACTTCAAATAATTCCAATTTTGCTTTCCTAAAATTACTATAGGGTTTTTTTGCTGCATGAGAAGTTTCGATGGTTGTTGTCTATGGTTTGACAGTTTACAATGTCAAACTGTGTTGACATTTCTGTTCAGTAAGGTTTGGCAATTCATTATGAATCGTATAACGCCAGAACGCTTCCAAATTATGGAAATTTACTTTGAAAAAAATAAATCTGTTCGCGAAGTTCAAAATCAATTTGGTGACAACTTTTTTTTTAACTTTAGTAGGAGAAAGAGATGGAGCTATACGTCCTTTAGAGCTTCATCTCTTTTCCACCCTAAAGTAATATTAAAATAATACTGCTTTATGAGCTGGTGGTAGGCCCCCTCGTTCGTGCGAGTCTAACGTAACCCGTAACGCCTCTCGATTACTTTTTATGAGGCTATGTTAAGTCATTGGTTTATGCCGACAAACCGACAACTCTTGAAGCATTGGAAACCAATATTCAAGCCACCATTGACGCCATATGGTCAGATTTATTAGAAAAAGTAGTGAAAAATTGGACTGATCGAATGGACTATGTAACTCGTAGCCGTGGCGGATATGTGCCATGTAATCATATTTAAAAATAAATGCCATTAAATGTATCTACCAGATTACAATAATAAAAAATTAATTCCAACAATATTTCTGTCTTGTATTATTATTTAAAGTTCTCAAGCTCTTAAAAAAACACCAAATATAATGATTGCGCCTCTTTTTATACACCCCAATTAATTCATATTTTGGGGTTTTAGAAATAATAAAGAGCCATGTAACTGCGACCAACTTAACTTAACGCATTTGGTTGGGACCCACCCTAGCTTAGTTACAGCGAATATCAATATTTCTGGGATGAACCACCAGGCCACTTCAGATTCGCGAAGGAGGAGGCGGAACGCGTGAGGGAGAGGCAAAATTCGCGCCCTCACGCCCCTAACCGCCGCAGGAGGAGACGCCCTGGGCGTCGGGAATCGCGAGCCGATTTCCGGCCACCGTAGGCGCGGGCTTGCGAACGGTGAGCAATGGGTAGCTCGCCGTCCGATAAGGACCAGGCCCGGGTCGTTGTGTTCCACACGCGCTTCAAAGAGATGTCAGCAGAATTGACGGGGTCGACTAGGGCCGATGCCAGCCGGCGTTGCGAATAAAACCAAAAGGCAAATCGTGGCCGGCAACATGGCAACCGAAGGAACACGGGTAGGTTTTAGTCAGTAAGAGTCTGACACGCCCTCCCGCTCCGCCCAGAGCGGGAGAAGTGTTCGAAGAGATGTATAATAAATAACTGCAATCAGTGACGTGGCTAATTAACTATGAAACAGGGTTTTGAATTGTTGAGTGATTTACTATTATGGGAACTGATGCCATGCATAACTACGTACTACTGTGCTGCCACCTAATACGAGCTTTCAGTTTTTAACGTAATTTTAAGAGTTTTGACACTTTTGACAGGTACCTTTTGCCACCTAGTGAACGTATTTTAAAAAACCCTCATTCGACCTTTTTTTTTTAATGAAACCTTTTCCTAGCTATGGACTACAACAGACATAAGTACTTAATCATTTCATATTAAAGGACCGTTGAAATATACCGAATATTATCACTACATAGTTCTTTAGACAAAAAAATTACCAGTTATCAAGAAAGTCGTATCCAGTTTTCGGCACAGAGTCAGTCAAAGTCTCCGTTGACTGGAAGTCGGTGCCTGAAGATGCTTGACTGGAAGACAGGAGACCGCGATTCTCTTCGGAGATATCTGGAAGTTTAAAAAAAGATTTGGTAAATGATAAATGATTTTATTTCTGTAAGTAGAATACAATAGACGTGGATATATTTAGTAACTTGTTCCGCTTAGCTATTTCTAAGGAGCCATAAAAAACTCCTGAAAGAAATCGACACGTGTTTCACCTCTCAACGAGGCATCCTCAGGATGACGATCATTCTCATTCTCTTATTTTAGAAGTTACGGGACACACACACACACACACACATTTTACCACTTTGGACGTGTCTCCCGCGCAAAATATTCAGTTTAGAAATAAATTACATTTGAAACCTCAATATCATTTTAAAGACCTATCCATAGATACCCCACACGTATGATTTAATGAAAAAAAAAACATTTTTGAGTTTCAGTTCTAAGTATGGGAAACCCCCAAAATTTTTTGTTTGAAAATCTTAATGAGGTTCACAGAATATATCTACTTACCAAGTTTCAACAGCATAGCTCTTATAGTTTCGGAAAAAAGTGGCTGTGACATACGGACGGACAGACAGACATGACGAATTAAAGACTTCCGAAATTAAAGTAATTTTTCACTTTGTAGTGTTTTTTTTTGAAGTCGGTTGTTTTTTTTTTTGTAAAAAGTTTTTTTGTTGTATTAGTTATCTATCAGACAGACGAAGTACGCAGGCCTACTTTCCCACTAAAATGTATTAGGTACCTACTTTTGATCTGTCAATTGATATGCCGCTAATGCTTTGTTTACGTTTAGTCATGCAGATTTCTCAGTATTGTAGATATAGTAAAGTAACTAAGTACTTACAGTTATAAAATCGTAATTTCAACACATAAGTAAAAAATAGAACTTCCCGGCCCTTGCCAATTTCTAGGCACTGAATTTAAATTTAGCTAAAAGTGACAACCCTGAGACAGGCAAGTATGGTAGGCAATTATATCGCGGATTGGGCCGGAGATAGCCTACTAGGAACTTCTTATACTATGGTAAAAACTTCTCACATACCCATACTGCCCTGCTAAGCCCAAAGGCGGTATCTCTGAGATACGCCCTTTTAGTTTTTTTAAACCATTCAATAGCTTTAACAATTTCGCATCTAATGGTATAATCGAAATAGCGCTATCTAACTTAAAACTTAAAAAAAAAACACTAAGAAGTTTTTTATATCTCCATTTTTCCTTAAATTACAATTTACTAAAAGTCAATTTTCTCAAAACTTACTCCGGCTGAGATACTGCGTTTGGGCTTAGCAGGGCAGTATATGTGAGAAGTTTTTATGAATCGTATAACGGAAATCAAACACGGAAATAGCGAACCTCTGTTTAGCATATTATTAAATGACGCATCATCCGTTGTATAATAATTATTAGTCATCTTTTCACAACACCTTTACGGTGAGTTTGTTGCGCGGCTATACAAGTAGCAGACATCAGCTTAATCCAAAATCCTAGCAATTATTATCCTTACTAATCTGTACTAATATTAATATTTGTATGTAACGAATAAACTTAAAAACTACTGGACCGATTTGAAAAATTCTTTCAGCAATGGATAGCTACATTATCAGCGAGTAACATAGGCTACATTTTATCCCCGTACTCCCACGGGAACGGGAACTACGCGGGTGTAACAGCGTGACGTCCGCTAGTATTACTTAAATGCGAAACTGAGTTTGTTTGTTAAGCTTTCAGGCTAAAACGAATATGGATGCAATTTGGCATATGGGTAGATCATGACCTGGGTTAGGACATAGGATACTTTTTATCCCGATATTCCCACGGGATTGAGACTTATGCGGGTGAATCCGCGGGGCGCAGCTGGTTTTTAGGGTTCCGTAGTAAACAAGGAACCCTTATAGTTTCGTCATGTCCGTCTGTCTGTCTGTCCGCGGTCTAGCTCCAAGACTGTTAGTACTAGAAAGTTGTAATTTGGTATGGGTATACATATTAATCATGCCGACAAAGTGGTAAAATAAAATTAAGAAAAATATTTTTTTTTAGGGTACCTCTCCTACACGTAAAGTGGTGATGATTTTTTTTTTTATTTAACCCTTGGTTTGGGATATCATTGGAAAGGTCTTTCAAAAACATTGTGAGTGTGTTAAAACCATTTTTTAATTCAGAGATCCGTTTGTGAAATATTAAGCTTTAAAGTGCAAATTTTTGTTAGAGTCAAGTGTTCCCCCCTGCCAGCAAAATAGTTGGTTTTAGATATGAATTTAAAAGGAAAACTATCACAGCTGAGTAGGCTTTACAAGTTAACGAGTAATAATCGACCAACTTAGATTTGCAACATACATTCCGTATGAAAGATTTTTTTTTCAACTACAAAATTAAGTTTGTTCTTGGGATAAATTCATCCAACTACGGAACCCTACATTGTGCGTGGTCCGACATGCACTTGGCCGGTTTTTTTATAAATGTCTTGAACATATCTCGGGACCCTGCTGCGTTCCCAAACCCTTTGTAAGGCGTACGAGGGGCCGTAGCCAACTCGCAGAGGCCCGTAAAACAGTTTTTATTAAATGAGGCATCAACCGACAATTATGTCTGTATGCACTATGCAAGTGCACCCACGGACAACCTCCGGTTGGTGCAGGACTATTGCATATGCAAACAACATAGATATTGGACTATGGGTTTGGGTGGCTAAAGTGAACTGGTAGGTAATCGTAAACTATGAAAGGACAATAGCCTCTGTCTAATCTATGTTTTATAAATACACGGATACAATGACAGCGGGTGACTTGCACACTCAATATGGGCCCCCAGAAACTGTCGCAAGCATATAAGTAATTATTATTAATTGGCAAGACACACTAGCAGCGAATTTAATTATTTTGTTATTAGAGGGGCTCGTGGCTAAGTAATAAAAGCCGCACGGGTCGATCGATCAGGTTAAGCTACGCTTGCCGCGGTCAGTCCGTGGATGGGTGACCATCCTTACATATCGCGAACCATCCGTGCCTCGGAAAGCACGTGAAGCCTTTGGTTCCAGCTGTCATTCTTGGATCTTTGACAGTCGTTACAGGTCGGCAGAAGCCCGAAAGTCTGACAACCAGACAACCAGTCTTACCAAGGGGTATCGTGTTACCCAGTAACTGGGTTGTGGAGGTCAGATAGGCAGTCGCTCCTTGTAAAATACTGGTATTCAGCTGCATCCGGTTAGACTGGAAGCCGACCCCAACATAGTTGGAAAAAGGCTAGGCAGATTCTTGTGTGGTTTGTAATAGCTTGTTGATATTTAATCTTTCCAGTCGGTTCTTGAAGCAGTTTTAGTGAGGGAGCCTATTCCATGCTACCATGCTGTTACAACTCAGTTAGGCAAGAATTGATTCAAAGGCTTCTTCTTAGATGAGTTTTCCCATAGCTTAACGGAATAGAAGGTAGTGGCCCAGAGGTAACGGCCCCGATTTACGAGCTGCAAGGTCGTGGATTCGAACCCAAGCAGGCGCTTTACTTTGAATAAATAATTTTCTAAATTTAATTTAAAAATTTACCAAAATTTAATGAATTATAAACCTAAACCTTCCTCATGAATCACTCCGTCCATTGATGAAAACCGTTTGAAAATCCGTTTCGTCGTTTTTAAGTTTATCGTAAACAGGCAGACAGACAGACGCGGCGGGGGACTTCGTTTTAACAATAGAATAGAATACTCGTTAATATGTACACCATACAAATTACAGATATGAATGTAGTACGTTTACATAGGGTGACACAATGGGCAGATAGTTGGAATGAAATAAAGAAAAATACGTTCTATGTGTTATCAGCATTTGGAGCTATTCTTGATGCCACAAGAATACCTTAAAATATGGTAAAAATGTTCCCCAAATAGGCAGAATTTGGATAGAAGCGGGGAATGTCAAGAGTGCGCCACCCCCACGTACAATTAAGTTTCGTGAATGCACCCAATTATTTGTACCCAACCGCCATATATTTACAAAACAGAATACATAATAATAATAGTGTATTGTATATGTAGGTTGACTCACACTATTTGTTTGAGATAGGCCACGAATTTGTGATACATAATAAATGTTTATATTTTGATTCATTGTGTGTCAGTGTATTGTAATAGCATATGTATAAGTTGCAAGGTGAGGAGCTATTTTGACAATATTATTGTATTTTTTCACCCTTTCCATTCAACTCAATTCTTTATTGAATATCACATGTGTTATAAGGATCTTAGAAGAGCGTTTATTCTGAAAGTGGGCAACGTCGCAAATAGATGTCAAAAATTTCGCTGTTTTGATTAATTTGGCAATATTACTGTATGGAAATAAGAAATGTGGCTAACTAGTTCCCTAGAATAATAATAATGAATTAAAAAGTTTTATTATTTACACACACGTATTTACATTATTTAAAAACGATCATTATTTTAAGTCTGATAATGAATTACAATTATAACACTGAATTTAATATTGTAACAATTTAATGTGTAAAAAAGGCACTTGGAAAGTTTTCAAATACTTACTTTTTTACATCTAAAACTAAATATTCGTTATTACATATTATGTATGTAAGGAAAAATCTACATCTTTTTAGTAAAATAAGTCTAAGACATAATTTTAATACTAGAAATAAAGATAAAATAGATCAAACATTTTTCAGATTATCTAAAGTACATACATCTTTTATGGGGTACTGTGTTAAATGTTACAACAAAATACCTTGTTATTATATTGTCATATTACAATTAACTGAAAGAAAATTTAAAACTCATATTAAAAGTACTTTTTGTAAACAAGCATATTACAAATTAGAGGATTATATCCTAGATAAGAATGCTTGGAAGCATGCTGGTCTAGCTCCATAGGACAATTTAGAGTCTAGACAAAATCAAATTGGTAGCTAATTTAATTGTGTAATTAATTATTATAACATTTATTTTACATTCTGTGATTACTTGAACTCACACACTGACTTATTAGTATAACTTGTAATTTTTTTAGGAATATCGTATAGGTACCTACTTTTACAATGCTTGTAAATATGTGAACACCATGTATTTATTACTTACATAATTATTTTTTCTGTCATTGCTTCATTTTTAATTATTTTTACCTATTGTGGTATAGTAATCTTATTCCAGGTGCATCGTCTTCACATATAATTATATAATTGATGTTTACAAAATATTGTAAAACATTTTAAAAGAGTTAACGGTGGAGTTTCTTGCCCATTCTTCTCCATACGAAAACTACCTTTTGGAAGGGGCGACTAGAATCAATTCTATTTTTTGTAAATTTTGACGTTCAAAAGTGCCTTTTTGTGCCTAATTGAAATATTTTTTTTTACTTTGACTTTTACGATATTAATTATTGCATTTCATAATCAATATTTTCATACAGCAATATTGCTAAATTAATCAAAACAGGTAAATATTTGACAGCTATTTAAGACGTTGCCAACTTTTAGGATAAACCCAGCCCGCGAAATTCAAATTTCCTTATGTTTTTTGCAATTTGCAGGTCAGTATCAGGTTGTATGTTGATCAGTGGCGTAGCGTGAGTCACTGTCGCTCGGGGCGGAGTCATAATTTGCCGCCCTTTTGACGTCGTAAAAATAATTAAAAATAAAATAATTAAATTACTTATAATAAAAAAACAAACTAAAACTTACTATTAAAATGGCAGCGCAGCAGACGAAGAAGTTACTGGTACAAGTTCTTGGAAATCACGAGCGCGGTCGGCCCTTGGTTGTGTTTAGACGTGTACATGCATGGTGTGACAGTGTGCGTGCCCGCATACGCCCCGCGCGCACATCTTAACACCGTACATGTATGTACACGTCTAAACACAAACAAGGGCCGACCGCCACTCGTTATTTGCAACAATTGTTTTGGGCGGGAGGGAAATTTAATATGTGCAAGTGGGTAAAAGCTAACTTCTTGAAAAATTTATTGTCTGGCTGACCGCCAGTGCCTGCACAATTTTTTTTTTTTGCCACCCTTCTAGTTGTAGGGCCCGGGGCGGTCCGCCCCTCCGCCACTACGCCACTGTTGATCTAAATATGATTCGCGGCTGCATCAAATATTTATTTATAGAATTAAAATCATTAAACTCATCGACACAACTCACTAAGAAAGAATTGACCTAAAATGTCTCGATTTTATGAAATTGTGATTCAATGTAATCTGTACTTAGTGAGTTGTATTGATGATTTTAATAGTTTTAATTCTGTAAATACATATTTTTTTACGGTCGCTAATCATATTTTAATCAACATCAGGGATGTTATGGATATGAAATTTCGGATCTGGATACGGATATAGAAATGATATTATACCGGTTTCGGATACGGTTATGGATATGAGATAATTTCGGATTATCCGTTAGTTTCGGATACGGATTATTACATTTTTAAGAAATTATATTATCCCGCAATGACTGACTAGTAATGACTAAACAATAGCAATAATAAACAACAAGTAACGCGCGCGGCTAGTGTATCGGCTCGGCTGGGCAGAAAAACCTGTCATAATGTGTCTCATTTAGACACCGCCCTAATCCGAAATTATCCGAAACGTTTATAACGGATTCGGTTACGGTTACGGAGCTCCTTAACATCCATGATCAACATACAACCAACAACTGACCTGCCAAATTGGAAAAAAACGTTAGAAAATTTGAATTTCGCGGGCTATTCTGTAGCGTTCACCCAATCTCATATAGAAAGAAAGAAAGAAATCATTTATTTGCTGATAATGTAGGTATACATATAAGTTGGAATATTTATGAAGTGTCCCGATACATTTTACCTTACGGCATGCAAAATATTAGGTTTGAATTAAAAAAAAATAGTAATATAGATACAGCTATTACGATCATTATTAGCCATAATCGAATTTAATAGATTGTTACAGATCAGACAACAAAAAAAAAAGAAAAATAATTGATGAATTACATATAAATCTATTACAAATTATACAATGAAGAATATAAATGTAGAAATGTGTGATATTTGCCTCCAAATATCTCGAAACATTCGTATCCAAACATCAGTATCCTCCGGTGCTAAGAGCTTGCTTTCTGAAGATTATCATAAAATAAGCAAACAAGATAAATTAATAAAAACTCCACGTATGTTTGAAGTGTTTCCTTTATCAATATTTAACACTATGTGCAAGGAATTAATTTATTATATTACAATGCAGCTCCCGCGATAGTTACACAATAAATAAATATCCTACGTAGGGATGCATCCGATACTGATATATCAGCGATATTTTGATTTTTCCGATACATCGGTATCGAAGATATTTATTTGCCGATATGTTACGGCTAAAACCCGAAGTGCGGCTACACCTAGTTTTAGCCGGCTAGAACTAGGTGCGGCCGGTAGCAGTTTGTTAAACTTGCCTAAATGGACCCTGGCACTCGCCGGCCGCTGCCGCGGCACCGCTCGCTTCGCTCGCTCGGCTCGTGCGGTGTGTTATGTGGTCACAGTTCTAACCTAACCTAACCTACCTTTCAGCCATTTTCCTTTGCTACAACTAACTTTAACCAACTGCTACCGGCCGCACCTAGTTCTAGCCGGCTAAAACTAGGTGTAGCCGCACTTCGGGTTTTAGCCGTGACAGATACACCGATACATTTCAAATTTCGGGGTGCATCCCGTGCATCCGATACTGATACCGTTACATCGACGATATTTTGAATTTTCCGATACATCGGTATCGAAGATATTTATTTGCCGATACACCGCACACATTTCACATTCCGCGCGTTTAAAAAATCAAAGTAAACGCGTATAAAAGATTGGCGCAAAAGTACCTACCTTAGTTTCCAAATGAGTTCTGTCGCATCCGAAAGACTATTTTTCTACAGCAGGCCTCATTCAAACGGACTTGCGACCTTTCTCCGAATAACATGAGAATGAATTGTTAAAAATAAATCTTTTTAATGTTAATTTTATTTATTAACTGAGAATATTTTTGTGATTGTAATATTATTTAGTGAGTTGTTTTTATTTTAATAGTTAGTTTTATAATTTAACCATCCGTATCGTTATCGCCGATACTTAATAAATATCGGTATTGTATCGGCCAAGATGTGTTTCGATGCATCCCTAACCCTAAGTAGGTAGTTAAGATTATTGACGCGCGTACTCATGTATAAATTATGCACATAATCTGTTTAAAACACATTTACACGGACCTATGTATTGCTTGTTGAATGCAAAAATAACAGTTGTATAATCTAAGTTGGAAAATAGAGTATTAGATTTGGTTGGGTTAAAAAATAAGTAATCTGCATCTTTCTAGCCTTTTTCCAACTTTGTCAGGGTAAACTTCCAGCCTAACTGGATGCAGCTTAAGGTTGCACTAGTCGAAGGTTCGAACTCGTTGGTGGGCGTGGCTAATGTGCATGCTATTTAGTATTCATCATCATCATCATCAGCCTATAATTGTTCCCACTGCTGGGACACAGGCCTCCTCTCTGTAAGAGGGAGTGGGCCGTAATCCACCACGCGGGCCCAGTGCAGGTTGGTAGATGTCACATGTCTTCGAATTTTCGGTTCTAAACATGCCGGTTTCCTCACGATGTTTTCCTTCACCGTTTAGAGAGCAGTGGTGATGAAATAATTTACACAAAGTTAAGCGCCTGTGTGGGTTCGAACCTACGATCTACAACTCGTAAGTCGCGGCCGTTACCACTGGGCCACCACTGCTCTTTAGTATTGTTATTTATTTATCTAGTTTTTGTTGATTTATTTATTTAGTGACATAGACGATAATTTATAATATCCTAAGAGGAAAATCGCGGGAAAACTAAGAGCGTGCTTTCACTACTCGTTTCTGAAGTTAAAATATTCCGAAAGTGCTATTTCTAGGCGAACAACCGCGCGGAAAATAACGCAGCGTAGTTTTTATATTCCAATTTATGATTTCACCACTTGCACTTTTTCTTAGGTTTTGTTAGCCCTGAATTGCAAAGGCGATTCTTTAGTTTACCGCGCGTTAGTAAAACGCCATTGAATTTTTCATAATAACCATATAAAAACGCGGCGATGAGAAATTCTATTAGTGCGAAAAAATATACCGGTTCCCCATTTGATACATTAGACCAGGGGTCGGCAAGTAATTTTAAGTAGGGTCCGGATATTGTTGAAATTTTTTATCGAGGTCCAGAAAAAATACTCGTAAAATACTTTCTAGCTATTTATTTTTATTTTAAATAATATAAGTAGGTACAAGATTTATTATTAATATTAAACACAAAAGGTTAGTACTTATTCTTAAAAATTAATGCGAGAAATTACACCTGCGGGCTTGAGCCAGTTTTTTGTAGTTTGGTTCACGCGGGAAACAACAGAACTAATGCGAAAAGTGTCAACATACCGATGGATTTTCAACTCTTGGCGCTAAGCGGAGCGTTAAAAATCGAATGTGCGAAAAATAATCGCTGCAGAAAAAGATCGCCCGTGCGAGCCTGGGCGAACAGTGTAACAAAAAATATATATTGGTTCACCTCTGCCTAATTCTGTGGGAAATACAAGGGGGATGTTATATAAATAAAAATAAATAATTCAGACTCACCACTACTAGATTTGACAACACTGCTCCGATAATCCTTTTCATACTTATTGTCTGCTTGCGGACTCTTGAAATTAGTTCTAAAAAAGTTCTCTGAAGATGCAACAATCTGCGTTTGCGGACCGAGTGATACCAGGCATTCACGTTCCTCATCCTTATTCTTAAAATTGCCTATAAACTTGCTGATAAATCCTGGAGAGGTAACCTCTCTATCCGGACCCTCTTTGTAAGTATTGCGTAGGACCTCATGAGATTTTAAAGCATTTTTTAGTTCGGATACCACTTTTGAGTGGGATAATGCTAGTTCAGACATTACTGGTGGTGGGGACGTTGGTTTTACTTCTTTGGAAGCTCTGCAGTCACTTAAAATGCATAGATTCAACTGGCTTTTCGTTTGGTAAAGAAACGGACTGCTGTGTTCATCTCTATATGATGAGTTTTCATCTTGAATTAGTTTCTGTCCATGATCTCGTCCGAAGAATGACATCAAGTCATCTTTGCGGACTGGTGGGTCGTTTATATCGAAGTCTAGAGTATCTAATAACGCATATTTCAGTGAAATATCTGGTTTTATTAGAGATTCGTTTATGATTTCAGTCTGGAACAAATGAAAAATTAAATTAATAATTAATTTTTGATAATGTTAACTGGTTTTTTTTTAATAGATGTGATAAGCAATATGAATTTCCTGTTTTACTGTTTGTTTTTAATTATTCATTACTAAGTACACAATAGTAGGATAATACACTCTTAAAACAAAAAATACCAGTTCTGTAATTAATATAATGGAACATTTTCATAATATATCTGTTCTGCAAGCAATGTGCCCTGCCCGCTGCCACTTAAGTTTGGCAATTTTTTGGAAGCACAGAACTGTCAAAGTCGCACAAAATCGGTCGAAATGGCGGTGCTTGGGGGAGGCCTATGTCCAGCAGTGGACGTCTTTCGGCTGAAATGATGATGATATTTAAATTCACAACATGAATTGGAAAATTTAGTATTATTTTTAAGTAAATAAAACTATCCATTTTTGGTCATAAGCACTGGGTTGTAGAAAATAGAATATCAGTACCTACCTACATAGTCTAAGACATTTATTTACATAATTTATTATTACTGTCTTTTTATTACATGACTCGCTGTGTGTTTCTATTAATACAACACATAAACTGTGGCTTAAATACAAAAATAACCGCTTTAATATGATCCATCCTATCCATGCATAACATTTATTTTGATTTTTCCATTCCATTTTTGTCTTCAAACTTATTGATAACAATATTGTACAGGTTTCGCATAAACAAGCCATGATTCATAGTCTTGAAAACTGTAAACCAAACTATTTAACATGCAAGTATTGAAGACTGCATTTGTTGAGTTTCCTCACTTATTACTTAACAAAAATGGTTATTAAGTAGTTAATTAAGTGTTAAGGAAGTGTTTTTTCTACCTTTTCTTTTTCCGTTAGCGTTTCCCATAAATTTTCGTAAGACGTTCTTGCATCAACAATATCTTCGTGGATTTTCGCAGCTATGGGGTTCATAGATCGAAAATATTCCTCAGCAAAGGCTCCCAGCGCCATGTTCACAGATTTTGATTAAAAATTACACTACAACTGTTCCAAATGTGCTATTTTTAATTTAAATCGAGATTCAATAAACACACAACACAACCACTGCCTTCGGAAAATAAATAATGAATGGATGAATGAAAGAAGGAATGAACCAGATGAATGAGACCCACACAAAGTTACGTCAGAAAACAAAAGGCAGTAGCTATACGAAACTACATTTTAAGCCAGTGCAGTAAAGTCTGAAATCGATGTCTGTAAACTTGTTTCATGTTGCCCAAAGAATAAAGTTCTTACTGACAGACTTTAAAGTTCAAAATGGAATGACTCGATAATTGATCAAATGATCAGACAGCCACCTGGCGCTGGCGGTGAAATGGGTAAGCTTTTTAGAAGATTCGTTCCAAGCATGTAACTTTGAAGCACAGACATGTGAGACATGTCTGTGCTTTGAAGATTCCTTGCTGAAACTTTTTATTGAATAAAAAATCTATTCTAGACAATAAATAAAATAACAAATTCAAGTTTAAATTATTATTTTTACTGCCTTTTCAAAATGGTGTAGTTACGGTTTTTGGTAAATCGGTTATTATATCTTATCTGTGCTAATATGTAGATTTATCGGTTTTTGGGTGGACATTGAAATGTCAAAGACAAAATGGCTTACATTAGCTTTATTTGTTTAGTGTTTTCGACATTAAAATGTAACGGCAAAACGTGAAAAGTGAACAAAGTTCCATACTACTGCAACTATGTTGCACAACACAGGGCATTATGGTCCAAACGAGGCCCCGATCAACATGGGAACGCCCGTTAATATGACACCAATGAGTGGTCATATGAATATCACTCATAACATTAATAATTTAAGCAAAATAGCCCACCAAAGCATCCCATCGCCTAGCGGGCACTACAACCTACCGGACTATGCACATTACAACCACTCTCCAATAGGTATGCCGTCGCAAATGGGTCAGTTTCCCAACTATCAACAACTGGGTTTCCAACATTCATATATGAATCAAAATGCGAATAATATGAACGATTTACCATTCCCAAACGGTATGTTTCCTATGAATCTAAATATACAGAACGAGCATAATGCTAATATGATGAATTATGCTTATGATAAGAGAGTAATTGAGTCAGCGAGGCAGGAACACTATAAAGAGCAGAATATGCGAAAAATGCCTTTGAATATACCTCAAATACCAAATAAACTGTACAACAAACAAATTGGCGGGAACAATGACTTCATACACACCAATATGTATGAAGAACCTCAACATAATATAGATTTAAGCATGAAAAGTCATGAAAAATTACAAATAAACAGCACAAGACGGAAAAACATTGAAAATACTGTCAAATTAATTGAAAATATTCTTATTCACTCGTCAAATAAACCTAAAGAAGTAGCTGAAATTATTCCTGTAGTACCAAACACCACAACCACTGACATTCCATCAGATATGACAGTTGAAAACATAACGAAAACATCAACAAACATCCTGGACTCAAATACGGACCCATTAGCACAATCTCCACCCGACTTAACAATCAACAAATCAAATAAGGACAATATTAAACTAAATCCAACAGAAAATGACAGTAGTAATAAACGAAAAGCAGAAAATGACTTGTCATCGGATGATGAAGAATTAAAGCCTACAGGAATCACAGAACACTTCATAAGAGAAGACACAGAAGTGACAACCGACAATAGTATTGTTATAAAAGTTGAAAAAGCAAGCTGGGCAGACTCCGAATGCTTCACACCATTCTTGAAAGACTGTCATGGGTTTGAGAGGGACGAACACTTGAATTATAGAATTATTGAAGGTGACAGTAGCATTGCCGAAGCTGTTACTTCTTATAAAAATGGTAATTATGATTTTTAATTCTATTCTCTACTTGATGAGTATCCGGCCGGATATTCAACGGGATATCTAATATCCGGCCATCCAATTCAAAATCGAAAATTATAGAATAAACATATTTTTTATTTAATGTCTAATCACATGTTGATTATGTAGGTAGTTTATTTTTTTAGCTGCTTGTTTCATCCAGATATCCCACGCGCGGCTTCTGTAATCGTGAGGTTTTGGGTTCGATTCCTAGCTTAGGCAGTTGTAGAGTTTTACTGATGATGTAATGTGTACTGAAGTTTTGGAAATAAATTACTACTACAATTACTGTTAGAAAATTCTCAATAGCAGCTTTGAATGTAGAACTGTGCCCAACAATAGGCAATTAGCTTGCCTCCTGTTGCTAAAATTATCACAAAAATGGCGCGAAATGAATATACTTGTAAATCTGTCTCCCCTATATTTTGCATGTTCATTATTAAATCAACCAATTAATCATAATTACAGACATAAAACCAGAAGGAGTATTCGAATGTCCGCACTGTGCACTTCTTTTCAAACACCCAAAAAGATTTATAATACACAATAAATGGCATACATTCGGCCTAACGAACGTTAAAAGAATGGAGATCGCAAAAGTAAGGGAACAAAAAAGGTTTGAAAGAAAAGAGGCAAAGATTATTGAGCGAATGAACTCTAAAGAGGTTACGGATATTAAGGTGGACGGAAAGGTGTTTCCGTGTAAGGATTGTGATAAGGTGTTCAGTGCTAAAGGGAGCTTGAAGAATCATAGGCAAAGGTTGGTTCTTTCAAATATTTTATAACAAATTAAAACAGATTTTTGCCACTAGGATTTTATTCTGAATTGCGATTACGTTTTTCTAATATGGCACACAAAAATTAGAGTCAAGAACAGTTGTCTGTTGGTTGTAAAAATAATAATTCCGTGCAGGAATCAAATACATATACGACATATCACTGGAGCCAATCGCTCAGTAACTGCGTCAACCACGCCATCAACTTTTGTAAACATAACAAAGAACCTAAAATTCATCTGACGCGCTCTTGAATCGCAATAACTAAAATGTGTATCTACATAGCTAAAAATTATGACTTACAAAGCTCTAAAAACAAAGAGACGTGCTGCTTGAGAGATTCGTAGACTAATTTAAATAAAATAAATAAACTATAAGATTGTGATTTTTTTACTGACAATCATAATTTAATTCCTTTTTCAGAACACACCCAACCCGCATAAGAGAGTGCAAAATCTGTCACAAAGTAATATCAAGCTGGACGGCTCTTCGAGCGCACTTAGCGACTCACTCAGCGGATTCAGGGTTCGGCTACCAGTGTAGCGACTGCCCTAAGAGGTTCAAGTACTCGCACTCGCTGGCTAAGCACTCTGATACTCACTTGGTAAGTACTTCAGTGCTAAAGAACTTTTCTACTAAATAAACCTGAGGCCCACCTGGTGGTAAAGACCAAGCCAACAATATTGTTTCCTAATCAGAATCTAATTTGTTACTTAGATTGAATTGAAACTATTAGAGACGAATTAAAACATTTTTGATTAAAATTTTTTGACACAACATTTTTTTTTACTGCGACATCTGAGTTTGTTTCGGTCTATCTTCTCAGAGTAGTCAGATAGGAAACGCCGAATTCATCTAGCTTATTTTTAATATTTTTTAATATGACGTGTAAAAGTGATTCCAATATCCTATTTACAGAATAAAAAATTTCATTTCATATCATTGCATTGTGAAAATCAATCAATAGCAATATTTCAACTTACTTGCACACTAAAAAGAAAACTCTTATGTGTTATTATTTATTAACTATCATCCGTCTGCATTCCACTAAAATTGTTAAATATCCGGCGGCCGGATATTCAGCAATCCATTATCAATCGTTGCCGAATATACTACGGTGTCCGTCAAAATCTCTATCCGTTTTTTTTTTTTTTTTGTAATTTGTACAAAACCTTTTTAAGACCTCCTAGAGGAACCTCCTCACAATGGGTGTAGTGCCCAGAATGGCATTATTATTAATTAATTATTCATTTTCCCAACAGGAAAAAGTCCACGCGTGCATGGAATGCCCCAAGAAGTTCGGTTCGCAAGCTCTCCTGAAGATGCATATGAAAACTCACGAGCGAATGTTGCGCGGCGCCACGTATAGATGTACATACTGTGGGAAAGGATTCTTTGAGTCGTATAGTTTACAGGTAAGACTTTGGATAAGAGTGCCTTCTCAGACACTAAACTGAAGTATGTTAATATCATGTGTCTTTATCCATTTGAGGAAAAGTGTTACGAATGAATGTGTTAGGCTGCAAATTCCTGCCGAGCGGGGTCACACGATCCCGATTATGGAAGAAGACGTCGGGGAGGCAACCGCCTCAAAGTCAAAGTCAAATAATTTATTTCAATTAGGCATATAAAAGGCACTTTTGAACGTCAAAATTTACAAAAAAACAGAATTGATTCTAGTCACCCCTTCTAAAAGGTAGTTTTCGTATGGAGAAGAATGGGCAAGAAACTCCACCGTTAGTCTTTTAAAATGTTTTACAATATTTTGTATACATATGTGAACACCTCGACACCTAACACGCCGAAATCCCGCCTGCATCTTTTAAGACAGGCGAGAATTTGGGGTCACAGGCGCTCAGAGTGGGGACTCTGTCCGTCCACTGAGTGACCTCAGGTAAGACGGCGCACTGTGGTCACGTGCTGCCTTGCACACTTGCACAGTTAGGTTTCGGGGAGACCCCTTTACAGTCTCTGAGATGTGCCCTAACAAGCGTTGCACAGAGGGGGTTTCGGATTGGTCTTGTGAGAGGTAACGGTGCCCCTTCCATGTGCAGGCCACCGGGGTGGTTTAAGTGAGGTAAAAATCCCACACTCCCCGGTGTTATAGTTTGACCAATACCGCTGTACCGCGCCTTAGGAATACGCGGCGAGGCGGGGGGCAGTGTTGACCAATGAGCGGCGGGCGGGACGCCGTGCGCCGAGAGCTTTGACGAATTAGCGGCCTGCACTGCTCCCCCGTCTCACCGCGCGCCTTCCTAAGGCGCGGTACAGCGGTATTGGTCAAACTATATCCCCAAAGCTCACGGGCCTTTTGAAGGTAAACTCGAAAAAACAAAACCTGTAAATTCTGTGTGGCTCTGAATTTATAGAGTAATAAAGCACGAGGTTCTGGGTTCGATTCCCGGGTCGGGCAAAGTGTTATTGGGTTTTTCTATCTGACATTTCTCAGTAGCAGCCCGGAGTTTGGATTTGTGCCCGGTTGATGGCAATAGGCTCGCCCCCTATTACATGGGACTTAAACATAACTGGCGAAATGTGGGTGTACCTGCTACAGAGACACCTCTGCCCAACCCTTCGGAGAAACAAGGCGTGATTTATTATGTACTTTGTGTTATTCTTTGTTTACTCATGTTTTTTATGTATGCACGTGTTTCTGTGACAAATAAACCTATTTTTCTTTCTTTCTTTCTGATGTTATGTTGTAAAATAATAAGAAAAGATGGATGGGTTGCGTGAAAAATGGTACATGTGATTAGGAAGGAAGTGATCACTGTGATCACTCTCTGTTATCTCAGACGTTCGTCGCAGATTACAAATAAATTTGCATAAGAGCAGGAAAATTATGATTATTAATTTTATTTTTAACCGATATATCCCTACCTTTTTATATCGTTTACCCTCAAGTCTCGCGGTTTTTGAGATTGACGTGCGCTTTACGTCAAAGTAGCATTCTGGAATGCCAACCGGGGCTTGACAGAGGATGACGGGCGCCCGGGTGGCATTCCGGAATGCCGAGCGGGGGGGGAGCTACAGCGGTACAAGTAAAATATTTCGTGTGTGTCCCGAGTAAATATTTTTCTTTCTTTTCTTTTTTCTTCACTGCGTCGTGTCTAGGGTTGCAAAATTACGTAATTTTACTGAAAATGCTGGTAAAATACGGGTATTTTACGGTCATTTATATAAATTACGGTAAAATTACCGGCGACTTATGAAGTTTTAAATTTTAATTTGTGCTGTCCTCTGCTCTGCCTCTGCACATAGATGATATTATTATAATCCATGACTTGGTGTGATTCATATCTTGAATTCTTGACTTGAGACTTAAGTTTTGGGGATTTTTGGTACGCATGAGTCGCACGAGCCCAGTTTTCTGTTTTTTTAAGTTCCAATACTGCTTATATCTCTGGCTAATTTAATTCAAATCCGTTTATCCGTTAATAGTGATGTAGTGACATACACATGATACACACAAACATACTCACTTCCGTATTTGTAGTGTTTTAGTGGGTATGACTGTATGAGTACGTTTAAAACGTTTTTTACCGAAAATTATCATATTTTACCGTAAAATACCGTAAATTTCGTAAAATAACATTTTTTACCGTATAGCGTGACGATCGGTCCATTTTCCAAATAAATAATCTTCAAAACTATAAAAAAATATGTTTTATCATTTCAGGTACACGAAAGAACACATCGTAACGAGAGACCTTACACGTGCGACATCTGTAACACAAGCTTCGGAACTAACTCTAGTCTCAAGAGACATTTGAAAGTGGTGAGTTTTAGTTATAATTTATTTATTTATATTAGCCGACTTTCGCACGGACGTAATAAAATCGCGGCGATTTTTTGTCGTGCACTTGATTTTCAACGCTCTCCTTAGCGCCGAGCGTTGAAAATCCAACAGTGTGTTTTTTCAACGCACTGGGACGAGAGTGTGACCAAGCGCGTTGGATTCTCAACGCTCGGATTAACACTGAGAGTTGAAAATCCAGTGCGCGATAAAATTCCGCCGCGATTTTATTACGGCCGTGCAATCGTCAGTTAACTCATAAAAGGTTGAGCCGACTTTGTGGTCTATTGGTTAGACCACCTGTCTCAGACCCAGAGGTGCGATTCCCAGTAGGGGCAAAATTTTCTGCTCGGTTTGGTTGGTGGTAGGGCTTGTTCTAAGTCCGCCTGGCTAGCTACCATCATCTTATCCAAGTCTGTCGCCATAACAACAATGTCAACAGCATTGATGTATTTCGGCAGTAAGAGGTAGCCAGTTCCTCTGTGGTTGAGGACTGACAAGCAGTCTTACCAAGAGGTATCTAGTCTTGCTATAGAGGTCAAATAGGCAGTAGTTCCATGTTAAATACTGGTATTCAGTTGAATCCGGTTAGACTGGAAGCCAACCCCAATATTGTTGGGAAAAGGTTAGATAGATTAATTGACTTATCAAATAATAATTACTCTCGTTGTTCTACTGTCAACAGTCCCACAACACAGCGAAGCCCCATCAGTGTAATGTTTGCCGGCGCAACTTTTCAACGGAATCCATCAGGGACAGGCACGAGCTGAGACTCCATGGAAACCCTGAGGACTTCAAGTTTCCATGCAAACAGTGTGCTTGCAAGTAAGTTAAAGTTTTAAATAACTGTATTAAAGTGATATATTAAAACATTATATTATGCTTATGCTAAAGTAAAACAATGATTAAGTACAGTATTTATATTTTCTTTTATTATGTCCCTCGGGTATCATCGGATTTCCGAATACAAACGAATGAAAATTTCCATGTCCATCAATTATTAGATTTGTCGTGTATAATAATTTGAATTCAGAAGTAAGTACTTTATTGTTGTTTTGATTTCCGTGTAAACCATATAGAGCTGTAAAACAATTTTTGCGTCTGCTACTTTAGCAGCTTTCCTTCAATTTTTTAAATAAATTACATTAAGTTAAAAGAGTATTAACAACTCTATATACTTCCAAGTTGATTGAGAGCGTCCGGTCTGCACTAGGTATGGGCGTTATTTAACGTCACTAGTTACAATAACTGGCTACGGGGCATGTAACGGAATAACTAGTTTCGAGTCACACACAAACACGTGATTTTTGTAACTAGTTCCATCACAATGCAGTGATCGAATGAAAAGAGTGAAACGAAACAAGCTTGTGTTAGGTAACGTATTACGTAGGTAACCATTTACATTTTCGTTTCGCAAATAACAGTAACACTTCAATGAGAATAGAATTTGAAAAATAACTAGTTACTAAAATCACTAGTTTTCAAAACCGGTGACGTCCTCGAAGTCACTAGTTACGTTACGTTCCACAAAAATCACGTAACGACCCACCCCTAGTCTGCACCAAGTGCAAAGGGCAACTGATAGAAATCCGACGACTGACGAAACACGAAGTTTGCCGAGGGACATTAAGAAAATAGTTATACTGTTCTTACCTTCTCTGTATAAGAAGAACGAGAAGAGGCCTCTGCTCTTTTGTGGGAGTTTAATGTTACTTATCTTTTTTTTACAGATATTTAAAACTAAAAGATCTTCAAAAACACGTCTACAAAATGCATCCCAAAGGCAAAAGGAAGAAAAAGGTGCAAGTAAGCGATTCGGAATAGACCTTATTGTGAAAAGAATAAGGTACAAAGTTGAATGCAAACAGACTTCTGTTTTATCTACCATATCAGAGGAAGGGAGATTTCGGCAATGATGTCATTGTATAGATGCTTTGATTCGAGTAACAAAAAAAATTATATATAATTATATTTCATTTATTGCGGATCACACATAAAAGGTACATATAATCCAAATAGTACTAGTAACAAAGACTTAGAAACTATGTTAGTAAAACTTCTATGTTCTATGTTATGGAGTTTTGGTTTCCGCACTTAGTCCATAAGGTGGGCCATTGTACGTGAGCCATGGCGGCCGTTTGGTGGTTATTCCAACCAGCCCACCTCCCTCCAGAAGTTAATTAAAACTCCTGGTTTGTACAGAACGTCTGTAAAAGATCTGGGTGACCCGAGGGTTTCTGTTCTAATCTAGGTGACGCCTGTGCATTCAAAGAGCAAATTCGCGACGGTTTCCTCAGCCTCCATGCACGCCCTGCACAGAGGACTGTCCGTTATGCCTATTGTGTGGAACTGTTAGTAAAACTTACAAACTAACCTAACAACAACTAATAACTATGTGGCTCCGCATCCAGTGCCTAATGAAGGGGTTGTCCACCTTGTCGACCAATATTTTTAGGATGCTGTTGGAGCTTCCGCGCAACCTACCCATTATTGACGCCGCCCGCTTTCTCATTAAGGCATGAAAATCGTCAACACGGGCTTCCGCGAACATCTGCGAAGCGCTGCAGAAGCGCGGAAACCCCATCAACATCCTAAAACCAGTATTATATTGAACGCGTAGGACGTTGTAGGCTTTCTGCATATACTTCACCCACAAGCTGCACGTGTAGAAGGTTTGGCAGTAGGCCTTAAATAGATAGACCTTCACATCCTCACTACAACGTCCAAACCTGCGTATAAACTCATACATAATTTTGGTAGATTTTAGATGATCCGGGAAAGTACCACTAAGTACTACTACCATACTTATTTCTGCCGCTAAGTACCGTTGTCGTGTTCCAGTTTAAAGGGTAATTTAGTTCAGTATTGTCTCTGGAATGGTAACGCAGTTGCGATGTTTATGGTATTGCTACAGAGGTCATCATCGCCGCGGCGGCAGCGTTTAGAGACTAGTACTAATTAGTGATGGGTAACTCATCATTTTTATATGAGGTTGAGGGAGTACCTCATTTTACGAGGTACCCCTCACTTGAGGTGAGGAGTCGTACGTCGGCGTATTCACCTCACGAGCCGAGCCCGAGCCGAACTCAGCCGAATTCAGCCGATAGTCCGAGGCAGTGGGGAGGACGGGTTCGTCGACTCATAAGTATTCACGATTCCGATTTTTACGTCTCCCTCACACACATAATTTTATTTCGCTCATAAATTTTTAGAGACCTCACCTCACTCATTCTATAAATTCTGTATAATTATGACATAAGTTGGTTCATTCGCTCACTAAGCTCACTCAATACTCACTCGCGAGTATTCGCGTCAATAATGTCAATGTCAATTTTTAAGTGAGGACGCGTGAACGCGTGATGTGGTTCAATGTTGAAATTCGAGTAACTCTTTCAATTTGCGATCACGAGTACCTCAAACGAGGCAACTCATGAGTGAGGGAGGGACACATCTCTAGTACTAATAAAATTTGTTGCGCCGAAAGTGCGGTGAGACCACCTTCAAAACCGTCAGTTTCCATATGTCATCAGTGTCGCAGTGCGAGTATAACTCGATTTTTGAAACTGTGCGCTCGGAGCTGTCAAAATAGTAGGTTGTCAGTATTGAATTCACCCGCTCCTCAGCGCCCCTCCGACGCCTCTTACTAGGGATTGCGATTCTTCCCGAAAAATATCGATTCGAATCGTAAGCTGATGTATCGATTCACAAAAAAATCGAGGTCTAAAAGATTGATTTAAAAAAATCGATATTTTTTTCAAGTTTTCATTTATAATGTAAATAATATAAATCCATTTTATGAAAAACAAGAAAGATACCATAATAAATGATCTTTTATCAGTAAAATCAGTCTTTTTCAGTTCAGGGAATTCGATAATAACAGTTATTTCATATCAAAACTTAAAAAAAAAAATCGATTGGCGATTTTCAAGTGTGAAATATCGATTCAGGACTGCATATCTATTTAAAAAATCGATCTTTTGGGCCTGAAATATCGATTCTTCGATTAATCGATCTCAGATCGCCATCCCTACCTCTTCGGCCAAACCCAATAACTGCCAATAACCTATTATATCACCAGTTTTGATATACTGGAGATAGAAAACCCATCTATGGTTTTAACGTCCCTTTAATCTGTCAGAGACTAGGAATCCTATGGAATGTGACACAATTACAGATAGCATACGGTAGTTGCCTAGGTAAAAAAAAAGAAATTCTATTTAGTCCGTCTTTCAGATAATAAAAAAAAATATTAGACACGTATTTTTCGCTTTATCATAATAATCAAAAATAACTTAGAAAACACGCATTAAAGTTCACGTGGGGACCCGCTACGTCACAACGTCGTATTAAATCTAGCAAGGCGTGACGTCATGCCACGTTCCAACTCAATGTATCGCCGTAATCTTTTGATTACGTCAGAAAAGAAAAAATACGTGTTCAATATTTTTTTTAATCTACAAGACGGATAAAAAAAAAGTGTTTTTGGACACAGGCCTATTATACGGTCTACCATCAATAGCGATCTGACTTTTACTGACAATAGGTTATTGGCTTCGGCCGTTAGTAATCATCATCATCATCATTTCAGACGACAGACGTCCACTGCTGGACATGGGCTTTTCGCATCCAGCGGATGTGTCTTAGTACGGTCACACAATTCGAGTCGTCTGCACAGTCCTGTCATATTATTCGTTAAGTTGTTATTGTACGAAGGGTGTTCTCGTTTACCATAAAGTGGCACTCCGGGAGTGGCGACAGAAGTGAAAATTTAAAACAAAAATCGACACTTCGGTAATCAACGCGTTGATGTCTTTTACTCCACGGTGTCGGTAACAGGTCGCGAAATCAATGGTTTAGTCCCATGTCAAAAATGCCCAACGCGCCTTTAACGGGAATTCCCTTCGTTAGTTAACATACTTTATTTCTTGATATCATCAGTGAATTTTTTATCACGTTTGGCCGCCCCTAATGTCTGGCCGCTCTAGGCCCGGGCCTACTGGGCCTTAGGGCAAATCCGCCACTGCAAAACGGTCATGTCCTAGAACTAAAAAAAAAAAACTAAGACGTGTGATCTACCAACCCGTACTGAGCCTGCGTGGTAGATTTATAGCCCACTCCCCCTCGAAGAGAGGAGGCCTGTGTCCCAGCAGTGGGAACATTATAGGCTGATTATGCATACTTTTATTTCAAATCAAAGCGTCTATACATTGACTTCTTAGTTTTGGCCTATTTTATAAATTAAATAATATTATAACAAAGATTTGAAAATAAACGCCAAAAGTTCTGTAGGATTCAGAAATAGCGTATGGTCTCGATGAATTTCAAACCGAATCGAATTAACCAATTTCTAGTAAAAAAGACAAATATTATGTAAAGAACTAATCGTAAAAAGATATCTCTTAGTATTAATTTGGAATGTTTAATAGTTATTAATTACTATAGTCTGTTCATTTTGTAATGGTTTTTGTGACAGCCAAATATAACGTTTTACACTTTTGTGTAAAAACGGTAAGCTCTAAAATTTGCCTTAAGCTCAGGCGAAACTGAGGCGAATCCCGTGCGGTATGCGGGATGAAATTCGCTCGCGCCAATTGTGATAAATAACTTGTTTATAGGTTTTTAAACTGACACAAATATGTAGTTGCATAAGAGCCGATGAGTTGTGTCGCCGGAGCTGTGTCGCTGCGGCGTCCTACATACAAATATCCATGGTATGCCACCCACACGGCGCGTTCCGGCGTCACATCGCACTTGACTTGCAACCCGCGAAACGAGGCGGGGAAGGGTGTACGCGTTGCTACGGCAGAGCGGCAATGCTCTGTCTCACCGTGTGACCGCCAATGCGGTGAAGTCTTTGCGGTGCATCGTGTGAACAGGCTCTTACTTCTCAATCATTAAAACAATCGATAGCCGCAGCTTTGAAACAGAAATAAAAGACATGTGAGATCCACCAACCCCCACTAATAATAACTTATACACCGTGAAATTTGAATCACAGTTTTGCTAGAACAAACGTTGGTCAGACCATGGTCTACCACCATACGACAGCATCCACAAAAAAAAAAAACATTGGTTTTTTGAAAAAACACGAAAAGACAAAGTTTAAAATGTCAAGATTATCGTTACTCCCTACAACACAGACACCACGCATGGGACACAGCATTGTCTAAACTGAAATGTACATCCATAAACGAAATTTAGTAAGCAGTAGATTATCTTGACATTTTAAACTTTGTCTTTTTTGTGTTTTTTCAAAAACCAATTATGTTTTTTTTTTATTGGATGCTGTAGAATGGTAGTAGACCATGGTCTGAATAACGTTTGTTCTAGTAAAACTGTGATTCAAATTTCACGGTGTATAGTGCATACAGGGATAATCGTCGGTTGCTGCCTCATTCCATAAATGTCTAAGGGGCCTCTGCGAGTTGGCTTCGGCCCCTCGTATGCCTTCCTAAGGACCGGGACCTCATGATCCCGAGATATGTAAACACAAAAATATAATAATAATATTTATTCAAAAAATTACAAGGCATCAAAAGGACATGTATTAAAATGGTTTTTTATTATTCAATAATTCTAACCAGTATAAGTTAAATACATTTGGATAGACATCCCAAAAACTAGTGGTTTTAACTATATCATAAATTTTTAAAGACTTCCAAATTTGAGAAAAATCGTTTTTTATTTTAGTAAGAATTTACTCCTAAAACGAACCAACCTTTCTAATCTAGAATAATATAGTGAACACACTTCATAAAATAGTAAACTTGTCAAAATTGAGACATGTTACTGTCAATTCATTGACAGTAATGACAGTACTATGTGTCAATTTATGTCATATTGACATATTCAAATAGTACACTTGTCAAAATTGATACATGTTTACTGTCATCACTGTCAATTGATTGACAGTAATGACAGTACCATGTGTCAATTTATATCATATTTGTCATAGTTGCCATCAACAAATAAAATATTTGTACTTCAAATAGTTTATAATTTTTCTCTTAAATAAAGGGGTCTAAAAATATTATTTCAGTGGTTCCTAGGTTCATATTTTGTCGTTTTTATTTAGATGTATCTTGATGCTGGTTAGATTTTTCTCGGAATAAAAAACCAAGGTCCCTACAAAAAGCGGACATCTCCTAAACACTGTGTCCACATAGTGGATTACGGCCTGTGACTCAGCAATGGGAACATTGTATGCTGATAATATCAAAAATAAATCTGCCTAGCCTTTTTCCAACTATGTTGGAATCGGCTTCCAATCTAACCGGATACAGCTGAATACCAGTATTTTACATGGAGCGACTGCCTATCTGACTTTCAGAAACCAGAAATTGGGTAAGACTGGTTGTCAGACTTTCGGGCTTCTCACGACCCGTAACAACTATCAAAGATCTATGAATGACAGCCGGGATCAACGGCTTGACGTTCTTTCCGAGGCACGGAGAGGTCTCTGTATATAAAGATGGTCACCCATCCACGGGCCAACCCCGACAAATGTAGCTTAACTGACGGATCAACCCGTGCGCTTGTTATTACTTACCCACGGGCTTATAGGCTGATTATAAGATCATAATTATTTGGCACGCCTTTTTTCTGAACAGACTAAAGTGATTAAAAAAGTTGTTATAAACATGTAAATAAACGTTTTTATTATCTGTTTATCTACTAAGTATAAGATAAGTTAATGTAAAGAAATATTTGTTAGAAGTCAAAATTGAATATTTTTTAACGTATTTTTTATTATTTTTATTCTACCTAATACAGGGTGACATCGACGCGAAAACTGTTACTATGGATTCAGTACATGATTCTGAACCCCGCTGCGTTGAAATTTTTGGTCGATTTTTTTTTTTTTAAATGCTGTTTCATAGAAAAGTGCAATACTGACACGGTCAAAATGTATGGAACAGCAGATTTGTTTTATAAACCGACGAAAAATCTCAACGCAGCGGGGTTCAGAATCATGTACTGAATCCATGGTAACAGTTTTCGCGTCGATGTCCCTGCCGCCCTGTATAGTGAGGTTTCAATATGATACAATACACTTCTGGATACCAGAATCGAGCTGACCTGCATTTTTTTTGTAAAGGTTTGTAACGTTTTAGATATTCGTGAATTCAAATTTGGAATAGTGATGACACCAAAATGATGACAAGTCTGTTCGCTTAAAAACTGTTTGTTAAACGTTTACTCCTAAATATTTTGTTGTTTTAGACTCTTATGCGTACATGTAAATTAAATATGCACGGCGTATCGATTTAGGAGTCCTGGAGTGTAATTTATATTGGCCTCATTTTTATCGTAATTCATTGCTGACTGCAGTATTTTGTTGAGATCCGCCTGCGAGAAGTAACTTAAATAACGTGTGTTTATTAAATTCTGTTTTACTTTGACGAAAATTGTCTGTCAACTGCGCCTTTAGACAAGTTTTGTAACTAAAAGTATTATAGTCAAAGTATGTACAATATTTTCAAAGGTTTGGTAGAGATGGGCTATTGGGTATGCGGCTTGGCATGATTGAATACTTTTGGTCGGATATTAGGTATATTTGGCCACAGAAAAAGAATATTTTATTCATCACCAGTTCAACTAGTTCTGGTGAAAATGTCCTTTAAAAGTTTAAATAAGTGCTGATTGAACGGAGTATCCGGCTAGGTATAAAGCCGAATATTCGACGTTGCCCACCTCTATTATCAAAATTGTTAGAAAATAATTATAAAATTTATCACTAAATATAAACGGTAGAATAAAATGTTATGTACGAAATTAAAATAAATATAATAGAAACATGCGAATTACTGAAAGATTTGGTAATTCTAACTGATTTTTAACCAAATTATTTAATTAATAGGTAAATTGTTACCAAACGTTTTTGAAACTTTACATTTTTGAATTAGCAGTAATCAGAGGAGTCAAATATTTTTGTTTTTATTTTGATAGTATTTTTCATGAAACATTTCTTGGACCTTTTCTCACTGTTTGGGTCGGCTTTCAATGTGCGCTTTTATAATTTCTAATGTGACGTTATTATCGTGGACGGAAAAAGTGTCTTCATATATTTCCATACATTTTACTTCCCTATGTTATCGTTATGCCGCGGACGTCCACGATAATATCGTCACGTTAGAGATTATAAAAACGCCCATTGTAACCAGATGCGGATAAATATAACATTTTTACCCGAAATGCCTATTTTCTACAAAAACCCCGTCTCAAGCGCGGCCGCTCACGCGAATTATATTGTCATCTCTCAAGTATGAGGTCAGCAATAAAATAACGCGAGACGCGTCATGTCTGGTTAATTTTGAAATGTTTCACTTAAAGGAATTTGATTTTCATAAGAGATTTGTACTATTTGTAGATTCGATAGAAAATATTATTTGGAGATGTAATCGTAAGCATTATACTAAAAAAATATTTTTAAAAGAGCTTGTGTCTACTACTAATGCCATGTTTGAATGAGAACCCAGGACCCCCATTGACCCCACACACTTTTAATGACACTCCGAAGGATTTTGAAATAAATTCCTTATGCATAGCTTCATAGGTTTGAAAAATTCGTCTTCTCAACAACGTAAATAACGCAAAGAATGTTGTTGCATTGTCACAATGAAAGGCAAAACGCACTTACCCCACAGGAAAAGGAATCAAGCTGTAATATAATCCTTTTCTCTGACTGTGTTTTTGACTTATCTGTCCTGAACTGGCTGAAAAGGCAAAGTAAATAAAGAAGATGGAAGGAGCTTATTTTTTCCAGTATAATGTTTAATTATAATTGTTTTTTGTTAATAGCTGTTAATTTTCATCTGGTTTACTGTAAATAATAAGAAATATGTAAATAGGTTTATTAAATAAATATGTCGATTCAAGCGTGTTTTTTTAATGGATACTCCAGGATACACAAAAAATTTGGACGAATACTGAGTAGTATCCTAATATTCTATTCTACATAGTTTAGTGGCTCATCAAGGTAAAATAAATGTAAAATTGAATTATAATAAGTTTCAGGTGTGATAGGCCAAAAGGAAGTGTCTTCTATCTGAAAATCTTTACACGTCAACGAGTGAAGTATAATGCTTGTCGTTAATTTGACACATCGAGCTTCATAAAGAGACTGTCACATGGATATTATGACTGAATCTACGGTTTCATAACTATGACGGTTAACTAGAAAAAACTTTTTACAAAAAAAAACAACGGACTTCCAAAAAAAAACACTACAAAGTGAAAAATAACTTTAATTTCGGAAGTCGGTGTCTTGGGTTTTGTGTTTTCGTTTTTTGCCACCGACTTCCGAAATTAAAGTTATTTTTCACTTTGTAGTGTTTTTTTTTGGAAGTCGGTTGTTTTTTTTTTGTAAAAAGTTTTTATTTTTCACTTTTTAGTTGTGGTACCTACCCCACACAGATTCGAATACCACTACCTGCTACCAGTGACAGGAACTTATCATATCATCTACATACTAAGTGGGAAAAAAATACGTATTTTGTAGCTAACTCAAAAACTACCCAAGCAAAGTTAATAAACTTTATATGGGACCAATTTGGACCCAAGCAAAGTTAATAAAATTTATATGGGACCTTTCAAACAAAAAAAGAATTTTCAAAATCGGTCCACAAATGACGGAGAAATCGGTGGACATACAAAAAAAAAAAAAAAATACGCGTCAAACATATAACCTCCTCCTTTTTGGAAGTCGGTTAAAAAGCGGCGGCCACACATATCGGCCGCAGTGACAGCTGTCATGAAAATGATGGCAGCGGCAAAGATTTAAATCGTTAGGTTCGCTCTACGGCATCAAAAGATAGTCTCGTTTCTGTTTCGTTTTGACCTCTTGTTACATAATGACGCAGTGACTTGATTGTCATGGAAACGCTATAACAATGTGTGGTGTGACTGAAACTGGCATGGCCACCATCAGGAATTTTAATTTTGATAACACAATTAATTTTAGCCAATTTGTCGCCAAATATCAGAATTTGTCGGTCACTGGTTCAAAAGTTATAAGGGTTTTTATGTGGCTGATCTGGGGAGCAACTCCCCAGCTTGGCCCAATAGAATTTCAAAAGCTAGGGCATCTAGAGATTGTTTTCTCTAGAGTTTCAAGAGTTTACAAAAAATCTTCTATCTAGTCTTGGACTATACTTCAAAATTAAACTCAATTAATCAAAATCAAAATTAAATAATAATAATAAATCTCTGACTTAGCGAAAAATTGCGACTAATTTGGGAGAAAACAGATCTTCGCTAGGTGCCCTAGCTTTTGAGATTCAATTGGGCCAAGCTGGGGAGATGCTCCCCAGATCGGCCACCTTTAAACCCTTATAACTTTTGAACCACATACACACATAACATCACGCCTTGTTTCCCCGAAGTGTTGGGCAGAGGTGTGCCTGTAGCAGGTACACCCACATTTCGCCAGTTATGTTTTAAGTCCCATGTAATAGGGGGCGAGCCTATTGCCATCAACCGGGCACAAATCCAGACTCCGAGCTGCTACTGAGAAATTTTAGATAGAAAAACCCAATAACACTTTGCCCGACCCGGGAATCGAACCCAGGACCTCATGCTCTACGGTGGAGGTCTGCCCGGCTTGGGCAGGGCATCGCCGTGTCCTCGTGGATGCGATCGGCGGCGGTGATCTCTCGCGTCCGGCCCTGATTCGGGCCATGCTACGGAGCGAGAGGAAATGGGAGGCCGTCACCTCTTTCTGCGAAGCAGTAATGCTCGCGAAGGAGACGGAGCGCGTGAGGGAGAGGCAAATTTCGCGCCCTCGCGCCCCTAACCGCCACAGAATTGACGGGGTCCGCTAGGGCCAATGCCTCGGTCCAACCCCCGGTCGAAGAAAACCGATGGGGAAATCGTGGCCCCCGGCAACATGGCATAGGAAGGAACACGGGTGGGTTTTAGTCAGTAAGAGTCTGACACGCCCTCCCGCTCCACCCAGAGCGGGAGAAGTTATTTGATAATTTCCCACAAAAAAAAAAAAAAAAAAAAAAAAAAGGACCTCATGCTCACCAGTAGCGCTTGCGACCACTAGACCAACGAGGCACCACTTTGACTTTTGAACCAGTGAACGACAAATTTTGATATTTGACGAAAAATTTGTGACAATTTTTTTGTGATATTAAAATTAAAATCCCTCATACAGAAAGAAAGAAAAATAAGTTTAATTGTCACAGAAACACGCATAAAAGAAGAGAATAATAAAATAAAATAAAACAATAGATTTAAATATAATCACGAGCACAAAACAGAAATATGTGGCAGCTGCTGGCACGTCATGACTGTGACAAGAACTTCCACTCAGCATGATGCTGTGCTATGGGGATCCACAGCACAGCGCTGATTTTCAATGGTCACCCGAAAAAGTCGTACGGAAACCAAGCTAGGTTTAATTAATTAAATAAAAATAATTAATTGATTCAGGCGTGACCTTGCGGAAATCCATTATAAAATACAATAGACGTGGATATATTTAGTAACTTGTTCCGCTTAGCTATTTCTAAAGAGCCATAAAAAACTCCTGAAAGAAATCGACACGTTTTTCACCTCTCACCGAGGCATCCTCAGGATGACGATGGACTTGTTGCGAACTCGCTGAGTGCAGACTGATCAGTCTGCACTCAGCGCTTTCAGGAGTTTTTTATGGCTCTTTAGAAATAGCTAAGCGGAACAAGTTACTAAATATATCCACGTCTATTGTATTAAATAAAAATAGATAATAAAATAAAACAAATAGTACTTAGAATAATATGCTACTTCACAACCAATTATATGATTAAATATGATTCAATAACACAGAAAATTATCCGCAGGAATTCGCGTGCGTGCGTAAAAAAAAAATACGCCTTTTTTTTGCCAGTGTCAGTCACACTAATGTGTGAGCTTACTATTCTCAGTATGGGCAGTTTTTCGCGTGATTAAGTACGGTGTATGTAAATCTAGCGATTTTAATCTTTGAACAGCGGGGTTTGACTTTACGGTGCCAAAAACGCTCTATAAGAAAACATACAACTTACTTTCATACACAACGCTTCAGTGACTTCTCGTCGGTAAATTACGAACGTTATGCTCCCTCACCGCACATCTAGGAAACTGTAACTTGATCTAGACCAGGGCTGTCCAAACTACATACCTTCGTGGGCGAATTAATTTACTACAAAAGCTGTTATCATGGGCCGCAGAAACTATACCAAATATTGGTATATGTTTTGACAAAAAATTCTATTATCCAAACTATTTTCTGATTTAAAAAACTTTTTTACAAAAAATACAACCGACTTCCAAACTACAAAGTGAAACTTTTTAGTGGGTTGGTTTGTAATTTATCTAAGTTACAATAGCCTTATGTCAACTGCTCATCAAAAATACTCAAATCGCTGATGTGCCTTTAATATTTGAAGAGTTCCCTCGATTTCTCCAAGATCCCATCATCAGATCGTGACAAATGACAATGGGACCAACTTGAAAGTATACCTACCCTTTCAAACAAAAAAAAAAAAATTTCAAATCGGTCCAGCCGTCTTCGAGTAATCGGGGAACATACATAAAAAAAATAAAAATATCCCGACGAATTGAGAACCTCCTCCTTTTTTGAAGTCGGTTAAAAACATGCGTCGCGGGCCGCATGAAAACAAGCCGCGGGCCGTTCGTTGTCTGGACAGTCCTGTCCAGACAACGAACGGCCCGCGGCTTGTTTCTAGACGATGCTTTATGAACTCCCAACTTTTTCGAACGAAACTCGATATGCCATATCACAGATGGTTCAATCCGCAAAATCATTTAGATAAAAAGAGACTTGCAACGACACAATAAATTGCAATTCAGATCGCACAGCGGTTTTTTTTTTTTCTGTAAGGCATCTCATAGCTGTCCTCTGAGGTCATCACTATTTAACCGGTCAATCCTGTGGGTGCCGTAAGTTGCTACACTTAAAACCTCCAGCCAGGGGTTATTCAATTAAGCTAATTAAAACTAGGTGAACGCTCGCTAAGGGCACCCCCTGTGGGGTACGAACCTCGGCTTAGGGAGTTTACCGGAGGGAGGACAACAAAGATGAGACGGGCTAGATCAAAGTTTTGATCATGATTATTAGTCGGGGAATTTAAAGCTACGTGCACAGCTGCAACAACTGCTGGCACCTCGTTTTCAAGCAAGGGTCGGAGGGGAGAGTATCATTTACTCGGGGACGCGGTCGCTATCGCAAAGAACCTCGGCGGCGAGGTCGGAATGACGGGAGGCGTCTGTATTTTTGTAAACTGTACTTGTTTCCCTATTGCTCTCCTGGAGGAGGGTTATGGGGTGTGAGAGTCGCACAGAGCTAATTACCCACAGTTATGTTCAGCTAGAAGTTGCCTCTCTTTCTATCGCGTAACTTTTATATCTTCTGACTACGTTACGCTCACTGAATTGGCCCGACCACACGAGCCCGCCGCGTACTTGTAACTTCATACCTACCTAAAACGCAGAGTCCGCCTTCTGTCTATTCTGTGGCCACATTTCACGTACTTGTAGTAGGGGTGTTTAAATAAATAAAACAATTAAAAATGTTATTGCCAAGTTGGTAATTTACTCTTATAAGGTACTTATTTAGTATCTTAAATAATCTAGAACAACAAAATGAGGAAGTAAAAAATGACTTACACACATTGTACACTTAAAATTTAACAAAAAATAATCACACACTGATATAAACTTTTTAATTCGTCTAAAACAAAAACTTCTGATCACTTGTCAATTTACTGATCGCTTGTAGTATTCTGATCAGTTTAGGGTTAAGACAAATTTATTAGAAATGGCGAACTGAGAAAAGAAATGGCAAATTATTATTATTTACAGTGAATAACGAATTATGCTAACTAAATTGTCTTTGCTAGGAGTAGGTTCTCGTCAATAGTGCCACAGCTGAGTGAACTCAAGACGTTTTGCTCGCCAGTCCAGACGTAACTGATGGATTATTTAATTTGTCCATACATTAAAAGGAGTTATAACTGAGCAACGATTGAAATAGGTACGCAATATAGCTTTTCATCACCAAAATTACGGAATACCGCTGTTCAGTCTGTCTCCTCCCTTATATATTTGATCGTTCGTCTAATTCTGAACGATAGCTTTGAAAATTTTATTAGACCTTAACAGAAAAATATTCAAGTAAATGCACAATTTTATAAACAAGTAATATTATTTTACAATTGACCAATACTTAGTGAAGGTGAGAATGGACGAGTTTAATTCTTATATTTATTATTTGCACACACCACAGACTGATCAGAAAGTTTCTGATCGTCTGTCAAATTTCTGATCACGTGTAGAACACTGTGCGTGAAAAACTGATCAGTTTCAAACAAAATTTTCTGACCATGTGTCATATTAGAATTATTGAATATTTGACAAATAAATTTTGAGATAGTCTTGCTAAATTTCAACGAAAAATTTAATGAAAACATAGTACGAGATAATAATATTTTACAAAGTGGTAATACTTGAAGACAATGTGTTATTCAGACTAATATTTGTACATTACTCATTATTCAATTAGTGAGCCAAACTTCATAGACCTGAAAGGTATCGAATTATCGATATTTTTAATGATGATAAAACAAAAATGTAGTCAAGTTTGAACTTGATTTATGTCACATACTTTTTGTGTTATTTTATCATCCCATCATGTTCGTGAAGTTTAGCTAATTATATTAATTTGGCTTTATAGATGACATCAATCATCATGCTAAAAAGGGACAGTACTATAATTTTATTAGTGCCATTCACGAAGACGCGTCCCTCTCCGCTCCGCTCCGTACTAAAGTACAGCTTACTGTACAGTAATCGCGGATTGGGGCGCGTCTTCGTGGATGGCACTATTTGTACAAGCCTACCGCTAACTGAGACGGTTTCTGAGGTAACTGGGCGGTGCGAGGGGGGTGTACTAACGTGACACGAGCCCAGGCCAAGCCTTCGAACCAACAGGGCATTTTTTACTACGCACTGGATTTTCTACGCTCAGCTTAGCGTCGAGAGTTGGAAATCCAACAGTAAGTTTTTTTGTCACGCTGGGATGCACTTTGTTGGATTTTCAACGCTCGGCTCAACACCTAGAGTTGAAAATCCAGTGCGAGATAAAAAAATAGTACGTACGAACCTGGGCTTAATCGCCCTCTGACGGGCCTCAACACCCTCCCAGCACAGCAAAGCTACCTCAGTTAAGGTGAAAACGCCAAGGAAGGCCATGAAATTCATATTTTCTTATGTTATTTGCAGCTAAGTAAGAAAAACATAATGGCGACTGTACTCTCCTGTCGAAAAATTCTCAAGCGAGGGGCTTCAGTCCGAGTGTGGCCATGTACACTCTCGCAGACATTGAACTAGCTTCTCTGTCATCGGCGCAAGCAACGTTGGAGACACGAGACTGTACAGCCATGCACTCGCAACTGCCGCGAGATTCTTTGACTCGGGTACAAATAACCGACACGGGACGGAGAGCGACCGAGGACTGCCGAGACACACCGAGGCGGGCCGACCGCTCTCCTCTACATTCTCGCACTCGGCCCGTCTCGGTGTGCCTCGGCGAGTGCACAGCCGCCATAAGAATTTTTTTTTTTCTCGGGCTTCCCCCTTAAATTGTAGGTCTGTAACTTAATCTAATGACATTATCTTCAAGTATCACCATCCTACTTAATTCTGGAGTGGTAAGCACATGGAGTTTTCCACATTTTCTAACAAACATACCTTTTGGTAGAAATGTCATTGAATGAACACTGACTTGAGGCCCTGCAAAGACTTAAGAGAAACGCAGAGCGAGGAATTGGTAATGACATTGAATAATACAATACACCATATTGACATGAAAACGTCTTTCTAGAAGAACGGTGGCCGCCACATAGCGTCCGCAATTTAGCGGCGAATGACGTCACTCAAATGTTATTTATGAAAGTAAGTTGGTGTGTTTTCCTAGAGAGCGTTTTTGACACCGTAAATTCAAACCCCGCTGTCATCATTATCATAGTTGCCACTACGGCCGTTATGTGGCGGCCACCGGTCTTCTAGAAAACCGTATCTTTAATATTTCTGACTAACAAAATATTGTAAGTAGTGTCTGGTGGGCAACTGCCCAATGATTAATATTGGGAATTTATATATATGCTGATCGCGCGATGCAGGATTTCGCGTGACGTCAGTGTAATGCGTAACTACGAGACTTTTAATGCTACAGTAATGAGCATGCAAAACATAGGTCATGTCTGTACTAATTTTTAAATGTCATAAAGGGCAAACATCGGCTCCTAGGTCTTGTTTGCACCTTAAGACACTTTATAATAAGGTTTATTATGCAACATTAACCAAATTTTGACAAACAGACATTTGCTGTTTGAATCAACTAAAAACACTGATAGCAAGTATTATTTTGTAACGGGGAGATGCCCTAGAAGGACATAATAGTGACCTTATTGGTGATATTCTTCAGAAAGGTCAGGTGCGTAGTACTCAGAACCGGCGTGCGTGTATGACCAGATGTATGAATGTAAACGAGGCAAAAGGAGTATGTAAGAACCGTAGCAGGTTGTGTTTAGTTTCTGTCTACCCCCATGGGAAGAAGGCGTGAGTGTTTTGTGTGTATGTCACAAAAAAATCCTCTGCTCTGCGTTCGTCTTTCATCTACAAAGCTTTATACATATTGTTCAACAAATTTACCTATACGTAACAACTCCATGCGTCCACTACTCTGAATACTTATTACGTAACTCAATCCCCTTGACCTGCTGCTTGGCGTAGCAAAACATATATCTTCTCCTTAATCCAATCTTTGTTGTACGGTGCATATGTGTTTGTTGACTTCTGGTAGACTAGACAACTTAGGTCTGCCAGCTGGAAGAAAAAGAGGAGATTTTTAGGTTTTTTTTTATGTAATTGTCCAGATAATACGGGTTTTTATGATATTTCATGATGCCGTTCATCATTTGTTCGTTGTTGAATTGAACTGAATTGACAGACACACTAGTGATCCTATATGGGTTTCGTTTTTTGGTATTGAGTTACGGAAACTTTTTTTTTGTTAGCCTATATTGTGTCCCACTGCTGGGCAAAGGCCTCCCCTATTTCCTTCCAAACCTCTCTGCTTTGTGCGATTTCAGGCCATGATGGTCCCGCAAACATAACTAGATCGTAGTTATGGAACCTAAAAAAAAAAAACTGTTTGTCTGTCTCTTTGTTCCGGATAATCTCAAAAGCTGCTAAACTTATTTTGACGGGACTGGCAGATAGCTGATGCTATTAGGAGTAACTTAGGCAACTTTTATTTTAGAAAAATAATAGGCCTGTGTCCAATAATTTATTTTTTTGTCCGTCTTCTAGATTATAAAAAAATATTGAACACGTATTTTTTCTTTTTTGACGTAATCATCAGATAACGGCGGTACATTGAGTTAAAATGTGGCATGACGTCACGCCTTGCTAGATTTTATACGACGTTGTGACGTAGCGAGCCCCCACTCCCCAACTTTAATGCGTGTTTTCTAAGTTATTTTTTATTAATATGATAAAGCAAAAAATACGTGTGTAATATTTTTTTATTATCTGAAAGACGGACTAAATAGAATTTCTTTTTTTTTACCTAGGCAACTACCCAATTGGGTTCCATGCGGGCAAAGCCGCGGGTAGCAGCTAATCTATCCATATAACGTCGTTGACGAGTGAAATTTTTTACCAAAAATACATTTTAATTAATGTAATAAGTAAGAAAACCTCGCAACGCACATTTCAAGTTCACCTATAATTCGAGTGTTCGATTGTAGCGCCATCTCTCGCGTTCAATGAAAACCTCGTAAGTACTAGGTGTCCGCCATTAAAGAGGGATAAACTCGGCAAGACGGCTGACGTGTGAATTCTTGCTCTTTAATTTGAAAAACTTTGTTCAAAGTGGTTTTCGTGTTGTGAAAAAGGTTTCATACAAAAATATTCAGGAGACGGTTTTTTGTCTCTCCTAAACAATTTTGTTTTCGATACTCCCGAGGTTTTCATTCGTCAACGAGGATAATCTACTTGTGGACCTGTCTCTGTTATAGCTGGCTGTACAACTAAAATTTTACAGTCTGTGAGGAACAGAGGATTGATTCAATTTTGTGTTTAAATTCAAATTATTTTATTTAACATAAACCTACAAGGGCACTTATGAAACGTCAGAAGCTACGTGCACGGTTCCAATTGGTCGCTTCCTATGGAGAAGAGCCGGTAAGAAACTCCACGGTTACTCTTTTCAAAATAAATTGTTTCTACAATGTTAATAGGTATGAGAGGACTGTGTAGGCCTATCAACAAGTACCAGGTACTTAGTAAAATAGAAAATGGTCCACAAGTCTAGAGCCTACAGCGTTCTCACATTCACAGAATCTAAAAGAAAAGAATCTATATAAAAGATAAACAAAAATTTTAAATCAGATTATGATTAACAGCTTAGAAAAAAATTCTTGCCATTTCTCATTATGGTCTCAACTAGTCTATACTATTATTGCTCAGCAGTGGAAGCGTACTGACTTATAATTTTTTTCACTCCTCTTGCTCACGTTTACCCCACAGACAACTCTACTTTCATATTCACAGAGGACTGAAATTAAGTTGCTGGGAAAAAACATCTCGTTAAATATCCAGAATTGTACAAATTGTACATTTAATTTTTAATAAAATAAACTACCTACTTAATATTGTATTGGATTATTTTATTTTCTTGCAATCGGAGTAAAAAGTAGTGTAACACACGGCGCGAAAAACCCATTATAACTCGGTTTCTATTTGTAAAACTACCTCATTATTATAGGTCATTTTAGCCCCTTGAATAACAATCTACTATTATTAAATATATATTTAAAAAAAAGAAATGACTCAATACTAAATCTTCTTCTTTTCGTGTGGTTAGCGACTAACCTGGTGTCAGTTTTAAAGCCACCCATGGGCCTCTGACTTGGCTTCATATGCCGTAGAGAAATATCTCTCAGGCATGCCAGTTTCCTCACAATGTTTTCTTTCACCGTTTTTGAAGTGATTTCGCAAGTGATCATTATACAATATGCACATGAATTTGAAAAGTCAGAGGTGCGTTTCATGGGTTCGAACTCGAGACCTAATGACTTGGCAGTCCAACGGTCTATTGTGAATATCACTGCAGTTAATACTAAATAAAAATAAATAAAATATACTTACTCATACTATAAAGAGGTAAAATTTGTGAGTTTGTATGTAGGGGGTAATCTTCGGAACTACAGATCCGGTTCCGAAAATTCTTTTACTAATGAGAAGTTAGCATAGCTAGCATACATTTTATGTTAAATCAAGAAATTTTAATCGGCCAGACACATGACAACAACAATGTATGAAAATGATTAATTCAATCTGACTGGTCCTTTCCCAACTATGTTGGAGTCGGCTTCTAGTCTAAGTAAAATAATTTATTTTAATTAGGCACATAAAAGACACTTGAATGTCAAAATTTACAAAAATAGTATTGATTCTAGTCACCCCTTCCAAAAGGTAGTTTTTGTATGGAGAAGAATGGGCAAGAAACTCCACCGTTACTCTTTTAAAAATGACCAGATGCAACTGAATACCAGTATTTTAGATGGAGTGACTGCCTATCTGACCTCCACAATCCAATTACTGGGTAACAATACACTTATTATACTTTCTTTATCATGATTTGTAGTAAACCTGAATAAACAATCAGTATTCAAAGACAAAACAAAGTCTATATATACTCTTTGTTTTGTTTTTTACCATGGTTTTAGTGTTTTCTATTATATAGGAAAACACTTGAGATGTTGAATCTAAATTTAGGCTTAGGAGTGCTTCAGAGACTTGGAATACCAAGAAAACAGGACAAGATTCTAATAAGACCTCTTATAATATTATACTAAGCTTAGTAACAATATTTATCAGAAAACTGACCCATGAAGAGAGAGAATGCTATGCTAAGCATTTTGGTTTACTGTCTACAATTGGAAAGAATATCGACATGTCATTGTACATCGCCATTGGTAAGCATTCTAATTATAGATATGACCTTTTTAAAATTGATTTAGGTAAATACATTAAGTAAATTGCTTACCTGATCGATAAAATCGAATAATTGGGATATATCGTAAGTAATAGTTGGTGTGTTTGGATTCCGTCTCTTTAGATGTTCTTCGTAAATTTTACAGACTCCTTCCATGCAGTCATTGACGCTCTCGTAGTCGGAGTACGTCCTCGTCTCAGGCCTAGGGCCCGGTTGCACCAACAAAATCGTGTGGGACTGCAAAAAGTAACCTATATTTACCCGCCATTTTCACTAACAAAATACAGCGGAAATCTAACTTTACTTACCATTTTTGGTGGAGAGAAAGCAAATGCTGGAATTTTGTATGTATAATTCACAGTATTTGGCGATAAATACTTTTTATCGCTATATTTTCAGAAAATTACAAACGCCGTAGCGGAGCTTGACGTGCGTTCTGAAACTGCGGTTGGAGGAGACAGATAAAAAAAATAAAGGAACGCTGGAAAAAGGTTTCCATTATAATTTAAATTTTTGGTAGGTAAATGACCCTTGAAATAAAGCCTCAACAAGTTGAAACGTTTAAAAAACTTATAAAATGGGGCTAACTACATAAATTTGTTTTTTTATTAGGTTTTCTTCATTTTGTAATCGTACTCTTGGAGGACAAAATAATCATGTTTTAGAACGTTTTTATTGTTGCGATTCATTATAAGTAATCTTTATATCTTTACTAGCCAACGCGGTCAAACACACAGAGTAAATGAGTAAGTATAGTAATGTAATTTGACAGAAATAACTAAAACAAAGTACTTGTGGTTTATTCCACAATTATTTAATTAGTGGTTTATTTCAATTAAAGTTTGGAACATTTGCGTACAATGGATCGTAAAATGAGGTAAGTTTATACCTGTCAGATTCGATGGACGTAAATAGAAATGTTTTTGTCGAATTTCGCGCTAAAACTATTTTTAAAACACTGTTTAGTTATTGATTCTTGCTAAAACGTATTACCAAAACCCTTCTAGAATATAAATAATTATCAACTCGAATAGAAATTCAATAAGAACACCAGTTGTGTACAAGGACCATGAGTGACCCGTTCCAAAACTTTGAGTTTATTTTGAAGAAAAACAGCACAACACGTCCTCTAGGCCTTTACAGTCTTAATAAACAACAAAACAAACATACTTTAAAGCCACAAGATGTGATATCAAGTGTGTCTATGCAGCTAAAAGCAATTCAAGTTGCAGATTCATTGAAAAGTGATAAGAACGCAACCAAAGACTTACAAAAGTACAAGAAATCTAATTTTTTAAGTGTAAATAATTTGCCGGTGTATGATGAGGTAAGTTTGTTACTTTTTTTAAATGTTGTCTGTATGACAAAGTTGTTTCTAATCATGCTTTTCATTTAATTAAATTGCATGCCTCCCTACCAGCAAAATATGATGATCAATACTTTTAGCTATATTTATTAAAAAGATATGCCAAGTTACTGGCAAATATGTCCAATTTCAATAGGCCTGCTATCCCTATCTACAACTTTACCTGTTAATGCAACGGGAACACTCACAGCTTTGCAGCTATTTGCATTGTGTGTGTTCCAGTTTGTAAAGGAGTAAATCCATAATTGAGCTTATTTTTCTATTTAAAGACACACATAAATCACCTCGGATAAGTTGTGAACACTTATTTATTACCCTTCGTTATTTTTTATTATTATTCTATTCATCATGTAACATCTCACTGCTTAGCAAATTCCACTCCCTTTGATATCCTAAGTAAGTCCAGTCTTTAAAAGATCATATTTCTCTCATAAATCCCACTCTGAGATCTGACAATTTTAATAATTGAATTTCAATACTCTTTTCAAGGTACCCAAAACAAAAACAAAATTCGACACACAATGTGTGTCCGATACGCAGCTCATAAACATTATAGAAGATGCAGAGATCATTGATGTTCACCGAGGAATGACACAAGAGTTTGAAACTACCTTTATTCACCACACGGAGAAACATCGTTTAGAAGATGATGAGAAAATTGATGAAAATGTATATATAGAAGAGAACGAGAAAGTAACTGAGAATGTAAAAACTGTGGATAGTAACAAAGTTGCTAAAAATGTAGAAGCTATAAGTGATAAAGAAAGTATGAATAAAATTCATAAAAATATAACAAAAGCAGTAAAAAGTGTAAATAGGATAAAAAATAATATAGAAGCAGATAATTCCATAAGTCTCATTTCTCCTATAATGTGCAGTAATAATGTTATAGATAGAGAATCTGGCAGCAACAGTCAAGACAGTAAAAACAATGAAAATACACAAATAGACGAATACAGTCAAATATTCCATGATTGCATAGAAATTGAAGAAGACATTGACATAGATAAGTCAATAGAAAAACCACTAAGTCCTATAATTATGCACAAAAACGTTAAAATTAAATCAAAGACTCCTTCTCCATTAGTTTTTGACCTAGAAAAGTTTGAACAGTTTGAAAAGCTTGAAATAAAAACTGCAAAACGAGTTATTAATTCTCAGATTTTGGCTAAGGAACTATGTTTTAAAGTAGATGAGGAAGTAGTTCTAAATGATAGAGATATACTATCAAGTCCTGTACTACAAAATAAAGATGTAAAAGAAGAACCTAAAGAAATAAAAACTCATACAGTCAAAGACCCAAATCTCGATACAGATCTAGAATTTATTGAACTAGATAAAGCGACATCTGAAGACTTAATACACAAAATAATGAACCAACATCCAAAAAGTTCAAAAGTTAGAGCAGAAACTGAAATTTTAAAAGACGAAATATTATTTAGTAGTGACGAAGAAGATAATTACTTAGTACATAAAAGTTACCAAGATCTACCATTCACATGTGCATTAGAAACCTCTTTTTACGACCAATCTGATGTTTTAGACAAGACTATGTATGTAGGTTTTCAAACTGCTAGTAACAAATCTATTCAGATTTTCACTGAGTCTTTTGCTCAAGCAAAGAGCATATTAAGTGGGGAAATGACGGTGACCGATTTGGTTAATAATTGTGATAGTAGTGTAAAGAATAAAACGGATGTTGATGAGACTCAAGGTAAAATAGACTTTGTTGATGAAGAAACAGAGTTCAATTTAGCTCAAAAAGGTAAAGAACAATCTACAGCACAATTGGAGATGAACGTAGTAAAGGAACCTGATAATATACTTGCAGAAAAAGCTAGTTTTGAAGGTTTCATGACAGCCAGTAAAAAAGAAATAAGACTATCTCAGAAAGCATTAGATAGATGTAAAAAAGTATTTCAAGATATTGATTTAAATGCCAATTTTGATACACAAATTGAAGAAGAGAATTCAGAAGAACAGTTTGAATTAGACAGAGACGAAAATAAAAATCTTGTTGAAGAAGATATCCAAAATATTGATGATGAAATAATACAAGAATTTGAAAATATTGAAATGTCTCTAAAAGAAGATAAAGAAACGGACAAAGATATGGATAATATTAGGTTTAAAACTTCTAGCAATAAAGATTTAGAAATATCTGAAACTGCAAAAATTAAGGATGTTATTAAGGACATTGATTTTGATGAAGATCTCACTGAAATTAATATTGGAGAGACTAAAATTGAAGAAAATGTTCTCCCAATAAAAATAGAAGGTCCAAAGTCTAGTGATAAAAACTTAGGAGGATTCAAAACAGCCAGTAATAAGAATATAAATATTTCCAAAGAAGCAATAGCTAAAACTAAAAACATATTCCAAGATTTAGGTTCAACAGAATTACCGAATAAATCAAGCAAAAGCATTTATAAAGAATATCCGGATTTGATTGATTTTGAACAGCCGTCCACGAGTAAGGCATGTTTTGTTGGCTTTAAAACTGCTAATAATAAAAATATCAAGATTTCAGATAAGGCTTTGACTAAAGTACACAATATTTTTAAAGATATTGATAAAACAGAATTTCCAAACAAAAATAATAAAGATGAACTAGAAAATATTATTGAAGAAAATGTTTATAATGAACCTTCCACTAGTAAGATAACTTTTGGAGGTTTCAAAACCGCAAATAATCGAGGAATAAACACATCTAAAGATGCTCTAGCTAAAACTAAGAAGATATTTGAAGAAATTGATTCAGCAGATTTTATGTTTCCTAAAAAGAACACAGATCCAACTAAAACATACCCTGAAAAATCAGAAGAATTAATAGATTTTAATCAGCCTTCTGCAAGCTTTGTAGGTTTTAAAACTGCAAGTAATAAAAGTGTTAAAATATCTGATGTTGCTTTGTCTAAAACTAAAAACATTTTCAAAGATATTGACTCTGCAGATTTTAAATTCCCTGATAAAAGCAAGAAAATAGATCATGAAAAGATTATTGAAGCTGGAACAAAGGCTCCACAAACTACATTTACTAAACCTACTTTAAAAGGCTTTAAAACAGTTAATAATAAAGAAATCAAAATATCCGACAGTGCTTTAGGTAATACAATGGATATTTTTAAAGATTTAGGTGATTTAAAATATCCTTCAAAACATAGGAAAAACATTGAAGAAGATCATGATAAGAGAACTCACGAAATTGGAATGATAGATTTGAATATGCCTTCGACGAGTAAAGCATCTTTTGCTAGTTTTAAGACGGCGAATAATAAGAAAATTGAAATAACTAAAGAAGCCTTGACTAAAACGAAGAATATATTTAATGATATCGATGCTACCGACTTCAAATTTCCAGACAAAAGTGATAAAAGCGTGAAAGCAGTTGAATTAGTAGAAGATACAATGAAAATAGGTTTTAAGAAGATTCTACAAGAAGCAGAAGATATAAATCAACCCTCTACAGGTAAAACAAGTTTTATAGGCTTCAAAACAGCTAATAACAGAGAAATTGCAATTTCGAAAGAATCCCTAGCTAAGACTAAGAATATTTTCAAAGACATTGATGCAACAGATTTTAAGTTTCCAGAAAAAGTAAATAAGAACTTTTGGAAAGAGAATATAGAAAACAAGAACAAAGAATCGAAAATAATGGATATCAATCAGCCTTCAACTAGTAAAGCAAGTTTTGCTGGTTTTAAAACCGCCAACAATAAGAAGATAAACATTTCCGAAGAATCTTTAGCTAAGACTAAAAATATATTTAAAGATTTAGACTCCAATGATTTTGCTTGCACAAAGAAGACAAAGATAGTATTTCAAGATACAGTTAAAGAAAGAAACAGTCCGTATCCTGATCTAAAAGAGTCTATTCAACCTACAACAAGTAAAAACAGTTTCATAGGTTTTAAAACTGCAAATAATAAAGTTATAAAGATATCTGAAACAGCTTTAGCTGAGTCAAAGAATCTATTCAAGGATATAGACTCAACAGAATTCCGACCACCCGAAAAATTTAAAGACGATTACCCAGATTTTGAAATTGAAGACATCGAGACTAAAATTTGCAATGAAACAGGTCCTATAAAAACTAGAAATAATGATTTTAAGGTTCCTCTTAGTGCCATATCTAAGTTTCAATGTTTTCAAACAGCAAGTAATAAAGAAGTTAAAGTATCAGATGAAGCCTTAATTAAAAGCAGAAAACTCTTTCAAGATATTGAAATGGGTCAAGATTTTAATGTTGAAAATGAAGGCAAAGACGTTTTAAATGCAGTTGAAGATTCTTTGGAAGTTCACAAAGGAATTAATAATGATGCTGAAGATTTTAACACAGATGATTTACCTATAAATGGTAAATCAAGTCCAGTCTTCAAAGGATTTCAAACAGCCAATAAAAAACCTGTAAATGTATCTGAAGAAGCGCTAGCTAAAAGTAGAAAACTCTTCCAAGATATAGAAACAATTCAAGACGACCCTGAACCAGATTTTCATGGATTTAAAACAGGAATTGACGGCGAAGTCGAAATTTCTCAAAACACTTTGATTGAAACTAAGAAGTTGTATGAAAATGTTATCAAAAGAAGTGGTTTTCAAGGTTTTCAAACAGCTAATGATAAGAAAGTTTCTATATCTGAAGATGTCTTAGCTAAAAGCAGAAAAATGTTTCAAGATATAGACAAAAATGAAACTTTATTACAAAATGATGTGAAAAAAGCTACAAATATTAAGTTTGGATTTAAAACCGGTTCCAATCGTGCTGTTCTTGTTTCTGAAGACGCTGTAGCAAGATCTAAAAGACGATTTTCAGAAATTGATGACTCTAAAGAAGATATAACAAATAACAAGAAAGATAAAGTGCTCAACGAAGATAGTGTTGTTAATATTATTGATACACAAGTATTAAATAATTTTGATGAGAGTTTACATACAGAGGATTTTCATGATACCCCAATAAAATCCAAAAGATCTGGAAGTCCAATATTATCATGTCCCAGAGCAAAGAAGAGGAAGAAGTTTGAAACTCCATATTCACAAAAACTACCCGTAACAGTAAAGAAACAGAAAGATGTAATCAAAACTACAAAAGATACAAATAAACTAACATTCACAGAGAATTACAAGGAAAATAAGAAGCATACGCTAAAAGATTTAGCTGAATTGACGAAACATAACAGCAAAAATGTCGACCCATATTTTTTAAAATTCACATTCGACAATTTATTACAAATCGAGTTACATGAAAGCAGAAACGAATTGACAAATAGAAATATGAAAATGGAATCACTAAAAGAACTATTTCTAAATTCCGTTAACAGTAAGTTAATACCTACGGGCTGGATGGAAAACCATTTAAAACTAATATTATGGAAACTGATATCTTACGAGATAAAATTTAAATCTCCAGTAGTGAGTGCAAGAAATGTTATTGATCAGCTAAAATATAGATATGATAAGGAATTGTATAATGCCCAAAGACCAGCTCTGAGAAAGATTTTGGAAAAAGATGATGTCGCTTCTAAAACTTTAGTTCTGTGTGTTGCTGGGATTTATGTGGATGGCGTTGGTGTTGCCAGGTATGTAACATTAGTATTGCCATTTTTCATGCAAAAAAATCTATTTGCCTACCCTTTTCCCAACTATCTTGAGGTCGGCTTCCAGTCTAACCGGATGCAGCTGAATATCAGTATTTTACATGGAGCGAATACCTTTCTGACTTTCTCAATCCGGGGAATATGATACCCCTTGGTAAGACTGGTTGTCAGACAGGCTCCTGACGACTTCCTTCCTGACGATCACTCGTATGTCTGTCTGTCTGACTGTCCGTCCGTCCGTCTGTCACAGCCAATTTGCTCCGAATCTAATGGACCGATTAAGTTGAAATTTGGTACACATATGTATTTCTGTGACCCAAACACGAACGTGTAACGTAAATAAATTAATTTTGAATATAGGGGTCACTTTTGGGGGGCAAATTAGAAAATTTTAAAAAAAGTTTTTCGAACTGTATCGTGTGACATATCAAATGAAAGGGCTTGTTACGAGGATGTCAATTTTTTTTTTATAATTTTGAAATAAATACGTTTAAAGATATTTAAGAAAATTTATGAAAATTGACCCTTACCTCCGAAACAACTGAGCCTAAAATTTTGAAAAAAATACATAGAATGTTTTTTCACTCAGATTACAGGAAAACCTATAAGAAGTCTATGGTCTTAAAATAACATGGTACATCTATATTGTGCGTACAAACTTATATTTGCAGTTGGAATGTATGGGAGAACATGTATTCCAACTACAATGTTAAGTTTGTATTTGGGATAAATTCATCCCAACTATGAAACCCTTTATTATTGTGCGTAGTCCGACACGCACTTGGCCGGTTTTTTCATAGTTTTCTGTATTCTTTGTTTTCAGTGCAACAACCACAAACAATCTAGAACTACTCCTAACAGACGGCTGGTACTGCCTAAAAGCGATCATTGACAAAATGCTGGCCCAACTTGTGTGCCAAGATAAAATAGTTGTTGGAACCAAGATTGTCACCAATGGGGCTGAGTTGATGAATTGTGAGCAAGGAATCTCGCCTTGGGAGGTTGGTAGACTTTGTATTTTTTTAAGTTTTTTTTTTTTTTTTTCTTTGTTAATAAGAATTGACGTTCTTAGTAATTGATTACAATCTAGCCTAATAGACTAATAAGTAATATAATTCTAACTTAACATTTTACGAGATAGATTATGTTATATCTAAGAATAGTGTCAATTTGCACTTTTACACAAGGTCAATTTCGTAGCACTTTCTTAGGGTCTGATAATTGGTAAAACACTTTGTTCTTGTGTTATATGTATAGCACAGCATTGTTACTATTTATTAATTCACTATTTACACACTACACACTAAATTTTTTACAGTAAAAATATTTTTAAATGTTGACCATGCCTATTTTCTACCGCCGCCGCGCCGCTAAACATTCCTGTGCTCCGGTTTATAAGGCGCCGGTTATTTAAGGGTACACTAGTTGGTCATTCGTCCATACAAACGTAGTATGGTGATTACTCGACTGTTTGACAGTGTACGTTCAAAACTAAAAATTCTATCAATTTGCTTTGTCATTGTCCAGCCCTGTATGTAAGCAGAATTGGGAAAAAAGTATTGGTTTAGAAGAATTTTAACTCATCTTTGGTCGTAAATAAATAACTTACGTGACATGAAAATGGCAAAATAGAAATCGTACAGGGATAGATAATTTATTGAAACCTTCAAATAATTTTATTTTGAGTAGATACATCCAGTAGTTTTTCCATAATATCTATACGCCCAAAGGTCTGTTCGTGAAATTTTACGCGCTCGTTTTCGTTATAAATCATCGTCTATTTAAAGAAAGAAGAAATTGTTTATTCTGCACAAACTAAACGCACTTCAGATAAATAAACAAAACGAAATAAATAAATAACTTTACTAAATAGCATGCATATTAGCCACGCCCACCAACGAGTTCGAGCCGTCGACTAGTGTAACCTTAAGTCGATTTTTTCTCTGTGTCACGGTCTAGATAGCTTCCAAGGTATTTTAGTTATAGTAAAGAGAGGTAACGGCCGCCTGTTATTCAATTGTGTTCAAGTATTTTGGTAGTAAATTAATCTATACAAATAAATAAAATTGAAGTTTCTGCTTGTAATGTTTTATAAACGGTACTTATAACAATTTTTGAAGTGAATATTTCTTTAGGCGCATTTTTGAGATGGGACTAAACCATTGATTTCGCGACACTGTAACGCAATTTACCGACACCGTAGAGTAAAAGATATCAACGCGTTGATTACAGCGGTGCCGATTTTGTTTTTTTCAAGTTTTCACTTCTGTCGGCACTCCCGGAATGCCACTGTTTTTAGGGTTCCGTAGCCAAATGGCAAAAAACGGGACTCTTATGGATTCGTCATGTCTGTCTGTCTGTCCGTCCGTATATCACAGCCACTTTTTTCCGTAACTATAAGAACTATGCTGTTGAAAATTGGTAAGTAGATGTATTCTGTGAACCGCATTAAGATTTTCACACAAAAATAGAAAAAAAACAATAAATTTTGTGGGTTCCCCATACTTAGAACTGAAACTCAAAATTTTTTTTTCATCAAACCCATACGTGTATCTATGGATAGGTCTTCAAAAATGATATTGAGGTTTCTAATATATTTTTTTTCTAAACTGAATAGTTTGCGCTTTGCGCGAGAGACACTTCCAAAGTGGTAAAATGTGCCCCCCCCCCCTGTAACTTCTAAAATAAGAGAATGATAAAACTAAAAAAATATATGATGTACATTACCATGTAAACTTCCACCGAAAATTGGTTTGAACGAGATCTAGTAAGTAGTTTTTTTTAATACGTCATAAATCGTAAACCGCAATTTCAACCTTTCATTCAATTAACTCAATTAAAGAACTTTTATATTATGTTACATGCTGCTACGGAACCCTTCATGGGCGACTCGTACTTGGCCGCTTTTTTATTTGTTTGTTTGTCTGTCTTTTTGTTCCGGCTTATCTCCAAAACGGCTGGGCCGAATTTGACAGGACTTTCACTGGCAGATAGCTGGTGTTCTATAGAGTAACTAAGGCTAAGCAGTACTTTTATTTTAGAAAAAGAATTAGGGCCCACGCGGGCGTAGCCGATGGCAGTAGCATGTTATTATTATTATTAAATATATGAATTTGGTCCTCTTGCCTCGTTTACGTTCATACATCTGGTCATACACGCACGCCGGTTGCGAGTACTACGCACCTGGCCTTTCTGAAGAACATCACCAATAAGGTCAGTATATGTCCTCCTAGGGCGTCCCCGCCCGGCCTTTCCCTTCACATCAGCCTTGTAAATACATTTTGTTAGTCGCCTTTCATTCATCCTCTCAACATGCCCAAACCATCTCAGCATACCCTTTTCAATTTTTGTCACTACATCTTCTTTTAAATCTCACCGCTTTCTTATCACATTATTCCTCAGCCTATCATTCATAGTCAGACCACACATGCTTCGCAAGGAACGCATTTCCACAGCATTTGTTCTACTTTCATGTTGTTTTTGCCACACCCAACATTCACTTCCATACATAAGCGTGGGCACCAGCACACCATTGTGAACAGCCAATCGAGCCTTTTTAAAGGCAAAAGGAGTATGTAAGGATCGTAGCAGGTGGCGTTCTGTAGTTTCTGCCTACCCCCATGGGAAGAAGGCGTGAGTTTATGTATGTATGTATGAATTTGGTAACTACTGTAGTGTTTCGAGCCTAGAAGAGAAAGCTTCTGCACAAAAGAGCCTTGATCAATAAAGCCAAGTTATTGATTATAAAAACAGTCCTTTAAATTGTAAAATTTTAATTTATTAATAAATTAGTCCTAAGTGGTATTTTTGAATATAACTAATTAATATATTTCAGGACACTTCAGCAGTCCGCCTCAAACTATTTGGTAACTCCACCCGCCGCGCTCGCTGGGAGGCGCGTCTCGGTTACCATAGCAACGCCGCCATGTTGTCACAGCTGTCATCTGTCAAGCTAGATGGCGGGAAAGTTTCGAAACTGCGCGTTTTTGTTACAAGAGTGTATCCTGCGTTGTATGTTGAGAAGTTTGAAGATGGGAGTACTGGTAATTTTCTTAAATATATAAAGAGGGGCTCGTGGTTAAGTATTAACAGCCGCATGGTTCGATTCCTCAAGTTAAGCTACGCTTGCCGAGGTTGGTCTGTGGATGGGTGACCATCAAAGGTGTGACGTACCGACGATTTCGTGGAAGGTTACGCGACACCACGCAGCGCAACACCATAGTATAAAGAGAGGTAGTAAGCTATCTTTATAGAAACGCACCGCGCGCGGCTTGTATGTGTGCGCGGCTTGTATCTATGCGTCGCCGCACGCACACTTGTAGCGGTTACACCGCCACATACGAACTACGCATCATAGACATGACGTCACACAAATCCTGCATCGCGCAGTTAGAGTTTACCGAGCGATCGACATACACACAAGATTTCAACTTCAAACCGATGGGCAGTTGCCCGCCAGACATAACACCCGTCTGGTCGGAGAATCCTCCCTTTTCTATGGTGGATGAGTGAACTTTACACCCTGTTCCTCATACCACTAAACACTTAACAAAATCTCGACCCGTTTCTCGTGAGAAACCAGCCGAGATTTTGTTAAGTGTGCGTGCGGCGACGCATAGATACAAGCCGCGCACACATACAAGCCGCGCGTGGTGCGTTTCTATGAAGATAGCTTACTACCTCTCTTTATACTATGGCAACACGACACCGACACAGTCATCACTTCGTGTACAATAATTACTTGTTATTATAATTTAAAAATATGTATGATTAGGTTTAAGGTATTTATTTATGGGCCTGCGTCGCCTGAATTAAATGGATTATTATTATTATAACATATCGAGACTCCTGCGTGCCTCTGAAAGCACGTTAAGCCGTTGGTCCCGGCTGTCATTCGTGGATCTTTGGCAGTCGTTACGGGTCGTCAAAAGCCCGAAAGTCTGACAACCAGTCAAGGAGTATCGTATTACCCAATAACTGGGTTGTGGACGTCAGATAGGCAGTCGCTCCATGTAAAATACTGGTACTCAGCTGCATCCGGTTAGACTAGAAGCCGATCCCAACATAGTTGGGAAAAGGCTAGGCAGCTTGATAGTTCTCTGAAAAACTGACAGCCCGTTTTAAACTTTAATCTAACTTTATAGATGTCCTTTTTCAGTGACACGTTCGGAGCGCCTAGAACATCTACATCAAATGAAGAGCGACGCTGAAAGACAGGCGCTCATGGAGAAGATTTATGAAGAAGTTGAAAAAGAGTTCTCTGATGATGTGAGTAAAAGATTCTCAACTCAAACTCAAAGCATTTATTTCAAATAAACCAATTACAAGTACTTTTGAATTGTCAAGGGGTCGGTCAGTCAGAAAGATGAAGCTAGTGCAACTTCCTTTAAATTCAAAACTCGAAAGTCATTTATTCAAACTAGGCTGAGAATCAACACTTTTCGAACGTCAAAATTACATAAGGCAGTCCCCCAAAACGCCCACCCTTCATCACTTCCTAGTGCCTTTAGCTGGGAAGAAGAAGTGGCGCAACAAACTCCCCAGCAGCACAGCTGTTCAGTTAGAAAAACTTGATTTTATGTTATGTTCCAGGAATCTCAAGATTCTGAAGGTTTCGCGGACTTTACAAACAAAAGAACTTGTCTGGACAGCGGCTCGCAGATAGCTAAAGTTATGAAGAGAAGCAAGGATCCCTCTGAATTTAGAGTAAGTTGTACTGTATACAAACTTTAAGTAATATCACAGATGATTCCGCGTTTTAGGTATTAAGCTACAAGTACCCGGCGGGCCCGTCTTGTTGGGCCAATTCAGTGAGCGTTACGTAGTCAGAAGACATAAGAGTTACGCGATAGAAAGAGAGGCAACTTCTAGGTGAATATAACTGTAGGTAATTAGCGCTGTGCGACCTGAATTGCACTTTATTGTGTCGTAGCAAGAGTCGTTTTTAACCGACTTCCAAAAGGAGGAGGTTCTCAATTCGTCTATGTTTTTTTTTTTTTTTTGTATGTTTGTTACGCGATTACTCCGCCAATTATGAATAGATTTTGATGATTCTTTTTTTGTTTGGTAGATCATACTTCAGAGGTGGTCCCATATAAATTTTATAAACTTTGCTTTGATAGTTTTTGAGTTAGCTTCAATTATACGTATTTTTTCCCACTTAGTATGTAGATGATATGATAACTTCCTGTCACTGTTATTTACATAGCAGGTAGTGGTATTCGAATTTGTGTGGAGTAGGTACCACAACTAAAAAGTGAAAGTGTTGCAGTGTCTTTGGTTTTGAATTTTCGTTTTTTGCCACCGACTTCCGAAATTAAATTATTTTTGACTTTGTATTGTTTTTTTGGAAATCGGTTGTTTTTTTTTTGTAAAAAGTTTTTTATTTAAATGATTTTGCGGAGTGAACCGTTTGTATTCATCTGTGGCCTTACGTCATTCCAATTCATTTGAGAACACACATATCCTGAGGAGCTTGTGACTATCCAATCCACCCCTCCGTGCCTCGGAAAGCACGTTAAGCTGGTGGTCCCGGCTGTCATTCGTAGATCTTTGACAGTCATTACGGGTCGTCAGAAGCCCGAAAGTCTGACAACCAGTCTTACCAAGGGGTATCGTATTACCCAGTAACTTGGTTGTGGAGGTCGGGTAGGTAGTCGCTCCATGTAAAAACTGGCATCCGGTTAGACTGGAAGCCGACCAAAACATAGTTGGGCTAAGCAGATGATGATTATCACTTCTAGCTAGTGTCCTAAAATATTTAAATTAAATTAAACTTTATTTCAGACTAAGGTCCATAATTTTGTTTTTGAGAGCAGTGGTGGCCCAGTGGTAACGGCCGCGACTTACGAGTTGTAGGTCGTAGGTTCGAACTCAGACAGGCGCTTTACTTTGTGTAAATTATTTCATCACCACTGCTCTCAAAACGGTGAAGGAAAACATCGTGAGGAAACCGGCATGTCCTAGAACCGAAAATTCGAAGACATGTGACATCTACCAACCCGCACTGGGCCCGCGTGGTGGATTACGGCCCACTCCCTCTCACAGAGAGGAGGCCTGTGTCCCAGCAGTGGGAACATTTATAGGCTGATGATGATGATGATGAAGGTCTATAATTTTGTTAGAATTTTGGTGTTAGTAACAATGGTGCTTAAATAAGTAGGTTAGTATTGTAATTTTTTACAAATTATTTACGTAGGCAGACCTATGACTGCCACCCAGTGTCCCTGAAAGGGACAGTCCGGTCCGGCAGCAATCATTTGCGCTGTACTATGAAATCTTGCTTGTTCTTTTTACACCTAGGGAGAGAAATATGCAAATATAGACTTTAAAAGAAATAAAATCGATAATTGGGTAGTTGCCTAGGTAAAAAAAAAGAAATTCTATTTAGTCCGTCTTTCAGATAATAAAAAAATATTAGACACGTATTTTTTGCTTTATCATATTAATCAAAAATAACTTAGAAAACACGCATTAAAGTTGGGGAGTGGGGGCTCGCTACGTCACAACGTCGTATAAAATCTAGCAAGGCGTGACGTCATGCCACATTTTAACTCAATGTATCGCCGTAATCTTATGATTACGTCAAAAAAGAAAAAATACGTGTTCAATATTTTTCAATAATCTACAAGGCGGACAAAACAATTAATTATTGGACACAGGCCTATTCCATTAGAGGATACAAAATTTCGTGTATTTCTTGTTGAATAGATTCACTTGATAGAGTCTGGCCACGCTAAGTCTGCAATGGAATAAATGGGCAACCCCAAAAAGTTTTATATACGGTATACTTTTACATCAGTCAGTTATGTCAGTTTCTGGGTTGTAAGTAGATCTAATGATTTTGATATTTTGTCTTTTGATTCTTGCATAATAGATTATGTGTAGACTATGTCGTACCTATGCTCTATCTCCATACGATGACAAAACTGATTCAAATCCACACTGCATTGTGCTAAAGTGACTATTCTTTACCAGGCATAAATCAGAATATGAACAAAATAACCCATCAAAAACAAAAAGGCAGACAAAGTATCAAATTCTTTTTTCGAAGGATAGGATGGTGTTGCCGTCTATAGATTTTCAAATTCCACCGTTTATTACTTATGCAGACTTAGCGTGGCCAGACTCTATTGCCGAGCTTTATGAAGGAGGCCGAATGACGCGCGATAATTCACGAACTTCAAATTTTCGGCTTGAGAAGCTTCGGCTGATTTATGTCCGAATTATGATTTATTGGCCGAATATGGTCGAAAACGAAACTTTGATCGCTCACTAATACACAAAATACCAAACACGCTTCACTTGACACACACACACACTCACCCACTCACCCTCACACACACACACATACACACACCCTCCCCCCACACCCCACACTCTTCACACACTCTCTCTTCACTTTTCTTCAATTCTAGACAAAATTCTTTTCTTCCATGCTACATATAAAACTTTCTTCACCAGGCCGGTCTAACCTCCTCCCAAGCACGACTCCTAGAGTCCCACACCACCAAACATCGCGAACATCTTCTGCAGAACATACAACAGAAGATTAGACAGAAGGTGGAGAAGGCAAGAGTTTGTGTCGATAGGAGTGTTGTGACTCTGCTGAAGATTAGAGTCGCCGGCCTGAACGGAAGGGGAGAGGTTACTAAAGGTAAGAGATATAAATGGTATGCGCTTCGGTAATCTTCGTGATTCCGAAGTAGCGCGAACGTCGCGCCACAGAGTAACCGTAACGGGAATCATCGGATTTCCGAATACAAACGAATGCTAATTTCCATGTCCTTCAATTATTAGATTTATCGTGTCTAATAATTTGAATTCAAAACTAAGAACTTTATTGTTGTTTTGTTTTGATTTCCGTGTGAACTATACAGAGCTGTAAAACTATTTTCGTGCCTGCAACTTTAGCAGCTTTCCTCCCATTTTAAAAATAAATTACATTAGGTTAAAAGAGTATTAACAACTCTATATACTTCCAAGTCGATTGAGAGCGTCTGGTCTGCACCAAGTGCAAAGGGCAACTGATAGGAATCTGACGACTGACGAAACACAAGGTTTGCTGAGGGACATTAAAAACATAGTTGTACTGTAAGTACTTCCATGGTAGTAGCAGCTCTAAGTTAGATCTCATCATAACCCGTCCGTATTTCCGAAGATAGACGATGATTGCCGAAGCGCATGCTTTTCGGGAAAACTGTAGATAGAAATACATACAACAGAAGATTAGACAGAAGGTAGAGAAGGCAGGAGTTTGTGTCAGTAGGAGATTTGTGACTCTGCTGGCGTTACAGAAACATAATACACAGAACAGTGGACAGCTCGCCGGCTTCTCACTGACCGCGAGCTGTCACACGTAAAATAATATTTAATGCATTTGATTTAAAATCCTAACTTGAATGACAAGTTATTTGCCGTGTCGGAGCGGCGCTGTTATAATGAGCGATGTCCTTTAGTCGTACAGGATACTGAAATAATTCATTTGTTTTATTTTTCAGGTATGATGTCAATATGGAAGCCGCCGGAAGCAGTTCTGGAAATAATCAAAGAGGGCGCTTGGATCGATGTTATGAATGTTGTTCCCACAGCTGTCAGGTAAATAAGAATTGTATAATACCAGCCTGTAACTGACCCACTGCAGTGCAAAGGTCTCCTATCATATATAAAACTATCTTTTGCCCGCGGCTTTGCCCGCGCGGATGTCGCAAAATATCCCACGGGAACGTACTACCGGGATTACATACTTAATAGCCGAGGAAAGGTCATTGACTAATACCGCTGGGCCCGCGTTGCCGTCAACCATAATTATGTAGTTTCGCGTAATTTTGAATCTGTGATATCTTTTAAATTATTCATTTAAATTATATGATGTCAAGGCCTATTTGAATTTAAATTAAATGCCCAATTTAAATAATATATTTTGATTGGATAAGGATTAATTAATATAATACCGGTTAAAATAGCTTCGGAAATAATAATTAAATTTTTATCAAATTCTGAGAGATGATAATGGTTACTGTGGGTCATCCTTAGAAGATATTTATTTATTAAAAAAATTTGAATTGTTCTTTGTTTTATCTTTTTATTACGGACGCTTCTAACATGCACGTCTTTCTATATTGTTCTCACATGTATAATTTCAACATGAATGATGTAACCAATATTTTGTAACAATTTTTTATTTAAAAGAGTGTCCGTGGAGTTTCTTTCCCGTTCTTCTCCATAGGTACCTACTACGCTTTGGAATGGGCAACTAGCTTCATACCTATTTCTGACTGACCGATTCCTTGACAATTCAAAAGTGCCTGTAAATGGTTTAATTGAAATAAATGCTTTGAGTTTGAGTTTGATAGACATATGTCATCGCGGACTTTTTTGTTGAACTTTTTAAGATGAACAATAAATACACCTAAATTTTATGTATTTTTTGCGGTTTACGCGGCGCCCGCCAGTAAAGCTCCCAGTCGGCATGTTTTTTCCGACTTCTTCAACAATAATCGTCATATTTAAGTCAATTTACACAATATCTTAACGAATTATACACCAAAACCTTCCTCATGAATCACTCCGTGTATGGGTGCAAAACCGTTTGAAAATCCGTTCGGTAGTTTTTGAGTTTATCGCGTTCAAACAGACAGTCGCGGCGGGGGACTTTGTCTACACTAATAATATTATAAAGAGGAAAGATTTGATTGCTTTTTTGTTTGTTTGCATTGAATAGGCTTCGAAACTGCTAAACCGATTTGAAAAATTCTTTCACTGTTGGGAAGCTACACTATCTCTGGTGAACATAGGCTATACTAAATTTTCAAAAAAGTTAGGGATCCATACTAAAACTCCATTAATGTAAGTAAAAAATTACCAAAAAACTTTCTTAGATCGCGTGCGCTGCGAAAACTATTGAATATAGAACAAAATAATGTACTACGTCTTTGCAGAACATATAATTATTATCTACAAAAAATATCGCGACAGCATGTCTAAATATTATAGTTATGTCACAATAAGTGCTTTTTCATTTAAAAAAAAATATATAAATGCCACCGCTATTAAAGCTCTTTTATTTATACTTTGGAATTAATCCTTATCAAAATAAATTAATTCATATTTAAGTCTGCTTCAAAACCATTATGTAGCTTTTTGAATTATTCAATTTGGACATTCCATTCGAAAGATATCACAAGTTTAAAAATGTAAGTTACGGCACCATAATAATAATTAACATCAAATATCGTTTACAGGGAAGCTCTGACTCAATAAATTAATTTTCAGGAGCAGAGAAAGTAAAGTATTATTGTAAAGGCCTTTTTACAAAAATTAAAAACAAAATAAAAAAAAATACAAAAAAAAATATAATTTATATTCGAATTTTCTTCATTTTACTCTTTTTTAATGACTCCACGCAAAAACGAGAAAGTACGTATGTATGGGAGAGTGTGTGTGTGTAAAAAATTATAACTTTTGAAATGTTTGTTTAATACCCGTGCGAAGCCGGGGCCGGCTGCTAGTTTTATAATATGTAAGGATACGAAAGTGAGTTTGTTTGTTGGTTTGTTACGCTTACACGCTAAAACGGCTTAACGGATTTAGATGAAATTTGGCACATGAGTAGACCATGGTCTACCCATGTGCCAAATTAGGTCATGATCTGGAGAAGGACATAGGCTACTTTTCATCCTGGATTGCAGACGAAGTCGAGGGCAACCGCTAGCAATATTATAAATGCGAAAGTTTGTTTGTTTGTTACTTTCACGCTAAAGCGACTGAACGGATTTGGATGGAGCACTATGTACTAAAGAGTTACCATTTACCGGGTAATATGTCTTGCATTGACTTGAATGTGCCCTGGCGGCTGTGAGTATGTCATGCTCACTCTAATGTTTCGCTGACGGTGGCGCGTGTGTTGGATCATTTAGCTCCCTTCAAAATAGTTGAGCTGAATGGTGCTAATCCATGCGTCATGTTCGTGAACGGGCGCCGTCAGTTGGGACTGGTCATCTCTTAGATGCCAGTACTTATTTTTATTTTATTTTAATTTTTTGAATTGTTCTTTGTTTTATATTTTTATTACGGACGCTTCAAACGTGCACGTCTTTCTACATTGTTCTCACATGTATAATTTCAACATGAATGATGTAACCAATATTTTGTAACAATTTTTTATTTAAAAGAGTGTCCGTGGAGTTTCTTGCCCGTTCTTCTCCATAGGTACCTACTACGCTTTGGAATGGGCAACTAGCTTCATACCTATTTCTGACTGACCGATTCCTTGACAATTCAAAAGTGCCTGTAAATGGTTTAATTGAAATAAATGCTTTGAGTTGAGTTAGTTGAGTTGATGAAATTTGGCAAAGGCAAAGTCAAATCATTTATTTCAAATAGGCCATGTATGCACTTTTGAACGTCAAAATTTACAAAATATTAAAATTGATTCTAGTCACCCCTTCCAAAAGGTAGTTTTCGTAGGGAGAAGAATGGGCAAGAAACTCCACCGTTACTGTTTTAATACGGCACATGGGTATACCATGACCTGGATTAGGACATTTGATACTTTTTATCCCGATATTCCCACGGGATTGAGGCTTATGAAAGAAAGAAAATTGCGTTTATTGGCATTAAGATAGAAAAATACACCTTAAAACTATAAAAACAGAAAACAATGATAATAATGCCAAAAGGGCCTCAGCTCAGCATAATGTCAGATGGCAACATAAAGTGTACCACCTGACGCTGATTTTCAGCTGCAACCCACGAGTGCCATACGCTAGAATAATAATAAACACAAATATGGAAGTATCAGTCCGTTTTAATCAAAAAATTAAAGGTAATATAAGATAGGATAATATAAAAAACTCATACTGAATCAAATAAATGTCGTGACATAGGTACATGTGTGTAAAACCGGGTACATGTGTGTTATGTGGGTGAAACCGCGAGGCGCAGCTAGTTTTGAAAATTGACGTCCGTGGGCTCAGTCGTGCCTCTTATAAAAATCGTGATCTTTTCATAGATGTAAGGTACAGACGCCAGCACAGCAAGCTACTACAATCTTTCAAATTTATTTAATAGATTTTCAACTTTATCTCTGAAAAATAAAGTTCAAAGTAGATTGGGAAAATTTGACAGTTTCGGGTAGCTTGATGTGCTGGCGTCTGTACATTGATTGATAGTGCCTCTTAAAATATTTTATTAACTTTCAGGTACTCAGAAATCCAGATATCAGCAGGCAGACAGTCAGTATTTAACACTTCAAAATACAAGGAACCAGAAAATCTCAAAGTTTACACAAATCTTCTAAAACGCATCTGTTACACCATAAAAGATCTATCCCACAACCCATCGATGGCGACTGATTATAACGAAATCGATACTGTAGGCTTCATATTCCTAATCGATCCATCGATTCGAGAATTCGATTCGACTAAGCAACCGTTCCAAAATGTATTTCTAGCCGATGCTGATAAAAATATGATTTGTATCAATTTTTGGGGAGGACTAAAAAAGTTTGGTTATCAAAATGTTTTAGATACTGGCCAGATAGTTTGTGGTGCGAATTTGCAGAAACGCGCTGGCAACACTAGGAAAAGTATACCGCAATATAGAGTGACAGAGTTCTCCTATTTTACAAAAAGTCCTAAAAATGAAAACGCGAGAATTTTAGTTAATGATTTGAGTAAAAAGTTTCTAAGTTTGGATAGAAGAAAATTCTGTGAGGACTGTGTTGTATTGAAAAATAATTATGCAGTTATCAAACTTAATAATGAGAATATATCTCCTTATAGATTTAATAATAGTGATTTTAATATGTCGAAAAATAAAATGTTCATAGATTCGCCATTAGCGAGACCAAATAAGATTGATGACAATTTCAACCTTACGGGTTTAGATTTTGAATCGACTTTCAAACATACAGACACGCAGAATTTATCTGAAGAAGTATTACAGAGAAAGAAAAAAGTTAACGAAAAAATTGCCAGATTAAAAATGTATGGAGAACCTCCTCCTTTATCAACTATACATATTATAAATAGATCTAAAAACGCTTCCAATTCATATAAAAGTCCTCTAAATTCAAATAACAATAACTCTAAAATTATACCCGAAAAATCGAAAAGCGAAAGTGCAATGCCAAAATCTGACAGTTCTCTAAATGTTGCCATCGTAAAAGATACTCCCGAAAAGTGTGGAGATTCGAATGATTCTGATGTGGTATTTAGTCAGGTACTTTTGAACAGGACTTTTGTGAAAAGTGTTAATCCTGTGAAAATTAACTTTGATGTGAAAGACAATAATGATAGTAATGCTGATGATTTTGCCGAGGAATTTGATGGTAGTCCGCCTTTGAGCTTAGATTAAAAATCGTAACACGTTATCTGTCCCACTGCTGACAATAAGCGAGAAGCTAGTAGAGCTAGCAACTAGAAACGAGTTGACGAGCAACGATAATTTTCTCGCTGGACTATAAGCGAGTGCGCGAGTGCGACCAGTAGAATGACTGCGTATGTACCGATCGAGAGTCTCACGGCGAGAGTTCTGCCCGGCAAGCGAGCGTCGGTGAGAGATTAATCTGTTTGTTAGCGCTTGTCGCTGTGATCAACGAAAACTCGCCGGCGTTGTGAACAGTTAGCAATCAACTATTGATATAGAGTCTGGCCACGCTAAGTCTGCATAAGTAAAAAAACGGTGGAATTTGAAAATTTATAAACAGCAACACCATCTGTCCTACGAAAAAAGAATTTGATACTTTGTTTGTCTTTTTGATTTGCTATTTTGTTTATATTTAGTCACTTTAGCACGATGCAGTGTGGATTTGATTCAGTTTTGTCATCGTATGGAGGTAGAGCATAGATACGGCATAGTCTATTACACATAATCTATTAGGCAAACACCAAAGGCAAAATATCAAAATCTACTTATACGTCAACTTTTTGATATCTTGTAAACGTTGTCGTTTGTGGTTAAGGGCGACATCGTGCTGTTCCTTCTCGTCGTGGAATTTACATAACATAAGTTATATAATAACTGCTGCACTCTACTTTTAATAGGTTTAACCATTTTTCTAGTTTATTTTGTGAAAACACATAAAGCATAAGCAATCTGACATTTCAAGTACCCCGAAACTGACTAGAATACAGAGGTATACAGAGAATTCAATAAAAAACCTCAAAAAATCGGGAAATAAAGCAAAAACAATTTGTAAAAAAAATATTTTAACAAAAATCAGTTTCCAGGGGTTTTTCAGGTCCCTGGTCATGAATTTATTGTCTGTTTATAAAAATTCAAAATGGTGGATACAAAATGGCGGCCCAAAAAAAATATAATTTGCTTTTTTTTGAGGTTATGGTATTGACTTTTAAGGAAAAGTGGCAGTGACACACCAAAGTGTGTTATCTCAGGAGAGTATAAAAAAAATGCCAGCGATACGTCAAAAATTGTGGTGTACGCAGATTTTTGAACAAAAAAAGTCATTATTTTTTCCACTGTGTGGCGGTAGGATAGGTGCTTTAAACCTCTAAATAAATGTGTGGCCTTAAAATACTAGCACCTGTAGAAATAAGTTTATGTGAAGGAACAATCACTATGAGCGAAATACTTATTTTGTAAACTATAAAAATGTTGCTGATTTTTTAAACTCTTATTATTGTTAAACAATAACTCCTTGAAATTGTGAAATATGTGCCATTATTGTTAAATACATGTATATCATTGTAAATATGTAAATTGTTAATTAAAAAACCTATAAAATTGTGTTTGTTTTGTAATTTGTTTTATCTATCCTTCTGTATTGTCGGAGGGGCTCGTGGCTAAGAAATAATAGCCACACGGGTCGATCGATCAGGTTAAGCTACGCTTGCCGCAGTCAGTCTGTGGACCATCTCAACATACCGAGACGCCTCCGTGCCTCGGAAAGCACGTTACGCTGTTGGTCCCGGCTGTCATTCTTGGATCTTTGACAGTCGTTACGGGTCGTCAGAAGCCCGAAAGTTTGACAACCAGTCTTATCAAGGCGTATCGTGTTACCCAGTAACTGGGTCCTGGGTTGTGGAGGTCAGATAGGCAGTCGCTCCAAGTAAAATACTGATATTCAGCTGCATCCGGTTTGACTGGAAGCCAACCCCAACATAGTTGGGAAAAAGCTAGGCAGATTGATTATGTGGCAATTGGTATAACATTTTCAAAAAATATTTTATTTATTATTCATGAAAGGCTACAGAGGTAAATTCAATTCAATTCAATTCATTTATTAATTTTGTGAACATAGGGTAAAAATTATACAGATGTTTTATAAAGAAATATTGGTCCATACTACGTCCCGCCAGAAGGCATACAAAATTTTTGTGGTAATCATAATGTCGCAAAAATAAAAAATAAAATAAAAAATATAAAGTCAAGAAAATTACATGTCACAATTTCATGCCAAACACTAATGGCTAATAATAATAATAAAATGTCAATACTTTAAGACGTCACATAAACAAATAGGTAGTATTTAGTCACAATTTCGTATACAATAATAAATTAAATAGGAACATTTTAAACAGACATATTATGTCAAATTATAAAAATATTATTTAAATTTGTCATTTAGATATTCACTAACAGAATAATACGCCTTGTTAGTTAATAATTTAAAAAGCTTACGTTTGAACTCATTCATGTTGTTGCTTGACACAATTTCATTAGGTAATTTGTTGTAAAGTTTAGGTGCCATTGCGTATATACTATTGTATAGAAATTTGGTTTTTGTGCCTAACGGGTGCAACTTTTTTGAGCGTCGTTGACTTTCGACAGCTTTAAATAAATACATGTTGTTCTTTACAAATATACAGGCTTCATAGACATAAAGTGATGGTACAGTCAATATTTTTAAGTTTTGGAAATGTGGCTTGCATGAATCCGTTCGTTTGATTTTACATATAGCTCGAATACATTTTTTCTGTGCTAATAATACCTCCTCAACTTTAGTAGCATTACCCCAAAATATAAGGCCATATCGCAAAGTGGAGGCGACATACCCATGATACGCTGTTAGGAGCGCTGTCTTATTCGCAATTTTGCCTAGCATATAGAGAGCATAGGAAAACTTACTTAGCTTCCCACATACATTATCGATCTGACTCTTCCATGACATATCGTTATCAATAAGCAGTCCAAGAAATTTTGTCATATTAGTTTCAAGTATTTGATCTCCTTTGTAGCTTACTTGAGCGTGTGATAGTACTTTATTTCTAATTTTAAAATTCATAATTTTCGTTTTAGCGAGGTTAATTTTAAGGCTATTATCATTCAGCCAGTCAACAATCGTAATAAGACTAGTGTTTATGTCATCTTCTATTTCTCTATTATTACCCGTGTTATATAAAACTGTGCTGTCGTCAGCAAATAAGGACATTTGATGCCTGATTACTAGGAGAAAGTCATTAATGTAACAAATGAACAGCAAGGGTCCCACCACAGAACCTTGCGGAACACCGTAACAAAGAACTCTAGAGCTAGAAGAATAAGCTATTTCAGTTTTGGACTTAATATCCACTTGACTTATCTGAGTAATTTGTTTTCTGTCCTCCAAATAAGATTGTATGAGCTTAAGCACGTTACCTCTGATGCCATATCTATATAGCTTAGTTAATAATACTTTATGGTCCACATAGTCAAATGCCCTGGTCATATCCATATACATTGCCATTACTGGTTTTTTATTATCCATGTTGTCATGAATTTTTTCAAGAAAATTGTAGATGGCCATATTAATGGTTTTTGTCTTCCTGAAACCCATTTGTTCCTTGCAAAAAATATTATGTTTTTCAAAGTAATTATAAAGACGATTATAAATGACTTTCTCAAATACCTTTGAGATAATTGGTATAAGAGCTATAGGTCTATAATTTTCCATCTTTGTTTTGTCATCTTTTTTATGTAGTGGCTTGATAATGGAAACCAGAAGCTAAAAAACAGAAGCTGCGTCGAAAAAAATCAAGTTTAAATTATTTTGACACAACCTAATTTATTATAGATCGCCAGATTAAATCTGCCACTTAACTTATGTATGAGATAATAAAAAGGTTTACGTTTCATATTAAACCAGTAAGCCCACTTGCACTTCAAACGCCTCGCAGCTCAATCCAAAACATTGCAAAAAATATACTCTCCTTTTATTATGCAATGCAGTCGGGTAAAATAAACTGGCAACTCAATAACTTTTCCAGTCCCATTGTAATTTATAAACTGACCACCTCTGCTGTCACTTCAAGGTGACCTTCAAAGCAAGCAAGTTTGACGTTTTGTAACCTACAAAAATTATTTTCATTTGAATTCCCTACCCGCGTAGACATGCACTATGCAGTAATATCGTCGTAAATAACTTCGTCAGTCAAGAAATTGTGAAAAAGTACCATAAAAACAAGTTTTAAGTGTGATTTTATGTGATAAAAGTGCTCGCACCAGCTTCCGGCGTATAGCACCAACTTTTTTTTAATCCGTAAGTATTTATTACTTTTTATTTTCTTCGACACGTCGTTTCATACAGCCGATTGGCGTGGTTAAAAATAGTTTCTTTTTAACTATTGCGTTTGTCGTAAACACGCAGATATGAATTAATTAAACATTTAATTTTAAATTCGGCGTTAATTATTTATTCAGACTGCCATCTGATTAGGTACGTCGCAAACTTGAATTCGGAATTTAAATTCATTATGAAATATCATTTAGGCCGAAATAGGAACAGTATTCCAGAAGTAAAATCAAGAACTACAAAAAAAAAAAAAACCCTTGATTTTTTTTACTTTTATCACAGACTTCTACAAAAAATTTAATCAAACTTTAATTTAATTATGCAATGACATTTGATATCAAATAACTTAATTTCTGTGTAAAATGAATTGGCTTTAAGAGTAGAGGAAGCCCCAAAAAAAGATGGTTGGACTCTGTGGAAGATGACATGGCTAAAAAGGGGGTGTACTGTAATACTGAGATGATTGATAAAAATCAAACTGTGCCAGCCCAAAGTACCTAAGTTGGTATTAAGATAATTATGATAGTTCAAACTCAAAATCAAAGCATTTATTTCAATTAAACCATTTACAGGCACTTTTGAATTGTCAAAGAGTCAGTCAGTTAGTCAGAAAGTTGAAGCTAGTTGCCCATTCCAAAACGTAGATCTCTATGGAGAAGAACGGGTAAGAAACTCCAAGGACACTCTTTTAAATATAGATATTATAAAATCCTGGGTTAGGTACATTATTCTTGTTAATTCTATATGTGAGAACAACATACAAAAAATAATCAAAAGCAATTCAAAATCTAAGATTAAAAAAAAAAATAAGCCCTGGCAGATAAGAGATGACCAGTCTCAACTGACGGCGCCTGTTCACGAACATGACGCGTGGATCAGCACCATCCAGCTCAACCATTTTGTAGGGAACCAAATGATCCAACACACTCGCCACTATCATTCAGCGAGACATTTAAGTGGGCATGACATACTCTCAACTGCCATGCTCTTTCAAGCCAACATACATCTTACTAATAAAATAAATGATATTATTTCTCTGCCATTGAATACTTAGGCCTGTATAGCAGAACCTCACTCAAGACTCGAGCTTTATTCAAATTAATTTTTAACCAATCCAATCAAAAGCAGCGATAGCCTAGTGGTGTACCTCTGACTTTTCGGATTCATATGCGTATTGTATAATTACCCCTTGCTTCAAGCCTTCTTGCCTGAGATATATTTCTCGATGCCAAGTGAAGCCAAGTCAGAGACCCATGGGTGGCATAAAAACTCTGTCATCAGGTTAGCCAAACCAAAGGAAAAAAAAATTGGTGTGGCGAAAACTATCATTCATGTCATTGAATTACGGACCCAGACGACCCCGTTACCCTCCTCCAGGAGAGCAGTAGAAAAACCAGCACAGTGTACAAAATCAGACGACTCCCGTCATTCCGACCTCGCCGCCGAGGTCCTTTGCGATTGCGACCGCGTCCCCGAGTAAATGATACCCCCCTTGCTCGATAACGAAGTGCCACAAGTTGTTGCAGCTGAGCACGTAGCTTTAAATTCCCCGACTAATAATCATGATCAAAACTTTGATCCAGCCCGTCCCATCCTTGATGTCCTCCCTCCGGTTGACGCCCTAAGCCGAGGTTCGTACCCTGCAGGGAGGGCACTCCCTAATTCAAACTCCCTAGTTCACTTAGTTTGAATTAGCATAGTTGAATAACCCCTGGCTGGAGGTTTTAAGTGTAGTAGCTTAAGGCACCCACAGGAAAGCCCGGTTAAGTAGTCATGATCTCAGAGGTTAACTACGAGATGCCCTACCTAAAAAAAAATACATATCATTATATTATATTGATCATTGGAACCAGTGAATAACTGGATAATCTTGTAGACTCATTTCTAGTTTGTTAAGTACCTAGTACTTGTTGACAGCCCTTCATTTATTGCCTCCCATACCTATTAACACTGTAATTTCAAAACATTGTAAAAGCCAATTATTTATAAAAGAGTAACCGTGGAATATCTTGCCCGCTCTACTGCATAGGAAATAACTAATTGCCATGAAGGTTTATGTGAAATAAAACCTTTTTATTTTGAATTCTTTTTACCTATTTATGCAAAATTGATTGATCTGCTCAAAATATGAGGAAAAAACAAAAGATTTTTTGTCAACATTCATACAACATATTTCCCTACACACATACTGAATAATCCAGATAATTTCCTCGTATAAAAATGTTAAATGGAATTTTCAATGGGGTTTTATATGAAGTGGAAGCCGTAATGACATCATAAATACAACATCTATGCAATTAATGTTTACATAATGACGTATTCATCTGTATTTATTGAATGTAGCAATATATAGGTACATAACTATGTGTAGCGGTGTGATTTATAGAAGGAATGATTTCGATTGGCTCTCAGATCATTTTGTTGGTCTGAGGATTGGCTAAGTATTTATTTAATGCAACAATTTTATTTATCTTTGTATTAGAGGTGTGGTTATAGTAAAAAATTACTTGATAAACCGGACCTAAAAATGTCGCGGCGGGATTTTATCGCGCACTGGATTTTTAACTCTCGGTGGTGCTTTTATAATCCAACGGAGAGCGTCGCAGCGCGTCAAAAAAACACACTGTTGGATTTTCAACTCTCGGCGCTAAGCAGAGCGTTGAAAATCAAGTGCACGAAAAAAAATCGCCGCGGGAAAAAAATCGCCAGTGCGTACCTGGGCTAAGTGTAGAAATTACTCATTAAATGAATAACAATTTACAAGAAAAAGTAAAGCTGATATTATTCTGACTATAGTTTACGAAATATTATTTGCACTGATAAAATGTATTCACTAATAATGGAGTATCTAATCTATCTGTTGCACAGGATTATAAAACCAAAAATATCAGTTCTTAACATAAGAAATGTAACAATCTGCAATGGTCGTGGATTGAACCTATTACTCAAGTATTAAATTTTTAAATGTTTTTTTTTAAATTATAACTTAAATTGTTTTTTTAATGCGACGATTTACTATCAAAGTCAATTAATTTATTTCAATTAAGAACTTTTGAACGTCAACATTTTCAAAAAATAGAATTGATTCTAGTCGCGTAGATCGCGCACTGGATTTTCAACTCTCCGTGTTAAGGCGCAATGATCCGGCGCTCAAGTAGGCTAGGCTAGGTTTATTTAAATTTGTGATCTCCTGTGAAAGAAACACTATGTTTTTTCTTTCTCGTGAGTCGCGAGTGGTTGCCTCGCGCATTTGGTAGGTATTTAAACTTTTAAACATAATAATTTTATAAAGACGAATTCAGCGAATTATGCTAAACAATCTTACTACCTTTTCATTTAAGTATATAAAAAATAAGAAAAAAAAAACGTCTGTTTTGTAGCTATGAGATTAATTAAACATTACGAAAAGGGGTAACTTTGGGATATTGTTCTATCCTGCAAAGTTAATCTAATCGTGTTATTAAAAGCGATTGCATCCGCCAGTTTCTTAAATAAGATTATTCCTTTTTTCCCTGTCGGGTCTTAGCGTCTTAAGCCGAGCATTGAGAATGAATTCAATAGAGTGCATCCCAGCGCTTCAAAAAACCGCACTGTTGGATTTTCATTGCGATGAAAATCCAGTGCTCGATAAAAAATCGTTGCGTAAAGCCGCGTCCCTATCAGGGCCGCGCGGGCCCTAATGGTGACGGGGCTTTACACAATCGCTCGTGCGTATGAGGCCTTACTATGCAAGACCTTACCTATTAAATATGAATGATTTGGGCATGAAGATATACCTAAACATACCCTATAATCGTGATCACAGATTTCATTGAACTCAACGTTCAAGTACACGATAACTGTTGCATAATTAATTCTTATCAGTCTAATAATGGATGGATATTAATAACGTATACATACATACATACATAACATCACGCCTTGTTTCCCCGAAGGGTTGGGCAGAGGTGTACCTGTAGCAGATACACCCACATTTCGCCAGTTATGTTTAAGTCCCATGTAATAGGGGGCGAGCCTATTGCCATCAACCGGGCACAAATCCAGACTCCGGGCTGCTACTGAGAAGTTCCAGATAGAAAAACCCAATAACACTTTGCCCGACCCGGGAATCGAACCCAGGACCTCATGCTCAGCAGTAGCGCTTACGACCACTAGACCAACGAGGCAGTTAATAACGTATTATTGAGGTAATTCATTATTTAATACTCTCGATAGACTATGAATGTCTGGTACTTTCGCTTTTGTTACGATATTCAACAGAGACTCACAATCAGATTTTTTTTGGCTCTCGCGGTTATACACTGAGGTCTTTGCTGCTTAACCGGGCTTTCCTGTCTGTGGTTGCCTTAAGCTTCTACACTTAAAGCCTCCAGCCAGGGGCAAAAACGATTCTAAGTTAAAACTAAGCGAATGCTCGCTAAGGGCACCCCCTGTGGAGTACGAACCTCGGCTAAGGGCGTCGCCGGGGGGAGGACAGCAAGAAGGGTCAGGCTGGATCAAACTTAGATTTTCATCTTGATTATTATACGGGGTATTTAAAGCTACGTGCTCAGCTGCTGGCACCTCGTTTTTAAGCAAGGGTCGGGGGGAGTATCATTTTTTCGGGGACGCGGTCGCGATCGCGAAGGAAGTCGACGGCGGCGGGGTCGGAATGACGGGTGTCGTCTGTGTTTATGCACTGTACTGGTGGCCCTATTCTTCTCCTGGAGGAGTGTTATGGGGTCATCTGGGTCAAAGAGGTCACCATCAGTCAGAACTTCAGAAGCTTAATACTTAATTGCGTAACATATTTTCAATTACAATCTGAGAATTTTGAAGGTAAATAACGCAATGTACAGACGCCAGCACATCAGGCTACTACAATCTGTCAAATTTATTTAATAGATTTTCAACTTTATCGCTGAAGCATAAGGTTCAAAGTTGATTGGGGAAATTTGACAGTTTCGGGTACCTTGATGTGCTGGCGTCTGTACGTTGTTGAACTGTCAAAATGTAAGCCACTGCTACTAAAAAAAAAAAAATTACAAAAAATACAACCGACTTCCAAACTACAAAGTTAAAAATAACTTTAATTTCGGAACTCTGTGTCTTTGGATAAGTATTTTAGTTTTTTGACACCGACTTCCGAAATTAAAGTTGTATTTTTTATTTATTTTTTCACTTTTTATTGTGTTGGTTTGTAATTTATCTAAGTTACAATAGCCTTATGTCAACTCCTCATCAAAAATACCCAAATCGCTATAGATGTGCATATAATATTTGAAGAGTTCCCTCGATTTCTCCAAGATCCCATGATCAGATCGTGACCAAATGACAATGGGACCAACTTGAAAGTATACCCTTTCAAACAAAAAAATAAATTTTTCAAATCGGTCCAGCGGTCTTCGAGTAATCGGGGAACATAGATAAAAAAAAAAAAATCCCGACGAATTGAGAACCTCCTCCTTTTTTTGAAGTCGGTTAAAAAATCAAATAACCAATCACATAATGTTCTTCATTTAAAAATAAAACGAATCAAACTATTGACCTGCTGTTGCCATCTGTCCTCTAATCTATCATATCTCTAACTCTGCTAACCTCGTGAAGAAAAGACCTTGAAGATACCGCTAACAATAACAAACTCATGTCAACACGAATAATTATGTGTTTGCCTTCGTAACCACGGGCGATTTTTTATAGCGTACTGGATTTTCAACTCTCGGTATTGAGCTGAGCACTTAGAATCCAATAAAACGCATTGCAGCACGTCAAAAAAGTGTACTGTTGGATTTTCAACTCTCGGCGCTGAGTAGTGCGTTGAAAATCCAGTGTGCGTACGACGGCTTTGACGTTTGTTAAGTATGCTTGTGTGAGTATAACAGGGATGACGAACATTTTGACGTAAGCGTGGCTATTTTAATTCAGAAAGAAAAAAGGATTTACATAATGTAATGACTTACCTACGTGCTTACGAAAATCTTCGGAAGGCAAAAAAAATCGCCGCGATTTTATTACGTCCGTGCGAACGTGGGCTTATAGACCGCACCATTCTTGCTACATTTCACTTCTAAAAGTAGATTTTCTCCCAATAAAGCATTTTCTTTCCATAACCGCATGCAATTTATCGCGTGCCATCTGTTAGCATACCAAGTTAAGTTTATCACCCCTGAGGCCCTGACAAATAGATGACATGATCGCGTGAGTCTATAAGCACCTAATAAACATGCGACTTAATAGTTGTTTTGGTGAGCGTAGTTGTCAAACACATCACATACCACGATAATATACCTATTTGCCTATCATTATCATTATCATCATCATCATCATCATTTCAGCCGAAAGACGTCCACTGCTGGACATAGGCCTCCCCCAAGCACCGCCACTTCGACCGGTTCTGTGCTTCCCGCATACAGCGGATTCCTCCGGCCTTCACCAGGTTAACGGTCCAACTTGTGGGAGGCCTTCCAAGTTGCGTTATGGCACCCATAAAATGCAGGGAGGTGAGGCGATGCTGCGGTCCCTGGTTTGCGTTTTCATACAATGTTGAGCTCGACCACATTAAGGCTGCGTTTCCTCCAGAGATGTGCTTGGCCGCTGAGCGGTGCGAGGATGAGTAACGAAACTGTGAAACGTTGTAAGTGTTTACACCAGAGATGTGCTTGGCCGCTGAGCGGTGCGAGAATGCGTAATAGCGATGCTGTGAAACGGTGCGCAGATGAGTGGTACGAGGGTGTGTAGCGGGTTCTTTTCAGATGCGATTTCTCGCTCGCGTCCATCTCTAGCACACATCCCTCGCAGATATCCCTCGCACACATCTCTCGCACACATCCGTCGCACACATCTCTCGCACACATCCCTTACACCCATCCCTCGCTTGTTTTGTACGTACAAATACCCCGCTCCGTAAGCCGTTCCCACCGGAGCTGCACTGAGCGAGGCTAGGTAAATGAAGCGATTCTATTGGTTCTTAACAAACACATCCCTCGCTACGGATCCTCAAGAGCTGCCAATGTCTGTTGTTGTAGAATATTGACACTGAACTCTCGAACGCGGTTTAAATGTGCTGATCGCGTTCAGTTTCATCGGTCGAATTCGCCCAAAGTCATTGTGGTCCGTTGACAAGACCATAACACCACAGTTTACCCACGTTTGTGTCATTTACCTACACACACTTACAACCTGCACGATACTGCATAATAGAAACGGGTTTTGTCGACGGAAGAATAGACAAAATGACAGATAAACAATCGAAAAGTGTCATTTTGTCTATTCTTCCGTCGACAAAACCCGTAGAAAACCCGTTTCTGTGGTTGTCATGCTACTTGTGCTGATCGTACTATTTTGTTTACATACATAAGCGTGTGTGCATGCGCAAACGCGTGTAAGATTGCTATCTCGTTTACTCCCGACGTGATCGGGTAATGACTTATGGTTTGATTAGGTAATTTTTTTTTGTAACTTGATATCGGCAAATGATTTGGGAGTGAAAGATGTTCTGATAAGTGGTATGGCTGATGATAATTTAGTAAGTTGTTATACAAATAAGAAACTTATAATACTATATCGGTGATTGATTGTCCGTCCCACTGCACGGTAGGTACAGGCGAGATTTCGGGATCAAGACGGGAACGAGATTTACCAGTACCCTAATTGCGTAATTTATTTTCGTAAACAATTATGCCTAATTTGTTTAATTTTGACTGTTCAACAACATTCTTTGCGTTATTTACGTTGTTGAGCAGATTTTTTTTCCAACTTATGATTATGAAGCAATGGATTAGAAATCTGTTTCAAATTGAAACAGATTGTGATTGTGTTGTACCGGTTTATTCAGTACTCGCTTAGTTTCTGCCGCACGCGGCGACAATAAGTTACGAAATTAGTGTACTGTTCGTGCTCAGGGGCGCGCGAAATGCAAGTGAGGGGGGAGGAGTAAAAAATTGCCTTCGAAGCTAATAAATACTTACAAACTATTAACTCTTACATCTCATTTCGGACTGAGTTTAGAGATATGCATGTCAAACAAGTTTCATTTGTTAAACTATTGTTGTAGAAAAACAAGATTTGGTTGATGTTTGCGAGAAAAAACAAAGACGCCACCTTCCATACTAAAATCGGCATTGTCCTTTCAACTTCATCGGTCCATTAGATTCGGTGCTAATTGGCTGTGACAGACAGACACACGAGTGATCCTATAAAGGTTCCGTTTTTTCATTCAGACGTAAGAAACCCTAAAAAACGTGGTAGCATTTATAATGTTTTGATCGGCAGATCACCGCAAAATAGTTTATCTAATACTACAGCCGCGTAATCTTGAACTTCGTGTTTTTTGTGTTAGTACGATGATAAGATTACTCGTTGTCTACTATTAAAAACGAATAGCTGTTCTTTTTACCTAATATTTGTATGAACTGTCTTGAAAAAATGTGAACAGTTCCTACATAAGGAAGTCTCTGAAGAACCGGACCCAGCAAGGGCTTATCAATGAGTACAATATTTATTTCAATGCTTCTAAAAATTTTCTCTGTATTTTTGTACCAGGCAGGCTTAAAAGAGTCCATACTTTTATTTAAAAAATCTGGCAGCTTGGTAGCAAATGGTTCTTTGCTCCATCCTTGAGGACAGTTGAGGGCATAACTGCAGATGTTGTAATGCAGATGAGATTAATCTTCTCAGGCCCACCTGCGCGTTAACAGCTAACTCTTTACAGTTAATTCAATAATTCTCTTTGGAGAGTTTATTCTCTCTGAGTTAGCTGTTAACTCCAGGTTATTTATCTAACCCATGAACGAGTGGGCCTTAAAGCTTCCGGATCTGGCTACACCAAAAAGATATGTACTTCTTTCCAGTTTCCAGTGGACTGAGCCCTTAGAGAGATCTCAGGAGTGTGTTTATGTCCCCCATCAAGCAATGATATTGTTTATGATTACATTTCTACACATGATAAGATCTATAACCTTATCATGGTAGCAATACGATGTTATCATACGTTTTATTACTAGGATATCATTTAAATTGTACTGATATAATCAAATGCGCTTGCGCAGAAAGTCGTGAATCGATCGTTAAAGAGATGAGTGACTTATTGGTAACCTAACTAGCACACACTCACACAGATTAAACAAATGTTTGGAGAACAATCAATCTGCCTAGCCTTTTCCCAAATATGTTGGGGTCGGCTTTCAGTCTAACCGGATGCAGCTGAATACCAGTATTTTACATGGATCGACTGCCTATCTAACCTCCACAACTCAGTAACTGTGTAATACGATACCCCTTGGTAAGACTGGTTGTCAGACTTTCGGGCTTCTGACGACCCGTAAAGACTGTCAAAGATCCACGAATGACAGCCGGGACCAACGGCTTAACGTGCTTTCCGAGGCACGGAGGAGTCTCGGTATGTAAAGATAGTCACCCATCCACGGACCAACCCTGGCAATCGTAGCTTAACCTGATGGATCGACCCGTGAGGCTGTTATTACTTAGCCACGAGCTCAGCTCGAGAACATACATACATAATGTATAGATGTATGTATTTTGGTCTTTACTTACATAACATAGTTATTTATACAACGTGAAATTTGAATCACTGTTTTGCTAGAACAAACGTTGTTCAGACCATGGTCTACTACCATTCTACAGCATCCAATAAAAAAAAAAAACATAATTGGTTTTGAAAAAACACAAAAAGACAAAGTTTAAAATGTCAAGATTATCTACCGCTTACTAAATTTCGTTTATGGAGGTACATTTCCCTGTAGACAATGCTGTTTCCCGTGCGTGGTGTCTGTGTTGTAGGGAGTAACGATAATCTTGACATTTTAAACTTTGTCTTTTTTGTGTTTTTTCAAAAACCAATTATGCTTTTTTTTATTGGATGCTGTAGAATGGTAGTAGACCATGGTCTGAACAACGTTTGTTCTGGCAAAACTGTGATTCAAATTTCACGGTGTAGGTATAAACTCACGCCTTCCCATGGGGGTAGGCAGAAACAACAGAACCCCACCTGCTACGATCCTTACATACTCCTTTTGCTTTGTTTCCGATCATAAATCTGCGGGGTAATTGCGGCGATTTTTTTTCACACACTAGATTTTTAACGCTCTGCTTAGCGCCGAGAGTTGAAAATCCAATAGTGTGTTTTTTCGTCGCACTGAGTAGCACTCTGTTGGATTCTTAATGCTCGGCTCACCACCGGGAGTTGAAAATCCAGTGCGCGATAAAATCCCGTCGGATTTTTTCGTCCGTGCGAATGTAGGCTACCAGTAGAAATAGGTTTCATTTTGACAGTTCAACAACATTCATTGCGTTATTTACGTTGCTGACCAGATCAATTTTTCGAACAAATGAAGCGATCGATTAGCTATTATCCTTCAAAATCATTCGGATTGTGATTGATAGCGTGTTACGCAATTAGGGTTCAGTACCCTAATTGCGTAACTTATTTTCGTAAACAATTTTGCCTAATTTGTTTCATTTTGACAGTTCAACAACATTCATTGCGTTATTTAAGTTGTTGAGCAGATTTTTTTCCAACTTGTGAAGCAATCAAATTGGATTAGCAATCTGTTTCAAATCGAAACTGATTGTGTTGTATTACGCAATTAGGGTACTGGGGGCCTACCACCAGCTCATATACAGTATTATTTTAATATTACTTCAGTGGGAGAAAGATGGAGCTATACGACCTGTAGAGCTCCCACACTGAAGTTAAATTAAAATAATACTGCTTTATGAGCTGGTGGTAGGTCCCCTGGGGGCCAACCACAATCTTTTACGAAACAATCTTATTTCAGGAGAGTTTTGTTTCAAGCTTACAATAACATAACTCATGTTCGTACCACGACCTTCATCGTTCAAGAATGTTTTATTCCTACTTAGTGCTGGGAAAGAACGAACTAAGTATTTGTAAGATTTGTCTATTGCCTGCTATAGTAGAAAAGAAACAACGCTATGTGAACTGTATAGCGCTGTCCCTTTCACACGTTGGTCCGAATCGCAACTACGAAGTATTGGTCTTGAAGCAAAATATTATTTTCTTTTACTTAAAATATTACTTTGCATTAGAATCTAATTTTTATGAGTAATTTCCATGAAATTGACACAAATATTAAAAGATTTGGCTTTGAAAAATAAGAAAAACAATTGAAAAAATTAAAAATAAGCTACGGCTAAGCTGTTACATGATATAAATCGGAACAGAACGAAATTTGAAACTCGGGCCGCATTCGGAGTTACGACTTAATCGCTCACATCAATATTTTGCGTACCGATTTAGATATGCTTGCACAAGATGGTTGGATTACAGTATTTCTTTGAGTATACACAACAAATTTCTTCGTCTTTGATTAGGTGACGACTGTAGCCAGAAGCACAATTTCCAAAATGCCACGTTAGTTTAAAGATATGGTGCAACTCAAAACAAAACACCACAAATATCATTTTGACAGCGCTCACGGTGATATTAATATAGGGCATGGTCAGCGTTATCGCAAGATGGCGCATGCTATGACGTCATGTATGACGATTCACAGCACGTTGTTATCGCGCTGACACTAATTCGGTATGGGTGTTAGCACGCTCTAATCGATTGCAGCGTAACTCTGAACACAGCCTCGATGTAGCGATATTTTTGTTTACAAGTGGATAACTACTACGGGATGAACTTATTTTAACATATTTCCTAATGAATTTATGATCTAACTGGCTACAAAATCGACATGGAATCAAGGGAAGGTTAAGGTTACTCAGTGAATAAGTTTTAAAACAAAGAAATGTGTAATGTTTTGACGAAGATAGTTCGAAACAATATATTGTGGTCAGACTCAGTGATTAGTGTTTTGTTATTAATTTTGCAGTCGGGCTTCCAGGCGGCAGCTAGAGGTACTCTGGGAATTTGTATTTTTCTGCATTATCCGCTTCCAAAAACTCAAATGTTTCGTATGCATTCGCCATCAAACAAGAAATTAATTACACATGTACTAAAATCTATAGATACACAATTCATTCGGCAAGTTTACGTAAATAAATACATTTTACTAACTTTACATGACACGAAAATGTTTTTTCTTAATATAAATTGCAAAACAATAATATTTCCGTCGAGTCCGAGGAACTTTTTTAAGATTGCTAAATTTGACATTAAAACAATATTGCTAGTTGTCAAAAGTCACGTCGTGGTACGAATTGAATGAACTTTTAGAGGTGACGTCACCAAAATCGCTAAGAAAATAAAATTGTTTCAACATTACAATAAGCTTATTTTATGGACGTCATGGTACGAAAAGTCAAAGTAAGATTATAATAATACTGCTATAAGAGCTGGTGGTAGGCCCCCTGGTCATTCACTGCGATCCTTGGTCTTTCCGACTTGGAGTAAAGTTTAGTTTCACGAATTATTTCCACATTATTATCAATACCGATATTATATGTTTCTCTTATCAGTAGTTACTTATTCATTGACTCTCATTTTACTACAGCTTATGTCACATAAATATGTTATCTTTGCATTTTATCTTGTTACTACTATCAACTTGTGAATATCTGGAATATTTTAAAATGATTTTGTGTTTGCGAAATTGTTTCTATTCTCTTTGACCCGCACTGGGCCTTGTAGTGGATTACAGCCCACTCCCTCTCACAGAGAGGAGGCCTGTGTCCCAGTAGTGGGAACATTATAGGCTGATTGTGCTATACTTGCGGTAGGGACGTAGATAAAGAGATGTAGACACCGTCGTTTTTCTAAACTCCAGGGGCGTAGCTACCGCCGCCATATCTGCCGTATCAATTATTCGGGGCCCCCGACGTGCGTAAGCAAAAATTAATAAAAACTTCCCAAATTCATAATCAGCTATAAATGATTTAATAAATCAGTTTGCCGAAAAAAAGGCAGGGAGAGTGTATATTTAATTTGAATTGATTGTAAAATTTTTGGAAAAAGTGACAGATAGAAAATTATGATGAATAAATATTTCTTTTAATTTTATGCAAACATTTTTTTTAAGCTATTGCGTAGCTTTTATCGTGGGCTTTGAGCGCGGCGACCGAATCAAGAAATTCCGTAACGTAACGAAAATAAAACCTAACACCCCGCCTACCATGTAATGACGGTTCCCATGACAACGTTATGTTGTCATGAGAACGTAATTTTTGTTTTATGTCATCACGTCATCATCCCAAGTGTAGCGTTGACAAATAGGAAGTATGGAGGTTACAAATGCTATGCAATAGCTTTACCGCGGCAGTCCCCGAGTGCCACACTTTTTTTTTTTCTTTTGTGAGAAATTTTTACCCTTCATAAGGGCCCCCAAACAAATTTTTATACGGCCGCCAAGGCACACCACTGCTAAAGTCTCTCATATTATATTGTGCCTGCGTGTATTATTCATCACAAAATATTACATGAGACTTATGCAAGTACAGACACATGTTTGGCTGTCGTCCAGCTGTCTTTGAATGAACTTCATTGTGACCGTCGCAGATCGATGTGGGTGCGGTGAAGGAGATTAGTTAGAAAGTCCGGTTGTTTTGGTCATTTATTAAGTGGAAAATGGTTTTTGGGCTTGCGATAATCTACAGTGCAATTCTTCATAATGTGCACATATCGAAATGAGGGAATCTATGCTTAATTTTTACGACAGAAAAAATATTAAAAAAAAATCTAAATATTTTTTTTAATACTTTTTTGGCGTCCACATAAAATGAAAATGGAGAAAAAAAACTACCCGCAATTGAAAATAAACATGATTTTTTTGCAAAATTCTGTATTCTTTTTTCATCAATTTTTACAATATTTGTAAAATTTATCAATAAGATACCAAAGAGATTTTTTTTTGAATAGCAAGAAATTTAAAAAAAAACAAAGATTTTTTTTTGTCTATCGATAAAATTAAGCATAGATAAAGAATCACACTGTATTAAAGTCCTCGTAGCAGCATGCGGTTAACAGAAAAAACCGGATAAGTGCGAGTTGAACTCGCGTGGTGAGGGTTCCGTACGAAAAATACCTACGTTATCTAGTCTACCATGTTTTTTATCTTGCACAACAAACACCATACAATTCATTATTATGGTGCTATTACATGAATGTGACAAACGTCACGCTTGCGATAACTAGAGATAGGGAGATATCTACAGTCGAACCTGGATAAGCGAGAGTCTAAGGGACCGCGATCTCTTTTTCGTTTATAGAGGTTTCTCAGTAACTCGAGTTTCTAGCTTATAGAGGTACAGCAGCGGCCTTTCTCACTTATAGGTTGAGGCTGGTTGGGAAAGTAGAGAGAAAAAAAAAGAAATGTTATTTCCACGTAATTTAAGAATGACTTATAAATAGCAGTTATTACACTCGACTATCGCTTATAGGGGTACAGGCAAGTAGCAGTCTCAATTATAGAGGTCCACGAGTGTAAATCGACTTTCTCTTATAGAGGTTTCTGTTTTTCACTTATAGAGGTTTTAGATGGTTAAAATGACGGGACCTGACAATTACTCTCATTTATAGAGTTTTCTCGCTTATCCAGTTCTCGCTTACGCAGGTTTGACTGTACTTTGTTTCTGTTAAAACTTTTCTTAAATAAAAAATAACGGAAATGAAGAGAAGAAAAAACATTTTTTAAGCACGTTTCAATAGGGTGTTTGTCGTATTTCTTGCAGATATACCGAAATTGTTTGATATTATTTTAGTAATAGTATTATTTTAGGATTAAAATTTGAGGTTTAGTTTCAATCTTCTTTTCGTAAAGAAAATGAATACTTAAGCTTTAACCTCAATAACAACCAATATTTACTAAAGTCAAATAAAATGTAAAATAATTAATACAAATAAAATATAAACAAACTGCCCATATTTAACCTTAAAATTACCTATTCTGTAAGTAGTTTTTTACATTTTAAGTAGTCTAATATTCTTATTTATTACTTAATTACTTCGACCATGATCAAAGCTTAATATTTATGGTGAAAAAATCCATTAAAAATTTAAAATATTTCATAATTTTAATATGTCAAAATAATACAAACTGCTTCTAAGTTTCTTGACATCTATTTCACATCTTATTCAGCTGAAGTAATGATAAATAATTGTAGCAGTTTTTTAACTTATGTAAAATAAATATAACGAATAAACATATTTTTTTAAATTTTGTTATCATATATCACGCATTTTTTATTCTAAAACCTTTATTGCAATAACAACATAAAAAAGCAGCAATATTTAAAAAATATTATTATCGAAAACAAAAATAATAATATTTGCAAAAAACCGCACTGTGTTTTACGAGATTAGAACCCGAGGCAGTTTGAATTCCATACCAAAAATATAACGAATAAACATATTTTTTTAAATTTTGTTATCATATATCACGCATTTTTTATTCTAAAACCTTTATTGCAATAACAACATAAAAAAGCAGCAATATTTAAAAAATATTATTATCGAAAACAAAAATAATAATATTTGCAAAAAACCGCACTGTGTTTTACGAGATTAGAACCCGAGGCAGTTTGAATTCCATACCAACGCTTAACGCTTTCTGCTATCTGCACTTGTTAAGTTACTATCGAATTTTAGCAATGCCATTAACTGGTCAAGTTCACGTGCATAGTGCGTGTGTGCTAGCATGTTTAAAGCGACGGAAATATATTGTTGTTTCGTGTAGTGCAAAACTGCGTTATCTGTGGTGTGTGTATCGTGTTGCTTACACATACAAATGTACGAGCTATACCGCGTGTTCACAGCAATACGACTCTTAGCGTGCTCATGCTCTTTTGAGCGCTTACTTTACAATATTGATAGAGTTACTATGCTATTTTAAGACCATAGACTTCTTATAGGTTTTCCTGTAATCTATAAGTAAAGAACCATTCTCAGTATTTTTTCAAAATTTTAGGCTGGATAGTTTCGGAGATATACAATGATCCAACTGCTGCATAACTACTCAATTACTAAGACATGCAGTTGAACTTCTGCATAAGCTTATAACATAGTGTCGGGGGCACGTCCGTCTGCGTCACAAGTTCACTTCTGTGCCAATATCAATGTTTGTTGTAGAATGATGTCTTCCGGACACAAATAAACAGATTTTTCGTCGAGGACTGCATAAATATTGACTCAGTCAGTATTTTTGAAGGTTGTCTAACTATCATCATCGCTTAACATGACCACAATAGAAACGGGTTTTGTCGACGGAAGAATAGACAAAATGACAGATATACTATTACATCTAAATAAAATAATCTATTTAATATTGTATTGGATTATTTTATTTTCTGGCAATCGCAGTGAAAAGTAGAGTGTAACACACGGTGCTAAAACCCATTATAACTCGGTTTATATTTACTCCCTCGCTAAAGCTCGGGAGTAAAACTACCTCGTTACAATGGGTTATTTTAGCCCCTCGTATAACAATCTACTATTATTCTTATGTAAAACTAGCTTTTTACTACCGCATACCGGGATAAAATTTTTCTTAAAAATTCAGATTGAACAAATTGTATATTTTTTTCAAATAAAAGATTTAATATTGTGTTGGATTATTTTATTTTCTCGCAATCGTAGTGAAAAGTAGAGTGTAACACACGGCGCTAAAACCCATTATAACTCGGTTTCTATTTACTATCGCCAAAGCTCGGGAGTAAAACTACCTCGATAGAATGGGTTATTTTAGCCCCTCGTATAATTACTATTAAAAATGCCGTCTAGCGTCTGGTTATGTCAACTACAAGTCTCGCGCATACATTTGCAATTTATTTACCGTGAGCCGAGCATACGTACAACACTTTATGTAGGTAGGTAGGTACTAGGTACGTATATTAGCATTTTAATGAGCAGAACGTGTTCTGTCCGTACATTGTCGTTTAATTGAGTTTTGTGACGGATAGAGGATTTTTCTTAGTGCATTGTTATCGTGTTGACGCATGCAAAAATATGTAGGTACTTAAGAGCCTTTATTCGGAAAGTGGGCAACGTCGCAAATAGATGTCAAATATTTCTCTGTTTTGGTTAATTTGGCAATATTACTGTATGGAAATAAGAAATGTGGCTAACTAGGGAACTAAAATATTGATTATGAAATGCAATAATTAACATCGTAATATCAGACAGTTGTTGTGTTTTCATCAATAACAATTGGTTATAAATTGCAATTCACAATTAATATTCTAGGGAACTAGTCCCTAGAATATTAATAATGAATTGCAATTTTAACACTGAATTTGATGTTGTAACAATTTTAGGTGTGAAAAAGCATTTGGAAAGTTTCAAAATACTTTTTAATATCTAAAACTAAATATTCGGTATTACGATATTAATAATTGCATTTCATAATCAATATTTTAGTTCCCTAGTTAGCCACATTTCTTATTTCCATACAGTAATATTGCTAAATTAATCAAAACAGGTAAATATTTGACAGCTATTTACGATGTTGTCAACTTTTAGGATAAACCCTCTTAACTAGTATTTCGCATTATTTCATAATGATGAAGGAGGTTCAGTATCTTCACCCGCGAAGACTTTCATGCAATCAAACAATTTCATTGCCAAGCCAAACTAAACCCTATTCGCTTCGCCACAGGCCAAAATCTCAATGCATCATACATATGCCAAGCCAAACTAAATCTTATTCTCCTTAACACAGGCCACAATGTCTATGCAATGCACCTCATTGCATCATGCACTTGCCAATCCGATTTAAACCTTATTCAAAAAAAAAAATTCAAAAAAATTCAAAATTCAAAAGTCATTTATTCAAATTAGGCTGAGAATCAGCACTTTTCGAACGTCAAAATTACATAAGACAGTCCCCCAAAAACGCCCACCCTTCACCACTTCCTAGTGCCTTTCGCTGGGAAGAAGAAGTGGCGCAACAAACTCCCCAGCAGCACAGCTGTCTGTTCAAGTTAGAAAAAAATAATTCTATACAATAGTATGCAAAATAATTTACATTACGCAACACAAAACATAATTTAAATGATAAATTATTGGCCATATGTCAGCTAGCACACGCCAATAGACCAACCAAAAACATCGAGAACTATACTCAAGCAGAAATAAAAACTAAACGTAAACAGAACTACATATCTAAATAAAAGCCTCCAGGCGTAAAGGGCGTGCCCGCTTACATAAAGCTGTAATTGGCAGTTATAAATGATAAACTAGGACCATCGAGGTAAAAAAATAAATAAACAGTTAATTACTAGTTACAATAACAAAACGCATGATCAGCAAGACGACCAGTCACCACAAGCAGCACCCGTTCACGAGCATAACGCAAAGATCAGCCATTACCCCCCTCGCCATATTTGAGGGAAGGAGGCAACCCGACCCCCGACGCTACCGCAAGCAGTGACATCTAAGGGAGCATGACGAACTTGCTGCCGGTTGCTCAGGCAAAAAAAAAAAAAATAATGATCAACTGTCGAGGTCGCTAGCTAACCACAAATTGCAATACAACTCATAACAAAATATTGTAATGAGTAGATTAAGTCAACAATAAAATAAAATAAAAATAAATTGAATTTTAAAAAAAATAAAAATCGACTTATAAAATCAAATAAAATAAACAATTATGTAACTGTCCGTAAGTAAACTAATTCTGGAGAAAGAACATAAGTATTGTCTTGAGTTAATCACAGCGACCAACTATTCTTATCATTTATGTAGTCGTTGATACAATAGTATGCCTTTGAACAAAG